>LR990613.1:28471834-31369602 GCA_905147815.2 Phalera bucephala | reverse complement strand
GTTAGGCCTGTAAGTTGCACAATTTTATTTTGAAAAAAACAATTTTCGGCGACATGTTGCACTTAGGAAGAGGCAGATGCCCCTGCCTAAGCCTCAGTGTCCCACGAAATCTCCCGAACACGATACCCTTCGGCCAGAACTCCTCGCCCATGAATGTCTCCAGCTCCAGTGGGAACCCGCATTAATCAGCGGCTAGCATTTGTGCCTGGCATTAAGCTGATCTGGATACCTATTCGTCTCAGCCGTGAGACACATACTCATCTGTATTTGTTTGCTATGTTCCTATATATTTTTGAGGCAATGTCAGTGGTTCAAACGTTCTGTTATTGAATGGTTGAATTGTTGATATGTATGTGATAAATCAAAAATAGCCTAGTGGTTAGACTGTTGGACTGCAAAGTCAGAGGTCTCGGGTTTAATCCCAGGCACGCACCTCTGTCTTTTCAAAAGCATGTGCGTATTAAAAATAAATTATCACTTGATTTAACGGTGAAGGAAAACATCGTGAGGAAACCTGCATGCCTAAGAGTTACTCGAAGGTGTGTGAAGTTCGCCAACCCGCACTGGGCCAGCGTGGTGGAGTACGGCCTAAGCCCTCTCAGTTTGAGAGGAAGCCTGTGCCCAGCGGTGGGACAGTTTCTTAACAGGGCTCATATTATTAAATAGATCGTTCATTTTCGGTGCTTGCTAGAAACCTTCGGCTTCTGCCAAATCCTCGGCCCATTTTAGCAGAAGTTTTGGCCGAAGGAGGTATTTTTGGCCGAAGGTGGCCGAAGACAAAGCCGAATTTTCGTTCAGATACCAGTTATAAGCATCTTATATTTTTAGTTTTTCCTAAAAACAGAAGACAAGGACATACAATTTTAGTGGAAAGTTTCAGGTAACATTTATTTTAAAGAGAGCTCAGAAAACGTGAGTCAATATAAAAGTCATGGTTAGGATATACCCAGTCGTACAAATTACGTCAAAGGCCAGCGTCAAAAGTCGATAGCCCGTTTGTAATTATAGGAGATTTGCGGATTCCCCATTAATCATGTTATAGTATAAAAGGAACCTCTGTCCTTAATGTCATGTTTATACCATTAGTGGTTAAGGCTATGAATAAACTTTATCACCGCATGACCTGTCTAAATGTTGTATTCATATGTAGAATAATTTTTGGTGTATGTATATTTTCTGTATTTTTATACGCTCTACATTATAGAGCGTGTGTAAGTAATGTACAGATTAAATTATAATCAGATGAATTTTTGTTCATGATATGAATAGTATACAGTTAAATTATAATTAAAAAAAATGATAAAAAAAATGTTAAATGTAAATAACAATAATGTAAAGAGCTCGATAATGATATCCAAAAAGAGCATCATCATGCTATCAAAAGATCATGATGCCAGATCCCTTCGTAGTCAGAGAGTATTGGGTTCCAACTGGTTTTACACTGCCACGCCTATATTCCCCAAGCGGGGATGGCAGAGGTGTACTGAGTACACCCACTTTTCGCCGACGATGTTAGGTCCCATGTAATAGGGGGCGAGTCTTTGTCGACTCCAGACGCATACTGGGAATTTTTCAACAGGTTTCTAATACATTATACCAGACTATAAATTAAAAATAATCACAAAGTTTGAAACACGCTGTAGCTATCTTGTGTGAAGTAGACCGCTTGTCGCTAAGGGTCGTTTTTACGCTTATTACCTCCACATTTTTTTTCTAACCCTACATTGACCAAACGAATGAATGAATGCATGCCATGAATGAAATTCCTCGACGAGGTATGCTAAGCGCCCCTGTAGTAATAAAAAAAATAAACTACGGACACAAAAGGAACTTCCTTTTGTCGTAAATTCTGATCTTGTGCTAAAGAATTCGTGGCCCTTTTGTGATTTATAGTCTGAACTTTATTTTACGTTTAATATTAAACGAATACACCGTCACGCCTATATTCCTCAAGCGGGGTGACAGAGGTGTACTGTGTACACCTTTTCGCCGACGATGTTAGGTCCCATGTAATTGGGGGCGAGTCTATTGCCATTATGCTGGGCACAATGCCAGACTCCGGAAAGATACCGGGAATTTTTCTATCGAAAAATTACATTTTGTCCGACCTAGGATTCGAACTTAGGACCTCGTAATCGCATAATTCACCACTAGACCAACGAGGCAGTCAATAAATACATACTTAATTTAGTTAATTTTTAATATTCAGAACTTATCAAGTCCTCTAGATGGCATCCATTCGGCTTAATGTTTACCACAATTACAGTTGGCCACAATGCATCCATCTATGCGTAATGGGTCCTCATGGTGGAGTTATATCTATTTCCTCTCACGACGATTTGTGATAGAAGGCCAGTGGGACGGGACAGCTTTATTAAATATTTTTATTAAATATTATATTAATGCTTTTAGCAATAAGACCGCCAATTGTACATATTTTTCTGTAATAAGTTGTTTATTAATTGTAATTTCACTGGTGTAAAAGAAAGAGTGCCCTATCTATCTATCTATATTCTATATGCAAAAGTGGAAGGATGTAGGTACTGGGAAAGACCTAGACTATCTATCTTACCATGACCAAATAGACCGAGTCTTATGTGAAGGACAAGTCAAAATTTTCCGTAACCGGCGAGCGTGTATGAGACGAACAATGAGAGTGGAGGAAGCCAGAGAGGTATGTAAGGAAAGAACCTATCTATATCATCACGTCAGATCCCTTGCGGAGTAGGTAGAGAGTACAGAGAATTATGAAATGATTATTAATATTCGGAACGCTTACTGCACTATTCGTAAAACGACGGACTGATGAAAAGAATGAAGCAGTAACACCACGGTAAGCAAAAAAGAAAAATAAAACCAAAATATTAACTCATACAAACAAAAACTACATATCTCGTATTCTACTAGATTCTGAAAACAGTCGTTGTTGATTGGCGGTTGTTACGATTTGGACGAGGAATTTTGTTAGTAGAATTAGCTCTCAGATGCTGCAGCTTTCGCCGTGATTTAATGATTACAATCCAATGACAGCTAGGATTAATGTTAGTTGAACCGACTTACTTCATTTACATTGTAACATCATCATCATCAGCCCGTGTCAGTCCACTGCTGGACGTAGGCCTCTCCCATGGCACGCCACTGAGCTCGATCTTCAGCTCTCCTTCTCCAATCCCTGCCCGCTGCCTTACGAATATCGTCGCCCCACCTAGCTACAAGGCGCCCTATACTACGTTTGCCGACACGCGGTCTCCACTCAAGAACCAGTCTGCCCCAACGGCCATCGGTTCTGCGGCATATGTGACCTGCCCACTGCCAGTTCAGCTTGCTAATTCGCTGAGCTATGTCGGTAACCTTGGTTCTCTGACGAATAATTTTATTCCGGATTCGATCCCTAAGAGAATCTCCGAGCATTGCTCTTTCCATAGCTCGCTGAGCGACCTTGAACTGGTGGACAAGCCGCACAGTGAGTGGCCACGTTTCGGCTCCGTATGTCATTACAGGTAGGACGCACTGATTAAAAACTTTCGTTTTTAGGCATTGGGGTATGGGCGATAAGAAGACTCGACGGAGTTTTCCAAATGCTGCCCAGCCCAGCTGTATCCGTCTCTTAACTTCCTTGTCGAAGTTGTTTTTACCTAGGTGGAGCAACTGCCCTAGGTATACGTACTCAGAAACAACTTCGAGGGAGGCTCCGTTTACGGCGATCGGTCCCAGGTTAACATGCTTGTTGATCATAACTTTAGTTTTATCTAAGTTCATCCGGAGACCGATTCGCTGAGACGAATTAGCAAGGCTGTCCAGCATCTGTTGTAGGTTTTGCAACGTTTCAGCCATGATGACGATGTCGTCTGCAAATCGCAGTTGAGAGATGTATGCGCCATTTATATTGATGCCGCGACCATTCCAGTCCAGCGTCTTGAACATATCCTCCAGTACATTGGTGAATAGTTTTGGTGATATGACATCACCTTGGTGCACTCCGCGGCGCAGGTGGATATGTTCAGTCCGCTGGTTCTGTACTTGGATGGTCATCGTTGCGGCTTCAAAAAGGCATCTCATCACCTCGATGTATCGCCAATCAACTTGGCATCGTTGCAAGGAGTCCAGAACTGACCAGGTTCCGAAAGTGTCAAAGGCCTTCTCATAGTCCACGAAGACTAGACATAGGGGCAGATTATACTCTGCACTCTTCTGTATAATCTGCCGCACTGTGTGGATGTGGTCTATGGTGCCGTAACCACTTCGAAACCCGGCCTGCGCCGGGGGTTGAAACTCGTCGAGCCTTCGCGCAAGACGGTTCGTGATGACCTTGAAAACAGCTTTTATACATGGCTCAGAAGCGATATGGGTCGATAGTTTTTCAAAAGGGGTTTGTCACCCTTCTTGAAAAACAGGACGACCACGCTTCTGTTTCATGCCTGCGGAGTTCTCCCAGTGTAGAGGACAGTGTTAAATAACTTCCGAAGCTCCTTAAGTACTGGGGTACCCCCTGCCCTCAGAAGCTCAGTCGTGACGCCGTCCTCACCCGGGGCTTTTCCATTTTTAAGCTGTTTAAGGGCCAACTCGATCTCATCCAGGTTGATCTCGGGCAAGTCTTCTGTGAAGTGACGTGTAAGGGTGGCTCTGGGATCTCCTCTAAGAGATTCGGGTCGAGGTGCGTGTGAGGCGTAGAGCTGGCTATAGAAATTCCTGACTTCCGAGAGGATTTCCGGCCTAGAAGCGATCACAGTACCCGCTTGTGTAGTCAACCTTGTCAAGTGGTTTCTCCCAAGTGACTGGACGAACACTTTCGACCCCCGGTTCTGCTCGATGGGTTTCTCAATCTCAAGCTTGTTGAAAGCTCGGAGGTCATGTTGGACCAGCTTTGTGATCTTTTTATTTAAGGCCCGGTGTTCTGACAAGGTTGAGGCAGCATTTCGGCGTCGTTCGCTCATAAGCTCCAGAGTCCCCCCCGAAAGCTTAGATTTCTTGCCTGTACGCCTCGTTTCGCAGAATTTAGTGCCCTCGTCTCTAAGAGTCTGTACCACCTGCTCGAATTTCTGATCAACGCTGTCAGTGGTTTCAAACGCAGCGAAACGGCATACAGCCTTGTAACATACTTTTATATATTTATTTCGTTTGCAAAAATATCGAATTTGTATTTAATTTTATCAAAAGAGAACATTTACAGAGAACAATAATCCAATAAAGTTTTCCTTCAAAAGCGATTAGTGTATAACAATTTGTATTGCATTCTTAGTATTTGTTTCTTAGAACAGCTTGTGCAGTTTATAAGATACAAGTGTATATTAAATAATGCATTGATCGCCTTGGTTATAAATCAAAGCTGTAATTAAACGTTAGAAACCATTAAAGTGTAGGCAGTAACTTAATATTTTCTTTCAATTACCTAGATAGGCGTTATTTAATTTGAGGTACGGTTCATTTGTAATTAATGTCTGTAATTTCATAAATTTGAAGCATTGAATAAGTCGGTACATTTAAACGATTAGGTGCATTCTTTTTTTATTTTAAAAATTAATGTGCTGACGATGATCGTTAATTATTAACGCTTTTTTCAAATATCGAACAGTTTATGTTCAAGTCATTTAAAATTTTGTTTTTATTTTTTTATTTGTGGTTCTCGAGTGGCGACCTCATACCAGAAGACGTGGACTGGGCAGGTTCTTCACAAGGTGATGACCTGAAGGTCGCAACTCGCAAGCCGGTCGTCATGATGATCTTTCGAGGAGATGTATGTCTTGTATTGGATGATGTTGATATGTGATGTTGATATGTGATCAATCTTCTTTGATTAACGTTTGAATGTAGGTTATGTAGGAATAAATACGACTTATTAAATTTATACATTGTAAATTAATGTGTTATAGCTTAAATCTGTTATTTTTACTGTTACCTTATACATATATGATTACAAATATAAGCCCCTAAACTAAATTGACTGATTTGATTGACTTATACACATTAGCGTCTTAGGATAATTAAAATACTAGTACGGTCAGCAACGTAAGTAGCTTAACATTTACAGTGTTTCAAATCAATAATACTCTTTATTTTACAGACTTTGGTAAACTTTGTCACAACCAAATAAAAATCCGTGTGTGGTTTTATGAAACCACGGTAAAAGTGAAACATATTGGCCTTGGCTGCTCTGGCGAGCGCCTTTCACTTTATCCCTACTCCGCGGCCGACCGTCACGCGACATGCAACACACAGACCAAAAAGTTTGAGACGATCTAATAAAAGTTTCACTTTAATAAGAAACATATTCAAGTATTCAGAAAAATAATGGATATTATGGATAACAAAAGTGTGCAAGCGATTTGAAAAACTGAGAATATTAAGCTACTTTTGTTGCAACCTGTATCTACTACTAGAAAATCTGTTCTTTACTTGACAACCTCAACTAAACCCACTTTGTACTAACTAGAGTTACATTCAAATCTGTACTATTGAAGAGACGTTCAAAACCAAATGTCACGTACACATCAAACAATCCGAACCTTTTATTTACAAAATATATTGTTAAAAACGTAATTGAAACACGGCAGCCCACGCGGTGGCCGCCCACGGTTCGCAGAAGGCTGGGCACAACGCAATGTTTCTATGGGCATTGTGGGAAGCACAAATGGGCGGAAATGCAATGATTTGAGAAACGAACCATCTGCCTGGCGCTTCGGCGGAGCAAGGCTTGGCGCCTCGGTTGTACTGTACCTGTGTAATTCGCTATGGTCAAACGCGTCGCGTTACGATAACTTCGTGAAATGATCGGGTAATGGTATTCTGTGTACCATCGGATTAGCATTCAACGGTCATTTCTTTTTACAAATTTATATTTAACTTGCAATGTTCGTATGTATATCTGTCTGTATTTCCGGTTCAAATCTTGTGATCCATTTTTCAAGTAATTGCGGGTATCCGATTGACCTGAAAGGATATTGTTCAGCGCCCATACATGATTTTCCCCAGAACCAACAGCAATAAAAAAATCTAGTATGATTTCAAGTCACCCATAAATTTTCTTAAGGCATTTATTATTAAACGGACAAGCGGGGGAATCGCAATCGATTTTGAGGTTATAATTCAGTAGCCCTTAATACATATGAGGTTATATTGTGTGTTGACATTTAATAAAGGTGTCGGCGACTTCGATCTAAGTACTTACAATACTTTGAAATTTTCATTTTAGATTGCAAATTGTCCGTTAGATACGGATATTTGCCATTATTTTAATAAAATAGATAAATAATGATGGCATGGGTCAAATCTTTGTTGGTTCTGGGGCAATTCTTGACAATGTCCTTTGGCATACGTATGTAAAGTCGGTGACAATGTAATAATATGGTCCCGTGGATGGATCTGATGATGGAGTAGGAAGGTGGTCATAGGAACATGTGAACGTAACCCCCTTGTGCTTAGGCATGTTGGATTGGTAATGAAAAGTACTATTCAACCAGATGGTATTCAGGGTCTGATGATGAAGCCAAAAAACAACATAACCCCGCCGTATTTAGGGTCGTTGGATTTGTCTTGGTGGTGATGTGGCCCAGGCTGCCGAGCTTCAACATGTCAAGCAAGTCCTGCTCGACAATAAGCTTCGAGTCCCACGCCAACGTCACAGTGACCGAGTGAAACCAGCCACAGTCGACCGTCTCCCTGCTGTGCTACCTTACATGAGAGGAGTCACGGACAAGATTGCCTACATCTTGAAGCGTGCTTCAATTAAAACATTTTATAAGCCGCCGAAGAAGATCAGTCAATTTTTACCATCTGTCAAGAGTCACACCCCTCTACAAGACGCAGGAGTACACAAGCTTGATTGTGAATGTGGTTTCTCTTATATAGGACAAACAAAATGACCGGTAAAAGCTCGGGTTAAAGAGCACATATCGAATTAAAACACCGTCGCTCAAAGAAGTCCGCAGTCTGTAAACATGTCCTTGACCGCACCCGCCATAACATCAGATTTCATAGACTACAAATCCTCATGAAAGAACACCGATTCCTACCAAGGATGGTTCGCGAGGCTATTGAAATTAAAAAAAACATCCTAATTTCAATAGAGAAGATGGCTGGGTGCTTCCATCGACTTGGGATCCGGTAATTAAAATAATCAAATCCAAAACCAAAGCATAACACTGCAAGACCTCAAAACACCGTGAGCTCATTCTGTGTAGATCGGAGCATCAAAAATAATTAAGAAGTTTGAGGGTACCCCGGAACAACTATGACTTTTGGACGTCTAACACCTCAGTCCCTCCCGTGACCATGGGTGCCGCAAAGCACTCGTAACGTCGGGAACTTTAAAATGAAAATTAAACCGCGATAAAATCCGAAAAATAGTTTTATTTCATGTGTAATATTCGCGTAAATATAAGAACTCAGTCCACGATGTTTGTTTTAAAAAACTATGTTATTAAACACAGAATAGTTAAACACCAGGTAAGTTTTTTTATTAATAAATAAGAAACGTAGTAATTATATACCATTTTTATGCAAATATACTTATATCAAATAAAAATTGGATTTTTCAAAAATATTTTGTAAATCGGGCAACGGTAATATAATACTCTTAAAGCTCTTATATTAATAAAAAAAAATACTTTTTTTTGTTATTTATGCACACTATTTACTAGAAATTAAGTTGAATTGTTACTAACGCTGATATGGACTAAAGTCTGAAATAAATTAATATTATTTCGCGTTGATCGTGAACTGCAACGTCTGTTAAGGCAACAGTTCTAATAATATTTTTTTTAGAAAAAATAAACCAGGCCCCTAGTTTTTTTAGGTAATTTGATAATACCTAATTCTATTGATAATACTCAATTCTGTTTTCAATATTCGTTTATTACAAACAGAATGCAGTAGTTCGCATTTTTTCACATTAATAAAAGAAAGGCAACATTTATTTATTATTTTTGTGTTAATATTTTGCGTTGATGTGATACTGCACATCTGTGCGCCGGCGCCTCGTCGCGAACGCCTCGCCGTGGCGCCTCGCACTGTAGGTGAGAAAATCTCTCCGCCGAAGGTCTGCGCGTGCGGCGCCAATTATTGCAGTCAGAGATTGTGCCTATATTATGACGCCTTCTGTGAGGCTTGGGATAGAATTTTAGGCTACAATATAAAGAAAAAATATTTTTGATAGTAGTATAACATATTAATACACACCGTCACGCCTATATTTCCCAGAGGGGGTGGAAGAGGTGTACTGAGTACACCCACGTTTCGCCGACGATGTTAGGTCCCATGTAATAGGGGGCGAGCCTATTGCCATATACCGGGCACAATTCCAGAATCCGGACTCATACTGGGAATTTTTCGTTAGAAAAACTACATTTGTCCGACTTAGGGTTTGAAACCAGGACCTCGTGATCACAAAGCGATGCGCTTTGCGATCACCACACCAATGAGGCAGACAACATATTAACATTTATTTATTAATGATTGTAAATAGAAAACTTTTTAGGTGGGTAAGTACATACTTGCTATTGAAATGAATGCCTATTCAGATATAATGAATGATCTTCGCTACCGCTGTGAGTAGCAAAAAATACGGAACGGGCATTTGTACGAAGGTCCGCTCAATCCACAGTCAACACCTTGAAAAAGGAACGAATTTTGAAGATTTGTTATTTGCGGTAAAATGTGGGTTTTTAATATAATGATTCCGTGTGATGAATGATCCGATGATGAATTATGAAATCCGTCTCTTGGGTGGACCCAAGAGACGGATTTCATAATTCTTGGTCTTAAAAAGGCTACTTTGCATTTATTTATTATTTTTGTATCTTGTTATGATTCACGGGATCTGCAAGGAGTATTGAAACACTTGCGAGAGGATGTGGGTTCAATATGTAGAAGTCTTTTGCGAAAAGTTAATGTAAGTCGTCACCTGCACAAAACAATTGATATAATAATATCACCTCATAGTTTATTAATTATTATTATGTTAATAGTTGTCACAGTAGAAGGTAAAACTGTTTTCCTTGACGCCGCCGAGATAAATTAAACTAGATTTATAACAAAATAGAGGTTTTTAATACGGATCTAAGGACCAAGGTTTTTATTCTATGTATCGTATACATAATCTCCTTTATGATATTTACCAGAAATTATAATCGGCTTATCTTATCACCGTTTATTGTTAGCCAAGTTTTTACTATTGCTTGCAAACAGGCGTCAGTATTCTCACCAACAGCTGCAAAACAACGTATTCGGAAATATTTCTATTGTGGCAGTAATCCGAGCCACATGTGTGGGGTGTCGCGTCTGCGTTGCCCGGCTGGTAGTAACGGTTCTATGGCGGAGGCACGGTGCGTGACTCATCTCTCGTTCATTGAGCGGTGGTCCATTGAGCCGCGCTTGCGCTCATTACCGCTCCGCGCGCCGGCCCAGCGCACACGCACGCGCGCCGCTCCCGGACCGATCACACCGACGCACTGCCCACGAAATGTTCACTTCCATCTCTAGATACAACGTGAGTTTAGCCTACGACATCCGCTCCAACGAAACCTACGGTATTTACCACTGCGACCTTATTTTCTAAAATTATTTTAATTCTTGTTGCAGATGGAAAACCTATCGAAATCTCATATTTGGCTCACCGCTGCGGCGCTCCTGGCTACTTGTGGCGCCTGTACCGGTGCTGGTGTTGGTGGTCGGAAGCCCTTCACGCCGACGGACTCCATTTTGGACATCATCGATACTGAGCAAGTTGAAAAATTCCTCGCTGAAAGGCGGCGAGCTGAGCAAGCCACCGCATCTTCAACTTCCTTCGTCCAACGAAACGAGCTCGGCGATGGGAGCTCCGAAGGTGGTATGTTGGTGTCCGCATCAGAGCAGGAGGATACCACGGAATTACCACCAGGTGTCGATTTTCGGAAAATATTGAAATCATCCAAAAATGCTCTCGTCGTTACTAAGAAAGATTACCTCAAAGAGGATTGGTGTAAAACTGAGCCGCTTGTTCAGAAGATCCGCGAGCCGGGCTGCCTTCCCACGACGGTGATAAATAAGTTCTGTTACGGGCAGTGCAATTCGTTTTACATCCCAAAGGGGCCGCGGCGTCGCGACAATAACAACAACGACAGGCCCCAACCAGCGTTTAAGTCGTGTTCGTTCTGCAAGCCGAAGAAATTCACCTGGGTGACCGTGACGCTCCGGTGCCCCGGCCAAAACCCGCCCTTCAAACGCAAGCGGTTACAGAAGGTCAAACAGTGCAAGTGTTTACCGGTGGGAGTGAATTGACGCTGACCGTGTGAGTGACCGTCCAGTGACAGAGGCCGTCGAGGCTCGACCCTCGAGTGAGTTCGCACGACCCCGGGGGAGGTACGGATCGTCAGGAGCTAACCGCAGGAGCTCGAACGCTGAAGATCATTACGCATGTTTTCCATCATCCCAGTGCACAGACTGTTTGAACTGATCAAATAAATTGAGACGCCGTGCTCTCATACGTCAATGCGAATGACGCAATGTGATGCATAGATTAGATGCCTATTTAGAGTAACATTGTAATGGAACGGCTTCGGCTGCAAGTCGGAAAGCAAAAGCTTTAATTGTTCGTAGCGAAACTAATTAGCTTGTGTGTTAGAATAGCGGTGGCCTTCCGATCGATTAAGCATTCGTTTTGGTATAATAACTCCGGTGTGAATCGTGTCAGATGCGTTAATAAGTTAAAAAGTTGCAGAATAAAGTGTGATACTAGTTTATAGTTTGTCAATGAACAGTTTTTTAGACATTTCGGTGAGTCACATGGTATTATAGTCTAGGATTAGTGGTAGCGTCGTAGAATCACGTCATGTTAGGTGTGTTATTTATTTTATCTCGTATTAATGATATTGTCGCTAAAACAGAATACGCTTATAACTAAGTTGGTGATGTTTCATCTCGTTATCTGAGTTTAGAATGCGAGTAGGTTGTATTTTAATGTATTTCAACACAATATGAAGTAACGTTAGATTTTATGATAATACAATATAATATTATGATCTCTATTTGCTCTCAAGATATATGCATTTGTTTATTTATTTACAAGTAAAGCTGTTTACATAATATATCTATTTGTATGTTATATATAGGGGCATATATGTATATCGTATGTAGTTAAACAGGATATAAAACTATTAACTCGTTATTCTAGCTATTTTCGTCTAGTATGGTCGCATATTTGAAGTGCAAAATGTATTATCACGTATTTATCATAGTGGTTAGTGAGCCCGAGATGAGCTGCGGAACCTGAAGAGATTTTAATTGTAATTTATAGATCATGTAGATATTAATATATGTGGTAGGCTGTAGAAGTTCTTGCCATTGCATTTCATGTTGCTCCTTGCGTTTTCTATGATTTATGAAAGTGTATTGGAGCATAGACAATTTAATTGAATTTACAGTTAGTGCGTTGAAGATTAAATAAATTGTAAAAGGACTGTAAAAGGAGGACTAATTTTAATTGGATTGGCAACATGTTACACACCATATTTCATAGTGAGTGGTTACAAATAAATTAATTTACGAATGCCGCAAAAATGTTCCAATTTTAAATTATATTGTGTTTTCCCTGCATTATAAAAATATATATATATAAGTAACATACAATAAATACACGAAGTCGTATTCTAGGCATTAACATTTTTTTTCATTTATAAGAAATGACCACACTTTTTAAATTTGTACACTTTTTTTTAAATATATTAAACCTTTGCACGATTATTTTATTGTTTCGTAAGTACATTTATCACAGACAGTATTAAAGTTGTAATTAATTAACGAATTAGTACAGCCAATTGTTAACGTTATCTAGGCTCTTATGCGTTATCACTTAACGCGGCTCGTTTCAATAACTTCTTGAAATGATCGTGTAATTTGGTATGAGTACAATTTGTAACATTATTTCACGAAAATATCAAAACGTGCCGCGTTACGTGTTTGATTCGTCGGAGCGAATAAGGATCCTGAATGTAATTGGGTGTCACGTACAGCTGTGTACTTATAACATAGGGAATACAATATTTAGTAATTATTTTATAAGACTGTAAATTAAAATCCGTGTAATAACATCGTCTTCTTTTTGTTATTTTGATAATATTAATAACGACGATATTTGAAGAGATAATTGCGTTCAAATTACTTATGTTATCAACCGTTTTTCTTCAAAATAAACATCAGTTCGTAGAGATTTTTCTTGTTTTCATTGATTAGACCACACTACAACGAATAGTCAACATCTTTGGGGAAAAGTGGGTGTACACAGTATACCTCAATCACCCCCGTTTGGGGGAGTATAAGGCGTGAAGGTGTGTACAAAAAGTAATAACAAGCAAAATTTCCCAAAGAAAACTATACAGGTTTTATGTGCTACATTTTACATAACTACTATTGCACTCTTTGCCTATCATGCTATTTGGTATTATGATATTGTAGAGACCTTTTATTTGTCTCTCAAGAAATATGTTTACACATTTATATGTATCTCAGTCTATATATATATCACTAACAGTCATAGTTCGTCTCATACACGCTCGCCTGTTACGAAGACTCTTGACTTGCCTTTCAGAAAAGACACGGTGTATTTAGTCTAGGCTTCCCACGTATCTACATCCTTCCACTTTCGCATTGTATATCTGTTTTGCCAGTCTTTCTTTCTATATGCTTGAACCAACGGAGCATAACCTTTATCACCTTAACACCGACACTATCTTTCATACCTACTCGTTTTCTTATTACGTTGTTACGAATACGGTCGGTCAGATTCACTCTGCACATCTTCGCTAGAGCTCGCATTTCGACCCCATTTATCCCACTTTTATTTTCCTTCTTACATACCCAGCTCTCACTGCCATATAACAGCGTTGGGACAAGCACTCCGTTATGTATGGCCAGCTGCGCCTTTTGTTTTAAGAGCCGGCTCCCAAGTAGCTTTAACATCGCACCATTCACTCTGTTCCTTGCACTCACTCTTCTCTCTATGTCAGCAGTGTATTTCCGATCCTTACTGAAGGAGCACTCAATATATACAAACTCATTCACTTGCTCCAGCAAATTGTTCACAACCACAATTCTTTCTAGTTTCTTCCCGATCAAAACCCATAATCTTGGTTTTCTCTACATTCCAATGTAAGCCGTTGTTCATGCAGTTGTCTTTCATAACTGTGACTAGTGTTTCCAGATCAGTGGCTGTTGGCGCTAATACAACCACGTCATCTGCATATAATAGATGGTTTACCAATAGATCACCCATTTGCACACCTTCATTCATCGCTTTCAGTCTTTAAAGACTTTTATCCAAATATACTATAAATCGACTAGCGGACAACACGCAACCCTGCTTGACGCCTATTTCAACATCAAACCACGGTGACATGTTACCACTCACCTGTACGCATGCCTTGCTATCCACATAGGTGGACTGGACGGCTCGCAACAGAGTGCCATTTATACCGTACTCTGGTAAAATGTCCCAAAGTCTCTTTTGCACAACTCTGTCAAACGCCTTATCCAAATCCATAAATCCACAGAAAACCTTCCAGCCCTATGCCAGATTCTTCTCTACGATGTTTTGTAGGGAGAAAACTTGATCCGAACACCCTCTTCCAGACCTGAAACCTCTCTGTGCCTCGCACAACATTCCATCAGACTTCTCGCGCATTCTTCGTTCAATAATTTTACCGTACACCTTAGCTGCCAACCTGATCAAACGCTGTAATTGGCGCAGTCATATTGTGAGCCGTTGCCTTTATACAAGGGTACTATAACTGCGCGGCACCAATCTGTAGGGACTCTACCGGTCCTCCAGCAAAGGTTTGTAAGGACCCAAAGGCGTCCCGGACGCAAGTTCCACCACATTTGATTATCTCGGCAGACATTATGTCTAATCCTGCAGCTTAACCATTTTTCATACTTCTTATCGCCCATTCACCTTTTTCTATAGTGATGACCTCTGTTGCCGCAAACTTGCCTCTAGGCTCATCTATGGCATCAGTATCCAGGGCATTTCTATATATTTCTCGAAAATATTCACGCCACCGGCTTAGCGCAGATTGTGTTTTTTACGCAAATTGTGCTATTTAGCAAAATTTTATTTAAATTATAGTATACAAGTTTCTGCACGCGACTTCATCCGCGTTGATTTTAGACTGGAACAGCGGGCAGTATAGGCTGATGTTATTGTAATAAAATATTTGACAGCGAAATTACTTGCAAATGCGTTCAGCAGTTTTCGCGAGATTGAGTAACAACCATCTAAACATACAAACTTTCAAATTATAACATTACAGTAGGAAGTAGGATACGTGACCTACGCTTAAGGCTGTAACGTATATAATAAAATACGTCCAATTGACAGAACATACTTGAAGAATCTGTTGTATATTTGTTATGAGAAGTATAAAAATATAGATAGGAATCTTGTAAATACAATGTATTGATTGAAATTTAATTTGATGTATGCAAATTTCCACAAAACATCTAAGAACCCTTTTCTATCGGCTGGGCAGGCAAGGTAAATTTTCAAACAAAATTTTTTCAAGATGTACTCTAGAATGTATTCCTGTGTCGTGGAATCTAGGAACTGACACAATGTTCCATTGGGTTAAAATCATACTAATAATGGAAAAAAGCTCTAGGATTTACTTCCGTGTGCATTTGCAAACACAAAAATTCACATATAGATAGATAGATAGATAAAAAGTTTATTTGTAACAAAAGGACACACAGTACAAAATATTATCCTAAAATATAAAAAAAAACATGCAGTACAATTTAAATTATAATATTATTGTAGTAAGTGTGTCACAGTGGTACGAAAGGGCCACAGCTCAGCGCCGCATTTGCTCGAGGAGCAAAACGCTGATTTTCAGCTGCAACCACGATGTTACGCGAGAAACTCGTGCAGCGTTACAGACATGATCCCAAAACTTGTTAATAAAATATATATACATAAAAAGAAGAAGAATACATATAATATTATTTATTCGTGGCAAAAAAAAAGAGAGAGAGATATATATATATATATATATATCTATCTATATCATCACGCCAGCTCCCTCGCGGGGTAGGCAGAGAGTACAGAGTTCCAACAGGTTCTTTCCTTACATACCTCTCTGGCTTCCTCCACTCTCATAGTTCGTCTCATACACACTCGCCGGTTACGGAGACTCTTGACTATATATATATCACAGCACCGACGACAACTGAAGAACGCTACCAGGACGATCAAAGCGTAAACCTAGTTTTTGAGTTTCCAAAATTGCTGATTTTAAGCTCTTTTTAAAAGTAACCCTTGTAGTAACATTTCTTATAGGAAGGTGGTATATTGTTCCAACACTTAGTCGCCTGGTAGCGAAAACTGCCATTAAATGCTACTGTTCTGTGCGTGTGAGTAGACAACGGTGGCCGCGCTGACCTGGCCCCATCGGATCCGTAGGATACAAATACCCAGACCGAAATAAATGATTGTGGATCACATAAATATTTGTCCTGTGCGGGAATCGAACCCGCAACTATTAGACACAGCGGTTTAAGCTCTTAACCACTGCGCTAAATCGTCCGTCAATTGAATTGCAGAGGTTAGTATGGCAGCAAAAATCGAATAGCCTACTGGCGGCAAAGGTGAACCCGCCACAGCCTGGTACCTACATCCTTCCACTTTCGCAAAAGTGGAATCCTTTCCACATGCTTTCCTTTAAAAGATTTTATATATTATGACCTTAATTGATAGTATGGGATTGTTTTTGTATAATGTTACTTAGGAAAATAACTCTCATACTTATTTTTCAATCCACTCCGATCCTTTATGAATATCACGTGAGAAATCATGAACAAAATAAAGAAGTAAATAAAACACCTATGACACTGATAAGTATTGTTATTTTATTAAAACAGAAGCTTAAAGTTAGAGATACATGATCATGAATGATATTCGCATACATATTTGTAACATTCATATTTTTTATATATTTTAACTTTACATAGATACATAAATAAATATACTTTGCCTAAAAGAAATCCAAACAAATGAGATGAAACTCCTTTGAGGAATTTTAGTTAATATTATATTTTAAATACATAATTTGTCATATAATACAATTTTAATTATACATATTTAACCATACATAGACATGAAAATTATTCTTGATAGAAATGTGTATGTGGTAAAAATAAGTAGACATCTTTGTCTATGTGATCGTTACGTATTCTAACTTATAGCCTTGTAATAAAAATATTGTTATAAATATAATAGAAAATTAGAGGAACAAACAAACTCAATCATATCAATTCCATCACCATCAAATTGTCACAACCATAGTATCCGAATGACCGTTCAGAATGTCACTATGGCATAACTAGTGTAACAATGTTGGTTTGGTATCGTACATAAATTTAAATTTTATTTTTGGATTGCTGTAAATCTAACACGAATCATTCATGATCACCGATCATTCGTCTGAAACACATCAATAGAATATCTGTTATAACCTCATTTACATCATAACACTTTTAACACTTTTCTTATGCCTATCTCTTTTACATGTGTCCTTTACTATACTTTTTAATTTCCTTCATCACATACCTAAAAAATGTAAACAAGCAACTTATGAAATAATTATCATTCTTTTATTTAAAATATTTATTTACCAATGTATAAATTTTGAGACATATTAATGTAAACTTACTATAATTATCTGAAATTATCAGACAATTTCGGTATAAAATACGACAGTATTATGCGATTTTAAAGCAATTTACTTCAAATATTTATATACACATTAACTAACCTACACTATGTACGAGTCAGTAATCTTAGATAAAGAATATGTAATGGAAAGTAAGCTATAGGCTTTATTTAAATACATATTTGATAAAAGAATAAAATTAGATTAACCCTTCATTCGCTACATTATACATCGGTGACCGATTATGTAGAGAAAGTAATTAAAAAACTGTTGTAAGATTCAAAATATAAAATTCGGTACCAATTTAACTTTAGTTGACGCAGAATATTTTGTCTTTTAAACTTAGCTGTTTATAATAACTGTGTCATCCCCAAGTGTAACGTAACTATAAAATATTTTATATAATATGTTCCCATAATCATAATAATGCAATGTATCATAATTATATATATGTACAGCTAGTTATTTACTTTATGTATGTCCTCAATATGTGCGAATGTACGCACTATATACAAAATATTTTAATTATATCATTATATTATCACCCATAGCTATTATTATTTACAACTACTATTTTGACAGCTATTGTGTTCGGTCCTAGTTTACTTGCATTTTTTTCTCGTAATTACACAATGTTTCTCAATTTTATTGAAAATACATCTATAGTTAAACGCTACGTTTACACCTAAGTTTACTTGAAAATGCCCACTGGTTCCGATAGTTTCCGTCTGAGCCATACGTTGTATGGGTATGTACAGCTTACATACTAAAATGTACCTATATAATACATTATATGTCGCAGTAATAAACCATTAATTAATTAAGTACTGAAAATTTTAGTTATTAAGCTAAACTAAACTGAAGTACGTATTATACGCATCTAAAATATACGAGTTCGATGAAAAATATACTTAAAAGGGGTTAAATTAAATGTGGTATTATGTTTATTTTATTAACAATTGATCTAAATGATGAAGATATTTTTTAGTCTTTTAATTATCAAATAATATGGAAATTTCTAGAAGTGGTCACATACAGCATAAACCACTGAGGTAAATAAATGTATATCAATGGCCTAAACTATAAAATAAATCACATAAAGTCACGTCCTGGTAAAATGGAGGCAAGAATGCTGGCATTTCTTGCGTGATAATAACTTGAAATTCATATTTTTTGTTCTTTATTTAGTAATGCTCTTATATAATTTCTTAATTTGAGTCATGTTTACTTTTGAATACAACGTTCTTTTTTAGATTTCTTTTTCTGTTTTATCATTATGAAAAATGAATACCTTCTTGCCGTTTTTGAAGGAATAATATATTGCAGGTGTATCCCGTACTCTGTTAATTAGCGGAAATGTTGCTGATTTCATTGGAGATGCAATTAATGTTTTCTTATTGCGACACACACGGGGTATAAATCTATTAGGAAGCTTTCTTCACTTAAAGATAGCAAGCACACGATTGGATCAAATAAATTAGACATATTTCTAGAATAATTAATTTTAAGTTATACAGTAATATTTATTTTTTGTTATTTTCTACTTTTTTTATATAACAGGGACAGTACAAGTGTTAGATATTACCTAGATATATGTTATCGTTTTTAATTAATATGTACTTTCATGGCACGAATTGAGTACTCTCATGGCCCGTTAATTAAAATAAATTTTCACATTTAATTCTAATTTTAAACATCTTGTGCGTGAAAATTTAGGGTTTGCTATTTATGTATTAGAGTCCTTTGATTTCCTTTTTAAAGGTATATTTAGGACCTACACACGCTGGATATATACTTCATTCGTGCTACACACATATTAAGCTAACGGTTTTTTTTACACAGCTACTTTATAACTTACGTCATCATCATTTTGGCATATATGTACATACTTATGGCATTTTGTTTATAAATTTTACATCTACATATTTTAGTGATTTGCTTGTCGAGGATCGCCGCTATATATACATGTATACATAGACCAAATGATAATTACGATTTGTCTATTCCTTTAAACCGTGTTATAATTTTTTATTTTGTATTTATTATTCTATTATTCTGAATCGATTCCAACAATTTTGATATATTTATGGTTTTTTTTGGTATGAAATTTTCTGAAAATTCTACCTCTGTCTCAGTCCGCTGTATTAATTAATTTATTTTAAAGTAAATTTAATCTTTATTGAAAAAAAATACAGGTATTTCAACTGCACTTTTTAAATATGTTCCCAAATACATACGTTGCGTTGTTAATTTGGATATCAAAGTTACTTTTGTTGTTGGAATCTAATCGGTACGTTATTTATTTTATCCATTGTTAAATCATATAATGTTATTTAAGATTAAGTTATGGCACACACTCACTAACAGCTCGATCATAATCAACCCCCAAATGAGGATAACGTTCATGCCGTAATACCACTGTCAGTTAACAAGTTTTGATAGAGATCCATATATACGAATCGTTATAATAAGATATTAGATATCGTATAATCGCGTGAACTTATCGTCAAACATAAAAAAAACCACGCCGTCAGGCCTATATACACACACTTTTCGCTAACGATGTTCGGTCCCATGTAATAGAGGGCGAGCCTATTGCCATATACCGGGCGCAATTCCAGACACCGGACTGATACTGGGAATTTTTCCATAGAAAAACTACATTGGTCTAACCTAGGAATTGAACCCAGGACTTCGTGATCGTAAACTATATCATTCGGCACTAGACCAAAGAAACAGTCACCACACATATGAGAAAATTATCATAAAATTCTGCGTGGACTAATGTATGTGATACGGTGCCTCTAGTTGGTTGATTTTAAGGCATATCTATAACTGTACCTATTAGATATTACAACTTTTTATAGCAATAAACTGTGTAAGTATGACAAGGCGCCGACACTGATTTTCGACAGTATTTTATTATAACGATTTCTGTAGGTAATTAGTATACAATGATCACCCAACGGCAAATCACCCAGGTGATTATATTTCACTCGTTTTGATACGCTATAATCACCTAACTGAATTATACCTAGGTCAATTATTTCTTGGCAAGAAAATGTTAACTAACAAATGTTATTACGCGGTTTGTAGATTTTAAAAACGGTTACACCTGATCGTAGTAGAGAGTTACGTTTTCTGAGATGCATCCCAAAATAGGAAGAAATTGTGTGGATATTTGAGAAGGGTCTTTGTTAGGGGCTATTTCACTTTATCATAATTTCTTGGTCATTCCAGTACTAATACAAAGTCCTATATTATATTGGCTTTACCATAGGATAGGCATTTTGACTGCATTTATTTCACTTAATCCTTTTTCTTCATTCACGCGGAAATTTGTCGCAGAACGTTTCACAGATGGAAAAGAAGGTATCTGAAGTACAGGCCACGTACTAGCAAGTTAGCAAGTAGCTTCATAAACCGTAGACTATGCCTTAATCAGGTATTTTAATAGTTATTTCGACTTTGCAAACGATGTAAGTGAAACGTTAGCAAAATTGTTTTGCTAATAGATGGTCTTTTTTTGTAGCGATGTAAAGAAATTGCCGATTTTGCTAACGCTTGCCGTTTCCAAGATTCGTACGCAATTAGTCTACGGTTTCAATGTTCTATGGAGAGGTCTTAGTATTGTAGTAGTCTGTTAGCTTAAATGACTTATTTATTAAAGTGTCCGAATTTAGTAGATTCTTAAATATATACTAATATTTTAAAGAGGGTAGATTTTTTTGTTTGTTATAATCTATAAACTCTGAAACCACTAAACAATTTTCAATATTTTTTCCACCATTAGAAAGGTGCTGTCATCGACCTGGTGCGAAGCCGCGGAAAACTGCTAGTATATTATAAGATGAGTCTTCGTCTTTGGAAAAGCATTTTCAGTAATCAACATTTAGTCTATGCGGTGGCACTTAAATCTATTAACGCTTCACTTTTACTTAAACTAATTAGTATGATTAATATAACATTAATGCATTAAACAATGATTACTAAATACAACGAGGGATGAAAGATATGCTTTACAAAAAGTACAGCCCTTATCATAATTTTAATATAAATTCTTAGATTCAGACTTGTCTAGATTTAGAATTGCTAACAAAAATGGTGCCAAAAGCGGCCTCAGTTTCGCACAAAATTCAGTCAGTTCTTTGTCCAGTCTTTTGCCAGTGTTCGATTCTTTTTAGAGCTGTTAATGTGGGTGCTACAATTTATCAACCCTATGAGTATATAAATTGTGTGACGTTTCCGAGCACGCCATTCTCCATCTAGACGAGTAATTAATCTAAGTATAAATTATTAACACATAAAAATCATATTGACGGACACGTTACAATGTTAAAATTTTACAAAAAAAATAATACAAATAATTATTTAACAACAACAACACAATTTTCATGCCTCTGGCACCATCTCATAACTCCCTTTCGTTTACATGCGAAACCTCTACAAAATTATTATTAGGGATTATTAAATAGGTACATAACGAATGAGGTTACACAAAGTAAGTTACAGGATACGAATATAAATAATTAAAGCCTTTAATTATAATAAGGTAATGTGTACGAACAATTTTAAGAACAATTGCAAGAAATATTGCAAAATGTATATGTAAAAAGTTGTAGTTTTTTAATGTTTAGTTTTTATAGATATATTATTTTCAATTATAAATTAAAAATACAATTTTAGAATTAACGATACGCAGCGTATTGTTACGAGTACTTAAATGGTTTATCCATGGATTTAAGAATAGTTTCTATAAAAAATTATTAGGGTGATGGGTGATGTCAAGTGATTTCAATGGAATATTGATCACATTCTTACTAATAATTGCAGAGTGGAGATTTCTCTTCATACTGAAAAAATCAGAGTTATATATAATGCGAAAATTTATACATAAAATACTTAGAAAACAAAGGGCTTAGCACGAAAATATTGACTTTATTGTGTCGCTAGCGAGTGAGCGTGGTGTAACGTTCACGTTTATTCCGTAAATTTGTAGTGCGCTAAGGATGGCATATCAACTCGCTAGCGTCCCGCTCACGTTAATCTTTTCGTGCTAAGTCCGCAAATTACGACAATTAAACGTATCATAAAAGCTTATTGGTCCAGTCGCATCAGAAAACGGACTTATAAACCATATTGCGTTTTAGCGACTACTAAATTTTGGTCCAAGCATTTGCTCCCAAATTCCTAGGAAATAATTTACAACATCTATAATTTAGCTTAAAAAATAGTATCTAGTCCGTCGCAAGTACTTATCAAACAAGTGTATTTAATCAAGCGATTGAATCTTACACCAATGCAGCGTTTAATGGTGAGTTGGAATTAAAATTTTTCAGATTATTGAGAATATACAATAAATATATAATAAATTTAATAATATATAATAAATAACTGTTTAACGGATTGGTCGGCACTCATATGCTAATTAAAAGGCTGCCTTTTACAAATACGTCACTAAAACCGTAATGACAGCATTTTTTTACGAAAATTATACAGGTTAAAATTCGTATTTAATTTGAAAAATCGATAGCTTGCCAGGGATTATTAACCCCTGGCAAGCCATCGATTTTTCAAATTATTCTTATGAGTATAGTATGTATAACCTTTGTATTAAAATTGAGAAACAATCGGAAATGATCCAAACTTTTCTGGCGGTTCGCAAAACAGTAATAATTCAAACCGCATAAAAACAGAGGCACCAGAATTTATTTTGATTATTTTTCGGTATTACGTTTATATGCCAAAACCGATGTGAACAATTTGAAATAGACTTATAAATATTTCAACAAAAAATGTTAATGATATAATATGAATATATTGAAATATTTACTTCAATTTTAATTTTTCTAATCATGAAAAAGGTTTTTTTTTTTAATTGGGTGGACATCTGGTCAGAGGTTTACAATTGGAAAAATGAATCCAGAATATCTGGATATATAAGAGACATACTTTTGTTCGTTCAACCCTCGCAAATTATAATGTAAGTATCTTTGGCTTTGCTGCATCGTTCGCCTTCTTGGCTTTACGATTAACTTATTCTAATCTATCCTAATTCTCTTTTTAGTAGGAGGTATCCTAACCTAACCTAATGTCTTTTAGACTTTTATACATATTTGATCGCGTTATGATTGTCTCGCATAAATAATCATGGTATTATATTTACAGTCCATATATCAATGAGTCATGACATTTTTTTTAATTACTTATCTTATTTATTACAAAGAGATGCTTCGGTCTGTAGTTAATCATCAATGTACACGTCCTTGGTAACTTACTTTTCCTAAAACTACAACATTTATATTCAGTGATTCTTAATTAAAATCTATGAAGTCTGTAATCCATAATATATAGTAACAATTTTTACGATGTCTTTGTTCTGTATCATTATGTTACTTCATAAATGACTACAATATTTTTATTTTAGAAAGGTGTTATAAGAGAAATAATATACTAGAAATAGAAATTGTCGTTATTGAGAAAAATCAACATGACTGCCCTTAGAAGTGTTTAGAACTTTAGATTTTTCTGTTCTAAAGCAGTCTTCTGGATATGAGTATGGTCACTGAAGGTCTTGACTGTGACTCTGAGGAATTGGTCATTCCTTTTCCTGCAATGTGGTTGTGGGCAGTGACTGCTTTACAAGTCGACTTGTGGTGCTGCTGCTGAAGACTTGTCTGTGTCTTGGTTTTTGCAGCTTAGCGTATTTACTTTGCTTTATTTTTATGGTATATTTAAGCAATATTATACAGATATTTAGAAGATTACCTCACTCAAGAGCAGTGCAATGCTGACCTTGTTTATATGATATTAGACTTTTAAAAATAAATATAACGAGAATGAATACTAAAAATATTTTAGGCCTAAACATGAAAGAAAAATCGCTAAGTTTCTCGCTGGGTCTTCTCAGTGGAGGCCGCGGAGATATAAAAATACATCATTTGTTAATGCCATACAAATAAGTGACTTTGAATTTATGATCAATATGATTTTTAACTGTTAACAAGGAAGCTTGCTTGGTGGATGTGTAGACATATCTTTTTGTAAGTACATTAAGTTAGAGTCAACTTTGTGTTTTTTGAGATTGTTTTCCGTCGTTGATGTGGCTCAGTTTATCATTAAAGTTCATGTGATTTCTGTAAGCCAGAAATATTTAGTGGCCTCCATAGATCACACCGAGCTTTGAACTAGCAGGTATAAGAAACATATATAAGTAACATAAACAATCTCAGATCAATCAGAATTGCTCAATCACGTTTGTTTTGATTCAATATTATATTTCTTTTTTCAGACAAAATATCAATTGAGATGAAATATATACACATATTTATATCCTTTTTTAATTGTAGAACATTCGAATCTAAATTTTTAGTGCAAAATACTAACACTTAGTAAAGTTACTAATATTTTTATAACTAATTTTTTTTATATTTTTTGTTGTTTTTTTTTCTTTCTAGATATCTAATTTCGTATGAACCTTTTTATCTTGCTTTTAATGTAGTCATATATCTAATGAAGTCTCATATATTATGTAGTCTTATATCTAATGTAGTCTTATATCAATATATATAATTTATATAATATATAATAATTCAGTAATTAAGTTTTTTTACTATTATACTAAAAGCGAATCATTATTATTAAGATCTGTTTCCTGCTTGTCTTAGTTTAATCTAGAAAATAATTATTATATTAATAATAAGTCTATAGTAATAATAAGATGTGCTGGATTTAGCTTCGTAAATGAGAAAGTTATACCTTTGATTGGCAGACGACTTTAAAATTGATTATTGGATTGGATTGTGTGTTGTGGCTTTAATCTTCATTGGTGAATAGTATCCAATGTATTTGAAAGAACCTCCATGATGTTTAAAAGAGTAACCGTGTAGTTTCTTGCTGTTCTTCTCTATAAAAATTACATTCCGAACGGGTGGTAGAGTCTTAAATAATCACTATCATTTTCGTTATTGAGTTCATAAGTACTTCTAAACTACACGTATAAAGAACTTTTGATTTAGATGATATTTAGATGCTGAACATTTAAATGATGTGAATAATGTGAAAACAGTTCGGATCTTGAGGCTGAATCAGTATCAACCGTTTAACAGGAGTATAAATGCTATTAAGTCTCGAAGTCTTTGAATCGCTTCTTTTGTTCAATACATAATACCGAACCTAACATATATAGTAACGTAATAACGACTATGGGGTCCCAAATTCCATAAACGATCTCCTGCTAGATCTTACTTGCTAATCCAGCACTGTTTAATTATTACATCTGTCACGTTCATTTTGTGAAAACTGTTTTATTATAACTGTAGGAAGCGAAAACTAATGTAGTCGTAATTAATTAGATTCTTGCAATATTCAAACCTTCCGCTCCAATAGGGGATTGGAGCGGAAGGTTTTCGAGTGGCTACCATGTACCGGAACACGTGAAGAGAGTAAGCCTGCCACAGGATGGCCCGAGGATCAGGTGGAGGTCCCGTGTAAAAGTTGGATGCATTTAGCATAAAGCTGATCAATGTGATGGTTTTTAGTGTGGCCTTTAACCTGCAGTGGACGACTGCAGGCTGATAAAGATGATGTTTCCAAACTCGCTTTTTAAGTGAGAACGAGTCACTAACTTCAGAAAGTATCAACTTTGTCTGGTTGCTGAGATAATTTTAGATCTTTTCATCTCTTTGCTTAGAATTACATAATTTCCCATAAGTAACTGCACACCGTGACAAAATTAATGTAGTTAGACTTATTGTGAGAAACCTTTTCGATTGGTATGACAAAGTGATTCACTAACTTAAGAAAGTATTAACTTTGTCTGGCTGGTGGGATTATTTTAGATCTTTCTATTTCCTTCTTTACACATTTCTCATAAGTAAGTGCACACCGAGACAAAATTAATGTAGTAAGACTTAATGTGAGAAACACTGTCGATTGGTAACACGTCATCTTAAAATTTTGTTCGAGTTATACTAAAACAGTTTTCACATTATTGTCGTGACACTAAGCTGCTAAAGACCATAACTATATGACAAGTTAAATGAGTTTTATATTGAAGGAATTAGTATCCGCCTGAAAAAGTAAAAAGAAAACGAGGGTAAAAATCTTTGAAATTAATATATATATATATATATATATATATATATATATATATATATATATATATATATATATATATATATATATATATATATATATATATATATATATATATATATATATATATATATATATATACAAAACGGCCTGTAATACGGGCCTAAGATTTTCAGACTGTGGGTCGCTTTCATTCTGGTGCATTCTGGTGTAATTGGCAGCAATATTTTGTATGAATTGTCTTCTTTTTTCCCAATGAGTGTCGTCATAGATCGTAGTCATGTTTAGGGTTTTACGCATTTATCCCTTGCACCTTGTTTTTTTAGTATTGTTGAATGGTAATGAATTACCGACTTATATAAAATATTGATTTGTATTGAAAACTGCCTCGAATAGAATAAAGACGCAAACAGAATACTGATTCGTTTCAATATATGACTCATTAAACCAATCACGCTGTATACGCATACACACTTATTAAATCTAATAGCTAGTGTTAAGTTGTTATTTCTTCTTTAATCGTTTTAGAGGTCATGTACATCTTATATCTAAGTTACTTAGTTAATTAATTAGAATCCTTATACATCATTTACACTAATTAAATAATAAAGTTATAATTAAAGCACATTTTAGTTATTGAAATTGCGTTTGTAATTGTAAAATAATTCATATTTTTTGTACCAATGTCACTTTATCGTAATAAATAATATTTTAAAATGCAACATTTATCTTTAATCATACTTTAATTTTCAAGTAACTGTCTCGTCTCAGGTCTTCAGACATTATTTTGAACGTAAGCTGAAATACTCGGTGTTATTATTTTTTTTTGCTCAAGAATTTATGAGTATTTATCGAGTATTCTAATACCTATATCATAGCCGAGTTATATCGGGATGCGTTTTGTTTCGTGCTTGTGAGCCGACTCACTGCGAAACACTCGATTTTAGTCCAGAGAAATTACACGTTGTGTAGACTATATTGACGTTTTAATTGAGATGTAATGAATTGTATTTTAAACTTAGCGTTCAATGTAGGTTGATTTACGTGTAATTTCTTGTAGTATGCAAATGGGTGTTATGAGTATCGCAGTTTGGTGTAGTTATCTTTTAATATTGCGAGTTTAGATACGTATCTACAAACGCACGGAACAAAATGTATCGCTTTACATATAAAAAGGTATTAGTTTACTCGAAACATACTTAAATATTCGTTTAAAGTGATTTTCATCATAATATTTCAACTAGTAAGATAGACAGTTACTTTTGTTATACATTTCATGAGGATGACATTTAAAATAAATAGTGACGTTTGAAATATATAAAATAAATAAAAAATCTTCACTCAGATCCTAAGCTAGAGATCTTAAAAAAATCTCGCACGCGATTACACTCCTTGATTTTGTGATTTAGGTTTAATAGGAACATAAATCCTGAATTACTAATTTCTTGATTTTTTTATTTTATGTCGATTATTATTATTTAATTCTGAAATCGAATATAATTGAAACAGGTAAACATTGATACTATTGAAAAAATTTATACATTAATATACATTTGACAATTTATTACTTAACTCGCAAAATGCACCTTATTCATTTATGTATATACGTAAATGTAAATAATGAATTACATAAAATAATAGTGTCAAATCATGATACTTTTTAATAATGTAATAATAATTTTATATTTAATCTACACAGAGTTCCACATCTTATTGGTGTGAGAGGTATCTCGGTTTTAAACTACATAATGTTTAATGTAAGCGTTATGTATTTTTATTACTACGGTTCTTGAGTTTATTGCTGTCCCAATGTACGTAACTACTGTCCTTTTAACTACTCTCAAAAGTAAATAATGTAATTTAATAAATACAACGTATACTGTTAATTAGGCAAAATATTTTGGATAAAAGTTATATTAAATTGCACAGCACGTTCCGAAAAGGATATTAATAATTTAGTATTAATAATGTAGGCATCTATTTCCGCACTTTATTTCTTTGTGATAGGATGTAAAAATAAACTGTTGAATATATATATAGCAAAAAAATATGGAAGAAATGTATTAAAATAGTAAATTAATTATTTTAATAACACAATCACTAGTTTTATTGCGCTAATAGTTAGTGTATTTTTAGCTTACAAATATCAAATGTATATAATATGTATTACATTAGACTTTGGTTAGAATAGACATGGAAATAATTTTTTTATGTTTTTTTGTTTCTTTTTTTAAGAATTACTACAATGCATATACTAAATTAATACTTAGGTATCATAAACTTATCTAATTATGCATTATTGTGTTACCACCGAGTTGCGTTATATCTAGGAACTAGGTGACTCTGAGTAATATTATACCTATTCATGAATATATATAGATATTATGGGCACAGTACATTTTAATACATAAACGCCTTATTTACTATGTCTACTTAATCTCCGCAGGTTAATAAAACGTATGTCTAGTTAGTTTAGTAAATTGCCACATTTTTACACTGTTTGGAAAAATATATCTTTGCATAAAAAAATATGTCATTTATGTTTGAGTTTTCACATTGGTTTTTTTTTTTTATAAAAATATAATCTTGTAAATGTTAATAGTCATTTTCTTTTCAATGTAAATAATAACTGAATGAAAGTAGGGAAGTAGGTGGATCGTATTTATTGGGTATTAAATTGTTACCGCAAGATGTTAAGGGTTAGGTCAGCCGCGCACTATGCAACTAAAATCGTCAGGGATCGAAGACAATTGGAATTGGCTCCTAGCGCTTAGCAAAGCTATGTAAGAATTGTAGTAATTCTAGCCTTAGTGCGTTGTTTCACTGATTATATTATATGTGTTTTGTGGCCAAAGTGCCCGACCGGTGAGTCGAGATAATGTCTAGAGAATTACATTGGAATTGACGGAGCAATGTTAAAAGTGACAGCTGCGGTATGATGGGCTTCACATCGCTGTTAGTTCTGCGAGTAAAGGGAAATAGTATTGTTTCCACAAAATGTACTCAATGGAGCGAGGGCGCCGGTGTAATTCTTGTATCCCTAAACACATCTACTGCCGCAAAGGGGGCTCGACCGCGGACATTTTTTCGTATAATGAAATCCTACATTAGCCTTCTTAACAAAGAGCTGAGAATCTTTTGAAGGTATTGTCCCTGCGCCGTCTGAAAAAAACAGTCAAGTTACGGATATGACTAAAATATTTGAACAGACGGTTTAATGCTAGCTGCTGTAGGTAAATACTGATGGCTGCCTAATGTTTGATTTCGCATACGATGTCGCTTAGTGCGCGGCTACTCTTTATTTCCATTTTTGATGGTCACTCTTGATTTTTTACTCATATATAAATTCATGCTTTTTAAATAAATATGTGGTTCAATTAATAGTTAGTAACTAACGCAATTTCGGCGTATTACTGACAGTGAAAAGAAAACTTTTATGTACACTGACTTATTCTAAACTATTTATGTACAAACTACTCGTGTGACTAGAGTAACTCGACGCAGTAATGCCCGTAGGTCTTAATATATTTAATTATAACTACATATTACGAGAGTATAGTTTCTTTCAGGGTATAGTCCCATTACAATAAACTAATTAAGTATCTAATTTTGGGAAATAGTATTAATATTAGAAAGGTTATAATTATGGTTACTGGAACAAGAAATGAGATATATCTATACTATGTAAAAACTATAGTCCCCCACCACTTCTTTTCTATGTATTTCTGCGCTAATCTCAGAAATAACCACTCGGATTTCCATTCGGTTTTTACCAATACATAGATTCTTTTTTCGTGTCAATGGTTCATATTCGTCCCGCTTAGTAGCTAACCCAATCGTGCCATTCGTAGCCGTCCTCAGCTCTTCCCTTGTACAGGTTGTGGGCACAGAGTGCAGACCAGCAAGTGCGACATAGTCTGTGAGGTCGCACCACAACGGCAGGTTTTTAAGTTTGGATCTCTGCACCCCCATCTGCATAGGTTTTGCCAGCGTATATCTACCTAAGTGCGGAGCCGATTTAATGATTTTCATACCGGCCATGGTAGTAGAAAGACTTATTCGAGGCAGGTTTAGTTACATCATTCATGATTATTGTGAGAATTGGCTGAACTATGATGATGATTGTCTGTGGGGGCTAAGCCGAAGCGGGTAGCCGGTAAATTATAGGAGTACGTTAAAAATGTTAAATAATATATTTTTTTTAAATATAATAATATATGTGAATATAAAAAGTGTGCATCATTCTATCACGTGGTATGATTGGCTATTTTCAAAATATTTTAACATAAATTAGTATACTCTGTATTTTGGTGAAATTGAGCATTATACGCGATAGTTCATCATTTTTCTGAAATAGCAACTATGATGATTCAATATTTTTTAAATTTTTTCGCGCTTAATTTTTAAGTTTGAAATTCTACATTTGGAAAGTTATTTTACTCTGTATGTTTACCAAAGTGGCCCGGGACATCGGCAATTTTGATAATGCAGTCTCTAGCTTAAAAAGGCAACACACTGTATGTGTGATCGAGATGGTAATTTATCATATCTGTCCAATATTAGTGTTTGCTACACAATGTATAGTCTTTTAAGCCTAGGTCGAGCCAACCGAAGGTCTACCTGATGGTAAGTGGTAACCGTTGCCCAGGACAAATGCAACTTAACGGGTCCAAACTTTGGGATATTTCCAAAGAGGTACTGTCAGTATGATTTTTTTATCATACGAGAAATACCCTGATGGAACGTACACCGCAAGGGATCTGGCATTATGAATATAGAAGGGTGGTTTTTCTATGCCTCTATGAAAACGTGTTACTAAGTTATTTATTGGTGTTTATTAAATTTACTGTATGAATCTAAGGAGGTAAGGAATCTAACCAAACTAGCCTGGGACATCGGTAATTTTAATAATTCAGTTCCTACCCTAAAAAGACGCCACATTGTGTGTGATCGGGATGGTAATTTATTATATCTGTCCAATATATATTGGTATTTACTACACAATGTACAGTCTTTTAAGCTTAGGTCAGACGAACCAGGGGCCTACCTGATGGGAAGTGGTAACCGATGCCCAGGACATGAAATTTAAGGGATCTAAACTTTCCGGGCTATTTCTAAAAAGGTAATGCCAGAATGACTATATTCATCATACGAGATTTTATTTTTAATCAGGACTGACCGGCGAAAAATTCCTATCTCACCTCATGGAAAGCGACGATAAGGCCGAAGATGTAGCTCGCTGACTCAGTAATAGCCTTTTCACTGAAATAGGCTGAGGAGACGGAAGTTCGAGTACCGAATTGGTAAGATGGGGCGAGATGGAACGACGATAGGGCTAGATGGCGACGATGAAGCCAAAGATGTATCTCGCTGTCCAGTAATAGCGTATAGGAGACGAAAGTTCGGGTTCAAAATTGGTATGATAGGGGCTAGATGGAAGGTGCCTACGCCGCAAGGCATTTAGCGTCAAGATATAGATAAATGATTTTGTTATGTTTTTATAGAAAATGTGTGACCAAGTTATTTATTTGTGCCAATTAAATGAACCGCTTTGAAAATCATCTTGTTATTGTTTTTTTTTTGTATTATATCTTTGGAGTAATTCTCGAAACATTTGGGGTATAATGATTAAATTTTGTATGTTATTTTTGATTAGTTGCACACTTTGAAAATTATTGTGAAATAATTTTACCGATAATAACTTAAAATAGTTGTTTAATCCGATTTATATACATACACATAGTAATATATATGACCTTATTTCCTAATAATATTGGGTACCTTATGTTGAATCGTTATTATACCTTTAGAAATGCTGCAAAGTATATTATAAGAACTTACTTCTAGTTCTATCGCATGCTTACGATCTATTTTATTACACCCACCAGTTGCATCCATTAGTTTAATATTAAGTATTTTGTTGTGTAGAGCCAAGTTTAACTGAAAGTTAAATCTTTATACACCAATATACAAATACTAAGGAAGACATTTATTTGGAATCTACTATAACATATGTATATATGACATATATATCTATTTTCATCATATACAATGTGTAACATGCAGAACGCAAGATCTGAAAATAGTTTGTTTTTAATCGGCAACTGAATCAGTTCCAGCTATTTAAACGTATATTAACTATTTTTTTAATTTTGCCAAAATTATCGTTCAGTTCGCTGTTTATTTTTAAATGCATTTCAATTACATAAACCTAAATATGCACACAAGTTTCGTGGTTAACTTGGGTAAGTTAAATAATAAATAATAAAAAATTAAGTAAAATTTAGTACCCACTAAATAGCTTCTAAATGGTAGAATCCTCCTTAACATTGTAAGTTTGATAATCGTATTGAATTGGTAAAGCAATAATCTAATTGATTTGACAGACGATTTAGCGCAGTGGTATGCCCGGGACACATCTTTGTGTGATCCACAATTATTTGTTTCGGTCTGCGTATTTGTGTATGTGTATTTTCATGTTTGTAAACGCACCCACGACACAGGAATAAATCCTAGAGTGGGGGTACGTTTTATTAAAAAGAAAGATTGGGCTGTCTAAGATATTGCGTTACACATTGTATATGTTTATTATATACATATTACTATAATTTTGGTACTAGTCGTGGTTTAATTTCAATGTACAGCCTTATGTCTAATTAAAATCCGGTTTTGATACATGCACAAGATTATACGATACTAGCAAATACTTACCGTTATAGGTTTTAAGCTAAGGTATATGAGAGTGATTCTTAAATGCTATTATATACTATTGACACGTAATTTTGCTTATATATTAATTCTTATACTATATGTTATTCTATTTAAGACCATTAATCGCGATATACTGATTATTGTTTTATATTCTTGCGGAACTTCCAACTATCACTGGTAAAACCAAATTCATAATTAAAAAGAAACTGAAATAAGTTTATTTTATTATTTATAAAGTAACAAAATAATATACTGTTTTCTGTCTACCCTTCAAGGGATTACCAATATATATTTTGCCCTACGTGTTGACCCGTCCGCTTAGTCGGACCGAGGAAAGCATACAATCTGCATACCGCATCTGTGTACCGCGGTATTCCATACTTTAACTAACAATTACTATGGGGGTTTTGACGGGAAATCGAAAAGTGATGTCGTCAATTGGTTTTAATTTTCAAAACTTGTGTTATTTCGAATTATAATGTGTAATGTTGGTGGAATATTAACCATTATGTGTTCTTTTATGTGCATGTGTGAAGGAAATTGTAACGAAGTGATAAAACGTGCCTTTTTGATTTGCTTTACAACGGCCGTCGCAATTGGTATGTAAAGTATCCATCGCTTTCCTATCCAGGGTGGGGCGCTTCATTACTATGATTTACTATTAAAAGAGTAATGTTTAATAATGGGACTACTATTGGGATACTCTATTATACATATATACTTAATATATAATTTCGCAAGAATAAAAATCAACAGCCTGTATTGTGGAAATCCTACGTTATAACTTCTACAAAAATAAAATAGAGATTAATTAAAACTATTGCCTTACGATACTGTAGAGGTAACTCCGCAAAATATGATAATTATGTACAGCTAAATAAATTCACAGCTTCAACGTTTTCAATATTATAGAATACAATATAAATTAGGTTACACGCCTATTATCCTACGTTACTACATTAATTGTTCACTGATGTATTATATTATACTTAGAGATTTGATTTCAGCAAATTAATTAAAAATATTTAAATTTTAAATGATATTACCTGTATGAAAAAATATTCAGCCATCTTTAAACTCTCTTTAGATGTTTACCGCGACTTAAGTATGTCACAAACTCAAAATGTAGCAGTAATCATTTTTATTTTAAATTTGGAATAATTTTAACCTGCCATGAACTATTCTTAAATATTATTAAGAAGAATATTATAATGTTTTAAATTTGATTTCTATTTTATTAATTTAGTGTTTTCGGCCAGTATCAAGTAAGACTATAATAATTATATTAGCCCTGTTAAGAAACTGTCGCACCTTTGAGCACGGGCCGCCTTTCAAACTCAGAGGGTTTAGGCCATAGTCCACCACGCTTACCCAGCGCGAGCTGGCCAACTTCACACACCTTCGAGAATCTCTTAGGCATGTAGGTTTTAAAACGATGTTTTCCTTTACCGTTAAAGTAAGTGATAGTTAATTTTTAATAGGCACATGCTTTTGAAAAGACAGAGGTGCGTGCCTGGGTTTCAACCTGCGACCTCTGACTTTGTAGTCCAACGGTCTAACCGCTAGGCTATAATTTTTTTTTACATTTTGTTAAAAAATATAATATGTGGGCGTATTCCAAAAGATACATATATAATATCCTTAATGCGTCTGTGACATACACATCCACTAAATGAGGTTATAACAGAATTATAGACAATTAGTTACACTGCTAGATACGGTAGGCATGATGACGAAGCCCACACGTTTAGGGCATAAAATAGACTATGACTATAGTATAATTATATAGTACTAGATAGTTTAGTAAACATTAACGTCGAAACCTTTCTTAGCTGCGATTGGTAGTCGATCCCCCATCAGATATGGATTCTCAACCTACAAAGAAAAAAAAACTTTTTAGTATAATATCCGAAAATGTCTACTTTAGAACAAATACCTCCAAATATAGCCGCGACTATTATATACTTAATAAAATCTGTAATAAACATAGACAATTCAATCCATGAAAACGCATATATCCCTTCTCCTTATAGCTTTCAGCGCAGGCATAACATCTTGTACTAGCTTCTCAGATTTATGCAAATGAAACAAGGTTATTTATTTCGGATTTTGTCGCGGACTTTTAAATTAATAAATAAACTGCCATAAAATCCGTAAAAATACTTTTAATACATGGTTTCATATTCTGCTAGTTCCATTGTAACAAACATCGTTCATAATCGTTACATCGTAGTATATTAGTAGTAATTCAATGACAAATTAAAAATATGGATACCAACCGCAGGCTTAAACTTCTTGGCCACGAGGCTCTTTTGATGCCCCCGGAAGCCAAGGTTGAGGTTTGAGGAGGGATCCGGGTTGCAGTTGAACATGTGCTCCCCGTCACACATGCAGCGCTGAGCCAACTGGTATTCGCGACTGAACGCGGCTGTGTTCTCAAACTCGCTGATGCAACCTTGGTCTTCTGTAAAAGAAGCTTATAGCGTGAAGGAAATTAAGGCTCAAAGCTCAATTGAAAAGTATTTTGCATGTTATTTGATGACATTTAATGCTATAATTTCAGAACTATAAAGTCGTTTTTTTATGTTCTAGCTCTTTTAGTTGTGTCTTACACGGCTAATGATGCAGGAAGATTCTCGAGTGACGACCTCATACCGAAAATACCGAAAGATGTGGAGTGGAGGAGGCCCCTTACTAGGTGTCCGATGATCTGGTGAAGGTCGAAGGTAAAAGCTAGATCTGTCCAGTACAAAGTCGGTCGCCTTGGCGATCTTTGGAGAGGCTTGTATCCTGCACTGGACATCTTGCGGTTGATATTGATGATGACGCTATTAACCTTGTACCATACCTGTATACCCAACAGGACACGGGTTAGGTGGGTTGCAGTAAGCCGGCAGGGTCCCGTCGGATTTAACCATCTGCCGGTTGGGGAGCAAACCCGAAGGTTGGAGTCGCTGCTCACCCTCGCCAGCACCACCGGTCACGTACTGGTGCCCCCATAGCGAACTGGATACGTGAGAAGGAATCTCATTGCAGTTGGAAAACAAGTTTTTTTTGTACATAGAGAATTATATATTGCTGTTGACAACATCTTGGTCTAGTGTAGAAATTACTAGTGGTTAGAGCGTATGTTACTTCATTCCTCGGAGTTGTCGGTTGTGCGATTTCTGTACAGAACTAATCTTTGAATGACCTACTAAAGTTTGCCATTAAGAATATGTTCTTGGTAACATTTATACGCAATGTATCTAAGTGTCAAGAGTCTCCGTAACCGGCGAGCGTGTATGAGACGAACTAACTACTAACGAGAGTGGAGGAGGTCAGAGAGGTTTGTACGGCAAGAACCTGTTGGAACCTGTTGGCGAGATGATATCTTTTTTTTTTATATAGATGATATAGATAGTTTTCTGGGTGTTACAGATTTTTAATAGAAGACAAGTTCGATTGGTCAGATTAAGCAGTTGGACTGCGTATTCACAGAGGATTTCCAGTTAATGAAAATGACATGATTAGATTTTAAAGCGATGGGTTAAAAGATGAAAGAAGCTTTATCATATTATGACACCATCTCACGACTGATAGCTTTTTAGTTGGGTCTTCATGCAATTTGGTACGTCTGGTTATTAGGTCTTATTAGGTAGTTATTTTATTTTAACTGTCTAAGTACTCATAAAATATATGTCATATTTATTTTAATAGTAGCTCGAATCAAATGTGCGAGCGATGTACCATCAGATTAATGGTCTAATCGTGTTATTCGTCAATCATAATGCTGTTAAGTCGTCCTAATTTGTCGTCTAGACAATAATTGTGGACAATAGATTGCTCTTATTATAATTAATCATTCTGTACGGCCATGTCGGGTGAACTGAATAAAATACAATAGTGGAAATTTACAAGTGTGACATATCACTTTAACTATATGTATTATACTATACATGTATTATTCTATACTGAGGCAGTCGTAGCGCTGTGAGTCTGAGATGGGTAACCAGTTTGTGGCATTTCTATATTTGATCGCCTTCGTGCTTCATGTTAAGTTGTTGGTTACGGTTCTAACTGCAGGTGGCCATAAACCTGCCTCCATCAATCCGCACTGGATCCCCGTGGTGAAGTATGTCCTAATTTCTTTTATCTCAATTTGTGAAAGAAGGCCTTTGCTCAGCAGTGGGACCATATAGGATTTATTAATATCACTATCTATCTATATCATAACGCCAGATCCCTTACGGGGTAGGCAGAGAGTACAAAGGTTCAACAGGTTCTTTCCTTACAGGTCTCTCCGGCTTACTCGCATAGCTCGTCTCATATACGCTTGCCGGTTAAGGTGACTCTTGACTTGCCCTTCAGATAACACATGGTCTATTTGATCATGGTAAGATAGTCGATGTCTTCCTCAGTACCTACTTCCTTCCATCATCCAAGCAAGACAAATGTGGTCCAAATGCTCGCATTCTCTGCGGAGTCAAGCCGACCGACCCTATTAGCAACAGCGCCAACAGCGTAGTAAGTAGGTATGGTATAGTATCGGTGTAAAGATGAGAAAGGGTATGCTCCGTTGGATCGGGCATACAGAAAGAATGTCAGTAGAAAGATTGACAAAAGAGATATACAATGCGAAAGTGGAAGGACTAATTAATATTATCAGACTACATATTCCAATATAATCACAGTTTATATTTTTATGAAAATAGATTACTCGCGGGTGATAATCTGACTATGTATTTCGTCTACGCACCTGTGCTGCAGGTACTCTTGGTCGCGCAGGCTGGGGCTGGGGTTGCCGTCGATGAGGGAATCGTAGTCGAGCTGCTCGTTCTCCAGGTCCTTGTTGGCGCGGGCCATCAGGGCGAGGTGGCGCTCGTTCGACGGGAACTCGAGGTAGCTGGACGCTGCGTCGTTGAATTCCTTGCCCATACGCTCGACAACTTCACGAAGCAAAGCTTCCGTGAGTATATGATCCTGGCAAAATTAAGAAATAGGATCAGCCAATACTATCCAACTATTGGCCTTCTCTCACACATCAAAGTGAGAGAGATTAGGCCATACAAAACCACGCGGATCCAGTAGGAATTGGTGTGAACAGGTTTGTGGCCACCTGCTGTCAGAACTTATCAAACCTTTAAGGCTTCCAACTCGTCCTAACGACTACCGGATCAAGTGATAACTGGTTTCAACGGCTTAACGTTTCGTCCAAAGCCGAAGATGCTCAAATATGAAAGTGCCACAAACGTTCACCCATCACACATGGCTACATTAGCCGAAGCACTAATAACCGCCGGGGTAAATGAGTTCATGAATGAAGATCACAGAGTGACCACGTCCTGCATTTCGCCTTCAGGCTAGGTGGAGCAATGGTCTTCGTAGGCTAGTAGAAATGGGAATAGAGTTGCTGAGGACCCTACTCGTACTATATGCCCAGCAGTAGACTGCTATAGCCTGATGATGTTGAAGATGAAAAAAACTGCTACTTTGTGATGGTAAAGGCACTAGTTGAGAAAGCAGCGTTCAGCTTGATCAGTTTAAGATGGTTGACCCTTTGTATTATTTCCATATTAAATTTCTATCCTTCGGAAGGCACGCTGAACCATTGGTCCAGGTAACTACTTTAAATGACAGGAGTTAATATAAGTTGGAAGCGTTGTAGGCAGCTTGATAAGTTCCAAAAAGAGGCCATAAACAATCTTTTAACTATTCGCACTGGGTTTGTTCGCTGGAGCTTACCCATTCTCTTTCATCAAGATCTATAAAAGGCCTTTGCTCTGTAGGACAAAGTCTGAAACAAAATTTAGGTGACCGCTTTTGTGATCATGAAGGTAGAACGTTTAACAAACCTTTTCCCCAATAGAACCATGGGGGATAAAGCCCATGGTTCCTACGATGCTTATCGCCAAAATAAGTGCTTCGTGCGGGCCCATTGCGGATCTGAAAAAAGTTAAAATGTATACAACTTTTGGTCGTTGCAAAATTTTAGGTGTATTTGTTGGTGTATATAAATTTTAATACGGTGCATTATTCCTGTACAGTGCGTGCATTTACAAATATGAATTTCATATGCACAATTACGCAGAGTGAAACAAATAATTTTGGGTCACTCAAAGATTTGTTCTATGTGGGAATCGATCGAGTAACTATTTGAGACAATTCCATTTTCGAGTATCTCTGTGCTTCAGAAGGAAATATTGCCTTCTTTTAACAATAATGAGTAGGTATTATTGCGAGTTAGATGCCAAGCTGCTGAGGTAGCTGAGTAAGTTCCAAGAGCAAGTGGGCAAACGTACTCCACCCCCGCTCTGGGGGTGGAGTACGATCTATTTCACCCCAATTTGTGAGACCTTGGCCCACCTTTGACCTTTAAAGTATATGTCACTGTTCGCTCTATAATTGTATAACATGATACAATACATCTATTACGAAAGGATTAGCTTATAATGAAAACGCCATTCATAAATCCATCATATTGATCAATTAGTCATCGTACCAATGCAAATTGAAAGTTTTTTATACAATCCGCGATGGATATAGTACAATTCATATCAATCAAAATGCTACATGACATAACATCATTGTTCGGCGTTTTTGTGGAACAATAAAAAACGGCTTAGTTCTATTGTCCGCATGCGCGTGGGCAGAACAGATTAAGATACTATCAAGTGTTTAAGACGGTCCTCTTTGATGTTAACGTCAAATACATAATCGATTAGATTACTTTTTAATTAAATTGTTATGTTTTGACCATGCCTTGACGAGGGGACGATTCTGTTATTTGCAATGACAGTTTTAACAACTATTTTTACCGTCATGGCGGCGAATAAAAATGTTAATAATAAAATACAATACTAAAACCACGTTGGTCTCTCTCGTTGGTCTAGGGGCATAGTGAGGTCCTGGGTTATGAATCTAGTTCAGAAAAAGTTTTGTTTTACTGAACTAGATTCAAAAAATTAATCAAAACTTTTAGTCACAGTCCCGAGTCTAGAAGTTTGCCCAGTATGATTAGAGGATCTAACATCTTCGGCAAGTCGAGTCATCATCATCGTCAGATCGAGCGAAGCATATATAACTATCTTCATGCCTACCATTTGGTAACGCATTCTCTTAGACTATTACCCTGATTTTATAGTCAAATGGCTAATTGTTAAAATATGGGCTAAAAATGTTATTGAAAAACTGAGATATAGGACTAATATTTTTTAAAAATGTAATCAGTCTCTACAAGCAGCACCTGTTCACGAGTATGACTACTTGAGCAGCCATCACCTCCCTCGACCATATTGGAGGTAAGGAAGTGACCCGCACCAAATAGCCACCGCAAGCATAGACTTTTTAGTGAGCATTGATTTCAATAATTAAGTAATTAACCGAGGACATACGGTGCTAAACTTATGGGTCTGTCAGAACATCCGCTAGTAAGTAGACCTGTTCGCTTATATTTCATTCTGGTTTCATCTTCCTGTCGCCGATCATTGGTCATAACTATTAAGTAACGTCCAATAAGTATTAATAATAATGTTATACGGAAGAGTGAAATTGAGTTCTTGAGCGTTATACACGTTGTAATTTTAGTCGCCCTAGAGCGAAAGCCCCGGGCATGTATTCAATGCGTACTATTCACTGGTGTTTAAAAAAAATTAAAAATAACACTTTAATAAGTAAGATCTTGACAACAATACTAATTTAGTGCAGTATAATACACCTATATCAAACGCAAAATGACATTAAAGGGTGGCATGGGTCGTCAGCTGGCCGGTAGATACGTTCGGTGTTCCGGCACCCTAGCTCTACACCCTAGCTATGATATTAGGATCGTTCAGTAGGTAGATGTGATTTTATTGTCAGTGAACAATAGGCATTGGATGCATCACTTGGACTTTTCCTCCAGGACGACTAAAATTTAGGTAATATGTAAATTTTTAAAAGAAGTACCGAATCTAGTCCTTTTTGATTTTCTGCCTTATATCTATCGAGAATCTATGTAAGTACATTTTATTTGTTTTAAACCCAACGAAGTCCAGTCTTACTCTGGCAATTGGTTAATTGATTATATCTGGGTGATGCCTCGAGTTATATGACAATCAATATTGCACTTAATAACAGAACATTCAGTTACATTTTCAGATATCTAAAAAGGATCATCTGAGGGCTGAGCCGTACGAACGCTGATCTGTAGGTATCATATATTTTGTGTATCTACTATTATCTTTTTTATAATTTTTATTTATACCACTGGTTACTTCAGCAGTACAGTACAGTTGCATAATCCTTTTCAATATTAATCCAATAATACAAATACTTGTGTTTGGTGAAAACTATCGAAATAAACATACAAAGTGAAAGTACAATGAAATTGATAACGGCGTATTTTATTAGGTCCTATACAAAACACTATTACGTGACTTCCTAATGTGAGCCAACTAGGAAACTAATACAATTTCTGATTGCTAATAAAACGGGTAACGCGAAATGCTTTGTGCTTCGTCATATCGTACGAAAGCCCTGCAAGGCCCGGCAATATAGTTCCATTGCATATGGTCTAAGTTCAGATAAAATACCGGTTTGTAGTCAACCAGCTTGATAAACAAGGAGTAGACATGGCCTGAGCTCAAATCAGGACTGCACGCTCGCCATTCACAACTATTCATTCAAGCTTTCTATTGTCAAAGATTAGAGAAAGGTATAGAATCGACAGCACAAATCTCTCCCGAATGGAGGGAAGTAGAACTTTTGGAAAAAAACTGCTTTATTTCTTCGCGGTTTATAAATTAAACACACCTACGGAATAGTTATTAAATGAGTAAACTTATTTGTGTTTTATAGACTATTTGTATTCTTTATTATTTATGTGCATAATATCAGTTTATGCAACTTTGTTGATAGTTCAAGATCTTTTGATATTACAAGACGTCGTACTTGGATATTTGAAAATGAGTTTGAATAGGTACATTATCTGCTAAAATCCTAATTTGAGGAGTTTAATTATAAAAGATTATAACAAAAGATTGTGTTCTTTTGTTTCATTCAAGTTTAGCAAGCAAGCTGTTCTATGCACGCTGAATGAAGCAACTTTTACATATATAAGCTATTCCTTCATTTAATTTTGACGGGAAATAAGATGTTCGTAGTTATATGGACTTACACCGGCACTCGGTAAAAACTTAAGAAACTCACAGTCCATCTGTACAAGGAAAGGGCTGAGCGCGATCACAGATGTTGTGATTGAGCTAACCCACTCAGCGGGATAAATATGAACAATTGACATGAGAAGAAGAAATAAGTATTAAATTCTTAGATTATACATAAAATAAAACAATTTTTTCGGATTTTATCGCGGTTTATCTTTGATTTTTGAGAAGTAAGTGTTTTCTGTCGTTAAACAATTCTGTCGTTAGGATAGGAAAAAGATTTGTATATTTATTAATCTTTGTGAATGTGCGCAGGGGCGCGGGTGGCACCTGCGCCGGCGCGGCGTCCGCGCGCCGTGGGCGGCGATCTGTCGGCGCGTCCGCAGCTGCCCGCGCGAGGCCGTGTTCGCCTTCTGTCGCCGCCGACGCATACGCATCGGCTCTGAGCGTTTTAATTACGAAAAATACTAATCAAGTTTTTTTTTAATTGGGATGATATGGATTTTTTTTCTAAAGGACTGATTGAAATTCAGCAATTATTGCAACGAATTTGGAGCTAGATACTGATCAGCTAGTTAGCATAGTCTTTACAATACGGTTTACCCTAAAATATATAGAATACCCTTTGAAAGTGTCCACTTTTTAAAACGTGTCCAAAATTCTTTTTGTAGTTTCTGAAGACAAAAAGAAATGAAATTACATGTATTGCATTTTCTTTAACATTACTGACTATTTTGAAGTGTATTTCTTAATCTATGATAATTGATGCGATTCCATATCGTCTTTCTGCGCTTGTGCCTAATCATTGGATATTCTTCGTTGTCAATGCATATAGATAAAACCCTCGTTTATATCTTTATATGATACTAGCGTCCCGTCCCGGCTTCGCGCGGGTGGATATTTATTTTTATACATAGCCTAATTTACTCAGGGATAATGTAGCATTTTAATGGCGAAAGAATTTCTGAAATCGGCCCAGTAGTTTTTGAGTTTATTCGTTACATACATACAAAAATACAAATTTTTCCCCTCTATTATATTCGTCTAGATTGAAATTTTGGTTCAAAGTTAAGAAAGCTTGACTTCTAACAATTTGGATATACATAATATTTACCATACAATAACAAAAACGTTTCTGTTATAATTTTATTTATTCCATGACTTAGCATTCAAGAGTCAAGTAATAAGACCAGAGTGTTAAGCATGAAGAGAGTGATTTAAGCGTGATACTTTAGAGTAGATGAGCTATCCTTTTCATACAACAAATTAACTAAACACATATGAGCGTGACAGCATGCATTCTCGATAGCGTTACGGTAACGTCAATGTCTTGTTATTTGTGTGTCTAGTTCTTTTGTTATGCAAAGTTCTCTGAGAAGATCAATAACAATCCGTTCAGACTATAATACTCCGTCTATATTACTCTTTCATCCGACATTATATCCCCGTCGTAAACTTTTAATTTCAACTTGCACGTTATCAGTACACGTGGGTGTGCGGTAAATTTAACATTGCTGTAAAATTTTAACTGCGAACGTCGCTAATGCTTCGTATAAATGTTATCTACTACGTTATATAAGTTTTGGTTTATGATGCTAACTATAATGTTTCTTAACTTATTTATTTGCACTGTACGGGCGGCTTATTCACCGGGAATTGTGAATACAGTAAAGTAACTGTAAAATTATGAAGCGATAGCGTCGTTCTAATGTGCTTTTTTGCCAAATACGTTATTTAAGTATCCATAGCGATTTGAGATCAAGTAACCCACCAGATATAAGAGCTTTTGTTTAGGGGATTTTATCGTTTTTACCGTGTAGTAAAATGAAACATTCTCAATTTATATTTGGTTTTAGAAATAACGTAGAGACCCTTAATTTTCATACTCCATAGCGTTTATACTGTGGTAAAACAACATTCTTAGTTAGCATTTCGTCAATATTTTGCTCTGCACACCGTCACGCCTATATTCCCCAGAGGGGGTGGCAGAGGTGTACTGAGTACCCACGTTTCGCCGACGATGCTAGGTCCCATGTAATAGGGGCGAGCCTATTGCCATATACCGGGCACAATTCCAGACTCCGGACTCATACTGGGAATTTTTCGTTAGATAAACTACAGTTGTCCGACCTAGGATTTGAACCCAGGACCTCGTGATCACAAGGCGATGCGCTTTGCCACCGGACCAACGAGGCAGTCATTTTGCTCTGCCTTCCCTTTATTTGGGTGAACATGATAATCTTCATGATTTTCAATCATCATCAGATGAATAAAGTCAACTAGGGGTTAAATACTTGTTATTTGTTACTGGGGTAGGTAAATACTACAGTTCGCCACATATTACGATTCTGACACACCTCTTTCGCTTTATCTACGTTCATACATTCGTTTGTTGGCCATGCTATCATATACATTTATATCATATACATCTCGAAGCGTCGCCTATTACTACTCAAATCCTCAATAGAAAAGCGTAATTCCAAATAAATACGGTTATTGCGCAGATTTAAACCTACATCGGAGCGTTGAACACAAACGGATCGATAAATCGATAAGCTCTGGTAGCTACATCGCTGCGGAGATTATCAACTGGTAGTCTGTGATGCGGGGGCGTCGGTAACCACGGTTTACATGCCATAAAACTTTTGTAAGTTTAAGTTGCCTATGGAATAATACTTTTACAGCGTGGTTACGCTAGACTGGTACTGTCAAAAAGTGTTACCGAAAGAAGATGAATTGCAAACAGCTACCGAGAGGCCTTTTAGGGCCACCAATCGAGTAAAAACAACTTTATATCAATGAAGGAACCTTTCAGTGCATCCTGTCCAATCCAATTACGTGGAGTACAAAACGTGGAATGGACAGGCCCCCTACAAGATGGACTGATGACCTAGTGAAGGATCTGCTTTGTAGACAACAATCTGACTCTGTCTTTGGGGTTCTAGTTTGGTCATGCTCACTATAACGTTTTTGCTTGCGGGGGCTGTCTGGCGTGGGTTACTCCTTCCCTTCTTGGTCGAGGGGAGTGATAGCTGTTCCAGTAGTCATACTCGTGAACGGGTGGAGCTAGATCGTAAACTATTTAATTGTAACCTTAACATTGTTCCACACATATATTATTAAAAAAAGAAGGGAGAATGAGAAGTAAATAAAAAAGACAAGCCCGCTGAGTTTCTTCGCTCGATCTTCTCAGTGGAAGTCGCGTTCCGGGTGGTAGATTAGTAGTTAGATTTAAAAAAAAAATGTAAATTGACTATTTGTAAGCGCCCCAGCATGGTTTATACAAAATAAATTATTCGAGTTTGAGATTGAAATGTCTCAGGTCAGGACATCTTGGTGGTCTTTGGAAGAGGACTTTGTCTAGCAGTAGACATTTAACGATTAAAGATAGACATGAAGAACTTATTCAACTTAAAAAAAAATTATTCTGCTCAAATCGGACTTCTTATAATATAGGGTTTGCTTAGTAGGGACGTATCAGGTAGAGGATATAGTCAGTAGGTATAGTATCATTATCGACTGAAAAAGGTCCACTACAGGAATAAGGTGTCCCCATAAAGAGCATCAACGACCTGCGATGCGTACAACTTTGGGTCTTTTATACGATATCTAGATGAAAAGCTGATCGAGCAACTATTTAAATTCTGGAAAGAATGCAGTCTTCTCGTTTGTCTTCATCATAAAATTTTGATGACGGTTTGGTTCAGTGGTTAAGTAGGTAGGTAGTGAGTAGAGCGGCTTACGCTCCACTCACTACTTACTGGATAGACAAGTCCCGGGTTCGACCCCGCACGGGACTAATCTTTGTGTGACCGATAAATATTTTTGCGGTCTGGATGTTTGTGCATGTAAATTCCATATTTGTAAAGGCATCTACGACACATAAAGAAAACCCAGGATGGGGCTACCATTTCTTTTTTAAAAAAGGCCTTTCCGCAAAGCGCATTAACGTACAACACAAACGTTGGCTCTATTGTACGATAACTGTGTACATTTCAGCAAGAATGCAGTTTTTCGTCCGGTCTTCTTCATAATTGCATATTCAAAGTTCAGGCTCTCTACTAAGTATACTATATACTATGCGCCATATAAACCTAGATTAAAGGAAGTGAACCTACAGGCCGCACTAAGCAGCCACGCCAATTAATAAAGATGGCCTGATCGATTAAGTGGCTCTGCTAAATACTGGATGCAAGTAGGTTTTACCATATTATTATAAGGTATATACGTCACAAATAGTTTCAGACTGCGACATAATGATATATTCATAGCCGAAATTCATTAAATAGATAGATCTATCTATCTTTTTAATGAATTTCGGCTATGAAAAATAAAGTGTTCTCTAGAACACTTTATTTTTCCACCAGAGATACAAAGAGGAGATAAAAGAGGCAAGATTACAAATTGAAAGTTAGTGTAACAATGGGCGGCCTTATCACTAATAGTAGTGGAGAGAATCTGAAGAAAACGTAAGATTTAGGTGTGTGTGTGATTAGGGGTGTACTTAATAAACAAAGCATCACAATGCATAAATAAATCTATCTAAACTACTTAATAATACACCTATGTATAATAGGTACGAGTAAAAATAATAGTAAACAAATAAATAAATATGCAAATGATTTACAACACCAAAAACAATTTATAGCATAAAACAACTAGTGACAGCAAATATAAATTATAAAGCCGTTATTCAGTGTAGAACTTTTTCACCTGATTTCTGAATATTTGAATTGATGAAGCACGCCTTATAGAGACAGGTTGTGTGTTTCACAATCAGATGGCTTTGACTGTAAAAGAATTATCGTAAAAGATGCTAGAGTGTAGAGGCAATACGAAAGCCAAGTTATCTGATGACCTTAAAGAATACGAGTTGGAATATTGAAGGAACTCGAAACGTTCCTTGGGGTAACTTGGGGAAGACGGATTGAATAAGATGTTATACAAAAGACAGAGGACATGATTATTCCGGCGAAGACGTATAGGGAGCCACTTGAGCTTAGAACGAAACTGTGATACATGATCATATTTGCGTTAGCCAAATATAAATCTTATACAAAAGTTTTGGAGACGCTCAAGTTTATTTAACTGCTCTTCTGTGAGAACTAAATAGCAGATGTCTGCATAATCGAGAATAGGAAGCAACAAAGATTGTGCTAGAGCAATTTTACTTACTTAAACTACCTCAAAGCTAAATAATTAGGTTGCATGAACAGATTCTTGCTCCTTCTATCTACTCATATTATCACACCAGATCCCTTACGAGGTAGGCAGAGAGGACAAGGTTTAAACAGGTTCTCTCCTTACAAACCTCTCTGGTTTCCTAATATAGTGGTCCTATAACGATGGTTAAATGTAATTTAATTATATTATGCAAACTTATTTTACGCATTTGCATGCCTAACGGCAGATTATGGCTTCACAACATTAATATCTAACATCTGTGACACCCATATTAGCCAATAAATGATTTAATTTGATTCCTCCATAATTCTTGCTTGTTAAAGGGATAAAAAGCTCCTTTTATACCATGTTTGGTAGGAATTAAGGTAAACTTGAGACGATTCAAAGTTGCTGAACACAAGTAGATTGTAACTAATATTTCTAGTGATATGTTTTATTAATGTGCACTAACAATATGGCCAGATATTGGTGTGATTCATGATTGCTTTAGAAATAAACACGACCTCCATTGTAGCTTGTGAAAACTCATCTTACATGATTTAGATTTATATGGAACATCTTTGTAACTTCATTCTAACTTCTAAGAATTCGTCTTTAGCTAGCGCCATCTATCCATATGCCGTTATAACATTGGGAAATATTGCGTCTTTGCAGTTTATACCAATTAGAGATGGGCAAAAGGTAATCAGATTAATGATTGGGGAATATAGGCGCAACGTTGTATTAGTGATTAACGATTAGAATTACATTTTGCAATCTTCAACGATTACAATTTCAGTTTTAATCTTGAATCATGATTGAATACTAGAAAATGCAATTGTAATCAGTAATCTGATTACATTTTGCCCATCTCTGATACCAATCACTATACACCGGTTTCTACAATTTCGCATTTCGCATAATACTTGACAACTTTAGTCCCGGTGTAGCTGGCTAGTAGCTTCCTGCTGTTTCAGAATTTACAATTATTGCACTTCCTAGCTTGCTCGTCAAGATAATAAAAACCATAACGAAGTGGGCTTAGGTCCCTTCGGCGCCACACTCCAATTATAATGAATCTAACGCAATTTTAATTATTTTTATGTCATATGTATCAAGATTCACCGGTACTTTAAGTTACGTATCTGGCGTATTCTAATTGTAAAATAGGAAATTATTTCTTGGTTTCAATTTAGTTTATGGTTTAAAAATAAGCTGTTTGATAGAGTGATAGTCATCTCTGAGTTAGTTTGACGGGATCAGTTGCGACATTAGAATATGCTATTCAATAAGAACTGTAGTATGTATAATTATTTTTGTTTTAGTTTATTTATTAAATCATGGTGTTATCAGACTACCGGATCACAAAAGTCGAAGCAAAGAGAACTTACTATATGCAGTATTTTTTGTTAGAAAAACTAGTCACCGACACGGCTATATTCCCTCAGCGGGGGTGGCAGAGCTGTACTGTGTACACCCACTTGACGCCGACGATGTTAGGTCCTATGTTATAGGGGGCGAGCCTATTGCTATATACCGCGCGCAATTCCAATTGCGGACTGATAATGGGATTTTTTCGATAGAAAAACTAAATTTGTCCGACCTAGGATATAAACCCAGGACCACGTAAAAGTGTTTTAATTTAGTGAGTTTTAGAAACTGATAACTTTCTTAAGTGTAGACATGATAAGAACAGATTTTTGTTTGTCGTGGTAAAGATAGGCTCTTGTTTTTAGCCAACAAGTCAATCTTCAAAGCTATATTTCATTGCTGGCAAGACCTAATAACGCTTATAGGTATAATGAATATGTTGTGGAACTAAAAAAAAAAAACACCGTCGCGCCTATATTCCCCAGAGGGGGTGGCAGAGGTGTACTGAGTACACCCACGTTTCGCTGACGATGTTAGGCCCCATGTAATAGCGGGCGAGCCTATTGCCATATACCGGGCACAATTCCAGACTCCGGACTCATACTGGGAATTTTTCGTTAGAAGAACTACATTTGTCCGACCTAGGATTTGAACCCAGGACCTCGTGATCACAAAGCGATGCGCTTTGCCACCAGACCAACGAGGCAGTCTAGTTGTGGAACTAATTATGCCAAAATTTGATGACGATACTAGACCTATAGCTGTAATGAATACCTGAGGTCAAAACATGAAGTGTCCCAACAACATATAATCGATCCTTAGGTATATTCGTGCAGGCTTGAGCAAATAGTCTATAGATAAAATACTGTATTACTGACTTTCGATAGCAGATTTATTGATAAAATTTTCAATCGATTACTGAACTGAGTTACGTCACTTTATGCTTAAAGTACACCGAGTACCGGTACACGAAGACCAACAAACTTTGACGCAAATCAAACTTTACCGTCACACGCTTAGACTAAAATAATCATATAGACGAAGCCTATATAAGACAATCAAGAGCCCTGCCTCTGGATATGACATATTTAAAAACACGCGCACGGAAGAAACAAAATATGTATGTATGCTTTAACGAATACAAAATAAATTTACCAGATATTTATACCTTAAGTCTATATGGGGTCTATCTTTTTTATCCCTTAATGCACCCAACCTTGTTTGTCTTAGGCATGGTTGGGTACAATAAGTTGGGAACAACAAGAAGCTTAGGCCTTGCTGTTTATATTTTTAAATTATTAAGAGGAAAAATATCTAACTCGGGGATACTGAGGGAAATCAATATCTATGTCCCGGACAAATACATATGGCATAGACGAAGACCGCACTTGTTTAAGGTGCCGGCCGGCAAGACCAATTTGCAGGGGAAAGCTCCAATGACCCGCGCCTTACGTACACTTAATGAAGTTGCTAAGATAATTGATTTGTTCTCTTGCTATTTGGGAGAATTCGAAAGAGTTACATTGTATACCATGTGTTATACTGCATGAACATGTAACCGGCGAGCGTGTATGAGACGAACTATGAGAGTCGAGGAAGCCAGAGAGGTATGTAAGGAAAGAACCTGTTGGAACTCTGTACTCTCTGCCTACCCCGCAAGGGATCTGGCGTGAGGTTATAGATAGATAGATATACTGCATGAAATCTAATAACCACACTGTCGCATTGGATTATTCTGTTATGATTGTGCTGATGTTGTTGAAATAAAAAAAAATAAAAAAAAATTAGTGGCATAAGTATATATATTGTATGAAACCGCTTCTATTTCTGGTTTGTGTCGTCAAACCATTAGTGTGGCTACGTAGTATGTACCTATTTTTAATTTTGTATTTTTTTTGTGTTATTGTTAGATGTTATATTCTGTAGTGTACTGCTATTAGCTGGACTAATAAATATACTTTTCTTTCTTTCTTTCAAAGCAATAGAATAGTTGATGTGTACTATAGTACGCGTATCGCCTGTCCCAGTTTATATAATAATAATAAATCCGTCCCCTGTAAAAATAGTCCAGTTTTTGTCCATCAAACCTCATTTATTAGCCCTTGTTTTCTTTCGATAATTTACAATAGTTCTTGCACGTGCCGGGGTCAGGTCGCTGGTTATGTTTCTTCATTATCAGCAAGTGATCTCACAGGTGATTTACATAACATTAACTTCTCGCAAAGGGCTTCTACGTGCTGGATCCATGTCCCCATGCAAGCCTATCAAAGGTCCGGGTAAAACCCGTGAATCTCAGCGAGATACATAATAATAATATCAGCTTATACTGTCCCACGACTGGGCAAACGCCTTCTCTCACAAATTGGGGTGAGAGAGATTAGGTCATACTCCACGGCACTGACCCAGTGCGGATTGGTGTCCCAGATACACCTTGTATAACGTAGAAGAAGTTATAAAATAAAACTAGGGTGTCCCCATCTGTGCTTTTATCACAAAAATGTCAAATTTTCAATAGCTTTTAGGTATATTTAGAGTTGCTTATCCTCCGTCTGCCTTAACATTAGTCTGAGGTCACACAGGACATAACTTAAGTAAAAATAGAAATGACAAAAACAAATTTAACAATTGATCCCGGATCCCGGAGCCATCAGAGTACCCGCACAGAATCGTAATGAGATCGCAACCGCTGATACACTTCGATGATAAATAAATGGGCGTGTTAACTTATGGAGGAAACGTTGGATCCGCTATAAACACGGTTTTTTGGATGGTCGATGCGGATCATTGCGGATTTGTCGAGCGGAATTATAAACAGGGTTGCTGGCATTTTTTTTATATAGGAGGAGACCTTATTTGCTTACAAATACTGTCGTTTGACGTAAGGGTGAAATTGGAATGTTTTGAGTAATTCGTAGTTAATGCATTAGTTAAATCCGTGATTTGAAATGAAATGAAATGAAAAATATTTAATCAACACAGCGCACATTTTAAAATCACAAAAAGTAGGACAGGTTGCGTAAAAATAAAATTAAAAATAAACAAATACAGAAAAAAACAAAAACAAAATAATATTAAGCTACAATAGGCTGCCGCTGCAGCATTAGCCTTGGTGTGAGCTGTGCCGAAAGGCAATTGGCTCAGCATGTGCTGGAGGGGAACAGAGTCTCCCCCAGCGCTGGTTTTCAGCCAAAGCCTGCTCATTTACTATTTATTGCACAGAAATTTTTTTTTTTTTTTTTTACACTCAATGGTGACGCAATCGCGTACGTTGCGTAATACAGATATAACACATACGTACACCTGAATATGTATTATAAATGTGTAAATAAAGGGAAAAGGAAATTGTATACATATATTGGGTATAAAGAAGTAAGTTAGCCCACACTAGTATTTATTCCTGTGTTGTGGGTGCGTTTACAAACATGAAAATTCACATACACAAATACACAGACCGGAAGAAATAATTTCGGATTACTCAAAGATTTGCCCCGTGCGGGAATCGAACCCGCGACTATTAGACATAGTGGGTGGAGCGGCTTAAGCTCTTCACTACTGCGCTAAAACGTCCGTCGTGTATTGTAATGCTTCACAAAGGTCAAGTGATCGTAAAACCCTAATACTAAAGAGAATGTTCATTTCTATATTATCACGCCAGACCCCTTGCGGGGTATCTAGAGAGTACATAGTGCCAATAGAAAACTAAAGGGAAAACACATAGAATGTATTTGATTTATTTATGTTTAGTTCGCGCGTATTGCCTTTTTTGGGGTAGGAAAACATAGTCTTGGTTTTCTTTACATTCAAATGTAAAGAAAACCAAGACTATGTTTTAGAACGGGAAGAAACCAGAACGAATGCAAGAATTGTGGTTGGTAACGATGTGCTAGAGCAAGCGAATGAGTTTGTATATCTTGGATGCGCCTTTAGTAAGGATGGGAAATACACTGTTCACATAGAGAGAAGAGTGAGTGCAGGGAACACAGTAAATGGTGCGATGGGAAAGCTACTTGGGATCCGGCACTTAAGCCAAAAGGCGCAGCTGGCCATACATAACGGAGTTCTTGTCCCAACGCTGGTATATGGTAACGAGAGCTGGGTATGTAAGCAGGAGAATGAAAGTAGGATAAATGCGGTAGAAATGCGAGCTCTGCGGAAGATATGCGGAGTGAAGCTGATCGACCATATTCGCAACAGCGTAGTAAGAAAGCGAGTAGGTATGATAGATAGTATCGGTGTAAAGATGGGAAAGGGTATGCTCCCTTGGTTCGGGCATATAGAAAGGATGTCCGAAGAAAGAATGACGAAACAGATATACAATGCGAAAGTGCTTACCACGACCAAATAGACTGAGTCTTATCTGAAGGACAAGTCAAGAGTCTTCGTATCCGGAGAGCGTGTATGAGACGAACTATGAGAGTGGAGGAAGCCAGAGAGGTATCTAACGAAATAATCTGTTGGAACTTTGTACTCTCTGCCTACCCCGCAAGGGATCTGGCGTGATGATATAGATAGATAGCAAAGGTGAACTAAGTACGTCTGTGTTCCGCTGCCGTGTTTTAGACGAGCTGTTTGGAAAAAGTAGTTATAAATAAGACGTGAGATTTCAATTTGTGACATCGTCACGAGGCGTGTCGGATGATATCGTGATAATGGTACGAGCGTGACCAGGTTGTTCGCTACATAATAATGACGATTATTATGTAGCGATGACTCCGTAACTTGATGTAGACCCAGGAAGAAAGTGTAGGAAAAGTATTTTTGTGTACCTGTCCCAGATTTTGTGCTCTATATAACATAGAATAAGTAATAAATTAAGGCGCTCGTAGCGCTATACGACCACGGTATTCTTACTGATTACCCAACCAACCAAGGTTAAGCAGCGTTCGACTTGGTTGACCCGAGATGGGTGACCGTTTGTTGCATTTTCATATTCGAGCGTCTCCGTGCTTCGGAAGGCACGTTAAGCCGTTGGTCCCGGCTACCACTTAATGCGGTAGTCGTTAAGCCGAGTTGGAAGCCTTAAAGGCGGCTTGATTAGTTCCAACAGCAGGTGGCCACAAACCTGCCTCCACCAATCCGCACTGGGTCCGCGTGATGGAGTATGACCTAATCTCTCTCACCGCGATTTGTGAGAGATGGCCTTTGCCCAGCAGTGAGCAGTATAGGCTGATATTATTAAGTAATAAATTAGCACTAGGACTTCCTACATATAATTTTAATTTAAAAAGCCTTTTTAAAAACAAGCTTCTATAGCCAACACACATTGAAAATATCTTTGTTGAGGAATCCTATGGCGTCTTTCCGGCTCCATTATCAGAAGATGGGCACCATACAGGTCTAAAGTACTTAAATGTTACTCGTCAAGCCAAATCCAACGAGCCCAATCACGGTGAAGTTATATTAAGTAGTCGCGTGGTTCCATTGGCCACCTTTCGGTTTCATTATCAGACTTGAATACTATCTGGTTGTAAAGTACTCATCAATACCAATATAAGAAGCCTAAACGCGATGGCGTTACGGTGTATAATTCACGTGTTCTTATAGCTACCTTCTGACTCCATCATCAGACCAGCTCCATAGTATAACTCCAGAATATAACATTGTAACCGACTTTATATACGTATGCCAAATTACAGCTCAATCGGATACTCGCAAGTGCTTAAAAAAGGAATCACAAGATGCGAACCGAAAAGACAGACATACGTATATTGTAAGTTAAATAAAATCTTGTAAAAAACGACCGCATCACTATTTTGAAGAAGATATTACTATTCTCAAAAACTTGTAAATGAATCGTTGCTTTGTCCCTCAATAAAAGTTTGAGTATATTAAGAATTTATCAATTCTTTCTCTGCCTTACCACTAGTCTGAGGTCATACAGGACATAGCCTACAGTTCAAAATATGAAATAGTTAAGTTTTTACTTTAATACTAACTCACCCCCATTAATTTTACCCAGTTCAAGTATACACTAATAATGAAATAAAACCATTTTTCGGATTTTATCGCGGTTTTTTTTTTATTTTTAAGTTCCCGACATTTGAAAATAATTCGAGATTAAATTTGAAAAAAAGTTGTATTTCATGTGTAATTTTCGCGTGTATCTATGAACTTAGTATATACACTAAGAAGTTCAATATGATTGTACTCCACCTCAAATATTTATCCCTTATTCATGCTTACTCATTCCCATTCGTCGTATTTAATATATCATTTTTGTGCCAAATATGCCTTATTACTAAGGAGTGTTTGGAGCTTTGATCGGACGCGAAACTGTGTGAAATTCTGCTATCGTCATTTATGGTCAACAACGACTACTGGGAGTTCATCTTTGTCATACACAAAGCCAATACAAATCCTCGAAAATAGTCATAGAGAGTTCGTTTTTCAAATAGACTCTCGAAAACTCAGTGGACACTTTGTTTTTGTGAGTGAGTTTCCAACTAGATGGCGTTTATTTTGTTTTACAAATAAACTTTTGAGTACGACCATTGAGAGTTTGTTTCTTTCAGACAGTTTCAAGAGTACGAACAGTGGAAGTTCGTTTTTATCAGAGAGGCCCTTGAGTATCACCGGTAGTAATTCGTTTTTCTCAGATAGACGCTAGAGTACAATCAGTGGTGGTTAATTAGCCTTAGTACATCTCTCGCCGGAGAATTGTGCGAAAATTTTAATTAATCATGTTTTACGTAATGAAGTTCTTAAAACAACTTTAACGTTAATAAGTGAAATGATTACTGCTACAAATATAGAGCATGTTACAGTTAATATGAACCAAGTAACCACTGTGGTATGAAAATTGGAAGGAGGGGCTGTGATAAATTGACTGATTGAGATTTATAAACGCCACCGTCCGCTGTACTATTAATACGGTATTAATTAGAACAACTATAATGGATCAAATGCCTTTACGTAAAGTTGGGTTCATACTACGCGCAGTTAGCAGATATGATGAGGATCTTCTCAGTGGAAGCCGCGTTCCGATCCCGTGGTAGATTAGAAGTAAAAATAGATTTAAAAAAAAAACTTACCGCCCTAGCAGGGCACCATAACGCCTATATTTCCCAAACGGAGGTGGCAGAGGTGTGAGTACACACACTTTTTGCCGACGATGTTAGATCCCATGTAATATGGAGCGAGCTTATTGCCATATACCGGGCACAATTCCAGACTCTGGACTCATACTTGGAATTTTTCGTTAGATAAACTACATTTGTCAGGACTTCATGATCACAAAGCAATGCGCTTTGCCACTAGACCAACAAGGCAGTCACACCCGTAGGGTCAGACCATTATACACAATCAATTATTTAAGTTTGTGTTATTAAATTAATGTGGCTAAGTAATAATTCCGTATTAAGTAAAACGTATGATTGTGTAATAAGAAATAGTTTATTTTAAATAATTATTGAAAATGAAAGTAATTGCAGTACTTGTGTGGAGGTAGAATGATAACAATACTTTTTCGTTCAGATAAAGTTATCTGGCAAATCGCCTCTCATCCCCATATCAGCTGACCCGTTATAACGTGGACCTTCGCAATGTTTAAGCGTACCGAAGTTTATAGTTTATTATATAAATGATATTTTTTATGTTCGTTTTGCATAGGGGTAGGCAGGGGTGTACTCAGGAGGTAGACCAAAATTTCGCCGAAATATTTCTAGTACTAATATGACAGGGGGCGCACCTGCCGCTATCTACTTCTTTCAAAACCGGTGCATGGTACTTTGCATTTACACTGTCACGCCTGTATTCCCCAAGCGGGAGTGGCAGCGGTATACTGAGTACACCCACGTGTGTAATAGGGGGCGAGCCTATTGCCATATACCGGGCACAATTCCAGACTCCTGACTCGTACTGGGAAGTTTTCGTTAGAAAAACTACATTTGTCCGACCTAGGATTTGAACCCAGGACCTCGGGATCACAAAGCGATGCGCTTTGCCACTAGACCAACGAGGCAGACAACAGTATGTGCGTATTAAAAATTAATTATCACTTGCTTTAACGGTACAGGAAAACATTGTTAGGAAACCTGTATGCCTAAGGGTTTCTCGGAGGTCGGTAAAGTTCGCCAACCCGCACTCGGCCAGCGTGGTGGACTATGGCCTAAACCCTTTCAGTTTGAGAGGAGGTCCGTGCCCAGCGGTGGGACAGTTTCTTAACAGGCCTAATATTATAATCCCTATAAATGAAAGCTAAAACCTTAAAACTATCTCCTAACAACAGATACCAAGCATAAATTACATAGGTACATCATTTAATTGATACCTTATTGAGACGCAGTAACGATTATTCAGTGGGCGGAGAGGAGTGGGGAAGGGCATCAGCGGAGAGGAAAACGGAGGAAAGGGGGTAGGAGGGGATAGTTTCGCGCAATCTGTTCCTAGGAACACCATAGGAGCGCTATTTTGATTCGCGCATGTCGATAATCAAGCTGGAACGGCGCAAGTCTAGATTTCGAGTGCAATACAAGTTTATTTAGTGCATGCGCACTCGATAGCTGTATGCAACAAAGGAATTGCATGGCGGTGGTTTTTTTCAGGATTTGACCTTCAATAATAAATAATTATATCAACCTATACTGTCTACTGCTGGGCAAAGGCCTTCCTCCACAAATTGAGCTGTGAGTGATTAGGTCATACTCCACCACGCGGACCCAGTGCGGATTGGCGGAGGCAGGTTTTTGGCCACCTGCTGTTGGAACTTATCAAGCTGCCTATAAAGCTTCCAACTCGGCTTAACGACTACCACATTATGTGGTGACCGGGACCATGAGGCAGGGTAGAAGATAGTTTTATCCAAGTTCAAGAGTTCGTTATTAGCCTTAAACTTGATTTTTATTTCTACCTATCTATCAGTATCGTCACGCCAGATCCTTTGCGGTGTCGGCAGAGAGTACAGAGTTCCAACAGTTGATTTATATTTGTTACTAAGAATTAATAAATAAATTATCGTGGCAATGATAAAGCCATTATGTGAAACATAAAAATGTTATGATATCTTTGATCATGTCATATGATCAGTCCGTGAATTAATGATACAATTCATACTATGGTCTGTCTAGTGACAACATATTTGTTAAGGGGATTATACCATTTTCATAAGTCTGTAAGAAAAGGACATGTTGGAACTCTGTACTATCTGATTATCCCTCAAGGTTTGTGCCGTGATGATATAGATATATGGAGAGACCATTATTATATTTTTACACTAAAATCTGAAAATTGCTCGTTTTATTTAAAAAAAATCTATCCTACTAAAAACTATCTTACTAATCATATTATAAATGTTAAAGTTTGTATGTTTTAAAGTTTTACTCAATCACGCAAAAACGGATTTAGATGAAACTTACTTAGGACATAGGACTTTTTATCCCGGAAAAATGTTAAGTTACTGTCTAAAGTCAACGGACGAAGTCGCGGGCAGAAACTATTAAATAATAATTAAGAATTTGTTTATCGTGACATTATTATGATATGACTGTATATTAACAGCCATTAAATTGTTATTATTAAACAATTTACTACGAGTATATTGATTGTAGATACGCTATAATTGAGTAATTGCCTTTATTTTATGACCTAGTATTTGAATATTTATAAGTCTATGTACCTAACAAGATACATTTTTATCTTGTTTTATTAATATGAGGGAATAAATAGGTATAAATTGAATTTTCAGAAAGTTTGTACGTTTGTGTTAATCATAATTTTCTTGAAATGTTGAGACATGTGGCCATAGAGTCGTGTGAATCTAAAAACCTGTTGCGCCCTGTGACGTGGCTCGCGGCTTAAGTAAAGCGGATTTCCAGTAAAGAAGAAAAATTTACATTTGTTATGGAATATAAAACTTTAACTACGCAGCATAAGGTTCGATAACGTCTGTGTGGGAGGGATGGTAGCGCGCAAACGCGAACAGAGGCGAGCCCCAGCGAAAATCTAAATTTAGAACTCTATAAAACCTAGATAAGGTCGAGAATGGTGCGAAGATTCTAGAATCTTTTGTTTTCGTATACTCGGCGTAAAATATCCCTTAAGTGTTAAGACGTTAAGCACACGGTGCATGTTTACGCGGCTTAAATGCAACATGTGGTTGCCACCGTGTCGCGCGACTTTTGCAAGGTAGCTTATGCAAATAAAAAAAATTAAATTACATATTATCATGACTCACATGAAATCGTGAATCAATAATTTAAATACGTCATTTCACAGAAAAAAAAATCCTTTTTCAGAAAGCACTTTCTAATGACGTCACGTTTTTAACACAGAATAAAAATATGAAATAGTATGCAAATATGCACGAAAAACGGATAAATGTAACAAAATATGCACATATAAGTACGAAATATCGTTTTGAAACACAATCCCTTTAAAATAACTGCTCGATACTTCGTTATCAATAACACATAATTATTGCGTGGCTTTGTGATCGATACGTGCAGATTTAAGCAGAAAAAACAACACTTGATGAAAGTAGTAAAAATTGTATGCGTGGACTTCAAAAGCAAGGGGATCAGGTCAGATAGGACACAAAGCAAATACAGGAACAGGGTGAATATTAAAATATGACTTACGTGTAGCCTGACCAAACTTGCAATTATTATGATTAGCGCCACCGCAAGATACATGCACACGTTTTTATGATACTTTTTTTTTAAATGATGTAGAACCACATTATCTGAGCACGGTTTAAATTTAGTATGTACTCACCAATTGGGTAGATACAGGGCAAATGAGCCCTGGACGGCGGCCTCGCGCGGGTCGATTGAGTCGCGCAAGCGCCCTGCGACAAACTACGCAGGTATTTTCGAATGTGACTATACTAAAGCTTCCACGACAACTATTTCGCAATAATGTTCCAATCTGGCGCTATATTACGCTACGAATTTTCACTCTAAATTAAAGTGGGTAAGGTTTAAATTGCTGATGGTTACGTTCGTATGGTTGATATATTATTGCGTAATTTCACCTTTAGGCTATATTTCAAGGGTTGAGGTAGGTACATATGACTTGTTTGTTTTCGTATGCAATTGAAACAAATTTATTTAGTTCCATTTTTATCTATACTTTTAACGATTTTCTAGTAATAAATAGGTAGAATAATGTTCTTAATACTTCTTTAACCGACATGGTTTAGCCACATGTGATTGTAGAAGTACCTTCTTAGTCGTTCTCGTAGGAGTTTTATTGACGTCATTACGGCTGAAAACTTTCTTCGTGTGATAAATTTTACAGTAATGGAAAGGCTGTTAATAGTTATTCTTAACCTTTATCGATCCACTGTTGGGTTTTATAATCTTCCTAGTGAGTCTGTGTTTACAAGGGATGAGTAATTAATTATAATTTTTTATGTTACACGCATTGTCTAATTGTTTATCTTGCTCAGTCTAAGAGTTTTTAATATTTGAAATAAAACTATTTTACGGATTTTATCGCGGTTTAGGTTTTGATTTTTAGTTCCCGACGTTTCAAGTGCTTTGCAGCACCCATGGTCACGGTAGGGTCAGTCCCTTCGTCTGATATCCGTAAAATAGTTTTATTTCATGTGTAATATTCGCGTAAATCTAAGAACTCAGTTTTTAATATTATTTAAAATAGAAATTTAATAAATAACTCTTTTACTAAACTATTTTATTAAATTTAAATCTTTGATAAAAGAAACTTAAATAATATTTTTAATTCTTATGTAGCGGCTATATTATTTAATTTTTACAATTTATCTTTACTTGACTTTATGTATTGCAATGCCTTAATTAATTAATTTCTAATTATATTTATGGCTGTACACATCTGTATCAACGGTATTAGCTGCCCAGGACATCAAAACCTACCATTGTATTCGTATGAACGAATTGTGTAACTGTTGTTGATATGTGTTATTAAATAAATAATTTAAAAAATATTATTATAATATATAAAAAATAATATTATAATATTAAGAGGCGCTCGTAGCACTGTGCGACCGCGGTGTCCTTACCGATTACCAAGGTTAAGCAGCGTTCGACTCGGTCGGCCCGAGATGGGTGACCGTTTGTGGCATTTTCATATTCGAGCGTCGCCGTGCTTCGGAAGGCACGTTAAGCCCTTGGTCCCGGCTACCACTTAATGTGGCAGTTGTTAAGCCAAATTGGAAGCCTTAAAGGCGGCTTGATAAGTTCCAACACCAGGTGGCCACAAACCTGCCTCCACCAATCCGCACTGGGTCCGCGTGGTGGAGTACTCACCCCGATTTGTGAGAGAAGGCCTTTGTCCAGCAGTGGACAGTATAGGCTGATATTATTATATTATATTAAAATAGATAGTATCGGTGTAAAGATGAGAAAGGGTATGCTCCGTTGGTTACATACATATAGAAAGAATGTCCGAAGAAAGAATGACAAAACTGATATACAATGCGAAATTGGAAGGATGTAGGTACCGGGGAAGAACTAGACTATCTTACCATGACCAAATAGATCGGGTTTTATCTGAAGGACAAGTCAGGAGTCTCCGTAACCGGCGAGCGTGTATGAGACGAACTATGAGAGTAGAGGAAGCCAGAGAGGTATGTAAGGAAAGAACCTGTTGGAACTCTGTCTGCCTACCCCGCAAGGGATCTGGCGTGATGATGTAGATAGATATTAAAATTAAATATGTGTTTGTTTGTAGGTCTGTGTGTGTGAGTGATGTACGCTGTTGGCCGCGAAGCCTTTACAGCTTGTTTGTAGGTAATCGATAATATCCGAAACTATTGAACCGACATTAAATTTTTTTGACTATTAGTAAGCTATATTATCCAGAAGTAATATAGGCTTTAATTTATAAAGATATTTCAAATGAATTACCAAATAAACGCATGTGCAACCGTGAGGAACAGCTAGTCCTAAATAGAAAGAAAACCTTGTCGCGCAGAGTCGACATCGAACGCACTTAATTGGCGATGCTGGGGCGACAGTTCTAACCTTTTGTGTGTGTGTGCGTGATTGATCTACGCTGTTGACCGCGGGGCCTTTACAGCTTCACCGGACAAGAGGGACAGCGTGCAACCTGTACAGCAACGTACAGGGTTTGTTGCTCGATGGGCCATGTAAAACAATGTACAGGGCTTGTTGTTTCTTCATTTAAACAATGGAGCTATTGTAAAACTGCTCTTCATTATTTATTTTAATTATACAATTTGTGAACCGGTAAGGTATATATGGAGTCCGACGTGTTAAGCAAGAGAAGAAAGGTGTGGCGAAAACGGTAGCAGTAATGCCACAACACATTTCTTGTCTATACTCAAATATAATCAATATAATCAAAGAGAATATAAACACTTGTACTTAATGTTGTCAACACAACCACTACGCTCGAGCCAGAAGGGCAAGAGGACAACTAGCTCAAAGGCGCCTCAAGGGGAAACGACCTCGACTTGGGCAGTCGCTATGGGGGAGGGCTTTTACTAGTTGTCTCGCCGTGGTGCTCTGTACCGGCCGGCGGGCAAGGGATTCTTCGAGCTCGCGCGCGAGGTCGGTGTCTGATCCTGTGTGCGGTATCTGTATCCGAAAGAAGGGATGTAAGGGCATCGGGAGGGTCGGTGACAACATGCCGCGGACGTCGGTAGCGGCTTATAGGAGGGGACAGCTCTAACTACTGGGCCAGATGTATAATCACTATGTTCTTTCAGTGATTGGTCTGTAGCAACGTACTTGGCTATAATGTAATATGAGCCTCTACTGTCCCAGCACTGGGCAAATCTTTCACTCCCAAATCGAGGTAAGATGCATAAGAACCCAGTGCGGATTTTGCCCACCTGCTGTTGGAAGTAATCAAGCTGCCTATAAGGCTTCCAATTTACCTTAACGACTACACATTAAGTGGTAATGGACCAACGGCTTAACATGCCTTCCGAAGCACGGAGACGCTCGAATATGGAAATGCCACAAACGGTCACCCATCTCAGGCCGACTGAGTCGAACGCTGCTTAACCTTGGTGATCGGATTAGGAGAACCAGGGTCGCAAAGCGATACGAGCGCTTTTTCTAATGATTGTGTAACTGGCTATGTAGAAATAAAAATAATAAACTTTGGAGGATACTGGTTACGTAGCGAAGGTTTTGTGGTCGGCCGTAGAGGGCTGTATGTACCTATATATAATATATCAGCCTATACTGCCCACTGCTGGACAAAGGCCTTCTCTCACAAATCGAGGTGAGAGAGATTAGGTCATACCACGCGGACCCAGTGCGGATTGGTGGTAATAGAAAGCGAAAAAATGTATGGGAATGACACTTTGCAACAAAAAGTCACGTGGTCAAAACAATGCGCTATCGATCGCGACAAGAGAATAGAAACAAAACGCTTGCAACTTGTCTAGGCCCTCAGGTGAGAAAGTACTATTTCTCTACTTACTCATCGCATTCTGCTGTCAAACCTAATAAGTAATTATGTGTTTGTGGTGTGTTTATTTTCAAATATGTGTTTTGTTTTTCTTCTCATATAATATTTCAAATATATGTAGATTATATACAAGCATTTTTTGCAAATAAAAAAAAGTAAGATACATTAAAAATTGTTGGAATCAATTCAGTTACCGATTTAGAACAAACTATTTTCAGGTCTTGCGTTTATTATGTTACAGCTTGTATATATAGTATATATCAAAAAAAAACACCGTCACGCCTATATTCAGGGTGGCAGAGGTGTACTGAGTACACCCACGTTTCGCCAACGATGTTAGGTCCCATGTAATAGGGGGCGAGCCTATTGCCATATACCGGGCACAATTCTAGACTCCGGACTTATACTGAGAATTTTTCGTTAGAAAAACTACATTTGTCCGACCTAGGACCAGACCAACGAGGCAGTATATATATATATATATATATATATATATATATATATATATATATATATATATATATATATATATATATATACATACGTTGTGCGAGGCACAAGGGGGTTTCAGGTCTGGAAGAGGAGGTTCGGATCAAGTCTTCTCACTCCGCAACATCGTAGAGAAGCATCTGGCAGTGGGCCGGAAGGTTTTCTGCGGTTTTGTAGATCTGGAGAAGGCATTTGACAGAGTTGTGCGAAAGAGACTTTGGGACATTTTGCCAGAGTATGGTATAGATGGCACTCTGTTGCGAGCCGTCCAGTCCACTTATGTGGACTGCAAGGCATGCGTACGGGTGGGTGGTAACAGGTCACCCTGGTTTAACGTTAAAATCGGCGTCAAGCAGGGTTGCGTGTTGTCCGCTAGACTGTTTATAGTATATCTGGACAAAAGTCTTCAAAGACTGAAGGCGATGAATGAAGGTGTACAAATGGGTGACTTAGTGGTAAACCATCTACTTTATGCAGATGACGCGGTTTTAATAGCGCCAACAGCCACTGATCTGCAAACACTAGTCACAGTTATGAAAGACGACTGCATGATCAATGGCTTACACTTGAATGTGAACAAAACCAAGATTATACAGCCTAGATGGCGCTCACTGAGTAAACAGATCCTTGTGTAGTGCTCCCGAATTTAATTCGATAATTCTAAGATAAGTGTTTCTCAACGCGTTATAATCGTTTAAAAGTATAGAGGACTGGATCAACCAAAAGCACAAGTGTTATCTAAAATCAGTTCTGATTAATTCAGCGGATTCATGTGAAATAAGTGTTGCTTCTGCAAGAACAAATAAAACTTAACTATTGTGGATATAGTGCATTCAAGTGAAAAGACAACACCTAAATTCAAGGACTACAAGTGCAGCCTCAGTGTAACAAGCTTTATCGATCTTTTGAATTCCGTTGGGGGAATAGCAGATACGCACTTCTAAATTGATTTCTAGAAAACTCCCAATTGTAAAACAGTGCAGCCATCTACCGGCGAGTAGTGGTACTGCCGCAAACATTGGTACCTGATAAACAACATCGCTCGATAGCCACGGAGTGTTTCATGTCGATACGTTAAGTATAGAGGACGCTGTTGCCAAATTCAACTATTCATATTAAGTTAACGTGCTGAGACTTATAAAACTTAATTATTGCAGATATAGTGCATTCGAGTGAAAGGACAATACTTTTAATCAAGGACTACTGGAAGATATGCATTTCGAAATTGATTTCTAAAAAAATCACAATTGGTAAACAATACTGCCACCTAAAGGCGAGTACTAGTACTATCGCAATTGTTACCTGATAAGCGATATCGCCCGATAGTCACGTAGTATTTTATGTCGATACGTTAAGGCATAATAGAGGACGCTGTTACCAAAGTAAACTAGTCATATTTAAGTTTACGTGCTAAGACTATTAGGTGGAATCATAATGACAACGTTACGCTCCCCTAATAAGCAAAGCTCTTCAAGCCCCGACCTACGTTCAACATTCCTGGCCGAAATCCCAAATAATATTATACAAAGAAAGCGAAAGCAACCAGAAAGCGAACTGTCCGATTTATTTGCAGAGTTATCACTAAAATTAAATGGGTCCATAGCAAACCTCAGCACACAAATGGATAGCAAATTCAAGGAAATTGGCAACAGTATTAGTGCTATGGCACGCGATTTAAATGTGTTAAAAAAAACCACTACTGATATCAAGGATGACATCAATTCATTGCGCCTTGAGCACCTAAACACACAGAATCGTGTCACAAATTTGGAACAAAAACAAGATGGAATTTTACAAACAATATCCGAACTGGAATCTGCTGTACAACACAACGCAGGCATCTGCAGCGACCTTCAAAAACATGTAAATAAGATTAATAGTGGGGAATCTAAGAATACTACATTAGTTATAACATCATTGGAGTTCAAGATCGATTCTTTAGAGCAACAAGCGAGGCAATGCAACATAGAGTTATGTAATGTGCCTGAAAAACGAGAAGAAAACCTGCTCACTATAATCGATAAAATAGGAAACTATATCAATTATAATATTCCGCATAACAACATACTAGCTATTCACAGAGTTCCACACGCTCAAAAGGATATCAAACGACCAAAAAACATAATTATCAAGTTCGCATCCAAGCTCACTCGAGACAATATATTAAGCGCTTTTAGATTGAAAAAAGGTGTCACGACTGACAACTTAGGGTTATCTGGCCCTACAAGCAAAGTTTATATGAACGAGCATCTCACCATAAAAAATAAAAAGTTATTTCGAGACACTCGCGAAGCTGTCAAAAAAAATAATTTTAAATTTGTCTGGGTCAAGAATGCAACAATTCTGGTCAGGGAAAATGAAACGTCTCCATCCTTTAGTATACGAAATTATGAAGATTTATCCAGAATTAGGAGTCAAAATCATCTTGATAACCGTTAATAACTCTAGACGCACACTCTATTCTTATAAAACGTTTATGTACTTTTTTATATTTTTTTCTTTTAATTATATACTCGTAACGATATGTGTAGGAATGTATCTTTTTTTAACTAGGCATGAAAGGAAAATTGTTGGTATCTCACACTGTACTTACATCATTGTTAGTCGCCGTGCACTGCTGATAATAATAACTCAAACTGTGTATTTCATTTGGATACATAAAGGTAGAGCTGGATTATGTCAAATACAACTATTATGCAACACGGACTTATTACATAAACCTAAAAATGACTCATAACATCAATAATTTAAGTATATATTACCAAAATTGTAGGGGTATTCGCACTAAATTGAATATATTGTATATGAGTATCCTTTCACACGCCTACGACATTATAGTGCTTACAGAAACATGGCTTATACCTGAGATTACAGATAACGAATTTATAGATTCTCGATACTTAGTTTTCAGATGCGACCGCGATCGTGTGACCTCAAAAAAACGCGATGGAGGAGGAGTTCTTATAGCAGTCCTTCGGGAATTACATCCTCAACATATGTCAGTCTCGAACTGCTCTGGTATACTGGAAAATATTAACATAAAAATTCCAGCAACTAATGTTCACAAAAGTCATCTTCTGAGTGCAGTATACATACCCCCTAAAACACGTAATGAGTTTTACCTGACGTACTTTGATGCGATTCAAAGCGCTATTGATTGGGGTAATATTGACAAATTTTATTTACTGGGTGACTTTAATTTACCTGACTTAAAATGGATCCCCAACTATAACAAAAAAGTCGGCTTTATTTGCTCAGGTACATCCTTAATAGGTGGAGAACTCGGGAATTTTATGTCATTAAATAATGCATCTCAATACAACACTGCCACGAATGTCGGAGACAAACTTTTAGATTTGGTCATTTCAAACACTGATTGTACTATGCACCAGATTAATATTCCACTGCTTTCACCAGACTCACACCATCCACCTTTTTATATTTTAATACCACATGCAGACGTCAATTACAATAATATGAAACGCTGTACAAAACCAAGATATAACTTTCACAAATCGAATTACGAGGCAATCAATAAAGAACTCGGTGACATAAATTGGGATCAGCTATTAAATTCTCAATCAGCTGAAGAAGCGGTGGAGAGATTTTACGATACTCTTTACAATATTATAAAATCTCATACCCCGTGTGCTAATATAAGATCGAATAACTATCCAAAATGGTTTACCCCTGCATTATTACACATTTTTAAAAATAAAACCAAAGCTTGGACTAAGTGGAAAAAATATCAAAATATCTGTGACTACGAAATATTCTCAATGTATAGGGCAAGGTTTAAGGCAGAGAGTTCAAAGTGTTTTGCAAGGTACATGGCATCGGTGGAGGACAGTATTCAACTTAATGTTAAACATTTTTGGACCTATGTACAAAACCGCAAAAGTAAACAAGGAATACCCTCAACCATGCATTACAAAAATCAAAAATCCAATGATCCCAACGAAATATGTAATATGTTTTCAAAGTTTTTTCATTCAGTATATGAGCCATCTGCCCATGACCTACCTAAATGGGATACTATTAATAACACAATGCAAAATGAGGCAGTGTTAAATAATTTACATAATCTCTGCTTTAATGAGACGATAATATTAAAGGAATTGAAGGCCCTAGACCAATCTAAGGGACCTGGACCAGACTCCATTCCACCATCTTTTCTAGTCAATACTGCTGATAAAATTTGTAGGCCATTACACATTATATTTAACAAATGTATTTGCGAAGGCGTATTCCCCAAAACATGGAAATTAGCATATATCACTCCCATACACAAGTCAGGTTCCAGGCAAGACGTGGAACAATATAGGCCCATTTCCATACTAAGCGCAACCTCCAAACTATTCGAAAGGTTAGTACACACGGCCATATACCCTCAACTTCATAGAATTATAATTGAAGAGCAACATGGGTTCGTAAAAAAGCGATCAACTCTTACAAATTTAATAACATACAGTACATATCTTTTCGAAAACATGGATAAGGGTGACCAGATAGAGGCTGTGTACACAGACTTCCAAAAAGCGTTTGACAAAGTTGATCATAAATTACTACTCACTAAACTCGCGTTTAACGGTATACGAGGAAATTTGCTGCGTTGGTTTTCATCATACATATCAAACAGGAGCCAAAGTGTTATTATTAATGGCTTCAAATCAGACATAATTAAGATAACTTCCGGAGTCCCACAAGGGTCGATTTTAGGCCCCTTACTTTTTGTTCTGTTTATAAATGACATCCATCAATGCTTTCAAAATTCTAAATTCTTACTTTACGCAGACGATCTTAAGGTTTTTAAAATTATTAAAACAAATGATGACTGTTTACTACTACAAAAAGACTTGGATCGTTTAACAGATTACTGTACCCGTAACAAACTGTATTTAAATCTACGCAAGTGTTTTAGTATCAACTTCACTAAAAATAAACGTGTTCTTAAATTTGACTATTCCTTATGCAACACTACATTGACAAAGGTACAGGAAATAAAAGACCTGGGGTTAAATCTGGACTCAAGTCTGCACTTGGATAATCATGTTGAAACGATTGTTAATAAAGCCTTTCAACTCTATGGCTTCGTAATGCGGGCAACTAAAGACTTTACACGCACAGAAACATACATACACCTGTATAAAACTTTGATTCGTCCGCAGCTTGAGTACGCAGTCTCTGTATGGGATCCTTATTACTTCAAGTACAAGGATAAAATAGAAAAGGTTCAGCGAAAATTTTTATACTCTTTACATCATAAAATGTACAGGAACCACTCGAGTTACAGTCAATTACTGAAAACCTACAAATTACCCACACTCGAGTCTAGACGAGCCCTCTTGCAAACAATGACACTTTACGGTTTATGTAATGGCGCCTTTGACTGTAATACCTTATCTAATAAGCTCTGCTTTATTGTTCCAAGAACAGTGCATCAACGACTCGTTAAAAAACGACGCCTTTTTGTAACAAGCATGTGTAGAACCAATGCCGGCAGGCGGTCCCCACTGCGACGGATGGTCGATATTTACAATACCAACTTTGAAGATGTAGATATATTCGCACTGACGGCATCGAAGTTTAAAAAAGCGATTCTACATATTCTCACGCCTTAAAAGTATGTTACATCAAATTTACATTCATGTACAGTCGTGCTCACATATCCACGGACAAATTGACGGTCTCTGTTGTCAGGATTTTACACTATTGAAATACTCATGTACCACAATATATTTTTTATTTGTCGACATTAAAAATAAAAAAAGTATTGCTATTCAACTATTATACAACCAAATCTTATTTTATTCATATTTCAATATTAAGACTTATGTAAAAAGATACCGATAATATTTTATTTAGAATTTGTACTACTTAAAAACCTTAAGTACCTACTTATTCGTACAAGGTATCGTTATTTATTTCTAAATAAAACTTATCTAGTACATTATGTTTTGTTTAAATGCGCTCTGAGTAAATTTCAATTTAATTTAATAAAACCAATGTTGTTTGTTTCGGTCTGATTGTACGTATGGATTTCGTGTTAGTGGACACGCCACGATACAGGAGTGATTCCTAGTGTGGAACTATGTTTTCATTTATTACTCTTTCCTTTTTTTTTTTTTTTTGGACTTTTTTTTTTTTTATAAATAGTTTTACGTCGATTGATCTAGTAGTTAGCAACAGTCATCTTAAGCTGGCAACATTTGCTCTCTCTTATTGTCTTTTCCTTTTTTTTAATGACATTTTCATATCTTGTGTTGTCCGTGGATCCACTGAATACGATTTAATTTATTTGTTGATTCATGTTTCTTTTTTTTTTCTCTTCTCTTTCTAATACTTTTTTAATTTTGTTAAGGCAATAACATACCCATTGTTTGCATGGACGCTTTTGCGGCGCACAGTGATAAAGCGCTACACAACACTCTCAAAATTTACTGTTAGCCACTTATTTCATTCCAGCGCTTTACTAATGCGTGCTGGGGGGGCGCTCGTGCATGCATGGGGTTATTGTCTCAGAGTAGTGGCGTACATCGCATGTGGGCAGTTTGGCCAGTATTAGTACATCATCCATGAGCTGGGCAGTACTTAACTCATTAGAATGCTACGTGCATAACATACACATACACTAATGATTACTACGCAAATAAAATAATAACAATCTTCATACTTACCCAAGAATATTATTTAATAACATATGTTTACATTCAGCATATTTTACGCTTGGCTGCCTGTATGCGGTGCGCGCCACTGTCGCACTGACTACTGTTTTAATAAAACACTAGCGGCATCTAGTATTAAGAAAAAAATACCTTTATCATATTTAATATGTGGATAACGTTGTTGGTTGCACATTTAAAACATTGTACAATACATCAGCTATCATTATTGTAATGTGTTAACTGTTTATTATCCCAAATAAAATAAAATAAAATTATGGTTTTTGAAAGGGAAGAAACCAGAACGAATGTAAGGATTGTGGTTGGTAACGATGTGCTGGAGCAAGTGAATGAGTTTGTATATCTTGGATGCGCCTTCAGTAAGGATGGGAAATACACCGCTGACATAGAGAGAAGAGTGAGTGCAGGGAACAGAGTGAATGGTGCGATGGGAAAGCTACTCGGGAGCCGGCACTTAAGCCATAAGGCGCAGCTGGCCATACATAACGGAGTTCTTGTCCCAACGCTGTTATATGGTAGCGAGAGCTGGGTATGTAAGAAGGAGAATGAAAGTAGGATAAATGCGGTAGAAATGCGAGCTCTGCGGAAGATGTGCGGAGTGAAGCTGACCGACCGCATTAGCAACAGCATAGTAAGACAGCGAGTAGGTATGAAAGATAGTATCGGTGTAAAGATGAGAAAGGGCATGCTCCGTTGGTTCGGGCATATAGAAAGAATGCCAGAGGAAAGAATGACAAAACAGATATACAATGTGAAAGTGGAAGGATGCAGGTACCGGGGAAGACCTAGACTATCTTACCACGACCAAATAAACCGAGTCTTATCTGATGGAAAAGTCAAGAGTCTCCGTAACCGGCGAGCGTGTATGAGACGAACTCTGTACTCTCTGCCTACCCCGCAAGGGTTTTGGCGTGAGGTTATAGATAGAGATATATATATATATATATATATATATATATATATATATATATATATATATATATGTACACATATATAATAAAAATTCGTCGGTGACATGAATGGACTCTCTTAGGATTACTAACTACCCACGTAAGCAAACGTGTGCGAGGTATATTGACGCTTGGACTCTTAAAACATGAATAGAGACCATTATCATCAGCCTTTGGGAATCCACTGGTAGATATAGGCCTTCCAATGCACACCATTGATTACGATCCCCGGGTACTCTCATACAATTTCTGCCAGCCGCCCTACCAAGATCATCGCTTTACCTAGGCGAGCGTCCTGCACTACGTTTGCCAATCCATGGTCTCCATTCAAGGCCTCGTTTATCCCAGCACATATTAATCCTTAAAGTGGGTGTACACAGTTCACCTCTGACACCCCCGCTTGGGAAATATGGGCGTGGCGGTGTTTATTTTTTATTTATTGATTCCTCGGCTAATGTGGCCAGCCCACTGTTACTTTACTTACTAATCCAGTCCAATGGGCTATGTCAATCTTTAGTTCTCTGTCAAATTAGAAACACACTTGTAATTATTGCAACTAGTGGTCGCCCATTGGTCGAAATTCGACCTACTCTGTCATCGTTTGCTGGTTATGTTTGACATTCAGTAAGACTATAGACAAATAATATTAAAGACAAACAATATTAATCTATTCTCAATTTCACCACCGTCTTTAACAATAAACAAAAGAGTATATATGCGTGTGTGTGTCAAATACATGGTAGTGTGTAATGTTTTTTGTATTTATTTGATGTATTTTTTTTTGCATAATTTACAAAAATATTAGCATTCTGCACTCCTTTTCTAAATAAACTATAAGTGTGGGAAATTTCATACTCCTCCGTCCGCGCAATTTTCGTACAAAGTTTTTGCTTCATGTATTAATATAATGATAATGCGTATCCAGACAGTATCTCAACCTTTTTTTTTCTCTATAGGCTCGCCCTCTATTACATGGGATCTAACATCATCGGTGAAAAGTGGGTGTCCTCAGTACACCTCTGCCACCCCCGCTTGAGGAATATAGGCGTGACGGTGTATATATATTATATTTCTTATCAAAGTGACATCTGTGTTAATTTAGTGAAACTAATTTACAGTTGATTCGGTTCACATAACATTTCAAATTATTACTTACTTTTATTAATACTGCCCAGATGGCGGCATTGTGTTCGTTATTCGCTTTTAGCTCTAAATTATAGATGGCGCTACTGCGGCCATTAAGAGCATAAATTCTACTTCTACTCGACTCTGAAATCCGTGAGAGTGGTTTTTCAGCACATAGGTAGAGTTAATAGAGGTAAAGTGGACATAACTATTTTTCTAGCTAGAATAGATACTGTGCACAGAGACAGATCCAGTGATTAGATCACTGCAATCACTGATTAGATTCGAATCACTGCAAAATACAAATGCCTATGAATTATACTATGGGAAACAGTGAATAGAATATGTAAATATTCACTCTAAAATACTTGATAAGTAAAAACCTAAAAATCACGAGGTATTAAGTTCGAATCCTAGATCAGACAAGGTCCAGCAGGCTAGCCCCTATTACATTGAGATAATATTGTTGGGAGGCGCTCGTAGCGCCGTGCGACCGCGGTGTTCTTACCGATCACCAAGGTTAAGCAGCGTTCGACTCGGTCGGCCTGAGATGGGTGACCGTTTGTGGCATTTCATATTCGAGCGTCTCCGTGCTTCGGAAGGCACGTTAAGCCGTTGGTCCCGGTTACCACTTAATGTGGTAGTCGTTAAGCCGAGTTGGAAGCCTTAAAGGTGGCTTGATAAGTTCCAACAGCAGGTGGCCACAAACCTGCCTCCACCAATCCGCACTGGGTCCGCGTGGTGACCCAATCTCTCTCACTTCGATTTGTGAGAGAAGGCCTTTGCCCAGCAGTGGGCAGTATAGGCTGATATTATTATTATTATTATAATATTGTTGGCGACAAGTAGGTGTACACAGAACACCTGTGCTACCCTCGCTTAGGAAAAACAGGTGTGCCGATGATTTTTTAATCACATTTGAACTTTAAAAACTGTCTACAGATTATTGCAACTAACCGTATCTTCGTATCTTCACACCTCACAAACTACACTATACATATATAGTTTGAAACGTCCACATTTCATTGAAATTATATATTAAGCTACTCTCGTGATGTTGGTTGAATTTTTCTCAATATAATAAATAATAATAGAGAGAGATAATTCGATATATCATCACGCCAGATTCCTTGCGGGACAGGCAGAGAGTACAGACTTCCAGGTTCTTTCCTTACATACCTCTCTGGCTTCCTCCACTCTCATAGTTCGTCTCATACACGCTCGCCGGTTAAGGAGACTCTTGACTTGTCCCTCAGACAAGACTCGGTCCATTTGGTAAGATAGTCTAGATATATTATTCATATAATTAATAATTATAAAAAATCAATAATTCAATTACAAAAAGGTTTTTCTCGTCGGATCTTCTCAGTCATGTCCGTTTTCGGATCCGGTAGTAATCTACAGAAGGTACGTAGTTAAAAAAATAAAGGTTGCCATTTTGTAAGTACCCTCGCGGGGTTTATATAAGATTGACTTTGAATTGGATAAGTTGGCGTGAAGATGGCAGGTGGACCAAGGCCGTAACAGTGGTGGCCCAGAACAGGACGCCGACCCATAGGCAGACCATCGGCTAGATGGAGCGATGGCATCGAGAGAATGGCTGGCAAATGGTGGAATAGATTAGCACAGGACCGGAACGAATGGCGTGATAGAGGAGAGGCCTACACTCAGTAGTGGGTAGATACAGGCTGATTGATGATGATGATGACTTTGAATTTGCGATAATAAGCTGTACAGGCTGTTTTTTAAGCTTTACAAATTGTCTCTATTCTCAAGTTGATTTTTACGTTGTTAACTGCTAATATAATTAATATTAGCCCTGTTAATTTCTTAACAGCTCTGTCCGACCGTTGGACTCGAGCCTTCTCTCAAACTGAGAGGGTTTAGGCCATACGTCCGTCAGTCCACCACGCTGGCCCAGTGCGGGCTGGCGAACTTTACACACCTTCGAGAAACTCTTAGGCATGCGGTTTCCTCACGATATTTTCCTTCACCGTTAAAGCAAGTAATAGTTACTTTTTAAAACACACATGCTGTCGAAAATACAGAGGTGCGTGCCTGGGTCCGAACCCGAGACATCTGACTTTGCAATCCAACCGTCTAACCACTAGGCTATCGCTGCTTACGTTGATTACTATTAAAAGAAAAGAAAGCGAAATATTTTTGTACTCATAACATACCTGTTGGACCCGGCTTTTTGCAACAATTTTGCTTTATCATTAAAAACATATAAATCAGTCTATGTTTTCCATTATTGCGCATAAGCTACGAAATACGAATTAGAAGGAATAGCCTTCTCTCACAAGAGTGAGAGTAAATAAGTCAAAGGTACTCCACGTAGTGAGGTGGCTTCAGTACAGATTGGTAAAGCAGATTTGTGGCTAGTTGCTGTTGGGACTTATCAAGCCGCCGCTTCTAAGAATACCGACTACCACAAATGATAGCTAAGACTAACCTTAACGTATGTTTCAAATGAAAAAAGAAAATGGTCACCAATTTCAAACTGTCCGAACCAAACGCTGTTTAACCTCGAGGATCGCTAACAACACCGCCGTCTAACATTACGAGCATAAAAGTAAGTATAGACAATAATTCATAGTTCTATCACCCTTTCTCCTATTTCCAAAATTCGTAACAAATAAGCAAGCTCCCCGTTTGAGTGCCCGCAGAGTTTGTTATCAATACGGATGATAAATGACGATCGCCGGAGCTTTGTGCGTGCCTTTCCATGGGCCCTAAATAGAGCCTGTTGAGGCGCCACCTGTGGCCTCTAAATAATCGCGTTATTGTACCGCAGAGTAAATAAATGTACGGGGAGTGTTGCAAATGGAATTGTTGAGTTGTACTTCAATGATTTGGGATTATCTTGAGTAGACATAATCTTCCCGAGCATATGTCTAAAGGCACTGATAGCCTGGTTGAAGACTCGAACCTCAGCTAGCAAACTCTGCAGTTTTTCCAAATCTCTGCATGATTCTCATTTATCCTCTAAGAAAAAGTAAGTAGATTCTTTTTTGCTTCTTTTCTGTATGTTTGATAGCCACTTGCTCAAGAAGGATACCATCGAGAGGTACACGGAAAAGAGAACAAGTGGAAACGTTCTTAAGATACTTTAGTAAGGGAATCAGTATTGCTTATATATAAAATAAACCAAAATATAAATGTTTACATCTTATTAACGGTGAGCGTTTCCCCGAGTCCCCTCTTTATGCCTCTAATTACATCAATGGACATCAATACTCGTTAGTCGGGCGTGCCAATACTGAATAGGCTCTTTGACTGATAAATCGTTCGATAATATCGCCCTAATTAGCTTTTGAGTCACTAAGTTACCTATTAGACGATGTTTGAGGTTTAATTAAGCCAAATTATGTGGACGCTTGATCATTTTCCTACGAATTCAATATTACATGCTTTGGGCACTTATTCGCTATGACTATACGCTGCGCGTTACGATAACTTCGTGAAATGATCATATAATGGTATTTTGCATGCCAGTGGAGTACCATTAAACGATCATTTTAGGAAGTCATGGAAACGCGCTGCGTTACGAGCTTAAATAGTCACAGTGAAATAGGACTCTGTTTAATTTCGGAGGTAATCCTATAATGGCTGCTGTACTAATGTACAGCCATTATAGGATTACCTCCGTACCCATGCCAGCATAATTGCTGGCATGGGTTCGTTCGAACAGAACAACATAACTTTTTTTGCCTGGGAAAAATCCTGCATAGGACTTACGCGAGTCTCGTGGGAAGCTCGCGGGGCGTGACGGATTCCTACCGATTACAAACCCTTATGCCGCGTGGTTCCCGGCTTAGAATAGGACCCGTCTCATCCCATCGGGTGTCGTACAAGGAGACTAAGAGAAAACTAGGGAATGGGCAACAGCGTTCCCTTAACACTTCTACGACCAAAACTGCGCTCGCCAACCGCCTGCCAAGCGTGGCGCGTAAGGCAAACCCTCCAATAATTATTATAGAAAAAATAAAACCAGGCCCCTAGTCCCCGGCGGTCCTGCATATCCTGGCCACGGAAGCAGCTATGGTAACGACTGGACAAGGGGTGCGAAGAATCTCCGGCAGAGATTCGGCTACCAACAACAAAGGAAATTGGCCCTGGTGACATATAACGCACGCACGTTGAGGACAGATGAAAAGGTAGTTGAGCTGGAAGAAGACAAGTTGTATTGGAGTATAGTTGGTTTATCAGAGGTCCGAAGAGAGGCAACTTGCCCTAATACCAGGAGGGCGAACAGCAGGCCCAAGGTGGTGTCCCAACGTTGTGTTTATCAGTAGTGCGTCGAGCACGGTCGCGTACCTGATACTCAAAATATCTAAAAGATATTCTTTGAAGATCGTACAGGTCGACGCACTGCCCTCGGCACACTTAGATGATGAGGTCGAAGTTATGTACGAGGACATCAGTAGAGCCATACATACTTCCAAAGCACACTTTACAGTGGTTATAGGTGACTTCCATGCGCAGCTAGGCAAACGAAGTGATTATGAAATGAAAGTGGGGCAATTTGGATTTGGGCAGCAAACCCGGATTGGGAACCCTAGGGGTCAGAAGCTGGCCGAATTTCTGGAAAAAGAGGGTTTTTTTATGATAAAATCTTTCTTCCAGAAGCCGCCTCATAGCAAATGGACCTGGATGAGCCCTAATGGTTCCACTAAAAATGAGATAGACTTCATCATGAGCACCAGGTGACAAATATTTAATCAGAGGCACATTAAATATTAATCATATAAGTCAAAATGGAAAGACTGCGTCTGATGACGTCTACGCTAATGCACATATTCAAAACCCCGAAAACTTTCAACTCGAATTATCAAACCATTTCGAATAGCTAGACAGCAGCGCATAAAGACGCATAAACATAAACGAGAACTACAAGATACGAAACAGTTGCGTAGGTAGTACTAAAACAAATGCCTCATTTCTATCTTAATCTCTATGTATCATTCACCAGTGAGTATATCCATTCACCAGTGAGTATATCTAATATTGATGTCAAAGTTTGAAAATTTTAGTTTTTCATTGCTTAAGTTTTGTTTATTTACAGAAGCATATGATATAAATAGGTACATTAATGAAATAATATAACATTAAAACATAGAAGCAAGAACCATTAAACTAATTTCATATCTAAGTCTTATCCGAGTGGTATGGTGGCAAAAGTGCTGGCTGCAAACACAATGCTTACTGTCTTACGGAACAGACGGACCGGTCGATTTCGGTCGGTGTGCCGACTGTGCTCAATTTAGCCGATAGTTGATATTATTCCGCGATTCAAATGTTCTAAATGAGGCATTGGAATTCAAATCTTTACACAGTTTCAGATGATCGCATCTGAACAGTGAGGCATTTTTTTCCATGTCTACCAACTACTTTCGGGACTTGGCCATAAAGTTATATATTTATGTATACGAGAAATTATGTACTATCGTATAGGAGCATGACTCTTCATAGGTCATTACAGCACCTCGATCGCCTGGCATCGTTCGTTAGCGAGCTCATCGATAAATTGGTAATTAATGAAAATGGGACGACATCAGATAACCATTATACTAATTTGAAAGGTAACGACTAAGATTAGCTATCATTTGCCTGCTATTACACTTAAGCATGTCTAGATTACAATACAAAGCCGTTTAAGGTTTCGCCACATAGCCGACGCAGTGCAACGGGAGCGCGACGGTGGCGCGACCTGGGGCGAGTTGTAATGTACTGAAATGTACGGGAGACGCCACACAGCGCAGTCACGTTCGACGCTACGGCGAACGTCACGACTCGCCGCTGTCAAGCCCGACGCCCCTACAAACGAAACATTGCGGGAGCGAGACGCCAATATGCGTGTAAGCGAGAGCGCTAGTGTTGAACGGCAGTTTGGCCGGCGTGACGTCACGCCTGCAGTGTGAAATGCGCGCCGCGCTGCCGACTGAGCGTCAACCGAACGCCTCCGTCGCGCTCCGTCAGCTATTTGACTAAACCTTTGTTGTAGATCCTCTCCTGGATGGATCGGTGACCTGGTGAAGGTTGCAGGTGAAAGTTGGATGCGTACAGTACGAAACCGGTCGTCGTGGCGATCTTTGGGGGATCTTTGTCCTGCAGTGGACGGTTTTCAGCTGAAAATAGATAAAAACGAACCTACTAGAACTTCGTAATTTCTACTTACCCCGCAAGGGATATGGCGTCCTGATATATCTAGATAGAGGTTCAATAAAATAAATAAAAGCCGTCACGCCTATATTTCTCAAGCGCGGGTGGCAGAGGTGTACTGAGTACAGCCACTTTTCGCCGACGATGTTAGGTCCCATGTACTAGGGGGCGAGTCTATTGCCTTATACCGGACACACACAGTTCTTGTCTCCGGACTCACACTGGGATATTTCTTTAATAAAACTACATTGGATATCCGAGGATTTATATCTAGGACCTCGTGATCACAAAGCAATACGAAGTTTAATAATTTAGAAATTAATTTCAGGTACCTAGATACTGATAAATGTCATGAACTTTCTCACACCCACAGATTATTGTTTTACCAACCCAAGTTCTTGCAAACATTCGTTTAGGTATTCCAGTCGCGTTCAACAGAACCGAGTAAATTATTACTGTAAACATTAATTTAATTTATTCACAACAACCCCTTAGCCTTGCTGTATCTATTAGAGATACGAGGATATCTATCATAGATATGTATCAGACACAGAAATTGTAATAATAAGATAGAATAAGTCGTATGGCTGCGTAAATTGTTCGCCACACTTAAGAAAATTATCACAAAATCCTTAAGGACTGCGTGGATCAATGTGATACAGTGGTTCAAGTTTATATGAAAAAATAGCCCTCAGCAAGAGTGGCAGAGGTCACTCGCCACGGGTGCTGGGTCCCTTGTAATAGAGAGAAAGCCTATTGCTATACTAGGCTCGTTTCTAGACTCCGAACCGATATTGGAAATTTTTCGATAGAAAAACTACATTAGGATTTGAACCAAGGACCTTGTGATCGCAACGCACATTATTTGCCACTAACAACGAGGCAGTCAACCAAGACGAAAGTCTTCCAAAAATCCACTGTACCTACTAATAATGTGAGCAGAGATGAGCAAAATGTGATCAGATTAATCATAAAAATGGCATTTTGTAAGATTCAATCATGATTCAAGATTAAAAGTATAATCATAATCGTTGAAGATTACAAAAAGTTAATTGTAATCGTTAATCATGAATACTCCGTCACGCCTATATTCCCTAAGCGGGGGCTATTAATCACAATCTGATTACATTTTCCCCATCTCTGAATGTGAGTGTATGTGATTCTGTGTCTTTATTTTTCTAACTGTGCATGTATAGGAAAGCGGTGACAGTGGTTTCGAATAAAATCGTGCGATAGATAGACAGCTCTTTATTGTGCACCAATAACATAGATCTTAAAATAACAGATACGACACAAAGGGCGGCCTTATCGCTAAAAAGAAATCTCTTCCAGGCAACCTTGGGATGGAGAAATAGATTTGTAAGTGTTATAGACACACACGGTACACTTGCTAGAAATCATACTTGTATATATTTTATTACATACAGTAGCGGTATAAATTAAAAAAAATATTTAAAAAAAGAAAAACAAAACGCTAACACATATTAGAAAATACATAATATGTGGCATATATATGTTACAAAAATAAGAATAATTAAACCACAGCATACACATAATTATCTGTTTATATTTGACAGCAGAATCCATTAAGTGATGGCCGGTTTCAATATTCAACTCTAGGATAGATTTGCTTACTGTCAGTAGAATTTTGACAGATTTTTTATACAAACTATGTCAAAATTCTAACCGTAGATAAATAGTACTTTCTCACCTGGTGTTTTAGCTGTCTAGCGACGACGCACGCCTTATTCTGACAGGTAGAGTATGCCAGTCTTACCGCCTAGACAGCAAAGGACTAATCAAAGAAGTTGCTATTGTGAGAGGGCATTAGGGATTCGACATTAGGAACAAAAAATTATTTTCTAATGATCGATGTTTTTACATTACCTAAAAATCGTTGTTTTTTAAGATAGATTTATTTAATAAATGTAATCTATTATGTAGTAAAAATCTACTTTTTTGTTTATTGGAGAAATAAATTAAAAAGTAGATAGGATTTATCTTTGCTATCTGCTATCAAAAATAAATTACGTATCAAGAAGGCAAAAGAATGAAGAAGGCAAAATTTTGACACACGTTTGCCAAGTGAATGGTTTCTGGATTTGGGTCGGAGGGAATCTGCTAACGGAAATAACTTTTTGTCTGATATGATAAATAAATCGATTAATATAACCAAATGGTTTTTTTTATATCTAAAATCGATTACTATTAATCGATTTATTCCAAAGAGTCAACGATTTTTTTAAATCGCAATCCCAGGGGTCTCCTTAGGCTAAGAATTTCCAAGGACTTATGACATGGGGTGCCAGTGCTTTTTAGACACTCGAAACGCTTTTTAAGATAAGACGTTATTTCACTTCTAGTGATTTATTGATACCATTTCTGAGGTATCAGGCGTATCTCAGCTGCGCAGTTTGTGAACCTTTCTAGTCCGTCCTCTTGAATGTGGAATACGATCGTAAACTTTCCCGCTTTGTTTTAGGGAGGGGAGCGAAAGCGTTGAGTACGCATTTTTGGGACTGTTGATTTGTATCCGGGATGTGGATCCTCTAAAAGATCTGTGTCATTTAGGACAACTAGAATTGCTGCAATGGGCAATGCAACAAATTTTAAGTAGCAGTAAGTACAGTTACTTACTACTAATAATTGAAATGAAATAAAAATGGAATATAATAAAAATAATAATTTATTTATTTCAGGCATCACAAATTGTACAATTAGCAGGCCTATATATTATATACCTAACAGACTATAATTCATATATAGACTTCGTCCGCATTGACTTTTGACAGGAACCTAACAGTTTTCCGGGATATAAACTATCTATGTGCCAAATTTCGTCCTGATCCGATCAGTCGTTTTTGCGTGATTAAGTAACAAACATACAAACATTTTAACATAAAAACTTTCACATTTATAATATTAGTAGGATTAAACTCATAACTTAAGTAACATTTAATTTCGGTGACATATCGCGCTGTGCAGGGGCGCCTCCCAGTCTCCCATGAAATAATGTTCTAATAAAGACAAAAATATTCATTCAGCCTCACGTCTCTCGACGAAGTAAGTCTAAAATATGGTCATTTAATTTACGAGAACAAATAAAAAAATGGATTTTAATTCAAATGACGTAAGAATTTTACTTGATCTATATATTAAAATTAAAGATGTAAGGTACATACAAGAGCATTTGCGGATGTTTGGTCCATTGGTTAAGAGCTTGGGTCGCTCCACCCACTGGATTGAGACGTCGCGGGTTCGATTCCCACATGGAACAACTCTTTGTGTGACTCGCAAATATTTGTTTTGGTCTGGGTGTTTGTGCTTGTGAATTTAATGTTAGCAAACGCACCCCCGACACAGGACTAATTTCTAGTGTGGGGTTACGTTTTTATTAAATATTGTAAAAATCAGTCTTTTTCATCAGAGATCTGAGCACGCAAAAACTGACGTTACTGTGATACTGGCGACTGCTGGCGATTCTTGTCACCAAGTCAAACTACAAATTTAATAAATAAACTTGAACATGACAGCACGATTACTCGCTAGCGTTACGCTAACGTCAAAGTTTTTGTGCTAAGCCATCAGTACTCAGAGTTCAAATCGTATTCCAGTCACTAAAGACCAAAGAATAACCAGTCACACTCGGATTCAAACACTATGGGGTTTCGGATGCATATCCTTTCGGGCTTACCGCCGTCAACTGCGGTGTCAGTCCAAAGGATTCAAAATAAATAAAATGCTAATCAGATCTCGTTTTACTCTAGAACTTCCGCCATAACGTTGATATCATACCTACCGCGTCAAGGTGCCTAAGTGATGCTACCTAAAGTCGACTCCACGTTCATTTAGCCCTAGAATTCAGTGCGACGTGTCAGAATCTTATCGATAGGCCAATAAGTGTCCAATTCTCTGAATTTTTATAACTGTTGACTGTCAGTATGAGAAAGACACCTTCATGTGTTAAAGTGATAAGCAGTAACAGTCGCCCTGACAGTCGAACTGACTTGGTACCAACCGTGTAACCTTACTTATGTTTATGGTAAATAAAGAAGCGACGAATTTTGTGACCTTTCTTTGTTAAGTTTTTGGCGAATCAGAAATATAAGCTCTTTGCTTTTTCAGAATTTGCGTATGGAAATGGAAAGAACACATAGATATTAAAAATTCTCTCTTTTACTTTTAAGTGTATTGATGTTTAAATCTGTTATATTTAATATTATAGATAATAATTTGTAGTGATGTAACTTGATCCGTGACTATTACGTCACTATACGCTACTTTGAACTAACTTCAAATCGTAAGTCAAGCATTGTACAACACACACTCTTGCCCTATTTATATGCGAGTAAGTCTCATGTTGTAACACAAAAGCTAGCCCAAACATTTTGACAACATTTCTGGTCGCACCAAACATTTTCGCATCGTGAAACTATCTTTAGTAATATTGCCCAAGTTTCGACAGTGTCCCTCGGCCCTAATGGACGTTGTTTATTTTCGGCGTACGTCCAGTAAATAACAGGATTGTTTTGATGTTCTGTTTTTAACGCTTCGCTACTGTTTGATGTAACATTTAAACAGTTTTCCGGAGATAATTTTGAAGGACTAATGATGTTAACGATAAAAATACTCATATACCAGTGCAGTGCAATTCCATATTTATAATCAGCAACCCTAAAACCTAGTAGATATGATGTGAAAACCATAAAGTCGTCTAGATGTGATTGTTTGTTAAAATTTAAACATTCGCATTTATTACTATTGTAAGAAATACGAACGTGATTATGATTAAAAATCTTTCTTGGTGAATTTTTCTACAGACATTTAGCAGCAGGATATACATAAATAAGTTAGAAAAAGTTACACATAATAATATTCTGGCTATAGTGTGTTTATTTGAATTTATACTTACATATTATATATTGTTCATATCTCACTATTGTAGAAGTTTATAAAACAAACAAAATTATTTTCCAGTTGAAATTTTTGCCTTTGCAGTTTTCAACCGTAGGTTGAGTTGGCGGTCATTTTTAATAAAATATATACTGCATTCTCTGACAAGAGCCGTGAACCTGCACTGTTATTCCCTTTCTCTCGAGGGAATGTTTTTCATGCCTTATGGATGGAACGTTGCAGGTTTAATTGGGAAAAAGGGTTCTAGACGTTCTTATATAATCTTCTATTCATGAAACCAGCAAATATCAGGTAAACCCAAACTCGAATTATTTGTTTTAATATAAACCCTGCAGGGGTACTTTTAAGTAGTTATATTTACATTTTTTTTTTTAACTTACTAATCCATTAGCGGACCGGAACGCGGTCTCGGAACTTTTTGTTGATTTACTCTATATACTTACAACAAGGAGCAGACTGTCTCATCGATCTACTGGCAAATAATGCACGTAGCTAGCTAGCACTTTCTCACAGGTTTGAATTTTAGCTCAGCCAAAGTGTAATTTTTCAGTGGAAATTTTCCAGTATCAGTCCGTAGGCTGGCATTGTGCCCGGCAAAATGGCTGTAAGCCCCCTATTTTATATTGAGACCTAACATTTTCGATGAAAAATCGTTGTACACAGTACAACCTTTTTCATTCCCGTTTGGGGAATGTAACGACGCATGATAGTGTTTATTGAATGAAACGGACTCCTTGAGAGGAAATACCTGTATAATATATTTACGTAATCCCAAATATTTTTAACCCCAGCCTCCCGTTATAAAGTTCAGTAAAGTGAACAAAACAACTCCATTTAACTTCCGCTGTAACTTCCGTGTCGAAACCCGACTTAACGTAAAAGAAAAAATATCTTCAGTGATTACTTTATTAAAGTCCGTTAAATTAAGTAGGAGACACTACGAGCACAATGATAGTCTAGTAGGTTCAAAAAGAACTCGTTATCATAAAGTTTACGGTTCAAACCTCGGTTTTCACTTCTGTATTAATAATAATAATAATAATACACTTTATTGTACACCAAAAAATCAATACAAGAAACAAATTTAATACAAAAATAGTACAAATGGCGGTATTTTTCGAAACTAAGGGTTCCGTAAGGTGGGCTGATGATCTGGTGAAGGTCGCGGGTTAAAACTGGATGCGTCCAATATGAAGTCGGTTGTCAAGGCTGTTTTAGACTATGACGCAAGAACATTGGAAGACGCTTTGCCGTAAATATCTAAAATGGAGTAAGGAACGTGTAACAAATAATAATAATATTAGCCCTGTTAAGAAATTGTCCTACCGTTTGACACGGGCCTCCTTTCAATCTCAGAGGTGATAGGCCATAGTCTACCACACTGGCCCAGTGCAGGTTGGCGAACTTCACACACCTTCAACAAACTCTTAGGCATGCAGGTTTTCTTACGATGTTTTCCTTCACCGTTAAAGCAAGTGATATTTAATTTTTAAAACACACATGCTTTCGGATAGACATAGGTGCGTGCTTGGCCTCGAACCTGGACCTCTGACTTTGCAGTCCAACGGTTTAACCAGTAGGCAATTACTGCTTTATTTGTGTAACATATAAACACCTTCAAATTTCTGATTTAAATTCCTTCCTCCTGGAAGACCGGCTGAACCTGCCAAACACAACACCCGCTTTGTAGGAAGATCTTCCCACTGCTAAGACTAGCTCAACGTACTTGGCGCAGCTATTGCTACATATTTATTCCAATAATCAGCTATGTTTATAGTGCTTTGTGACCGCGGTGTTCTTAGCGATCACCAAGGTTAAGCAACGTTTGACTCAGTCGATCTGAGATGGGTGACCGTTTGTAGCATTCTTATATTCTAGCGTCTTTATGCTTCGAAAGGCACTTAAGCCGTTGGTCTCAGTTACCACTAAATATGGTAATCGTTCAGCCATTTGAAAGCCTTATAGTCGGCTTGTTAAGTTCCAACAGTGGAGGGGTACAAACTCGCCTCCATCAATCCACGCTAGGTCCGCGTGGTGGAGTATGACCTACCTTGTGAATGAAAGCCTTTGCACAACAGTGGGATAATACAGACTGACGTATTATTTAGTATTAGTGATCGTAAAGGGAACATCGGTGTTAAGAGCTGTGGCATCTGTGTCGGAGCGTATTCACAGAGCTGCGGGTAATCGCCAATTAATTCTGCAAAACCTTTCCTCGCATGCGGTGAATGAAGCACGAACCGTAATAAATACTGTTTATGGTGTTCCCCGCGTGGATATTTTTCCATACGAACTCGCTGTAAATAAGGATGGTTTAGTGGTAATCAATGGAACCGAGGGATTAAGAGAGAAATAGATTTCAGTGTTACTTAAATCTGTAGCGGAAACAAATTAAAAAGTGTTGAATATATGCTGTTAAAAATTGTGTAGTACTTTTCTTTAGTGAAAACGAGGTCCTGGTTTGAATCTAAGGCTGGACAAAGTATTACATATTGAGGGTTTTCTATGAAAAAAAATACAGTAGCAACCCGAAGTATGAAATTCCGGTATACTATTTAATAGCCTACCTCCCTATTCCATCCAAAGTACTCTTAATCCCTCTGCCTTGATTTTGGAATATAAGCGTGCTGGTACTTTTTACGGGCACCCCTATTTTGTGAGCTGTTTGCAATTATTTAGGTCTAATATGGAAGTTCGGGATGTCAAATCCGCATGGTATTCTGGACATTCTAACTATCCTGAAGAGATACAGTTGTCATAATACAAAAGGCACATGGTTAAGCCTATATTCGCCAAGCAGAGGTGACGGACGTGTATTTTATACACTTACATTTTGCCGACGGTGTTAGGTACAATGTAATAAGCATGTAGCGACCTTATACATTGCTACATAGTTGCGATTACCTACCAAAAGATGGCGCTGATGATCCGCCATAAATGTCTAGAACGCGATATAAGAGTGCGCACGCACGTGTAACGTACATAAAATCCCCCAACAACAATTCTTGGGGAGAGTGGCAGGCTCCGCCAGACACAACACCCGCCTAGCTGGAAGATCTTCCCTTTGAGAAATCCTGCCACAACGTTCCTGCCTTGTGGTAGTACAAGCATGTTACCATTATAACAGTATTTTTCGGTAGAAAACCCCAAACATTAAAAAAATCCATAATAAACTAAACGACGTCCATTACAGGATAAAGGTCTCTCGAAAGATCGCCACGACAACTGGCGTTATGTTGTACACTCCCAGTTTTATCCTGGACCTACTAGGTCATGGGTTGCAACTACAGAAATCGTAATAATAAAACACTGGAAGAGGAATAGCGCACGATTTTGTTGGGAACACTGTCGCCGTTTGCCAAACATGCAGTTTGAAAAAGAAACTGACACTGAATCATCATCATCATCGACAGTCCAAATTAGTACACTGCTAAACATAGGCCTTCTGCAATTTGCGCCACAGAACCCGATCCTCGGCTTTATGCATCCAGTTCCTGCCGGCTATCCGATGTATATCGTCACTCCATCGTGCGGAGGGACATCCTACGCTGCGTTTGCCAGTTCGTCTCCACTCCAGAACCCGTCAACTCCAAAAGATTGTCGGTTTTGCGGCATGTAACCAGACCATTGCCACTTTAGCTTGCTAATTTTACGAGCTATGTCGGTGACTTTGGTTCTTTGGATAGTCTCATTTCTATCTGTCTATATCATCACGCCAGATCCCTTGCGGGGTAGGCATAGAGTACAGAGTTCAAATAGGTTCTCTCCTAACATACCTCTCTGGCTTCCTTAACTCTCGTAGTTCGAAGTCTCCAGGGTCTGTTTTTTTCTATGAGCAATTTCAAGTCTTATTTTTAGCCTCACCTACTCACATTGGTGCTGGTAAATACTATCCGTTGAATTGCATTATTACATCAGTAGTAACTTATAAGTACAGTGACAAGATTTTGAAGACTTTTTTACCAACTTTAGCCACTAGTTCACATCCATTGGTCCACGTCTTCAAAACTGTTGAAGTATATTGTGATACTTTCCTCACTTTTGTGGCGACAAGTTCACGTGGCTGTACATTTTCTAGTGCCTTATTACCTAATAAGTTTTCTATGCTTTTAACGGACACCCATGGTCGAATTATTTCATATACTGACTGAATATTATGCTGTTATACATTATGTTATGTACACCGTTTGATCACATCGCGAGAAATCCCCCGGATTATGGCTGACAGACGCGGATTTCCCCACAATCTCGCTGATCCCTCGTCTTTTCGGAGTCACGTACAAAGTAAATAGACAGTATTGAGGGAATTTTACTTTGTAACGCGAAACAGCCATTTAACATCAATTGGAAAGTAAATTGAATAATAAAGAAAATTAAAAAGCGAGTTGGTTTTCTGTTTGAAAATATAGTACTGAGGGCTTAGCACGAAAAGATACTCCATCTTGATATTCACTTGATATTCCATCTTTGTCACACTACAAACTTACTTTTTTACGATTTTTCGCTAGCATCATGCTGTCAAACTTTTCGTGTTAATCCTTCTGAACTTAATTTAAATGGAAATAAATTGACGCGAGACTTTTCTATTTATTTTACACTTGTTAGTTATATTCAATAAAATATTGGTTTTAAAAATCCTTTTTACTTATTTTTAGTGATCGCTGGAAATATATTCTGTATATCCATTGCAATGCCTCTTAAATAAGAAATACGCCATTGAAATGTATCATGAATCAGTAAAACTCGCTAGTTAAATTAGAAATAATTCTAACCTCTCAAATTTGACTTCTGAGACCTGATATTATATTCAATAGACTAAAAAATTCCTTTCATGTTTTTAGGAATGTATGATACAGGTACTAATTCTATATCTATAGTATGACATGATGAAAACATGCGCGTCATATACGCATGTTTTCGGCATGTCATGTCATCACATTTGTGTCAAGTAAATGGACAGATAAGCGTCGTTGAAGAATGAATTATTTAGAGGTCTATCCAATTACCTATTGTGTACCCATGCTTCTCACTTGTATTTACTATTTGAACTTACTTATTATTCCATTTAAGGACCTACTAGCCTTGCAGCCGATGAGGTTATTCCATTATTATTATGTATCCAAAGGGATGAATTTTAACAATCCTTTTTGAGTGCTCACCTGCGAGATTCTTATATCTCGTGGGTCTATCTATAGATAGATAGATATTCCAACGATATATAAGGATCTTCTATGCAAAAAATCATATTCCTAGAAGAACTGGCTTAAATCGTGATTTATTTGTCGGTCAGCAGCAATTAGATATCTATCTCTATCTATCTACATCATCAGATCCGTTGCAGTGTAGGCAGAGAGTACCGAGTTTCAACAGGTTCTTTCCTTACAGACCTCTCTGGCATCCTCCACTCTCATAGTTCGTTTCAGACACCCTCGCCTATTGAAAAAACTCTAGACTTGCCCTTCAGATAACACAAAGCATATTTGGTTAGGCACTAATTATAGTTCTATTAAGTAGATAACACTAAAATGTTCTCATTTCAAATTAAAATCCGGTATAAATCTTAACAAATCGACTATAGAACCATAAAAAGAACTCAAAACATAGTACCTGCAGTAAAACGTAAGCAGGAAACCTTTGCGTTTTTTTATATGCAAAGGTTACCTTCAATAAATCGCAGAAAAGGGCGTTTTATCCGTTTTCATCACCATTTGCGTGTCCATTATTCCACAAGTGTCTCGCAGCTCACCTCGGGGTAGTGGGTTCATTCGGGGGCACACGCACCTCGACCCAAAATACGGGTCATCGACGCAAAAAGAAGGTATTTGTACTTTTTTTATTATTATAAATTGAACTTTAGAAGCTTATTCTTAGAGTAGCACTTGGAATGGTAGTTTTGTAACTAGTTGACACATTGTTGCATAGATTTGATCCAAAAATTTTCCTACCGTTCCTGATCCATTCTAAAACATTTTCGACTTTTAGCCAGTGCATTTAAAGTGTAAAATTGCATAAGCATACGTGTGATGATAACACGGTATTGCGAAAGTTCTTCTAATTTATGTCTCCAAGAGTCAGATCGTCTTCGCCCGTTCACTTCAAGTTAGATGAGGTCCCGGCAGTTCGCTTTAAATAAAATTAAGTATTCATCTCGTGTGATTTAGCTTAAAGCGTGAAACATTAATTTATTAGCTCTTCTTTGGTTAATGGGAATACTAAGAGAGCGAAAATTGCCTTTAAGATAATACATAATTAATTGGAAGTGTGCAGTGCTCACTTAAGAATATTGTAGAGAAATTCGCACCAAAGAAGTACATTTTTTCACGCTGATGCTAGGACTACGTGTGTTTGACTGCTTAATAATTTTATCTTCTTATAATGATTGTAAAAAGGCGTTGTTGAGTTTAAGGGAAATATAGTTAATTTGCTGATGAAAGAAATTGTTCTTTTTCCGAGGCTTCAAATAACAATAAACATGAAAAATAGTTTAGTATAGCTCGAGTAAGCAAACTTTATCTTTCTACAGTACATTGTATTGCATGGTTAAATAAGTCATCAAAGTGAATGGTTCGTCAGTAATGGCGTGCAATAAATGGATGCCTATTTTTTCAATTAAAATTAGAGACGCTTCAAAATGTACTTATCATCAAAAAGCTATTGTAACAAGAAAGGAAATAGTTAAAACTTATGCTGATCAATTTAGTTGAAAGAATGACAAATCATTAAAATTGCTGCCATCACGGAACAATAACGACTACCATCTTTATTCTGTGGCGGTCACACACATCAGATTCCATCAAAAGTATATACAAGCTGTACCATAATTAACGCAAGACCTGAAAGTACTTTGTTTTAAATGAGTAATTGAATTGATTCCAACAATGTTTAATGTATTTTAATTTTTTTTTGAATTTGCAAAATATGCTGTTACTCCTTCAATGCGCTATAATAAACTAAATTTATTCTTAATTAAAAGCAATACGGAGATTTCAAATGCATTTCTAAAACAAATTTCTCAAAACGAGCACAAACACGCACAAGTTTCATTGTTAATTGGAATATAAAAGAGCTTAAAAAAGGGGTAAAAACTTTAAATTTCGTATTGAATTTGTAAAGCAATTATCTAATCGGGGTGTCTGAAGTCTTGCAATTTTTACGATACACCTTGTAAATTATTAAAAGAATGTAAAAAATACTGAATTATGACTGGAATATAGACAATTGTATACCGCATTATCGCCTACACGAAAAACTCTAACATAAATAAAATATTATCTCTCTTAACCCTGCCTCGTGTGTCAAGGGTCTCTATGAATATTCTACTGGGACGGGATGAAGATCGATGGCTTGATACATTCTATTTCTATATTTTTATTTGATCAACACGTACATAACGTGTTATACATCTTTAATACGGATTCTATGAATGGGTGTTATAGCTTGCCCGGCATAAAAAGGTTGATAACATAGCTGTATTAAAAACGTTGCTCCTGGCCAGGAATTATTCCTTTGTCGTGGGTGCGTTTAAAAACATGAAACTCACATATATTACTAGTATACACAGACCGAAACCGATATTTGTGGGCCATACGAAGATTTGTTGCGTGCGGGGATCGAACCGGCGATCACTGGATCCAGTGGGCGGGTCGGCTTAAGCTCTTAGCTACTGGAATAAGTTGTCCGACAAAGTATATATTATTTTCAGATGTTTTTAAACTTTCAGAACTGGATTGGATTGTGTGTAGAATAAGTACAATATAAATACAGTGGTAGCCATATAATTAAGAACGTTTATTCGTTTCAGATATTTTTTACCAAACGACCAAATTAGGCAAATTGTATAAAAAAGGGCAAGTGAATTCTTTTTATCCCAAAAATTAATACTTAGTGGCATACCCAAGGCTCTTGATTACTACCTTACAACGGCGAGGTATATTTTTAAAAGAAATGAGGACCATTTTTAAAAAAAAAAACCGTGTAGTTCCCTTAAGCTGTCATGCTTTTTAGTAGATACGCTTTTCCTAGGCTCACAACAAATATGTTCATGACAGAAACTAAGGCTAGTCTATGACTAAAAGCGAAAATCCCTTACTGAGCAGGTAGTATGCTCAGGATTATTCCTATGCGGGAATAACCAAATTTTAGGGTCTCAGCATTCGGTAACTATTTCTTGTATGGATTTGTACTGGAATTGATTCATCTTTCTTTCCATGAGCCTAACAGACCAACTCCCTGACCGGAAAAGACCACAAAGAGGTCTGGCGTGTTAATATATGTCATATAGGGGATGAGGGCCTACCTGATTTTCAGAGGAATGTCTGCCAACTGAGATGGGTGACCATTGGGCCATTGGGCATTCTTTTTTTGAAAACGTAGCATCACACTTTTGTGGTTGCGTTTATAAACATAAAATTTACATTTACAAACACCTAGAAGATATAAATTTGTGTACCATCATATATGAAACGGGCATATATATATGGCAATAACCTCGCTCCTTATTACATGAGACATAACGTCTTTGGTGTGTACACACGTCACCCGTCTCTAGGGGAATATAGGCGTAATGCTCATAGTTTCCGCCGACTCCTTTGGGGTACAGTCCTGAAGATGTAAGTATTCGAATTTATTGCATGAAACTGATGGTACAAAACGTTCCTGCGGTGTCCCAAAGCACACATCAGTCACGGTAATGGGGTAATTCTGCGAGTAATTATAATATCCACGCGGTCCCCTGCGTGGATTTGTATCTTATATAAAATATCATCACGGTAACATTATTTATCATACAGTTTGATAACTTTTTATATACTTATGCTATGAAGCGTGTAGGTATTAAGGAAAGGTTTAAGACGTAACCAGGTTTTAGGTACCCGTCATATTTTAATCACCACATTACAGACCATCTACTCTTCATCCATCTATTTTTTAGCACATCAGAAATCTAAGTTCTTTATTTTCTCAGAATTTGCGTGTGAAAATAGAAAGAATACATAGATTTTAAAAGGACTGCGCCCATATATAATTTTTTCCTTCCACAGATGGGTTCCTTAACTACTTGATCCGGCGTTTTTTTTAAAACGTAGCCCCACGCTTCTATTTATTCCTGTGTCGTAGGTGAGTTTACAAACATAAAAAATCACTCGCAAATACCCAGACCGGAAAAAAATAATTGTGGATCACACAAAGATTTATCCCGTGCAGGAATCGAACCCGCGACTATTAGACCCAGTGGGCGGAGCGGCTTAAGCCCCTAACCACTGCATTTAATCGTCCGTCAATCTGTAAAATAATTATCGAGTATGTAAATTAGTGTCTATTCTGCGCCTACAGCCAAGTTGACATTCTACAGTCGTAACGCTAATAGAAAGCGAAAAAATGTATGGGAATTACATTTTGCAATGAAAAGTCACGTGGTCAAAACAATGCGCTATCGATTGCGATAAGAGAATAGAAACAAAACGCTTGCAACTTATCTAGGCCCTCTGCTGTCGTTAATGCTAATTAAGGACGAAATAATGTACGGGAATGAAGTTACGTGGTCATAATAAGGCGCTGTCGATTACGGAAACAGAAAAGAAACAAAACGATTGCAACCACGGAGTACGAAATAGAAGCTTGCAACTTATCTAGGCTTTTTGAACGACCAACACTCACACAGACTAGACCAAACAGTCGTCTAATGCCGTGAATTTGATATATTCGACATATTTCGATAAACAGTTGGGAGTTAAAGCCCACTGGATCGTGCCCACTAGATCGTGCCCATTGGATGAGTCGCTTGTTCGATTCCCGCTTGGGACAAATCTTTATATGATCAACAAATATTTGGTTGGGTTTGGGTGTTTGTGTACGTGAAATCTGTATTTGTAAACACATTCATGACAAAGGAATCATTCATACTGCAGGGCAACACACTATATTAATGTCAAGTATGCTGAGCCTCAAATTAGGTAAAGTTACTGTTAATTTTTCATCCAAGGCCAAAATTTCCTTCCAAAATACCATCTTTGTACCCCAAAACAACTAACTCATAAACATCATAGTCGTAGATTTTAATGCTCTCGACCCTATGTGGATTGGAATGATGAAAGTTAAATTAAAATATCGGGGAAAATTTAGGAGGCCAGTGTAATTGGTTGCGGCGGGGACGAAGGATAATCAAAATACTAATCAAAGTGCTCATAATTTTCCATGAATGTGAGGGTACCGCTGGTCCTATTTCTGGTCTAATTGGAATTTTCATCAAAAAGAAAATATTATGTTATGAAGCGCCCAAAACATGGATAATTATTATATTGATGTAATTTATGTTATCCACCATACCGCTCCATTTATTAATGTTTTAACCACATAAATCGTAATAATTATAAATAAAAAAAATATTCGTGTTTTTCACTCTCTCTCGCAAATGGGTGTGAGAGAATAGGTCACTCCACCAGCGCCCCAGTGCGATTTGGTGGAGGCAGGTAGTCACCCGCTATTGGATCTTATTAGGCCGCCCATAAGGCTTCCAACGGTGAAGGAAAACATCGTGAGGAAACCTGCATGCCTAAGAGATTTTCGAAGGTGTGAGAAGCTCGCCAATCCGCACTGGGCCAGCGTGGAGGACTACGGCCTAAGCCCTCTCAGTCTGAGAGGAGGCCCGTGCCCTACGGTGGGACAGTTTCTTACTGTTAAGAGAACGATATAGAATAATAACTAATAATATCAGCCCTGTGGCTAATATTATTAGTTATTATTAAAGCTTCCAACATAGTTTAACGACAACCACATGAAGTGGTAAGCAGGACTAAGCCTTTGACGTTACTTCCGAATCAAGTATACGTTAGCGCTGTGCGACTGCGGTGCTCTTACCGATCACAAAGGTTAAGCAGCTTTGGTTTGGTCGGTCTTATATGGGTGACCGTTTGTGGCATTTGGAAGCGACTATACTTTGGAAATCGACTATAGTGTGGACTATGCTCTTAGTTTCGCACAGCGAGCTATAGAGAGAGCTATGCTTGGAGTTTTTATCCTAGATATAATCAGAAATGAGACTATCCGGCATAGAACCAAAGTCACCGACATAACTCTGAAAATCAGCAAGCTAAAGTGGCAATGGGCTGGTCACATTTGCCGCAGAACGGACAACCGTTGGAGCAGGCGGGTTTTGGAGTAGAGACCACGAACTGGCAAACGCAGTGTAGGTACCCCCTCGCGAGATGGAGTGACGACATTTGTCGGATAGCCGGCAGCCATTGGATGCATGAAGCTGAGGATCGGGCTCTGTGGCGCACTTTGGAAGAAGTCTATGTCCAGCAGTGGACTAATTTGGGCTGATGATGATGATGATAGTAGGGAACGCACATAAAGCCATTGGTCCTGGTTACCACATAATGTGGTAGCCAAGTTGAAACCTTAAAGCCGGCTCCCATCAACCCACACTGAGTCCGTGTGGTATAGTATTGCCTAATTTCTCTCACCTCGATTTGTAAGAGAAGGCCGTAGCCTAGTAGAGAAGCAGTATGAGCAGATATTATTATCCTTTAATTTAATATATATGTAGTTTGACTTTGGTTACCGGTCTATAAAAAACCCCACAAATCATAAGGGACCGTAATCAAAAATCACGTTTAAATGCTAAATCGCCGATTAAAAAGTTAAAACTTAATCGCCAGTAAACCATACCCGACTGATGAGTGTAACATCAACTATGAACGGACCCCCAAAATTGCCCACAATTTACTTAAATACCCAAAATTAAATTAAATCGGACAATGGGACGAAGCCATTAGGCTAAAAGATTGTAACAAAACGTTTAAAATGAAACGTTTTTGGAGATCATGGCTGAAAATGGAGCGGGGAAATTTAGGGGATAATACTGGTTCTTGTTATAGGGCCTTGAGGATTGCCGAAGAGTTTTAAGTTGCGTCTTTGTTGGCTAAGTAATATCCCGACTTTTATAAAAATAATATTGCCCCTGTTAAGAAACTTTCCCACCTTTGGGCACGGGTCTCCTCTAACTGAGAGGGTTTAGGCCATAGTCCACCATGCTGGCCCAGCTGGGTTGGTGAACTTCACACACCTTCGAGAAACTCTTAGGCATGCAGGTTTCCTTACAATGTTTTTCTTCACCGTTAAAGCAAGTGATAATTAATTTTTGTTTTGCCTAGGTTTGAACCCGAGACCTCTAACTTTGCAGTCCAACGGTCTAACCATTAGGCTATCACTGCTTTTATTCCTGACTTTTAAAGAATAGCAAAAAATCACCTGGGTTTTAATGTTTCTTAATTCTTTGGTATATTTTTCGCTATTATATCTACAACTTCACTTTCCAATATCTACCCCAAATACGAGTAATTATACAAGAACAAGAAATTCCTACAATCGTTATCTGAAATTTGAACCGCATGATGTAGGTCGTACATAAGGGTTTTGTTATTAAAGTAAGTAAATTCAAGGAAGTTTCTCCGTAATATCTCTGGGTGGCACGTTACATGCCTCCGAAGCCTCCAATAAATTACGTGTAAATTGTATTGTAAACTGCGCACGAGGGAGAAATTTAATAGAATAAAATTTACATTTCGTTACATCAACTTGATTCGGGCGTCTCTTCCGCCATTTTCGCCTAATGTAATGTTATTATTGATGAATGGAAATGTCCCGTGCAGATATGTAGGAATCTGATTTAGGATGAATATAAGTTAAATAATTTGTACCTTTTAGTTCCAGATTTGGGACAAAAATTATCGCCGACTGATTAGGGACTTTCGGAAAACTGCAAGCATTGTGGTTTATCTTTTTATTAAATCTGTAAACAACTTTTAGAGAAGTCAAGATTCTATGTCACCATAAGCTTACTATGGATATTTGTGAGAAGTGTATGTTTACAGATATTTCAGTAGGTACTTTATTGTAGAACTCAGCCAAATAAATTATTATTAAATATTAATAAAAAAATTGTTATTGTTAATTATCATTTAAAATTATATTTGAAGTCGGTGTCAAGTAACCGACTGCTTTAACCGGCACCGCCTTCAAATATAATTTTTTGATTTGAGAAGTCGGTTTTCCTTTTTTTTAATAGTTATTTATACATTAAAAATATCAATTTGAGTATACATGTTCCAATTAAAAGCTTCCACATATAGGACAAAACATTTTAAGACTTTAAGACACCACAAAAATAACACGGCAAAAGTAAACGAAATCATAATAATACTTCTGATTCGTTAAATAAAATGCTTTTTACATTGAGAGTGCTACTACAGAATAGATCTAATGGAACAAGCTAGCTAGCAAGTTTATTTAGCTAGCTGGTTCAGCATGCTAAATAAACAAAGAACCCGTGGTAAGAAGCTGTTACACCGATAGTTGTTGTGGCAGAATGAAACATGGAGTAGGTTGCTGGAACGCAGTCTTCTAGTGGGAACATTAAGCTCAATATTGCTGAAGAGGACTGGACAATCCAATACGTTAAAGAGAAGACAAATATCTGCTATTTTTTACAAAGATAGCGCAATATGTAAAGCTTTATGCGTTGCTCGACAAAATCGAAATGTGAGAGTTTCAAATCGCTTTTGGATTCTCTTTATATTTTTGCTATAGGTATGATAGAAGGGATTCCAAATTTGGGACGCGTACTTAAGGTGGCTTCAGACGTAAGCAATGTAAAGGATTTTTATAGTTTTCATATTTTAAAACGTCTAGACGTACGGATAACAAAGCTTTGTATGACTTGTCAACAATACAATTTACATAATGATCAAATTTGAATTTAGTATCGCGAATTACACGAAGGTCTCTGGCGACACTGGTAGTCTGAAGAGGAATTATCATTTAAAATTATATTCGAAGTCGGTGTCAAGTAACCGACTGCTTTAACCGGCACCGACTTCAAATATAATTTTTTGATTTGTGAAGTCGGTTTTCCTTTTTTTTAATAGTTATTTATACATTAAAAATATCAATTTGAGTATACATGTTCCAATTAAAAGCTTCCACATATAGGACAAAACATTTTAAGACTTTAAGACATCACAAAAATAACACGGCAAAAGTAGACGAAATCATAATAATACTTCTGGTTCGTTAAATAAAATGCTTTTTACATTGAGAGTGCTACTACAGAATAGATCTAATGGAACAAGCTAGCTAGCTAGCTAGCAAGTTTATTTAGCTAGCTGGTTCAGCTAGCTTAATAAACAAAGAACCCGTGGTAAGAAGCTGTTACACCGATAGTTGTTGTGGCAGAATGAAACATGGAGTAGGTTGCTGGAACGCAGTCTTCTAGTGGGAATATTAAGCTCAATATTGCTGAGGAGGACTGGACAATCCAATACGTTAAAGAGAAGACAAATATCTGCTATTTTTTACAAAGATAGCGCAATATGTAAAGCTTTATGCGTTGCTCGACAAAATAGAAATGTGGAAGTTTCAAATCGCTTTTGGATTCTCTTTATATTTTTGCTATAGGTATGATAGAAAGGATTCCAAATTTGGGACGCGTACTTAAGGTGGCTTCAGACGTAAGCAATGTAAAGGATTTTTATAGTTTTCATATTTTAAAACGTCTAGACGTACGGATAACAAAGCTTTGTATGACTTGTCAACAATACAATTTACATAATGATCAAATTTGAATTTAGTATCGCGAATTACACGAAGGTCTCTGGCGACACTGGTAGTCTGAAGAGGAATTAATGTGTACGTAAAAGAGAAAATGTTACGTTTCCAAGTAAAGGTAATAAGTAAAGGAAAACCATTTGGATACATTTAAATTTAACTTATTATATTAACAGTACGCATCAAGTCTATTTAAAATATCTTGAGGAAGTAGCGCATCAGCCTCGTTGTTGACAACGTAAAAAAATTTCATGTCATCGGCGAATAGTAGCAATTCATATATTTCAGTAGCAATTTCGAAAACAGGTTGAAATATCGTCCATAAACAAGACAAAGAGGAGAGGACCCAATAAAGAGCCCTGTGGAACTCCTGACGAGAGTCCTCCTGTTTACCCAGTCAGAAGTGTGTCCATTTATTGCAACTGCTTGCGTTCTATTAAGGACATAAGATGTTAACCACTTAAAAAGTGCAACTTAAATATCAAAAGCTGAGATTTTTTTTAATATGTATTGTTGTGGCCAATTCTGTCAAAGACTTTGTTATTGTGCCCATTGTGTATTGAACTGACCCTATACTTCTGACACGAAAGGGTTATTAACAAACAGTAGTTACGCCAAGTACTTGGAATTGTCAAATAAAATACAAATTTGAGTATAATACTCGATGTCTGAAATGCTCGTTTATATTAAACGCGGCAGTAGGCCAAACTATTGGAGTCTTGTCAGGAGCTTTCGATAAACTGCTAGCATTCTGACCTTGCAAGTTTATATCTATATCATCACGCCAGATCCCTTGCAGGGTAGGCAGAGAGTACAGAGTTCCAACAGGTTCCTTCCTTACATACCTCTCTGGCTTTCTGCACTCTCATACACGCTCGCCGTCCAAGTTTATCGACTATTTTAAAGCGCTCTTCGAGAAAAGTCAAGATTTTTCTGCAACCGTCAGCATTGTATAAATCTTACCATGAAAGTTAAGAAGTAACTATAGGGTAAGTAAGAAATGGTAGATTTTCTTTTTATTATCTAGAGTTCTTAGGTACGTAATGATAATATTCACATTGTAAGAAAATTAAATCCCCTTAAAATCTCTTATTATATAATATTTTCTGTTATGTCTAGTTCTTTGGCACACTCTTAAGTCTTATGGCTATATGAATTTAAGCATTATGTATTAGGTGTCGTTAGATTTATCTTGCGTACATACAAGTTTTAATCTTTTCCATATATAGTATAAAGTACAATATGTGTAGTATTTTAATATAGCGTCTGCATGACATAAAAACTAGGGGAATTAATAAAACGGCGTGGGTAATAAAAACTGAACAATATTCAATTGTAAATACTTTTAAGTTACTATTTTTTCACACACTACCATTATTATATATCAGCCATTTACGTCTCACTGTTGGGAAAAGCCACCCTTCACGAGTTCACGCAACCAACACTACAATTACTTAGAAAAATTACATAACAGTTACCTCATTAGATTTTACGCAGTCGGGTTTTAAAATGGTCTTTTTTATATTTTGTTATTCCAAAGCTGGAATTGTAGAAAACATTTTCAATAGAACTATAGCGCGAACAGATTGACGTTAGCGTATCGCTACAGAGTTGATATGCCATCCTTTTCACAAAAAAAAAATACTAAATAAAAAAACCGTGAGACTGCCTCGTTGGTCTAGTGGCAAATAATGTGCGTTGCAATCACAAGGTGCTGGGTTCAAATCCTAGATACAAATGTTGTTTTACCACGGTATAATTCCCAATAACAGTTCAGAGTCTGGGATTGTGAAGATTGTGCCCGGTATATGGCAATAGGCTCGCCTCCTATTACATGGGACCTGACTTCATCGGCGAAAAGTGGGTGTATACAATACACCTCTGCCACCACCGCTTGGCGAATATAGGCGTAACGGTGCTTAACCCTAGATGGATAACCTACGTCGAATCGACGTATGGTTATCTTTTATGTTCGTTACTTTATATTGTAATACGACTTTTGTAATGTTGTTATTTTTAAATCTTTTGAAATATAATATCAATTGTTTTACTTTAATTTGTTTACAGGCAAATATTAATATATACAATGACTTCACGAAACTATATAGTAAATGCACAAATTGCCCGGTTATTTACTAAAACGAGTGATGAGAAGATAAATAGTTTAGTTAGTGAAATTGATAATATCCAATTATAAGATGAGGTTCAACGTGATGTTGAAGTTCACGAGTTAAGTCTACCACGTGAAGAAGCCTTTGATTACTCAAAATATGCTTGCGGATGTTACTGATAGCTGATCCAATGTGTTTCTCGATGTCGTGCCGCCGCACAATGTATGGACAGCCCAAAGCTATGTTTTATGGCATATTGAATACAGAATTTAAAAAACGTATACGTTATTTATTGTCATAATATCATTTATTAACAAGAAAAATCTCTAGGTTGTCATAATTTTATGAATAATTCAGCAATCAAATGATTGTATGAATGTTGAGAAAACAGTAAATGGCTAATTTACCTTCAAAATCTTAAAACTAAAATATGTAATGCTTAACTAAAAAGTCTCGCAATATCTTTTGAAAGAACAGAAGATACACCTACGTAAAAAAGTAACTTGAAATAATTATGTCTTTTGTTATTCAACAACTAGTAAAATGGCAAACTCGATGGTTTGGTGAAGTAAGTTAAGTAAGTTGAACTAGTCCCAAGTACGTTTTATACATACATACATACACTCACGCCTTGTTCCTACTGGGGTAGGACAGAGACTACAGTTTGCCACATACTTAAGTACGTTTCAGGCTAAAATATTTTTAATTTTTTAATTATTATTATGTATATATTTATTAAGTATAATTTCTTATAAAATATATATAAAAATATAAAATACAAATATTCTTATATATATTGTATAAAAAAAAATGTGCTCCACCGACAGCAAGGTCTACGACCCAAGCTACCGGTGGTCAGGGCTCCAAAGAGAGGAACCTCCTCACAATGCGTGCCGTGTCCAACATTACTGCCTTCTGTATCAGGCCCTTCACCCAACTGCCTAGCGAGAGCTTCTCAAGGTGTTTATCGAAGCTCTTCGCTATAAGGCCGTTGACTGAAACGACCATCGGAATAATGATAGTTGAATCAACATTCCACATGGCGGTAACCTCATGGGCCAGGTCCAAATATTTAGATAATTTTTCTTTTTCGGCCTTCACAAGGTTCTCATCATGCGGAATGGTGACATCAACTAGCATTACACGACGCATCGATCGATCTATTATCACGATATCAGGTTTATTGGCTACAATAGTCCTGTCCGTGATAATAGATCGATCCCAGTAGAGCGTGATATGACCACTTTCGAGAACTGGAAGAGGCTGGTACTGGTAGTACGGTACTTCAGAGTCCACAAGGCCATATTTAAGAGCAAGTTGCTGATGGATAATTCTAGCCACTTGGTTGTGTCTGTGCAAGTACTCTCCGTTAGCAAGACGAGAACAACCGGAAACTACATGTCTAATAGACTCACCGGGACGGTGGCATGCCCGACAAATGTCAACCGTGCCGTCCTTTAGGATGTGCTTCCGGTAGTTGTTCGTCATGATAACTTCGTCCATAATTGCAAAGACAAACCCTTCAGTTTCCCCAAAAAGGTTGCTGAAGCGTAGCCAGTTCACGGAAGCGAGCTGGTCCACATCAGGCCCTGTAAGAGCCCGATAGAACCGTCCGTGTAGCTCCTTGCCCTTCCATATGGCTGTGCGGTCCGAAATACTTAATACCTGGGGCCTTCGCCAGTTCTCGTTTGCCAAGGAAAGCGGAGTTAGGCCTCTATCGATTGCGGCAACATCTCGATACATCACCACGGATACACTCAAAAAGTACTGTCTGAGATTGCACACCTCGCGGTTGTGTAGAGTCTTAGCGTTTAAAAACCCACGACCACCGCACTTCCGCGGGATGTACAACCTCATAACAGATGACCGCGGGTGATGCATACGATACGCTGTCAACAATCGACGGACCTTTCTATCCAGGGCATCCAGTTCAGACTGAGTCCACCTTAGTATGCCAAAAGAGTATGTAAGAACAGGCATGACCCAACCATTGAAAGCTCGGACCTTATTTCTACCTGATAGAAGGCTTTTTAACACTTTTATCAGGCGGGCAAAGAACCGATCTTTCAATGATTGTTTCATATCCTGTTCAGCTATACTTAAGGCTTGTGACATACCAAGATACTTGTAAGAATCCATTTCAGAGAGAGACCTGAGGGATATATCTTCAGAGAGCTGTAGATTAAAAGAATCTTCAACTCTCCCTCTTTGTACATGGATGACCGCGCACTTATCTACTCCAAACTCCATTCCGATGTCGTTGCTAAAATTGCCGGTTATTTTGAGCAACTCCATCAGGTCTGTTTTCTTCGAAGCGTACAACTTGAGGTCATCCATGTACAGTAGATGAGATATAGGCTCACTCTCTCTCCGCAAATGGTAACCTAGCTTTGAATCCTTAAGTATAGCACTTAATGGATTCAAAGCTAAGCAGAACCACAACGGACTCAAACTGTCGCCCTGAAAGATACCCCTGCTTATCTTTATCAAGTCCGACGAACCAGAAAGGCCTCCACAGCCTGGGTGACGAAGAACTGTGGTCCACTGCCTCATACACGAACCGAGGAAAGAGCACAGCGCCGGGTGTACTCTGTACAGCTCTAGCACCCTCCCCAGCCATGTATGAGGCACCGAATCATAGGCCTTCTTATAGTCAATCCAGGCCATGGAGACATTCTTTCTGGATCGTCGCACCTGTTGGCAAATGGCCATATCAATGAGGAGCAAATCCTTTGTACCCCGGGACCCCCCCTTACAACCATTCTGAGTAGGCGATAGAATATGCTGTGCCTTAAGGTGATTATTGATTTTCATTCTCAGAATGGATGTAAGGAGTTTATAGACCGTAGGTAGACATGTAATCGGTCTATAATTTTTAGGTTCCGAAGTGATGCCAGATTTGTAAATCAAGTGAGTGACACCCGATGTCATAAAGCTAGGGAGCGATCCCAATTGAAGAGCTTCTTGGAATTGAGTCGCTAGACGAGAATGTGAGCCCTGGAGCCTCTTTAGCCAGAATGCGTGCAGTCCATCCGGCCCCGGACTTTTCCAGTTCGGCGCCGCACGAACCGCACAGGCCAGATCTTCACGGCTTATGACTACGGGCTCCATTTCCTGAATGGGCCCACAGGATCGTCCAACAACATCAAACCATTCGCCCTCGGAGTGACTGACGGGCACTGACCAAATTTTACGCCAAAACTCGGCCATGACGGCCGCATTTGGCAAGTGCACGTCAGTCACTCTCTTTTGGGGGCGCTCCCAAGCCTGGTATACACTCCTTTGATTCGTCTGGAAGGTGCGATTCACGTGGTATCTATCTGCTCTCGCCTTATACCTGCGAATCCTCTTCGCCCATGTATAAACTTTTTGCTTCCAGTAGTCTATGCGTTCCGCGACCCCTGCCACATAGTCCACAGGAGCCACTCCTGTGCCTGCAAAGGCTTGGGCCACGAAACGCATAACTCTCGGGCGGTTGTTTCCAGCCTGGAAGCACAACAATTTCGCTATGAGTGTCCTAGCCATATTTATACGCCGCTCTATTCTGCACTGCCAGAATGGTTTAGTATTTGTGGGTTGGGTGGCTCGATGTAGATTAGGAAATCTTACACCTGCCACTCGACACACCGCCACCGCTCCACAGTACAAAATAGAATGGGTATCACATAAGTCCACACTGGTCTCCCAGTGTGGCTTTAAAACATTGTCTAGGGCACTCACAAGCGAAATGTTACGTCTATGCATGGGCAAACGGGGTAGGCATGGTCTTAGGAAAATCGGTGCAGACCGATACTCCGCAAATGCATCCTCCAGAGCTCTCCTCACCTGCTCCTGTAGCTGGTCACTAACACTTACCTGCTCGCTATTTACCTCCTCCGATAGTGCGAAGTTATTTAAAGAGATAGGTTCTTCAACACTTCGCACGTTGAAGTCAGTACGAGCAGGAAGTGCTTCGCGGCGCAGTCGCTCAAGCACTGTGTCATCCAACAACTTGCACCGCTGGATGGCACGAACTTGATCCGATAGTCGTTGCGCAGTAACGGCGACAGTCGGGTGAAGCCCCTGAAACAGAGACAACAATTTCGGACGGTAAGCGGTGAGGATGGTTCCTCTTTCTGTAGCACCATAGTAGGCCCGCATGACACTCAGATTTAATTCCGGAGTCCATCTCATGCGGCGCACTACACCACCGGTAGCAGGGGCCGTGGGCAGAGCACAATGTCCCGCTGGTCCCAGGCGTGCCGGCAGCGGTGGGCGTCCTCTCCTTGCAGATGTTAATGTAGGTGGAGTCGCCGATATCCCGGCATCGTCGCTAGAGGCCCCAGATGTCGGCGGTGTGAAAAAATCTTCATCCTCCGAAGGCTGGGGCGAGGCGGGCGAGCCGGGCAAAGGTGTTGGGCGTGCCCTAGGTGACCGGGCATCCCGCTGCCGACACAGCCGCACGGGGTTTCTTCGGCTGGGCTCGGCCATTTACAGATGTTATATGTATTTTCTTCCAATACCACATTTTGCGAACCCACGTTCGCATTGTAAAATTTTATTATTATTATTATTTACCTTATTAGGATGATCAAAATCAAATCAACTTATTTATTTGCTTAAAAATATTGTTAGAATACATTTGGTGTTTTTTACAACACTATTATACAATTTTTTTATTTTTTTTTTTTTTTTTAATTTAAAAAAACGTAGCCCCACACTAGGATTTATTCCTGTGTCGTGGGTGCGTTTACAAACATGAAAATTCACAAACAAATACCCAGACCGGAACAAATAATTGTGGATCACACAAAGATTTGTCCCGTGCGAGAATCGAACCCGCGACTATTCGACACAGTGGGCGGAGCAGCTCAAGCTCTTAACCACTGCGCTAAATCGTCCGTCAAATTAGTTCAGCATGTTTTGTCACTTAAAAGGATAGGCAAATATTAAGCAGGTCATTATGAATTAAAATACGTTCATTACATTATTTATCATTTTCATTTCATTTGTCATATACTTATTAATTACCTATGCTGTATTTAATATAATTTAATGTCATCAGTTCAAATCCATTTTTTGACTGAATAAAACATTTTTTCTAGAAGCCATCTTTTTAGTTGTTTTCTTAATTGGACTACTGGGAGATCTTTGATCGAGAGAGGTAATTTATTAAAGCTCTGAATACACATAGCATAACAGTTTTTATATAATAGTGCAGTCTTAGGAGAAACCTGCTGTTCCTTCCACACAATATTCTCTGCCCGGGTACAAACTTGTGCGCAATGACAGAACGAGGAGGGGGAGGGGGGCTGCCATTTATTTACATGGCGATATTACATACAAGGTTGTTGATCAGTCCCTGAGTATTTATTCTAAATTACCAGAACACCTTTCACTCTTTTTCGTTTTGAAACTAAACTTAAATATTTCTCTTCATTATATGACAATACTATTATACTGGGTGACTTCAAACCTGCTTGCTTGGGGATACAGCCGATATAGGGCAGCCGTAAACTTCGATCCCTTGTCTCGTCTGTCAACATGCATATTCTTCCACTTCATGCTACTCATCATGCACCTTACTGTCCTCTTTCACTTCTTGACCTAATCTTAGTATCTGATCCTAGTAAAGTTGTTCAACATGGGCAACTTCCAGCTTCTTTTTCCTATTATGATCTTGTTTACATCTCTTATAAAATACACGCACCTAAACGAAATTCTCAGTTTCTTTTCTTCGTAGTTTTAACAACATAAATCTGGAGCGTTTGAGGGAAGACGCGGGTAATATTGATTGGTTTCCTATTTACAACTCTGATAATTTGGACTAAAGTTTCTGCTTTTAATAAAATAGTATTAAGCCTTTTTGATGTGCATGCTCCTATAAAAAAGGTGAGGGTAAAATATCCTCCCGCACCATGGTTATCTGTCACTATTAAAGCAGAAATGTCGAAAAGGCACAAGGCTAAGAGACATTACATCAAGTTTGCAACAGAGATGAACTAGTCTTTGTACAAAAAGCTGCGAAACCGCTGCAGTCGTATGTGTAGAGATGCCAAGAGAGGCCAAATACATGATTCAGTCCAAAATTTCAATACAGCGCAGGAATGGCAATTCTTGAAGTCCCTTGGTGTAGGGAAAGCTACTAACGATAGCATCCTAGATATCGACCTCAATGCTATTAATATGCACTTTTCTGTCTCTTTTCTAAGTCTCCTGCCATATTAGAGAACGATATTAAAACTTTTACTCTTCGCAACCTTTCTAGCCAACCCTTGCCTGCATGTCCTCAATTTTCTTTTCAACCAGTTACAGAGGAAGAAATTAAAAGGAGGCTGTTGGTGATGATGGCCTTCAAATTCAAATGCTTCGCCCCCTCGTGAATGAACTTATCCCAGTTATTACTCACATTATTAACTACTCACTGGAGGTTTATTACTTTCCCACAGCTTGGAAGAAGGCCAAGGACGGGACGGGAGAACGTACTCCTGTTTCCTAAGGTTTCAAATCCTTTGCCAGTCTCACAATTCCGTCCAATCTTACTACTACCGTACAGGAAGTACCGTACTTCCTATCCCGTCTAAAATTCTTAAAGGCGTTGTCCATTCTTTAGATTTTGACATTCTCCTGGGAATCCTCTTTTTAATTAATGCATCTTCCTCTGTAATTGCCTAATTCAATTCTTATCTTCGCGGTCGCTCGCAATCGGTCCGCTCTAGTAAGGCCTCCTCAGATTGGTGTGATCTTCCAGCGGGCGTACCGCAGGGTGGCGTACTCTCTCTTCTTCTTTTCTCGAAATTTATCGATGCAATCACCAAAGTTATAGAATCACACTATCATCTCTATGCAGATGACTTGCAGCTGTATCGTCATTTCAAAGTCGAAGATTTGTCTGAATCCATTAATGCCATCAATAATGATCTTGAAAACATCATCGGGCCAAGAGTTTTGGGCTTTTGGTCAATCCAACAAAATAGCAAGCTCTCATTATTGGTGGCAGGTATTTCTATAATCTCTTAGACCATCAGTCTCTCCCCCCGGTTATCCTTAATTCTGTCCCGATACCTTATTCGGCTAGTGCAAAAAGATTCGGTGTGTACATAGACTGTAATATTTTCTGGAGCATTCACATCGCGGAAGTGAGCAGGAAGGTATATTACTAGTTTCAATCTCTTAAACGTCTCCAAAGGTTCTTACCCTTTCAAACTAGAATAGTTCTAGCTCAGTCTTTTCTTCTATCGCTTATAGACTACGCCGATGTCTGTTTGTTGGACGCTACAGAGGAACACCTTAACAAATTCTTTGCAAAATTTGTGTATCCGCTTCATTTTTGGTCTATGTAAATACGACCATATCTCCGAGTATCGAAATAAACTGAAGTGGCTACCTATTAGACGACGTAAGGACTTACATATTCTCTTTCTTCTGTACTCTATCCTTGTTATTAAATTATGTATTTTTTCTATTAGTATGTAGTATTAGTATAATGTATATATATAGTAATTTCGTCAGTTCTTAAGTAACTCTTACATTGTTGTGCAGTTGCCCTCACTTTCACAAAACTGATCTGGCCACACTCAAAACTTAACTGGTAGATAACTCAAATTGATTTAAGTTCGCGTAAATATGCTGATAAATTTGTATTTATTTTGTACAATAACGAAAAAGAAAAAAAAAGAAATTATAATATTATTATTTTCTTTATAACATAATAACACGTTCAATAATATATTACCACATAAATCAAAGTACTATCTACACAATCCAAAATATGCAGATGGAACGTACGTATTTAACGTACTTAAAATATGGTTATCTTTCTAGGGTTAAGAAGACAGTGACGGCATGCTTTCTCATAAACGTTACGAGAACATGAAATGGTTTGTGCTTAGCGCTCTGGACGCCAGTTCCGCCTGCCGCCAAAATATCTGCACAATCTTAATTAGACGGATTACTGTTGTTTGAACATAATTAAAAACGTAGGCGAACTTTCACCCCAATCCTCTTAATAAAATCCGTTTCGGGAACTTTAGTCATAAATCAACATGACGCATAGATTTATTTTTTAGGTCGGCTTCAAGTTTTTCAGAGTTTTTTTTATTTTCATTTGAATTGGTTTGAAACAAAGTGACGTTTACGATGCGCCGACATAGTGTTGTAAAAACACTCGAGTCAGCGCTACAAATTTTTTGCTAAGCGCTGGCTGGAGTCCAGAGCCGAGTCGGTTTTAGAGCGTTCCAGCTCGTTTTAAATAAAACGCTCGAGCGTCGTGCAACGCTCCAGTTTTATGGATGACTTTAAGTCATATTCATACATTAATACCTACATCATCATACATTAGTACCTATTTATGTTTTAAAATATAAACCTGCCCTTTTAGTATGTCTGTCTGTTTTCCCGATTCAAAGTTATCGTTGGTTCAAAGGTAGTTTGTAATCTATTTTTCAAACAATTGCGGTTCTCTAATTGACCAGAAATTTGGCATACGTATATAAGTTTAGACAGACGATTAAACGCAGTGGTTAAGAGCTTAAGCCGCTCCGCTCACTGTGTCTAATAGTCGCGGGTTTGATTCCTGCACGGGACAAATCTTTGTGTGATCCACAATTATTTGTTTCGGTCTGGGGATTTGTGTATGTGAATTTGTATGTTTGGTGACGACTATTCTTTTTCTTTTATATAGTACCATGGACCTGGTTTGATAAAGGTAGATGGACAACTGAACAACCCCACTTAATTTAGGCCTGCTAGTTTAGTCTTGGCAAGTACTGTCTACTTAAGTACTTACTCAAGTATATAATATCAGCCCATACTGCCCACTGCTGGGTAAAGGCCTTCTCTCACCAATCGAGGTGAGAGAGATGGCCTTACCGTAATTAGGTCATCCTTAACCACGCGGACCCAGTGCGCATTGGTGAAGGCAGGTTTGTGGCCACCTACTGTTGGAACTTATTAAGCCGCCTATAAGGCTTCCAACTCGGCTTAACGATTACCACATTAAGTGGTAACTGGTACCATCGGCTTAACGTGCCTTCCAAAGCACGGAGACGCTCGAATATAAAAATTCCACAAACTGTCACCCATCTCAGGCCGACCGCAGTCGAACGCTGCTTAAACTTGGTGATCGATAAGAACACCGCGGTCGCACATCGTAACGAACGCCTCAACGCGCCTTACTCAAGTACTTCACAATAGCTCTAGGTAGTACCCAGGGTTCCATGATGAAACCGGAACGTGGCTATAAGAACTATTTAAATTAAACAAGATAGCACCATCGTATTAGGGCTCTTTGGATTTGCTTTGACAAATGTAATAGACCTTGATGATAAGCAGGATCTGATGATGAAGCCGGAAATATACCATATAAACTCCAAAAATAAAAATACTATAAATCATCACGCCAGTTCCCTTGCGGGGTACCGGGTTACCCCGCAAAATACTAATTTAATAACAAAAACAAATATTCATTGACCATCACCATCAAATCAGTGCGTTTTGGTTGGCTATCCTTTGACCAATACCGTAATAGCAAGCACACCTAGAATCACAAAACATCGAACAATGTACCGACAAATCCTTTGTCGGGTCGGTTGATGTTTGTACCGCAAAATTAAGGATTCGTTTACACTAACGTTTCCGTAAAAATAATAAAGAATGACAATAGGTGTACTATATTCCCTCAACCTTATACGTAAGGATAAAGGCGTGAGGGTGTGTGTGAGTTATCATTAAACTTAAAAAAAAATCGTCTGTACCATAGTAGGTATCGCGCATACCGAAACCTTGAGTCTACGAAAATTCGTATTTATTGTTAGCTATCACTGGGAAGACATTTTCTATTGATATTAGGTTTCCCCTAACAAGTTCTTAATACATATATGAAATACGATTACATACTTAATGGTACCTATGATACGATCCAATGAGTATAGTCTGTACACCCCATATACATAGTCGGCCCCTTCAAAGGATTTATTTTACCTACTTTATTTAGAATTTCATTTTCGGCTTCTCCTTTAACGTCCCCCCCGCGACCGCTCTGCCCCGCGGCGCCTTTGGCGGTTCGGTGTACAGAGACAAATAACTACAACTTGTACTACGAAGAACCTGCGCCTACATCTTTGTTATATTTAGGTTTATTATAAACTGGGTGACTGCGTCGTTGGTCTAGTGGCAAAGCGTATCGCTTGGTAATCATGTGGTCCTGGGTTCAAATCCTAGGTCAGACAAATGAAGTTTTTCTAACCAAAACATCCCAGTATGAGTCCGGGGTCTGTAATTGTGACCGGTATATGGCAATAGGCTCGCGCCCTATTACATGGGACCTAACATCGTCGGCGAAAAGTGGGTGTACAGAGTACACCTCTGCCACCCCCGTTGGGGGAATATAGAAGCTTGCCATTAGCATATTACTGCACTTGTACTTGCCACAAGAGCTGCCCTTGGAGAAATCAGGCATTCATGGAAATACTAGCTTCGTGTTGGTCATTTTAAAATTATACACTTTTTCATTTATCAAAATTGATGCAAATATCTCAGTTACTGGTGTTGGAAACGCCTCTCTATACAGTTGTTTCGACACTATAAATTAATTTCGATTAATTTAGATTAACGCTATAACGCTTGAGCATGCAGCTCGAGCGTTATAGTCCAAGTCTTCAACGCTCCGTGAGCCTTCAACGCTCGAGTTTTGAACGCTCGTAAGTGTCTACTCAGCGCTGAACGCTCGGCGCTCATTTTTATAACACTAATAATGTGTGTCTGACGAGAGCCTGCCGAGCTTGGGGTATTGCTGCTTTGTAGACACAATCTGACCACCGCCTTTGGGGTTCTGGTTTGGTCATGCTCACTATAATGCCTTTTTTTTTGGTGGCTGTCTGGCGCGGGTCACTGCCTCCCTCCAATATGGTCGAGGGGAGTGATGGCTGTTCCAGTAGTCATACTCGTGAACGGGTGCTGCTTGTGCGGACAGGTCCATCTGGAATCCTTTAGACACTATTTATAAATAACATTATTAGTCTCATATCTCGGTCGGACGGCATCACACTGGGGCTAGATGGTAAACTATTTCATTGTAACGTAAACATTGTTTCCACACTATATGATTTAGGAAAAAGAGCAGGAGATTAAATAAAAAAAGACGAGCCCGCTGAGTTTATTCGCCGGATCTTTTCGGTGAAGGCCGCGTTCCAATCCGGTGGTAAAATAATAGTTAAATTAGATAATAAATTGTAGATTGACTATTTGTAAATGCCTCCGCAGGGCTTATACAAAATGAATTATTTGAGTTTGAGTTTTAAGAACGTCTAATTGAGACGATTAATAATTAATTTTAATACGCCCAGAGATTCGTATTAGCTTCAATATATAAACTAGTTATTAAATTACCTGGCTTTTTAAGTACTTTCAAGGCTTCAGAAGTTTTTTTAAGCCGCTGCCTACCAAACTAGATGATAAGCGGTATTTTGGGAGCCCTGTGTTCCTTTTAAGTCCTAACACTAATTGCAGTTACAATAGGTATATTTTTTTTGATATGAGCTTAGGAGGTTAAGAATTTTTATATTCAAATGTATGAGTGAACGCGTAGATTGTGTTAATGTGAATGAAACGCAAGTAGATTGCCATAATGGCCGCCACCGTGCACGCAAATTGATCGCGTCAGTATGAGTGTCCCTTAAAAAGCCTAGCCCCATACTAGAAATTATTCAGACTTAAACAAATTTATCACACAGCGATTAATTCCGTGCGGGGTCGGACCATTGACTGGTCGATACTGTGAGCGGAATGGCTTTCAAAAAGACATTGAAGAAAAAAGATTTTAACATACATTTTTTCTACATCAATTATGTAATAGCGCGCGGGATTCACATTGTTGCTCATGAAAACTATAAAAATAATAAGAATAACATTGTCTGGAAAAAGATGGATCTAGAATATAAAAGTACTCTTTTATGCACAACTCAACCATTTTCTTTATAAACCCCATTTTTTCGTGTAGTTTATTTCATAAAACACTTAGCATCTTTATTTAATAAAAGTTCTTTAAAAACATTGTAATGAATTCGTTATTCGTATTTTATTCAGTGGCTGAATAAATAATACTAAGTATTCATTGTCTATGAAACTTTGTTCAGTTTATTTCTCCTTAACAGGGTGTCAATTCGGCATTATTTTTGTTAGATAAAAAAACAGATTATTGTTTTCGGTATACAATCAGAGACTACCTCCACATTAGGAATTATTCCTGTATCGTGGATGCGGTGAAACATGAAATTCACACACACACAAACACCCAGACCGACACAAATTGGTAACGAACGATTTGGCACAGTGGTTAAAAGCTTAAGCCGTTCTGCCCGCTGGGTAGCGGTCGCGGGTTTGATCCCCGCCCGGTACGAATCTTTGTGTGACCCACAAATATTTGTAGGCGCAGGATGGCCTACATCAGTATTTTCCATGGTTCACACTGACCAGAGAAGAGGTTAGGTCAATGAAAATTGTCTTGATTAACCAAATAATCGTGTATTCCAGTGTAATCACTAATCAACTGCACACCAAATAACACAAAACTCCAATATGATGGCACCGAATTACGACGATTCGTCGTGCACGTGGTGCGCCGGCAACCGCTCAAACAAAAGTGAGGGTATCGCCGCGCTACCACACATGCGACACTCCGTCAGACTGACAGATGTCACTCTAATCCGGCGCCTATGACAGCGAATGTCATGTGTCATTCCTCGTGGCGCCGTCACGGCCGGACTGACATTCGACCGTCCTCGGGCGTATCTGTCAACGGTGTCCTGGAAAAGCAAAGTTTCAATCACTAATTATCTGCTCGTCCAACCTGACGAACGGGCTGAACATTCATACCACGCTTAAGGCATGTATCCCTCCGACCACCGTAACTAATGGACCGGCTTATATCTTCCTGTTGGTAGAGTAATTTTATTCAACAGCTTGGACCGGACGAGTGTATCCCTTCGACCAGCCTCAAAGGCGGCGTGGACCGGACAGCACTGTCCTTTCGACCAGCTGTGCAATAAAGAGTTACAAACATGGACCGGACGAGTGCATCCCTTCAACCACCCACACGGGGCTGGCCCGGACGACACTTTCCTTTCGACCAATTGCGCGACATAGAATCACGGATATGGACCGGACGAGTGCATCCTTTCAACCACCCACACGGGGCTGGCCCGGACGACACTGTCCTTTCGACCAATTCCAATGTGACACATTCAACACTACACAATGAACACGATTTTAAATTATACGCAGGACACCTACCCATTAGTTACGGATTATCTTGTTCGTTATGGATTTCGACTTCATATTGTACATCTAACGTGTCGGGGTCAGAGTAAACGCTAAGTGTATCTGACCCAGCGGTAAGAGTTTCGGAATTAGCTGAGGTGGTATCTGAGTCCACGGGCAACTCTTAAGTCAATGCTTTGTTCACTTTGGTCTTGCGGCACATCTTCCGGCGCCGTCTCGGTCTCCTCTTCATTCAATAGACCAGCAGTAATTTCGAGTAAACCACTATGTCCCCGAGGTACTGAGCGCAAATTCTCGTGTGCATATTTGTAAACGCGATGTGAGCCGCTGAGGCTTTTTAGTTCGTAGCGATCATTTTCTAATACGGAGGTTATAACGAATGGTCCCCTAAACTTTTTATCTAACTTGGTCTGATTTCGTTCACTATTTTTAATGAAAACAAAATCGCCCTCCGCAAATGGTTTAATAGTAGCGCGACCGCGGTTAAACCTTAGAGTATCTGCAGCCGCTGATTTTTCGATATTATCTGAAGCGCTTTTTCTAACAGTCTCTAAATCTAACCGGCTATTTTGATCGTGAGCATGCGTTGCGGAAATTTTAGACATACCTAAAGATTGTGCTTGACTACCGAACAGCAATTCCGTTGGGGAATATTTAGTAACCGTGGATTTCGTACTATTAAGCGCTAATTGGATATTACCTAATTCATCACGCCAAGTTTTATTGTGATCGTTTTCGACGATAGTGAGTAAGCTTTTTAACGTTCGCATAACGCGCTCAACCTGTCCGTTTACCCTACTAGAATCAGTTGCTATAAGGTGTAGATAGATTTTATGATCATTACAAAAGTTCTTGAATTCGGTACTAATATAGCATCGGCCCTGATCAGCAATAACGCACTTAGGCGCACCAAAGAGGCATACAGCTTTTTCTATAGCTCTCACTGCAGTGGTAGCATTGAGAGATAGGGTGTGTTCTAATAAAACATATTTGGTGAACGCATCTATGATGACTGAGCAATACTCTTTGCGATCGCTCTTACCGCTCAATTTCCCTGTGAAGTCTATATGAATTGTATGCCACGGCATAGATACTTTTGGGATTGCCGCGAAGGTCGCGATATATAATTTCAAAATCATAGGCTTGTAGAAAAGCCCACCACCGGTGTATACGCGGGGTAAGGTCTATTTTAGATTTCGACGCCTTGAGTGAATTGCAATCCGTATAAACTGTGAAACGTCGGCCGTATAAGTAATGTCGAAAATGTTCAACCGCACGCACGACAGCCAACGTCTCCAGTTCATACGAATGGTAACGGGACTCTATTTCGGATGTTCTTCTGCTAAAGTATTCTACAACATGAGGAAGGTTATCTTTCTTTTGTATGAGGATTGCTCCGTAACCCTCGGCACTTGCGTCGGTGTGTAACTCGACGGGCAATTCCGGGTCGAAGATAGTAAGGACTGGTTCTGAACTCATTACGGATGTTCTCGTGTTTATCAGTCCATTTAATAGGTCCTTTTAATTTAGTTAACAAGTATAAAGGTCCAATAATAGTCGTAAATCCGGGTATAAATTTTCTAAAGTAGGATGCAAGTCCAATAAATTGCCGATCCTGCGTACCTGTGTTTGGTGAGGGTGCGTCAACTAATGCCTGAATTTTACGAGAGTTTGGCCTAATTTCACCTGATTGTAGTGAATAACCTAGATAATCTATTTTAAGCTTCATAAATTTACACTTCCGAAGGTTAAATCAAATCCAGCTGTGGTAAGGGCATGAAGAGAATCATCTAAACGTTGTAAGCCTTGGGGAATGTCAGAAGAATAGCACATGACGTCATCCATGTAAATTAATGGCCTATTATCAAGATTTTGCAATGCTTTCGTGATGCAGCGCTGGCAAACGGAAGGAGCATTGCGCAAACCGAAGGGCATAACCAAATACTCCAGGTGAGTTCCTTGAGGTTTAATATGGTTAAGCACGTGGCGGCACGGCCCTTCAGCGCCCCAGTAAGTGCCATCAGCAAGTCAACATCTCAAGACATTTCTTCTGCACTATAATCTGTGTGACGTCACACCAACCCTCAATATCAGCTTCTACATCGTCAGGGTCAAATGGTATAAGTTTTGGTGTACTAGTACTCGCAGTGGACGTAGATTGCGATATCGCAAACATTCGAGCGCCTCCATATTCGTCAGTAATTGAAGGTTGTGTCTTCTCCACATGGCGTTCGTCCGATCCCACTTCTGATGTAGGCGCAGGATGGCCTACATCAGTATTTTCCATGGTTCACACTGACCAGGGAAGAGGTTAGGTCAATGAAAATTGTCTTGATTAACCAAATAATCGTGTATTCCAGTGTAATCAATAATCACTAATCAACTTCACACCAAATAACACAAAACTCCAATATGATGGCGCCGAATTACGACGATTCGTCGTGCACGTGGTGCGCCGGCGACCGCTCAAACAAAAGTGAGGGTATCGCCGCGCTACCACACATGCGACGCTCCATCAGACTGACAGATGCCACTCTAATCCGGCGCCTATGACAGCGAATGTCATGTGTCATTCCTCGTGGCGCCGTCATATTTGTTTAGGTGTTTTTTTATGTGTTTTCATGTTTGTAAACGCACGACAATAAATAACAATAAAAAAATATATAACAATAATATAATATCAGCCTATAATGCCACTGCTGGGCAAAGGCCTTCTCTCACAAATCGAGTTAAGAGAGATTAGGTCATACTTCACCACGCGGACTCTGTGCTGATTAGTGGAGGCAGGTTTGTGGCCACCTTCTGTTGAAACTTATCAAGCCGCATAAGGCTTCCAACTCGGCTTAACGACTACCACATTAAGTGGTAACCGGGACCAACGCATTAACGAGCATTTCGAAGCACGGAGACGCTCGAATATGAAAATGCCACAACGGTCACCCATCTTAGGCCGAACGCGTCGAACGTTGCTTAACCTTGGTGATCAGTAAGTATACCGCAGCCGCACAGCGCTAGAAGCGCCTTCGCCGAAAAAAATATATTTATGCGACTACAAGACTACTTGATCTCTTCCGATCAGTCGACCAAGCTGTCCATCTAATATAATTGATTTGTATTCTTGAATTTACATTCTTCTCCCAAAATCGATTTAATTTGAGGGCCAACGAATTAAGGAAATCCTTTTTTAAAATCTAGGACGCCTTTCGAACTTAATGAGTGGGTGGGTGGTCTAATTAATGGCGGAGGACCCAGCGATTTGTGAACTTAATTCCATTAATTGGGGTACTCTAGTCCAATTTCAGCTTGATCTTTGTTTTATAAAGGGAAATTCGGATCAATTTAGCTTAAGGTAATTTGGAGGTCATTAGGAATTTCTTGTTTCTAGCTAAAAATCTTAATTTTTGCTTATACATTTCCTGTTTTTGAGGACGAGACGATCGTGATATTATTTTAGTAGGTACAAAATATGACTGTTAATATCAGTTTATCAAGTTAAAAGTGATATAAGGGTGTTATATGTACAGTACAGCCTACACTTGTGGCAATTTTTTTTTTTTAAATTGCTATTTTGTCTCTGTCATGCTCTTATCATTCCCCAAGCGGAAGTGGCAGTGGCGTACTGTGTACACCCACTTTTCACCGACGACATCATGCTCTTGACGTAGTAAAATCTGGTAGTAAATATTTTTGATGTTAGGGTGTTTCGATATAAGTTCGTTTGGCCAAAGTGCGCTTTTGATACAAAAGCACGACGAACTTAATCCAAAAAGGGGGTTAATAAAACAGGGGGCTCATCTATTCTTATTTTACCGGAAATACTTTCAAACCCTGGACTGCTATTTAGAATTGTTTGAAACATTTACCTTAATAATACTTTGTCAAACCAAAGACCAGAATCCATGACCTCATGATTGCTAACGACACTATACGCTCGACTACCAAAGTAGAAAGCAGTTTTATTACAGGAGGTAGTCCTATTGCTCTAACGTCTAATGATCATACGTCATACTCACAGTTAATGAACTTTAGTATGACAGAGGCTTATTCCTACTTCTCTGCTCACTAGACTTCGCTATGAATTAAATATATGCAGAAAATGATTTAAGCGCGTCCATAAAACTTTACGCTTCGAAATCTCCAGCTTCCTGTGTAACATAATGCTGAATACGTCATTTCCACAAGCGTTCGCAAACTCAGTGCGTAGTTATTGTAAGTGCTCGTATTGTTATCTTGTACAAAGCTCGAGGACTTATCTATGTGCCGTTACACGCAGAGGTTCCAGTGAGAGCGGGAATACGTAACAATAGGATTAAAATACGCTCATATTGTAAGGACAAGCCCACCTTGTTGTAAATAATTGCTCAACAGCAGTCCTCAAAATAACTAAAAAAAATATAGTGTTATGGGGAGTTGGGATGATTAACAATTGTTAATAATTTGCTAATGGTAAAAAACGGAAAAAACTCCCTTTCACCTGAAAGGAATTTCGTAAAACGAAATAATACAATATAGGCGCGGAAAATACGTATTACAAAATGATTTATCATTTTTAACACACCTACACACAGTGCCGCCTTAATGCCCTAAGCAGTGTGACTGTAGTGTATTATGTACACCCACTTTTAGCCGATAATGTCGGGTCCCAATTTAATAGCAAGCGAGCCTATTGCCATTATACCGAGCACAATGCTAGAGTCTGGACTGATTCTCGAAATTTTTTTATCGAAAAAATACAATTTGTCAGGATTCGTAACCAGGACCTCATCATCGCTACTCGCACTATTTGCCACTATATCAACGTGGCAGATACGTATTTTTAATGCTATTCCCTGAATTAAATAAATAATTTAGTTTAATAAAAATAAATAAAATTATTATTATAGTTTCTCGCTGAGATTCACAGGCTTTACCCGGACTTTTGACAGGTTTACATAGGGAAATGGGTCCAACACGTAAGGGTTAATGTGAGAAGTTAATGCCATGTAAGTCACCTGCTGAGATCAGTTGCTGATATTAAAAAAAAAAAAAACAAACAGCGAGCTGACCCCTGCAGGTGCAAGGACTATTGTAAATTATGGAAAGAAAACAATGACATTGTAAATGAGGTTTTATGGACAAAAACTGGACTATTTCAATGGGAATGGATTCCGGCCATAATTAGTACTACCTAGCTACCCTAGTACCTGCTACTAGCAGGTGGTGAGTCGCCATTATTATTATATGATTTAAAGTAGTTGAAATGTTCATCGCTGTCAGTGAGACCTTTTCCTACCGCACAAAGAGTCCCTTTCACTTTGCTAGCGCGTTTTTCATTACCTGGAGAAGCGCTATATTGTAGTTGCGTACCTATTCATTCACAAACACTCACAACAGTCGGGACAAAGGGTTTAGCGGCGTTTAGTATATAATAAACAAATATTTAACTTTGCTAGTTTAAAGTTATGCCATTTCTTATAAAACTATGCAGACTGGGTTTTGTTTCGGGGCATATAAATAATGTAATACGGCTGGCAATCAGGAAGTTTTTAGTTTAAAGATCTACCTAAAGTTTGTCTGGAAGAAATCGCTTTAAGCGATAAGGCCGCCTTACTGTACCATTATAACTATGTTCGATTTTGTTTCTTGTCATAATATATTATGTGCAATAACGTATATCATTAATGTTATTAGAAGTTTTGACTTCGAATTGCGGATTGGATGAAGTGTTGTGTTTTTGTTTTCGGTAAACTCTTAGCAGTAGTTCGGAATCTGAATTTGTCTATCTATCTATCTAGTACAGAGTTCCAACAGGTTCTTTTCTTACATACTTTCCTCTCTGGCTTCCTCCACTCTCATAGTTCGTCTCATACACGCTCGTTACGGTGACTCTTGACTTGTCTATCAGATAAGACTCGATCTATTTGGTCGTGGTAAGATACCGGTCTGATGAAATAAAACTATTTTTCGGATTTTATCGCGGTTTATTTTTGGTTTTTAAGTTCCCGACGTTTCGAGTGCTTTGCAGCATCCATGGTCACGGGAGGGACTGAGGTGTTAGACGTCCAAAAGGCATAGTTGTTCCTGGGTACCCTCAAACTTCTTAATTATTTTTGTTGTGGTTGGTCCGATCTACGCAGAATGAGCTCACGGTATCTTGAGGTCTTGCAGTGTTATGCTTGGTTTTGGATTTGATTATATTAATTACCGGATCCCAAGACGATGGAAGCACCCAGCAATCTTCTCTATTGAAATTAGGATGTTTTTTAATTTCAATAGCCTCGCGAACGATCCTTGGTAGGAATCGGTGTTATTTCACGAGGTTTTCTGGTCTATCAAATCTGATGTTATGGCGGGTGCGGTCAAGGACATGTTCACAGACTGCAGACTTCTTTGAGCGACGGTGTTTTAGGTCAGCTATGTGTTCTTTAACCCGAATTTTTACCGGTCTTTTTGTTTGTCCTATATAAGAGAGACCACATTCACAATCAAGCTTGTATACTCCTGCATCTTGTAGAGGGATCTGACACTTGACAGATGGTAAAAATTGACTGATCTTCTTCGGCGGCTTATAAAATGTTTTAATCGAAGCACGCTTCAAGATGTAGCCAATCTTGTCCGTGACTCCTCTCATGTAAGGTAGTACTGCAGGGAGACGCTCAACAGTGGCTGCTTTCACTCGGTCACTGTGACGTTGGTGTGGGACTCGAAGCTTATTGTCGTGCAGGACTTGCTTGACATGTTGAAGCTCGGCAGCCAGATGTTTCTTGACACAGATCCCTTGTGCTCTCTGAAACAAAGATTTACCCACGGTAGCTAACTGTGTTGGATGGTGGTGAGATTCACCGTTTAAATACCTATCAGTATGAGTCCTTTTTCTATATAGCAGATATTATATTACTTCTCAAGTTAATAAGGGGAGATGTTGATTGCCCGGCTTTGCTAAGCAAAGTAACTTTTAAAATACCAGTAGTAGCACCTCGGAACAGCTATAAACCTTTCAGCCTGACGTTTGCTCGTACGAACTATAGACAAAACAGCTTCCTTATTAGAGCCGGTAGGACATTTAATGATCTTAACGATACAAGTTTGGATTTGTTTCACAACAGTATCGGTAGTGTAAGAAACAAATTGTTAAGACCAACACGTCTAAACCTATTTAACATTGTGTTTGTGTATATTTTTGCTTTGTAGTTGGTTTGTATTTTTTTTTCCTTTGCTTTGTAGTTACTTTGTTTTTTTTATATGTGCTTTTTTTTTAAAAAAAAAAAGAAACAAAAAACACTGTGACTGTTTGTTATTAATAGTTGTTTTCTACATGTGATAGCTTATAATTAGCTTTTAGTTGCTACTTTGTGTCTAACTAGAATACTCATAAGCTGTTAGCTATCCTAATAAAACAAAATAAAATAAAATAAACCGTATGGCTTAAGGTGTTGTTGGGGTTACTGAAACATCTAGGAAAGCTAGGGAATTATTTGCCTCCAACTCCATTGTAAACTGAATTTTAGGGTTAATGGAGTTAAGATGATTTAGGAATACATGAATTTTGTCAGATGGTAATATTGTGAAAGTATCATCTACGTACCGCTTGTAGAAACTTGGCTTTACAGGTGAGGTACGAAGGGCTGTCTCCTCAAAGTCTTTCATGAATATATCGGCAACAATGGGAGATACAGGGGAGCCCATTGCCACGCCATCTACTTGCTTGTAGAACTGCTCCTTCCACAATAAATAGCCAGATATAAGGCAGTGTCTCAATAGTTCTGAGTATTCCGCTGGCATGTTGTTCTCCGCTAGTTTCCTTTCTACAATTTCGACACAGTCTTGTACAGGTAGGCATGTGAATAGTGACTGGACATCGAAACTGACCATAGTTTCATTGTCAGTGAGATGTAGATTTTTGATCTCACTAACAAAATGGTATGAATCCTTAACATGTGCTCTTGTGTGTCCTTTGAGTGGCGAGAGCACTTTCGCTACGTGCTGGGCCAATCTGTGGGTTGGTGTGTCGATTTGGCTAACGATTGGACGTAGGGGAGCATTCGGTTTATGTATTTTTGGGAGCCCATACAACTGTGGCGGTTTTGCGCACGAAGGTATTAGTGATTTGCCGTCGAGATTCAATGTTTCGGAGTACTTCTTTATTAAATCACTCGTTTGTTTTAATATATTGGTGGTTGGGTCTGTCTTGACCTTTTTGTATGTATTTTCATCCGATAAAAGTTCTTGTATTTTGACATTTTAATCTGACGTATCCATTATGACCGTAGCATTTCCTTTATCCGCGCAGAGAATAGTAATATCCTTTCTATTGCTGAAACAACTATGCCTTTTGGACGTCTAACACCTCAGTCCCTCCCGTGACCATAAGTGCTGCAAAGCACTCGAAACGTCGGGAACTTAAAAACCAAAAATAAACCGCGATAAAATCCGAAAAATAGTTTTATTTCATGTGTAATATTCGCGTAAATCTAAGAACTCAGTATACCAGTCTGAATTTGTACCCACTTATAAAGGTTATAGGTTCAACCCTATACATTGACACAGCCTCGTCGGCAAAATGTGGATGTATTTTACATACCAGTGAAGGCAAGACCGCACTGGGCGATACTACAGCAACGCGACGCGGTCGATTTTATCAGTTGGTCAATCTTACAGCGCCGCGTCCCGTAGTTCGCAGCCGCATAGTGCGGTATACTTCATACAATTTCATATAAACTAGCTACTAACTGAATATTTATTTCAATAAGATCAGATATTGTACTTACTCACCTATGTTTCATAAATAAATGATAATTGTATTTGGGGGTAGTAGCGAAATAAACAGGAATACATTGTATGCTCAGTAAATTAATTTATTTTAAAATAGTTAATCAAATTATAATAGAGTTTTTGATATGAGCATTTAAAATCTATATAGTACCTACCGGAGTATTTTCCTTACTGTATAACCATTTTCACCAATATAATTCATTGTCTCATCATAGTAAGTACAACACATACACTTATTTACAACATGGTTGCCATCCAAGATTCCATTACGAAGCTTCAAAATATGTTTGTCCAGAAGATGGATGCTTATCAAGGTGAGCTTCAAGCTGCAGTGCCCTCCAATACCATTGCTAACTTGGCAGCCGACTTTACAGCCTTTCGCACATTCATCATGACTGCTCTTCAGTGTCTACAAGACCAAGTAGGCTTGTTAATGCACCAATGTGACGGCTTGGAAATGAGAAGTGGTCGCAAGATACTTCTTCTTCATGGCCTGCCCGAGAAGCAACAGTTGCTAGAACAGAGGCAAACAATCTAAGAGTGCCAGAGTTTACATCGGGGGATATCATACGGTGTCATCGGACGGGCCGTTTATCATCAACCAACAAACCCAGGCCAATCATGTTAAAGGTTCGTGACTTATCTCTCAAAAAAGAATTTGAAGGGTTCGGGCCTTACGATGTCAGACTTTTTGACTAAAACTCGGTATGCCACCTTTATGGCAGGTCCTCGTCAAACATTTGGAGTCTCTAAATGTTCGACTCGTGACGGATTTGTCTTCGTTGTGGTATGGTGTGCGGCATGGCATTAGCACGCTAGCCGAGCTTGAGGAAATCCGGGTGCCTGATGTGCGGACATCTTCTGGGGCAGCTCCAACGTACCGGCCACTCAACCGAAAAGTGAGCGTGCTGGTGCCTTCAGTAAAAAGTAGATTTTTTTGTGTTTTTTTATTTATCTTTCTTGCTTGTATTTGAGTAGTTCATTCTTTGTGAGTATTTTTACAAAAATCAATGTTAACAGAGAAGTTTTGTATCATTAATTATATTATCAAAATATGTATGTCAAGTTAAATGGACATTTTCTTTTTGGTTTTGTGTTTCGATAAAACAATTTAAAAAAAGGTATTCTTTATTTTAATCATTTTTTTATTTATTTATATTTCATATAATTTGTTTGAAAAAAAATAGGCAAATTAATAGTGTAGCCTTGGCAAAATCTGTGATTATAGAAGTATAGTCTTTGACAAAAGAACCTTAATAATGTTCAAACTTATAATTTAAATTAAGTATGGTCAAATTTCGACCAATCGGCGACCACTAGTTCTTTATATTATACTATCTATCTATATCATCACGCCAGATCCCTTACGGAGTAGGCAGAGAGTTCCAACAGGCTCTTTCCTTACATACCTCTCTGGCTTCCTCTACTCTCATAGTTCATCTTATACACGCTCGCCGGTTACGGAGACTCCTGACTTGTCCTTCAGATAATACACGGTCTATTTGGTCATGGTAAGATGGTCTAGGTCTTCCCCGGTACCTACATCCTTCCACTTTCGCATTGTATATCAGTTTTGTCATTCTTTCTTCGGACATTCTTTCTATATGCCCAAACCAACGGAGCATACCCTTTCTCATCTTTAGACCGATACTCTCTTTCATACCTATTTGCTTTCTTACTACGCTGTTGCGAATACGGTCGGTCAGCTTCACTCCGCACATCTTCCGCAGAGCTCGCATTTCCACCGTATTTATCCTACTTTCATTCTCCTTCTTACATATCCAGCTCTCGCTGCCATATAACAGCGTTGGGACAAGCACTCCATTATGTATGGCCAGCTGCGCCTTTCGGCTTAAGTGCCGGCTCCCAAGTAGCTTTCCCATCGCGCCATTCACTCTGTGCGCATCCAAGATATACAAACTAATTCACTTGCTCCAGCACAGCGTTCCCAACCAATTTATGTTGTGCATAAGTGCATAGTTGTTTATATATTGAAAAAAGAGATATATATATATATCTACTCTATCTACTCTTCGACACACTCGAGAGCCAGTTTTCTGATGTACCAAACAACTTTAACGTGATTCATACTAATGCCCAAAGTATTCCAACACATTCTTCCGATATGCAGGTGTCCTTTAATTAGAAAAATATTCACGCTGTACTTGTCTCCGAGTCTTGACTTAAACTCTACCTTCCTAGTTCGTCATATTGTTTGCCTAGTTTTCGTTTGATTCGTAACGATAGAACTGGCGGTGGAGGTGGTGGAGTGGCCATTTACCTTCGAACACATAATTCCTATGCTGTTATTTCTACTTTACCACAACCACCAGTTTCAAATGCTGGCGAACATCTAATTATTGAGGTGCGCTTATCTCACACCAAGATCTTACTCGGATATTTGTCATCTTTTGAAAAGATCTAGGAAGATCTCATGCCCTTAATCATACTATCACCGTAGGTGATTTCAACATCTGTCTGCTTAAGCATGATTTCCGTACTACTTCCCTGGAAACTATCATCAAATCCAGTAACTTGCATATTCTTCCCCTTAGTACTACTCATCACTTCCCTAACTCTACTCCCTCACTTCTTGACTTGGTAATAGTATCTTCTCCGTTGCATGTTGCCAAACACGGTCAATGTTCTGCTGATGCTTTCTCATATCATGATCTTATATTTCTCTCATACAAAATCCGTTCTTCTAAAGCTAAGCCTAAAATAATGCTTCAGCGCAATTTTAGTGGTATGAAGCAGGAAGAATTCCTTAGTGATGGAAAGTGGCTGGAAAAATTGATTAGTCACTGATGCATATTCACTGGATGACCAAATAATAAACTTCAACTCGCTAATAACCCAACTTTATGACAAACATGCACCCTTGCGAGCCATCAAATTAAAATACCTTCCAGCTCCATGGATCGCTCAGGACATTAAATTTCTAATGCACAAAAAAACGACGGCTATCCTAGCGATGAAAATAAAGCAAAGTACATTAAATCGCGAAATCGCTACAACGCGGTATGTAGGGACGCTTTACGCCGCCATATTCATGAATCTGTCGAAAATAATAATCCAACTAAAATCTGGAAATTTCTAAAGTCTACTGGAGTTGGCAAATTACGCCAAGATACTCTTCAAACTGATTTATTTCGCTCAACTTACACTTCTCTTCCTCGTCTAATATTGATGATTCAACTAGAGTAAACACATTAAAATATCTTTCAAATATACCAACTCCAGACTACCCTCCTTTTATTTTCAATCGTCTATCCGATTGTGATGGTAAAAAGAGCGTACTGTCAATCTCCTCCAACGCCGTTTGTGGCGATGGCATAAGTTGCAATACGCTTGTGCCAATAATCGACATTATCGTTCCCATTCTTTGTATCCTTTTTAATAACTCCATCCATCCACAAGAGGCATATTCCATTCTATTTACGCGCAAATAATCCCTTTACCTAAAAAACCCAATCCTAAATCTTTCTCCGACTATCGTCCGATATCCATTCTTCCATTTCTTTCTAAGGTCTTTGAGCGTCTTATTCATAATCAGATCAGTAATTTCCTTTCCTGTCATAATCTCCTTAATTCATTCCAATCTAGTTTTCGTTCTGGCCATAGCACAGTAAGTACTCTTGTTAAAGTCACCGATGACATTTGCTTTTCTATGGAAAATGGTAACTTAACAGTGCTTATATTGTTGGATTTCAGCAATGCACTTAACACGGTCGATTTTGACATTCTCTTAGCTGTACTTCGCTCAATTAACATATCTCCAACGGTGGTCGAATGTTTTCACAGTTATCTGTATGGATGCCGGCAGCGGGTTCGCCTTGAAGAGAATTTCTCATCATGGTGTGACACGTCGGCTGGAGTACCACAAGGCGGGGTCCTATCTCCATTCCTTTTCGCAATCTTCAATAATTCAATTTCCCATGATATCTTTTCTTCATACTACTTATATGCAGATGAACTTCAAATGTATTCTCATTCTTCGCTGGATAGATTAAACGAGTGTATTAAGCGAGTATTGTCAATAATGATTTATTTCGTATAACAGAGTTGAGCAAAAATTATGGCCTAAAGTGAATCCCAATAAGACCCAAGCAATAATCATTGGCATTTCGCGTCTTATCTCAAAGGTGGACTGGACTTTACTTCCGCGGATTAATTTTATTGGAGTGTCGATTCCGTACAGTGAAACTGTAAAAAACTTAGGCTTAACGATGAATCGCTGTATGACTTGGGCTAGTCAGCTACAAGACGCTAGTCGCAAACTATACGCTGCAGCAAGTTCTCTTAGAAGACTGCGCAACTTTCTGCCAATTACCACTAAAATTGCTCTAGCACAATCTCCGTTGCTTCCTATTCTCAACTATGTTGGCATCTGCTATCTAGATCTCACTGAAGACCACTTAAATAAACTTGAGTGTCTTCAAAATTTTTTAAAGATTTATATTTAGCTTGCGCAAATATGATCATGTATCTCAGTTTCGTTCTAAGTTCAAGTGGCTCCCTATATGTCTTCGCCGGAATACTCATATCCTCTGTCTTCTGTACAATATTTGATTCAGTTGCTCCGCTGCAGTGCAGTTCCGTCTAGTGCAAATGAACAATCTATTTCCTCTATCGACTCGGTAAGGGCGCTTATTTATTTAGGACAACAAACAGTTACACATTAAGATGACTAAAACAATAAGCTTAACAAAAGCAAATTAGCTGTGTAGCCAACCACGTTATCTACCGATTATACTAAAGAGATAAAAATGTTAACAAAAGAAGCCACACAGTACATTGTAAATACATATAGGTAAGTATAAAAGGCAATTAATTGTGCCTTTATGTGTTATTACTTAAAGTTTTTCTTGTCACCAACAGTCAATACTGTTAAGGGCATTATTAAATTGATGTGCCGGGAGTACACATAGATCAAGGTAATAAAAGTACTAATTATAGTTGGTGGTAAGACGCCGTAGAGGAGCACGCATAACAGCAATAGTTTTACATGAAGAAACGGCTAATACATGATGCGTGCGCGCTTCTCGAACCAAACTTCTTGTAGGTACGGCATAATTTGTTGCAACTATCTAAGCAGTCATACACATTATTGGATAAATCATATAAAAACAAATTTCCAGGACAATACGTCTCGACTTTAAACTTTGTAAATTATATTTCTCAAGTAATTTACCATGTTTTTTTTCATTTCATCCAAAGCATTAGGTTTCATAATGAGAACGTGTGCCAGCTTTCAATCGCTTAAACCGATAAAAATGTTATATTGCTCATTCGTACGTAGTCTTCTTGAATATGCATCGCAGGTCTGGAACCCCCAGTTATGTATATATATATGTGTATATATATTAAGAATTGAACAAGTACAAAGGCGATTTATGAAATATCTTGATTTTAGAACACAGCAACCCCTATCCCGTGTGGTGACGGGAAAGAATACATGTGTCATCACCCCCTATCATCCCGTGGGTGTCGTAAAAGCCGACAAAGGGAACACACTCGCGCAAACGACCCAGTGCGTAGAGAAGGAAAACTTGAAAGCAAACCCTATACCAACCCGTCTGGCCAGCGTGGTATAGTAGGCTAATCTACCTCCCATGAAAGCACAACAATTTAACCGGCCCCCAGTTCCCGGTACTCCCGCTGTTCCCGATCACGGTAGCGGTCGGGGCGACAGCGGGAGAGGGGGTGCTAAGAATCTCCGGGCTACGAGAGGCTACCATAAAGAACTGACCCTCGCGACGTATAATGGATGCACACTACGGCTGGACCACCACCTCACCGAACTCGAGGTAGAACTGGGTCGCATAAAATGACATATTTTGGGGTTATGTGAGGTCCGAAGGAAGGGGGAGGACGCGATAACCCTTGAGTCAGGTAACTTGTTCTACTTCCGAGAAGGTGATCAGCTCTCCCAGGGTGGTGTCGGTTTTCTGGTCAATAAGGACCTCGTTAGCAGCGTTGTGGAAGTCAGCAGTGTGTCGACACGGGTAGCGTACCTTATACTGAAGCTCAGCGATAGGTACTCCCTTAAGGTGGTACAGGTATATGCGCCGACCTCGACATACGCTGACGAAATAGCCGAAGCCGTGTACGAAGATATTGCGAAAGTACTACACGGCACTCGAAAGGCTCACTACAGCGTTGTTATGGGGGACTTCAACGCCAAAGTGGGAGTACAAGAACGCGGCGAAACGAAAATCGGACCCTTCGGTGTGGGGCGCAGAAATAACAGGGGGCAAATGCTAGTAAACTTTCTCGAGTCGCAGGGGCTCTTCTTAATGAACTCCTTCTTTAAGAAGAAGCCCCATAGAAAGTGGACTTGGCGAAGCCCCGACAACGTGACAAAGAACGAGATAGACTTCATCATGACGGATAAGAAGTATATATTTAGGGACGTCTCTGTGATCAACAGGTTCAATACTGGCGACGATCACCGACTCGTCCGAGGCACCCTAAATATAGACTTTCAAGCCGAAAGGGCCCGAATGGTGAAGCCTACTCTCCGACCTACCGCGCTCCAAACAGCCTTAGGTTCCGAAAAGTTCCAATTGGAACTTCAAAACAGTTTTGACTTGCTGGAAAACATTGGCGATATTGACGAGAAAACCGACACAGTGGTTAGAATGCTACAGGACGTGTCTCGAAAGTTTCTGTACGGAAAAAGCAAAAACAGGGACTCTAAACTCTCGGCCGAGACTCTCGAACTTATGAGAGGTAGACGAGAAATGCCACCTACGCAGATATCTTCGTCAGATCGGAAGAACTTAAACCTTAGAATCCGAAAGCTGATTCGGCGCGACCTCAGACGCTTCAACACCCGTATCGTCGAGGCTGCGATCGAGCAGAATAAGGGCACTAAGGTCTTCGCCCACCAGCTCGGACGTTCCCGTCTGACGAAACTCAAAACTACGGATGGCAAAATCGTGACCTCTAAGTTCGAGATTCTCGAGGAAATCGAGGGCTTCTATGGAGGACTGTTTGCATCACGGACCGGTAAGCCTACGAGACCCAGCGATGATGACCACAGAGCCCCACTTACGCGCCATTACACGGAAGACATCCCAGATGTTGATCAGGGCGAGGTCAAGGCGGCTCTCGAGCAACTTAAGAACAATAAATCTCCTGGTGATGATGGAATTACTACCGAGCTCCTCAAAGCTGGTGGGACTCCGGTTCTCAAAGAGCTGGCGAGCCTTTCCAATTCCATCATTCACCAGGGCCTAACACCTAAAGCGTGGAGCGGGAGTGCGGTGGCTCTGTTCTTCAAAAAAGGCGATAAAGCCTTGCTGAAGAACTACGGACCCATCTCACTTCTGAGCCATGTATACAAGCTGTTCTCGAGAGTAGTCACAAACCGCCTCGCCAGAAAACTCGACGAGTTTCAGCCACCAGAGCAAGCCGGGTTTCGAAAAGGCTTCAGCACCGTAGACCACATCCATACTGTTCGGCAGATTGTACAGAAAACTGAAGAGTACAATCAGCCGCTGTGTATGGCTTTCGTGGACACGAAAAAGCCTTCGACTCCATCGAAACCTGGGCAGTTCTGGATGCTCTGCAACAATGTCGTATTGACTGGCGTTATATCGAAGTGCTGAGATGTTTATATGATACCGCCACTATGACCGTTCAGCTCCAGGAACAAAAAACCAATCCCATTGAGCTGCGCAGAGGGGTGAGACAGGGGGATGTAATATCCCCTACGCTTTTCACCAACGCGCTTGAAGACGTCTTTAAGACGCTAAACTGGGCGGGACGGGGCGTGAATATAGACGGTGAGTGCATCTCGCATCTTCGGTTTGCCGACGACATCGTCATAATGGCAGAGACGCTGGAACAGTTAAGCGAGATGCTGCACAGCCTAAATGTAGCCTCTCGACGTGTTGGTCTCGGCATGAATTTGGATAAAACCAAGATCATGTTAAATGAACATGTCACGCCGAGACCAGTCTACGTCGAAGAATCGATGCTCGAAGTTGTTCGAGAATACACCTACCTTGGGCAGATTATCCAGCTTGGTAGGAAAAACTTCGAGAAAGAAGTCGACAGAAGGATCCAATTGGGCTGGGCGGCATTCAGCAAACTACGTCGGGTTTTCTCTTCGCCTTTACCGCAATGCCTGAAGACGAAAGTCTACAACCAGTGCGTTCTACCAGTCATGACATACGGTGCCGAGACGTGGAGTAGACGTACAGTAGGGCTAGTCCATAGGCTCAAAGTCGCGCAGCGAGCTATGGAGCGGGCTATGCTCGGAGTCTCTTTGAGGGATAAACTCCGAAATGAAGTTATCCGTCAAAGAACCAAAGTAGTTGACATAGCCCGCAGAGTAAGCTCGCTAAAGTGGCGGTGGGCTGGCCATGTCTGTCGAAGAACCGGTGGCCGATGGAGCAGAAGAGTTTTAGAGTGGAGACCACGACTCGGCAAACGTAAGGTAGGGCGCCCCCCAGCTAGGTGGACCGACGACCTGAAGAAGGTCGCAGGGTGGGACTGGATGCGGAAGGCGGAGGACCGTGTATTGTGGCGCAAATTGGGAGAGACCTATGTCCAGCAGTGGACTGCAATAGGCTGATTTGATTGAACCCTCAATCGACTATTATCTACCTATGTCGAAAATACCATTTTCTGCTATTAGAAAATAGACGAAACATAAATAGTGGTTGCTTTTTAATCAAACTGGCTAAAGGCTCAATAAACTGTCCTAATATGTTAGCAAAAATACCCCACGCACAAATCACCTAGGCTTTAGACAGATACCTTTACTAGACTTGCCTTTTGCAGGTACTAATAACAGGCAAAACGCATTTTTATTACGAAGTTCTAGCAGCTTTAATAAATTATCGTTAAAATTGGATATATATTTGTTTTGCTCTAGCGACTACTTAATGAACCAAGGATTTCTTTTTTTCTAACCAAGGATTACTTTTGTCTGATAGATAGATGCTTTTATTTATCTCGCGATCAAAGGTGCTTAGTTAGTTAATTAATTTGTTACAAATTAGTGGAGGCTTGTCATTAGCAATTAAGTTATTATATTTTATTATGTCATTGTGTAATTAGACTGTAAGCCTTCCTAAAATAAATAAATAAATGAGTCTAGTCTGAGAACTATAACTGGATGAACAACGGTATTCCTTTGTTTTAAAAATGTTTTCTGAACTCTTTCTACAATGTCTATATATTTATTATAATGGGGATTCCATGTTCAAGTTGATAACTAATTAAGGATTTATATAAATAAATATAGGTATTCGGTTTCTTGAAATCCTTGGCTGCTCTAATAACAAAGCCATACAAGCGCTCTCATAACAAAGCCAACTTGAATTATGAAGTATTAAACATTTTCATTTATTATCTAATCAAAAGTAAATAAATACCTTTAAAATTAATAAATATTTGCCGTCTTTGCTCGGTCCTCACTTCGTAGAAGCACAATTCACATTTTTTTATTTCTATTTCAAATGCAAATTGAGTTTGAAACTTCGTTTGGCAGAAATTGGCGGGCGCGGGGCGTTGACGGCGCCCGTGATTTCTTTGTAACATTGGTGATATTTTTTTCAGCCCTTGCCTAGATTGAATGCTAAGGAAATTTCTAGTTGAGTGCTGTTTGACAGTAAAAAAAGAGTCTAGTAAAACACAATTAATTCTAAGACTTTTCGGCTTTTGAATCTTTTGAAAATTGTAATAAAATCAGTAAAAACTTGGTTGGGCTTTGTGGGACTTCACAATTTAATCAATAAAGGTATAGTCTAATCCAATAAAACTTTGTAAACAAACAATTACCATTTTTCGATGTTTTAGTTGTGATCGCAATCTAAAACAAGTGTCAGATAAAGGCGACATTATTTCCGATACTATAATAAAAATATTGGCCCTGTTAAGAAACTGTCCCACTGTTAGGCACAGGCTTCCTCTCAAACTGAGAGGGTTTAGGCCATAGTCTACCACGCTGGCCCAGTGCGGGTTGGCGAACTTCACACACCTTCGCGAAACTCTTAGGCATGGAGGTTTTCTCACGATGTTTTCCTTCACCGTTAACGCAGTTAGTTAACTTTTAATACGCACATGCTTTCGAAAGATGCGTGCCTGGGTTTGAACCCGAGGCCCCTGACTTTGCAGTCTACTAATCTAACCACTAGGCTATCACTGTTATTTTCGATGATATCGAAATGAAAATGCGGTTTACAAGAAATCGAGTTTTTTAAGTTGAGTGAAAAAAGTTTTAGATTTTGATTCCTATACACCATACAATTAAACATTACCCAAAAATAAGATGGCGTCTATGTAAACATAGACGCCATCTTATTTTTGGTGGAAAGTGGCGTGAAGAAGGTGTACTGTATAAACTCATACATTACTGGTAATGTTAGGTCCCAATGTAACGGGCAGCGAGCCTAATAACTACATCCCAGACTATTATTTAAAATCTTTCGATAGAGGAACCACACCTAGGCAGACAGACCTTGAGTTCGAACACAGGGCATTGTGGTCGTTAGTCGCGACATGTACTATTATCACCGATATATTTTAGGTCCACACATGGTCCACACACTTCAAGACAATTAGCTACTAAATAATTAATGTTCAATTCTTTTGTATAATACCCGGACGAACAGTGAAGTGAATTTATGACAATTGGAATGCGTACTGTCACAATATACCTTTAGACAAATAATAATTATCAATCTTTTATTTCTTAAAAGTCTTATTTATTGTTTTGAAGATGAACGAGTATGTCATAGAGACTTTTATTAAAATCCTAAATTTCTCAAGAATCAGGACTATAATATTGAAGTTTAGATTTTTCTCATTTCACTCTCTCTGAACTTTATGAGGGATCATTCGGGACACGAATCACTTGACTGGTTCATTAGTTACGAATCACCAGATGTCCTTGTTTTAAACCTTTTCTTTCTTTAAATACACTTACAGCTCCAGATGCCGCCGGACTGCTGATTTTGCTTCTGATATTTGAACCCAGGTTCCCGCGATTGGCTGCCGTATATATGAACGAAGCAAGGCAAATAGGATTTGGGATCGTTTAAGACATTTTTGTTAAAGAGCTACACCATAAAAATACGCTTAGTTCAAGTTATATTAGTCTTGATTCTTCTTAGGACTCTTGTAAGGGAGCATTTCGGACACGAATCACTTGACCGCCTCCCTACTCACGAATCACAGGTTTTCCTGGCTTATTAAAAGTTATCCTCTAACGCAGATCACCCCATCCCGCCTTTATGTAAAGCTTTTTAGCTTCTTTATATACACCAACAGCTCCAGATTTCGGACTGCTACTGATTTTGTTTCTGGGATTCGAACCTAAGTTCTCGCGATTGCCTGCCGTATATGCGGCACTATACCAACGAAGCAAGAAGTCCCGTATTTAGGGCCTTTTTATACATGTTTTTATAGAGACTAACCATTAAAATACGCCCAGTTAAATTTATATCAGTCTTGATTCTTTTCAGCACTCAGGACTCTTGTAAGGGATCGCTTCGGACACGAGTCATTTGACCGCCTCCCTAGTCACTTGGTTTTAACAAATAAGCCTAGCAGTATCATGTCATAAATATTTGGAATCTTTTTAGATAGTTTTACCATAATAATTCTTAAATAATAAAATTAATAAGACTCGAATAAAATTAACCGTAGCTAAGTACATTCTTAATCAAGTAACCTTTCAAACAAAAAAAAAATCAAAGTCGGTTCATCCGTCTAACTTGTAATACCGCTCTTTTTGCGTTGTGGGTTAAAAATACACCCAGTAAAGGTAATATCAAAGTCCTGATTTTTCTCAGAACCCAGAGTTCTTATAAGGGATACCTACGGACGCGAGTCACTTGACCGCCTTCCGACTCACGGATCACCGGTTTTTCTGGCTTGTTAAAAGTTATCCTCCAACGCAGTCCACCCAACCCCTCTCTTATGTAAATCATGTTATTCCTACCCTTTACACAGTTTTATGCTTTTATTAAACTTTAGATGGAATAAATATTAACATATTAACTAGCTGTTGTTTTTAGTTTGTGTTTACTGACTCAATATATCGTTATGTTTATGTTAACGTTGTGTTGAATAGGCTAAAATTTAGGAGATGGAAATAAAATTAAATAGTTTGTAATGAAATGAATTCTAATACCGGCAAACGTGTATGAGACGAAGTATGAGTGGCGGAAGCCAGAGATGCGAGTTAGCCCGTATTCTTAAGCCCCGGGCTATTGGGCTGGGGGCCACAGGCGGGCTGTGCCTCCGCCCGGGCAAGCAGGATCGACCCTCTTCCGATCCCACTCGGCCTTTTCCTTCTGGGACATCACAGTCTCGCAGAAAGAAGTGTGAAGGCCTCTCACCTAAATTCTAGATCAAGCTGTCGTCCTAATCCCAAAAAGTTGTACACAACATCTTCATTCTTATTTGTACTTATTTTTGTATCATCAATATAACGTGAACGGACAGTGGCATACGTGAGGGTGCACGTGTAAATCCAAATAGACACATTCTATCATCTTGTGAATTCCATCATACCCGTGTTCCGTCAAGTGAATAAAATAACTCCATTAAACTTTCTCAACGGCATCTTTTCGTGTCAGGAAGTAGAATAAGAAATAACAGAACACATGCAATACTGTGTTACATTTTCTGAATTTGATTATAGGATTTTAAACGTTCAACACCTAATAATACAGCTGATTTTGAACAATTATATTCGAATTAGATGACCGGTTATTGAATTTATATTTTGAAATGTGACTGCCTCATCAATGTCTCAAAAAAAGTTGGGAACATTTTCCTGTTACAATATGCAGTGTAGAAAAGTTTATTTTTTTAAGGAAAAGGCAATCGACTGTCACATTATTTATATTGAACAGTAAGATAAGAGAATAACATAATCTTTTTTTATTATTTCTATGTGCACATTTGAAATTGACTGAATTTTTATTAGGCATGTTTTAGAAATCTTTGGGGTGATGCTTAGGAATCAATTAAAATTGCTAAATAAATCAAAAACTGATCATCATGTATCATAAATTCAATTTTAATAATACAGTCTTGAGTCTCAAGAGATAGAGAGAGAAAGAGAGAGACAAACTAGGAGCTGTAGTATGTAAAATCCCTTTACCTCCTTCACAATGTATGGTCATCTACATAAATTACTTAACATTATTTCTTATTTTAATTGCTTACATGCTTTTGTTTTGCGTCGAATCCATTATTTCCCAATACGCAAAAGTAATATTTGATTATGCGCCAAATATTTAATTTTTCAAATGTTCACAACGAAAATAGTAACAACTAGCTTCTAACCGGGACTTCGTCCGCGTTGACTTTAGACAGGAACCTTACATTTTTTCATAATAAAAAGTACCCTATATGTTAATCTAGATAATAAACTATCTGTGTGCCAAATTTCATTCATATCCGTTCAGCCGTTTTTGCGTAATTGATTAACAAACATCCAAACATACAAACTTTTACATTTATGATATTAGTAGGATAGTGGGATAAGACATTCTGCGATGTTCACCAATGTTTGTAAAATAAAGAGAACTTATTACCCGTTCTAAAAATTGAAAATAAGTAACTGTACCTGAAGCTCCGCATCTGAGAAAAGAAGAATCAGATCTAGAAAATAATCAGACTTAAATCTTTAATTTATTACACGGAATGGTTCTTTACTAATATTATAATTTTTAATGTAATATTGATACAATTCACAAATTTTGTTATTTGATTTTGCACTCTAATTTCATATCTACATAGCTTGATTTGTCCTGTTCTTGCTTTTTAATGCCACCATACATTCTGCGTCCGATTTAGTCAAATCTCTTTAGAAATGTTTTGGTTACTAAGAACTGGATCTAGCTAATAGTTTAGTATAAACTTACAGTCGTGTATTAGGTGTGTATTATGTGTGTTATATTATGTGTGGGTGACACTCCTGCAAAGATCTTCATCTTGGGTTAATATAATGCAAATAATAAATAAACGTGGGTTGAGTCATAACAGTCTAGCAATATAATAATGACCTTTCGGTGTAATTAGAAACGATAGTAACAGTGTAAATATTGTGTTAAAGCTTCCCACGGTGCGTTGTTTTACAGATTATCATGCACGACTTATCTATAGTTGCGTATGTCCTTAGCGGTGCATCCAATCCACCGCAAGTCGGTAACTTCAAAAGTAAAAACACGTATAAAGCGACATGAGCCTCAGTACGGTGCGTGGCTATCCGATACGCACTGTTTGAAGCGCTTTGGTGCGGTGCGTGGCAATCTTTGGCCATTGGCCGTGCGTGGCATCTGTAGTGGTGTGAAAAATTAGGCAACGTGGGGATCGCTTTAAGTACGATAATTTGATGCAGTTGTAAGTAGAGGAGAATAAATTTTGAAATAGACGCCATCGCGCCTATATTACCCAAGCTAGGGTGGAAAAGGAATTTTGTGTACTCTAAATTTTGCCGACGATGTTAGGTCTCAAATCTAATATGGAGTGAGCTTATTAGTTTTATACCACGATACGAACCTTTGAACTACTAATGAGAATTATTCAATAAAATATTAGTCGTATCTTTCAGAACCTACTACTTCATCAAAAAAGCATTACATACTAAATAAAAAGAATCAAGAAGCCTCTAATAAGATCCGTACTCTACATAAACAACAGAGGTCTTACCACGAACATATGAACATTTTTGAAAAAGCGTGCTGTCACATTCATCTTTATTTAGAAAATTTGCTGTGTAAAAGGGATGGCATATCAACCCAATACCGTCACAGTTATGTTTTCGTGTCTTTATCTAAGCCTTCAGATTACAAAATGTGCGTAATTTGCGTCGCACTTATTTGCACACAATTTTGACCGTAACAAACTTGCCCCCAAGCTACGTCAATTAAGGGTAAGCATCCCCTCGTGTTTACCTTGCCCTACTATATTTTATGTAATTCTGGCAGATTTTGTTACAACAAAGTGTAATTAATAACTTAATAGTGCTGTCCTTTGGGGAGTTGCTTTTGATGGGAGTTAATTTGGGTAATATTTTGATCTCGTTAACCTAAGATGGAAGCACTTTTAGCGCTGTGGATCAACAAGGTTAAGCAGCGTTCGGCTCGGTTAGTTTGAGGTGAGTTGTGGCTGGGGCGTATCCTATGGGGCCTTTGTGGAGCGGGAATCGGTAGAGGGCCGATCCGGCTCGCCGAAGGCGACGGCGCCTGGCGGGGCACAGGGAAGCCGCCCAGCTTAATAGCCCGGGGCTTAAGTTCTTCACGAGCGAACCCAACGAGGACGGCGGTATGGTGTGACCCGCATCGCCGTGAGCACCATGCCGGTGCGGGGGGGGGGGGGGCGAGCGTGTTGAAAAGTCTCCACGATCCCGGAGCGAGGGGCAAAGTGGTGATGTCGGCCACTCTAGGGTTTTTAGTGGATAGGAATCGGACACACTCCGCGAGTTCACCCCGAGGCTCGCGAAAGTCCTATGCAGGATTTTCCCCAGGTAAAAAAAAGAGGCGAGTTGGGGCATTTCCAACTTCGAGCGTAACCGTGCTTTTCTAAGCACGCACGAGGACATATCAACATGACATGTTGGTCTCGGTTACTTGGTCATATGGTACTCGTTCATCCGAGTTGGAAATCTAATGGGTGGCTTGTTTCCAAATTTTGCATTGATAAACCCGCTCCGGATCCGTGTGGTGAAGAATGGCCTGATCCCTTTTACCTCGATTCATGAAAGAAGGCCAGGCGATTCATAAAATGCTCACCAGGTGCACAGTATGTGCGGAACTATTCTTGTACCAGTGTTATTAGTCTATCCTGCAAGGTATCTGGCGTGATGATATAGATAGATAAATTAACCTTGAACCTCTCAATACAGACTTCCTTAGTGAGTGTCGTGGGGCAAAACGTCGAAGTACCTACTCGTGAAATATGTTTAGTTTATACCTATATGATTATTATCAATATAGGTTGCTGATGTTGTGTTTTTATATCCTTTTCCACTTTTAATTTGCATAAAATCCATTATTTCATGGTCTGTGCCGTCGGCTTGACTTATGAGATTACATCCTTCGATTTTTCCTTAGAAACTCGCGTGTCATAGCTCCCCGTGCCGTCTAGATGCGCTCGACTCTCGCCCGTCCCCGCGTTTTCCCTCCTCGGGGGCGGGACGCGCACGGGCGAGTGCCGCGCGGTGATTGTCAGTACGCTTTCGATTATCCCGTGAAGCACGTGTGTCACCTTTCCACACAAAATAGTAACGACGTGTGTTCGTTCGAGATCAAAATACGAAAGCTTTTCATAATTTTGATCGTTAGTGTAATACATGAAGTATTTAGTGATTGTACGGACTGTCATTGCATAATGGTAAGTTATTTTTTATTGTAAGTGCTTGTAATTTTGATTTTAATTTTATTTTAGTTTATACAGATTTACTTACTTCCCTCATTCAAGGAAGAAGTTAGACATATGCGGAATTTATAATCTGCGTGCCTCCTAGCCCAGATTTACGATCTGTATATTCCAGTCAAGCGAAATTATTTGTCTTAACCTGCTCGCTTTAGGGTAACTCTATAACCCGTGACTATAATCGTAGCCCTTAGGGGCCGTATTTACGAGGAATACAGATCGAAATACTAATCCGTACGGTTCAATTACAAGCCGTACGGGTCATTTTCCCGGGCCGTACGGGCCAATTTCCCGGGCCGTACCGGTTGATTTCTTGAGCCGTACAGGCCAATTTCCCGAGCCGTACGGGTCAATTTCTCGGGCCGTACGGGTCGATTTCTTGAGCCGTGCGGGCCAATTCCGTGAGCCGTACGGGCCGATTCCGGGAGCCGTACGGGCCGATTTTTCGAGCCGTTCGGGCCAATTTCATGAGCTGTTCGCGCCAATTTAGCGAGCCGTACGGGTCAGTCTCGCGAGCGATATGGGTCGAACTCATGAACCTATTGCACTAATTCTGTGAGTTTTGTGGATTTGCCGTAAACTGCACATACTTAAAGTTACATTGTATTAATAGTTGTCGATGACAACCCGAAAGTTATAGAAATAAACTTTCCGAAGTTGACCTTTTTTATTTGTTTTAGGTCACACCCCCGACGGATATGTGCACGCTCGAATCCTTACTTAGCTGGGAGGCAGATGATCCCGGAGATAATATTATCCTTGGAAGGATAATACGATTAATAAATAGTCATTTACCCACAGGATGGAAGGATTGGAAAATAAGGATCTTGGAGAAAGAAGAGCTATTGGGGTGTGAATTTGATCCCCAGATTCTAAATAAAATTAGGTTCGCAATTCCCACCGTTGGACTGGCCAGAGCTTTCTCACCTGACTGCACTTCTTTGAAAGAAAAGACTTATAGAAACATTAAGCTCGAACTTTTGGACTGGCCAATATGTGTTGGCCTTATTATACATCCAATGTCTCTGGCAGCAAGAGTTCGAGGTTCAGCGGTCCAAAATGAACTCGTTATAGCGTCCATGATAGAGATGAAACCACTCCTTAAAAGCAGAGAAGAAGCAAATAAGGAATTAACACGAGCTGACTTGTCCGAAGACGAGATATCTATTCCATCTACGAAAACTTCATCTGGTAGGACGAAAAAATCCAGTCGCCTGGACAGACTGGAACAAGGCCAACATAAATTAGAAATAATGATGGAAAATTTTATCAAAAGTTTCCAACCGGAAGACCACTTGTGTTCGGGCTCTGAAAATGAATCTTTTTCTCCTGAACTCTCAGAGGATGAGGAGAACATCCCTCAACCATCATCATCAAAACCATGGGAGCCACCAACATGCAACGTAGTTGAAGACTTCGACTGGGCACCTTCTACAAAACAACAAGACCCACTGATTCCAGCCCCTAAGCCACATATTGCCCTTCAAGGTGCAGAGTGTCAGCGTTTAGGCGAAGAATCCTTCAACCAGATTCGGTATTCTGACGTTCAGAAAAAGCTTCATGCTTGTCCGGTCTTTAGCCCTTTAAAAGTTAATCCTGTCCTTGTTTCCAATGGATCCCCTTCGAATCAAGATCACTTAGTTCGAATGGACTATACTTTGGGGACTATTTCGCATGGTCTGCTACTTCAACGAGAAGCTCTTGCAAATTTACTAAAAGATCTTGCCAGCAAACACCCAAATATAAAACAGGATTTAAAAAATATCTTATCGACAGATACAGCTTTCAAATCTCTTTCTGATGATCTGCTCCAGTATGTGTGTGGTCGACGAGCAGAGATTATTGAACAAAGAAGGAATGGATTTCTTCCGAAAGGAGAATATCAAGCAGCTCTCTTCGGTGCAATCCCACCCTCAACCACCCATCTTTTTGATGAAACACGACTAGCGGAGTTGCTAAAACAGCCTTCTCAACAAAACTTCTTTCGATTTTCCCATAGAAGACCCTTACAAATCAAGAATTTTAATAGCGCGTACTCCGCACGACAGCTTAAATCAACACATAAAGTGTCAAAAACGTCGAAATCGTTCAACCGCCCGCGAAAACCAAGTACCACCAAAACGAGCGAAACCTTCAAGCGTCCCTTTAGCTCCAGAAATAGATATCAAGGCCAAACCTCTCTCCGAAGCAAGTCTTATAAAAGCCAGACCACTAAGAGACACAGAAATGACTGATGTTTTCCATGGGGGGCGACTTTCGAAATTTGTAGAGATCTGGAGAAAGGAGGGGGCGCCTTTAAACATTCTACAAATAATAAAAGGGTATATTATCCCCTTTGTGAAGAAGCCCCCACTAATACCTTTTCTTTCGAGGACACTTACCAAATTCAAAACAAAAAAATTGGATTCCGTGATCCAGGATCTCAAACGGCAAAAGGTCTTAGAAAATTCAACAGTTCAGACAGGTTTCTTATCAACTATGTTTCCAGTCCCAAAGCCCAACAACAAAGTACGTCCAATAATCAACCTGAAAGGCCTGAACAAATATCTCACTCCGAAGAAATTTCGTTTATTAAACCACTTCAAAGTACCTCATTTCTTACAAAAAGGAGATTATCTAATAAAAATAGATATTTCCCAGGCATACTTCCATATACCAATTGCCAAACGTCATCGCAGATTTCTGTCAATAGTTCACCAAGAGAGGGTTCTCCAGTTTACATGTCTCCCGTTTGGTCTATCAACAGCGCCATTAACCTTTGCAAGAGTGTCAAATTGGATTGCATCACGGCTACGGCAGATGAACATAAGAGTCATTGTGTATCTCGACGATTTTTTGATTGCCAATCACAATCCACTACAATTGCTAGAAGACGCCACTATGGCAGTACAATTTCTCGAAAAGCTGGGCTGGCTTATCAACACGGACAAATCTCTACAGAATCCATCTCAATGCATCGAGTACCTGGGAATAGAATGGGACACCTTTCACAACACAAAAGGGCTTCCGGCAAAGAAAATATGCTCTCTGCGAAGAGACCTCAACAAGATTCTAAAAAGTCAGCGATGGAGTTGGCAATCGGCAAAAAGTTTATTGGGAAAACTAAATTTTGCATCTTTTGTAATACCTCTCGGAAGACTTCACTCCAGACAGATACAAAGGGCGGCCATTATTCTTCCAGAAGAGGTAGCTCGCAAAAAATTTCCCGTTCCAGAGAAGGCAATCCAACAATGCAAGTGGTGGTTTCGAAATCTCGAGAAGAAAGACCCTCTTTTCAGATCCTCAGAAACCGTATTCATCACAACAGATGCTTCAGACAAAGGTTGGGGAGCACAGATAAACGAAAAACACATCAGCGGCACGTGGAACACTCACCAGTCTCAGTGGCACATCAACAAGAAAGAATTATTCGCCGTAATGCTAGCTGTTCAATCGGAAAAACATTTAATAAGAAACAAAAGAGTTGTCGTGCAGTCAGACAACCGTACTGTTATAGCTTATATAAAAAATCAGGGCGGAACGAGATCATCACAACTGACAGACCTTGTCTTCCGGTTGTTAACATTGGCCAAAAAGTTGCATGCAGAAATCTGTCCCCAATATATTCCAGGGGTATACAACGATGTGGCCGACAGCTTGTCACGACAGATACGTCTAGCAGACTGGCATCTATCGAAGAAGATTTGCAGCCGCATATTTCAAAAGTGGGGTATCCCAGAAGTAGACCTATTTGCCTCGAGCGGTTCAAAGGTAGTCCCAGTTTATGTATCTCGAGATGTAAAAGACAAGAATGCTCTGTTCATAGATGCTTTCAGCGAGAGATGGGAGTTCAAGTTAGCATGGATATTTCCACCCCCATCGTTGATACCCCGAGTGCTGGCCCATCTGAATCAAGCCAGAGGCACGTATATTCTGATTGTTCCACGCTGGGAAAAGGTATTTTGGAGATCGGATCTACGATCACGAGCAATAGATCACCCATTTCAAATTCGGAATCTCCACCACCATCTGAAAGACTTGTCAGCCAAAATGAATTTTGCCAATTCTCGAAATCTACGTTTGGAGGCTTGGAAGGTACGGGGTGGTCGACATTAACAAAGAATTGGACTGAAGAAGACTATAATTTAATTCAAAGAGCATGGCGTAACTCGTCACTTAAAACGTACCGCGCTCCATGGAAAACGTGGGTAACAAGGTGTCAGGTACTTGGTCTCAATCCTAACAAGCCTGATGCAGCCTCAGTAGCACAACACTTAAGCTTTTTATATAGAGTGAAGAAATTGGCACCTAACACCATAAAAGTACATAAATCAGTAATTGCCACTTTCGCCGACCCCTTTAATAGAGATTCAATTACAAATAGCCCAATAGTTAAACAAATTATTAAAGCCATTGAATTGTCAGAACCACCTTTAGCTAAGAAACAAATTTGGGATGTTAAACAGCTGATTAATTGGTTAGAGAATGTTTCAATACAAGAAGACAGTATATTTCAAATTTCGCGTCATTTGGCGCTATTATTACTCTTGGCATCGGGGAGAAGGATTCACGACCTCACCTTGCTGAAAATTGATGTTAACAACATGGTAATAGATGAGTCCTCTGTTACATTCTGGCCAGAATTCGGGTCAAAAACCGATAGCCGTTCGCACAGACAATCCGCTTGGAAGCTTCTACAAGTCCCAAATAAAAAACTTGATCCAGTCCATTGGATAGGGTTGTATCTTGCCGTGTCGGATTCCAGAAGAAACGCTAGAGGTAATCATATCAATTCTTTGTTTATTACCTCCAGGGGCTGTGTAGCACCAGCTTCCAAAGCAGTCATAGCAGGATGGATAAAAACGGCATTTTCAGAATCAAACATTAATTTTTCACCGGGTAGCATCCGGTCAGCCGTTGCTTCTTCTAGAAAGGACAGTAATGTACCTCTAGATATAATATTAAGAAATGGTAATTGGAAGAGCGATAAGAATGTGATAAAACATTATTTCAAAGAAATAATCAATACTCCGTCCAAAGATGATACCAATAATTTAGGCTTAGTAAATGCTAGCTTTTCTACTATGTAACAATTATTACTTAATTTAAATTTTTATACTTTTCCAAATAAACATGATTATGTGTATTATCTGCATATCTTTCTTTTTAAATCACAAGCACTTCACATAATATTTACTTGTATAATTCTGTCACCTTTTTCACAGTACGCTATGTCCCCGTGTCGTCAGAATCCAAAGATTTCTCATAAGTCAAGCCGACGGCACAGACCATGAAATATCAAACGTTTTTCCCCCGTAGGGATGAAAACGATTTATTTCATGTCTTGCCTAGGCTTGACCAGATAAGTCCTTGACGACTCTGCAATCTCAAGGTACTGACAATCACCGCGCGGCACTCGCCCGTGCGCGTCCCGCCCCCGAGGAGGGAAAACGCGGGGACGGGCGAGAGTCGAGCGCATCTAGACGGCACGGGGAGCTATGACACGCGAGTTTCTAAGGAAAAATCGAAGGATGTAATCTCATAAGTCAAGCCTAGGCAAGACATGAAATAAATCGTTTTCATCCCTACGGGGGAAAAACGTTTGATATTTTTCTTAACGTAAACACACTCTTGACCCCTGTAAATTAATCGCGAACTAATTTTACTAACGCACTTCAATGATAGAATATTTTTGAATCCAGATTTTACTATTCTGATATTTAAAAATCTTCTTGGCACTCTACATAATCGTAATAAGTCTTTTAAAATTTAAAATGCTTTTGTAGTTAAACTCTAAATACACTAAAAGTGACACTCAAAAAGCTTCTCGGCATAATAGCAACTTTGTATTATCAAAAAAAAAACTTTGAAAGTCTAAGTAGACTTAAAAATAATCTGTGCCCAAGTTGATTTAAGAGAAAAGTTTTTCAAATGGATTTATTGAAGCGGTGCTGAGTGGAGGTTCACCGCTTTTTGTAGTTGGAGTCAAACTGTGCCGGATTAAAGAGCTTTAGGACCAAAGGAATGGGCAGTATGGTACCCTTGTACCCCAATTTATTTTGGGGCACTCAACTGCCGATTTCCGATTCTCAATTGGTGTTTATCGTAACCTGTTCTCGTCAGCTTTCATGACGGGGCGAAAAGAGACAACACTTAATTTTTGATAATGACTTAAGCATCTCCTTAAATTTTACTTCCCTTGTACCGGGTAGACTCACGAAATCTTTGTATTTTTCTTTATTTTTTTGTTTATCACATTTTCAAACTTGATTTTTGTAAAGTCATCGGTAAACAATGGAGCTGTTAACTATAATTGGATATTCACAAGCATTATTACGAGCTGGTAATAGAGAGCTAGTGGAATGCGTGGAGCATTAGTGCGGCCTGGTAGAATTAGGTTCGCGGTTCCCCAACGGAGTTGCCGAAGAAGCGTCTGAACTCAAGAGAGTCAGTGGGACTTATAGAGAGCTCGTACTCAGTAGGTAAGCTGATCTTTAGGTAGTAGTACCCCAAAGGAGTCGTCCGTCGGACGTTTACGTTTTGTGGGAGTTTATTATAAAACATTATTTTGGATTGTGTCGGATGTTTCCGCCGTTTCGAGTGCTTTGCAGCATCCACAGTTACAATTTGAGGAGATTAGTAATGTTTAACGATATTTTACGTGCTTTTATTTAGCTTGTAATGTTGATTAGTTAAGGTCAAATCTTGTAAACTGAATTAAAACTACTTCCTCTTATCAATGGCAAGGCAATGACGTGGCACCGCCATTTTAGTTTGATAAATAACAGCTGTCACTGTCAATGCAGTAACGATCAAATGTAATATTGCGACTTTGGGTTCTAGCCCTTTGAGGTTCAATTCTTTCAGTCATTGATTAGCTACTTTTACGTATGTATACAGATCTTTTAGTATTTAATATAAGTCTAAAAGGATATTTATATAAGTATATTGTTATTTATTCCCTTTAAGTCCAAGTTGGCATCTCTGGCGTCACCCTTATTGGTGAGGCAATATCCTATTCAACCCCACATAACCTCTTGTGTTTGTAAATGGTTGTCTAGCTTTTTTGTTTTTTTTTGTCTTTGTTATTATTTTAGTTATTAATTTTAGTATCTCAATAACTATGCGGGTGTGGTTGAAAAAATGTCTTTTCTTTCTTTCTTTCTTATCCTACGGTACGGTATATAAGTAGTGATAGCCTAGTGGTTATACCGTTGGACTGCAAAGTCAGAGTTCGAATCGAGTTGAAACCCAGGCACCTCTGTCTTTTCGAAAAGCATGTGCGTATTAAAAATTAATTATCTCTCCTTTAACGGTGACGGAAAATATCGTGAGGAAACCTGTATGCCTGAGAGTTTCTCGAAGGTGTGTGAAGTTCGCCAAACCCTCTTAGTCTGAGAGGTGGCCCGTGCCCAACGGTGGGACAGTTTCTTAACAGGGCTAATATTATCCTACGGAATTAAAACATGTCGGTTCCGTTTCGATGAAATTGCATTTTTATGGTAAGCTTACCATAAAAATGCAATCCTAACCAGCTAATCCTAAGCGTAGAATCAGGTTATCCTGATTCTACGCTTAGGATTAGCTTCAGACGAAGGAATTCCTTGAAGGACAACAGCATGGAGACGAAATTTTGTGTACGAATTTAATACTGATTGATCATTTTATATTGCACACTTATCTGGCTGCATAAAAGCTTGATCTTAGAAATTCATCTGAATTGAAAACTCAAAGCCAAGCCAAGCCACGCCGAAGCGAAGCCACGCCAAAGCCAAGCCATGCCAAAGCCAAGCCACAATAGTCGATTCTCGTAAATGTCAATAGCTACCGCCATGTTGATACACCCCTACTGCCCCGCCAAAATGCCCCAAAGTAAGGGGGATGTTTCTATATAAGCCTTAGTTAAGTCATTTGTGATTTAGTCTAGTACCAATTAAACTGGTAGAACGAAATTCTGCTTCATTTTATTTCTATCCGTTTCAGAATATAAAATTATTACTACGAACCTACCTTGCTTGTGTTTCTTCTTAAGGTAATTAATTTTTCTTTGGCGTGTGCTAACATTCTATTTTTAAGAAAAAACTTTCCCGTATTTTTAGGACCGAACATAATTTATGCTTAAACTTTAATTATTAAAACATGTTTTCAACTAATCAAATATTGAGTCGGTGGGCTGCTATTGTAGCCAAAGTTCATTTCGTTTAGACGTGGCATGGGTTGGTGTACGCTAAACTTAAAAAAATAACTTAATCCTAACTTAAAGTTTATTGTGCTATTAATCTTTTATCGGCAACAGCGTTATGCTTTTTAGAATTTGTAAGTTTGATGAATTTTATGAAAAGAGAACCTTTGGCAAATTAAAATATGAGATATTCAGGAAATAAGGCTACTTTTGGATTTATCGTTTATCTTTGTAAGTTTTCAATGTTTCAAGTGCTTTGCAGCATTCATGGTCCCGGGAAGGACTGAGGTGTTTGACATACAAAAGTCATAGTTATTCTGGGGTACCTTCAAATTCCTTTATTTTTGAGATAAAATCCAAAAAATAGTTTCCCCACCGATGGGCACGGGCCTCCTCTCAAACTAAGAGGGATTAGGCCACGCTGGCCCAGGGCGGGTTGTCGAACTTCGCACACCTTCGAGAAGCTCTTAGGCATGCAGGTTTCCTCTAGATGTTTTCCTTCACCGTTAAAACAAGTGTATATGCTTTCGAAAAGACAGAGGTGCGTGCCTGGGTATGAACCCGAGACCTCTGACTTTGCAGTCCAATGATCTAACTACTAGGCTATCACTGCTTCCCACCCATTAGACTGACTGAGGCAAAAGCTGCTTTACTTTACTGATCGCCACGAAAACAGCTACGTCAAAGCGCTACGAATGCCTTTTCCTATCTTTACTCTATACTCGATTCTACAAAAATAATTTCTCCACTATTTGTACTAAAAGTACTCCAAGTTCGAGTAGTGTTTAAGTTGTAATCTTAGCAGAAAGCCTTCAGAAAGTACCAACTTAATAATAAAAGTAGCAATCATTCTTATCGTCGGACCTACTTGAAACGGCCGGAGAACAAAGTTATCTCATTAGACGAAGTGTTCTGTTAATTCAGTTGATAAACGTACTTATGTACTTATGTATTATATTGGTACATAAACTTTAGATGATTGAGAAGCGAGAAAGTAGGTTAGATCTAGGGCCTAAATAATTCTCTATTAAAGACAGGAAAATGAAGAAGAATAAAATTATATAAGCTAAATGCCTCGACTCCCCATGAAAAAGTACCTTATTCAGCTATGGAAATAAAAAAATATGTGTAATACGTATAATGATATGCTAATTTTAATTTAAAAAGGCCTTTAGAAATCAAGCTTTTATAGCAAAAACACGACGAAAATATTTTGCTTAGTTGGGGAGTTCCTATGGCTTGTTTCCGGCTCCATCATCAGACTCTGAACATCATCCGGGTCTAAACTATTCATCTAGACCAGAGGTTTCCAGAATTTATTTCTCAAATACGCCTTGCAAAATTTAGCTGGTTCCGGTGGACCCCCTGCAGCTACATTTCTACCATATTCCCAAAACTCGACACAAATGTGAAGATTAGATCTAACTATGGAAATTTGCGTTGCGGTTGAGTTCCAACCACGCAAAAAAAGTGAGAATTGATTGGTTAATTAATTAATTGATTGTGCTGTGAGTGAATGTCAAAAAAGTAAAGTTGGCCAATTAAAAAAGTGATTCCATTCAACTTTTTTTTACATCTACTCACAGCACAAGGAACCAATCAATTCTCACTTATTTCATTCAGAAAACTTTCCCATTCGGAGTGGTAAAAATAAAAAGTATAATAATATATTTTTTTGTGTTGTATTTATTTAAATATGTAATTATTACACTATTAATTATTATTGTTATCATATTACATTGTAATATGATAACAGTCGTAATATAATTAAAATTAAACATTAATAACGTAACGTAACTTGTATAATGAAAATCACAAAATAGTCAAAACTTTAATAGGAGGGATGTACTTGATGGATTGACAGTAAATAATTAATATTTGGCTTCAGTTTAATTAGGAATAACCGCAAATCTCCCCGTTCCGTGATATTTAATCTACTCCTTTTTTTTTGTTAAAAGGTTTGTAACGACACTAAAACTTTTTTCGACAAGATATGACGAAGCAAACGCTATCAATAGCTTTCTCGCAATTCCCTACAGTCCAGGATATTTTTTGGGTATTTCTGCCTGCAGCCAAAATGTTTGATACCCTTTTTTTAAATTTCACATTCAGCTCCTCATTAGTGCTAAGCTTGAGTAGCTCCTCTTGTAATATCACATTCTCCATTTCCTTTTCATCAAATGGATTTATGATCCATGGTGGTATTCCCATCGTCAGAATATCTTCAAATCTGATTTTGAAGTCATCATGTAGGGTAATTAAATGTTGAACGTATGTCTGAATATCCTCATCAAGGCATTCTACTTGTGACGAGTTTGAAAACTGGGAAAATTCGCGCCGCCTAATATTTCGCTTCATAAATTTCAATTTACCAAGAAAAGCTGAAATTACACCCTTTGTTTGTATTAAATTTAGGCTGTCCCCTTGTAATTGTAAGTTAATGCCATTAAATTTTTTGAACAAATCTGTCAAATACGCGATATCTGATTTCAAATTGATCAGGTTTTCTTTTAAATCTGGAACTTTACTTTCCAGAAACTCTAAAACTGATTCAAAAACTGGGTAAAATCTTGATAAACATGCACGTTTCGACAACCAGCGTACTTCAGTATGTAAGAGCAATCGTGCAAATAAACTAGTATTCAACGCATTGCTTCTTATTTTGTTAACTGCATTAATCACAAATTGAAGCGATTGGTGCAATCTATCACACGGTGATTTGCGATGGTTTATAAGCCCACGATATTGCCCGACCATGGCAGGAGCTCCATCCGTTGCCACCGAAATAACGTTTGTGATTGGAATCGAAATTTCCCTAAAAAAATCACACAGGACATTAAATATTGATTCACCTTTAGTGTCCGTTCCCAAAGTTTTCGCGAATAGTAGCTCTTCATGAATTTCTTCGTCCATAACAAATCGAACATATTCCAATAATAATGCTACATTACCAGGTAAAGTTGTTTCGTCCAGTTGAATAGAAACATGAGTTGTTTGCAGATAATTACACAAGAAACTTCCTATATCAGAGCTCATTTCATCAATACGTCTTTGTAGAGTGTTGTTACTCAAAGGAATTCTTTTGAATATGTCAAATGGAGATTTGTGCAGAACAGTTTTTAAAACCTCTTCAACAGCGGGTAAAATTAACTGTTCTCCAATGGTGTGCGGTTTTCCAGATTTCGCTAGTAATGAGATATTGTATGATGCCCGCAAGCCATCATCGTTACTTTCAGATGTTATGTTAAAGCATACTGTCTTTTCATATTTTTCCTTCAATGCTTAAAAATATTTCAAATTTTTACCTATTTTATCAGGATGACACCTTCTTAGATGATCTTCGAGCTTCGATGGTTTCATAGAGTCACTGCTCAAAACTTTGTTGCATAAAAGGCATATGGGCAATCGCTTGTCTGCCTTTGATGGAAGAAAACCAAATTTTAAATAATCAACACTATACTGTCGACATTTCTTCTTAGATTCAGCCAGGTTTCGTATCAGTTACCTATCTGTAAATAAAACAAACTTTATTTTAGTAATCATAAGGCGGTCTTACTCAACAAGGTATGGCTATTTTAACGGAATAGGATTACCTAATTAATTATTGCAATGAAATAAACAAAGTACCGACGGCAAACTGATTCTAATTATTAAAAGCAATAAATCGCTTCATAAAACTCTATTATGAATCTTAATCCATAATAAAGTTTTATGAATACGGCTGAACCGATTTTAATGTAATGTAAAACAGTTTTTCACAAATATATTGTGATATATTTATGTAAATTCGATAGAAAATACATTTAAATAATATTTTGATACCAAAACTCCGCTATTTTAATTATTTATTTATTACTTTGATGCACGTTACGGGTACGTAAAGACGCGTACAATTTATGAAAATATATTTAAACAAGTCATTTAGCATTAGGAATCATTTACAATCATGCAGGTCAATCATAATATATCTCTCCTTTAGTCAACCACCTCATAGTCGAGTAAAAAAAATACTAATAAAGTAGGGACAAAAAGTTCAACCTTTCTCGGCTTTCTGTTCTTTTATAGAAGTATCTAATAAGGACTCTGTTCAATAGTATTTTAATACGCACCTGCCACACGCAAACATTAAAAATATACTTATTACAACATAAAATAAAAGTATGTTTAACAAATAGGCAGGTAAATACTTACTTTTTCTGATACTAGCAAACACTAACAACGATTCACTTTATTTTACTTTTCTTTTTGAAATTCCGAAACAAATGAGCAACATTTATCCTTGGCATTCGTATTAATATTGGTGAAGAATCAAACAAGTACATGAAAGATTGCAAGCACACACACCATAAGTCGTATTTCGTCCCTTTGCACGTCTGAACAAGCGTTGCGGACGCCGGCGGCGCTTTGAAAGTCTCGACACGTTGTAATGAATATGGAATATGCAAGTTTTTACAAGTAACAGTCGCTGAGCTTCTTAAAATATTATCTGCCTACATTGGATAGGTTAGTCAAGGCAACATTTTAGTTCTTCACTAACGAAAGCAAATAAATTTTCGTGGACCCCGCTCAGGAATTGTGAACCCCCATTTTTTGTCACACTAACGTAGACCCCGTCAAGTCTCTCTTGGACCACTTTGGGAACTAAGGATCTAGACAAATCCAATGAGCCCAAACATGGCGGCGTTATATTGCGTTGTTGGGTGGTTCCATTGGCCACCTTTCGGCTTCATCATCAGACCCTGAACACCATCTGGTTGTATAGTACTTTTCAATGCCAATCTAACAAACCTAAACACGAGGAGTTTACGTTTTATATTTCACATGTTCCTATGGCCACCTGCGGACTCCATTATCAGGCCAGCTCCATGTTACTATTGTAACATTGTCACCGACCTTACATACGTATGCCAAATTTCAGCTTAATCGGATATCCGCTTGAAAAATGAATCACAAGTTTTGAATCGGAAAGACAGACAGACATATGAACATTGAAAGGTTAATAAAAGCTTGTAAAAAGCTGATTATCTCGTTGGCCTATTAGCAGTCACAAAACGGTCGGAAAAAGTGTCTTGTATGATGTCAATACGCTCATTACATTAGGAGGTAACATCCTCAGCAAAATGTGGGTGTACACATTGCCACCCTCATTTGGATAATATCTAAAGGTGGAACGCCATCTTATTTATGTCGAAAGCCAAGATAAGTAACATGACAAGTCAGTACCGTCTACAATTTAATAAGCACGCTATTAGTTCGAACACTATTTTTCTTTCGGTATATCACTCGTCTTTTCACACGAGGTATTACGTCACTATTCATTTTAGCCCAGACGCCGTTTTGAGATACAAAACATAATATACTTCACGCCTTGTCAAGTAAATATGTTGGAAATGAAAGCAAAACATTGTTACAGGTGAAATATGTTATACCTTATTCTTGGATTCAGCTTTTTTCACTTTGAATTATTTTGTAAAATGTATATTTTTAGATTTTCCGTCGCTAAGTCCCTTGTCACCAGGATTGTTGATTTATGTAACTTCTTCAGCTAGTAGCGTTGAACAAGAAGATTTCTCCTCTATTCGGGTGACTTCCTTAATCCAGGTTCTTTTAGCTCTTTGTAGGTTTGGCATCAGTAAAATCTTTAGCGTTCGTCATCGTCCATTGATATTTTGAGGGCCATATGCAACCATGCTTGATTCGAAAAAAAGGATAACTTTAATAATCCTTTTATCATGTTATTCATTTTTAGTTATAGTACTCGGCAAATAACTTGAGCAATAACTTGCATGTACTAAGTAAGCGCTGAGGCAAACTTTGACGGAGGTATTTGTGCTGCAGTGGATGACTATACAACTAATGATGATGATATTTTATTATGATAAGTTATTGGGACACATGGTGAACTGTAAATCAACTTACTAATAATCCATTCAAGAAAACATATTACAATAGCTAGAATTCTTATATTGGGTAATCCCGCATGTCAGGTTTTGCGTAATTTACGGCTTTTATTTAAACAGGCTTGGTTCTTAAATACAAAAGGATCTGACATCATTCAATTATCCTGCCACGGTAGATTTAACACGGACGATATTTAAAATAGGATCAGTTTTTTGAATGCTTCTCACAATCCCTTTCAAAGTTATAGCGACGGTAAATGTGTCGGATTTCCCATAATATATGATCTTGTTATGGTGTCTTCATATCAAGTAAAATGAGAGCTAACAATGTGGTTTGCACATTCATCGCTCTCTCGGTTACCGCCACTATAGCTGCTATGTCCACACAGAATGAACAAAATACACATTAAAACGTTAACATTGTCCTAAACTAGAGCAAAAGTAGCTCGATGGGTGTATTCCAATTTGCTCAACTGTATTCTGTTTTCAACTCATTCGGAATTGAGTAAATTCCGTACTCATTTCGATTAACGTTTGAGAATTTAGGTTACTAAATCGACTTTGACCCCCTGGTAAATAGGTATAAACAACTTGGTAAAATTGGGCATAATTGATCCGTCCTATGCATGTAGTACTATTAAACAAACCATGTCGCGCCTGCTTGTCAGCTGCTTGTATAATAAATTGTGACATACCAACAACTCGATAAGAAGAAGAATAAGTTTTATATTCGACTTAGAATCTGTAGCGTAGCGACCTTTATGGCCTCGACCCGATTAATGGAATAGTGTGATGTTGTGACGGATGTCATTCCGTTAATAAATTATGCCACGGAATACTGGGGTTTCATTTCTATCCTGAAGGAACATTACAGTGGCGTCGAGTTAAATTACGTGTATTTGGCGTGCTTAACGGAGTAATTATCGTACATAAAAATGTCGATCGGAAAATTGAATGAATTTGATGTACAGTCTGGTATGTGGTCATCATATGTTGATAGACTAGACATGTACTTTAAAGTGAATAAAGTGGTAGGACATCTAAAGCTACCGACTTTGTTTGCCAGCATGGAGGACGAAGCTTACGAATTACTAGTAAATCTCGCTAGCTCAAACAAGCCTTCTGAGTTGACATACATGCAAGTCGATAATCTTATGCGTCAACATTTGCAACCGGCGCCATGTTGTCACACCGAGGGATACCGTTTTCGTCAAAAGCGTCAAAATTCAGGAGAGAATATCGCAAGTTTCATGGCGGAGTTAAAAGCTGTCAGGTGTTATTAAGCCCACGGTATGTTTTAATAACGTGAAGAAGTGTTCAGAGTTATTTGTTATTGATAAAGGTACTACTTCTTTGATCGACAGGCAGTGGTTAGCTGAATTACAAATCGATGTACCTAAATTTCGATGTAATTTCATAAAAAAGGGTGGGCACATTGACGAAGAAATATGTAAATTACTCGACAGGTATAAAGGAGTGTTCGGTGATGGCCTGGGGCGGTACACGGCTGGCAAGGCAACATTGCGTGTGCGCGAGGGCGCGGAGCCAGTGTTCCACCGGGCGCAGCCGCTGCCGTACGCGCTGCGCGAGCGCGTCGACGCTGAGCTGGACGTGATCCGGCGTTATCGAGCCGGTACATTGCTCTGATTGGGCTTCATCCCTGATAATAAAGCGGACGGTACGCTACGGATTTGTGTGGATTACAAGTCAAAGTTGAACTCCGCCTACTCATCGATCGTCCGTACCCTCTGCCAAAGGTTGATGATGTACTTGTAAGACAATATTTTAGTAAAATTGATTTATTTAACGCATACAACCAAATAGAATTGGATGACACCAAAAAAAACACTGTTATAAATACTCATAAGGGTTTATTCCGTTATAATAGGGTTTTCGGGCTATCGTCAAGCGTAGGTATTTTTCAGAGAATTATTATGAAATCCTTGTAGGGTATATTTCATTTACAGGGGTTTCTCGATGACGTTAGGACAAAAACGGAACACTTACAGGCCCTTGAAGCAATTTTAAAGAGATAGGCTGATAATGGGTTAAACCTGAAAAAAAAACAAATGTGTTTTCCTGGTAGACGAAGTTAAATATTTAGGGTTTATTGTCACGAAAGACGGAATAAAGGTACATACATACATGATACATCTGAGATTGAGGCCATTTTAAAAATTAGTCTTTTTTTGAATATCACAGAATTGCGGTTTTTTCTCGGTATGGTGAATTTCTTTGGTAGGTTCGTCAAGAATTTTAGTTCACTATTGGGGCCTTGCGTAAAGGGGTTCCTTGGGCATGGGACAGGAATTGCGAGCGTTCGTTTGAGAAGATCAAACGTGCATTGGTGGGTAGTGAGGTTTAAGCACATTATGATCCGAAGAAAGCCTTGACAGTGACGTGCGACGCGAGCGCGCAGAGGGTGGGCGCCGTGTTATAGCAGCCCGGGGCGCGCGGGGAGGGTCCGGTCGCTTACGCGTCGCGGACGCTCACAGCAGCTGAGAAAAATTATTCTCAGATTCACCGAAAAGCTTTAGCGATCATATTTTTTATTAAAAAGTTCCATCAGTACCTGTATGGTCGCAAGTTCATTTTGCGTACTGATCATAAGCCGTTAGTGTCCATATTAGGGCCCAGCGCTGGCATACCGACTATGACTGCGAGTAGAATGCAGTGTTGGGCAGTGATCTTATCGGCATATGACTATGATATCAAGTCAAGAATATCAAGACTCAATTCGTATTCGATCGCACAGGGTTGCGCCGAGCGCGGATCCTCTGGCGGCTACAGAGGCCCAACCAGGGCAGGCGGAGTTAACGGGCGCCCACACGACGGGGCCGCTCCGGGAATGGGGCTCGTAACGGTTTCATTGCCCGACGGGACGGCGACTTGAGCAACCGGAAGAGGAATACACGTCGCCAACAGCCACGCCTGTACCGCCCCAGCCGCGACCCATTCGGAAGTGAAGACTAAATAAGTTACCGAAATAGAATTGGTTCCGGTTGGTCTCTCCCCGGGGTTGTTCCCATTTTAGTGGGGAGAGTGTAGTGTAGCGTTTTGGTGGGGAGGAATGTAGTGTAGCGACCTTTATGGTCACGACACGATTAATGGAACGGTGTGATATTGTGACGGATGTCATTCCGCTAATAAATTATGCCACGGAAAACTGGGGTTTCATTTCTATCCTGAGGGAACATTACAGAATCAATGCACTTATACTGGTCCTCGTCAAATACGATTAGAAACATAATTCCCTGAATATTCCAAGTTTTTTAAATTGCTTGCACAATTTTGTTTTGTATAATATTTGGTTTTGACAATTATAATAATATTATAATATTTGTAAAGAAGAATATTTCTTCTTTACTAATGTTAATGAACATCGTACACTGATTAAAAAAAATTCTGTTCACTGTCTACTGGCACTGATTGTACGTGATAGATGACGTAAGGGTCAGAACATAGACAAAAGAGAATCAGCCTGTTTAGTTGGCTAATATATTTATACAGTATCGAAGGGGAAAAATTTGATAATCCTTCTGACACACATGTACCAAAACCGCTAATCCAACCACGCTTGCCCTAACGGAGCTTCCGTGACGTAATAATTTAACTTTCATAAATCTAGTGTATTGTTTGAACGTGAAGAAGAAGCCGAGTTATTAATTAGGTCGATGATGTATATCGTTTCACTGAACTTCTTTTAAAACATTTTAATTTACCTGAGCTCGATGTTGACCTTTTCATTTGAATTAAATATAATCGGATAGGTCAGGTATAAGACTACATTAAAATACCAGAAAGAAGAATACCAGAAACTATAATAGTACATGATTACTCTTTGTAAGTTTTTTTCATTGATAGATAGGTACCCATGTCTTAGGAACGTGACCTGGCTTTGATTATAGTGAGTCAATGGTATTTTTAGCTGTAATTAGTGTGACTTTTTAGCTAAAAGAACAAGCATATCGTTTAACCAAACTTATTTTAAAATATTTTAATTATATAGAAGTTTGTTCGTAGCCATGCGGGATTGCAGTGTTCTAGCGATCAACAAAGTTACCTAAGTATCTGTGCTTTGGTAGATACGTTACTAAAAGGTTTCGGCTGCCATTTACCGTGGTAGTATTTAAGCTGAACTAGATACCTTGGCTTGATAAGTTCAGACACTAGGTGGCCACAAACTTGCCTTCACTAATCCGCACTATGTCCGCGTCGTGGAGACCTAACATCTCTTACCTCGATTTGTGAGGACCCTTGCTTAGCAGCAAAACAGTGTTAGCTGATTTATAAAGCCATAATATCAGGTGACTGCGCAGCTTATACCTGTTTCAGTTTTTCATTCCAGCCCAACGAGCTAATTCCAACTCTGGTGAGCAGAAAAAGTTAAAATAGATCCCTATAAAACGTAGGTGTGGAAAAAGCTTGTTATTTGAGCGGGATCGTAGGCGTTGGATCCTCGTAGGTGGTGACATTTATGGCTCGCTGCGAACACCTGCTACTGTTTTTGTAACTGAAAGTACACATTATAAATTACTTTAATTTACGACCTTATTGGAAATCGTAAGCGATATTGTAAATACCCTTGCATGGTTGTCCTAAAAGATCATATCTTTGTAAGTGCCTCGTTAATCTAGTAGTTAATGGTGCGGATGGTGATTATGTGATCCTGAATTCGAAAACTTTCAGAGAATGTGCTTCAAGGTATCTTTGTAAAAATAAAAAGTGTCATCAGTTATCAGTTGTGTTTCAGGGTTGCGTGTTGTCCGCTAGACTGATTATAATATATCTGGACAAAAGTCTTTAAAGACTAAAAGCGATGAATGAAGGTGTACAAATGGGTGAATTAGTGGTAAACCATCTACTTTATACAGATGACGCGGTTTTAATAGCGCCAACAGCCACTGATCTGCAAACACTAGTCACAGTTATGAAAGACGACTGCATGATCAATGGCTTACACTTGATTGTGAAGAAAACCAAGATTATGGTTTTTGAAAGGGAAGAAACCAGAACGAATGTAAGGATTGTGGTTGGTAACGATGTGCTGGAGCAAGTGAATGACTTTGTATGTCTTGGATGCGCCTTCAGTAAGGATGGGAAATACACCGTTGACATAGAGAGAAGAGTGAGTGCAGGGAACAGAGTGAATGTTGCGATGGGAAAGCTACTCGGGAGCTGGCATTTAAGCCATAAGGCGCAGCTGGCCGTACATAACGGAGTTCTTGTCCCGACGCTGTTATATGGTAGCGAGAGCTGGGTATGTAAGAAGGAGAATGAAAGTAGGATAAATGCGGTAGAAATGCGAGCTCTGCGGAAGATGTGCCAAGTGAAGCTGACCGACCGCATTAGCAACAGCATAGTAAGACAGCGAGTAGGTATGAAAGATAGTATCGGTGTAAAGATGAGAAAGGGCATGCTCCGTTGGTTCGGGCATATAAAAAGAATGCCAGAGGAAAGAATGACAAAACAGATATACAATGTGAAAGTGGAAGGATGCAGGTACCGGGAAAGACCTAGACTATCTTACCACGACCAAATAAACCGAGTCTTATCTGATGGAAAAGTCAATAGTCTCCGTAACCGGCGAGCGTGTATGAGACGAATTATGAGAGTCGAGGAAGCCAGAAAGGTATGTAAAGAAAGAACCAGTTGGAACTCTGTACTCTCTGCCTACCCCGCAAGGGATCTGGCGTGAAGTTATAGATAGATAGATAGTTTTCAGTCTTCTCTTTTATATTCTCTAAATTCTTCTTAACTTAAACCCTCACGTCTTCACAGAGAATGTCGCCCCCCTTACTACCTCTCTGTCCTCTCCTTTCGTCCCTTTCACACCTAAATTGCTTGATTTCACTCACGCTCCTTACATTCCATTTTACATCATATATTCTACGCTACGTTCCTGCAATATTTTCCACATATCTATTTAAAGAAATTTTATCGCGGTTCAAAGTCTCGGATTGTGATGAACCCTTGTTCGTGCAAGCTACAGATTTTGCTATAAAAATTTAAGTTTCTAGACAGTGAAACCGGTGGGTCAGTTGTGTGTTGTAGCTCGACGAGGGTTATGGATTCGAGTTGTCTACGGTCTAGTAATAGACGCACAATTGAACTATTTTAATTATTTTTATATTTGTTTGTAACTGAAATTACATCAGTGTTATTTTGGACTTGTTGATGAGTTATTTTATCCAATCATTAACACAAGTTAAAGGAAAAGTGCACCAGGATCCATGAATGAAGCTATTCAAACGATCTAAGTGGACGACGCGATCGTTCATGATATTTTTGTAACTGAACGCATCTAAAATTATGTCGTTACGCGAACCCCCCTGCCGATTTGTTGTACGTATCCTAGATATCGTTGTATTATTATAAACCTGGTAACAAGTGTGCACGCAATCTTTATAATAACCGCATTCCCAGCTCATTGCTCTATTTTCCCCGGCACGGTAGGCAGTTTATGTCATTATTTAATGCCGAGGTCTGTAACAAGCTACATGTTTCCTGCACTTTCTGAATATTTTATACATTTGGAGCGTTAACATTTCCGGGTATACTGGGCATCAAAGAACGCTACTGTAAGAATTTAGGCGATGAATGAACACATCAATATGAACAAATTTTACATTAGACTGATTTGATTTGAAAAAGAGGGAGAGTGACAGTAATGCAATTACTTTACAATGAATAAGGGACGGATATATTGAGCTCGCTTTCGGAAATAAACGATGTATGTGCAAAAATAATTTTTTATAATTTTTTAAAAAACTTCACTCATAAAAAAAACACAACTTAACAAGAACTTTGCTACAATTATTTGCTATGTTTATAAGTAAATTCTATTAATTAGTTCTTAAGCATTTTACGTTGGAATCAGAAAATGTAAAGCAATAGAGATGACTTTAGATATTTTTTTATCGAGACAATTTCGTTTGGTCGTGTATACCTTTTCCCAGATTCTAAAATATACAATCATAAATCATATTTCGAAATACTTAGTCCCTAATCTGTATACTTCTTAAAATGTATGGGTTACAAAAGCACGTTTTTGGTATTTTATTAATATTTTATTTTAGTCTCAGCTCTTACCACTCTGAGCACTCTCAGCCCTTGGTATTTTATTTGTCTAAGCACTTAGAACTCTGAGCACTCTCAGCTCAGTTAAGTATGGTTTACGGCGTCCCCATAATCGAGCGGCCACCGAACCTGGTCACCATTCGATGTGGTTGTAGTTAAGCGAAATTTAAAGAATTATAGGCGGCTTGATAAGTCCCGACTGCCAGTATCCACGAACCTGCTTACACCAACCAGCACTGGGTCTGCGTAGTGGAGTATGACATATTTGCTCTCACTTCAATTTGCGAAAAAAAGAATTTGCCTAGCAGCAAGTATAGGGGATATATCTGTTCAGATATTTTTTTCTCTCGAGTCATTTCATAGATTACAGACTCGCCCCTGGGCTAGTAAAATAATTATGCAACTGTCTGTGTAACTTCCATTAACTCCTACAACATTGACTAACAGCCAGGGCCGATGGGTTAATGTGCCTTCCAAAGCACGGAGACTCTCAAAACTGGTAATGAGAGACCTACAGACTAATGCCCGCTTTTAATATTCAAATCAACGATAGATTTGCTTACTGTCAGTAGTATTTTGTCGGATTTTTCATATAAAATATGTCAAATTTCTACTGGTAGTAGGCAAATCTATCGTCGATTTGGATATAAAAACCGGACATAAATGAGCTGAACTCTGCTTTAACTTGGTAAACGCCCAAAACAACGCTGCGAGCGTCTATAATATGAGTTAATACGGCCTCGAAATGAAACTGTTGTTCGTAATTCGACGCTAGCAATTAATTAATTAAGCTCGATGAAGCCTGCGGGGTGAATAGCTCGGTAATCGATACAATAAATAGATTCTGAGTATCATGTGTGCCCGTAATACAGTTTTTACGACCAGTTGTTTAAATTATTTAGATAAGAATTTGGAAGATCTTTTTAGATTTTCGGTTCCGGATCCATAACCGTAGCATGGCATGGGCAGGCTTCCTAGAAGATAATCCGATGACCTAGTGAAGTGGCGGGTTAAACTTGTATGCATACGGCATACAGCTGGTGGTTATAGCAACCTTTGGGAAAGCAGTCCTGCAGCGGAAGGCTTTTGATGATCTCTCTGTTTGACTGATATCTCACGCCCAAACTGCTGGACAGATTTTGATCAAATTCGACGAGGAAATTAATTTTATCTAGGGGAAGGACATGGGCTACATTTTGTTTAAAAAATGCTTGGGGTTGTTAAATATACGCCTGAAAATATTGCGAACAAAGTTCCGGGTACAGCTAGTTATGTATAAGTAAAATGTTAACTAAACAGAATAATGCCACAACTAAAAGGCAGGAACAGGAGAAATCGAGGTTTTTTGTTCATTTATGTAGACCAGCTTAAAGAGCATTTGAGAAAGATTTTTTTTTCACACAAACCCGTATTCGGCTGCTCGAGAGCGAAAGTGCTTCGATCATAAGGACCCAGTGGCCTGTTTTTAGTCACCCACACTGAGATATAAGGAAGGCTTTCGAGCATACTCTTATCGAAAAATATGTGAAATGTAACAATAATTTTTATTGCAATAGTCGAAAATTCTAATTCAAATACAGCCATATAATCTGAAAAATATAACCTCAAATACATTTGAACTTTATCAGGACCAGAGTGATATAATTTGGGCCCAAGGGCTATAAACAGGGTTTACGGACAAGCGGAGTGTATAAACATATTTGGGACGAACTGATGTCTTGAGCACAGCAAACATATTTAAACAGTAGAGCAACAGCAGAATTCTGTGGGTAGTCAGCCGCAATCCACCGAGAAGCCACGTAGGGCGCAAGTCTGTATGCGTGATACTTATGTGCGGGGTAGTAGAGCAGGATAGCGATTTAAAATAATTGAATAACGTGTTTTAGTGATTTGAAAGTTTATTGATTTATACAGCATAAGCACTGATACTTCACAAAGAGTAAGAGTAAGAAAGACAGTAAGAAAGAATAACATTTTTGATAGGACTCGAGGAGTTACTAAAAGTAGCGTGCTTTCTGCGTGGACACAGTAATGAAACTGGCTGGACAAGTAATCTATTGTGTGCAAGCGCATCGCTGCACCGCGCCGGCCACGAGTCATTAAGGAATTCATCCATATATAATTTAGAATTGGTTTGTCCGGACATTAAAACAAATATTATTTTATTAAAATGAAATACGTATTAAAATTAATTATTAAAATGAAGTATGGAATTTAAGTACGTCACACTTACTCGAACCGCTGTAGTAAGATGCTCTACTGTTTACTTATGTTTACTGTGTCTGGAGGGATGGGGGTGATTGAGTGTCGCCTGATAGATATACGGGTAACAGGTTATTTGGTTATGGATTTTTGTTAATTGTCGCTGTGAATTGCCAAATTAAGTGGCAATGGACGGACGATTGACGGACGATTTGGCGCAGTGGTTAGGAGCTTAAGCCGCTTCGCCTAGTTCTTGCCTGCAAATCATGTATCGGAAGATGTGGATTGGCCAGAGCTCCAAGGTGAACTAATGGCCAGGTGAAGGTCACAAAAAGTTGGACGCATACAGCATAAGGTCACTGGTTGCGGGTTATTTTTGACTGAGGTCTTTTTTCTTCCGTGGACGTTTTTCACCTGGTGATGATGATGACGAGGTAATACCAGGAGGAACTAATGCTAGACTGTATAATGTATACATTATACGGTCTAGCAGTAGGTCCTTCTTTCTTCTTCTTCCATTAGTTGCACAAGGTGGTCAGGCTCTGGTAACTTTCTCGCGGCAGCCGACATTTTTGGGCAGTGCCTAATAAGTTTGTGAAATATTATAGGATCTGATATAAAGGTCTCCTATACAACATCATAGTCCACTTCACCGCGTAGTGCATCAACAGTGTATGTTCTATTATACACAACCACCGTCTATGCATGAACTACATGGTTGACATATGACAAAATAGTAATAAAATAAACGCCTTCACGCTAATATTCCCCATTTGGAGCTTACAAAAATATACTGTGTACACCCACATTGTGTAAACGATGTTAGGTCTATTAGCATTATTAACGATAATATCTGTTATGGTAATATTGTATTTCAACTGTACAATATTAATTATAATTGACACCTACATCGCTCATAGTTATCTAAAGCCTTATACTTAACTCAGATTTAGTCGGTACACGATCGAAAAATGTTAAGAGGTATACTGGAGCGCCTCGGTTTGGCGGTAACGCTCCACCTGTCACGCGCAATCCTACCAAACGAAATATATATATTGGTTATTTAATTTTAAAATTTGATTTGTAAAATCTATATATCTATACCATCACGCTAAGTCTCTTGCAGGGTAGGTTCTTTCCATTCTATAAATTACTAGTATTTTCGCGACTTCATCTGCGTCATTTTTTTAGACAAAATGTAGCCTATGTTCTTCCCTAGGAGGCGATCCTTCTCCTTGTCAAAATTTCATTAAAATCGGCTTAGCGATTGAGGCGCGAAATATTACTTTTTTCCGACTTAAGATTCGAACCCAGGAACTCGTAATGGCCATGCGCATTATTGGCCCCTAGACCAACGAGGCAGATCTGATAAATACACTCGTCCGACCTGATAAATTCAGATGATCTTTGGTATAAAAGTATCTAGTCTCCATTTTATGTGTAAATGTGAATACAACTATGTATTAATCTTAACAATATTGATTATAATTGACACCCGGTACTACAGTTAAACACAGCTTTTAGATCTACTTAGAATGGGTCCCAATTATAGCAATGAAATTACACTGAAACTGAATCTTAACCGCTGCCGGCATTGGTTCGTCAATGGTCGCCGATCGATGTTTTCGCATTCAGATTCAATTTAGACAAAATACAAACACAGGAAGTAATTGTTTTAAACCTTTATAACTAAAAACGTTTACTTAGTAATAGAAACAAACCATAACTAATAACAAATTAAGCAAAAACAACGAATATAGCGAATTGAATGAGAACTTGCGTCAACGAAACAACCGAGTGTAAAAATTGTGGATATAACCCTACTTAAAATAGAATGGCGAACTACAATGTCATTTACAGGTATTAACGATACTCCTTGATTTGGAATTATTTTCTGATTTGCTTACATAAAATTTTACTGCAATCTAAATAAAACACAGTAGTACATAAAAGAAGAGGGCTTAGCACGAAAATATTCACGATAGCGTGACGCTAGCAAGTTGATATGCTATCCTTGTCAAACTACATATTTACTAAATATACATCAGCGTGACAGCACACTTACTCGCTAGGGTTAATCTATTCGTGCTAAGCCTTCAGTTTAAAGCCGTCAGTAAGGTTTTGATGGCAATTTGTTGCTAGAATTGTAACCCAGGCGTAAGTAGACGGGAAATACGTTGAAGTGTATTTACAGCGAGACAGTAGGTCTCGCCGCTTCGGCGGTAAAGCCTCACCTGTCACGCATAATCTTGCCGATCGATTGATACGAGTATATTTACACTCTGGGCTTTGTGTGTTTTTAAATTGTATCTGATTAAATATCTGGGGCTAAGGAAAACTGATACATACGGATAATCAAATCAGGTTATTCAAATAGAGCACAAAGAGCAGCTTATACATAGTTTATCCTTTTCCTTTGACCACTAATTAACCAAAAGACATAGAATAATTTATTTTATCCAACATTTTTTTTTCGCACGTTATTTTATTTTATTAATAAAAATATTCATTAAAAAAAGTTTACCAACACTAAAAATTGTTAATATGTTGTGAACTCGTATACAAATGTTAATACATACATAAACACCTACACTAAAAAAAATCTGTAGGTTTTTAAAAATATTTCGAGCGAGGATCAAATTCGCGACTGGACTGTATGTCCAGACGTCGAAGCACAAATAAATTGATGGGAGCGTAACGCTGTCGAGAAAGCGTGCGGTCACTTTTATTTATATTTAGTAAATTTATCATGTGAAAAGGATGGCAATCAATTCGATAGCGGACTCGGAATCCGAGTGACTCAGTCCATTAGGCGTCCTTTGAAAAAATGTTATTTACAACATACAATGTAAATCGTCAATAGTAATATCAGGAACACCTCCATACGTTTGGGCGCTTGTTTGCCAGAAATCACCAATTATACGCATAACCTTTTCCGAAGCATTCCGTTTCAAACCGGAAACATAATAAATACTCTTGATGTTATCCTGTGTTTGAAAATTGGGGTAAATATTATTAACAATATTGTTAATAGACTTTTCCGATATTTTCCTGTTATGGCTTTTAGTAAAGTTATTTTTGGGGATTAAGAGGTAAAAAGAAGGATGGCTTGAAGGGGTCAAGGATTGTGTAAAATGGAGAGTCACGAGTGAGACCTTTGTGCAGCAGAGGGATGAAAAGGTTATTTAAATGGAAGGTCAAAGTTGATTTGCTTATGAGAGCGGTAAATATTCATTTTATGTTTGTTTAATAGTCCCTTAAGGTAAATTTTTTTTAGCCTTTGACAACACACTGTCTTCAATAAAAACGAGGAAACGACGCACTACGTTTAAAAAACGCATTTCAGAAATCTATATATCATCATGGCGCTTCATAATATATAATAACTTGTATTAACAAGTAAAAGAAACATATATTGTTTACAATAATGCATTTGTGCCATACGTCTGGTGGTTATTAGAATCGTTTTGTTTCTATGAATATATGTTTGGTTTCACCAGTGCAACTTCTTCTACGAAATCCGTGAGGATCCAAATCTAGTTTGTACAAGTATGTATCTGGGTAAAATAAGGTCGGTGCAGTGATCGCGGGGCTGTGTGTGACGTGCAGGAAATGAAGCCGCCCTGACGGGGACCGCCCGCAGATCCGTCTTCACGTTTATCTACATACATACATGTACACGCTGAGACATGGATATAGCTAGTAAAGCCTTGAATATATAATACATGACTAATCTGTTCCTCCTCTAACTAACCAGTCATTATTTTCAACCCATAGCCACCCAATGCCGAGTGTACGTCTCTGCCATGGCCTTCCATTCCCTTCGGTCTTGCGTTTTTCGCATCTAATTCTCTCTGGCTACCTTCGTCAGGCCATCTTGCGGGTTGTCACATTTCGATGGCCGATTCGCGGTCTCTACTTAATCACCCTTTTCTTTTGTCCGATCTCCGGCATATGTGTCCTGCCCAACTGACTAGTACCGATTCACAAAACAGCTGTGTATTAAAACAGTGGTCTGACTGATTATTCGGTCGATCGGACCACGTGATTTTCCTTTTTGGTGGATTAGTCCGATTATCTTTAATTTAAGTTAATAACATTTCTGTTTTGTTTTTTTGCAAGAACGGATGGTACAAAATTAGGATTAAATTTTCATGCTAGTGGCGCGCGACACTTTCTTACGAGCGAACGTTGTTTACGAACGGTGTTATTAATATGTTAACTTTAATTAAGCTTACCCCCATATTCATGTGTAATAAAAAAAATGAATAGGGATGTGGATGAAAGTAGTTTACCGAGTTTAAATAGTGAAGATCTAGTAGAGTGTAGACTACAAATAGTAGATCAGAATATGTGCAGTAGAAAAGAAGACAGTACGCAGCGTGAAGGTGATGATACGAGGAAATCAGCTGAGTAGAGAAAAGGACCAGATAGCGAGGATAATACAGATACTGAGTATACAACTGTGACAAGAAAACCAAAGCGGCTACATCGTAGTTCCTCCGGGAACTATGATTCTAGCGGTAGGGTACAAAGCCAGGATTTAGAAAAAGGCAGCAATTACGACGTGTTTATATCATCTAAAGATCCATTACCTAAACAAATTGCTTTTGCTAAACTTTTAAGAGCAGAAAACATACAAGGAATAGCAAAGATCATATACAAAAGCCCTTTTCGGTCAGGAATATGCTGAGAAGATTTTATTAAGTGAGACAATGATAAATTTAGACTATAGATGTCCATCATCTCAAGAAGTAAATTTATCTTATGGAATTGTTAAAAATATAGAATTGGAAGTGGATCAAGAGGAACTAAATGTTATGTTTACAAGTGAATATGACATCATTTCTGTGATTCGGCTAAAACGTCTTACGGAAGAAGGAAAATGGGAAGGATGTATAACTGTCCGTATCTGTTTTAAGGGCTCAGTGGTACCCAGAGTTGTAGAAGCTTATGCATGGAAATTTAAGGTGGAGTTATATGTCTTTCCTGTCACACAATGCTCAAAATGCTGGAGATTCGGCCACCTTCAACGGCAGTGCACTGTAAGGAGATTGACATGCCCAAAATGCGGTGACACTCATGCCAATTGTGAAACAACGCAATATCGTTGCATGAATTGCAAAGGTACACATATGCCTTTTACCAAAAATTGGCCTGTTTCTTAAAAGAAAAAGTAATACGGTGCATTATGTCTACAGAAAACTGTACATATAAAAAAAAAGCCTTGATACATATCTTAAAGGAAAAAAATCGGACAAAGATATATTTTGCAGAAATGAGATTAATATTGATGAAGACGCAGATAAAAAGGATGCAACGGTAAGCGAGGATAATGAAAGTCTCTATGGGTCAGCACTACAGATCTACTTTCAGAGACGTGGTGGTAAATACTCATAAAAAACAAAAACCTAAGCACAATAATACGGGTAACGAAAGAAATACGTCTACAAGATTGATAAAATATAATAAAAACGGTAGAAAAGAAATGATTGAAATAATCATGGATACAGAGGAGCATTGTACAGAAGGTGGCGGTAAAAGAATCCAAGTAGTTGAACAGTTAAAGAAAAATAGAAAGAAGAATAATTACTATTGGGATTTAATGAAAGAAATTAAAACTACCATCTTTACAAATAAGAGTCTAGATGAGAAAATTACCGAAATCATGAAATTAGTATTTGAGGAAATTAAATACTTTCTAGTGGCGATAGTCAAAGATAGCAAGTGGATAAAAACGATTCTAAATCTATTTTATGGATAGCTCCTTTAATATAATACAGTTGAATTCACAAAGCCTGAGACTTCGAGTGTCTTCTACTACAAGAAAATATACACATTGCTATTATCAGTGACACGTGGATGGAACTTGATTCTAATATTAGCGGCTACAATACATATAGGAAAGATAGATGGGACTCGTATGGTGGCGTAGCAATTATGACTCACAAGTCTTTAAAAACTCAAGTCTCATCTTACAGACTAAATAATTCGGGTATAGAAGTGTTACATGTAAGATAACTCAACTCCCCATATTTCAAAAATATTATAAGTATCTACTGTACATTTAATATTAGAACTAGCCCGTTAGATTGGCATTCTCTTTTTAGTGCGTGTAGTCAAAAATCCTTCATAGCCGGGGACTTTAATGGACATTATACTCACTGGTCGTATAAAAATAACAGGAGAGGGGTTCAATTAATAGATGCATCTATAGATAATAGTTTTATACCATTAAATAACGGTAGACCAATTAGAATTAAAATAGTGAACGGGGTACTTCAGCAGTTTTCTGATGTATCGTTCGTATCTTCAGATAAAGCTGTGCATTTTAAGTGGAATATAATGAACGAGACCCTAGGTAGTGATCACATGATAATCAAGATTGTACTTCAAACCTTAGATAACAATAGGAATAGAATTTTTCTTAAGCTACGTAATTTAAAAAATGTAAATTGTAATTTAGGCGCAGATCATTTGACAAAATTCAAACCTAGGTCCTATTGGAGTATTGAACTCTCTCGATCTGTTGCTAGGGGAAGATTAGCCTTAACCACTTTTCGGCGCAAACCAACTCCAAGCAATCTCGACCCTAAAACAAATAATTGAAACAAAATGATTAATAAAACTACCCAAATCACTATCTTGAAAGAATTTTTGTAGTGAAAAGGCTACCAAAAATCAAAAATGTACGCCGCTCAATCATAAGTAGACAAGTTACTTCCCGGCCTAGCCCCTGATTTTGTCATACCTTCAATGCTTAATGTTAAAGGGTGTAATTAAAGTTCAAGTGATGTATCACTTGAAATTAAATTTACTAACCACGAACTTGAGAAATGCCTTAAAAAGAAGGATACTGCACCTGGAGAAGATCGTATTACTTTTTCAATGATCTATAACGTCCCTAACATCGACAAGAGCTTTCTAATACACGAGAGCTTTCTTATCCTCGCTTACCGTTGCATAATTTTATTCAATCTGATATTTGAAACGGGAGAAGTTCCTATTCAATGGCGAAATATACAGATAGTACTGTTACCCAAATAATACACCACCACCACATCACCACAAATAATACCCATAATACAGACTCAGACGATATATCCTCTATAAAATTAAGACCAATTTTTCTCATATCTTGCATATGTAAAACCTTTCACACATTATTATGCAAAAGACTTGAATGGTATACAGAACGAAATGAAATATTTCCAATGAATACTGTTGGGTTCTGACGGTCTCAGTCGTGTTTGGATTGCCTAGTTCGCTTAGTTTGTCACATACAAATAGGATTTTCTAAAAATGTTCCTACGTTAGATTGCTTTCTAGACATATATAGTGCATATAATAATGTTATAATCGAGGATGTTGTCCGTAGTCTAGATAATATTAATGTTGGAAAGATAATTTGTAAGTATATATAGGAGTTTCTAAAAGAAAGACACCTTAAAGATAGAGTAGGATACGACACGGATACTCGTAGCAGTTACTTAGTTAGATGGACCAGCAAATCATTGCACAAGGTGATCCATTATCGCCATAATTTTTAATATAGTTACTTACAAAATTTGTCAGGGTATATCAAATGTTATTCTTCTTCTTATCGTTTCGGCGACAGACATGTCAAATGTATATAGAGGCGGCCCAGAACGCGGCCACCTCAACCGCATTGTTTGTAGCATTCATCAAATCCTGCCGCGTGCAGGTGTTGGGGCATGCAGAGCACGATTTAAGGTGGACACCGCACAAACACTTAAGATTGGTATTGTGTGTGAGTCTCCACCTGAACATGTTTTCCTTGCTCCGGCTGACCCGAGGTCGAAGTCTATTTAAAGACTTCCAGACCGGCCATGGTAATTTACGTCCAGGTGGAAGACTCTCAGCAGGTGGTACAAAAGGATTTGGAAGGGGCACTCTGTCTGTCCAAAGGTTGCACCTCGCTTTTGATGGCTCCAAAGTTATTGGGTCGACACACTTGATAAAACTATTACGGCTCTTCAGCCGTTGCTGCACTGGCGTGTGGCCGTGCATGGGGTGCCGTGGGTCTTTTTCCATTTTTCGTCTTTCTACAGAGCTCGCCACAGCCCTGCAAACATCTGGAGGTGCTATGCCAGCTAATGGGTACAGCAATTTTACCGGGGTCGGTTTAAGGCAGCCCGTGATGATCCGGCAAGTTTCATTGAATGCTATATCCACTAGCTTAGCATGGGCGGAGCGACTCCAAACAGAACACGCATATTCGCCGGCAGAGAGTGCTAACGCAATGCCAGTCGTTCGCATAACCTGCGGCGAGGCTCCCCACTTGTTGTAGTGGTGAGACGCTGGAGCAAGTTATTGCGGGCGTGCATCTTTTTCTTAATGTTTTCACAATTTTTCCCGAATGTGACGGACCTGTCCAGAATGATACCCAAGTATTTAGGATGGTGATTGTGGGCTATGGGCATACCCTGCCATACGATCTTAAGCCTACGACCCGCTTGGTTGTTCATCATCATCATCATCATCATCTCAGCCCATACTTGTCCACTGTTGAACATAGGCCTCCCCAATCGCTTTCCAGCGTAACCGGTCTGATGCCACCTGCATCCAACGACTTCCTGCGATTTTCACAAGATCGTCGGTCCATCTGGCAGGCGGTCGTTCCACGCTGCGCTTGCCAATACGTGGTCGCCACTCTAGAATCTTTCTGCCCCAACGCCCGTCCGATCTACGCGCTATGTGGCCCGCCCATTGCCACTTCAGCTTGCTAATCTTAAGGGCTATGTCGGTAACCTTGGTTCTTCTACGAATCTCCTCATTCCTGATTCGATCGCGTAGAGAAACGCCGAGCATAGCTCTCTCCATAGCTCGCTGAGCAACTCTGAGCTTTTTTATGAGACCTATTGTAAGAGACCACGTCTCTGATCCATATATCATCACTGGTAACACACATTGACTGAAAACTTTAGTCTTAAGGCACTGAGGTATTTTGGATGAGAAGATATTGCGCAGTTTCCCGAACGCTGCCCAGCCGAGTTGGATTCGTCGATTGACCTCTCTCTCAAAGTTGGACCTACCTAACCGGACTGCCTGTCCCAGGTAAATGTATTCGTCGACAACTTCAAGAGTAGAGTTCCCAACGGTGAGTGCGGTGGGTACGACATGGACGTTAGACATTATTTTGGTTTTGTCCATGTTCATTTTAAGACCCACTTGTTGAGATACTCTGTTGAGGTCACCAAACATTCGTCCTAGATCTTCCAGCGACTCCGCCACGACCACAATGTCGTCGGCAAATCGAAGGTGAGTGATGTATTCGCCATTGATGTTGATGCCTTGCCATTCCAAGAGCTTGAAGGCGTCCTCTAAGGTGGCCGTAAACAGTTTCGGAGAAATGACGTCTCCCTGTGTTACTCCTCTTTTTATGGGGATTGCCTTCGTGCACTGCCCCTGTACTCGGACTGACATGGTGGCGTTATTATACAAGCACTTCCAACACTTCGATGTACCGATAGTCAATGCGGCATCGCTGGAGAGATCTAAGTACCGCCCAAGTCTCGATCGAATCGAAGGCTTTCTCATAGTCCGCAAACGCCAAGCATAGTGGCCGATTATACTCCTCGATCTTCTGTATAATCTGCCGCAGCGTATGTATGTGGTATATGGTACTAAAGCCTTTCCGGAAACCGGCTTGTTCGGGAGGCTGAAAGTCATCAAACCTGTGTTCAAGACGATTCGTAATGACTCTCGAAAACAACTTATAAACATGGCTCAGCAGTGTGATGGGCCTATAATTCTTCAGTAAAGTGTTATCACCTTTCTTGAAAAACAGTACCACCACACCCCTGTTCCATGCTTCCGGCGTTTTCTCTTCGAGCAAGACGGAATTAAACAGCCTCTGAAGGACTTTAAGTACCGGCGTTCCGCCCGCTTTCAGAAGCTCTACGGTAATTCCGTCTTCGCCCGGCGCTTTGTTATTTTTGAGTTGTTTGAGAGCCATCCTAATCTCGTACAGGCTGATGTCCGGGATATCTTCAGTGTAGTGTCGGGTTAGCTTGGCTCTTGGGTCTTTTACCAAGTCAACAACAGGTTCAGCTACTGAGGTATACAACTGCCCATAGAACCTCTCTATCTCCCTGAGCACCTCCGACCTATTCGACGTTACGTTTCCGTCCTCCGTCTTCAGCTTCGTCAACTGGCTTTGCCCAATAGACGCGTCTCTTGCGAACACTTTAGAGCCCTTGTTCTGTGCTATGGTCTCCTTAATACGCCTTGTATTGAAGGACCGTAAATCGTGTCGCAAGGACTTCAATATCTGTCCATTGAGCTGCCTATCGGACTTAGCATCATCGGAGGTTTGGAGCGTCATGGAACGTCGCTCAGCCATGAGGTTTAGGGTGTAGTTGGATAGTTTTTGAGGTCTATTTTTACGGTGGGGCTTAAAATACTTGGACCCGACCGTATGGACAGTCTCTACCAGCCTGTTGTTGATTTCGTCCACTGATGCGCTGCTGTCTAGCAATTCGAAGCGGTTTGCCAATTCGAGTTGAAAGTTCTCGGGGTTTTGGATATGTGCATTACAAGGTCGGAGCGTAGACTTCATCAGACGCGATCTTTCCATTTTGACATTAATATTTAATGTGCCTCTGACCATTCGGTGGTCACTGCCGGTTTTTACCCTGTGGATCACGGAGACATCATTAAATATTTGTCGCTTGGTGCTCATTATGAAGGCTATTTCATTTTTGGTGGAACCATCAGGGCTCATCCAGGTTCATTTCCTATGGGGCGGCTTCTGGAAGAAAGAGTTCATCATAAAGAGTCCCTCCTGCTCCAGGAATTCGGCCAGCCTCTGACCCCTGGGGTTGCGCTGCCCATATCCAAATTGCCCCACTCTCAATTCATCATCGCCCCGTTTGCCCAGCCGCGCATTGAAGTCACCCATAACCACTGTAAAGTGTGTTTTGGAAGTATGTATGGCTCTACTGATGTCCTCATACATAACTTCGACGTCATCATCTGAGTGTGCCGAGGTCGGTGCGTAGACCTGTATGACCTACAGCGAATATCTTTTGGATATTCTGAGTATCAGGTACGCTACCCTGCTCGACACACTAGTGATGGACACAACGTTGTCTATGAGTGACTTGTGGACGATAAATCCGACACCACCTTGGGACTGCTGTTCGCCCTCCCGGTAGTAAAACAAGTTGCCGGATTTTAAGGTTATCGTGTCCTCGCCCTCTCTTCGGACTTCCGATAAACCAGCAATATTCCAGCTACACAAGCTTCTCATCTGTTCTCAAAGTGCGTGCGTTGTATGTCACCAGGGACAATTTTCGTTTTGTTGGTTGTTGCGAAGGTGAAATACGCAAGACTCGGTCTTGGAAGGGTTAGGCTTGAGTGAGTTTTCCTCATAATATCGACTCAGCATGCCAAGATCTTTAGTGAGGTTAGTCTCTACTTACTCGAAGTTGGTAGCTTGGGAAGTTAGCGCAAGGTCGTCTGCGTAGGGCGGGCGAAAGGCTATCCCACCACACGCGTCCTTCGAGGCGCAGTGGTATAGCTTATCGCCTATTTTGCTCGTCTGTCCCGGCAAGCAATTTGGCGTGGTCTTGGGAGTAGCGCACGGTCGCGACGATCCCCAAGGCAAGTGTGACTGTATCCTGCTCGCGGTTGCTGCCTGCTATTGGTCTGGTCCTTCTGAACAGACATAACAGAAACAGTCATGCGCTCACCCTTCCCCAGTTTTTGGTCCCATCCCTCACTTTCCTTATTCCTTCCCATTTTCCTCTTTCCCCCGGCCTTAGCCGGAAGGTTGTGGCACCTTGGTGCGCCCCTCCGTGGGGTGCAGCAGGTGGCGCCTGTCGTTTGGGTGGTCGGTCGAGGTCAGCGCGGCGCTGTTGTGCGCTGTGCATTTTTTGCAGAGGGAAGGACCTCCCGACCGCCCGCTGGGCCGTGGGGCCCCTTTGGGTCCCTAGCCCGGCCGTGCTGGGCCGATCGGCTGCTGCTGCTTGCTGCCAGAGGGGCGGCGCAGTGGTGGCTGGAAGGCTCACGCGCCTGTTAGGCGCAACGGTGTGGGTGTGGTGCCTGGTTGCCCCCTCGCTCTCCCTTGGGAGAGAGAGTTGCCGGCTCCCTACCAGGGGTGCAGCAGGTGGCGCCACCCCTGGTAGGGAGCCGTTCGGGCGCCTGCCCCTAGGGGTGTGGCGCAGATCGGCTTGCTGGTACGGTGGTCGGTGTAAGTTTGCGTAATCTCCCGACCACCTGCTGGGCGGTGGAGCCTCTTCGGGTCCCTAGCCCGGCCGAACCGGGCCGACCGGCTGCTGCTGCATGCCGCCAGAGGGGCGGCGCGGCGGCGGCTGGGCGGTTCGCGCGCGTGTGGCGCGAGAGGGCGTGGAGATACCCATGGCCTCGGATGTCAAAGTCCGGGTACATGGGTGTCTCTACCGAATCACCTGGGTGGCAGACTCGGGGGACTCTGCCTCCCAGCTCGAGAGGGAGACGCCGCGTTCGGTGACATCAACGCGGCGTCTACGTAGAGGGAAGGCGTTCATACGCCAGGGAGTTACTCCCAAGGTGGGCCCTCAACAGGGCAGGTCGCGACGGGGTCGCGGAGCGTGCCTAACGGCGATCCCGTGATCCCCGACACTCGCGACAAAGACGGTGTCACCGCAGGGTTTTTAGTCGGTACACTTGGTCCATCAACAGCCGGGGCTACGGCCCCGAGTGTTGATGGGTCAAGGACTCCGACATAACCCCTCCGCGTCCCCCGAACGCGGACGGGTACCCATAAAGGGTTTTCCCTGCGATTCGTCTGCGTAAGGGCGGGCGAAAGGCTATCCCACCACACGCGTCCTTCGAGGCGCAGTGGCATAGCTTCTCGCCTATTTTGATCGTCTGTCCCGGCAAGCAATTTGGCGTAGTCTTGGGAGTAGCGCACGGTCGCGACGATCCCCAAGGCAAGTGTGACTGTATCCTGCTTGCGGTTGCTGCCTGCTATTGGTCTAGTCCTTCTGAACAGACATAACAGAAACAGTCATGCGCTTACCCTTCCCCACTCGGTCCCGTCCCTCCCTTTCCTTTTTCCGTCCCGGTCCCCTTTTCCCCCGGCTTTAGCCGGAAGGTTGTGACGCCTGGTTGCACCCCTCCGTGGGGTGCAGCAGGTGGCGCCTGTCGTTTGGGTGGTCGGTTGAGGTCAGCGCGGCGCTGTTGTGCGCCGTGCATTTTTTGCAGAGGGAAGGACCTTCCGACCGCCCGCTGGGCCGTGGGGCCCCTTTGGGTCCCTAGCCCGGCCATGCTGGGCCGACCGGCTGCTGCTGCTTGCTGCCAGAGGGGCGGCGCAGTGGTGGCTGGAAGGCTCACGCGCCTTTTAGGCGCATGAGTGTGGGTGTGGCGCCTGGTTGCCCCCTCGCTCTCCCTTGGGAGAGAGATTTGGGTGCAGCAGGTGGCGCCGCCCCCGTTAGGGAGTCGTTCGGGCGCCTGCCCATAGGGGTGTGGCGCAGATCGGCTTGGTGGTACGGGGGTCGGTGTAGGTTTGCGTAATGTCCCGACCACCTGCTGCGGTGGGGCCCCTTCGGGTCTCTAGCCCGGCCGAACCGGGCCGACCGGCTGCTGCTGCATGCCGCCAGAGGGGCGGCGCGGCGGCGGCTGGGCGGCTCGCGCGCGTGTGGCGCGAGGGGGCGTGGAGATACCCATGGCCTCGGATGTCAAAGTCCGGGTACATGGGTGTATCTACCGAATCACCTGGGTGGCAGACTCGGGGGAGTCTGCCTCCCAGCTCGAGAGGGAGACGCCGCGTTGGGTGACATCAACGCGGCGTCTACGTAGAGGGAAGGCGTACATACGCCAGGGAGTTACTCCCAAGGTGGGCCCTAACAGGGCGGGTCGCGTCGGGGTCACGGTGCGTACCTAACGGCGATCCCGTGACCCCGACAAAACGCGGCGAAGAGGGTGTCACTGTAGGGTTTTTAGTCGGTACACTTGGTCCATCAACAGCCGGGGCTACGGCCCCGAGTGTTGATGGATCAAGGACTCCGACATAACCCCTCCGCGTCCCCCAAACGCGGAAGGGTACCCATTAAGGGTTTTCCCGTTGATAAAAAGAAAAAGGTCGTCTGCGTAAATAAAGCGTGACGTGTTGGGGCTGGACGGTTCATCATCATCATCATCATCATCAGCCCGTATCAGTCCACTGCTGGGCATAGGCCTTTCCCAAGGAATGCCATTGAGCCCGATCTTCAGCTCTTCTCCTCCAACCGCTGCCAGCCACCCTCCGTATATCGTCGCTCCATCTAGCTGCAGGGCGTCCCACACTACGTTTGCCAAGCCGCGGTCTCCACTCGAGAACACGTCTACCCCAGCGGTTATCGGTCCTTCGGCAAATATGGCCAGCCCACTGCCACTTCAGCGTGCTGATCCTGTGAGCTATGTCGATGACCTTGGTTTTCTGTCGGATCACCTCATTCCGGATTCGATCTTTCAGAGAAACTCCGAGCATAACTCTTTCCATAGCCCGCTGAGCAACTTTCATTTGGTGAACTAGTCTCACCGTAAGTGTCCATGTCTCGGCTCCGTATGTCATCGCTGGACGGTTGGTCGTTGGTATATATATTGAATAAAAGCGGGGCCAGAACACTGCCCTGCGGCAAGCCATTCCTTTGCGATCTCCAACGCCTCTGGTCTAAGAGAAGATGGAACTGGAAGCGACGGTTGTGGAGAAGTTCTCGGAGTATCATGATAAATGTATGATCGCCGGTTACAGTTTCCACCTTCCACAACAGTCGCCTGAGGTTCACTGTGTAGTAGGCCGCAGAAAGGCCAACGAACACAGCACCAGTAATCTTCCTCAACTCGAAACTATCCTCTATGTGTTGCGTGAGTTTCAGCGTCTGGTTGCAGCATGACTTTGCTGGTCTGAAACCCGCCTGCTCCGGTGTCAAAACCGGGTCAATAGAGCTCGTGAGCCTCGTCAGCAGTAATTTTTCAAATAATTTAAATGTGTGGCACAAGAGTAATATTGGCCAAAAGTTTCTGGGATTATCTGCTGGTTTATTCTAGCTTTGGAATGGCTATAACTTTAGATTTCCTCTATAGTCGGGGAATTAAAGCGGATTTCAGGCAGGCGTTTAATAAAAGCAACAGCCAGGGCACAGCAGCGGGACCGAGGTGCTTCAGTTGCTCCAAAGATATATTGTCCACTCCTTGCCACTTGTCCACTCACACACTGGCTTGCATATCCGGTCACTAGTGCTTGCGCAGCTTTTTAATCTTGGGACCTTCGCAAGGCGGCCTGACCGTTTTCCGTTCATGAGGAGCTGATGAGCTATCTCATTTGCGGTGACTCGGCTAGATGGTGGTGGTGGAGGTGGATTTCCAGTCAGTTTCCGGATGGCGTTCCATGCTTTCTTACTGTTGTGAGTCATATCTGTGTTGGTAACTGTATTGATCCACTTCTCCTGTCGAGTTTCACTAATCCGTGATAGCAACTCCTTGCCGACTAAGGTGGTCTCCTCGGAAAAAGGGTAACGGCTGTAGAGGTACTCGTACTCTTTAAGCAATTCTGCAGATTCTTTTGATAGTACTGGAATGTAAGATGTTCGACAAGCTCTAGGGATGCACTTACGTGATATTTTTGCCACTATGTCGGCTAATCTGTCATAGGTTTGTGGAGTTGGCGGAACATTAAGTAGGGCCTCGTCTATCAACTGCGAGAATTGTTTCCAGCTGGTCTTGGAGTAGTTAAACCGGCGCTTCAGAGGGACTTTAAGGGGACGTACAGCGGGCTGAATTGTGCACATGATTGGCCTGTGCTGTGTACGAGGTATTGGAGAGCATACGGTTTTGGTGCACTTTGAGCTTATGCTTTCGCTGCAAAGATCAGGTCTGGGTTATAACCACGCTTCCATCGGCCGCTGTTAAAAGAAGCCGGTTGTTTTGGGTCGTGAATAAGAGCCAGATCATTTGCTTTTGCCCACTCCTCAAACGTTTGCTCACTTGCGTCCTTAGTATTGTAGCCCCAGCTCGTACTGTGACTGTTAAAGTCACCGGTCACAACTTTGACAGCTTCGTTGTGAAAGTTTTCGGATGGTGAGAACCCAAATAGGGTGCCAGGGGGCTTGTACAGGGAAGTGACGGAGCAGTGGCCAAGGTCTATTGTAATGACCTCAATTCCGTTCTGGGTCGAATATTTGATAGACTTTGTGCTTACGCCGGGAGCAACAAACACTGCGTTACCGTGCTTCGGATGACAGACCTCGGCGATATTTCTGACTTGTCTTGTGAGAAACCCTTGATGTTGATAGATAGTAATATCGGTATGTGTGTAAACACAGGGCAGGTTTTAGGGCTGAACTAGAGGTGTTTGTCATCGTGGTGAAAGGGTTGACCAATCGGCGTATAGAACTCGCCGATTGTTACCAGGGTGCGCCGGACGTACGGAGGCTCATAAGATACGTCACGCGGGGAGGCTCCTTTCATGCAATGTTATAGTATCACAATTTGCTGATAACTTTGTTTTATATTGTAGCGAACATGGAATCTATGATATTATTTCAGATACACAAAATGCAATAAATGCTGTTTTTACTATATTAGAGCAATTAGGTTTAGAATTATCCATTCATAAATCGGAATTTTATATATTTAGTATAGGTCATAAAAGACAAACAATTGCTTTAAATATAAAGGGATCATCGGTATAATTAGAAGAAAACATTAAGTATTTAGGCATGTGGCTGGAGAGATCCTTACGCTGGGGAAAGCACTGAAACATGGGAGAAAACACTAAGATTTTTAAACTTACTTAAAGTTTTAGCAGGAAAGTCCTGGGGTATCCATCCAAAAAGCCTTCGCAGGCTGTATATTGCGCTATTCAGAAGTAGGATTGATTACAGCAAAACGCGTTTGACTAAATTAGGCAAGGTTCAAAACCAAGCTATGAGAGTAGTGGGAGGTTTTATACGAACCACTCCTATACATGTTATGGAATCCGAATTATGCATTCCTAATCTGTCTTTGAGGAGAAAATATCTTGCATTTAAATATTGTTTACAAGCTCAATCCTTCGAAAACAGTACAACAATAGATCTTCTTGATAGTTTAACCAATTACTCTACTAATAGCTACTGGCGAAATAAGAAAATAACACTATTAGCGACAGTATATACTAGTACCAAAGGAGACATGGTATCAGCTATTTACCCATTGGAAATGTTTAGTCTGGACACTTGGGTATCAAACATAAATATAGATAATGTTATACGAGACCCATTAGATAATTTTAATTTGGGTAAAAAATCATATGATACTAATGTATAAAAACATTGAACTGGAGGAATTGAATATGAAATATAATGGTTGGGTTATGTTATACACAGATGGTTCCAAAATGGTAGTCTCGGAGCTGCGTTTTATGATACTAGACATAAAGTTAGCGGTCTCTTTAAATTGACTAATATTAACTTATGTGTAATGACTAGGGAACTCGTTGCAATATCCGAAGCTCTAAAATATTTACAGAACTTGTGTAGGGATAAATTTGATGTTTTTGTGGATAGCAAAAGTGCTTTCCAGCATATAGCTCGGTGCGCCTCTGGCTGCAGAGGTACACTAATAGCTTATACTATTTTGAGACAAATTCTCCTTTTCGCGACGAATAACATTGAATTTATATTGCAATGGGTTCCGACACATATAGTGTTAGTGGGAAATGAGGAGACGGATCGGTTAGCCGGGAGGTCTACTTCGGATGGTGTTGAAATGAATATTAAACCTTGTTTTCCAGAAATGTTACCTAAGTATAAAAACATTTGTCACAGAAATTGGAAAGAATACTTCGATGAAAGGTCACTCGAAAAGGGAATTTGGTATAAGACTATCCAAAGTGAATCTCCTCGTATTCCCTGGTTTGCCAATACTAATCTCAACAGAACACTCGTTGTAATAGCCCATAGATTCCGTTACGGGCACCTTCCACTCAACAAGTTTCGCCATGTTATGGGGCAAAGATATTGTTTTTGTATACTGTATCCTTAAATCTGTGCCAATGGTTACTATATACTATCAAAATGTTAACAGAATACGTAGTAAATTGCAAGATTTTTATTTTAATGTTTTAAATTCTATCTATCTATCTATATCATCACGCCAGCTCCCTCGCGGGGTAGGCAGAGAGTACAGAGTTCCAACAGGATCTTTCCTTACATACCTCTCTGGCTTCCTCCACTCTCATAGTTCGTCTCATACACACTCGCCGGTTACGGAGACTCTTGACTTACCCTTCAGCTAAGACACGGTTTTAAATTCTAATTATGATATCGTATGCTTGACTGAAACTAATCTAAACAGTGGTATATATGATGGAGAAATTATCGATACTCGTTACAATGTATTTAGAAGGGATCGAGAAAATACCTGCTCATCCAAACGGGATGGAGGAGGAGTCTTAATTGGTATTCATAAGAAATATCATGTTATTCGTCAGGCATCATGGGATAGCGAAATGGAGGATGTTTGGATCACAGTTCTATCATCATCACTCTCCCAGAATATTCCAAATCTTAATATCTGTGTATGTTACTTACCCCCTGATATAGATTATGTCAAACTAGAAAATTTCTATGCCCACTGTCAGAAGCTGATCCTGAATGATTCTTCCGATGCTTCATATTTAATAATAGGTGATTTTAATACCCCAGATATTACTTGGTGCTCTTCCTTCATATCTTCTGGCAATTTGGGAGGAACTCTAAATAAAAAAACTCAACTTTTAGTTGAATTCGTTGCTACTTGTAATTTAAAACAATTTAATGATCACAAAAACGCCAATGGACGTTTGTTGGACTTAGTTTTCTCAAATTTGGATTGCATAACTGTTAATGATTCCTTACCATTGAGTAATTTGGATCGACATCATCCTGCGATCACAATCAATATAAACCAATCTAAAATGTCCGAAGGTTTGCAACGAAATATTAGTAAGCAGTTTAACTTCACTAGGTGCGACTTTAATAGTGTTATGCAACGGACGATTTAGCGCAGTGGTTAAGAGCTTGAGCTGCTCCGCCCACTGTGTCGAATAGTCGCGGGTTCGATTCCCGCACGGGACAAATCTTTGTGTGATCCACAATTATTTGTTCCGGTCTGGGTATTTGTTTGTGAATTTTCATGTTTGTAAACGCACCCACGACACAGGAATAAATCCTATGTTGGGCTACGTTTAAAAAAAAAAAAAAAAATGACTGGGAAAAGGTTTTAGCTCCTTCAGATGTTAATATATGCATTGAAAATTTATATCACACAATTTTTACTATTATTAGGAAGCACACACCGTTAAAAACTTTTAAGCCAAATTTTTATCCGGTATGGTATAGTAAACTCCTTATTAAGTGCAACGATGAAAAAAGAAGTACCATAAACTCTACAAAAAATACAATAATCCCCGTGACTACGACACTTTTTCGTTGCTGCGTAAAAGATTCAAAATTCTTTCTAAACAATGTTATAACAATTATTTATCCTCTATAGAAGATTCCCTTCATAACAACATAAAAAGCTTTTGGAGCCATGTTAACAATAAAAAAGGTCATGTATCTGTGCCGCATACCATGACACTTGGGCACTCCACTGCGTCAACTGGTCAAGAGATTTGTGAACTTTTTTCTTCGTTCTTTGGTTCAGTATTTATAAATGACAGTCCTGTTAGTAATACTGATGGCACTTGCAATTTAGCCATTGATAAGGACTATGTAAATGGTTCATTATCTTCAATATCACTCACTGAAAGGGATGTCTTACTTAAAATCAAACAACTCAACACAACCAAAGGCGCCGGTCCTGATCTTATTCCGCCTTTGTTTATTAAAAACTGCGGCAAAGAGTTGGCACCTCAATTTTGTATTATTTTTAATAAGTCGCTCCGCACCGGTGTTTTTCCAAAGTTTTGGAAAACTGCACACATTATTCCTGTTTACAAAAGTGGTGACAAAGCTAATTGTGCACATTATAGACCCATAAGTATTCTATCTTGTATTCCCAAATTATTTGAGTCATTAATTTACGACCACCTGTATAGCTATTTTAGTCCGATCATTACTGAAAGGCAGCATGGCTTCATTAAAAATAGATCAACCGTAAGTAACCTGCTCGAGTATAAGAACTATCTGTGCAAGACCTTTGCTGTCGGTGGTCAAGTCGACTCGGTTTACACTGATTTTTCCAAGGCATTTGACAAAGTTAGTCACAGACTACTTTGTCATAAACTTGCCTTATACGGTATCAGCGGCAGCTTATATCGCTGGATATGTTCATACCTTAACAACAGAAGCCAGTTGGTAGTTCTGAAGGGTTTTCTCTCGTCACCGGTTGACGTAACATAAGGAGTGCCACAAGGGTCTCACCTAGGACCTCTCTTTTTTGTAATTTTTATTAACGATCTCGTTACCCAATTATCATGCCAATGTCTCTTATTTGCCGATGATATGAAGATCTTCAACTCCATATCATCTGTTGAGGACTGTCTTGTTTTACAAAATGACTTATATACTCTGTCTGCCTGGTGCAATCTCAACCGTATGCATCTTAACGTTAATAAGTGTTACATAATATCCTTCACAAATAAGCGCAATAAAATTACTAATAAGTATATTATAGATGGTAAGGAGCTAAACCGCTCTTACATTATCAAAGATTTAGGTGTTTCTCTTTGATGATAAGCTCTCTTTTCGGTCGCACTATCAGTACATTACGTCTAAAGCAAATAAACTATTAAGCTTCGTTCTTAGGTCTACCAAAAACTTCAAAAAGCCCGAATGTCTACTTCTGTTGTTCTTCGCACTTGTGAGAAGTGTCCTGGAGTATGCAAGTCCAATATGGTCTCCTTTCTACAAAGCTCATATAAACGAGATAGAAAAAATTCAAAAAAAGTGCATCTGAATCTTAGGTTATCGGCTCAAAGCAGGTCGTTCTAACACTACTTACGAAATGAGACTGACTCAATTCGGCATCCAATCACTCGAAACAAGACGAAAAGTTTCCGATTTCATTTATTTATACAAAGTGCAATGACATGCAATGATCGATTCACCAAAGTTACTTTCACAAATAAGTTTTAATATAAAATTTAGGGCTCGCAGGTCTGACAAAGCTAATCTTTTCGCGATACAAATTCATAAAAATAATATTTCTTATTTCAATCCTCTAGTACGAATGCTTCGGCAGTATAATGATTTGGCTAAGTCTAATCCTAACCTTGATTTTTTTGAAAATCAAATCTGTAAATACATTAAAAGTGTAAAAATATCCTTCATAGAACACATAGTTAGTATTATATGTAATAGTATCTTCTCTTCTTGCAATTTCGTACGTTTTAATTTTAATTTTAGCACTCACACGATAACTTTATTTTCGCCCTTTCGCTAAATACTGTTTATGCTGAATGTACATATTGTGGTTTGCAATCTAGATCTTTACTATAAATTGAATTGTTTAATATCCACCGATTGTTAACTGTGTTGTATATCAATAAAAAAAAAAAAAAAATTTTGACGTATTCACACCGTTGCATCCTGCGTCCAGCACACGATATCTGTGCGGTGTCTGCACGCGTGATCTTGTGGAGATACTGATCGCCCTCACAGACGCCACCGCGGACGCCATCACGGACGCGGCTGGACTCGTTGGTTTGACCGTACCTTAAAACGATTGGCAGTATACTTAGGCGTAGAACTGTATTTTTAAAGTAACAACTTACTCGTCTATGGATCGGAAAATTGCCTCTTTTTATACTTCAGCACTTAAATAAAACGTGATATTTTATATAAGCTGTGTTAACAATAAAAAAATGTTAATATTCCGCCGTAGGCTTTACAGAGGTTATCAAATCGTACACGTGTAACGATGTGGGCGTAATTTGGTTAGATTGAGACTTCTTCAAAGTATATATAATTATAATAAAAGCGAAGTAGGTAGAAGTAATTTTATTTTGCGTTGGGTTTTTGTAGAATCGTAGGTTGGCCTGTTTATTATTTTTTAAAGAAAAGATAAAAAAAACATGACGCCTATAATCCCCAAGTGGGGGTCGCAGAGGTATACTGCGTACACCCACTTTTCGCCAACGATGTTAGGTCCCTTATAATAGGGGGCCAGCCTATTGCTATAATCCGGGCACAATACCAGTCTCCGGACTAGTACTGGGAATTTGTCATTAGAACAACTACATTTGTCCGACCTAGGATTGAAATCTGCGACTTCGTGATTACAGAGCGAAGCGCTTTGCCATTAGACCAACGAGGCAGTCTATACAAAATATATAAAGAAAATAATGAAACATGTCATGCTTGTATTCCCCAAACAGGGGTAGCAGTGGGACTGTACACCAACATTTCACCGATGATGTTAGATTCCCATTAATAGGAAGCAAGCCTATTGTTATCATAACAGGTATAAATCCAGACTCCGGACAGCTAGTATTAAGATTTTTTTCAACATTTCTAATTCATATCTAATTAGTATTACTGTACTCTATAATAATAATAATATCAGTTTTTACTGTCCCACAGCTGGGCAAAGGCCTTCTTCACAAATCGAGGTGAGAGAGATTAGGCCATACTCCACCATGCGGACCCAGTGCGGATTGGTGGAGCCAACCTGCTGCTGGAGCTTATCAAGCCGCCTTTCTATTTATAAGGCTTCCAACTTGGCTTAATGACTACCAAGCTAAGTAGTAACCGGGACCAATGGCTCAACATGCCTTCCGAAGCACGGAGACGCTCGAATATGAAAATGCCACAAACCCCCACCCATCTCAGAACGAGCGAGTCAAACGCTGTTTAACTTTAGTGATCGGTAAAAACACCGCGGTCGCACAGCACTACGAGCGCCTCTGTACCCTAGCAAACTCTATTATTCTCGAAACGCTTTATTTTTCTGCAAACGCGCTATATTACAAGTATTTAGCAATTCTACGCATCGTTCCATTTTTAAGTGTAATTAACAAATTAGTGGAAATCTAAAGGATCTCGTGCCGCTTGCCGTACCACGTAACGTTCCATAATAGCGTTTTCGTGTTTTACGAATTCATAAATTCCCGTTGTCACCCGATAAGGAAAATCTTTGGTAAATCTAGGTAACAATTGGATGAGAAACATTTTTATTGCGCTTGTTTCGGGGCGATTTTCTACGATAAGGGAAGGTAACATGCAACTGTAATAAGACTATTTTCACAAGCTTTTAACTCGATATATTCGTGATATCTTTTCGGGTCAAATTTTGTGATGCATTTTTCGAGCACTTGCTGTCATCCGATTCACATGAAAATTGGCACAGGTATGTAACTTCGGTCACAATAGGTACAAAAAAGTGTGAAAGTCTGATAATGGAGTCAGAAGGTGGTTTCACTATGACAAAATTGTTTTGATTGACAGGAGTCGGCGACAGGTGTTCATACTTCTTGTAAAACTAGAAGAAAAATGTAAAAATTTCTCCTTTAGTGTGCTATAATAAACTTTATTTATTTCAAATACATTTCTAAAACGTATTTCTCAATACGCACACATACACGTACAAGTTTCACTGTGAATTGGGGTATAAAAAAAAGAGGTAAAATAATTAAGTTTGGAAATATGAGTATCATATTGAATTTATGGAGCAATTATCTAATCGAGGTGTCTGAGGTCTTGCGTTACTTACGATACACATTGTATATAGATCCTTTTTTCGGGGATTATCATACATCATCATCATTATTATCATCAATCAGCCCATATCAACCCATTATATTGTATACGTCTATCCTCTATCATACATCACGAAGATCGTCATTCATCATCTCAGACTATACTTGTCCTCTGCTGAACATAGGCCTCCCCAATCGCGCTCCACCGTAACCGGTCCGATGCCACCTGCATCCAACGACTGCGATCTTCACAAGATCGTTCATCTTTTTTTCATCTTTTTTTTTTTTTTTTTTTGAGCCCCACACTAGGATTTATTCCTGTGTCGTGGGTGCGTTTACAAACATGAAAATTCACATACACAAATACCCAGACCGGAACAAATAATTGTGGATCACACAAAGATTTGTCCCGTGCGGGACACGAACCCGCGACTATTAGACGCAGTGGACAGAGCGGTTTAAGCTCTTAACCACTGCGCTAAATCGTCCGTCATCTCAGACTATACTTGTCCTCTGCTGAACATAGGCCTCCCCAATCGCGCTCCACCGTAACCGGTCCGAAGCCACCTGCATCCAACGACTGCGATCTTCACAAGATCGTTAGTCCATGTGGCAGGCGGCCGGCCCACGCTGCGCTTGCCAAAACGTGGTCTTCACTCTAAAATCTTTCTGCACCAACCCCCCAGCTGACCTTCGTACAAGATTGTCATTAAAAGATAATATTTAACATTTCATTCGGTACTCTGGTGTTACCGAATGGTCAGTGACTGCATGTGTCGAAGTCGTGGTTGCATTTTTAGCTATCACCATTTTGTTCAAATAAGCTGCAAGTGGTTATTCGTCGCCAACAACCTGGAAAAAGAATTGTTATTTTATACACCTTCGAGATACTCTATAACAGAAACAACTAATTTCTAAATTGGATACTCCAATTAGAATCCAATGCGAATAGCGTTTCTATCTTTAAGTTCTAAAACATCGCTGAACTTCAAAGGGTTAAGTTTGGATTCCCACAAAGTTCTTATTGTCCGGTCTTTTGTGCTCCCGGAGCTCGTCCTTAAGTTGGAAAGTCGTAACTTTGCATAATTACAGGCCACGGCAAGACTGTCTCGGATGGATGGGTTGTAAAGGCCATCTCCGTTTAAGAACGTTTCACCTAATTTTCACAATAAGTTACTTAATTGGTGTTGCTTTGGTAGGTCTTGTTGCGTACTTTAGCGTTGAAGTTTCTTGATCACTAAGTACTTTTTAGGGAAGTTCACACACCTTACCTAATTGCAATCCTTCTTGTTATGATTAAAGATTTTTTGCTTTAAAAGGTGGCACGATTTATAGAAAACAATGTTTAGTAGCAAGAAAACGAAACGCGTGGAGTTGAATGCTTCATTCGAGAAGTGAATGCTGCTTTGCAGGGAACAGAGTGAATGGTGCGATGGGAAAGCTACTTGGGAGCCGGCACTTAAGCCTAAAAGCGCAGCTGGCCATACATAACGGAGTGCTTGTCCTAACGCTGTTATATGGCAGCGAGAGCTGTAAGAAAGAGAATGAAAAAATTGGATAAATACGGTGGAAATGCGAGCTCTGCGGAAGATGTGCGGAGTGAAGCTGACCGACCGTATTCGCAACAGTGTAGTAAGAAAGCGAGTAGGTTTGAAAGATAGTATCGGTGTAAAGATGAGAAAGGGTATGTTCCGTTGACTCGGGCATATAGAAAGAATGTCCGAAGAAAAATGACAAAACTGATATACAATGCAAAAGTGGAAGGATGTAGGTACCGGGGAAGACCTAGACTATCTTACCATGACCAAATAGACCGGGTCTTATCTGAAGGACAATTCAGGAGTCTCCGTAACCGGCGGGCGTAACAAACAGTTACACCTTGCTTATTACTAAATAATACATTTTTATAAGAAATATAAATGTGCACTCACAGCGTTATCCACGAGATATGGCAAAACGATAGCGTATTTAGTTCGGGCAATTGTGTTCGAAAGTCAAAAAGGGATACCACGTATTCCAAATGCTAGGGGCATTAAGTGTAATAAGGTTTGTGCCCTTCGACCCAAAGCCGGGTAAAACATCGCTGGCCCAGGGGAAACTTCCGTACCCTCGATTCATTCGACCGGTACTGATATAAGGTACGTAGATGGAGACAAACGTGAAGGAGATGTGTACTTTTTTGCGATTTGTTTGATTGCCAGAGGCGATACAATGTACCGACTGGATGATAATATTGTTTATATTAGCTGGCTTCATCGTGTTGATATTGGATAAGTCTATACTTATACTATCATAAGTCTAAAATAACAGCGACTGTAATTCTTCTGCAGTTTTCTCAAAAAATATGAATCGTATTTTATCTAGATTATTATTTAAAAATATGGAACGCGTTAAGCTACAGACTGTTTTTTTTTTTGGCGGGAAATCGAAGAGTGATGGTGTCAATTTGTTTTAATTTCCAAAACTTGTGTTAATTCGAATTATAATGTGTAATGTTGGTGGAATATTAACCATTTTGTGTTCCTATATGTGCATGAGTGAAGGTAATTGTAAGAAAGTGATAAAACGTGCCTTTTCGATTTCCCTCAAAACGGCCGTCGCAATTGGTATGTAAAGTATCCATCACTTTACTATCCAGGGTGGGCACTTCATTAATTTCATTATCATCTTCGTCATCAAGTTCATTGGGTAGTTGAATTAATTTAGAAATGAATATTCGTAAACTTTGTACAATGGCATAATGTAAACGCAATTGCCACAATAACAAAAAAAAGCTACAGACTTATCAGAAGGAAGTGACCTAAGTCAATATTCGATTAGGTTTAATTAATTTCGTAAGTTTTCAATCAATCTTTTTTCATTTTAGTTGTAGAAGTCATCAGTTATTGACTTTTTCGTATTTAAGAACGCATATCATTCATATTCGTTTAATAATCTGTGATGCGTTTAGTTAGACATTCTTAAAATAACTCAAAATCATTATTCGTACAAGTTGATGACCAGAGAGCATAGCACGAAGAGATTGACGTTAGCGTGACGCTATCCATAAAGTGTGCTGTCACGGTCGTCTGTATTTAATAAATCTGTAGCGTGAAAAGGATAGCCTATCATCTCAATAGCGTTACGATAATATCACGCTGTTCGTGGTTAGGTTACAGGTCACACTTATTCTACGTTTATACTACGAGCGCTTTTTAAACGCGTTCTAGTTAAGCGCTGAAAAGACAAAAGAATGGCTATAAGGCTTAAAGTCTCGCTGTATCGCCAATATCACGGCTCAGATCATTTATTGACTTTCTGCGGGCCCATACAACGACTGCAATGGCTACCCCAAGTTTATTCTACTCTAAAAAACCTTTTAGAGGAAAACTTTACCCTTAAAAGACGTTTTCCTGTGCATTCGCAAAACCTGTCTTTCACGGCTGTCTAAGTAGACAAATAACTAATAGACAAGTAACTAATTTGAATATAATTTCAATTAAAATAGTTTGCAGTTGATGTAACATTAAGTTTTGAATTGAAGCGAACTCTTGCATCAAAAGAATCAAGTAAACCCACTCAGGTTTAATTGATTTTTCACCTGCTTACCTAGTATAAAATATGTGTGAAATCCAGACTAATATTACAAATTTGGAAGTAGCTCTGTCTCTCTGTCTGTTTGTCTGTTACCTTTTCACGACCAAACCGCTGAACAAATTTTGATCAATTTCGGCAAGGACATGTATTTTATCCAGGGGATGGACATAGGCTACCTTAAGTCTCAAAAAAATAAAGGTGTGAAATACACGCGAACGAAGTAGTGGGTATATCTATATCATCACGCCATATCCCTTGCGGGGTAGGCAGAGAGTACAGAGTTCCAACAGGTTCTTTCCTTATATACCTCTGTGGCTCCCTCCACTCTCATAGTTCTTATTATACATGCTCGCCGGTTACGGAGACTCTAGACTTGTTCTTTAAACAAGACTTGGTCTATTTGGTCATGGTAAGATAGTCAAGCACCCCTTCCTTTCACTTTCACGACGAAGTAGTGGGTACAGCTAGTAAATAATAAATTAGTGAATTTACGTAAACGTTGCGAGTTTGTATCTATGAAAAGGTTATTAGCTACAATATGGATGCTAGTTATTAAGTCAGTGGACCTCTGCCACCCCCGCTTGGGGAATATCGGCGTGATGGTGTGTGTGTTCAAAATTTTAATTTAAGATGAAATAATATTAATATCCAATGTGAGCAGCTACAATATCGTTAGCTACTACAAATCCAACGCAAATATTCAAATGGTTCATTAAGCATGATAATATCCTGTGATGTCCTCATGCTTGACAAGAATGATTTATATCCCTATCACCATAGCTTCACAATCCACAAATATGAAAACAACAGCAAACTTCGATCAACATCGATGCGCACAGAATATAAAAACTCCATGGAAGTGGGTATAATAAGATTAGCAGATTCGGACGGATAACAACAAAGAGCACAATTTGGACCTCCAACGCTTGACTGATCCACACTGTTATCCTATAGACCAAATCTCAAGCAAAATACGGGTGTTTATATCAGTTCAAATCTGCTGGGATGATTACCGATGAAGGTCGGGCACCGAGCTAACGACGCGACGTAACAGCTTTACTGGCGGAGCTTCAATTGTTTCGGATTTATTTGTTCCCAAACATCTGGAAGTGCCCAAACAGGTTCCATTTTGGGAACTATTAAAATTGTAGTCGTTGAAACTTTTTCTGCTGGAATTTTTTTGTGATTGTTTTTTTCGGCAAGAAATTTAGAATACTGGAAATGGAAGTTAGCGATGATATGATTTGTCTCTGTAATCTTGTTATTCATACTTTTATTATTTTCATATCCATTAGGATTAAGAACTTTGTTTGAAAATTTATTATCATATAGTACATTGGGTGATTAAATATGTACCTAAATCTATGAAAGCTCTTTTAACAGTATAGTTTTTCCGCTTAAAGTTCTTATCTAAAAAAATATCACTATCATAGCCGTGAAGCTTACCTATTCTCCTATTGGGCTACCCGTATCCAGGAAAAACTGATCGAAACTGATCTTTCCTTGCAGACATCGAGATGTAACACCACCCACCACCGACAGCAATTTTGACAGCTGTTTTGCTTTTCGGTGTTCATGGATACTATTTTAAATCATAAAACAGGTTTATTTTTGCTCATCGGCAATGTCATTCTTTAGAAACAACCAACAACCTCGACCAGAAGTCGTCTATAAGTTAATGAAATATTACTACTCAATAAAACTGTTTTTCGTTTGAATCCTCCTTTTACCAATAATACTGCTGCATCTAAATTGGACAGCCGTCCATTATAAAAGTTCGGCAATGAGTTATCTGCCCCGATGATTTAAACGGCCGTAATCTTTTAAACAAAATCTCTCATATGCCACTTTATCAGTTTTATTTTCGAACAAATTTAGAGATAGGAAAAGAATAAATCCTATTGGATCTCAGCACTTTACTAACCCTGTGACCCTAACCCTGTAGACTTGAATAATGTTTTTTAATAATTGATATGATATTGGTTCTTATTCGCTATGACCGAACGCAAGGCGTTATGATAACTTCGTAAAATGATCGTGTGATGGTATTTTGTATGCCAAATAAGAGTCAAGGACAACTAATTTATAAATACTTATTGAAAATCGACGACGACGACGACTGCTTGGTCTTATGGTTGAGCTGCTTCCCTCATCGGATTCAGTAGTTGCAGGTTCGATCCCTTCATCGTACATTTTTTTAGAATAAAATATAATCCTCTTTATTGTACATCAACAAAATTATAAAAATAACAAATGTGTAAAATAAGTCACTGATACAACACTCAAGCTAATTCTTCCAGAAAAACTATACAAAATATTAGTAAGAAAAGGAAATAGGATAGTGTATGTGTGGGGAAATTTAAGCGTTTTACCAGTCAAAAACTTGTGCTTAATTAATTGTGACTATAATGCTTACAAGGTCTTTGTAACTAAGCATAACATTGATACCTTCTTAGATGATAAGTTGTGGCCATCTGGAGTATCATTTAGGCGATTTGTGCATTACCATATGAGGCGAAACAATAATGAAGTTGAAAATACAGATAGCAAAAATGGTCAATCTTAGTAGAATAGTAAGTTTCAATTGCAAATCACTCAAGAGGTCATTGGAAGGAATCAGAGCTTTGTGTGAGTCAGCGGACGTGGTAGCCCTCCAGGAGACATGGTTGCTGCCACACGATTTGCCGCTACTTAGCACAATCGATGATAACTTCGGGTGTACAGGAACGTCGGCTGTGGACACCGCGGCAGGCCTGCTGAGCGGAAGACCATACGGTGGCGTCGCATTATTGTGGCGTAAGAGTGCGTTCGAGTCAGTGTTGCCGATCGATTGTAATAATGTGCGAGTGTGTGTGGTCAACATAACTGTAAGTAGTAGATCTGTAGTGATTTTCAGCGTCTACATGCCCACGAACTCTAATGACAATCTTCCTGAGTTCACAGCTTGTCTAAGTACTATTCGCTCAATAATTGAAATAGAGGAGAATAAGGGCGTTGAAGCTTTTTATATTATAGGAGACTATAATGCACATCCGAACGAGTTGTTTTATAATGAAATGATAAACTTTTGTCTGGATCAAAGTTGGTTCTGTGTAGATGTGAATATGTGTGACAGTAATACCTACACTTTTACAAGCGAATCTCATGGCTGTAACAGATGGTTGGACCACTGCATAGTCACTGAGTCTGCGCGGCAATCTGTTGTTAATGTGACAGTACTCTATGACTTGTATTGGTCTGACCATTTTCCGATTGTGGTCGAATGTGATTTACATAAAATTAAGCCTAAATTTGTAGATAAGGTAAATAATAAACCTGCAAATCGTGTTATATGGGGTGAGAGGTCGCCAAAGCAGATTAGCGAGTACCACGACCTCTGTCACTCTGGACTAAGGCTGATAGATGTTCCTTGTGAGCTGCATGGTTGTTGTGATAGGCTGTGTGATCACAAGGAGCATCGCTCGGTTCTTGATGAAATGTATTTAAATATTGTAAATACACTTGCAATGTCCGCAGTACAGACCTATAGGACACAGTGTCGGAGGAAGGGTGGCTATATCACCGGGTGGAATAAATATGTCGCCGGCGCACACCGCGAGGCGCGGCTTAAATTCCAAGTGTGGACTATGGCCGGTCGCCCGGCCAGTGGTCGTGTATTTAATGATATGGCGGAGGCGAGGAGACATTTCAAGGCTAAACTCAAGTGGTGTCAAAACAGGCAAGATCAGCTTAGAATGGACCATCTCGCGTCCAACCACGCTACTAAGAACTTTAAGCATTTTTGGAAAAACACTAATAAGATGAATGTAAGACCGAGTCTCCCGGTGAGTGTCGGTGGTATTACTGACCACAAGCATATTGCCGATTCTTTTAGGGACCATTTTTCTGTGCGGTCGCCCTTAATCGCGGTTCCTCATTACGCAAACGATACGGAGACCATGGCGACAAAACGGAACCCAAAGATACCAGCTAAGATAGTGGCTAGAATTATCTCAAAAATGCAACGTGGAAAGTCACCGGGTCACGATGGTCTCAGTATCGAACATTTTAAGCATGCGGGTATCCATCTGCCCAGGGTGTTGTCACTGTTTTTTACACTGTGCTTGGGGCACTCTTATCTGCCGGAACCGCTTATGCAGACGATAGTCGTTCCCATAGTTAAAAACAAGACTGGTGATACATCCGATATAAATAACTATCGACCCATCTCGCTCGCTACTACCACGGCCAAGGTGCTTGACGGTCTGTTGAATGACTGTCTCTCCGAGCACGTTAAGGTGCATGATGCCCAGTTTGGGTTCAAGACAGGAGTATCAACGGAGAGTGCCATCCTGAGCCTGAAACACACAGTCAAGTACTACACTACGAGGAGGACGCCGGTATACGCGTGTTTTCTTGACTTGTCGAAAGCGTTTGAACTCGTCGCATATGATATACTATGGGACAAGTTGGGAGACACGGGTGTGCCGGCGGAATATACAGCACTTCTCAGATACTGGTATGCTCACCAGAAGAATCAGGTGAGGTGGGTCGGTGCTTTGTCGGATGAGTACAGGATGGAATGTGGTGTACGACAAGGGGGGTTAAGCTCTCCTCTGTTGTTTAATCTATATGTTAACCAGCTTATAGAGCGGCTGAGTAATACACATGTCGGTTGTCATATTGACAGTACTTGTGTCAATAATATAAGTTACGCGGACGACATGGTCTTGCTCAGTCCAACTATAAGCGGGCTGAGAGAGTTACTATCGATCTGCGAGACGTATGCGAAGGTGCACGGCCTTAAATATAACTCACAAAAAAGTGAGATGCTGGTGTTTAAAGCACCTAAACAACAGCCTCGTCGTGTACCTCCGGTATATCTCAACGGCATAGTACTCAATGTGGTTGATAGTTTTAAGTACTTGGGTCACATTGTCACCAGTGACCTACGAGATGATAGGGACATAAAGCGAGAGCGCAGGGCGTTGGCGGTAAGAAGCAATATGCTTGCTCGTAGGTTCGCTCGCTGCACGACAGACGTCAAAGTATGTTTATTCAAAGCGTTCTGTCAGTCCTTCTACTCGAGCGGCCTATGGGTATCATATACAAGCCGAGTCTACAACATCCTGCGCGTACAATACAACAACGCCTTCAGAATGCTGTTGCGACTGCCATGGCGCTGCAGTGCGTCGGGAATGTTTGCCGAAGCTCGCACGGATGGCTTTCACGCCATAATGCGTAAAAAAGCGGCTTCCTTACTGCAGCGCTTACGTGGCACTCGAAACAGTGTACTGAAAATGATTGTTGACAGACAGGACTGTCCCATCCAAAAACATTGGGTGGAGATAGTTATGGGTGCGCGTAAATAAACATCTAACGTCACGCCTGTCTTCCCCGCAGGATCAGTACAGGAAAACTTATGGTGCACCAAAAACTTGTCGCAATATTAATAGCAAAAGTACTAACAATACTAACGTAGCATATAAGCAAAGCTATTACTAACTTATCACTAACAACTCTTATGGACTTAATGTCTGAAATAAAGATATTTTATTTTATTATTTATTAATCAGGTTATAAGACGCGCTAAGTCCATGAAAATATTTAAGCGTGACATTAAAGCACATTTTCTACAAACTTAATACTTCTAAATTCCCTTTCTAATTTTTACACCGCTCGTTTTTCAATAGTTTCTTCTTAACTCCTATACTTATTAAGTCATGTTATATTATTTATATTATGTATAATAAGTAAAATTGTTTTTTTTCATATACATTAAATTGTTTATAATTAGTAAAATTCTATTAAAATGTTGCACTCTGCCCATTTTTATCGTAACCATCTTTGTCCTCTACCTAAAGGTTGCCTGGAAGAAATCGCGATAAGGTCGCCTGATCATTTTTAGGGTTCCGAGAACCCTTAGGTGTTTGACGTTCATGTATTGGTATAACAAGCCATCTTCAAGCTGTTGGTCCGATTTACGCAGAATGAGATCACACTGCCTTGGAGTCAATGATTAATTTTATTAATGACATGCATTAGAGTATAGTATTAACAATCTTTTTATTTCTATGAGTACAAACTTAAGGTTAGTTTGCCTTACTTCTTAAGGTAAGTCATTTGTCTTACGTGTGGGCTAACATTCTATTTTTAACCGACTTAAAAAAAGGAGGAGGTTCTCAATTCGACTGTATATTTTTTTGTATGTATGTTACGCGATCATTCTGCCAATTATGAATCGATGTTGATGATTCTTTTTGCATTGGGTTCAGTATAGCTCCAAGGTGGTCCTATTTTAATTTCATCGGTATTCGACCTTGGACTTTGAAAATACACCATGGAACTCCTTAACAACAAACAATACGAATGCCTAGATTGAGATATTATGGGTATTATGTCAACCCTGCCATAGAACTAACCAGAATATTAACCAACTTCAAAAAAGGAGAGTTTGACAATTCGTCTGTGTTTTTTTATAACGTCTTTATCTATGAACTGATTTGATGATTCTTTTTGTACCGTGTTTAGTATAGTTTCAAAGTGGCCCCATTTTAATGAAATCAGTATTGAACTTTGGACTTGGAAGATATACCAGGGGACTCCTTAACGGCGAACAGCACGAATATATAGATTATGGTTATTATATCAAACCTTACTGTACAACTCAGCACAATAATATAATATAGGTATATAAATATTAGTAAATAGTTTACTCGTCACTTAAAATTGTAAAACAAATCTTTTTTAAAAATAAGTAGTCCGACTTCGAGAAACAAATTATTTTTTGGTTTTTGAAGTCGGTTTACTTTTAAAAAAAAATATATTTTTAGTACAATGCTTTCCCGTTTTTAGGACCGAACATAATTTAAGCTTTAAGTTTAATTATTAATACATGTTTTCAACTAATACAATATTTAGTTGTTGGGCGGCTACTTTAGGCAAAGTTCTCTTCGTGTAGACATGGGTTGCTGTACGCTAAGCTTAAATAATCAACTTAATCCTAACTTAACGCTTAATGCGCTATTACTCTTTCGACGAAAACGGTTTCATGCTTTTGTAATTTGTAAGTTTGATGAATTTTATGCACCATATATACATAACCTTTGGCTAATTAAATATTAGATATTTAGGAAATAAGACAATTTTTTGGATTTATCGCGGTTTATTTTTGTAAGTTTCTGATGTTTCAAGTGCTTTACAACATCCATGGTCCCGGGAGGGACTGAGGTGCTTGATATCCAAAAGTCATAGTTATTCTGGAGTACCTTCTAACTCATTTATTTTTGAGATAAAATCCGAAAAAATAGATTTATTTCATATGTCGTGTAATTTTAAAAACTTAACACGGTGGCGTTATATTGAGTTGTTGGGTGGTTCCGTTGGCCACCTTTCGGCTTTATCATCAGACCCTGAACACCATCTGGTTGTATAGTACTTGTCAATACCAATCTAACAAACCTAAGCACGAGGGGGTTACGTTTTATATTTCACATGTTTCTATGGCCACCTGTGGACTCCGTGGTACCATATTATTGCATTATCACCGACTTTACAAACGTATGCCAAATTTCAGCTCAATTGGATACCCGCTGAAAAATAAATCACAAGGTTTGAACCGAAAAGACAGACAGACAAACATATGAACATTGAAAGGTGAATAAAAGCTTGTAAAAAGCTGATTATCTCGTTAGCCTATTTGCGGTCACAAAACGGTCGGAAAAAGTGTCTTATATGATGTCAATACGCTCATTACATTAGGAGCTCCATCTCTCATCTTCAGCAAAATGTGGGTGTACACTTTGCCACCCTCATTTGGATAATATCTAAAGGTGGAACGCCGTCTTTTTTATGTCGAAAGCCAAGATAAGTAACATGACAAGTCAGTGCCGTCTACAATTTAATAAGCACGCCATTAGTTCAAACACTATTTTTCTTTCGGTATATCACTCGTATTTTCACACGAGGTATTACGTCACTATTCATTTTAGCCCAGCGCCGTTTTGATATACAAAACATAATATACTTCACACCTTGTCAAGTAAATATGTTGGATTTGAAAGCGAAACGTTGTTACAGGTGAAATATGTTATACCTTATCCTTGGATTCAGCTTTTTTTTCTTTGAATTATTTTGTCAAACATATTTTTTAGTTTTTTCGTCACCAGGATTGTTGAATTATGTAACTTCTTCAGCTAGTAGCGTTGAGCAAGAAGATCTATTCGGGTCACAGCCTTAAAGCAGGCTCTCTCTCTTCTTTTAGTTCTTTGTGGGTTTTGCATCAGTAAAATATTCAGCGTTCGTCGTCGTCGTCCATTGAAGTTTTAAGAGCCATTTGCAGCCATGTTTGATTCGAAATAAAGGATCACCTTAAGAATCCGTTTATAAGATTATTGATTTTTAGTCAACTAGGTAGAACTCGGCAAATATTAAATAAATAAATAACTTGAGCAATAACTTGCATATACACGTAAGCGTTGAGTCAATCTTTGGAGGAGGTATTTGTGCTGCAGTGGACTACTTTCCAACTAATGATGATGATACGTTATTATTATAAGTTATTGGGACACATGTTGAACAGTAAATTAACTTACTAATAAGCCCTTCAAGAACCCGTTGCATGTCAGGTTTTGTGTAATTTACGGCTCTTATTTAAACAGGATTGGTTCTTAAATAAAAAAGCATCTGACATTTAATTATCCTGCCAGTAGTAGATTTAACACGGATGATATTTAAAATAGGAACAGCTATCTGAATGCTTCTAACAATTCTTTTTAAAATTATAACGATGGTCAATGTGTCGGATTTCCCATAATATATGGTCTTGTTATGGTGTCTTCATATTATGCAAAATGAGAGCTAATATGGTTTGCACATTCATCGGCCTCTCGGTCGCCGTCACTATAGCTGCTGTGTCCACACAGAACGAACAAAATACACATTGAAACGTTAACATTGAGCTAAACTACAGCAAAATTAACTCGATGGGTGTATTCCAATTTGCTCAATGACTGTATTCTGTTTGCAACTTATTCGGAATTGATTGAAGTCCGTATGGTTACTTATTTAGTTTAACTTTTGAGAATTAAGGTTACTAAATCGATTTCGACCCTAGGTAAGCAGGTGTGAACAACTTGGTGAAATTGGGCTTAAGCGATCTGACCTATGCATGTAGTAACATATACATTTGTAAAAAAAGAATATTACCGATTTGAAAAATTGAGTGTTCACTGACTTTTGTCACTGATTGTACGTGATAGATGAAATAAGGGTTAGAACAGTAACAAAAGAGAATCAGCCTTTTAGTTGGCTAATTTATTTATACAGTATCGAAGGGGAAAGCTTTGATAATCCTTCTGACATGCACATGTACCAAACCGCTAATCGAATTACGCTTGCCCTAACGGCCGTATACGGGCGGAGCTTCCGTGACGTATTAATTTAACTTTCATAATTCTAGTGTTTTGTTTGAACGTGATAAGGCTATTTTTGAGGAAGAAGAGGCCGAGTTAAGAATTAGGTCGATGATGTATATCGTTTCACTGAACTTCTTTTAAAACCGTTTTTTACCTTTCATATGAATTAAGTGATATCGGATAGATCAAGTATAAAACTACATTAAAATACCAGAAAGAAGTAAAAAATAATTTATATCAATTATAAGTAAGTTTTTTTTCATTAATAGAGAGGTACCCATATCTTCGGAACGTATCCTGGCTTTGATTATGATGAGTCAATGATATTTTCTAGCTGTCATTAGTGCGACTTTGCAGCTAAAAGAACAAACGTATCGTGTAACTAAGCCTATTTTAAAATATCTAAATTATAAAGAGGTTCGTTCGTAGCCATGCGGGATTGCAATATTCTAGCGATCAACAAAGTTACCTAAGTAGTGTTTGCCTGAGTCAATCTATGGTGGGTCTCTATCTGTGCTTTGGTAAATGCGTTACTAACAGGTTTCGGCTGCCACTTACCGTGGTAGTCTTTAACCTGAAATGGATACCTTGGCTTGATAAGTTCATACACTAGGTGGCCACAAAAATCTGTACTATTTCCACGTCGTGAAAACCTAACCTCCCTTACCTCGGTTAATGAGGACCCTTGTTTAGCAGCAAAACAGTGTTATATGATTAATAAAGCCATAATATCAGGTGACTGCGCAGCTTATACCTGTTTCAGTTTTTCATTCCAGCCCAACGAGCTAATAACGACTTTGGTGAACAGAAAAAGTTAAAATAGATCCCTATAAAACATGGGTGTGGAAAGAGCTTGTTATTTGAGCGCGGTCGTAGGCGTTGGAGCCTCGTAGGTGGTGACATTTGTGCCTCGCTGCGAACACCCGCTACTGTTTTTGTAACTAATAATACACAGTATAAATTACATTAATTCACCATACCATTCATAACGGAGTGCTTGTCCCAACGCTGTTATATGGCAGCGAGAGCTGTAAGAAAGAGAATGAAAAAATTGGATAAATGCGGTGAAAATGCGAGCTCTGCGGAAGATGTGCGGAGTGAAGCTGACCGACCGTATTCGCAACAGTGTAGTAAGAAAGCGAGTAGGTATGAAAGATAGTATCGGTCTAAAGATGAGAAAGGGTATGTTCCGTTGGCTCGGGCATAAAGAAAGAATGTCCGAAGAAAAATGACAAAACTGATATACAATGCGAAAGTGGAAGGATGTAGGTACCGGGGAAGACCTAGACTATCTTACCACGACCAAATAGACCAGGTCTTATCTGAAGGACAAGTCAGGAGTCTCCGTAACCGGCGAGCGTAACAAACAGTTACGCATTGCTTATTACTTAATAATACATTTTTATAAGAAATATAAATGTGCACTCACAGCGTTATCCACGAGATATGGCAAAACGATAGCGTATTTAGTTCGGGGAATTGTGTTCGAAAGTCCTTACTCTTTGAATATCCCACGCAAAAAGGGATACCACGTATTCCAAATGCTAGGGGCATTAAGTGTAACAAGGTTTGTGCCCTTCGACCCAAAGCCGGGTAAAACATCGCTGGCCCAGGGGAAACTTCCGTACCCTCGATTCATTCGACCGGTACTGATATAAGGTACGAAGATGAAGACAAACGTGAAGGAGATGTGTACTTTTTGCGATTTGTTTGTTTGCCAGAGGCGATACAATGTACCGACTGGATGATAATATTGTTTATATTAGCTGGCTTCATCGTGTTGATATTGGATAAGTCTATACTTATACTATCATAAGTCTAAAATAACAGCGGCTGTAATTCTTCTGCAGTTTTCTCAAAAAATATGAATCGTATTTTAACTAGATTATTATTTAAAAATATGGAACGCGTTAAGCTACAGACTGTTTTTTTTTTGGCGGGAAATCGAAGAGTGATGATGTCAATTTGTTTTAATTTCCAAAACTTGTGTTATTTCGAATTATAATGTGTAATGTTGGTGGAATATTAACCATTATGTGTTCCTATATGTGCATGAGTGAACGTGCCTTTTCGAATTCCCTCAAAACGGCCGTCGCAATTGGTATGTAAAGTATCCATCTCTTTACTATCCAGGGTGGGGCACTTCATCAATTTCATTATCATCTTCGTCATCAAGTTCATTGGGTAGTTGAATTAATTTAGAAATGAATATTCGTAAACTTTGTACAATGGCATAGTGTAAACGCAATTGCCACAATAACAAAAAAAAGCTACAGACTTATCAGAAGGAAGTGACCTAAGTCAATATTCGATTAGGTTTAATTAATTTCGTAAGTTTTCAATCAATCTTTTTTCATTTTAGTTGTAGAAGTCATCAGTTATTGACTTTTTCGTATTTAAGAACGCATATCATTCATATTCGTTTAATAATCTGTGATGCGTTTAGTTAGACATTCTTAAAATAACTCAAAATCATTATTCGTACAAGTTGATGACCAGAGAGCATAGCACGAAGAGATTGACGTTAGCGTGACGCTATCGAGAAAGTGTGCTATCACGGTCGTCTGTATTTAATAAATCTGTAGCGTGAAAAGGATGGCCTAACATCTCAATAGCGTTACGATAATATCACGCTGTTCGTGGTTAGGTTACAGGTCACACTTATTCTTCGTTTATACCACGAGCGCTTTTTCAACGCGTTTTAGTAAAGCGCTGAAAAGACAAAAGAATGGCTATAAGGCTTAAAGTCTCGCTGTATCGCCAATATCACGGCTCAGATCATTTATTGATTTTCTGCGGGACCATACAACGACTGCAATGGCTATCCCAAGTTTATTCTACTCTAAAAAACCTTTTAGAGGAAAACTTTACCCTTAAAAGACGTTTTCCTGTGCATTCGCAAAACCTGTCTTTCACGGTTGTCTAAGTAGACAAATAACTAATAGACAAGTAACTAATTTGAATATTATTTCAATTAAAATAGTTTGCAGTTGATGTAACATTAGGTGTTTGAGTTGAAGCAAACTCTTGCATCAAAAGAATCAAGTAAACCCACTCAGGTTTAATTGATTTTTCACCTGCTTACCTAGTATAAAATATGTGTGAAATCCAGACTAATATTACAAATTCGAAAGTAGCTCTGTCTTTTTGTCTGTTTGTCTGTTACCTTTTCGCGACCAAACCGCTGAACAGATTTTGATCAATTTCGGCAAGGACATGTATTTTATCCAGGGGATGGACATAGGCTACCTTAAGTCTCAAAAAAATAAAGGTGTGAAATACACGCGAACGAAGTAGTGGGTATATCTTTATCTATATCATCACGCCAGATCCCTTGCGGGGTAGGCAGAGAGAACAGAGTTCCAACAGGTTCTGTCCTTATATACCTTTGTGGCTTCCTCCGCTCTCAAAGTTCTTATTATGCACGCTCGCCGGTTACGGATACTCTTGACTTGTTCTTTAGATAAGACTTGGTCTATTTGGTCATGGTAAGATAGTCAAGCACTCCCCTTCCTTTCACTTTCACGACGAAGTAGTGGGTACAGCTAGTAAATAATAAATTAGTGAATTTACGTGAACGTTGCGAGTTTGTATCTATGAAAAGGTTATTAGCTACAATATGGATGCTAGTTATTTAGTCAGTGGACCTCTGCCATCCCCGCTTGGGGAATATCGGTGTGACGGTGTGTGTGTTCAAAATTTTAATTTAAAATGAAATAATATTAATATCCAATGTGGGCAGCTACAATATCGTTAGCTACTACAAATCCAACGCAAAAATTCAAAACGTTCATTAACCATGATAATATCCTGTGATGTCCTCATGCTTGACAAGAATGATTTGAATCCCTATCACCATAGCTTCACAATCCACAAATATAAAAACAATAGCAAACTTCGGTCAACATCGATGCGCACAGAATATAAAAACTCCATGGAAGTGGGTATAATAAGATTAGCAGATTCGGACGGATAACAACAAAGGGCACAATTTGGACCTCCAACGCTTGACTGATCCACACTGTTATCCTATAGACCAAATCTCAAGAAAATACGGGTGCTTATATCAGTTCAAATCTGCTGGGTCGATTCCCGATGAAGGTCGGGCACCGAGCTAACGACGCGATGTAACAACTTTACTGGCGGAGTTTCAATTGTTTCGGATTTATTTGTTCCCAAATATCTGGAAGTGCCCAAACAGGTGCAATTGCAGTCGTTGAAACTTTTTCTGCTGGAATTTTTTTGAGATTGTTTTTTTTCGGCAAGAAATTTTGAAGACTGGAAATGGAAGTTAGCGATAATATGATTTGTCTCAGTAATCTTGTTATTCATACTTTTATTATTTTCATTTCCATTAGGATTAAGAACTTTGTTTGAAAATTTATTATCATATAGTACATTGGGTGATTAAATTTGTACCTAAATCTTTGAAAGCTCTTTTAACAGTATAGCATTTCCGCTTAAAGTTCTTTCCAAAAAAAATATCACTATCATAGCCGTGAAGCTTACCTATTCTCCTGTTGGGCCACCCGTATCCAGGAGAAACTGATCAAAACTGATCTTTCCTTGCAGACATCGAGATGTAACACCACCCACCACCGACAGCAATTTTGACAGCTGTTTTGCTTTTCGGTGTTCATGGAGTATCCATAAAAATCACAAAAGAGGTTCATTTTTGCTCATCGGCAATATCATTCTTCAGAAACAACCAACAACCTCGACTAGAAGTCGTCTATAATTTAATGAAATATTACTACTCAATAAAACTGTTTTTCGTTTGCATCCTCCTTTTACCAATAATACTGCTGCATTTAAATATTGGACAGACGTCCATTATAAAAGTTCGGCAATGAGTTATCTGCCCCGATGATTTAAATGGCCGTAATCTATTAAACCGTTTACAATCAAAATCTCTCATATGCCATTTTATCAATTTTATTTTCAAACAAATTTAGAGATAAGAAAAGAATAAATCCTATTGGATCTCGGCACTTTACTAACCCTGTGACCCTAACCCTGTAGACTTGAACAATGTTTTTTAATAATTGATATGATATTGGTTCTTATTCGCTATGACCGAACACAAGGCGTTATAATAACTTCGAAAAATGATCGTGTGATGGTATTCTGTATGCTAAATAAGAGTCAAGGACAACTAATTTATAAATACTTATTGAAAATCGACGACGACGACTGCTTGGTCTTATGGTTGAGCTGCTTCGCTCATCGGATTCAGTAGTTGCAGGTTCGATCCCTTCATGGTACATTTTTTTAGAATAAAATATTATCCTCTTTATTGTGCATCAACAAAAACATAAAAAAAAACAAATGTGTAAAATAAGTCACTGATACAATACTCAAGCAAATTCTTCCAGAGAAACTATACAAAATATTAGTAAGAAAAGGAAATAGGATAGTGTATGTGTTACCAGTCAATAACTTGTGCTTAATAATCATATATCATATATAAGACGTGCTCAGTCCATGAGAATATTTAAGCGTGACATTAAAGGACATTTTCTACAAACTTAATACTTCTAGATTCCCTTTCTAATTTTTACACCGCTCGTTTTTCAATAGTTTCTTCGTAACTCCTATACTTATTATGTCATGTTATATTACTTATATTATGTATAATAAGTAAAATTGTTTTTTTTTTCATATACATTGAATTGTTGAAATGGGTTCAGTATAGCTCCAAGGTGGTCCCATTTTAATTTCATCGGTATTCGACCTTCGACTTTGAAGATACACCAGGGAACTCGTTAACGGCGAACAGCACGAATATATAGATTCCGTTATTATAGTTATTATATAAATCCTGTGGGTACCTTACTGTACAACTCAGCAAAATAATATAATATAGGTATATAAACATTAGTAAATAGTTTACTCGTCACTTAAAATTGTAAAACAAATCTTTTTTAAAAATAAGTAATCCGACTTCGAGAAGCAAATTATTTTTTGGTTTTTGAAGTCGGTTTACTTTTAAAAAAAAAATTTTTTTTAGTAAAATGCTTTACCGTATTTTTAGGACCGAATATAATTTAAGCTTAAAGTTTAATTATTAATACATGTTTTCAACTAATACAATATTGAGTCGTTGGGCGGCTACTTTAGGCAAAGTTCTCTTCGTGTAGACATTGGTTGCTGTACGCTAAGCTTAAATAATCAACTTAATCCTAACTTAACGCTTAATGCGCTATTACTTTTTCGTCGAAAACGGTTTTATGCTTTTATAATTTGTAAGTTTGATGAATTTTATGCACCATATATACATATTATAACATTTGACTAATTAAATATGAGATATTTAGGAAATAATACTATATTTGGATTTATCGCGGTTTATTTTTGTAAGTTTCCGATGTTTCATGTGCTTTACAACATCCATGGTCCCGGGAGGGACTGAGGTGCTTGATATCCAAAAGTCATAGTTATTCTGTGGTACCTTCTAACTCATTTATTTTTGAGATAAAATCCGAAAAAATTGATTTATTTCATATGTCGTGTAATTTTAAAAACTCAACACGGTGGCGTTATATTGAGTTGTTGGGTGGTTCCGTTGGCCACCTTTCGGCTTCATCATCAGACCATGAACACTATCTGGTTGTATAGTACTTGTCAATACCAATCTAACAAACCTAAGCACGAGGGGGTTACGTTTTATATTTCACATGTTTCTATGGCCACCTGTGGACTCCGTGGTACCATATTATTGCATTATCACCGACTTTACAAACGTATGCCAAATTTCAGCTCAATTGGATACCCGCTTGAAAAATGAATCACAAGGTTTGAACCGAAAAGACAGACAGACAAACATATGAACATTGAAAGGTGAATAAAAGCTTGTAAAAAGCTGATTATCTCGTTGGCCTATTAGCGGTCACAAAACGGTCGTAAAAAGTGTCTTATATGATGTCAATACGCTCATTACATTAGGAGCTCCTCCTCTCATCTTCAGCAAAATGTGGGTGTACACTTTGCCACCCTCATTTGGATAATATCTAAAGGTGGAACGCCGTCTTATTTATGTCGAAAGCCTAGATAAGTAATACCACAATTCAGTGCCGTATACAATTTAATAAGCACGCCATTGGTTCGAACACTATTTTTCTTTCGGTATATTACTCGTATTTTCGTATTATGGTATTATGTCACTATTCATTTTAGCCCAGACACCGTTTTGAGATACAAAACATAATATACCTTGTCAAGTAAATATGTTGGATATGAAAGCGAAACGTTGTTACAGGTGAAATATGTTATACCTTATCCTTGGATTCACCTTTTTTTACTTTGAATTATTTTGTGGAATATATTTTTAATTTTTTTCGTTGCTATGTCCCTTGTAACCAGGATTGTTGAATTATGTAATTTCCTCAGCTAGTAGCGTTGAGCAAGAAGATCTATTCGGGTCACAGCCTTAATGCAGGCTCTCTCTCTTTTTTTAGTTCTTTGTGGGTTTTGCATCAGTAAAAATATTCAGCGTACGTCGTCGTCGTCCATTGAAGTTTTAAGAGCCATTTGCAGCCATGTTTGATTCAAAATAAAGGGTCACCTTAAGAATCCGTTTATAAGATTATTGATTTTTAGTCATAGGTAGAACTCGGCAAATATTAAATAAATAAATAACTTGAGCAATAACTTGCATATACACGTAAGCGCTGAGGCAACCTTTGGAAGAGATATTTATGCTGCAGTGGACAATTTTAAAACTAATGATCATGATACGTTATTATGATAAGTTATTGGGACACATGTTGAACAGTAAATTAACTTACTAATAAGCCCTTCAAGAACCCGTTGCATGTCAGGTTTTGTGTAATTTACGGTTCTTATCTAAACAGGATTGGTTCTTAAATAAAAATAGTATCTGACATCATTTCTTTATCCTGCCTGTAGCAGATTTAACACGGACGATATTTAAAATAGGAACAGTTTTCTGAATGCTTCTAACAATTCCTTTTAAAATTATAACGATGGTAAATGTGTCGGATTTTCCATAATACATTGTCTTGTTATGGTGTCTTCATATAATGCAAAATGAGAGCTAACAAAGTGGTTTGTACATTCATCGGCCTCTCGGTCGCCGCACTATAGCTGCTGTGTCCACACAGAACGAACAAAATACACATTGAAACGTTAACATTGAGCTTAACTAGAGCAAAATTAACTCGATGGGTGTATTCCAATTTGCTAAATGACTGTATTCTGTTTGCAACTTATTCGGAATTGATTGAAGTCCGTATGGTTACTCATTTAGTTTAACTTTTGAGAATTAAGGTTACTAAATCGACTTCGACCCCAGTTAAACAGGTGTGAACAACTTGGTGAAATTGGGCTTAATCGATCCGTCCTATGCATGTAGTAACATAAACATTGGTAAAAAAAGAATATTACTGATTTGAAAAATTGAGTGTTCACTGACTTTTGTCACTGATTGTACGTGATAGATGAAATAAGGGTTAGAACAGTAACAAAAGAGAATCAGCCTTTTAGTTAGCTAATTTATTTATACAGTATCGAAGGGGAAAACTTTGATAATCCTTCTGACATGCACATGTACCAAAACCGCTAATCGAATTACGCTTGCCCTAACGGCCGTATACGGGCGGAGCTTCCGTGACGTATTAATTTAACTTTCATAATTTACCTGAGTTCGTTGTTTACCTATTAATTTAAACTAGTGGTCGCTCATTGGTCGAAATTCGACCATAATTAATTAAAATTATAAATTTGAACATTATTAAGGTTCTATTGTCAAAGACTATACTTCTATAATCACAGATTTCGCCAAGGGTACACTGTTAATTTGCCTATTTTTTTTTTAAATGTCATAGGAAATTTAAATAAAAAGAAACAAAAAGTGATTAAAATAATGAACACCTTTTTTACATATTTTTTATTGTAACAAAAAATCATACGATGAAGAGAATGCTGTCCATTGAACTTGACATACATATTTCGATAATTTAATAAATGATACAAAACTTCTTTGTAAGCGATGTTTTTTGTAAAAACTCTTTCATCGTTTGCTGGTTAAGTTTGACATTCAGTAAGACTATAAACAAATAATATTAAAGACAAATGAGACAAACAATATTAATCTATTCTTAATTTGAAGTGTATTGGGTCAAATACATGGTAGTTGACAAATGTTAAAAATATTTTTTTTTTATTTATTTAATGTATTTTTAATGCATAAATTAAAAAATATTGGTATTCTGCACTCCTTCTCTATATAAACTATAAGTGTGGGAAATTCCATACTCCTCCGTCCGCGCAATTTTCGTAAAAATGGGTGCAAAGTTTTTGCTTCACGTATTAATATAATGATTAAGTGATATCGGATAGACCAGGTATAAAACTACATTAAAATACCAGAAAGAAGTAAAAAATAATTTATATCAATTATAAGTAAGTTTTTTTTTCATTGATAGAGAGGTACCTATATCTTGGGAACATATCCTGGCTTTGATTATGATGAGTCAATGATATTTTCTAGCCGTCATTAGTGAGACTTTGCAGCTAAAAGAACAAACTTATCGTGTACTCGTAACGAAACTTATTTTAAAATATCTTAATTATATAGAGGTTCGTTCGTAGCCATGCGGGATTGCAGTATTCTAGCGATCAACGAAGTTACCTAAGTAGTGTTTGCCTGAGTCAATCTATGGTTGGTCAGTATCTGTGCTTTGGTAGATGCGTTACTAACAGGTTTCGGCGGCCACTTACCGTGGTAGTCTTTAACCTGAAATGGATACCTTGGCTTGATAAGTTCATACACTAGGTGGCCACAAACCTGCCTTCACCAATCCGTACTATTTCCACGTTGTGAAGACCTAACCTCTCTTACCTCGATCTGTGAGGACCCTTCTTTAGCAGCAAAACAGTGTTCGATGATTTATAAAGCCATAATATCAGGTGACTGCGCAGCTTATACCTGTTTCAGTTTTTCATTCCAGCCCAACGAGCTAATAACAACTGGTGAACAGAAAAAGTTAAAATAGATCCCTATAAAACGTGGGTGGGGAAAGAGCTTGTTATTTGAGCGGGATCGTAGGCGTTGGAGCCTCGTAGGTGGTGATATTTGTCCCTCGCTGCGAACACCCGCTAATTTACGACCTTATTGGAAAGCGATATTATAAAAACCCCTTGTATGGTTAAACTAAAAGGCCATCTCTTTGTAAGTGCCTCGTTAATCTAGTACTCGTAGTTAATGGTGCGGATGGTGATTATGTGATCCTGAATTCGAATTCTATGTCAGAAAATGTGTCATAGGGTATGTTTGTAGAAATAAAAAGTGTCATGTAGTTTTCAGTCCTCTCTTTTATTTTCACTAAATTTTTTTTAACTTAAACCGTTCGTCCTCACGTCTTCACAGAGAATTTCGTCCCCCCTTACTACCTCTTTTTCTCTCCTTTCGCCTCTTCAATACCTAAGACGCTTGATTTCACTCACGCTCCTTGAATTCCATTTCACATCATACTACGCAACGTTACAGTAATAAATGCAAAAACATTATAACACAAAATCTTCATAGCACAACATGTATCATACTACATATACAATATCACTTATACTATACAACACGGGTTCGCACTGCTGCCAAAATCTTTCTGAAATGTCTCACCCAATGTTTTGTGACACTCTACATACTTATAACTAAAAATGATGAAGATAGACACAATTTTCATTAAATTGACCAAGTTTCAATTGCTGACTCTTTTATGTGTTCTCCAGAAGAATGCCGTAATTATATTGGGCAATGCGACCATACTTTACGGATCATTCATATCAATATCAAGAGCATTAATAAGAATCTGGACCAATTTGTTTCAATGTTATCTCTCACACAAACAGAATTCGACTTTATTATTTTAACAGAGTGTTGGCTTCAAGTATCAGGATGTACCCATCATACATGGATACTCATCTCACCACACTAAAAATAATCCTATACGGCGTTGTAATTTAAGTCAAAAATACCTTGATGTGTGTTATAAAAGAACCAAAAATTTCTGATGCCAACTGTTTAATAAGTTGTTGCCACAACACTGCTATAATTGCTATCTATCGTTCCCCATCTTATGCTAACTTAGAGAACTTTTACTCCTGTCTAGATGATATATTAACATCTCTAAAATCATATCATAATATTATCCTTATAGGCGACATGAACATTGATATAATGCCTGGAAACTATGATCGACATTCAGATCTCACAGACTCTAACACTCAGAGACTCTAACAGCTACGCTAGGTCTACTACCCGCTCATGTGCTTCCTACTAGAATGGACAAATGTCTTGATCATATCATGATGAAACGCAGGACATAAGCTAGAGTTATGGTCTTAGATACACACATTACGGATCATTTACGTTTTGCCTTATTTTTGAATATAACCAAACCAACCACATGTTTAGCACAAAACAGATCTACCCGATATAATTATGAATCTATAAAAAAAAGACATAGAAAAATTTCAGCCCCATATTACATACATCTGACGCAGATCTAGCAAGTAATCTTTTAATTACAGGCATTCAGACTGCCATAAATGATAACATACAGTAGTCCATTCTTCAAATAGAAAAATATTGATTAAACCATGGTTGACTCCTGGCCTACTTTGCTGCATTCGTAACCGTTATAAAATGCATCGAAAAGTCAGCAAGAATCCACATGATCTTATTTTTAAAACCTCGTACATTCGGTACCGCAACTTTTGTAATTTGCTGCTCAGGAAATTGAAACGAGCTTATGAAAAATCTGAACTTTACAAAGTAAAAAACCATCCAAGGGCTCTATGGAACGTTGTCAAAAATATCACACACAGTGGTCGTCAAAGGCAACCAGCCAATATCTTACTTAATTCTTCTGCCGATCATCTAACATCGATAAACAGCATCAATAACTTTAACGTAAATATTGGTAAGAACCTTGCGTCAAAAATTTCCCCAATCAATCAACACGTTTCCAGACTTTCATCTTAATCTCCTAGCAACTCTCTTGTTATACCATTCGCTGATGATACTTATGTGCAAAGCATAATTTGCAGTTTGCGCAGAGATATATATATTTTAAATATATTTTACTTCTTTTTTTTTTAATTTGCAAATAATGCTTTTACTCCTTCAGTGCGCTATAAAAAATTAAATTTATTCTTGATTCATAGCAAGAAGAAGATTCCAATCGCATTCCTAAAACATATTTCTCAAAACGCACACATACACGTACAAGTTTCATTGTTAATTGGGGTATAAAAGTGCTTTAAAAAGGGTAAAAACCTTTAAATTTGAAAATTTGGTTTTCGTTTTGACTTTATGAAGCAATTCTCTAATCGGGGTGTCTGAGGTCTTGCGTTTATTATGTTACACCTTGTATATAAACATACACGGTACACAGTGAAACAGAAACTTAATAAATGGCTGCAGTCGTTAAACTATGAAGACAGAACGAATACTAAAAGCAATTTCATAAGACTCTCATACCTTTGTCTTTTAGTAAACACGTACTTTCTCCTACATTACTCACACACATACACACACACACACACACACACACATACACACACACACACACACATACACACACACACACACATACACACACACACACACACACACACACACCCACACACAGACACACACACAAACGCGCGCGCACAGAATTTATATTTTACAGTTTAATAATTTTAGCATTTAAATTCCCTTGTCTAATTTCTATTCATTGTTGTTATTTTTATTTTTATAATAATTTGCTTTGTTCATAATATGAATTAATTTAACACCTTACACTATGCGAGAGGGCACTGACTTCTGTAACACAGGTTGTTACCTAGCACAGATGTCAGGGACTACACAAAATATTGTATTCAATTTTATGACAATAAAAATTATTATTATTATTATTATTAATTTCCACATTCATAATTCCACACATCTAAAGAAATTTTGTCACCGTCCAAAATCTAAGATTGTGCCAAGAATAATGCCAATTGCTCGCCACCATTACATCGGGACCTAGCATCGTTGGTGAAATGTAGCCGTAAATACAGTTCTGCCACCTATGTGTTTATATCTTCGTGTGAATAAGGAATAAAAGTGCCTTGAATAAAGACATCATCAGAAACGTTTGCAACGCAATCTACTTGCATCCGATTTTGTTGCTTATTGGCCATGTTTCTGATGCGATTTGCAACCAGTATTTTTAACCCTCTATTTAGAACTTTTAGCCCCACTTGCACGAACCAGGGTAAGCGTTACGTATTGACTAACTCAAGTTAATAACGTCAAGTTGCCTACGACTTAACGTTATAACCTCGAGGTAGTCATTAGGTAACGCTACCCCAGGTTCGTGCAAGCTACAGATTTTGTTATAAAAATGTATGATTCTAGACTGTTACGTCGTAACAAAGTTTTAAAAATATAATATAAAAAAAAATCATTACACACAAACAAACAAAATAACTAGTTGTTACATCGAATGGAAACCGCGCGCCTTAACTAGTGATAGCATCATAATGACCATATAAGGTATTCGTTGGTACCGGAAATCAAATTCTTTCTAGAAAATCTAATAAGAAACGCCCACAACATAGAAAGATCTAAAAATATATAAAAAAATATAATAGCGAACAACGGGACAATGATCCTATCTCGCTCGGTTCGATTATTTCTATCTTAGTCCCACAAGAATTTTATAAAAAACAGACAGTAGTTTAGGGCGTGCCTTGCTTCGGTTGAGCCGTTCTTTCCATATCTCTGTCCTCGTCTCAGACGAAGGATCTAGAGATCTGGGGAGTGCGCACTGTTGCCTCAGGAAGGAAGTAGGCCGTCCTGATATCTATCTATCTATAACCTCACGCCAGATCCCTTGCGGGGTAGGCAGAGAGTACAGAGTTCCAACAGGTTCTTTCCTTACATACCTCTCTGGCTTCCTCGACTCTCATAGTTCGTCTCATACACGCTCGCCGGTTACGGAGACTCTTGATTTTCCATCAGATAAGACTCGGTTTATTTGGTCGTGGTAAGATAGTCTAGGTCTTCCCCGGTACCTGCATCCTTCCACTTTCACATTGTATATCTGTTTTGTCATTCTTTCCTCTGGCATTCTTTCTATATGCCCGAACCAACGGAGCATGCCCTTTCTCATCTTTACACCGATACTATCTTTCATACCTACTCGCTGTCTTACTATGCTGTTGCTAATGCGGTCGGTCAGCTTCACTCCGCACATCTTCCGCAGAGCTCGCATTTCTACCGCATTTATCCTACTTTCATTCTCCTTCTTACATACCCAGCTCTCGCTACCATATAACAGCGTTGGGACAAGAACTCCGTTATGTATGGCCAGCTGCGCCTTATGGCTTAAGTGCCGGCTCCCGAGTAGCTTTCCCATCGCACCATTTACTCTGTTCCCTGCACTCACTCTTCTCTCTATGTCAGCGGTGTATTTCCCATCCTTACTGAAGGCGCATCCAAGATATACAAAACCATTCACTTGCTCCAGCACATCGTTACCAACCACAATCCTTACATTCGTTCTGGTTTCTTCCCTATCAAAAACCATAATCTTGGTTTTCTTTACATTCAAGTGTAAGCCATTGATCATGCAGTCGTCTTTCATAACTGTGACTAGCCGTCCTGATACAGTATATAAAAACGAATTCGCGCAGGAACAAATCTTTTTTTTGACGCCAGAGTTCGCACGACAACTACTCCTAATTAATAGTGATAGTACCAGTGCTTTATTAAAATAAAAAATAGAAAGTTTTAAATTAGCAACATTTTTCAACCCCCTTGGAAACTGGGGGTTGAAAACTGTACAGGTTGCAAAAGTACGGTTTGGGAGACAGCAGGCCACACTTCTGCCCGTCGACTCCAGCTGACCTCGGCGGCTGAGGGCCTTCCATAGGGCACCTCCAAGTTCCCCACCTAGCCGGTGGAAGCTTATCACCGAAGACCCCCACGCGTCACGGGATAGAACAGCCGAAGTTAAGTCGTTTTTTTTGTTTGACCAGAAGGCTTCCCTGTGCCGCGAATTCACACGCCGGGTGTACTAAAATTATTTTATTCTAATTTAATTCTTTTTCCTTTTTTTTTTGTGATTTTTATTTTTTTTATTTATTTAAATATTTTTTTTATTAAACATTTGTGTTTTTATTTGTACCCGCCGTCAGGCGGTCGTAACAAGACGCACCGGTTTCAGTTGCGTGTTGTCGTTTGACACACCAGTGCACCGTGCACCGTGCACCAGGATCTATCAATGATGCTATTCTAAGTGGACGTAGCGATCGTTATTTATATTTTTGTAACTGAACGCATCTACAGTTATGTCGTCACGCGAACCCCCTGCCGATTCGTTGTACGTGTCCTGGATATCGTTATTATATTATTAAACAGGTAACAAGTCGCACGCAATCTTAATAATAACCGCATTCCCAGTTCATTGCTTTATTTTCCCGGCACGGTAAGCAGTTAATGTCATTCTTTTATTCCGAGGTCAGCAACAAGCTACATGTTTCCTGGACTTTCTAAATATTTTATAAATTTGGAGCGTTAACATTTCCGGATAAACTGGGCATTAAAGAACGCTACTGTAGTAATTTAGGCGGTGAATGAACACATCAATATAAACAAATTTTAGCATGAGAATAATTGATTTGATTTGAAAAATAGGTAGGGCCTACCGCGACCGACCATTTATCGACCGGGAGAGTGACAGTGATGCAATTACTTTACGAAAGAATAAGGGATTGATATTTTGAGCGCGCTAGGGAATAAACGATGTATGTGCAAAAACAAATGTTATCATTTTCTAGAAAAAACTACACTCTGTATTTAAAACTGCTTTACAAGAACTTTACGTTTGCTGAGTCGCGGTCTCCACTCTAGAACTCCTCTGCTTCATCGGCCATCGGTTTTTCGACAGACATGGCCAGCCCACCGCCACTTTAGCGACTTGGCAAACGTAAGGTAGGGCGCCCCCCAGCTAGGTGGACCGACGACCTTAAGAAGGTTGCAGGGTGGGACTGGATTCGGACGGCGGAGGACCGTGTATTGTGACGCGAATTGGGAGAGGCCTATGTCCAGCAGTGGCCTGCAATAGGCTGATTTAATTACAAGAACTTTGCTACAATTATTTACAATGTTTTTAAGTAAATTATATTGACTGGTTCTTAAGCATTTCGCGTGAAAATGAAAAGCAATAGAGATGACTAGATTGTTTTTCTATGGAGAATAATTCGTTTAGCCGTGTATTCCTTTTACCAGATTCTGAAATATACAGTCATAAATCATATTTCGAAGTACTAAGTCTCTTATCTGTATACTTCTTAAATTGTATGCGGTACGAAACCCCGTTTATTTTGCGGTGCACTTAGAACTACTCTCAGCTCAGTTAGGTTTAGGTGGGTGACGGTTTACAGCATTTCCATAATCGAGCGGCTACCGAACCTGGTCACCACTTCATGGTTGTAGTTAAGCCAAGTACAAAGAATTTTCGTTTTGTTATAAAAACACGTAGGATACTCTACCACGTAGACTAGGATTTATTCCTGTGTAGTGGGTACGTTTATAAACATGAAAATTCACATACACAAATACCCAGACCGAAACAAATATTTGTGCGTCACACAAAGATCTGTCCCGTGCGGGAGTCGAACCCGCGACTATTAGACATAGTGGGCGGAGCGGCGGCGGAATCGACCGCCATCATAGGCGGCTTGATAAGTTCCGACTGCTAGAAGCCACAAACCTACTTACACGAACCAGCACTGGGTCTACGTGGTGGAGTATGACATATTTTCTATTACCTCAATTTGCGAAAGAAGGCATTTGCCGAGCAGCAAGTATAGGGGAAATACCTGTTAAGATTTCTTTCCATTCGAGTCGTTTCATAGATTACTAACTCGCTCCTGGGTCAGTAAAATAATTTTGAAACTGTCCATTGGGTTCCGACTTCCTTAACTCCTACCACATTAAGTAGCAGCCATAGCCGATAGTTTAGCGTGCCAAAGCACGGAGACTCCCAAAAACGGTAATGAGAGAAGGTTCACCTACAGACTAATGGCCGGTTTCAATATTCAATTCAACGATAGATTTGCTTACTGTCAGTAGTATTTTGTCAGATTTTTCATATAAAATATGGCATATTTCTACTGGTAGTAGGCAAATCTATCGTCTATATAAATGAGCTAACCTTGGTAAACGCCCAAAACAACACTGCGAGCGTCTATAATATGAGTTAATACGGCCTCGAAATGAAACTGTTGTTCGTAATTCGACGCTAGCAATTAATTAATTAAGCTCGATGAAGCCTGCGGGGTTAATAGCTCGGTAATCGATACAATAAATAGATTCTGCGTATCATGTGCGCTATTAATACAGTTTTTACGACCAGTTGTTTAAATTATTTTAATAAAAATTTGGAAGATCTTTTTAGAATTTAAGTTCTGGATCCATAATCATACCATGGCATGGGCAGACTTCCCAGAAGATGAACTGATGACCTAGTGAAGTCGCGGATTTAACTGCATCAAGCATACATCACAAAGCCGATGGTTATAGCAAACCGCCCAAACCGCTGGACTGATTTAATCAAATTCGGCAATCAATTTCATTAAGGGGAAGGGCATAGGCTACAGTTTGTTCCAAAAAAAGCCTAAGGGTGTGAATTACACACCTGAAAATAACGCGAACGAAGTTCCGGGTACAGCTAGTTATGTATAAGTAAAATGTTAACTAAACGGAATAATGACACAACTAAAAGGCAGGAACAGGAGAAATCGAGGTTTTTTGTTTATGTAGACCAGCTTAAAGAGCATAAGAGCAAGATTTTTTTTTTGCACAAACGCGTATTCGGCTGCTCGTGAGCGAAAGTGCTGCGAGCATAGGGACTCGGTGGGCTGTTTTAAGTCACCCACACTAAGATGTAAGGAAGCTTTCAAGCATGCTCTTATCGCAACAGATGTGAATTGTAAAAATATTTTTTTATTGCAATAGCCGATCATTATAATTCAAATACAGCCATATAATCTGCAGAACATAGTCTTGAACTTTATTAGGACTCGAGTGATATAATTTGGCCCCAAGGGCAATTCACAGGGTTTACGGGCAAGCAGAGTGTATAAACATATTGGGGACGAACTGATGTCTGAAGCACAGCAAACATATTTAAACAGTAGAGCATCAGCAGGGTTCAGTACTGAGGCACTCGTAGCGCTGTACAACCGCGGTGTTCTTACCGATCACCAAGGTTAAGTAGCGTTCGACTCGGTCGGCCTGATATGGGTGACCGTTTGTCTGCATTTTTATATTTGAGCGGCTCCGTGCTTCGAAAGGCACGTTTAGCCGATGGTTCCGGCTACCACTTAATATGGTAGTCGTCAAGCCGAGTTGGAAGCCTTACAGACGGCTGAATAAGTTCCAACAACAAACCTGCCTCCACCAATCCGCACTGAATTCGCGTGGTAAAGTATGGCCCAATCCCTCTCACCTCGATTTGTGAAGAAAGCCTTTGCCCAGCTGTAGCACAGTAAAGGCTGATATTATTATTATTATAGGGTACAATATTATTAATAAGATATTGAATCTATCTATCTATATCATCACGCCAGCTCCCTCGCGGGGTAGGCAGAGAGTACAGAGTTCCAACAGGTTCTTTCCTTACATACCTCTCTGGCTTCCTCCATTCTCATAGTTCGTCTCATACACACTCGCCGGTTACGGAGACTCTTGACTTGCCCTTCAGCTAAGACACGGTCTATTTGGTCATGGTAAGATAGTCTAGGTCTTCCCCGGCATCCTTCCACTTTCGCATTGTATATCTGTTTTGTCATTCTTTCTTCTGGCATCCTTTCAATATGCCCGAACCAACGGAGCATACCCTTTCTCATCTTTACACCGATACTATCTTTCATACCTACTCGCTTTCTTACTACGCTGTTGCGAATACGGTCGGTCAGCGTGACTCCGCACATCTTCCGCAGAGATCGCATTTCGACCGCATTTATCCTGCTTTCGTTCTCCTTCTTACATACCCAACTCTCACTGCCATATAACAGCGTTGGGACAAGCACTCCGTTATGCATGGCCAGCTGCGCCTTTTGGCTTAAGTGCCGGCTCCCAAGTAGCCTTCCCATCGCACCATTCACTCTATTACCTGCATTCACTCTTCTCTCTATATCAGCGGTGTATTTCCCATCCTTACTGAAGGCGCATCCAAGATATACAAACTCATTCACTTGCTCCAGCACATCGTTACCAACCACAATCCTTGCATTCGTTCTGGTTTCTTCCCGTTCAAAAACCATAATTTTGGTTTTCTTCACATTCAAATGTAAGCCATTGTTCATGCAGTCGTCTCTCATAACTGTGACTAGTGTTTGCAGATCAGTGGCTGTTGGCGCTATCAAAACCGCGTCATCTGCATACAATAGGTGGTTCACTAGATCACCCATTTTTACCCCTTCAGTCATCGCACACAGTCTTTGAAGACTTTTATCCAGATACACTATAAACAGTCTAGCGGAGAACACGCAACCCTGCTTGACGCCGATTTTAACGTCAAACCAAGGTGACATGTTACCACCCACCCGTACGCATGCCTTGCTGTCCACGTAGGTGGACTGGACGGCTCGCAATAGGGTGCCGTTTATACCATACTCTGGCAAAATGTCCCAAAGTCTCTTTCGCACGACTCTATCAAACGCCTTCTCCAGGTCCACAAAACCGCAGAAAACCTTCCGGCCTACTGCCAGATGCTTTTCTACGATGTTGCGGAGGGAGAAAACTTGATCCGAACATCCTCTTCCAGACCTGAAACCTCCCTGTGTGTTGTGTGAGGCACAGGGAGGTTTATAAATATTTCAATATCCAAGATATTGAAATATTTATAAATATGCACTGCCTCGTATTAATTAGATGTCCGGAGTCTGGAATTATACCTAAAGGGAATCTAACATACCTTGATTTGCAGAAGGAGGCCTTTTCCCAGCAGTGTGCAGTATAGGCTGATATTATTAGGGTTAAGTGGGTGGTCAGCCGCAATCCGCCGAGAAGCCGCGTACAGCGCAAGTCTGTATGCGTGATACTTACTTGAACCGCTGTACTAAGATGCTCTACTGTTTACTTATGATTACTGTGTCTGTAGGGAAGGGGGGTTATTGAGTGTCGCCTGATAGATATACGGGTAACAGGTTATTCGGTTGTGGCTTTTTGTTGATTATCGCTGTGAATTACCAAATTAAGTGGCAATGCACAGACGATTGACGGACGATTTAGCGCAGTGGTTTAGCCACTTGAGGCGCTTCGCTCACTGGGTCGAATAGCCGCGGGTTTGAATCCCGCACGGGACAAATATTTATGTGATCCACAATTATTTGTTTCGGTCTGGGTATTTTTATTTTTGAATTTCCTTGTTTGTAGTTGCAACCACGACTGAGGAATAAATCCTAGTGTTTTATATGCTATGATTTATTTAAAGCAAAAAAATCGGCAGTGATAATATGCTTGTATTATAGAATTCAAGATCGTTGCGGCAGAAAGGTTCTTGAGAGGCAATCATATATCGAAAGATGTAGATTGGCCAGAGCTCCATGGCGAATTAATACCCTATTGAAGGACACAGAAAGCTGGACGCATAAAGCATAAAGCCAATCGTCGTGGGGATCTTTGACGGAGTTCTGTTTTCTTCCATGCGCGTTTTTCGCCTGATGCTAGACCGTATAATGTATACTGTGTACAAGGCTCTGGCAGCTTTGTCGCGGCAGCCGACATTTTTGGGCAGTGCCTAAGAATTTGATCAAATACAAAAGTAACTGATATAAAGGCCTCCTATCCAACTTCATAGTGCACTTCACTGAGTAGTGCATCAAAACAGACATGTGCGCTTAGAAATATTCGAAAGTTTTGAAACGAATATGCGGTCAGAATTATATTTAATATCTTAGTTCAAAGTAAACTCGAATCTAGTTCCTGTGTTGGGAACCCTTATGAAATTAAATACGCACTTATGTTAGAAAAGGTCAAAAAGTTTTTTCTAAGATATCTGTATAAACGCCGCTACATATATTATCTATACCTTTACCTTACTAAGTTTCTATTGGGATGTCTCGGTTACAACTCGCTGGAAGTTCGTAGGAACAACGATCAGATCATCACAATCTGCAAGATTCTTCGCGGGCTATCTGGTGCGCCCGACCTGCACAATGAGATGGCTCAGTTTTTCGCCCTGAGCAATTACAGTCACGCCAGGGGGTACAGGTTGTTCGCGGCACCCGCGAGCCTCACCGTCTCCCGCGCCAATGCCCTGATACCTCGCGCGTTCGCCGCACTCAACCGTCTCCTGGATTTTAACCCTAACTATGATGTGCTTGCTATTGGATGGTCGAAAATTTTGTTGGAATGTCAGAGGTTTTGTGAGAAGGATGAATGAATGTTGATACTTTTGTGTTAAATTAATGTTTAATTGTTTAGATATATTAGTGTAAATTGTGTTTTTTTTTAATTAGTGCAAATGGTATTTAACGGTACTACGCCACCGTCTGGGCATTAACTACATGGTTGACATACGACAAAATAGTAAAAAAATAAATGCCTTCACGCCTTCATTCCACATTTAGAAATTGCAAAGATCAACTGTGTACATCCACAGTTTGTGAACGATGTTAGGTTTATTAGCACTTCTGTTCATTCAGTCTAAATAATTAAATCGAAACGCATCTGTTATATTGATACTGTATTTGAATTGTAGAATATTAATTATAATTGACAATTACATCGCTTATAGTTGACTGATAACTGCGTCGTTGGTCTGGTGGCAAAGCGCATCGCTTTGTGATCACGAGGTCCTGGGTTTAAATCCTAGGTCAGACAAATGTAGTTTTTAACACACACCGTCACGCCTATATTCTCCAGAGGGGGTGGCAGAGGTGTACTGAGTACACCCACGTTTCGCCGACGATGTTAGGTCCCATGTAATAGGGGGCGAGCCTTTGGCGGTAAAGCTCCACCTGTCACGCGCAATCCTACCAAACGAAATATATATTGGTTATCTATCTATCTATCTATCTATAACCTCACGCCAGATCCCTTGCGGGGTAGGCAGAGAGTACAGAGTTCCAACAGGTTCTTTCCTTACATACCTCTCTGGCTTCCTCGACTCTCATAGTTCGTCTCATACACGCTCGCCGGTTACGGAGACTCTTGACTTTTCCATCAGATAAAACTCGGTTTATTTGGTCGTGGTAAGATAGTCTAGGTCTTCCCCGGTACCTGCATCCTTCCACTTTCACATTGTATATCTGTTTTGTCATTCTTTCCTCTGGCATTCTTTCTATATGCCCGAACCAACGGAGCATGCCCTTTCTCATCTTTACACCGATACTATCTTTCATACCTACTCGCTGTCTTACTATGCTGTTGCTAATGCGGTCGGTCAGCTTCACTCCGCATATCTTCCGTAGAGCTCGCATTTCTACCGCATTTATCCTACTTTCATTCTCCTTCTTACATACCCAGCTCTCGCTACCAGATAACAGCGTTGGGACAAGAACTCCGTTATGTATGGCCAGCTGCGCCTTATGGCTTAAGTGCCGGCTCCCGAGTAGCTTTCCCATCGCACCATTCACTCTGTTCCCTGCACTCACTCTTCTCTCTATGTCAGCGGTGTATTTCCCATCCTTACTGAAGGCGCATCCAAGATATACAAACTCATTCACTTGCTCCAGCACATCGTTACCAACCACAATCCTTACATTCGTTCTGGTTTCTTCCCTTTCAAAAACCATAATCTTGGTTTTGTTCACATTCAAGTGTAATCCATTGATCATGCAGTCGTCTTTCATAACTGTGACTAGTGTTTGCAGATCAGTGGCTGTTGGCGCTATTAAAACCGCGTCATCTGCATAAAGTAGATGGTTTACCACTAAGTCACCCATTTGTACACCTTCATTCATCGCTTTCAGTCTTTGAAGACTTTTGTCCAGATATATTATAAACAGTCTAGCGGACAACACGCAACCCTGCTTGACGCCGATTTTAACGTTAAACCAGGGTGACCTGTTACCACCCACCCGTACACATGCCTTGCAGTCCACATAAGTGGACTGGACGGCTCGCAACAGAGTGCCATCTATACCATACTCTGGCAAAATGTCCCAAAGTCTCTTTCGCACAACTCTGTCAAATGCCTTCTCCAGATCTACAAAACCGCAGAAAACTTTCCGGCCCACTGCCAGATGCTTCTCTACGATGTTGCGGAGTGAGAAGACTTGATCCGAACATCCTCTTCCAGACCTGAAACCCCCTTGTGCCTCGCACAACATTCCATCGGACTTCACGCGCATTCTCCGTTCAATAATTTTACCGTACACCTTGGCTGCCAAGCTGATCAAACTGATGGCTCTGTAATTGGCGCAGTCATATTGTGCACCCTTGCCTTTATACAAGGGTACTATGACTGCGCGGCGCCAATCTGTAGGGACTCTACCGGTCCTCCAGCAAAGGTTTGCAAGGGCCCGGAAAGCGTCCCGGACGCAAGTTCCACCATATTTGATCATCTCGGCAGATATCATGTCTACTCCCGCAGCTTTACCGTTTTTCATACTTCCTATCGCCCATTCAACTTCTTCCATAGTGATGTCCTCCGTTGATTCTGGTGCCGCAATCTCGCCTTTAGGCACGTCTGCGGCATCAGCATCCGGGTCATCTCCATACATTTCTCCAAAATATTCACTCCACCGGTTTAGCACAGCTTGTGTGCCTGCAAGAATGTCACCATCTTTAGATTTTATCCTTTCCATTCTGGAGCCTGACGAATCACCTCGAGCCTTTCTCACCTTGCTCCAAAAGAGTTTGGTGTTGTTCTCGAAGTTCTTCGCCAGCCTCTCCTCCTCAATCATACTGGCTCTTTCACGCTTTTCTTTCACTAAAGTTTTAGTGGCATTCTTGCATTGCCGGTATATTTCTTTCTTCATCTCTGTCATACTGGCATTCAGGTTCAAAGAAGATACATAGTCCTGCCACGCTTTCTTCTTACTTTCTACGGAGCTTTGCAACTCCGCATCCCACCATGCATCACCTTTTGCTGTAATATGCTTCTTTGAGCAACCACATACTTCTTTCGCGGATTCCACCAAACTCTCTTTCAGGCTATTCCAGCATTCATCTACATTTGAGTCCGAAGAGCCTGCTGTCAAAAGCTTGTCCCGGACTCTGTCTTCATACATTCTCCTCACGCTCTCATCTTGCAACTTTTCAACCTTTAATCTTTCAAGGTCTCCGAAGGGGATACGCTCTCGCCAGTGCCTCCACTACCTGAACAGACCACTAAACCGCGCAACTACGAGATAGTGGTCTGATTCCAGAGTGGGGCCTCTATACGCACGCGTATCTTGTAGTTTGCTTCGGAGACGGTTATCAACCAGGATCAGATCTATCATGCTTTTTTGTTTTGTTATATTGGTTATGTAACTGTAAATTTTGATTTGTAAAATCTATCTATCTATATGATCACGCCGGACGGGGGACGGACATCACGTGGACTTATCCCCTGCACGGTAGGCACAGAGTACAGAGTTCTAACAGGTTCTTTCCATTCTATAAAATATCAGCATCTTCGCGACTTCATGTGCGTCATTTTTTAGACAAATTATAGCCTATGTTCTTACCTAGGATGCGATCTTTCTCCTCGTCAATTTTTATTAAACTCTGCTTAGCGATTTAGGCGCGAAAACGTAACATACAGTCAGACAGAATTACTTTAGAAAAATGCAGATGATCTAAAAAAAAATAAACACCGTCACACCTATATTCCTCAAGGGGGGCGGTAGAGGGGTATCAAGTACATCCTTTCCGCCAACATTATTACGTCTCATGTAAGGGGGCGAGTCTTAACGTTATATCAATGCCAGACTCTGGATACCGAATACCTCCGGATACTGGATATAGATACTGGAAATGTCTATCGAAATATTACTTTTTTGTTCGACTTAAGATTCGAACCCAGGAACTCGTAATCGCTACGCGCATTATTGGCCACTTGACGAGGTAGTTCAGATAAATACACACGTCCAAATTCAGATGACCTTTGGTATACAAGTATTTAGTCTCTACTTTAGTTGCAAATAACAACAATGTAAATATGAGTATCTCTTAATCTTAACAATATTGATTATAATTGACACCCGGTACTACAGTTAAACACAGCTTCTAGATCTACTTAAAATGGGTTCCAATTATGGCTACAAAATTCCACTGAAACCGAATCTTAACAGCTGCAGACATTGACACGTCAATGGCCGTCGATCGATGCTTTCACATTCAGATTCGATTTACACAAAATATAAACACAGGAAGTAATTCTTTTAAACCTTTTTAACTAATTACGTATACCTACTAAGTAAGAGAAACAAATTATAACTAACAACAAATTTAATAAAAACAACGAATATAGCGAATTGAAAGAGAACTCGCGTCAACGAATCAACCAAGTCTAAAATAGAATGGCGAACATCAATGTCATGTACACGTAATAACGATACTCCATGATTTGAAAGTATTTTATAATTTGATTACATAAAATCTTACTGCAATCTGAATAGGGTACAGTATTATATGATAATAGAGGACTCAGCCGAAAAGAATCACGGTACCCTGTCGCTAGCAAGTTGATATGCTATCCTTGTCAAACTACAATTTTACTAAATAAACATGAGTGTGACAGCACGCTTACTCACTAGGGTCAATCTTTTCGTGCTAACCCCTTAGGTTAAAGCGGTCAGTTGGCGGTGGTTAAGATTAGGTTTTAATGGCAATTTGTTGCTAGAATTGTTACCCATCTCTTAAGTAGACGGGAAATACGTTAGAGTGTATTTACAGCGTAGAGCACAAAGAGCAAGTCAAATATAGTTTGTCCTTTTCCTTGAACACTAATCAACCGAAAGACATAGAAGAATTTATTTTATCACGGATTTTCCGCACATTATTCTATTTCATGAACTGATGTATTCATTAAGTAAGCATTTAATAGTCACGTCACGGTGTAAAGTCACGAGCGTTTACAAATGTTATTTACACATACACCAACACACACTAAAAAAAACTGTGGGCTTTTAAAAAAAGTACGAGCGAGGATTAAATTCGCGAGTACATGGTCCAGAGGGCTAAGAACAAATAATTTAATGTGAGCGTAACGCTGTCAAGAAAGCGTGCGGTCACTTTTATGTCTATTTAGTAAATTTATCGTGTGAAAAGGATGGCAATCAACTCGATAGCGGATTCGGAATCCGAGTGACTCAGCCCATTAAACGTACTTTGAAAAAATGTTCTTTATATCATACAATGTAAATCGTTAATCGTATAACACCAGGAACACCTCATGCTTTCGGGTGCTTGTTTCCCAGAAATCAGCAATTAATCCCGCACAACCGTTTACAACGCGTTCCCTTTCAAACCGGTAACATAATAAATACGCTTGATGTTATCCTGTGTTCGAAAATTGAGGTAAATATTGTAAACAATGGTGTAAATAGAGTTTTCTGATACTTTCCTGTTATGACATTTTGTAAAGTGATTTTTAGGGATTGAGGGGGGTAAGAAGAAGGGTGATTTGAAGGGGTCAAGGATTGTGAGAGTCACGAGTGAAACTTTTGTTCAGCAGAGGGATAAAAAGGGGTATTAAAAAGGAAGGTAAAAATTGATTTGTTTATGAGAGCGATAAATTAATAGCGCATCATGGATTATGGTGGAAACTAAGTAGAAATTATTGAAGTACTAGTTTTTGCCCGCGACTTCGTCCGCGTTGACTTTGGACAGAAACCTTACATTTTTCCGTGACAACAAGTCCTATATATTAATCCAGGTAATAAACTATCTGTGTGCCAAATTTCATCCAAATCCTTTCCGCCGTTGTTGCGTGATTGAGTAACATCGATCTAAACATACAAACTTTCACATTTATAATATACTATCTATCTATATCATCACGCCAAATCCTTTACGGGGTAGGCAGAGAGTACAGAGTTCCAACAGGTTCTTTCCTTACATACCTCTCTGGCTTCCTCCACTCTCATAGTTCATCTCATACACGCTCGTACATTCTTTCTATATGCCCGGACCAACGGAGCATACCCTTTCCCATCTTTATACCAATACTATCTTTCATACCTACTCGCTTTCTTACTACGCTGTTGCGAATACGGTCGGTCAGCTTCACTCCGCACATCTTCCGCAGAGCTCGCATTTCCACCGCATTTATCCTACTTTCATTCTCCTTCTTACATACCCTGCTTTCGCTGCCATATAACAGCGCTGGGACAAGCACTCCGTTATGTATGGCCAGCTGCGCCTTTTGGCTTAAGTGCCGGCTCCCAAGTAGCTTTCTCATCGCACCATTCATTCTGTTCCCTGCACTCACTCTTCTCTCTATATCAGAGGTGTATTTCCCATCCTTACTGAAGGCGCATCCAAGATATACAAACTCATTCACTTGCTCCAGCACATCGTTACCAACCACAATCCTTGCATTCGTTCTGGTTTCTTCCCGTTCAAAAACCATAATTTTGGTTTTCTTCACATTCCAATGTAAGCCATTGCTCATGCAGTCGTCTCTCATAACTGTGACTAGTGTTTGCAGATCAGTGGCTGTTGGCCCTATCAAAACCGCGTCATCTGCATACAATAGGTGGTTTACCACTAGATCACCCATTTTTACCCCTTCATTCATCGCATTCAGTCTTTGGAGACTTTTATCCAGATGCACTATAAACAGTCTAGCGGACAACACGCAACCCTTGACGCGGCTTGACGCCGATTTTAATTTTGCTTAACGTCAAACCAAGGTGACATGTTACCACCCACCCGTGCGCATGCCTTGCTGTCCACATTGGTGGACTGGACAGCTCGCAACAGGGTGCCGTTTATATCATACTCTGGCAGAATGTCCTAAAGTCTCTTTCACACGACACTATCAAACGCCTTCTGCAGGTCCACAAAACCGCAGAAAACCTTCCGACCTACTGCCAGATGCTTTTCTACGATGTTGCGGAGGGAAAAAACTTGATCCGAACATCCTCTTCCAGACCTAAAACCTCCCTGTGCCATAATTTATAATATTGATTAGCATTTCTCATCAGTATTATTATTATAACAAAGTTCTTTGCCCAGTGGATCGATAAGTCGCAGGTTCGAATCCAGCACGGAACAAATCTTTGTGAAATCCAAAAATATTTGTTTCGGTCTGGGTGTTTGTGCATGTGAATTTTATGCTTGCAAACGCACCGATACAGCAATAAATCCTAGTGTGGGGCTACGTTAAAAAGACTATCATAGTGATTCTACTAATTTGTAGTATTGTGTGACTTTACTAATTTGTAATTTGTAGTGTAACAAATTAATGAAATGCAAATTGTTATACTGCTAACATCAAACGTTATAAAAAAAGGAAGCAACGCGCATAAAAATAGTGTTGTCGTACTTCGAAACAAAACAACCTGGTTTGTATTCGTATTTAGTTAGTTACTTTAATTAATTGGGGGATACAATTATTTTAAAATTTTCAAGGTATTTACTGCTAAAACTGTAATTGCTTCGAAAATATTCGAATAAATAATAAATACTACCAAACAAAATATACTTAAATAAAAATATGATGATGTTAGTGATCTATTTTGAATTATTTCTCGACTCATATTATATTGGAACCAAGCATCGCCGGCGAAATGTGAGTGTTCAAAGCACACTTCAACAACCCCAGCTAGGCGTGACGGTGTTCATTTTGTTTTATTTCGTTTACAAGCTTTTATTTAACTTACAGTGTTCGTATGTCTGTCTATCTGTCTCTCCGGTTCAAATCTTGTAATCCAATTTTAAAGCACTTGCCTCTATCTGATTGAGCTCAAATTTGGCATAAATATGTAAGTTTAGTGACAATGCAATGATATGGTACCTTGGAGCTGATCTGATGATGGAGTCAGATGTCGGCCATAGGAACATATGAACTAAACAAAGCAACCCCGTCGTGTTTAGGCTTGTTAAATTGGTATAAATAAGAACTATATAACCAGATAAAGTTCAGGGTCTGATGATAAAGACGAAAGGTAGCCAATGGAACCACCCAACTCATCAATATAACCCTGCTGTGTTCAAAAAGTCCAACGAGCCCAAGCTCCGGACCTGTCTTGACGAATACTTTAAACCCGGATGGTGTCCAGGGTCTGATGATGGAGCCGAAAGGAAGCTATAGAAACTTCCCAACTAAGCAAGATGTCATCGTTGTATTTTTACTATAAAAGCTTGTTTTTAAAAAGGTATTTTTAATTAAAATTATTTTATTTTACATCAATCCTCCGTCCTGAAAAGGCCAAGACTTCAGCAAACGAAAGCGATGAATTATGCCATTGAGGCCTGATATTATAAAGAGAAAAGATTTGTTTATAAGCGATAAGCTCTAAAACTAAGTAATCAATTTGAATATTTCTTTCATTACTTAAAAACTACTTTATCCAGAATTAACATACACCCAGTAGATGGTGCTGTTGTCAACCGGCTGCGAAATCGCGGAAAATGCCAGTTAATAACATAATAATGAAACCCTAAAGCCATATTCACAAAACGTGAAGCGGGCCGCTATCGAGTAAGCGTAACGTCTCGTTCATGCTCATTTAGTAAATTTGTAGTCTGACAAGGATGGCATATCGCTAGCTAGCTTCACGGTAACGTTAATTTTCTCGTGGTAAGCCCTCTGAGGATACAAACCATATTTCTTTGTGACTGCATGATTTGACTGCTTAACCCGATCGATAGGACCACGTAAGCTTTTTTTCTATTAGTCCAATTAAAAAAAATATGATTTTAAGATACTAACTTTCATTTCAATGTAGCTAACATTGCATTTAGTTCTTCTGTATAAGTAATTAGTTCATTAAAATAAGGTACGATTCGAAGTACGGAAGAATCCCCTGCCCGCCGGCCGGTGCAGAACACCACGACGAGACATCTCGTATACGCCGTCCCCTAAAGCGAATGCCCAAGCCGAGGCCGTTCCTCCTTGAGGCGCCCTTCAGCTAAATCAAAGCATGAATGGTAAAATAATTCCAAAATATTTTTGCTAGATAAATTTTATCTGTTAAGTTAAGTTGTTATAGCTTTAAATTAAACGTGAGTATTTATTACCACATCATTTTTAATGAAAATAATCATTGGGGGCGCTAATAGCTAGCCATTGATACAGGTTGCTATGTAACACTGAGTCATTGTGTCTAAAAATATTCAGGAACTGTAGAAAGCAGAAGACTGGTATCTAGCCTCTAGTAATACATAAAATTATCCGCGGCTTCGCAACTGTATGGTCGACATCAGCACTCACCGGGTCCAACTAGGTATATTGTGTTGAAAACTGGGACCTTAAAGAAAATATAACGATTCTCAAATTCACACGAGTGCTTCTTCAACCCGCGTTTGCGCGCTGAATGAGTGCTCGTACGGATGAAGGCTAAGAGTTTAGAAGAAAGAGTGAGGCGTAAAAAGGAACCTTAAGACTTATTCAAAAAGCCGTGAATACATAGTTCGCAAATTTTTATTATTATCAAGACCCCATTAACTATTGGCACTTGGCTTCGTACTTGGCCGTACCTCTTTTTAACCTCTTCGGAGAGAAGTAAAATTAAACATACATATAATAATAATAAATTATTTCAGAAAGTCATATTCCACAAATCTAAGGTGGTACAACAATTGGTATTTCGAAATTAACTAATCTTAATTTTAAAAACTAATTTTCCCGCAGACTGCACGTGTAAGGGTACGACCCAACCACGCCATCGCGGATGGTGTGGTTGGGCCGTACACGGCCCGCGTGCACGGTGGGGATCAGTTACTGCAGCACTATTTGTATGTACATGTTCACATCGTTGCGTCCTGCGTCCTGCACGCGCTATCTGTACGGCGTCTGCACGCGCGAACATGTCGAGATACTGAATGCCACCACAGACGCCGCCGCGGACGCATCGCGGACGCGGCTGGACGCGTTGGTTTGACCTTACCCTAAATCAATTGGCAGTATGCTTAGGCGTAGAACGTATTTTTAACCGACTTCTAAAAAAGAGGAGGTTCTCAATTCGACTGTATGTTTTTTTTTAAGTAACAACTCACTCATGTCTATGGATTGGAAAATCGTAAAATCGGAAAACCTCTATTCATACCACTTAAACAAACAATTATTTGTATATAAGCTGTGTTAACAATAAAAATATGTTAATATTCCGAAGTGGGCTTCACAGAGGTTACCAATCGTACACGTGTAACGAAGTGGGTGTAATTTGTCGGCTTTACACTACGTCACAATATTTATAAATATAATAAATACGGAGTAAGTAGAAGTCATTTTAATTTGCGTTGGGTTTTTGTAAAGACGTAGGTTGATCTGTTTTTTATTTTGTATAGAAAAGATGAAAAGAAAAGAAAAACCATTACGCCTATAATCCCTAAGCGGGGTTGGCAGAGGTATACTGCGTACACCCACTTTTCGCGGACAATTTTAGGTCCCATATAATAGGGGGCAAACCCATTGCCATATACCGGACACAATTCCAGACTCCGGACTCATACTGGGATTTTTTCATTAGAAAAAGTACATTTGCCCGACCTAGTATTTGAATCCCGGACCTCGTGATAAAAGGCAACCAAACCAACGAGGCAGTCCATAGAAAATATATAAAGAAAATAATGAAAAACATCACGCCTGTATTCCCCAAACAGGGGTAGCAGTGGGACTGTACACCTACATTGCACCGATGATGTTAGATTCCCATTTATAGGAAGCGAGCCTATTGTTATCATACCAGGTATAATTCCAAACTCTGGACATTTAGGTGTTAATTTCTTTTTCATGGGGAAACCTTTGTCCAAATACGAAGCAGTGAATATTTCTAAATATTTCATTATCTTATTAATACTACTGTACCCTATAATAATAATAATAATATCAGCCCTTATTGTCCCACTGCTAGGCAATGGCCTTCTTCACAAATCGAGGTGAGAGAGATTGGGCCATACTTCACCATGCGAAACCAGTGCGGATTGGTGGAGGCAGGTTTGTGGCCACCTGCTGTTGGAACTTATCAAGCTTATTACAAGGCTTCCAACTCGGCTTAATGACTACCACATTTAGTGGTAACAGGGACCAATGGCTCAGCGTGCTTTTCAAAGCACGGAGACGTTCGAATATGAAAATTCCACAAACAGTCACCCATCTCAGAATGACCGAGTCGAACGCTGTTTAACCTTAGTGATCGGTAGAAACACCGCAAACTCTATTACACACACAGAAAACTCTATTATTCTCGAAACGCTTTATTTTTCCGCAAAGGCGCTATATTACAAGTATTTAGCAATTCTCAGCATCGTTCCATTTTTAAATGTAATTAACAAATTAGTGAGAGGTGTGTAAGGAAAAAACCTGTTGGAACTCTGTACTCTCTGCCTACTCCGCAAGGGATCTGGCGTGATGATAAAGATAGATAGAACAAATTAGTGGCAATCTAAAGGATCTCGTGCCGTTTGCCGTTTTGTACCACGTAACGTTCCGTAATAACGTTTTCGTGTTTTACGAATTTATAAATTCCCGTTGTCACCCGATAAGGGAAATCTTTGGTATAATGAGTCTAGGCAACAATTAGATGAGAAAAAATTTTATTGCGCTTGTTCGGGGCGATTTTCTACGATAAGGGAAGGTAACATGCAACTTTAATAAGACTATTTTAACAAGCTTTTGACTTGGTCTATTCGTATGTCTATCTTTTCGGTTAAAATTTTGTGATCCATTTTTCGAGCACTTTCTGGCATCCGATTTACATAAAAATTGGCACACATATGTAACTCCGGTCACAATAGGTACAATAAGTGAGAAAGTCTGATGATGGAGTCAGAAGGTGGTTTCACTATGACAAAATTGTTTTGACTGACTGGAGTCGGCGACTGGTGTTTAAAGTTCTTGTTAAAGTAGAAGAAGAATGGCTGAGCTTTTTGCTGTAAAGTTTCTTGACTGATAATATTTTTTATTTAATTAACACAGTAGATGGACCGGTTTTACTTTACTAAACCAACACGCATACTATAACTTGGCATCAACCTGAGAAATTGACAAATAAAGGGCAAATATATTTAAAAATACTATACAAGGTGTAACATAATTAACACAAGGCCTGAAAGTAGTTTCTTTTAAATCGATTGCTGAATCGATTCCAACTAATAATAATGTATCGTACATTTTCCTTTTTAAATTTGCAAAAACTACTGTTACTCCTCTAGTTCGTTTGATTCCGTTCAACGCCCTTGACTCAAAGCAATAAGGAGATTTCAATTATATTTATAAAACGCACACATACACATAAAAGTTTCACTGTGAATTGGGGTATAAAGTGCCTAAAAAATGTGTAAAAAAAATAAATTCTGAAATTTGGCTTTCGTATTGAATTAGTTAGCAGAGAGAGAGCAATGTTCTAATCGGAGTGTCTGAGGTCTTGCGTCACTTACGATACACCTTGTATATAAATCCTTTCTTGGGGGATTATCATACATCATCATTATAATTATCATCAATTAGCCCGTATCAACCCATTATATTGTATAGGTCTATCCTCTATCATGCTCTATTATGAAGATCGTCATTCATCATCTCAGTCCATTCTTGTGCACTGCTGAATATAGGCCTCCCAATCACTCTTCAGCGCAACCGGTCCGATGCCACCTGCATCCAACGACTTCCTGCGATCTTCACAAGATCGTCAGTCCATGTCCAGTCCAGTCCTTTGCGCTTGCCAATACATGGTCTCCACTCTAGAATCTTACCGAATGGTCAGAGACTGCATGAGTCGAAGTTGTGTTTGCATTTTTAGGTATCAAGGTATCAATCCAATGCGAATAGCGTTTCTATCTATAAGTTCTAAAACAGCGCCGAACTTCAAAGGGTTAAATTTGGATTCTCGCAAAGTTCTTATTGTCCGGTCATTTGTGCCCCCGGAGCTCGTGCGTAATTTGGAAAGTCGAAACTTTGCATAGTTACAGCCCACGGTAAGACTGTCTCGGATGGATGGGTTAAAAAGACCATCTCCGTTTAAGAACATTTCACCTAATTTTCACAATAAGTTACTTAATTAGTGTTGCCTACCAAACAAACGACAACAAGGTCTTGTTGCACACTTTAACGTTGAAGTTTCTGGCTGATTAAATACCTTTTAGGGATGTTCACACACCTTAGTTAATTGCTTAATCCTTCTTGTTATGTTTAAACATAAACACACCATAAAAAGATTTATAGAGAAGAATGTTTCGTAGCAAAAAAACGAAACGCGTGAAGTTAAATGCTTCATTCCAGAAGTAAATACTGCTTTGTAGCTATAAGGTAACCGACAAGCACTTCGGCGTTGATTACAAGAATAGCCTAATCTAGAAAATTACGTAAATCTGACTATGTAGCAAAAACTTATACGTACTTAATACGTATTTTCACAATCATAGTGGTCTATCTTCAATCGAGTATTTTATTTTCTTTCATTATCATATATTAGCAAGTACTTTTTCTTAGTCTCTTTATCATCATTGAAATTAATTGTAAGACAAAGGCTCAATGATCGCCACAATTTCAGTATCACCTGCCATCTTCACCAGTCATTAGCCAATTTTGTGAGGCCTGCCCACTCCATGTCTTTTCTTACGTGGATACAACTAGAGAACCTTTTTTATCCGAACGGCAGAAAAATGAATCTTTTATTCATAATTAATTTGCTATTATTCCCTAAGAATATTGATGTATACGGTATTATTCCGTTCAGCGCCTTATTTAGAAATATCAAAATCTGTTTCTATTACCATCGTCGTCTTTCTTGTAGATCCCTCACACCTGTTGGTCGCGGGTTCCCACCTCGGATTATATCGTACGTTCCACGGATTTAAACAAGCCCATAACATTCTAACAAGCCAGTGTCGGCTGAGAAGTAAACTAAAAGAAGAAAAATGTACCTTATAATAGCAGCTGAGAGTCTATATTATTATTCAGATGACATTAACAAAACCTTGCTTTAAGAGTATCGGCTTATTTCATTGCGTCGCAAGTGTTGATAAGGTTGACGTACATGAAACTATTTCTAGCAAGTATGTAACGCAGAATCTAATTGATACTAGCCAGCAAAATCGCTTGCAGATAAGTTTAATCGAGAAGCGATACTTCAGGTAAACTTTTCTTTATTAAACACCTTTTAATATAAAATTGTAATGGCTTGATGATGAGAATGTTTCGAGATAGAAAGTTATCCGAAATTCACGCCCTTTCGGTGACTGATGATTTACGGGAGTAAATCAGTTTTGTTCTATTACTAAATATACTATCTACACTTTATAGTGTTTTTTTCATACTCTATGCTTTGATTATCCCTTTCTTCAAATACATATAAACGGTCAAAACTCCGTTTTTGTTATAATTATAATGTATTTTTAGGTACCCCCTACATTTTTCCCTAAGCGTATTTAGTTCGGGGAATTGTGTTCAAAAGTCCTTACCCTTTGAACATCCCACGCAAAAAGGGGTACCACGTATTTCAAATGCTTGGGGCATCAAGTGTAACAAGGTTTGTGCCCTTTGACTCAAAGCCGGGTAAAACATCGCTGGCCCAGGGAAAACTTCCGTACCCGATTTATTTGAGCGGTACTGATATAAGGTACGAAGATGGAGACAAAGGTAAATGAGATGTGTACTTTTTTGCGATTTGTTTGTTTGCCAGAGGCGATAAAATGTACCGACTGGATGATAATATTGCTTATATTAGCTAGCTTCATCGTTGATATTGGATAATTCTATACTTATGCTATCATAGGTCTAAAATAACAGCGATTGTAATTCTTCTGCGGTTATCTAAACATTGAGGTATAAAGATGAATCGTAATTTATCTAGATAATTATTTTAAAATATGGAACGCTTCAAACTACAGATATATCGGAAAGAATTGCCCTAAGCCAATATTCGATTAGGTTTAATTAATGAAATAAAACTATTTTTTCGGATTTTATCGCGGTTTATTTTGATTTTTAAGTTCCCGACGTGAATGTGGTCTCTCTTACATAGGACAAACAAAGGACCAGTAAAAACTCGGGTTTAAGTACACATAGCTGACCTAAAACACCGTCGCTCAAAGAAGTCTGCAGTCTGTGAACATGTCCTTGACCGCACCCGCCATAACATCAGATTTGATAGACCACAAATCCTCGTGAAAGAACACCGATTCCTACCAAGGATGGTTCGCGAGGCTATTGAAATTAAAAAACATCCTAGTTTCAATAGAGAAGATGGCTGGGTGCTTCCATCAACTTGGGATCCAGTACTTAATATAATCAAATCCAAAACCAAGCATAACACTGTAAGACCTCAAGACACCGTGAGCTCATTCTGCGTAGATCGGACCAACAAATATAATTAAGAAGTTTGAGGGTACCCCGGAACAACTATGCCTTTTGGACGTCTACCACCTCAGTCCTTCCCGTGACCATGGGTGCTGCAAAGCACTCGAAACGTCGGGAACTTAAAAATCAAAATAAACCGCGATAAAATCCGAAAAAATAGTTTTATTTCATGTGTAATATTCGCGTAAATCTAAGAACTCAGTATAGGTTTAATTAATTTCCTGATTTTTCAATCGTTCTTTTTTCATTTTAGTTGTTTTATATATGATATTTTATATATATTTAAGTTATTGACTTATTTGTAATTAAGAGCTTATATCAGTCGTATTTGTTTGACCTGTGATAATCTGTAATGCGGTTAGTTTGACATTCTTAAAATAACTTAAAATCATTATTCGTACAAGTTGATGACCAGAGAGCATGAAGAGATTGACGTTAGCGTGACGCTATCGAGTGTGCTGTCACGTTCGTCTGTATTAAATAAACCTGTAGCGTGAAAAGGGTGTCACACTTACCCTACGTTCGCACGAGCGCTTTTTCAACGCGCTTTAGTAAAGTGCTGAAAAGACAAAAGAATGGCTATAAGGCTCAAACTCTCGCTGTATCGCCAATATCACGGCTCAGATCATTTATTCACTTTCTGCGGGCCCATACAACGACTGCAATGGCTATCCCAAGTATAATCAACTCGAAAAAACCTTTTAGAGGAAAACTTTACTCCTAAAAGACGTTTTCCTGTGCATTCGCAAGTCCTGTCTTTCACGGCTGTCTTCTTGGAAAGAGCACCTAATTTGAATATTATTTCAATTCAAATAGTTTGTAGTTGATGTAAAATTAAGTTTTAAGTAGATGCAACCTTTTGCATCAAAATAATCAAGTAAGCCCACTCAGGTTTAATTGATTTTTCACCTGCTTACCTAGTATAAAATATGTGTGAAATCCCGACTAATATTACAAATTCGAAAGTAGCTCTCACTGTCTGTCTGTTTGTCTGTTACCTTTTCACGACCAAACCTCTGAACAGATTTTGATCAATTTCGGCAAGGATATGTATTTTATCCAGGGGTCGGACATAGCTAGCTTATGTCTCAAAAAAATAAGGGTGTGAAATACACGCGAACGAAGTAGTGGGTCTATCTATATCTATACCATCACGCCAGATTCCTTGCGGGGTAGGCAGAGATTACAGAGTTCCAACAGGTTCTTTCATTATATACCTCTGTGGCTTCCTCCACTCTCATAGTTCGTCTTATACACGCTCGCCGGTTACGGAGACTCTTGACTTGTTCTTTAGATAAGACTTGGTCTATTTGGTCATGGTGAGATAGTCAAGCTAGCGACGAAGTAGTGGGTACAGCTAGTAAATAATAAATTAGTGAAGTTTTTTTTTTTTTTTTTTTATAAAAACGTTTAGTTACGTAGACGTTGCGAGTTTGTATCTATAAAAAGGTTATTACCTACAATATGGATGCTAGTTATTTAGTCAGTGGACCTCTGCCACCCCCGCTTGGAGAATATCAGCGTGACGGTGTGTGTGTCCAAAATTTTTATTTAAAATGAAATAATATTAATATCCAATTTGGGCAGCTACAATATTGTTAGTTACTACAAATCCAACGCAAAAATTCAAATCCTTCATCAAGCATGATAACATCCTGTGATGTCCTCATGCTTGACAAGAATGATTTGAATCCCGAAACTATCACCATAGCTTCACAATCCACAAATGTGAAAACAACAGCAATCATTTAGGTCAACATCGATGCGCACAGAATATAAAAACTCCATGGAAGTGGGTATAATGACGATTTAGCGCAGTGGTAAAGAGCTTAAGCCGCTCCGCTCCGACAAATCTTTGTGTGATCCACAATTATTTGTTCCGGTCTGGGTATTTGTTTGTGAATTTTCATGTTTGTAAACGCACCCACGATACAGGAATAAATCCTAGAGTGGGGCTACGTTTTTTTTAAAAAAAAAGATAGAAAAAAAAGAAAAAAAGATAGAATAAGATAAGCAGGATAGGACGGATAAAAACAAAGGGCACATTTGGACCTCCAACGCTTGACTGATCCATACTGTTATCCTTTAGACCAAATCTCAAGCAAAATACGGGTGTTTATATCAGTTCAAATCTCCTAAGACGATTTCCGATGAAGGTCGGGCACCGAGCTAACGACGCGACGTAACAATTTTACTGGCGAAGTTTCAATTGTTTCGGATTTGTTTGTTCCTAAACATCTGGAAGTGCCCGAACAGGTGCCATTTTGGGAACTATTAAAATTGTAGTCGCTGAAACTTTTTCTGCTGGCATTTTTTTGAGATTGCTTTTTTCGGCAAGAAATTTAGAACACTGGAAATGGAAGTTAGCGATGATATGATTTGTCTCTATAATCTTGTTATTCATACTTTTATTATTTTCATATCCATTAGGATTAAGAATTTTGTTTTAGTCGACGAATTGTTTGAAAATTAAATATGTACCTAAATCTTTAAACGCTCTGTTAACAGTATAGCTTTTCCGCTTAAAGTACTTATGTAAAAAAAAATATCACTATCATAGCCGCTGCTTACCTATTTTCCTATTGGGCCACCCGTATCCAGGAAACACTGATCAAAACTGATCTTTCCTTGCAGTCGTCGAGATGTCATCCACCGACAGCAATTTTGACAGCTGTTTTGCTTTTCGGTGTTCAAGGATACCATTTTCAATCACAAAAAAGGTTCATTTTTGCTCATGGGCAATATCATTCTTCGGAAACAATCAACAACCTTTGTAAAATAGGACAAAATCATACAAGAAGTCGTCTATAAGTAAATGAAATATTACTACTCATTAAAACTGTTTTTCGTTTGCATCCTCCTTTTACCAATAATACTGCTGCTGTATCTAAATTGGACAAACATCCATTATAAAAGTTCGGCAATGATTTATCTGCCCGGATGACTTCAATGGCCGTAATCTATTAAACCGTTTACAATCAAAATTTCTCATATGCCATTTTATCAATTTTATTTTCAAACAAATTTAGAGATAAGAAAGAATAAATCCTATTGGATATCAGCACTTTACTAACCCGTTTTGGCGTAATAATATAGTACCTAGTAATATTGTAGACTTAAATAATATTTTTTAATAATTGATATGATATTGGTTCTTATTCGCTATAACCGAACGCGAGGCGTTATGATAACTTCGTAAAATGACCGTGTGATGGTATTCTGTAAGCCAAATAAGAGTCAAGGACAACTAATTTATAAATACTTATTGAAAATCGACGCCGACGACTGCTTGGTCTTATTGTTGAGCCGCTTCCCTCATCGGATTCAGTAGTTGCAGGTTCGATCCCTACATGGTACATTTTTTTAGAATCAAATATAATCCTCTTAATTGTACATCAACAAAATTATATAAAAGAAACAAATGTGTAAAATAAGCAAATTCTTACAAAAAAACTATACAAAATATTAGTAAGAAAAGGAAATAGGATAGTGTATATGTGTGGGTAAATTTAAGCGTTTTACCAGTCAATAACTTGTGCTTAATTAATCAGGTTTAAAGAAGTTATAAGATGCGCTAAGTCCATGGAAATATTTAAGCGTGACATTAAAGCACATTTTCTACAAACTTAATACTTCTAGATTCCCTTTCAAATTTTTACACCGCTCGTTTTTCAATAGTTTCTTCTTAACTCCTATACTTAGTATGTCATGTATTTATATTATGTATAATAAGTAAAATTGGCTTATACATATCCAATGAATTGTTCATAAGTAGTAAAATTTTTTTATAATGTTGCACTCTACCCATTTTTATCGTAACCATCTTTGTCCTCTACCTAAAGGTGGCCTGGAAGAAATCGCGATAAGGTCGCCTTACTGTGCCTATAACTATGTCAATAATTTTGTTTCTTTTTATCATTTTCAGGGTTCCGAGAACCCTTAGGTGTTTGACTTTCATGTCTTATGTTATTGGTATTACTAGACATCTGCAAACTGTTGGACCAATTTACGCAGAATGAGATCACACTGCTTTGGAGTCAATGATTAATTTTATTAATGACTTTTGTATTGGCTTAAATTTTTATTTCAATTACATGCATTAGATTATAGTATTAATATTTAACGATCTTTTTATTTCTATGAGTACAAACTTAAGGTAAGTTTGCCTTACTTCTTAAGGTAAATAATTTGTCTTTCGTGTGGGCTAACATTCTATTTTTAACCGAATTCAAAAAAGGAGGAGGTTCTCAATTCGACTGTATTTTTTTTGTATGTATGTCACGCTATCATTCCGCCAATTATGAATCGATGTTGATGATTCTTTTTGCATTGGGTTCAGTATAGCTCCAAGGTGGTCCCATTTTAATTTCATCGGTATTGGACCTTGAACTATGAAGATACACCAGGGAACTCCTTAACAACAAACAATACGAATGCGTAGATTGAGATATTATGGGTATTATGTCAACCCTGCCATAGAACTAACCAGAATATTAACCCACTTCAAAAAAGGAGAGTTTGACAATTCGTCTGTGTTTTTTTATAACGTCTTTGCCTATGAACTGATTTGATGATTCTTTTTGCACCGTGTATAGTATGGTTTCAAAGTAAATATAAAATAAAAATATATTTTTAGTAAAATGCTTTCCCGTATTTTTAGGACCGAATGTAATTTAAGCTTAAAGTTAAATTATTAATACATGTTTTCAACTAATACAATATTGAGTTGTTGGGCGGCTACTTTAGGAAAAGTTCTCTTCGTGTAGACATGGGTTGCTGTACGCTAAGCTTAAAAATTCAACTTAATCCTAACTTAACGCTTAATGCGCTATTACTCTTTTGTCAAAAACAGTTTTCAGCTTTTATAATTTGTAAGTTTGATGAATTTTATACACCGAAAATACATATTAGATCCTTTGGCTAATTAAAATATGAGATATTTAGGAAATAAGACTATTTTTCGATTTATCGCGGTTTATTTTTGTAAGTTTCCGATGTTTCAAGTGCTTTACAGCATCCATGGTCCCGAGAGAGACTGAGGTGTTTAATATCCAAAAGTCATAGTTATTCTGGGGTACCTTCTAACTCATTTATTTTTGAGATAAAATCTGAAACAATAGATTAATTTCATATGTCGTGTAATTTTAAAAACTTAACACGGTGGCGTTATATTGAGTTGTTGGGTGGTTCCGTTGGCCACCTTTTGGCTTCATCATCAAACCCTGAACACCATCTGGTACTTGTGTATAGTACTTGTCAATACCAATCTAACAAATCTAAGCACGAGGGGGCCACCTGTGGACTCCGTGGTACCATATTATTGCATTGTCACCGGCTTTACATACGTATGCCAAATTTCAGCAAAATCGGATATCCGGAATCGGAAAAATAAATCACAAGGTATGAACCGGAAAGACAGACAGCCAAACATATGAACATTGAAAGTTAAATAATAGCTTGTAGAAAACTGATTATCTCATTGGCCTATTTGCGGTCACAAAACGGTCGGAAAATGTATCTTATATGATGTCAATACGCTCATTACATTAGGAGCTAAGATGCTCAGCAAAATGTGGGTGTACACTTTGCCACCCTCATTTGGATAATATCTAAAGGTGGAACGCCATCTTATTTATGCCGAAAGCCAAGATAAGTAACACCACAATTCAGTGCCGTCTACAATTTAATAAGTACGCCATTAGTTCGAACACTATTTTTCTTTCGGTATATTACTCGTATTTTCGTATTATGGTATTACGTCACTATTCATTTTAGCCCAGACGCCGTTTTGAGATACTATCCTTGTCAAACTACAAATTTACTAAATAAACATAAGCGTGACAGCACGTTTACTCGCTAGGGTTTATCTTTTCGTGCTGAGCCCTCAGTTTAAAACCATCAGTTGGCGGTGGTTAAGATTAGGTAGGTTTTAATGGCAATTTGTTTCTAGAATTGTATCCCATCTTGTAAGTAGATATAGTAATAAGTCGGAGTGTATTTACAGCGAGACAGTAGGTCTCACAGCTTCGGCGGTAAAGCCTCACCTGTCACGCGTAATCCTGCCGATCGGTTGATATATTACGGTATGGGTTTGGTGTGTTCTTGAATTGTATCTGATTAAATATTTCTAGGATTAAGGAAAACTGATACATACGGATAATCAAATCAAGCTATTCAAATGGAGCAAAAAGAGCATCTCAAACATAGTCTGTCTTTTTCCTTTGACCACTTATCAACCGAAATACATGAATGATTTATTTCATTTCATGTCATTTTTCAGCACGTTAGTATAATTTATGACCTGATGTTGTATAAAAATATATTTATTAAGAAAAAAACGATAACCAACACTAAACAATATTCATATGTCGTGGGCTTGTATACATATGTGAATTATAGATTGTGTTTCTACATAATAAATGTAAATCGTCAATCGTATAATAGCAGGAATACCTCATACGTTCGGGTGCTTGTTTGCCAGAAATAACCAATTAATCCCACATAACCTTTTCCAATGCGTTCCGTTTCAAACCGGACACATAATAAATACGCTTGATGTTATCCTGTGTTCGAAAATTGAGGTAAATATTGTAAACAATTTTGTCAATATACTTTTCTGATATTTTCCTATTATGGCATTTTGTGAAGTGATTTTTGGGGATTAAGGGAGGTAAGAAGAAGGATGGTTTGAAGGGGTCAAGGATTGTGTAAAATGGAGAGTCACTAGTGAGACCTTTGTGCAGCATAGGGCTAAAAAGGTTATTAAAATGGAAGGTCAACGTTGACTTGCGATGAGAGCGGTAAATAAATAGCGCAGCATGGATTATGGTGGAAACCAAGTAGAAATTATTAAAATACTAGTTTCTGCCCGCGTTTTTCCGGGATAAAAGTATCCGGTGTATTAATCCAGGAAATGAACTATCTGTGTGGCAAGTTTCATCCAAATCCTTTCAGCCGTTTTTGCGTGATTGAGTAACAAACATCTAAACATAGAAACTATCGCATTTATAATATTAAGTAGTATTATTAGCATGAAGTGTACGTAGCATGTTATAAATGGGTACGGTTCTTTAGTGGCTTTAACTTAGTATGTACACTCCTTTATAAGAACCGTATCCATAACATGCTTACTAGGCAGTATACCTTACAATGAGCAATGTAAGTTACTATTAACGGAATAATTTATTAAACATACTTTGAATGAGATGGTTGTGTTTATTAGAACCTCGTGACCCCGATATTACATGGTGACCCTGCCTCTAAGGTCTGCCAAGGGGTTACTCGTCTGAGTTTGATAGTTTATTGAGATCTTAATATAAAGAAGTAATGTGTCGGTCTACTGTGTAGAAAAAAATGCAGATGAAAAATGCAGCCGGAGGAAACAATGACACCACCCTCCAGGACATCGGGGGCCATGTGCAGCGGCTGAGTATCGTAACGTATACTATTCTCACCGTAATATCTGTCTTGGCAATTTACTTCTCGCTAAGACTATATAAAAATTGCCATCGCCGATGGATGCAAGAAGAAATTGGTTTTAACACTATGCAGATTAATGAGAAATGTATGTCGAAATATTTCCATATTGTGTTTCAGAATTAGCTTTACAGAACCTTGAGAAAGTCGCTGACCTCCCTTTTCGATTTATTAATCTATTATCTCTGTGAACAACAAGAATTTTTGGCAACACCTCATTTTTTATTATTGATAGTGTAGCGCCTGTATCAATAAGCCAATAATACTTAATATTATTTAAAATAAAACTCCACATATTTAGCATTGCCTTGCTATAACAATACAAAATGCATATGATCAAAAAAAATGCGCGAGCTGTCTACATTATCAGTGTTATTTTGGATATCATCATGTTGTGCATCATCACTTTGTTTAGCTGTAAACATAAACATAAACAAAACAAGATATCGTAAGCGAAGACAAAAATGACTTCGCTTAAGATATCTAAAATATCTAGTGCCTCTGTTACCTCGTTGACGGAATGATGTTGAACGATAGTTATTCCTATAATTTCCACGCCAAACTTATCTAAGATTATAATTATTACCATACTGCGGATCACGGATAGTATTGCTATTATATTGACCACGAAAATTACCCGCTGATGTGGATAAATATGTGACCTCATGTTATACGAACCTCGTCCCTTTTTATACAAATGCATTATGTTACCTGTTTGAGACTGGAAAGATGTGATTTTTTCATCTTTTGCATCTTGGGTGGCATCTTTTAGGCTGCTGTAGTTTCGGGCAGAGATAATCGTCCATAATTTCGAACTGCGTAGACCATCTGAAAAACGTTTTATGGAAAGTTTTTCATTCTAAGGCTTTAAAACACTCAACGCGTCCGAACCACCATCAGCTTGCAAAATAGTCAGCTCGGTAACGAACTTCTCTATCTTGGTTCCATATACATCAATAGACTTTGAACCTTGTTTATACTGTAACTGTGTCTGTAATGCTACAAAAGATTTTTTAGCTAGCAAATGGCGTCTCAAATCGATCATTAATTCTTTAATAGTCTTACATGAACATGAAATGCGCAATTTTGCATTTTCAGATAGTCTGTTTTTTTAATATAAATGTAATTAACAAAGCCTCACCTTTTTCATCGAGCATGTCAGCGTACATCTCAACAGAGTCTATCTCCGTTTGGTAGTAACCTCAACACCGTCCATAACTGGAATTAAACTACACACCACTTTAAGGTCGAACTCCATTTTGTCTAAAACAATTTTCTTCGGAAAAATACACAATCTATTTATTTCCTCGTATAACTTTTTACTATTTTGGTAAATTTCTATTGCCGATGATAACTTAACATTACTGGTTTGTTCTATTAATAAAAATATTGTTGTACGGTTGTCAAAAATACACGTGGACTCAACTAACTTAGTTTCAATAGTTTTGCCTCGATACCTTGTTTGTCCCTTTTTATCAAAATTTTTCGAATATCTAACAATGTATTACATATATCTTTAATTAACATATCCAGTAATGCATTATTCTAAGTAAAAACACAGTAATCAAATAATATCATTGCGAAATGACATAGACAAATGTGCAACGTTGCACTTTTGACGTACGGCATCAAGTTCTCGAAGCGTCCGTGCACAATTCCAGCGCGTTTGAAATTAACATGAAACACGTTATGAAATATGATACGAATTGTCCTTATAGATAATTATATTTAACCGCAACTATTACCACATTTGCGCACTGGAAGCTGGATCGGTATAATAATTGTTAGCTGTACCTTCAACTCGTCCTCGTAGCGATGCTCTAATGCGAAACGACATAGACAAATATATATGAAAAATCTATAGTTATAAAGTCAGATTCAAGTCCAGTTTATGTAAAGCCACATAGGTTACCACAAGCACTAAAAGCAGAAATAACTAAGCAGATTAGCAAAATGATAGATAATGATATTAAAGAGGAGTCATTTAGTGAATGGTCGAGTCCAATATTATTAGTACCAAAAAAGAATAGCTGTAGAAGTGAAAAGAAATGGCTGTTGGTTGTAGATTATAGAAAATTGAATGAAAACATTTGTGTCGATAAATTCCCATTACCCAACATAACCGAAAGTTTAAATTCTCTTTCTGGAGCTATTTATTTTAGTCTCTTTGACCTTTATGAAGTTTATTATCAAGTGACCTTGGAACCTAGCAGTTGGAAATTTACAGCTTTTACGACCAATATAGGTCAATATCATATGACATGTCTACCAATGGGACTTAAGATTAGTCCAAGTGCCTTTAGCCGTATGATAACCGTAGCAATGTCTGGTCTAACTTACGATAAATGTTTAGTGTATCAGGATGATTTGATTATATTTGGAAGAAATCTTGCTGCCCACAACCAAAATTTAATAAGCGTCATAGAAAGACTGAGGAAAGTTAATTTAAAATTGAATCCTCAAAAGTACGATTTTTTGGAAAAAGAAATTCTTTATTTAAGGGATGTTGTTTTAGAAAACAATATGCCTTAAATAAAGTTTCGATAAAGTTTCAGTTTCGACGGACGATTTAGCGCAGTGGTTAAAAGCTTGAGCCGCTCCGCCCACTGTGTCTAATAGTCGCGGGTTCGATTCCCGCATGGGACAAATCTTTGTGTGATCCACAATTATTTGTTCCGGTCTGGGTATTTGTGTATGTTAAATTTCATGTTTGTAAACGCACCCACGATACAGGAATAAATCCTAGTGTGGGGCTACGTTTTTTAAATAAAAAAATAAAAAAGAAAAAAAAAGGGGATTCTACCTGATCCTGAAAAAACTAAGGTTTTGGAAAATTATCCCACACCCAAAAATTTCGATGAAGTGAAACGTTTCTCGGCTTTTTGCAATTACGAGTATTACCGTAAATTCATAAAATCGTTTGCAGATATTGCAATGCCTCTAAATAAATAAGGTAGAAAAAATGAACAATTTATCTGGACTAAGGTGTGCAACGAGGCTTTCGGATTCTTAAAAAATGCTCTCATTTCTTCACCTGTTTTACAGTACTTCGATGTTTCAGAAAATAACGAATTTGTACTATAGACAGATGCGTCAGGCACTGCTGTCGGCGCAGTATTATGTAATAAAGATCTAACACCAGTAGCTTACGCTAACTTTTAAATAAATCGGAAAAGAATTATCCTACGATCCCAAAAGAGCTTTTGACTATAGTGTGGGACCCATTATAGGCAGTACTTGTACGGACGCAATTTTACAATTATCAAAGATCACAAACCCCTGGTATATGTTTTTGGTATGAGAAACCCTTCAATTTGGATTCTTAAATTTCGATGAAGGTTAGAAGATTATAATTTCAAGGTTGTGTATATAAAAGGGAAAGAAAACGTTGTTGCGGGTGCTTTATCTAGAGTATGCATGACGTCAGATGTACTGAAGAGTATGCACGAGCAAGTTGCGGCTGGCTGTGATAACTAGGGCTCAAAAGAAAAGAATGAAAGCCGATCGCCGAGGACGGATCTTAGTAAATCCACTAACAAAAGGCCTGATCAACCCCCGAGTTATGGATATATTAAGAAAGCCGTGAGACTCAGTAGAAATGTTTTTATTTAAGGTAGGGAATTAAAAAGGCTTAGAGGATATGACATGATAACAGAGGAAGTAGAATGTTCTGCATTTAGTGCAAATAATAGGACATTATATATTAATCTTGATTTCAAGGCGCATTTCTCGCGAGCCGAATGTGTGCAGAAGTTAAATAAGTTTTGCGAATAAATACGTATCGAGGAAGTTCTTATAATTAAAAGGGAAGATAATATCGATTCAATAAAGAACATTTGCAATGAGATAATGTCATTCACGCATTGGCATGATAGTGAAAAATCTATTATTATGAACGATTTTCACCTACTGCCATCTAGTAGTCATGATGTGGTGCGCAGAATGGCAACTACGCTATTAAAAACGATACTATTGGACAAGTATTGAAAAGAACGTACAAGAGAGAATTCAAAAATTCAAAAATCGAAATATGTTCCATCTATCAAAGAGCCGATGGACATTACCACTACGGCTTCTTCGGCATTCGAAAAAATATATTTTGATGTAGTGGGTCCTTTAGACAGGGATATAGATGGTTATTGTTATATATTGACCATACAATGTGAATTGACAAAAAGAAACGTTGTCCATTGCAGATGCATTTGTCAAACAATTTATTGTAAGGTTTGGTATTCCTAAAAGTATAGCTTCAGATCGAGGAACAGAATTCATCTCTGCAACGATGGAACAGGTGTGTAAAATTCTTAATATCGAAAAGTTATGTTCAGCAATTTACCATCACCAGTCTATTGGAGCTCTGGAAAATGCACACAAATCCTTGGGTGCATTTTTAAGGCTCCAGTGTGAAAACCACACAGACACTTGGAGTTTGTGGTTACCGTTTCGGTGTTTTAGTTTTAACACAACAGTCCATTCCGAAATAAATTATACGCCATATGAAGTGGTTTTTGGTAAACTTTGTAAATATCCAGTAGGATTTATGATACAGTGGAACCAATAGTGATGACTATTCATTACAACTAAAATACAGGTTACAGTTAGCCCAGGCCGATGCAAGGAATGGAAGCTGTCGGGCGGAAGGAGGTCGTGTTGGCGGTGTCTATGGACATCGCCAATGCTTTCAACTCAGTGCCCTACTCCTCCATAATGGCGGCACTGGGATACCATGGCGTCCGTAATTACCTCCACTTGACCATACGGGACTACCTCGAGAACAGGCGGGTAGTTTACCCCGGGCCGTCGCGGTGGCAGGAGCGTAACGTCGGGCGCGGGGTTCCACAGGGGTCTGTCCTCGGACCGCTCCTGTGGAACATCGCCTACGATTGGGTCCTGCGTGGCGCGTTGCTGTAGGTAACGTGCTACGCGGACGATACTCTTGTCACTGCAAGGGCCCGGAGCCACAGGGAGGCGGCGTTGTTGGCCACCGCTGAGGTGGCACAGGTGGTGGGGCGCATACGGCGGCTCGGCCTAGACGTGGCCCTCAATAAGACCGAGGCCATGTTTTTTCACGGCCCCAGAAACCGGCCTCCCCCTGACGCTCACATCATTGTCGGGGGACAGCGCATCAACGTCCAGACCCAAATACGTTACCTGGGCCTCATTCTGGACGGGCGCTTGACTTTTAGGCCCCATCTTGTCGCCCTAGTGCCCAAATTGATGGCGACGGCTGGAGCGCTGTCGAGACTCCTGCCGAACTTGGGCGGGCCAGAGGCCTCGGCGAGGAGGCTGTATGCGGGGGTGGTGCGGTCCCAGGCCTTGTATGGGTCCCCAATCTGGGCGGGTGCTCTGACGGCCCAAAACGTGGTGCTGCTGCACCGCGCGCAGCGAGTCATGGCCGTCAGGGTCATCCGAGGGTACCGCACCATCGGATTTGAGGCGGCGACGATCCTCCTTTATAAGAACCGTATCCATAACATGTTTACTAGGCAGTATACCTTACAATGCGCAATGAATTTTACTATTAAGGGAATAATTAATAAAACATACTTTGAACGCGATGGTTGTGTTTATTAGAAACTCGTGACCCCAATATTACAAGAATTTCTCATTAATATGATTATTATGATAGACGGTTTGGTCCAGTGCTTAAGAATTTAAAGTTCTCCGCCCACTGGATCGAGAAGTCGCGGGTTCGATTCTTTGTGAGACCCACAAATATTTGTTTCGATCGGGGTGTTTGTGCATATGAATTTCATGTTTGCAAATGCACACTTGACACAGAAATACATTCTAGTGTGGGACTATGTTTCAAAAAAAGCTCTAAAGTGATTCTACTAATTTAAAGTGTTGTGTGACTTCACTAATTTGTGATTGTTTCATTCTACTAATGTGTGATCTTTATTGCGACAAATTAATTAAATGCAAATTGTTATACTGCTACCATCAAACGTTGGAAAAACAGACTGGAAGCAACGCGAACAGTGTTGTCGTACTGCGAAACAAAACAAAAACAACCCCGTTTGTGTTCGTATTTAGATAATTATTTTAATTAATTGGGTGATGAAATTACCATTATTACAAGGGGTACTTAATGCTAAAACTGTTATAGCTTCGAAAGTATTTCGAGAAATAGTAAATAGGTACTACCAAACAAAATATACTAATATAAAAAAATTATGACGTTATTGTTCTATTTTGAATTATTTCTCGACACATATTATATTGGAACCAAGCATTGCCGGCGAAATGTGAGTGTTCACAACACATTTCTAGAAGGCTTGGCGTGACGTTATTCATCATGTGTTTTTTTTTTGTTCACACGCTTTTGTTTAACTTGCAATGTTCGTTTGCCTGTCTGTCTGTCTTTCCGGACGGACGATTTAGCGCAGTGGTTAAGAGCTTAAGCCGCTCTGCCCACTGCGTCTAATAGTCGCGGGTTCGAGTCCCGCACGGGACAAATCTTTGTGTGATCCACAATTATTTGTTCCGGTCTGGGTATTTGTGTATGTGAATTTTCATGTTTGTAAACGCACCCACGACACAGGAATCAATCCTAGTGTGGGGCTTTTTTTTTTAAAAAAAAAAAAAATAAAAAAAAAAAAAAAAAAAATAAAAAAAAAAAAAAGTACTTGCGGGTATCTGAAATATGTAAGTTTGGTGACAATGCAATGATATAGTACCGTGGAGTCGGAAGGGGCCATACGAACATGTGAACTAAACAAAGTAACCCCATCGTGTTTAGTCTTGTTAAATTGGTATATACAAATACTATATAACTAGATAAAGCTCAGGATCTGATGATAAAGCCGGAAGGTAGCCCAAGCTTGTTGGACTTGTCTTGACTAGTTCTTTAGACCCGGATGGTGTCCAGGGTCTGATGATGGAGCCGAAAGGAAGCCGTAGGAACTCTTCAACTTAGCAAGATGTGTTTATCGTGTTTGTGCTATATATATATTTTTTAAATAAATTTAATTAATTTTACATCAACTCCTTGGGTCCTGACAGCGATGAATTATGCCATAATCTACACTGATGTTATAAAGAGAAAAGATTTGTTTGTAATCGATAAGATCTGAAACTACTTAATCAATTTGAATGTTTCTTTCACCATTTAAGAGCCACTTTATCCAGCATTAACTTAGACTAGGTAGATGGTGCTGTTGTCGACCGGCTGCGCAGTTGCGGAAAAAGGCTAGTTAATAATAATTAATATTCACAAAACATGGAAAAGCACTAATATTAATGAACAGCCAAGTAACCACTAAGAAAAAATAAAAAAAACTTCTACAAGATATAATTTATAAACTCCAAGTGGAATTAAAGTAGGTCTTATTTAATAAATTTCTTATTATCGTACATCTGATTTTAAGTCTTTAAACACTGTCGTCACTTTAGATTAATAGTCCTTCTAACGATCATAAAATGAAGTAGGCGGCGAGCACGAGTTGACACGTCTGAATAAATTTTACATAGGAAATGGAGTTCGAAACAATATATAATAGGGTTTATATTTCTGTAATGATAAGCCGTTTTTACTCCAAGTCCCTATCACGACATCTTAAGGCGAAAAAATAGTTATAAAAATATATTTTTGGTTGCCTGGAAGAGATTGCTGTCAGTAATAAGGCCGCCAATTGTGCTACCATTTGTATGTGTATATTTTATTTTCTTTGTTTGTTGTTCTTGCTTATGTTGGTGTACAATAAAGTGTATTCTATTCATGTTTTAATTACGAACGTTACCCCTCGTTTTTAGGCTTGTTAGATTGATTTTGATAAGTACTATACAACTAGATAGTGTTCAGGGTCTGATGATGAAGCCGAAAGGTGGCCAATGAACCGACTCAACTACTCAATATAACCCCGCCGTGTTTGGGTTCGTCGAATTTGTCTTGTCGAGTACTTTAGACCTGGATGGCGTCCCAGGTCTGATGATGGAGCCGGATAGAAGCCATACGAACTCCTGAACTAAGCAAGATATCTTCGTTGTGTTTTTGCTAAAAAAGTTATTTTTAAATTAAAGTTATTTAAAAACGCAACTCCACATTATTCTTATGTCGTAGGTGCGATTAAAGACATAATTTTCACATATATACTTAAACACCTAGACCGAAACAAAAATTTGTGGGTTACGCCAAGTCGATCCACTAAACCGTCTTAACTTATTATGAAAATACTATAAGGTAAATAATATGGGTCCTCGCAAATCTTTGCTGGAAGACCGGTAGAGTCCCTACAGATTGGCGCCGCGCAGTCATAGTACCCTAGTATAAAGACAAGGGCTCACAATATGACTGCGCCAATTACAGGGCCATCAGTTTGATCAGCTTGGCAGCTAAGGTGTATGGTAAAATTATTGAACGGAGAATGCGCGAGAAGTCCGATGGAGTGTTGTGTGAGGCACAGGGAGGTTTCAGGTCTGGAAGAGGATGTTCGGATCAAGTTTTCTCCCTCCGCAACATCGTAGAAAAGCATCTGGCAGTAGGCCGGAAGGTTTTCTGCGGTTTTGTGGACCTGGAGAAGGCGTTTGATAGAGTCGTGCGAAAGTGACTTTGGGACATTTTGTCAGAGTATGGTATAAACGGCACCCTGTTGCGAGCCGTCCAGTCCACCTACGTGGACAGCAAGGCATGCGTACGGGTGGGTGGTAACATGTCACCTTGGTTTGACGTTAAAATCGGCGTCAAGCAGGGTTGCGTGTTGTCCGCTAGACTGTTTATAGTGTATCTGGATAAAAGTCTTCAAAGACTGTGTGCGATGACTGAAGGGGTAAAAATGGGTGATCTAGTGATAAACCACCTATTGTATGCAGATGACGCGGTTTTGATAGCGCCAACAGCCACTGATCTGCAAACACTAGTCACAGTTATGAGAGACGACTGCATGAATAATGGCTTACATTTGAATGTGAAGAAAACCAAAATTATGGTTTTTGAACGGGAAGAAACCAGAACGAATGCAAGGATTGTGGTTGGTAATGATGTGCTGGAGCAAGTGAATGAGTTTGTATATCTTGGATGCGCCTTCAGTAAGGATGGGAAATACACCGCTGATATAGAGAGAAGAGTGAATGCAGGTAATAGAGTGAATGGTGCGATGGGAAAGCTACTTAGGAGCCGGCACTTAAGCCAAAAGGCGCAGCTGGCCATGCATAACGGAGTGCTTGTCCCAACGCTGTTATATGGCAGTGAGAGTTGGGTATGTAAGAAGGAGAACGAAAGCAGGATAAATGCGGTCGAAATGCGATCTCTGCGGAAGATGTGCGGAGTCACGCTGACCGACCGTATTCGCAACAGCGTAGTAAGAAAGCGAGTAGGTATGAAAGATAGTATCGGTGTAAAGATGAGAAAGGGTATGCTCCGTTGGTTCGGGCATATAGAAAGGATGCCAGAAGAAAGAATGACAAAACAGATATACAATACGAAAGTGGAAGGACGTAGGTGCCGGGGAAGACCTAGACTATCTTACCATGACCAAACAGACCGTGTCTTAGCTGAAGGGCAAGTCAAGAGTCTCCGTAACCGGCGAGTGTGTATGAGACGAACTATGAGAGTAGAGGAACCAGAGAGGTATGTAAGGAAAGAACCTGTGGGAACTCTGTACTCTCTGCCTACCCCGCGAGGGAGCTGGCGTGATGATATAGATAGATAGATCATCATCATCTCAGCCTATACTTGTCCACTGCTGAACATAGGCCTCCCCAATCGCTTTCCAGCGTAACCGGTCCGATGCCTCCTGCATCCAACGACTTCCTGCGATTTTCACAAGATCGTCGGTCCATCTGGCAGGCGGTCGTCCCACACTGTGCTTGCCAATACGTGGTCTCCACTCTAGAATCTTTCTGCCCCAACGCCTGTCCGATCTACGCGCTATGTGGCCCGCCCATTGCCACTTCAGCTCGCTAATCTTAACGGCTATGTCGGTGACCTTGGTTCTTCTACGAATCTCCTCATTCCTGATTCGATCGCGTAGAGAAACGCCGAGCATAGCTCTCTCCATAGCTCGCTGAGCAACTCTGAGCTTTTTTATGAGACCTATAGTAAGAGACCACGTCTCTGATCCATATATCATCACTGGTAACACACACTGACTAAAAACTTTAGTCTTAAGGCACTGAGGTATTTTGGATGAGAAGATGTTGCGCAGTTTCCCGAACGCTGCCCAGCCGAGTTGGATTCGTCGATTGACCTCTCTCTCAAAGTTGGACCTACCTAACCGGACTACCTGTCCCAGGTAAATGTATTCGTCGACAACTTCAAGAGTAGAGTTCCCAACGGTGAGTGCGGTGGGTACGACATGGACGTTACACATTATTTTCGTTTTGTCCATGTTCATTTTAAGACCCACTTGTTGAGATACTCTGTTGAGGTCACCGAGCATTCGTCCTAGATCTTCCAGCGACTCCGCCACGACCACAATGTCGTCGGCAAATCGAAGGTGAGTGATGTATTCGCCATTGATGTTGATGCCAAGTCCTTGCCATTCCAAGAGCTTGAAGGCGTCCTCTAAGGTGGCCGTAAACAGTTTCGGAGAAATGACGTCTCCCTGCCTTACTCCTCTATTTATGGGGATCGCCTTCGTGCAATGCCCCTGTACTCGGACTGACATGGTGGCGTTATTATACAAGCACTTCAACACTTCAATGTACCGATAGTCAATTCGGCATCGCTGGAGAGATCTAAGAACCGCCCAAGTCTCGATCGAATCGAAGGCTTTCTCATAGTCCACAAACGCCAAGCATAGTGGCCGATTATACTCCTCGGTCTTCTGTATAATCTGCCGCAGCGTATGTATGTGGTCTATGGTACTAAAGCCTTTCCGGAAACCGGCTTGTTCGGGAGGCTGGAAGTCATCAAGCCTGCGTTCGAGACGATTCGTGATGACTCTCGAAAACAACTTATAAACATGGCTCAGCAGTGTGATGGGCCTATAATTCTTCAGTAAAGTGTTATCACCTTTCTTGAAAAACAGTACCACCACTCCCCTGTTCCATGCTTCCGGCGTTTTCTCTTCGAGCAAGACGGAATTAAACAGCCTCTGAAGGACTTTAAGTACCGGCGTTCCGCCCGCTTTCAGAAGCTCTGCGGTAATTCCGTCTTCGCCTGGTGCTTTGTTATTTTTGAGTTGTTTGAGAGCCATCGTAATCTCGTACAGGCTGATGTCCGGGATATCTTCAGTGTAGTGTCGGGTTAGCTTGGCTCTTGGGCCTTTTACCAAGTCAACAACAGGTTCAGCTACTGAGGTGTACAACTGCCCATAGAACCTCTCTATTTCCCTGAGCACCTCTGACCTATTCGACGTTACGTTTCCGTCCTCCGTCTTCAGCTTCGTCAACTGGCTTTGCCCAATAGACGCGTCTCTTGCGAACACTTTGGAGCCCTTGTTCTGTGCTATGGTCTCCTCAATACGCCTTGTATTGAAGGACCGTAAATCGTGACGCAAGGACTTCAGTATCTGTCCATTGAGCTGCCTATAGGACTTAGCATCATCGGAGGTTTGGAGCGTCATGGAACGTCGCTCAGCCATGAGATTTCGGGTGGAGTTGGATAGTTTTTGAGGTCTATTTTTACGGTGGGGCTTATAATACTTGGACCCGACCGTATGGACAGTCTCTACCAGCCTGTTGTTGATTTCGTCTACTGATGCGCTGCTGTCTAGCAATTCGAAGCGGTTTGCCAATTCGAGTTGAAAGTTCTCGGGGTTTTGGATGTGTGCATAAGAAGGTCGGAGCGTAGACTTCATCAGACGCGATCTTTCCATTTTGACATTAATATTTAATGTGCCTCTGACCATTCGGTGACCACTGCCGGTTTTTACCCTGTGAATCACGGAGACATCATTAAATATTTGTCGCTTGGTGCTCATGATGAAGTCTATCTCATTTTTTGTGGAACCATCAGGGCTCATCCAGATAGATAGATAGGTAAATAATATAACACTGGTTTGCAGAGCTTAAATGGGAGTGGGCAGAGCATGTTAGTCAAATGCCTGAATGAATCCTGAAAGATGGGCTACAATCGTTCGGGAATCGCGCGTTCCCGTAGCCCGTCCCAGCCACAGAGACGAACTAGAGCACATTGGGGTTTTAGACGGTAGGAGTCTCGGCATAACCCCTCGCTTCCCCCAATGGCGAGTGAGCATCCTGTGAAGGATATCCCCCATCAAAAATAAAGCCTAGGAAATTTTGGCGTGTCGATCTGGATACTTTTTAAAAATACTGGAAAGAGATGGTTAATAACAGGTCTACGTGAAAGATTATGGGGAAGCTTTACCCAGCAGAGGGACAAAATAGGTTAAAATTAACATTTCTTTATTTTTTATTGTATACAGTGGGCAGCAAATAAAAGTTTACAACTAAGAAGTATACAAAAAGGCGAGCTTAACTCAAATATGAGTTATCTACCAGCGAGCACTTTATTCTAATGATAATGCATTTGGCGTGATAATATTTATTTATTTATTTATTTAGGTATTCTTACAGAAGGCTTACAGACTAATAAACTTGTGTACTAAGATACATAAATATAACTTAATTTGCTAATTACAAGCCTCCACTTATTATTATAAGTATATACCTTATCAGGTATGCACCTTAAAAATTGAAAAAATAAAAACAAAAAATTATAAAAATAAGAGATAACATGCTAAATATGAGATGAAAAAAAAACAAACTAATAAAAGAATGTAGGTTTTGCAGACATGAGAACAACTGCAGGATCTGCCACTACCCACCCAAAGTATTCCTGTATCAATTTATGTCTCACTGAGGACACACTAGTACAAAACAAATCAATGTCTAGGTGTAGTGATATATCATTAAAACTTGATAATCCACGTAAGAGAAAGGCATTACGTCTATATTTAACAGTGGACAATGGCACATCTCCCTCCTAAGCCATGTCTACAAGTTGTTTTCTAGAGTCATCACAAATCGCCTTTCGGGAAGACTTGACGAGTTTCAACCAACGGAACAGGCTGGTTTCAGGACAGGATATGGCACTATAGACCACATTCACACAGTGCGGCAGATTATGCTAAAGACCCAGGAGTATAATCAGCCCCTGTGCATGGCATTCGTGGACTACGAGAAAGCCTTCGACTCCATCGAAACCTGGTCTGTTCTCGAATCCCTGCAACGTTGCCAGGTCGACTGGCGATACATCCAAGTGCTGAGATGCCTGTATGACGCAGCAACAATGACCGTCCAAGTACAAAATCGGCGGACTAAGCATATCCCCTTGCATCGAGGTGTGAGACAAGGCGATGTTATCTCACCTAAATTGTTTACGACTGCATTGGAGGATATGTTTAAGACGCTGGACTGGAAAGGACGCGGCATTAACATTAACGGTGAGTACATCTCGCACCTAAGATTCGCGGATGATATCGTCATTATGGCAGAGACATTGCCGGAATTACAACAGATGCTGTGCGGCCTAGCTGATTCTTCCCAACGCATTGGCCTCCGGATGAACATGAATAAAACCAAGATTATGTTCAATGAGCATGTCATTCCGGAGCCAGTAAATGTAAATGGAACTACTCTCGAAGCTGTACGAGAATACATCTACCTCGGACAAATACTACAATTAGGTAGAAACAACTTTGAGAGAGAGGTCCGCAGGAGGATACAGCTGGGCTGGGCAGCGTTTGGGAAACTACGTCAAGTCTTCTCGTCGCCTATACCTCAAAGTTTAAAGACAAAAGTCTTTGATCAGTGCGTCCTACCTGTCATGACATACGGAGCCGAGACATGGACACTTACGGTGAGACTAGTCCACCAAATGAAAGTTGCTCAGCGGGCTATGGAGAGAGCTATGCTCGGAGTTTCTCTGAAAGATCGAATCCGGAATGAGGTGATCCAACAGAGAACCAAGGTCATCGACATAGCTCGCAGGATCAGCACGCTGAAGTGGCAGTGGGCTGGCCATATTTGCCGAAGGACCGATAACCGCTGGGGTAGACGTGTTCTCGAGTGGAGACCGCGGCTTGGCAAACGTAGTGTGGGACGCCCTGTAGCTAGATGGAGCGATGATATACGGAGGGTGGCGGGCAGCGGCTGGAGGAGAAGAGCCGAAGATCGGGCTCAATGGCGTGCCTTGGGAGAGGCCTATGTCCAGCAGTGGACTGATACGGGCTGGTGATGATGATGAATGGCACATCTAATATTGGTCGTTTTCTAAGTGTTATTTGGTTAGTGCGAAGTGCGATCTTAGACAAAATTTCAGAGCAATCAATTGTACCATTAGCTATACTCATTCAAAGACAAATGTCACTTATTTGTCGTCTCGTTTCTAGAGGTAAAAAGTGATATCTGTTGCACCGGTGTAAATAGTCTACTGTTAATTGTTGAGCCTTAAAATCCAAGTATCTTAAAAAAAATTTCTGAATAGCTTCAATACGAGATTTGTAAATGTCATATTGAGGATTCCAGATTTGTGACGTACACTCTAACGTGCTCCGCACAAAAGCACATTATAGAATTTTTATAGGTTTTGAAGTACGAAAACTAGCTGTTGTTCTTATTATAAAACCCAAGGATTTAGACGCCTTTTTTACAATACTGTCAATATGTTCATCAAATAATAGTTTGCTATCGTGAACAACTCCAAGATCTTTAATACTAGAAGTTTTTTTTATAGTTAGGTCGTTAAAACTGTATCCCGTACCAATAGTGGAACTTTTTCGAGTAAACGTTATATGGTAACATTTAGCAACATTCATTTGAAGCTTGTTGAGAGAGCAATATGTAGTTAGCCTATTAAGATCTGCCTGAAGGTCTTCAGTATCTGACATATTACGTATAACTTTTAGAATTTTCATGTCATCGGCGTAAAGCAGACAATATGAGTGCTGAAATACATTTTTAACATCATCGATGAAAATGGTAAATAAAAGCGGCCCCAGAATAGAGCTTTGCGGTACACCAGAGGGGACTGGATTCCATCTAGATGTATAACCGTGAAGTACTACCGCCTGACAACGATCTTCTATGTAAGAACTGAGCCAGCGAAACAGATTACCATGAATTCCAGCTAACATCAATTTAAGCAGTAATACGCGATGATCTATACGGTCAAAACATTTGCTGTAATCTGTATAAATCACGTCAACTTGGCCATGCCGCTCCATTCCTTCTGTTATGAAATCATTACATAAAATAAGGTTGGTCGTAGTCGATCTCTTCTTAATAAATCCATGTTGCTCCTGACCGAACCAGCATTTCAAACCATTATAAACCTCTGTATGCACTATCCTTTCGAGAATTTTAGAGAATAAGCACAGCTTAGATATCGGGCGATAGTTTTCAATGTTCGATTTGTCTCCTTTTTTAAAAATTGGTGTAATAAAGGCTGATTTCCACAATTTTGGAACTATGCCCTCTGTCAACGATCGTTTGAAAAGAATATAAATAGGTACCACAAGACTATCGGCACAATTCACAATAAATATTGGAGGTATGTGATCGGGCCCACCAGATTTGGAAAGATCTAGAGATTTTAATAGTTTTAATAAGTTATCCGGACATAGGTGAACCGTACCCAGAGCTGTAGTGTTAGAGTTTATATCAGGTGCTAAGTTAAAATCTATATCAATAGAGGCTTGCTCTTGAAAAGTGGATTTTAAGTAATCCGCGAATAAATTGCTAATTTCTTCGCCCGTATTAACCCACGTGTCCTTATACCGCATCACATTGGGATAGGTGCCACCACTTTTCTTGGTTTTGATGTGAGACCAAAAATATTTTGGATTATTTGTGATTGCAAGTTCAATTTTATTCATATAGGTTTCAAAGCAATTTTTCTCTAACTCTTTAACTCTATTGCGCAATAATGAGAAAGTATAATAGTCAGAAATATTACTGTAGGTTTTTTATTTTCTATGATATTTGGATTTTTCTTTTAACATTTTTATTAAAGCTGTGTTAAACCAGGGTGGATAAGTTGACTCTTTTAAAGGCCTTAGAGGAACAAATTTGTTTCTAACTTCATATAATTTGTCGTAAAAAAGATTCACTGCTTCGTCTAAAGAACCGGTGCTTAATAGTTTATTCCAGTTTAGAGATTCAAGTGCTGAACTAATTGAAGATTTCTAATGTACATAGATTTCTAATGGGGTGACTTAGGTTTCTCCTTAACAATTGAGTAAGCGGTGTTTCTGAAATAACTGAATCAAGTGTGAAAAGAAAAAATCCAGTAGTATGAAGCTGTTCAGAGAATCCGTTAGAAACTATAAAATATCTCCCTGAAAGCACTTTGAATTCAATGCCCAGACAATACATTTCTATTTTAAAAAACACAGTCATAGCGTCGCCTCGAGTGTGTTACGAAGTCATATTTCAGAATTTTTCATTACTTCATTATATTTACTTTAGAATGATACTACTATAGGTTTTATATAAGCTTCAAATCCTTTATAGGCATTTTAAAACATATTTTACTGGCACTTTTGCATTAAATATATTTTTTTTCTTAAAATTCTTGTTTAATTGTTAATTTTTGAAGGAAGCGTGAGGAGGAGGCGCGCTATTTTATTTTTAATTATACAGTATTCAATTTGATACTTAAAATACATCACGAGTCTATGCCCGACCTAGGATCTGAACCTAAGACGGTTCAGATCCTAGGTCGGACAAACTCAAACTCAAATAATTTATTTTGTATAAGCCCTGCGGGGGCGCTTACAAGTAGTTAATTTACATTTTTTTTTAAATCTAATTTAATTGCTAATCTACCACCGGATCGGAACGTGGCCTCCACTGAGAAAATCCGGCGAAGAAACTCAGCGGGCTTGTCTTTTTTTATTTCATCCTCTTTTTTTTTCTTACTTTCTATTTTTTTTATCATATGGTGTGGATCAATGTTTAGGGTACAATTAAATAGTTTACGATCTAGCTCCAGTGTGATGCCTTACGACCGAGATATGAGACTAATGATGTTATTTATAAAGAGTATCTAAAGAATTCCAGATAGACCAGTCCCCACAACAGCAACCGTTCTCGAGTATGACTACTGGAATAGCCATTACTCCCCTCGACCATATTGGAGGGAAGGGAGTGACCCGCGCCAGACAGCCACCGCAAGCAAAGACATTATAGTGTGCATGATCAAACCAAAATCCCAAAGACGGTGGTCAGATTGTGTCTATAAAGTAGCAATAGCGCGTCAGGCACAACACGCTACGGTTTAACATTGATGTAATTCCAAGAGAAAAATAAATAGCAACACTAAATAATATGGCACTTCAATCCCACGCGGTCTTATCTTCCATGTAATCCGAGATTTTGTAATATGCTTTATTTCATAATTTAGCCTTAATTAAGGTTTTTAATTTATTAATTGGCATATCTCGAATATCGTGGGGAAGTTTGGTATAAAAACGTATACTCTGGCCCATGAACGAATTGCTGATTCTGTGGAGATGCGTGACATGTACGGCATGATTATTTTTATTACGAGTATTTACAGTATAGATGTCACTCAATTTTTCAAACTTATCAATATTTGTTTTAGTACATAACAAGTTTTCATATATAAATTGGGACATAACAGTTAGAATGTTTATTTCCTTAAATTTATCTTTAATAGATTCTTTAGGAGCTAGATTTTAAATGGCTGTAATGGATTTTTCTGCAGTATAAATATAGTATTAAGGTCTGCAGAGCTTCCCCATCAAAATAAATTATTCTATCTGTTTCAACGTCGGTTAGGAGTTTAATTCTTTTAACTGCATAAGCTGCCGTAATTAACTTACTCGATAATTTATGAATAAGTTCGCCCCATTGTAATTTGGCATCTATGGTAATATAAATGAAGCTGATTCGACAAGATCCAACTCGACTCCATTTAGTTGTACATTTGTTCCTATTTGCCTCACGTTAGGTGTCGAAAACTTGATGCACTTAGTTTTCATTGAATAGGAGGTTATTGATTTAGACCAATGCACAAGTCTGGAAATTGCTCTATTTACATCGCCATAACTTTGTGATTCTCTTTTAATTTTAAATAGATACCTCTCTTTTTTGGTTGGTGTATCGTCTGCGAACAAAACAATTTTGTGATTGCTTCCTACGAAGTAAGGTAAGGCATTCATATATATCAAGAACAGGAATGGTCCGAGGATGGAACCTTGTGCAACGCCCAAAGTGACAACAAATCGATCAGATCTTTTAGCGTTGATATCAACCCTCTGAATTCTGTTATTTAGATAAGATGCCAGGATATTGCGAGCGCTGTTTGTGATGTCGTAGTGGCTTAATTTCTTTAGGAGTTATTTCATAATGCACGCAATCAAATGCCTTAGACAAATCACAGAATATATCAAGACCATCCTGTGGCTTTTCCCAGGCATCAAAAATGTTTTTAACAATTCTACTCCTGCATCTATGGTTGAGCAATTCTTTGTAAAACCGAATTGTTTGTTATGAAGTAGATTGTTATTTGTAAAGTGGCCGAGTAATTGTTTTAGGATTATTTTTTCAAATATTTTACTCAACGTAGGTAGAACAGAAATTGGCCTAAAATTTGAGGGATCAAAAGTACTTCCTGATTTGAATAATGTTATTACTTTGCTTTTTTAATGAGATTAGGAAATAGACCATATACTACACAGCTATTAAATATCGATGCTAATTGCGGTGATATTACCTCTATTACAGCCGAGATAATTTCTACAGACAGCCCCCACAGGTCCGCGGTTTTTTTCATATCTAAGGCTTTAAATGTGTTTAAAATTTGTTACAAATAAACTTTTTATCTATCTATCTATCTAAAATATCTTTAGCATCAACAAAGTAAAATTCAAAAGCCATGTTACGCTTAGAAACGCCTTGACTAAGCGGTAATTCGGCGGCGGCGGATGACGATTCAAGAACTTTAGTAGTACTACTAGACTATTAAAAAAAAACAGTAGTAGCTCGAAATTGTGCTTGTTATAATGGCAATAGTTTCGTCCCTATTACATAGCACCTGACATCTTCGGCGAAAAGTGGGTGTATATAGTACACCTTTCTTTCTCGCCACTTGGGGATTTAGGCTTTCGGTGTTTGTTTTTGAGTATTATTAATACACAAAAAAAAAACAAAAATAAAACGTAAGTAATAAAACTAAAATAAAGCTTAAATCTACACGGAATAAAGAAGTACTACTCTTATAATATTAAATAATATTAGCCCTGTTAAGAAACTGTCCCACTGCTGGGCACGAGCCTCCTCTCAAACTGAGAGGGTTTAGGCCATAGTCCACCACGCTGGCCTAGTGCGGGTTGGCGAACTTCACATACCTTCGAGAAACTCTTAGGCATGCAGGTTTCCTCACGATGTTTCCTTCTACTCTTAGCTCTTTGAAAATCCACACATGTATCTGTTCGTGCAAAACGTCTATATTCATTTTATGTTAGTATAATAGTCCCTTAAGGTATATTTTTATTATTATTGTGGCAACACTTGTCTTCAATAAATACGAGGAAACGATGCTCTACGTATTAAAACGCATTTTTATTTCAACAATCTATATATCATCAAGGCGCTTTATAATAAATAATAGTACAAGTAAAAGAAACAGCAGCAACGCAAACAGTATCTAAATACATTTGGCGCTTAGGATTATTAAAATCGTCTTGTTTCTATAAATTTGTTTGGTGTCAACAGTGCAACTTCTTCTGCGAATACCGTGATGATACAAATCTAGTTTGTACATATCTGGGTGAAATAAGGTCGGTGCAGTGATCGCGGCGCTGTGTGTGACGCGAAGGAAATGAAGCCGCCCTGACGGGAACTGCCCGCAGTTCCGTCTTCTCGTCCATCTGCATGCATTCATGTACATGCTGAGACGTGGATATAGCTAGTAAAGACTTGAATACGTACAATTAAACCAATCAACCCCTTCACTTACTAACCAGTACCGATTCTCAAAACAAATATGTAAAATCTTGGACTAGAAGTCTTAGCACGAAAAAATTGATGTCAGCGTGCAGCTATCGAGTAAGCGTGATGTCACGTTTATGTTTATTTAGTAAATTTGTAATGTGACAAGCATATCATACCAACTCGCTAGCTTCACGCTTATGTTATTATTTTCGTGTTTAGCCCCACTGAGGGTACAAACCATATTTGAGACCATTTTTGTGACTGCAGATTTGACTGCTTAACCCGATGGATCGGACCACATGAACGTTTTTGTCTATTGCTCCGATTAAAGAATTACGAATTTAAGATACTAACTTTCATTTGGATGTGGCTATCATTGCATTTTCGTTCTTCTGTATAAGTAATTAGTTCATTAAGATAAGGTACGATTTGAAGTATAGAAGAATCCTTTGCCCGCCGCTCAGTGCAGAGCACCACGGCGAGACACCTAGTATGTGCCCTCTCCCATAGCGACTGCTCAAGCCTAGGACGTTCCCCCTTGAGGTGCCTTTGAGCTAGTAGCATCCTTGCCTTCTAGGTCGAGCGTAGTAGTTGCACGCTCGCCCTCTTGTTCGGTGAACAACACCATAGATTACTCTCACACACACACACACACACACACACACACACACACACATAAATCAAAGCATGGATGGTACAAAAGTTTGAACTAAATTTCATCTGCTTAAAAAATTAGACTATAAATTTTGATCGTCAAGTCGTTATAGCTTTAAATTAAGAGTAAGTAATTATTACAAATATTTGTTTAGTGAAAAGAATCATTGCGGGTGCTAATAGCTAGCCATTCACGATACAGGGTGCTATATAACACTGAGTAATTGTGTCTGATAATAAACAGGGACTGTAAAAAGCAGAAGACTGGTATTTTATCTCTGGTAATACATAAAATTATCCGCAACTTCGCACACATTAATTTTATGGTCGACATCAGCACTTACCGGGTCCGACTAGGAATATTGTGGCGTAAAAGAGGACGTTAAAGAAAATATAACGATTCTCAAATTCACACGAGTGCTTCTTCAACGCGCGTTTGCACGTTGATAAGAGCTCGTACGGTTGAAGGCTGAGTTAGGCATAATAAGGGACCTTAAGACTTATTCAAAAAGCCGTTATTAGTATTATCTTAGTATTAGTATGCTTAGGTGTAGAACTGTATTTTTAAAGTAACAACTTACTCATGTCTATGAATCGGAAAATCGCCTCTATTCATAATTCAGCACTTAAATAAAACTTGATATTCGTGTAAAAGCTGTGTTAACAATAAAAACATGTTAATATTCCGCCGTGGGTTTCACAGAGGTTATCAAATCGTACACGTGTAACGAGGTGGGCGTAATTTGGTCGGCTTTAGACTACGTCAAAGTATTTATAAATATAATAAATACGAAGTAGGTAGAAGTAATTTTATTTTGCGTTGGGTTTTTGTAGAATCGTAGGTTGGTCTGTTTATTATTTTTTATATAAAAGATAAAAAAAAACATTACACCTATAATCCCCAAGCGGGGGTGGCAGAGGTATACTGCGTACAGCCACTTTTCGCCAACGATGTTAGGTCCCATGTAATGGGGCACCAGATAACACAAATACATTTGTCCGACCTAGGATTGGAATCTGGGATTTTGTGATCACAAAGCGAAGCGCTTTGCCACCAAACCAACGAGGCAGTCTATAGAAAATATATAAAGAAAATGATGAAAAATGTCACGCTTGTATTCCATAAACAGGGGTAGCAGTTGGACTATATAGCTACACTTCACCAATTATGTTAGATTCCCATTTATAGGAAGCGAGCCTATTGTCATCATACCAGGTATAATTCGAGAGTCCGGACAGCCAGGTATGTAGCTTATTTTATTATATATTATACCTTTGTTCGAATGGGATTCAAGCCTAAGATCTAGCCGTACTTACATCACTAAACCTACGAGGCATTGCATATTTCTAAATATTTCAATATCTTATTAATATTACTGTACCCTATAATAATAATATCAGTCTTTACTATCCACTGCTGGGCAAGGCCTTCTTCATAAACCGAGATGAGAGAGATTAGGCCATACTCCACCACGCGACCCAGTGCGGATTGGTGAAGGAAGGTTTGTGGTCACCTGCTGTTAGAACTTATCAAGCTGCCTTCCTACTTATAAGGCTCCCAACTCGGCTAAATGACTACCACGTTAAGTGGTAACCAGGACCAACGACCTAATGTGCCTTCCGAAGCACGGAGACGCTCGAATATGAAAATGCCACAAACAGTCACCCATCTCAGACCGACCGAATCGAACGCTGCTTAACCTTAGTGATCGATAAGAACGCCGCGGTTGCACAGCGCTACGAGCGCCTCTGTACCCAAGCAAACTCTATTATTCGCAAAGCGCTTTATTTTTCCGCAAATTACAAGTATTTAGCAATTCTAAGCATCCTTCCATTTTTAAGTGTAATTAACAAATTAGTGGAAATCTAAAGGATCTCGTGCCGTTTGCCGTTTTGTACCACGTAACGTTCCGTAATAGCGTTTTTGGAGACGCGGTTCTCCCAATCCCGAAAGCGGCCGCCGCCCGTGCCCACAAAGTGGACTGTATTGCGGAAGATGGTAACTGTTATATAAATATTCGACTGGGGGCTTATGCAATCCACGTACCTTTTACTCTGGAGATCCACCAGTGCGCCTGGCTATAGGTGACGGCCTAGCGCTCGGAGACCTCACGCGGCTCGCTGATTGTTTGGCACCCCGGGGTGGACGCAAGCGGTGCTAGCTTTCGGAATCCTTCCTTCTTCGCGTTTTCGACATACGAAGACAAAGGCTCTTCGTATGCTCGGAGTGTGCGCGCGGGGGTCAACAAAACAACACGTCCAACGAGAAGGATGCGCTGTCGCACAGTGATCTAGGCACACTGATCGGGCTGCTCCGTCGGAGGGGGTAGAAGCAGCTTAGGCCGCCCTACGCCAGATGACGCGCAGCGGTGGTGACACAGATGTGGTGGAAACATAAACCCCGATCTAATTACCTATGTAGCTAATAGATGGCGCTAACATTTCCCCCGCCCTTAATGGGTTGCCATTAAAGTTACCTATTCACCAAACAATATCCTAAATTCGCGGCGGATATCTCAATTAAATTATGCAGATATTGCAGAAATACAATACTGCACGAATATCTAATAAAACTATTTCTACGCGGTTATAAATTAGCCTACTGGTTCGGCAACGGACACAACCGTACAACCGGACGCAAAAACGTACCTTTAGCGGTACGGACTGAGACAACGCGAACAGTACCATCTTTGGACGCGTGAAGCTTTTCCACTACGCCTAGTGGCCAGGCGAGAGGTGGCGCGGCATCCACAATAATTATAACGACCGTGCCAAGAGCTATAGGGACAGCGGGCGTGTTCCACTTCTCTCTGGTTTGCAGCGCATGCAAATATTCGAGACTCCATCGCTTCCAGAATGACTGAACTAACATATCTAATAAACTATAACGCTGAAGTATACTAACGGCTTCAACTTCAGCTGCCGGAAACGAGCACAACGGCGCGGTGTGCAGAAAATGGCTTGGTGTTAACGCGGTCGGTTCAGTTGGATCTGAACTTAAAACCGTGAGAGGACGCGAGTTGAGTATGCACTCTATTTGTGCAAGAACTGTAATAAGCTCTTCATATGACAGAAGCTGTTGACCGATAACCTTAAACAAATGCGTTTTAATGATTTTGACCATACTCTCCCAACAGCCTCCAAAGTGTGGTGAAGTAGGCGGGATAAATTTCCACTCAATGCGGTTCTCAGTCAACTCTTCTTCAAAACGCGGGCGAAACTCCGAATTCAAAAATTTATACAGTTCTTTCAGATAGGAATTAGCGCCTACAAAGTTTGTACCGTGGTCAGAATACAAGACCTTGACAGGGCCGCGGCGTGACAAAAATCGTTTTAGAGCAGCCAGAAAGCTAACGGTACTAAGATCTGTTGTACACTCAATGTGCACAGCACGAGTGGTCAGACAGGTAAATACGCAAAGGTACGCCTTGAGTGCCTTAGCTCCGCGACGTCTGATAGGCGTATAAGAGATGGGACCTGCGTAGTCACAACCGGTGTGCGTAAAAGCTTTAGCTACCTGTTTAACTCTACTGTCTGGCAGATCTGCCATCAACGGAAAAGATGGTCTGGGTTTCATTCTGAAACAGACATTGCACTTATGAATACGCTGTCGAATAATACGTCTCGCAGACAAAATCCAGTATTTTTGCCTAAGCAAAGACATCACTAACTCAGGACCCGCATGCAAGTACTTGCGATGGTAATAATCTATAAGCAAGTCGACGACGTGACCTCGACGCGGTAACACCATAGGGTGTCTCGACGAAAATTTTAAATCAGAATTCGCGAGACGACCTCCAACACGAATCAATTCATCTTCTACAAATGGTCTGAGCTTTATTAACGCGGCTGAACAATTCTCATTATTTCGTAAATTAATAAAATCATCATAAAAATACTTCCTCTGTAAAAAATGTAGTAATTTCCTTTCAACAAACTCCAAATCAATTGCGGTAATAAACAAATTCTCTCGGCGAGGTAAAACTTTCAAAACACGGTACACCAAAACTAAACTTCGTAGTAACTTGCTCCACGATGAGCAGCGGTTAGCTAACGCAAGTATATCACCATCTTCTTGAGGCGCGGAAGACGTTACAGGATGTGCGAGGATCCTCTGCTCAGGGATATCTGCAGGTATATAATCGATGTCCTTCAACGGCCACTGCGTAGAGTCTAACAGAGCCCACGGCGGTCCCTGGTGCCACAATGGGTGTGAAACCAACTTAGCAGGCGTCAATCCGCGAGACAGACAATCCGCTGGATTATCTGTTCCGGATACATGATAGAAATCGCTCGCGGGTATGTTATCGGTTAGCTTCACAACGCGATTAGCAACAAACGTCTGCCAGCGGTGGGGGGAACCTTTTATCCAATACAGAACGACTTTTGAATCTGTGAAAGCATATACTTTCAAGCCGGGAACGCGGGAAGAGTAAGTGTCCACGACGGTGCGAAGCAGCTGCGCCAGCAGGCCTGCAGCGCACAGCTCTAGTCGTGCCACGGACAGCGGCTTCATTGGCGCGACTTTAGATTTAGCGCACACCAGGCGGATGGTGTTGACGCTCGCGGAAGAAACATGCATGTACACAACACCTCCATATGCATGTTCACTCGCGTCCGAGAACCCGATCAACGTGACGACACAATCGCTGCGCACACCTAAATGTCGCGGGATTTTAAGTTCGTTCAAAGATGGTAACTCTGAACAAAATTGTTTCCATCGTCTCACGACATGAGGTGGCGGTTCCTCGTCCCAGTCGAGATTCAACTGCCAAAGCTGTTTGATCAGCAGTTTAGCATAAAGAATTGCGGGGGCCACGAATCCCATTAAATCCCAGAGGCGGGCTACGGTTGACAAAATGGAACGCTTAGTACACTTACCTGTCAGCGGCGACACTATAAAATGAAAAGTATCATTTTCTGTCGACCACCGCAAACCTAACACTTTGTATTGGTCGGACTTATCAAATTCGACGTCACGGCGAAGAACATGTGTCCCAGGTAAATTTTTTAAAACAGATAAGGTGTTGCTGTTCCACTTGACTAGATCAATTCGTGCGGATTCAAACAAATCGATGAGCTCGGTGGCCACGGCGATGCCTTCTTCGTCCGCGGGGACGGAGAATGCGACGTCGTCCATATAAAGCGAGTCGGCGGCGAGCGCGGCGCGGGCGCGTGGGTACCTGTCTCCTGCATCGCTTACTAACTGCGCGATGGTGCGCAGCGCATGGAATGGACTTGATTTCACTCCGAAGCAAACTCTATTGAACTCTAATAAAATCAGCGGGTCATCTGGGCTAAACCGGTATAAAATACGCTGGAATCGGCGATCTTTTTCCTGCATGATTAATTGTAAGAACATTTGCTTGCAATCTGCGGTCAGTGCTACAGCGAATAACCTAAAGTTTAAAATAATCTTAAAAAGATCACCCTGTAGATTCGGTCCGCTATGTAAAATGTCATTCAGTGACACTCCTGTGCTAGTCCTACAACTAGCATCTAAGACAATCCGTAACTTAGTTGTGACTTTATCCTTGCGGATAACTCCGTGATGTGGGATCACATACATCGGAGCGGATGGGTCGTCATCGGTCACTTCTCTTAAGTAACCTTGATTAAGGTGATCGCGAATCACTTGATCGTAAGCGGCCCGCAATGTAGGGGAAGACTCGAGCTTTCTTTCTAGACAAAGAAAGCGCTTACGAGCTGTCTCGTATGATTCACCCAGCATATTAACCGAATCGCGGAATGGCAATGCCACAATATACCTACCGCTAACGATATCGCGTGTAGTGGTAGTGCGGTAAAACTGTTCACACTCATCATCTGCCGGATGATGAGGTTGCGGGATTTTCAGCTCCTCTAGCTCCCAAAACCTACTAATTAGCTGGTCTATAGGCCGCTCCGGCGCTACAGAACAACAGCACGCGGTAATAGTACAAGAGGCGCGGTGTGCGCACGCGGTCGCGCACTCACCTCGCCCACACGCACTGATAATCGGCACGGCGCCCATTACCACAAAACCCAAGACGGTTTCTATTGCTACCAGTCCGGACGCGTCCCCTCTGACGACGCCTGGCATCAAAAGGTGCGGGAAAACCGCTGCACCGAGCAGCACGTCCACACCGCGGGGCGTGCCGAGCGTGCTGTCTGCGAGCGGCAGATCTTCCATCGGCGGAAGCGCGGACATATCTACAGACGCGGTCGGCAAGTTGTCCGTGATACGATCTACTACCAACGCGGTAATCTCAAATTTCACGTTCCTTTTGAATCGTGAATAAATCTCAAAGTTTGCGGAACCCTTAATTATTTTTTCCGAACCACCTATCCCCTTAACTACGGTACGCGGTATATCGCTCGGCCCAATACCTAAACGATTTAAGCATTCAGAAGTAATGAAATTGCTCTGAGATGCACTATCAAGTAAACACCTAACTACATGTTCACGACCTGCACTATCGAAAATAATTACTTGCGCGGTCGCAAGTAAAACCGTTGTGTTCGCATTACATTGCTGGCTATTAACGGCCGCGGTATGATGCGCAGGCGCAAGTACCGAGTTCGACGCGGCAATGGATGTCGTACATAACGACACGTCCGTTCGCTGTTTCACTGTAGGCGGCCGCACACCACTTGCCTCACTCGCACGCACGGGTGACGGACCCGATGGCGTAGTGGTTAGCACGGAGAGCGCTTGGGAGTCAGAGTTCGATTCCGCTTTGAATGGTGGTTTTTCAAAATGAAGTGAACTATGATGCCTGCGTTTACATAACGAACAAACACTAGTGGAATGACATTCTGAAGCCATATGTTTCAAACTTAAACAATTAAAACAAGCATACAGCCGTTTTGCAGTTTTAAAACGAGTCTCTGGCGGCATTTTATTGAACGCGGGACATTTATACAAATGGGAATGTTTAACTGAGATACACATACATTTTTTATCGTCGACAACGTTTACAAATGTATGCAACTTGGGTGGCTGATTACTAACGCGGTGCCTACTACCTTCTACTTTTCTTGTAGAATTTGACGCGGGAGTCCGTTGTAAAATCTTAGATTGACTTGTTACAAACTCAACCAAGTTCTCAAACGTAGGTATAGCAGTCGAACTAACACTCATCTCAAAAGAACGAACAGTCTCATGGTCAAGTTTTTTCAACGCTACTTGCAAAAGAATTAAGTTTGACAAATCATCTAATTTAAGATTATTTAAGGCTCGTACGGACGTTACAAACTTATCGAGAAATAAATTAAAATTATCAGCAGAAGCACAGTTTAAAGGCTTAAAATCAAATAACTGATTCAAGTAAGTAGAAGCCAGCATACGTTTGTCTTCGTACTTATCAATTAAAATTTGTAAAATAAGTGCGTAATTATCTGCGCTGGGTGTAATGCCAGCACAAACTGCTTGTGCTTTGCTGCCTATTTTACCTAATAAATAATATAACTTTTCCGAGTCTGTAAGCGAGGGATTATCGTGAATGGTAGACTTAAAGCTTGCGTAAAACAAAGGCCACGAGCGAATATCACCATCAAACGACACTAAATCAATGGGCGGCAGCGAGGGCCGACCCTTAAGTGGCGAGTAACCACTCGCTGGCGACTGAGAAGTTGTGGAGAACTGTGCCTTACAGCTCTTGACACGGCTATACAGCTGTTCAAATGCGATTAAACATTTATAATTGGGTTTAGCGGTTGGATTGACGGAAAGCAAACGTTTGTTATAACTATCCAATACCTCGATGTACTCTGTTCTCATGTTATCTATATTGGAAACGGTACATAAGAACCTGTCCTTTGCAGGTTGATCATTATCTTTTATCTTCTTGATCGAATCATAAATTTCTTGAAAAAATTCAAATATCGCGTTACGTTTGCATTCTAAAATAGTTAATTCGCAATCAGCGGTTTCACCTTTCGACATTTTGAATAAAATAAACTAATAACTACTAAAATCCCAATATTAAACTCGAAGATTCTACAAAGGTTCAAAGTACAACTTGTGACCTACTTAGCAATGACCGTGCACCGGTCGTGCACGGCGCGGCGCGATACACAGAACTACCTACAATTAAATTTAACAAATTCAAAAATATTTGTTAATTCCCGAAATATCTGATAATAATCTATTCAAACGATATAAAAAAATATTATTATATGTTACAAAGGTGGTGGTAACTATAAGTTATAATTATATTGCGATATCTCACAAATAACAAGATATTCAAACGGTACCTACCTTTGGTACGTAACAAAAACAGAACAAATATTACTATTATTGTTACGAATATGCGGTTTAAACACTAACTACTAGTTGGCAAACCCAATAAGACCGTAGGAAATATAACAACGAGAACGGTTCTCGTCGTAGGGCAACACCTAGCGCGGGCGCAACTAACTAGTCGCGGGACCAACCTAACTACTGTGACCACGGCGGTCAGCTACTGCAAACAATAGTCCTCAACAATCCGACGAGGGGGACCACAAACAATGAGATTTATTCACGATTCAAAAGGAACGTGAAATTTGAGATTACCGCGTTGGTAGTAGATCGTATCACGGACAACTTGCCGACCGCGTCTGTAGATATGTCCGCGCTTCCGCCGATGGAAGATCTGCCGCTCGCAGACAGCACGCTCGGCACGCCCCGCGGTGTGGACGTGCTGCTCGGTGCAGCGGTTTTCCCGCACCTTTTGATGCCAGGCGTCGTCAGAGGGGACGCGTCCGGACTGGTAGCAATAGAAACCGTCTTGGGTTTTGTGGTAATGGGCGCCGTGCCGATTATCAGTGCGTGTGGGCGAGGTGAGTGCGCGACCGCGTGCGCACACCGCGCCTCTTGTACTATTACCGCGTGCTGTTGTTCTGTAGCGCCGGAGCGGCCTATAGACCAGCTAATTAGTAGGTTTTGGGAGCTAGAGGAGCTGAAAATCCCGCAACCTCATCATCCGGCAGATGATGAGTGTGAACAGTTTTACCGCACTACCACTACACGCGATATCGTTAGCGGTAGGTATATTGTGGCATTGCCATTCCGCGATTCGGTTAATATGCTGGGTGAATCATACGAGACAGCTCGTAAGCGCTTTCTTTGTCTAGAAAGAAAGCTCGAGTCTTCCCCTACATTGCGGGCCGCTTACGATCAAGTGATTCGCGATCACCTTAATCAAGGTTACTTAAGAGAAGTGACCGATGACGACCCATCCGCTCCGATGTATGTGATCCCACATCACGGAGTTATCCGCAAGGATAAAGTCACAACTAAGTTACGGATTGTCTTAGATGCTAGTTGTAGGACTAGCACAGGAGTGTCACTGAATGACATTTTACATAGCGGACCGAATCTACAGGGTGATCTTTTTAAGATTATTTTAAACTTTAGGTTATTCGCTGTAGCACTGACCGCAGATTGCAAGCAAATGTTCTTACAATTAATCATGCAGGAAAAAGATCGCCGATTCCAGCGTATTTTATACCGGTTTAGCCCAGATGACCCGCTGATTTTATTAGAGTTCAATAGAGTTTGCTTCGGAGTGAAATCAAGTCCATTCCATGCGCTGCGCACCATCGCGCAGTTAGTAAGCGATGCAGGAGACAGGTACCCACGCGCCCGCGCCGCGCTCGCCGCCGACTCGCTTTATATGGACGACGTCGCATTCTCCGTCCCCGCGGACGAAGAAGGCATCGCCGTGGCCACCGAGCTCATCGATTTGTTTGAATCCGCACGAATTGATCTAGTCAAGTGGAACAGCAACACCTTATCTGTTTTAAAAAATTTACCTGGGACACATGTTCTTCGCCGTGACGTCGAATTTGATAAGTCCGACCAATACAAAGTGTTAGGTTTGCGGTGGTCGACAGAAAATGATACTTTTCATTTTATAGTGTCGCCGCTGACAGGTAAGTGTACTAAGCGTTCCATTTTGTCAACCGTAGCCCGCCTCTGGGATTTAATGGGATTCGTGGCCCCCGCAATTCTTTATGCTAAACTGCTGATCAAACAGCTTTGGCAGTTGAATCTCGACTGGGACGAGGAACCGCCACCTCATGTCGTGAGACGATGGAAACAATTTTGTTCAGAGTTACCATCTTTGAACGAACTTAAAATCCCGCGACATTTAGGTGTGCGCAGCGATTGTGTCGTCACGTTGATCGGGTTCTCGGACGCGAGTGAACATGCATATGGAGGTGTTGTGTACATGCATGTTTCTTCCGCGAGCGTCAACACCATCCGCCTGGTGTGCGCTAAATCTAAAGTCGCGCCAATGAAGCCGCTGTCCGTGGCACGACTAGAGCTGTGCGCTGCAGGCCTGCTGGCGCAGCTGCTTCGCACCGTCGTGGACACTTACTCTTCCCGCGTTCCCGGCTTGAAAGTATATGCTTTCACAGATTCAAAAGTCGTTCTGTATTGGATAAAAGGTTCCCCCCACCGCTGGCAGACGTTTGTTGCTAATCGCGTTGTGAAGCTAACCGATAACATACCCGCGAGCGATTTCTATCATGTATCCGGAACAGATAATCCAGCGGATTGTCTGTCTCGCGGATTGACGCCTGCTAAGTTGGTTTCACACCCATTGTGGCACCAGGGACCGCCGTGGGCTCTGTTAGACTCTACGCAGTGGCCGTTGAAGGACATCGATTATATACCTGCAGATATCCCTGAGCAGAGGATCCTCGCACATCCTGTAACGTCTTCCGCGCCTCAAGAAGATGGTGATATACTTGCGTTAGCTAACCGCTGCTCATCGTGGAGCAAGTTACTACGAAGTTTAGTTTTGGTGTACCGTGTTTTGAAAGTTTTACCTCGCCGAGAGAATTTGTTTATTACCGCAATTGATTTGGAGTTTGTTGAAAGGAAATTACTACATTTTTTACAGAGGAAGTATTTTTATGATGATTTTATTAATTTACGAAATAATGAGAATTGTTCAGCCGCGTTAATAAAGCTCAGACCATTTGTAGAAGATGAATTGATTCGTGTTGGAGGTCGTCTCGCGAATTCTGATTTAAAATTTTACGAATTCATAAATTCCCGTTGTCACCCGATAAGGGAAATCTTTGGTATAATGAGTCTAGGTAACTATTGGATGAGAAACATTTTTATTGCGCTTATTTCGTGGCGATTTTCTACGATAAGGTAACATGCAACTGTAATAAGACTATTTTAACAAGCTTTTGACTTGGTCTATTTGTATATCTATCTTTTGAAAGAAAGAAAGAAAGAAAAACCATTTATTAATCCACACAAATACAGACAACAAGATAACAAAATGCACATTTACAAACACTAAATGTTGTGTGGGAGAAAAGGATACTGCTTCAGCATATTGCTGCACCATAAAATTGCGTCATGGTGCAGCGCTGGTATTCTGGCAGCACCTATAAGAAGGAGTGACGTCAAAGATGGCAAACCTGAACTAAGGGAGGAATAAACAAACAACATAATTGGATAATCAGAGATATAGATACATTATACTCGTATACATACACAATATATTTGGTCAAAATCTGTTAAGCGGTTTGATCGGAAAAGGTAACAGTCAGATAATATTAATATGGATTGAAGAACACACTTTTTCGTCACTATTTTCTTCTTCTCACCATCAGGATGCCTAAAAAAATTTGTGATCCATTTTTCGAGCACTTTCTGGCATCCGATTTACATAAAAAGGCACACGTATGTAACTCTTGTCACAATAGGTACAATAAGTGAGAAAGTCTGATGGTGGAGTCGGAAGGTGGTTTTACTATGACACAATTGTTTTGATTAACAGGAGTCGGCGACTGGTGTTCAAAGTTCTTGTAAAACTAGAAGAAGAATGGCTGAGCTTTTTGTTGTATAGTTGCTTGACTGATAATAGGTTTAAATTCAATTAACACAGTAAATGGAATGGTTCTATTTTAATTAACACGCATACTATAACTTGGCAACAACCTGAGAAATTGACAAATAAAGGGCAAATATATTTAAAAATACTATACAAGGTGTAACATAATAAACATAAGGTCTGAAAGTAGTTTCTTTTAAATCGATAGCTGAATCGATTCCAACAAATATTAATGTATCTTCCATTTTCCTTTTTAAATTTGCAAAAAGTGCTGTTACTCCTCTAGTTCGTTTGATTCCGTTCAACGCTCTTGATTCAAAGCAATTTGGAGATTTTAAATACATTTATAAAACGCACACACACATACAAGTTTCGCTGTGAATTGGGGTATAAAGTGCCTAAAAAAATCGGTAAAAAAATTAAATTTGGCTTTCGTATTAAATTTAGAGTAGACCAATGTTTTAATCGGAGTGTCTGAGGTCTTGCGTCACTTACGATACACCTTGTATATAAATCCTTTCTTGAGAGATTATCATACATCATCATCATTATTATCATCAATTAGCCCGTATCAACCCATTATATTGTATAGGTCTATCCTCTATCATGCTCTATCACGAAGATCGTCATTCATCATCTCAGTCTATTCTTGTGCACTGCTGAACATAAGCCTCCCCAATTACTCTCCAGCGCAACCGGTCCGATGCCACCTGCATCCAACGACTTGCGGCCGTCCCACGCTGCGTTTGCCAATACATGGTCTCCACTCTAGAATCTTACCGAATGGTCAGAGACTGCATGAGTCGAAGTCGTGGTTGCATTTTTCTGTGTCATTATTTCGTTTGAATAACCTGTCAGCGGTTATTCGTGGCCAACGATCTGAAAAAAAATGTTATTTTTAACACCTTCGAGACACTATACAACCGAATAAACTTACTTCTAAATTAGATACCCAAATTAGAATCCAATGCGAATAGCGTTTCTATCTATAAGTTCTAAAACAGCGCCGAACTTCAAGTTCTTATTGTCCGGTCTTTTGTGCTCCCGGAGCTCGTGCTTAAGTTGGAAAGTCGAAACTTTGCATAATTACACCCCACGGCAAGATTGTCTCGGCTGGATAGATAGAAAAGACCACCTCCGTTTAAGAACGTTTCACCTAATTTTAACAATAAGTTACTTAATTGGTGTTGCGTACCAAACACAAGACAACAAGACCCACCAAAGGTCTTGTTGCACACTTTAGCATTGAAGTTTCTGGCTGACTAAATACCTTTTAGGGATGTTTACACACCTTACTTAATTGCTTAATCCTTCTTGTTATGTTTAAACATAAACTCAACATAAAAAGCTTTAAAGCTGTTTTTTCGTTAAAGAGGTGGTACGATTTATAGAAAATAATGTTTCGTTGCAACAAAACGAAACGCGTGAAGTTAAATGCTTCATTCGAGAAGTAAACACTGCTTTGTAGCTATAACGTAGCCGACAAGCACTTAGGCGTTGATTACAAGATTAGCCTAATCTACAAAATTACGTAAATCGGACTATGTACCAAAAACTTATCCTTTAATACGTATTTTTACAATCACAGTGGTCTAAATCTTAAATCGAGTATTTTATTTTCTTTCATTATCATATTAGCAAGTACTTTTTGTTAGTCTCTTTATCATCATTGAAATTCATTGTAAGACAAAGGCTCAATGATAGCCACAATTTCAGTTTCACCTGCCATCTTGACCAGTCATTAGCCAATTTTATGAGGCCTGCCCACTCCAAGTCTATCCTTACGTGGATACCACTAGAGAACCTTTTTTTTACGAACGGCAGAGAAATGAATATCTTATTCATAATTAATTTGCTATTTTTCTCTAAGAACATTGATGTATACGCTATTATTCCGTTCAACGTCTCATTTAGAAATATCAAAATCTGTTTCTATTACCCTCGTCGTCTTTCTTGTAGATCCCTCACACCTGTTGGCCGCGGGTTCCCACCTCGGACTATATCGTACGTTCCACGGATGCAAACAAACCCATAACTTTCTAACAAGCCAGTGTCGGATGAGAAGTAAAATAAAAGAAGAAAAATGTACCTTATAATAGCTGATAGTCTATATTATTATTCAGATGACATTAACAAAATCTTGCTTTAAGATTATCGGCTTATTTCATTGCGTCGCAAGTGTTGATAAGGTTGACGTACCTGAAACTATTTCTAGCAAGTATGTAACGCAGAATCTAATTGATACTAGCCAGCAAAATTGCTTTCTGATAAGTTCAATCGTGAAGCGATACTTCAGGTAAACTTTTATTTATTGAACACCTTTTAATATAAAATTGTAATGGCTTAAAACTTGATGATGAGAATGTTTGGAGATAAAAAGTTATCCGAAATTCACGCCCCTTCGCTGACTGATGATTTACGGGAGTAAATCAGTTTTGTTCTGTTACTAAGTATACTATCTACCCTTTATAGTGTTTTTTTCATACTATTTGCTTTGAATATCCCTTTCTTCAAATACATATAAACGGTCAAAACTCCGTAAAGTTTTTGTTATAATTATAATGTATTTTTAGGTACCGCCTACATTTTTCCCTAAGCGTATTTAGTTCGGGGAATTGTGTTCGAAAGTCCTTACTCTTTTAACATCCCACGCAAAAAGGGGTACCACGTATTCCAAATGCTTGGGGCATCAAGTGTAACAAGGTTTGTGCCCTTTGACTCAAAGCCGGGTAAAACATCGCTGGCCCAGGGAAAACTTCCGTACCCGATTCATTCGACCGGTACTGATATAAGGTAGGAAGATGGAGACAAAGCTAAATTCAATATGTACTTTTTTGCGATCTTTTTGTTTGCTGGAGGCGATACAATGTACCGGCTGGATGACTTATGCTATCATAATTCTAAAATAACAGCGACTGTAATTCTCCTGCAGTTGTCTCAACATTGAGGTAAAAATATGAATCGTATTTTATCTAGATAATTATTTTAAAATATGTAACGATTCGAACTACAGACTTATCAGAAAGAATTGCCCTAAGCCAATATTCGATTAGGTTTAATTAATTTCCTAATTTTTCAATCGTTCTTTTTTCATTTTAGTTATTTCATATATATAATATTATATATATGTTTAAGTTATTGACTTATTTGTGTTTAAGAGCTTATACCAGTCATATTTGTTTGGCCTGTGATAATCTATAATGCAGTTAGGTTGACATTCTTAAAATAACTTAAAATTATTATTCGTACTAGTTGATGACGAAGAGATTGAGACGTTAGCGTGACGCTATCGAGAAAGTGTGCTGTCAGGTTCATCTGTATTAAATAAATCTGTAGCGTGAAAAGGATGGCCTATCATCTCAATAGCGTTACGATAACGTCACGCTGTTCGTGGTTAGGTTACAGTTCACACTTACCCTACGTTCGCACGAGCGCTTTTTCAACGCGCTTTAGTAAAGCGCTGAAAAGACAAAAGAATGTCTATAAGGCTCAAACTCTCGCTGTTTCGCCAATATCACGGCTCAGATCATTTATTGACTTTCTGCGGGCCCATACAACGACTGCAATGGCTATCCCAGGTTTATTCAACTCGAATAAACCTTTTGGAGGAATATTTTACCCTTAAAAGACGTTTTCCTGTGCATTTGCAAGTCCTGTCTTTCACGGCTGTCTTCTTAGAAAGAGCACCTAATTTGAATATTATTTCAATTCAAATAGTTTGCAGTTGATGTAACATTAAGTTTGGAGTTGATGCAAACTTTTGCGTCAAAAGAATCAAGTAAACCCACTCAGGTTTCATTGGTTTTTTGACCTGCTTACCAAGTATAAAACATGTGTGAAATCCCGACTAATATTACAAATTCGAAAGTAGCTCTCACTGTCTGTCTGTTTGTCTGTTACCTTTTCACGACCGAACCGCTCAACAGATTTTGATCAATTTCGGCAAGGACATGTATTTTATCCAGGGGAAGGACATAGACTACCTTATGTCTAAAAAAATAAGAGTGTGAAATACACACGAACGGAGTAGTGGGTCTATCTATATCTATACCATCACGCCAGATCCCTTGCAGGGAAGGCAGAGAGTAAAGAGTTCCAACAGGTTCTTTCCTGATATACTTCTGTGGCTTCCTCCGCTCTCATAGTTCGTCTTATACACGCTCGTAGGTTACGGAGACCCTTGACTTGTTCTTTAGATAAGACTTGGTCTATTTGTTCATGGTAAGATAGTCAAGCTCTCCCCTTCCTTTCACTTTCATGACAAAGTAGTGGGTACAGCTAGTAAATCTATGAAAAGGTTATTACCTACAATATGGATGCTAGTTATTTAGTCAGTGGACCTCTGCCACCCTCGCTTGGAGAATATCAGCGTGACGATGTGTGTGTGTGTGTGTGTCCAAAATTTTTATTTAAAATAAAATAATATTAATATCCAATGAGGGCAGCTACAATATCGTTAGTTACTACAAATCCAACGCAAAAATTCCAATCGTTCATCAAGCATGATAACATTCTGTGATATCCTCATGCTTGACAAGAATGATATGAATCCCTATCACCATAGCTTCACAATCCACAAATATGAAAACAGCAGCAAACATTCCGGTCAACATCGATGCGCACAGAATATAAAAACTCCATCGAAGTGGGTATAATAAGATTAGCAGGTTCGGACGGATAAACACAAAGGGCACAATTTGGTCCTCCAACGCTTGACTGATCCACACTGTTATCCTATAGACCAAATCTCAAACAAAATACGCGTGTTTATATCAGTTCAAATCTGCTGGGACGATTCCCGGTCGGGCACCGGGCTAACGACGCGACGTAACAACTTTTCTGGCGGAGTTTCAATTGTTTCCGATTTATTTGTTCCTAAACATCTGGAAGTGCCCGAACAGGTGCCATTTTGGGAACTATTAAAATTGTAGTCGTTGAAACTTTTTCTGCTGGCAGTATTTTGAGATTGCTTTTTTTTCGGCAAGAAATTTAGAACACTGGAAATGGAAGTTAGCAATGAAAATTATTTGTCTCTGTAATCTTGTTATTCATACTTTTATTATTTTCATATCTATTAGGATTAAGAATTTTGTTTTGGTCGACGAATTGTTTGAAAATTTATTTTCATAAAGTATAGTACATTAGGTGATTAAATATATACCTAAATCTTTGAAAGCTCTGTTAACAGTATAGCTTATCCGCTTAAAGTTCTTATCTAAAAAAATATCACTATCATAGCCGTGATGCTTACCTTTTCTCCTATTGGGCCACCCGTATCCAGGAAAAACTGATCGAAACTGATCTTTCCTTGCAGTCGTCGAGATGTCATTCACCGACAGCAATTTTGACAGCTGTTTTGCTAATCGGTGTTCAAGGATACCATTTAAATCACGAAAAAAGGGTAATTTTTGCTCATCGGCAATATCATTCTTCGGAAACAACCAACAACCTTTGTAAAATAGGACAAAATCATAGTAGAAGTCGTCTATAATTTAATGAAATATTACTACTCAATAAAACTTTTTTTATTTGCCTCCTCCTTTTACCAATAATACTGCTGTAAAACTTCCGTTATAGAAGTTCGGCAATGAGTTATAGGCCCTGATGTTTTAAATGCCCGTAATCTATTAAACCGTTTAGAATCAAAATCTTTCATACGCCATTTTATCTATTTTATTTTCGAACAAATTTAGAGGTGGGAAAAGGATAAATCCTATTGAAACTCCGCACTTTACTAACCCGTTTTGGCGTAATAATATAGTACCTACTAATATTGTGGAACCTGAATAATGTTTTTCAATACTTGATATGGTAAGGTTTTTTCAGCCGAACATAATTAATTATTAATACATGTTTTCAACTAATACAATACTGAGTTGGTGGGCGGCCATTTTAGGTAAAGTTCTCTTCGTGTAGACATGGGTTGCTGTACGTTAAACTTAAAAATTCAACTTAATCCTAACTTAAAGCTTAATGCGTTATTACTCTTTTTAACCGACTTCAAAAAAGGAGAAGGTTCTCAATTCGACTGTATGTTTTTTTGTATGTATGTTAAGCGATTATTCCGTCAATTATGAATCGATTTTGATGATCCTTTTTGCATTGGGTTCAGTATAGCTTCAAGCCCGCTCCAGTATAGCCCATTTTAATTTCATCGGTATAGGACCTTGGACTTTGAAGATACATCAGGGAACGCTTTAACGACAAAGTATACGAATGCGTAGATTGAGATATTATGGGTATTACCTCAATCCAGTAGGTGCCATAGAACTAATCAGAATATTAAACGAGTTCAAAAAAGGAAGAGGTTTACAATTCGTCTGTGGTTTTCTTTATAACGTCTTTATTTATGAACTAATTTTGATGATCCTTTTTGCGTTGGGTTGAGTGTAGTTTCGAGGTGGTCCCATTTTAATGAAATTGGTATTGAACTTTGGACTTTGAGAATACACCAGGACACCCCTTAGCGGCGAATAGCACAAATGTGTAGTTTCCGTTATTATGGTTATTATATCAATCCTCTAGGTACCTTACTGTACAACTCAGCAAAATAATATAACATAGGTATATAAATATTAGTAAATAATTCACTCGTTACTTAAAATTGTAAAATAAAAATCTTTTTAATGGTGCCAAGTAACCGACTGCGCTGACCGGTACCGACTTCAAATATTTAGTTTTTGCTTTTTTAAGTCGGTTCACCTTTTTTTAAAAGATTTTTATGTGGACAACAGTTATGCTTTTAGAATTTGTAAGTTTGATGAATTTTATGCAAGGAGAACTATTTTTTGATTTATTGCAGTTTATTTTTGTAAGTTCCTGACCTTTTAAGTGCTTTACAGGACCTATGGTCACGGGAGGGACTGAGGTGTTCGACATCCAAACATTATCCAAAAATTATAGTTATTCCGGGATACCTTCAAACTCCTTTATTTTTAATGTAAGAAATAAAATACAGTTTCATTTCATGAGTCATGTAAATCTAAAAAAGTATAACTTATTTTTATTTAGAAGCATAGAGGTCACTGGTAAGATTTTTGCCAAAATTTCGGAGCTCTACCGAAGTGACATTACCGACTGTGGTAACTAAAGCTAAGTTCTTAAGATGCCTTCCAAAGAATGTTTATGATCAAAAATCGAAATTCCACTGACAGTCACCCATCCAAAGCTGACCAAGACAAAGGTTGCTTAACCTTGATACTATGTTACGAATAAAGTCGTGTCACACGGCTACGCATTCTAGAGATATAAAATATATGTCTCTTACATATAATATTCACCAAAAAATCGCTTTTATTATGTACCAAAAAAGATTTCAAGTCCTTATAGTGTTTCAGTTGTAATCTTCAGAAATTACCAACTTAATAATAAAAGTAGCAATCATTCTTATCGTCGGACCTACTTGAAACGGCTGGAGTACAAAGTTATCTCATTAGACGAAGTATTCTGTTAATTCAGTTGATAAATATACTTATGAATCTATATTGGTGCATAAACTTTTGAAGGTTGAGAAGGGAGAAAGTAGATTATTTATAGGTCCTAAATAATTATCTGGTAAAGACTGGAAAATGCAAAAAAAGCAAAGATATATAAGCTAAAATGCCTCGACTCCCAATTGAAAAGTAACTTATTCAGCTACGGAAATAAAAAAAATAACTATCTCTGCCTACCCCGCAAGGGATTCGGCGTAACGATATAGATAGATCACAAGTTTTTTTTTTTAAATTGGATATAAAAAATTTAATTATCTCGTTGGCATACTGGCGATCACAAAGCCTTTAGTTTGAGTCATAGATCGGAAGTATCTGATGACCTGTCAATACGATCAGCCCCCATTACATTAGAACTAACAACCTCAGTGAAATGTGGATGTACACAGAGTACGTTTGCCGCCCTCATTTGGATATTATCTAAATGTGGGACGCCATTTAAATTATGTCGAAAGCCAAGATAAGTAACATAACAAGTCAGTGCCGTCAGTAATTTAATAAGCACGCCATTAGTTCAAACACTATTTTCCTTTCGGTATATAACTCGCATTTTCACACGAGGTGTTATGTCTCTATTCATTTTAGCATAGACGCCGTTTTGAGATACAAATCATAATATACTCCACAACTTGTCAAGTAAATATGTTGGATATGAAAGCGAAACGTTGTTACAGGTGAAATATGTTATACATTATCCTTAGTGTTATCTTTTTTCACTTTGAATTATTTTGTGGAATATATTTTTTAGTTTTTTCGTTGCTAAGTCTCTTGTTACCAGGATTATTGAATTATGTAACTTCTTCAGCTAGAAGCGTTGAGCAAGAAGATCTCTCCTCTATTCGGGTGCCTTAATCCAGGCTCTCTCTCTTCTTTCAGTTCTTTGTAGGTTTTGCATCGGTAAAATCTTTTGCGTTTTAAGAGCAATTTTCAGCCATGCTTGATTTCAAAAAAGTATCGTAAGTTTTATATTCGACTTAGAATCGTCCATAAAGTAAATAAGAAAACATAAGTCCCTGAATATTCTCAGTTTCTCAAATTGCTGCAAAAAAGAAAATCAGCCTTTTTAGTGGGCTAATTTATTTCGAAGGGGAAAACTTTGATAATCCTTATAACATGCACATGTACCAAAACCGCTAATCCAATTACGCTTGCCCTAACGGAGCTTCCGTGACGTATTAATTTAACTTAACATAATTATAGTGTAGTGCTTGAACGTGATAAGATTGTTTTTGATAAAGAAGAGGCCGAGTTAAGAATTAGGTCGATGATTCATATCGATTCATTGAACTTCTTTTAGAGGCATGCCTTTTAAGTTTTGTCGTTTGAAGAAAAAAACACATCTAGAACCTTAGAGTACTTTTTATTGTTTTTCAAAGTATTCACCACGTAGCTTAATACACTTTTCCATTCGCTCAAACCAGTTATTATAACATTTATTCCATTCTAAAGAGGGGGTGTTCAAAATGGCTGACTTTACAGCGTCGACTGCTTCTTCATTGGACAGGAACCTTTGACCACGAAGACTTTTCTTAATTTTAGGAAATGTCAAGAAATCGTTAGGGTTTAGGTCAGGACTGTATGGAGGATGGTCAAGAATTTCTACATTTTCCTGCTTCAAATACTCAATCGTTTGACGAGCGCTGTTTGAACTTGCGTTGTCGTGGTGCAGGATGATGCGTCGCTTTGAGTTAGGTTTTCCAAGTTTGGCGATGACTTGTGGTAAACACTCTGGTATACCACTCTGCGTTAACCGTTCTAGGATCTTCAAGTGCAATAGTTGCAACATGGCCGGTTTTTCCAACTAACGTGGCCACTATCTTCTTTGAAGTGCTTCGAGAACGAACAACTTTAGTCGGCTTTGGCTCGTCTTGAAAGACCCAGATTGTAGATTGTTGTTTGGAATCAGGATCGTAGGCATAGATCCGTCACCACTGATGATGTCGTAGACGTGATTTGACTCTCCTCGGTTGAACCTTTGCAGAGTTTTCTTACACCATCTGACGCGGGTCGCCTTGTGATCGTCGGAAAGCAGATGCGGTATCCAACGGCAAACTAGCTTTCTCACACCATGCGCTTCATGCAAGATCTTCTGAATGGTTGTCCCTGAGATGCCTAATAGAGCCTCTATCTCTCGATACGTCACATGACGATCTTCGAGAATTAGTTGTCTTACAGCAATGATGTTATCTTCAGTGAAGGCGGATTTTGGGCGGCCTTCGCGAGATTTGTCACTAACACTAGTATGTCTACGCCGGAATTCTAAATACCAGCATTCAACAGTCCGCAGACATGGGGTTTCATCACTGAACACAGATGTTAGCTCTTCAAAACACTGAAGCCGTGTCAGGTCCCTTCTAAAGTTATTGCACGAACATTTTCCTTAGAAAGATTCATTTTAGTACGTAACCTAACAGATTCCAATCGACGCTGTGACTAAAGAATAGCATTAATCCTAATACTTTCAACTGTTTTGAGATTCAAAATTTAAACACATTCGAATATAGAACAGTTCCAAATTCAAAATTGCCGGGAAATATGGAAACGACAGAACTTAAAAGGCATGCCAAGTAAAACATTTTAATTTACCTGAGCTCATTGTTAACTGTTTAATTTGAATTAAGTAAAATTGGATAGATCAGGTATGAAACTACAATTATATCAATGATATGTTGATAGATAGGTACCCATTTCTTAGGAACGTGACCTGGCTTTGATTATAGTAAGTGAATGGTATTTTTCAGCTGTCGTTAGTGAGACTTTTCAGCTAAAAGAACAAACATATCGTTGACCTAAACTTATTTTAAAATTTTAATTATAAAGAGGTTCGTTCGTAGCCATGCGGTGTTCTAGAAATCAGCAAGATACCTAAGTAGTGTTCCCTGGGTCAATCCATAGTGGGTCAATATCTGTGCTTTGGTAGATACGTAACTAACTGGTTTTGGCTGCCACTTACCGTGGTGGTCTTTAAGCTAGAACTAGATACCTTGGTTTGATAAGTTCAAACACTAGGTGGCCACAAATCCGCACTATGTCCGCATCGTGGAGATCTAACCTGTCTTACCACGATTTGTGAGGACCCTTGCTTAGCAGCAAAACAGTGTTAGCTGATTAATAAAGCCATAATATCAGGTGACTGCGCAGCTTATACCTGTTTCAGTTTTTCATTCCAGTCCAACAAGCTCATAACAACTCTAGTGAATAAAAAAAGTTAAAATAGATCCCTATAAAACGTGGGTGTGGAAAGAGCTTGTTATTTAAGCGGGGTCGTAGGCGTTGGAGCCTCGTAGGTGGTGACTTTTGTGACTCGCTGCGAACACCCGCTACTGTTTTTGTAACTAAAAATACACAGTATAAATTACATTAATTTATGACCTTATTGGAAAGCGTAAGCGATATTATAAATACCCTTGTATGGTTGTCCTAAAAGGTTATATCGTTGTAAGTGCCTCGTTAATCTAGTAGTTAATGGTGCGGATGGTGATTATGTGGATAGTGTAACTCAGGATGAATTCGAATTCTTTGTCAGAGAATGCGTCACAGGGACTGTTTGTAGAAATAAAAAGTGTCATGTAGTGTTCAGTTTTCTCTTTTATATTCACTGAATTCTTCTTAACTTAAACGCTTTGTCTTCACGTCTTCATAGAGAATTTCACCGCCTTTACTACCTCTATTTCCTCTCCTTTCATCCCTTCTACACCAAAGATACCTGATTTCACACACGCTTCTTGCATTCTATATTCTTGTATAGTATAGTTAAGTTCCTGCAATAATTCTCACACATCTATCTAAAGATATTTGTCGCAGTTCAAAGTCTCGGATTGTGCTATTTGTAATGCCAATTGCTCGCCACCTGTTACATTGGGATCTAGCATCGTTGATGAAATGTGTCCGTACATAGTATATTTCTGCCTCATCTGAGTTTATATCTTCGTGTAAATAAGCAAATCCTATGAAACAAAAATGTCTTGAATAAAGTCATGATCAGGTACGTTCGCAACACAACAAATTTCCCTCCGATTTTGTTATTTATTGGCCATGTTCCTGCTGCAATTTGTAACCAGTATGTTTTACCCTCTATTTTGAAACCTTAGGCCCATTTGCACCTATTAACTAACATGAGGTTATAACATTATAACCTCAATAGGTAACGCTAACCCTGGTTCGCTACAGATTTTGTTATAAAAATGTATGTTTCTAGTCAGTGAAACCGGTGGGTCAGTTGTGTGTTGTTGTTCGACGAGGGTTATGGATTCAAGTGGTCTACGCAACTATATAGTCGGTGGCGACCTCGCGCGTCGGTCGACGACGTTCAAGTAACACACGCATGATTGTACTATTTTAATTATTTTTTTTGTAACTGAAATTATATCAGTTTTATTTTGGACTTGTTGATGAGTTATTTTATCCAATCATTAACACAAGTTTAAGGAAAAGAGCACCAGGATCCATGAATGAAGCCATTCAAAGGATCTAAGTGGACATTGCGATCGTGCATGATATTTTTGTAACTGAACGCATCTACATCTATGTCGTCACGCGAACTCCCCTGCCGATTCGTTGTACGTATCCTAGATATCGTTATTATATTATGTAACAGGTAACAAGTCTGCACGCAATCTTTGTAATAACCGAATTCTCAGTTCATTGCTTTATTTTCTCCGGCACAGTAAGCAGTTTATGTCATTATTTAATGCCGAGGTCAGCAACAAGCTACATATTTCCTGCATTTTCTGAATATTTTATACATTTGGAGCGTTAACATTTTCGATAAATTATTACAGTAGTGTTCTTTGATGCCCATACTGGGCAAACATAACATCAAAGAACACTACTGTAATAATTAAGGCGATAAATGAATATGAACAAATTTTAACATGGGACTAATTTGATTTGAAAAAGCGAGAGAGTGCCAGTGATGCAATTACTTTACTAAGGTATGAGGGGCGGATATATTGAGCGCGTGCTCGGAAACAAACGTAAGATTTTTGTATGATTTTTATGATTATGATATGATTTTTAATAGTAAAGTAATTCTATTGATTAGTTTTTAAGCATTTACCGTTGGAATCAGAAAATATTTTTTTATCGAGACAATTTCGTGTAGTCGTGTATTCCTTTTACCAGATTCTAAAATATACAGACATAAATCATTCATATCATCAATATTTCGAAATACTAAGTCTCTAATCTGTATACTTCTTAAAGTATATGGATTAAAAGCACGTTTTTGGTATTTTATTTGTCTCAGCACTTAGAAATCTGAGCACTGTCAGCTCAGTTAAGTTTAGATTGGTAACGGTTTACGGCGTCCCCATAATCGAGCGGCCACTGAGCCTGGTCACCATTCGATGTGGTTGTAGTTAAGCGAAGTTTAAAGAATTATATGCGGCTTGATAAGTCCCAACTGCCAGTAGCCACGAACCTGCTTACACCAGCACTGGGTCTGCGTGGTGGAGTATAACATATTTTCTCTCACTTCAATTTGCGAAAGAAAGAATTTGCCTAGCAGCAAGTATAGGGGAAATAACTCTTTAGATTTTTTTTTCACTAGAGTCTTTTAATAGGTTACAAACTCGCCCCTGGGTTAGTAAAATAATTATGAAACTGTCTGTGTGACTTCCTTTAACTACAACATTGACTAGCAGCCAGGGCCGTTGATTTAACGTGCCTTCCAAAGCACGGAGACTCTCAAAAATGGTAATAATCTCTCATTTAGGTTCACCTACAGATTAATGCCCGGTTTCAATATTCAAATCAACGATAGATTTGCTTACTGTCAGTAGTATTTTGTTAGATTTTTCATATAAAATATGTCAAATTTCTACTGGTAGTAGGCAAATCTATCTTCTATATAAATGTGCTGAACTCTGCTAATTTTGGTAAACGCCCAAAACAACGCTGCGAGCGTCTATAATATAAGTTAAAGCGGCCTCGAAATGAAACTATTGTTCGTAATTCGACGTTAGCAATTAATTAATTAAGCTCGATGAAGCCTGCGAGGTTAATAGCTCAGTAATCGATACAACAAATAGATTCTGCGTATCATGTGTGCTATTAATACAGTTTTTACGAACAGTTCTTTAAATTATTTTGATAAGAATTTGGAAGATCTTTTTAGATTTTAAGTTCGGGACCCATAATCATGGAATGGAAAGGGCAGGCTTCCCAGAAGATGAACCGATGACGTAGTGCAGTGGCGGGTTAAGCTTGGATGTAAACAGCACATAGCCAATGGTTATAGCAACCTTTGGGAACGCAGTCCTGCAGTGGAAGTCTTTTGATGATCCTGTCTGTCTTTGATTGTTACCTTTTCACGCCCAAACCGCTTAACATATTTTAATCAAATTCAGCAAGGAAATGGTCTTTATCCAGAGAAAGGACATATGCCACATTTTGTTTCAAAAAAAGGTTAAGGGTGTGAAATACACGCCTAAAAATAACACTAAAAAAGTTGTGGGCACAGCTAGTTATGTATAAGTAAAATGTAAACTAAATGGTATAATGACACAACTAAAAGGCAAGAACAGAAGAAATGGAGGCTTTTTGTTCATTTATGGAGACCAGTTCATCTTCTAACTTGAACTTTTGGAGAAAGATTTATTTCACACAGACCCGTATTCGGCTGCTCGAGTGCGAAAGTCCTGTAAGCATAGGGACTCAGTGGGCTGTTTTAGTCACCCACACTGAGATGTAAGGAAGGCTTTCGAGCATTCGCTTATCGCAATAGATGTGAAATGTCAAAATAATTGTTATTCCAATATCCGAAAATTCTAATTCAAATACAACCATATAATCTGCAGAACATAATCTTAGAGATACTTGAACTTTATCAGGACCAGAGTCTTATAATTTGGACCAAAGGGCTAGTAACAGGGTTAACGGGTAAGCAGAGTGTATAAACATATTGGGGGAAAAAATGCAGTGACAATATGCTTGTATTATAGAATTTAGACCATTGCAGCAGAAAGGTTCTTGATAGCCAATCATGTATCGGAGGATATGGATTAGCCAGAGCTCCAAGGTGAACTGATGGGCTGATGGGTCACAGAAAGCTGGACGCATACAGGTCTTTTTTCTTCCGTGGACGTTTTTCGCCTGATGATGATGATGACGAAGTAATACTAGGAGGAACTTATGCTAGACCGTATAATGTATACTGTGCACAAGGTGGCCAGACTCTGGCAGCTTTGTCGCGGCAGCCGTCATTTTTGGGCAGTGTCTAATAAGTTGATGAAATACTATAGTAACAGATACAAAGGTATCCTATACAACTTCATAGTGCACTTCACTGAGTATTGCATCAAAATAGATATGTGCGCTTAGAAATACTCGAGAGCATCACAACAAATATGCGCTCAGAATTATATTTAACGCCTTAGTTCGAAGTAAACTCGAATCTAGTTCCAGTGTTTGGAACCCTTATGAAAGCAAATACGCACTTATGTTAGAAAAGATTCAAAAATCATTTCTAAGATATCTGTATAAACGGCGCTACATTAATTATCCATAACTTTACCCTACTAAGTTTCTATTGGGATGTCTCGGTTACAACTCGCTCGAAATTCGTAGAAACAACGATCAGATCATCACATCTGCAAGATTCTTCGCGGGCTATCTGGTGCGCTCGACCTGCACAATGAGGTGGCTCGGTTTTTCGCCCCGAGCAGTTACAGTCGCGCTAGGGGGCACAGGTTGTTCGCGGCGCCCGCAAGTCTCACTGTCTCCCGCGCCAACACCCCGATATCTAGCGCGCTCGCCGCGCTCTACCGTCTCCTGGATTTAAACTCGATGGTCGAAAATTTTGTTTGAATGTCAGAGGTTTTGTGAGAAGGATGAACGAATGTTGATACTTATGTGTTAAAATAATGTTTAATTGTTCAGATATATTAGTGTAAATGGTGTTTTGTTAATTAGTGTAAATGGTATACAACTGTACTAACTAATTAATTAAATAAATGAAAAGTTCATGACCTATTATTCACAGGCACCTTGGCATATGACAAAATAGTAAAAAAAACGCCTTCAGGCCAATATTCCCCATTTAGAGATTGCAAAGATGTACTCTGTACACCCACATTTTGTGAACGATCTTAGGTCTATTAGCACTTCTGTATATCCAATCGAATCCAATCGAAATTAAGGCGAAACGATAACATCTGTTATGTTAATATTGTATTTCAACTGTACAATATTAATTATAACTGACACCTACATCGCTTATAGTTATCTAAAACCTTATACTTAACTCAGATTTAATCGGTACAGGATCGTAAAGAGTTAAGAGGTATACTGGAGCGTTCGGCGGTAAAGATCCGCCTGTCACCCGCAATCCTACCAAACGAAATATATATTGGTTATGTAATTGTAAAATTTGATTTGTAAAATCTATCTATCTATATCATCACGTTAAATCCCTTGCAGGGTAGGCACAGTGTACAGAGTACCAACAGGTTAATAATAATAATAATAATGGTTTCAATGGTTGGGTCATGCCTGTTCTTACATACTCTTTTGGCATACTAAGGTGGACTCAGTCTGAACTGGATGCCCTGGATAGAAAGGTCCGTCGATTGTTGACAGCGTATCGTATGCATCACCCGCGGTCATCTGTTATGAGGTTGTACATCCCGCGGAAGTGCGGTGGTCGTGGGTTTTTAAACGCTAAGACTCTACACAACCGCGAGGTGTGCAATCTCAGACAGTACTTTTTGAGTGTATCCGTGGTGATGTATCGAGATGTTGCCGCAATCGATAGAGGCCTAACTCCGCTTTCCTTGGCAAACGAGAACTGGCGAAGGCCCCAGGTATTAAGTATTTCGGACCGCACAGCCATATGGAAGGGCAAGGAGCTACACGGACGGTTCTATCGGGCTCTTACAGGGCCTGATGTGGATCAGCTCGCTTCCGTGAACTGGCTACGCTTCAGCAACCTTTTTGGGGAAACTGAAGGGTTTGTCTTTGCAATTATGGACGAAGTTATCATGACGAACAACTACCGGAAGCACATCCTAAAGGACGGCACGGTTGACATTTGTCGGGCATGCCACCGTCCCGGTGAGTCTATTAGACATGTAGTTTCCGGTTGTTCTCGTCTTGCTTACGGAGAGTACTTGCACAGACACAACCAAGTGGCTAGAATTATCAATCAGCAACTTGCTCTTAAATATGGCCTTGTGGACTCTGAAGTACCGTACTACCAGTACCAGCCTCTTCCAGTTCTCGAAAGTGGTCATATCACGCTCTACTGGGATCGATCTATTATCACGGACAGGACTATTGTAGCCAATAAACCTGATATCGTGATAATAGATCGATCGATGCGTCGTGTAATGCTAGTTGATGTCACCATTCCGCATGATGAGAACCTTGTGAAGGCCGAAAAAGAAAAAATATCTAAATATTTGGACCTGGCCCATGAGGTTACCGCCATGTGGAATGTTGATTCAACTATCATTATTCCGATGGTCGTTTCAGTCAACGGCCTTATAGCGAAGAGCTTCGATAAACACCTTGAGAAGCTCCCGCTAGGCAGTTGGGTGAAGGGCCTGATACAGAAGGCAGTAATGTTGGACACGGCACGCATTGTGAGGAGGTTCCTCTCTTTGGAGCCCTGACCGCCGGCAGCATGGGTCGTAGACCTTGCTGTCGGTGGAGCACATTTTTTTTTTTATACAATATATATAAGAATATTTGTATTTTATATTTTTATATATATTTTATAAGAAATTATACTTAATAAATATATACATAATAATAATAATTATTTATTTCTTGCCATAAAGTATAAACCAAGTTACATAAGATTATTTCGTTATAAAAAGGATAGTATATAAAAGAAAAGAATCAACGATACAATTAGCAAAACAATACTATTAACAAAACAATACTATTAAGGCTGATATGGTACTAAATTGAGAGTCTTCTGTCTCCCAAGCTAGAGTAAATCTGGGTTATGGGAGACAGTGATCCTCAGTTCAACAGTGAAATAGCCAGTGCATAGTTTAGCTACATTCAGTGTCAGTCATAGCTATCAATCAGTTCTATATTTACGGGTATCATACAGATGTTGTATAAATAAGTAAGGAAAAATAGATAACGAAACAAGGAAAAATGATGTGTAGTGTATGTCAGTGAGTCACTGGGTGATCATTATATCTTGGGTTGTGTTATTAGTGTAAAGTCCAACAAGTGCCAAAGCATCCAATTCTACATACTGTTATGTAAAAGTTCCTCAGTCGAATCAAAATCCAAGTGCAACAGCCACTCCTTTAATATCTCAGCTACTTGAAATTTCACAAGTGATACAATGTGTAATTTTTCGTCAGTTTTGTTATATAAACTAGAACTTAGGTATTCATATTGTCTAGAGGCAAAGGTCGTGCGTACTTTTTCACGTAGGCATGGTATAGGTCTTCTTCGGCGATTTAAGATTGTTAGTGGATAATGCACAACAGAGTGGTGTCGACGTGAAACTGCAAGGAGCACAAACAATTGTCTGACAGTCAATATTTTGCATTCTTCGTATAGTTTTAATGTGGGATATCGAAAATGTTTGAATAACATCACCTTTAGGACAGCCCTTTGCGCCCTCTCCAACTTAATTAAGGCAGTTTTATCTACACCACCCCATACAGTAATACAATAAGAGATGATAGACTTGGCTAAGGAATCATAAACCATAAATAAGGTCTCACGGTCGGCTGAGGGCCGAAGTTTTCTCATGATAAATATCAATTTACGGACTCTGGAGCACATATTGTCAATATGAGCATGCCAGTTTAATGCGTCATCAATAGTAACTCCCAGATAGTTGGTTGTACAACACCTTTTTAAGTTAAGGCAAGAGCAGTTGTTAGATTGATCGCAGGTGTGTGCCGTTATGGTAAAGGAATCTGGTGGGTTGGTGGATTTTTTTAGGGAAAATGTTAGGAAATTGGTTTTTTCAATGTTTAGCGTTAGTAGGTTATTGTTCAACCACTGCATCACGATTCTTAGTGCATATTCTGCGTGAAGTTTGGTATCATTCCAAGAGACCCCGTCTATGAGTAGAACTGTGTCGTCGGCATAGGATAGAATTTTGCAATGAGGTATCTTTAGTTCACATAGTTCGTTAATATATATTTTGAACAAGGTGGGACCTAGAACACTGCCTTGGGGCACGCCGTAAGAGAGAAATTGTTTATCACTGGCATAGTCACCGATTTTGACAATCTGAGAGCGGTTCAGTAAATAACTAGTGAGTAGTTTCAGGCAGGAACCCCTAACACCAATGTTTAGTAGCTTGGCTAAAAGGAGCTGATGGGAGACTGTGTTGAAACCCTTAGAGAGATCAAGGAAGATGCCTATACATTTAATTTTTGAATCAAGATTGCTAGTAACGTTTTTGGTGAACGATTCAACCGCATCTAGCGTAGATTTTCCAGAACGGAAGCCAAACTGGTTTTTTGATATAAGGTTATATTTATCTAAGAAATTATTTAATTGAGTATTTATTATCCTCTCTAAGACCTTCGACATTGCCGATAGAATAGAGATGGGTCTGTAATTATTAACAATGTTTTTGGGGCCCGTTTTATGTATGGGATGTATTAATGCTGTTTTAAAGGTGCCTGGAAAGGTCCCGGTAGCTATGGATAAGTTACAGATGTGTGTAAGAGGGGCAACTAGAACTTTACTACAGGTTTTTAGTAATTTACTCGAGATTCCATCCGAGCCAACTGCACAGTTATGACGGAGGTTCCTAATTAAAACATCTATCTGGGATGCATCCGCGGGTAGTAATACAAGAGAATTACTTATTCGAGAATTGATAGTGCCTCCAGATACTTGGTTATTATAAGTGGTCAGTAAAATATTGTTCGCCAACCGTTTGCCTATATCAACGAAAAAGGTGTTTACTTCAGTGAGAGATACCATTGGATCATCTCCCGAACAAAGAAGTTCTGTTGCTGAGGACCTTGTGCTTTGAATACATGCAATTTTTTTTAAAATATCCCAGGTGCGTTTTGGGTTACCTTTAGCTTTAATAAATTCGTTCCTTTCGTACTCTCTTTTAACTTTACGTAAAATAAGGTTACAAAAGTTCCTGTAGCGTGTGTAACTTTTTTTCAAGATAAGGTTATCAGAAAATGCTTTGGCTTTCTTATGAAGTTTATCCCTATGACGTATGCATCTTAAGAGCCCAGCCGTGATCCAAGGTTTTAGAATGGTTTTCCTTATAGAGACCAGAACTGTTTTTGAGTTTTTGTTAATAGTCGCACCTAGCATATCTACCAGAGTATCGGTAGCAAAATCCACATCATTCGTGTTTAAGACCACCGAAAAGTCAAGGTTATTGATGTCATATACAGTAGCATTGTGATCGTAGTGCAATTTAGTGGGTTTGTTAGTTCTTTTCAGGTTCATCAATTTGATACATATAATTATAGGTATATGATCCGTAATATGCGATTCCAGTTTAATGATAGAGGTATCTACGTTAGTTTTGAGTAAGACATGGTCGAGGCAACTGTCTTGTCTAGTAGGAGAATAGTAAGCCGGAATCATGCCGTGAGCGGAGATTAGATTAAGATAGTGATCTTTGTCCTTACTAATACTATCAGAATCAATGTTGATATTGATATCGCCAACTAAAACAAGATTCTGTATGCAACTATGGGACGTAAGTCATCTAATTCATTATAGAATGTGTCTAATTTTATAAAAGATGGAGATCGATAGATAGCGATAATGCCAACTTTACCAGCAATAACCAGAAAAAGACAGTTAGCCTCGGAAAATGAGGGTTCGGTTAAGTGATAACCAATGTTTGCACGAATAAAAACAACCACCCCATCATTTTGATTTCTATTATGCATCGTTTTACATACATTAAAGCCATTCAACGTTGGTGTGTTATTGGTCTTATTAAGCCAGCACTTAGACAATACTATAATATCATAATCCAGTTCAGTTGTTTGGAGCATGGTGAGAAATTCATCAAAGTTTCTACCGATACTGCGGATATTCTGGTGAATTATCTTCAAAGATTTGCTAGCAGGGTGGACATAATTGGAACAACACGATGGTAGGCATGTGTATACATTAGAGATTTCAAAACAGTCCAAAGCATTTTGTAATGAATTTATGTTATCAGCCATTGAATACATTTAAAATGCAAGAGAATATGTAATTGATGACATAAGGTAGCAAAAGGAACATACTAACCGAAATAAAAATTGGATGCGAGGCACACCTGGTAATTGAAGTCAGGGTTTGCATAGAGGTAGTGATTCGTGGACTAAATAGGAATGTGCTGTTAAAATATGAAGTTGTAGAGTGTGACATATTGAGTAAATTACTACTATAAACACAATATGCAAGGCAAAAATTGGATCCCGCATTTATATTACACTGACAAATATCTATTATAAACACAAAAGTAAAAAATAAGCTGTAAAAAACATAAAAAAAAAGATAACAGATTAGGAGTTAACTGCAGCATTACTGCTAGTGGGCAAAGAGCGGAGGGATTCCTCCGAAACAATGCGAAAAAGCTCGCCACCGTTTGTTACCCAGCAGTAGTTGTAGCCATTATTAGGAGCATATTGCTTAGCAAGGAAGAATAGTTTCTTCATGGATGGAGGAAGATATTCAGTGATGAAAAGGGGTTCGGCTTTACCCGGTATTCCCAATACACTAGTATTCAACTTGCAGTTGCGGTCTTTGCTTTTATTGTACAGTTTGACTGATGAGAGGAAGGAATCCTTTTTTTGTACCGAGGTGAATTCAACTACAATCGGTTTGTTTATATTGGTCTTAGTCGGAATGCGATAGCTGTCTCGTATGTCCGATGGTTTGACCTCAGTGCCGAGTTCCTTGCCAATAGTACAAACTGTTGTCATCAGGTCTTGGGTTTTCTCTGCCACACTTGCCGGAAGATTTCTTATCTCAATAGTAGATGAACGGGAAGCGTGTTCCAAGTCTTGCAATTTATTTTCCAATTTTTGTATATACTCTCGGTCTATATATTTTTGTTTTTCCAACGCCTCGATGCGTATTTTCATGTCCTCGTAGTTACTATTTATAAATTCCATACCCTTTTGAATTTCTAAGTTAGACTTACGGATTTCCTCGTTTTGAGATTTTAATTCCTTTAGTTCTTTAATAACAGATGAAAACATATCTTTAATCTCGTCGTAGTCTCTTAAAGGGGAGGTAAAATAGTCCGGTTTGGAGCGTTTATTGCGTACCGCAACATTACTTTGGAGATCCCCTGCGGATGGCCGCGTGAGGTCCGGATCAGACATCGTTTTCGACATATTAAGTTCTGTATGTGTCGAAGTCGGAGGGCTGCGTGCCAATCTTTGCATCTTCGGATAAATCGCGGGTGGGTTTCGTTACCAAGAACCACGCAATAAACAGTCGGGTGTCTCAGCGTACGGCGGTGCGCGTAGTCTATTGTTATATCAAGTAATCGTAACAGCACGTGATTATCGTAGCTGTGCGCGTAGACGATAAGAGTGCTACGGCCTCGATGACGTCAGACGTGCAACAAGCGAGCGCTGGTTACGGGGAACTACGATCGGGTGCCTTGGCTAACCGGTTATGGCGGCCGGCCCCACTCCAACAGCCGCGAGTTCGTCACTCGTCACGTGATTCGGCGCTCCGCCAATTAAGCGCGCCGCTACTTCACACGTAGGGATTACGTAGTTGACAAAATCTCAGCTATCACTTTCACACACACCCCGAGGGGGGAATTAACAATTAATACTTATTAGGAGTGACAAGGAATTGAAAGTTCGAATATTGTACCAATCACAGATTAAATTACAATTTTAGTGACAGACACCGAGTGGGGTCTAGCTAACGACTGCACACCGTCACTGCGAACGGAGGAAGGTTTTTTCCATTCTATAAAATACTAGCATCTTCGCGACTTCATCTGCTTCATATTGTTTGACACAAAATGTAGCCATGTTTTTCCCTAGGATGTGATTTTTCTCCTTGTTAAATTTTAATAAAATCTGCTTAGTGATTTAGGTGCGAAAAGGTAACAGACAGCCAGACAGAAGTATTTTCTAATTATGCAGATGATCTAAAAAAAAAGCACCGTCACGCCTATATTCCTCAAGCGGGCGATAGAGACATAATAAGTACAGCCTTTTTACCGAAATTGTTATGGTTTATGTAAGAGGCTGAGGCTTGACGTTATATCCAGACTCTGGATACCGAATACCTTCGGATACCGGATCCAGATACTGGAAATACTTCTATCGAAATATTACTTTTTTGTCCGACTTAAGATTCGAACCCAGGAACTCCTCGTAATCGCTACGCGCATTACTGGCCACTAGACCAACGTGAATTCAGATAAATACACTCGTCCAAATTCAGATGATCTTTGGTATACAAATATTTAGTCTCCACTTTACTCCCAAATAACAACAATGTGAATACGAGTATCTCTTAATCTTAACAATATTGATTATAATTGACACCCGGAATTTAAAGACAGATGTTAGATCTATTTAGTATGGGCCCCAATTATAGCAAGGAAATTCCACCAAACCCGAATCTTAACCGCTGCCGAGATTGGTACGTTAATGGCCGCCGATTAATGTTTTCGCATTTAGATTTGATTTAGACAAAATATAAACTCAGGAAGTAATTGTTTTTAACCTTTTTAACTAACTACGTTTACTTAGTAATAGAAATAAACCATAACTAACAACGAATTAAACAAAAACAACGAATATAGCAAATTAAAAGAGGACTTGCGTCAACCAATCAACCGAGTGTAAAAATGGCGGATTTACTACTTTAAATAGAATGGCGAACTATAATGTCATTTACACGTATTAACGATACTCCTTGATTTGGAATTATTTTCTGATTTGCTTACATAAAATCTTACTGCAATCTGAATAAAACACAGTAGTATATGAAAGAAGAGGGCTTAGCACGAAAATATTCACGATAGTGTGACGCTAGCAAGTTGATATGCTATCCTTGTCAAACAACAAATTTACTAAGTAAAAATCAGCGTGACAGCACGCTTTCTCGCTAGGGTTAATCTTTTCGTGCTAAGCCCTCAGTTTAAAGCCGTCCGTTGGCGGTGGTTAAGATTAGGTTTTAATGGTAATTTGTTGCTAGAATTGTATCCCATCTCGTAAGTACACGGGAAATACGTTGTGTATTTACAGCGAAGCAGTAGGTCTCGCCGCATCGGCGGTAAAGCCTCACCTGTCACGCGTAATCCTGCCGATCGGTTGATATATTACACGATGGGTTTGGTATGTTCTTGAATTGTATCCGATTAAATATTTCTAGGATTAAGGAAAACTGATACATACAGATAACCAATTCAGGCTATTCAAATAGAGCACAAAGAGCAGCTCAGACACAGTTTGTCTTTTTCCTTTGACCACTAATCAACTGAAATACATGAATGATTTATTTCATCTCATGTCATTTTTCAGCACGTTAATATAATTTATGACCTGATGTTGTATAAAAATATATTTATTAATAAAAAAACGTTAACCAACCACTAAACAATTTTCATATGTCGTGGGCTTGTTTACATATGTGAATTATAGATTGTGTATCTACACAATAAATGTAAATCGTCAATCGTATAATAGCAGGAACACCCCATACGTTCGGGTGCTTGTTTGCCAGAAATCAACAATTAATCCCACATAACCTTTTCCTACGCGTTCCGTTTCAAACCGGAAACATACTAAATACCCTTGATGTTATCCTGTGCTCGAAAATTGAGGTAAATATTGTAAACAATATTGTAAATAGGCTTTTCTGATATTTTCCTGTTATAGCTCTTTGTGAAGTAATTTTTGGGGATTAAGGGAGGTAAGAAGAAGGATGGTTTGAGGCGGTCAAGGATACGAGTCACGATTGAGACCTTTGTTCAACAATGGGATGAAAAAGTTTATTAAAATGGAAGGTAAAAACTGTTATAGCTTCGAAAGTATTCGGAGAAATAATAAATACTACCAAACAAAATATAGCTAAAGCAAAAATGCTAGTTGATAACATAATAATGAAACCCTAAACCCATATTCACAAAACGTAAAAAAACACTAATATTTACTACACAGCCAAAGCAACCACTAAGAAAAAAAACTTCCACAAGACATAATTTATTAACTCCAAGTGCAATTAAAGTAGGTATTATTTAATGAATTTCTTATCACAGTACATCTGACTTTAAGTCTTTAAACACTGTCGTCACCTTAGATTAATGGTCCTTCTAATGATAATAAAATGAAGTAGGCGACGAGCACGAGTTGACACCTCTGAATAAATTGTTCATAGGAAATGGAGTTCGAAACAATATAAAATAGGGGTTGTATTCCTATAATGACAAGCCGTTTTGACTCCAAGTCCCTATCACGATATCTTAAAGGAAAAATTTTGGCCGTATTCAAGTTTTAATTAAGAACGTTACCCCCTCGTTTTTAGGCTTGTTAGATTGATGTTGATAATTACTATACATCTAGATAGTGTTCAGGGTCATCAGACCCTGAACACAGATCAGATGATAGAGCCGAAAGGTGGCCAATGGACCCACTTAACTACTCAATATAACCCCGCCGTGTTTGGGTTCGTCGGATTTGTCTTGACGAGTATTTTAGACCCAGATGGTGTCCAAGGTCTGATGATGGAGCCGGATGGAAGCCATAGGAAATTCTGAACTAAGCAAGATATGTTAGTTGTGTTTTTGCTATAAAAGCTGGTTTTAAAAAGGTCTTTTTAAATTAAAATTATTTCAAAACGCAACCCCACATTATGACTTATTTCTATGCCGTAGGTGCGATTAAAGACATGATTTATACATATATACTTCTACGCTTAGACCGAAAAAAAATTGTGGCTCACGCCAGGTCGATCGGGATCGAAGTCATGACTTCGATTCAGTGAGCGTAATTGCCTATGCTCTGTAGCATTAAACCGTCTTAGCTTATCATGAAAACACTATAAGGTAAATAATATAACACTGGTCTGCAGTGCTTAAATGGGAGTGGGCAATGAATCCTGAAATATGGCTTAGAGTCGTCACGCAATGGGTGCCTGCGGATGGGAATCGACGTTGGGGCAGGCCTAGGAAAATTTTCGCGGATGGTTGCTTACGCGTTCCCGTAACCCGCCCCAGCCACAGCGATGAACTGGAGCATGGTGCGGGTTTTAGCCGATAGGAGTCTCGGCATAACCCCTCGCTTCCCCCAGTGGCGAGCGGGTATCCTATGAAGGATTTCTCCTATCAAAAAGAAAACCTAGGAAATTTCAGCGTGTCGATCTGGATACTTTTTAAAAAGATTGGAAAGAGATGGCTTAAAGCACGCCTACGTGAAAGATTATTGGCAAGCATTACCCAGCAGTGGGACAAAATAGGTTAAAATTAACATATTCTTTATTTTTTTATGTCTCATTGTATACAAATACAGTGGGAAGAGAAAACAAATACAATTAAGAAGTATACAAAAAGGCGAGCTTATCTCAAATATGAGTTACCTTCCATTGAACACTTCATTCTAATGATAAGGAATCTGCCGTGATAATATACATAGATTTCTGATGGGGTGACTTAGGTTTCTCCTTAACAATTGAGTATGCCTGAATAATAGTCTTCCGGAAATTACTAATTCAAGTATAAAACGAATCAATCCAGTAATATAGGGCTATTCAGAGAATCCGTTAGCACCTATAAAATATCTCCCTGAAAACACTCTGAATTTAATGCCCAGAAAATAAGTTATTTTAAAATACACAGTTACAGTTTAAACGCGTCGCCTCGAGTGTGTCACGTAGCCGTATTTCGGAATTTTTCAGTACAACATTTATTATTAATCTCAGAATGATATTACTATAGGTTTTATATAAGTTCGGAATCTTTTGCAGTCATTCTTTAACATATTTTACTGGCATTTTTTGATTATTATATTTTTTTTCCTAAATTTGTTGTTGGATTGTTTTTTCGAAGAAAGCGTGCGGGCGCGCCATTTTATTTTTATTTATAAAGTAATCAATTTCATACTAAAAAAAATATCACGTGGTCTTAGGTTCAAATTCTAGGTCGGACAATGTAATTTTACCAGGAAAATCCTGTATCAGTCCGGAATTGCGCTCATTATAATGGCAATAGCTTCGTCCCTATTACATAGCACCTAACATTTTCGGTGAATTTCGGTGCTTGGGGGCTTTCGGTGTTTGTTTTTAGATATTATTTTTTCACACACAAAAATAATTGTGCCAAACGTCTGGCGCTTAGGGTTATAAGAATCGTCTTGTTTCTATGAATTTATGTTTAGTTTCAACAGTGCAACTTCTTTTGCGAATACCATGAGTATACAAATCTAGTTTGTACACATATATACCTGGGTGAAATAAGGTTGGTGCAGTGATCGCGGCGCTGTGTGTGACGCGGAGGAAGTGAAGCCGCCCTGACGGGAACCGCCCGCAGTTCTGTCTTCACATCCATCTACATACATACATGGCCACGCTGAGACATGGATATAGCTGGTAAAGCCTGGAATATATAAAATAATAATATTAGCCCTGTTAAGAAACTGTCCCACTGCTGGGCACGGGCCTCCTCTCCAACTGAGAGGGTTTAGGCCATAGTCCACCACGCTGGCCCAGTGCGGGTTGGCGAACTTCACACACTTTCGAGAAACTCTTAGGCATGCAGATTTCCTCACGATGTTTTCCTTCACCGTTAAAGCAAGTGAAAATTAATTTTAAATACGCACATGCTTTCGAAAAGACAGAGGTGCGTGCCTGGGTTTGAACCCGAGACCTCTGACTATGCAGTCCAACGGTCTAACCACTAGGCACTGACTAATCCATTCCTCCACTAACTAACCAGTCATCATTTTCAACCCGTAGCCACCCAATGCCGAGTGTAGGTCTCTGCTATGGCACTTCGGTCTTGCGTTTTTCGCATTCAATTCTTTCCGACTACCTTTGTCAGGTCATCAGTCCATCTTGCGGGTTGTCTTCCTACATTTCGATGGCTGGTTCGCGGTCCCTACTTAAGCACCCTTTCCTGTTGGCCGATCTCCGGCATATGTATCCTGCCCAACTGACCAGTACCGCTTCTCAAAACAGCTGTATATTAAAATAGTGGTCTGACTGATTAACCCGGTCGATCGGACCACGTGTTTTTTTTTCCTATTGGGACCAATATTTAATTTAAGTTAATAACTTCCATTACAATGTGGCCAACAATGCATTTTTGTTTTTCTGTATTAGCAGTTAGTTCATGGTTCAAATTAGAATTAAATAGTTAAGGCAGATAATTTTTATCCGCTTAAAAAATTAGACTATCAATTTTTATTGTTAAGTCGTTATATCTTTCAATCAAGCGTTAGTAATTATTACAACTGAATCTTTTTTAACACTTTTTTTCTGTTTAATACAGGGTGCTATGTAACACTGAGTAACTGTGTCTGATAATATAAAGGGACTGTAGAAAGCAGAAGACTGGTATCTAGTCTCTGGTATCTAATACATTAAATTACCCGCAGCCTCGCACACATTCAGTTTAAGGACGATATCAGCACTTGCCGCGTCCAGCTAGGTATATTGTGGCGTAAACGTTAAAGAAAATATAACGTGCCTCAAATTCACACGAGTCTCTTTAACGCGCGTTTGCGCTTCGAGTAAGTGCTCGTACGGATGAAGGCTTCTAAACTCTTATTTAGAAGAAAAAGTGAGGCGTAATAAGGGACCTTAAGACTTACTCAAAAAGCCGCTAACTTAGTTCGTATTTTTTATAATTATTGTCGTGCCTCTTTTTCACCTCTTCGGAGGGAAATAAAATTATACATACATATAATAATAATAAATTATTTCAGAAATTTACATTCCACAAATCTATGGTGGTACAACTATTGATATTTTCCCAAGTGGTATAATTTAATACAGAAATTAACTAATTTTAATTCTAAAAACTAATTTACCCGCAGACTGCACGTGTAAGGGTACGGCCAAACCACGCCATCGCGTGCACGGTGGCGATCAGTTCTTGCAGTACTATTTGTATGGACGTGTTCACACCGTTGCGTCCTGCACACGCTATCTTTGCGGCGTCTGCAAGCGCGATATTATGGAGATGATCGCCACCACAGTCACCAGCGCGGCCGCCATCGCAGACTCGGCTTGACGCGTTAGTTTGACCGTACCTTAAATCGATTGGCAGTATGCATAGGCGTAGAACGGTATTTTTAAAGTAACATCTTACTCATGTCGGAAAATCGCCTCTATTCATACTCCAGCACTTAAATAAAATGTGATATTTGTATATAGGCTGTGTTAACAATAAAAATATGTTAATATTCCGCCGTGGGCTTCACAGAGGTTATCAAATCGTACGCGATAAAATAAAATAGAAAAGATGAAAAGAATAAAAAACATCACGCCTGTAATCCTCAAGCGGGGGTGGCAGAGGTTTACTGCCGACACTCACATTTTGCCCACTATATTAGGTCCCATATAATAGGGGGCGAACCTATTGCCATATACCGGGCACAATTCCAGACTCCGGACTCATACTGGGATCTTTCTATTAAAAAATCTACATTTGTCTGACCAAGGCTTTAAATCTGGAACTTCGTGATCACAAAGCGAAGCACTATAGTCTATACAAAATATATAAAGAAAATAATGAAAAATATCACGCTTGTATTCCCCAAACAGGGGTAGCAGTATGAAAGTACACCTACAATGTTAGATTCCCATTAATAGGAAGCAAACTTGTTGATATCAGATACCAGGTATAATTCCAGACTTCGGACAGCTAGGTATTATTTTTTTTTTCATGGGAAATCCACTGTCTTAATTAAAGGCTGTGCATATTTCTTAATATTTCAATATCTTATTAGTATTACTGTACTCTATAATAAAAATATCAGTTTTACTGTCCCACAGCTGGGCAAAGGCCTTCTTCACAAATCGAGGTGAGAGAGATTAGGCCATACTCCACAATGCGGACTCAGTGCGGATTGGTGAATGCAGGTTTGAGGCCACCTGCAGCTGGAACTTATCAAGCTTATTATAAGGCTTCCAACTCGGCTTAATGACTACCACGTTTATTGGTTACCGATACCAACGGCTCAATGTGCTTTCCAAAGAACGAAGACGCACGAATATGAAAATTCCACAAACAGTCACCCATCTCAGAATGACCGAGTCGAGCTGCTTAACCTTAGTGATTGATAAGAACACCGCGGTCGCACAGCACTACGAGCGCCTCTGTACAAACAAACCCCCTAACAAACTCTATTATTCTCGAAACGCTTTATTTTTCCGCAAAGGCGCTATATTACAAGTATTTAGCAATTCTAAGCATCGTTCCATTTTTAAGTGTAATTAACAAATTAGTGGAAATCTAAAGGATCTCGTGCCGCTTGCCGTTTTGTACCACGTAACGTTCCGTAATAGCGTTTTCGTGTTTTACGAATTGATAAATTCCCGTTGTCACCCGATAAGAGAAATCTTTGGTATAATAAGTATAGGTAACAATTGGATGGGGAACATTTTTACTGCGCTTGTTTCGTGGCGATTTTCTACGATAAGGGAAGGTAAGATGCATCTTTAATAGGACTATTTTCACAAGCTTTTGACTTTATCTATTTGTATGCCTGTCTTTTTGGTTAAAGTTTTGTGATCTATTTTTCGAGCACTTGCTGTCATCCGATTCAGATGAAAATTGGCACACGTATGTAACTTCGGTCACAACAAGTACGACAGTGCTGGAGTCGGAAGGAGGTTTCACTATGACAAAATTGTTTTGATCGACAGGAGTAGGCGACTGGTGTTAATACTTCTTGTAAAACTAGAAGAAGAATGGCTGATCTTCTTGATATAAAGTTGATTGATAATAGTTTTTTATTTAATTAACATAGTAAATGGAATGGTTCTATTTTACTAAACCGACACGCATACTATAACTTAGCAACAAACTGAGAAATAGGCAAATATATTTAAAAATAGTATACAAAGTGTAACTTAATTCAAAGCAATACGAAGATTTTGAATACATTTCTTAAACGCACACATATACATACAAGTTTCACTGTGAAATGGGGTAAAAAATTAAATTTAGAAATTTGGCTATCATATTGAATTTGTGGAGCAATTACCTAATCGGGGTGTCTGAGGTCTTGCGTTACTTACGATGCACCTTGTATATAGATCCTTTCTTAATAGATTATCATACACCATCATCATTATTATCATCAATTAGCCCATATCAACCCATTATATTTTATAGGTCTATCGTCTATCATGCTCTATCACGAAGATCGTCATTCATCATCTCAGTCTATACTTGTGCACTGCCGAACATAGGCCTCCCTAATCGCTCTTCAGCGCAACCGGTCCGATGCCACCTGCACCCAACTACTTCCTGCGATCTTCACAAGATCGTCAGTCTATGTGGGCGGCTGGTCCACGCTGCGCTAGCCAATACCTGCCAAACCTTCGGACAAAATCGTCATTAATAGATAATATTTCATTTTCGCCATTCGGTACTCTAGTGTTACCGAATGGTCAGTGACTGTATGAGTCGAGGTCGTGGTTGCATTTTTATCATTATTTCGTTTGAATTAGCTGCAAGTGGTTATTCGTGCCCAACAACTTAGAAAAAAATGTTATTTTAAACACCTTAGAGATACTATACAACAGAATAAAGTTACTTTTAAATTAGATACCCCAATTAGAATCCAATGTAAATGGAGTTTCTATCAATAGTTTCTAAAACATCACCGAACTTCAAAGGGTTAAATTTGGATTCTCACAAAGTTCTTATTGTCCGGTCTTTTGTGCTCCCGAAGCTCGTCCTTAAGTTGGAAAGTCGAAACTTTGCATAATTACAGCCCACGGCAAGACTGTCTCGGATGGATAGGTTGTAAAGACCACCTTCGTTTAAGAACGTTTCACCTAATTTTCACAATAAGTTACTTAATTGGTGTTGCTTTGGTAGGTCTTGTTGCACTCTTTAGCGTTGAAGTTTCTGGCTGACTAACCTTTGAGGGATGTTCACAAACCTTACTGAATTGCAATTCTTCTTGTTATGTTCAAAGATTCTTTTTCGTTAAAGAGATGGTACGATTTATAGAAAATAATATTTTGTCGCAACAAAAGAAAACCCGTGGAGTTGAATGCTTCATTCCAAAAGTAAATGCTCCTTGCAAAGCGCATCGCTTTGTGATCACGAGGTCCTGGGTTCAAATCCTAGGTCGGACAAATGTAGTTTTTCTAACGAAAAATTCCCAGTATGAGTCCGGAGTCTGGAATTGTGCCCGATATATGGCAATAGGCTCGCCCCGTATTACATGGGACCTAACATCGTCGGCGAAACGTGGGTGTACTCAGTACGCCTCTGCCACCCCCTCTGGGGAATATAGGCGTGACGGTGTGTAATAATAAATGCTCCTTTGTAGCTGTAACGGAACCAACAAGCCCTTAAGGCGTTGCTTAGCCTAATCTACAAAATTACGTAAATCGGACTATGTACCAAAAACTAATAATTTAATACGTATTTTCACAAACGTAGTGGTCGAAACCTTTACTCGAGAATTTTATTTTCTTTCATTATCATACATTGGCAAGTACTTTTTGTTAGTTTCTTTATCATCATTGAAATTCACTGTAAGACAAAGGCTCAATGATCGCCACAATTTCAGTTTAACCTGCCACCTTCACCAGTCATTACTTCACTAGCTACTTTGTGAGGCTTGCTTCTTTGCTTACGTGAATACCACTAGATAAACTTATTTACCGGAACGGCAGAAAAATGAATCTCTTATTCATAATTAATTTGCTATTTTCCCCTAAGAACATTTTGATGTTGCATGACGGATGATTTAGCGCAGTGGTTAAGAGCTTGAGCTGCTCCGCCCACTGTCCAATAGTCGCGGGTTCGATTCCCACACGGGATAAATCTTTGTGTGATCCACAATTATTTGTTTCGGTCTGGGTATTTGTGTATGTGAATTTTCATGTTTGTAACGCACCCACGACACAGGAATAAATGCTACGTTAAGGCCTACGTTTTTTAAAAAGAGAGAAACAGAGATTCATACGCTACTATTCCGTTCAACGCCTTATTTAGAAATATCAAAATCTGTTTCTATTACCCTCGTCGACTTTCTTGTAGATCCCTCACACCTGTTGGTTGCGGGCTCCGCACCTCGGATTATACGAGTATTGTACGTTCCTCGGATGCCAATTGCCCTCGCAAGCCCATAACTTTCTAACAAGCCAGTGTCGGGTGAGAAGTAAAACTAAAGAACAAAAATGTACTTTATAATAGCAGATAGTCTATATTATAATTCAGATGAAATTAACAGAACCTTGCTTTAAGATTTTCGGCACATTTCATTGTGTCGCAAAAGTGTTGATAAGATTGACGTACCTGAAACCATTTCTAGCAAGTATGTAACTCAGAATCTTAATGATACTAGCCATAAAAATTGCTTCCAGATAAGTTCAATCGTGGAGCGATATTTCAGGTAAATTGTTTTTGTTTTAAACACCTTTAAGGCTTAAAACTTGATGATGAGAATAGTTTTATCCGAAATTCACCTCCTTTCGCTGATTGATGATTTACGGAAATAAATCAGTTTTATTGTACTGCTAAGTAGACTAGATTAACCCTTTCTTTAAATACATACAAACGGTCAAAATTCCGTAAAGCTTTTGTTATAATTATAATGTATTTTTAGGTACCGCCTACATTTTTCCCTAAGCGTATTTAGTTCGGGGAATTGTGTTCGAAAGTCCTTAATCTTTGAACATCCCACGCAAAAAGGGGTACCACGTATTCCAAATGCTAGAGACATTTCGTGTAACAAGGTTTGTGCCCTTCGACCCAAAGCCGGGTAAAACATCGCTGGCCCAGGGGAAGCTTCCGTACCATCGATTCATTCGACCGGTACTGATATAAGGTACGAAGATGGAGACATAGGTAAATGAAATGTGTACTTATTTGCGATTTATTTGTTTGCCAGAGGCGATACAATGTACCGACTGGATGATAATATTGTTTATATTAGCTAGCTTTACCCTGTTGATATTGGATAATTCTATAATTATGCTATCATAATTCTAAAATAACAGCGACTGTAATTCTTCTGCAGTTTTCTCAACATTGAGGTAAAAATATGAATCGTATTTTATCTAGATTATTATTTAAAAATATGAAACGCTTTAAGCTACAGACTTACCAGAAAGACTGACCTAAGTCAATTTTCGATTAGCTTTAATTAATTTCGTAAGTTTTCAATCAATCTTTTTTCATTTTAGTTGTAGAAGTCATCAGTTATTGACTTTTTTGTACTTAAGAACGCATATCATTCATATTCGTTTAATAATCTGTGACGCGTATAGTTAGATATTCTTAAAAAATAATTAGCCCCACAAGGATCTTTTGGCCTACGGCCAAAATCGGTCATAACGGTCGCAGAACTGCCGTTTGCTATAAAATTTACCCAAGTTCATCTTTAATCTGACTGCCTCGTTGGTCTATTAGCGTTGCGATCACGAGGGCCTGGCTTCAAATCCTGGGTCGGACAAATGTAGTTTTTCTAATGAAAAATTCCCGGCATCAGTCTGGAGTCTAGAATTGTGCCAGGTATATGGCACGCCCCCTATTTCATGGGACCTGACATCGTCGGCGTAAAGTGGGTGTACACAATACACCTCTGCTACCCCCGCTTGAGGAGTATAGGCGTGACGGTATGTGTTCTTTTTTAATTAGTAACTCTGCGGACTCACGTGTTGAAATATCTCCTTGGAAGTAGGAAAATTTTACCAAATATTAACTTTAATTTCACATCAACGCCCCCGTGTTAATGTCAACCATGCGCCGAAAGTGCCTTGCATATCAATATATATAAAATCATTATTCGTATAAGTTAATGACCATAGCACGAAGAGTTTGACGTTAGCATAACGCTATCAAGAGAGTGTACTGTCATATTTATCTGTATTTAATAAATCTGTAGCGTGAAAAAGATGGCATATCATCTCAATAGCGTTACGATAACGTCAAGCTGTTCGTGTATAGCTTACAGGTCACCCTTACCCTACGTTTGCACGAGCGCTTTTTCAACTTTCGTAATAAAGCGCTAGAAATAATAAAATGTCTATCAGTACATTTTTTTGAAAGCGTTTGTGCACGGCGCGCTGAAAGATAGAGTATAGAGATATCAATTAAGCGTCGAAAAAAACGAAAGTTTGCTTACATAACATTTCCAGCAACCCTTTAAAACCTCCCAGATGGATATAAGTCTCAAAGTCTCGCTCCAATATCACGGCTCAGATCATTTATTGACTTTCTGCGGCTCCATACAACGACTGCGATGGCTTTTTCAAGCTTATTCAACTCGCAAAAAACTTTCAGGGGAAAACTTTGCCCTTAAAAGACGTTTTTCCGTGTAATCGCAAGTCTTGTCTTTCACGGCTGTTTTTCTTGGAAAGAGTGCCTAATTTGAATATTATTTAAATGCAAACTCTGGCATCAAAAAATCACCTGCTTACGTACTACAATATATGTGTGAAATCCAGACTAATATTATAAATTCGAAATTAACTCTTCTCTGTGTGTTTGTCTGTTACCTTTTCACGCCCTCATCATCATCATCATATGGTGGTGTATTTTTAATAATGCGAACCACGGTCAAAATTTAATGTCAGAGTGGAGGAGCCATTATTTAGCCCCTGGTGTCAGCTGGTGTAGCCCCTCGAATCCGCCGCTGAAATTACGATTGGCACAGTCCTCCACGATGTGCTGGATAGTCTGCACTGAGTTTCCACAGTCACAACAAGGAGACTCAGTGATGCCCCACCTGTGAAGATGATAATTGCACCTTGCGATTTCGGTTCTGATTCATGATTTCACGCCCTAACCGCTCAACAGATATTGATCAATTTCGGCAAGAACATGTGACCAGGGGATGGACATAAGTTAACTTATGTCTCAAAAAAATAACGGTGTGAAATACAAGCGAGCGAAGTAGTGGGTCTATCTTTATTTATACCATCGCGCCGGATCCCTTGCGGGGTAGGCAGAGAGTACAGAGTTCTAACAGGTTCTTTCCTTACATACCTCGCTGGCTTCTTCCACTCTCATAGTTCATCTCATACACGTTCGCCGGTTACGGAGACTCTCAACTTGTCCTTCAGATAAGACTCGGTCTATTTGGTCATGGTGAGATAGTCTAGATCTTCTCCGGTATCTACATCCTCCCACTTTCGCGACGAAGTAGTGGGTACAGGTAGTAAATTAGTGAATTTACGTAGACGTTGCGAGTTTTTTTATCTATTTAAAGGTTATATCTACAATATGGATTAATTATTTAGTCAGTGAACCTCTGCCATCCCTGCTTGGGGAATATAGGCGTAACGGTGTGTCTGGGGCCCAAAATTTTAAATTATAACGAAATAATATTAATATCCAATGTGGGCAGCTACAGTATCGTTAGACACTTCAAATCCAATGCACAAATTCAAATCGTTCATCAAGCATGATAAAATCCTGTGATGTCCTCATGCTTGACAAGAATGATTTGAATCCCGAAACTATCACCATAGCTTCACAATCCACAAATATGAAAACAACAGCAAAGATTCCGGTCCACAACGATGCGCACAGAATATAAAAACTCCATGGAAGTGGGTATAATAAGATTTAAAGGATCGGACGGATAAAACAAAGGGTGCAATTTGGATTTGCTCCAACGCTTGACTGATCCACACTGTTATCCTATAGACCAAATCCCAAGCAAAATACGGGTGTTTATATCAGTTCAAATCTACTGGGACGATTCCCGATGAAGGTCGGGCACCGGGCTAACGACGCGACGTAACAACTTTACTGGCAGAGTTTCAATTGTTTCGGATTTATTTCTTCCCAAACATCTGGAGGTGCCCGCTATTTTGGAACAGGTGCTTTTTTGGAAACTATTAAAACAGTAGCCGTTGAAATTTTTTCTGCTGGCATTTTTGTGAGATTGCTTTTTTTCGGCAAGATATTTAGAACACCGGAAATGGAAAGGGAGTTAGCGATGATATGTTTGTTTCTGTAATCCTGCTATACATATTTTTATTCTCTTCACTTTCGTTGAGGTTAGGACTTTTTCTTTTAGTAGATGAATTGTTTGAAAAACGAAAAATTATCATAAAGTATGGTATAATTACTATGATTACATATGTACCTAAATCTTTGATAGTCCTGTTAACAGCATACTTTTTCCGTTTAAAGTTTTTATCTAACAAATACATTACTATCATAGCCGTGATTCTTACCTATTCTCCTGTTGCACCACCTGTATCCAGGAAAAACACTGATCTTTCCTTGCAGTAGCCGCGATGTCATGCATATACCTACTTCTGACAGTTGATAGCACTTCCATGGTCAAGGATACTATTGTGAATCACAAACAAACTGTTACAAGGGTTATTATTGCTCGTCACAAATATCATATTTGAAAACAACCTTTGACTATTGATTACTACTTAAAACTTTTTCGCTTGCATCGCCTTTGCGCCAATTATACTGCTGCATCTAAATAGGACAAAACCTCTATTATAAAAGTTTGTCAATGAGTTATCCGCACGAATGTTTTAAATGGCCGTAATCTATTAAATCTCTTACAATCAAAATCTCTCAAACGCCATTTTCGAACAAATTTAGCGCCGTGAGAAGGAATAATCCTGTTGGAACCTGTTTTTTACTAACCCGCAAGGGATTTGGCGTAATGATATAGTAGGTACTAATTATAAAATTGTAGAACTAAGTAATGTTTTTCATTGATATGATAAGGGTCCGTATTGGCTAGGACCAAACGCGAGGCGTTATGTTAACCTCGTGAAATAACCGTGTGATGGTATTCTGTATGCCGCATTAAAAAAAGGTCACGAAATTTTCGTAACGTGCCGCGTTGCATGTTTAATTGGTTATAACGAATAAGATTCAAGGTTAACTTACTTATAAATACTTACTGAAACTCAACGACGATGACGTTTGGGTCTTGTGGTTGAGCCTCTCCGCTCATTAGATCCAGTAGTTGCAAGTTCAATCCCCACGGTACATTTTTTTAGAATATAATAAAATACTCTTTATTGTACGTCAACAAAATTATAAAAAAAGCAAACAGGTAAAACAAGACACTGATACATTAGGTGATCTTATTGTTAAGATCAAACTCTTCCAGAAAAAACTATACAAAATATTTGAAAGAAAAGGAAAAAGGATAGGGTATATGTGTGGGGAAATTTAAGCGTTTTACCAGAGAGACAAAAAGAGCAAAAAGAACCCCAAAACAGTCCCCAAAAAGGGACAAAGTGCGTCATGCACACAAGGCCCCTCGGGGCAAAGTGTAAGGCCCTCGGGCATGAAAAAGGCAGCGGGACAAGTGACGGCAGCGAACCCCAGTGGTGGCGCCAGTCTGGTCCCCAAAATTGCACCTAAGAGTTGCGGATCTGGAGGAGACACAGTGTCTTCCGGTCTGCCCCCGGCTGCCAAGGTGGAGGCGAAGGCGTCCGGCTCTGCTGGACCCGGAAACCAAACCACCCAGGCGGCCGGTGCTGGCGGACTGCGTGACCATGTCCCTCCTAAGGGACGCAAAAGACTCAGCGGGCTCGCTAAGCGGAGGAAGCGAATCGAGCTCGCAAGGCAATCGGCTGTCTCTCAGACGCCCGTACAGGAGGCGACGCTCTCTAAACGAGCGAGAGAGGTCAGCGATGAAGCTAGGGATGCGGCAGGGGATCTGAAGCGAGTTCGCCTCGGGTCCTCCTTTAAAGAAGCCCTAACTATGACAAGGATGGTCATCATTGCGGATGACTATCCCAAGACGATGATTGATGAGGAGACTGCCTGGAGCATAAAGGACGTCATCTGGAGGAGGATGTGGAGCGATCCTGTCCTCACCATTGATTGGAAGGGGGTCCAAGGCGGCATCATCAGCATAACTTGCTCCAGCGATGAGGCGATCACCTGGCTGAAGCACTACGACGGTCAAACTGTCGGTGGTGTCAAGGTCAAGGTGATCAGAGATAGGGACCTACCCCGTCCTGTGAAAATGGCGTGGAAGAGGACACGCGTGAGCGAAAAGGTCCCTCTGTTAATGGAGCTTCAGATGCTCCAGCGACTCCATAAGGTTATACTTACGGACCGCTGGAGGGTCGTGAACACGACGACAGAGGGAAGACAGGCTAGGAGCATCATCCTGATGGATCAGTCCTCGGCTGATGCCATTAAAGAAGCCGGGTACATGCTGCACGCCGGGCTTGACCGCAGCTACTTCAAAGTCCTTGAAACGTCGGAGGACAAAGAGGAGGCTGCGGTTGGGTCCGATAAACCAGCGGTAGTACCTATTACTACTCCGGTGGAGACACTACCAGACCATCAGCAGGGGGGAAACACCCCTGCAACAGATAAGGAGGAGGCACTGCTCGCGGACTGTCCGGTCCCATCGCCAGCCATGTCGGTGAGATCGGATGGACTGGCGGGCGGCTTCGACAATCTGGGCATCACGTCTTCCCCGATAGGGGAGGACGATGAAGCCCCAGATAGCAGCGAACCGGAGGAGAGCTGCAAGGTAGGTAGTCCCTAATGTGGACTACCAACTGAACACAACCAGGCAACAAAGGAGCTTGGCCTAAGGTGCGTACAAATCAACTTGCACCACTCTAAGGCGGCTACGGCGATGCTAGATCGCCAGCTGCGAAGAGCTAAATTTGACTTAGCACTTATTCAAGAACCCTATATTTATAGGGGACAGATAAAGGGCCTTGATGGAGCGGGGGGTAACCTGTTTCACAATTGCACAACTAATGACATGAGGACCTGCATTTTTGTCAGGAATGGCATAAACGCTTTGCCTCTGTCCATTTTCTGTTATAGGGACCTCACCACGGTGAAGTTAAAATTGGAAGGTAACAAGGGTAGCCGAGAAGTCATCTTCTCGGCTGCCTATCTGCCCTACGAAAGCGCGGACCCTGTTACAACGCATCTGCGGGACTTGGTTGAATATTCCTGCAATAAGAAGGTTGAGCTAATCGTAGGATGTGACGCAAACGCGCATCACGTCGTCTGGGGCAGCTCAGACACTAATCAAAGAGGGGAAAAACTTCTGGACTTTCTGGTAAGTACTCCTTTACAAATTCTCAATAGAGGAAATAGGCCCACGTTTGTTAATAGACGTAGGGCAGAAGTTATTGACATTACAGTTGCCTCTAACAGAGCGAGCAGACAGGTAAACAACTGGCATGTCTCCAATGAGATCTCATCCTCCGATCACAATTATATATGTTTTCAGTATGGGATGGAAACGTTTAATATAAATCCAAGAAGGCGGAACCCAAGGAACACTGATTGGGCCGCATATAAAAGTGACCTTAAAGCAGAGTTAGGGAAGGTCCGAGGCAGACTCAGCTCTGTATTAGATATAGAGTTCGAGGCGGATAGCGTAGCTCGGGCAGTAAAGACCGCCTGGACTAATAACTGTCCGGAGAGCAGAGTCATAGCGAAACGTGACCCATGGTGGACACCAGAGCTAGCGCGGTTAAGAGTAGAAACTCGACGTGCATTCAACACTGCGAAAGCAACCAAGAACTTTGGGGAATATTCTACGATACTCACGAGGTTCAATACAGAAGTGCGGAGAGCAAAAAGAAGGGCTTGGAAAAGACACTGCCAAAGCATAGACAGCCTCCCTGAGGGTATGAGGTTAGCCAAGGCAATATCCATGGCCAAATTAAATTCACTTACTACAGTGAGGAATGAGGTAGGGGAACTTACAAACAATGGGGAAGAAACACTGAAAACAATGTTCAACGTGCACTTCCCAGGTTCGGTGGCAATACAGGGAGAGGACACCATGTGTGATGTCCAAATAGATGAGCTAAGCTTAAAGACAACTAGAGCTGACTGGGAGACGGCAGGCAAAGTCGTGGAACAGAACAAACTCAAATGGGCCTTAAAGAGTTTTCAACCATTTAAGGCCCCTGGTCCGGATGGTGTTTATCCCATCCTACTACAAGAAGGGGAACCAGTACTCAGCCAACACCTGTGCAGACTATTCAGGGCGTGCGTGGCATTTGGGCATACCCCTAATATCTGGCGGCAGGTGACGGTGACGTTCATTCCCAAACCAGGGAAACCCAACTATGAGGATGCTAAATCCTACAGACCAATCAGTCTATCCTCATTCTTTTTAAAATGTCTAGAGAAAATGATAGATAGGCACATAAAGGATGGTCCACTAAAGGATTATCCCCTACATAAGATGCAATGCGCTTATCTACCTGGTAAGTCTACGGAAACGGCATTGCACTATGTGGTGAATCGTGCAGAGATGGCTCTGCAGCAAAAGGAAATTTGTGCTGCAGCTTTTCTGGATATCGAGGGTGCATTTGATCGCACAACATTCTCATCCATAGAACTAGCTGCTATAGAGCATGGGATAGAACCAACTCTTGTCAGATGGATCAAAAACATGCTAAAGAACAGGATAGTCCAGTCCACTCTATTAGGAGAAGGGCTATCCGTAAGAACCACTAAAGGATGCCCGCAAGGAGGGGTCTTATCGCCGACTCTGTGGAGCCTGGTAGTGGACTCTCTCTTGAAGATAATCAACAAAGGTCCGTTCTACGGAGTAGGATATGCGGATGATATAGTGATAGCAATCAATGGGAAGTTTCCAAACACAGTATCGACACTGATGCAGGAAGCTCTAGATAAGGTAACAAACTGGTGCACAACAAATAGCCTCTCGGTCAACCCGACGAAGACTAATGTCATCCTGTTTACAAGGAAAAAGGTACTGACGGGCTTACAGGACCTGTACATGTACGGAAGTAGAATTAAATGGGCCACTGAGGTCAAGTATCTGGGGGTGACCCTGGACAAGCAACTGAAGTGGCGTACACATGTTGATCTAACCATAGCCAAAGCACTGAGAGTGCTGAACATGTGTAGGTCAGCGTATGGAAAGGCATGGGGACTACAGCCCAAAATAATGCACTGGTTATTTATCACTATGGTAAAACCGATAATAACGTATGGATGCATCGTGTGGTGGCCTAGAACCAAGACACAGACGTGCAGGGATTCCTTAACAAAACTGCAGAGGACAGCCTGCCTGGCCATCACAAGTGCTTTCAAAACAACACCGACGGCAGCTATGGAGAGGCTACTCAACCTAACTCCATTACATATCGTCATTGAAACTGAGGCAAGGAAGGCACTCTATAGGCTAGAGAAAGCTGGACTATGGAGCATAACGGCGCCAGGCCTCGAACACACCAAGCTAGAACCGGATAAGGAACTAGATGACATAAGGAACATGAGAAGTGACAAGATCATAACCACATATATGTTCAATAAGAGATTTAGCACTCACATCCCAACCAGGGAACAATGGAAAAGTGGTCTAAATAAGCAAGGCAAGGAGCAAATGATATGGTACACTGACGGATCCAAAACCAAGTTTGGGACAGGAGCCGGAGTATACACGGAAGGATATAGCCTTAGCCAAAGCATGGACAGGTTTACATCAATATTCCAGGCAGAGACCTATGCGATAAACATTTGTGCAAAAGAGATATTGGACAAACGAATCACGGGCAAGAAAATCTACATTTGTAGTGATAGTCAGGCTGCCCTCAAGGCCGTCGGCTCCTATGAGCTAAACTCAGCACTGGCTGCGGAGTGCGCATACCTTCTTGACAGATGTGGAGCGCGCAACACGGTCAGGTTAGTCTGGGTCCCTGGGCATACGGGAGTTGATGGCAATGAGCGTGCGGACGACTTAGCCAGGAAGGGAGCAATGGGAAAACCCGTTGGTCCAGAACCGTTCATAGGCATACCAGACGGCGCCTATAGAGGCGCACTCTTTAAATATGCCCAAGAACAACATAAGAAAGAATGGGAAACACACACAGGGCTACGACACTCAAAGGAATTCCTTTCCACATGGTGTGAAAGCGATTGCAAGAGACTACTAAAATATAGTAGACTACAACTAAGGCAAATAACGGGAGCATTCACAGGCCACTATGGCACGAAAGAACATCTACACAAGATGAACCTATGCGGCGACGTGGTATGCAGGTGCTGTGGCACAGAAACTGAAACCATGAAGCACGTCATCTGTCACTGCGACGCTCTGGCTGCGCGGCGAATGGAACTGCTGGGAGTGGCCTATCCAAACCCAGAAGAACTACGGCTCTGTCCCCCTGCTGGAATCTACAACCTAATACAGGGAGTACTGGACACCTCAGGTACGTAAGAGCATTAGGGCAAGGACAGCACAAAAGATCCCATGGGTCGAAGTGCGCCAGAGGTTTCCTCGGTCCGGTAAGCCAATATAAGATAAGATAAGATAAGCGTTTTACCAGTCAATAACGAGTGCTTAATTTTAAATAAGTTATTAGACGCGCTAAATCTATGTAACTATTTAAGCGTGACATTAAAGCACATTTCCCACAAACTTAATATTTCTAGATTCCCTTTCTAATTTTTACACCGCTCGTTTTTCAATTGTTTCTTCTTAACTCCTATACTTATTATGTAATGTATTTACATTATGTATAATAAGTAAAATTGGTTTTTTCATGGATATCCATTGAATTGTTTATATTTAGTAAAATTCTGTTAAAAACGATTTTTAAAAAAATGAAACTCGCCTTCAAAAAGCAAAAAATAAATATTTGGTGCTGGTTGGTGCAGTCGGATACTTGGCACCGACTTCAAATATTAATTTTTTGCTTTTTGAAGTCCGTTTTCCTTTTTTTTTTAAGTTTTTTTTTACAAGTTTTTAGTGATGAGTGAATTAATTATTATTATTTATATACCTCCTTTATATTATCCCACTTATTTATACAGTGAGGTACCTACAAGATTGATATAAAACTCATAATAACAGAATTTTAACATTCATGGTGTTTGCCGTATAGGAAACCCCTGGTGTATCTTCAAAGCCCATTGTCCAATACCAATAAAATTTAAATTCGAACATCACGGAGCTATGCCGAACCTAATGCAAAAAGAATCATCAAAATCAGTTTATAAGCAAAGAACAATAAGCAACAACATTCTTCTTAGTTCTATGGTAGGGTACCTCTAGGATTGACGTAATACCCATAATATCTGAATCTACGCATTCGTCTTATTAAATTTATATATTCGTCTTCGTATTTATGAAGTCGGTTAACATTCTGCTTAGTTCTATAGTAGGGTACCTATAGGATTGACGTAACACTCATATTGTCTCAATTTGCTCATTCCTATTGTTTGTCGTTAAGGAGTTCCCTGGTGTATCTTCAAAGTCCAAGATTCAATACCAATGAAATTTAAATGGGATCACCTTGGAGCTATATTGAACCCAATGCATAAAGAATCATCAAAATCGGTTTACAACTGACGGAAATATCGGTGAACATACATAAAAAAAAGCATACATACAAACGAACATAGAACCTCTTCCGTTTTGAAGTCGGTTAAAAATGTTGCACTCTGGCCATTTTTATCGTAACCATCTTTATCTCCTACCTAAAAGTTGCCTAGAATTAATCGCGATAAGGCCGCATTACTGACCTATAACTATGTCCACACTTTTGTTTCTTTTTGTCATTTTTTTGTGTGCATTAAAGGATATCGTGTATTGTGTAAGTTTCTTTAAATTATTATCTATTTCCTACCCCGCAAGGGATCTAGCGTGATGATTTAGATAGAAAGATAGATAGTCTATACGAAAGCCTAGATACGTATGTATATAATTTAACCATTTATTTAAAAAATACTCAGCATCTCGTGCGAACTTGGTGGGAAACTAACACGATTATGTATTCTCGTATGCGGTAGATAACGCCTCGTGTGGTGTACGATGCTCCTCTAATGGTCTTTTTATGGCTCACTAACTCGGTTCTTATGTGATTGATAATATTTTTATAAAAACCTTTTGGAATTTTAACGGAAATACGGAGATTTTGCACCTACTGTTTACGGAGCATGTGGTGTTTGATAACTTTGCACAATATTTGACTTAGGACTCTTTAACTATCCTCGAGTAAAGTCTGAAGTAGACTAATCAACGATTAAAGTGGCAAGTAAGTCTATGTACGAATATCACTATCTCGGAGTAGCCCTATCCGACGGTTAAAGTTGCCAGTTTTAATTGACAAGTAACGCTTATCGAGAAGTAACTAACCAACACTCTACCGGAGGGTGGTGGAAGAGGCCCTGAGTGTTATTTTAGAAGCCAGTTTTACATAACTTAATATAGACAATTTTAACAATTTCCACCTGTCGCCCGCCATTACCATTTTATTGAATAACCTGATCTATATTGGCATAAAATAGGTATATACCTAAAATATAAAAAAATATTTACTGTAAAATAAGATGAAATCACAAAAAGTTTATTTACGAAATGTGCTCGGATAGGATTTTTATTTACGTTTCAGAGGGTTTCTTAGCACGAAAACTTTGATATTAGCGAGTAATCGTGCTGTCACGTTCATGTTTATTTAGTAAATTTGAAGTGTGACAAGGATGGCATATCAAGTCGCGAGCGTCACGCTAAGGCCAATCTTTTCGTGCTAATCTCTCAGTTTAGAATGCCGAGTGGCCTACACTTATATTATTAGGTCATTCGATCGCGATACTGAAACTAGTCTGAATTCAGAACAATATTTTTAGTTAATCTCAAATTTGGTTTGAGCTTATTTTTGATTTAATGAAGAAAATGTACCTTTAAGGTTTAATTAAGGTTGAATTTGACTTTTATTCACACGAAATTGCAAGGTATTGGTAGCGTCGCCGTTATTGGTGATCACCAAGGTTAAGGAGCGTTTGGCTCGGTCAGTCTGAGATATAATTTAATGATTGATCCTTTAGTAGTCAGTAGCCAAGGCTTTTTCAATGGATTATTAAGTTGCCAACAGCAGGTGGACACAAACCTGCCTCCACGTAATCCACGTGGTTGACCTATCTCTTACCTACCTATCTCTTACCTCGATTCGTAAGAGATATTAGCCCAGCAGTGACACAGTATAGGCTGACTTATTTTCTCCATTCCGATCTCGGTCTTGAACCTATACGCGCCTTTATTAAAAAGGCGCCAACCCGATATTTCGCGAACGCGTCCAATCATAGAAATTCGCTAATCGTAGCCGCCGCCGACTACGAACCTAACTCCCCTCCTATCAGCCGCTACCGCCGCGGCATGTTCTCACCGACCCTCCCGATGCCCCTACGGCCCTTCTTTCGGATGTATATACCGCACACAGGATCAGACACCGACCTCGCCGGCGAAGTCGAAGAATCTCTTGCCCGCCGGCCGGTGCCACCACGGCGAGACACGTAGTATACGCCCTCCCCCATAGTGACTGCCCAAGCCGGGGCTGTTCCTCCTTGAGGTGCCCTTGAGTGTAGTGGTTGCACGCTTGCCCTCATTCTTGTCCGGTGAAGCCTTAAAGGCCCCGCGGCCAACAGCGTAGATCATTCACACACACACACATTTCACGTTTCATAAGACAAAGTTGATAAGCAAAAAGGGTAAAGAAAACACAAACTCCTCATGTGTAAATCGAACGTGTAATACATTTATATTATAAAGAGATAAAATTTTCACATCTTGTAAATATTAGACATTGTTTTCCATACAAATTCAGCGCAACAGGCTGTTATACAATGAAACACACGATATAATAACATTTATTCATTATAACTACTACAATTAGCTCGGCTTACTTCACTTAAATTGTTTGTCTAAACGGAGGTAAGGGTTTGGGTACATTATGCGATGGGGCGTGATGTATTATGAATCGGAGGGGCGACTAATTATTGGAGTATTGTGAGACTGCGAATATTACAGAAATAAAACTATTTTTCGAAAAGCAATAGTTTTATTTCATCATTACCCTTACTGATATTATATTTACATTTGTATGTAGGTTACGGTACAGATTTAATAATGATCTCAAGATTGTTTTTCGTGTCATCGATTTTGATATTCATTTATGTTTTGGATAAGTAGAAACAGAATGAAATGAAAAATATAACTATTTTTTGGATTTGCCGCGGTTTAGTGTTGATTTTTAAGACGGGGAAATTATTATCATTAGACTATGACTTTTGAACATCAACCACTGTGGTGCTGCAACGTACTCAATACGTCGGGATCCTAAAAATAAACCACCATTAAACCCGAAATAAGTTTTATTTAATGAGTAATATTCGCGTATATCCAAGAACTCAATATTATATGAAAAATGTCTAGCCCGCTGAGATTCTCGTCGGATATTTTCAGTGCGTTCTGATCCTGTGGTAGATAAGTAGGGAGATTGGATTGAAAAAGTAAATAAGATTAACAATTTGTAACCTTCTCAGGACTTACACAAAATAAATCATTTGAGTTTTGAGTTTTTTTTGTAAATTAGAATAACTATTAAACTTAACAAGATGAATACACTTTTCTTGAAATAGTTAGTACAAAATAATGATAACTATATATCACGCCCTTAACTATAATGCGTCTAAACCTTAAAATAATGGCTCACAATTAAAATGTTGAATAAAATCACCGAGTTAAAACAGAATATTTTCCATTAATAAATTTATATTACAAATATATTTCTCATGTTATCCTACTTTATGCCTAAAGGGAAGGGAAATGATATGGATAAAAAACCTATGATGTACAAGTTTCCTCCTCCTCCTTACGTAATTGACAACAGGTAATAAATAGTCTTAACAGCAATTCTTATAGCAATGGATAGGGAACAAAAATATGCCGAGAGTAAGGATGTTTTAGTTTGCGAAAAACTATTTAGAAAACTATGTTTGAGAAAAGGACCCATTATTCACTCCCAATCAATCTTCGATATAGACCAAGCATTTTTGGAGCATCCAAAATTGAACTTTATTTCACCATCAGCCAAAGATGAAAACTTGGGAAAAAGCAGCCATCATCCACACCTGATCTATCAATATTCGAAATGAACGAAGCATTTTTGGAGCATCCAAATTGAACTCTATTTAGTCGATCCGAAAGACCACATCAGGATTAAGGCAAAGATCGCTACAACGACCGGCTTTGCCGTAACATCCAGATTTTACCTGCGACCTTTGCTTTTAGCTAAAGGTTTGGTCAAATAGCCTACGGAGCGCGACGGCGGCGTGCGGCTGACGCTCAGCCGGTGGTCGGCAGCCGGGCCCGCACGTCACGCTGCAGGCGTAACGTCACGCAGGCCAAGTGGCCGCTCAAATCTAGCATCCCGCTCACACGCGTAATGGCGCTCGCTCGCGCTCGTCCGCGCCGTGGTTCGTTTGTAAGCGCGTCGGGCGCGACGGCGGCGGCTCATGACGTTTGCCGTCGCGCGCAGCGGGGCTGTGCTGTGTGGCGTCTCCCGTATATTTCAGTACATTACAACTGCGCAAGACGGGCCACCGTCGCGCTTCCGTCGCGTTTGTCGACTATATGGCGAAACCTTTAGAGTGGATTGGTAAGTCCATTTCAAAATACATCGTTTTCTTCCCATATTACAACTACTACGATATAAAATCTAACTTACAATAAGACTTAAAGTTTATATAAAGAGTGTATAGCAATAAGGAAGACATCGATAGCCTGCATGAATTCCATCATCAATTAGAAAATACAGTTACAAATTATATTCTGATTTTAATGCAGTTTGTATACAATCTGAAAAGAACTGCAGGGGTAAATACAAAAATTGAATTAAGTATAACAATTGTCTTCGTTTTGAGAGTTTTTACAAGCTTTCATTTAACTTGAAATGTTCGTATGTATGTCTGTCTGTCTGTCCGGTTGAATTCTAGTGATTCATTTTTCAAGCACTTGCGGGTATCTAATTGAGCTGAATTTGGCAGGTAAAAGTGCAATAATATGGTACCATAGAGCTGGTCTGATGATGGAGTCGGAAGGTCGCCATAGATACATGTTAAATATACAATGTAACCCCCTCGTGTTTAGGCTTGTTAGATTGGTATTGACACTGTACAACCAGATAGAGTTCCGGGTCTGTTTGCCTATAGAACCACCCAACTACTCAATATAGCCCCGCTGTGTTTGAGCTCGTTGGATTTGTCTTGACGAGTACTTTAGACCCGGAAGGTGTCTAAGATCTGATGATAGAGCCGGGAGGATGCCATAGGAACTTCTAAACTAATCAAGATATCTTCATTGTGTTTTGTTAAATGCTTGTTCTTAAAAAGGTATTTTTAAATTAATTTTTTTAATAATTATAGGGATGATATCTTTGCATTCGTTAAAGAGGTTGATTTAGATGAAATTTTAAGAAGAGCTAGATAAGAAACGTTAATACTTTGATCACAATCTAAAATTAAATCATGACTGTTTTTTGGTTATCAAAGGTAGAAATCGAACATAGTAATTTATTTCAAAGCTTATACTAAAAGATATTTTCCAAAACTGGTTTCGTTAATTACGTTTTTATTACAATTTTGTGTCTTCAAAATGACGTTTATTCAAAGTAACGAAGGTACCATTGTTTTGTTTTTATAGATTTTGGTGTATGTAGTTACATCCATAGCTACGAAATGGCAGTACCGGTCTCGCAAGTCATATTTATATTTTTCTTTATAAAATGGCGCCCTACCTCATTATTTAAACGTATTTATCAGTGTCAACTAAGATTACTTATATTCTGGTAGTAATAAAATAAAAAATACCACTCGTTGCTGTTGACGCCATCCAATAACCATAAATATGAATAAACCATTAATATAATATTTATGGTAAGGATAAAATCAAATACATAAAACTGAACTGTATCCAAAAACACATATTTTCTGATTTCTATTTGTATTTACTCCTGTGGTTCACCCTACGCGTTATCTCTTACTTTATTAGCGCAATTTAAGTAGAAGGGAGATATGTGATATGCATTCATAGCAAATATTTAAGTAAAATTATGATAACAAAAACAATACAAGGACACTCAACGACCTCTAAGCTGAGCACAGATAGAATGTTAATCGCTTACCTTTTTTACGCTATTCGTAAGCATTGTGAGCGAAAAAAATATGGCTGAATTTAAATGAAAGTATGTATCGCTGTTTTTTTTCTAACTGAGCAATGTCTTGCTAAAGCCGGCCACGCACTTTACCATAACTTGTGCAAGCCTGTATACAGTGCATGAATAACTACCATATGAGTGCGGGTAATCTTTTACGTACATTCACATTGGTAGATTAGTATTTATATTACATTAAAAAAATGTAAATTTATTATTTTTAGGTGTTTATACGTATATATGATTATAAATTATTTAAGTTTACGTACACCCCATTTTAAGTGCAGGGCCCATATTCGCTATGACCTAACGCGACGTGTTACAATAACTTCGGAAAATGGCCGTGTAATGAAAAATAAATTACCACTGCAGTTCCATTTAAGCGATTATTTCACGAAGTTATCCTAACGCGCCGGGTTACCTGTTTAATTGGTCATAACGAAAAAGGACCCTGTATCGAAAAGTGCTTTATGTCTTGTGTGTATCTACTTAGCGACTTGTGCAAATCGTTGTGTACGTTTATACACACATTTTTTATAAACTTATTTGTTTACTGTGTACAAACTTATTATTTCGTGTGTAGCCGGCTTAAGATCAGTAACTGCCCATATTTTATTGTTCAAAAGTCAGTTTTTTATTTTAGCTAACTCATAAAACCGATTAACATCCAATCACTTGAGTGGTTTCTCTAATTCGTTTGCGCTTTTTCGTTCTTTAGCTTTTTTTCGTTCGCTTAGGTCATACTCAGGGGATTGCTTGACACTAACAAATCTCTCTTGTTTTTTTTCGTTCAGATTGGGATTAATTGTTGCACCGTCACGTATATTTATTATTAGGTAATTGAGTACGGTCAATAAAATAAGTCATTGTACATTATCAGTTTCATAAATTGCTTATACCTTTTTTTGTTGTTTTGCATCAAATCCATTATTTTTCTTGATTTTAAATAAAAATATTTAAATATGTTAATGTTTATTGCCAATTTGAAAATTTGTAAATGTTCAGAGACTTAAGTTGCTGTCTGTACCTACACCAAGTCGCAGAAAAATATGTGATTACGTGATTTCATACTTATGAAATCTCGCGGTGGATGGATAGAGATTTTATATTATCTACTTTATTCAAGTAAATTTCTTCTGACGTCCCAATCCGAGCGTGACTTAAGTGAATAATATTTACATAATTTAATTCAAAACTTTTTCATGGATGCAATTTTTATGTACTATCTATGAATTTACTTTGTTATGAAAAAGAACCAGTCTCAGACTTAAAAATAACAGATAGACGGAACATTTTTCATTAAAAACCTGATGGAGATTAAATAAATATGAATCGGCGAAAAATACAAAATCACCGCTCATTTTGTCATGCTATATCTTATATCTATGTATACTATAACATAATGTACAGACATTATGTTATAGTATATTCAATATTTATTTCCACGGTTTTCCGTCTATCTTTTACATATAATCTGCGATTAAAATATATAGATATTATAGCACGCCTATTTTCATAGTTATCATTAACCTGAATATTTCGTATTCAGAATAAATTATACTAATTAGGTATCTAATTTACAAAACCTTATTAAAAATATTACACAGATTACAATTATCTACTTAATATACGCTTTAAGCATTTGCTAATAATTAGGGTATTTAAAAAAAATTAAGTCATTACGTTGCCTATACAATTTTTCATTATTTCCTCATAAGTTAAGGTTTTCGAGAAAACGGTGCCATTGTATCAGGAATTAATCAAATTGTGTCTAAACACGACACTGTTAATGTTGCAATTGAATACTGGCGAGTGTCGCCAAGGCTTGAACACATATGCGACGGGGCGGGATGGCGATGTGATGCTAACGGGACATGGGAAGCTGTAATATACTGACCATAGAAATCATACATTATAGGTCATATAGCCGTGTAAACTTATGTGAGAAAATTATCACAAACACAGGCCAATGCATGTGTTTATAGTTGGTATGATAGTTGTCCAAAAGTTGTACCTATACTTATTAAGGTAATACAATTCATCGTAAAATATTTTTACAGCAATAATGTGAGTCTATGTGAGTCTGTGTCTATTTTATTCAAACTGTTCATGGATGGCAATGCGGCCATGGTGGTTCCAAATAAAATCGTGCGCTATACTTGTAGTGTTTTATTACCTGTTACGATTTCTGGGGTACGATACGGACCTGTGTGTGCCAGAGAGAGAGAGAGACAGACAGAGTAATCGTCGCATTCCGCCGAGCTGTCTGTCATATTATGTATAGTTCAGTACCTACATTACCCACGTCTCGCCAAATATGTGTCCAAGCCTTAATAGTAAATTGTATAAATAATTACTACTACTAGTTTGAGAAATTGCAGACCTGGGGACTACCACGAGCTCTTTAGCAAAACTATTTTAATCTTACTTTGCTGAAAAAGAGAGACAGAGCTATGAACTGGGGATATCCGCATTTTTTCTTACAGCCAAGTAAGATTATAATAGCTTTAATAAATAGATTGTGGTAAGCGTATCGTGATACCTTGTATATATGTGGGTACCGTTTTCCTAAAAACCAACTACACGGCCATTTTAGCCTTTAACACAGGCCAGCATTACATCACAAACCAAATATCATGAAAGCCTTGTTTCCATTTTGGACAACATTTATAAATTGATTATAAATACTCACTCCTATTCATGATATGTTTTTGTTACACAATTGCTCCTAAAAAATTTTGTTAACATTATACTCTTCGCGCAATATGCTTCTGTTGATGATTATAAAACAAAACTAGCAGTTTCCCGTGGCTTCGGACATTAATCGCTCCTACTACCGCGTCCAACTATATATAATAAATATATGTGAAAATATCATCAAAATAGTTAAGTTCCTTAGGAGGGGAAGTACGCTCATAGTAATTTTATGTATAAAGATGTGCAGTAATACTACACAAGCGTACATATTATTACAATCAATAGGAAATAAAACGAAAAATATAAAGCATCTTATGTGATCATGCCACATGTTTTATTGAAAACATTTTGGAATGAAGAGTAGCAAGAAAGAGAGGAAGAGGACGGCTGAAGATAAGTTATACCAGTCAATTAAAGGAGAAAGTCATATCGTTTAAGGAACTCAAAGATGTTATATATTTATAGGATATATAAATAACAAAATATGAGTTCATCAGATGCACCGACAATAGAACAAGTTTTAAATTAGAAAGAAATAATACTACAATATGGGAGCACACGAGTGGCGAGAACTTACTTTGCCGTAAAACAGAAGGAGGAGTAAAAGTTCTAAACTATGTATATCCGTGTCTTTTTGATTTTAAAGTACGATTACAATAATACTCCTAACGAAATTATGCTAAGCACCGAAATTAATTGTAGGCGATATTCCAACAATTGATGAATGCTTCAGTTTTTTATCGGTACGCCCGCTTTTAAGAAAACAAATGCATTTCTCAACAAGGGCGCTTTCTCATCATACTCTTCAATCCACTGCCTCCATACACTAACAAATAGTAAACAACAAAAAATTGTTTAATAATTAAACGATGTTTGCTAGAAGGCAAGCATGGCAGTGCATTCGGCTCAATTCCTGCACGGTCTTATGCCGAACGTGTTGCCGAGAGCATACATTTTGCTGTTTGCATCTTACGATCGAGTGTGTTTGCTCTAGTCAGATGTTGTTTCAACAGTGTGTTTATAGTGTTTGTTATACAAATAAATGTCTGTTTGTAATACTAGTTATAATGGGAGAGTGCACGCAGCAGCGGTGCGCAAACGGGTGGCCATTATGCGTACTGTAGGAAACCATTTAACCCCTATAAACTAAGACTATACGATTGCGCGTGGACTCGATTACTTTCCTGCTCGCACATGTACTGCTGTTTCACGAAGCCCTGATGACGTCGCACGCCACCCCTTCCCGATGGAGCATTGCCGCTGCGTTGAGTGCCTATATAAGCCGCGCCGCGGTCAAGTGAAAGTAGTCGTTAGCTAGCCTTCGTCTTAAGCGGTAGCGTCAGCAGCCCTTAAGACAAGGACAGTACGCAAAGCCGGTTAGCGTCAGCATACCATGTTAGCTAGGGTGGAAGCAGGATCTGGCAGCGTCAGCAGCCTATCCTGTAACCTACGTAGGTTCGCGAGTTTGTATTCCGAGTCAGTCACAATACACGTACAGTACCTACTGCCGGTGTTATATTTCGTGCCTACCCTACAGTACTTGTTAAAAACGCATTTATACGCACTAAATCAGACTAGAAAATTCAGTGGCGGATTCGAGGGGCTACACTAGCTAACAACAGAAGCTAAACAATGACTCCCTCACTCTGACATAACATTTTGATCGCAGGGCGCATAATTAATAGTACATCGTCATATGATCGGATATGCCGCCACGCTGAGTTGCGTGTCATCTCCGGTATAGTTCCATAAGTTACAACGACACGCGTCCGGACAGGAGTTGCGTCATCGTCACGCCCCGTCGGATATGTGCGAAAGCCTCGTCAAGCCCCTTCCGTAACCTCGTGTGTACTACACCCTTTCACAAAGAGACAGTAAATAACAAGAGTTTAGTTAATAATTAAACGATGTTTGATAGAATGCAAGGCATGCGGTGCATTCGATTCGACTCCCGCGCGGTCTCACGCCAAGCATCTTACCGAGAACACAGATTCTGCTATTTGCATCTTACGAGCAAGTGTGTTTGTTTCAGAAGATGTTGTTTTAACGGTATGTTTATACTGCATATAGAAGTGAAACTTGCTTTGGCTTAACTTGAATAGTGTGCATCTCACATCACAAGTAGTGCATCTTTAGATCAAGGATTATGATAATGTGTTGCGTTAAGTGACGTTTTCGGCGCAACAGCATTAGGACTGAAATCTTAGTTTGCAGTTTAGAGTTTATGTCACAATTAAAGTAGCTTATAAGATAATCAATTTTGGCATAGCACTACAATTGCAATTCATATTGTCTATAATAAGCATAAAAGAAAAAGGAATTGGAGATGCGCAAAACATACCTACCAAGGTAATATTGCTTAGAACGATGTTAAATTTTTTCTACTCCACCGTTTACTTACTTACGTAACAACAGTAACGGTATTGTTCTGTCAATGTCACGACCCTTAAGAGGCTAAAATCTATACACCTTAATTCAAATCCCTAATTTGGGTCACCAAAACCGAACAATGAAAATAAATAAAATATAAGACAACATCGAAAGAAAAAAAATGTATAAATTACACCAAGTTTCACAAAACAACGATATCCGCGTCATTCGTGTATTGTACATAAACACATGTTTATCGCGTCAAGTACGACTCGTTTTGCATGTTAATAGCATTTTAATATACGTATTAATTGCCTTTTAATTACTGTTATTATGATATGTCGTGTTCGATCTTGGATACCAGAAAGTTGTCAGCATTTTAAATGTAAACGGTTTCGAATTATTGATTACAAGTGAATGTAAAACTTATAAGTTTTTCGTTGTTAGCTGTTAGTTAACATCGTCAGTGGTGTATTTATTAATTATAACTATTAAAACTCTAAACATGCCCTATATTTAGAGTTTTAATAGTTGAATAAACAACAATTTTTAAACAGTATATAAAATCATAAAATAGAAAAAAAAACAAACAATCGTTTTGTGCTATTATTTTTTAAATTCTTTTTTGTTGTCATATTATAAATGACCAAAAGTATAGTACGTTTTGCCACTTATACTAAGGTGTACTTGAGGCAAATTATATAGAATTTGTTGATATCAACAAACGTATCAGAAGCATATTGCGCGATGATAACATAGCATATCATGTTTTATTCTTATCAAGCATCACAAATCAGCTTTCATAGGTAGACTCATTCCATTTCATAAATTATTTCCAAATAAAAAGAAACGTTTACACAATAATTACAGCAACTATGTAGGAAAATATGATTAGTTGATTATACATAACACTTATTAAATCAAATATTGTAATCTACTCAAAACATTAGCCTCCAGGGGCAGTCGAACGGAAATTGATTGCATATACATATATTAATATGCATATTTTCCTTTAAGAGTACTTACAAAAAGAGTTTTCTTTTTTTCACTACGATACTTTCCAATACTATAACTTTGATGGAAAATAATCAAGAGATAAATATTTAAGCATACATATGTGACAATGTTTATCATAAAATCAATTCCGAACTGTTTAAGGGCCATCAATTTACACTATAAAGCAGAATATTACATTACAATGAAATAAGCCTTTATTAATAGATAAACATCTATTCATTACATTCGCATTATATATTTACATTTTTAATGCCATGTGGCCAATATCGAAATTTTTCTATAAAGTTTTGAAATTCAAAGTAATATAACTTGATGAGATTTTTCTATACATATTTTTTTACAATTTATATTTTCTAGAAGCCAATGTGTTCATTATTAACACATGCAATTTTGACTAGCCATCTTATTTTATAACAGTGGACGTGGATTCTCTAGCAATTGGTTTTAGGCATTGTATCATTACCCGATATTCTTAATTTTCAAGTGTCACTGGTTCATATTCGTCCCGCTGAGTGAGTGGCTAGCCCCATTGCGCCATGTGGTGGCCGTGCTCAACTCTTCTTTTGTACAGGTGGTGGGGCAAACTAGCATCTCTGGACCGATATTCTTTTAATAGTGTATTATTAACTATTCATATATTTCTTGCTCTATTGAACTGTCACATCACATACAAGCTGTAACATAATAAACGCAAGACCTGAAAGTAGTTTGTTCTAAATCGATAACTGAATTGATTCCAACAATTTTAATATATCTTACATTTTTTTTTATCTATCTATCTATCTATCTATAACCTCACGCCAGATCCCTTGCGGGGTAGGCAGAGAGTACAGAGTTCCAACAGGTTCTTTCCTTACATACCTCTCTGGCTTCCTCGACTCTCATAGTTCGTCTCATACACGCTCGCCGGTTACGGAGACTCTTGACTTTTCCATCAGATAAGACTCGGTTTATTTGGTCGTGGTAAGATAGTCTAGGTCTTCCCCGGTACCTGCATCCTTCCACTTTCACATTGTATATCTGTTTTGTCATTCTTTCCTCTGGCATTCTTTCTATATGCCCGAACCAACGGAGCATGCCCTTTCTCATCTTTACACCGATACTATCTTTCATACCTACTCGCTGTCTTACTATGCTGTTGCTAATGCGGTCGGTCAGCTTCACTCCGCACATCTTCCGCAGAGCTCGCATTTCTACCGCATTTATCCTACTTTCATTCTCCTTCTTACATACCCAGCTCTCGCTACCATATAACAGCGTTGGGACAAGAACTCCGTTATGTATGGCCAGCTGCGCCTTATGGCTTAAGTGCCGGCTCCCGAGTAGCTTTCCCATCGCACCATTCACTCTGTTCCCTGCACTCACTCTTCTCTCTATGTCAGCGATGTATTTCCCATCCTTACTGAAGGCGCATCCAAGATATACAAACTCATTCACTTGCTCCAGCACATCGTTACCAACCACAATCCTTACATTCGTTCTGGTTTCTTCCCTTTCAAAAACCATAATCTTGGTTTTCTTCACATTCAAGTGTAAGCCATTGATCATGCAGTCGTCTTTCATAACTGTGACTAGTGTTTGCAGATCAGTGGCTGTTGGCGCTATTAAAACCGCGTCATCTGCATAAAGTAGATGGTTTACCACTAAGTCACCCATTTGTACACCTTCATTCATCGCTTTCAGTCTTTGAAGACTTTTGTCCAGATATATTATAAACAGTCTAGCGGACAACACGCAACCCTGCTTGACGCCGATTTTAACGTCAAACCAGGGTGACCTGTTTTTTTTTAATTTGCATATAATGCTTTTACTCCTTCAGTGCGCTATAAAAAACTTAATTTATTCTTGATTCATAGCAATAAAGAGATTACAAATGCATTCCTAACCCGTATTTCTCAGAATGCACACATACACGTACAAGTTTCATTGTTAATTAGGGTATAAAAGTGCTTAAAAAAGGGGTAAAAACCTTTAAATTTTGAAATTTGGTTTTCGTTTTAAATTTATGAAGCAATCCTCTAATTGGGGTGTCTGTGGTCTTGCGTTTATTATGTTACACCTTGTATATGTGTTTGTTACAAAGTATAGGACCTTATGACAATGAACATAAGCTTCAAATCTATGTCGCTGGGATGCCGTAAAAATAACATTCACTTTTTTCCGCGTATTGAAAAAGGTTGACTTCTTTAGTTAAGTATGTACCTCGATGCGTAGTATCTACAAGGTCTAACGCATATAATGCAAGACCTTAGACACCCCAATTAGATTATAAGAAAATCAAACTTCCTATTTTAGGGAGTTTTCTACCTTTTTTAAGTTCAATGGTATCCAAATTAACCACGAAATCTATGCTTTTTCGTGTTATGTGTTTTATGTGTTAGAAATACAGGGAACTAAACAAGTAACATATTTGTATAAGTAACAATATTTGGTAATTAAAAAAAAATGTAAGTTTACTATTTTTAATAGTTGAATTTCATTCTTTTACCGATTTAGACCAAACTACTTTCAGGTCATGCGTTATTCTTGTTACACCTTGTGTACATTACTATTTAATCAATTTATCTTGCATGAGGTGAAAAAGTGATTAATTTTCAAAAAAAAACACATTTCGAGATGGATATATCATAATTTAGGACCGTTTATGGAAAATCATAAAAATATAGCGACACTATCTATCTATCTATATTATCACGCCGAATCCCTTGCGGGGTAGGCAGAGAGTTCAGAGTTCCAACAGGTTCTTTCCTTGCATACCTTTCTGGCTTCCTCCACTGTCATAGTTCGTCTCATACACGCTCGCCGGTTACGAAGACTCGTGATATTTCCTTCCCGAACCAACGGAGCATGCGAGCGACACGAGTTATAATAATATCGGTCAATCATATAACGCCACATAAGGGTGTCGTATCAGGTCATTTATATCCCTAAGTTCCTAATTCAGTCTCATAATTGCGCATACATAAGTAAAAGATTAATATAAAAAGAATTTCAAGAAGCGCCTTGAAGCTCGTTGATAAAAGTTGTTACAAAAATCAAAAGTTACATAGAAAACTAGATGTTGCATAAAAAAATGTAAGTGGAAGTTCATAACCGCACTTCTATTCCAATTCTTTAGTCACTCTTTGTCATTTCAATTCAATTTAATGTCATTTTATATAAATCTTTGGTACATAACTACAAACTATACATAACTGAATAGCCGCTTAAACAAACAAGATGAATTTAATAAGAAAAATAGCTGGAAGGCTTTGGTATATTTGGTGTTGTATTTTTTTTATGAAAAACTAAATTAATATATGGACTAAAGTAATAGTTTAGCGTTGTGTTTATTCAACTATGTATTCCTTACTAACAAGTTAGCATATAGCTTAACAGCCAAGTTAGTTCAATTATTTGTTAAAGTTTAAAGTTTCTAGTATCAATGCATAACAAGTAAAATAATTTTAAAACAATGCAATAAGATTGTTTTGAATTAGATATTTTTGTTTCGCGAAAGATCTGAAATTCTAAGGCGTGTACTATTATTCCACGAGCTTTTGTTAACGAACAAAGGAAGTTTGCTTTCGAAGTTATTTGCCAGACATTATCCCCAAGTTAATAAAACTAGCAATACCTAGTTATATTATTAAAAGAGTATTTTAATTGGATATTTCAAAATTCGCGTGACATAATAATTAAGTTTTCACTGCATACCGCTGGTTTCCATTAAGGAAGTCATTTTCGTGTCCACGACTACCATTATTAATGTTGCCTGCGCTTGGCCGTCTATTTTGACGGGATTTCCTTTAAACTCACCATAAAAGATAATTACCAGCATAAATTAAACTAATATTTGTTTACAAAAATAATACTGTATTTTATTTCCTGTTAGCATATGCTGTAGTTAATAGCATATCGAGTTAGATTTAGTTGAATGGCTGTATATCGAGATTAGATGTGTGAAATATTGAAGCAAATTTTATTATGGGTACACATTTGTAATAAAAATCTGCATTTTATTCGATTGTTAATATCAATAATTTGAAAATACCTGTCTTTTTTGATATTAGTAGTTGTCTGTTTAGATGAAAGTACAAATTATATTTGTTAGAAGCTGAAAAAATCATGCATCAATTTAACAGAAATATATAAACCGTACTCATAGCTTGTGTTAAGCCTGTCAAATGTGTAACGTCCAATGTCATAATTTGATGAAAATAATCTGTTAAAAACATCTCAAATTTCTTTTTTCATTTAATAAAATTAGATATTTGGGTATTTACTTAGGGACCTGGTAAAACAAAATCCTAGGCATACACAATTTATCCAGTGGCAAGGAATTTGTTATTCTTTACAACTTTTAAGTGGAATCAATGTACCACACCATTAATCATTACAAATGTGACAGGCATTACGAAGTATTAACATAATAAATACAGTATTTTATGTTTAAAATGAAATGTGGCACACAGACAGTACTAAAACGAATAGTATACGTTCTAATGCACATCGAGTCGATAAATTTAGTTCGGAACTAACAATTTTGTCTGGCAGCTGGGTCGCTGCTGGCTCAATACGAACCACGCTCACTGAAAAAGAAAATGTCTTTTAAACAAAAATGATGAGTTGTATTTTCAACGCTCAAAGGCTAGTATAAATTAGCTAGCTCGAAGAGGACGTCCGTCCAGTTAATATTAAAGAGAACTTTAATGTGCCCCTGGACGTAACGTTAGAAGTAATTTTAGTATTTTTAATAAGCGGGTACAGTAGCGTCGGTAACCATGTTCTTTTGTTTGACAGGATATGTATTTTGTTTCCGTTTAGTGTATCCAATTTGTAACATGTATAAGAAGTGTGTATCTAATTTGTTGTTTAGTGTATCCAATTTGTAACATGTAGAAGTTTTTGTTTGAACACGCTAATCACCGGAACCATCGGTCGGTTTCGTAAAAATCTATCTGCATTAGATAGGCCAATTTTTGAGAACATGAAGATTGCGCTACGATGCAAGGATCTGAGCAAAAAGAAAAAAAAATAGAGATAGCGCTAAGGAAAATCGAAGTAATGGCGCGAGCGGGCGAGGCGTTGCGACCATATTAGTTTCGTGGTAAACTAAATGCTAGTTTTCAATACAGTACCTACAGTACAATTGTAGATGAATTAGCGATTTTTTTTAGAGAAAACCTATAAACACTGAACAACAGTCAGCCAATCACCATGTAGTTTACGAATACAGACTTGTCAAAATTATAAATACTCTCGATAAATAATACAAGTTTTTAACTCATGGCAGAGCTACAGCAAAATTTCTTTCCACTAGTTAGCGTTTCATTCTACACTTAGTAGAATTAAAAAAAAATTGGAACCTTTTGATGCTTAATATAAGCATCTAAGAGGATATGTTAATAAATAATATTTTTCCGTGGCTTTGACCTTTTCATACAACATTACGTTTCTTACGCTTCACCTATTTTGTCCTAAATATTAATAAATCATATCCAACCTATTTATGCGCCTGTCGTCGATTCCTTAACAAAAAAAAAGCCCAAGGCTACAGAGATGCTATTAAGTACAATGTAAATAAAGCCTGTGGAGCCTTTTAACAAATAGAAGTAAATTCGTTTAAATATCCTGGAGTACCTACCGCGTGTAATTCAATTTGCTCACACATGATCTGATTTTGATTACGTCGTGAATAAGGAATGATGTAAGGCGATAAGGGTATTCTGTTCCTTTATTTCATTATGGAGAAGATAAATATTGTGTTTGTTCCTAAGAGGAACAACTTCGGTTCATTAGATTAAAATCACGATAGATGTATTATAAAGTAAAATGCTAACGATTAACCGGTGCCTAAAAGAAGTTAATAATATATTGAAGGTGATAGTTTCTGGGCCACATTACGGCCATAAACACAGGGGAACATTAAGCGTAAAAAAGGTTTCTGCGGAGAAGGAAATATCCACAGAAATCTTTGTAATGTTTGTTTCACCTAATTGAGAGGTATTTTTACAAACGGCCGTACTTTAACACTTTTTCTCAGAAACTGCAAAAAAATTGGGGTAGTATAGGGAAGTCAGTCGATTGGGAAGTCAGTTGATTTTAAAAACTTAGCTGATTTTACCAGTACTGAAATAGAATTAGGCTGAAATAATATGTTGGATTTGTTCATTTATAGATAAAAATTGGACCTTCAAACTTTTTTGTAATAAATTCTGTGTGTTCGATTATTAATTAATGTAGTTACTAGCAAAGGAACGTGAGCAGAATAAGATATTCGTCTCATATTTTAAAAATGAATGTACGATTTTTTTCGACGAAAACCAGTCAATACCAAGCTTAATTTAAGGTCCTAATAACAGCTATTTTTAGGAGGGGTTTCAACATCACTTAATAAAACAGTATCTTAGTGTTTAACAAAAATGTACCTTAGTGCTTTTAATATTGAGTTGTTTATAGGACGTATTTCAAAGACCTACCTCGCTGGAACCATTTGGTTCACGTTATTTATTTTTAATTTGTATCCTCGTGTTTCGCTCTTGTTTATTTATGTTACATGTATGTTGTATGTATTCACGTAAAACCAAGTTGCCGTACATTAAAAGAATAGCATGTTTGGTTTTGAATATAAAATATATGAGAAATAAATGATGCAAAAATTGATTCAAGTACTAATTGGAAATAAATAAAGTATGTAACGTTTAGAATTCTTTTTGCGCAGTTGATAAATTCAATGTTTAATATATAAACTGCTTTATATTTTATAGCGTTAATAACTTCAATAAAAACAAAAAGATGGTGTGTTAAAAATGGTAAACTGTAAGATAGTGTAATTAATAATATTGTGAATCGTAGGTATATAATTGGTGTGGTTTATAAAATTAGCAAATCCCTCGCACCGTCCAGCAAAGCTAGCGATAGTTCTTTAGCTGTACTATCTTAGGACTATTTTTTAAGACAATGCAGCTGAATAACTATCTCGAAAAATAGTCGTCTACATAAAATAAAAATAGTTCAAAGATAGATTAAGTCTACTTTTGTGTGGTAAAATGATGAATGATTTAGGCCTGTAATACAGAAGGAAAATTAGTCACTTTTAAAATTAACATTTAAGTACAAAGATCAGTTTTTAAAATTAGATTTACGGCTGATTTACGTTCTGTAAACTGGCCTTAGTCAGTGGTTAAGCTTAAGCCACCGTCCACTGGAACAAGTAGTCTCGGGATCGACCCCGCACGAGACAAAGTGTGTTTGTGTATGTGAATTACGGGATTGTAAACCCACTCTAGTGCGAAGCTTTTTAATGAAAATTGGCATGTGTTCAGTATGTACAAACTTACCAGTAACAGTATGGTTTTGGACATCAGCAAACCCCTCTCCCACGCTGGCATAACTAGGGATGGTGCTGAGACAGGTGATGTCCACGGTCTGGTTGGGGTATACCTGGAGTTCCGTCACGGGGTAGCTGAGTGAGGAGTTGGTCATGGACAGGGGCATGCCGTGGTGGTGTCTGTGCACGGTCACCGTTCCGTGTGGGATTGTCATCTTTTCATCCACCTGCGAAAGGAAATTATTCTTCAAACTATCTGGTTAGGGAATAAAATGTGTTTTGGGGGAACCTAACCCTAACTCCCAAAAAATAGGCTCTATTTACAGAAGATTGTTGATAAATGTACTGCGTATTTGTTATAAGAAATATATAAAAATGAAGATGAAAAATGAAAAATGATAAAAGCTTGTGAATTTAATGTATGCAGTAAAAAATCAAAAATATCTTGAATATATATTGCACATGTTCTATTCAATACTAAATCGGATATGTATAAAATATACACAAAAAAACTCAAGGTAAGGTACAACTTGTTTGGATGATTTTTTTATTTAAATATGAATTATTTGTAACAAAAAAAATCATTTTGGGTCCTCCGGGCACACTTTTCACTGTTGTCAAGGTCATCAGACAAAGGAAATTTCAGAACAAAATTGACAACGTCATTGATGATAGTAATTCCCTTACTACAAATATTAAATTCGAGCTCGGCGGAAGAAGGGCTGATTGAAGCTGATCGACCGTATTCGCAACAGCATAGTAAGAATGCGAGTAGGTATAAAATATAGTATTGGTGTAAAGATGAGAAAGGTTATGCTCCGTTGGTTCGGGCAAATAGAAAGAAAGAATGACAAAACAGATATACAATGCAAAAGTGGAAGGATGTAGGTACCGGGGAAGACCTAGACTATCTTACCATGACCAAATAGACCGAGTCTTATCTGAAGGACAAGTCAAGAGTCTCCGTAACCGGCAAGCGTGTATGAGACGAACTATGAGAGTGGAGGAAGCCAGAGAGGTGTGTTAAGAAAGAACCTGTTAGAACTCTGTGCTCTCTATCTATCCCGCAGGGGTTCTGGCGAGATGATAAAGATAGATAGAAAAATATAAAAAAGCCGTCACGCTTATTTTCCAAGTGGAGGTAAAGGTATCACATATCGCTAACGTTGTTATGTCTGAATTTAATAGGGAGCGGGTCTATTGCAGCTATATCGGTTACAATTGCAGACTTCGGATGGTAAGACATTTTTTGGGATAGAAAAAGCATACTTTGACTGACCTAGGATTCGAATCCAGGATTTAGTGATAGCCACTCGCACGATGCGCTACTAAACCAAAGAGGCAATCAATTTAATGATTATTTTAATTTCTTTTAGTAGGTATGTATTTATAGGTACCACGTTTGATAAGGAACTAAGAGGCATATATGGACGATTTGGCGCAGTGATTAAGAGATTAGCCCACTAGGTCGAATGGTCGCGGGTTCGATTCCCGCACGGGACAAATCTTTGTGTAACCCACAATTATTTGCTTTGGGTCTAGGTATTTGTATATGTGAATTTTCACATTTATAAACGCAACCACGACACAGGAATTAATCCTCGTGTGGGGCTGTTTTTTTTTAAAGAAAGGATGATGTAGCGTAAAGATGTAGATACCGGGAAGACCTAAACTAATTTACCATGATCAAAAAGACCGTGTCTTATCTGAAGGGCAAGTCAAGAGTAGTCTCCATAGCCGGCTAGCATGTATGAGATGAACAGTGAGAGTGGAGGAAGTTAAAGAGTTATGTAAGAAAAGAACCTGTTGGAACTCTGTACTCTCTGCCTGCCCCTCAAGGGATCTGGCGTGATATATAGATATTTAGAAAAAAACAAATATAGTTTAACGAGTAATATAAAATAATTCAATTAAACCTAACAATTTAATTGCTTCTATCTCATCAAAAAGTTCCCTTAATATCTCTTGCAAAAGTACCAAACAGACAGATAGGTAAGAAAGCGGGTTCATAAATACGTGGCAATAATAAAAATATATACAAACACTCACTCTCGAAAAAGACTATTAAGCTTCGAATAATAATTTATTAATCTAGAAAAAATATTATTTTAAAATGCCCAAATTATTCCTCCAAGCGTCGCCGCCAATCGCCGAAAAGAATCAACTATTTTTCTTTAAAAGAAAACAACGTCATGCCTATATTCCTCAAGCGAGGGAGGCCGAGATGCACTAAGTACACCCACTTTTCCCCGAAGGTGTTAGTTCCCATGTAATAAGGGGCGAGCCTATTGCCATATGCCGGGCACAATTCCAGACGCCGGACTCATACTGGAAATTTTTCGTTAGAAAAACTACCTTTGCTCGACCTAGGATTTGAACCCAGGACCTCGTGATCACAAAACGATGCACTTTGCGACTAGACCAACGAGGTAGTTAATTTTATATTTTTGTTATTATTATGGGATTCTTTTTCTATTATATCTAAATCTGTGCTTGAAGGATTAAAGATAATGAAAACTGGGTTTAAACTAAGCATCACGGACACCATAATGACAGGTTTGAAAATTTTACTTGAAATTTATTTTCAAAGAAACACCATTATACCTGCCTCGTTGGTTTAAGAACATATAATGCGCGTAGATTTAGGCTCGATTTTTTTTACTAATATTCGCGGACCAAAAGTAGTTTCTCTGAAAACAATTCCTCGCATAAGTCTGGAGTCTGGAATTGTGCCTGGTAAAACGGTAATAGGTTCGCCCCTTATTAAATTGGGACCTAACATAGTCGGCAAATACTGCGGGTACAAAGTACATCTATGCCACCTCCAATTGGGGAATAGACGAGAAGGTGCTAAATTTTTTGACAACTATAAAGTCGTAAAAGTGATATAATATTTCCCTTAAAGGTACATACGGTAGGTAAGTAAAAATATTTAAATTTAAAAATATATCCAACACCACACTAGGACTACGAATTATTCCTGTGTCGTGGGTGCTTTTACAAACATGAAATTTACATGCTCAAACACCCAGACCAGAACAAATATTTGTGGGCCACACAAAGATTTATACCGGACGTACCCGCAGAAGCCGCGACTTCTCGATCCTTCGAATTTCAAACTGAGATGTTTGACATAAAAAAATAAAAATAATGGAAATCGAATGTAAACCGTGTGAGCAAGGAAGTTGGCATGAAAGGAAACAGGGAGATTATGTAAATTTTACACGCCCGCACTGCTTATTATCGTTTCCAGCTCCCTGAACACTAACATAACCCACATGTTAGTGTGTGTTATGTTAGTGTTTAATGTAAATTTAGGTTAGTAATTATACAATGAAGGTTCATAAAACAAAATGTAACTAATCAAGAGTTTCCGTAACAGATAACCATGCATGAGACCAACTATGTGAGTGGAGGAAACCAGAGAGGAGTTTGAAACATCGACATAGTCCTATTTATCCCTGCCCAAAAATTATAATATATATCTCTTGCTTTTACGTTGTTACCATTCTGCCGACGAATATGCATGCAAGATATATATAAATTCTAGCTTAGAGGTTCTATAGAATATACCAAAGAAACAAGCATGAACACGGAGGTTTTTTATTTGCAGCTACTGCATATGAAACTCGATATACAAACAACTTAATTGTAAAGGTTTATTATTTAATTTAACGCTCGCCATTTTTTAATTTAAAAATTAAAATACAATGGTCTGTGCATGCGGTCTGAGACTAGTCGTTACTAAGTAAAACGTGTGGGAAGCACAAAGGGAAAAAAATCTTTAAAGCTATACTCCATTAGGTATATAAAAAGGGATGAGGTATCCACCTACAGAGTGCAAAAACATGTCTAACTTTGAAGCGTTGGCTGCTTTGGTCGGGCACACAGGACAAATCTTTGTGTCCCCTACAAATGATCGTTTTAGTCAGTAAGTTTAGTAAGTATATGTTTGTAATCGCATCCACAATATAGGAAGAAATCCTGAGACTACGTTTTTTTAAAAACTAAATAAATTAAAATCATTAAGTAGTTATAAAAAGTAAATGTGACGTTAATACGTGATATCCTTAGTTGGTATCAACGCATGCAATAGTGCCAATCTCACCTTAAGTCTGAGACACCTTTGACATTTTAAGACCAACTTAAAATGTCAAAGGTTCTGGAATTTACAAGAGCAGCATTACAAATCAAAAAAGAAAATTATGTTATGATCTCTCTAGGGAAAGTTTTTCGAAAGTGTGAAAATTTCCGCCATATAACGAAAGTTCAGGTCGATAAATCAAGATCTCGTTTGATCTTGTGCTATATTATAACACTTGAAAAGATGTTTATGAGAATGGAGGAAGCCAGAGAAGTCTGTAAGGAAATAACCTGTTGGAACTCGAGTACTCTCCGCCTACTCCGCAAAGGATCTCGCGTGATTATATACATAGAGATAAATAGAAAAGATACGGATGATTTGGAACAGTGGTTAAAAGCTTAAGCCATTCTGCACACTAGATTGAGAAGTCGCGGGTTCGATAGCCGCAGGGCACAAATCTTTGTGTGACCCTCAAATATTTGTTCCGGTCTGGGTGCGTGTGCATATGAATTTCATGTTTGTAAACGCACCCATGACACACGAATAATGCCTTGTGTGGGGTTGCGTTTTGTTTTTATTTATATATTTTTATCTACCTACCATACCTTTAAGGGAAATATTTTATCACTATTAAGACTTTGTAGTTGTCAAAAAAATAAGCAGCGTCTCGTTTATTCTCCAATTGAAGGTGGCAAAGATGTACTTTGTACCCACTTTTTTCGCCGACGATATTAGGTCCCAATTTAATAGGGGGCGAGCCTATTGCCGTTTTACCGCGCACCATTCCAGACTCCAGACTTACGCGGGAATTATTTGCAGAAAAACTACAGTTGGTCCGAGCAGGCCCAAAATCTAGCCTAAATCTATGCGCATCATATGTCCTTAAACCAACGAGGCAGGGTTAATAGTGTTTTTTTGAAAATGAATTTCAAGTAAAATTCTCAAGCTTGGTATTGTGGTATCCGTGGTGCTTAGTTGAAACACAGTTATCATTTTATTTAATCCTTCAAGCAAAGATTTAGACACGATAGAAAAAGAATCCCTTAATTATTATTAAGGGATTCTTTATCTTATTCTTAATACAAATATAAATTGACTGCCACGTTGATCTAGTGGCAAAGCGCATCGCTTTGTGATCACGAGGTCCTGTGTTTAAACCTAGGTCAGCAAATGTAGTTTTTCTAACGAAAAATTCTCAGTATGAGTCCGGCGTCTGGAATTGTGCCCGGTATATGGCCCGGTATATAGGCTCGCTCCCTATTATATGGGACCTAACACCTTCGGCGAAAAGTGGGTCTACTTAGTACACCTCTGCTACCCTCGCTTGGGTAATATAGGCGTGACGGTCTTTTGTTTTAAAGAAAGACGTTACAAAAAACAGAGACCAATGAACACCTCCTCTTTTCTTGAAGTCTTCAAGAGAATAGTTTTATATCACAGAGTAATGCTGATACGAGTAATTTATAAAGTTTAGTTTGGTTTTGACACAGGTAATATACGAGTTTCAATTTAGGTGGCCCGAACGCGAGCGATGATAAGTTGACACTTGTCAACCTGTACGAAGAAAATATTACCTAACAAAATATAGTTAGGGACTTACAGGATCGATGCAAGTGATATTTTATGATAAAAATTGTTGAAAATCGTATCAGTATCATAAAGAAAACATACTATTGCACAATATCTTTACCTGCTTTCCTGTAGGTTTCGCTTAGTGAAGGTTCGGAAAATTATTATTGTTTCTTTTTACTGCGCCGCCATATCGATAACGCGGGTGGATTACTACATACCATGGAATGTTTCTTAAAAATTATAAATAAGCTATCAGTTTCCCAGGGCTTCGCATGTTTTATAATATGATATTAGCCGTTAAGAAACTGTCCCACTGTTGGGCACGGGCCTCCTCTCAAACTGAGACGGTTTAGGCCATAGTCCACCACGCTGGCCCAGTGCGGGTTGGCGAACTTCACACACCTTTGAGAAACTTTTAGGCATGCAGGTTTCCTCACGATGTTTCCTTCACCGTTAAAGCAAGTGATAATTGATTTTTAATACGCACATGCTTTCGAAAAGACAGAGGTGCGTCCCTGGGTTTGAACCCGAAACCTTTGACTTTGCAGTCCAACGGTCTAACCACTAGGCTATCACTGCTTCGCATGCTTTAGAGCAAAAAAAGCACCACGTACCGGATCCAACTATAGCTAAAACCTATTCAGGTGACCCCAAATACAAAAAAAACATTAAAATACACACAATAAACAAAATTTCGTCTAGATTTATTTTGTCGGTTGTAGTGTGTCGCCCGGAGAGATTTTACTACATCGTTCGTCCTTATTATTGGGCAACACACGTCTTCCGAAGCGAATACGCCCACAAAAGACAAGTCGTGCGTCGTTGCCAGACTTGTTGAGCGACATCGCCCAATGTCACTCGACTTAACCCGATATTCTAGCGATGAGTATTGTGGTACATTTATCCATAGAGGTACTTGAAGCATAGAGGGAGCGTTTACAAGACTATATATTTGCACTGCTTACATTTATGTCATGTCAGTGATAAGAAATGCAATGCCCCCTGCAGATCCATCGTTATCAGCTACACTTAATACCTTACATAAGTTAGCTTACATCATTAACCGAACACTCCGATCTCCGTCTCGAACCTATTCGCGCCTATATTAAAGAGGCGACAACTCGACACCTCGCGAGCGCATCTACCCATGCGAATCCGTTAATCGTAGCCGTCGCCGACTACGATCCCCCCGACCCCTGCCGCCCCCGCCACCGCCGGCGGCGACATGTTCTCACCGATCCCCCCGATGCTTTGTCATCCCTTCTTTCCGCTCCGAATACGGGCGACGACGACGACGAAGTCGTAGATCCACTCCCCTAGCCAGCGGTTGACCGGTGCACTTAGTAGTGCACCCCCTCACCCCGCAGTGACTGTCCCAGCCGAAGCCGCCTCTTCAAGGCGCCCTCGAGTATGTCGCCTCTTGCCCTTCTGGCTCGAGCGTAGTGGTTGCACGCTCGCTCTTAAGTCCGGTGAAGCTGTAAAGGCCTCGCGGCCAACAGCGTACATCACTCACACACACACACACTCATTAACCGAAGCTTACGTAATTTAGCTTCATCTGCTTTTCTAGACTAATAAGATTTGCTTTCCAATATAAAGCACGTTAATTTTGTTGTGTGTCACCATGTTTACACAAATATTTTAATTATATATCTTTTTATTAATTGAAAACAAATAAAAAATCTCCGAGAACACAGTCGCTAGACAAACAAATATTAACCCATAAATTTGGGTGGAGCCTACGTCAAACTGACAAGCCATAACATTTTGTTTTGAATAAAAAGGAAGTTCGAACCATGTAGAAACAAAGATTTTTAAATTGGTTACCTAAAAGGTACCAAGTGTCCAGAAAAAGTGTACAGCCGAGCTGGGTTTATAATCCCTCTATGCTTTTAAGTCCTACCTCTATGCATTTATCCATGATTTATCCCCTAGTCAATACGAGGACAGGTGTAACTAAAATAGATTAAATAAAATATTTATCCTTATTAATTATGCAAAAGTATCGTTTACCGATGAACATGCAGCACAAAATTTTAAGAAATAGTTTGAATATTTTCAGTTTACTCTAAAAGCTTAATAATTATTCAAAGCACGAAATACACAATCGGATTAATGGAAAATATAAAAAACTGCGGGTTTTGGCGGGAAGTCGAAGAGTGATGTTGTCAATTTGTTTTATGGTGGAATATTAACCATTATGTGTTCTTATATGTGCATGAGTGAAGGTAATTGTAACAAAGTGCTAAAACGTGCCTTTTCAACTTCCCTCAAAACGGCCGTCGCAATTGGTATGTAAAGTATCCACCGCTTTACTATCCAGGGTTTTATTATATTTTGGTGTCTTAAATTCTAAAAGTCCTACAAAATGGCAAAACTCTGAATTTATGAAAAAAGGTGCTTATATATATATATATATATAAGTACACATATTTAGCATTCATCTAATAATATACGAACTAACGTCATATTTATGCGTATTTTTGTCAGTTCCATTAATTTGACTATGCATTTCGTGTTTGAACTGTCAAGCATTGCAGAATGAGCTACCAAGATTATGGGGCTATTTCCGAAAATGTTCCGTCAAGGGATTACAATTCAGGGATTTGCAATAATTGCCTCACGTATACGTACGTCATTTAACTATTTATATTATCATGCCAAATCCCTCATAAGTTAGGCAGAGAGTACAGAGTTCCAGCAGGTTCCTTACAGATCTCTTCCGTATCCTCTACTCTCATAGTTCGTGTCATACACGCTCGCCGGTTACGAAAACTCTGGACTTGACTTTCAGATAAGACACGGTCTGTTAGGTCGTAGTTAGATAATTTAGGTATACGAGAGCTCTGAAGTGTCCTTCATGAACGACCCAGAGCAGGACGGTGGCATGAAGTGTCCCACATCGCCGTGAGCACTGCGTGGGTGCAGTGACGGGGTGTGTTTAGTATCCCCCCGATGGCAGGTTCTTCAGAACACTGAACAGAGCATTCCTAGTAGAGATCCCGGAGGGTCCTACATCTCTATGATAGCCACTGTAGGTTTTTAGTCGGTACAAGTCAGTCATCCCATGGGATTCCTGAGGTTCACGGAAGTCTTATAAAAGATTTTCTCCAAGACAAAAAATGTCTATATTACGTACCTTCATGTTATTTATAAACCAGGTGAGGTGTGGTGCTGGATGCGCAGCTGCACTCTGGCATGTGGCTTGCAGTCGACCGCTTGGCGCCAACTTTTTATGTGCATGTATTTTTATTTTTGGACGGTGCTTTTGGCGTACTGAAAAAAAATAGATTATTCATTTCTACGATACAATATATTATTTACACAAATGATAAAGACTACAGATAGAAAAATCAAATTAATGATGCCTGAACCTTTACCATGTAGTTAAGCTACGAAAGAGAGATATTTAGCGTGGCGCTAGCGAATAAGCGTGCTGTCACGTTCATGCTTTTTAGTAAATTGGTACTGAGACAAGGATGGTATATGAATACCGTCACGTTTACGTCATTTTTTTCTTACTAAGCTCTCTTGCTAGGCCATGATTACAACTTCACGATTTTCTTGATTATAGATTTTGTGACCAAATGTACCGTGACTTATCCGTAGGGTTAAGTGTCTCCGTATCCAGCAAGCGTGTATAAAACGAACTATGGGAGTGGAGGAAGCCAGAGAGATGTGTAAAGTGTTGGAACGTAAACGTGTTAGAACTTTGTTCTCTGCCTACCCCGCAAGGGAACTGGCGTGATCGTACAGGTAAATATAACCCAAATGTATGTGTTATATAACACTTATTCTAGCGAAATCGCTTTGGCCTACCATATTGTATTCTTATCGGTAAAAACTAGCAAGCGGCTAAAGCGGTGACTCCGGCCGTAGATATGTAGGCCGTAGATATTAGTCAGGTTATTGAAGTTAAACCAATTTATCCACATGCCTACGAAAGCATTTTTAACTTCAAATTCTCCAATCCGAACCTGGCTGTTAGTATTAACTTGAGTTCCAAATTCAACCTCCAATCGGAAACAGGGACGGGTAAGGGTTTGGTCAAATAGCCGACGGAGCGCGACGGAAGCGCTCGGCTATGCTCTCTTGGTTCAGACGTTTGCCGTCGCGCCGAGTGGAACTGCGCTGTGTGGCGTCTCCCGTACACTTCAGTACATTACAACTCCCCAAGCCCCACCATCGCGCTCCCGTCGCGCTGCGTCAGCTATGTGGCGAAACCTTAATTATAATTGTAGATACGTACCAATTACGTTGAGTTCATGTATTTTGGATACTTTAAAGTATAGCGGTGTCTCGAGTGCGATCTCACAGGCATACTGGCCTGATGCCGTGAAGTCCAGCTTTTCTAGTGTTATATTCGTTGGAGACAACTTTGCGAGCTGCGAACAAAATTATATAAATTAATACTGGAGAGCACACCAAAGGATCGATCATATTAGTCCTTTACACCAATGAAGTCGTCACATATGCCTTCATCTTTGCTGAAATCAGCTGGATTTATTAAAATATAACTAAATCAATAAAATTAATATAACTTTTTACGTCCGTATACATATAGTGTGTAAGGGATAGGTAAAAAAAAAACCGAAACAGGGCTTCTATTCGTCATAACCAGAATCACGTAACGCGGCTCGTTATGATAACTCCGTGAAATGATGGTTTGATGGTACTACAGTGGCATACACAATCATTTCAAGAAGTTATTATAACGCGCTGCGTTTGATCATAGCAAATAAGGGCCTAGATAATAGGATAGTAACGATCAATGACATATAAGTATGTAAGTTTTTATTAGTGCCAAGTAAGCGATGCAGTAAGGACCCCGCTTTTTTATGCATTACGGCGTGAAAGCCTTCCGTGCCATCCATTTTTACAAACATTAATTCAGATGAGAAAGGGCATGCTCCGTTGGTTCGGGCATATAGAAAGAATGCCAGAGGAAAGAATGACAAAACAGATATACAATGTGAAAGTGGAAGGATGTAGGTACTGGGGAAGACCTAGACTATCTTACCACGACCAAATAAACCGAGTCTTATCTGATGGAAAAGTCAAGAGTCTCCGTAACCGGCGAGCGTATATGAGACGAACTGTGAGAGTCGAGGAAGCCAGAGAGGTATGTAAGGAAAGAACCTGTTGGAACTCTGTACTCTCTGCCTACCCCGCAAGGGATCTGGCGTGAGGTTATAGATAGATAGATAGATTAATTCATTTTCATACAGTTAATAACATTTTTGATATAATATTTTATATTGGTCTATCTCTCTTCAATACCACAAGTATCGATAACTCGCATACGATACTGCGGCAGATATAGGTATCAATAAAACGAATATGTGTTGGCAAGTTTTTGATCTTATTTTATTATTCACAAGGTGACAACATGAATAGTATCAAGTGGCGCTTCGTTTGAGGAAAGATTGATGTTTCCTTATAACAATTCGAAGGTGAAAGACACGTTTTTTTTTTTTTTTTTTTTTTTTTTTTCCCCCATATTTACTGCTGCTTTCTCTGCTGCAGCAACTTTTGTCTCTTTTCATGTTTTACTGTGAAATAATTAACTTTTTTTTTTTTTTTTTTTTTTTTTTTTCTTCCCCTTCCCTTCTTAGGACAATGCTACTGTGACTATGCTATGGTTTATTGCTAGGTTAGTGCTATTATTATATGCTACGCGTGTTAGGCTTGTTTCTACTATGCCAAGTTGCGAGTTGAGTAGGCGGCGACCTGCATTCCTATTACAGCTACAGTTTACTAACCTGCAGTTACAGTGTTTAATGCAAAGCTTTACAAGAAAATGTAACTGCTACAGTATTTACTGCGGTAAGCGTACGCCGAGAACAACAAACAACCAGACACTACTTCTTACTGATACAATATTATTTTAGGCAGATATACATCAAACAATAAAGCATTAAAGCATTGCAGCATTACTCCTGCTACAGGTATAATGTTGGCTACCATTACAGTATTTACTGCAAATAATCGTACTGCAAAACTACAAGCAACAACACATCACTCAAAAAATAACTGCTACGGTATTTACTGCAGGTGGTCATACAACAAAACGACAAAGGACAAAACATTACTTCTTACTGCTACAATATCTGCTTTAGGCAAATGTACATAAAACACAAGTCATCAAAGCATGGCAGCGTCTCTGGTACCATGTACTGCAGGTACACTATTTTCTTAAGGTGAGTGTACACAAGACAACAGAACATTACAACATTTCTGCCACAATATTTAGAGCCGGCAAGTGTACAGCAAAGCAATAAGGATGCACCTATTGCTTTGCCATGCCTCCCCCGTTATATACTATTCCTATTTTAAAACTATGCTATTACTAATTTCTAAGCTACAGTGGAGCCATTGGCCCTGGCTGCAGACCGCATGACCGATCGGCAGAAGGCCAAGAGCTCCACCCTGCCGTTGTCGTCCCCGAAAACCTCAGCAATTCCTACTCTGTCCATTTGTCTCCCCATCCTGTGCTCGAAATCGTACCGCTTTCTTCCAAAGCGGGGGCATTTGATTAAAATATGCTCTATTGTCTCCTCGGATTCATCATCGCAAACACAGAATGGAGTGGCAGAGAGACCGAACCGGTGCAGATACGAACGTATTCCTCCATGGCCGGTAAAGAGCTGCGAGTTAAGGTTATTGTGTAGCGTACCTCGGAAGACTTTATACGCCGCCCTTACATCCGTAACGAAGATCTTCAGTACTCCACCCGTGTCAGCCCCTCGAAAACGTTCTTGCCACTTGTCTATAGTTTCGTCCCTAATGAGGCGCTTAACGTGGGACAGGGGACAGCAATCGTATATTGGGGCTCGTTTATCGTAGAGCGCTCCCTGGTTAGCCAGTTCATTCGCCCGTTCGTTGCCAGGAAATCCCGCATGAAAGACACGTTTCAATAGGTGTACCTGGATATAATACGTACATACTATATCGTATTGTATATGCTTGTAGTGGGCGCGTTGGACTAGCCTCGGACAAGGTAGACCGATCATCACATTCTTGTTTTGACGATAAATATGCTATATTTATTTGTAAGTGATTCAAATCGCGTCACATTGACTTTTACTAAGCGTTTTGACGGCATACATGATACAATTATATAAATGCGGCCCAGAAAGCGGCCACACTAACTGCATTTTCGAAAGCAGACATCAAATCTTGCCACGTACAGGAGTTAGGGCACGCAGGACACGATACAAGGTGAGACATCGTTTGGGTTGCACCACACACACACTCCAGATTCGTGCTGTCAGTGAGTTTCCCCCTGGATATGTTTTCCTTGCTCCGGCCGACCTGGGTTCGAATTCTATTTAAAGACTTCCTGACCGGCCATGGTAATTTATGTCCAGGTGGAAGGCTCTCAGCAGGCGATACAAAGGTATTTGGTAGCGAAACTTCTTTCCTGCAAGATCACATCTCGCTTTTGTTGGCTCCAGGGTTAAGTCACATTGCAGGACCAACATATTTTAATTATTTATTTTGAATTTAAATACGCGTATCATTAGTACGCGAAAATATTCGATTCCAATGCCGCTTTTAATATACAGTCAGGATGCTGTTCTATATAGATAGCTCAAAACCAACTGTAGATATTTGTTTTCCAAACAAGAGCACGCCCAGTTTCCTCCACGCCTGCGGTCTTGCATTATTACGTTACACATTGTATATCCATTCTCATGAAAAAACAGTCATATTATTCTATTGTTTCTAACATTACGAGAAAAACATTCCCAACATTCAAAACAAACATATTCGGTAATAGATAGGTTATTATTCCAGCCTCCGAAAACACAAGCTTTCATTGAATTCTCGGTATTACAAGTGCATTCAGTGCTTCGAGCAAATAGAACAATGGAGTTTACACACAGCAATTTTCATTTCATGTAGGACCCTTATTCGATATAACCGAACGCGACGCGTTACGATAAGTTCGTGAGATGATCTTGTAATGGCATTCTGTATACCACTGAACGGGACCCTAGCCCTAACTTTTAAAATAGGCTCTATTTACAGACGATTGATGATGAATTTGCTGGGTTTTTGTTATAAGAAGCATAACTATATACAAGCTGTTTCGTAAATAACGCAAAACCTCAGACAGCAATCAGATTTTGCTTTAAGAATTCAAAATGAGATTCAATTTTCAATTGTAAGGAGTTATCTGCCATTTTTTAGCTGTTTGGTACCAAATTAACCACGCAATTCGATAATTAACTAACTTTTGTATGCATATTGAGCTTAAATGCATTTAACATTATTATACTCTCTTTAATTATGATTAAATTTAGTTGAATACAGCGAAATTAATGAGTAGTGACAATTTGATAATTTGAAAAAAAAAATTTAACATGCTTTAAAAATAGTTAAAATTGATTCGCTTTTAATTATTTAGAACAAACTACTTTCAGGTCTTGCGTTAATTATGTTACACATTGTATATAAAATTAAGATGAAAAGGTTGTGAATCTAATATATGGGTTAAAATTTAATTTTACGTATTAATTTTTACAAAATAATACTTTTAAGAAACTATATCATGAATATATATTGCAAATATTCTATTCAATGGTAGATCGGACATGTATAAAATATACACGAAAAATAAGTTTACGATATGCTCTATAACTTATATATATATATAATATTAGCTCTGCTAAGAAACTGTCCCACTGTCGTGCACGGGCCTCCTCTCAGTCCACCACGCTAGCCCAGTGCGGGTTGGCTAACTTCACACACCTTCGAGAAACTCTAAGGCATACAGGTTTCCTCACGTCGTTTTCCTGGATGACTATTTTATTTTAATTAATTATATCTGAATTATTTTAATTAATTATATCTGAATTTAATTAATTATATCTAATGAAGCCGCGTGGTTCCCGGCTTAGAATAGGACCAACCCATCTCATCCCATCGGGTGTCGTACAAGGCGACTAAGGGAAAACTAGGGAATGGGCAGCAGCGTTCCCTTAACACTTCGACGACCAATAACTGCGCTCGCCAACCCGCCTGCCAAGCGTGGCGAGTATGGCAAACACCCCCAATTATGGAAGAAAGTAGAAAAACCAGGCCCCTAGTCCCCGGCGGTCCTGTTCGTCCTGGCCACGGTAGCAGCCATGGTAACGACAGGACAAGGGGTGCTAAGAATCTCCGGCAGAGATTCGGCTACCACCAAAACCGAAAATTGGCCCTGGTGACATACAACGCACGCACATTGAGGACAGATGAGAAGCTAGTTGAGCTGGAAGAAGAGATAAACAAGTTGCGGTGGAGTATTGTTGGTTTATCGGAGGTCCGAAGAGAGGGCGAGGACACGATAACCTTAAAATCCGGCAACTTGTTTTACTACCGGGAGGGCGAACAGCAGTCCCAAGGTGGTGTCGGATTTATCGTCCACAAGTCACTCATAAACAACGTTGTGTCCATCACTAGTGTGTCGAGCAGGGTAGCGTACCTTATACTCAGAATATCCAAAAGATATTCGCTGAAGGTCATACAGGTCTACGCACCGACCACGGCATACCCAGATGATGACGTCGAAGTTATGTATGAGGACATTAGTAGAGCCATACATACTTCCAAAACACACTTTACAGTGGTTATGGGTGACTTCAATGCGCGGCTGGGCAAACGGGGCGATGATGAGTTGAGAGTGAGGCAATTTGGATATGGGCAGCGCAACCCCAGGGGTCAGAGGCTGGCCGAATTTCTGGAGAAAGAGGGGCTCTTTATGATGAACTCTTTCTTCCAGAAGCCGCCTCATAGGAAATGGACCTGGATGAGCCCTGATGGTTCCACAAAAAATGAGATAGACTTCATCATGAGCACCAAGCGACAAATATTTAATGATGTCTCCGTGATTCATAGGGTAAAAACCGGCAGTGATCACCGAATGGTCAGAGGCACATTAAATATTAATGTCAAAATGGAAAGATCGCGTCTGATGAAGTCTACGCTCCGACCTACTCATGCATATATCCAAAACCCCGAGAACTTTCAACTCGAATTGTCAAAACGCTTCGAATTGCTAGACAGCAGCGCATCAGTGGACGAAATCAACAACAGGCTGGTAGAGACTGTTCATACAGTGGGGTCCAAGTATTTTAAGACCCACCGTAAAAATAGGCCTCAAAAACTATCTGACTACACCCGAAACCTCATGGCTGAGCGACGTTCCATGACGCTCCAAACCTCCGATGATGCTAAGTCCTATAGGCAGCTTAATGGACAGATATTGAAGTCCTTGCGACACGACTTACGGTCCTTCAATGCAAGGCGTATTGAGGAGACCATAGAGCAGAACAAGGGCTCTAAAGTGTTCGCAAGAGACGCGTCTATTGGGCAGAGCCAGTTGACGAAGCTGAAGACGGAGGACGGAAACGTAACGTCAAATAGGTCAGAGGTGCTCAGGGAGATAGAGAGGTTCTATGGACAGTTATATACCTCAGTAGCTAAACCTGTTGTTGACTTGGTAAAAGACCCAAGAGCCAAGCTAACCCGACACTGCACTGAAGATATCCCGGACATCAGCCTGTGCGAAATTAGGATGGCTCTCAAACAACTAAAAAACAACAAAGCGCCGGGTGAAGACGGAATTACTGCAGAACTTCTGAAGGCGGGCGGATCGCCGGTACTTAAAGTCCTTCAGAGGCTATTTGATTCCGTCTTGCTTGAAGAGAAAACGCCGGAAGCATGGAACAGGGGTGTGGTGGTGCTGTTTTTCAAGAAAGGTGATAACACCTTATTGAAGAACTATAGGCCCATCACACTGCTGAGCCATGTTTATAAGTTGTTTTCGAGAGTCATTACGAATCGTCTCGACCGCAGGTTTGATGACTTCCAGCCTCCCGAACAAGCCGGTTTCCGAAAAGGCTTTAGTACCATAGACCACATACATACGCTGCGGCAGGTTATACAGAAGACTGAGGAGTATAATCGGCCACTATGCTTGGCGTTTGTGGACTATGAGAAAGCCTTTGATTCGATCGAGACTTGGGCGGTTCTTAGATCTCTCCAGCGATGCCGCATTGACTATAGGTACATCGAAGTGTTGAAGTGCTTGTATAATAACGCCACCATGTCAGTCCGAGTACAGGGGCAGTGCACGAAGGCGATCCCCATAAAAAGAGGAGTAAGACAGGGAGACGTCATTTCTCCGAAACTGTTTACGGCCACCTTAGAGGACGCCTTCAAGCTCTTGGAATGGCAAGGACTTGGCATCAACATCAATGGCGAATACATCACTCACCTTCGATTTGCCGACGACATTGTGGTCATGGCGGAGTCGCTGGAAGATCTAGGACGAATGCTCGGTGACCTCAATAGAGTATCCCAACAAGTGGGTCTTAAAATGAATATGGACAAAACAAAAATAATGTTTAATGTCCATGTCGTACCCACCGCACTCACCGTTGGGAACTCTACTCTTGAAGTTGTCGAAGAATACATTTACCTGGGACAGGCAGTCCGGTTAGGTAGGTCCAACTTTGAGAGAGAGGTCAATCGACGAATCCAACTCGGCTGGGCAGCGTTCGGGAAACTGCGCAACATCTTCTCATCCAAAATACCTCAGTGCCTAAAGACTGAAGTTTTTAGTCAATGTGTGTTACCAGTGATGACATATGGATCAGAGACGTGGTCTCTTACAATAGGTCTCATAAAAAAGCTCAAAGTTGCTCAGCGAGCTATGGAAAGAGCTATGCTCGGCGTTTCTCTACGTGATCGAATCAGGAATGAGGAGATTCGTAGAAGAACCAAGGTCACCGACATAGCCCTCAGGATTAGCATGCTGAAGTGGCAATGGGCTGGCCACATAGCGCGAAGATCGGACGGGCGTTGGGGCAGAAAGATTCTAGAGTGGAGACCACGTATTGGCAAGCGCAGCGTAGGACGACCGCCTGCCAGATGGACCGACGATCTTGTGAAAATCGCAGGAAATCGTTGGATGCAGGTGGCATCGGACCGGTTACGCTGGAAAGCGATTGGGGAGGCCTATGTTCAGCAGTGGACAAGTATAGGCTGAAAATGATGATCTGAATTATTTATAAAAAGCCTGCATTTTGGGTCATCCTGACGTGTTTGTATTCTGTATTCTGCTGGAGTACTAATAAGCGATCATTTCCCAAAGTTAACGTAACGTCCCGTGTTATGTATTTAATTGTTCAAAGCGAATAACAGCTCTGATATAATAACACATCGCTTCCACGTCCGCGTCTCTACCGGCAATTTATCTGCAACAGATTTCTGGAATTGGAAGTTCGCATGTTGTTATTATATTGCATTATGCGGCTTTGTTTTATGCTCTTGTTAGAAATTGCAATCTACACTAATATAATAAAGAGGAAAGATTTGTATTTTTGTATTTTTAAGAAGATAGAGCGAGTAAATGAGTACACATATCTTGGCCACCAACTCTCCATGGAGAAAACCGGAGAAGCTCTAGAAGTAGACTGTCGTATCCAACTTAGCTGGGCTGCATTCAGTAAGTTCAATGCCACATTCAGGAGCAAAATGCCTCTAGCCCTTAAACGCCACGGTTTCGAGCAATGCGTAATGCCTGTCATGGTTTACGGGTCAGAGACATGGACTCTTACCAGACAAAGCATACAGAATCTACAGGTTGCGTAGCGGAAGATGGAGCGAGTAATATGGCATGGAGCGAGGAATAATGGGGATCACTTTACGCGACCGCGTGACTAACTCTAAAATTCGGAAACGCACTCAACTGATCGATATCGCTCGTGTAATTGCGCAAAAGAAATGGCAATGGGCGGGACATGCCAATCGAAGGACGGATGACAGATGGAGTCGAAGGGTTCTGGACAGGAGACCGAGAACAGGACGCAGATAAGCGGGCCGCCAGCCTGCCAGATGGTCCAATGATATCGTCAGAGTGATGGGGAAGCACTGGTTGAGGAAGCCACCAACAGACAAGAACGGCGTGCTAATGAGGAGACCTACACTCAACAGTGGGTGACTACGGGTTGATATGATGATGATGATAATGATGATGTCAGTAATGAATAAACTTAAAAAAGACAGCTACATTATCCAGAAGTAACATAGGCTATAAAACATAGACCCGGTAGGTGGCGCTGTTGTCGACCGCGTACAAAGTCGGGAAACTGCTAGTAATGTATAAAGTTAATCCTTTTGATTGATTAAGTACTCATATATGGTGCATATGATAGGAAGTAAATATCGCACACTTACTTTTGTAAAATATAAAAATATATGTATCTATAAAGAAAATTATGTAAAAAATGAAAAGAGAATTAGACAAGCAAGATAACCTCGCTGAGTTTCTCGGCAGATCTTCTCAGTGGAGGCCGCGTTCCGATATGGTGGTAGATTAGTAAGTTAAAAAACCAGTTGTAAGTACCCCCGCAGGCTTATACAAACTAAATTATTTGAGTTTGAGTTTAAAGTACGTAATGGTTGTGAATTTGGCAAACGTTAAACTAAAAAATGTGTTTTGCTCCGCTTTAAACTTAATACTGGTCTATAAAACCCAGTTGTGTTGTGTGGCTTTTGTTTTATGCTCCTGTGGGAAATTGCAATAATGTATACAAGTTAATACTTTAGATTTATTAAATACTTATGTATGGTGCATATGATGGAAAGTAAACCTTAATGAATGGTTGTACATTTGGCATCCGTTAAACATACATTTTGTTATAGTGTAAATTTTATCACTATCATCATCAATTCAGCCTATACTTGTCCACTGCTGAACATAGGCCTCCCCAATCGCTTTCCAGCGTAACCGGTCCGATGCCACCTGCATCCAACGACTTCCTGCGATTTTCATAAAATCGTCGATCCATCTCTTAGGCGGTTGTCCTACGCTTCGCTTGTCAATGCGTGGTCTCCACTCTAGAATCTTTCTACCCCAACGCCCGTCCGATCTTCGCGCTATGTGGCCCGCCCATTGCCACTTCAGCCTATTTATCCTGAGAGCTATGTCGGTGACCTTGGTTTTTCTACGAATCTCCTCATTCCTGATACGATCACGTAGAGAAACGCCGAGCATAGCTCTCTCCATAGCTGGCTGAGCAACTCTGAGCTGTTTTATGAGACCTATTGTAAAAGACCACCAGTAAATTTTATGCCGATCTATAAAGTCCAAATGTGTTTATGCGGCTCTTGTTTTATTTTCCTATGGTAACTGCAGTAATTTATTAGAAGTCTTAATTAAGAACTAGGGCTTGGTGCATATGATGGAGTGTAATCATTCTAATTACAGAAGACCTTATTAAAAACAAGCTTTTATATATAAAAAAACACTACGCATGTATTTGTTGCTTAGTTAAGATGACTTCTTTCTGGCTCCATCATCAGACCTTGGGCACTATTCTGGTCTACAGTACTCGTTAAGACAAATCCAACGAGCACAAACACGGCGAGGTTATATTAAGTAGTTGGGTGGCTCCATTGACCACCTTTCGGCTTCATCATCAGACCCTGAAGACTATCTGGTTGTATAGTACTTGCCAATACAAATCTATCAAGCCTAAACACGAGGGGTTATTTTCAAGTACACATGTTCTTATGGCCACCTTCCAACTTCATTATCAGACCATGGTGTCATATTATTACATTGTCACCGGAGTTACGTATGCCAAATTTCAGCTCAATCGGATACCCGCAAGTGCTTGGAAAATGGATCACAAGATTTGAAACGGAAAGACATACACACAGATAGATAGACAGACAAACGAACATTGCAAGTTGAATAAAAGCTTGTAAAAAAACTTAAAGATCCGCGAACGAAGTTGCGGGTACAGCTAGTCTATACTAATATTGTAAGGAGGTAAAGTTTGTGAGTTTGGATGTTCGGGGTAATCTCCGGTACTACTGATCCGATTTTAATGATTCTTTCACCATCGGAAAGCTACTTTATCCAGAAGTAACATAGGCTATATAACATAGACCCGGTAGGTGGCGCTGTTGTCGACCGGGTACGAAGTCGTGGGATACTGCTAGTTGTCTATAAAGTCGACGAAGCTGAATTATAAAGGTCAATATCTGCCACCTATGTGCTCTTAAATAGTACATTTCAACACACACCGTCACGCCTACATAAATTTCCCAAGGGAGGTGGTAGCAGAAATGTAATACGTATCGCTCCCAAGACTAGGCTGGCATTATGCCAGACAACATTCTAGACTGCCGACTGTTATTGAGAAACTTTTGGTAGGATATCTATAGAATTTGGACCCAAGACTTCGTAATCATCAGCCATACTATGATATATCTGGTTTTCATGCATCTTAACCTAATCTGGTCTACTGAACTCGCGATAAAGCATATATAGGCATCACACACACCATCACGCCTATATTCCCTAAGCAGGGGTGGCAGAGGTGTACTGAGTACACCCACATTTCGCCGACAATGTTAGGTCCCATGTAATAGGGGCAAGCCTATTGCCACATACCGGGCACAATTCCAGACTCCGGACTCATACTGGGAATTTTACGTTAGAAAATCTACAATTGTCCGACCTAGGATTTGAAGCCAGGACCAGACCAACGAGGCAGTCTACATAGGCATCGCAGTAACATATTGCGTTAATATCAACCGTTACGAACGCGATTGAGGTAAAGATAACCCAAAACTGTGATAGAAGAGTTGTGGAAGTAATGGAAGGTCTTTTGGTTCAAAGGATCAAGGTCTTTGTGATATTTTCTTTATACATCAGACTAATGCGCTAGGTCGGACGAAATTAGTTATTCTGTCGAAAAATTTTCAGTATTGGTCTGGTGTCTGGAATTGTGCCCGGTATATGGCAATAGGCTCGCCTCCTATTACTTGGGACCTAACATCGCCGGCAAAAAGTGGATGTACACGGTACACTTCTGCCACCCCCGCTTGGGAATATAGGCGTGACGGTGTTTATTTTATTTATTTTTACGTCAGAAAAAGTGACGCTAGCGAGTTGATATGCCATCCTTGTTACATGACAAATTAATTAAATATACATGAACGTGATAGCACGCTTACTCCCTAGCGCCACGCTTACGTCAATATTTTCGTGCTACGCCTTCATATCTTTCTCCATTGGACTTAAATAATAAATAAAAAGTAATAATTGATCTATCTATCTATCTATAACCTCACGCCAGATCCCTTGCGGGGTAGGCAGAGAGTACAGAGTTCCAACAGGTTCTTTCCTTACATACCTCTCTGGCTTCCTCGACTCTCATAGTTCGTCTCATACACGCTCGCCGGTTACGGAGACTCTTGACTTTTCCATCAGATAAGACTCGGTTTATTTGGTCGTGGTAAGATAGTCTAGGTCTTCCCCGGTACCTGCATCCTTCCACTTTCACATTGTATATCGGTTTTGTCATTCTTTCCTCTGGCATTCTTTCTATATGCCCGAACCAACGGAGCATGCCCTTTCTCATCTTTACACCGATACTATCTTTCATACCTACTCGCTGTCTTACTATGCTGTTGCTAATGCGGTCGGTCAGCTTCACTCCGCACATCTTCCGCAGAGCTCGCATTTCTACCGCATTTATCCTACTTTCATTCTCCTTCTTACATACCCAGCTCTCGCTACCATATAACAGCGTTGGGACAAGAACTCCGTTATGTATGGCCAGCTGCGCCTTATGGCTTAAGTGCCGGCTCCCGAGTAGCTTTCCCATCGCACCATTCACTCTGTTCCCTGCACTCACTCTTCTCTCTATGTCAGCGGTGTATTTCCCATCCTTACTAAAGGCGCATCCAAGATATACAAACTCATTCACTTGCTCCAGCACATCGTTACCAACCACAATCCTTACATTCGTTCTGGTTTCTTCCCTTTCAAAAACCATAATCTTGGTTTTCTTCACATTCAAGTGTAAGCCATTGATCATGCAGTCGTCTTTCATAACTGTGACTAGTGTTTGCAGATCAGTGGCTGTTGGCGCTATTAAAACCGCGTCATCTGCATAAAGTAGATGGTTTACCACTAAGTCACCCATTTGTACACCTTCATTCATCGCTTTCAGTCTTTGAAGACTTTTGTCCAGATATATTATAAACAGTCTAGCGGACAACACGCAACCCTGCTTGACGCCGATTTTAACGTCAAACCAGGGTGACCTGTTACCACCCACCCGTACGCATGCCTTGCAGTCCACATAAGTGGACTGGACGGCTCGCAACAGAGTGCCATCTATACCATACTCTGGCAAAATGTCCCAAAGTCTCTTTCGCACAACTCTGTCAAATGCCTTCTCCAGATCTACAAAACCGCAGAAAACCTTCCGGCCCACTGCCAGATGCTTCTCTACGATGTTGCGGAGTGAGAAGACTTGATCCGAACATCCTCTTCCAGACCTGAAACCCCCTTGTGCCTCGCACAACATTCCATCGGACTTCACGTAATAATTGATATAAATATAAATCTGGTTTTCGCTCGCATTTTCACCGCAAGCGGTACTTTCTGCGAAAATAAGCTAATGAAAGGTTAAAAGCAGTCGGTTAGTGAAAAGTTCGCTCTATTATGTCTAGTTTTATTCTAGTTTTAAATTAGTTATTATTATTTATTATTATATAAATATTCATTTTAGGATATCAATGAATTCATCACGAACTAATAACATCACACAACATGGTAAGCGTAAGGTAGGACGGCCCCCAGCTAGATGAACCGACGACCTCAAAAAGGTCGCTGGGACAGACTGGATGCGGAAGGCGGAGGACCGTGTGCATTGGTGCGTGTTAGGAGAGGCCTATGTCCAGCAGTGGACTACGATAGGCTGATTGATTAATAATAAGATCTACATTTATCATCCCCAAAACTCAATCCAAAAATGCTAAAATAGAAGTATTTTATTAGAATTTACATTTAAAGTAAGAATTTACAGAAGAAAGTTATACTCGCCATATATTTTGAATACAAATTTAACTAACAAAAATGTTTTACTGGAGTAGGTAATGTGATTAAATGCCCTCTGCTGAATACAATTACCTAAGGGGCCATAAATAAATCACTTTGAGTGACTTTAATACAGTTAAGTACCAATCGATAATGTAGGCTTTTAGGTAAACAAATTCCTCCAAATTTATACACTTTTTTACGTCGTGTACTTTTAATAGATTTTTTTTTTATATAAATACGTAGCCCCACACTAGGATTGATTGAACATGAAAATGAATATAAATAGATACCCAGACCGAAACAAATAATTGTGGGTCACACAAAGATTTGTCCCGTGCGGGAATCGACCCCGCGACTATTAGACAGTGGGCGGAGTGGATTAAACTCTTAACCACTGCGCTAAATCGTCCGTCAAACTTTTAATATGTAAGATACCTTTGTGTGAAGATTAAAATATATCGACGACTGATCCAGTGGCTAAGAACTTGAGCCGCTCTACTTACTGGATTGAGTAGTCGCGAGTTTGATTCCCGCACGTGACAAATATTTTTGTGACCAACAATTATTTGTTTCGGTCTGGGTGTTTGTGTGTGAGTTGCATATTTGCAAACGCACCCACGACACCGGAATGATTCCTAGTGAGAGGTAAGTTTATTTTAAAATGGTCCTTTTTTAAAAAAACGTGGCCCCTCACAAGGATTTATTCCTGTGAACCCGCGACTACAAGATACAGTGGGTGGAGCGGCTTAACCTCTTACCCACTGCGCTAATTCGTCCGTCATCATTCAAATCAAATCAAATCAAATCAAAAGTTTTTAATTCATGTAGACCAAAACGCACTTATGAATAGTCAAAAAGAGAAAATTATTGATTACTTAAGATTCTACCACCCGTTCGGAAAGGCATTCCTGTGGAGAAGAAGGACAAGAAACTCCACGGTTACTCTTTTTAAAAATGAGAGTTTTACAATTCTTTTTGTATACATTTTATTACAATTAACAAGACGCTGGACTGGACTGGGCGGGGCATTAACATCAACGGCGAATACATCTCACATCTTCGGTTCGCCGATGATATCGTCATCGTGGCAGAGTCACTGGAACAGTTACGCGAAATGCTGCATAGCCTAAATGGAGCCTCTCGAGGTGTCGGTCTCGGCATGAACTTGGATAAAACCAAGATCATGTTTAATGAACATGTCACGCCGGGACCGATTTACGTCGATGGTTCGATGCTCGAAGTTGTTCGGGAGTATGTCTACCTTGGACAAGTTGTCCAATTTGGTAGAAACAACTTCGAGAAAGAAATCAACCGCAGGAACCAATTGTGTTGGGCAGCATTTGGCAAACTACGTCACGTTTTCTCTTCGCCTATTCCGCAATGCCTGAAGACTAAAGTGTACAACCAATGCGTCCTACCTGTTATGACCTACGGGGCCGAGACGTGGTTACTCACAGTGGGACTGGTCCACAAATTTAAAGTCGCACAACGGGCTATGGAGCGAGCTATGCTCGGCGTCTCTTTGAAGGATAAAATTCGTAACGAGGTAATCCGACAAAGAACCAAAGTTACCGACATAGCTCGCAAACTCAGTAAGCTAAAGTGGCAATGGGCTGGTCACATCTGCAGAAGGACCGACGGCCGATGGAGCAAACGTGTCCTAGAGTGGAGACCGCGACTTGGTAAGCGTAAGGTAGGACGGCCCCCAGTTAGATGGACCGACGACCTCAAAAAGGTCGCTGGGACAGACTGGATGCGGAAGGCGGAGGACCGTGTGCAATGGCGCGTGTTAGGAGAGGCCTATGTCCAGCAGTGGACTGCGATAGGCTGATTGATTGATTGATTGACATTTTATTCATGGGGTATGGGAGAACAATGCAGAACGAACTAAATAGATGTGCTTATGTATAGATTAAACATAAGTGTACTTAGATTCATGGTAACGGTCAATGTCCACATAGTCCTCTTATTTACAAAATAGAGATGTTGTAGATGTATATAATAAAAAGTAATAAGAGAAAAAAAGGGTTACTATAAAATATGTAAAGAGTGCATGCAAAATAATTGGTTATAGGTTCAGTGTGATGCCGAACGAGACTTTTGTCTCGTTTAAACAGTACTACGGTACATGTTTAATCAGTCAAAGGATAGAGGACGGACCAATCCCCACCAGCAGCACCCGTTCACGAGCATGACTTGAGAAGCAGCCATCACTCTCCTCGACCATATTAGAGAGAAAAGATTCATATGTGTTACAGATGTTTTTGATCGCCTAGATTTGTGACGTACGGCTATTGCCTTTTCTGACCAGTCCTATACTAGAGGGATAGTACAGGCTGCAGAAGTGGGATAGTACAGGATGATTTATTTTCAAGTCCTTTGATTTAAAATATATCTATGAAATAAAATAAAATATCTTTATTTCAGACTTATTAGGTACAGACATAAGAGTTATTAGTGATAAGTTAGTAATAGCTTTGCTTATACGCTACATTAGTATTGTTAGTACTGTAATGAGCAATTACCTATGACTACTTTAGAACAGGACTGACAAGTTTTCGGTGCACCATAAGTTCTCCTGTACTGACCCTTCGGGGAAGACAGGCGTGGCGTTAGATGTTTATTTACGCGCACCCATAACTACCTCCACCCAATGTTTTTAGATGGGACCGTCCTGTCTGTCAACAATCATTTTCAGTATACTGTTCCGAGTGCCACGTAAGCGCTGCAGGAAGGAAGCAGCTTTTTTTTCGTATTATGGCGTGAAACCCATCCATGCGGGCTTCGGCAAAAATGCCCGACCCATTGCAACGCTATGGCAGTCGCAACAACATCTATGCTAGTTATATCTATCTGATGCAGGAAATGAGAACGAACTATGAAATGAAATGAAAATGAAATGAAAATGAAAATGAAAATGAAAATGAAAATGAAAATGAAAATGAAAATGAAAATGAAAATGAAAATGAAAATGAAAATGAAAATGAAAATGAAAATGAAAATGAAAATGAAAATGAAAATGAAAATGAAAATGAAAATGAAAATGAAAATGAAAATGAAAATGAAAATGAAAATGAAAATGAAAATGAAAATGAAAATGAAAATGAAAATGAAAATGAAAATGAAAATGAAAATGAAAATGAAAATGAAAATGAAAATGAAAATGAAAATGAAAATGAAAATGAAAATGAAAATGAAAATGAAAATGAAAATGAAAATGAAAATGAAAATGAAAATGAAAATGAAAATGAAAATGAAAATGAAAATGAAAATGAAAATGAAAATGAAAATGAAAATGAAATGAAAAATGTTTATTCAGCACAACATAGATAAAGGGGTTAAAAAAAAGAACAAAAACAAACAGACAAAGAATAAAATACAATAAGGTACTATTTTATGTATTGTTTACTACGGTGTGAGCTGTGCCGAAAGGTGTTTGGCTCAGCATGTGTTGGAGAGGGACTGGGGTCTCCTCCAATGCTAATTTTCAGCCAAACCCTTCTTCAAGTGGTTTTTACGTAAACATGGCTACCCTGAATGGTGACTTAATCGCACTTACTATGTATACCCTTAATAAATATCGCATTTTCAATAAATAGAGGAAGACGGAAAAAGAAATAAAGTACAATATAAGTAATAATATAAATAATAACATTAACAAATATTTTTACATTATTATTAGAGTAAATAAAAAAAAAACAAATTATATAACATTTACAATGTATTCATTTATTATTAATAATATATTTCATTCGGTTATTAATAAAAAAGATACTGGTGCGTTAAGTGAGAGGGAGGCGTTTAAATCCCAAGAAACCGGTGTGACGCCGGTGCGCAGGGTCTTGCTGGGTGCTTAAAATATGACACTAACACATTTCGTTATATTGGCAATTTCAAGTGAATGCCGAAAAACTTGTCTATTGTGTCATATCTTAGTAGTACGTTTATTGTTATGTCACATAGGAAGAATATAATTGTGACTAATCAGTGAGTTGGATTACAAGAACGAAGTGGAATAGGAAATGTACCATGAAACTATTGCGCAATGGAGCCGCCGCCATTGACCAGCCTTGGGATGGACCAAATATTAGCTATTTGGTTGGGTATTTGGGAGGTTAGTAGTTGTATACTGGAATAATTAGTAATAATTTTATAAGTAGTTCATAAGAATGTATAAATTTGTAATATACTAGTAATATATAAATACTTTTTAGGTACAATTCATATGCATTGACAAGCAGTTAAGTTATTGAGTACTATAAGAATATGACGGATGGATTAAATAACCCGTGAGTAAGTGGAACAAGACCCATGAGGTAAGTTGATGGAGAATTTTTTATTTATATTACCTTTTTCCTACTTAACATGGTCTCAAAGTTTAATGTTTCGCTTTAAGATACAACAATCCTGCATCAATCACGACACAAGCCGCACACACATACATGTCCACACATACACACACACGCACATATATACATATATATACATATATACATACATACATATATATATATATATACACACATACACACACACACATGCATAAATATATATATACATACATACATACATTAAATGTATTATTATCATATTATAGACAAATCTTGATTAATATTATTATATTCCCTCTGCAACTCGACCATATGCTTTTTGAGTCTAACTTTAAATACGTTTATTGATTGCAGATTTCTGATCGGCGGCGGCAGATTATTCCAGCATTTCGTGGCTGCATATCTGAAACTGCCCCGGAACGCCGCTGAGCAATGCTTTTCAGTGGATAGTTGTTGAGAACATTGTCTGCGGGCGCAGTCCCTTCGTGCTGCCACCCAAGTAAGCTTCTCATAAAGGTATTCCGGAGTTTTGTACTTAAGAACACCAAAGAGCAGACATGCCAGATGTAGTTTGCGTCGAGACTTCATTTTCAGGCAGTAATGTTTGTTTAAAAATGGAGTTATGTGGCTTCTCGGTGGCACGGCGAAACAGAACCTTACACATGCGTTTTGAACCCGCTGGATCAACCGTTCTGTACGCGCAAGTAGCCTTGGCCCATACACCATGTCCGCGTAGTTGAGTTTTGACAAAACAAGTGACTCAACGAGTTGTGTCCGTAGTTCTTCCGATAAGTAAGGTCTTATTTGATATAGGAGCCTCAGTCTATAGAAGCAGTTACGCACACACTCACCTATATGTCTTTCGAAACGTAAGGAGGCGTCCATACACAAGCCCAGATTTCGAGTCTCGTCCGAGCGTTCAATAGTCTCACCCAATAGACGTATTTCAATGGGAGAGGACAGGTTGGCCAGCTGCTGTTTAGTTTCAAGTAGCATGTACTTTGTCTTGGTTGGATTAAGGACGAGACTATTTCTTTCAGACCAAGCTGCGATCTCAGCGAGATCTTCGTTTATTTTTTTAGTTGCTATTTCTTTGTCACCTGGCCGGAAAGATATATAGATTTGTAAGTCGTCCGCGTATATATGATAGTTGCAATTTTTAATGCAGTTTCGAATATCAGCCGTATAAAGTGTAAATAGCACGGGGCCCTGAATGGAACCCTGGGGAACGCCCCTGAGCACTCTCATGGGCGTTGAACGCCGTATAGGGGCACCACCCGTTCTCAGTTCAACGTATTGAAAACGGTTGCTTAGGTAGCTATGGAACCAGTTAATTGTGGCCGAGTCAAATCCGTAGTATCTGAGTTTTGATAACATTAGAGTCGTGTTTATTGCGTCAAATGCCCTAGAGAAGTCTAGCAGCACGAGTAGTGTACACATACCCTTATCCTGAGCATATAGAATGTTGTCTGACACATCTAGCAATGCTGTGGCGGTACTACGACATTTTCTAAAGCCAGATTGGAATGCAGGTAGAATGTTGTTTTTCTCAAGAAAACTAGTTAATTGCTGACAGACTACCTTCTCGAGCACTTTAGATATACATGGCAGAATACTTATTGGTCGCAGGTCTTTCACTTCCAATGGGTTAGACTTTTTCGGCAACGGGCGCACTATAGCCGTTTTCCATGCGTCGGGGAATATTGAGGTGGTGATGGACGTATTAACCATGGCCGTTATTGCTGCCAGCGAGTGAGGATAAGTCATAAGCAGCATGGTCAAATTCAGTTGGTCGACACCCTCGGCGATCGACTTTAATTTTTTTAGGACGTTAATTATGTTGTCAGAAGTCACGGTATTTAAATTAAACGTTTCTTTGCCGACGTTATGAAATTCATAGAAAGTGAGAAGTGAGATGTTGACCTCCGAAGTTCCCGGCACATTTAGAAAATGTGTGTTAATTTTTTCCACGTCACTGAGATGTAGTGGCATTTCTAAATCATTTTTTTTGGAAGGAACAATGTTAGATTTTAGGTTTTTCCAAAGGTTTTTAGGGTCTTTAATTTTATTGTTAATATTGTACTTAAAGTATGCAGTTTTTTCAGAATGAATAGCCTTATTTACAAGGGAATTTAAGCTCTTGTAGTACATTTTTTTTTCTGCTGATTTTGTTTTTCTGTAACTTTCTAACGCTTCTTTCCTTAGACGTAGCATAAGCTTAACATTGTCCGTAAACCATGGATATGTGCGGTCTTTTATTTTACAAGTTTTTAGCGGAGCGTGGCGGTCAAATACTGAAAGAACAGTGTAATTAAAGCAGTTCACCATGTCGTTTACGCTGCCTAATTCAGCGATCAGATCCCATCTTATTTTGCTGATTTCTTCAGTAAATACGGAAAGGTCAATGTCTTTAATGGGGCGATAGGTTATTGTCTGTGGGGCATTTTTTTCTTGCTTAATGTTTAGCTCGCACAAAACAAAAGCGTGCCCACAAATTGTCCCTGCAGCCTCTACAGAGATATTGCGCACTCTTAGGTCCGTAATAATGAGATCAATTAGTGTCTCAGACGTTTCTGTAAAATGAGATGGCGTGGTTACCATTTGAGATAAGCTGAGGCAGTCGAGTAAAGTAATTAGTTTTTTTGTACTGCCGTTATTTTGATTAAGGAAATTAATATTGTAATCTCCTAAAACAAGTATACCGTCGCAGGCGGATAACGAATTTATACTATCAGATAAGGCATCTAAAAACAGGTCTACATCGAGCCATGGCGGGCGATATGCAGTCCCTATTGCCAGATTTTTTCCGTTGATAGTGAGTGTTAACCACATTTGCTCCACGGCAGTGCGGCGAGGGTCGACAGGGTGTGTGTAGGTGCGCACGTTGACGCCGCGCTTGACGTAGAAGCCTACCCCACCCCCGCGTCCGCCGCGCACCTCCGCTGGGCGCGGGATATGCCTCAGCCGATATCCAGGTACAACCGGCGCTCGGTTCTCCTCGCCGGCTCTCAGCCAGGTCTCATTAATTGCCATGATGTCAACATCAAAAATTACCATTGCCTCAAGGAAAGAGTCTTGATGTGTCCCTAATGATCCCGAATTGTATAGACCAACTTTGAAAAGGTCTTTTGGTATCATTTGTTATTAACGATTGCGTAACAATACAAAAATATATTAGCACACTTTAAATGAATAGTGACCGGGATTGTTAGGAATTCACTGTTGTGCATGCGCAAAATAATACGATATAATAAAATATGATTATTCAGAAATCTTAGGTTCATTATATACAATACATTAAATATGAAAATGAATATTGCTGTAAATAGAACATATAGTAACACTAAGGATTTTATTTTAAGAAAACGCACTGTGCGAGCATTCAGGTGATCATGAGAGTGGTAAACAATAAATCTATTTTTCCGAAAACTGAGGTATGTGGAAATCTTGGTTCTTTCGACCCAGTTCACACCGAGGCAGACAGAAAGCTTAAGAAAATAAAATAAAAGATATGAAATAATTAGTACCACAGAATACACGGGACGGAAAACATGTAAACATATATGCGTTATTACAAAACATTGTTTATGCCAAAAAACCTAGTAATGTCCTTTTCGGATCTTAATCGCTCTGCAGGTTTGCCCTCATCCTTACGAATAAACACGGTGCCGTTCCTCGTCCAAACATATTTCCAATGCCGGCTGCGACTCTCTTCCCGCGCCCGGTAAAATAAATGCCTATTGGTGCGCGTGAGTCGCTCGTTTACATACACGCGGCCTGGCGGCGCGCCCTGCACCTCGAGGTCGGCGCTGGTAATAACGCGGCGAACGTGCGCAGCGCGCAACAGCTGGTCTCGCGGCGCTCGACGCGCCAGCCGCACGGCGATGCTGCGCGGTCGGGTGGAGGGCGGCGCTCCGTCAATCAGGTTCCGGCGACTGGGCCCGACCCGCTCCGCGTGTACCAAGTCACGGTCGTCCAGGTCTACCCCGAGCTTAGTAGCTAACACCTTGACTAGATGTAGCGTTGATTCCTCCTTGCATTCGGGAATACCCGCGATGTCAAGATCGTTGAGAAGCAGTTCTTGATCTCGCTCATTCAATTGGGTCCTAAGGTCATCACCGACGCCTTCGACGAGAATTTTGTCTGCCTTGGTCTCGAAGTCAGATAATCGAGCTTCAAGTTTGTCTATCCGATCGGTACACGCTTTTAGGCCAGATCTGAACTCGGCTATTTCTGAACGTGTCTCCCTGATCTCTTGTTTCAGCTCACCTCGCATAGTACGCATTTCCTCGCGAAGGGCTTGTATCTCTTGTATAAGATACACACTGTACTCCTGTGGCGTGGATGCATCCTGATGACTAGAGCCCGGAGAAGGAGAGGGATGTTCAGGCGGCGATTTCTGATCAACCAATGTTTCCATACCCTTAACAGGGGTTGATGAGTTGTCTCCTCTGGGCTGCTGGGTCTGTATTTTGCACCCAGGGCAAAGCCATCCGACGCTCAGCTTAGTAGCGGCACTTACAGTTACGCAAGCACGATGAAATGTCCCGGGGCATTTACCACATTTAACGCTTTCCGCTGCTGATGTAAATTTGCCACAAGCTCCACATTTGCTAACCATTTTTGCAATAGGGAACTTTACTTGTTTTTTAATGAAGTCTCGCTACCCGCCAATAGATGGCCCTAGTTGTATACAAAATCTTAACTAATGTTATTAGTTGTGTAACACTTGAGCTAGAACACCACTACTTATGTTTGGTTAACGATGTAAGTTAGACCGCAAGATAAATGTAAATCATTTTTAAAGTAGCCAGATGTTTATTTTTAAGTAGGATTCCAAAATGTAAGCAAACTGAGACATATATTTATTGTTTTTTCACCAAAAAAGTCTCGTATAAGTGCATCAAGCACTTTATTTCAGAACACTTATCACAATAAACTTTCCCTTTAGGCACAATAAACTTGTAATAATTGATGTTATTTTATTTTATTTATAACGCATAAAAATAACTTGAGATTTGTCAACACAGGGTGCCTACCCTTTTTTTTCCCAACTATATTTAAAAACGTGATAAAATAGGAGTACTTTACTTACATTTATATTAGCACCGGTGATATTGGACAGCACATAAGGTGGCTCTCGACCCCGGACGTACTTCACGATTGGCTGACTGTTCTTGAAGAACACCACCTTTGAAGAAAAATATAATTAGTAAGATTGAAGCTATGTTAGTGATACCACAAAATAAAGATACAGAAAACCAACTACAACAAGCGCTAACAAGTGCACGAATACAAAAGCGTGTGTTTACGACGATCTCGGATAGAGTCGGTCAAACCTCAGAAATCATAATATCCAGATACGAAAAATAAAAAAAAGGCATTGTTTCCTCCAAAACTACTGTTACCGCTTTGTCTTACATGTACAGTGAAATAAATAGACCCCTCTCATACACACTCACATTATTGCTACAAATCAGAATCTTGACAAAATGACTTGAAAGATTTTCCAATGAATTGTAATAATAATATCAGCCTATACTGCCCACTGCTGGGCAAAGGCCTTCTCTCACATATCGAGGTCTGAGAGATTAGGTCATACTCCGCCACGCGGACCCAGTGCGGATTGGCGGAGGCAGGTTTGTGGCCACCTGCTGTTGAACTTATCAAGCCGCCTTAAGGCTTCCAACTCGGCTTAACGACTACCACATTAAGTGGACCGGGACGAACGGCTTAACGTGCCTTCCGAAGCACGTAGATGCTCGAATATGAAAATGCCACAAACGGTCACCCATCTCAGGCCGACCGTCGAACGCTGCTTAACCTTGGTGATCGGGAAGAACACCGCGGTGGCACAGCGCTACGAGCGCCTCAGTGAATTGTAATGCCCTTACAAATATAGTTACAATTTTTGGATGATGTTTCGTTGTTGACTGCCTCGTTGATCTAGTGGCCAAGCGCATCGCTTTTTGATCACGAGGTCCTGGGTTCAAGGTCTTTGTGATATTTCCTTTATACATCAGACTAATGCACTAGGTCGGACAAGTGTAGTTTTTCGAACAAAAAACCCCCAGTATGGGTCCTGATTCTGGAATTGTGCCCGGTATATGGCAATAGGCTCGCCCCCTGTTACATGGGATCTAACATCGTCGACAAATAGTGGGTGTACTCAGTGCCCCCGGTTGGGGAATATAGGCGTGACGGTGTTAATTTCGTTGTTGGATATGCTGCTAAATACCAATTTTAGCCACAATATCACATACAATGCACCGCGCAGTACCAAATCACATGAATGTCCGTTATTAAAGTTTTTTCTCATAAGTGGCGCGACAAGGACACGGTGCTATATGACTTTAAGGCCCGCATTACAGAACGTAAATAATTCGTGAATCTAGTTTAAGAACTTATTTTTGTACTAAAATATTAGTTTTAGAACTAGATTGCCGAAATACGGGCTCTAGTGAATTATTACCATGTTTTATGTGGTCATACCACTCAAGCAATTTGATCTGAGATCGTTATAAGCACACATTTACCTATACGTATGCTTGTAGCGTGTCTTATTGTCTTCTGTAGCTATTTATTTTGTGGTACACAACGAACAATATTTTATTGGGATTAGACCTATTGGATTTAGATCATAAGGATAGCTTTCCGAATACCTACACAGTATCTTTATTATACACTCTGTTCGAAGGACGTTAGTTAAAAGTACAAATAAAAGAAATACAACCTTTGAATCTTCAAACAAGAAAAACTTTATACACGAGTTAAAAGTACATAATAATATGTGCAAAATACAAATGTTTTGTTTTCAATATTTAGATTTTTTCCTTAGTTTAAGAATAGTATTTTACACGTTCCAGAAATTATTATTTTTTTGACTAAGTTTAAGGACCTAATAAAATCTCTTTATAAGATTAAAAACACTATTCCACAGATTTCAGAATTAAATTTTTAATGCATTAACACTCCCATCTGCTTAAACTTGAGCATTGGATTGTTTGGTGAAACTTCGCAATTTGTACTTTAGAACAATTTAGAATTTCGATTCAAATCCGTAGCAGGCACAAATCCGACTAGAACAATCCGTTCTAGGCCGATTCCACAGATATACGGCGAGGGACACGTGAGTTGCAACTTGGGGTCCTCCAGCACTGAGTGGATTAAATTGGAGTGCTATTGATTGGGCGAGGGCGTCACTTATAGTCGGTTTTAATTTCAACTGAAGGATAAATTAGCCTTACTACCAGTGATGACATACGAATCATGTGGTCTCTTACAATAGGTCTCATAAAAAAGCTCAGAGTTGCTCAGCGAGCTATGGAATGAGCTATGTTCGGCGTTTCTCTCATTTATCTAATCAGAAATGAGGAGATTTGTAGAAGAATCAGGGTCTCCGACATAACCCATAGGATTAGTAAGCTGAAGTGGCAATAGGCGGGCCACATAGCGCTGGCAAGATTGGGCAGTTATTGGCAAGCGCAGCGTGGGACGGATCTATCTTTTAATACGATATTAAAACCGGCCATTAGTTGTGACCAGATGCGTCAGTATTGTTTTTTAATTTGTTTATTTTTAAATAAGATTAATAACCTACTTAACTTTGTCTTAAATGCATCATAATCCATTCCACACATTCCAAAAATTGTTCTATTTTTTTGAAATATATTTCAAGTACCAAACAAATTCTCATATAAATAAATACACCATTGTTTGGCGAAACTTCGCATGCGTACTTTAGAATACAATTTAGAATTTCGATTCAAATCCGTAGCAGGCACAAATCCGACTAGAACAATCCGTTCTAGGCCGATTCCACAGATGTACGCCGGAGGGTTGCAGCTTGCGAAATCTCCTCTATTACTGGGTGGATTAAATTGGATTGCGATTGATTGGTCGAGGGCGTTGCTTAGTTGTGGCCAGAGGCATCACCAAGAATAGATAGACGTTAGCATGACGTTGTCGAGAAAACGAGCTTAAGGGCTTAGCAAGAAAATATTGACATTAGCGTGACGCTCGCGAGTTAATATGCCATCCTTGTCACACTCCGGATTTACAAAATAAACATGAACATGACAGTGCGCTTACTCGCTAGCGTCACGTTAAAGTCAATCTATTCGTGCTAAGCTCTCAGTGTTTGTGGTGGGATCTATCAGATTATTTGAATGCGGCTACTAAGTGATCTATGATGCTGTTGTCTTGTAGTAGCTATGATCGCCTTTAGCAAGTTCAGTTAGAGGTTTATTTAGATTATTCTTGGGATAAACCAATACAGGTAGCAAACACAAAGTAATTACTTTAAAAAAAAAACAAAATGTATCACAGCTGCGTCTCCTTCAAGATGCACTTTGGCTGCGGCTGCCTAAATTTTCTCTCTTACTGGATGAATTAAATTGGATTTCAACTACAACTATCAGGCGGTGTATGACCCGTATGTGATTAATTGTACTTAATATTATGAGATAACATTTTGGCAGATTATAATATAAAGACAGACGTTTAATATACGTTTTAGATACAACTTCTTCATTCATATATTTTTTCCAGTTTCCGGTTACATGATTGGCTGGTTCTAACTTTTAATTGGTATTCTATTTTAGGCTACGCTTATAATAGTACAATTCCAAGAGAGATCGATAAGGAAATAGCGACAGGTACATTTAAATATAGGAAGATATACAGCCGAAACTGGACGGTAAGTCGTGGCGGTGACGTTTTAATTATAAAATTTATTTACGGAAAGGTTGAAGGTGAAGGATCGCGTGTTTAACCTTACTTAGAGGCAGAAAAGAGGAAAGCAGTTTTGTATTCACGATATTTTATGGTCCTTTTTTTTGATGGGGGAAATCCTTCGTAGGATACCCGCTCGCCATCAGGGGAAGCGAGGAGTTATGCCAAGACTCCTACCGGCTAAAACCCCCACCATGCTCCAATTCGTCGCTGTGGCTGGGGCGGGTTACGGGAACGCGTGACAACCATCCGCGACCCGCCAGCGACCTTCCACTTTTGTGGAAATCCACTCTTGGCGGAATTGCTTTCCGGACACTGCATTGAGGGGCGTACCGGGAGCACTTGGCATGCACTTCCCTCCGGAGGGCCAGTTATTGTGTGCAGGCGATGGGCAACCCCCGATATTTTATGGTCCTAGCACGACACTAATATGTATGACGTTAACGTAACGCTATTCAGTTGATATGCCATTCTTTTCACTCTACAAATTTACAACAGTCATACAAGGATCCTTTGGCCCGAGACCAAAATCGCAAATATCGGAATTATCGGAATCATAATTTACATATGAAACGGCAACTCTACTACTGTCATGAAGTGACATTTCATGTGATGGCAACGTTAGTTCCGATTTTGGCCGCGGGCCAAAAAACCTTGTACGACTATATAACAGCATATTTTTAGACAACATCACGAAAACGTGAAATTGACCTTATCGTAATGTTGTCGAGAAAGTATGCTGTCACCTTTTCCATTTACTTGAATATAATTATATTAAGTTGTGTCCGACGATCTTGTGAGGATCGCAGAAAGTCTTGGGATGCAGGTGGCATCGGACCTGCTGCGCTGGAGAGCGATTGGGGAGGCGTATGCTTAGCAGTGGACAAGTATAGGCTGAGATGATAATGATGAAGTTGTGTTTTTGCAACGTTTCTTACCTAATTTTCTCCATGGCTCCATCTACATAACTTGGAGTACCTACATGTAGGTTCACATATAAAGTTGTATCTCATGTTTCACCCAACTGAATTTAATGCAACATCGCAGTTTTTACATAAGACTCCTTAGTCCTTTTCCGTCTATATCGATTCAATGCTTTTGGGTGATGGCTGAACAAATATACTTTACTATTATTGTCTAGTAATTCATAAATAGTAGGTAACTATCATAATACCTTATAAAGCGAGTCGGGGTCGACGTTGTGGTCACAGCTCAGGACTGCGTTGCTCCGATGCACCACGAACTTTGGGGCGCGAAGTTCCACCCACACCTCTGACATACCCGCCACTGCGAGACAAAAATAGTTTTAATACTTACTATATTATGCAAATTTCGTAAACCCTAAGAGATCCCAACTAGATAATTACTTAAGAATTGCATTATAAAATCCTAAATATTATGAAACTTTGATCTCCAAATTAACTACGAAACCATTTCATATGTGTGCGTATTAAGGAATATGTTATAGAATTGCAATTAAAATTGACGTATTTTTGAATTATGATTTAATTTAACGAAATAAGATAGTAATAGCATATATTGACTTTATTTTTTAAACGTAACAATGTAAAAAATTCTTGCCGATTTCATCATCATCATCATCTCAGCCTATACTTGTCCACTGCTGAACATAGGCCTCCCCAAACGCTTTCCAGCGTAACCGGTCCGATGCCACCTGCATCCAACGACTTCCTGCGATTTTCACAAGATCGTCGGTCCATCTGGCAGGCGGTCGTCCCACACTGCGCTTGCCAATACGTGGTCTCCACTCTAGAATCTTCCTGCCCCAACGCCCGTCCGATCTACGCGCTATGTGGCCCGCCCATTGCCACTTCAGCTTGCTAATCTTAACGGCTATGTTGGTGACCTTGGTTCTTCTACGAATCTCCTCATTCCTGATTCGATCGCGTAGAGAAACGCCGAGCATAGCTCTCTCCATAGCTCGCTGAGCAACTCTGAGCTTTTTTATGAGACCTATAGTAAGAGACCACGTCTCTGATCCATATATCATCACTGGTAACACACACTGACTAAAAACTTTAGTCTTAAGGCACTGAGGTATTATGGATGAGAAGATGTTGCGCAGTTTCCCGAACGCTGCCCAGCCGAGTTGGATTCGTCGATTGACCTCTCTCTCAAAGTTGGACCTACCTAACCGGACTACCTGTCCCAGGTAAATGTATTCGTCGACAACTTCAAGAGTAGAGTTCCCAACGGTGAGTGCGGTGGGTACGACATGGACGTTACACATTATTTTCGTTTTGTCCATGTTCATTTTAAGACCCACTTGTTGAGATACTCTGTTGAGGTCACCGAGCATTCGTCCTAGATCTTCCAGCGACTCCGCCACGACCACAATGTCGTCGGCAAATCGAAGGTGAGTGATGTATTCGCCATTGATGTTGATGCCAAGTCCTTGCCATTCCAAGAGCTTGAAGGCGTCCTCTAAGGTGGCCGTAAACAGTTTCGGAGAAATGACGTCTCCCTGCCTTACTCCTCTTTTTATGGGGATCGCCTTCGTGCAATGCCCCTGTACTCGGACTGACATGGTGGCGTTATTATACAAGCACTTCAACACTTCAATGTACCGATAGTCAATGCGGCATCGCTGGAGAGATCTAAGAACCGCCCAAGTCTCGATCGAATCGAAGGCTTTTTCATAGTCCACAAACGCCAAGCATAGTGGCCGATTATACTCCTCGGTCTTCTGTATAATCTGCCGCAGCGTATGTATGTGGTCTATGGTACTAAAGCCTTTCCGGAAACCGGCTTGTTCGGGAGGCTGGAAGTCATCAAGCCTGCGTTCGAGACGATTCGTGATGACTCTCGAAAACAACTTATAAACATGGCTCAGCAGTGTGATGGGCCTATAATTCTTCAGTAAAGTGTTATCACCTTTCTTGAAAAACAGTACCACCACTCCCCTGTTCCATGCTTCTGGCGTTTTCTCTTCGAGCAAGACGGAATTAAACAGCCTCTGAAGGACTTTAAGTACCGGCGTTCCGCCCGCTTTTAGAAGCTCTGCGGTAATTCCGTCTTCGCCTGGTGCTTTGTTATTTTTGAGTTGTTTGAGAGCCATCGTAATCTCGTACAGGCTGATGTCCGGGATATCTTCAGTATAGTGTCGGGTTAGCTTGGCTCTTGGGTCTTTTACCAAGTTAACAACAGGTTCAGCTACTGAGGTGTACAACTGCCCATAGAACCTCTCTATCTCCCTGAGCACCTCTGACCTATTCGACGTTACGTTTCCGTCCTCCGTCTTCAGCTTCGTCAACTGGCTTTGCCCAATAGACGCGTCTCTTGCGAACACTTTGGAGCCCTTGTTCTGTGCTATGGTCTCCTCAATACGCCTTGTATTGAAGGACCGTAAATCGTGACGCAAGGACTTCAGTATCTGTCCATTGAGCTGCCTATAGGACTTAGCATCATCGGAGGTTTGGAGCGTCATGGAACGTCGCTCAGCCATGAGATTTCGGGTGGAGTTAGATAGTTTTTGAGGTCTATTTTTACGGTGGGGCTTATAATACTTGGACCCGACCGTATGGACAGTCTCTACCAGCCTGTTGTTGATTTCGTCCACTGATGCGCTGCTGTCTAGCAATTCGAAGCGGTTTGCCAATTCGAGTTGAAAGTTCTCGGGGTTTTGGATGTGTGCATAAGAAGGTAGGAGCGTAGACTTCATCAGACGCGATCTTTCCATTTTGACATTAATATTTAATGTGCCTCTGACCATTCGGTGATCACTGCCGGTTTTTACCCTGTGAATCACGGAGACATCATTAAATATTTGTCGCTTGGTGCTCATGATGAAGTCTATCTCATTTTTTGTGGAACCATCAGGGCTCATCCAGGTCCATTTTCTATGAGGCGGCTTCCGGAAGAAAGAGTTCATCATAAACAGTCCCTCCTTCTCCAGATATTCGGCCAGCCTCTGACCCCTGGGGTTGCGCTGCCCATATCCAAATTGCCCCACTCTCAACTCATCATCGCCCCGTTTGCCCAGCCGCGCATTGAAGTCACCCATAACCACTGTAAAGTGTGCTTTGGAAGTATGTATGGCTCTACTAATGTCCTCATACATTACTTCGACGTCATCATCTGAGTATGCCGAGGTCGGTGCGTAGACCTGTATGACCTTCAGCGAATATCTTTTGGATATTCTGAGTATCAGGTACGCTACCCTGCTCGACACACTAGTGATGGACACAATGTTGTCTATGAGTGACTTGTGGACGATAAATCCGACACCACCTTGAGACTGCTGTTCACCCTCCCGGTAGTAAAACAAGTTGCCGGATTTTAAGGTTATCGTGTCCTCGCCCTTTCTTCGGACCTCCGATAAACCAACAATATTCCACCGCAACTTGTTTATCTCTTCTTCCAGCTCAACAAGCTTCTCATCTGTCCTTAACGTGCGTGCATTGTATGTCACCAGGGCCAATTTTCGATGTTGGTGGTAGCCGAATCTCTGCCGGAGATTCTTAGCACCCCTTGTCCTGTCGTTACCATAGCTGCTACCGTGGCCAGGACGAACAGGACCGCCGGGGACTAGGGGCCTGGTTTTATTCTTATCTTCCATTTTAATAAATTGGGGGTGTTTGCCATACTCGCCACGCTTGGCAGGCGGGTTGGCGAGCGCAGTTTTTGATGGTAGAAGTGTTAAGGGAACGCTGCTGCCCATTCCCTAGTTTTCCCTTAGTCGCCTTGTACGACACCCGATGGGATGAGATGGGTTGGTCCTATTCTAAGCCGGGAACCACGCGGCATTTGCCGATTTGGAACACAATATTTTCAGATCTTGCATTGATTAGATTACTACGTGTAAAAAAATAACGTTAGACCTTAGATACCCCATTAAGATTATTGCTTTACAAATGCCATATCAGTGGAATGAATGACATAAGTTTTGCTTTCAAGTCTTATACTGCAAAAGAAAAGTGTACCCAAATTATTTGAACGCCTGTTTTGCTGGCCTGCACATCGATTTTTATGCATTACGTCAGTAGACGAGACAACAACAACATCAAACATTTATCCTTGAAACTTTTACTATTATAACGTCTGTCTTGAAATAGTCACCACAATAAACTCCAGTTCGCAGTCTACACTTCACATGAATATTTACTAAGGATGCATTAACAAACGAGAGAAGGACGCCCTCCACTGTTCTGCACGTAATGAGTCACTTGTACTGACACACGTTAGATATACACTTAGCTTACACTGAGATGTGTTACCTTTTTTTTGTTCTTTGAATTTTTCTAAGAGGAACGAGGAATGAGAATTTTCTCAAGAATCTCGTCCTGCGAATGAATACAGGGGGAAAAAATTCAGGAAACTCTCACTCCTCTGTGAGAAAGTCTGAGTTATGTGGGACTTTTACCACAATAAAGAACCCCCTCGGTGGCTTTCTTCAACACGTATGGGGCTTCGGCTTCCCTAATGAAATGCACTGGTGTCCTTCTCTTATGCCTTGCTCTATTGAGGACTTAGGGAATCTGAATCGCTTTTAGACAGGGACCTAATAATTTTCTGGGATAAAAAAGTGACACTTGAATGTGAAGAAAACCAAGATTATGGTTTTTGAAAGGGAAGAAACCAGAACGAATGTAAGGATTGTGGTTGGTAACGATGTGCTGGAGCAAGTGAATGAGTTTGTATATCTTGGATGCGCCTTCAGTAAGGATGGGAAATACACCGCTGACATAGAGAGAAGAGTGAGTGCAGGGAACAGAGTGAATGGTGCGATGGGAAAGCTACTCGGGAGCCGGCACTTAAGCCATAAGGCGCAGCTGGCCATACATAACGGAGTTCTTGTCCCAACGCTGTTATATGGTAGCGAGAGCTGGGTATGTAAGAAGGAGAATGAAAGTAGGATAAATGCGGTAGAAATGCGAGCTCTGCGGAAGATGTGCGGAGTGAAGCTGACCGACCGCATTAGCAACAGCATAGTAAGACAGCGAGTAGGTATGAAAGATAGTATCGGTGTAAAGATGAGAAAGGGCATGCTCCGTTGGTTCGGGCATATAGAAAGAATGCCAGAGGAAAGAATGACAAAACAGATATACAATGTGAAAGTGGAAGGATGCAGGTACCGGGGAAGACCTAGACTATCTTACCACGACCAAATAAACCGAGTCTTATCTGATGGAAAAGTCAAGAGTCTCCGTAACCGGCGAGCGTGTATGAGACGAACTATGAGAGTCGAGGAAGCCAGAGAGGTATGTAAGGAAAGAACCTGTTGGAACTCTGTACTCTCTGCCTACCCCGCAAGGGATCTGGCGTGAGGTTATAGATAGATAGATATAGAGAAAAAGTGAATTCTATGTATTAATCCAGGTAATAAACTTTGTGTGCCAAATTTCATCCAAATCTGTTCAGCCGTTTCTACGTGATTGAGTGACAAACATCTAGACATCCAAACTTTCACATTTATAATATTAGTAGGATAAGAGTGTAGCAGGTGAAAGGATAATTTATCGGTTATGATTTTTTTTAGGTATTTAAGAAGCGCCATTTTCTGACGTTGCGTTTATATAAGCTCAATGTGTTAGCGTCAAGCGTTAGTAGGCACCAACTTTATGATGATCACTTTCTCACCTCGCGTTTCCTGCCGCCCCTAATCATCACTATATTAAAAAAATGTGAGCAGACAGATGTTTCTTCTTGTATTCAACAAGTAACTATTTGTAACTTAACGTAATAACATCAGCTCAGTATGTTAGCATCAAGCAGTAGTAGGCACCAACTTTATGTTGATCACTTTCTCGCCTCGCCCGGCCCGCCGACTCAAAATAATTCCACCAAAATAATTTATCAGCTAACAACTATTTCTTCGTGTATTCAACAAGTAACTAATTGTAACTTAGAGTAATAATATAAGCTCAGTATGTTAGCGTCAAGCTTTAGTAGGTACCAACTAACTTTATGATGATCACTTTCTCGCCTTGCCCCGTCTGTCGCCCCTAAAGAACGCTACACTTAGTTAAATAATAAACTAGATATATATAAACTGATAAATATTAGTTTGTGTATTCAACAGGTAACTAATTGTTACTTAGTGTAATAGTATAAGCTCAGCATGTCAGCATTAATCGTTAGTAGGCACCATCTTTATGATGATCACTTTCTCGGCTTGCTCTCCCTGTCGCCCCTAAATAACGCTACATTTAGTTAAATAATTTATAAAGTAATAAATATTAGTTCGTGTATTCAATAAGTAACTCTTTGTGACCTAACGTAACAATATAGGTTCAATATGTAAACGTCAAGCGTTAGTAGGCACCAACTTTATGATAATCACTGTCTTGCCTCGCCGCGGCCTCAAAATAATGCCACTAAAAATAATTTATCAGCTAAAAAATATTTCTTCATGTATTCAACTAGTAACTATTTGTTAACTAACGTATTAAGATAAACTCAGTATGTTAGCGTCAAGCGTTACTAGGCACCAACTACATGACGATCACATTCTCGCCTCGCTCGGCCCGCCGGCGCAAAATAATGCCACGAACAATATTTTATCAGCTAAGAAATATATCTTCGTGTATTCAACAAGTGACTAATTGTAACCTAGTGTAATAATATAAGCTCAGTATGTTAGCGTCAAGCGTTAGTAGGCACCAACTTTATGATGATCACTTTCTCGTCTCGCCCGGCTCGCCGCCCCTAAATGATGCCATATTTCACGCGCCTCGTGAGATCGCGTGTCGTAAATGTAGGGCTGTTTTAATCTCTATCTAAATTTCTACCCCTTTCGCTGTAATCTCGGAGGTGTTAGTCAGATTGAAAATTATCGGGAGAAGCAATTTCGTGTTATATTTTTAGTGAAAATAAAGTGATTTGTGGTGTGGGGTGTTGCTCATTTTATGTTGGGGCATGTATACATTGTTGTTTTTCTTTAAGATTTTCTTATAAGCTCTTAAACTTCTATATGATATTCATTTATGTTCCCTTCTAAGTTACAATTTTTCATTGTTCTGTAGATTTGTGAACTATTTAAGACCAGTCCGATAAAAATGAAGGACATCAGCATCAGCAGTTCTCCTACTTCAGAAGAAAGGTTCTTAGCACCGCACCAATTAATTAATTTTATCATTATTTAAACAACTTGGGAATTAATACAACAACACTAAGATGTAAACGTTGTCGAACATTATCAATCAGTCTTTGGCTGAAAACCAGCGCTGGGGGAGACTCTGTTCTCCTCCAGCACATGCTGAGCCAATTGCCTTTCGGCACAGCTCACACCAAGGCTAATGCTGCAGTAGCAGCCTATTGTAGCTTAATTTTATTTTGTTTTTTCTTTCTCTGTATTTTATTTTTTATTTTATGCAGCCTGTCTTACATTTTGTGATTTTCAAATGTGCGCTGTGCTCATCGGCCGTACCCGTAAATTAATTTTTGTGTTTAAGACTCTGCGCGATGTTACTGATATTCAAACACTAAAAACAGTGTATAATACACTAGTGCAATCAATTGTGTCATATTGTGTAATCGCTTAGGGTGGAGCAGCTAAGACTCTGTTCTTAAGATTGGAAAGAGCCCAAAGAATTATACTCAAAATGCTCTTATACAAACCATTAAGATTTCCCACTTCTAAACTTTATTCGTTATGTAAGATGTTATCTGTGAGGAAATTATTTATTATAAACCTAATTTTACGTAAACATTCGAAACTAGTGTTTGAACCTAATTTAATTTTAAGCATACGTAGAACTGACAGGGTTTGTAAAACTCATCCATGTAGACTTCAGCTTGCTAGGCGTCATAGTTATTTTTTGAGCTCTAAAGTATATAATAGTGTGAATAAAATCTTAAATATTTATCCACTCTCCCATCGAGAGTGTAAGCATAAAATATTAAACTGGCTTTAAGACCTCTCGTATGATAATACTGAATTTTTAATAACATAATATTTTTATCTATGTTCGATGTTATAATCTAAACAAAATACATAAGATGTATATTATAACTCACACGCATACACACTTGCACACACACACACACACACCACGCACCACCCACATACACACACACACACGTACACACCCATACACTCATGCACCCATGCACACATATGAAAACTACCCTTTCCTATAGTACAATAGAATTGTAAAAACAAAATCACTTATTGTTTAAGGAGACTAACAGCTGCAACACAGTTTTCATTAATGCAGTTGTTTACGAACGCACCGTTATTATTTTTCTGTGTTTAAATTGAAATAAATATTCTTTAAACCTTGGTGATTGTTAAGAACACTGCGCTACGAGCGCCTCATACAAAATTATGACATAAGTTAATTGTAATCCGCTAGAGATCTGGATACATAATTGTTACCACATTTTTTAATCTTGGAACAGATCTGGCGTGATGATGTAGATTTATAGATAGGTTAATTTTTACTTCTTTTTTAAATCATGAAACTTATAAATCTTAGGGCATGCAACTGGGTTGCTTAAATATGGAAGTAGGTAATATAAAAAAGAACTAGATTCGGAGTTAATCGCGTCGGCGTGGGCGAGTGTCAGCACGCAAGCCACCGTCATTATTCATAATCAATCAACTAGGAAAACAATTTCATAATACTCATAAGCTTATAAACGAGTGTCGTTATTCACTTAGGTAAATAAAATTCTTTAATCATCAACCGCTGTTGAGGCTAAAGAGTACTAATTTTATTAATTTTTGTTAAAGTTACGTGTGATGTGTTAATATATGTGCTACGAATGTTACCTATTAGCATATACATGTGTTTGGTGTTTGTTGCTCAATCTCGTCTAATGGCTGAATGGATTTAGATGAAATATGGCCGTGGGATAACTGGAATAAGATATGATATATTAATATCACTATCAAAAACCAGTACGACTAAAATATAGAACGTCTTTGATTATTTCTTGGTGAAGTTATAATAACATCCCATCACAGATTTAATTAATTTATATTCTCGCTCTCTTTCTCTTTATCATCACGTCGGATCCCTTGCGGGGTAGGCAGAGAGTACAGAGTTCCAACAGGTTCTTTCCTTCCATAATTCTCTAGCTTCGTCCACTCTCATAGTTCGTCTAATACACACTCGCCAGTTACGGAGACTCTTGACTTGCCCTTCAGAGAAGACACGGTCTATTTGGTCATGGTGAGATAGTTAAGATCTTCCCCGGTACCTACATCCCTCCACTTTCGCATTTTATAATTTGTATTATTAGCCTATATTGTCCAGCTGCAGGGCAAATGCCTCCCCGCCCTTCTTATAAATATCTCAGTCTAGTGCATGCTTATGCTGACGTTTTTCTTCAGTCCGGATCTAGACTATTGGAGCTTTTATCCAAAGCACATCCGAAATACGGCAAATCTGCCCAGCTCTGTTCCACTTTAGTAGTTTTACCGACTTATGGTCGATTTCAATATTTAACTCAAGGATAGATTTGTCTACTACGGATAGAATTTTGACATATTTTCCATGCATTATATAAATCTGTCAGAATTCTATTGCTACTAAGCAAATCTATCCATAAGTTAAATAATGAAACCGGCCAATAGTGACTTAAATCTATCTATATCATTATGCCGGATCCCTTGCGAGGTAGGCAGAAAGTACAGAGTTACAACAGGGTCTTTCTTTACCAACCCCTCTGATTTTCTCCACTCATATAGTTAAGTCAGCAGTTTTTGAAATGCAGTTTTGAGGGTTTTCATTAAAAATAAATGGACAACGTATCATATTAGGCCAGAACATCACAATATTATTTTTACTTGCCTACAAATTGTTCCAATACAGTCAAAATTATATCATTATTACCAGGTCACTACGTAAGTAGGTACAGCAATTACACTTAATACGGAATATATAAACGTAATTTCCTGATATCGGTAAACTCATTACGTTGAATGCGATATAATTATTGTCGTAGAAAGAAATTTCCTCCAACAAACTATAATTATCTGGAAACGTATTAAATTAGGGAGTTGTTTGGAGTTTTTTTGTTCATTATATTGCTAGAAAATTAAGCTTATACTTAACAGTATAGTATTGATGGCTTGAAATATCATTTATGTATGTATTCGAACTAAAACTGCGATTGTTAATTATTGTAAAATAAGTTAAAATTGAAGATTTTCATATTTTCATCTTATGGTATAACATTATTGAGATATTCAAAACTGTGCAACCACGGTTTTCTTAGCGATCGTAAAATCAAATCAAATATTTTATTTGTAAATCACAGGTAAACAAAATAATTGTATGTAGTTCTTAATTATATGTGAGTATAAGCTGTGTAGCCCCGGGGTATACAAATATTTGTTGATTTTGAATCTATCTGTTTTCACATATTATTAATATCGTCGCTTTATTCATTAGGAAAAATCTTAGAAGAAGGAACCTTAAATCTTTATTAATTTGTGGCTAAAATGGGTTTTAGTCAGCTTAACTAATTAGGCTGACAATATGACAGTTTGTAGTATTTACACAGAACACATTTGACATGGAATATAGACGCACATAATACAAAAGTAGTTAGTACCGAATATAGCCATGCTATTTATATGTGAATTAAAAAAGTTACTAATCAATGTTGTTATATTTTAATGATCACAACTTAAAGTCAGCGTGGTACTATTTGCTACAACTCAGTAGGACATACAAGAGGACACATGCAAATTAAATGTCACCCGAAAAATTCCCGACGTTGCCTATTGAAATTCATTTTTAAAAGCGAGCAATCGTTATTAAAATATATTCCTTAATAACGTGGCTGCCACATGTATCCTAAGGGCTATAGGCTATATAAAAGGTCAAGAGTTCACATCGTATGGGACGAAATATGACTCAAAGTGAACCCTTCAGCTGACATCGTTGAGAACTAACTGTATATAAAGACATGAGAATCTCACCTCAATCTCAGCATATTACAAAAGCTAGTTCACCTTACGAATGCAACAGCATACATATAATAGGTTCAGATGGAGGTGTGGGTGAAGGTGAAGTGTATAAGAATCTATCCAATGGGCCCAAGTGCACCTTTTAATTATCTTAAAATCCATTATTTAGGACTGATTCGTATGCTAGATTAATGTGGAAGAATAAGTGCACTAGGATTGGAGCCACCCAATGGATGTAGTGAATATGATGCAGTGTGGGTCACATTATACCTAGGTACCTAGGAAAGCCCAGATGGACGAAGAGGAAATATATTTTGTAAATAATCAAAACGTTGTTGTTATTCCAACATTTTCTCGGTTAGCTTCAGTAGATAAATTATAAGTAGAGGAGATAGGAGATGTATTATTTTTATTTAGCACTAACGCAACGAAGAAGAAAAGAGATGCTCAGATGTATGCAGCATATGGTGTTTGCTCTAGCACGTTTGTCGCGCAAAATCACCCCAACAATGTTCCAGCCAGCCTATATGTTAGCCACAATTAAGCCTACACACTTCTCCTCACTTTCATTGGAAGTCCTTAACCACTACCCCGCTCATTTCTTATCCCCTCGACTTATCTCCGTTTTGGTGAATACCAGTGTTTCGTCAGTATACGTGAGATTTGGTTCTAGCATGTGGTTAGCATGGAGTGACACAGCTGTTCTACTAAGCTGTATCTACTGCGGTTTTAATTAATTCAAGTTTTCTATGCCACGTCGTACGTACATGCAAATGAAATGGTTGTGATTATGCCTTATCCTTGTTACCCGTTCCTTTAATTACACTTTCATGAAATTAAACGCGAAGCTTAGATATGAGCTGAAAGGATAGCAACACTTAGGGTTATACATAGAAACATAAACTCTTGAATGGAATGGATGAAACGTTGGTAAATTCCAGTTATCACGAATAGGTTAAGTTAGAAGAGCATGTCTGATTTATTTGCCATCATCGGGGTATCAACAGGGGTACTAGTAATACACTGGTGATACAGACAACAAATTTGTAAAATAATACAAGTAACTAAAATAAGTTATTTCTTTTTGACCTAATAGGAAATTAATTTGGCGTGTGTTAGTGAGTCATGTGTGTGGTGATCCGCCCGGGTGGGCGGGCCAAATGAAGCATACAATAGTACAGCACTTTTGACATACCTACCGGGTAATTTTCACTTCGACTACGGGTCGGTTTGATTTATTGTGAAATGAGTATTAGTGTAAGAGCACCGTAACGCCTATATTTTCCAAGTGGGGGTGGCAGTCACTTTTCACCGACGATATTAGGTCTCTTTTAATGGGGGGCGAGCCTATTGCCACATACCGGGTACAGTTCTAGAATCCGGTCTGATACTTGCAAGTTTTGGATAGAAAAACTACATTTCTCCGACTTAGGACTTAAACCCAGGACCTCGTGGTCGCAAAGCGCATTATTCGCCACTATACCAACGAGGCATTCAATTAGTAAAACAAATATACCGTTCATTAAGTAATGAAGAGTACTCGTAATTTAGGTACCTAATAAGTGTCTATGCAACTATATAGTCGGTGGCAACCTCGCGCTTCTGAAGACTCCACAACCATTTCGTAGTCAACTTCATTTATTTGTTAACTTAGCGGACGAAACGACGGTCAAGAAACACACACGATTGTACCATTTTATTTGTTTTTATATTTTATTCTAAACTGAAATTCACTCAAAGGTTTGCTGGTAGAGAACTCGACTTTGAGTTAAGCTCGCCTTTGTACATTTAACTACTCTGTAATTTTAATTTTATAATTTGTAATTATATGTGTGTACAATAAAGAATTAAGAAATTAAATCAGTTTTATTTCGGACTTGTTGATGATTTAACAATAGGTCTTAAAGTGTCCGTATGTAACTGATTGTATCCAAAAAAATAAGTTTAATCGTTGGTTATGTAGTAACTTCAACCAATTACAGATCATTTACTCGTATCTCCAGTTCTTAAGAAGAAACAACATAATAGCTACAATAATGTTTCTAGTAAGTTGTTTAGTGTATTTATTTAAGCGAGAAGTATTCCTTTTCAGAAAAATTCTCTATATTTTGATACATAAATCAAGATGATAGCTTATTTTCTCTTATAAAAATAAGACATATATACTACGTAATCGCTTTCGATATTGGGAGCTCTGATTTTCTGAAAGATGTTGTATACATTGAAACTATAAGTCTTGTGTAGTTTTTTTGTCGTTATTTTGTAACTTGCATCATTTTTAACAACGTAAATATATGTCGTATCCTATTATTTGAAAATCAGTTAATGGAATGACGAGCAGTTATTTTTATTTTAGTAACCTTATAATCATTACATTACACACTAACAACTTAACACATCAAAGTGTGTTTAGTTGTGAAGCGATGACAGATGACATCTGTCAGATGACGAATGACCGATGTCAGATAGTCGATGTAAGATGGCAGACGGCGCTGCGTTGTGATTTGATTGGCAACGGGGCAAGCGGTCGGACGTATCGCGGAGCAGCTAACCTCACTGCATTCCATGTGCCATGTGACATGCCTCGCTTGTCAAGCCTTTGTCTTGCAGTGTAGGACTTTAGGCTGATGATGTCACCAAGATTCATCCCGTTTGTGAATTGAAACTCCATATCCTATTAAATCAGCCCATATTATCCGCATCCAGCAACTTAGTTAGAAGCGTGTGGGTATGGAAGATAGTATCGGTGTGAAGATGAGAAAGGGCTCCGTTGGTTCGGGCAAATAGAAAGAATGTCGGAAGAAAGAATGAAATAACAGATATACAATGCGAAAGTGGAACGATGTAGGTACCGGGGAAGATCTAGACTATCTTATCATGACCGAATATCTGTCTTATCTGAAGGGCAAGTCAAGAGTTTACGTAACCAGCGAGCGTGTATGAGACGAACTATGAGAGTGAAAGAAGCCAGAGAGGTCTGTAAGGAAAGAACCTGTTGGAACTCTGTACTCTCTACCTACCCTGCAAGGGAACTGGCTTGATGATATAGATAGATAGATTTTATCCTATTGTCAAAAACCTTCTCTCACACATCGAGGTGAGAGTGAATAAGTCATACTTAGGCACTCAGACTCAGTAGTAAAGATTATTACCTTATTTAAACTAGAGTTCATTTTAATCGAAAAACACTCGCGCGTTATATAAATAAACTGAAAGGGTCATTTTCCCTTCCCTGCTTTATAAAAAACAACATCAAAGAACTGTTAATAAAAATGTTGACTTAGTTGGAAGTTGTTTGCTCTCACTGAGTGGACGCCCCTTTCAATCGATAGAATGTAAATTCTAGATGCTTCCTTGCTTCCGAGATCCTTCTTACGGAAAGAGGAAATTGCTTGGGCGGACAATTCTATTCCCAATGCTTTTATTTATATGATACTCGAATCCAGGTTTCGTTTGTCATTTGGGTTTCGTATTGGTAGTGATTTTATTTCTATAGATGAGGGTAGTGTGCATTTTTGAAAGAGAATATTTTAAAAGAATAGGAAGGATCTATGTAGAACTATTCCGATTACATTTTACGAGTCGGCATATAGTGGAAAAATGCAAATGAAATTTCTTGAAGCCCTGAATTCAATTTTAGATAAATTGCTGTCCGAAGTTTATCGGAGGATAATATTTATTACGAGTAAAGAAGGACCATACACATGTTATAACACACAATCTTAGAGGTGTAGAAAGTACATCCACATTTTGCGGTGGTCATTTGGGTCCCAATGTGAGACAGGGTACCCAAACCGACGACTGACAAATCGAAGTTGTTTCATGGATTTTTCATATAGCACATGGTGTGTGCTATATACGGGGGTGGCAGTGAACCTCATATAATGATAAAGAATACTTTCCGTAAGCGGGGGTGGTTTACTATGTGTATACATTTCACCGATAATCTAGGTCCTAATATTGTAAGGGACGTGTGTATTACTGTTATACTGTGCCCAATGCCGGCTACTAATGAGAGTTTTTCGATGGAAGCACCATAATTTAGGCAACTTTTTGTTAGATATAGGATTCGAACTCAGAACTATACCTTTGCCAATCCCACTATACACCAATAGACCAACGAGGCAGTTGTAACAGACACACTTGATATACTAACCTTGGTTTAGTTAGACAGTTGATGTTTGAATAATCGAAATATCATAGCTGAATTCTAATTCTAACTTCCTTATTATTTATGAAACTCTGAAATTTCGTGAACGGTTAGTCATTTGTTTATAATATACAACTAGTTCTGCTTGATTAACATCCACGTTAAATGCCACATGGCACGCGAAAAGATAATGGTGATACTCGTAGGATATACCTCTTTATAGATAACTAGCAGTCTTTATAGATAGCTCGTACCCGGTCGACAACAGCGTCACCTACCGGGTTTATGCTATATAGCCTATGTTACTTCTGGATAAGGTATATTTCTAATGGTGAACGAATTTTTGAAAACGGTCCAGTAGTCTTTGAGGTTATTCGTTAGAAACATCTTCTTCTTCAAATGCATCTCCATTACTGGAGGTTGGCCGTCAGCTCTACGTATGTGCTTCTTTCTTGAGCCATATGGAACAACTGCTCAACGCTGGCAATTCCGGTCCACTCCCTAATGTTTCGCAGCCATGAGTTTTTCCGTCGTCCAACGCGTCTTTTTCCCTCAATTTTGCCCATCATCATCAATTAAAGCAGGTGATATCTATCGTGGCGCATCACCTGTCCGAGATATCCAATTTTTCGCTTTTTGATGGTTTGCATAAATATTCAGGTCATACCAATACGCTGGAAACACAAAAATACAAATCTTTCCTCTTTATGATATTAGTATAGATGAGGCCTATTGTCAGTTTTAATGGTTTTGCTTACTACTTAACTAAAACGTACAGTAAAACAAGGATCTTTCGGCCTGCAGCTAAAATCGAAACTAACGCTGTCATCAAGTGAAATATAGCTTCATGACAGTCGCAGGGTAGCTATTGGCTATGAAATTTATCCAAGTTCTTTTTTTTAATTAGTAACCGTGCGGACCCACCTCCTGAAATATTTTTCAGGAAGTAGGAAAATAAAATGAATAAACACCGTCACGCCTATATTCCCCAATTCCCCAACTGAGTACATCCACTTTTTGCCGACGATGTTAGGTCCCATGTATTAGTGGGCGAGCCTGTTGCCATATACCGGGCACAATTCCAGACTCCGGACTCATACTGGGAATTATTCGTCAAAAAAACTATTTTTGTCCGACCTAGGATTTGACCCCAGGACCTCGTGATCACAAAGCGATGCGCTTTGCCACTAGACCAACGAGGCTGTAGGAAAATTCTACTAAATGATAACCCTATTTTCACACCAGGACGATTTAGCGCAGTGGTTAAGAGCTTAGGTCGCTCCACCTACTGTGTTTAATAGTCGCGGGTTCGATTCCCGCACGGGACAAATCTTTGTGTGATCCACAATTATTTGTTCCGGTCTGGGTATTTGTGTGTAAATTTTCATGTTTGTAAACGCACCCACGACACAGGAATAAATCCTAGTGTGGGGCTACGTTTTTCAAAAAAAAAGACAAAAAAAGACAAGACAAACCCCCTCCCCTGTCAATGTTATCCACGGGTCAAAAGATACTTGTCGCACTATGTGTTTATCAGACAAAGAACATTGTCGAAAATTGCCCCAGAACCAACAAACATTTGACCCATGCCATCATTAATTATCTATTTTATTAAAATAATGGCAAATATCCGTATCTAACGGACAATTTGCAATCTACAACGAATACTTCAAAGTATTGTAAGTATTATATCGAAGTCGCTGACAACTTTACACACACAATATAACCTCATACGTATTAATGGCTACTGAATTATAACCTCAAAACCTAATACTTTTTGTGCAATATTGCACATTGCGATTCCCCTGCTTGACACACACACACACCTTCACGCCTATATTCCCCAGAGGGGGTGGCAGAGGTGTACTGAGTACACCCACGTTTCGCCGACGATGTTAGGTCCCATGTAATAGGGGGCGAGCCTATTGCCATATACCGGGCACAATTCCAGACTCCGGACTCATACTGGGAATTTTTCGTTAGAAAAACTACATTAGTCCGACCTAGGATTTGAACCCAGGACCTCGTGATCACAAAGCCATGCGCTTTGCCACCAAACCAACGAGGCAGTCAAACCCTGCTTAATAATAAATGCCTTAAAAGAATTTATGGGTGATTTGAAATCATACAAGTATTTTTTATTACTGTTGGTTCTTGGACAAATCATGTATGGGCGCAGAACAATGTCTTTGGGAACTTTTTGGATTTTATTCCGATCGTCCACATTAAATTTCACAATAACAAACCTGAATTGTTTACGTAATAGAAATTAAGGCCCTCGTAGCGCTATGTGGCCGCGGTGTTATCAGCGATCATCAAGCGAGCGTTCGGCTGCTTAGTCTAAGATGTGTGACCGTTTGTGGAATTTCCATATTAGAGTGCCTTCATGTTTCAAAATGCACGTTAAACCGGTGGTATCGGTACCATATACAAGCTGTATCGTAAATAACGCAACACCTCAGACACCCCGATTACATAATTGCTTCACAAATTCAAACCAAAACCAAATTTCCAAATTTAACATTTTTACCCCTTTCAAGCACTTTTATACCCCAATTAACAATGAAACTTGTACGTGTATGTGGGCGTATTGAGAAATACGTTTTAGAAATGCATTTGAAGCTTCCGTGTTAGTATTTATAGCGCACTTAAGGAGTAACAGCATTATTTGAAAATTAAAATAAAAATTTCCAATGCGAAAGTGGAAGGATGTAGGTGCCGGGGAAGACCTAGACTATCTTACCATGACCAAATAGACCGTGTCTTAGCTGAAGGGCAAGTCAAGAGTCTCCGTAACCGGCGAGTGTGTATGAGACGAACTATGAGAGTGGAGGAAGCCAGAGAGGTATGTAAGGAAAGAACCTGTTGGAACTCTGTACTCTTTGCCTACCCCGCGAGGGAGCTGGCGTGATGATATAGATAGATAGATAGATAAAATAAAAATGTAAGACATAATAAAAATAGTTGGAATCAATTTAGAACAAACGACTTTCCGGTCCTGCGTTTATTATGTTACACCTTATAGTAATTGGGTGTACCTTTTTGTATTTAAAGTTGATGGGTGGGCTTCAGAGGGCTAAGCATAAAGCATTTGACATTATCGTAACATTGTTTAAAGGGTTCTGTGACTTACATTTTTATTTAGTAAAATAATAGTGTTAACAAAATGGTATGTCAACTGGAAAGCATTATGTTAACGAAAGTCTGTTCTTGCTGAGCCCTACTTGTCTCCCCTATTGCTCCTCTCCTCGCACGACCTTAGTTGTTTTACGTATTTACTTTGAGGCGCTCGAAACGCTGTGCAACCGCAGCGCGCAGTGTTCTTACCGATCACTAAGGTTAAGCAGCGTTTGACTCGGTCGGCCTGAGATGGGTGACCGTTTGAGGTATTTTCATATTCGAGCATCTCCGTGTTTCAGAAGGCACAGTAAGCCGTTGTTCCCGGTTAATACTTAATGTGGTAATCGTTAAGCCGAGTTAAAGGCGGCTTGATAAGTTCCAACGGCAGGCGGCCACAAACTGCCTCCACCAATCCGCACTGGGTCCGCGTAGTGGAGTATGACCTAATCTCTGTCACCTTGATTTGTGAGAGAGAAACTTTTCCCAGCAATGAGACCGTATAGGCTGATATTATTAACATTATTACCTCTTGATATACCTATCTCTTAGCTTTATTATAATATTCTAGTAAAATATTTTTCTTCAATTCCCAGATTAACATAGAAACTAAGTAACGTGTTATTTATTTAGATTAACGAGTAATAAATTTATCTTGCCAATACGAAAGCGTGGGTGGCGACCTTAATTAAATCCATGTAAATCTACCGTGTCTAATCAACTATTGGATTGTTTCGGGCTCATGATATTTCACCTCGATTTGGTTTTCATTTATTTCTGTAATGTAGAGCACTATCGTCGGAGTTTGCTCAAGCAAAATGGGCTGATTAGAAATCAAGGTATATCAATTTTAGAGAGAGACAGAGCGAAATAAGGTGAGCCGAGTTTACCAATTGAAGTTAATTACAAAATCCAATTGGTGGTCCCTGGGGAGACTTTTGTTCTGCAATGGACGTCTTTCGGCTAATGACAATGGTAACAAAGGCCAGAATTTAAATTCTGTCGCCTCACCGTTTGGTTTTTCGCGACATACGATAGTTACATGGTAACAGTGAAGCAAAGCCGCCGGAGCCCCGTGGTTCATACGGAATGTCGATCTCCATTCCGATCTCGGTCTCGAACCTATTTGCGCCTTTATTAAGAAGGCGACAACCCGATATTTCGTGAACGCGTTCAATCATAGAAATCCGGTAATCGTAGCCGCCGCCGACTACGAACCTAACTTCCCTCCTATCAGCCGCTACCGCCGTCTGCCATGTTCTCTCCGATCCTCCCGATGCCCTTACATCCCTTCATTCGGATACAGATACCGCACACAGGATCAGACACCGACCTCACCGGCGAGGTCGAAGAATCACTTGCCCGCTGGCCGGTGCAGAGTACCACGGCGGGACACCTAGTATACGCCCTCCCTCATAGCGATTGCCTAAGCCGAGGCCGTTCCTCCTTGAGGCGCCCTTGAGCTAGTTGCCCCCTTACCCTTCTTGCTCGAGTGTAGTGATTGCACGCTCGCCCTTTTGTCCGGTGAAGCTGTAAAGGCCCTGCGGCCAACAGCTTAGATCATTAACACACACACACATACACACACACACACACACACACATATATACACACACACACACACACACACACACATACACACACACACACACAAAGCTTCGTAAGGCAACCATAATTTTCGAGAGAATCAAAAATGTTCGACAGACGTGAAATTACGTGCCCGAAGAACTCGACCTCTGTTATTTTATAGAACCAAATATACTTCACAACAATATAGGTCTAAAAAGTACACCTCCACCTACGTAGTACTTAAAATAAAATAAATAAAAAAACATTAAAATTGATGTCGTTAACACAAATTGACACGACAACGAAAAATTAATTTAGTTCAATAGCCTCGTTAGGATTTTAATTATTATCCGATAACGAGTTAACAATGTTTAAATATCGTTAAAGCGAAATGATTTCGGTAGCCATTGGCGGGAGGGTATAATTGAAAATGGCTTGAAACTGTATTGTTCTTAGATTTTCGGGAAATTTACACATGAAATAAAAATATTTTATCAAGTTAAATAATTATAAACCCAAGCTTAAAATTGTAAGACCTCAAGACACCGAGAGGCGTGCATTGGATCAAAAAAAAATATTAAAAAGTTTGAAGGTACCCCGACATAACTATGCCTTTTGGACGTCAAACACCTTAGTCCCTCTCGTGAACATGGGTGCTGCAAAGCACTTGAAACATTAAAATGAAAAATAAACCACGGTAAAATTCCAAAAATTATTTTATTTCATGACCTGTGACAAAACAAAATTTGATTTGATAGTGCATGTAGACCATGCACTGACTTTAGCATGAGACCACAGGGCTTAGCATGAAAACATTGACTATAGCGCGATCTTATCCAGACGATATTTTTACACAACAAATTTATTAAATGCAAATAAAAGTAAAAGCACGCTTTCATGATAGCGTTACGCGAATGTTTACATGATAAGGTCTATAAACAAATATTATAATTCTTCCATGAATTAGCGAAAGTATAAAATTTATCACTTCAATTACCCCATAAAATCAAATCCTGCTCATGAATAACAAATAAAATTACAGATTTCACGATCAAAATAAAACTGAAATAACGAATTCCCTTTTGATGTTGGACTTAAGCGCCTATTATGTTAATTTTATTTGACCAATAATAACCAGCAAATTACCATTTATTACTAAAGAAATAAAACGCAAATATGGACTGGTAAGTCAGGTGCGAATTGCGTGCTTACATGTCCTATAAGCTGGATTAGTAACTATAAATCTTTTTTTAGGTATAAAAGCAGAAAAGGCATAATAATTGTTCTGTAAAAAAAGGGGTCGTAGAGTTAAGAAAAAGTCAACGAAGAAAATATTTTATTTTGTCAAAAGAAAGGATAAAAGTTCGCGACTGATTTTACAGAACGAATAGTAAATATGTGCTGGGTATATTTAACGTTTCAATTTGGAGCTAGACTGAAAAATAAATAGTAGAAATTTAATAAGTTCTTATGTTTATACTGTGTCTGTGTTGTGAGTGCATTTTTTTAGTTTGTTTAGTTTCGCTTGGTTTTCTGCTTTAGTGATATTTTATTCAGTCTAGATATCAAATGGAGAAGGGTTATTGAAAAACCTTAAATGAGTAGACGAAAATCATTTTTTTTTTATTGAAAACAGTTCAGCTTTTGACTTTTTTCTCACCTGATGGAAAGTGGAAATTAAGCTAAAAACGTGGCTTAATTTAAAGTAGTTATTGGAAGCTGGAATTGGAGCTAGAATGGCAAATCCATCTTATAAATCTACCTTATTACAAAATATTATTTATTCCGCATATCTATTTAGACGTGATTAAGTAACAAATAAATACTCAAACGACTAAATTTCTCATTTATTACTCTTATTTTTCGAAGAAAATGTAGTCTTCGTAGACGTATTACATGCTACGTCAGATGTCGACGGCGCGCTACGAGAGCGCTACTGTGCGCTACGAGAGCGTTCAAGCGTATACAGCGTGCATCGTTGCATTTAAGAGTAAACGTCGCGCCGGTTAAATGCCACTTTACGTTTACGTTTAATACATTATACAAACATTTAATACTAACATACCCGACAGACGTACTGTCCAAATTTAAAATTTTCTTACCTACTTTACTGTTTTCTTTTTTGCTCAAGGTAATTTGCTGTTTTGGTGTACCTAAGTAAATTATTGCTCGCTCGCACCATAGATATAGTATGGTATGGTACTAATACAATATCTATGGCTAGCACCGAATAGTTGTAATTTTTTTGTGTAGGTTTGGTTATAAATTTGTCAAACTTGACATTGGCAGAATCATAGGTAAACGATGGAGCCACAGATTATAATTGGAATTAGAAGCGCTGGGATTAGCATGAAAAGATAGACGTAGCAAGTTATAAGATATAACGTAACAAATAAACATGAACGTGACACGATTACTTGCTAACGTCAAAGTTTTCGTGCTAAGCTCTTAATTAAAACACCCGACTCCCCGACCGACCCGACCACATTTATGATATTTATTATAATATAATATTTACAAAGAGAAACGGAGAAAATAAAAACGTTATAAAAACGTGTAAAAGAAAGGCAACAAATTATCATCCCTATCATCTTTAGCCATCTCGCCTCAAGATAGCGAACTCAACTTCTCAACACCGCCACAAGTTGAAATCAACTTCTATAATCATTAATTTCAGCTACTTTATATGATGATATTTTCTCCTCTTTAAAATACATAGAGTTTTCTTCGTGGATGGAATGAAACTTTTGCCTTTTTAAATCTTCTTTTATTAATTTCAATACAGCTATACAACAATTTTTTCTTTTTATTTCATCGTCCTTCGTCCTCACACCCTGCATGCTTGTCTTCATTCTGTTTTCCATCCTGTCACGTCTTGTTGACTCGTTCATTTATCTTCCTTAAACACTTCCTACCACAGATACAAACTTCCATTCCATAGTTCAAATAGTTCAGACAGTCATACAAGGATCTTTTGGCTCGCGGCCAAAATCGGAACTAACGCTGTCGTCAAGTGAAATTTACCCACATGCTTTTTTTAATTAGTAACCGAGTGGACCCACTTGTTGTAATCTTTCTTTTCTTCTTTTTTAAAATACGTAGCCCCACACTAGGATTTATTCCTGTGTCGTGGGTGCGTTTACAAACATCATCATTCACACACACAAATACCCAGACCGAAACAAATAATTGTGGATCACACAAAGATTTGTCCCGTGCGGGAATTAAACCCGCGACTATTAGACATAGTGGGCGGAGCGGCTTAAGCTCTTAACCACTGCGCTAAATCGTCCGTCAATATATTCCTGGAAGAATTATAATTTTTCTAAATGGTAACCCTAATGTTAAACAATATAACAATGTTAAAAATATGAAGTTCTACATTCACGTGTTTAACCTTTGACTGAAAGTACCGAATTAGTAACACAGTACCTGTTTTACCAGCTAGTAACTATACAATTAGTGGTAATTGGCTTCATCGCTACAGCGAGTGTTTGCGTTGACAGGCCATGGTATGTTTACTTTAATAAACCGATCTTTTCTTTGAAAATTAATATTAGAAAGCCACTTAGCTAGTTAATGTTATTGAAAATATAAAGGTCATGTCTTGGCAAGAATTGGTCTTGTTATAGCTATAAAATCGTTTTGTTAACAATTTAGCGTCATAAGTTTTTGCAGAAAATTTTCAGAGAAAATCTCAGTAGCGGTATAGAAATCAAAAGTTATAAAGACCAAAAGACACTTATGAATAGGCAAAAAGAGAAAATTATTGATTACTTAAGACTCTTATGTATGAAGTCAGAAATCGTATCTAGAATACACCGTAACTCCTATATTCCCTAGCGGAGGCGACAGAGGTAAACTATGTAAATACACTATTTTGCTGACAATGTTAGGTCCCAACGTAATAGGGGGTGAGCCTATTGCCGTCATACCAGGCACAGTTCCAGACTCCGGACTAGTACTGCGATTATTTGCGTAAAAATTACACGTTATCCGGCATACGATTTGAGCTCAGGACCACGTGATCGCTACGTGCATAATTCGCTATTAGATCAATGAAACCGTTAGTCAAATTGTGTGATATAACAGCTATGAAATAAAACAAGTTTTCAGATTATATCGCGGTTCATTTTTGATTCTTAAATTCCCGACGTTGCGTATGCTTTGCAGCACAGTTGTAAAGTTTTAAATTAAAACATCAATGCAATCCGTTCTTTATCAAGTACATATGTTCGTTGTACAATGGGCGCTAATATTAAATAAGCATTCTATAAATAATAACAACTCTATCTACGAACAAAATCAATGAATGGAACAAAAAATACACTAAAATATTTGACGAAAAGAACTTAACTATGAGCCCTTTGTTAAGAGCGTCCAAGATTTGTATGGGAAATTTTGTAATTCTGGTCGCAGATGGTTTTTATAGATTCACATAATAGAAAACTTGAAGAAGATAGAAAATACTAAAAATGCGATTCATCTGACACTGAAAACCAGTATTTGAGCCAAGGATAATAAAAAAAATCTGTGATTTTTTTTTTTTAATTTACAACTGTTAACGATCAAGCGTCTGATGTACAGACATAATAGGACTTAGTGGCAAAGCGCATTGTTTAGTGATCACGGGGTCCTGACTTCCAATTCTAAGTAGAAAAAATGCAGTTTTTATAACGAAAAATTCCCAGTATGTGTTTGAAGTCTGGAATTGTACACGATATATGGCATGAAGGTTGCCCCCTATTATATGGGCCGTAACATTGTCGGCAAAAATTGGGTGTACACGGCCCACCTCTGCCACCCCCGCTTGGGGAACATGAGCGCGTCGGTGTTTATTTTTACAATAAGGTCACTTTAGAACAATGATGTAAAACAACTTTCTTATTCTATTCTGCACATTTCAATGTACATCAAACGCTTGATCGTTAACAGTAATTTAAAAAAGAAATCAAGATTATTTTTATTATCCCTGACACAAACACTATTTTTCAGTATCAGATGAATCGCATTTTTAGTGTTTTCTACCTTCTTTAAGTTTTCTATTGCGAGAAGCTATAAAAACCATCTGAGACCAACAGAATTACAAAATTTCAAATATAAAAGTTGGACACTCTTGACAACGTGCTCATAGTTAGATATGTGGACCTTTACTTTTGAATGCCTATATTAGATCCCAATGCGTCCCAGGTCCAGACAGATAATTACTAATTTTCATATTGATTTTTTTCATCTAACATCCTCGACTTAATGTACACAGGACAGTGCTACCACCGGCAATATATAGACATGACTAGTGTCTGCTCGCGACTTCGTATGCGTTGATTTTAGACAGAAACCTACCATTTTTCCGTGTTAAAAAGTATCCTATGTGTAAATCTAGGTAATAAAATATCTGTGTGCCAAATATCACCCAAATCCGACCAGCCGTTTATGTGTGATTGCGTAACATCCAATCATCTGAACATCCAAACATAGAATAAATATAAATATAAAATATTAGTAGGATTGTGCCTCGTTGGTCTAGTGGTAAAGTGCATCGCTTTGTGATCACGAGGTCCTGCGTTCAAATCCTAGGTTGGACAAATTAAGTTTTTCTAACAAAAAAAAAACTTCCAGTATGAGCCTGGAGTCTGGAATTGTGCCCAGTATAATAGGCTCGCCCCCTATCACATGGGACCTAACATCGTCGGAGAAACGTGGGTGTACTCAGTACACCTCTGTCATCCCCGCTTGGGAAATAAAGGCGTGTGTCGTTTTTTTTTTAAATACGGTAATGTACACGTCATTACAATATGTTTTTTTTTCAATTTATTCAATACCTTAGCCAATTAAGTAAGTAGGCAATTCCATTGAAGTCTGAAACATTTTTGAGGCATCAATAAGGTTTATTCACGGGGGACATAGAGTATAATGGTTATTATTTCAATCAACTAAGTGCTTTTAGAATATTCTGCTGGCTGTAAGAATGAGCACATAATATAAATTATAAACTAAAATCTTGGAGTCTTACTCAATAATGTAGTAAAGTATGGATTCTAATCTATTCTTATTCAATATGAGATATATTTTTTGATATTGGGTTTTTTTATCGACAAAGTTAGAGTGATTACCTGTCTAGAGCTAGGACGCATTGAGATCCAATATTGGCATTTTAATGTGCAGATTAGAATGAGCAAGTTGTTTTAAGTCAATGTCGTAAAGTGACATTATTGTGTAAAAACAGATGAACACCGACACGCCTATATTCCCCAAGCGGTGGTGGCAAAGGTGTGCCGTGTACACCCAAGTTTCGCCGACGATGTTAGGTTTTATTTAATAGGGGGCGACCCTAATGACATATACCGGGTGCAATTGCAGACTTCAAACCCATACTGGACTTTTTTGATTAAAAAACTAAATTTGTCTGACCTAGGATTTGAACCCAATACCTCGGGATCGCAAACGATGCGATTTGCCACTAGACCAACGAGGCACCCTACGAGTAAAGATACTACTAATATTATAGTATCCTATTATGTCTGTGCATCAGATCGTTGAAAGTAGTAAATTTAAAATAAAAAAAATTGCAAGGATTTTAATTATCCTTGACACAAACACTATTTTTCAGTATTTTTCAGAATCGCATTTTTAATATTTTCTACCTTCTTCAAGTTTTCTATTGCGTGAAGCTATAAAAACCATCTGCGACCAACAGAATTAAAAAAATTTAAATATAAAAGTTGGATGCTCTTAACAAAGTGCTCATAGTTAGGTATGTGATCTTTACGTCAAAATATTTGTGTATTTTTTTGCTATCGATTGATATTATATACACCGTCACACCTATATTCCCCAAGCGGGGGTGGCAGAGATGTACTAGTACACCCACGTTTCGCCAACGATGTTAGGTTTCATGGAATAGGGGGCGAGCCTATTGCCATATACCGGGCACAATTCCAGACTCCGGACTCGTACTCGGAAGTTTTCATTAGAAAAACTACACTTGTCCGACCTAGGATTTGAACCCAGGACCTCGTGATCACAAAGCGATGCGCTTTGCCACAAGACCAACAAGGCAGATATTGTTCGTAGATAGAGATTTTATTATTTATAGAATGCGTCTCCAATTTTAGCACCCATTGTATAACGAACATATGTATTTGATAAAGAGCGGATTGCATTGCTGTTTTAATTAAAAACTGTACAACGAGAGGTTGACATTTATTGTTACTCCACCAACCTAAAAGTAGTGAAAAGTTTTTTGAATGTATGTTATTTATTTCTTTGGTACGGTTTTTATTTAGACTAAGCAGTTTGATGGATTTTTACGTAGAGGTCTAGTTAGATTCGTCTTGGTTTTGGAACTTGATATAGGGTATATTATCCTATGGAATAATTTCGATTTTATCTTGCAATCCACAATGTAGGTCAGTATTTTAATATGGCGGCTGTTAATTATAAAATATTTTGATTTTAATAAGAGCTAGTAAATAGACAATTCTCAATAAGTACATAATATATATAAACTGTTAATACTATTTTGTCCTTTTCTTTTTTTGCCAAAAGATGTTCACTACAGAAAAACAATTAAGATTATGTTTAAAAAAGCCTATTTTGTGACATATCACGAATTAATAAAATGAGAAAAAAACCCTTTTAGCCATATTTGATGCAGTCGGTTATTTTTTTTATTATATATTTTTGTTATTAATAATGCAAGATCACAAATAAAATATTGACGGAGGTTATTTATTAAAAGCGCCTATTACACAAACAATGACAGGCATAGTTCAAAAACACAAAGTGTCTAGTATTTTTCTTTTGAAAAGGTTTTCAGCCGTTCTCTTATTGGAAGGCAAACACGGGAAAATTGTAAAAAGATATTTCGAGGCTAAAAAGGCGGAAAGTTAGAGAAGTTTTGAAGAGCTGTGTGCCATGCGGTGCGGCAGGCTCGGTCAAAATTTGAAGGCAACTTTGAATTTGTGCTGAAGAATAGAATATGTTGACGTCCTAAACTGAATGTCTTCGTTTCACAAGTGTAAGTTACACGGTGTAAAGGGTAAGCCAGTAAAAAATAGGATCGTACGTGTTAGAAAAATATTGCATTTTTCAAAGTATGGTAAAGGTAAACGTAAGTTTAAATGTATGCAACCATCTTTATTTGCAATTTTTACCATCCAAGTTTTACACATTAATTTTTAGGATAAGATGCAATATAAAATCCTTAATTTCACCTACGTTTGAAAATGCATGCTGTATAGAGGGCATTAATTTTGAAAATGTATCTATCTACCTATCAGAAATTTTGAAAATTTATCCATCTACCTATCAGTATGATGATGGCGGCCACGTGCGTGATGATATTGACATCTGATATTGAAATCATATTTTGAAAATCTTAATCCAGAATAGACACAATAGAACGTGTTTTATCTGAAGGGCAAGTCAAGAGTCTCCGTAACCGTTGAGCGTGTATGAGACGAACTATGAGTGTGGAGGAAGCCAGAGGTATGTAAGGACAGAACCTATTGAAACTCTGCACTCTCTGCCTACCCCGCAAGGGATCTGGCGTGATGATATAGATAGATAGATTTAATCAAAATCTAGCTATAAGTCTTTTTACCCTATTAAGGTAATAATAATAATAGCCCGCAGGGCAGCTTGTGGCGAGTTGTTGGTGAGTAACGATACCACGGACCCGAGTGCTTCAGAGAGTCGGTCAGGGCCCCCAACTCGGCGTGTCTTCGTCGGTAGAGTGGAAAGCGAAGGGTCTCTCGGCTTTGGCTAGCCTTAATTGGCCGTCCAGAGAGGAGCCGTGAGAGCTATATCGACGTAGGAAGATAATGCGGTCTTACGTCGATGTACTCCAGGGGTGGAAGTGTTAAAGGGCATAACGCCGCGAGTAACTTCGGAGAAAGCGCAGCATACCTCTCTACACCCCTCAGCCGCTCACACCGGTGTTGCCCTCAGTTGTCCTAGGACGACCGTTTGAGGGCCCATCTAGTAAGCGGCGAGTCACGGGTAATTAGGTATCACTAATTATGGCCGGTGTCCGTCCCCTTTGAAATAGTCCCTTTCCTCATTTACATAGCTCTTATTTTCTTTCCATAATTTACAATATTCCTTGCACCTGCCGGGGTCAGTTCGCTGGTTATGTTTCTTCATTTTCAGAAAGTGATCTCAGCAGGTGGTTCTAATACGACCAGTAAGAGATTCAACATGGGGAGGCCAGTCCAACCGCTCGTAAACCACGACACCGAAATATCGAGTACTAGATACTCGTGTTATCGGAGCACAAGGACTTACTTGTTTAACAATCACAAGCATGTGCAATGAGACATGTGGATATTGCTGGCGGAGCAGCAGAGTTTGGCAAGTAGAAACGCAGATATTTGGTTTTGTCAATATTTAGAGTCAGTAAGTTTTTGGATATCCATTGCTGAGTCTCTCGCAAAGCATTCTCGGCCACACTATTTGCTTTTTGCCAGTCTTTTTCATACACTAATAAGGCTGTTTCATATTGCAATGATCGTTGACATAAATCAAAAACAATATTGTACCGAGAATGCTTCCCTGCGGCACTCCGTAATTAATCGTTGCCTCCTCACTTATAAAAGTATCAATTTTGACTGCCTGACTACGATTAGTTAAGCAATCTCTAAAAATATCTAAAGATAAACCTCGAATTCGAGTGTGATCCATTTTGGACAAAAATATGGGAACTGAAACCGTGTCAAAAGCTTTTGATATATCCAAAAATATCCCATAACATGTATAGCCGCTATGTAGTTTATTTTCAAGTACCTCAGTAAACCTAGCTACCGCATCTTCGGTAGACACACCAGAACGAAAGCCATACTGGTTCTTAGAGATTATGTCATATGTGTTGAGATAGCTGGTTAAGCAGTTATTTAATATGCGTTTGAGTAACTTAGACATAGTGCTAAGTACTGATATGGGTCTATAGCTTGTGACACAGTTCCTGTCGCCATTCTTATATATAGGCGTGACCAGGGTTTTTTAAGGCTATTCGGAAATACGCCAGAGTTTATTGAGGGATTACATATAGTATAGATACATCACCAATACGTAACTTAATAAGTAACTTTAATTAATGAAGATAACCAGCAGTTTGTTTCTTTTATTAAGGATGTGGCGTAATAATAGAATTATATGACAAGAAAGTCATATCATTCAACATGACTATTTAAGCTAACTACAAGGAAAATCCCTGAACCCCCATATCGACTGTAAAATCAAATTTCGGAGCTAACATATCGCGTGGAAGTCGAATTTTCTCGTTAGCAGCATCGCAGTAATTGCTAGTGCGAAAATTCATTAAATTTTTATGGCGAGCGAAACGATCTGTGACACCAATCACGTCGGGACAATGAAACGTGGCTGAAATAAAACCAACGTACACAGAATATTAAATGTTTCCTGTAATTTAAGTATATAGACGATACTTTTTAGCGAAGTTCTACATTTTTCTTAATACAAAAACCATCCTTTGGTGTATTCACCTAAATGTGTTTTTTGTTACACACAAAACAGAAGCATGGTCATATTCCAAAGAAGTGGACTAAAATGGTAACAAACTTATATCCTTGAAAGTCTAAGCGTTTTCGAAAAATACCAGCATGTCTTTTATAATTAAAACAGAAAACGTAGCCCCACTGTAGGGTTTATTATTCCTATATCGTGGGTGCGTTTACAGACACAAAATTCACATACAAATACTTCAAGACGCAAACAAATGTTTTTGGGTCACACAAAGTTTTTTTTTCTTCTTTAATAAAATGTAGCTCAACACTAGGATTTATTCCTGTGTCGTGGGTGCGTTTACAAACATGATAATTCACATACACAAATACCCGGACCGGAACAAGTAATTGTGGATCACACAAAGATTTCCCGTGTCCCGTGCGGGAATCGAACCCGCGACTACTGGACACAGTGGGCGGAGCGGCTTTAGCTCTTAACCACTGCGCTAAATCGACCGTCAAGATTTGTATCGTGGGATCCCACCTACAACTACTCGATACAGTGGACGGCGCGGTCTACGTTCTTAATCACTGGATTAAGCATTCATACGCGTGTTTAAGATTTGGTCAAAAAGCCGACGGAACGCGACTGGAGCGCAACGGAAGCGCTTGGCTACATTCCTTCGTAACGTTTGCCGTTGTGTCGAGCGGGGCTGCACTGTGTGGCGTGTCCCGTACATTTCAGTACCCGTACAATTCCCCAAGCCGTGCCACCGTCGCGCTCCCGTCGCGTTGCGTCGGCCATGTGGCGCAACATTTAAAATTGTCTACATATAAAACAAGATACGGTCATATTTTCCAAGGATCGGACCAAAAGGCGTGACGAAATGGTATCCTAGGACGACCAAGAATTATTTTTTGTATTTACACCTTTATCTTTGGGCTATTTCAGTTTAATCACTTCGGTAATATCACCTAAGCCATCAAAGGCGACTATTTAGTATCCAATGATCGACCATCGGTAAATCATCCAGGTGATTTTATTCCACTCGTTTTTTTATACTTTTGGCATTTTATAATCACCCACGGACAAAACACCTAGGTTACAAAATTCCACCCGTTTTTTATCTGTTTTTTTTAATACAATATTTTCAACTACGACCAAATCACTCTAGTGATTATATTTTGTATAATAAACGTTAACTTTGGTTAACATTTTAAAAACACCTGAACAATCAAATAAAGCTTAGAAATACACTGAAATAAATTATTTATCTTGGCCCTTCTCTCCTCTTTAGTCGGGGCTTGAAAGCAGACACAATATCGTTAATAATGTAAGGTTTTTTAAACGCTGGCCGCCGTTAATGTCGGGCACAAATCACCTTTACATTAGAGGACAATAGGACGTGACTTTTACCTCAAAAGGACTATGCTATTCTTCATCTTCGTCTTGGAAAAATGTATGTATAAATGGATTGTCGATTAGATGGAAAAATACCAAAGGTACATACATCTATGAACTTCGATTCGTTGTGTTGTCCTTTGTACACTAAGTTATCCTTTCCACAATAGATTGTTTTAATTCAAAAACGAGTGGTAAATAAATTTAGGTAAAAATAAATAAACAACGACCCGTTGTTACTTCGCAGTAACATACAGATAATAATTTAGCATTAAAAAGATTTTTTTTCTACTAGGGCTCTTTACGTGTCATTCAGCAATAAGACATAAATAAGAGCACGCTTTCTCTAGGTAAACGCAACGCGCAACGCTCTACGCAAGTAAAAATTACCTTAATTGGATTTTATTGAATATCAGACATACATGTCAAATGTATCCAATGTTCGAAGTCCCATAGCGGATATAAAAAGGTCCCACAGGAGGGTCTTATTCATGCTATATTTTAATTTACCCTTTGGTAGACTTTCACTTGAACACACATGTATTCATATGACACTTTAAGCATCAACTAACCCGTACCAACTAGTTTATATTAAATTATATCAAATGAAAACGTATCTGAACTACGCCCAGCTCTACCTCAGCCTCAAAGTATATTTAAAATTGAATATATGTATCGTTTCACTGGCTCCAATTAAGGCTTCAACGTTCTGAATCATAATAGCTGCTGTCGGCGGAGATTGTGAATAATTTCTCGTCAATTACTCTTGGAACCGGATCCACAATAATTGAACAAAGGGATTACACGGAGAAAAATTCCAGGTATTATGTTTTAGTTCTTCTTTAACATTCCGTCAAAAATATGATGCTTGTAATAGAAAAAAAAATGACAATTGAATTGTTGTTGTCTCATCAAGTTTTCTAGCAATTAGAATCGACTTTATAATCTCTGAATAAGAACTTTAGCATTTGATTTTTTTATGCTTTTATTGCTCTATCTATCTTTATCGTTATCTATCTATATCATCACGCCAGTTTCTTTGTGGGAAAGGCAGAGAGTACGGAGTTCCAACAGGTTCTTTCCTTACTGACCTCTCTGGCTTCCTCTTCTCTCATAGGTCGTCTCATACACGCTCGCTGGCTACGGAGACTCTAGATTTGTCCTTCAGATAAGACTCGGTCTATTTGGTAATGGTAAGATAGTCTAGGTCTTCCCCGGTACCTACATCCTTTATTATTACTATGAAATTATGAAGAAAGCGAATAAAGAAGTAAACAAAACGCATTTTCGCTCTAGCAGCCGGCAATAGGCTCAAATCTTGTTTATATTATTCTGGTACTGTATGTAACTTTTTCTATCATATGTGGTAGCACATAGTTATACATGGTGTAATTTTAGTCGTCCTGCAGCGAAAGCCTAGGTGATGTATCCAATGCCTACTGTTCACGGGTAATACAAATAATGAAAAAAGAATACTACAATAAGTAACATCTCCATAACAATACTAATTTAGTGCATTAAAATCATTCACCGTTCGTTACTCACTCGAAACTCAGTGCGTAATTCACTGTGTGTGCAAAATAATCTATATTTGTTTATAAATCCAGCGATATCGTGCAAAAGCTGAAATATTATCGTGCAGTAATTGCTATCTCAAAGTTTAGTGATGTTGTTTTAATAAATACACACTATTTAACATCGATATTTTAGTGAAAAACGTCCAACGTTTGACATTTGTGTCATTGCAGTGACCTTGTTAATGTGTCTTTGATTACAAGCTCGAGCTTATGCAAATCACCTGCTAGTTAGTGTAAATTAAACACTAACATAGTGGTCCCTTATTTCAACAATTAAATTTAATAAGGCGTAGCGGATTGTTCTGGCTACCACCTTTTTACCGCTTAGAGCTGTTCCGACGAACCCCGGTTCAAATCTCACTAGGAAGAAGTTATTTGTGGATTCTACTAAACTAATAATTTTTGGTTTTATTCAAACTATATTGCAAAAGGAACTGCAAATAAATATTAAATATAATGTCTTCACCTGACACTAAGTTGCAACATCAGGATACCGTATCGAATAGTCCGACTTTGGTTAGCTTTAAGCCAAAGAAGAATCGTAAACAAAGCAAACCACGAACAAAATCCGATAATATTGTGGCACTCGGTCGAATTGATTACCGCAGAGTTAAAAGGTACACTTCCAGCATTTCAAGTCAGCATTTCTAAGATATCAGACAATGTGATAAATATTAAAGCAGATTTAGCTACCCTTAATCAAGTTTCCACAGAGATTAGAAATGACGTTAATGTTCTCCGCTCAAAACATACTGCTTTGGAACATCGTATATTGGATATGGATAAGAAATGCAAAAGCTTATCTGAAGAAATCAGTGATCTTTCAAATTCCTTAAAGTTTAGTGATATCGAATATGATAAAATAAACCAACAAATTAAATCAATGGAAAAAGCAGCCCACTTTAATGCCGATACACAGTCTATTCTGACAGACCTGGCGGCCACAGTTGATAATATGGAACAAAAAAAAAAGAAATTGCAATATAGAACTGTGTTATGTTCCTGAAAGGCGCTACGAAGATTTGAGGTTGAGGATGGAAAATTTAAGGTCAAGAATAAAATGCACTATAAATAAACAGGACATACTATCCAATTCTCATTATAACAATGACTAATAATTTAAGTATAGTATAGTACCTACTATTAAAACTGTAGGAGAATTCGCACTAAACTGGATAATTTTTATATGAATATTTTGTCTGACTGCTACGATGTCATAATACTCTCTGAGACTTGGCTGGTATCTGAAATATATGATAATGAATTTATTGATCAGCGATATGTAGTTTATAGGTGTGACCGAGATCGAGTAGCTACAAATAAAATAGATGGAGCAGGCACGCTTATTGCTATATTAAGAGAACTTCGCCCATTGTTAGTTCACATTTGCCCGTCTTTAAATTCGTATATTGAGCACGTTACTCTGCGTCTCCCGTCTTCTAATAAAGGCAAATATTATGTAATCAGTGCAGTATACGCACCGCCTAAAACACCTGAGGATGTATATGTTGAACACTTTTACTTAGTTGGTGACTTTAATTTTCCAGATATTGAGTGGATAGCACATGATTCAGGCCAATTATGTCTTGGTGTTCTTCAATATGCAACTATTTGAAAATTTTCATGTCATTACATAATTCATATCAGTTGAATTCCATAAAAAATTCAAATGGTAGAATCTTGGACCTGGTCATCGTGATTCGGATCAGTGCGCTGTAAATACCCCCACCGATACTTTAATTCAACCTGATGACTACCATCCACCGTTAAGAATTTTAATTTCCTATCGACCTGCTCATTTAAGTATGATACGCAATCCAATAAAAAAAATTTACTATTATAAGGGTAACTTCGAAAATATTAAACGCGATCTTGCTTTAATAAACTGGAGGGATGCTTTTTCTTACTTGTCCCCGGATGACTGTGTCACTAAATTTTACAACATCATCTTTGGTTTAAATAAACTGCACATTCCTCTTACGTATTCCGAACCACGTGGTTACCCTTCATGGTTCACACGCTCTCTTATACATATACACAAGTGGTTAAAGTGGATAATCTTCTCGCTATATGGATCTAGATTTAGTACAGAATCCAGAAACTGTTACAATAGATATATAAGCGGTGTGGAACATAGTATAAAGAGAAATATCAAACACTTCTGGACGTATATCTCTAATCGCCAGTCTAGTGCTAGTATTGCTTCCACTGTATTATAAAAATAAGTCATCAACTAGCCCGGAAGAAATTTGTAATTTATTTAGTAACTTTTTCCACTCTGTTTATGAGCCTGCTTTAACAATTTGTACTACTGGACCTGTGGATTATTCTGTAGATAGTTGTCTCATAAGTAACATAATAGATAGATAGAGATAGAGTACTCTTTATTGTACACCAGTGATATTAACAATTAATTACATACAAGAAAAAAAATAGGTACAATTGGCGGTCTTATCGCTAAAAGCAATTTCTTCCAGACAACCAATGTATTGGAAGAAGCAACATACGGAATAGGGCAGTTCTGGTGGCGTACACGTACATTTTACTTACATACATATCATAGTTATAATACAACATTATATACATATATATATACACATATAATACTATGCAAATATATAAATATATCTTACACACAATACAGAGAGGGTGCAATGAAAAATTTATAAATGAAGAACGTGGTGGTGAACCATATTTTTAAAGGAAGTCGTTGGCGACTGTGCACGACGGACTGTTACAGGTAATGCATTCCACAAGCGAACGGCTTGATTAGAAAAGGATTTATCGAAGTAGTTGGTAGAATGCATTGGTGTTTTCAGCCTTAGGTTCTCCGATGACCTTAGAAACCTTGAATGTGTGTCGTGAAGGAATTCAAATCGTTCTTTGAGGTAAGTGGGAGATGTTGGATTAAATAAGATATTATAAAGAAGAGATAATATGTGAGCATAGATAGATATATTCTGCCCTAAACAAGTGTTAAACACCCTAACAAGCTTAGACGAGTCGAAAGGGCCGGGTCCTGATGGTATACCTCCACTTTTTCTCAAGCGCACAGCTCAGAATCTGTGTATACCACTGCAAATTATATTTAATAAATGTTTATCTAAAGGAGCTTACCCCGATAGATGGAAGTGCGCAAATATAACTGCGGTTCACATAACAGCTGCAAAGGATGATGTGGAAAACTACCGTCTGATATCGATATTGTCGCCTTTGTCGAACCTTTTTGAAAGACTAGTACATGATACAGTGTATCCAATATTCCATAAAAGTATAATACAACAACAGCACGGCTTTGTAAAGCAAAGATCTACGTCAACCAATTTGGTATCTTTTATGGACTACTAGTTTAATAATATGAATTCTCGCATACAGGTGGGCACTGTTTATACGGACTTTCGGAAAGCTTTCGATAAAGTCGACCATAACTTGCTACTTCACAAAATAGCATATAATGGTATTCGAGGTGACCTATTGCGATGGTTTTCTTCCTACATCCACAAAATGGACCTAGCGAGTAGTGATCAACGGTTTTCACTCTGAGACTATAACCGTAACATCAGGAGCACACCGTACCGCAGGAGTCGAAATTGGGGCTTTTATTCTTTATAATATATATAAACGACATTGATGACTGTTTTAAACATTGGAAATTTTTATTATACGCAGATGACCTAAAAATATTTAGACCCATTAAATGTTCATACGATTGTTTTCTTTTCCACGAGGACCTAAATAGGTTTGAGAACTACAGTACCAATAATAGACTCCAGATTAGTATTTCTAAGTGCTGTTGTATCAGTTTCACTAAGAATCATAACGTCTTTCGGTATCTGTACTCTCTAAATAATATAACTTTGTCCAGAGTGTCCTTAGTTCGTGACTTGGGGGTTTTACTTGATGAAAAGCTACATTTAGATACCCATATTAATAAAATAGTATGCAATGCCTATCGCATGTATAGTCTTGTTATGAGAGCAGCCAAGGATTTCAAGAAACCGAATACCTACACATATTTACATAATTTTTTTATTAGATCTCAACTTGAATATGCAGTGATGGTGTGGAATCCCTATTATAATAAATATATAGACATTGTAGAAAGAGTTCAGCAAACATTTTTAAAGGCAATGGAATACCGTTGTTCATCCAGTTATATTTCCGACCCATACGGTGAATTACTCGAGAAATATAATTTACAAACATTATACAATAATGTGTATGATTGCTTAGATATTTGTAACAAATTATGTTATCTGGTACCTACAAGAAGTTTGGTTCGAGAAGCGCGCACACGTCTTGTATTTGCCGTTTCTTCATGTAAAACTAACGCTGGTGTGCGTGCTCCTCTACGGCGTTTTACCACCAACTATAATAAGTAATTTTATTACCTTGACCTATTCGCACTCCCCGCACGTCAACTTAAAAACGCCCTCATAAATTCTATTGGTGACAAGACAAACTTTAAGTAATAGCACATAAAAGCACAGTTAATTGCCTTTTATACTTACCTACATGTATTTACAATGTACGGCTTCTTTTATTAACATTTTTTTGTATAATCTGTGGATAACGTAGTTGGCTACACAGTTAATTTGCCTTTGTTAAGCTTACTATTTTAGTCATCATATTGTGTAACTGTTTGTTGTCCTAAATAAATAAAATAAAATAATAAAAATTAAAAACCAAGCGCAAATTGACATTGAGGGGCGGCACGGCTCGTCAGCTGGCTTGTAGATACCTTCGGTAAGCCCGATTTTCACCCTAGCTATGATAATCGGATAGGTCAGTAGGTTGATGTTAGTTATTGAAGTGTTCTTTTATTCATTTTTTATTACCAGTGAATGAAGACATTAGATACATTGCCTGGGCTTTCGCTACAGGACGACTAAATTAACACCGTGTATAAAGGACAACACAGAATGTAACGGGAGCACAAAACACGAATGAGTTAAGAAAATGTGTTTCAACAGTCTACATATACCCCAACGGTGCAGTGCATGGCGAGCTCGCTCTGTATTGGCAAGTTTACCAATTGTGCCTTATTGATCATTTTCTAAACACATCCCTTCTTGAATACTTAATGGTCGCGACTACATGTATGTATAGTTTAAACACTTCGTATAGTATCAAACTAAGTCACTCCATCTTACCAAACATACAGGGCCCTTATTCGCTGTGACCAAACGCGGCGCGTTACGAAAACTTAGTGATTTTATCGCGTAGTAGTATTTTGTCTGTTGCGATAGACTTATCTACCAATTAAGGCAACCCTAGCTTAGGTTAGGGTCCAGTCTGTCCCGACGACCTCAAAAAGGTCGCTGGGACAGACTGGATGCGGAAGGCGGAGGACCGTGTGCAATGGCGCGTGTTAGGAGAGGCCTAGGTCCAGCAGTGGACTACGATAGGCTGATTGACTGATTGATTGATTGATAGCTTAGGTGTGGTATAACCACTCATCGGATTTGACTCGAGGTAAGTAACAGGTAAGCTAAAGGCGTGCCCTAAGTCTCTGGAGTATTCAACTATCCAATTTAGTTAAAGCAAGTCTCTAATAGATTGCATCAAGCTGCCACAGCATTGATATGATTTACAATGGATCACGCATGTTGTGCTAACCCCGGTTTATGGGAGATGATAAGAAGCTACACTAAGTTTTACACTTACGCTTTACACTTAATCGTCAAAAAATACGAAATTGCATATAGTTTTAGTTAATTAGCAGCGTTAGAAGCGTTCCTTAAAACGTTTACAAAAGAATCTTTCTGAAGAGTAAACTTATATATTCTAAAGCTTTTAAAAACAAATCTAAAAAAAGAACCAAGTTTAGTATGAAGACTGCCTCGTTGGTCTGGTGGCAAAGCACATCGCTTTGTGATCACGAGGTCCTGGGTTCAAATCCTAGGTCGGACAAATGTAGTTTTTCTAACGAAAAATTCCCAATATGAGTCCGGAGTCAGGAATTGTGCCTGGTATATGACAATAGGTTCGCCCCCTATTACATGGGACCTAACATCGTCGGCGAAGCGTGGGTGTACTCAGTACACCTCTACCACCCCCGCTTGGGCAATATAGGCGTGACGGTGTTTAGAATGAAGAACGCGTGCTTATAAAAAATTTGAAAGTAGATGCTATAGAAGTTCTATAGAAATTTCGCGCTTAAGATTTACTCGCATCTCGACATATTTCCTCATAAAATCAATTGTACCAAATATAATACATATATATATATATATATATATATATATATATATATATATATATATATACAGTGTAATTCGTGTCTGAGATTTTTGAAAATCCGGAACACCGAATGAATCTACCGGCCAGCTGAGCCGTACCGCCCCTCAACGTCATTTTGGGCTTGGTATACATTGATCAAATATAGTATGTATCTAATTCTCGCTTCACGACGGCACCACTTAATGCAGGCAAAAGTGGACGCAGGTAAAAATTCTAAAAAGTGGGTATGTATGTGCACCTATATGTGTATGTTCCCTAACGGTACTCCAGTGTCATATAGAATACCATTACACGATTTTATTATGAAGTAATCGTAGCACACCGCGTTTGGTCATAGCGAATAAACACCCAGCTGATTTGCGCCCACATACGGCCTGCGTTTGTTTTACGACGCAGTTCCTGTCCAGATAATTCGGCCTCCTGTCGGTCAAATCATTACATATTCTGGTCACCGTATGAACCATTAGCAATGAAAGTAAATGAGAAGAATTTTACCGTATTACAAAGAAGGAGCAATTTGTGTATTCGTTTTGCAGGAACGGTAAAATTGTGGCTTTTCTTCATGAGGACACACTCGTATGCATCTGTATGTATCATCACGTCAGATCCCTTGCGGGGTTAGCAAAAAGTAGTTCACTCGTTTGTAAATAAAGTAAAATTTATTTCACATCAATCAATTAGCAAACAATTAGCAAAACTACGGAGATAGCTTCTTTTGCTATCTATATTTAGCCATCTATCCTGCTTAAAATCGATTTGGTGAAATATTTATAATCACGATCTATTTAATGTATTTTATGAACAAGTTAAGAGTTATAAAATGAAATAAATAAACACCGTCACGCTTATATTCCCCAAGCGGAGGTGGCAGAGGTGTAATGAGTATACCTACTTTTTGCCGGCGATGTTAGTTCCCATGTAATAGGTAAAAAGACTATGGCACAATTTCAGACTCCGGACTCATACAGGGAATTTATTTATATATTTACTACGGACTTGTAATAATATGGTACTACGGAGCTGCTTTGATGATGGAGTTGAAAGGTGGCCATAGAATTATGTGAACTATAACGTAACCCCTTCCTGTTTAGGCTTGTTAGATTGGTATTAACAAATACTATAAACCAGATAGTGTTCAGGGTCTGATGATTTACTGAAAGTTAGTCAATAGAATCTAACCTAATTACTCAATATAATCCCGTCGTGTTTGGGCTCGTTGGATTTGCCTTGATGAGTACTTTTTAGGCCCGGATGGTGTCTGAGGTCTGATGATAGAGCCGGAAGGAAGCTATAGGAACTCCTCAACTAAACAACATATGTTCGTTATGATTTTGCTGAAAAAGCTTGTTTTTAAAAAGGTCTTATTAAAGTAAAATGTTTACCACTTTTGTTACTAACTGTACAAACAAAAAAATGTCATCTTCGTTTTTCGTGTTTGTTCCGGTCAACTCGTGTCAGTGGGTCGGGGCGTGATTTAAATAATTCCCGTAAATGGACATTGTTTATGTGGATGTGGGTTTAGGACATAAGGGTGACACAAAAATTTGGCGAGTGTGCTCAAACAATTAATTTTTACTCTTATTTTTAAAAAAAATATTTGGTCTGGTGACTGCCTCGTTGGTTTCGTGGAGAATAATGCGCATAGCGATGTGAGTTTTCGATGCAAAAATTTTCAATGTCAGTCCGAAGTCTGGCATTGTGAGTTAACATCGTCGGCGAAAAGTGGGTGTACATAGTACACCGCGGCCAGCCCAGCTTGGGAAATATAGGCGTGACGGTGTGTGTAATTACATTCTCTTTTATAAAACTACTAGTTTCTGCCCGCGGTTTCGTCCGCGTTGCCTTTAGACAAGAATCTTACATCCGGGATGAAAAGTATGTTTATCCAGGTAATAAGGTATCTATGTGCCAAATTTCATCTAAATCCATTCAGCTGTTTCGTTCGTGGTTGAGTAACAAACATCCAAACATACAAACTTTCACATTTATAATATTAGTAGGAAGTATGGATTAAGAAACAATAGCAAAGCAATAATTACGTAAACCCTTTGTATGAAATGAATTACAGTGTTAATTTTGTTTTAATATATTATATTGACAGTTTAATCAAAGCCATTTTCAGGTTTGAAAATTATTTTACTCACAAAATTCTCGGAATGTTCGCATAGGCCGTTTAATTGCTATAATAATAATAATAATATCAGCCTATACTGCCCACTGCTGTGCAAAGGCCTTCTCTCACAAATCAAGGTGAGAGATATTAGGTCATACTCCACCACGCGGACCCAGTGCGGATTGGTGGAGGCAGGTTTGTGGCCACCTGCTGTTGGAACTTATCAAGCCGCCTTTAATGCTTCCAACTCGGCTTAACGACTACCACATTAAGTGGTAACCGGGACCAACGGCTTAACGTGCCTTCCGAAGCACGGAGACGCTCGAATATGAAAATGCCACAAACGGTCACCCATCTCAGGCCGACCGATTCGAACGCTGCTTAACCTTGGTGATCGGTAAAAACACCGCGGTCGCACAGCGCTACGATCGCCTCGGAATTTTGTTATAAAATCAAGAATCAACGGAATTTTGTTACGAAGTTTAATTGCTAAAACAAAATAATTTATCTACTTTTATCCTTCCGTTATACGTTTGTGCGTAATCGTGAAATCCTAGATAGAACGAAATCCAATGATATTTCAACATTCGTTGGTAAAATAACGAAAATATTATTTTATTTCATACCTTAATTATCAACATTCATTTGATAAAAAGGGTGTACGTGGTCATTGTTTTGCTATTGTGTTAGTATCATAAATGTAAAAGTAATACTGTTTGTCTGTTACCTTTATGCCTAAGTTTGTGAACAGATTTTTATAAAATTGGCAAGGAGAAAGATTCATCATGAGGAAGGAAATATCATATCTATTATCGCGAACAAAAATTCAATGCCGAAAAAGTCGTGGAAAATAGTTAGTTTGTATTAATAAGCAATTCACGGTGTACTGTAAAACTATATTTGATTTGATTGGTTGTCTGGAAGAATTCGCTTTTAGCAAAAGGACCTCCAATTGTGCATACATGTATTTAATAAGCTTTGCGTTTGTTAATTTGTAATTTCACTGATGTACAATAAAGAGAACTCTATCTACGGACCGTTTGGTTCAGTAATTGAGAGCTTGAGTCGCCCCGCCCACTGGATTCAGAAGTCGCAGGTTCGATTACCGCACAGGACAAACCTTTGTTTGACCCACAAATATTTGTTTCGGTCTGGGTGTTTGTGTTTGTGTATGAATTTCACGACACAGTAATTCGTAATGTGGGGCTACGTTTTATAAAGAAATTTAATAAAACAGTATTAAACGCAAGAACAGACAGTAGTTGGTTCTTGATCAAAAACCGAAACACCTCCTCCTATTTTTAGATTTATGATTAAGATTGATGTAAAAAATCTGTTATTTGAGCCGGGAAAATTGGTTTATCGATTAATCGATTTTAAATCGACATGCTTAGTACTTGATGTTATTATGCAGTGAGATAGGTGTTCTAAATAGCTATGGCAAAACCAACTATAGATCCGCAGATACATTGGATATCCATTTGTTTCCCAAACAAAAGCACGCCCCGGGTTCCAAGGCTGTACAACTGAACAAACATTTTAGTGAATACCAAACTATACAAATTCTATTTCATTTACGTGAAATGTACACGGCACTCTGTTTTCTGATACATTTTGATGAAAATTTGTATAAACTACGATCTGTTTATTCGGAAATATTGGCAATGGAATCAAATAATAGACAATATTTACCTATTTTCATCATCATCCTAAGGTCAGAAAAATTAAAATAAAATAAAATAAACACCGTCACGCCTATATTGCCCAAGTGGGCGTAGCAGAGGTGAACTGAGTACACCCAATTTTCGCCGACGATGTTTGGTCCCATATAGTAGGGGGCGAGCCTATTACCATATACCGGGCAGAATTCGAGACTCCGGATATACTGAAATTCTTTCGTTAGAAAAACTACATATGTCCGACCTAGGATTTGAACCCAGGACCTCGCGATCACAATGCGATGCTCTTTGCCACTAAAAGGAATGAACAAAAAAGCATGATAGATCTGATCCTGGTTGATAACCGTCTCCGAAGCAAACTACAAGATACGCGTGCGTATAGAGGCCCCACTCTGGAATCAGACCACTATCTCGTAGTTGCGCGGTTTAGTGGTCTGTTCAGGAAGTGGAGGCACTGGCGAGAGCGTATCCCCTTCGGAGACCTTGAAAGATTAAAGGTTGAAAAGTTGCAAGATGAGAGCGTGAGGAGAATGTATGAAGACAGAGTCCGGGACAAGCTTTTGACAGCAGGCTCTTCGGACTCAAATGTAGATGAATGCTGAAATAGCCTGAAAGAGAGTTTGGTGGAATCCGCGAAAGAAGTATGTGGTTGCTCAAAGAAGCATATTACAGCAAAAGGTGATGCATGGTGGGATGCGGAGTTGCAAAGCTCCGTAGAAAGTAAGAAGAAAGAGCGTGGCAGGAGTCCCTACAGATTGGTGCCGCGCAGTCATAGTACCCTTGTATAAAGGCAAGGGTTCACAATATGACTGCGCCAATTACAGAGCCATCAGTTTGATCAGCTTGGCAGCCAAAGTGTACGGTAAAATTATTGAACGGAGAATGCGCGTGAAGTCCGATGGAATGTTGTGCGAGGCACAAGGGGGTTTCAGGTCTGGAAGAGGATGTTCGGATCAAGTCTTCGGACTCCGCAACATCGTAGAGAAGCATCTGGCAGTGGGCCGGAAGGTTTTCTGCGGGTTTGTAGATCTGGAGAAGGCATTTGACAGAGTTGTGCGAAAGAGACTTTGGGACATTTTGCCAGAGTATGGTATAGATGGCACTCTGTTGCAAGCCGTCCAGTCCACTTATGTGGACTGCAAGGCATGCGTACGGGTGGGTGGTAACAGGTCACCCTGGTTTGACGTTAAAATCGGCGTCAAGCAGGGTTGCGTGTTGTCCGCTAGACTGTTTATAATATATCTGGACAAAAGTCTTCAAAGACTGAAAGCGATGAATGAAGGTGTACAAATGGGTGACTTAGTGGTAAACCATCTACTTTATGCAGATGACGCGGTTTTAATAGCGCCAACAGCCACTGATCTGCAAACACTAGTCACAGTTATGAAAGACGACTGCATGATCAATGGCTTACACTTGAATGTGAAGAAAACCAAGATTATGGTTTTTGAAAGGGAAGAAACCAGAACGAATGTAAGGATTGTGGTTGGTAACGATGTGCTGGAGCAAGTGAATGAGTTTGTATATCTTGGATGCGCCTTCAGTAAGGATGGGAAATACACCGCTGACATAGAGAGAAGAGTGAGTGCAGGGAACAGAGTAAATGGTGCGATGGGAAAGCTACTCGGGGGCCGGCACTTAAGCCATAAGGCGCAGCTGGCCATACATAACGGAGTTCTTGTCCCAACGCTGTTATATGGTAGCGAGAGCTGGGTATGTAAGAAGGAGAATGAAAGTAGGATAAATGCGGTAGAAATGCGAGCTCTGCGGAAGATGTGCGGAGTGAAGCTGACCGACCGCATTAGCAACAGCATAGTAAGACAGCGAGTAGGTATGAAAGATAGTATCGGTGTAAAGATGAGAAAGGGCATGCTCCGTTGGTTCGGGCATATAGAAAGAATGCCAGAGGAAAGAATGACAAAACAGATATACAATGTGAAAGTGGAAGGATGCAGGTACCGGGGAAGACCTAGACTATCTTACCACGACCAAATAAACCGAGTCTTATCTGATGGAAAAGTCAAGAGTCTCCGTAACCGGCGAGCGTGTATGAGACGAACTATGAGAGTCGAGGAAGCCAGAGAGGTATGTAAGGAAAGATGAAATAAAACTATTTTACGGATTTTATCGCGGTTTATTTTTTTATTTTTAGTTCCCGACGTTTCGAGTGCTTTGCAGCACCCATGGTCACGGGAGGGACTGAGGTGTTAGACGTCCAATAGGCATAGTTGTTCCGGGGTACCCTCAAACTTCTTAATAGCCTCGCGAACCATCCTTGGTAGGGATCGGTGTTCTTTCACGAGGATTTGTGGTCTATCAAATCTGATGTTATGGCGGGTGCGGTCAAGGACATGCTCACAGACTGCAGACTTCTTTGAGCGACGGTGTTCTTCTCTGATAGACCACAAATCCTCGTGAAAGAACACCGATTCCTACCAAGGATGGTTCGCGAGGCTATTGAAATTAAAAAACATCCTAATTTCAATAGAGAAGATGGCTGGGTGCTTCCATCGTCTTGGGATCCGGTAATTAATATAATCAAATCCAAAACCAAGCATAACACTGCAAGACCTCAAGACACCGTGAGCTCATTCTGCGTAGATCGGACCAACAACAACAAAAATAATTAAGAAGTTTGAGGGTACCCCGGAACAACTATGCCTATTGGACGTCTAACACCTCAGTCCCTCCCGTGACCATGGGTGCTGCAAAGCACTCGAAACATTGGGAACTAAAAATAAAAAAATAAACCGCGATAAAATCCGTAAAATAGTTTTATTTCATGTGTAATATTCGCGTAAATCTAAGAACTCAATATGTAAGGAAAGAACCTTTTGGAACTCTGTACTCTCTGCCTACCCCGCAAGGGATCTGGCGTGAGGTTATAGATAGATAGATAGCTAGACCAATGAGTCAGGCATCCTAAATTTCCCATTTTAATAAAATAATGTACTTTCATACCTCTATCTATCTATATCATCACGCCAGATCCCTTGCAGGGTAGGCAGAGAGTACAGAGTTCCAACAGGTTCTTTCCTTACACACCTCTCTGGCTTCCTCGTCTCTTATACTTTCATACATCATTATGTTAAATTGATACATATTCCACAAGGCCGAGTCTTATCTGATTGCCAAGTTAAGAGTCTCCGTAACCGGCGAGCGTGTATGCGATTAACTATGAGAGTGGAGGAAGACAGAGAGGTCTGTAAGTAAGAAACTTATTAGAAATCTGAACTTCCTGCGTACCTCGCAAGAAATCTGGCGTTATAATATAGATATATATTCTACGTGGACATGGTTAAAACTTAAAAAAAAAATCTTAATATCTATATTTCAAAACAAATCACAAAATCAGTCTCAATAGGAAGTAAATCGTATTTTTCGCATTATTCGTCGAATTATTCTTGTGTCGTAGGTGCGTTATTAGTATAAGCCTACCCCACTTCCCTTCCCTTCTCTCACAAATCGAGGTGAGAGAGATTACGCCATACTTCACCACGCGGACCCAGTGCGGATTGGTAAAGGCAGGTTCGTGGCCACCTGTTGTTGGAACTTATCAAGCCGCCTATAAAACTTCCAACTTGACTTTGCTTTCTGAAGCACATAGATGCTCAAATATGAAAATGCCAAACGGTCTCCCATCTCAGACCGACCGAGCCAAACACTGCTTAGCCTTGGTGATCGCCAAGATCACCGCAGTTGCACAGCGCTATAAGCACCTCGAAGGGTGCGTTAACAAATATGAATTTCAAACTTGCAGACACAAAACAATTTTTTTCTGTGTAAGGTCCCATGTCTAGTTGATCCAGGGAGCGGCCTACGCTAATGTAGGTACTTAGAAAATCTTTACTATTCCCCGTTCTGGTACATCTGTAGGCATCTATAGGTCTTTAAATATATACATATGAGAAAGACCAAATATTTGCTACCATATACCACATTCAGTATAATTCAGTAAAGACCCCAATACTGTGACGAAAAAGAAAAACAACAATAGAAATTCTTAATTCTCCTTTCCGGGGAAAACACCCATCGTTGCTTTGTCAAATAATGAAAGGCTTTATCTAAAGGTCAAACACTAAGTGTGAACAAGCTGTAATAACATTCAGTGGGGTTAATGCACACTACAAAAATATGGCACTACGTTGCTTCCGTTTTTTTGATTGCAACGCATTCTTGCCTATGGTAATAAAAATAAACTCCGTGATGCCTACATTTTCCAAGCGGGGATGGCAGAGACGTACATTTGCGCCGACGATGTGAGGTCCCATGTAATAGGGGGCGAGTCTATTACCATATACCGGGTACAATTTCGAACTCCACAACTCATACTGAGAATTTTTAGAAAAACCATACTTTGTCCGATCTAGGATTTGAACCGAGGACCTTGTGATCAGTCTTTTTTATGACTATAGATTTATAAAGCTTAGTATCTAGAAATGCTACTTATTCGGAAATATTCTTGTATGGATAACCTGACTCATCGTTTGTGGTTCGCTTGGCAATCACGTAATTCATTTAACCTCACGAGACGTGAGTGCACGTTTCACAAGATGTATGTAAATTAATATCAAATTCAAATTCAAATTATTTATTTGTGAAACATAGGTTAAAAAGGTAGTAGAGGTATGTAGATAAGTTTCATAAATTAAATGAATCTTCTATTAGAAGTGACGTGACTTGCGTGCGTGAGCGTGATTGATAAGATTAAATTCATTGAACCGATTTATTGTGAAATTAAATGTAATTCAATCTTTATTCGCTCGAGATATGGGCCATAAGATATTATTAGATTATTAAAGTGAAAACTTCTTTAGACGCGTTGGGCATTTTTTGAGTTGGGAAAAAACAATTGAACTCGCGACACTGTTACCGTTATGGACACCTCTGTATATAAGTATGTACATATATTGTGTATGTACGTACATAGATACACATGCACGTTGGCATTTTTTGAGATGGGAAAAAACCATTGAACTCGCAAGACTGTTACGGTTACCGACACGTCAGTATATAAAAAAAATCAAAAAATATTTCCTATCGATCCAAAAAATACACACGTAATTGTTCAAGTTTTCACTTCTGTCGGCACTCCCGAAGTGCCACTGTTTTTTTTATTAAACGTATCTCCACACTGGAAATTATTCCTGTATCGTGAAGTGGTTTACAAACATGGAATTCGTATACACAAATATTCAGAACGAAACCAAACATTTGTGGATCACACAAATATTTAAGGTCTGCAAGGAAAGAACCTGTTGGAACTCTGTACTCCCTGCCTACCCTACTAGAGATCTGGCGTGATGATATAGATAAATAGATAGTCAAATATTTGTCTCGAGCGGAAATCGAACCCGCGACTACTCGATCCAGTGGGTGGAGCAGCTAAAGCTCTTAACCACTAGACCAAGCTATCCTCATAATCCTACACATCTCGTATTTAGTAGATATGTAAAATTCATGACATACAATATTTAAAAATAAGAATTTCTTAAAAAAAAGGGAAAACCGACTTCCAAAAGCAAAAAAAATAATATTAGAAGTCGGTGCCGGTTAGTTATTTTTTGAATTTCAAAGACGGTTTTCAATTTTTTTTAAAGTTGCTTATTTTACAGTTTTAAGTGATGAGTGAATTAACTATATGTACAGTAATATTAAATTATTTTGCTTAGTTCTACAGTAAGGTACCCACAGAATTGATATGCATCTATGCATTCCTGCTGTTTGCCGTTAAAGAGTCCTCTGGTGTATCTTCAAAGTCCAAGGTTCAATACCGATTTTATTAAAATAAAACCACCTAGAAACTATACTAAACCCAACGCAAAAAGAATCATTTAAATCAGTTCATAAATATAGACATTATAAAAAAAACACAGACGAATTGTAAACCTCTTCCTTATTTGAAGTTAGTTAATATTCGAATTAGTTGGTACCGTACCGTACGTAAAGGATTAACATAATACCTATAATAACATAATCTATAGATGCGTATCATTCGTCGTTAACGAGTTCCCTGGTGTATCTTAAAAGTCCAAGGTCCAATGCCAATGAAATTAAAATGAAACCACCTTGTAGCTATACTGTACTCAATGCAAGAAGAATCATCACAATCGGTCCTTAATTGACGAACGTGAACATGCATTAAAAAAAAAACTTCCTTACAGACGAACATCCTCCTTTATAAAGTCGGTTAAGAGACAAGAGGCGAAGTGTCCCATTTTTCTAGTTAACCTAAACATTACATTAGGGTTAGTGGGTTCTATTGATTTAAGGCGTAATGTCGTTTGGCGCCGAGCGGCCATTTATTACGAGACAAATATTTGTTTGGCTCTACAATTTAGTAGGAGCTTCGAGAAATGTTTCCGAATTTAGTACTCATATTGTGAGAATTTACGTCTTTATTTCCTTTACTAAACATAAACCAGACGCAACAGTTGTGTTGAGAGACTTTTAGAGACTCTCTGAAAGATGAGCGGAAAAGTATTTGGGAAGAACTAATATTTACTAAGAATTTTGTTACGTAGTTGTATTTGCTTAGTACTGTACTGTATTTTTATTTGGATTACATATTTTATATATCATAAAAGAATACGTAGCGTAGATACTATGATACTTACGGTGTCCAAATGAACATGGTCTGTGGCGTTCCAGCCTCAATATACATATTAATCAAATATTAATACGAAGTGTTTGAATTAAAATAAAATATTTAATTGTCCGAGAAAGCCTTTGCTAAGTGCGATGCTAAATGATACAGTATATGCTAGTATATTTTTTATTACTTAGTAAGTATCTGGCAACTTTTTTTATGTATGTATTTAACCTTTCTGTTATCACTAAAGGTATGCAGAAAATGTGGAAATTTTTAAAAATACATCATACTTGTATTACCATATTTCCACCACCATTATTTTAACTTATAGGCAATAGGTGCCTATAAGTTAAAATACAAAACTAGATTCTGAATTTTACTTTAGTTCATCATCATCATCAGCTCAAATTAGTCCACTGCTGAACATAGGCCTCAAATGTGCGCCACACAGCCCGGCGAAAATTGGGTGTACTGAGTACACCCAATTTTCGCCGACGATGTTTGGTCCCATATAGTAGGGAGCGAGCCTATTACCATATACCGGGCAGAATTCCAGACTCCGGATTCATACTGAAATTATTTCGTTAGAAAAACTACATATGTCCGACCTAGGATTTGAACCCAGGACCTCGCGATCACAATGCGATGCTCTTTGCCACTAGACCAATGAGTCAGGCATCCTAAATTTCCCATTTTAATAAAATAATGTACTTTCATACCTCTATCTATCTATATCATCACGCCAGATCCCTTGCAGGGTAGGCAGAGAGTACAGAGTTCCAACAGGTTCTTTCCTTACACACCTCTCTGGCTTCCTCGTCTCTTATACTTTCATACATCATTATGTTAAATTGATACATATTCCACAAGGCCGAGTCTTATCTGATTGCCAAGTTAAGAGTCTCCGTAACCGGCGAGCGCGTATGCGATTAACTATGAGAGTGGAGGAAGACATAGAGGTCTGTAAGTAAGAAACTTATTAGAACTCTGAACTTCCTGCGTACCCCGCAAGAAATCTGGCGTTATAATATAGATAGATATTCTACGGGGACATGGTTAAAACTTAAAAAAAAAATCTTAATATCTATATTTCAAAACAAATCACAAAATCAGTCTCAATAGGAAGTAAATCGTATTTTACGCATTATTCGTCGAATTATTCTTGTGTCATAGGTGCGTTATTAATATAAGCCTATACTATCCCACTTCCCTTCCCTTCTCTCACAAATCGAGGTGAGAAAGCCATACTTCACCACGCGAACCCAGTGCGGATTGGTAAAGGCAGGTTCGTGGCCACCTGTTGTTGGAACTTATCAAGCCGCCTATAAAGCTTCCAACTTGACTTTGCTTTCTGAAGCACAAAGATGCTCAAATATGAAAATGCCAAACGGTCTCCCATCTCAGACCGCCGAGCCAAACACTGCTTAGCCTTGGTGATCGCCAAGATCACCGCAGTTGCACAGCGCTATAAGCACCTCGAAGGGTGCGTTAACAAATATGAATTTCTAACTTGCAGACACAAAATAATTTTTTTCTGTGTAAGGTCCCATGTCTAGTTGATCCAGTGAGCGGCCTACGCTAATGTAGGTACTTAGAAAATCTTTACTATTCCCCGTTCTGGTACATCTGTAGGCATCTATAGGTCTTTAAATATATACATATGAGAAAGACCAAATATTTGCTACCATATACCACTTTCAGTATAATTCAGTAAAGACCCCAATACTGTGACGAAAAAGAAAAACAACAATAGAAATTCTTAATTCTCCTTTCCGGGGAAAACACCCATCGTTGCTTTGTCAAATAATGAAAGGCTTTATCTAAAGGTCAAACACTAAGTGTGAACAAGCTGTAATAACATTCAGTGGGGTTAATGCACACTACAAAAATATGGCACTACGTTGCTTCGTTTTTTTGATTGCAACGCATTCTTGCCTATGGTAATAAAAATAAACTCCGTGATGCCTACATTTTCCAAGCGGGGATGGCAGAGACGTACATTTGCGCCGACGATGTGAGGTCCCATGTAATAGGGGGCGAGTCTATTACCATATACCGGGTACAATTTCGAACTCCACAACTCATACTGAGAATTTTTAGAAAAACCATACTTTGTCCGATCTAGGATTTGAACCGAGGACCTTGTGATCAGTCTTTTTTATGACTATAGATTTATAAAGCTTAGTATCTAGAAATGCTACTTATTCGGAAATATTCTTGTATGGATAACCTGACTCATTCTTTGTGGTTCGCTTGGCAATCACGAAATTCATTAACCTCACGAGACGTGAGTGTACGTTTCACAAGATGTATGTAAATTAATGTCAAATTCAAATTCAAATTATTTATTTGTGAAACATAGGTTAAAGAGGTAGTAGAGGTATGTAGATAAGTTTCATAAATTAAATGAATCTTCTATTAGAAGTGACGTGACTTACGTGAACGTGATTGATAAGATTAAATTCATTGAACCGATTTATTGTGAAATCAAATGTAATTCAATCTTTATTCGCTCGAGATATGGTCCATAAGATATTATTAGATTATTGAAGTGAAAACTTCTTTCGACGCGTTGGGCATTTTTGACTTGGGAAAAAACAATTGAACTCGCGACACTGGTACCGTTACGGACACCTCTGTATATAAGTATTTACATATATTGTGTATGTACGTACATAGATACACATGCACGTTGGCATTTTTTGAGATAGGTAAAACCATTGAACTCGCAAGACTGTTACGGTTACCGACACATCTGTATATAAAAAAATTCAAAAAATATTTCCTAACGATTCAAAAAATACACACGTAATTGTTCAAGTTTTCACTTCTGTCGGCACTCCCGGAGTGCCACTGTTTTTTTTTATTAAACGTATCTCCACACTGGAAATTATTCCTGTATCGTGAAGTGGTTTACAAACATGGAATTCGTATACACAAATACTCAGAACGAAACCAAACATTTGTGGATCACACAAATATTTAAGGTCTGCAAGGAAAGAACCTGTTGGAACTCTGTACTCCCTGCCTACCCTACTAGAGATCTGGTGTGATGATATAGATAGATAGATAGTCAAATATTGGTCTCGAGCGGAAATCAAACCCGCGACTACTCGATCCAGTGGGTGGAGCAGCTAAAGCTCTTAACTACTAGACCAAGCTATCCTCATAATCCTACACATCTCGTCTTTAGTAGATATGTAAAATTCATGACATAAAATATTTAAAAATAAGAACTTCTTAAAAAAAAGGGAAAACCGTCTTCCAAAAGCAAAAAAAAATAATATTTGAAGTCGGTGCCGGTTAGTTATTTTTTGAATGTCAAAGACGGTTTTCCATTTTTTAAAACGTTGCTTATTTAACAGTTTTAAGTGATGAGTGAATTAACTATTTGTACAGTAATATTAAATTAATTTGCTTAGTTCTACAGTAAGGTACCCACTAGATTTATATAATACCCATTATAGCGGAATCTATGCATTCCTGCTGTTTGCCGTTAAAGAGTCCCCTGGTGTATCTTCAAAGGTTCAATACCGATTTTATTAAAATAAAACCACCTAGAAGCTATACTAAACCCAACGCAAAAAGAATCATTAAAATCAGTCCATAAATATAGACATTATTAAAATACACAGACGAATTGTAAACCTCTTCCTTATTTGAAGTTGGTTAATATTCGGATTAGTTGGTACCGTACCATATGTATAGGATTAACATAATACCTATAATAACATAATCTACAGATGCGTATCATTCGTCGTTAACGAATTCCCTGGTGTATCTTAAAAGTCCAAGGTCCAGTGCCAATGAAATTAAAATGAAACCACCTTGTAGCTATACTGTACTCAATGCAAGAAGAATCATCACAATCGGTCCTTAATTGACGAACGTGAACGTGCATTAAAAAAAAAACTTCCATACAGACGAACATCCTCCTTTATGAAGTCGGTTAAGAGGCAAGAGGCGAAGTGTCCCATTTTTCTAGTTAACCTAAACATTACATTAGGGTTAGTGGGTTCTATTGATTTAAGGCGTAATGTCGTTTGGCGCCGAGCGGCCATTTATTACGAGACAAATATTTGTTTGGCTCTACAAGTTAGTAGGAGCTTCGAGAAATGTTTCCGAATTTAGTACTCATATTTTGAGAATTTACGTCTTTATTTCCTTTACTAAACATAAACCAGACGCAACAGTTGTGTTGACAGACTTTTAGAGATTCTTTGAAAGATGAGCGGAAAAGTATTTGGAAAGAACTAATATTTACTAAGGAATTTGTTACGTAGTTGTATTTGCTTAGTACGGTACTGTATTTTTATTTGGATTACATATTTTATATATCATAAAAGAATACGTAGCGTAGATAATATGATACTTACGGTGTCCAAATGAACATGTTCTGTGGTGTTCCAGCCTCAATATACAAATTAATCAAATATTAAGACGAAGTATTTGAATTAAAATAAAATTTTTAATTGTGCGAGAAGGCCTTTGCTAAGTGCGATGCTAAATGATACAGTATATGCTAGTATATTTTTTATTACTTAGTATCTGGCAACTTTTTTTTATGTATGTATTTAACCTTTCTGTTATCACTAAAGCTATGTAGAAAATGTCGATATTTTAAAAAATACAGCATATTACCCTATTTCCGCCACTATTATTTTAACTTATAGGCAAGTGCCAAAAAACTAGATTCTGAATTTTAGTTTAGTTCATCATCATCATCAGCCCAAATTAGTCCACTACTGGACATAGGCCTCTTCCAATGTGCGCCACAGAGCCCGATCCTCGGCTTCATGCATCCAGTTCCTGCCGGCTATCCGACGTTTGTCGTCACGCCATCACGCGGGGGGGCGTCCTACACTGCGGTTGTCAGTTCGTGGTTTCCACACCAAAACCCGTCTGCTCCAACGGTTGTCCATTCTGCGGCAAATGTGTCCGGCCCATTGCCACTTTAGCTTGCTGATTTTCAGAGCTATGTCGGTAACTTTGGTTCTATGCCGGATAGTCTCATTTCTAATTCTATCTAGCATAGATACTCCAAGCATAGTTCTCTCCATAGCTCGCTGAGCGACTCTTACCTTACGGACCAGTCCCATCGTGAGAGTCCACGTCTCAGCTCCGTAGGTCATGACCGGCAAGACGCACTGATCAAAGACTTTCGTTTTTAGATTTTGCAGGATGGGTGACGAAAAGACATGACGAAGCTTCCGAAATGCTGCTCAGCCCAACTGAATCCTCCTATCGGCCTCCTTCTCGAAGTCGTTTCTCCCTAGCTGTCTGCCCGAGGTATAAGTACTCCTGTACAACTTCGAGAGTAGCTCTGTCGACAATGACCGGTCCCGGAGTCACATGACGATTAAACATGACCTTTGTCTTGTCCAAGTTCATCCTGAGATCGACATGTCGGGAGGACTCAATTAGGCTGTCCAGCATTACCTGTAGATCCTGCAGGGAGCCATGACGACAATAACATCGGCAAAGCTCAAGTGTGAGATGTACTCGCCGTGTACGTTTCTATCCCGTTCTTTCCAGTTGAGAGTCTTGAAAACATCTTCCATTGCAGCAGTGAACAGTTTCGGGGATATAACATCCCCCTATTGCACGTCTCTGTGCAAGGGAATATGCATTGATTGACTATTCTATACTTGAACGATCATCGGCGGCGGCGTTGTTTAGACATCTCAACACCTCGATGTATCGCCTGTCTACTTGGCACCGTTGCAGGGATTCTATAACAGCCCAGGTTACTATGGAGTCAAAGGCCTTTTTATAGTCCACAAAAGCTAGACACAGGGGCTGATTATACTCTTCGGACTTTTGTATAATTTGCCTCACGGTGTGGATGTGGTCTATGGTCCTATATCCTCCACAAAACTCGGCCTGTTCTGGCGGTCGGAATTCGTCAAGTCTTCTAGTTACGCGATTAGTGATGACCCTTAAGAAAAGCTTGTATATGTGGCTTAGGAGTGAGATGGACCTATAGTTATCAAGTAGAGTTAAGTATCCTTTTTTAAAAAACAAGATCACTATACTCCTCTGCCAAGCTTGTGGGATGCTCCCATTTTGGAGGACAGAGTTGAATACTCTCTGGAGTTGCCTCAGTACTGGAGCTCCTCCAACTTTGAGTAGTTCGGTGGTGACTCCGTCTTGTTCAAGGGACTTTCCCATTTTCGAGCTGTCTAAGGGCCAGCTCGATCTCGCTTGGATTGATGTCCGGAAGGTCGCCGGTGTAGTGGCGGGTTAGCGTAGCTCGATGGTCGTTGCATTTGGGTTTAGGTTGCGGTGATTGTGAGGCGTATAACTGGCCGTAGAAGTCCTCAATCTCGGCAAGGATCTCTGGCTTTGAGGCGACTAGATGGCCATCTGAGGTCTTAAGCTTGTTAAGTTGGTTCCTCCCGAGGTTCTGGGTAAATACTTTGAACACCCTATTCTGCTCTATCGCTTCCTCAATTAGGCGAGCATTTGAGAGCCGGAGGTCTCTCCGTACCATTTTCCGTATAAACTTCGAGAGGGACCTGTCCTGGGCTGGAGTGGCCTGCGTTGTTTCACGTCTTTGCATCATAAGCTCCAGAGTTCCGTCCGAGAGTTTGGTCTTTCTGCTCGTACGCCTTTTTCCGCAGAACCTTAGCCCTTCTTCCCGAAAGGTAGTTAATATGCTTTTGAGATCCTTGTCAATGCTTTCCGTAGTTTCCAGGACATCGAATCGATTTTGTAGCTTTAGCTGGAATTGCTCTGAGCAGGCGATGGTTTGGGGCGCAAAGGGTCGGAGAGTAGATTTTATCATGCGGAGTCTTTCAAGCCTATATTTGATATTCAGAGTGGCCCCAACAAGTCGGTGATCACTACCGGTGTTGAACCTATTGATCACTGAGACATCTCTGAATATATGCCGTTTATCCGTCATAATAAAGTCAATCTCGTTTTTCGTCACAGTGATCCGGGGCTTCGCCAGGTCTACTTTCTTTGAGGCTTCTTTTTGAAAAACGAAGTTTAGTTAAGTATGTGTTTTTTGATGGATAAAAACTATAAAGCCATCCTCAGCGTCCTCGCTCCCGTTTGATCGACTATCAAATATCCGTGACGCGAATAGCTGTATCGTAAAACTGATTATATTTTACAACACATAAAATATTTAAAGGGGCGTATCTACAAGTTGAAGCGATACGTAGGAAGGTGCAGGAATAGCTTAAACAGGAACAGCTGGTTCACTCTTAGAGGGTAACTACAAATTCTAGAGTCATTGTGAAAGGCCAATTGAAACAAATCACTTTGTTTCATTGATTGTCGGATTAAGGAAAACGGAAATTAAAGATTTATAAAAGAAATTTACAATAACTTTGTGGATAGTTTATCCTCGGCTTACGAAAACAGATTTCAGAGATTTTGCAATTATGTTGAAATAATTGCATCCATGAGAAACCTACCAACCAATTTTAAGGTACCTAAGAAATAAAATCAATAATTCTAGAATTTACCGTATATATTTACATTCCGTATAATTTTCCATAAATTTATGCCTAACAACTTAATTGATACATTTTAGTGAAAATGATTAGGTTCAATTGCGGAGTCATGTAAAAGGTTTTTTCTGAATCTTTAAAACAATTATTCTTAAAATTTACATCGTGGTTCTCTAAATCAGGTTTCTTTGATTGCGGTTGTGCGTCTACATAAATGAGCTCGCTTTCACTACGCTATACTGTAGGTTCCGTAAATATCGCATGTGCACGGATCATTATACGGTATCGGAGTTATTTACATAAACACAACATGCTCGCCTTCGATATCTTAACAAGCTGCTGAGCCTTGCTCGGAAGTCTTGATGGAAATTTTGAATTAGAATATCGATCACCCGGCCATAATGATTGAGTAGAAAATTTGAAAGACATTTACATACAAGAAGTATTTCACTGCTAGGGCTATAAGGAAAATGTCTTGAAGTAATATGGCGGCCCAAAATTTAAGATACATTAAAAAAAGATACATTAAAAATAGTTGGAATCAATTCAGTTATCGATTTAGAACCAACTAAGTTCAGGTCTTGCGTTTATTATGTTACACCTTGTATATATATATATATATATATATATATATATATATATATATATATATATATATATATATATATATCGTGGTCACTGTAAAACATCGACATCGCGAAATTCGTGTTATGTATCTTATAAAAACGCCCATGATTGTTGTGGCAATCACTGAAAGGTCACATTGCGGAATTCGTGTCGTGACTATCATGCTCAAACTCAAATAATTTATTTTCTATTAGCTCCGCTTACAAATAGTCAATTTACATTTTTTGTAATCTAATTGAACTACTAATCTACCACCGGATCGGAATGCGGGCTCCACTGAGAAGATCCGGCGAAGAAACTAAGCGGGCTTGTCTTTTATATTTACTTCTCTTTCTCTTTTCTTTTTTTTCAATCATATTGTGTGGATACAATGTTTAGGTTACAATTTAATAGTTTACGATCTAGCTCCGGTGTGATGTCTTACGATCGAGATATGAATCTAATGATGTTATCTGTAGAGTGTCTAAAGGTTTCCAGATGGGCCAGTCCCTACAAGCAGCACCCGTTCACAAGTATAATTGTTGGAACAGCCATCACTCCCCTCGACCATGTTGGAGGGAAGGGAGTGACCCGCGCCAGACAGCCACCGCAAGATATACGACTACAACGCTTTTTCGTAATGAGGAAATGCCATGGCGCGTATAGAATCAGAATACGACGCACAGCGAATTGGTATATGGGTCCTACAGTTCTACTAGTCTCGAAACTATTTGGTAGACATCCTTGGGAAATATTTTTATCCTGTAATAAGTACTGGACTGACAATGTTCTTAATGCTATTTCTGCTACTAAAATTGAAAGCAACTGCATGGCGTATTTGTCATTATTAAACATAATATCAAGAAATTGGGTCATTAAAATAAAGAGAAAAAATTCTATTTATCGAGATTACTTTAAATTTAAAAAATCAATTCATTAAGTAAATAGTTATTAAACACAAATAATTAATCATTGGTAAACTACTAACAATTTACTTAAAATAATTGTCTCAGTCGTGATATGGTTGCACCAACTAGTGCTCAGAACGCGTCATGGCTTTTCTTCATAGCCACAGCGCGTTGTGGCCGTTAAGCATGATAGTCATAACACGAATTTCGCAATGTGGATATTTTACAGTGACCACAACGCGTTATGAGCTATTTTGACGCTAAATGAGCATTTACGGTCTTTGAGCGTAACATATATAAAGTTCCAGTGTGCGTGTGTTTATTATTCTTCTCCTCCTAAATGCCTTGACCGATTTAGTGACTTGTTTTGTGCATAAGGGGTCACCGAGGTGGTTCTTAGCTATAGTTGGACCCGGTAGGTGTCACTGTCGACCTAAAGCGAAGCTGGGGAAAAGTGTTAGGAATATAATACCTCGGTAAAAAAGGGAAATAGCCGTTACAGGTCTTTAGTTTTCATATTTGCGCTACACGTTAAGAAAGTAGAGAGCGTATGAGATGTACCTATTACCACATAAGTAATTACTCCTGCATAGACAAAGCGTCATACAACCGCGCTATGATACCACACCACTACTGGGCACGGCGGTGTGTGCGTGTCCTCTTACCGACTGGTTTACGTACACGCCGCCCGAGGACAAAACCGGTTTACACTAGTTTTTGTCCTCTATGTGTTGTTGTAAAATTTACTATAGTAGCGCGGTTATAAACAAGATTGTCTTCATATTATAGATATTTACTCATAGTCTAGTACTACTCACGGATGAATAATGTAAAAGAAACTCACGAAAAAGTCCAACATTAAAAGAAATAAGAATAAACAAAGTAATGGAACACTAAAATAAAACTTTTAAAACGTACCCCACCTGTTTCCTTCAGAAACACTACGAGTTCTGCGTCGAAGTAATTCGGAAAATCTAATTACGATCCATGGAGCTCACACAAAGATCACGAACCGTAGTACCTACCCAGTTATCGGTACTAAGGGAGCAATCGATAGCACCTAATTCTGACCACATGACGAATATTTTTTCGTTTTGTACTAGAGTTAACGACTGTAGGTAGTCAACTTGGTTACAAGGCCGTTGCGATATTGACTACGCTTAAAAAATCGTTGACGATCTTTCAGCGATGTAGTTAAGAAGTCGCGGCTGTGTAGTTGTTAAATCGTCTCCGCTTACAAGGTTGCTTGTATAAAAGCTCCCTTAGAGATTCAGCTCTTATCACTTAAAATATTTTATTCTGTGTTCTCAGCTAGATGGAAAGCTTGGATTCAACACTTTGAATTCAACTCAAAGAAGCTTTTTATATTTCGAACGGGATGTTTTTATTTTATTGTCATTATTTTTTAACAATTTAAATTTTGTCCGAAGGAATGGGTTTGAAGGACCGGATCTTAACAGAGAGGCATTTGAACTAAAATAATTGATAAAGACATGAAAAAAGGAACAGAAAAAAGGTATAAGCACATATATGGGACAATTCCAACTTTATAGCCATTCCGAATATCTTTTCTAATTTCACTTACTTGTTATCAAAAGTCCTTTTTTCTAAGGTATAAAAATTATTTAAGCAAATGTGAAAGTGTCTGCCATAAATATTTCCACACTAAACAAACTTCACATAAAATGATCTTAATATAACCCTTAAACATACTACACATTCGGCGGTATCTGAGACTATTTTAACAGATAAGACACACAATTTGATAATTTTACACTCCGGATTTAGCCTAGTGGTTAGACCGTTGTACTGCAAAGTTAGAGGTCTCGGGTTCAAACCCAGGCACGCACCTCTTTCGAAAGATGTGTATTAAAAATTCATTATCACTTGCTTTAACGGTGAAGGAAAACATCGTGAGGAAACCTGAAAAGGTTGCCTCACGAAGTTTTCCTTCACCGTTAAAACCGTTAGGCACCGTTAGGCATTCGCCTAAGAGTTTCTCGAAGGTGTGTGAAGTTCGCCAACCCGCACTGGGCCAGCGTGGTGGACTATGACCTAAGCCTTCTCAGTTTGAGAGGAGGCCCGTGCCTAATGATGGGACAGTTTCTTAACAGGGCTAATATTATACACTCCGGATCCCACAAAATGAAAATTTTCACCAAAAATACACTATCTACGGAATCAACACGTTCAATTCCCACCAGAGCCACGGTCCCATGGGTTGTTAAAAAAAAAACAATAACGTCTTAGTGACTTCCCGAAAAGCTTGTCGATATTAAAAAGCTACACAACATTGAACAAATCACCATTACGGTAGCAAAATCCGTCGCTTCATTAACACAAACCGTTAAAATGCACGTCACAAAAGAGTTCATAATTTAAAAAAATAATTAAATTAATGTCATTTCGTACAATGCGCCTACGTATAAAATAGACGCCCAATTTCCTGGCCTTCCAGTTCCAGACAATTAAAATTCTCAATGTCTGTTCTCTTTAATAGAAATGAGGAGATGAGAATTCTGAAGTGACTAAAAAACTGCCCGATTTAACTTTCGCTGGGAATATTAAACAATTGGAGCCTACTTTAAAAATTAATAAAGGATTATTCGAACAAAGGTAAAAAAGTATATTCTTGAAACCAAAATTCACTTACACTATTGCCTACCTACTTATTCAATATGGAAATGGTGATTCATGAAAGTTTTCCATGTTCTGAATGTCTGAGACAAATTTTGGGATATTTAAATAGCATAGGCTAAAAAAAAAACCGTCACGCCTATATTCCCCAGAGGGGGTGGCAGAGGTGTACTGAGTACACCTACGTTTTGCCGACGAGATTAGGTCCCATGTAATAGGGGGTGGGCCTATTGCCATATACCGGGCACAATTCAAGATTCATACCGGGAATTTTTCGTTAGAAAAACTACATTTTGTCCGACCTAGGATTTGAACCCAGGACCTCATGATCACAAAGCGATGCGCTTTGCCACCAGACCAACGAGACAGTCTAGCCAAGGTTATATACCTAATTTTGTAAAAGATATAATATCCTAAATAGGCGAAGAAATTCAGTAAATCGAGTCATAACCCCAAATGTATATGATCTTATGGGACTAAGATATTATTATACAATGTCTTAACGATATTGGACTCACATAAGGCCACTGTCGATAAGACAATTTCATATTTGCTTCTTGTAATACTTAGAGACAATCTAAAGTAATAGTTTAACCTTGAACTATTCATACAGCCAATGCACTGAATTAGAGCGGTTTTAATTTCTTAAGTCGGTTCTTAAGTCACTGGAGTGGTCGAACAAATAGGCTTGCATGAACCTGTGTATCTAAACAGTAAGGGAATCTAATCTGCCTTAAGAGCTTAAGGGCGGAGCGCCGCCCACTGGGTCGAATAGTCGCGGGTTCGATTCCCGCACGGGACAAATCTTTGTGTGATCCACAGTTTTTGTTTCGTGTATTTGTGTATGTGATTTTTTATGTTTGCAAACGTACTCACGTCGCAGGGAATAAATCTTAGTGGTTAGTTTTTTTAAAAGAATAATATCTAGTCCTTCAAATAATACTTGGTCTATTTGGTCATGGTAACATAGACTAGGTCTTCCCCGGTACCTACACCCTTCCTGCCTACCCTGTAAGGGATCTGGCGTGAGGATACAGATTGATGGATAGATAATATTTAGTAATACTTCATTTGCATGAAAACACATTTTTCATTAGACTGACGTGACTTGGCTTAATGATTGTCTCAAGAATTAGCTTTGTGTCAATGGGCGCCCACACAAAACAGGTAATACTTTTACTGTGATGACAATCTAATTGAAGGATGTTAAATAGTTTGCGAGCAGCGTTAGCCTATTTGTTAGACTGTTGGACTGCAAAGTTAGAAGTCTCGGGTTCAAACCCAGGCACGCACGTCTGTCTTTTCGTAAATCATGTGCGTATTAAAAATTAACTATCACTTGCTTTGTCAGTAAAGGAAAACATCGTGAGAAAACCTGCATGCCTAAGAGTTTTTCGAAGGTGGGTGAAGTTCGCCAACCCTCACTGGGCCAGCGTGGTGGACTATGGCCTAAACCCTCTTAGTTTGGGAGGAGGCCCGTGCGCAATGGTGGGACAGTTTCTTAACAGGGTTAATTATTATTATCATACATAGTAATAACTTAATTTTCGGACTACTATCTATAGCTAGAAAAAAGCCACATTTTGGTTCTGGTACTATACCCGGAGATTCCACTCATCTCCACAGAAATAGTAATTCTTTCATAGGGCAATGTTTACGCTTCTACAACAAATTACTCATAGATATCCGAAACATGCCTATCAATAACTTTAAAAAGGCAATTAAAACTGGACTCTGGAAGAAAGGGTATTACAAAATTTCGGATTATATTGACGATAAAACAAATTGTGTTTGAGCAGCTCCTCAATCAGCAACATTAATAAATGATGTATAATACAATTTTGAAAAACAAAAAAATAATGGTTATCAGAAAGGCCAAACAAATTAAATTAAAAGAGTAGCCCGCTGAGTTTCTCGCCGGATCTTCTCAATGGAGGCCACGTTCCGCTCCGGTGGTAGATGTAAAAATGTAATAGTTTTGACGTTTGTGAGTTGTTTTGTATTGGCCTATACGAATAAATGATTTTTAAGTTTGACTTTTAGATGTATCATCATACGGTTTCTAAAATAATAATACATTGATCTCGCATAAAATAACATTATCAATCGTAATACATTATTTCATATTGACGGGAAATGTTACCCTTTAGCATGAAAGGAGGAAAAAGAGCTAGATTGATTGATTGATATCGATATCAAATAAACCAACCTTAAACATAAAAAAATATGGCCGTATATAAAAAGAGGCTTAATAAATAATGACAGGAACGAAGTTGATGGCAAAGTAATATAAAAAAGGGTGCTTTTGCCTTAAGACAGCGATGAGTTTAATCATAATATTTCCAAAGAGTAAAATTTTATAGGGCTTTTCGTAGACTAGAATCCAGAAGCAGCACCCGATTACAAGTATGGCTATTAGAGCAACCATCGCTTTCCTCAACCAAATTGGAGGAAAGGAAGTGACCTGCACATTATAGCCACGGGAAGCAGAGACTTTTCAGTGCGCATGACCAATAAAGTGTTACTTGTTACAAAGCCTGATTTAAGTATACTCTGTTCAGACCTTAGTGATCTATCTAGTATGTATGATGTATCTATGATAGATAAGACCATCCAAAACTTTCGAATTTGTGTGCCGAAAATTAAACGTCTAAATATGTATGATATCGCATTGGTCCAGTTGTTAAGAGTTTAAACCACCCTGTCGAGTTTAAACCGCACGGGAGTAGTTAGGAGAGAGAAAAGAGAGAGAGAGAGGGATTTTGCGGGATCGATCCCCACATTTACGTCAAAAGTTAGACGAGATAACTTACTTGTAACAACGACCACAGGTGAAAGTGAATCCGGATATGCATTTATGTTCCACACACTTCATAAAAAAGAATTCACTTGTAAGTGCTTTAAATACTTCGGGTATCTAGGTTCCCGTTGTCACAAAGATTTAGGTAAAGGCCTCTGAGGCCGGTGCGCGGATGTGCCAAATGGCTAGCCCCCGGGGACAAATTGAGCGCAATTTTATCACCCACCCGGTCCGAACAAACTAAGTACGATCACGTAGGATGTTAAAACTCGATAATGTTGGAAAGTTTAGTAGTAGGTGGCTATAATAGTGCCTAAGGACATATCTATAAAGTTTATTCAAATGTACGAGGCGTCCGCAGCACTGCGTTTTACAAGCATTTTTCTAGCAAAGTTTGTAAGTTTGTTTAGGTCAAATCTTGTAAGCTAAATAAGAATCACGTTTTCTTATACTACGGAGTTGAAATTTGACATGTTGGTTCAGTTCCGATGATAAGGAATTTTTTTTTTTTTTTTTAGCCATGACCTGACTCATTACCCAGCATTGACTCCAGATTAACGAATTTCTCGGTCACGAAATTTTGTATTGGCAGTTAATTATGATAGCCTGCTCTAAGTTACACCATGACATGGTTACTGTACTAAGGGTTGGCTCCCAACGTGGGACCTCCACAAAGTATTAAATTTTGTAAACACATTTACATTTTGATTGGCATAAAAGCTTGTTTTTTAAAAAGTACTTTCAATTTTGCCGCGTGGTTCCCGGCTTAGAATTGGATCAACCCATCTCATCTCATTGGGTGTCGTACAAGGCGACTAAGAGACAACTAGGGAACGGGCAGCAGCGTTCTCCTAGATACTTCCACGACCACTGAACTGCGCTCGCCAACCCGCCTGCCAAGCGTGGCGAGTAAGGCAAATCCCCCAATCAACATGAAAGAAAAGTACAAACCCAGACCCCTAGTCCCCGGCAGTCCTGTTCGTCCTGGCCACGGTAGCAGCCATGGTAACGACAGGACAAGGGGTGCGAAGAATCTCCGGCAGAGATTCGGCTACCACCAAAAACGACGAAAATTGGCCCTGGTGACATACAACGCACGCACGTTGAGGACAGATGAGAAGCTAGTTGAGCTGGAAGAAGAGTTAAACAAGTTGCGGTGGAGTATTGTTGGTTTATCGGAGGTCCGAAGAGAGGGCGAGGACACGATAACCTTAAAATCCGGCAATTTGTTTTTCTACCGGGAGGGCGAACAACAGTCCCAAGGTGGTGTCGGATTTATCGTCCACAAGTCACTCATAAACAACGTTGTGTCCATCACCAGTGTGTCGAGCAGAGTAGCGTACCTGATACTCAGAATATCCAAAAGATATTCGCTGAAGGTCATACAGGTCTACGCACCGACCTCGGCATACTCAGATGATGAGGTCGAAGTTATGTATGAGGACATTAGTAGAGCCATACATACTTCCAAAGCACATTTTACAGTAGTTATGGGTGACTTCAATGCGCGGCTGGGCCAACGGGGCGATGATGAGCTGAGAGTGGGGCAATTTGGATATGGGCAGCGCAACCCCAGGGGTCAGAGGCTGGCCGAATTTCTGGAGAAAGAGGGACTCTTTATGATGAACTCTTTCTTCCAGAAGCCGCCTTATAGGAAATGGACCTGGATGAGCCCTGATGGTTCCACAAAAAATGAGATAGACTTCATCATGAGCACCAAGCGACAAATATTTAATGATGTCTCCGTGATTCACAGGGTAAAAACCGGCAGTGATCACCGAATGGTCAGAGGCACATTAAATATTAATGTCAAAATGGAAAGATCGCGTCTGATGAAGTCTACGCTCCGACCTACTCATGCATATATCCAAAACCCCGAGAACTTTCAACTCGAATTGTCAAACCGCTTCGAATTGCTAGACAGCAGCGCATCAGTGGACGAAATCAACAACAGGCTGGTAGAGACTGTTCATACGGTCGGGTCCAAGTATTTTAAGACCCACCGTAAAAATAGGCCTCAAAAACTATCTGACTACACCCGAAACCTCATGGCTGAGCGACGTTCCATGACGCTCCAAACCTCCGATGACGCTAAGTCCTATAGGCAGCTAAATGGACAGATATTGAAGTCCTTGCGACACGACTTACGGTCCTTCAAGGTTGCAAGGCGTATTAAGGAGACCATAGAGCAGAACAAGGGCTCTAAAATGTTCGCAAGAGACGCGTCTATTGGGCAGAGCCAGTTGACGAAGCTGAAGACGGAGGACGGAAACGTAACGTCAAATAGGTCAGAGGTGCTCAGGGAGATAGAGAGGTTCTATGGACAGTTATATACCTCAGTAGCTAAACCTGTTGTTGACTTGGTAAAAGACTCAAGAGTCAAGCTAACCCGACACTGCACTGAAGGTATCCCGGACATCAGCCTGTGCGAGATTAGGATGGCTCTCAAACAACTAAAAAACAACAAAGCGCCGGGTGAAGACGGAATTACTGCAGAACTTCTGAAGGCGGGTGGATCGCCGGTACTTAAAGTCCTTCAGAGGCTATTTAATTCTGTCTTGCTTGAAGGGAAAACGCCGGAAGCATGGAACAGGGGTGTGGTGGTGCTGTTTTTCAAGAAAGGTGATAACACCTTATTGAAGAACTATAGGCCCATCACACTGCTGAGCCATGTTTATAAGTTGTTTTCGAGAGTCATTACGAATCGTCTCGAACGAAGGCTTGATGACTTCCAGCCTCCCGAACAAGCCGGTTTCCGGAAAGGTTTTAGTACCATAGACCACATACATACCCTGCGGCAGGTTATACAGAAGACTGAGGAGTATAATCGCTTGGCGTTTGTGGACTATGAGAAAGCCTTTGATTCGATCGAGACTTGGGCGGTTCTTAGATCTCTCCAGCGATGCCGCATTGACTATAGGTACATCGAAGTGTTGAGGTGCTTGTATAATAACGCCACCATGTCAGTCCGAGTACAGGGGCAGTGCACGAAGGTGATCCCCATAAAAAGAGGAGTGAGACAGGGAGACGTCATTTCTCCGAAACTGTTTACGGCCACCTTAGAGGGCGCCTTCAAGCTCTTGGAATGGCAAGGACTTGGCATCAACATCAATGGCGAATACATCACTCACCTTCGATTTGCCGACGACATTGTGGTCGTGGCGGAGTCGCTGGAAGATCTAGGACGAATGCTCGGTGACCTCAATAGAGTATCCCAACAAGTGGGTCTTAAAATGAATATGGGCAAAACAAAAATAATGTTTAATGTCCATGTCGTACCCACCGCACTCACCGTTGGGAACTCTACTCTTGAAGTTGTCGACGAATACATTTACCTGGGACATGCAGTCCGGTTAGGTAGGTCCAACTTTGAGAGAGAGGTCAATCGACGAATCCAACTCGGCTGGGCAGCGTTCGGGAAACTGCGCAACATCTTCTCATCCAAAATACCTCAGTGCCTAAAGACTAAAGTTTTTAGTCAATGTGTGTTACCAGTGATGACATATGGATCAGAGACGTGGTCTCTTACAATAGGTCTCATAAAAAAGCTCAAAGTTGCTCAGCGAGCTATGGAAAGAGCTATGCTCGGCGTTTCTCTACGTGATCGAATCAGGAATGAGGAGATTCGTAGAAGAACCAAGGTCACCGACATAGCCCTCAGGATTAGCATGCTGAAGTGGCAATGGGCTGGCCACATAGCGCGAAGATCGGACGGGCGTTGGGGCAGAAAGATTCTAGAGTGGAGACCACGTATTGGCAAGCGCAGCGTAGGACGACCGCCTGCCAGATGGACCGACGATCTTGTGAAAATCGCAGGAAATCGTTGGATGCAGGTGGCATCGGACCGGTTACGCTGGAAAGCGATTGGGGAGGCCTATGTTCAGCAGTGGACAAGTATAGGCTGAAATGATGATGATGATGACTTTCAAAATAAAATTATTTATGATCACCATGGTTAAACCAGTACGAGATCCCAGACAGGTCTGTAAGGACGAAAAGAGAGAACCTGTTGGAATTGTGTACTCGCTGTCTACTCCGCAAGGGATTTGACGGGATGATATAGCTAGACCATGGTTGAGCAGCGTTCGATTCGGTCAGTCTAAGATTATGGTAATCGTTTGTAGCAATTTCATATTATTCCTTTTCATCAGAAGGAGCGTTGAATTGGTGTTTCCCGTAGTTGTTAAACCAAGTTTGAAGTCTTATGAGAGGCTTAATAACTTCTAAAAGCAGGTGGCAATAAATTTGCCTTCACTAATTCGTACTGTGTTCGAATGATGGAGTATTATCTATTTTCCTTAACCTCGGTTTATGCCTGCAATTCATTGGCATCCAAATGAGCTCAATTTTGGCGCATCTATGTAATTACAGTGACAGTAACTTAACTTAGATAACATGTCTGATGGTGGAACCAGAATGGCCATATAAACTCTTCAATTTGACAAGATAGCCCCACCGCCGTTTTTATACTTTTTATTCTGATAAAAGCTGTATTGAAATTTTACCTTTATCATAAAACATTTAAGTAGGCCTTTCGGGTAATTTTATATATAGCAATTATGGATGTTTCCTGTGACATAGATATCCCTTTTAATTGCCAATTGCGAACAGAGATCGTGCGGGATCCCAGGATTGGAAATGTCAAATATGGGTTTGTTTTCGAAATACCTATTTAATTGAATGCCAGTCTCACTTTAAAACCTTTAGCGATTTTAAGCGTATTCATAACTTACGTATCATCACGATCATATCATGATAATCATGTGAGATATCTAAAATGTTATACCTATTTTTTACGTTCCTTGCGTGGCGAATCTTTACATCATTTTCGTCCGACTGTACAACATATCCTATGGAAAAGACTGTGGTATGTGAGACCGTTTACCATACGAAAAATCCCCGCGTTTGAGACTCAAAATAATGCGTACTATAAATGGTTGGTAAATAAATGCTTTCCACTTTATTTATTTTATCAAACACAAGTACACGAGATAATGTATCAGAGAAAGCGGAAAGTCACAAAAACAGCTAATGTTTGACACGCACGAATAAATTTTATTAGTGATCCCCGAACAAAGTTTGCATGAAATGTACGTGTGTGAAGTTGAACGAGCGACATATGTACGTGAACACATTGTCTGATGTTCTTTGTTTGTCCTTTCAACAAACTAAACTTTCTAAAACGTACCTTCTAATATGGCAGAACAAAACTTCGATCCTTTGTTTTCTAGTTAATCTTTCTTGGTAATCTATCTTTATTTTCTTGTCTTCTTTTGATCTCAGTTTTTTTTTATTTGCGACCTGTATGTGTGTATGCATGTGTCTACGCTGGCGGTCGAGAGGGGTATGACGAAGAGATTTTAAATATTTTTGCATTGAGTAATATGGTGACGCAGCTTTGCTTGTAAGAGTAAAGGAACTTAACTGCCTTAGTGGCCACAAGGTTTGGGGATCGAATCCTTGGTCGATTTATCTCAGTATCAGTGTGGAGTCTGGAATTGTGCCTGGTATTGTGGCAATAAGCTTACTCCCTATTACACTGGGACATAATAAATATCGTCGACGGTGGGTGTACACAATACACCTCTGTTGCTTCTGCTTAAGGAATTTAGAGTTGATTATGTTGTTTTTTTAATCCTACTTTAATATAAATCAATGAACAGCTCACATGATTTAAAGGAGTACATCGGTAAAAACATGTCCTATGTTTTAAGTTTCAATTTATCTGCAAATATGTTTTTTTTTTGTTTAAAATAGACACACATGTTTATAATTGTTTAACAAAACATAAAATCCAACCGGGAACGGTGATAAGAGACAGGGAAGACCTAAAAGAAGACGAACTATAAGAATGGAGAAACCCAGAGAGGTCTGTGAGGAATGAAATAGACAGAAAGATTTAGAAGCCTAACAAACCTTAACTTTTCGAACTATCTTAATTACATTTATTGCTCGCTCGATGTTATCACACGCAAAAAGCACATAAAACTCCGAAGCTGAAAGTTTAAGGCTTAATTATAAACAGGCACTTTACTTAGGGTATGCTACTGCAAAGCCATAATTTATAAAGTCAACCTCAAAAATGTTGTTATAAAGTTCTTTCTAGGCAATTTGCAGCCGTATGCCTGAAAATTCGAAACATAAATGAGATAGCTATAATCGGAACAATATTCAACTATAATATTAATAAGTACAGAAAGGTTGGAACCCTGTTCACACAGCCAACACTGCAAGGAATCTGGCGTGATATACAAGGCGTAACATACTCGTATATAACATAAGACCACAGACACCCCATTTAGATTATTGCTTTGCGAATTTAAACAAAAATCAAACTTCCAATGTTAAGGTCTTTTCTACCATTTTTAAGGTCTTTTGTAGCCAAATTAATCACGAAATCTGTACTTTTGCAAATCTGTACTTTTCTGTAAATGCATATTCAGGTATATGTATTAGAAATGTATTTAAAACAGCCGCATTGCTTTGAATAATAATAGAATTTTGTTTATTACAGTGAACTGACCAAGTAACAGCAATTTTTGATAAATGAAAAAAATTTACCATGCTTAAAAAATAATTGAAATCAGTTCAGTTACCGAAACTAACTAGTTTCAGGTCTCACATTATTTATGACCTTATTTTTCTTTTTTTTAAAAACGTAGCCCTACACTAGGATTTATTCCTGTGTCGTGGGTGCGTTTACAAACATGAAAATTCACATACACAAATACCCAGACCGGAACAAATAATTCTGGATCACACAAAGATTTGTCCCCTGCGGGACTCGAACCCGCGACTATTAGACGCAGTGGGCAGAGCGGCTTAAGCTCTTAACCACTGCGCTAAATCGTCAGTAGACATCTTATAGAGAGATAGAATAAGTATCTTGTATGATTTGATGTATGTTCTGTTCCATACGCGTAATAAATAAAGAGATACAATAACAGCTTGATCTAGCAGTTGTCCCGGGTAGGCCACTTCATGGATGCGGACGAAATACGCGATCCTCGCTCAAAACAAATAATTCACTAATTCAATAATTCAGTCACTAATGTTTTTATCGATCTGAGTGTAAGTGAATTGCATTTCGATCAACACAGGAATTAAAGGAATTAAACTCGCAGTATGGGGCTACTTTTTCTCGACGACACGGAATTTTAATTATTTGTATAAGGCATCATTTCATTTAAGAAAAGTAATATATTATAACAGACACGTGTAACGTTCAATATAATACTAGCAGAACATTGCTCTGTAAACGATTAGGCTAAAAAAGGTAAGACGCATCTTCACGGACTAAATGATCTATACGCAAAGATTTAACAAACCATCCACGTTACAATGGTCTTTTCGGAGCACGGCACAGAGGGAACACCAGTGCGTTCCTAACAGAGCCTCCGACGCCCCTTCGAAGTGCCCGCCACCCGATTATATTTTGCCCATCTCTGGCCCTAAATAAATTAGGTTAGTAAAAAAATCTAAGTGATTTATGGTTTCCTAAGAACGAATAAAACAGAACATTTGCCCCATTTATATGGCTTTCAGCGACCCGTGGTACAAGGCTCATGTTACATCAAGACGAGCTCATGAATTAAAAAAAATAATCAACTCGTTCCATAACTTTTTATAAAAAAAAGTGTGATTTTGGTTGATCGTTGACTTACCCAATATAATTCCAGACAAGTGGGTGGACAGCAGTAGAAGGTCCACATTCCGCCGCATATGCATGTCGCTCGATTCACAATCACTTCACACCACGTGCAAATCGAATATAATCACTATTATGCTGAAGTAACACATGGCTCTGGCTGCAAACACCTGGGAACAAAGAAAAAAAATATTGGAGTTGTGATTACTATGGTAAAGTAATAATTACTATGTCGTATGATCGATAGCATATTATACACATTACTTATCGATTATGGATAAAAATGTAGTAAAATTGCACTATTTTTCGCTTCGCAACCCGGTTGTTTTTAAAATTGTCATCTGTCAGAGCTCTTCGTATAATTACTCTCTTCAATAGTTCCTTCATGATCGAGGATCGTGACACCGTTGCTGGACGTTTTTTTATAATTTCTCTTCATCTGCTGCGATCACTTGCCAGGTGGAGCGCCGCGGTGACTGGCACCTCGAGTTGTTTCGATATCTGATCCGACCATGTCTTAGGGCTGCGTTCCCTTGGTCCTTCCCCTCTATTTTGCCTTTCACTAGTAATCTTTCCATGTTATTACTATTTCTTCGAGCTATGTGACCAAAGTACTGTAGGGTTCGGTGAAGGCAGATGGTGGAAAGTCTCTGGGAATGTTCGAGTTTTAGCTCTTTAATTATTGATATATTAGTACGGTGGGCTGTCCATGGGATTCGCAGCATGCGTCGCCAGCACCACATTTCAAATGCGTCTATCCTTTTTTATCTGCGGCTTTTAGAGTCAAAGATTCTGCACCATACAGGAATATAGATTCTATATATATCTATCGTTATAACTATTCGACGCCAAATTTCTGATTCACAGCTTCCTTGGTCGTTGACGACTGAACCAAGGTACTGGAACTCTCGAACTGTCTCGAATTCATTGAGTAGGCCTGTCCGTTCTAGACCCCCGAAGCTAACGACCACCATTTTTTGCCCTTGTTAATCGAGAGTCCCATAGAGATGCTTGTTCTTTCAATGCAGTCCAGGAGCTCCCTCATTTCATCTTCTGACAATGTGAAGAGCGTTGGGTCATCAGCGTATCCTAGATTGCATATCTTATTTCCACCAATCTTTACGCCGCCCTCCCATCCATCTAAGGTTTTGCGCATGATGTATTCACCATAGATGTTAAATAAGGTGGGAGATATTACACATCCCTGTCGCACTCCTTTCCCAAAGTTGAAATGGCCCAAGTTAGTGGTCGCAAGTTTCACGGTACCGAAACTAGATTCATACAGCTGCCGTATTAGTCTTATTAGGTGCGACGGCACTCCGGGTTTGTTGAGAGATACTCATAACATTTTTCGATGATCAGTCTGATGTTTAATATCTGTTTCCTTGTACCTTTGCCCTTGACAAAACCAGCTTGTTCTTGTGGGATTTGCCAGTTTAGGAAGGCTCTCAATCGCTTGTTTATTATGTGAAGAAGGACTTTGCTGGCATGCGATATTAGGGCGATGGACCATTAATTTTCACAGTTTCGCACTGATCCCTTTTTGTGCAGTGCTAATATCAACGAGTGCACTCAATCTGTTGGCCACTTGCAGAATTTCCAAACTGTCTGGCTTATGTTATGCATAATTGTATGCCAGGATCGCCCAGAGCTTTCAATACCTCTGTTACAATGCTGTCGGAACCTAGAGACTTTTTTAAGTTTCTTAATTGCTTCTTCTACTTCTGACCGCAGTATGTCTGGTTCTGCTGCTAAAGGCGTTTCGTCATCGATGTTGGTACGCGTTCTTATGGAATGATCCTGGTAGAGCTCTGAGAAATATTCCTTTCATCTTTCGGCCAATTTGTCAATATCGTGTATTGGATGTCCATTCTTGGCGTTGATAGTCCTGGGAGTTGATTTGAAATTACGCGTTATCTGTTTTATTTTTCTGAATAGATCGGCAGTCTAATGCGTTCTTGGGAGTGCTTCAATCTCTGCATATATATTCACAAAATATCGGTTCTTGTCTTGCCAACACATTATCTGAATTTTCTGGTTTAGGTTCTCGTATTCAGTCTTGGCCTTCTCTAAAGTTTGCAAGCTTTTGAGTTGTTTCCTTTTTTTTATTATGATCCAGGTTTCGTACACCTTCCAGTCTTTTTTTAGTCTCAGGAGTTTTCGGTATTGAATCTAGAATTTCATGTACTTGGTCCCGAAAACGTTGCCACAATTTTTCTGGTTCGTTGTTGGAGTTTATCATAATGTTATGTTTCAGTTTGTTTTTCGCCTGTCTCTGAAACTGTTTCGTTGAGCTGGAGTGAGTCGAAACGTCCGTCCCATAGTTTTGCGTGTGAACTGCGACCAACAACTGATGGTCAGTGCCGCAATCTGCTCCGAAAAAGGTTCTCACATTGGTTATAGATAACTTCCATCGATTCCTTATTGTGATATAATTAATTTGATTGCGAAATTGGTGTCCAGGAGATATCCAAGGGTAGAGTCTGCGTTTGTGGTGTTAAAATGTAGTATTGCTAATCGATAAGTTATTGCTTACACAGAAATCTATGAACTTTTCACCCCTTTCGTTTCGCTATTCGACCGTACCGTACCCGATCGTTTCGACCGTATTTTCCAAGGAATTCCGATCGTCTTGTATTATGAGCAGCTCACGATTTGAGATGCCCTTAATGGCGGATTGGAGTATATCATAGAAGTTGTCTATGTTCTCTTGTAATGACATTGCAGTTGTAGCGTAGACCTGTATGACGGTTAGGGGTATAGGATTGTAGTTTATCCGGATAGACATGATCCTTTCAATGACAGTGTTACGTCCTGTTACACATGCTGCTACCTTAGACGTGATACAATGATTGCAACTCCATTCTTGCTCTCATTTTCGTGTCCTGAGAAGTATACTGTGTTCCCAGCTGATGATATAAAGTGGTCGGTTCCTTTCTTATGAGTTTCACATGTACCTAGTATAGAGAGGTTGTAAATATTCATTTCTTTCTCTACGATTGTTAGTTTTCCAGGCTTCAGAAGCCCTCTAACGTTTCATGATCCAATCCGGTGTTTATTGAGGAACGATATCTTATTTATGTCACCAGTTACATTCATTGCATCGGGGGCCTGGTGATGCATACCAACGAGTCAACGGTCGCATATATCACACTCATCGACCCGGATATTGATGAGCGCCGGTTGTCAATCGGGTCGCCAGACGTCAAAGCACAATTTGAGTTTTCTTGCATTGGAGTTATCTTAGGATTATAATCGTAGTGGGTTCCCATTACCTTCTACGTCCGTCTGTTTAGAGGCTATTTAAATCCTCACGGCTTCCGAAACCGTCTCGCTCTAGACAAGAGGACAGGTTATTTGACCGCCGTCTGTGACTCGGCGTTATGACTTCCCGTTTGGCACCAACCAGGGAGCACGTGTAGGGTCTATAGGATATAGCCTACGCACGCAGGAAGCGCCACTCCCCCATTGCCTACGGACGCGGGAAGCTCCACCCCCTCCCCCCTTCTTTAATAATTAGAAGATATTTAATAAAACATTATAAAAACCAACCGGGGACCAAATAGATAAACATAACTAAAACTATCTTATTTGACGAGTAACTCACGAGCGTGTATGCGAATGGAGGAAGCCGGAGAGCTCTATAAGGAAAGAACCTGTTAGGACTCTCTACTCCCTGCCTACATATAATTCATATTTTTAACCGACTTCAAAAGGAGGAGGTTATATGTTCGGTTGTATGTATGCTTTTTTTTCTTTTTTTTTATGTATGTTCAACGATATTTCCGTCGATTGTGGACTGATTTTGATGATATTTTTTTGCATTGGGTTCAGTATAGCTCCAAGGTGGTCCCATTTTAATTTCATTGGTATTGGACCTTGGTCTTAGAAAATACACCAGGGAACTTCTTAACGACAAACAATAGGCATGTGTAAATTGAGATATTATGGGTATTACGTCAATCCTATAGGTACCCTACTATAGAACTAAGCAGTATATTAGCCAACTTCAAAAAAGGAGGTTCATACTTCGTCCTTTTTTATCATAACTCCTTTGCTTATGAACCGCTTACCTTTGCTTACTCCTTTGCTTTGATGTATCTTTTTGCATTGGGTTCAGTATAGTTTTGAGGTGGTTCTATTTTAATGTTATTGGTATTGGACCTTGGACTTTGAAGATAAAAGAGGGAACTCCTTATATTCGTCATTATATTAATCCGGTAGGTACCTTACTGTACAACTCAGCAAAATAATATAATATCGGTATATAAATATTAATAAATAATTCACTCGTCACTTAAAATGGTAAAATAAAAATCTATTAAAAAAAGGTAAACCGACTTAAAAAAGCAAAAACTAAATATTTGAAGTCGGTGCCAAGTAACCGACTGCACCAACCAGCACCGACTTCAAATATTAATTTTTTGTTTTTTGAAGTCGTTATACCTTTTTTTAAAAAAGATTTTTAATCAAAATATCATGTAAATTATCAAGTCGTGATATGAAGATTTTGATAAAGTAGTCAACTATTGCATAGCTAAGAACCTTGATCTTAACATATCTAAGTGCCGCTAGAAAAAAGCAAGCTTTCACTCATAATTACAAAATCAACCACCAAAATATACCTCGAGCTTCCGTCCTTAAAAACTTAGGAGTTTTTATCATAGATATAGTATAGTTATTATATCTATTTTCATGGATAGTAAGCTTACGTTTAAGCTTCATTTCGATTTCATTGCAAAGAATGTTTTTCAGCCTACAATTTATCATCCATAATACAAACTCTTTCTCGACTATGACATCTATCAAAATGCTCTACTGTGTATATGTGTCTAATAGTCAAATCTATCCTTGAGTTAAATATTAAACCGGCCGTAAATTAACTTGTTTAGTTAGCTGTAAGCGTCCCATGTATATATAAAATTAAAATGAAAATAAAATTGGTCGATAAAAAAGCTTAATATAATTTTTAAGTGAAATTTGAAGTCGTAGTGTTATTGCATTGTATATGCATGTTATTATTGGTAGTAATTTTTTCCGCATTATTTTATTACCATTTAGAACAGGTGTAAATACATAGTTTTTATAAAAGTGGGCGATGTAAAAGACTTTTAGAATAATTGATGTTTTTAAATAAAAATATCAAGTAAAATACCAAGATGTAATATAACTAGGCGTCATGTTATTATTCGTAGTCATTTATTATGTATTATTTGTACAGGTGTAAATATTTTTATTTATAAAGTGGGGGACGAAAAATTCTTTAAAATAATTGATATTTTTAAATACTAATACCAAGTCGTATAATCGATAGGCGGCATGTCATTATTGGACATGCCGCCTATCGATTATACAATCGTAACGAATAATAACGAATCTTACGTAAATAATACGTAAGATTCGTTACGTATTATTTACTCAGGAGACTGTGTGGGCGGCTGAGTAATGGAAAGTATATATTTTGTTAAGAGTCTTGGGGCGGTGCGGAATACTAACTAGCTTTTAGCCGCGAGTTCTGCTACGAGAATTCGTTACATAATATTGGAATATCCTTTTTTCCCTCGACGAGATCCTGGAGCCAAATCCTAGGTCAGACAAAGAGGTGTTGAGTTTCTTTCTGTGAAAAAATATGTCATTAGAACAAGTCAAGAGTTTCCGTAACCGGCGAGCGTATATGAGACGAACTATGAGAGTGCAGGAAGCCAGAGAGGTATGTAAGGAAAGAACCTGGATCTTTGTCCTGGGATCCGCAAGGGATCTGGTGTGATGATTTAGATAGATAGAAACAATATCTCTTTAGGAGTCTGGAACCTTTGTTTATACCATATAGTATGGCTCGTCCCCTATTACATTGGGACCTAATATCGAAGGCGAAATGTGTGTATACACAGTGTTTACTATCACAGCCACTTGAGAAATAAAGGTGTAACGGCGTCGGTGTCTTTTTATAGTTCAAGAGAGAAATTGCGCAATTGCATTATTGTAAGTTAATATCCAGCTTGCTGAATATATCACAAGTCGTGTTCTTTTTTTATTTTTTATTTACGAACACAACATAATGCACAATATACAAATCATCGCCCCACAAAACTGTACAACCAGTTTGACTGTGGGGTCAGTTGAATCTACAAACTTAATATAATGCTAACACTGTCTTAACACAAACTAAGGTAATGCTTTTTCAGATTCCTTTTAATTTTTTTATATTTGTCTCGTCCCTTATGGCCTCCGGCAGACTATTCAAAATGTATGGGATGCGTTTTTAGCGCCCTTTCACCGAAGTAGTTGGTCACCCTTGGAACATTGTATCTGCCGTCGGTCACCAAGCGCGTACTGTACACATTGCTCACTGGGGTTAAAAACTCTCGACGGTCACGATTATTTACAATCAAAAGAAATTTGTGTTTTAAACTGATTGGAAGAATTTTCTATAGTTATCCTTTCAGCTATTTTTAATCTTCTCATTGACAAGTAGTTTTAGGAATCTAATTTGGAGCGTTTCTAATTTATCCAGGTTTGTTTTAAATGTAAGAACGTAACTACCGAGAGCATAACTAAATATCGAGTCTGCTAGAGACTAATCTTAGAGTATTAATAGGAACTCTGTAACTAAGATGGTAAAATTTACCTAGTAATATTCTTAATTTATTGCAAACATAGTCTACGTGCTGAGACCGCAGTTTTAATGGTGATTTTTAGAGGAGGCCTGTGTTCTACAGTTGACATCATCTAACGAATGACGCTGATTATTATATAAATACAAAGTGTAACATAATAAACGCAGGACCTGGAAGTATTTTGTTCTAAATCCATAACTGATTGATTCAAACTATTTTTAATGTATATTACATTTTTTTAAATTTCCAAAAAAGGCCGTTTCTTCCTTAGTGCGCTTTTATAAACTAAATTTATTATTGATTCAAAGCAATACAAAGATTGCGAATACATTTCTAAAACGTATTTCTCAATTCACACACATACACGTACAAGTTTCATTGTTAATTGGGGTATAAAAGTGCGTAAAAAGGGGTTTAAATTTTGAGAATTGGTTTTCATATGGAATTTGTGAAACAATTATGTAATCGGAGTGTCTGAGGTCTTGCGTTATTTATGATACTTGTATAAATGTAAGGCAAAATAAAAAATAATAATTTACAAACTTCTTTTAATAAACAAGTTTTTATAGGCCAAACACAATGGTGATATCTTGCTTAGTTAAGTAGTGCCTATGGCCTCCTTCTAGCTTCATCATCAGACCCTGGGCACCGTCCGGGTCTATAGTACTCATTAAGACAAATCCAACTAGCCCAAACAAGGCTGTGGTTTTGGGTGGTTCCATTGGCCATGTTTCGGATTCATCTTAATTTACTTCGTAGGGCACAATCACAAAATTGTTTTGTTCGCAGATGATACATCTCCCTTTTTTAAAATTAAGAGACAATTACAAAGTTTTGACGATGCGAATAGAGCAATTTCCGGAGTTGTGCATTGGTTTGAAGTCAATAATCTGCTACTCAATGAGAAGAAAACTAAGTGCATCAAGTTTTCGACACCTAACGTGAGGCAAGTAGGAACAAATGTACAACCAAATGGAGTCGAGTTGGATCTTGTTGAATCAACTTCATTTCTAGGTATTACTATAGGCGCCAAATTACAATGGGGCGAACTTATTCATAAATTATCGAGTAAGTTAAGTTCGGCTGCATATGCAATTAAAAGAATTAGACTCCTAACCGATGTAGAAACGGCTAGAATCGTTTATTTCAGTTATTTTCATAGTATCATGTCCTATGGAATTTTGCTATGGGGGAGTTCTGCAGACCTTAATAATATATTTATACTGCAGAAAAGGGCCATTAGAGCCATCTACAATCTAGCTCCTAAAGAATCTCTTGAAGATAAATTTACTGAAATAAACATTCCAAACTGTTATATCCCAATTTATATATGAAAACTTGTTATATACAAAAAAGAATATCGACAAGTTTGAGAAATTGAGTGACACCCATACTGTAAATACTCGGAATAAAAACAATCTCGCTGTACATGTCACGCGTCTCCACAGAATCAGCAATTCGTTCACGGGTCAGTGTATACGTTTTTTAACAAACTTCCCCACGATATTCGACGTTAGTTTGGAGAATTAATAAATTTAAAACCATAATTAAGGCTAAATTATGTAAGAAAGCGTATTACAAAAGCTCGGATTATATAGAAGATAAAAAGCCGCGTGGGATTGAAGTGCTATATTATTTAGTATTGCTATGTAATTTTCTTTTGAAATTAAAGCGTATATGTAAGCGTTATTATGTTAAAGCGTAGTGTGGTGTGCCTGACGAGCTTGAGGTATTGCTGCTTTGTAGACCCAATCTGACTACCGTCTCTGGGGTTCTGGTTTGGTCATGCGCACTATAATATCTTTGCTTGCGGTGGCTGTCTGGCGCGGGTCACTCCCTTCCCACCAATATGGTCGAGGGGAGTGATGGCTGTTCCAGTAGTCATACTCGTGAATGGGTGCTGCTTGTGGGGACTGGTCCATCTGGAATCCTTCGGACACTCTTTATAAATAACTTCATTAGTCTCATATCTCGGTCGTACGGCATCACACTGGAGCTAGATTGTAAGCTATTTAATTGTAACCTAAACATTGTATCCACATAAAATGATAAAAGGCCGCGTTTCGATCCATTTGTAGTTAAATTAGATTTAAAAAAAATGAAAACTGACAATTTGTTAGCGCCCCCGCAGGGCTTATACAAAATGAATTATTTGAGTTTGAGTCTTGAGTTTGAGTCATCATCAGACCTGAAGGGTCTGATAATAAATCTGGAGATAGATCATACAATGCAACTAGATGGTGTTCACACCATCTGGTTGTATTTTACTTGTCAGTACCAATCTAACGAGCCTAAGCACGAGGATAGTTAACATGTTCCTATGGCCATCTTCCGACTTCATCATCAGATCAGCTCCATGATACCATATAATTGCATTGCATACTAAATTTCAGCTCAATACCAGCAAGTGTTTGAAAAATGGATCACAAGATTTGAACCAGAAAGACAGACAGACATACGAATAGTACCAGTTAAATGAAAGCTTGTAAAAGGCAGCAAGCAATTGCGCAAATACGGCTTAATCTCAAAACTTTTATATTTTTTGTGTGTAAAAGTGCATTTAAAAAACTTAACTAGTACTTTAAAAAATATGAAAAATTTATCAAGTCTATAAAAAACTGCATACAATTCAAAGTGATTAAATTTACTTAGTAAAGTATGAAACAAATTACAGATAGGCTCGCCTTGTTCTACCGACTTACAAATGTAAGATTTACTTTCTTAATGTCTTCACCACTTTCTAACTTCCCTTGTTAGAGCTTGGCGTTTTGATAAAGATGAAACTTGAGGCGTAAGATGCATTAAGAGATTACAGTGATGGATGCTGAGAATGATACATTTGCGGGGAACAGGTGCGGTTGCTTTACAACTCGGAGGTACGGATTCTTTGTTAAAGTTAAACCATGTATTACACAGAATTCCCTTCTTGAATGCCTTTGGTATTGTTATGAGAGCCTAGTACTTTTGTTTTGGAAAAGTTGTTAAAGGTATTTTTTTACGCTGTGTAATTTTGTTGGCTGTCTGGCACCGTATAAAAAACTTTATCTGTAGTAGCGCAGATGTAGTGCATTGTATTTTCTGCAAGTCTGTAAGTTGATAGGCCCATCTTTACAGATGGGTCTATTCATTTTTAGATGAAGGATGTCTACTGCACTTTAGAAAGAGATGAAGAGCAAAATCACCAGAAAGTTGCAAACCCACTATAATTTAATTTATTACGACATATGACAGATAATAAATAACATTAGGATTTAACAGCTAACTGACATAGGTGCAAATAATTATGTGAAATGAATGTAAACACTTGAAATTCAAACAATTTTGACAGGCTGAGATTCCAACTAAAACCTAAATAATAATAATATCAGCCAATAATGTCCCACTGCTGGGCAAAGGTCATCTCTCACAAATCAAGGTGAGAGAGATTTGGTCATACTCCACCACGCGGACCCAGTGTGGATTGACGGAGCCAGGTTTATGGCCACCTGCTGTTGGAACTTATCGCCTATAAGGCTTCCAACTCGGCTTAAGACCAGTACATTACGTGTAACCGGGACTAGTAACTAAGATTATAAAGCGAAAGACTACCACGAATAATTTTATACTTCAAATACGCAGAGGTAGAAATATATCTATTTTATCTATTTACTATGAAGAGAATGTAATACGAATTTCGAACACGTAGATACGACGCACATCAAGAATGAATAAAATGTGAGATACGACCACCCAAAGTACTTCGTGCCCAAAACTTTTCGAATTCGCATCCCGAGAATTGCAAACGTCTGTGTATGTATTTGAATCACCGCAAAATGCTACCTTCTTCAACTTAGCACAGACCCGCCTAGAATTGATTTATGTCATCACGCCAGATCCCATAAATCAGATCGCACAGAGTTCGTACTGGCTTTCTTTACAGCCCATTATAGCTTCCTTCACTCTAATAGCTTGTCACATATACATTCGCCAGTTACAAAGACTCTTGACTTGCCCTTCAGATAAGACACGGTTATAGTAAGATAGTCTAGTTCTTGCCCGGTACCTACATCCTTCCACTTTCACATTGTATATCTGTGTTATCATTCTTTCTTCCGACATTCTTTCGATATGCCCGAGCCAACGGAGAATACCCTTTCTCATTTTTAGTATACTATTTTTCATACCTACACGATTTCTTACTATGCTCTTGCGAACACGGACGGTTAGCAGGATCGAAAGCTTTATTGCAGTTAAAATGCTCAACTTTTGGATACGGGACAATACACCTAGAAAATAATTCTGACAGATTTCACGCCCAGTTGGCTGTAGCTTCAAGTTCAAGCGTACATCTCGGCAACAAAAATTCTAAAGCTTCAAACACGCTAAACGAAATGTGCTATCTTTTCTGCATTATAACTCTCGTCGAAACTGAGTGATTTTTAGATTTTGCAGTGCGACTCGGAACTTATTCCATTATGAGTAGATATTTTAATTTATTTTGTTTGTCGGCTTGGTCCAGTGGTTAAGAGCTTTAGACGTTCCACCTACTGGATTGAGTAGTCGTGAGTTTGATTCCCGCACGGGTTAAATCTTTTTGTGACCCTGAAATATATATTTAGGTCTAGTTGCGTATGTGAATTTCTGGTAAATGCAACCACGACACAGGAATAATCCCTAGTGTGAGGCAACGTGATTGTTTACTACTACTATATTATCACGCCAGTTCCCTTGCGGGGTAGGCAGAGACTACAGAGTTCCAATAGGTTCTTTCTTTAGAGACCTCTCTGACTTCCTCCACTCTCATAGTTCGTCTCATACACTCGCGGGTTACGGAGACTCTTGACTTGCCCTTCAGAAAGACACGGTCAATGTCTATACACGATTTCTTTATATATGAAGTTAAATAAGCAAAACTGCAGCATGCTAGCTTTAACAAGTCAGCACGGAGTCGTCTAAAAATTAAGCGGGATTAAAAGCTTTATTCACCTGGAAAATGTATCTCGATGATTTCACGCCGAGTTGACCGTAGCTTTAAGTTCAAGCAAACATCTCGGCAAAATGTTTTTTAAAGGTTAAAACACACCGGAAGAAATATGCTACCTTTTCTGCATTATACATGTAGCTCTCGTCGAAAGTGAGTACTTTTTAGATTTTGCGGTGTTACTAAAGCTCTTTAAATTATGAGTGAATATTTAAAATTAGTGCTTGAGTGTTTGTTTAAGTATTGGATAGAATACGTTGTTTCTGTTTGGTATATTGAGTTGTGTAAGTCAGAAATTTAGATATTTTTATAAGTATATCGTACGTATCAAAATACGTATTTTTCTTGATTTATTTGTTTTTTAATCAAATACCTTTTAAAAGGAGGTTAGCATAATATACCTTCTTACTAGACACAAATTCAGGTAATTGTTATTGTATAAAACTGAATAACTTATTATATATTTTCTATTTTATGAAAAAAAAAATCATACATGTATGTACCAAAACGAAACTTCTTACTTAAAATGTGTATAACTAAGATGTCATTTACTAAATACAACAATATCATATCAATTATGTGAACATAAAAATTTCATTTAACAAACTCGAGACCGTAAAACTTCTTAGAACCAAACATGTAGGTAACTTGTTTCTTACTTATTTATCAAGTAAGTACATCATTTCCCCCGAGTATCTAATCTACTCAATAAAATTGCCTAGATAATAAACTAAGGTTGGCGAAATCCATCGAGATTAGATAAAGCTTCACGCAAGAACCGTGCGGCGAACAGGCTTAGCTACTTTGATCTCGGCTGATTGAGGTCTCAGGATCAACCGGTCGTTGAAAAGCTAATGTACCTTACATAAGGTAATATCTGTTAGAATTCCTTCTTGATTAAATACAGCCAATTCGTGTAGCACTGCGAAGACAAATGGCCATGAAACTAGCTAGTGCGAAAGTGTAAGCCGTGGCAGTGAGTAGAGAAAAGGCCATGAAACTGGTCAGTGTGGCAGTATAAGCCACAGCAGTGAATAGAGAAAAGATCATAAAACTAGCAAGTGCAAAACGTAAACCACGGAAGCAAGTAGAGAAAAGGCCATGAATCTGGCCAGTGCGAAAGCTTAAACCACGGCACTGAGTTGAAAAAAGGAATGAAACCAGTCAGTACGAAAGTGTAAGCTGGGGTAGTGAGCAGAGGAAAAGACATGAAACTGGCCAGTGCAAACGCGTAAGCCGCAGCAGTGGGCAGACAAAATACCAGTGCGAAAGTGTAACCTGGGCAGTGAGTAGAGCAAGGACCATGAAAATGGGCACTGCGAAAATGTATAATAGAACACAAAAATGTTAGAATTCTCCATTAATTTGTTTAATTACACAATACCCACGGGAATGGGCACGCTTTAAACCGGTCTCAAAAATACATTCGTTCATTTACACAAGAATTGAGAGAAATAATAATTTCTCCCGAAGGCATTATTATCCAAACACCATTTTATTATTCGGTTTTACGATGAAAAATAAATAAAAGCAGAATTCTGGCTGTAAAATGCGGTAAGTATTGAGATATTTCGTCTATTAGGCTCGGACTATAAGCGTCCGGAATCTTTTTGATTCGAACGTGCCCGCATTCTGTTTGCCGTGCAAGTAGATATTTGAATTTTTCCTGAATCGATTTTTTTACATATGTTTCGGGGCCATCCGATTTCAATATTTACCAGGAAGTAACCGGCCCATGTTCCTCCGGTCATCCGTTTTTCGCAGAAGTGGGTGATCGCCCAAAAACGCATTCAGTAACAAATGTAAACGGCACCGAATAAAATCCGTTTCGGACGCGGAGGAATTTGCACCAGGTTTGATGATCAATAACAATAAGTAGAATGCACTTGCTTGTTGAACTAATAATGGTGGATTTCGAAGTTTGACACAAAATCTCAGTTGAATTTAACAATTCCATTTGAAACAAAAAGTACCTATCGCACCAATTATCCGACGCAATTGCTAGCAACTGTCTAAGTAAATTTCTCTCCGGATCCACGTGGACCGGAGGGATTCCGGATGCTTTATAATAGGCTAATAAAGTATATTATTTTGAAGTTGTCCACGGTTTGATCTAGTGGTTTGTGCTTGGTGTTTTGTAGGTCACTAGGAGCACTGTCTCGTATAATCGCAATTTGATTTAGTGGGGTATGTTGAGTATGGCGATAACGACGACCTCGGTTCTTGGGCTATTTCTATCGAAGAAATCCAATAGCAATCCAAAGTATGGAACTGTGGCTAGTATAATGGCAACAGACTCACCCCCTATGTTACTGGGACCTAGCATTGTAAACGATATTGTGTGCATTTAGCTGGGAGAATATAATAATACAGTCTATACTGTCCTACTGTTGGCCTAAAGCCTTCTCTCACAAATTGAGGTGAGAGCGATTAGGTCACCACCACAAGGAACAACCGTGGATTGGTGGACGCAGGTTACTTATCAAACCGCCTATAAGGCTTCAAATTTGACTTACCGACTACCACATTTCGTGGTAACCGGGGCCAATGGCGTAACGTGCCTTCCAAAGCACAAAGACGCTGAAATATGAAAATGCCACAAATGGTCACCCATCTCAGGCTGACCGAGCCAAAGGCTGCTTAACTTTAGTGATAGCTAAGTACACCGCGGTCGCACTACGAGCGCGAGGAAGAATATAGACGTGACGGATTTTGTTTTTGAGTCTGTCTTATCAGAATATTTTCGCTTTGCTCTTAATCAAGCCCTGAGTTTATACAATACATATTTAATAGTTCATCTAGATTAGCACTGAACTCATCGGAACAAAGCTCGTTAAATTCCCTCCAACGGTAATCAAAGTTAGAGGTCACTCGTATTTGTGTTCCGATCGTCAATCTGCGTTTATATACGGACCCTTCCGTGATTGAGGTGTTCGCAATAAAATTGTGACACACCATATTTTTTGGAGTTTTATTATCTACGAAAGTTTGCCTGCCGTTTGGTCCTTAATAATTGTACTCTATAGCTGCCATAATATATTAAACCAAAATTGGTTGAGAAAACTCTGTGGCGCAATCAGATTCAATCTGTCCTTTGCATAAAACCCAACTATGTGTTATGCAGTATTTAACAGAGTTTAAGCTTTATCTTTGGTTGATTGCAATCTTAAAGGTGATCTATAGTTATACCTTTCAATCGTCAAAGTTCTATGTTAAGTAGGATATATTATATAGATCAGCCTATATTCTCTAACTGATGGGATATAGCCTTGTCTCACTTATCAAGGCGAAAGAGTAGAACATACTTTACCACCAGTGTGAATTGGGAGAGGAATACCTATTACTACTCGTTGTTGGAACTTATCAAGAATCAGAATCAGAACATTATTCATTCATATAAAACATTATAGTATTAATGAATCGTCAGAAAAGTAACAAAGACTCTACCACCACTTCGGAATGTCATTCCTGTGGAGAAGAAGGGCAAGAAACTCCACTCTTACTTAAACGTTACTCTTTTAAAATAAAAAAATTACAAAAATTTTCATCTTCATTTTGTTGTAAGGTATGGGAGAACAATGTAAGTTGGTTATCAGGTGAGTCTAAGTTAGATAATGAAAATTATACTATTTATGAGAATGGCTACATGGTTCCCTCATTTACAAAAAAAATACACGTAATAAATGTCATTATGTTAAATTAATAGAACGAAGAGAGGGAATGTTAACAAGCTACCCATAAGGTTACTAAATTGGCTTAAGCACTAATTATCTGAACTTAACTACCATTGAGTAGATAAATAGCGTTGAAATAAACCTTGTATTTGGTTGAATAACATAACATTTACACTACAAAAATAATGAAAAAACTCACATGTTTCAAACATAACGTAATCCAACAAGCCTAAATAAACATTTAGACTTGTTTGATGTTGGGTTAGTACAGGTATAATCATAAAAAAAAACAGTCTCTGTTACTATAAAACGATTAACACAAAGCAAAAAATTTAACAACAAACCCTGTCCCATTCCAACTCCTGCATTGATGGTATCAACATAAAGTTGAATTTACAAAAACATATTTAAATGGTTTAATACATTATTGCGTTAAAAGTTCCAATTGTTAAACAACCTTTTTGGTTGGAAACAAAATTAAATTAATAATTTTGTTAGGGAAAGTTTCGCGTAAGCATTACCCGTGTACACATTGAAGCTACTTCGTATGATAAGTTTTAAGCAACTTAATTAAGCATTCGGGTAAGCCGGAGGATATTAGTCTAGATGGTGAATAATCAATGAACTGATGAGATAATTGCGTTTTCTACTATAATCATCTAAATATCCCTTACGGGTTAGGCGGGGGTAGAGAACTCCGACAGGTCTTTACAGGGTTCTGTCGCGTCCTCTCGTGTTTCGTCTATACTCTATCGATTATTACCAAGACTCTTGACGTGCCCATTATACAAAAACATGATCTACTTGGTCATCTTATAAGGGTATTCAAGTTTTCCACTACGTCGTTATCCGAGATCTTATCTTCGCTATCAACCATTATTTCTTAAAGCCGCAAAGGTTTTCAAAACAAGAGACAATTAGGTAGGGTTTATATCGATTAAAAAGATATGAAATAGTTAATATGACAGACGATTTGGCGCAGTGGTTAAAAGCTTAAGTCGCTAAGCCGCTCCACCCACTGGGTCGAATAGTCGCGGTTTCTATTCCCGCACGGGACAAATCTTTGTGTGAGCCACAATTATTTGTTTCGATCTGGATATTAGTATACGTGAATTTTCATGTTTGTAAACGCACCCACGACACAGGAGTAAATGCTAGTGCGGGGCAACATTTAAAAAAACAAAAAATAAATGCATTCTGAATTGAATTTAAATAAACAGGCCCGTTCGGAGGTTGAAAGCAAACTGAATGAACCTTTCCATCGGCCGTGGAGTAACCTTGAACCTTCATAAAGCTCATGAGCATACTTATATTTTATTTTCGCAATTTTCAAGTAGGTATTTTCTAAATGGTAGAATTAAAATGAAGCTGGTGTACAACTTTGATGCGGTTTACAAAGTACGTACGAGGGGGCTTCACCTGCCGGCAACTTTGTACTGATATAAGTAACTTTGCTAATTAACTTCAAACTAACTTGTTACGAGTTTATCGCTTCATCACAACGTATATCTTAAACAGGAAAATGAGGAATAAATGATTTATACTGATATTGACTGAGAGTATTTTTTAAAATCTAAAGTAGGTCAGATATTCTGCCAAAAAACACCGTTACTATGGGCATATTCTGTTAATAGTCGGCTCGGGACTTAGGTTCGGGTCGAATTATTGTCAACAAGTGCTGCTAGTAAAGACCGGCTTGCCAGAAACCTTAAGATTTTTACTCTTTAAGAATATTATCATTAGTGTTTTATGTTTATCTCAGACGTAAGGCATTACACTGATATTGTAATCTTAATTTTGTAACACATGATTGTATAAATGCACGATATAATTAACAAAAATGAGTAAAGACAAAAAAGACAGGCCCTCTAATATTCTCGCCGGATCTCTTCAGTGGAGGCCGCGTTAAGATTCGGTGGGAGATTAGTAAGTTAAAGTAATGTAATATATATAATAATAAGAGCCCTGTTAAGAAACTGTCCCACCGTCGGGCATGGGCCTCCTCTCAAACTGAGAGGGTTTAGGCCATAGTCCACCACGCTGGCCCAGTGCAGATTGGCGAACTTCACACAACTTCGAGAAACCCTTAGGCAAGCTGGTTTCCTCACGATGGTTTCCTTCACCGTTAAAGCAAGTGATAGTTAATTTTTAATACGCACATGTTTTCGAAAAGATAGAGGGTGCGTGGCTGGCTATCACTGCTTTTAAAAAAAATGTATTCACAACAATTTGTAAGTGCCCCCACAGAATATATACAAAAAAAAAGAATACGATACAGAATAAGATACAGACGACCTGGCCCAGTGGTCGCGGGTTCGATCCTCGTACGTCACAAATCTTCGTGTGACCCACAAATATTTGTCCGATCTGGGTATTTGTGTATGTGAATTTTATGTTTGAAAACGCACATACAAGTGGTAGCCCACTTGTTTTAATAAAAATAAGTTTGAGTTTTACATAATCGAATTTTAAGAGACTTAAGATTAAGCAAACTGAGAAATGACTATGTATTTTCGTACACTGACTCCCGCCGTCATCCCACATATGATTCTAATAAAAACACGAGCATCGTACAATAGTTCTAAACATTAATAGTGACTCAGCAAAGTACGCTCCACTAAACATCCCCGTGAACGCTCCCTACCTACCCCCACTCGCTCAGGTCATAAACCGTCTAACTGGCTCCAACTGTAACTTAAGGCGACGTTTTATATCGAAAGGGCGAACTTAAATGTAGGTCGTAACGAGGGTTGTCACTTGCATAAAAAAGATATTTCATATCAACCAAGCTTTTATATCAAACTCAATGTAGATATTTTACTTAGATGAGGAGTTCCTGTGACCGCATTCCAACTCATCGGAGGCCCATGTAACTAGACATAGTTACCAAACTGATATGTGTATGCCAAATTTTAGCTTAATCAGATACCTACAAGTGAGAGACAGACAGACATAAGAACAGTACAAGTTAAATGAAACCTTGTAATGTTCTTCTTAGCGTTTCGAGGGCAAACATGCTATAGTTATATGAAAGCAGTCCAGAAAGCAGCTACATTGACTGCATTCTCGGAGGTAGCCATCAAATCCTGCTGCGTACAGGCATTAGGGGATACGGAGCACGATATAAGTTCATCGTTTGGGATACACTGCAAAAGCACCCTAAATTGGTATCGTCTGTGAATCCCCACCTGAACATGTTTTCCTTGCTCCGGTCGACCTGGATTCGAAGTCATAAAGATTTCCAGACCGGACATGGTAATTTATGTTCAGGTGAGAGACTCTCAGCAGGTGAAACAAAGGGCTTTGGTAGGGATATTTCTTCCTGCCAGAAGCTAGTAATAAAAAAGGTTGAAATAAAAAAGGTACGCAATTAAATTGTTAAGTGAAGAAATCAAAATACAATAAATATTTTTGTATGAATTATTAGGTTGTATCTCATTAGTCTAGTGCCGCGTAGTGCAGCTTGCGATCACAAGGCTCTGGATTCGAATCCAAGGTCGAACAAAGTGTGATGTTTCAATCGAAAGATTCTAAGTCTTCTGAGAATGCTACTTATAGCAGCCCCGAGTCTGAAGTTGGGCATGGCATAATGGCGATTGATTCGTTACCTTTTGCATTGGGACCTTACGTCATCAGTAATAGGTGGGTTTACTGTATACCTCAGGGCAGGGGAATATAGGCGTGACGGTGTTTATTTATTTTTCTACAATAAAATAATACATTAGTTGTGTATGTAAAGGAGTGCAAATTAACTCCAGTGACCGTGGCCGTGTGACTTCTAGCTTTAGGTCCAAAGTAATCAGGCTACTAGCTACATGCTATCCCAACAGCCAACCTCGGCACCCAGCTGGATAACGAAGGCATCCGGGTTTTCGTGGGTATTCGTTTGGGCGCGCCAATCAGCTGCGAACACAGATGACCGTGTGGTGTGAAGGTAGATCGGTCAGGTCTCCATGGGCTTTTCACAATGCCTTGAACAATATTGTTAAGAAGGCTCTTGCTACCATCGGCGTTCCTTCAGTGTTGGAACCGGTGGTATTGTTCCGTAATGATGGCAAGAGACCCGACAGCATGACGCTGATCCCCTGGGATCGAAGACGGACCCTTGTGTAGGACGTTACGTGCGTTGATACATTGGCGACGTCCCACCTCGGGAAATCAGTCTCTAAGGCGGGACCTGCGGCTGTCTGGCGCGGGTCACTCCCTTCCCTCCAATATGGTTGAGGGGAGTAATGGCTGTTCCAGCAGTCATACTCGTGAACGGGTGCTGCTTGTGGGGACTGGTCAATCAGGAATCCTTTAAACGCTCTTTACGGATAGCATCATTAGATTCATATCTCGATCGTAAGGCATCACACTGGAGCTAGGTCATAAACCATTTAATTGTACCCTAAACATTGTATCCACACAATATGATTAAAAAAAGGAAAGAAAAAAGAGAAAGAGAAGTAAATAAAAAAGACAAGCCCGCTGAGTTTCTTCGCCGGATCTTCTCAGTGTAGGCCGCGTTCCGATCCGGTGGTAGATTAGTAGTTTAATTACTTTAAAAAAAATGTTGATTGACTATTTGTAAGCGTCCCCGCAGGGCTTATACAAAATAAATTATTTGAGTTTGAGAAAGCGGATCTGGGCAAGCGACACAGATATGTAGTAAACATTACGTATTTGCGGCAGAGACACTAGGCCCATGGAGATGAAGACTTAGATTTGTAATATTAATATGTAAATATATAATAAACTGTTATTCTGTATATACTATATGCAGAATTGAAATCGGACAACATTTAAGTTAAGACAATTGGTCTTCGCGAACAACATTGTAGTCCAGATTGCGCCTTGGAAATCACCTTTGCCAACCCTAGCCTTAAATGTCTTACTTGTTGCGCGAAGGCTGAACGAAGAAACTACTATCTCTAGTAGAACTAAATAGTGAGATTTGCAATGGACATACTTTGAATTTAATTCTGTGACTGTAAAATCTACTAAGCTTAACCCTGATTACAGAGATTATTTTTTAATTAAATGTTTGATGTTACTAAGTTATTTAATTAAGTTGAAAAAAAAATGAGGAGCTCGTAGGGTTGTGCGACCGCGGTGTTCTTACCAATTACCAAGGTTAAGCAGCGGTCGACTCGGTCGGCCTGAGATGGGTGACCGTTGTGGCATTTTCATATTTGAGCGTATCTGTGCATTGGAAGGCACGCTAAGCCGTCGGTCTCGGTTACCACTTAATGTGGTAGTCGTTAAGCCGACTTGGAAGCCCCATAGGCGGCTTGATAAGTTCCAACAGCAGGTGGCCACAAACCTACCTCCACAAATTCGCAGTGGGTCCTCGTGGTAGAGTATGACCTGATCCCTCTCACCTCAATTAGGCATCAGCCTATACTGCCCAACTTACATTATCATTGTAAGTTGGAAAATAAGAATGTTTTCATTTTAAGATTCAATATTTTAATACAAATAGAAATATAAATTGAGGCCCTCGTAATGCTGTGCAACAGCAGTGATCTTAGCGATCGGTTGGGTCGGTCTGACATAAGTGACAGTTTGTAGCATTTTTGTACTCGCCTCTGTACTTCGGAAGGCACGTTAATCCATCGGTCCCGATCACTAGATGATGTGGTTATTATTAAGCGAAGTGGGAAGCCTCATAGTTGTTTGACAAGTTTTAACAGCAGGTGGTGACAGATTTGCTTCCACAATGCACTGGATACTCGTGGTAAAGTATCATCATTTTTCCTGGGGAAAATCCTGCATAGGACTTCCGCGAACCTTAGGGGAAGCTCGCGGGGCGTGTTGGTTTCCTACCGACTAAAAACCCCAGGGTGGCCAACATCAGCACTTTGGAGGGGCTCCGGGATCTCCGCAAGGAACGCACCGGTGCCCTTCATGTGACGCGCTCCGAAGAGCCCGTCATCGAGGGGAAACTTGATGACACCCTCCCGCAGCGGTGAAGTATGACCTAACCTATCTCACCTCGATTCCTGAGAACCCTTTGTCCAGTAGTGGGACAATACAGGATGATTTATTATTATATTATATTACAAATGTAACTATTTTTGATAGAATTTAGATAGATGGAGAGAATCATTATATTAATACGTGAAGCAAAAATTTTGTACCCCTTTTTACGAAAATTGCGCGGAGGGAGGAGTCTGAAATTTCCCACACTTATAGTTTATATAGAGGAGTGCAGAATGCAATTATTTGCATGCATTTTTAAAATTATGCATTAAAAATACATTAATACAATAAAAAAAACATTACCATGAATTTGACACAATACACTTTAAATTGAGAATAGATTAATATTGTTTGTCTTTCATATTATTTGTCTATAGCATGTCATAGTCTTACTGAATGTCAAACATAACCAGCAAACGATGAAAGAGTTTTTACAAAAAACATCGCTTACAAAGATGTTTTGTATCATTAATTAAATTATCGAAATATGTATGTCAAGTTCAATGGACAGCATTTCCTTTTTGGTTTTTTGTTTCAATAAAAAAAAGAAAAAAAGGCATTCAATATTTAAGTATAATTTTTTTTTAATTTAAATTTCATAAAATTTGTTTGAAAAAAAATATGCAAATTAACAATGTAGCCTTGGCGAAATCTGTGATTATAGAAGTATAGTCTTTGACAATAGAACCTAAATAATGTTCAAGCTTTTAATTAATTATGGTCGAATTTCGACCAATGGGCGACCACTAGTACTTTTTAATGTACCTAATTAATTTATATTATATACAAACATATCATAGAAGGCAGAGGTACAATTTGCCTTTATAGGCGTCTTTTATTGTATTATTTGGTTATATCAACGTCTGTATACTTTAAGTGTGCAGTCAGGATGCGAAGATAAAATAAGTAATCAAGACGGTGAAGCCAAGTGTAAGCTTCTGTCGCCAAACGGTGCTGACACCCATATTTTGTCATGACATGTTATATCAGATTATTTTCTATCTTAAAATTTAGGTTAAGTACATATAAATGGTTAAGCACTGCACTAATACCTAGCATTATTTACATATATGTTTGTTATCACACCAGATTTCTTGCGGGGTAGGTTAGGTATCTTGTTTCTGTTTGTTCCTTTGTTCTATGTTCGTCTGTATGTAAGCTTTTTTTTATGTATGTTCAGCGATATTTCCGTCAATTGTGGACCGATTTTGATGATTCTTTTTGCATTGGGTTCAGTATAGCTCCAAGATGGTCCCATTTTAATTTCATTGGTATTTGACCTTGGACTTTGGAGATACACCAGGGCACTCGTTAACAACATACAACACGCATGTGTAAATTCAGTTATTATGAGTATTATATCAATCATGTAGGTACCTTACTGTATAACTAAGTAGAATAATATAATATAGGTATATAAATATTAATAAATTATTTCACTTATCACTTAATATTGTAAAAAAAAAAACTTTTTAAAAAAGGGAAGCAGACTTCACAAAGCAAAAAATAAATATTTGAAGTCGGTGCCAAGTAACCTACTAAACCTACCGGCACCGACTTCAGATATTATATTTTTTAAATATTTTTTTTTTATAATCAAATGTAGCCTCTCACTAGCATTTATTCCAGTGTCTTGGATGCGTTTACAAACATGAAACTGCACATAGACAAATACCCAGAAACAATAATTGTGGATCACGCAAAGATTTGTCCCGTGCAGGAATCGTACCCGCGACTACAAGACACAGCGGGTGGAGCGGCTTAAGCTCTTAACCACTGCATTAATTCGTCCGTCTATTTACATAATAAGCATTGAACATGATCCGATAGTATTTGCCCTACAATTCCTTACCTGATCATGTCACTCACGTCCGACACACGAATCTAAATAAATTTGGTCTTAAATTAAAACATTCTAAAAACTAAAATATTGGATTTTCTCATCATCATCATCATCATCAGCCCGTGTCAGTCCACTGCTGGACGTAGGCCTCTCCCATGGCACGCCACTGAGCTCGATCTTCAGCTCTCCTTCTCCAATCCCTGCCCGCTGCCTTACGAATATCGTCGCCCCACCTAGCTACAGGGCGCCCTACACTACGTTTGCCGACACGCGGTCTCCACTCAAGAACCAGTCTGCCCCAACGGCCATCGGTTCTGCGGCATATGTGACCTGCCCACTGCCACTTCAGCTTGCTAATTCGCTGAGCTATGTCGGTAACCTTGGTTCTCTGACGAATAACTTCGTTCCGGATTCGATCCCTAAGAGAAACTCCGAGCATAGCTCTTTCCATAGCTCGTTGAGCGACCTTGAACTGGTGGACAAGCCGCACAGTGAGTGGCCACGTTTCGGCTCCGTATGTCATTACAGGTAGGACGCACTGATTAAAAACTTTCGTTTTTAAGCATTGGGGTATGGGCGATAAGAAGACTCGACGGAGTTTCCCAAATGCTGCCCAGCCCAGCTGTATCCGTCTCTTAACTTCCTTGTCGAAGTTGTTTTTACCCAGTTGGAGCACCTGCCCTAGGTATACGTACTCAGAAACAACTTCGAGGGGGGCTCCGTTTACGGCGATCGGTCCCGGGTCAACATGCTTGTTGATCATAACTTTAGTTTTATCTAAGTTCATCCGGAGACCGATTCGCTGAGACGAATTAGCAAGGCTGTCCAGCATCTGTTGTAGGTCTTGCAACGTTTCAGCCATGATGACGATGTCGTCTGCAAATCGCAGGTGAGAGATGTATACGCCATTTATATTGATGCCGCGACCTTTCCAGTCCAGCGTCTTGAACATATCCTCCAGTACATTGGTGAACAGTTTTGGTGATATGACATCACCTTGGCGCACTCCGCGGCGCAGGTGGATATGTTCAGTCCGCCGGTTCTGTACTTGGACGGTCATCGTTGCAGCTTCAAAAAGGCATCTCATCACCTCGATGTATCGCCAATCAACTTGGCATCGTTGCAAGGAGTCCAGAACTGACCAGGTCTCGACAGTGTCAAAGGCCTTCTCATAGTCCACGAAGGCTAGACATAGGGGCAGATTATACTCTGCAGTCTTCTGTATAATCTGCCGCACTGTGTGGATGTGGTCTATGGTGCCGTAACCACTTCGAAACCCGGCCTGCTCCGGGGGTTGAAACTCGTCGAGCCTTCGCGCAAGACGGTTCGTGATGACCCTTGAAAACAGCTTGTATACATGGCTCAGAAGCGATATGGGTCGATAGTTTTTCAAAAGGGTTTTGTCGCCCTTTTTGAAAAACAGGACGACCACGCTTCTGTTCCATGCCTGCGGAGTTCTCCCAGTGTAGAGGACAGTGTTAAATAACTTCCGAAGCTCCTTAAGTACTGGGGTACCTCCTGCCCTCAGAAGCTCAGTCGTGACGCCGTCCTCACCCGGGGCTTTTCCATTTTTAAGCTGTTTAAGGGCCAACTCGATCTCATCCAGGTTGATCTCGGGCAAGTCCTCTGTGAAGTGACGTGTTAGGGTGGCTCTGGGATCTCCTCTAAGAGATTCGGGTCGAGGTGCGTGTGAGGCGTAGAGCTGGCTATAGAAATTCCTGACTTCCGAGAGGATTTCCGGCCTAGAAGCGATCACAGTACCCGCTTGTGTAGTCAACCTTGTCAAGTGGTTCCTCCCAAGTGGCTGGACGAACACTTTCGACCCCCGGTTCTGCTCGATGGCTTTCTCAATCTCAAGATTGTTGAAAGCTCGGAGGTCGCGTCGGACCAGCTTTGTGATCTTTTTATTTAAGGCCCGGTGTTCTGACAAGGTTGAGGCTGCATTTCGGCGCCGTTCGCTCATAAGCTCCAGAGTCCCCCCCGAAAGCTTAGATTTCCTGCCTGTACGCCTCGTTTCGCATAATTTAGTACCCTCTTCTCTAAGAGTCTGTACCACCTGCTCGAATTTCTGATCAACGCTGTCAGTGGTTTCCAAGGCAGCGAAACGGTTTTCCAATTTTAACTGAAAAGATTGGGAATCCATAGCGGCTTGGAGCAAATTCGGTCGGAGACTGGACTTCATCAAGCGGACTCTTTCGCGCTTCCATTGTATATTCAGAGTGCCCCGTACGAGCCGGTGGTCGCTTCCGGTTTTAAACCTTGCGATCACTGAGACATCTCTGAATATGCGCCTCTTGTCCGCCATGATGAAGTCGATCTCATTTTTTATTTTACCATCGGGGCTTTGCCACGTCCACTTTCTTTGGGGCTGTTTTTTAAAGAAAGAGTTCATCATAAACAGCCCTTCTCTTTCGAGAAAGTTGACGAGCGTTTGCCCCCTGTCATTTCTGCTGCCATAGCCGTATGGTCCTACTGAGGATTCGCTGTCAGTTTTTACTCCCACTTTGGCGTTGAAATCTCCCATGACGACGTTGTAGTGTGCCTTAGGGGTATTATGAAGGGCCTTAGAGATGTCCTCGTAGAGTACCTCTATGTCCTCGTCCGAGTGTGCCGAAGTCGGTGCATAAACCTGCACGATCTTGAGGGTGTACCTCTCGGTCAGCTTAATTATGAGGTATGCTACCCTTGTCGACACACTGGACATTTCTAAAACGTTGTCAGCGAAGACTCTATGGACCAGAAACCCGACGCCACCCTGGGAAAGTTGGTCTCCCTCTCTAAAGTACAAAAGATGGCCAGATTCTAGGGTTATGGTGTCTTCTCCCTCTCTTCGAACTTCACATAAACCCAGAACGTGCCATCTCATGCACTTCAGTTCTTCTTCCAACTGCAGAAGATGCTCATCCAGTCGCAGCGTGCGTCCGTTATACGTAGCCAGGGTCAGTTCATGTTGGCGGCCTACCGTAGCCCGGAGATTCTTCGCACCCCCTGCCCCGCCGGAACCGTGACCGCCGCCGTGGTCAGGAATAGCGGAGCGACCGGGAACTGGGGGCCGTGGTATATTCCGACTTGCCATAGAAGGTTTTGCCCATAATCGCCACGCTGGGCATGCGGGTTGGCGATCGCAGGGCGTAACTTCTCGCACTAGTGACGCTGCTGCCCGTCACCGGTCTGGTTAAAAATTTAGTTACGCCATATTTGAATGGTTATACCGCCATTGTCGGTCGTCAGAGCCTCGTCCGTTGATCAGCAGGATGCACCGCGGGCAGGAGAGGTTGACTTGGGGAGCGTAGATGGTAGGTGTCCCCCTTGCATCCTATTGATTGTGATTTTCTCACAATGCATTATTTAATAATTACACTAGGAATTATTCCTGTGTCATGAGTGCGTTTACAAACATAAATTTCACATGCACCCCCATGCACCCATGAGTTGCTCCGTGCGGGAATCGAACCCGTGACTTCTTAATCCAGTGGGCGGACCGACTCAAGCTCTTAGCCACTAGACCAAGCCGTCCGTATGTTTATCTGAATTAAAGTCTTGCATCAAATATTTTTGCTTATTTATTCCCAGTAAAAGCGCCTTTTAAGCCAACAAAATCTGCAATTCCGCACAAAAATCCCAAGGTAAATAACATCAAAATAATCTGCATGTGAATGAGTCATCCAGCGTAGTACTGTGGTACTCAACAGGGACTATCTTTGCTCTACGGCAGCGGAATTTAAATTACTACACTACACACGTACGTATTTACATAACAAGGAATTATGCGCATTATTTAAGTGGAAATATTTACAGGATTCCAGAAAATGGAAGTCGTGGTTGATATAAAGACTTTTGTCATTAAGTACTTCATATTTTTACGATTGTTTCCCTGAACGGCTGATGAGTTTTAGGAAACCCTAATTAAACCACAAATATATTATACTGGTCACCTGTGAAAGATGACAATCTATTTGATAGCATCAATGAAGGTTGGCACGACGACGCGAAGCCCGACGGGTCGTTATAATGTAATGAACTATACCGGAGATGACACACCGCTCGGCATCACGACACCCATCGCACCCCGTAGAGTTGCGTGACATCTCCGGCCATTTTCTACAACTACCCTCATCCCTTTGGGCTTTGAGTCACTGTCCCATCCTGTCGGATTTGCACCAAAGCCTTAAAAGGATTTCACTGTGTGAAAGAGGAGGCAATACATATTTTTACAAGGTTTTATTTAAATTGCAATGTTCGTATGTCCGTCAGTCTTTCCGATTCAAATCTTGTAATCTATTTTTCAATTCTTGTGGGTATTCGATTGAACTAAAATTTTGCATATTTATGTAAGTTCGGTAACAATGCAATAATATGGTACCATAATAATATGGTACCCTGAAGCTGGTCTGATTATAGAATCGGAAGGTGGCTATAGGAACTTGAAATATACAATTTAACCCCTCGTGTTTAGGCTTGTTAGATTGATATTGACAAGTACTATACAACCAAATAGTGTTCAGAGTCTGATGATGAAGCCGAAAGGTGACCAATGGAACCACCTATATGTTGGGGCTCGTTGGATTTGCCTTGATGAGTGCTTTAGACCCGGATGATGTCTAGAGTCTTGTGATAGAGCCGGAAAGAAGCCATAAGATCTCCTCAACTAAGTAAGATATCTCTTTCAGGTTATTGCTATAAAAGCTTGTTTTTTAAAAGGTATATTAAGGTAAATTAATGTCAAATACGCACGGTTCAAATATTTAAAGATTTTTCTTTATTATATTATTAGGGAAACAAACAGTGCCATGAAACAGAAATAATACTAGGTAGAAACAGTACACCAAGTAAATGTTTTTACATAAAATAACTAATAACTTGATCGTTTAATTATGATTTTACAATATAGCTTGTTATAAGAGAGAAGAAATAAAAAGAGACAAAACAGAATCACCATAAAAACCAAGCCGAATAGATAGCGTGGTATAAGAAACTATCATTAAACAGGTGTTTTATTAAGTAAAGCACAAAACAAAAAACGTATCTTAATTAAATTAAAAGTTAACTAATTTTAGGAGAACCATCGAACCATGCTTTAGATAAAGTCTTTTTAAAGTTTTGAGGTTTGGATTTAAACAAGTCTAGATCAGGAAAGACAACCGAATCGTTCAATATTTTTGCTTAGCGGATAAAATATGCATTTTGTCTGAAGTTAGAAACGCTTTTGGGGTATAGTTAGATATTTTGGCTGTCACACATTTCTATTAGGAATCTTTGAGTACATTTTAGAAAGAAGTTGGGGGGAATCTATGAGCAATTGCGCAATTTTCACTAGAAGAAGAACGTCTGCAATTTTTCTTCTTTCTTGTAGCGACAGAATATGGTCCCTGCGACATCTTGATTCATAATTGTAGTCGTGTATGCCTGAATATGTTCCAAATAATTCAAAAATCTACGCTGAATAGACTTGATTCTGTTGATATAAATATTGTAACGTGGGTTCCACACTTGTGAGCAATATTCTAAGACACTACGCATTTAGAATTTAAAAACAAGATATAACATCGTTTATGAATATGTTAAAAAGGAAGGGTCGTAGTAGTGAGCCCTGAGGGACTTCAGAGGGGACATTGTTTCAATCTGAAGAGAAACCACAGACCACTACTGCCCGTGTGTGATTTTCTATGTATAAGGTTAACCATCTGTACCAGCTGCCGTGTATTCCCGCGAAAAAGAGTTTTGGTAATAGTATTTCACAGTCAATACGGCAAAAGCTTTACTGAAGTCTGTAAATATAGCATCAACCTGCCCTCCAGAGCCCATTCCAGCAGTTACAAATTCTGTAATATTCAGAAGATTTGATGAATATCACAACCCGTTCGAATGGTTTCAAAGTAAACATAAAAAGATCACATCACTTTTTTTCATTTAATGTCCTAATAATAACCATAATGGCTACGATACTAAGTTACATTCATAAATTACAATATCTCCAAAATGTAAGAGTTGAGTAAACCAAACACGTCTTTAAGAAAATAACCTGTTGAAACTGTTATATTTCTGCCTACTCCGGAAAGGATTTGGTGTGATGATATAGATAGATAGAAGCATAGTGTAACTTGGCCACGCATAAAAATACAAATTATGTGTGTCGGAGCCTATTATTTAAGCAATATTTGACGATTACAATTAATGGAATGTCAGGCAGTCATTGTTATTTTAGTAACTTTTAATCTTGTCTAAAAACAAACTCTGCCTTTAATAATTGCCTGAGTGTGTTTAGTTATAATGCGATGAGAGATGTCTGATGATGACCGACCGAACAGATAGTCGATGTGAGATGGCGGACGGCCCTTCTGTGATTCTATTGGCAAGGAGGCAAGCGGTCGGACGTATCGCGGAGCAGCTAACTTCACTGCTTTCCATAATCCTTAATTATTGCGAGCTTTTGCTACCAAAGTCTGGATGTTAAGGAAGATCAGTGCACCGGACAAGAACCTAGTGTTATTTAAAGATGTCCATGTTCGGCCACCATGCGGACGACTATGAAAACGAAGATAAACCCAATTTGCATCGTTACCAGCATTGAAACAGCCATCCCGAAAACAGAATCGCCGATTTATGCTTTAGATAGGTACAAAAGCCCGTCAGTATAAGGAAAAGAACCTGCATCCAAGATAGCTTTTTAATTTATTCGTATTTCGTTCTGTAATTAAATTGGCCTGGTCATTAATATTGTGGAAGGGTACGGTGTAAACGTGAGGTCGCCGAAGGTAGCCCTTGAGAATTCATAACGATTGTGGTATTTTTTAGGCAATTTGTAATTAAATACCCTAATTTGTAATTATTTGGTATTGCCAAAGAGGATATTTCGATTGTTTTATTTATGTAGCAATTTTCGGGTACTATTTTATAAGCTTATAATCTGTGGTAGGTATTGAGTTTCTATTATAGATAAATAACATAGCGTGAACATAGCGCGACAAGGATCTTTTGGCTCATGGATGACATTGACAGGGGGCGTTGGTGTGAAATGAGGGTTACCATTTAGTAACATTTTCGTACTTTCAGGGAAATATTTCAACAAGAGGTACTAATTAAAAAAGAACTTGGGTAAATTTCATTGCAAATGGCAACTCTGTGACAGTCATGTAGTCACATTACTCTTGATGACAGCGTTAGTCCGGTATGGCTATGGGCTAAAAGAACCTTGTATGACTATAAAAATATTATCATCAACTAAAAAACGTCTATTGCATTACAATGGACTCCCCCAATTAATCGTCATGACGCACGGTTGCCTAAGAATAAGCCTATTTTGTATCAATTATGACTCTTTAAAACTGTTCTTATTTTATATTGATAATCAAGTCAAGGAGAAAGCCAGAGAGGTCTGTAAGAAAATAACCTTTTAGATCTCTGTACTCTCTACCTACCCCGCAAGGGATATGGTGCGATAATATAGATAGCAACAACAAAGTCAAGTAATAAAGTTAAAATAACAATGGCGAGATTCTACCTGAGTGTCTTACGAAGTGTGTAAAAATACGACATGTGCAAATATTAGTGACATATTTCGGTCGGTTTTACACAAAATTAATTTTGTATGTACGAGCGTAGGATAATATTTTATAAATTAAAGTACTTTCTATCTATCTATCTATATCATCACGCCAGATCCCTTGCGGGGTAGGCAGAGAGTACAGAGTAAAGTAGGGCGTAGGGCGGCTGGCAGAAACTGGATGCGAGTAGCCGAGGATCGTACCCAGTGGCGTGCACTAGATGCCTATGTTCAGCAGTGGACTGCTATAGGCTGATGCTGATAATGATGATATTTATCCATCATTCATTTTATATGAATCACCATAATTGCCACATTTGAAAAAAGAGATGTCAATAGGAGAAACTAATGGGAGGAAGGATCCCCGCAAGGGATCTGGCGTGATGATGTTGATAGATAGATACAAACTAATAAACATTTATAAATAAATTTTTAGTTATGGATTTATAAAACTATCGTAATATATTACTTTCAGATAGTTAAAGAAATTTCTAAATATTTAAAATATTAAATAAAACATTCACTATTATTAGTTTATGGACTTGATTATAATAATGCAATACTTGTGTTGACAATTTATTGACAACTTAAACTTACCAAAACAGTTTTCGGTATGCTTTTTCTTCCTGGTTGTCACGCCTATATTCCCCACAGGGGGTGGCAGAGGTGTACTGAGTACACCCACGTTTCGCCGACGTTGTTAGGTCCCATGTAATAGGGGGCGAGCCTATTGCCATATACCGGGCACAATTCCAGACTCCGGACTCATACTGGGAATTTTTCGTTAGAAAAACTACATTTGTCCGACCTAGGATTTGAACCCAGGACCTCGTGATCACAAAGCGAAGCGCTTTGCCACCAGACCAACGAGGCAGTCTTCCTGGTTGTCTGATTTGTTTTTAGTTTTAAACCTTGCAGTTACTCGTCTTTATCGAACGAAACTGATAAATGCTTTCTCTAAATGTACTCTGATTGTATCTCAAGAAACTGTGTAGGTATGCTTCGCTCGGAGGCGGAAAGGTGTAACAGGCCTACACGCATAACGTGCGTGCAAATGTTATATTGGTGTCAGTAATCCTCAGCGATATAAGTCTTGGATCAAAACACAAGAGCAAGCTCTACAACTAGACTCTTAGCGATTACATGTGAGAAAGAATAAATATTTATAAATCTTGATATCCATTTTTATTTTACCTCTAAATGCTGAAGTGTACCTACGGGTGGTAGTGTGTACTGTACGGGATAATAAGAGGTAATTTCATTAGGTTCATAATGACATAACTTTTAAACATGAAATGTTAGTATGGCTGCATTAAGTTTAATTAGTATTATCATATTTTCTTATGGTTACCGCTCCAGCCTCAAAGTTATAAAAAGCTCATGATTCCTACAAATTTAATGTCTTAATATTGAGAAAAACTCAAAAATTAAAAGTTTAATTTCTTTTATTTCGGTATCTCAAATAAAAAATCTCGTTGCTTATGTTTAAGTAATGGAAATCCTATAGTTTTAATTTTTTTTATATATTGACGCTTCGTATCGATATCAGGTGAAACCATGTTTGGGATCTTGCCACTTTCCTTTCAAAAACAGGTAAACTATAGGAAATGAATTTGATTTGATGACATGAATCTTTCAATTAGATTTTTCGCATTATTCATTTTGGTCTACCTCCCTCTCAAAGCAAGAGTCACGCTATCAATATAAAATATCTTAGAATTTTTTGCAATACATAAATACAAACTTATTCTTTAAGAATAGTTATAAATTTAAAAATAAACATAACAGCGTATTTAGTGCATCTACAGCTTCTACAAAACTAATTCCATCTTCGCAAAGTCAATTTGGAATCCCATTAATTTCCAACTCAGTAAAACAACAAACAACCCAGCTTACTTTATATTAGCACAGATAATATCTACACGGCAAATACCTCTTTTTAATCCGTGCACTGTGCAAGTTTCCAGTGCCATCGAGTCTTAGGAAAACATAAATCCTCTTTAGCATACGCTGAGTCTGTTTATGTAACGTCTTCAATATGTAATGTAAACTTATCTTTGCCTGTTTTAGAGGTCTGCACGTTACAAGGTTCGGTTCTCAGGAAATTACTCTAGGTGTTCAATTTTTCAGTCAATCTATTAAATTTACTGACGTGCAAAGCTTTACCGAGCAATGAGGTAAAATAGTTTTGAGAGAAACATATATATATATTTAGCATACGTTACCCTGTCTGTTTGTGTAACGTTTTTAATATGTATGATTTTTTTAGAGTTCTGCACGTTACAAGGTTGAAATGGATTAAATTAATCTCTGGTTTTAGGAAATTGTCTCGGTGTTATTTTTTTATTTATTTATTTATTCTTTATTGTACAATAGAACACAGAAACAACATTTACACAGAAGATGTACAAAGGCGAACTTTACTCAATTTGAGTTATCTTCCAGTTAACCTTTGAGGAAAGAGAAACTATGTGGAAGTGAGGGCAATTGTACAATCACGGAACTAAAAAATAACAGAATTAAAATTCAGAGTTGATAATGACAAGTACATAAATATTTAAATTATACTAATAATATATAATATCGAAACTAAAAATAAATATTTTCATATACTTACATGAACTATGCAATACCTATTTATGAATACACAAATATGAATTAATAAAATAAATACACAACACATATATATATACAATAAATATTAACTAGAAAGGAAATAGTCTTTAACTCGTCTTTTAAAAACATCTAGAGAACAGCCATCGCGTATGGAGTGTGGAAGGGAATTTCACCGCACGTACAGTAAAGGAGCCATCATAGAGAGTGGAAGAATGACGAGGAGTTCGGAGAAGAAGAGAGGTAGCCGTACGACAAGTTTTGTCCCTAAGGATAAGGAATTCGAAACGCTCACGAAGATATACAGGCGAGCTAGGGTTATGAAGGACGGAGAAGAGAAGAGAGAGAATATGTAAATCTCGACGTCGGCGAATAGGTAGCCACTTCAGTTTCAATCGATACTCAGAGACATGATCATATTTGCGTAGACCGAAAATGAAGCGGATACATAAATTCTGCAGACGTTCGAGTTTGTTAAGAAGTTCCTCTGTCGCGTCAAGGAAACAGACATCAGCGTAGTCTAAAAGTGACAGAAGAAATGATTGAGCGAGAATTATTTTAGTTTGAAAAGGCGGGAAATTCTGGAGCCGTTTAAGATATTGAAATGAATAATATACCTTCCTGCTGACTTCCGCGATGTGAGTGCACCATGAAAGATTGCAGTCTATGTATACACCTAAATTCTTCGCACTAGTCGAATATGGTATAGGAACAGCGTTAAAAATAACTGTAGGAAGAGACTGAAGGTCCAAGAGATTGTAGAAATACCTGCCACCAATAATGAGAGCTTGCGATTTTACAGGATTGACTAAGAGTCCAAAACTCTTAGCCCACTGGCTGATACGTTCAAGATCACTATTGATGGCATCAATGGCCACAGAAAACTCTTCGACCTTAAAATGTCGATATAGCTGCAAGTCGTCTGCATAGAGATGATAATGTGACGTTATAACTTTAGTGATCGCATCGATAAATATCGAGAAAAGAAGAGGAGAGAGCACGCCACCCTGCGGTACGCCCGCTGAAAGATCACACCATTCTGAGGAGGCCTCATTATAGTGGACCGACTGCGAGCGACCGCGAAGGTATGAGTTGAACCAGGCTGTTACAGAGGAAGATACATTAAGTGAAGAGAGGATTCCCAGGAGAATGACAAAATTGACAGAATAAAGGCACTGCTAAAGTCCAGCAAAACTAGAGCAGTAAGAAGTTTATTTTCCATTGCCAGTCGAACATCATCAGTAATCTTGACCAGAGCAGTTACTGTACTATGGCCAGGACGAAATCCAGACTGATAAGGACTAAGCAGGTAATTGGAAGAAAGAAAGGACGAAAGTTGTTTCTGGACAGCGCCTTCCAGAACTTTGGATAGGATAGGCAGGATTGATATTGGTTGGAATTGGGAGGCGGTCGAAGGATTTAAAACCTTAGGAAGCGGTAGAACGTGGGCCATCTTCCAGGCTGAGGGAAAGGAGCTAGACTCAAATGAGCAGTTAATAATGTGAGTAATAACAGAAATCAATTCATCCATGAGGAGGCGAAGCATTTGAATTTGAAGGCCATCATCACCTACAGCCTTAGTAGAAATAGATAGAATTGACTTTATGATGTCGTCCTCTGTAACACGCTGAAAAGAAAATTGTAAGCATACAGGCAAGGTTTGGCGAGAAAGTTCATGAAGAGTACAAGTTTTAATATCACTGTTTAAGGTGACAGGCGACTTTGAAAAGTGCGTATTTATATCATTAAGTTCAATATCTAGGGTATTCTCGTTGGAAGCTTTACCGATACCAAGAGACTTTAGGAATTGCCACGCCTGAGTCGTATTGAAATTTTGGACTGAATCGTGTATGTGGCGTCTCTTAGCATCCCTACAAATACGATTGCAGCGATTTCGTAACTTTTTGTACCTAGACCAGTTCTCATCTGTAGGATACTTTTTATAGCGTCTTTTAGCCTTATCCCTTTTAGACATTTCTGTTTTAATAGTGTCAGACAACCATGGTGCCGGACGGTGCTTTACTTTCACCTTTTTTAGGGGAGCATGAACATCAAAAAGGTCTAATACTATTAGATTAAAGCCAGATACTTTAGTGTCCAAGTCCAATCTATTAAATTTATTGACTTGCAAAGGTGAGACTTTGCCTAGCAATGGGATATAATATGTTAAGCATGCAGTACATTGTCTTTTTGTATGACAAAGTCAATATGTAATGTAAATGCGACGATGATTTTTTTAGAGTTTCGCACGTTGCGGTTTGAAATGGATTAAATTAATCTCGGTTTTTAGGAAATTGTTGTGTTAATTTTTTGAGTCAAATCTTACTCACCGAAGTGTCACGGTAGGATTTTGAAGAGCAATTGGACATGATTGTGCCATCGAGCTTCGCAAAACACATAAATAAGTATGTTTAGAATACGTTATCTCGTCTGTTTGTGTAACATATTTAATATAAAAAGTAAACATGGTGATGTGTTTTTTAGAATTTCGCATATCAAAAAGTTGAAATGGCTTAAAGTTAATCTCGGTTCTGAGGGATTTATCGTTGATGTTTTTTTGTTTGTGGAAACGTAAAGGTCTCGACCGAGCAAAAGACTGCGTAAGCTATCTAAAAAGATTATGTGTGTCTGCTTTGTGTAAGAGTATACAATAAAATTTAAACTTTATGACAAAATCGCGACAGGGTATAATTATACTACGATGTCAAATCCTCCAGATTTATTTAATTCACTCTGTAGTTCACTCTTCATTGTACTAGGCATTATACAAAATATTTAGAGAAAATAAAAATTGGAATATATTTTCATTAAAGTAGCAACACTGGCAACCCCCCTCCATCCCCACTATTCTTCCTGGCTCGGCATGTTCTTGCAATCGTCATTCGCTTTTCTTGTGCGGGCATCGCAACACCTACCCGATATTCAAGAAGACGGTGGTGGATTGGCATGCGCTGAGTACAGCCTTAGCGAATGCCGACCCACCCCCCTTCCTTTTAGCTCGGACTCCACCCCATCCCCTCAGTACACCGATCAGGCTGTAAATGCCTTCACCGCCCATATCCAATCAGCTGTCAGTCGGTCGTCAAAGCAAGTCGAGGCGGAGGATCGTAGGGATGGTAGGGAACTTATTCGGGCTAAAAATGCCTAAGTCGGAGCGTACTACTCCTACCCCATCGAAGCCAACCGGGCCCCGATGCGCGCCTTACAACGTGATGTAAAGCGTCGTGTCGCGGAGATCCGGGATGATCGCTGGAGTGACTTCTTAGAGGGCCTCACGCCATCGCATCTGGCCTACTGGAAGCTGGCGCGTACCCTTAAATCCGACTCCATGTCTGACATGCCCCCGTTGACCCTTCCCTCAGGCACAACCCCAGCCTTCGATGACGACCAAAAAGGCCGAGCTTCTCGCCTACACCCACAAGAGCCAGTGCACTCCCAGCTCTCTTCCCGTTGACCCGGCTCATGTCGATTTGATCGACAGGGGAGTCGAGCGCAGGGCTTCCCTCCATCCCACCGATTCCTTACCCCTATTACCCAGACCGAGGTCGAGGACCTGATTAAAGGTCTTAAACAGAAAAAGGCTCCCGGCTCTGACGGCATTTCTAATCGCGTACTCAAATGCTTACCCACCTAACTCATCTGCCTCTTAGTAACAATCCTTAATGCCGTCATGACGAACTGCACCTTTCCCACTCAGTGGAAGGAGGCCGACGTCATAGGCATCCCTAAGCCCGGTAAGCCTCGTGACCGTCCCACGAGTTACCACCCCATCAGTCTCCTCAACTCCCTGGCAAAGATCTACGAGCGCCTGCTCCTGGCACGGCTCAAAGACTTTGTATCTTCCAAGGGTATTCTCCTCAATAAGCAATTGGTTTTCGAGCCAAACACTCTTGCATCCATCAAGTGCACCGCATCACGGAGCACATTTTCACTGGCCTCAACAAACCCAAACCTGTCTACACGGGTGCTTTTTTCTTCGATGTCGCGAAGGCGTTCGACAAAGTCTGGCACAACGGCTTGTTCGCCTTACCAAATGGGTGTGCCGGACAGACTCGTGCTTATCTTACGAGACATTCTGTCGAATCGCGCCTTTCGGTATCGCGTCGAAATGACCCGCTCTACCCGCCACTCTATACAAGCTAGTGTCCCACAAGGCTCAGGTCTCTCCCCGCTCCTGTTCAGCCTTTACACGAACGATATTCCTCGTTCGAGTAAGGTACATCTAGCCCTATTCGCGGATGATACCGCTCTCTATGTCTCGCATAGGAATAAGGGTTGCATTACCAGAAACCTTCAGGCAACCGCCAATACCCTAGGGGATTGGTTCAGGAAGTGGAGTATTGAAGTGAACCCGGACAAGAGCGCTGCGGTGTTCTTCTCCAGAGGTGCCAACCCGCGCCCCTCCCTGCGCCCAGAATAATCTAGGTCAAGTGACCATGTTCGACCTACCTATTTCCTGGGTCAAACAGGTCAAATACCTAGGGGTCACCCTAAACAATACCATGACCTTCGGACCGCACATCAAGCGAGTCCGTAACCGAGCAGCCTTTGTGCTCGTTTGTCTTTACCCCATGATCTGCAAGCGGAGTAAAATGTCCCTTAGGAATAAGATGACACTTTACAAAACTTGTATACGGCCCATCATGACGTACGTTTGTGAGATGCTCGGGCACGCCGCCCGCTCTCACATAGACGATAGACTCCAAACGGTTCAATCCTCCAAATCCAATTTTCTCCGAAAAGCCGTCGGAGCCCCGTGGTATATACGGAATGTCGATCTCCATTCCGATCTCGGTCTTGAACCTATTCGCGCCTTTATTAAAAAAGCAACAACCCGATACTTTGCAAATGCGTCCAATCATAGAAATCCGCTTATCGTAGCCGCCACCGACTACGAACCTAACTCCCCTCCTATCAGCTGCTACCGCCGTCAGCGGCATGTTCTCACCAACCCTCCCGATGCCCTTACATGCCTTCTTTCGGATACAGATACCGCACACAGGATCAGACACCGACTTCGCCGGCGAGGTCGAAGAATTTCATGCCCGCCGGCCGTTGCAGAGCATCACGGTGAGACACCTAGTATACACCCTCCCCCATAGCGACTGTCCAAGCCGAGGCCGTTTCTCCTCGATGCGCTCTTGAGCTAGTTGCCCCCTTGCCCTTCTGGCTCGAGCATAGTCGTTGCACGCTCGCCCTCTTGTCCGGTGAAGCTGTAAAGGCCCTGCGGCCAACCGCGTAGATCATTCACACACACACACCTACCCGATAAAAGTGTTAGGATAATAAAATTAATCTTTAAAAAAAAACAGTTTCGTTAAAGGTAAAGGCAAACGCAAAGATAATGATTCACATATTAGAAAGAAAATAAGGCGACTAGAAAAACATCTCCACCGCAGGGTATACGTCACGCTCAAGCGATGGTAAGTCCTATTTTTATGTACACAAAATGTTGGTTCTCTGTAGCGGGTAACAGAAATATTCTTAGAAATCACTGTTATAATCAGGTGAATAAATATTTCATATCGATTGATCCGTAATAATATGGAAACAAGATTATTACATATGTACTAGGAGGGATCAAAAAGTAGTGAGAACGACATACTCCTTGGTAAAAAAAATACTGGCAGGCATAGCTCAGATACATATTTGTAATATTAATAAAAAAAAATCTTCGATTCTCTTTTGTTTTTTTCTGAATGTAGTCATTTGTTTGCTTCGTGTCGGAACGTGTTCTCGAAAATGGAGAAAAACAAAGTGCGAGCCGTGTTTAATTACCTCTGTTTAAAAAAGTTAACGACGCAAGAGATTCATTGCGATTTGGAAGCAACATTAGGAGAGTCTGCTCCGCCGTATTCCACTGCCGCAAGGTGGGCTTCTCAATTTCGGGTAGGGAGAACGAGTATGGAAGACGAACATCGTTGCGGCTGTCCATCGACGTCAGTTACCCAAGAAAATGTTGCGAAAGTCGAGAAAATTGTATTGAGCGATCGAAGAGTTACCATCCGATACTTAATTCAAGAAACGGGCATTTCATATGGAAGTACTCAATCCAAATTGAAACAATCTTTGAATATAAGAAAAGTCTCCGCAAGATGGGTGCCGAGAATGTTAACCGACAGTCAGGAACAAAATCGACTTGACATTTCGAAGATATTGTTGGACAAGTTTCAAGAAGATTCTGAAAACTTTTTGTCTCGTTTCGTAACAATGGACGAAACATGGGTCCATCATTTTGATCCCGAGACAAAACAGCAATCTTCGCAATGGAAACGGCCATCATCACCGACCCCGAAGAAGTTTCGTGTCGTTGCATCGGCTGGCAAGGTTATGGCCTCAATATTTTGGGACTCGGAAGGAATATTGGTGATTGATTACCTGGAGCGTGGAACCACTATTACAGGCCAATATTATGCAGCTTTAATTCCCAAGTTGAGGAATGCCATCAAAGAGAAGAGGAGAGGGAAACTTCGAAGGGGCGTGCTGTTTCATCACGACAACGCACCCGCGCACAGGTCGGCAGTTGCGATGGCTGCCATTCAGCAAGCTGGCTTTGAATTGGTTGACCGCCCCCCTTATTCACCAGATCTGGTGGCTACCGATTTTTACCTGTTCCCCAAATTGAAAAAAATACTTATGGAGAAACAGGTACGAAGACGATAACGAGGTGATGGATGCCGTGGAGAGCTTTTTGCAGGACCAAGACAAAACTTTTTTTGTGAAAGGGATTGAAGCCTTGGAAAAGCGCTGGACTCGGTGTGTAGAGAGACTCGGAAACTATGTAGAAAAATAAATTATTAAGTTGTCAATAGTCATCATATTCTATCTTATTTTCACTACTTTTTGATCCCTCCTTGTATATGAATTAATTTGTATTTTTCGAGTTTGTGTTTTTATATTCCTTCAGGAACAGTTTTTATTATTTAAATAGTGGATATGATGACAACATCGAAAATCTGACGATTCTCCGAAATGCAAAGGCAGTGGATGGCTACACTGTGGAAAATCATAGGTTCTTCTTCGTGACGTGATCACGACAGATAACCTACTTAATCCTTTCTATAAATGGACATATTAAGATTATTCTCCGTGACGTGATCACGTCTGATAATCAATAGTCTCATGCTGGAACGTGATTATGGCCAATGAATTTAAAATATAAAATTGCAGTTGCAGATTCCAGATTTTGGAAATATACCATTTGTGGTATGTTTAAAAGATATTAGAGGCACTTGGGAACCAAAAAGTAAAGAAGAGGTTTTTGGCCCCTCAATCCCCGAGGAAATATCTAAACGTTTAGGTCAAATTCTAGTAGATGGCCTCACTAAGAAACAAAAACGGGAATTTAATGATAAAAACTTAATTCCTGAGAACTTTCGATTGCTGTAAGCACCGCTTTTAAACCCAAAGATAGTATCAGTACCGGGTGGCCCGGTGAAAAGTAGAGAAACTGTTAGAAATGTCTCAGAACTATCTTGGTTTGGGAATAGCTATGTTAACTTACCTTGTAGCTCAAATTATTCAAAAAACATGAGTAAGGTAATTATTGTGAAAAAGCTTTCGGATATTAACCGAGTTCTACTGGCTTACATCACGAAAATACCAAGTCGAGATGGGAATTGGTTATTCCCTTACTGAAAAAAAATACTACTATGGTGACAGATGTAAAAAGGGATACGTTCCTATTCTGATTTCGGAGCAGATCTGGGTGAAATTATAAGATCATCAAAAACTACCGAAAGATCGAGATTACCCTTACCCTAAATCACCCTTTACAGTCATCATGGAAATATCCCGCAAGGTCAACGAGCACACAGACCGGTGGTTCAACAGGCAAGCACCAGTGACATCCCTCCGCCTATCCAACTTGGCGAAAGTCGACTCCAAGACCGGATCTTAAATGAGGTGAATTAATTTAACCCCATGCGGGTAGATTAAATTATTTTATGAATAATTGGCCTAATATTAATGGTAATACAATAGTTTAAATTATATCCAGTGTCATAAATCCAAGGCGAAATATGCTGCGATTGATTGTTCTCTTTTTTTCCATTAAGAAAAAAATTGCCCTGGGAAAACTCTTACTTCGTATTTGTCGACAACTAAAAGGTTTAGACACCTCCCTTAGACAGGCATGCTAATATGTACCACCAAAAACGCCAATGCTTCTACTATTAGTCGCTGAATCAAACAGCTATTAACGGACAGTGGCGTAGACACTACCGTGCTCACCACTTATAGCTCACGCTATGCATTTAGCTCAACAGCTAAGAAAAAAGGTATTTCGGTAGATCTAATAAAGATAACCATAAGTTGGGCGGGAAATTCGAAAATGTTAGCAAATGTTCTACGACAGACCCCTAAATTATTTAGGGGTCTGTCGTAGAACTGGGTTGTAATTATACGACGATAATACCTTTCCTGAGACAATATTTTATTACATATTTACAATGTTTGTTTTTTGCAGTTTTTCTAAACTGTCGTGTAATACTATATACACATATCTTGCTGAGTCTTAGTTTATATCTGAGTTTATTATTATTAATTTCTTCCTGTGCTTCTTTTCACCTGTTTCACTGTGAGCGCTAAAGATCTACAGGGTGTGAATCTCTCGGATGTGACGTCTAGTATAATTATGGTCGAACGTCACTTAAGGTAAGTTCGTTTAACTACCTATTTATTTCTGTTTAAGAAAGTTTCTTATATTTCGAATGCAATTTCTATTTCGATAAGATAAGAGACATGTACCTACGTACTACGAATTCGTTGAATGCGAACTAAGTACTCGTAAAATATTGCCTCGGAAAAATTTGATCATATTTCTTTTCTATTTTTCCTTTACGTAGTTATGCCAGAGGGCCCTTACGCCGCATAATAAAAGAGTTACGAAAACTTGTGGATTTTTTATGTATTTTCGTTATTCTCGTTGCGTGCAACTTGTTAAGCAAATAAGGGTGAGCTATATGCAACAATGTTTATTTTTTGTTTCGTCTACTTTTTTTAAAGGACTAAGCAAATATAATGGGAACCTACCCTGTATATTTCAAGCATTAGTGTAGTGAACAGCTCATATAATAACGGCTTGTTTATAAATTATTTATTACAGTAGTAACATCTGTAATAATTTAATAAAAATAAGACAAACGTCTTTGACTTATTCATAATATTTATTTGACGTCTGTACCAAAATTCTAGTGAATCTGTTCAGCCATATGCTCAATATTTCAGTAACTAAACATTTAAAAAATTTAACATCCGCGTTTATTCAGTTTATATTACGCGCACATTTGCTACCTTTAAGATAAATTACAACACTTCACTACATTTGTTACTCGTACAAGTCACCTACTATCTAATTCAAACTTCAATTACCATTAGCTGCCCACAAACTTCGTCTAAATATACGAACAGACCAACTCCAATGCTCCGCTCCCCACGTATGCACCACTTGTTCTAATAAAAAGGCTTTTACGCCACACTGCTCCGTGGTCTCTAATAGCCGTATTGCCTTTATTGAATGGATACCTAGAATTGCTACGGAAGTGTGAAATTCGTAGCACATTCGTAGACGTTCGTAGCTATTACGTAGCTTCTACTGTTCTTTTGAAGAGTGAAAAATAGTGATCGTGAATTATGTGTGATAGGATTTCAAGATAAGAAATTACAATTTAAAAAATGCTGAAGTTTATTTGACTATTCTTTGCGAAGGTCTTTGTAACCAGCGAGAGTATATGAACAACGAAGCGGGACACGTCTGTAAAGAAAGATATTGTTGTAACTTTGCAACCCCTACCAACCCCGAATGGGATATAGATATAGAATAACTGATTTTAAGATAAATTAACTCTTATAGAAAACTTTTGAAGTTTTGTTCCCTTTATGCCTAATTTAAATTAAACCATATTTATAATTCATCAAACACCTTCACATTTATGTATTTTTTTTAGCTTTATATAAGCTAATAATTTTAATTTTAAAGACCTTCTTAAAAACAAGCTTTTATGACAAAAACTAAACGAAGATATCTTGCTTAGTTGAGGAGCTTCTATATCTTCCTTCCGGCTCCATCATCAGACCTTGGATACCATCCAGGTCTAAAGTACTCGTCAAGACAAATCCAACAAGCTCAAACACGGCAGGATTGTAATAAATAGTTTGGTGATTTCATTGGCCACGTTGCGACTCCATCATCAGACCAGCTCCATGGTACCTAATTATTGAACTGTCACCGAATTTGCATACGTATGCCAAATTTAGCTCAATCAGATATCCACAAGTGCTTAAAAAGTGGATCACAAAATTTGAACTGGAAAGACAGACAGACGAACATTGCAAGTCAAATGAAAGCTTAAAATAACAAACTAAACTTCGAAACCTAAATGCGATTTCCCCAGGACGTGCCCAAACGAAATTGAGCAAGGCAAAAGAGAGGGGCACCGGTGCATTCTATTCAGCGATTCCAAAGCGCTGTGACGATTTAGCGCAGTGGTTAAGAGCTTGAGCCGCTCCGCCCACTGTGTCTAATAGTCGCGGGTTCGATTCCCGCACGGGACAAATCTTTGTGTGATCCACAATTATTTGTTCCGGTCTGGGTATTTATGTATGTGAAATTTCATGTTTGTGAACGCACCCACGATACAGGAATAAATCCAAGTGTGGGGCGACGTTCTAAAAAAAAAAGCTCCAAGACCATACCAAACAAAGTAACGCAGTGGTTTAAGTGAGGTCTTACATACTCTTATGTTCTTAACAGAGGATTGAAAACTATTCGAATATATTTCTTCCGTAAACCCAAAAAAGGAACCAGACTCGCAAACATTTGATATAGTGAACGAGCAATCTACACGTAACCTTTACAAAAGCAGGCATCGATTTAACCTGTTGCTTTGTTACACGTATCATAATGTTTTAATCCAACACTGAAAGCTTATGACTGACAATGAATCATAGCGCTTAGAATATAAAATAATTAAAATATATTGTCTCGTGGCAAGTTCATAATTGAGTCAATTAGTAAGTTACGCTCGGTATTTGTTATCAGCCTTTATAAATCTCGGTTTTTCACTAAGGTAAGGGTAGGTAGGTTTAACTCTTTAACATTTTTACGTGGACTTTTACGAAGCTATGCTTTAAAAACGACGGGCTAAAATGCTTTAACAATAATTTGTATAGATACTCTTGTCCACGATAGAGACACACAGAAGCAGAGTAAGAGAGGCACTATATTTTACTCAAAATCACAAATGAAAATATTTTTTTAGGATTTTATTGCAGTTAATTTTTTTAATATTTGTATGAGGCGAACAATGAGAGTGGAGGAAGCCAGAGAGGTATGTAAGGAAAGAACCTGTTGGAACTCTGTACTCTTTGCCTACCCCGCAAGGGATCTGGCGTGATGATATAGATAGAGAGAGAGAGAGAGAGATAGATTTTTTTTAGGTTTCCAACGTTTTAGACAAAAAATTGATAAACAATCGCGATAAAATTGGGAGAATATATTTCATTGTAATATCCGCGTAAATCTAGCAACTGAATACTTGACAAAATCATTTTTATAGAACTATTTTTGGTGTTAGAATTTATATTGTTGAGCACATTTATGTTCTATATGCTGTTCAATATGATTTAAATATTAGGAATCCTCATTATTTACAATAGATAGTTATAGGCCCATGTGTCAAAAAGAAGAAGAAAGTTTAAAGAACTTAAGAACATGAAACACACTGTATCAAAAACAATACAGAAAAAAAAACATATTTAGGAGCTGGAAATGTTAAGAAATAAGTCTATTTTTAAAACCGTACAATAGTATCGACATATATTTTTTGGACGCCTCACTGGGTAACATCACCATAGCCGGCCCCTCGGCTGTAGTACAGGGCTTCAAAGAGCAACGGCTGGTGTTGCCCTCCATCAACCGAATCAGAACCGGAGTCGAAAGGTGTAATTATCATCTGCACAAGTGCTACAACACTGATTCTCCTTGTAGTGACTGTGGAAACTCAGGGCAGACTATCCAGCGCCTCGTGGAGGACTGCCCGACTAGGAAATTTACCGACGGATTCAAGGGGCTACACCAACTGACACCGGAGGCTAAACGATGACTTCTCCACTCTGACTTAAATTTTATTCGTGGGCCGCATTACTGACAGGACATCCACAGGTGCCACACATTTGTAATAAATAACGCTTACTGTACAGTTGCACTCACAAACAGATAATAATACTATTTTCCATTACTGAACATCCCGACAGTGCTCAGACAACTTCACTCGCAATCATACAACTCGATCTAAAACGTGCGGCGCATTGATATTTTCGTACCGATATACCAATTTCTTTTCCAAACAGACCGCATGTTAAATAGGTCAAATACATAACAATTTCTTTCTAAATAGGCCCGCTGGAAATAGGTCGCACAGCAACGAAACCACAGACCGTTCTGACGAAAGATGGGCTGGGCATCGCCTGAATCTACAAGTAGTAGAAACTATTCTGAAACCTCTACATTGAATCTGAGAGAGTAATAACCTTTAAAACTAGTCCTCACGTAAATTGCTTATACAAGGCGTAATGTAATAGAAGGAAGACCTAAGAAAGAGAAGAGTAATTCGTTCTAAATCGATAACTGAATTCCAACTATTTTGTAATATTTTTTTTAGGAAATACTGTTTCTCCCATTGTGCATTATAATAAACTAAATTTATTCTTGATTCAAAGCAATACGGAGATTTAAAATGCATTTCTACAACGTATTTCTCAATTTGCACACATACACGTACAAGTTTCATTGTTAATTGGGGTATAACAGTGCGTAAAAGGGGGTTAACAATTATAAACTTGGAAAATTGGTTTTCGAATCGAATTTGTGTAGCAATTATTTAATCAGGGTGTCTGAGGTCTTGCGTTATTTATGATATACCTTGTATAATTTACAAGGGCTACATTTCGGGCTTGAAAATTGAGTTAGCTTCCTCAGAATCTAAATTTTCAACCTTAGTAAAGTGAAGTGAAGGGCCTAATGAAGTCTTAATAAAAATATTTATGATTATCTAATACTGACTATATTACGTGTGCTATAGTAAACACCTCAAACTTGCACACCGAATTCGAGGTTTCGTATTCCCAAATACTCTTAATGCTTTACGTTTTTACCTTTGCCTGTAGAGCGTATAGAGATTGTATATTAAATATTGTTCCAGTAGTACTTGGCAAAGGCCTTCTTTCACAGATCGAGCGGATTGTATAGTATTAATAGTTAAAGTGCCTTTCAAAGCATGGAGATGCGCTTTGGCGATTTTCTGCATTCGATCGCCAATAAAAACATTCCGTTTTGAGCGACGAGGTTGGACACTCACGACACAGCATTCAGCTTTCAACTTGTCAAAGGTTGTAAAAAGCAATCAAATTGTCGATCGTTGATGCTAAAAGTAGAATGTATGCTTCTGCACAAAAATAAAAAAGTACAGGTAAGTCGAGTCTATTCTGTTTCAAAACGCATAGCATGTTATATAGAGCAATGCTTTTATATGTTCAATAGAGAAAAGCAATTATCTCCGTCTCTTTTGACCCGCATATACTCGTAATCATTTAATTTATTTAATCGTCTTTTTTGTTTGCAATAAATAGAGCTTGATCGTACCGGAGTATAAGGCTATCAATCGCTTCAACACTCAATTTTATTCCCTATAATAGAATTAATGACGCAATTAATTCACCAACGAAGCAATATTACTTAGCGAGCAATCACGTAGTAACACTGATAGGGTAAAACATTGTTTACGAGCGAGCAGGTTGAATAGACGCCAGCGCCCGTCTTGATTGATATAAATGGCCGCACTGACCACATATCATCAGGTGGGCGGCGATTGTGCCAGGATTCACGTAATTTTCTACACGAACCATCAAATGTTCTACACGAAGTATTTGTAATACGTATAAAGCCGGATATTTCTTTTAAATGAAATAACCTTTTATTTTCTCTAACATAACTGTACGGATTCCCCCCTCTTTCTTATAACGAACAGTTGCCAAAATCTTTTTCGGAAATAAATTGCTATTGGTTGACAGGTTAAGAATTGACCCGGTAAAGCGTTGATAAAATATTAATTAATAAATTTCAATAAGTTAAAAAAAAATTAAGAACCAGACACAAATTGTCTATAACGTAGAATAGTAGAATCTTAGTATATGTTGATAATAATAAAAATTAACTATCACTTGCTTTAACGGTCAAGGAAAACATGGTGAGGAAACCTGCATGCCTAAGAGTTTGTCAAAGGTGTATGAAGTTCGTCAACCCGCACTGGGCCAGCGTGGACTACGACCCAAAGCTTCTCAGTTTCAGAGAAGACCCGTGCCCAACAGTGGGATAGTTTAGTAACAGGGCTATTATTATTATTATATTATAAGTCATTGCTTATGGCTCCACTGTCATGAACTAAGTGTGTATAAATTTATAATAAATCTGCTTTAAAACGGCAAAAAGTTGCATCAAAACCAGACCAGGTTTAAACTTTCCCTAGAATCCGCCCACACAATACGCAGAGGTTAAACTGTATTTCCAGTTATACCCAACAGATCAAATATATATCACAATTTGATTCAGGTTACATGTTATCCTTAGACTGACACTTCTTAGTCTGATGCTATCCAAATTAGATGGTCGTGTAAAAATCCGTTCCGTGATTTTTGAGTGATGCTCAAACAGATAAAAAATAGAGACAACCCGATATACAGAATTTTTTAACAGTCCTTCGTATTTAAAGACCTCAAAATAGTCAATTTAAATATTTTTAATATGTTAAATGTACATGTGACCTAGGTGACGACAAAAATAATTTTCTTTTCTCTTAAAATAGGTATTTTTATTACTCAATTTAGAGTGATGTGGAGAAAATAATAGCAATTATTACACAACGTCTATTTGTTCAGAGATAAACGTAATTTGACGATATGACGCCCAGTATACATCCCGCCGTTGTCGTATTTATTTACGCGTAATTTGGGTTCACTTAAAAACTTTCCCATATCTTCTAATATCACATCAAACAAAATCTTCGCAACAACACAAACCTAGAAACGAAAAAATCATAATAAAAACAGTTTGCAAAGCAACTCCGAAGCCCCCATAACTGTAGGAAACTCATAAAAGTTTAAGCGAACGATTTAATAAAAGTACAACAACAGAAAAAAGGAAATATTGCACGGTATCACCATTTAGTTGAAGCTACAATAACGACCTGTTGAAAACGGACCTCTTTGGGTTGTCCTTGTCTGTCGTTGGGAGTCGCGTATGTGTGTCTCGTTTCGTCTCTGGGAGGTTTTGGTGCGAGGCGACCGCACGGCCCGGCACTTCGGTACTCACTGGTCGCGATCCATAAGCATGGAGTAACGCCCCCACGGCTACGCCACTTGAATAAGTAGGGCGGTAAATAGCTGCGGACACCTGCCCTATGATGACGCACGCACGGCCGTCACATTCTTATCTAAACTCCATAAATCGAGCTTTGAGTGTGCATTTAAGTTTCGCCGCTTACTGCATGCATAATCGAAAAATTAAAGAAGAAATAAACTTAAAAAAAAACAAGGTTTTCAGCTCAAAATCGATGGTATTATCTTGTTCTTGATAGACGATTTAGCGCAGTGGTTAAGAGCTTGAGCTGCTCCGGCCACTGTGTTGAATAGTCGCGGGTTCGATTCCCGCACGGGACAAATCTTTGTGTGATCCACAATTATTTGTTCCGGTCTGGGTGTTTGTTTGTGAATTTTCATGTTTGTAAACGCTGGGTGCGTTTACAAACAGAAATTAATCCTAGTGGGTAGCCCCACTAGAGTTTAAAAAAAAAAAAAAAAAAAAATTACCAAATTTTTGTTCAATACGCAACTAAGAACTAGTCGCAACTAGTTCTTGAAAAATGGCATACAAATTTTGAACCGGAAAAGCTGACAGACAGACTACGAAAGAAGCAAGTTAAATAAACCTTGAAACAACTAGCAGCGACCTAAGTTAGCCCCCGTGTAATTAAGGAATTAATTAATTATTATCATCTACACGTCACCACGTCAAGATGGCATATACTCCGTTTAGTCTATTAATTATTAATTGATAATGTCGTATTTTATCTAAACAGAGATACAGCAGCCAAGGTGTATGGTAAAATTGTTGAGAGGAGAATGCGCGAGAAGTCCGATGGAATGTTGTGCGAGGCACAAGGGGGTTTCAGGTCCGGAAGAGGATGTTCGGATCAAGTTTTCTCCCTTCGCAACATCGTAGAGAAGCATCTGGCAGTGGGCCGGAAGGTTTTCTGCGGTTTTGTGGATCTGGAGAAGGCGTTTGATAGAGTTGTGCGAAAGAGACTTTGGGACATTTTGCCTGAGTATGGTATAAATGGCACTCTGCTGCGGGCCGTCCAGTCCACCTATGTGGACTGCAAGGCATGCGTACGGGTGGGTGGTAACATGTCACCCTGGTTCGACGTTGAAATCGGCGTCAAGCAGGGTTGCGTGTTGTCCGCTAGACTGTTTATAATATATTTGGATAAAAGTCTTCAAAGACTGAAAGCGATGAATGAAGGTGTACAAATGAGTGATCTAGTGGTAAATCATCTACTATATGCAGATGACGCGGTTTTGATAGCGCCAACAGCCACTGATCTGCAATCACTAGTCACAGTTATGAAAGACGACTGCATGAAAAATGGCTTACATTTGAATGTGAAGAAAACCAAAATTATGGTTTTTGAACGGGAAGAAACCAGAACGAATGCAAGGATTGTGGTTGGGAACGATGTGCTGGAGCAAGTGAATGAGTTTGTATATCTTGGATGCGCATTCAGTAAGGATGGAAAATACACCGCTGACATAGAGAGAAGAGTGAGTGCAGGGAACAGAGTGAATGGCGCGATGGGAAAGCTACTTGGGAGCCGGCACTTAAGCCGAAAAGCGCAGCTGGCCATACATAATGGAGTGCTTGTCCCAACGCTGTTATATGGCAGCGAGAGCTGGGTATGTAAGAAGGAGAATGAAAGTAGGATAAATGCGGTGGAAATGCGAGCTCTGCGGAAGATGTGCGGAGTGAAGCTGACCGACCGTATTCGCAACAGCGTAGTAAGAAAGCAAATAGGTATGAAAGAGAATATCGGTGTAAAGATGAGAAAGGGTATGCTCCGTTGGTTCGGGCATATAGAAAGAATGTCCGAAGAAAGAATGACAAAACTGATATACAACGCGAAAGTGGAAGGATGTAGGTACCGGGGAAGACCTAGACTATCTTACCATGACCAAATAGACCGGGTCTTATCTGAAGGACAAGTCAGGAGTCTCCGTAACCGGCGAGCGTGTATGAGACGAATTATGAGAGTAGAGGAAGCCAGAGAGGTATGTAAGGAAAGAGCCTGTTGGAACTCTGTACTCTCTGCCTACCCCGTAAGGGATCTGGCGTGATGATATAGATAGATATAGATAGAGATACATTATTTAAATCATCTAATTAAGCAATATCTGTTAATTTGGATAGGAATTACAATAAAAACTGTTTAGTGCAAAAAGAAGAATCATAGGCTTAATGAAACGGCCTATCTTTCAGTGCAGTGGATGTTTTTGGTTAATACAGTAATATTATTTTATCAGTCGAAAAACGGGTAATTTTGCAACGGCCATAGCTATGAATTATTTTAAAAATCATTTACAAGTTTGATTCTATCTGATTTCATATTATTAAGATATATAGTCCTAAAGTTTACACGAAAGACCAAGGGACAATCATCACAGAAGATAAAAAGTTCAAAAAGTTGACGAATGATTTAGCGCAGTGGTTAAGAGCTTAAACGGCACTCCTCTAGCAAGAGTTCCGCGATTTAAGTACTTGGGGCACTGGGTCACGGAGTCTTTGCTTGACGATGAAGATTTGGAGAGGGAACGCAGAGCGTTGACAGTCAGATGTAATATGTTGGCCCGCAGGTTTGCACGCTGCACTAGAGAAGTTAAATTATCATTATTTAAAGCCTATTGTCAAATCTTCTATACGTGCAGCCCGTGGGTCAACTATACAAAGGGGGCACTCAATGCTCTGCGAATCCAATATAATAATGCGTTCAGGATTCTGTTGGCGTTGCCGCGATACTGCAGCGCGTCAGAGATGTTTGCGGCTGCGCATGTGGATGGCTTTCACGCGATTTTGCGTAAAAGAGCAGCATCCATGATGACGAGGGTGCGTGACAGCTCCAACAGATTTTTGTTAATTTTTGCGGACCGGTTTGACGGCGGTATTATGAGGCATAGGATAAGTATGCATGGTTCATGCTGGTCGAGTGCCAAATAGTTTTGCCTAAATAATTAATTGTTACTAACATAGATTTTAAGGAAATTGTTACTAACACACTATGGATTGAATCCGAAATAAATAAATATTATTATTATTAAGCCGCTCCACCCACTGGTTCTAATAGTGGCGGGTTCGTTTCCCGCACGGGACAAATATTCGTGTGATCAACAATTATTTGATTCGGTCTGGGTATTTGTGTGCGAATTTTCATGTTTGTAAACGCACCCATGACACAGGAATAAATGCTAGTGTGTGTGCTGGGACTTAAAAAGAATAAAAAAATATCTGTTATTATTATTTTAATAAATAAGTATATAAACACTATCAAGCCTATATTGCTCAAGCGGGGGAAACAGAAGTATAAGTACACACCCACTTTTCGCCGAAGAATTCCCATGTTATAGAGGGGACAGCTATTGCCATGCATAATACCAGAATTCGAACTAATACTGGAAAAACATAAAATTTTAGGATTGCTTTTTTTAATGCAACTTAAATTCAAATACAAGGGTTAAAACTATTTTTCGGATTTTATCGCGGTTTATTTTTGATTTTTAAGTTCCTGACGTTTCGAGTGCTTTGCAGCACCCATGGTTACTGGAGGGACTGAAACTGTTAGACGTTCAAAGGGAATAGTTATTCCGGGGTACCCTCAAACATTGGGAACTTAAAAATCAAAAATAAACCGCGATAAATACGAAAACTAGTTTTATTTCATGTGTAATATTCGCGTAAATCTAGTACTTAGTATTCAAATACAAGTATTCAAATTAAAAAAAAAATAATCCAATATTCTACAAATCAAATATTTTTAATCTTCACAAATAACTAATAATCCTTGATTCTAATCCTACCGATCATTTATTATAACAAAACTTTTGTCAACTAAAATTATTAATCGCGATATGAAAACTTGTGATTGTAAGTTAAAGACAATGAATCTAAAGAATTTCTAACTTAAGTTACGAATTACTTTTCACGATAATAAAATTCATTTGTCTCAACCGGCCTTTAATAACCCGAAAATGCTGCAAGCTAAAATATGGAGTTTAATTTAAAGAAATCATTGTCGTCTGCAAGAATTTTTATAGAAATGTTAAGACTCGTAAAATAATGTAAAAAGGGTTTAATCTGGAATTTGAATTAGCAGAAGTTGTTACTTGCTAAATCTAGAAATTGACGTAATTATGCATTAACGTTAAAAACAATGTAGGAAATTAATCTTAATTTGTGAATAACTAAATAGCACGGGTGGAAAGAATTTTCTAATACGGTGAAAAAAATTGACCTGTGAATCGTGTCATGTAAGCAAGTCAAAATACCCTAATATATATATTTTTTTTTTTATAAAATGTAGCTCCACACTAGGATTTATTCGTGTCGTGGGTGCGTTTACAAACAAGAAAATTCACACACAAATACCCAGACCGGAACAAATAATTGTGGATCACACAAAGATTTGTCCCGTGCGGGAACCGAACCCGCGACTATTAAACACAATGGGCTCTTAACCACTGCGCTAAATCGTCCGTCTTATATATGTCAAAACAATACAATTCTTGGAACGAGTCTTCTCGTGTCAACATTTTGTCAGGGCACACAATGCTAGCAAGTGTATTACTTGTCATCATGGTTATCTCACGCCGGGCCACAAATCCGTGACATGTATCTTGTGGCACTGCCTGGGCACAGGCGGTGCTGAAATTATTTGTTGCGTTGGACCAGTGGCGCAAGTTGCAGTTGGCAATGAAGCCCTTAGTTGAAAGACAATATTACTACTACCTTTTAATATACTTTAAAAAAAAGTCTTAGCCTCGCAAAACATGAAATTTACATACACTAACACCCAGACCTCAGAGTTGCTCAGCGAGCTATGGAGAGAGCTATGCTCGGCGTTTCTCTACGCGATCGAATCAGGAATGAGGAGATTCGTAGAAGAACCAAGGTCACCGACATAGCCCTTAAGATTAGCAAGCAGATGATGGGCAATGGACGGGCCACATAGCGCGTAGATCGGACGGGCGTTGGGGCAGAAAGATTCTAGAGTGGTGACCACGTATTGACAAGCGCAGCGTGGGACGACCGCCGGCCAGATAGACCGACGATCTTGTGAAAATCGCAGGAAGTCGTTGGATGCAGGTGGCATCGGACCGGTTACGCTGGAAAGCGACTGGGGAGGCCTATGTTCAGCAGTGGACAAGTATAGGCTGAGATGATGAACACCCAGACCGAAACATATATTTGTGGGTCACGTAAAGATTAGTCTCGTGCGGGGATCGAACCCGCGACTTCTCGATCCAGTGGATGGAGCACTGAAACCACTGAACCAAACCGTATGTCGAACTCACTACATACATGTAGCAATTTATAAGTTACTCGGTCTATTTAATCAAAATAATACCTCTACCTCTGCCTGCCCGGCATGGGACCTGGCTTAATGATATACGTAATTAAATTATAAAGTGCAATATCAAATATAAGGTTTTGTTGATAAAATAATACATAGAGAATCGTTGTTGAATGTCTGATAGAAATTCTTACATTACTATCAGAACTTTCAAAAACGATAATCAGACTTCAAAAAGAATCTATTCTAAAAATATCCACCAACCTTTACGACACGTGAAAACGGTTATTGATACACACTCAACTATTCTGTTTAATGCTATCGGCCATGAAGGGAACTCTATTACAAAATTTGATGTTCGCGTTACATGACAGGGGATAAAAACATTTATGGACGGTTGCTTGCAAAATTCTAATCTTTCTTTTTATCGAATCCCTCGGGCATTTCCTATAATCCCACCTTATCTATTATATTGTGAGACCTAAAAAGAAACTTTAGGTACGTTTATGTCTGAAAGGGTTTGAGGTTATAGTGTTATATTTGCTGTGTATCAAGTCTTTTAATGTTAGATTAGACGAACGGCTTAGAGACTCGGTTTCATAGAATTAATGTTATAATGCATCGTTGGTTTAAAGGCGAATATTGCGCGTAGCGATCACGAGGTTCTTTGTTCAAATCCTATCTACCTATCTATATCATCACGCCAGATCCCTTGCGGGGTAGGAAGAAATTACAGAGTTCCAACAGGTTCTTCCTTACATACCTCTCTGGCTTCATCCACTCTCATAGTTCGTCTCATACACGCTCGCCGGTTACGGAGACTCTTGACTTGGCCTTAAGATAAGAATCGGACTCGGATAAGTCGAATTTAAACTGTTATTTAATCTTTTTATCCCAAAAGACAAATTGTAAATGAGTCAATAACAAGAAAAGCGATCTATTAACTATATCGAATGTCAACATTCAATCCTTACCTAGTATGGCTTTGTAACAAAATTAGTTTCTACCGGCAACGTTGTCGGCGTTTACCTTAGACAGGAACCTTACATTTTTCCGGGATCAAATGTGTTAATCCAGGTAAGAAACTATCTGTGTGCGAAATTGCGAAGTCTGTTCAGCCGTTTTTGCGTTATTGAGTTACAAACATCTAAACATACAAACTTTCACATTTATAATATTAGTACAAAGTAGGGTGTAGCGATAAGGCACTGCTCATGGTGAGACCGCATGAGATGTGCAAAGTTCGTAGACAAACAATTTTTGACATCAGAGAGCTAGTGATTTTATCAGTAGCTCTGATATGAGGTATCATACAGTATTCGTAATTAAGTGCGTACTATCCGAGTCCGAGTCTTATCTGAAGTACAAGTAAAGATTCCGTAACTGGCGAGCGTGTATAAGATGAACTATGAGAGAAGAGGAAGCCAGAGAGGTATGTAAGGAAAGAACCTGTTGGAACTTTGTACTCTCTGCCTACCCCGCAAGGAATCTTGCGTGATGATATAGATAGAGAGATATCTTGGACTTTTTCTGCACAAAACCATAACACCAATGTAGTAAGTTTATCTGGAACGCTATACGCGATATGCATTTCCAAATGCAGTCTGTACTCGAAGCAACCGTTGGAATTTTATAAAGATTTACTAGTTTCTCCACACAACGATACGACGAATTAGCATAATCCTTCAAGTCAGAATTTTGGGACGGTTATGTTAGACATTCTTTCGGAACGAATTCTTATGGAAATGAAAATGTTCGTATTTGTGTTCTTTATTTACAAATGTTCTCTGGAATGAAAGTTTTATATTAGTAGAGTGTGCACTGCCAGACCATTTTGATGGTATAGTTAAGGGACAAATGTTCTGCAACAAAGTCAAAGTCAAAATATTTTATTTGTATAGGCCAACAAAAGCGCTTATAAACGTCAAAAATCGATCGGTACGCGGCAATCGGAACACACTGAGAAGATCCGGCGAGAAACTCACCGGGCTAGTCTTTTAACTCAATTAAACTAGCTTTTCTATTTATCATTCTTTTTTTACAAAATTGTATTTTACAGTATTTTACAAACTGTATTTAGGAGTCGCCGAATGAGGAGCTGCTCAAACCCAATCGGTGTTATCGTGATATATTCCGAAATATTATAATATCCTTTACTACATAGTCTAGTTTTAATAGCCTTTTAAACTTATTAACAGGCATATTTTGGATAGCTATGGGTAATTTGTTGTAGAAGCATATACATTGCCCCATGAAAGAGATGCTAATTCTATGGAGACGAGTAGAATGTACAATAAGATCATCTTTGTTCCATGTACTTACATTAACATGATGAATGTCGCTATATTTTTCAAAGTTACTAATATTCGGCTTAATATATAATAGATTTTCATATATAAATTGCGAGATAACTGTTAGAATGTCTATCTCTTTGAATTTTTCTCTAAGGGAAGCTTTGGGGGCCATATTGAAAATTGCACGAATACCCCTTTTTTGAAGATCGAAGATGGTATTCAGTTCATCAGAAAATCCCCAGAGCAGCATGCCATTTCACATAATGCTATGAAAATAAACAAAATAAACATTCTAGCCGTTTCAATATCAGTCAATAACCTCATTTTCTTTACGGCATAAGCTGCTAAGCTTAAGTTATTAGACAGTTGTTCAATATGTGGGCCCCACTGTAGTCTGGCATCAATAGTGATACCAAGAAATACAGTTGACTCTACAAGGTCCAATTCTACACCATTCATTTGTACATTGGTTCCTACCTGTCACAACATTTGCCGCTTGTAAAGTCGAATTACATCGTCAGATAAGTCTGGCGATATAGCACGATCTGTCGCTTGTCGTTACATAGCTTTTCTTGAGGAACAGAAGTTATAGAGTTTAGGGTACTAAGCGTGTTGCGGAACAATTTGGACGGACGATGGCGGAAAAAATACTCTTAAGGAATATTACTATGGCAATTTAAAATCACGATCATGATTATTACTTACAATAATTATAACTCGTGGTCGCCCATTGGTCGAAATTCGACCTACATGTTATGTTTGACATTCAGTAAAACTATAGACAAATAATATTAAAGACAAACAATATTAATCTATTCTCAATTTGTCCACAGCCTTTACAATAAACAAAAGAGTATATATGCGTGTGTGTGTCATATACATCTTTTTTTATTGATTTTATGTATCTTTATGCATAATTTAAAAAAAATATTAGCATTCTGCACTCCTTCTCTATATAAACTATAAGTGTGGGAAATTTCATACTCCTCCGTCCGCGCAATTTTCGTAAAAAGGGGTACACAGTTTTTGCTTCACGTATTAATATAATGATATGTACACTATTGGTGTATAATAATAATAATAACCCTGTTAAGAAACTGTCCCACTGTTGGGCACGGGCCTCCTCTCAAACTGAGAGGGTTTAGGCCATAGTCCACCACGCTGGCCCAGTGCGGGTTGGCGAACACACCTTCGAAAAACTCTCAGGCATGCAGGTTTCCTTACGATGTTTTCCTTCACCGTTAAAGCAAGTGATAGTTAATTTTTATTACGCACATGTTTTCAAAAAGACAGGTGCGTGCCTGGGTTTCAACCCGAGACCTCTGACTTAAAGTCCAACGGTCTAACCATTAGGCTATCACTGCAGTTGGTGTATCTTAATAAGAAAAATAAATATTACTCAACATGTCATAGAGAACTTCTTATTGTAATCTGACAATATCTGTATTAACTATAGTCCGACAAGGATCTTTTGGCACGTGGATGACATTTCCAGGGGAGCATTGATGTGAAATTAGGGTTAGCATTTAGCAAAATTTTCCTACTACCAAGGAGATAGGTCAACAGGGACGGTTACTAAAAAAAAATAATTGGGTAGCAAACGCAACTCGCTGTCATGTAGTCAGATTTCACTTGACGACGGCGTTAGTTCCGTTTTTTTCACGAGCTAAAAGATGTGTGTCGGACTAACACTATATTTAAAAAGAAATAAATGAATTTGATGAATGAATCTTCTTCACGCGAGATTTTGCAACCGACTAAATATATGTGTTCATAATGGATGTAAGGTAATAAAAAAGAGAAAGAAAGAAAGAAAGAAAATAATTTATTCACTACCACAAATAAGGCACAGTGTATACAATTACAGGTTATATTGATACGTTTGCTGCGGCAGTGAAAAGGCTACAACTCAGCATAGATGCCTCGCTTGAAACAGCTTGGCGCTGATTTTCTGTTGCACCCGTTATAATACGAGGTAGTAGGGTGAGAGACACAGTTTAAAAGTATATGGAGAAGATATAGATAATGTTGCTGCAAGTAAATAAATAAAAAGGTAGGTAATCGCAGCGACCTGTTGCATCTGATGTGGAACGTATTTCAGTTTGCGCGACAAAATGTTGAGCGTAGTCACCTGACATCCTGGCAACACGTGGCGCGAGACATTCGTTCCCTAATGAATATTTTTTTTATTTATTTTTATTTGGCACATCTACAATATAAACACAAACATTATAAATTACATTTTAGAACAATAAATTTCTAGTCTTTACATCAATTACAGATATGCACCATATTTGTGCTGTATTTCTAGGTATCACTATTGATGCCAGACTACAGTGGGGCCGACATATTGAACAACTGTCTAATGGGTTAAGCTAAGCGGCTTAACGGCTTATGCCGAAAGAAAATTAGGTTACTGACTGATATTGAAACAGCTAAAATTGTTTATTTCGCTTATTTCCATAGCATTATGCAGTGGCGGATTTACACATTTGCCGCCAGTAGGCTATTTAATTTTTGCCGCCCCTACTAACCTCTGCATTTCAATACGGTAGTTCACAATCATAATAATAACATTTTCTTTGTTAATGAAATTGCAATTTTATGATTTGTTCTCTATCGTCATCATTACATTAGCTTTTTCTCGTTATTAGTATGATTGTGAACCAAGGCATCGATGTCTCAGTTTCTAGTTCAGTCACGATTTAGTGAAGTTTACACAAAAAATAGTCTTTGGGTAAATTTTTGAGCTAACAAAAGTTATGTGTCGAATTTGCCGCTCCCTTAAAATTTGCCGCCCTAGGCTCCAGCCTACTTAGCCTACTGGTAAATCCGCCACTGGCATTATGTCATATGGCATACTGCTCTGGGGATTTTCTGCTCAACTGAATACCTTTGTCGTTCTTCAAAAAAGGGCTATTCGTGCAATTTACATTTTGGCCCCCAGAGCTTACCTTAGAGAAAAATTCAAAGAGATAAATATTCTTACTGTTGCCTCGCAATTTATATATGAAAATCTATATCATCACGCCAGATCCCCTGCGGTGTAGGTATATGAAATTCTATTATATGTTAAAAACAATATCAGTAACTTTGAAAATTATAGCGACATTCATCATGTTAATACACGGAACAAAGATGATCTTATTGTACATCCTACTCGTCTCCATAGAATTAGCAACTCTTTCATGGGGCAATGTATACGCTTCTACAACAAATTACCCATAGCTATCCAAAATATGCCTGTTAATAAGTTTAAAAGGCTATTAAAACTAGACTATGTAGTAAAGGATATTATAATATTTCGGAATATATCACGATAACACCGATTGGGTTTGAGCAGCTCCTCATTCGGCAACTCCTAATTACAGTTTGTAAAATACTGTAAAATACAATTTTGTAAAAAAAGAATGATAAATAGAAAAGCTAGTTCAATTGAGTTAAAAGACTAGCCCGGTGAGTATCTCGCCGGATCTTCTCAGTGTGTTCCGTTTGCCGCGTTCCGATCTGGTGGTAGTTGTTAAAAATGTAATAATTTTTGACGTTTGTTAGCTCCCTTGTTGGCATATACAAATAAAATATTTTGACTTTGAGTTTTTGTTAAAATTACTTCAAACAATCATATGCCCTTCATATACCATTATATAAATTAAAAACACACAATCTTGAGTAGTCCTTAAAATAATATGAATACTTGAATGAAAGTTGTACAAAATGCAATATCTATTAAAATATAAGGTATATCGTAATTAACGCAAGAACTCAGATACCCCGATTAGATAATTGTTTCACTCAATCCGAAAACCAAATGTAAAGCTTTTTAACCCCTTTTTAAGCACTTTTATACCGCATTTAACAATTAAACTTGTACGTGTATATATTTATATTACAAAATACCTTTTAGAAATGCATTCGAAATTTTCGTATTACTTTGAATCAATTATAAATTTAGTTTGTTATAGCGTACTCAAGGCTTAACAGCATCGTTATGTAAATTAAAAAAAATAATAGATAAATTAAAAATAGTTGGAATCAATTCAGTTACCGATTTAGAACAAACTACTTTCAGGTCTTGCGATAATTTTTTTAACATCTTGTACATGTGTATATAAAACAAAAATAAAATAAAGTAGGAATAAATATGGACTCAAACATAAGGATTATAATAATGTATTACTTCCAAAAGCTACTTAAGCTTTACATACTTCCAAAGTTAGTATCCGCCAAACGTCGCCATCGTTTCTTACAATAAATGTTTTCCACGAATCTTGCTTAAATATCGTAACACGATGACAAGTACTTTAACACGATGTTGACACCAAAGCCGACGTCACCCAATTTAGAAGCGCCTATGTGATTTACGGACGATCCCCCTGGCTGTACAAAGTTATTTTTAATGCACCCACGCTTACTCTATACTCCATTAGGAGGGTCCCCGAAATTTTCCGTTAATGAGCGGCCCAGGCCCGTAAATACGAAACGCGGAGTTTCAGGTAACACTTGCGTTCCATTACGCGTTCTTGTCAAATTTTTCATTAAGTGCACAATGCTACGATATTACGTGAAAATATATGGGAAATAGAGATGCTTATTTTTTATGATTCTTGCATATTTATAATCTCTACCGTGATTAGTTGTTGTTTTACGCACGAGTTTAAAATATCGAGATACGTTGCAATCGGCTTGCTGCACTGGTTAAGAGCTTGAGTCGCTCCGCCTACTAGATTGTGTAGTCGCGAGTTGGATTCCTACATGGGACAATTATTTGTGTAACTCACATATATTTATTTTGGCCTCAGTGTTTGTGCACATGAATTTCATTATGTAGACGCATCCACGATACAGGAATAATTCCTAGTGTGGTTCTACAAAAAAAAACCAAAATCAAGATAGTTACATACCTTTTGTTCCTTATTCAAGTTGTTGATACGGGCGCTGTACAATTTTATTTATATGTCAGAACCTATTATGTGAGCAATATTTAACGATTACAGTTAATGCAATATCAGGCAGTTATTGTTATTTTAGTAACTTTTAATCTAGTCTATAGACAAACTCTATGCCTTTAATAATTGCCTGAGTGCTGATTGTGTTTAGTTGTGACGCGATGACAGATGTCAGATGACGATCAACCGATAACAGATAGTCGATATGAGATTGCGGACGGCCCTATTTTGTGATTCTTTTGGCTACAGGGCGAGCGGTTGGATGTATTGCGGAGCAGTGCATTCCAAGTGAAAATAATCAATCCTCAATTATTGCGAGCATCTTCTGATATTTTGCTACCAAACGCTGGATATCAAAAAGATCAGTGTACATACATACATGTACAGTACAGTGTATGTACTGTATTTTAGACGTTATTTGTACAAAAATATGAAATCTGACAAAAAATGTCACTAATCATCAGTTAGCCCGATAAAGCATAAAGCTATCGTTGCTGTTCGAGGTTATTTTAATGAAATACATGTCAACGTTGGTGATTGGTTAGCAGGTGAACCGGGGCCTAAGCACTGATATTTTGACGTTCAAGTATGCCATCGAGAAATCGTGGTGTCTCCTTTCATCTTTATTTAGTACTAGTTTATGTCCGCAGCTTCGTCCGCGTTGACTTTAGACAGGAACCTTACATTTTTCCGAAAAATCATCCTATCCGTTCCGCCGTTTTTGCGTGATTGAGTAACAAAGTCCAAACATCTAAACATACATAATTTCACATTCATAATACCTATCAGTAGGAAATACGTTAGGAAAATTAAGTGAAAAGGATGGCATATCAACTCGGCTTTGTTACGCTGATATAAATCTGTTCGTGCTAAGTCCTCCCTGTTTAGGGTATTTATTAGCTATGACCAATAAAAAACTTAACGCGTTAAGATGACTTCGCGAAATGGTAATTTGATGACTCCAGTGTCAAAATACCATTACACGATCATTTTACGAAGATATCGTAACGCGCCGCGTTTGGTTATAGCGAATAAAGGTTCTGAACAACTTTGAACGGCCTTTGGGAGGTACCTAATCATAAAGTGTGAATAAAATCGTATACCTCATGAACATCAGGGAACATTCGTGTCTGTGTCGACTGTTTTCATATTTGGAATATACAGGCTGTTGTTGTTAAGTAAACTCGCGATATTTCCAAGATTAGCTACACCTTCTTAGCCATGGAGCATCGTAGACAGCTTGATGGTCAGCTATGATGCATTTTAGGTATTCCGCCTTCTTAGGCGTTCTGCTTTTTAGACTACTCGCTCATAACCGTAGGTATGTACTGAACACACAATCATAAAGTAATTAATTAAAATTAGTTATTATATTTTTATATATAGGTAGTATTTAAAATCGGCCTTTGTTGCTCTACCTTTGTGGTGGTCTGCACGCGTGCTCGGGACGAGCAAAGCATACAATACAGTCTACTCAACATTTTGATATTAAACATTTTGATAAGTTCAACATTGTGAGAATTGTTTGTTCAACATAATGAGAAGTCAACGTTTTTGGACTCAACATTTTGGGAATTCAACATTTTGAGATTCAACATATTGGGAATTCAACATAATGAAAATTCAACATTTTGCAAATTAAACTTTTTGGACCTTAGTTAACTGACTGCCTCGTTGGTTGGTGGTGGCAAATCGCAGAGCTCGGTGATCACGAGGTCCTGAGTTGAAATCTTAGGTCAGACAAATAAAGTTTTTCTAACGAAAACTTCCCAGTATGAGTCCGGAATCTGGATTTGTGCCCGGTATATGGCAATAGGCTCGCCCCTACTACATGGGACCTAAAATCCTTGGCGAAAATTGGGTGTACTCAACAAACGGTATTCTGTCTCAGACCGACCGAGCCGAACGCTGATTAACCTTGGGGATCGTTTAGAACACCGCGTTCGCATAGAGCGACGAGCTCCTGTACCTACTTGGTCTATGTATACTAATAGATATTCTATGGACCGACCGACAAATTCTGAAACTTCTAAACCGAAATTAATTTTTTTTTGAGAAAACTATATTATCCAGAAGTAACACGGACCGAGTAGGTAAGTGGCGCTGTTATCGACCGCTGCTGACCCGCGGGTAACTACTGAAGTATGAACTCTATGAGGATACAAAATAACAGTCTGTATGTATGCTTATAATATTCGACTAGTTATGTCGAGGCAAGTACGGGGCACGTACCGTACGGACCGACGCACTGGGAGGTACTTACGTGTGCTGAATACTAACATCTCCTTTGAATTTGAAGATTATCATTGCCATCTCTATGGCAACTTGTTTCTTGGTACAAATTCATATTTTATTATTCGGCGTGTAGCGACCCATCGCTACGTAGTTGCGACTACCTACCAATAGATGGTGCTGACGATTCGCCATACATGTCTAGAACGCGATATTAGAGTGTGCACGACGTGTAACATATATACAAGCCCCCGACAACAACTCTTGGGGAGAGTGGCAGGCCCCGCTAGAACCACCACCATCTTCCCTTTGACAAATCCTGCCACAACGTTCCTGCTACAGGCAAATAGATTTTCGGAAGTACATCTATCTATCAGATGGAGATAGGTAGAGAGTACCTACAGAATTCCAATATGTACCTACCTACTTTCGCTACTGACTGCTAAGTGGCGTAAAATGCGCGTAGTGATCACAAGGTCCAGCTTTCGAATACCATTTTCAAGTACCTTTATATGTAGGTACATTTCAATCTTTCTAGAGATTCGCAGTTGAACGCTTACACGATTGCACAGAGTCATGTAGTGTCCTACTAAACCAATCACAATATGCTTGAAGGCTCAAGGTTTGGCTAAATTTTGTATTTCCAGAAATCCATCAATATCACGTATAAATACGATTTAATATGAAAATCATTACCAAAACTGAAAGTCAAAATGATGTCTAAATGTCAAAATATTTACACTAAACTTGTAAAAGCTTTTAGCATATTTGACGCACATTAATAACATGACTGTTTGTTAGGTATTTATATAAAAAATGTGTTTAAATGATGATTAATTGTACATACCCCGTGTATATTGTTACAATTATAAAGCTGTTATTATTTGTAGTTTTTTTTAAACTTTCATTTTGCTCTTACATAACTAAGCTTTCATATAATGGAACGCAATATTTGTGGCAGCTGTCAGTTTTGACGTTGACATTAAATAGCGTACCCGGAGCAAAACATACGGTGAAAACAGCTTTAGGATATAAAATAATGATTTAGAATGGCTTTAGGTGACGAAAGTGTTAATTCTTATAACCTTCGTGTATGTCGGGCATGTATGAAAGAGGATAGTGATAATGTGGTCGAATTAAAAACAGAAAATGGTTGGTCATCACTGTTTGAATTTTGTGTGGGCATTTCGGTGAGTTTTTATAGAATATAACGGAATTTATTTCAATGTTTTACCCTATAAGGTTCTAATACTTAGCCTTTTTAACTGTTTATACATGGATGCATCTTAAAAATAGGGCTTTTACCTTAACACACGAGAAATAATCAATACACTGTAAGTAGGTAATGTTAGCTTACTTTATAGGGGTAAAGTAGATATATTTAAAAGCGTGCGAATTAGAAGGCCAGTATGTGAGTTAAAAAAATTTCCAACAATATTTTCTATTAAAATCTATCTATTTCTTTACTTGTACCGTAGGTCCATTTACTTAGCATCCATTTGTAGTAATATAAAATATAAAAAAAAATAAAAAAAACCACTTTAATAACAAGCCAAACTAATAAGGAGAATATAATAACGAAATAATTGTATTGTGAAAAAGTGTGGCGTGCTTGACATCAAACATTATAAATAGTTCATAAGTAGCTATTTGTAATAGTAATTATAAATATAAAACAAAAAGCACGCAACACTTTTTCAAAATAAAATTATTTCATTATTATATTCTCCTTTTTAGTTCAGATTGTTATTTTTAAAAACAAGCTTTAATAGCAAAAGCACAATGAAGATATCTTGTATAGTTGAGGGGTTCCTTTCGCCTCCTTCCGGTTCCATCTTTAGACTTGTTGAACTCGTCAAGACAAATCCAACGAGCCCAAACACTGCGGAGTTATGTTGAGAAGTTCTGTTAGCCACCCTCTGGCTCCATCATCAGATCCACAGAACTCGTCAAGATAAATCCAACAAGTCCAAATACGGTGGGATTATGCTGAGTAGTTTGGTGGTTCCATCACCTTTCCGCTTCATCAACAGACCCTGAACATCATCTGGTTGGATAGTACTTATCAATACCAATCAACAAACCTAAACACGAGATGGTTATGTTGTGTAGTTGACATGTTCACATGGCCACCTTCTGACTTCATCATCAGACCAGCTCCATGCCATCCTCCATATCATGCATATTATATTATTGCATTGTCATCGAACTTATATACATGTGCCAAATTTCAGCTAAATCTGTGTACCTGATCCATGTACTAATCACGTTGAAAGATTCTGTAACAGACATAGATACATAGTTACAGGATAAGCTAATAAAAACTTGTTAAAAAAATAGCATAACTTTACCCACATTAGCATAGCTTCTTGTCTAGGGAATTGTATATTACTTAGTTTGCAATCACTTTGTGTTGGGGCCATAGATTTCGCTTATGGAAGAGGGACGATTTAGCGCAGTGGTTAAGAGCTTAAGCCGCTCCGCCCACTGTGTCTAATAGTCGCGGGTTCGATTCCCGCACGGGACCAATCTTTGTGTGATCCACAATTATTTGTTCCGGTCTGGGTATTTGTGTATATGAATTTTCATGTGTATAAACGCATTCCGACACAGAAATAGTATAATTGCAATTTAATCTACACACAATTAGTAGTATTTGCCCAATTCTGCCAAAAACAGGCTGCATCTCAGTATAGGTCACTACCAGACTCTGTACTCCTATCATATTTTAATGATTATTTGGTGTAGCAAAAAATGTAGGAAACAAAAGATGTGGGTATTTTGTGACTTGAGCAATAACTTTATCTTATTAGGAGTTTAAAACCACAAATATAAGATGTATACTTTTTAAGCCACATCTATTACAGTATAAAGACATCTATTTACACACACTTTTTGACACAATAAATCATTGTTAGTCTATTTGTCTAATGAATAGTGTAGAATATTTTATTTTGAAATGATTGTGTCTAATTGTTTTATTTCCTATCTGTGGATCTCAGAAAAGTCCTAAGCATTTTCTTGACTCTTAAGATATGTTTTCATTTAATTTATATTTAAGTAAACAATTCTTAAAACAACTTCAATAGAACTCCTTTGTCTTAGTTATTACTATTATTTAACTTTGGAAAAACTGTAAGCAAGGCCGGCTGAAACTTTTTTAAGAGTCATTTCCAGAACAAAATTGAATAAAAACTGTTTTGTTAAAGCATTATGCTAGTTATAGAACTTCTAATAGGTCTAAAATGCTTTCAAAATAATGGCAAAATTTATATTTGTAATATCAGTGTTATTTGATTTAATTCAATTTTACTTAAGAAAATACTTAGTCGAATGTGCTGCACTGAATCTAGTAGTCGCTCTTCCACAGGGCAAATCTTGTTTGATTCACAAATTTGATCCCTGCATGGGACGAAACTTTGTGTCTACGACAAATATTTGTTTCTTGCTGGGTGTATTTGAATTGCTTGTAAATGGACCCATAATACAGGAATAATCCACAGATGCTTGTAATAACACTCATTACAAAACATTTATTAATAAAGGGCTATGTTCGTCTTCAAAAAATTAAATAGAAAAATAACTATCTCAGTAGACATTTAAAATATCAAGATTTTCAACTTGTGTATTAAGAAGGATGAAGTTTCAAAGAATAATATATTTCTGTTTCATCATCGTCATCATCAATCAAGCCTGTATCTCTCCACTGCTGAGTGTAGGTCTCTCTCTACCACACCATTAGTTTGGGTCCTGTGCAGTCTATTTCACCATTTTTCCAGCCAGAAAATAGTAGCCACCTTCATGACCTCATCTGGCCAATGTTTCTGCCTGTTGAATGATGTTTAATGTTAGGTTAGTTAAAGGTATTGTTTAGGTTTAAATTAATACATATAATAAAACTGTAACAGAGCAGAATCAGTACATTGAATATTTTTTGAAAATTTTAATTAGGGTACATTTCCGATATAGAGGCCGAAACTGTTTTTTTTTGGCATAATTGTATGTCTGTTTGTCTCTTTGTGTCTTAATCACGCAAAAACTACTGAACGGATTTGAACGAAATTTAGTATGGTAATATCTTATACCCTAACTTAAAATATTATCCCAGAGTATAATTTTTATCCCATCCATAGAACCAATCCGGGATAATCCAGGGATAAACCATAAAACATTATTATTATTATTAGTCTCGTCTCGAGCTGCAAAAATGCGTTAAAATATGTGATTTTCCCTACATATGAATTCCTCCATGAAATGATATTGGATTCAGGTTCGTCTCCTCATGAGAAACTCTTCGGCGATTAAAAGTGCACATCTAAAATTGTGTACCTACCTATGTCAAATTACTGAATAAACGCGTGCGCAGCCGCGGGTAACACCTAGTCAGAAATAACTTTTAGGTTCTTATCCTAAGTTAGACAAAGTTAAATTCTTCAAAAGGAAATTTCCCTGTATAATATCTCTGTCTGGTGTTGTGCTCAATATAGGTATGCCTCCAATTGGCATTGAAACGTAACATCGTTAGCGAAATGTCGATGTACACATTACACTTCTGCCACCCCGCCATTGGGAATAGGTGAGATGGTGTGTTTTTTATTATTTTAGGTAAATTCTGAACATGCGCCACGAATACTATGTGAGGATTGTGCTAACATCATCAAAAACTATGCCAAATTTAAGGAACAATGTCAGAAATCTGAAAATTTTTGGAAAAATATGTCTTACAATGCAGTAAGTTTGTTTGAAAGTTCTTTAACTACTCCAGCTTACAAAAAATAAAACAATTATTAGTTAACTTTGTAGCTTTTTGTTAGGTACCAAAATAAAAAATAGACAATAAACTTAAACAAAAAGTGTGATGTTGCATTAGCAATTGAGTATTAACTCAATAAATCATATCTAACTAGCACTTTCTCGCGGATTCGTACCCAGTGTCATCTACCGGGTCCATGTTGCTTCTGGATAACATAGCTTTCTAATGGTGAAAGAACTATTAAAATCGGTTCAGTAGTTTCCGACTTTATTGTTTATGCATACAAACAAACAAATCTTTCCTCTTAATAATATTGATTTTTAATCTTTATTTATAATATCTTTTTCAGACTCGAAATTCCGCTAAAAAAGTAGAATTTGAACAATCCAGTAACAGTGATAATGATTTCGTAAATGATGAATATATAAAAATTGAATCTCCTTCTAGTCCATTTGAAAACTGTTCTGCTTTTGAATATGATATCTTACCTAATAATGGTAGTTTAAATGAACCCAATGAGTTCAAAGAAGATATTGATAACATTTATGTCAAGGAGAAAGAACTTCATTCTATCAACACTACAAATGATAACAGTGCTTTAGAATTAGACCATACTTCTAAAATAAACCTTAATATCTTGAATGATGTTCAGAAACCAAAGAAAGAAATTATAAGTAAACATGACACAGATCTAACGTGTCAACGATGCAAGAGAACATATAGTAAGAGTCTATCTATTTATATCATCACGCCAGATCCCTTGAGGGGTAGGCCTCTGTACAGTTACAACAGGTTCTTTCCTTACAGACCTCTCTGGCATCCTCCACTCTCATAGTTTGTCTCATACACGCTCGCCGGTTACGGAGACTCTTAATTTACCCTTCGGATAAGAAACAGTCTAATTGGTCATGGTACGATAGTCTAGGTCTTCCCCGGTACCTACATCCTTCCACTTTCGCATTGTGTATCTGTTCTGTAGAATCTATCTAGCTATTGTTATTATCATGCCAGTTTTCTTACAGGGCAGGCAGAGTGTACAAAGTTCCAACAGGTTCTTTACAACAAGTTTCAGTTATAGTAAGAATGTTACATAATATTTATTTTTCATTTCACTCTTTATTTCTGTACTCTCTGCTTACCCCACAAGGATCTGTGCGTGATTACATACATATATTTATTTTACAATTCCTTTTAATGAATAATGATAATAAACACTAGTGATTATATTTTTAAGTGGTGCTTATTTGATACATTTTTAATTTATAAGAAAATATTAAAAATTATACAATATTTTCTGCAATATTAATTTAAGCCATTAAAAAATGATTATTCACTTAACATAAAACAATTTGTTTACGGCTGAACAAATTTTACTTCTTAATTTGTTCCGTGGTTAAGGTAACAGAGTCATATGCTCTCTGGTTGAGAATATTGGCATATAAATATTAATTTTATTTTACAGATAATAAGAAATGGCTAATTTATCATTTAGAGTCATGTAACTACACAGGTAAGTAGTACAGTACTACTGTATTTTTTTTTAAAGTTAATTTAATCTAATCCCTGGATTACTCGCATTCAGTTCAGCTCTCGCTAGACTCCGCAAGGAAGTGAGCATTGAGTTAGTTAACCAATGACGGAGTTCCGAGTAGGTTGGAATAGAAAAGCCGAGGACCGGACTCAGTGGCATTTCTTGGAAAAGGCCTATGTTCAGCAGTGGATTGACATGGGCTGATGATGATGTTAATTATAGTGATGATGATGGGGTGGTATAATGCCTACAATGATTTTCAGTCATTTGTCTTATAGTCCATATGCATTACCGCAAAACAGAAATAAGTGTAATAAAAACTTTTTTTTCTATATATATATATATATATATATATATATATATATATATATATATATATATAAAGTATGTAATTTACAGAAAACATAGGAAAACAACCATTCCAGGAAAATACCAAAAGTGACACTATTATTTTCTCTTGTGGTAAGTCTAGAAGTAATGAAATTATTATAGGCATAGTACACTCGATTTAATTTGATCGAATTGAAGTTAGCTTCTCCAAGATTGCGCACGCATGGTCGCTAAGAAAATATTTATTGTAAAAAATCCTACCGACTGTTCAACCAACATATTTTGTTCGATGAAGAGTAGTAAAATATACTATTTATATGGTACTGGGAATGAGGTGGAGTTAGGCAAAAGTAATTGTAAAAAAATTTAATTGCATTTCAAATATTTCGATTTTTATAGCGGTTTTTTTATAGCTTAATTTCCTCACGTTTTGAGTGCACACTGCACTGAGGCGTCTAATTCCCAAATGCCACTGTTATTCCGGATTGCTTCAGGGGGATTAATTATATTGCAATCGACGTATAAATTCATCCAACAATTTAAAAAAAATATTGAATAATAGCGCTAACATCAATCCGGCTTAGTTAAATCATGCGCTCTGTATATACATATTTTAGGTTGCATATAATATAATATTAATAATATCACTGTAATATCTCAGTGCTGTGCAAAGACCTTCTCTTATAAATCGAGGTGAGAGAGATTAGGACCACCACGCGGACCCAGTGCGGATTGGCGGAGGCAGGCTTGTGGCTGTTGTTGGATAAGGCTTCCAACTTGGGTATACGACTTCTACATTACGTGTAGTAGCCGGAACCAACAACTTAACGTCCCTTCCGAAACATTTCGCGTATATTCTATCTATACATATGTATCACGCCAGATCCCTTGCGCATAATCTTTTGATGATAATTCTGTTTTAGGTTTGTGTGAATTTAGCAGCAAAAATGATGATGATTTAAACCAACATTTAGACAAACATTGGTCAAGTAACGACTTAAAATGTAAGCTGTGTAATTTTGTAGGTTTAGATTTGGCAAATATCATCACACATAGGTATGTAAAAAATTTTATATTTTATACAATGATTTTAACCAATTTTGTTACTTCACAGAGGCACTCCTTATGAATTAGTAGTCAGATCATTTCTACCCTGCTTGACGCCGATAATCGGCGTCAAGCAGGGTTGCGTGTTGTCCGCTAGACTGTTTATAGTGTATCTGGATAAAAGTCTTCAAAGACTGTATGCGATGACTGAAGGGGTAAAAATGGGTGATCTAGTGATAAACCACCTATTGTATGCAGATGACGCGGTTTTGATAGCGCCAACAGCCACTGATCTGCAAACACTAGTCACAGTTATGAGAGACGACTGCATGAACAATGGCTTACATTTGAATGTGAAGAAAACCAACATTATGGTTTTTGAACGGGAAGAAACCAGAACGAATGCAAGGATTGTGGTTGGTAACGATGTGCTGGACCAAGTGAATGAGTTTGTATATCTTGGATGCGCCTTCAGTAAGGATGGGAAATACACCGCTGATATAGAGAGAAGAGTGAATGCAGGTAATAGAGTGAATGGTACGATGGGAAGGCTACTTGGGAGCCGGCACTTAAGCCAAAAGGCGCAGCTGGCCATGCATAACGGAGTGCTTGTCCCAACGCTGTTATATGGCAGTAAGAGTTGGGTATGTAAGAAGGAGAACGAAAGCAGGATAAATGCGGTCGAAATTCGATCTCTGCGGAAGATGTGCGGAGTCACGCTGACCGACCGTATTCGCAACAGCGTAGTAAGAAAGCGAGTAGGTATGAAAGATAGTATCGGTGTAAAGATGAGAAAGGGTATGCTCCGTTGGTTCGGGCATATAGAAAGGATGCCAGAAGAAAGAATGACAAAACAGATATACAATGCGAAAGTGGAAGGATGCAGGTGCCGGGGAAGACCTAGACTATCTTACCGTGACCAAATAGACCGTGTCTTAGCTGAAGGGCAAGTCAAGAGTCTCCGTAACCGGCGAGTGTGTATGAGTCGAACTATGAGAGTAGAGGAAGCCAGAGAGGTATGTAAGGAAAGAACCTGTTGGAACTCTGTACTCTCTGCCTATCCCGCGAGGGAGCTGGCGTGATGATATAGATAGATAGATATAGATAGATAGATAGATCATTTCTATATATGTTATGTATCTATATATATCAACACATCAGATCCTTTGCGGGTAGACAGAGAGTACAAAGTTCAAACAGGTTCTTTCCTTGCAGACCTCTGGCTTCCACTACTCTCGTAGTTCGTCTCATACATGCTCTCCGGTTACGGAGACTTGACTTGCCTTTCAGATAAAACGCGGTCTATTTGGTTATAGTAATATAGTCTACGTCTTCACCGGCATACAGATCCTTCACTTTCGCATTGTATATTATGTTTTGTCATTCTATGTGTATATAATATCTATCTATCATCACGCCAGATCCCTTGCGGGTAGGTAGACACTATACTTTCTGTATATGCTTCACCTTAATAATTTCATAGGGCAAAGTAAAAATGTACATTGATCTAAGTATGTATTCCACATTTAGCTCCAAAATGCAAGATTTATAGCAAAATTTGAAAGCTTCTAATAAAATAGGACATAAATTTAATCAATTAAAAATTTCTAGGTACTCTCATCATCCATCTAAAGCCAAAATACATCTCTGCTGCCATATTTGTAAAACGAGAGTAATTACTTCAAAAGCTTTACAGTTCCACTACAGAACGCATCATTTGAAGAAACCCGGTGGTCTATGTCCGTATTGCAAGAAACAATTTAACACTCTCTTGCAATGGAGAAGACACGAAAAAGTTCATGCCTCTGATTATATTTGCGATGTTTGTGGAAAAAAGTGAGTAATTTTTTTTTTATTTAAAAGTCCACGCCATTAATCTAAAAATCCAAGCAAATATAAAGAAAACATGGTATCATTAGATTTTCCGATACAATCAAGTGTGTCACTGCTCGGGGTGGCGCGGGACAAAGAGGATGTTACACCTGGTACTGTTATAAATTAACAGTTATTCTTTTATATTACATTTATTCCAAGAACCAAGAATGACCACATAGACGATCAACCATACAGCAAACCACACATAACTAAAACACTACAACATCTTTCCCTTAAACAAAAACAAATAAAGTGTGTATAACATTATTATAAATGAAAAAAAACAAATCATAACCATCTTCAGAAAACTTAAAACATTAATCACTTATATATATTCTATTAAATCGCGAACTCTTCGTGCCGCTTCTAAAGATTTTTTAAATACGGATTCTAATTGTTTATGGTCCGTTTCCACATCAACGTCTACCCGGCCGAATATGTTATACACACTTTTATTTTATTTTTTTTCTTTTATATTATATTTCTGTCAAGAACGATCAACCATAAACCAAACCACAGATAACTAAAAATTACACGTACAATTCTGTATTTGCCATCTAGCTGATAATGACAGACGTAAATCACGCCCACCGCGATGACGTCACGGCCTAGTTGGAAGATACGGTGAACAGTTGCTTAGACCGACTCTTATTTATATTTGCTTCGTGCAAAATCTTAAAATATGGATTATACCCTAAATAATGTCTTTCCAGTACAGAGATGGGTCGATGGTGTAATTAAGTTATGGCCCAGATTGTCTCAGATTAGGGATATCTGGCGCAAGAGCGAGAAGGTTTATATCCTGCATTGGGTGAAATAAAATGAAGTAAAGGTGGCAAGTGATCAGATTTTTAGATGATCAAACTGCACTGACTTAGGCCATATAGGATAGACCTGCCATCTAAAGTGATATCCTTCTGCTTAAATAAGCGGTGGGTTTCCACCAATTCGCATTTTTTTAACATAATCTTTGAAGTAGGTGTGTATTATCTGGTTGACAGGTTTGGTTATAGACATTCGATAATAAGCCACATGGGCGTCCATTACAATGGGGCTAAATATGTTTGTGACAAATGCGGAAAGGCTTTTATTCGGGCTTGGAATTTGAAGGTAAGTTTTTTACAAGCTTTTATGTTAGTTGCACTGTTCGTTTGTCTGTCTGTCTGTCTTTCCGATTCTAATTTTGTGATCCATTTGTCAAGCACTTATGGGTATCGTATTGTGCAGAAATTTGGCATACGTATGTAAGTTCGTTGATAATGCATGTGGTACAATGGAGCTGGTTTGATGTTGGAGTCTTAATGTGGCTATAGGAATATATCAACCACATAACATAACCAATTCGTGTTTAGACTTGTTGGATTGATATTGACAGGTTCCCTACAACCAAATGGTTATCAGGGACTGATGATGAAGCCGACATGTGGCCATTGGAACTACCTAACTGCTCAACATAACCCCACCGTGTTTAGACTCGTTAGATTTGTCTTGGCGAGTACTGTAGAACCGACTTGCAGGAAATTGATTCAATATCTGAAAACCAATAAGTATCAGGTTCCTATTAGCAGAAAACTAAGGATTTATAAACCACTAATACGAAAGGATGTAATATGTTAGAATAACTTATTTTCTATGTAACTAGAGAGAGCCTACTCCTTCCCTCTCCCACTATCCTGTCGGTTCCTTAAAATCATGAACACATTAATGTGTAAGTTAATTAGTTGTTATTTACATATTTTTAGTTTCTTTTCTTGACCCTCTCCAATTCGTGTAATTTCACACCTGCCACACTTGTCTCTACACCACCCCAAGGTAGACTGGCAGAAAATGCCTCAGGCATTAAGTCCGCCTATGTACATAAAAGTGCATAAAGAATAAATAAATAAATAATACGCTTTACTATTTCAATACTATTTTTAAGTCATAAAAGTTTTCAAGTATTAAATCTATTTGTTACCCGTTTATTCGGAGCTGTACGACCTAATTTATTTCCGTCATTTTTCATTCTCAGCTTTCATTAGACAGACTATACATAAAATCCATTTTTTTTTAATTCATGTAGACATAAAAGTATTTATGAATAGTCAAGAAAGACCAGTGGCTACTTAAGACTCTACAACCCGTTCGGAATATCATTCTTGTGGAGAACAAGGGCTTAGAAACTCCACGTTAACTCTTTTAAAAATGATCGATCATGATCGAATCTTTGAACAATGCACAACTACTACTAGATAGGCTCAAGTATAAATTAAACGTAAATGTACTTACCTTTATAAAATTAATCAGTGTCTACATAGTCATCTCAACTACACAATAGAGACTTTGTAAATATATTTAATAAAAAGGAATTGGAATGGGCAAAAATAAAACATTTGTGAAGCAGTTCTCTCACGCATTCTGGTGAGATATTACATCATACTACACCACGCAGACTTTGTGCGGATTTGTGAAGACAAGCATTCAGGATTCAGGCATTCGGAAATAAACTTAGATGTACTGCTACAATGTTTAGCACTTTTTAAACAGTCCTCCTCGTTTCAGATTCACGTAAGCACCGTGCACAGCAATTCAGGGCCAGTCAAATGTTCGCATTGCAATCGAATCTTCAAGAATCAGTTTACATATGCCAATCATCAGAAAAGGGTGACTGCAGTCAAGACTTTGGTATGCGATGTCTGCTCCAAAACGTTTGCGAATCCTAACGAATTGAAAACGCACAAGTTCTGGCACAGTGAGGAAAGACCTTTCTGCTGCAATGTTTGTGGTGTAAGGTAATATGTGAATTTTTGAAACCCTAATTATAACCTCGTAAAGCCCAACGCTATGCAAGTTTTGCTATGCTTTGCAGTGTTGGTAAGTTTTTGTATAGGTAGCACATACCATTTGAACCACGATGCAAATCCGAAGAGACGGCCTAAGCTACGGAGCCTTTTGAATTCCTAAAAGCCTTGACGTCATCCTGGTTTATTTGAAATCTTCAATATTAAAATGCCATCTACTTTAATATAATAGAACTTAGAAGTAACATTGACATGGAAAAACCGTTTAGTTTTTACCAGTCTCCGCCAGATGGCAAATACAAATGTGGGTAGGGCGTAACGTCGCTCTCGCCCTGTGCCACCCGGCGCAGTGCCATGCCTTATTTGTATAGAAACATCTTATTACGCTTCGTATTTGCTTCGTGCTCTAAACTGATCAAAATTTTGCAAGTGTTTTTGAACCATTTCGTTACCTACTCTAACCAGCGCCTATAGCCAAGTTGATAATCTACAGTCGTTAACGCTAATAGAAAGCGGAAAAATGTATGGGAATGACATTTTGCAACGAAAAGTCACGTGGTCAAAACAATGCGCTATCGATTGCGGCAAGAGAATAGAAACAAAACGCTTGCAACTTGTTTAGGCCCTCTGATCCACATATTTTGCACTCAAATCGTCCAACTATAGAAAAGCTCATGACATCAACTTTGCAACTGGAATAAAAACTACGTTATCTCAGCTTATCCAAATGTCTAAGCGAGTGTTACTACCTAATATTTGGTATAAAATTCATCGGTTTTGTATTTTGTAAATCTTCGTTTTACGTTGCAAGTTTATCTGTGAAATTATTTGTTCCGGTCTGGGTATTTGTGTATGTGAATTTTCATGTTTGTAAACGCACTCACAACACAAGTATAAATCGTAGAGTGGGGCTACGTTTAAAAAAAAAAAAAATATAAAGTGCGAACTGCTGAAGTCAGGTTGGATTGAGCTGCACTGACTGGATGGCACTTATGTATTTTATTTTGTTTCACAGCTACAAAGCCAACACCAGCCTTAAAATTCATATGAGAAAGCACACGGGCGAAATGCCCTTCAAGTGCGAACACTGTCCTCGTGAGTTCCCTTCTCCATTTCAATTAAAAGTACATTCGTCAGTACACACTGGTGTTCGCGCGTACAAATGCAAGCTGTGCGAACAAAGCTTCCATTACAAAAAGCGATTGCAAATGCATTGCTTGGCAAGTCACAAGATGGCAGCTGTAGATCATTAGATGGCCTACAATGAGAAGATGGCCGCGAATAAGAAGATGGCCGCCAATGACAACGAGGGCGCCGATGAGAATATGGCCCCCGATGAGATGGCTGCTAATGACAACATCGCCGTCGATGAGAAGATGGCTGTTGTTAATAGAATACCGCTTATGATACATACGCCGTCACGCCTATATTCCCCAAGCGAGGGTGGCAGAGGTGTACTGAGTACACCCACTTTTCGCCGACGATGTTAGATCCCATGTCCCGCCTATAATAAGTTATGAAAATATTATAGTATGATTAATTGGGAATAAAGTAAACAATTGACATAATGTATTTTTTTGCCTTGCTTTTAATGATTTTTCCAGAAAAATATAAGCGACATATATATAATATTCTTCAAACAGCTTAATCAACGTACCAGTAGATTCCTAATGAGAGCGAGTCGAATATTCGGTACGAAATTACTGCTATCGGTATCTTATTTATTATTCGGTATATTATTTTACTATAATTGTCCTTAAAATTCAGTTACGCGGTAAGTTTGTTATTTATGATTTTACCACATTCCTATTATCAAAATCAAAAGTTTTTTATTTATTTAGACCAAAAGGCACTTATGAATAGTTAAAAAGAGAAAATTATTGATTACTTAAGACTCTACCACCTGTTCGGAAAGTCTTTCTTGTGGAGAAGACCCGCAAGCAACTCCACAGTTACTCTTTTTAAAAATGAGAGTTTTACAATTATTTTTGTATTCATGGAGTATGGGAGAAATTTGCAGAACGAGCTAGATAGATGTGCTTAAGTATAAATTAATTCATAAGTGTACTTAGATTCATGGTATCGGTCAGTGTCTACATAGTCCTCTCATTTACAAAATGTAGAAGTATATAATAAAAAGTATAATAAGAGAAAGGGTTACTATAAAATATGTAAAGCGTGCGTTCAAAACAACTGGTTATAGCTTCAGTGTGATGCCGAACGAGATAAAATTCAACAGCACTACGGTACACGTTGAATCAGTCAAAGGACAAAGGACGGACCAGTCCCCACCAGCAGCACCCGTTCACGAGTATGACCTGAAAAGCAGCCATCACTCTTCTCGACCATATTAGAGGGAAAAGAGTGGCCCGCTCCACAGAGCCGACACAGCAAAGACATTTTAGTGAGCATGACCAATCCACGACCCTGTTGACATCGTTCGAAAATAATATTTAAAATTAATGAACGCTCGCTAGGCAGGACACGCTGCACTTAACATTATATTCTTGTAAACTTCAGGCAATTGGTATAAAGGCATTTTTATCATTTAAAAAAACATTTACAGAATAATATCCTTTACTCATTAGTGAAGATTTCATATTACTTTAAAATCTGTCAAGTGGTAACTCTAACATGAGCTTCGGTATCTTATTGTAGCAGCGAATACCGACTCCTACGAAGGAAGTGACTACTTTTTAAGCCAAAAAAATTGGTATTACCAGTTTATGTTTTTTTTTCGTGTTTAATTTATGAATGTGCCTACCTTTTTCAAATAAATGGATATTCTTACGTATGTACACTATATTGTCATATATATACTGTGAAGCGACCGTGTGAATGTGGATCTCTTTAAAAAGTTCTCTGAGGGAAGCTAGGTCCTAGATTATAAATGGCATGAATAGCTCTTTTTGCAGTATGAATACATTTTCCACCTCAGCAGCGTTACCCCACAGTAGGATACAGTACGACATAATGTTATGGAAGTATCTAAAATAAACTAAACTTGCTGTATCCACATCCGTAAATTGCCCTACTATCCACACTGTATAGGCAGTGGAGCTAAGTTTACCCGCAAATGATGAGATATAGACCCCCATTGGAGGTTGGAGTCTAGGGTAATGCCTAGAAAGACAGTGGAGTTCACGAGGTCCAGCTTTGTGCCATTAATAAGAATATTCGTATCATTATCTTTTACATTAGGCATAGTAAATTTAATACATTTTGTTTTGAGTGAATTAAGCAATAGATTGTTCACTTCGAACCAATTTGATATCTGTGAAAGAGCACCATTCCCATCGTCAAAATTAAGCTTAGCTCTGTCAACTTTGAAAATCAAGGAAGTATCATCTGCGAATAGTACAATGTCACAGACATCACGGACAAAGTTCGGCAGGTCATTGATATAAACTAAAAAAAAGGGTCCTAAGATGGAGTCCTGTGGAACACTAATTGAACTATTAACTTCCTGAGACTTGACCCCGTTAATCTCAACACATTGAGATCTTTCACCTAAGTATGAAGCTAATAAATTGAGGACAGGGTTTTTTATTAAGGGTTGCATGCTCAACACAGTCGAATGCCTTAGAGGGATCACAGAAAACTCCAATGGCATTCTGCGATGCCTCCCAGGCACCGTAAATTTGCTGGAGCAGACCAACTCCCGCGTCTGTGGTTGAACGCCTCTTAGTAAAACCATATTGATCACCGTGTAACAACTTATTCTTATTAAAGTGGTTAAGCAATTGATTGAGTAGGATCCTTTCATAAATTTTACTCAAGGCCGGTAAGATAGATATCAGTCTAAAATTAGAAGGGTGGCTGTTAATCCCTGATCCCTGCAGGTGCTATAGTCATTACTATGCTATCTAGTATTTTTAATGATATACCCCAGAAGTCGATAGTGTTTTTAATGTTTAAAGACTAATGTTTTAATGTTTTTTGGTATTAGTTCAGCTTTTGGGGAAGAGGAGTTCAAGGAGCCAGTAGTATGAACTGGAATTTCACTAAAAAAATATTAAAAGTCTGCGCAATATCGAAATCATCTGTTAAGATGTTATCATTAATTATAAGTTCAATATGATCATCACGTTCTCCTAGATACACTATTAATTACACCTACTGGTAGGTCGGTCTACTTCAGTTACTTTCATAGTGTCATGTCTTACGGTATATTATTGTGGGGTAGGGCAGCTGACATTGACTCTATTTTTATCTTACAAAAAAAGGCTATTAGAGCCATCTATAACTTAGGTAGTCGCGACTCTTTGAGAGAATTGTTTAAAGAAGCCAATATTATGACGGTCTCATGTCAGTATATTTATGAAAACATAATGTACACACGGAAAAATTTAGATCTATTTAATCAGCTAGGTGATAGGCATTGCTATAACACGCGACATAGAAATAAATTGGATCAACCGCAATTTCGTCTGTCTAAAATTCACACGTCTTTCATGGGGTACTTGGTGTTAGATTTTATAATAAAATTCCACTTGACGTCACTCAACTTAGTGAAAATAAATTCAAATCCTGTATTAAACGTACGCTCTGCAAGCGAGCTTACTATACTCTTGATGATTATTTAAAAGATAAAAATGCTTGGATAGGTGATGTTCCAGCTCCACCAGAATGTGGATAACATGTTCAGCTATTATTATTTATTATTCCCTCTCTTCCTTCTAGTAGTTAAATAAAATTTATCATTTTTCTTCCTCATTTCTTTATCTGTAAATGAGAGAACCATGTAGCCATTAAAAGAGTAACCGTGGAGTTTCTTGCCCTTCTTCTCCACAGGAATGACATTCCGAAGTGGTGGTAGAGTCTTTGTTACTATTTTGACGATTCATAAATACTGTAATGGTTTACATGAATAAAAAATATTCTGATTCTGATTCTGACACCCCATGTGGTTTTGATCTTATTTGATGACCTTTTGATCATATAATATAAAGACTTTTCTGCAGTACAGACCTTCCTAAATGTCTTGTAACATAATCCAAGACAGCTGGGTTTTGATTATATGTTTTCGTATTATACAGTTCATACATCTTAGCTCTACTTTTGTGAATTCGTACAGTAGCCCAGTCACTAAACTTTGCTTTCTTGGCCATTGAAAATGTTTTTATTTTAAATATATTGTCGTATTCTGATTTAATGGTACCAAAAAGGTTTTCATATATTATAGTTTATACGTCGATCTGATATCGGCCTACAAGTAATTTAACATAACTTAGGTATAATGTGGCTGGGTAATGACACGAAAAGCCCACTATGATCTGAGGGCAAAGCGTTTATGATTAATTTATCAGACACTTCACAGTCGCAGAACACATTATCTAAACAGGTAGTAGAAGTAGCAGTGATTGTAGTCGGTTCATTAAACAAGCATACTAGATTAAAAGATTTAAAAAGATTAATAAGTCTACAGCAAAAGAATATTGTATCTAGCTTCTAATAAATGTTGAACCATACCTTGATATATAAACGGGACCAATGCTATTTATCATCTGTCTTAAAAGTGACAAGGTGAATAAAACTTATCATCATATTCGGTAAACAAAATTCCGTTTTAGCTTCCATTTTTGTAACAAAAAGTTGCAAAGTTTGAGTAGAATGTTATCTAGGTAAGAACACGCCACGTTAGCAGTCTTGTCTGCCGCGCTCCACGAGACTGGAAAATTCAATAACCTAATATTTTACGTCTGCGAACGCCCAACTTTTGCATACACTGTTATTGGTCCATTTTTTACGCATCTCCTTCGGTCCTCGAGTTTATACGAAGAGAAACAGGCTAATCCATCACCGTCGGAGGCAGCGAGTGTCGTTAGCATAATAAATTAGCGGCATATAGTCAGGACGGATCGGTGATTGTCAACGAAAGTCAATTATTCACGTATTTGCTGCTTGCTTATACGGGAAACAGGATATACGGTTATAGAGAAGGGATTTAATCGCAGGTAAAATAAAATATACAATTCCGTGCTTCCTGCACAGGTACAGTGACATTTCGATAGGAAAGTTATAGTCAATTTTTTAAAACATAAGGTGTGAAACTTAAAGAGAATTTAATCACTACGGGGAAACCATCGATATAGCATTTAGTACCTGTAGATGTATTATAATTAAGCAAGACATATGAACTATATCTGTCCTTCGTTACTATATACAAATTGCTTTAAGATAGAGAGAAACATAGATCTAGACTAGTGGGTCGAAACAAATAAAAGTGTTCGTTTCGACCATAAACACAATTCTAGTCATAGACAAACATTTTAACACTGATATATTTTTGACGTCAACAATTAGGTATCGATAAAGAATATTATGTATTTCTAGTTCCAGAAAACTATTTCATACACTTAAATTAGAATCAATACACCTAAATTATAGTTAATATAAAGTAAATGAGGAGGCAAACTCGAAGCTTGTCATACATATCTATTTAGGCTCTTATCGTCTAATTGTTAAACTCACTATTATGGTGCAGACTAGGTATGTAACTTTGATGTACCTGTCACTTTCCGTGAAATTTTGATATGTGAAGCAGTTTCCCAGAGTTATGTGCGTTTCGAGTCCTCAAAAAATAGATTGAATAGCCTATTTTTAAAATATAACTGACTATAATTTGGCTTGTTTGAAAAAGTACAAAAAATTTGGATATTTTTCATAAAATCAATACAGTTTGACAGAATTCACATAAAAAATTGGTATAATCGCTCATGCGCCAGATTATTCCGTGATTTATAGGCTGATTTACGCGATTGATAGCTCTCGAATACTCAATACCTATTGTTACATTCGAAATAGTATATCTTTAAAGTAAATTAGGTCTCCTTAGCAGCCCGGAACCTCCATTACATTCACGGTTCACCATGTAGGAAGCATAAATTTAGTTTTATTTGGGTTTTGCAAAAATATTTGGAGTACTTGTTGTAGTTGTAGATACTTTACTTAAAGTGCATCAGTCCAATCACAATCCATCAACGTCCTACAAAAAATTGTGGTAAGAAAATTTTTAGAGTAATTTTATTAAATAATTGTATATATCATGTTATTCTTACTGGCTGACACTTATGGTTGCAATATTGAAGGCACTGTATACCAATGTAAACCCCTCCTACCTATCCTTCCGGGAGGCATGAATTTTTAAAATATGATGAGCATATTCGTCTGTACTGTGATGGGCTCCAATTTGCACCTTTTTTATCCATACCTTCTTTTAGTCGAGATCAGTGGATAACCTGTGTGAAGTTTAAAAATGTCAGTAAACATTTATAAAATACTACATGTCAAGTAATACTGACTGAGATTATAACCATCTCGTTTAACCCAGCTTTCTAATGAAACTCATTTAAATCGGTAAGAACAATACATCAGTTTGGGCGAAAAAAATGCAACAGACACATAAACATTTCCCAAGCGGGGGTGGCAGAGGTGTACCGAGTATACCCACTTTTCGCTGAAGATAGCCATTTTTTTAAGTTATTATAAGTATGTGCTTCATGTTTGTCACCTTTTAATTTTATATTAATTAGTTTGCTCTTTATTTTAATTGTACGGCAAAATTTATTGAGAATGTTGTATACACCTATAATAGTGTTTCGCTTTAGACGTAAATTTGTGTATTGTATACATTTTGAATGATTCGGTGATAATGCTGATGGTGTATCTTTTTAAATAAATAAATAAGATGTTAGTTTCCATGGAATAGGGAGCGAGCGTCATGCCATATACCGGGCTTAATTCTAGACTCTCGTAATTGTGCCCGGTATATGGCAATAGGCTCGCTCCCTATTACGCGACGCCTTACTATTATGAGCGTCGCGGCGCCTTATTATTATGAGCGTCGCGGCGCCTTATTATTATGAGCGTCCCGACGCCTTATTATTTTGAGCGTCGCGACGCCTTATTATTATGTGCGTTCGACGCATTACTATTATGAGCGTTTTGACCCCTTATTATTCTGTCGCAATGCTTAATTTTTGTGTGCGTCGCGACCCTTTTATATTATGAGCGTCCGACGCCTTATTATTATAAGCGTCGCGACACCTTATTATACTGAAACAGCGCCTGACGTTAGGCGCCATACAGAATATACATTAACGCATGAGCGCAGTCCTTGATGATCGTATGTAATGATGTATCAATATCAGGTCTGAATTTTTCTCGTAAGGTTTGAGTTGAATTGTTTTCAGCTGTTTCATTTAATAAGACGCTGTTATTTTTCACCAATAACGCAATTTCGAGGATGTGTAGACTAGGTAACGTTAATATTTGTAAAATGTGGCTTACAGCTGTCTGTAGATTTTATGTTCACTCTGGTTCTGATAAATCTCTTTTGTGCCTTAAACACGAACTCTTTTTCGAAAGAATTACCCCAAAATATAACACCATAGCGCAATATGCAGTCTAAATAGCCGTAGTAAGCGGTGACAGCAGCTGAACGAGACAGCAGCTGAACGAGTCAGCTACAGACTACATTTCTAAGTTTGTAGATAGCGAATGCGAATTGTCTTAATTTTTTAAACAAATTCGAAGCATAAAGTATTCCTTGTGAGTTTATTGTCAATGACTAATCCTAGAAATTTAGTATGCTACACTTCCTCGATTATTTCGTTATCAAAGCTAAGCGTAGTATTAGGAGTATTATTTCTTTGTCTGAAATCGGTTATTTTTGTTTTATTTATGTTTAAAACTAAATTATTTCGATCAAGCCATGTAATTGACATCATTTATATGACTGTCAAAGTCCCTATATTTATTGTAGCTTATGAGTATAGTGCTATCATCGGCAAAATGAACCATTGGATATGTTACGTATTGTGGGAAGTCATTAATACATCAGAAATAGCATTGGGCCTAAGAGGCTACCCTGTAGAACACCGTAAGACATAGTACGTTCAATAGAACAATGTGTTTTGCTTGATTTCGATGCACTGTTTACGGTTACTAAGATACGATTCTATAAGCTAAAATGAATTTCCTGTCATTCCATAGCAGTTTAGTTTACTTAACAGATTATTATGGCTAACTAAATCAAAAGCTTTTGTCGTATCCATAAATAGGGCGCAAATTGGTGTTCTATAGTCTACGTTAGTCATAATAGTATTCAGAAAGCCTTTAAAGGAAACCTTGAAGGAAATCTTTTGAGCGTCGCGACGCTCATGATACTAAGGCGGCTTATTATTATGAGCGTCGCAACGTCTTATTACTATGTCGTGAAGTCTTATTATTGTGAGTTTTGTGACCCTTTATTATTATGGCATCGCGACGCCTTGTTATTCTAAGCGTCGCGATGCCTTATTATAAAGAGGCGTCGCGGCGCTTTATTATACTATATGTATTAACACGCACACGTATGTATATTATAAATGGTTTACAGCGTATTTAAACCATGTCATAAATAGGTATATTCCGTATTATTTCTAACTCATGGTGACCGTACTGCATCGTAATAGGTGCGAGCGAGACATCGGGCTTTAGACTTTTGCTCTCACCCATCATGGTTTCTCGAGTTGCTTAAATTAAAGAAGATTGAGTTCTGTGTCTGTAAGAGTGTATTTTCTCTAGCAATATTTTGACATTACTCAATCCGTTTTGGATAATGAATCCATGGACGTAATCAGTATCATATGTACTATACGTAATTGATTGCGATAAGAGAATATAAATATGAACAGATAAACTAAAGACATTTGATACAACAAAATTTCAATAACCTAATATTTACGTCGGCGATCGCTCAACTTTTGCATTCACTCTTATTGGACGATTTGTTACGCACCTCTTCCAATCTTCGCGTTTGTGGAGGAAAAAAGGCTTATCTATCACTGTTGAAGACAGAGAGTATTGTTGGTATACTAAATTGCAAAGATTTGTGGCAGTAGAACGGTATTTTGTACAGCGAATAAATGTTATTTGTTAGTATTACCGGTGTACCCATCCTTAATGCAAGAGTTCATGACCATGTAATGCTAAATATACCTAAATAAGTAAAAAAAAAATAAACATCATCACGCATATATTCCCCAAGCTGGGATGGCAGAGGTGTACTATGTACACCCACTTTTCGTCGACGATGTAAGGTCCCATATAATAGTATGCTCGCCTGTTGTCACATACCGGGCACAATTCCAGAGTCCAAACTAATTGTTGTATTCATTACAAATGGTGGTATACATTTAAATTACATTTTCTCCAATTGTAGAGGAAATTGATTCTCAATACGCAGACTGTCTGCTCGTAAATATTTCTAAGTATACAGTGGTGTTTGCTATTTATCGATCCTCAAATTCTAGTTTCAGTAATAGGTACTACCATATTTCTTAGCTCTATAGAAACTCAAATAAAAACCAATAAAAACAAAAATGGACTTGTTATGACTGGAGATATAAATATCGATATAGCTGAAACAACTAAAACTTCGGACTTGTCCTCACAATATCTTTGTCTTCTAGCAGAATTGGGTCTCACTTGTGCTTTTACGCAACCCACCCACACTAAAACTTGCCTTGCCCATTTCTTTATACGAACTAATTTTGCTTTTTAATCACATACTGAGTTCTGAGACTTACGCGAATATTACACATGAAATAAAAGTATTTTTCGGATTTTATCGCACTTTATTTTGATTTTTAAGTTTCCGACATTTCGAGTGCTTTGCAGCACCCATGGTCACGGGAAGGACTGAGGTGTAAGACGTCCAAAAGGCATAGTTGTTCCGGGGTACCCTCAAACTTCTTAATTATTTTTGTTGGTCTGATCTACGCAGAATGAGCTCACGTTGTCTTGAGGCCTTGCAGTGTTATGCTTGGTTTTGGATTTGATTATATTAATTACCGGATTCCTAAGTCGATGGAAGCACCCAGCCATCTTCTCTATTGAAATTAGGATGTTTTTTTAATTTTAATAGCCTCGCGAACCATCCTTGGTAGTAATCGGTGTTCTTTCACGAGGATTTGTGGTCTATCAAATCTAATGTTATGGTGGGTGCGGTCTAGGACATATTCACAGACTGCAGACTTCTTTAAGCGACGGTGTTTCAGGTCAGCTATGTGTTCTTTAACCCGAGTTTTTACCGGTCTTTTTGTTTGTCCTATATAAGAGATACCACATTCACAATCAAGCTTGTATACTCCGTACACTTCTTGTAGAGGGATGTGACACTTGATAGATGGTAAAAATTGACTGATCTTCTTCCGTGGCTTATAAAATGTTTTAATTAAAGCACGCTTCAAGATGTAGCCAATCTTGTCCGTGACTCCTCTCATGTACGGTATTACAGCAGGGAGACGCTCGACTGTGGCTGGTTTCACTTGGTCACTGTGTCGTTGGCGTGGGACTTGAAGATTATTGTCGTGCAGGACTTGCTTGACATGTTGAAGCTCGGCAGCCAGATGTTTGTTGTCACAGCCAGATGTTTCTTGTCCCAGATGTTCCTTGTGCTCTCTGAAACAAAGATTTACACACGGTAGCTGTGTTAGATGGTGGTGAGTAGTGCTTTTTTCTATAAACCGTGTGGCTTAAGGTATTGTTGGGTTATGGATTACTAAGACATCTAGGAAACCTAGGGAATTGTTTGCCTCCAACTCCATGGTAAACTGAATTTTAGGGTCAATTGAGTTAAGATGATTTAGGAATACATTGATTTTGTCAGATGGTAATATTGTGAAAGTATCATCTTCGCCGCGTGGTTCCTGGCTTAGAATAGGACCAACCCATCTCATCCCATCGGGTGTCGTACAAGGCGACTAAGGGGAAAACTAGGGAATGGGCAGCAGCGTTCCCTTAACACTTCTACCATCAAAAACTGCGCTCGCCAACCCGCCTGCCAAGCGTGGCGAGTATGGCAAACACCCCCAATTTATTAAAAATGGAAGATAAGAATAAAACCAGGCCCCTAGTCCCCGGCGGTCCTGTTCGTCCTGGCCACGGTAGCAGCTATGGTAACGACAGGACAAGGGGTGCTAAGAATCTCCGGCAGAGATTCGGCTACCACCAACATCGAAAATTGGCCCTGGTGACATACAATGCACGCACGTTAAGGACAGATGAGAAGCTTGTTGAGCTGGAAGAAGAGATAAACAAGTTGCGGTGGAATATTGTTGGTTTATCGGAGGTCCGAAGAAAGGGCGAGGACACGATAACCTTAAAATCCGGCAACTTGTTTTACTACCGGGAGGGTGAACAGCAGTCCCAAGGTGGTGTCGGATTTATCGTCCACAAGTCACTCATAGACAACATTGTATCCATCACTAGTGTGTCGAGCAGGGTAGCGTACCTGATACTCAGAATATCCAAAAGATATTCGCTGAAGGTCATACAGGTCTACGCACCGACCTCGGCATACTCAGATGATGACGTCGAAGTAATGTATGAGGACATTAGTAGAGCCATACATACTTCCAAAGCACACTTTACAGTGGTTATGGGTGACTTCAATGCGCGGCTGGGCAAACGGGGCGATGATGAGTTGAGAGTGGGGCAATTTGGATATGGGCAGCGCAACCCCAGGGGTCAGAGGCTGGCCGAATATCTGGAGAAGGAGGGACTCTTTATGATGAACTCTTTCTTCCGGAAGCCGCCTCATAGAAAATGGACCTGGATGAGCCCTGATGGTTCCACAAAAAATGAGATAGACTTCATCATGAGCTTCAAGCGACAAATATTTAATGATGTCTCCGTGATTCACAGGGTAAAAACCGGCAGTGATCACCGAATGGTCAGAGGCACATTAAATATTAATGTCAAAATGGAAAGATCAGCAGGTGGCATCGGACCGGTTACGCTGGAAAGCGATTGGGGAGGCCTATGTTCAGCAGTGGACAAGTATAGGCTGAGATGATGATGATGATGATGATGATCATCTTCGTACCGCTTGTAGAAACTTTGCTTTATGCATGATGTACGAAGGGCTGTCTCCTCAAAGTCTTCCATGAATAGATCGGCAACAATGGGAGATACAGGGGAGCCCATCGCTACCCCATCTACTTGATTGTAGAACAGCTCCTTCCACAGTAAGTAGCCAGATTTAAGGCAGAGTCTCAATAATACTGAGTATTCCGCTGGCATGTTGTTCTCCGCTAGTTTCCTTTCTACAATTTTGACACAGTCTTGTACAGGTAGGTATGTGAATAGTGACTGGACATCGAAACTGACCGTAGTTTAATTGTCAGTAAGATGTAGATTTTTGATCTCACTAACAAAATGGTATGAATCCTTAACATGTGTTCTTGTGTGTCCTCTGAGTGGCGAGAGCACTTTCGCTACGTGCTGAGCTAATCTGTAGGTTGGTGTGTCGATTTGGCTAACGATTGGTTGTAGGGGAGCATTCGGTTTATGTATTTTTGGGAGCCCATACAACTATTGTGGTTTTGCGCACGAAGGTATTAGCGATTTGACGTCCAGATTCAAAAGAAACTAAAAGAAAGCACCTCAAGAAAATAGATACTACTTAAAAGTAGATTACAAATCTAAAACTGATATATTAAGTAAAGTTGATTGGTCTCGGATGATTTATACCGCGTCCGTGGCAGAAGCTACTAGCACTTTCACAAATATCCTTTCCAAAATAATAGAAGAGAATACAAAAAAGATTAGGAGAAGCAGATCATTAAACACGCTTAAGCCGTGGATGACTTCTGGCCTTATACGATGTTCCAGGTAAAGAGATAAACTTCATGCAGAATATAGAAAAAAATCGGATGACAATTGAAGAAATTAATCTATACACGTTATAGAAATTTTATATTTCTCTGCTTAGACGAATTTAGTCTAATTATGAAAGCAAACTTCTCAAGCAAAATTTAAACAAACCTTAACCACTTTGGAGAGCTATCAATCGATTTACTCGGAGAAAATCTAAGCCCAATATTACTACAGAGCTATCTAGAGTTATACCTGACCCTGTTAAATAACTAACCCGATGTTTTAGTTATTTTACAAATATTATATTTTGATTGATGAAAAATAACTTTCCGAAAAGACATTGATCTACTAGCCGCGCGAACGAGAAAACTTATACCGGTCATAAAATCTCAACACAATTACCAAAAATTTCTTCTCAAAAACAGCTTTGTGTCGATCTATCCTCCAATATTGTATTATGATCTGAGGTTGGGTTAAGGTTTAAAATGCCTTTAAATATTAATAATAAGTACCTAACTCATTTTCTAATTTAACTTTTAAATAATTTAGTTTATTAATTTAGAGCAAATATGTTCCTCTTATGTTATTTCCTTATTTTACAAAATCTAATTTGTCGATTCCTTTTTTTCTAATTTTTGCAACACTATAAAATATTTAGTATTTTGTTAAAACCAAAAACAGATCCCCAGATAGTGTGCGGTGTGTGTGTGCATCAATGAAGATGTTAAAATGTTGCTCAAAATTTTTTTCATTTTTTATTCTGGGCATTTTTTATTAGAATAATACACACCGTCACGCCTATATTTCCCAAACGGGGGTGGCAGAGGTGCACTGAGTACACCCACGTTTCGCCGACGATGTTAGTTCCCATGTAATAGGGGGCGAGCCTATTGCCATATACTGGGCACAATTCCAGACTCCGGACTCATACTGGGAAGTTTTCGTTACAAAAACTATACTTGTCCGACCTAGGATTTGAACCTAGGACCTCTTGCTCACAAAGCGACGCGCTTTGCCACTAGACTAACGAGGCAGTAGTTTTCATTAGAAAAGCTACATTTGTTTGACCTGGGATTTAAACCCAGGACCTCGTGATCGCAAAGCACACTAGACCAACGACCAACCTAAATAAGTATTAGTAATAAAATATTTTTTCACAGCCGGCCAGCAGATAGCGTTTGAATACTTTTAAATAGATAGGTACTGTAAGAATACTTTTATTAAATATACCTAAAACATAAGTGTCCGAACTAAATTACTTATAATAATAATAATAAAAATATTAACCCTGTTAAGAAATTATCCACTGTTAGGCACGGGCCTTCTCTCAAACTGAGAGGGTTTAGGCCATAGTGCGTATTAGGAATTAATTATCACTTGTTTTAATTAATTGTGTAGGAAAACATCGTGAGTAAACCTGCATGCCTAAGAGTTTCTCGAATGTGTGTGAAGTTCGCCAACCCGCACTGGGCCAGCGTGGTGGCTGGCGTGCAGGTTTCCTCACGATGTTTTCCTTCACCATTAAAGCAAGTGATAATTGATTTCTAATACGTACACGCCTTTCGAAAGACAGAAGTGCGTGCCGGGGTTTGAACCAGAGACCTCTGACTTTGCAGTCTAACGGTCTAACCACTAGGCTATCACTGCTTACTTATAATTGTCAATATTTCCTCAGCGGGTATGTAATAAGGGGTGAGCCTATTGACATAATACAATTCCAGATTTTGGACTGCTACTGTTTTTTTTATATATATTACCCCAATAAAACTGTCCGACCTGAGATTCGAATCTAAGTCATCATGATTGCCAGCCGCACCATGCGTCACTAGACCAACGAGGTCACCTCAAACGAATAAGAGAATTTCCTTTTTAGGGTTAGTACCATTTTTTTACCAAAAGGCAATGAAAAATGTTAAGAGAAACCTATAAAAATTGCTCTCGTCCTCAAAGTTGAAAATTTGTGTTGTTGTTAGACCAATTCTCAATATTATTCGAAACCAAATACATTTTCTGAGGAATTATTTAATAATCGCTCGAAATTGTTCTAACAGAATTTTGGCTTTAAGTAATTGAATATCATAATGGATCTAGATAACAAACAGGGTTTCAGTTTCATTAACTACGAACCGACGTTTCGAAGCTTAGGCACAGCTTATTTTAAACAGCTGGATAATTCCACATTAACAAAAGTGCGAAAACCGAAGCTCGCGCATCTGTACTGCAATGATCATATTTGGTCCTGTTGGCATTGCTGGCTGCCTCAAACGAGCACGCCATATCCTTATTAGGTAAGTAATTTTAATTATTATGACCCTCCTTTTGATTTAGTAAACCTAGTTCAATGGAAGATGCAAGCTTTTGCCAGTCTGGTCTAAGAGTTAAGCTCGCCCGGCCATTTTATTTGGCTTACCCGTTGTACCGGCCGGAGGTATATCCTACTAATATTATTAATGTGAAAGTTTGTATGTTTGGATGTTAGCAGAAATTTGGCACACAGAGAGTTTATTACCTGAATTAACAAAAAGGATACTTTTAGACCGGAAAAAGCGTTTTTTTTTAAACTTATCGCCACCCTAGGATTTATTCCTGTATCGTGGGTGCGTTTACAAACTGAAAAATTAACATACACAAATACCCAGACCGAAACAAACAATTGTGGGTCACACAAAGATTTGTCCCGTGCGGGAATCGAACCCGTGACTTTTGAGACACAGTCGCTTACGCTCTTAACCACTGCGCTAAATCGTCCATCTATGTAAAGTTCCCGTCAAACTCAACGTGGGTAAAGTCGCAGGCAGAAACAAGTATATCATAATTTAAACAAATAAAGTGTTTATTTAAGGATGATTTACAGTTTTTGGTTCTCAAAATAAATATATAAGAGATGGGATTGTAGTAGTTAAAAAATCTAAAGGCTTAATAAATCTATAGGATTTTAGTTTAATATTTACACTTTGAAATCGATACATTTTACTGTTAAGATCTTCTTACTTACATATTTATTTTGAGAATAAAATATATGCTATTCTTTAATATTTAATGTGTTTAAAATTATGATGTACTTCGCGTTTACGAGTTTGTCAGCAAAGTGACCCGGCTGACTATTTGCTGGTTAGATTTATACCGTTTAAATTACTTGGAGCTCAGTAACATTCTGGTTTCTCCGTGGGCCGAACCAATTAACTTAGATATGTACCTAGGACATTTTAATGCATTTTGGAGTTATTGGAGTTATTGCAGTGATTCTCTACAGTATTTCTTTTGTAAAGGTTATCAGACAAGTAAACGGACGTACGTAAGTAGACGGACGATTTAGCACAGTGGTTAAGAGCTTAAGCCGCTCTGCCCACTGCGTCTAATAGTCGCGGGTTCGAGTCCCGCACGAGACAAATCTTTGTGTGATCCACAATTATTTGTTCCGGTCTGGCTATTTGTGTATGTGATTTTTCATGTCTGTAAACGCACCCACGACACAGGAATAAATCCTAGTGTGGGGCTATTTAAAAAAAAAATTATCATACTTTTAGGTAAGTATGATGATTGATATTATTTTAAGTAGACACTGCCTAATTGGCTATATCCAATGTACGCCACTGGTAGATTAAATTTAAACCCTTTGTTTGTCACTTTAATTTCGATGATGATGGAACTACAGTAGTTGGTAAGTAAGAAGTGTATGTAGGTATAGTGTCCGCCTATTTAAGCGCGAGGATTGCAACGAGGCTGTTAGGCTCCCAGCCAATAAATCCCTGGAGGAACCCACTGATTTTTCTACTAATGAATTCTCTGTAGAATTCCTTAACATTTTTCTAGTAGTGAACCCTCAGGGGATTCCTTAGAAAGCTCTGTGGGATTAATTGGGATGTTATTCATTAAATTCATAAAAATGTTTTGTTGTTATAGATACACGTACTTACATTGAAGTAGAAGAACGCCACCTTTCAGTAAATTTCATAGACGACTAAAAGACTTAAAATCATTTAGCATCGGGCAACCTCACAGGACGATAAGTTCATCCACTGATATGTGGGTTGGAATATTAATGTGTCCTCTCTGACTATTTTTTTGGGATAACGTATGTTATCCAAAAAAAATAGTCAGAGATGCCCTTTTAAGAAAGTCTTACCGTTGGGGACGGGCCTCCTCTCAAACTTAGAGGGTTTAGGCCATAGTCAACCACGCCGGCCCAGTGCGGGTTGGCGAACTTTACACACCTTCGTGAAACTTTCAGGCATGCAGGTTTCCTCATGATGTTTTCCTTTACCGTTAAAGCAAGTGATCGTTAATTTTTAATATGCACATGCTTTCGAAAAGACTGAGGTGCGTGCCTGGGTTTAAAGCTCGTGAGTTTGCAGTTCAACGGTCTAACCACTAGGCTATCACTGCTCGTATGTAGATATATATGTATGCAAAAATATTAATTAAAATAAAGATGAACTGCCTCGTTGGTGTAGTGCTAATATTTAAATCCTACACTAGACGCATCAACGTAGTGTTATCAAATCAAATCAAAATCAGTTTTTTGTTAACATGATACAGTGTGTTCATATCAGTGATAATTCTGCCTCCGGTGCTAGTATAAAGTGTTGCAGGAGACAGCGTCATCCCTATTCTAGATTACACACTTTGAAAATATATAACTAAATAATCGTAACCGGCGAGCGTGTGAGAGCAAATATGAGAGTGGAGGAAGCTAGAGAGGTATGTAAGGAAAGAACCCGTTGGAACTCTGTACTATCTGCCTACCCCGCAAGCAATCTGGCGTCATGATAAAGATAGATAGATAACTAAATATACTACTGGCAAATTCCCATTTTTTTTTTCTTTAAAAAACGTATCCACCACCCTAAGATTTATTCCTGTGTCGTGGGTGCGTTTACAACCATTAAAATTCACAAACAAATACCCAGACCGGAACAAATAATTGTGGATCACACGAAGATTTGGCCCGTGCGGGAATCCAACCCACGACTATTAGACACAGTGGGCGGAGCGGCTTAAGCTCTTAACCACTGCGCTAAATCGTCAATAGAAGTCCGGAGTATAAAATTATGACCATCATAATGGCAATAGGTTCGTTATTGCATAGGAAGTAAATGTTTTTGGCAAAATGTATCTATACACATGACAGTACCCCGCTTGGAGAATATAGGCGTGACGGTTTTTCCAATTTGCTCCTAACAAAATCTGACTAACGACGATGCTATTTTGCAATGGCTCTCTTTTGTATGAGCATCAGTATATTCATATAATACACCATAATCATCAGCCGAAAGACATGCTACTAAGGGCAAAGACCTCCCCCAAGATTTCCACAGAGACCGGCCATATAGCCACATCCATTAGACAGCCGTAAAGGTAGGTTTTATCACAAATACCAAGTATATTCCGCATTCATACGTGCATTTACAACCCCAGTATCCTCAAATAAGCACAATTGGACGCATTAGGTATGTTTAAGGTGTTTTTACGTCGAACAGGTCGTGTCAAGAATCATAAGGAGTTTGTATCAGACTGAAAAAATAAAATAGATGAAGCTAACTAGCTACTAACTTCTGCACCTACATAAAAATAATATCTCAATACGCCATTCTGGGAGCCTTCAAAACTTGAAGTCTTTAAAAAGACATTTATTAATTTTTGGCCGTTACAAAGGAAAGTTGCTTAGTTTGACTTATGATATTATTCGAGTGGAAGTAGCTACGATGCCATCCTGATCATAGTTCAAGTTACGGAAATAAGGATGGATCGATTATTTAGCGACAGTTAATTTTCTCACATGCTATGCTATGCTTCACTTCATATACCTGAATGTCCATATATGCCCCTGAATGTTCAAAAATGTGCAGTGATGGAACAGGTGATTATACAAATTTATATCTCTCTTACCATCCCTTTTATGCACAGGATGTGGAAATAATTCGTTAAAAGTATGATTTAATAGCTCGCACGCACTGAGCTTTATATCGTTTTCGCGATGTCACATCTATATTTTTTTTTCAGTCTTAGGGGGTTACGGAAAGTTGGAAACTTACTACGTAAAAACCTCCCCCGACATTAAACGATATCGCTTACGGGAGCATCTAAAATAATATCTATCGGGGTAGGTAAGAGTTTGGAGTGGCAAAATTTTGGAACTCCTATGAAAGTAATACTTAAGACGCATAAATTTCCCCCTTTGGGAACATTGGTTTAGTCGAATCTGTATATTGTCTACTCTAAGCGAGGAGTACCTTAACCAGTGGTACTCTACAGCCGTGGTCGGTAACCACCCTCCTAGTAAAGTCATGCCGCTAAGTGACCCAGTCTTGTTGCCCGGAGTTGCCATATGAGGAGGCAGATCTAACCGATTTGGAGCTTGGTCTAATTATCATCTCCGCAGCCAATTACAGAGAGCCCCACACTAAGAATTATTCCTTTGTCGTGGCTGCGTTTACAAACATAAATTTCACATGCACTACCACCTAGACTGAAACAAATATTTGTGGGTCACACAAATATTCAGTGCGTGGAGCGATTCAAGCCATAAACCACTGGTTCAAACCATCCGTAAACAGTTCTGGCGCGGAACAATTAGATACTTCGGAAATAATTTTTGAACATTACTTTTTTGTTGTATTTGTTTTGTTGTTATTTGTCTATCTATCTATCTATAACCTTACGCCAGATCCCTTGCGGGGTAGGCAGAGAGTACAGAGTTCCAACAGGTTCTTTCCTTACATACCTCTCTGGCTTCCTCGACTCTCATAGTTCGTCTCATACACGCTCGCCGGTTACGGAGACTCTTGACTTTTCCATCAGATAAGACTCGGCTTATTTGGTCGTGGTAAGATAGTCTAGGTCTTCCCCGGTACCTGCATCCTTCCACTTTCACATTGTATATCTGTTTTGTCATTCCTTCCTCTGGCATTCTTTCTATATGCCCGAACCAACGGAGCATGCCCTTTCTCATCTTTACACCGATACTATCTTTCATACCTACTCGCTGTCTTACTATGCTGTTGCTAATGCGGTCGGTCAGCTTCACTCCGCACATCTTTCGCAGAGCACGCATTTCTACCGCATTTATCCTACTTTCATTCTCCTTCTTACATACCCAGCTTTCGCTACCATATAACAGCGTTGGGAAAAGAACTCCGTTATGTATGGCCAGCTGCGCCTTATGGCTTAAGTGCCGGCTCCCGAGTAGCTTTCCCATCGCACCATTCACTCTGTTCCCTGCACTCACTCTTCTCTCTATGTTAGCGGTGTATTTCCCATCCTTACTGAAGGCGCATCCAAGATATACAAACTCATTCACTTGCTCCAGCACATCGTTACCAACCACAATCCTTACATTCGTTCTGGTTTCTTCCCTTTCAAAAACCATAATCTTGGTTTTCTTCACATTCAAGTGTAAGTCATTGATCATGCAGTCGTCTTTCATAACTGTGACTAGTGTTTGCAGATCAGTGACTGTTGGCGCTATTAAAACCACGTCATCTGCATAAAGTAGATGGTTTACCACTAAGTCACCCATTTATACACCTTCATTCATCGCTTTCAGTCTTTGAAGACTTTTGTCCAGATATGTTATAAACAGTCTAGCGGACAACACGCAACCCTGCTTGACGCCGATTTTAACGTCAAACCAGGGTGACCTGCTACCACCCACCCGTACGCATGCCTTGCAGTCCACATAAGTGGACTGGACGGCTCGCAACAGAGTGCCATCTATACCATACTCTGGCAAAATGTCCAAAAGTCTCTTTCGCACAACTCTGTCAAATGCCTTCTCCAGATCTACAAAACCGCAGAAAACCTTCCGCCCCACTGCCAGATGCTTCTCTACGATGTTGCGGAGTGAGAAGACTTGATCCGAACATCCTCTTCCAGACCTGAAACCCCCTTGTGCCTCGCACAACATTCCATCGGACTTCACGCGTATTCTCCGTTCAATGATTTTACCGTACACCTTGGCTGCCAAGCTGATCAAACTCATGGCTCTGTAATTGGCGCAGTCATATTGTGAAACCTTGCCTTTATACAAGGGTACTATGAATGCGCGGCGCCAATCTATAGAGACTCTACCGGTCCTCCAGCAAAGGTTTGCAAGGGCCCGGAAAGCGTCCCGAACGCAAGTTCCACCATATTTGATCATCTCGGCAGATATCATGTCTACTCCCGCAGCTTTACCGTTTTTCATACTTCCTATCGCCCATTCAACTTCTTCCATAGTGATGTCCTCCGTTGATTCTGGTGCCGCAATCTCGCCTTTGGGCACGTCTGCGGCATCAGCATCCGGGTCATCTCCATACATTTCTCCAAAATATTCGCTCCACCGGTTTAGCACAGCTTGTGTGTCTGCAAGAATGTCACCATCTTTAGATTTAATCCTTTCCATTCTGGAGCCTGACGAATCACCTTGAGCCTTTCTCACCTTGCTCCAAAAGAGTTTGGTGTTGTTCTCGAAGTTCTTCGCCAGCCTCTCCTCCTCAATCATACTGGCTCTTTCACGCTTTTCTTTCACTAAAGTTTTAGTGGCATTCTTGCATTGCCGGTATATTTCTTTCCTCATCTCTGTCATACTGGCATTCAGGTTCAAAGAAGATACATAGTCCTGCCACGCTTTCTTCTTACTTTCTACGGAGCTTTGCAACTCCGCATCCCACCATGTATCACCTTTTGCTGTAATATGCTTCTTTGAGCAACCACATACTTCTTTCGCGGATTCCACCAAACTCTCTTTCAGGCTATTCCAGCATTCATCTACATTTGAGTCCGAAGAGCCTGCTGTCAAAAGCTTGTCCCGGACTCTGTCTTCATACATTCTCCTCACGCTCTCATCTTGCAACTTTTGAACCTTTATTCTTTCAAGGTCTCCGAAGGGGATACGCTCTCGCCAGTGCCTCCACTTCCTGAACATACCACTAAACCGCGCAACTACGAGATAGTGGTCTGATTCCAGAGTGGGGCAGAGCAAACTTCAAGATACGCGTGCGTATAGAGATACGCACGCGTATCTTGTAGTTTGCTTCGGAGACGTTGTTATTTGTATAGCAGTGATAGCCTAGTGGTTAGACCGTTAGACTGCAAAGTCAGAGGTCGCGGGTTTTAACCCAGGCACGCACCTCTGTCTTTTCGAAATAATGTGTTAACGGTGAATGAAAACATCGTGAGGAAACCTGCATGCCGAAGAGTTTCTCGAAGGTGTGAAAAGTTCGCCAATCCGCACTGGGCAGTCGTGGTAGAATATGGCCTAAACAATCTTAAGTCTGAGCGGAGGCCCGTGGCCAACGGTGGGACAGTTTCTTAACAGGGCTAATATTATTTATTAATACCTTTCTGTTGATAATTGTTTCATGTTATTTTGTATATAATTTGTGCTATGAATAAATAAAGTTTTAGGAGTAATCACAGAGTATTACTGCATAAAGTTATAGAGATAAAACTGAGAACCACAGACAAGCTCCTTTATTATTTGCAAGAGTCACGAGAGAGCCGAACGTGCAGACTTGAAGTACTATCTAATTGAAAAGTTCTGTAAACTAAAAGTTTATTTTATCGTGGTATATTGAGAAGAGTTAGTTGTTGCAATGTGATAAATGGCTTTAAATAGTCTGATAACAAAAAAAATCGACAGAAAATTAGAGTTATCGACATGGCCCACCGGAGCCTTCCAGTTGATTGTGATGGCTCACAAAGACAAAGTCGCCCGAGTTGAAAGTGCGGGGTTGGCGTCGTCTTTCATTGACATACTCATCCTGGTGCCGCTGATTAGCGGCCAGCCGTTCTGACGCTCGCTGTCGCCTGAGAACTAACAAAAGCTCTCGATTTGGTTTAGTGTCTTTCAGGGCGACGTCTCGAGAAGATCTAATGACTGGTGTTGCTGAGTCAATGCCAACAAGTAGCTGCAGCGGTAAGATCTGAGTAGTAGCCTGCATGATGGTATTTAGAGTAAGTTGCACTTTCCGCAGTGCATCGGACCACTGTGAGTCTTTATTACCCACTTTGATGCGTAACATATTGAGAACGGTGCGACAGTAACTCTACCTGTTCGTTCTTACAATGCATGCCAGGTGTGATGAAGTGTATAGAGGCACTCAGCTCATTAGCCCAGCCTTGGAAGGCAACACTCTCGCACATCCTACCTCGGTCACATACAATGGTATTTGGTGTGCCAAATAAGGATATTGAGTTTGGGAAAACCCGCTTATGTTCTTCTGCATCTTGCCTATACATAGCATAGAGCAAGCAGAACTTAGAAAAAGCGTCAATTATTATGAAAATGTATTTGGACCAGTTATACTTGGGAAGCGGTTCAAGAACGTCAGTGTGAAGTGTCGAAAATAGGATTTCTGGCTTTGTCCAGGATTCAATGGGAATCAGAGTGTCCCAAGGTACCTTTTTATGTGCCAAGCATACGAGACACTGACCTATATATTTTCTCACAAACTGTCGTAAACCCGGAAATCAGAAATGACGCAATATCAACTCGTACATTCTATTAATGTCGATGTGGTTATGGTCATCATGGAATATCCTTAACAGACTGAGTCTATGACCTTTTAGAATAAAGCATAACAAACGCGGTTCTTCCCCAAATGAGATGAATTTATAATACAACAATTCATTTCTGATGGAATACCTTGTTGGATCTAAGTTCCCTTTCCTTAGTTTAGACATTAACTCTTGTATCTCCCCATCGGCCGTCTGAGCGATTTTCGCCCAGTTGTTAGGATTGCGAATATGAGATACGTTAACAGGAGGATGTCGGCTAAGAATGTCAGCGTGTTGCATCAACGACCCTTTTCTGTACTCAAGTGTGAATCTGAATTCCTGTAAGGTAGACCCACCAGCGCGCCACCCGAGGCAATACATCTTTTTTCCGCTCTGTTAGCTTTAAGGAATTACAATCCGTCACTATATTAAAAAGTGGCGGAAATGCTGAAGTGAGCGTACTATGGCTAGTGTCTCGAGCTCGTAGCTACGGTACCGAGACTCAGCACCCTGGGTAGGTTTACTAAAATAAGCAATAACCCTCTTCCCACCGGCATGCTTTTGCAGCAATACAGATGAAGCTCCGTAGGTACTCGTAGCTTAGGATCAAAAACCGCCAAGACAGGCTCGTTAGTCAGACAATAAATTATGTAATCGCGAGCAGTATCCTGCGCCGTGTTCCATACAAAAGGCTCGCCTTTTTTGAGCAGTTTAGCTATACAGGCGGTCTTAGAGGCATATCCTGCGATATACCGTCTAAAATACCCCGCAAGCCCCATAAATTGACGAACCTCTCGGACATTTGTGGACTTTGGCGATTTTACAAGAGCCTCAATTTTACTAGGGCTCGGCCGTACCTGACCCTGTCTAAAAAGTCGCCCCATGTATTCTATTTGAGTGGCCAGGAAAGAGCATTTTTTAAATTGACTGAAAAACCTGCGTTTGTAAGTACCCGCAGAACCTCAGCCAACATTTTAAGACCTTTAGAGATAGTATTAGTTAGTATTAAACGTCGTCGATGTACGTCAACACTTGTCCCGTATCTATCAGTGATTGTAACGTTTTAGAGATAATTCTCTGATAGACAATCGGGGCATTAGCCAGCTCATATGGCATTTTTAAATATTCCTAATGTCCTTCAGGCATCACAAAGGCGGTCTTACTGATAGTGTCATCGTCCCTTAACGGTACCTGAAGAAATGATCGTAGATTAGTGGCAAAGGGAATCTCTCTTTTATAGTGACAGCATTAAGCGCACGATAGTCGACGCACATCCTATCACTCCCGTCTTTCTTTTTGACCAGAATGATAGGACTCGCGTAATCCGACTGTGACTCGCGAATTATTTCCTTGCTGAGCTCATCATTAATGTTGTTACAAACTCTGTCTTTTTCATCTTTGGACAGTTTGTAAGGACGATAACTTATCGGTTGAGGCGAGGTCAACTTTATTTCCATGCTGCCCGTGTTCACCGTGGACGTTGCTGTGCCGGAAATAAATGAATCGGAAAACTCGATAACAATTCCTATTAAGCGCTCCCTATCAACATCCAGCAACGGAGTCTTAATGTTCTCAACCTCCACAGCGGTCACGTGCTGCAGAGTTAACGGGTTATCTGATCTTGGTCACGGCTGGTCGTTCTTAGTACGGATATATGTTAGGCCTTTACGATTCAAGACATCTGTTCCGATCAAAATTTGATACATTTGGTAGGGACAACATACAAATTAACCTCTAGTAAGACCTCAGGAAACTCTAGTATAGTGTTTATATAGGAATTTGATTCGATTTCTTGGCTACCTATACCACGCATCAAACGGTACGTTGGAATTTTATTATAAGAAAAATATTTCAATACGGACTCAGAAATCAACGAAATATCGGACCCGCTTTTAATCATAATGTCCGCTGGTACCTTTTGAACTACGGCCGACATCACGATATTTTGTTGGGACTCAACTCTAAGCAAAAATTTACATTGTTGGTATTAATTTTATATTTTACCCTCCTTACTAGACAACGATTGTCCTAAAAAACAATCCTCATGCAAATGGCCATTTCGTATGTAGAATTTTCAATACCGAAAACTCCTACTAGCGCTTGATGTTGGGGGATTAGATGTTGAAGCCACGGAATCTTTATGAGAAACGATGGCCTCAACCTTGACTTTCCTTCCTATGGCCAAGTTTGCCGCAATTGTGACACGTAATTTTGTTATTCGACTTAGAAATTTCACGTTTCCGAGAATATAACAACCTATACTACTAGCCGAACGAACAGAATTGTTGAAAGGACGCACATCCATCTTAGGTTTCACATACGCGGACAAGAATTCTACTAAATCCTTTAACAGGGGTTTTGCATTAGTTGTTGCGGCCTTAATTTGGGGGTCGGCAATGCCTCGAATGATGATACTTACTTTCAATTCATCGGTCAAACCTTTACCAGCCATATTGAGACGCAAAATAGATTTACGGGTATAGTTAGCATAAGTCGAATACTGGTTCGAGTTGGTGGACATAACTTCGTATAGTACGTTAGCAGCATCGACGCTACGCGGACACATTGATCGTAACTCGGCTGTAAAGCTACTTCACGTTCTATCGTTAGTCACCCAATCGTTCAACCATGAGCTTGCGTCACCACTCAATCAACCGCCTATGCGTCCAAGGCATTTCCGATCATCCTAACTATATAACTGCCGCGCGCGGTCAACCTCTGCGCACCACACGTCAAAGTTATGTACGCTTGGATTGAAAGGCGAAATATAAAAGTTTTGAGACCTTACTTGAATTATTGCGGATAGCGTTCCAACAATCCTGTTCATTGCGTCCTTGACCTATGCTCGTATACGATGCTACCCCAGCCACTTCCCCCGTCATGGCGGTGGTTCAACCACCAATCAGGGTTGGCACCGTGACTGTAGGCACCGACGATGGCGTATAGCGTTCTGAATGAGGATGCGACGAAAAATCGTTCGATGTACTTATCGGCGGTAAAGTATCTTCTATCGCCACTAGTCTCATAAAAATACGATCTAACGCTTCATTTCGAGAGCCATCTTCACGTCCATAGGAATTATCGCTTCGCGCACGTGGCTACGTGAGGCATCGCAACGCCTAGGTGCCTGAGCTTGATTAATTAGCGAAAGGTAATGTTTCTTTAACGGCGGCGTACCCTCACGCTTATTAGAAATATCGCGACGCTCGCGGGAACTACTTTTATTACGTGGCAGTCGGCTGTGGCTTTTATTACGATCGCGTTTCCCGAACCTGGATGAACGACCTGTCATCACTAACAGACTACAGACTACTAATCAAAAACAAATTATTTACACAGCACACGCACCCACACTTTAGATGACGAGCAAAATTAAGACACGTGGTAGATCCAACTTCTATTCTTACAAATCACGGGCCGAATTGATTTAAAAAAAAAGAAATAACGATCAACTTAACCTGACAGTTATTTACTAATTAAACACCCTAATTATAATAACACTATAAAATAATCAACTACAAATAATTATTATTTGAGCTAAGACACGTCCGTCGCATCCGAACGACAGTGAAAAAGTCAAAACTGTTGACAGCTCGTCGACCGTATTTATAGCCTGCTGCTCGGGCCGGGCTTGGGATAGGGTGATATTCCAAGAATAGTAAATGGCGGTAAATCTCTTGAAGAATTCGATATAACGCGACCTGCATTTTCCATGAATGAAATATTTGCGACCTCCTCTTACCACCGGCATGGCCATGGTATGAAATTTTCAATCACCTCTTTACCCTTTATCTTATGACATATAGGCTTATTGTTTTGGTTGAATTCCATTTGTAATGTGGGGTTATGAAACAACATGGATTTGTAATCTTGCTTACCAGTTTCCATCATTTGGGGTCGACGCCATGTGTCTTTCCTTAAAACCCTTATTTAACAACAATTTTATAAAAATATCTATATTGTTGTTTTTTTTTTTATATTTAGCAGATGACACTTTGTGTCTTTTTGTCTAGTAAATCAGTGAAATAAGCCATCACAAGGTATCAGGGTTGAGAAGGTTGGAAAAGTGTGCTTTTTCTATTAAAAAATCTGTCATTGACCAGAGTTTGAAATCATGGCATTAAGCTCACTCATTTTCCCTAAACTAGTCAGCGATATATTGGTGTGCATGGTATACCGCTGTCACCCCTGCTAGGGGAATATTGGCGTGGCAGTATTTAGTTTTTCTTAATAGTACGAAGACGGGCTCTTTACAATTCTAGAATAGTGTATGAATAGTTTACATAAAACGAATGAAAACATATCGCGTACGTACGTCGTCGTACGTCGTACATACGTACATCATAAAGATACGACCAAACCAACGCGTTCAGTAGTAATAGGGAATATGCGTGAAATTCAAATAAGGGTCAAATATTTTTTTTTACAAACTTTATCGCATTAGAATGATGTCTATACCAATATTTTTTTAATAACATTACTTTTTTATTAAGAAAATAATTATTGAAAGTACAAAAAATGAGTGGGAAATTCAAAGTAGCGGGAACGCCACGCTATTGGCCAGATCGAATATGACGTCAAAGGCTACAATACAAATGTCAACAAGTGCATATTAGTTGGATGTTTGCTATTGAATTAGTTTTATTGTTATTTATTGTTGTCGATTTACACAAAGACAAAATTTTAGTTTAAATTATTTAAGTTAATTGAAGTGATCTTCGCAGCAATATAAGTTGATGGAGATACCATGTATCTTTTTCCGATTTTACACCACATTCTCCTAATGTCCGCACCTATCGGGTGCATTTCTTATTGTATTTTTACACCTAGTCACAAGACAGTGTTGTTCCATTGTATAATAGTCGCAAAATACAAAATAAAATTAAATTACAGAATAAAATACTTCTACAGCTGTTCACTAATTGGTTGTTATTAGACTTTGACGTCACGCCAAGCGCGCCAAAATAGCGGGCGTTTAAAGTGCTCTTATCTGCTTGCTATCTTCAACATTTTTTTTTAACGCTTAAATTATTTATGCAGTTATATATTGATGTAATCTATCGTATAAAAATATAAAAAATACACGCATATTCCCTATTGTGTGGAAATGTCCATACCAACGCGTCCTGCGTCCTGCTAGCGCTATCTGGGCGGCGTCTGCTCACGCAATCTTAGGGAGATACTAATCGCTACCGTGATCGCCGCCGGGGACGCCACCGCGGACGCAGCTGAACGCGTTGTTTTGGCCGTACCTTAAGTCTATTCGTATTGTACTATGAAAAAATATTCGAGGAATGCGCAAGATTAAAAAAAAACTATTGTGATTGGTTGATTACCTACTACAGATTTTGAATCAGAAACCACCTTTGAAAATACATAAACCCATGGTAGAGATAGTAGAGGTAACTGCTTAATGTATTATTGCTCAAAACTGTGATAAAATAGGTCTTCAGAAACGAAATCCATTAGACAATAGCATTACCAATATAAAAATCACTTGAGGAAAACCTTGTGTGCCACATAGAGCCGCCGACTCAGTTCACACAAACATCCAGAACTTTCATATTAATAGGTAAATGCCTTGAAATATCGGCGGGCGTGCTTTGTTGATTTATTTTAAAACGTTGTGGGCACAGACTTGTTTGTAAATGGAAATTACGAACAAGTCTGTCAATCACCTTCACAGTGATTTAATGATAGGCAAATTTATTTAGTGTTTCCCTTTGAAAACATTGGTGGTGAATAAATGAAAAATGATTGACTGATGCTCCGGTAAATATGATAAAGCATGCATGTAATTTTGTTATATATACTTGTTTTTTATGCATATGGAAATAAAGAGGGGTATAAAATTACGTAGTTCTATCAAATATGTCTGAGCAGAAGCGTTGGCAAAAGACATCCAACAATCCAAACTTGACGACGTGACTTTGCGTGCCAAATCAATGAACTTACAATAATGACAAGTGGTCAGCACAGTCGAAAGACTTATTTTTAACCGACTTCAAAAACTTTTTTTTTTGGCTTGTGAACCGATTTGGTTGATTCTTTTTCCGCTGGACTGAATATAGTTTCAAGGTGATCCCATTATAATTTCATCAGTATTGGACCTTGGACTTTGAAGATACACCAGGGAACTCCTTAACGATAAACAATACGAATGCGTAGATTGAGATATTATGGGTATTACGTGAATCCTATAGGTACCCTACCATAGAACTAAGAAAAATATTAACCGACTTCAAAAAAGGAGGAGGTTCATAATTCGTCTGTATTTTTTTGTGATTTCTTTGCTTATAAACTGATTTTGATGATTATTTTTGCATTAGGTTCGGCATAGCTCCGTGATGGACGAATTTAAATTTTATTGATATTGGACAATGGGCTTTGAAGATACACCAGGGGTTTTCTATACGGCAAACAGCATGAATGTAAAAATTCTGTTATTATGAGTTTATATCAATCTTGTCGGTACCTCACTGTATAAATAAGAAGAATAATATAAAGGCGGTATATAAATAATAATAATTAATTCACTCATCACTAAAAATTGTAAAATAAAAAATTTTTTAAAAAAAGGAAAACCGACTTCAAAAAGCAAAAAATAAATATTTGAAGTCGGTGCCAAGTAACCGACTGCACCAACCAGCACCGACTTCAAATATTTATTTTTTGCTTTATGAAGTCGGTTTTCCTTTTTTAAAAAGTTTTTTTTTATTTGAACGGACAGAATTCAACCTGCCTTATTGAATAAAACTAACAATGTGACTTCTTTGTCTCATAACGATAACATTGTCAATTGATGTATCGTGTTTTATATTTGCATACCAGAAAGACGTCCTCATGAAACGTCCTCCTTGCTACAATGACCGACTTTGTACGGTATGCATAATATAGGCTGTGTTCACGCTGTATATGATTTTTTATTTATAGATAAATTTGTCAGATTGACAGATTTTCACCCTTTGTCTGTTATTTTATTAAATGGGACCTTGGTGTTAACGATGTTTTAGCTAGACGCTGGTCTAACAACTACTTTCTGTGTTACCTGTGCCCAACGGTGGGACAGTTTCTTAACAGGGCTAATATTATATTTTATATAATATTAGCTATATTCCCTGTGCGTCAACTGCAAGAAAAGAGCAGGGAACAGGGCTGTCAGCTGTACCTTTGCTTTGTTGACCTGGAGAAGGCTTTCGACAGCGTGCCTCGGGAAGCTCTATGGTTGGTGCTAGGTAAGCTCGGGTGCACGGAAAAGTTTGTGAGACTTCTTAGACTCCTGCATGACGACATGCAATGCTGCGTTGCCGTAGACGGTGAACAGACAGACTTCTTCCCCGTTACCTGTGGGGTGAAGCAAGGATGTGTCTTAGCGCCTACTCTGTTCGCCTTATACTTTGCGGTGGTAGTTAGAGAGGTCTTACACACTGTTTCTCAGGGAGTCCGCATCCGTTTCCGCACAGACGGCAGCCTTTTCAACTTGGCTAGACTTAAGGCTCGCACTAAAGTCTTTTACGCACTGATCACTGAGATCATGTATGCTGATGACTTGTGCTTCCTATCAGAATCCCTAGACGGCCTGCAACAGCTGATGTCCGCATTCCACCAAGCCTGCCGTAAGTTTGGCTTAAAGATCAGTGTCAATAAGACGGAGGTGATGTCCCTGGACATGCACGGTCACGAGACACTGGCCATAAAACTTGGTGAGGATGTGCTAAAGCAGGTGGATAGATTTCGCTATCTGGGGAACACTGTAACATCCAAGTGTGACCTTGATGCTGAGATCAATAGCAGGGTGGGTACCGCAGCTGCGGCATTCGGCAAGCTATGTACCAAAGTCTTCTGCTCGCATAACCTTAAGTTGCCCACTAAGATATCGGTGTATATGGCAATCGTGCTGCCAAACCTCCTATACTCCTCTGAGACGTGGTGTGTATACCGCCGCCACATTCGCACTCTGGATCGCTTCCACCTTAAATGCCTCCGTACCATCATGAGGATCAGATGGTCCGATAGAGTGCGAAATACCGAAGTTCTGCGACGAGCCAATGTTGGTGGCATTGAGGCCTATTTAATGCGTCGACAGCTTCGGTGGTGTGGTCACGTATCTCGTATGGCGGAGGAAAGAGTGGCGAAGCGCATCTTCTACTCTGAACTGGAGAAGGGCAAGCGGAATCATGGCGGTCCCCTCCTCCGGTACAAGGATGTCCAAAAGCGACATATGAAGAGATGCAACATAGAGCCCTCTCGTTGGGAACGTTTGGCAGCACAGCGGCCAGAATGGCGCAGGATGGTGAACAGCCAAGTACACGAGTTCGAGGCTCAGCGTAAAGCTGACCTTGACGCCAAACGCAATCAGTTAAAGGCCCGCCCACCTGCTGCCATATCATACAACTATGAGAACGGCGTACTCACGTGCCCTCAATGTGCACGGAGTTTCGCCGCGAAGATAGGCTACATAAGCCATCTTCGAGCGCATCAGCGGCATTACTCTGACTAGGGGTCAAAGTGGTCGCCATGGCCGAAATCGGTCGGATCAATCATCATCATCATCATCATCATCATTATATTTTATTTATACTCGTATTTTATGTATTTATCCAGGTAATAAACTATTTGTGTGACCAGCTTCATTCTTTTTTTATTACCTAGCCCCACACTAGGATTTATTCTTGTGTCATGGGTGCGTTTACAAACATGAAAATTCACATACACAAATACCCAGACCTGAAAAAATAATTGTGGATCACACAAAGATTTATCCCGTGCGGGAATCGACCCGCGACTATTAGACATAGTGGGTGGAGCGGCTTAAGCTCTTAACGACTGAACTAAATCGTCCGTCAAATCCTTTTAGACGTTTTTGCATGATTGAGTTACGAACATCCAAACATCTAAACTATCTATCTATCTACATCATCGCGCCAGATCCCTTGCGGAGTAGCTAGAGAGTACAGATTACACACAAACTATAAGATTCATAATATGACTAAGATTCATTTATTAAATGGGTACATAAACAGATTACAACTACCCCATCTGTTATTACTTCTTAGTAAAGGTAATGTGGTAATCCACGACAGCTTGGTCCAATGGTTAAGGGCTAAAACTGCACTGGGTCGAGTAATCGCAGGTTCGATTCCCACCCACGGCACAGGAATTAGGTTGTTTTATTTGTAATAACTCATTTCTTAGCCACTATGCATGCGCAATTACTCAGAGAGGCTAACGTTAATCCGGTCCTGATAAATCGGGCGTAATGTACTTAATTATAGTTCGTCTTGAGAATGAGGCGAGTTCTTTAATATGCCCTGGTTAATACTTATGTTAATAAACAGTTCCTGTTTGCGTTTGCATGCTATACAACAATGTTCTTTATTTATATACTGTTTGAGATTAGTTTATTGAATTGTCCAGGTTTGGAATACATAACCGAGACCTAAGCACGAAGATTTTCGACGCATTGCACGTATCGTTGTAGAGAAACCGCACCAACCATTCATCTTTAGAATAGAATACTCTTTATTGTACACCAACAAAATTATAAAACAAAATGTAAAATAAGAAACTGATACAATAGGCGGTCTCATTGCTAAGAGTAATTTCTTCCAGACAACCCGGTTAGATACAAAATACTAGAAAGAAAAGAAATCCGGGCAGTTGGTGGCGTACGCTATTATTGGTATATAAAAGTATTTATAAAATACTGTAAATAATTACAAAACATTTATAACTACATACATACTCACAGTTAAGTAAAACAAAAACGGCCTGACTATGATGCATCTTATTTTATCAGCAAACAGAGAGAAAGTGGTCTTTGGTCAACTTTTTGAAAAAAGCTGACGACTTTGCACGTCTAACTGATACAGGCAATGCATTCCACAAGCGGACAGCTTGAACTGTTTATCAAATAAGTTGATGGATTTGTCAAAGAAATTTGTGGAAAGCATTGGTGTTTTCAGCTTTAGATTTTCCGGTGACTTTAAGGACCTCAAATGTGTCTCGGAATTCAAATCGTTCTTTGAGGTAGACGAGATAATATATAAGCATTCCGGCGAAGATGAATAGGTAATTACTAGAGCTTCGAGCGAAATTCAGAAACATAGTCATATTTGCGCAAACCAAATATGAAACTTATACAGACATTTTAAAGTCGCTCAAGTTTGTTAAGTTGATTTTCGGTAAGATCTAGATGGCTAGCGTCTGCATAATCGATTATAGGCAGAGGAAGGGTATATGCGAGTGCAATTTTAGTGGCTGTAGGAAGACAATTGCGTAACATCCTCAGTGAGCCAGCGGATGCAAAAATTTTCCGACAGTTCTTGCAGTTGCGGACCCCACACACAGATGGGTGTCTTTGTAAATCCCCAAATTTTTTTACAGTATTACTTACTGGTATGGTATTCTCATCAAACATGATTTGGGGAAGTTGTGACCAGTCAACGCGTCTAATAAATCTGGAGCTACCAACAACAATTACCTGAGTCTTAGTAGGATTGACTTTAAGGCCGTAGCATTTGCTCCATACACATATCTTAGTTAAATCGTGATTAATATTGCCAACAGCCTCCGATAACCTGGCTGACGGAGCTTGAGTGTAAATTTGAAGATGATCTGTATAAAGATGGTAAGAAGAAAGTAGCTGGTTGGGAATAGAGTTAATAAAAACCACAAAGGGGATAGATCGCCACCCTGCGATGCGAATACGTTCCGGCGGCCAGACAGGTAGTTTCGAAACCAATCAATTGACACTGGATATATGTTAATAGAGCGTAGCAGTCCAATGACAATGTCAAAGTCTACAGTGTTTAAGGCATTGCTAAAGTCAAGCAATGTAAAAATCGTTAAATTGCCATTCTCCGTAATATTTAACAGACCAGTGATCTTTATATGGTGGTTTTTTTTTATAAGTCTGAGATGGGTGACCGTTTGTGGCAAGTTAAGTCGTTGCTCCCGATTACCACTTAAAGTGGTAGTCTTTAAGCCGAGTTGGAAGCCTTATAGGTGGCTTAATAAGTTCTAACAGCAGGTGGCCACAAACCTACCTCACCAATCCGCACTGGGTCCGCTTGATGGAGTCTGACCTAATCTCTCTTACCTCGATTTGTGAGAGAAGGCCTTTGCCCAGCTGTGGGACATTATATACTGATATTTTATAAGAAAAGCATGACATAACAACTGTTCGTGCTTGGACCTCTGTTTTCCTTTGTGAGCGAAGTAAAGCTACGTATTTCGGCGCTAACAAACAGAGTGCAGGTTGTGCACAATTTAATTACTTCATTTGTCAAATGTTGTGATGCGCGTGTAATTTAGTTGTATGTAAATATGATAGATGACAACAAGTCTTTGCTTAGCAGTAGGAGTTTAGTCGATTAAACTAAGTACAGTGTACAACTAAATACAGTGAAGTGACAAAGTAATTGTGACATCAATTTCTCCTAAGACGCCCGTCGTAATTGTTCTATAACCTATTCAACGCTTCACTGTTTAAGGAATTTCAGTTTTAAATATCATCATTATCATTTCATAGAAGAATTCTTAATATATTATATTATGCCTACTTACATTAACCAAAATGGCTCAATTTTGCAGCTAATCAGCACTATTAAGAGATCAGGGAAAATTTATTTGTATTAAGGTACTGGAATATCAAATGTTGTGATTTTAACTCATACTCATAAAATGTTTGCTGACGTTAATAGCAACAATGTCCCTAAGACACCATGTGTCATATCATAACATTGTTACGAGTCATTTTATGAACTAATACTGGGCCTTTATGAGAAGTGACAATATGTTTCGGACGTTAAAAGCCTTATGTGCTGTAATCAGAATGGCCGAAGGATCCGGCACGAAGGATCTAATAAATTGGTCTATTTATTGGTCTACTTGGCTAGGTGGTCCTTTTGTTAAAATAAATTATAAGAAGAAGTACAAAATTCTGGAGTCTAGCATTGTGACTATTACAATAGCAATAGCCTACTCCTTAGTACATGGGACCTAACATCGTCAGCGAAACGTAGGTTTACACAGTACATCTCTACCTCCCGCGCTTGAGGATTTTTTATTTAGAAGTATAAAATGTGTTAATTACATTTTAGTTTTAACATGCGAGCCAGAGTATTATCAATCAACACATAGTTTTCGATTCACAGAACATCAAACTCATAAAGAAATCCATTTCAATAATATTCAACCGATTTTCCATACACGACGTATTTGATTTGAAAACTTCCATGCCCTCAATTGAGCCCTCAATGTAAATAACGAACAGTCATCAAATAAACAAGATTAATGGTATGTGGAAGAATACACGTGTATAACATATGCACCTACATATCAGATGTTTGTTGTTGATAAATTTCGACACATTTTTAGTATAAAAAGAAATTATATTTGTTATAAAGTATTAGGCTCCGCTTTGTGTACCTGCGTATGTTTATTTTTCCAGTTGTGTATTTGAATATTTTCTTTTAGTTTCGACGTTAGGAACATTTGAATAAGACTTTGATTTAAAAATACAAATTATTAGAGAATTCCTTGTGTTATAACTTATCAATTCTTTTTCTATCACAGAATACATAGTAGATATTCATAGTAGTAAATCAAAAGAAGGAATGCAAAATTGGAAGGATGTAGGTACTGGGGAAGACCTAGACTATTTTACCACAAGTCAAGAGTCCCTGTAACCGGCGAGCGTGTATGAGAGGAACTATAAGAGTGAAGGAAGCCAGAGAGGTATGTAAGGAAAGAACCTATTGGAAATTTGTACTCTTTACCTGTGTGTGTGTGTGTGTGTGCGTGTATGTGTGTGTGTGCGCGCGCGCGTGTGTACGTGTGTGTACGTGTGTGTGTGCGTGCGTGTGCGTGTTTGTGTGCGTGCGTGCACTACGAGCCAGAAGGGCAAGGGGGCAACTAGCTCAAGGGCGCCTCAAGGAGGAACGTTCTCGGCTAGGGCAGTCGCTATGAAGGAGGGCGTGTACTCGCCGTGTTGCTCTGCACCGGCCGACGGGCAAGGAATTCTTCGATCTCGCCGGCGAGGTCGGTGTCTGATGTAAGGGCATCAGGAGGGTCGGTGAGAACAGGTGGTAGCGGCTGATAGGAAGGGAGTTAGGTTCGTAGTAATCGACTCAGTGCTGTATGCATCCGGATTTTACCCACGACCTACCCCAGGTAATCTGTTCATCTTGTGGAGGACTAATCTAGAAGCCGATCTATATTATTAATTAATAAATTTATAACACCGTCACGCCTATATTCCCCAGAGGGCGTGGCAGAGGTGTACTGAGTACACCCACGTTTCGCTGACGATGTTAGGTCCCATGTAATAGGGGGCGAGCCTATTGCCATATACCGGGCACAATTCCAGACTCCGGACTCATACTGGGAATTTTTAGTTAGAAAAACTACATTTGTCTGACCTAGGATTTGAACCTGGGACCTCGTGATCACAAAGCGATGTGCTTTGCCACCAGACCAACGAGGCAGTCATCAATAAATTTATATGTGTTTTAATTTATAACCAACCCTCCTTCCGAATTCTACTTAAATCCATTCAGTTATTATCATATAATATTAGCCTTGTTAAGCAACTGTCTTACTGTTGGGCACGGACCTTGCCTCAAACTAAGAAGGTTTAGGCCATAGTTTACCAAGCTGGACCAGTGCGGATTGGCGAACTTCACACCCCTTCGAGAAACTCTCAAGCATGCAGGTTTCCTCACGATGATACCCTTCACCGTTTAAGCAAGTGATAATTCTTTTTTTTAATTTGCGCACGACGCACTTGCTTTCATAAGACAGAGGTGTGTGCCTGGGTTAGAACCCGAGACCTCTGACTTTTCAGTCCATCGGTCTAACCACTAGGCTGTCACTGCTATTTGTTTAGTTGTTTAGACATAATTCAGTAACAAATATTACAACCAAATTTTAACATTACTATAATAGTAAGATAAAAAACTAATTTTTGACGTGAAACGTCTTCGTTATCACAGCGAAACATACGGGTACCAGATTAGGAAAGTGGCCCTTAACGAAAGGTCTATTTCGTTTTACCTTAATAATTATGAAAATTAGTCTTAGAATCATGAATCCAATGCCATTATTTAGCTTATATAGTAAGTTTGGGTTTGCTTCGGGGCAGGGCGGGACGGCCAGGAAGAATGACGGAAATCGGCGCTGTCGCTCTAGAAATGCGAGCTCTGCGGAAGATGTGCGGAGTGACGCTGACCGACCGTATTCGCAACAGCGTAGTAAGAAAGCGAGTAGGTATGAATGATAGTATCGGTGTAAAGATGAGAAAGGGTATGCTCCGTTGGTTCGGGCATATAGAAAGAATGTCAGAAGAAAGAATGACAAAACAGATATACAATGCGAAAGTGGAAGGATGTAGGTACCAGGAAGACCTAGACTATCTTACCACGACCAAATAGACCGAGTCTTATCTGAAGGACAAGTCAAGAGTCTCCGTAACCGGCGAGCGTGTATGAGACGAACAATGAGAGTGGAGGAAGCCAGAAAGGTGTGTAAGGAAAGAACCTGTTGGAACTTTGTACTCTTTCCCTCCCCCACAAGGGATCTGGCGTGATGAGATACATAGATAGATGTATAGAATTATAAACAGCAAAAGACAAAAACTCGATATACATTTCTCAAATTTACTAATATACCTACTACAATGTATGTTATCTTCTATTTTTACAACCCACACGTAACCTTAACGCTGAAACTTTCGACTGCGTAAGTTAAACATAGTAAATAGAGGTCTATTTTCATAAAATATGAATAACGTTACAGTGAAAGGTGTCTGCGGGTAATGAAGATGTTGCTTTAGCGCGCATTTTCGGTAGATACGATACCCGAGGCGGTTTTATTCGTGAAAAGGGTTCGCCCACTTACGTCAATGCTGTGATACGCAGTGTTGCTACAACGAATTTGAATTTATTGTGGTCCGTACATACACAATAGTAAGTCTTTTAAAATAATTAAAGTAATCAAAGAGCATATCGAAGAAGAAAATCTCTTTGGAAATATGATTTTACCTATATTGAAATGCCAGACTTAAGAGTGTTGTTTTGACCTAAATATGACTTTTTGCATTACTACATTTTTCAGACGGATAAATAAATACCTAATACAAAATATACAGAGATATATCCACTGGATACATATCCACTGGATCTAGGAATCGCGGGTTCGATCTTCGCACAGGACAAAACTTTGTATATCAGAGTTCCAACAGGTTCTTTCCTTACAGATCTCTCTGGTTTCCTCCGCTCTTACAGTTCGTCTCATACATTCTCGCCGGTTACAGAGACTCTTGACTTGCTCTTCAGATAAGACACCACCGAAACAAATATTTGTGTGACCCACAAATAGCTGTTTCGGTCTGGGTGTTTAAGTATATGAATATTTTGTTAGTAGTCGCACCTACGACACAAGAATAAATCCTAATATGGAGCTACGTTATTTAAAAAAGAAACCTATCTCCCATTCTTACAACCCGCACATAACTTTACCGTTAAAACTTTCGACTGCATAAGTAAAACATAATAAATAAAGGTGTATTTTCATAAAATATGAATAACGTTACAGTAAAAGGTGTCTACGGGTAATAGAGATGTTGCTGTAGCGCGTATTTTCGGCAGCGATACCCGTGGCGATTTTATTCGTAAAAATGGTTCGCTCACTAACGTCAATACTTTGATACGCAGTGTCGCTATAACGAATTTGAAAATATTGAGGTCCAGTCATATAAAATAGTTTAAAATAATAAAATGATTCAAAGAGCATATAGAAGAAGAATTACTTTTTGGAAATATGATTTTTTTCTATATTCAAATTCTAGGCTAAAAAGTGTTTTTGGTGTAACGATGGTTTAATATATACACGGTGTAATTTTCGTCGTCCTAGAGCGAAAACTCAGTTAATTTATCCAGTGCTGACTGTTCACTGGTAATAATAAAAATTAATAAAAATGACACTTCAATAAGTAATATCTGACGTATCTGAATATCATAGCTAGGGTGAAAATCCGGGACACCGAAGGTATCTACCGGCGATTTAACGAGCCGCGCTGCCCCTCAATGCCTTTTTAAGCATGGTTATAGATGTTTTTAATGCACTAAATTAGTATTGTTACGGAGATTCTTCTTATTGAGCGTTCTTTTTTATTTTTTAGTACTAGTGAAGAGTAGGCATTGGATACATCACCTGGGCTTTCGCTCCAGTACGACTAAAATTACACCGTGTATAAATACCAGCATGCCAGGAATCCCCAAGCAGCATGGCAGAGGTGTCATGTGTGTAGGTACTCTGGGAGTTGCCAATATACCGGTCTTAATTCCAGATTCCGGACTGCGACTTTTTTTAATGGAAAAAGCATATTTTACTGACCTAGGATATAAATATAAATGAGGAGTGTGTAAATTTGCGCTTATATCCGAAAATTCATAGGGCTATGATAAAACCGATAAGCATTAAAAAGCTCGTTACTAACCTGAATTCACAGTTATTTCATTAAACCTAAGTAACGTAGAATCTAATTTAAAATGTAAATCCATTACAGATGATGCTTATCTAAGTTTCTAAACTGACCTTGACGCCTAAATGGCCGGCTACATAAAGAAAGTACGTCTTTGTATCTTTTTAGCGCCATCGCAGTAGACCTAAAAGATAGCACGAGTTTTTTTTACGCTGATAAGGAGAAAATAGCAATGGCCGACAACTTTCAAGGTTCTTTAAAATCCTAGGTTAGGCAAAGCATCCATTTTCTATAAAATAAATCTTATTAAGTCCTAGCAGTTTTCCGCGACTTCGTGACCCGTCGTCAACAGCCCCGCCTACCGAGTCTATGGTATACATCCTATGTTACCTCTAGATTTAATAGCTTACTTAATAAACTAACAAATCTTTCCTCTTTGTAATATTAGTATATATTAGTCCGGAGTCTGGAATTGAGCTACTAGGTCTGCTAGACTGGAATTATGCCAGGTATAATGAATATAACTTCAGATAACATTGGGCCCTAATTTCGTTAGTGATATGTGGATGTCGATAATACATATCTGCCGTTCACTCTCTTTTAAGGAATATAGGCATGTTTTATTTACATTTTTGGAGTTTCAAGTGGAAGTCGTCAAAATGACCATCACCGCTCAAGGAAATGACTTTATTAAAGTAGGAGAAGGAGACCTATTCTTTGAAAATAAAATAAATAAACACCGTCAGGCCTATATTCTCTAAGTGCAGGTGGCAGAGGTATACTGTATGCATGGACTTTTCGCCGACAGTTGTAGGTCTCGTAATAGGACGCGATTCTATTGCCATTATACCGGGCCCAATACCAAACTGCAGACTGGTACTGGTTTTTTTTTCTATTGAAAAAAATACCTTTTGACATAATATGATATTCAAAAAAAGTGGAATGCAAAAATGTCGTTAGAATAATATATTCAAAGATTACATAAATGTTAAAAATTTCAATTTAAATGATTGTACTTACCATTAATTTTGTGGGCAATAAATGCGGCAAGTTAGGCCTGAAGGAAAAATAATATTAAAATGAATAAGTTTCAAAATATAACGCGCATTTTCCTCAGAAGGGTTTTGTAAGGGTAATTTAATAAAAGCATTTTGAGTTTGGGTTCTGACTATTTATGTCAAAAATATTAAAATAATTGGGGAAATAACAGACGGCGAAAATTTGCGGGATACAAAATAGGGCAGCAGAGAACATAATGATTCAATGGAATAACGGAGAATGAAAGAAATATAGAAAGTATAAAGCCGGCCTTTGGGGCACATAGGGGTAGAAATAAGCTACGCATGTCAACGCCTTCAACGTGATATTCGAAATAAAACTCTAAAGTGTAGCACTAAATATCAAATTCTTCTTCTCCTTCTTGAGCCGAAAGACGTCCACTGCAGGACAAAGGCCTCCCCTAAAGACCGCCACAATGACCGGCTTTGTGCTGTACGCATCCAATTTCTACCGGCGACCTTCACCAGGTCATCGGTCCTTCTTGTGGGGGGCCTGCCCACTCCACGTCTTCCGGTACGTGGTCGCCACTCGAGAACTTGTCTGCCCCAACGGCCATCAGTTCTACGAGCGGTGTGCCACGCCCACTGCCACTTAAGTTTAGCAATTCTGATTGCTATGTCAGTGACTTTGGTCTTCCTGCGGATCTCGTCGTTTCTGATTCAATCCCGCAGGGGTTACCCTGAGTTATCCAAGCATAGCTCTCTCCATCGCCCTTTGGGTTACCTTGAGCCTTCTTATGAGGCCCATTGTAAGCGACCATGTCTCAGTGCCATAAGTCAAAAATTTTTGACGAGAAGATGTTACGTAGCTTCCCGAACGCCGCACAGCCGAGCTGGATTCGACAATTGACCTCTTTCTCGAAGTTGGAACTACCTGAATGGATTCTTTGTCTCAGGTATATATAATCGTCAACAACTTCAAGTGTAGAGTCTCCAACCTTTACAGAAGTTGGTGCTACATGGATGTTTGACATGATCTTCGCCTTGTCCATGTTCATTTTAAGACCCACTTGTTGAAAGACTCTACTGAGGTCGTTGAGCATGGTACTGAGGTCTTCCAGGATATCAGCCATGAGCACGGTATCATCGGCAAATCGAAGGTGAGAGATGTACTCGCCGTTGATGTTGATACCTAGTCTTCTCCAGGCCAGAAGCTTGAAGACATCTTCCAGCGTGGCGGAGAACAGTTTCGGGGATATAACATCTCCCTGTCTTACACCACGCTGCAGTTGAATAGGTTTCGAACTCTGGTCCTGAAGGCGGGCTGACGTGGTAGCGTTTTCGTACAAACTCTTCAGTCCTTCGATATACCGGTAGTCTACGTGGTACCGCTGGAGATACCGTAGTACAGCCCAAGTCTCGATCGAATAGAAGGCATTCTCATAAACCACAAAGGCTAAACATAGTGGCAAGTTGTACTCTTCAGTCTTCTGTATGACCTGTCGCAGCGTATGTATGTGGTCTATGGTGCTGAAGCCTTTTCGGAAACCAGCTTGTTCGGGAGGCTGAAAGTCATCGAGTCTGTGCGCGAGACGATTAGTAATGACTTTCAAAAACAGTTTATAGACGTGGCTCAGAAGTGAGATGGGTGTATAATTCTTTAAGAGGGTTTTGTCAACCTTTTTGAACAAAAGAACCACCACACGCGCCATGACTATGGCGTTTTGCCCTCGAGGTCATCCTCGAGGGCAAAACGCCATAGTCATGTAGTCGGTATTGAATAGCTTCTGGAGAGCCCTCAATATCGGTTTTCCACTAGCCTTAAGAAGCTCGGCTGTTATACCGTCATCGCCTGGCGCCTTGTTGTTCTTGAGCTGTTGAGAGCCATGCTAATCTCGTACATATCCGGGATGTCTTTGGTAAAGTGTAAGGTCAATTTGGCTCTTGGATCTTTGGCCAGATTGCAGACAGGTGGTTGTACTGATATGTATAGCTGGTCGTAGATCTTCTCGACTTCCCTCAAGAGTTCCGGTGTAGAGGATACAATCCTGCCGTCCCCGGTCTTCAGTTTACTCAACCGGCTCTGTCCGATAGACAGTTCTTTTGCGAACACTTTGGGACCTTTATTGCGCTCGATAATCTCTCTTATTTTGTAAGTATTGTACTCGCGTACATCGCAAGTCAGAGACTTAGAGCCTATTGAGCCGCTGGCATTCGGAAACTTCTTCTGGAGACTGCAGGATCGTTTTGCGTCTTTCCTCCATAAGCTTGAGGGTAACGCCTGAAAGCTTGTTGGTTCTTTTTGTATGGTGGGTTTTAAAGAACTTGTGCCCGACCGTATGGATAGCTTCCACTACCCTGCTGCTATAATCGTCCACGTTTATGCACTCACCTAGACCTTCGAAGCGATTCTGCAGTTCGAGCTGAAAGCTATTGGGCTCCTGAATCTGGACAGGTGCTGGACGGAGAGTAGACTTCATCAGTATAGACCTTTCAAGCTTGAAATTGATATTCAATGTGCCTCTTAGTTGGTGAACACTTACAGTTTTAACTGCGTTGATCACAGAGACATCATTGAATATGTGCCGCCTCGTCGACATGATGAAGTCTATCTCGTTTCTTGTAACACCGTCGGGACTCATCCAGGTCCATTTACGGTGTTCCCACTTCTGGAAAAAGGAGTTTATCATAAAAAACCTCCCTCTCCATGCCCAAGCAAGCCCTCCTTCTCCATGAAGCCAGCCAGCATTTGGCCCTGAGGATTCCGTTGTCCAGTACCAAAGGTTCTCTCAGCTCATCGTCACCTCGTCTGCCCAGTTTTGCGTTAAAGTCCCCCATGATAACGGTATAGTGAGTTTTAGAGGTATGTATGGCTCTAGATATATCCTCATACATAACCTCATCGTCGGGGTGTGTCAAAGTCGGTGCGTATATCTTTCGGTCATTTTGAATATCAGGTACGCTACCCTGGTCGACACGTTCTCGATCTTGACAACGTTTTTCACGAGGGACCTGTGGACTATAAACCCTACACCACCCTGAGACTGATGGTCACCCTCCCGGAAATAGAGCGAGTTGCCGGATTTAAGTGTTATCGAGTCCTTACCCTCTCTTCGGACTTCAGATAATCCTATGATATCCTAGTGTAACTTGCTCAATTCTTCCTCTAAATCGTCGATCTTTTCGTCAGTTTGCAGTGTGCGCATTTTAAAAGTTGCCAGGGCCAATGGTCGTCGTTGTCGGTAGCCAAGCCTCTTCCGGGGATTCTTAGTACCCCCCGCCCCACCTATACCATGGCTGCTACCGTGGCCAGTACAAGCGGGGCCGCCGGGGACTGGGGGCCGTTTGATTTTTGTGGAAATCATAAGGGGGATGATGCCATAATAGCCACGCTTGGAAGGCGGGTCGGCGATCGCAGTATAGCGTAAGTAGGTATTAAGAGGACGCTGCTGCCCATCCTCTTGTCCTACAAGCCCCTTAGGCACCTCTTACGGCACCTGTGGGCTATGGCCTCTTAGCAGTAACCCAACTAACTAAGGCTTTGGGTGCCATGTGTAACGCCATTCCAGAGAGGTGCCTTGGTGCCCTGCTTCCGGCAGCACTCAGCCCAAGCGAACCCTCTTCCGGTGTGGCACCAGAGTACTGCCTCGCTTAAACTACCGCTTGCAGTATTTGTTGCTGGATTTGGTCGCCTCTTACGACCCGCTGTTAGTACAAAATGCGGTGGGGAGACCGTATTCTTGATCCGTCCACACACGGACAGATTTCAAATTAACATTGCAATATTTTACCGATTGACATATTATTGCTTATCTCCATTCAAAGGTCAGTCGCGAATCGACGCGGCGTCATCCCGAATATTACAGATTAAAATATATTTTTGTACAATATGGTAGTTTTAGTAGTAGCTGAATAAATTGGCATTTTTTTGTTTGATTCTAAGCATGCTAAATATATTAAAGACTGTTTTCCACATAGATAGTAATTTACCAGAAATGTACTCAATTTTACGCGGCTTAGATTTAAACACGCTTATTCGAAAAGAGTTTTTGTCTGAAATATGGTGCTGTCTAGTCAATCATGTCGATTACAGAGTACCTAGGCTACTGCTGTGTCACTTTTTTAACCCCATTATCACTTACCATTAGGTGAGAATAGTTCTCAATAAAAAAGACAAACCGCAGCTGGTTTGTTTGTATGAACCAATAAAACAAAAGCAGAGAGACTACTCTCTATACGCTAGCCTCTCAAACTTGCTCGTAATATTTTTTACAAACATGACGAACCCACCCCCTAATTGCTTAGGACCTAAACTACGAACTATACTGGAAAAGACAAGAAGTTAGTAAAATCTGTTGAAATTCTGTGACCTTGACTTACTTACCAATACTGGAAAAGACAAGAAGTTAGTAAAATCTGTTGAAATTCTGTGACCTTGACTTACGGCTTGTTCCAGTGGCCAAGAAATCGAGTCACTTCGCCAACTGGATTGAGTAGTCGTAGGTTCGATTCCCGTACGAGACAAATCTTTGTGTGACCCACAAATATTGGTTTCGGTCTGGGTGTTTGTGCATGTGAATTTCATGTTTGTCAACGCACCCACGTTATAGAAATAATTACTAGTGTAGGGCTACGTATTTATTTAAAAAATTGTGTGGTTGGTTAGTAAAGTCGGTTCGTATAGAACTTCGTTTCACAAAAGTTAAAAAATGTCTACCAGAAGGTGAAGAGCGCAGAAGTCGCGAAGAAGCGCGACAGTTTAACAAACAAAGACCGACACGACCGCCAATGATTTATCATTTATCAGACTTCAGCGTGTCACAATTTTACTGAAACCTACGGACAGAAAAAAATATCGACGCGCATACAATTTACACAAGCCCATTCATCGATAATCATTATGCTGGCGACTGTAGTCGTTTTATCTTCATCAAACCAATTCTTCAAAGTAAAAGAGGTCTTTCAACGTTTACATTATTCTGATGCCTTTAAACTTCCGTCAAAATGTCAAGTAATCCATACTAACGTAAAAGTGCCTATTTTATTTGTCTGCTACCATTTCACACGTTAACTGTTGAACAGATTCTTATCAAATTTTATCCAGAGGAGGAATATAGGCTTACTTTTGTTTAAAAATTGCCAAATACGGTGCGTTACAATTACCCAATGAAATCATTGTGTCATGGTATTCTGTATGCCACTAAAGTACCATTCAACAATCATTTCAAGTTATTCTTATGCAGAATTTAAATAAGAGTAGCCGAGGTTCGTACTCACTGGCGTGAATTTGGAAAACCCGTGCGTCCATTTAATTCATTCATTCAATTTGATTGGACATAGCGAATAAGGGTCTTTCATACAGAAGATTTATGATTTTTGTAGGGAAAATATCTCAAAGTAAGCCTCAGTATTCGAGAGCATGTGACAAGTTAAATACAAGTAAATCCGGAACATCGGAGGTATCTATCGGCCAGCTGAAGAGCCCTCAATGTCTTTTTGCGCTTGGTATAGGTATTTTTAATCCACTCAATTAGTATTGTTAGGAAGATGTTACTTATTGAGTATTCTTTTTTTCATTTTTTTAGTACCAGTGAAGAGTAAGCATTGGATACATAAGCTGAGCTAAATAACACTGTGTGTGAATACCATCATGCCAGTAATCCTCAAGCACGATAGCAGATGTGTACAGTGTGTATGTACACCCCTGAACAGCCAATGATGGTATGTTAAGCACATATTTTTCCGACCTAGGATACTAATATAAATAAGGACTGTAAATTTGGACTCTAATAAAAAAAATTAACAGAACACAGAAAAGTAAATAAGCATTTGGACGGACCTCAATGGACAGACGATTTAGCGTAGTGGTTAAGAGCTTAAGCCGCTTTGCCCACTGCGTCTAATAGTCGCGGGTTCGAGTCCCGCACGGGACAAATCTTTGTGTGATCCACAATTATTTGTTCCGGTCTGGGTATTTGTGTATGTGAATTTTCATGTTTGTAAACGCACCCACGACACAGGAATAAATCCTAGTATGGGGCTACGTTTAAAAAAAAAATTAATTAAAAAGCTCTTTACTAACCCAAATTTACACTTTTCCACTAAACCTAAGTAACTTAGAATCTAATTTAAAATGAAAATTCATTACAGATAATGCTTATCGAAGTTTCTAAAATGACCTTGACGCCTAAATGGATGGCTAGATAAAGTAAGTTGAAGACCAAATTTATAGAAGTTGAGCGAGCTCAAAGAGCGTTCTTAAAAGTTATGTATTTCAAAAAAAGAACAGTTCCTACTAATAGCCTATATGAAATAACTAACGTCTTAACTATTCGAACATTATATATACTACATACGTTATTAAAAAAACACAAATCAATACCATACGATTCTAACGCATTGAATAAAAGAAGGAAACATGTAGCTCATGTACCATTCACCTAAACAAAATTTGCTAGCATACAATATAACAAACGTGCTGCCTATTTATATAACAAGCTGAATAAGGTATTAGAGATATATAGTAAGCAGTATTATGATTGCAAAATAACCATAACCCAGTGGATAAAACCTCTAAGCTACGAGGAGACAGAATCATTTATCCAATCTCCAGAGTATTAATATAATATGATTCACCACACGCCCACACAGACACACTTCCACACACACACACACATACACACACGCACACGCACACGCACACACACACGCACACATACACAAACAGACACTCGCGTACACACGACTATACTATACTATATTTAAGTAGTTAAGTAATTAAGTAGTTTTAAATGTAACTATGATACTCGTAAAGAATAACTAAGTACCTAAACCTATACTGTTATGGTAGAGCGAAGCCTCCTGACACAGGCGTTAAGCTTAAAAGGAGACTTCAATCACAGATAATTGTAATGTCTTTACATAGGAACAATAAAATTTATTATTATTATTATTATAAAGTAAGTACGCCTTCGTATCTTTTTAGCGCCATCGCAGTGGACCTAAAATATAGCACGAGTTTTATTTACGCTGGTAAGGAGAAAATAGTAGTGGCCGACAACTTTCCATGTTATTTTAAATCCTAGATCCGGCAAAGCGTGCATTTTCAACAAAAAACAACCTTATTAAATACTAGCAGTTACCCGCGACTTTGTGGCCGGTTGTCAACAGCGCCGCCTACCGGGTCTATATTATATAGCCTATGTTACTTCTAGAGTTGATAGCTTTCTAATAGTGAAAGAATTATTAAAATCGTTTCAGTAGTTTCAGAATTTATCCATTACAAACAATCAAACGAATCTTTCCTCGTGATAATATTAGTAAAGATTAGTTCGGAGTCTGGAATTATGCCAGGTATAATTAAAATAAACTTGGCTTTAGATAAAATTGGGCCCTAATTTCGTTGTTGATATGTGGATCTCGATACATCTCTTGTTATTAGGTACATCCCTATTAAAGTCAGTAGTGTATGGGTAGAGGCATCATCTTGAAGCTTCAGTGTGTGTGTGTGTGTGTGTGTGTGTGTGTGAATGATGTACGCTGTTGGCCGCGAGGCCTTTACAGCTTCACCGGACTTAAAGGCGAGCGTGCAACCACTACGCTCTAGCCAGCCAGAAGGGCAAGAGGCGACATACTCGAGGGCACCTCTTCGAGGCGCCCTCGGTTGGGACAGTCGCTGTAGGGGGACTGTATGGGAGGGGATCTACTACTACGTCGTCGTCGGCGCCCGTATTCTGAGCGGAAAGAAGGGATGACCAAGCATCGGGGGGGTCGGTGAGAACATGTCGCGGCCGGCGGTGGCGGCAGGGGTCGGGGGGGAGATCGTAGTCGGCGGTGGCTACGATTAACGGATTCGATCTACCCATGTAGATGCGTTCGCGAAGTGACGTGTTGACGCCTTTTTAATAAAGGCGCGAATAGTTTCGAGACCTAGATCGGAGTGGTTAAAGCTTGAGGTCATTAAGATCAGTCTATAAAAAATTTAAAATGGTGGGCATATATTAAAATAAAACAAGATAAGACAAAAAGGTTTATTTCTTTCCTCTGCGCATACCCAACAGTGCAAAAAACAAAAAAAGGAAGGAATAAAAGTGAAAAATGACTAATAACCAAGAAGAAAATATAGCAAAACTTACTCACTCTGAAAATTTTCACATGTGGAAATTTGATTTTAACATACATGTGTTGGCAGCTAACCTATCGGAAGTGTTGAAAGAAACAGACCCAGAAAATAGAGGAAAACCAGAATTTCAAATTAAGGAGGCAAAAAAAGTTGATATTGAATTCAATAGATTGAACGCTAAAAGGTCATATAATAAATTGCGAAAATGCACATGAGATATAACTATATATATAATATATATATAGCTTACTATATATATATATTATATATATAGTAAGCTATGTGCAGTATTTGAAGGGACTGAAGAAAGAAACAAATGTTCTTTTTTACAAGAATCGCAAATTCTGAATTTGCCCAAATTCAGAGTGCCGGGCCCGCTAAAGATACAGTGGCTAAGGTAGCGGAGGAATTCAGGACTTTTCGGGAGCTCATTTTCAGTTTGCTTGGGCTACTTCGCAAGCAAATCAGTGAGTGCACCAAACAGATCGATCAATCAGATCACTTATACTGGACCTGCTCAATAACAGGAAGGGCCACACAAATCTCACTGCCTCTTTGTTCCTTCTGTTGATTGTCTAACCGTACATCGAACTATTACTTTCTTAAATCTTAGGTGTCTAAAAATTATTTTTTTTCACTTTTCGAGTCGACTCTTGTTAGCTTAAGAAGATCATTATGCCCATCAAATCCAAGGCTGTTAGCTGTGATAAAATATGTAGATTTATGGTTATAGCTGTACTGGACTAATTCCTTCCGGTAATCACACACCTCGTCTATGTTTCTTTAGAGTCCAGCGTATTCCCATCTCTATGGCGAAAAGCCTTCGTCCGCCCTCTACCTAAGATCTGCAACCCTACCTGTCTTAGCCACTTTTGTCCAATTTCCATTCTTACTTTTCTTTCAATAGTACTCGAAGCCTGCGTTAACAAACAATTCTCCCATTTTATTTAAACCAACAATTTAATTAATCCTTTACAATCTGGTTTTAGGTCTGGCCATAGCACCGTATCTGCTCTCCTTAAAGTGACAGGCTACATTAGAACAGGAATGGAAGATGCCAAAGTCACCATCCTTGTGTTGGTTGATTTTTCCAATGCATTTAACATCGTTTGTCACGATATCCTATTATCTATACTTTCCTATCATCGGTGCTCTCAAGAGTCGCTGAACTGGTTTTCCTCTTATCTTCGTGAACGTCAGCAGTCAGTTTTAAGTGACGAGATGTCGTTAGCTTGGCGTTGTCTCGACCTTCATTGACCTGATAACTCATGACCTTCAGTGTGCGCATCATCTGTACGCTGACGACTTATAATTGTACTCGCAAGGCAGTGTTGATCACATCTCCGATATTATCAACAAAGTAAATCGGGATCTGAATGCGATTAAGAATTGGTCCGACAGGTTTGGCGTCATGGTGAATCCTACAAAATGCCAAGCGATTCTTGTGGGCAGCTCCAGACTGATAAGCAGGGTGCTTTACCTCCACTTGAGTACAAAGGGACTGTTATCCCTCTTAGCTCTACCGTTAAGGATCTCGGCTTACATATTGAATCTATGCTTAGCTGGAAGACCCAAGTTACAGCCGTCGGTCAAAAGGTGACTGGTATATTGCGATACTTGTACCGCTTTAAAACATGCTTCCTCCTAACACAAGGGCAGTGCGATCCCTGATCTTTACCATTTTCGACTATGGGGATGTGTGCTACTTCTACCTGAATGCAGATCACCTCAACAAACTAGACTGTCTGCTTAATAACTGCATTTGATTCGTCTTCAACCTGTGTAAGTATGACCACGTGTCGGAGCACCGTTCAGGCCTAAAGTGGTGTAGTGTAGCGACTTTTATGGTCATGACACGATTTATGGAACGATGTGATGTTTGTGACGGATGTCATTCCGCTAATAAATGATGCCACGGAAAACTGGGGTTTGATTTCTATCCTGAGGGAACATCACAGTGGCGACGAGTTAAATTACGTGTGTTTGGCGTGTTTAACGAAGTAATTATCATACATAAAAATTTCGATCGGAAAATTGAATGAATCTGATGTACAGTCTGGTATGTGGTCATAATATGATGATAGATTAGACATGTACTTTAAAGTGAATAAAGTGGTAGAAGATCTAAAGCTACCGACTTTGATTGCCAGCATGGGGGACCAGGCTTACGAATTACTAGTAAATCTCGCTAGCCCAAACAAGCCTTCTGAGTTGACATACATGCAAGTCGATAATCTTATGCGTCAACATTTGCAACCGGCGCCTTGTTGTCTCACCGAGAGATACCGTTTTCGTCAAAAACGTCAAAATTCAGGAGAGAATATCGCAAGTTTTGTGGCGGAATTGAAGAAATTATCACGTAATTGTAAATTTTATTCAAATTTGAATGAAAATTTGCGGGACCAATTTAGAGATCAGAAGCGAAGTAATTAGACAGCGCCTATTCGTGGAGAACGATTCGATGACGTTTGCGGATGCTGCCAAGTTAGCTTGTTCCTTAGAAGCGGCGAAGCGGGACACAGCTGTGGTCGAAGCTGCGAAAGGGGATTCTGAAGCAAGTGGCAGTGGCACTTGGCCGTTGCATGCTTTGTCATCGTGTGGTCCGGTTGCTTACGCGTCGCGGACGCTCACAGCAACTGACAAAAATTATTCTCAGATTCACCGAGAAGCTTAAGCGATCATATTTAGTATTAAAAAGTTCCATTAGTACCTGTATGGTCGCAAGTTCATTTTGCGTACTGATCATAAGCCGTTAGTGTCCATATTAGGGCCCAACGCTGGCATACCGACTATGACTGCGAGTAGAATGCAGCGTTAGGTGATCTTATCGGCATATGACTATGATATTGAGTATATTAAAACTAGTGACAACTGTGCCAATGGTTTATCTAGATTACCGCGGACCGACGAATATACCCAGTCTAAAGGCTCGATGCCGGAGCAAACATATTTACATTTGCACAGGACGTTCTGTTGCTGGACTACAAGGAAATTAAGTCTCTATCGTTGAAAGATCCCATTTTAGGTCGAGTATTAGCTTATGTTCGGGATGGTTGGCTGGATTCCTGTGACTTAGCAGGAATGGGGCCATACTTTAATAGGAAATTCCAGCAATACGAGGAATTGGGGTGTATTATGTGGGGGCACAGGGTGATGGTTCAGGAGAATTGTCGAGGGAGAGTGTTGAATATGATTCACGAGCCACGCATGGGTATAGTCAAATCAAAGGCCATAGCTCGCAGCTACGTGTGGTGGCCTGGTATCGATGAGGCGGTAGAACGGGAGTGCCGCGCATGTATGACGTGTGCGGCGTATGCGGACTCGCCGCCGCGGTTGATGCCACGCCCCTGGGCCTGGTTTGGCATCCCTAGGCAAGTGGTAACAGATAATAGACCACCTTTCTCTAGTAAGGAATTTGCGACATTTTTGGAGGGGAAGGGAATTGAGCATGTTTTTTCGGCTCCCTATCACCCGGCCACTAATGAAAATGCTGTTAAAATCTAAAAAAGAGTGATTAAAAAGCGTTATTAGGAAGAGAGTGTGTGGAATTTGCGTTAAATAGGTTTTTGCTCCACTACCGTAACACTGAACATTGTACGACAGGTGAAACGCCATCGTTATTGCTTATGGGTAGGCGCTTTCGGTGGCGTTTAGACGCTATTAAGCCGGATAGGGAAGCTAAGGTGCGGGAGATGCAAAGGACTCAAGTAGATGCCGAGGGAGGAGTGGATAGGGTAGTGAGAATTGGTGACGATGTTTGGTATCGCCAGTTTTCAAAGAAAGAGAAATGGCTACCAGGTACAGTGGCTAGCACTTCAGGGGCCAAGAATTTTCAGGTTTCGGACGGAAAAGATAACCACATACATAGGCATATTGATCAGTTAAGACGTAGGGATGCGAGTTTACTTGTGATCCCTACAATTCGTAATCGATCGCACGGGGTTGCACCGAGTGTGGATCCTCTGGCGGCTACAGAGCCCAACCAGGGCAGGCGGAGTTAACGGACGCCCGCATGACGGGGCCGCGTCCGAGGGGCGGCGACTTGAGCAACCGGAAGAGGAATACACGACACCACCAGCCACGCCTGTACCGCCCCAGCCGCAACCCATTCGGAAGTGTAGACTAAATAAGTTACCGAAATAGTTGGTTCCTGCTGGTCTCTCCCCGGAGTTGGGTTGTTCCCATTTTAGTGGGGAGGAGTGTAGTGTAGCATTTTAGTAGGGAGGAGTGTAGTGTAGCGACCTTTATGGTCACGACACGATTTATGGAACGATGTGATGTTTGTGACGGATGTCATTCCGCTAATACATGATGCCACGGAAAACTAGGGTTTGATTTCTATCCTGAGGGAACATCACAAGTGGTTACCTATCCGGCAGCGTAGAACAATAAGAGCACTAACGTCGTTATTTTCTATTCTACATTCTCCTGTTTCACCTTCTTATCTTTCTTCCCGATTTCAGTACCTAGGCTCTAATCATGATTTGCATCTTCGCTCCTCAAATAATCATCTTCTGCCGTGCGCCCCTCATCGTTCTGATGTTGTTCACACTTCTTTCTTCGTCCAATCTATCCTTCTTTGGAACGCATTGCCTCAGGAACGCAGGAAGGCTACCAATCGTTCTTCTTTTAAAACAAGTTTACAGGAATATCTTCACAAAACGATAGCGGTTTCATCTCAGTATTAGTTGGTTCATGTCGTTATGTCGCACAGTCTAATTTATGTATATTAAAAATATATGTGTGTATGTGTATATTATTGTTATTCAGGTAATATTTATTAATTACATCAACAGTCATTAATATTTTTAGGTTGTTATATAATATATTTATTTTCGTTTTTTATTCCTTCATCTCCTTTTTTAACTTCATGTCTTTTCGCACTTACCGCACTTCTTTCTACACTACCCTAAGGTAGGCATTAAGTCCGCCTATTTACATAAGTTCATAAAGAATAAATAAATAAATAAGAATTCTTTAACTTTAAATATGATAACCAGTCAATGTCACAGTTGATTACGGATATTGAAAATTTGAGAATGAGATTAAATAAAAGACATGGTGATATAAAAAATATTAACTTGCATACCAAGGCAGTATAAATTCTTCATCACAGCATAGGAATCAACATCGGATGATAAAAAGACAAATTTAACTAACAGATTTTTATCAGAAGAAAACAGATTTTCAGAAAGGAAACCCGAGCACACACAAGTTGCTTTTAAAGCGGAGAATAAAAACATAAAATGTTTTAAATGTCTCAAACCAGGCCATCTAAAAAAGGATTGCAAGATGTGCACTATTTGCAAGAGATACACCATGAAGAAAAAGATAATAAATTTAAAAATTGTTGCTCAATTTGTAAAACAAAACAACCATAAAGAGGAAAATTGTTTCTTTAAGAATAAAAATGCAAATGAAAAGTCTAAAAATTTTACTTTTCTGACACAACAATCTAAACAGAGCTCATTAAAATTCATAGTAGAGTCTGGAAGCACCGTGCATATGACACTTGACCCCCGAATCTTAAGAAATTTTGAAGAGAAGGATTCTGCAGTTTATGCAGGTAACGATATAAATATGAAAGCAAATAGATCAGATACTGTCCATGGAGTGCCATGCGATTTACAGAATACCTTATTAATACCAGCCCTAGCACAAAATCTTTTGTCCGTTAATTGTGTTACTAATAATGATGAATCTGTGGTGTTCACAAAGAATAAAGTTGAGATTTACAAAAATTCTAATTTAATTTTAACTGGGACAAAAGAGATACTGGGGCTTTTAAACAGTGAATTTAGAACATGATCTGCGAAATAAAAATAAATATTTATAAACACAAGAAAAAGGAACAGCATTGGAATGGCATGTAAAACTGGGGTACCCGGGTAAATTGGTACTAGAGACAATAACAAAAGTGGCAGACGGCATAAATATACAAGGGCCAAAAATATTACAAGAACAGTGTGAAATATGTGCAGAAGCTAAACAGTCAAGACTACCATTTAATACAACCAGAACTCGGGCTGAAAGACTCCTACAAATAATACATACAGACGTATGTGGCCCTTCCGAGGAGCAGACTCATGATGGATAACACAAGTTAAATCTTATTTTGGGTACCAGAGTTCATAAATACTACTTACGTGCTTTATTGTTGCAATTCTTATTAAATTAGTAGCTTAAGATTATGTAAGTAGTTACTGAGTAAAATTTTATCTGGAAATAAACTATTATTATTATTACATATGAATTTACAGTAATGGATGACTACAGTCATTTTACAAATATTAAAAATTATATTGAAGAAACGGAGCGAGAGAAAAATAGTAAAGTGTCAACTATAAGATGTGACAATGGAATATACAAGTAATGACTTTAAAGCACGGTGTCAACAAAAAGGTATAAAATAAGACTACACAGTTCCCTACTCATCACAATTTAATGGCAAAGCCGAACGGCTAAACCCGAACGGCTAAACCGGACATTGTTAGAAAAGATAAGAGCATTACTTTTTGATTCTAAATTAGACAAGGAAATGTGGGGTGAAGCAATTTACTCTGCTACTTATATTTTAAACAGACTACCAAGTGATGCCCTGAAAAATAAAACAACATGTGAAATGTGGGTTGGAAAAAGCCTAATATATCTAATATGCAAAAGTTTGGCTGTACTATCTATGCAAAACAGCTACATCCAAATGTAAAGAAACTAGATCCTAGAAGCAAGAAACTAATCATGATTGGATACACTAATAATGGGTATAGATTGTGGAATGCTAAGGAGAGTAAAATAGAGATATCAAGGGACATAGTGATCATTAAAAGTGAAACTAAACAACAGAAAGAAAATGATAAGAAAAGTGAAACTAAACAACAGAAAGAAAATGATAAGAAAAATATGTAATAGTGAAAATGATAAAAATATGCTCGATGGAGGTAATGGCTACTCAAGAAGTCATACTCGTGAGCGGGTGCTGCTTGTGGGGATTAATATACCCAGGAACCTATTCATAAGAATTTCACGTTGCAAAAATTAAAAATTATCGTTTGTATTATTTTTATGCCAAGAAATCATCGCACTGCACATCGGAAAATAAGTTTTGTAAAATAATAACGTATTTATATAACATGATGACAGAAATATAGAAAAGAGAATTAGATAATTAAAAAGAAGCCCACTGAGTTTTTAGCCGGATTTTCTCAGTGTAGTGGAGTTTTTAGCAGCGTTCGGATTCCGTGGTAGCTTACGAAGGTGATTCAAAAAGACCCTTTTCAAAACAAACTTTTATAGCAAAAACACAACAGCAAAGATATTTTGTTTGCTTGAGGAGTTCCTATGGCTTCCTTCTAGCTCCATCATCAGATCTTAAACACCACCCAGCTCTAAAGTACTCGTCAAGACAAATCCAACGGGCCCAAGCACGGCGGGTTTATTTTCAGAACTTAGGTGGTTTTATTGACCACTTTTCGGTTTCATCGTCAGATCTTGAACACTATCTGTTTGTATAGTACTTGTCAACACCAATGTAACTACGAGAGTGTTACGTTGTGTAGTTTACATGTTCCTATGGCCACCTCCATCATCAGACCAGCTCCATGGTACCATATTATATACAACTAAAATTGTTATAACCACTCATAATAATAATAAACAATAAAAACCATAAGAACTATTTTACAATTACCATCTTCTCCCATTCCTCGCTTATTTTGATACACATCTTCCTACACAATAGTTGAAGTAACTCTTTGATCTTAAAATTGTCTGTGCTACATTGTAACGTATAGAGATTTTTAAAATTTATATATTTTTGTTTCTTGATAACCACGTTAATACAGACGTTTTAATTTTTTCCAGAAAATGTTCTTCTAATATAAAGTAATAAAGCCGTATTTATGTGGGATGATTACCCAACAATATATATTTAAAATACAATTGTTTCTTTTCCTACTATTGCTTAACTTTTCAAAAGATACTATGTTTTAGGCTCTTCTCGGTAAACTTCACCAGTCAGCCAAATCTTACCCTCCTACATATAGCGAAAGAAAACTACTATTGTTAAGCCAGGATTCCCAAAATTAAATCCCAACTACACCAATAGTTTGGAGCAATTTTGTAGTTTCCATCCCACTCACAGAGGAAAGTTCCGCACGCAAAGGGAGCGAACTTCTGTCGTTATCGGTTCCCTTGTTACAACTTCCAAACAAAAAACACTTTATCGCGTCAAAGCTCTATATCTATCCGCAACTTGCAAAGGTCAGTTGCTTAGTTCGATGGCTTGCTTCGTTACACTAAGTAATTACGTAGATTTAAATGTGGCCGCCGGCGCCTCGGACGCCGCCCAATTTTCTCGCGGGGCAATTCTGACGCCGTAACAGCTAAAGTTTCAATATGAACGCTGAACTTGCACGTAGCAGTAGATAAGTGTTATGATAATGATATTATTGTAGCGGTTGTGTTCATTGATTAAAGGAATATGCGAAAACAACGAGTTTTGATTGTGTACTAAGACGGTAAAATAGACGAGATATAGAATAGTCAGAATTATATATCTATCTACCTATCTATAAGCTCACGCCAGATCCCTTGCGGGGTAGGCAGAGAGTACAGAGTTCCAACAGGTTCTTTCCTTACATACCTCTCTGGCTTCCTCGACTCTCTCAGCGTGATGGGTGGCGGCCCCCATCGCCGCTTCCACCTATATTCGTACCGACGGGGGCGGGCCGGTACGCGTCGCCTCGGCGCAACAGATTACCTCGTATTCCATTAAATGCAATCTTGTCTAAAAGTAGCGCGTGATCCACCTTGTCGAACGCTTTTTGAAAATCAGTATACACGGCATCTACTTGCACCCGTTGATCCATATTCTTGAACAAGTGATTGACAAAAGTCATTAGATTAGTACTCGTTGATCGTCGCTTGACAAAACCATGTTGTTGGGGTATTATAAGTTGATGGAGCAGAGGATACAGGGCGCCGCGCACAAGTCTCCCAAAAAGCTTCGACAAGGTAGAAAGAATTGATATCGGGCGGTAATTTTCGATGTTATTTTTGTCACCACTCTTATAAACAGGTGTTATATACGCATGCTTCCAAACCGTGGGAAAGACGCTCTCGTGTAAGCACTTATTAAATATAATATATAATGCTGGATAGATTTTGTCAGATGTTCTTACAAAAAAGTAGGGTGGTAAGCCATCGGGGCCAGCTCCCTTAGATGTATCTAGCGATTCTATGGCTTTATGAATAGAGTGATCAGAGAGATAAAGATCAGGTATGAAGGTGGAATAATCTGAGTGGTGACTGGTAGGTTGCCAAGTCTCAGGATCCAGGTTAGAAGATTCGTACACTGAGCAGAAGAAAGCAGAAAACAAATTACATATATCTGTAGGATTATCAGACGAAATGTCTTTAAAATACATCGTATTAGGAAAATTGGCTTTACTTTTCTTATTAGATATGTAAGACCAGAAATACTTCATATTCTTGGGTATACTCTCTTCAACTGAGTGCACGTAACGGCGAAAACATATAGTCAGTTCTCTATTCAATAACTTACGATAACTAGAAAAGTGCTCATAGTCGGTGAAGTTTCTATAAGTTTTCCATTTAAACCACGCGCGCTCTTTATTTTTAAAAATACGAATTAAAGAGGAGGAAAACCAGATGGGAAAACGCGAACTTTTCGAACGAGTTATTGGTACATGCAACCTTATTACTCCATATAAAGTACTATAAAAGACATTGACTGCCTGTTCAGCAGAGAGGTGAGAAAGTGTCTTGCACCAGTCCACTTTGCTAAGTTCATCATTGATATTGTCGTAATTGGCTTTATGGTAGTTATGTCGTAGGACAGAATTACGCTTCATGGGTATGAAGTGTGTGTGTAAACAACTTATTATGGAGAACGGGGGATGATGCTTATCCGGGTCTAATAATGCACTGTTAGACACTGCCGCACAGTCAACGTTAGAAATGAACAAATCCAATATCCTATCTAAAGTGTTATTAATGGTATTGTATTGCACACCATTGATAAAAGATATAAAATTAAGTAAAACTCGACTAACTGAATTAGTGACAGAAGAATTAGAACAGGCCAAAGCATAATTCCCACGGTCCAACCAGTCAATATCAGGTATGTTGAAATCACCAGCAATAAAAAACGAATCAGTTGTAGGATCGGTGACAATATTCTGCAAGGTATCTAAATATTGGATATATATTTCAACAGGAGTGCGGGGTGGGATATACGTGGCACAAATGATGTGATGTTTATGAGATTGAGATGCGGGCAGTTGCACCATAGTTTGTTCTATAATGGAATGATTAAATTGCATTTTCACCTTGGCCGGTTGCAACTCACTCCATTTTTACGAGCGAATTCTCGACTCTTACGAAATAACGTTTTGTTTTTCAATGTCAGATGTTCATTTAAATAAACATATACGGAAGCGCCTGAGATTCCTAGTTGGTCTGACTTAATATTCTTTGTTTTTCGATAGGCGCTAATCAAGTTATTCCGTAAAATTCTTGATTTCAGTTTGACTATAATATTCTTCGGCTGGCTATCGCGTTGCTGTGCATGCGGGACTCTGTGTATAGATATAATATCATTTGGCGACACAGGAAAGTTCACCACTTTACCAATGGCCTCTAGTAAAGTAATCAAGTTTTCATTTCTTTTTTCGGGCAGGTTACAGATCTCGAGATTACACTGACGTGCCTGTTGCTCCATCAAGTCAATCTTTGCTTCAAGCTTGGCCACTGTTTCATAGCTAAAACTATTGCCCATAACGCACAAGCGTTCTTCGTGATCTTTTTGATTCTTCTCCAACGCTTCGAGCCGGCTTCTCATGTCTTCATAACCTTTATTTATATATGTAATTGATTTTTCTATTTCCAAGTTTGTATTTTGGATTGCTGTATTCTGTTTTTTTAACTCCGATACTTCTGTGACTAATTTGTTAAGGATAATATCCTGATCTTTCTTCCAAGACTCTAGCATATTCTTGAGCTGATCAAATTTGTCTGAATCTGGATAAGCGTCATCTCCCCGAAAACGCTTACCTGGTCTAATCGAGACGTTCACTGGGTCAGAGACGCTGTATTCAGGTACCGAGGTCGCACCCGCCATTGAAATGTCCGGCTCGGACTGTGTTTCCTGAAGCGTTCGATTTTTTGGCGAACTCTTAGGGGGTGAATACATAATACGTGGCATTGTCGTTATATTCAGCGACGTATACAATAGCAATCAAGTGACAAAAGCGCCAAGCAGCCACGAAGAGTAGATGGTATATAGCAAATTAGCGCGGGCGGGCAGTTGATCAGTTGGTGTAATGCGCAAGCTACGAGCCTGCCACCGCAACGATGCCAGATCGCGTCCCACCAACAAGGACTTCTTTTTAAGGACTATAATAATTATGTAGTATTGAATTGTTAAGAATAATAGAAGCACGAGCTCACTAAAATATGCTATCCTGCTTCAGCTCCTCCCACTGGGCGTACACCACAGGTAAAAGCACTACAAGAGTGATAAAGAATTCAAAAGTTCAACGGGTAGCCAATCACAGTTAATGGAGATCGCAGATTTAACAGATGCACTGCGCGATGAGTATAACACGTCTAACCGCTACCTAGCGTAGAGACTGACTCAAACTGAACCAAATGCAAAAAGAATCATCAAAATCGGTTCATAAGCAAAGGAGTTATTAAAAAAGGACGAATTATGAACCTCCTTTTTTGAAGTTGGCTAATATACTGCTTGGTTCTATAGTAGGGTACCTATAGGATTGACGTAATACCCATAATATCTCAATTTACACATGCCTATTGTTTGTCGTTAAGGAGTTCCCTGGTGTATCTTCTAAGTCCAAGGTCCAATGCCAATGAAATTAAAATGGGACCACCGCGGAGCTATACTGAACCCAATGCAAAAATATCATCAAAATCGGTCCACAATTGACGGAAATATCGCTGAACATACATTAAAAAAAAAAAAAAAGCATACATACTACCGAACATAGAACCTCCTCCTTTTTGAAGTCGGTTTAAAAAGAGATTTTCAGGTAAAAGAAAATATAAAATTCTGTGCGTTTCTGCCGAATTTAGTAACATTTTGATAGGAAAGTTTACAGTCTAATTTGAAAAACTGATGATGGGGTACTGCAACAATAGTGAACAAGTACTGTCCAGTCATGGGCGATAATGTCGCGGAACTACAGAAGTTGTCTAACAGAATAGAGCTTGTAGCTAAATGTAAGTTGTAGTCTTAGCGGGAATAGAAAACGATAAAAGTTATAGAGACATTTTTTTTAATTGACATGTTCAACATAATACGCTATACATTGCAGCAAGAGAATAGTCACGAAACTCTTGTCACTTGATTAGCCGTTTCTTACCCAGCACATAAAGAGATAGAGAAAAAAACTATAACTAGACTAATAAGCAGGTAAAAGATTCTTACAATACATCTGTATCGCTAATGAGGTTACCAACGGTAAAAGATTTTGATTAGATGGGATGAGATCTAGTCATTATTACAAACTAATCTCGCTTTACCAACGGATCGATTTCGGTGCTCAAATGAGACGGATATTCAATTTAAACAATAGTATTCCAGTAACATTCTAGTTCTCAGCGTGGGTCGTATCAATTAACTTAGGAACGTAGGATATCAAGTTAATTGTATCTTAGAGCAGAAATCCCTGACATTGTTCAACCAGGGTATGCCTAATAACGTTTATTTTACAAAGCCGTTGAGCTTTGTTTTTGATAAGATTGTTAGAATTTTTGTTTGTTTATACTTAGTTTATTTCATTGTAGAGGGAAGGTGTGTCTAGCCATATTTATGTAGATATGTAATATCAGCCTATACTGTCCCACTGCTGGGCAAAGGCCTTCTCTCACAAATCTAAGTGAGAGAGATTAGGTTATACTCCACCACGCTGACTCAGTGCGGATTGGTGGAGGCAACCAAGTGGTCACCTGCTTTTGGAACTTATCAAGTCGCCTATAAGACTACTTACTCGGCTTAACTTTAGGGTGCCCTCCGAAGCACGTAGATGCTCAAATGTGAAATGCCTCAAACGGTCACCCATCTCAGGCCGCCGAGTCGAACACTGCTTTACCTTGGTGATCGCTTAGAACACAGCTGTCGCACTGCGCTGCGCGCGCCGCCTTCTAGGTATATACACTCTGGAAAATAACCTTTCCAAAAAACGATAGCGAGCATAAACACGTCGATTTGTTTCAGATATAAGTACTCGTATTTTGATTTTGATGTATTATTATTATGTTTGAAAGTAGATGAAACGAAAGAGGTTTGTCAGAAAAGTAGCCTATGTTGCTAAATATAGTCTCTGCCTACCCGAGTGGCATAAAGGCGTGCGTATCTATGTACGTAGTACGAATTAAACCGCAAGTTGCAAAAACACGCGAAATCGCGTCCCTCGTCGTTAAGGGACAAACAAATAAATTTTTGCTTTGCTTTGGATTAGTGTGCATGCTAAATGTTTGTTTTTAAAAACACGTACGACTCAGGAATATTTTGGGGTGAAGGAATGCTGAAGAAATAGCATCGATAAAAACACCAACCGTAGTTCTGTCAAAAATATTAAAAGAATTGGGGAACTATCAGATCCGCCAAAAGTTACGGTCCGCATCGCCTGCAGGCATAGCGAGCCATACTACTCCGGAGAAGGATACAAAATAGGGCAGCAGAGGACATAACGATTCAATAGAATAACGGAGCCAACCCCGAAGGTATAAAGCCAGTCTTAGTGGCACAAAGGGGTAGAAATAAGCTACAACATGTCAACGACTTCAACGTGATAATCGAAATAAAACTCTAAAGCGTAGCACTAAATTTCAAATTAACATTGCAATGTTTTACAGATTGACACTTATTGCTTATATCGGTTCAAAAGTTCCGTTCAGTCGCGGATCGACGCGGCGGCATCCCGAATATTACGGATATAAATATATTTTTGTACAACACGGTAGTTTGAGTAATAGCTGAATAAGTTGGCTATTTTATTGTTTTATTGTAAACATGTTAAATATATTAAAGACCGCTTCCCACATTGATTAGTTGTACGAGAAACTGAGTACAATTTTAGGCGATTTACATTTGAAGACGTTCATTTAAAAAAGTTTTTGTCAGAAAGGTAGTGCTGCTTTTATGAAACGTCTTTACCCGATAATCTGCAAGCGAAGTAAAATGCTGGCCAGTTCATACTGATTCGGAGCTTGGTCTAATTTGCATCTCCGCAGCCTATTACAGAGTAGCTAGGTTGTTGCTGAGTCACTTCGGCCCCATTATCATTTATCATCAGGTGAGGCCAGTCCTCAATAAAAAAGACGAACCAGTGATATGCGCCAATAAAACACAAATATAGAGACTTCTCTCTGTAAGCTAACCTCTCAAACTTAAACAAGCCTTGATATAAAACTCATATTAACTGAATTTTCACATTCATGGTCCTAGGTCCTGGGATTAAATCCTAGGTCGGACAAATGTTAGTTTTTCTAACGAAAAATTTCTAGTATGAGTCCGGAGTCTGGAATTGTGCCCGGTATATGGCAATAGGCTCGCCCCCTATTACATGGGACCTAAAATCGTCGGCGAAACGTGGGTGTACTCAGTACACCTCTGCCACCCCCTCTGGGGAATATAGGCGTGACGGTGGGTGTTTTTCACATTCATGCTGTTTGCCGTATAGGAAACCCCTGGTGTATCTTTAAAGCTCATTGTCCAATACGTATAAAATTTAAATTCGATCATCACGGCTCGACCATTACGACCTTCAGCTATGCTGAACCTAATGCAAAAAGAATCATAAAAATCGGTTTATAAGCAAAGAAATTACAAAAAAAAATACAAACGAAATATAAACCTCCTCCTTTTTTTTAGTCGGTTAACATTGTGCTTAGTTCTATAGTAGAGTACGTATAGAATTGACATAACACCCATATTGTCTCAATTTGCACATTCCTATTGTTTGTCGTTAAGGAATTCCCATGTGTATCTTCAAAGTCCAAGGTCCAATATCAATGAAATTAAAGTGAAACCACTTTGGAGCTATACTGAACCCAATGCAAAAATAATCTTCAAAATCGATCCACAACTGACGGAAATATCGGTGAACATATATAAAAAAAAGAATAAACAAAAAAGCATACATACAACCGAACATAGAACCTCCTCCTTTTTGAAGTCGGTTAATGACCAAACGCGAGGCGTTAGTATAACCCCATGAACTCAACACGTAATGGTATTCCTTATGCCACTGGAGTACCATTCAACGATCATTTCAAGTTATCTTAATGCAGAAATTGAATAATTGTAGCTGAGGATCGTACTCAGTGGCGTAAATTTGGATTTAAACGCACAAAAACCGAAACCGAAAAAATATGTGTGGATCACGTAAAGATTTGCCCCGTGCGGGAATCAAACCCACGACTACTCAATCCAGTGGGCATAGCGACCATGTTCTTAACCACTGGACTAAGCCGACCGTCTCTTTCATTTATTAATTCTGTTAATTTAATTGGTCTTAGCGAATAAAAGTTTTGGTTAGACATGGGTAAATCAGCGTAATTCCTTGCTTTGACCCAGTAACTAAGGCGCAGTTTACTGCGCTAGCCCATTGCGCTAACTCAAAATTGCGCCATGGCGCAACAAAATGAAATGCGCCGAGTGAGCAACGAAACGCGCGCCATCTGCACGCCGGCTCACCTCGATATCTGAGAACACGTAACAAGTTACTATACTAATAAATAAATTTACAACACATGCAAGAGTAAAGTTACCTACTGGTTTACCATAGTAGGTACACTACGTGTTACTCGACTTCGTTAATCAAGTTTGCCTGTAATTTGCAGATTAGCGTCTATTTGCTCGAACCTAGTCTCCACTAACACGTTTCTGTTCTGGAGGGGATTTGAAACGTGAATTAACAATCTATTAATAATTAGATAGCCTAGTGGTTAGACCGTTGGACTGCAAAGTCAAAGGTCTCGGGTTCAAACCCAGGCATGCACCTCTGTCTTTTCTAAAGCATGTGCGTATTAAAAATTACTTATCACTTGCTTTAACGGTGAAGGAAAACATCGTGAGGAAACCTGCATGCCTAAGAGTTTCTCGAAGGTGTGTGAAGTTCGCCAACCCGCACTAGGCCAGCGTGGTGGACTATGGCCTAAACCCTCTCAGTTTGAGAGGAGGCCCGTGCCCAACAGTGGGACAGTTTCTTAACAGGGCTAATATTAATAATTAGAGGGCTGGATACTACTGGAGTTTATTTCAATAAAAAACCTTAATAACCTAGGATTCGAAGCCATAGCGCGTGATTGCCGGCTGCACCATTCGTCATCTGAAAGTCGAAAATAACTGTACCTAAGTGTAAAATCAAAAACATATGCATAACTAAAATTAGACGACAAATAAAGCTATGAAACGACATTTTTTTAATGAAATACAAATGCACAAACACCCAGACCTAAACAAATATTTGTGAGTCACACAAAAATTTGATACGTGTGGGCATTGAACCTGCGACTGCACCATCCAGGGGGCGGAGCGACTCAAATTCAATGGAACAAGCCGTCCGTCCGTTAATATTTGATTTTTTAAGTTTCCTGTGTTTCGGGGAAACAACGATAAAATTTGAAAAATACTTTTTGCATGTGTAATAGGTATATTGGCCTAAACTTAAGAACTCTTTATAAAATAAGATAGAAATTTGTATTTTTTAATTCCATCCATCTATGTCAACTGAAATACTATGTCCATTACAGCCAAGTACTCCCCAGGGATCACCACTTTGGTTTCATGATATCGCATCCCGCTTTTACCTGTGACTTACAAGATCATCGGTCCATCATGCAGGAGCACGCCTACACCAAACAATTATTACCACCATGTAAACAACACTAAAATATTCAATATTACATACAGCCTACCTATCCACATATACAAGAACGACTCAGTAAGTATACAGGCAAAATACCTACAAGTGTGGAATCTGCGACAGATCTATATCTGTAGGCTACAGGGATGTGTACTTTCTCCGGTGGTAAGCTATGGATGTAGCTGGTCACCACCCTCCCGGCACAGACTCTGTCATGTTCCATTATGTAACGTGGAGTTGACTTTGAAGAGGCGAACTCGGAACTCGCTCTAACTTCCGTTTTCTCAGCCTATTTTAGAGTGAATAGACTGTTAGTATCGTCACTCTCCATCAGATGAGATAGGTTTCAATCGCTGACCAGACTTAAATATTTTTTAATTAAAAACTCCATTTTTAAAACGGGCTTTTTTAACAAAACACGGCTTCTTTCTTAGTGGAGGAGTCACTTTGGCGCACGCCAAAACTATATATATAAATTTATTATAGATACTCAAAATATTACGCAGTAAATAATATCACTTAGAGTTCGTGCGAACGGTAAGAGAGCTAAGACGATATTAAGGTACTTTGTCTGGTGATGGCTATTAATGGGCATCGCCAAACAAACATGTTTACTAGGCGCCACCTACGCAGAGTGCACTGTATTAATTCATATTTGTTTATTAATCAAAACAGATAGTGGAACTGAACGGAGACTAAACATGTAACCTGATATCTGTTTACATAATAAATACGCAGCTGAGGCAAGTTAAGCCGAATCATCAAAACAGTTCTTGGAATTAATTTGTATAAGCAATACTGTGCCGCGTGGTTCCCGGCTTAGAATAGGACCAACCCATCTCATCCCATCGGGTGTCGTACAAGGCGACTAAGGGAAAACTAGGGAATGGGCAGCAGCGTTCCCTTAGCACTTCGACGACCAATAACTGCGCTCGCCAACCCGCCTGCCAAGCGTGGCGAGTATGGCAAACACCCCCAATTATGGACGAATGTAAGAAAACCAGGCCCCTAGTCCCCGGCGGTCCTGTTCGTCCTGGCCACGGTAGCAGCCATGGTAACGACAGGACAAGGGGTGCTAAGAATCTCCGGCAGAGATTCGGCTACCACCAACACCGAAATTTGGCCCTGGTGACATACAACGCACGCACGTTAAGGACAGATGAGAAGCTTGTTGAGCTGGAAGAAGAGATAAACAAGTTGCGGTGGAATATTGTTGGTTTATCGGAGGTCCGAAGAAAGGGCGAGGACACGATAACCTTAAAATCCGGCAACTTGTTTTACTACCGGGAGGGCGAACAGCAGTCCCAAGGTGGTGTCGGATTTATCGTCCACAAGTCACTCATAGACAACGTTGTGTCCATCACTAGTGTGTCGAGCAGGGTAGCGTACCTGATACTCAGAATATCCAAAAGATATTCGCTGAAGGTCATACAGGTCTACGCACCGACCTCGGCATACTCAGATGATGACGTCGAAGTAATGTATGAGGACATTAGTAGAGCCATACATACTTCCAAAGCACACTTTACAGTGGTTATGGGTGACTTCAATGCGCGGCTGGGCAAACGGGGCGATGATGAATTGAGAGTGGGACAATTTGGATATGGGCAACGCAACCCCAGGGGTCAGAGGCTGGCCGAATATCTGGAGAAGGAGGGACTCTTTATGATGAACTCTTTCTTCCGGAAGCCGCCTCATAGGAAATGGACCTGGATGAGCCCTGATGGTTCCACAAAAAATGAGATAGACTTCATCATGAGCACCAAGCGACAAATATTTAATGATGTCTCCGTGATTCACAGGGTAAAAACCGGCAGTGATCACCGAATGGTCAGAGGCACATTAAATATTAATGTCAAAATGGAAAGATCGCGTCTGATGAAGTCTACGCTCCGACCTACTCATGCATATATCCAAAACCCCGAGAACTTTCAACTCGAATTGTCAAACCGCTTCGAATTGCTAGACAGCAGCGCATCAGTGGACGAAATCAACAATAGGTTGGTAGAGACTGTCCATACGGTCGGGTCCAAGCATTTTAAGCCCCACCGTAAAAATAGACCTCAAAAGCTATCTGACTACACCCGAAACCTTATGGCTGAGCGACGTACCATGACACTCCAAACCTCCGATGATGCTAAGTCCTATAGGCAGCTCAATGGACAGATATTGAAGTCCTTGCGACACGATTTACGGTCCTTCAATACAAGACGTATTGAGGAGACCATAGAGCAGAACAAGGGCTCCAAAGTGTTTGCAAGAGACGCGTCTATTGGGCAAAGCCAGTTGACGAAGCTGAAGACGGAGGACGGAAACGTAACGTCGAATAGGTCAGAGGTGCTCAGGGAGATAGAGAGGTTCTATGGGCAGTTGTATACCTCAGTAGCTGAACCTGTTGTTGACTTGGTAAAAGACCCAAGAGCCAAGCTAACCCGACACTACACTGAAGATATCCCGGACATCAGCCTGTACGAGATTAGGATGGCTCTCAAACACCTTAAAAACAACAAAGCGCCGGGTGAAGACGGAATTACCGCAGAGCTTCTGAAAGCGGGCGGATCGCCGGTACTTAAAGTCCTTCAGAGGCTGTTTAATTCCGTCTTGCTCGAAGGAAAAACGCCGGAAGCATGGAACAGGGGTGTGGTGGTACTCTTTTTCAAGAAAGGTGATAACACTTTACTGAAGAATTATAGGCCCATCACACTGCTGAGCCATGTTTATAAGTTGTTTTCGAGAGTCATCACGAATCGTCTCGAACGCAGGCTTGATGACTTCCAGCCTCCCGAACAAGCCGGTTTCCGGAAAGGCTTTAGTACCATAGACCACATACATACGCTGCGGCAGATTATACAGAAGACCGAGGAGTATAATCGGCCACTATGCTTGGCGTTTGTGGACTATGAGAAAGCCTTCGATTCGATAGAGACTTGGGCGGTTCTTAGATCTCTCCAGCGATGCCGCATTGACTATCGGTACATCGAAGTGTTGAAGTGCTTGTATAATAACGCCACCATGTCAGTCCGAGTACAGGGGCAGTGCACGAAGGCGATCCCCATAAAAAGAGGAGTAAGGCAGGGAGACGTCATTTGTCCGAAACTGTTTACGGCCACCTTAGAGGACGCCTTCAAGCTCTTGGAATGGCAAGGACTTGGCATCAACATCAATGGCGAATACATCACTCACCTTCGATTTGCCGACGACATTGTGGTCGTGGCGGAGTCGCTGGAAGATCTAGGACGAATGCTCGGTGACCTCAACAGAGTATCTCAACAAGTGGGTCTTAAAATGAACATGGACAAAACGAAAATAATATCTAAAGTCCATGTCGTACCCACCGCACTCACCGTTGGGAACTCTACTCTTGAAGTTGTCGACGAATACATTTACCTGGGACAGGTAGTCCGGTTAGGTAGGTCCAACTTTGAGAGAGAGGTCAATCGACGAATCCAACTCGGCTGGGCAGCGTTCGGGAAACTGCGCAACATCTTCTCATCCAAAATACCTCAGTGCCTTAAGACTAAAGTTTTTAGTCAATGTGTGTTACCAGTGATGATATATGGATCAGAGACGTGGTCTCTTACAATGGGTCTCATAAAAAAGCTCAGAGTTGCTCAGCGAGCTATGGAGAGAGCTATGCTCGGCGTTTCTCTACGCGATCGAATCAGGAATGAGGAGATTCGTAGAAGAACGAAGGTCACCGACATAGCCGTTAAGATTAGCAAGCTGAAGTGGCAATGGGCGGGCCACATAGCGCGTAGATCGGACGGGCGTTGGGGCAGAAAGATTCTAGAGTGGAGACCACGTATTGGCAAGCGCAGCGTGGGACGACCGCCTGCCAGATGGACCGACGATCTTGTGAAAATCGCAGGAAGTCGTTGGATGCAGGTGGCATCGGACCGGTTACGCTGGAAAGCGATTGGGGAGGCCTATGTTCAGCAGTGGACAAGTATAGGCTGAGATGATGATGATGATGATGATGAAGCAATACTTTGTTTTTATTGCATCATTTTCTAAAGTACTTGCACTTAGCTGTGTACTGGTCGGGTATACATAACTCCTCCCTCCACGAAATCAGCGTTCGGTTTCTGAGAATGTTGATTTTGATTAGGTTTACATAAGGACTATATTATAGACTATATATATATAACAGTCAAGGATACAATTATTAAACTAACATAAATGATTACAGTGCCTAAACTTATGCTATGCACATTCACTGAATATACTTGGTTTTCACTAAATTTTGCACTTTCACTGTTTAACATATGTGACAGGAACTGGAGATTTTCTAAGTTTACTTCATCTAGGCTGATTGGCTGCTTGTAGATTTTTCCTGTTTCCATGATGCTGGGTAAATTGATTACTGAGTTTAATGTGATGTTTTCTATTTTAGCTTCACATTCATTAATTAAGGTTAATACATAAGTGCCAAAAATATAATATTGGTTAAAGTCTGTTATACAATGCTCTGTAAGAAATGCATGTTTTTCTGAAAATAATAACCATGTGTCAGGCCGAATAGATTTGACCTTGACCTTTAAAGATTTTACTGTAAGTGGTGAACATGATGTAATTCCTAAAGAAAATTTCATCATATCTGTAATGCACAAGTCTTCGTTAAGGAAAGATAAACTATCCTAATAGCACAGGAATTCTCCTTCGTCTATTTCTTTGCATAGCTGTGATAGTGGAAGTATATTTGACTCTCTGACGAGGATTTGAATATATTGAGGAGTTAATAAGAATGTTAGGTTTAAATGAGGATTATACATGGGAAAAAGGATGAAAGTTGTAGTAGTTATAGAAATTTAATTGGACAATTGGCACTTTTTTTGACATAATTTTCATATTAAACGTTATATGTTTGTCTTTAATATATGCTCTTATGTTCAATCTTAACCAAATTATCGGTATTTATTGGATACATCAATTTATCTTTTTTCTCTGTCTTTAAGAGTTGATAAGAATTTATTTATATCTAATACGGATTGATGAAAATATTTAACCTACTAAAAGCAATAGCTCTTTATTTTTATTATTTTTTTGCCGAAGAGAAAGTCCGGTGGAATGTTGTGCGAGGCACAAGGGGGTTTCAGGTCCGGAGGAGGATATTTGGGTCAAGTCTTCTCCCTCCGCAACATCGTAGAGAAGCATCTGGCAGTGGGGCGGAAGGTTTTCTGCGGTTTTGTAGATCTGGAGAAGCCAGACAGAGTTGACAGAGTTGTGCAAAAAAGACTTTGGGACATTTTGCCAGAGTATGGTATAGATGGCACTCTGTTGCGCGCCGTCCAGTACCCAACGCTGTTATATGGTAACGAGAGCTGGATATGTAAGAAGGAGAATGAAAGTTATATAAATGCGGTAGAAATGCGGGCTCTGCGGAAGATGTGCGGAGTGAAGCTGACCGACAGCATTAGAAACAGCGTAGTAAGAAAGCGAGTAGGTATGAAAGATAGTATCGGTGTAAAGATGAGAAAGGGCATGCTCCGTTGGTTCGGGCATATAGAAAGAATGCCAGAGGAAAGAATGACAAGACAGTGTACAACGTGAGAGTGGAAGGATGCAGGTACCGGGGAAGTCCCAGACTATCTTACCACGACCAAATAAAATGAGTCTTATCTGAAGGAAAAGTCAAGAGTCTCCGTAACCGGCGAGCGTGTATGAGACGAACTATGAGAGTCGAGGAAGCCAGAGAGGTATGTAAGGAAAGAACCTGTTGGAACTCTGTACTCTCTGCCTACCCCGCAAGGGATCTGGCGTGAGGTTATAGATAGATAGATAGAAAACCCTTTATGGGTACCCGCCCGTGCTCGAGGGGCACGAGCGGGTTATGTCGGAGTCCTTGATCCATCACCATCGAGAGTCAATTGTATAAACTGAAATAGATGCTCCCACACTCTTTTTACCAAATACTTAAATCCCACCACGATAAAAGAAGTTACCAAGTAAAATGCAACAATAACTGCTCAAACCTACGCGAAATCCCTTCAGGTGTCTCCCAGGATAGCATATTGGACCCAATACTATACCTCATCTACACTGCAGATCTTCCGACAACAGACTATACTACAACTGCGGCTTATGCTGACGATACTGTCTTGCTATCAACTCACAGTGTCGCAAAACTTGCCTCGCCTTTTGTAGCGCCAACGCTACAAAATCATCTAGATGAAGTTGAAAAGTGGCTTAATTGGTGGTGAATCAAATCTAATCAGAGCAATCTACACATGTAATCTTCACGCTTAGAAAGGAAACCTGTCCACCTGTAAGATTGAACAAGAAGGAAGTTCCGCCAGAAAACCACGCCATATTCTTAGGTATGCACCTCGATAGAAGACTCACATGGCAAAACCATAACTGGCCCAGGCGAAAACATCTTGACACAAAACTCTGCGGTCTCCACTGGTCAATCGGACGCTATTCCCAGTTAATCAACAGAAGTAAAATGATGGTATATAAGGCCATTCTGAAGCCAATTTGGACATATGGTATACAATTGGGGGGTTCAGCCAGTAATATTAACATAGAAATATTGTAGAGATTTTAGAGCAAACACTTAGAACTATGTTCAATATCCCACAATGTATTAGCAATAAATACATATATCTTGATCTCAACATAAAGACTGTAAAACAAGAAACATCCCAATACAGCTTGAAATATCAAAGAAGACTATCACAACATGTCAATGAACTTGTACTAGCACTAAGTGGAGAGGGTGGCCTACAACATGTTCGACTAAAGAGAAACGATATCCCTGGACTTAGAAACAGATTCCAAGAGAGTGAATAGAATTATGCAATTTAAAAACTCTGAACTAAAGACACGGCAGCAGATCTAATTGAACAAAGAAGTGGCTTATTGTTTATTAACAGATTGCCATGGCGCAGTGATACAGAATAAAAAACAATTAAAGAATCGTCACAAAAATATTTATTATTTTAGGAGATATTTCAATGTCAATTGTAGGGACTTCTTTCCGTTCAATAAATTTTGAAGAATTGTAGGTCAAGGAATACAACGGAAAATTTAGCGGTGGAGGTATAATACTGTTGGGGCTTTCGTCAATGAGTTCGTCTATTGCTACTGGCTTATAATCATATGAGTATTCGTCAGTCTCAAAATCAGTGTCATCTACGTAATCCTCGTATAATTCTTCAAACTTATTGTTGTGTATTGCCGTCCTCGTGGTGATGGTCTTGTCTAAATTCTTGTACTTGTAATTTATGTACACAACTGAAGAAAATAAATACACATTATGTTATAAATGTTAAGTATAAGTGAGCAATATTTATAAAATGTATGTAGGTACATCTGAAAGGTGCAATAAACAGTCTACCACTGATTCCCGTGTTTGATTGACGTTGCACTGGCGACGACTCGGTTAGAGAACTATAATTACGCGTGAGAATTTTGGTTCATCATCATCATCATCATCTCAGCCTATACTTGTCCACTGCTGAACATAGGCCTCCCCAATCGCTTTCCAGCGTAACCGGTCCGATGCCACCTGCATCCAACGACTTCCTGCGATTTTCACAAGATCGTCGGTCCATCTGGCAGGTGGTCGTCCCACGCTGCGCTTGCCAATGCGTGGTCTCCACTCTAGAATCTTTCTGCCCCAACGCCCGTCCGATCTTCGCGCTATGTGGCCCGCCCATTGCCACTTCAGCTTGCTAATCTTAACGGCTATGTCGGTGACCTTGGTTCTTCTACGAATCTCTTCATTCCTGATTCGATCACGTAGAGAAACGCCGAGCATAGCTCTCTCCATAGCTCGCTGAGCAACTCTGAGCTTTTTTATGAGACCTATTGTAAGAGACCACGTCTCTGATCCATATATCATCACTGGTAACACACATTGACTAAAAACTTTAGTCTTTAGGCACTGAGGTATTTTGGATGAGAAGATGTTGCGCAGTTTCCCGAACGCTGCCCAGCCGAGTTGGATTCGTCGATTGAATTTTGGTTACGGTGATAATAATGCCTATCGGAAAACTGGAACATTTGATATAAATTCTAAGCAATGGCACCCGTATATACGACGAGTGAAGCAATATATTTTACTCAACGAAGGTAAAGTTGATCTTCATGTGCCCTTGTTAATAACCGTTGTGGGCGAAGTGACGTATTCGCTTATATCGTTATATCGATATGTGTTCGCCGGAGCACCCGGGATCAAAAAACCTTGATGATTTAGTGAAACTGGTAGCAGACCACTTAGAACCGCAGCGGTCTGAAATTGGTGAGCGACATGTATTCCGATTATGTAGGCAGACTGCCGGAGAACCTTTAACGATATACCTACAGAATTTAAAGCACCTCGCGGCAACCTGCAACTTCGAAACGAATCTCGAGGAAAATTTACGGGATCAGTTCGTTTCCGGATTATCGAACGAGGCGATGCGATCGCGTATTTTTGCTGAAAAGTCAATCAAGTACAAAGAGGCAGTGGAATTGGCGTCAGGATGCATTAGGCGAAGGGGGAAAGAGGGCCGAAGCGGACCTGTGTTTGAAATCGCCGGTTCAGACAACTGCCACACAGGACCCGATCTTACCTGTCTCTCCCCCTCCCGAGGCATCTGCGCGTGCTATTCGCGGTTATAATCGCAGTAAAAAAATGTTAGGTTAAGCTTGTTCTTTTTTATTGTTTTATGTTTTATTTATACCCTTTTACATATGTACACTTCACTTGAAAAGGGGAAAAGGTGTTAAGTATAAGTTAGTAATATTTATAAAATGTATGTGGGTACATCTGAAAGGTGCAATAAACAGTCTACCACTGATTCCCGTGTTTGATTGACGTTGCAATACATTTATTAAGTTCAACTTTGTGTACCTAACACAAAATTGAACCTAATACTTTATAACAAACATCATTTTATTTGTATACTAAAAAAATGTAGAAATTTATCAACAACAAACATCAGATGTGTAGAATAACACACGTGATACACGTGTATTATTCTACACATCATTAATCTTGTTTATTTGATGACTGTTATTAACAAGGGTTCAATTGGGGGCAAGGAAACTTTCAAATTAGACACGTGGGGTTTTGAAAAATCGATTGAATATTAATGAAATAGATTTCTTCAACAGTTTGAAGTTCTGTGAATCGAAAACTATGTGTTGATTTATAACATTCTGGCTCGCATGTCAAAACTAAAATGTAATTAACACATTTTATACTTATTAATAAAAATTCCCAAGCGGGGGTAGATGAGATGTACTGTGTACACCTACTTTTCGCCGATGATGTTAGGACCCATGTATTAAGGGGCTAGGTTTTTGCCATTGTAATGGGCACAGTGCCAGACTCCAGACATTTTACACTTCTTCTTATAATATATTTTTACGGAAGCACCACCTAGCTAGAGAGAGGGAGCTATAGTAGATGGCTGGGTGCTTTCATCGACTTGGGATCAGGTAATTAATATAATCAAATCCAAAACCAAGCATAACACTGCAAGACCTCAAGACACTGTGAGCTCATTTTGCGTAGATAATTAAGAAGTTTGAGGGTACCCCGGAATAACTATGCCTTTTGGACGTCTAACACCTACGAAAACGTCGGGAAATTAAAAACCAAAAATGAACCACGATAAAATCCGAAAAATAGTTTTATTTCATATTTAATATTTGCGTAAATCTAAGAACTGAGTATGTGAACCACCTAGCTGTCAATTTATTTGGTCTTTCGTACCGGATACTTTGGCCATCTTGATTACAGCACATAAGACTTCTAACGTCCGAAACATACTGCTACTTCTCATAAAGGCCCAGTATTAGTTCATAAAATGACTCGTAACACTGTTATGATATGACACACAGTATCTTAGCTACGTTGTTGTTATTAACGTCAGCCAAAATTTTATGAGAATGAGTAAAAACCGCGACATGTTGTTCTCTTAATAGTGGCGATAGGCTGCAAAATTAAGGAATTTTTGCTATTGTAAGCAAAAATAATATAATATATTAAGAATTCTTCCATGAAATGATAATGATGATAAACTGAAATGTTGAACAGTGAAGTGTTGAATACTTTATAAAACAATCACGAAGGGTGTCTTAGGAGAAATTGACGGGTGGCCATTATATTAATAATATTAGACCTGTTAAGAAAGTGTCCCACCGTTAGGCCTTCTCTCACACTGAGAGGGTTTAGGCCATAGTCCACCACGCTGGCCCAGTGCGGGTTGGCAAACTTCACACACCTTTGAGAAACTCATAGGCTTAGACAGGTTTCCTCACAATGTTTTCCTTCATCGTTAAAAGCAAGTGATAGTTAATTTTTAAAACGCACGTGCTTTTGAAAAGGCAGAGGTGCGTCACGCGTGTGTGCGTGCTGCCTGGGTTTAAACCCGACACTATCACTGCTCATGGATGGCCATAGTAACATGTAAACTACACAGCGAAATCCTCTCGTGTTTAGGTTTGTTACATTGGTATTTAGTACTATACAACCAGATAGTGTTCAAGTACTAACGGTGAAGCTGAAAAGAGGCCAATGAAACCACCTAACTACTAAATATAACCCCGCCGTGTTTGGGCTCGTTGGATTTATCTTGACGAATACTGGATGGTGTCCAAGGTCTGATGATGGAGCCAGAGGAATGGGAAGAGGAAGGAAGGAGGAAGCCATAGGATCTCCTCAACCAAATAAAATATCTTTGTTGTGTTTTTGCTACAAAAGCTTGTTTTTAAACGGGTATTTTTAAATCAACTTCGTTATCTACTACGTAATCCGAATGCGACCCCCACTACACTAAGAAAATCCGGCTAAAAACAGCGGGCTTCTTTTTAATTATCTAATTCTCCTTTTTATGCTTCTGTTATCATGTTGAATAAATACGATATCGTTTTACAAAACTAAGTTTCCGATCTCCAGTGCTATGCCTTACTTGGCATAGAAATAAGACTAATGATAATTTTTAAAATTAAAATCGTAAACCCTTATGTATGACATATTTTTTTTTTATAAAAACGTAGCCGCACACTAGGATTTATTCGTGCGTCGTGAGAGCGTTTATAAACATGAAAGTTCACATACACAAATACCTAGACCGAAACAAATATTTGTGGGTCACACAAAGATTTGTCCCGGGCGGGAATCGAATCCGCGACTAGACTAGACACAGTGGGTGGAGCTGCTTACGTTCTTAACCACTGCGCTAAATCGGCCGTCAAACCCTTACTCGCTATGTCCAATTAAATTAAATGAATGAATTAAATTGACAGACGGGTTTTTGTGCGTGTAAATCCAAGTTCACGCCATTGAGTACGATCCTCGGCTACTCTTATTCAATTTCTGCATTACGATCACTTGAAATGATCCTTGAATGGTACTCCAGTGGCATACGGAATATCATTACATGATGATTTCATGGGGTTATTGTAACGCGCCGCGTTAAGTCTTTTTTTCAAGCTTTTATTGTCCTTGCAATGTTCGTCTGTCTGTCTGTCTTTCTGGTTGAATATGATCCATTTTTCAAGCACTTACTGATATCGGATTGAGCTGAAATTTGGTATATTTACGGAAAGTTGGTGACAATGCAATAATAAGTACTATGGAGTTTATTTTTATTTTTTTTTATTTTTTATTAAATAGCCACACCAACAATACACATACAAACATAGGAACAATATATCAATAGAAGCAACAACTTATAATAGTATGTGCATCAATTACAGGTGAGTACAACATACACCAAGTAGTCCAAACATCGTCTCACATATAAAATAATAATGAAAATAAAGTATATAAATTGTAGTTGAGTGAAATAATAATAATAAAAAACAAGAGAAAAAAAAAATGTCACACCAAAATTAAAAAACAAAACTAAATAAAACAATTAAATAACAAACTAAAATTTGAAAAATTGTGAAAAATTATATAAACGGCACACAGTTGACGTTACTAAAGAACAATACTTCGTTAATGTTATTGAAACCTAGAATCAGGATTGAGTAAAGTGTGAATATAAGGAATGTTTGAATGAAAAATAATTTGGGTTGAAAATGTCAATAACAGCAGGTTGGAGTTCATTAAATAATCGGGACATACGAGTAAGTGGGTTATTGAATACTGTGTTAAGCGTGGAACTAGGCAACTCAAAAAGTCTAGGATATCTTTGAACGCGATTATTTATTTTAAATTTGCAGTATTCAATTAGATTGGCATCTATCATACCGTTTACGATTTTATATAACATTAACAAATCAAAAATCTTACGTCGAACTTCTAAGCTGATCATGTTGAAGTAGCACAATCTGTCATCATATCCAGAAATAACTTTTCTGACTCCTGATCGTGAACTTAGGTATCTAACAAATCTAGATTGCACTGATTCAATCCGTCCTATATATTTGGCATAATATGGTGACCAAATGCAAGCACCATACTCCAGCAAACTCCTAACAAGAGCATTGTATAATAGAATTGTGCTGGAAGGATTCTTAAATGGCATAGATACTCTTATGATAAAACCTAACATTCTGTTTGCCCTCAGGACTGTTTGTTCACAATGGTTACGGAAAGACATTGCCGAGTCAAATATCACTCCCAGATCACGAACTGAATATACCCTCTTCAATTTGTCCTGTCCAATTTTATACACAAAATCAACGTATTTCTTCTTGTTAGTGAAGGTAATGTAATGACATTTCTTAGCATTCAGTGACATACGATTATATCCGCACCACTTCAAAAGTACATCCATGTCATTTTGGAGTATCAGACAATCGTCAAGTGAATTTATAGCCCGATAGATCTTAATGTCGTCAGCATATGCCAAACGTAATTTCTTCCGCCTTTGTCAGAAAGGATTTAAAAGATTCATTAGTAATATAGGATGGTAAATAAACGACACATAAATTTATAAAAGATCTACCGAGGTTAATTCGGACCCATAAATCCTCAACAGATGATGTTTGCCAATCAATTTTCGTTAAAAAATTTAATCTATTTGAAACAGCGATCAGTACACCACCTCCATGTCTTTTAGAGTGCATTTGTTTGAAATCATTCCCACGATCCCTTCTGATTACAGAGTATCGCTTATCAAAATATTCAGAGGACATGACCGACTCATCCAACCAAGTCTCCGTTAAGCAGATAATATCATAATCATTTGACAGAATAGAACTGATAAAATCCAATGATTTAGACTTAATACCTCTTACATTTTGATAGTATACTGTTATAGCCATTATAAATACAATACTTAATCAAAATAACATTACAGGTAAACAGAGACATTCATTTAAATAATTTTATCTAGACAGTCCATATCCATAATAAGTATGTGTCCAGAGTTTTCATCCTTACGGACATAAATTCTACCATTTCGGACCCAGACAAATTTGTATGCCTTGTCTCTAGCCCTTTGACGTGCAGCTGAATGCATCGCTTTGCTGATAGGAGATAGATGTTCCGCAATGTATACAGGTTTAGGGTCACCGCCGATTCCCAGAAGACTCGTATTAATCTTGGCATCTTTATGGGCTTTATTGTATCTTGTCACTGCCGAATACAGTTCATCACGGCACCTGGGGCTTCGCAATTTAAGTACAACTGTACGAGGGCGAGTGGAGTTCTTATCAATTTTTGCAACTCTTGTACATTTAAAATATCATTATCATTCAGCGGATGAGAGACTACTTTAGCTAGTTGCCTAATCAAATTTGGCAGGTTTTCATTGTTGTGCTCCGGAAGACCATGAATTTCTAGATTCGCTTCACGCAGATTTTGTTCCATAGAATTAATTTGTCCCGATAGTTTTTTGACGGACTCTCGCAACTTTTCATTCTCCTCACGTAACTCCTTGTTGTCTATCCGGAGTCCTCCAAGCTGATCTTTTAGTTCATTGTATTGAGCAATATCAAATGACCCAGAAGATTTCAAATCGTCTATTTGATTAATAATTCCTTCCAACTCTACTTTAATCAGTTCACGCACTAAGTTCCTCATTTCAGTACGCATTGTACTCCTTATTTCTTTACGAATGGTTTTTATAATATTGGTATCCGCCTGGTCAAGTTCAGTATCCGAACTCCCTGCGCTATCTTCAACCATAGGCCTAATAGGTGTATTCGTATTGTTACTCCTAGGTTTATTGATCGTGCAACTAGGGCATATCCATGCAGAACGAGCATTTTTGCTCAGTTTCTTGAAAGAATTAGCGTTAACGTTAACACATATATAGTGGAAGCACTTTACACATGTTTGGCAATTAATTTTTTCTGTTGCCTTAACGGATTTACCACACGCATCGCAGGACGACATGGTTGTCTAAGTTAATAATCTAAATAACCAACAAAAAGAGAAAATTAGATATGGGGCGCGAACTCGCATCGATCGTGACGCGCCGACGTGAACGGAACAGTTCGCCCTCACACCAAATTGACTTATTAGAGTAGGGTGAAATACGGCAGTAGTTGATAACCACCGTTTGGGGTTGATAAACATTATTAGAGTTGGTCAGATGATGGAGTCGGACGATGGCTATAGGAGCATGTGAACTATACAACGTAATTCCCTTATGTTTAGGCGTGTTAGATTGGTATTGACAAGCACTATACAACCAGATAATGTTTAATCTGATAAGGAAGCCGAAATGTAAGCTAATGGAACCACCTAACTAGTCAATATAACCCTTACGTGTCTGGGCTCGTTGGATTTTTCATAAAGAATACTTTAGACCCGGATGGTAGTTTGATGATGGATCTAGAAGGAAGCAATATGAACTTCTCAACTAAGCAAGATATCCTCGTTGTGTTTTTGCCTTAAAAGCTTGTTTTTTAAAAAGGTCTTTGTAAATTATAATTATTTAAGACAAGAAATATCCTATGTACTTACGCTGTATAAAATCTGATAAATATCTGTTCAACATTGTTGACAGAGGATTTAGCGCAGGGTTCAAGCGCTAAAGCCACTCCGCTCACTGTGTCTAATAATCACAGGTTCGATTCCCGCACGGAACCAACCTTTGTGTGACCCACAATTTTCGTTTCGGTCTGGGTATTTGTGTTTGTAAATTTTTATGTTTGAAAAGGCACCTACGGTACAGAAGTTTGAAAGCATCAGAATAATGTTAACGGTGAAAGACCTTTTTTACTCTGAAGAATTGGTGTAATGAAGATAAAACGACAAAAGTCGCCGGTAGAATGATTATCGATGAATGGGCTTTTGCAAATTGTGTGCGCGTCGATATTTTATTCTGTCCGTAGGTTACAGTAAAGTTGTGACACGCTGAGGTCTTAAGAAAACAATAAAATGGTCAATTTATTCAGCTACTACAAAAACGCACGTATTGTACAAAAATATATTTATATCCGTAATCTGCCGCGTGGTTCCCGGCTTAGAATAGGACCAACCCATCTCATCCCATCGGGTGTCGTACAAGGCGACTAAGGGAAAACTAGGGAATGGGCAGCAGCGTTCCCTTAACACTTCTACCATCAAAAACTGCGCTCGCCAACCCGCCTGCCAAGCGTGGCGAGTATGGCAAACACCCCCAATTTATTAAAATGGAAGATAAGAATAAAACCAGGCCCCTAGTCCCCGGCGGTCCTGTTCGTCCTGGCCACGGTAGCAGCTATGGTAACGACAGGACAAGGGGTGCTAAGAATCTCCGGCAGAGATTCGGCTACCACCAACATCGAAAATTGGCCCTGGTGACATACAATGCACGCACGTTAAGGACAGATGACAAGCTTGTTGAGCTGGAAGAAGAGATAAACAAGTTGCGGTGGAATATTGTTGGTTTATCGGAGGTCCGAAGAAAGGGCGAGGACACGATAACCTTAAAATCCGGCAACTTGTTTTACTACCGGGAGGGTGAACAGCAGTCTCAAGGTGGTGTCGGATTTATCGTCCACAAGTCACTCATAGACAACATTGTGTCCATCACTAGTGTGTCGAGCAGGGTAGCGTACCTGATACTCAGAATATCCAAAAGATATTCGCTGAAGGTCATACAGGTCTACGCACCGACCTCGGCATACTCAGATGATGACGTCGAAGTAATGTATGAGGACATTAGTAGAGCCATACATACTTCCAAAGCACACTTTACAGTGGTTATGGGTGACTTCAATGCGCGGCTGGGCAAACGGGGCGATGATGAGTTGAGAGTGGGGCAATTTGGATATGGGCAGCGCAACCCCAGGGGTCAGAGGCTGGCCGAATATCTGGAGAAGGAGGGACTCTTTATGATGAACTCTTTCTTCCGGAAGCCGCCTCATAGAAAATGGACCTGGATGAGCCCTGATGGTTCCACAAAAAATGAGATAGACTTCATCATGAGCACCAAGCGACAAATATTTAATGATGTCTCCGTGATTCACAGGGTAAAAACCGGCAGTGATCACCGAATGGTCAGAGGCACATTAAATATTAATGTCAAAATGGAAAGATCGCGTCTGATGAAGTCTACGCTCCGACCTTCTTATGCACACATCCAAAACCCCGAGAACTTTCAACTCGAATTGGCAAACCGCTTCGAATTGCTAGACAGCAGCGCATCAGTGGACGAAATCAACAACAGGCTGGTAGAGACTGTCCATACGGTCGGGTCCAAGTATTATAAGCCCCACCGTAAAAATAGACCTCAAAAACTATCTAACTCCACCCGAAATCTCATGGCTGAGCGACGTTCCATGACGCTCCAAACCTCCGATGATGCTAAGTCCTATAGGCAGCTCAATGGACAGATACTGAAGTCCTTGCGTCACGATTTACGGTCCTTCAATACAAGGCGTATTGAGGAGACCATAGCACAGAACAAGGGCTCCAAAGTGTTCGCAAGAGACGCGTCTATTGGGCAAAGCCAGTTGACGAAGCTGAAGACGGAGGACGGAAACGTAACGTCGAATAGGTCAGAGGTGCTCAGGGAGATAGAGAGGTTCTATGGGCAGTTGTACACCTCAGTAGCTGAACCTGTTGTTGACTTGGTAAAAGACCCAAGAGCCAAGCTAACCCGACACTTCACTGAAGATATCCCGGACATCAGCCTGTACGAGATTACGATGGCTCTCAAACAACTCAAAAATAACAAAGCACCAGGCGAAGACGGAATTACTGCAGAGCTTCTGAAAGCGGGCGGAACGCCGGTACTTAAAGTCCTTCAGAGGCTGTTTAATTCCGTCTTGCTCGAAGAGAAAACGCCGGAAGCATGGAACAGGGGAGTGGTGGTACTGTTTTTCAAGAAAGGTGATAACACTTTACTGAAGAATTATAGGCCCATCACACTGCTGAGCCATGTTTATAAGTTGTTTTCGAGAGTCATCACGAATCGTCTCGAACGCAGGCTTGATGACTTCCAGCCTCCCGAACAAGCCGGTTTCCGGAAAGGCTTTAGTACCATAGACCACATACATACGCTGCGGCAGATTATACAGAAGACCGAGGAGTATAATCGGCCACTATGCTTGGCGTTTGTGGACTATGAGAAAGCCTTCGATTCGATCGAGACTTGGGCGGTTCTTAGATCTCTCCAGCGATGCCGCATTGACTATCGGTACATTGAAGTGTTGAAGTGCTTGTATAATAACGCCACCATGTCAGTCCGAGTACAGGGGCATTGCACGAAGGCGATCCCCATAAAAAGAGGAGTAAGGCAGGGAGACGTAATTTCTCCGAAACTGTTTACGGCCACCTTAGAGGACGCCTTCAAGCTCTTGGAATGGCAAGGACTTGGCATCAACATCAATGGCGAATACATCACTCACCTTCGATTTGCCGACGACATTGTGGTCGTGGCGGAGTCGCTGGAAGATCTAGGACGAATGCTCGGTGACCTCAACAGAGTATCTCAACAAGTGGGTCTTAAAATGAACATGGACAAAACGAAAATAATTTGTAACGTCCATGTCGTACCCACCGCACTCACCGTTGGGAACTCTACTCTTGAAGTTGTCGACGAATACATTTACCTGGGACAGGTAGTCCGGTTAGGTAGGTCCAACTTTGAGAGAGAGGTCAATCGACGAATCCAACTCGGCTGGGCAGCGTTCGGGAAACTGCGCAACATCTTCTCATCCAAAATACCTCAGTGCCTTAAGACTAAAGTTTTTAGTCAGTGTGTGTTACCAGTGATGATATATGGATCAGAGACGTGGTCTCTTACTATAGGTCTCATAAAAAAGCTCAGAGTTGCTCAGCGAGCTATGGAGAGAGCTATGCTCGGCGTTTCTCTACGCGATCGAATCAGGAATGAGGAGATTCGTAGAAGAACCAAGGTCACCGACATAGCCGTTAAGATTAGCAAGCTGAAGTGGCAATGGGCGGGCCACATAGCGCGTAGATCGGACGGGCGTTGGGGCAGAAAGATTCTAGAGTGGAGACCACGTATTGGCAAGCGCAGTGTGGGACGACCGCCTGCCAGATGGACCGACGATCTTGTGAAAATCGCAGGAAGTCGTTGGATGCAGGTGGCATCGGACCGGTTACGCTGGAAAGCGATTGGGGAGGCCTATGTTCAGCAGTGGACAAGTATAGGCTGAGATGATGATGATGAATATGCGGGACGCCGCCGCGTCGATCCGCGACCGACTTTTGAACGGAGATAAGCAATAAGTCACTCGGTAAAATATTGCAATGTTATTATGAAATTTAGTGCTACGCTTTAGAATTTTATTTCGATTATCACGTTGAAGGCATTGACATGTTTTAGCTTGTTTCTACCCCTTTGTGCCACGAAGGCCGGCTTTATACCTTCGGGGTGGGCTCCGTTATTCTATTGAATCGTTATGTCCTCTGCTGCCCTATTTTGTATCCGACGCGGACCGTAACTTTTCGCCAATATGATATTTCGCCAATTATTTTAATATTTTTGACATTACTGAGTTAGTGTTTATATCTACGATATTTCTTCAGCATTCTCGCACCAAAAAATATTCGTGATCGTAGTTGTTTTTACAAATAAACATTTTGCATTCAAAGCAAAGTCTCTTTCATTAAAAAAAAATTCTTCGTTTTTCCCGGAACGCGATTTCGGTTGTTTTTGCAACCTACGGGTTAATTCATACTACATGTATACTCAAGCCTCTAAGTCACTGGGGTAGGCAGAGTCTATATTTTACCACATACTACGATTCTGATACACCTCTATAGTTTTATCTACATTCATACATCTCTTCATACATCATACTCATATTCAAAATACTTATATCTGAAAGAAGCTGACGTGTGTTGACCTGAATTTTTGTTCAACATACGAAGTGTCCTCGCTATCGTTTTTCTGAAAGGTTATTTTCAAAAGTTTAAGTTTATATACCACACACACATGACGGTGCGCGCTCGTAGCGCAGTTCGACCGCTGTGATCTAAGCGATCACCAAGGTCAATCAGCGTTTGACTCAGTCGGCCTGAGATGGGTGACCGTTTGTGGCATTTCACATTCGAGTGTCTACGTGCTTCGGAAGGCACGCTTAAGATAAGCTGAATAAAAAGCCTTATAGGCGGCTTGATAAGTTCTAATAGCAGGTGACCACAAACCCGCATCCACCAATCTGCACTGGGTCCGCGTAGTGAAGTATAACCTAATCTCTCTCACTTCGATTTGTGAGAAAAGTCCTTTGCCTAGCAGTGGCACAGTAAAGGCTGATAGTACATACCCACATAAATATGGCTAGACACACCTTCCATTTACAATGAAATAAAACTAAGTAAAAACAAACAAAGATTCTAACAATCTTATCAAAAACAAAGCTCAATAATGTTGTAGGCTTTGTAAAATAAACGTTCTTAGGCCTACCCTGGTTGAACAACTTCAGGGATTTCTGCTCCAAGGCACAATTAACTTGATCGTTCCTAAGTTAATTGGTACGACCCACGCCTAGACCTAGAACGTTTTTGGAATACTTTTGTTTTAATTGAATATCTGTCTCGTTTGAGCATCGAAATCGATACCTTGGTAAAGCGAGATTAGTTTGTAATAATGACCAGATCTCATTTCATCTAATCAAAATCTTTTACCGTTGGCGGTTAGGTTAGGAGGAGGAGGTTTTCTTAGACAGTCAGATGAATTGTAAAAACGGTATCTTTTACCAGGTTAGTCAAGTCTAGTTGTAGTTTTTTCTCTATCTTTTTTTCTGCTGGGTCAGAAGCGGGTAACCAAGTGACAAGCGTTTTGTGTCTATGATCTTGCTGCAATGAATGGTGTATTATGCTGAACACGTCAATTAAAAAATAGTGTCACTCAAAGTTTTTATCGTTTCCTATTCCCGCTGACGACTACAAATCACATTTAGCTACAAGCTCTATTCTATTAGACAACTTCTGCAGTTCCGCGATATTATCGCCTATGACTGGACAATACTTGTTCACTTTTGTAGTAGTACCCCACATCGGCTTTTCAAATTAGAATGTAAACTTTCCTATCAAAATGTTACTGTATTCGGCAGAAACGCACCGAATTTAATATTTTATTTTACCTGCAAATCATTTCTTTATAACCGTTAATCCTGTTTCGCGTATAAACAAGCAGCAAACACGTGAATAATTGACTTTAATTGACAATTACCGAACCGTCTTAACTATATGACGCTAATTTATTATGCTAATGACACTCGCTGCTTCCAACGGTGATGGATTAGCCTGTTACCCATCACATAAACTCGAAGACCGAAGGAAATGCGTAAAAAATGGTCGAATAACAATGTATGCCGACGTAAAATGTTAGGTTATTGAAATTTTCCAGTCCCGTGGAGCGCGGCAGACAAGGCTGCTAACGTGTCACCTTCTTTACTAACGAAGATACCGCTCTCTATGTAAAGTTTTCTTCGTAAAAACGAGTAGAAATGAATAGGTTTAGTTAAGATGCAGCGGAATCTTTTTTTTCTTTATGAAGACATGAAGTCGCTTCACCTTTCTTCCCTTTTATTAAACTGATTTTTATATAATTCTGTCTTTTTTCTTCATCATCATCATTTCATTTGTGTCCGCTGTAGTCCCTTTACTTTCCACAATTTTTTATTTGTATCAGCGTAGTTATCTTACGCCTTGGATTAATGATGGTATTTTTTAAGATCAACTTTTTGGCTGAATCCTTTTTACTATGTTAACGCATTATCAAAACCTTCATGAGTGATTCTAAAATATTATTTTTAGCTATGAAGAGCTGGGTATTTTACCGTCTTAGTACACAGTCAAAACTCGTTGTTCGAATATTCCTTTAATGAAAACACAACCGATACAACAATATAGTTATCAAAACACTTATCTACTGCGACGTGCAAGTTTAGCGTTCATATTGAAACTTTAGCTGTTACGGCGTCAGAATTGACCCGCGAGAAAATTGGACGCCGTCCGACACGCCGGCGGCTAGATTTAAATCTATGTAATTACTTAGTGCGATGAAGCAAGCAGTCGAACTAAGCAACTGACCTTTGCAAGTTGCGGATAGATATAGAGCTTTGAAGCGATAAAGTGTTTTTTGTTTGGAAGTTGTAACAAGGTTCGCTCCCTTTGCGTGCGGAACTTTCCTTAGTGAGGGGGATGGAGACTACAAAATCGCTCCAAATTATTGGTGTAGTTAGGATTTCATTTTGAAAGTCCTGGCTTAACAATAGTAGTTTTCTTTTGGTATATATAGGAGGGTAAGTTTAGGCTGATTCTTGAAGTTTTCCGAGAAGAGCCTAAAACATACAATCTTTTAAAAAGTTAAGCAAAAGTTCGACAAAATATGTATTTTAAATTAATGTTGTTAATTAACGCATATGATTGAGAAGAACATTTCCTGGAGAAAATGATAACGTCTGTATTAACGTGGTTATCAAGAAACAAAAATATATAAATATAAATTTGAAAAATCTCCATACGTTAAAATGTAGCACAGACAATTTTAGTATCAAAGAGTTACTTCAGCTATTGTGTAAAAAGATGTGTATCAAAATAAGCGAGGAATGGGATAAGATGGTAACTGTAAAATAGTTCTAATGATTTTTATAGCTTGTCAGCTATGAGGTGGTTATGGCAATTTTAGTTGTGTATAATATGGTACTATGGAGCTGATCTGATACTGGAGGTGGCCATAAGAACATGTAAACTACACAACGTATCCCTCTCGTGCTCAGGCTTGTTGCATTGGTATTGACAAGTACTATACAACCAGATAGTGTTCAAGGTCTGACGAAGATGCCGAAATGTGGCCAATAAAACCGCCCAGGTACTCAAAATAAACCCGCCGTGTTTGGGCTCGTTAGATTTGTCTTGACGAATACTTTAGGCTTGGATGGTGTTTAAGGTCTGATGATTGAGCTAGAAGGAAGCCATAGGAACTCCTCAAGCAAACAAAATATCTTTGTTGTGTTTTCGCTAAAAAAGTATGTTTTTAAAAGTGTCTTTCTAAATCACCTTCGTAATCTACCACGGAATCTAAACGCGGTCCCCACTACATTAAGAAAATCCGGCTGAAATCTCAGCAGGCTTATTTTTAATTATCTAATTCTTTTTTCTATGTTTCCGTCATCATGTTGTATAAATACGATGTCATTTCACAAAATTAAGTTTCCGATCTCCAGTGCGATGCCTTATTTGGCTTTGAAATAAGATTAATAATAATTTTAAATGTTTGAAAAGTAAAATTCTGTGTTTCTGGGCAGATCAATCTTCACAAGCAGCATCCGTTCACGAGAATGACTACTTGAGTAGCTATTACCTCCCTCAATCATATTTGAGGAAAGTCAGTGATCCACGTAAACTTTTTAGTGAGCATAATCAAAATAGGCATCCTTTTTTTAAAGAAAAATGTTGCTCCACCCTTGGAATTATTCCTGTGTCGTGGGTGCGTTTACAAACATGAAATTCACATATACAAACACTTAAACCGAAACAAATATTTGTGAGTCACCCAAAGGTCCCATGTGGAAATCGAACTCGCGACTACTTAATCTAGTGGGCAGAGTGATTCAAGCTCTTATGGACCAAGGACCGAGCCGTCCGTTAAACTTTGAAGTAACCATTGTTGAAAATAAACAAAAAACATTGAAGAGTGACGCAATCAGTCGTTTCCTTTTCCTGTATAAACAGTCTGAAACCCAAACTCAAAATGTTTTTATTAAATTACTCTTACAAAACCCTTCCGAGGAAAATGCGCGTTGAATTTTGATACCTGATCATTTTAATTTTTTTTCTTTCAGACCCAACTTGCCGTATTTATTGACCACCTAATTTATGGTAAGTACAGTCCTTTCGATTTAAATTTATTACATTTACCTAACCTACGAGAATATTATTCTAACGACACTTTGCATCCCGCTTATTTCAATATCATATTATGTCAAAGCGCAAATTTTTCGATGGAAAAAAATCAAAATCATCAAATAATGTCAATAGACTCGCCCCCTATTACATAGGGCCTAACACTGTCGGCGAAAAGTGGATACACACGGTACATCTCTGCCACCCGCGCTTGGAGAATAAAGGCCTAATGGTGTTTATTTATTTTAGTTATAAAGCATAGGCATATATTACTTGAAAGAGAAGGAATGGCAGAGATGTATTGTGTACATCCACATATCACCAACGAAATTAGGTCCAAATTTTATCAGAAGCCGAGTTTATTTTCATAATTCCAGACTCCGATCTGAGACCCAATTGCTCAATTCCAGACTCCGAACTAATCTATACTAATATTATAAAGAGGAAAAATTCCTTTGTTTGTTTGTTATGGATAGATTCTGAAACTTCTGAAATGATTTTAATAATTCTTTCACCATTAGAAAGCTATCAATACTAGAAGTAACATAGGCTGTATAACATAGACTCGGTTGGTGGCGCTGTTGACGACCGGAAACAAAGTCGCGGGAAACTGCTGGTACTTAATAAGATTTATTTTTATAGAAAATAGACACTTTGCCTGACCTAGGATATAAAAGAATATTAAAGTTGTCGGCCACTACTATTTTCTTCTTATCAGCGTAAATAAAACTCGTGCTAACATTTAGGTCCACTGCGATGGCGCTAAAAAGCTACGAAGACGTACTTACTTTATGTAGCCATCCATTTAGGAGTCAAGGTCAGCTTAGAAAATTAGATAAGCATCATCTGTAATGGATTTACATTTTAAATTAGATTCTACGTTACTTCGGTTTAATGGTATAACTGTAAATTCGACTTAGTAAAAAGCTTTTCAAATGCTTATCTATTTTATCGCAGCCCTATTAAATTTTCACAGGCAGCAATATTAGCGCAAATTTACACACTCCTTATTTATATTTATATTCCATGTCAGTAAACATGTGCTTTTTTATTAAATAAATCGCAGTTCGGAATCTGGAATTAAGACCGGTATATTAACAACTCCGTATTTCATTGGAACTTACCATCATCGGCTATATGTGACAGTACCTACACACAGTACACCTCTGCCATCCTGCTTGGGGATTACTGGCATGATGGTATTTATACACGGTGTGATTTTAGTCGTACTGGAGCGAAAGCCCAGGTGATGTATTCAAGGCCTACTATTCACTAGTATTAAAAAAATTAAAAATAAACACCCAATAAGAAGAATCTCCATAACAATACTAATTTAGTGCATTAAAACCACTTATACCATGCGCAAAAAGACATTGAGGGCTCGTCAGCTGGCCAGTAGATACCTTCGGTATTCCTTATTTTCACCCTAGTAAATTTGTTTAATTGTATTTAACATGTCAGGTGTTCTCAACTACTAAGGTTTACTTTGGGATATTTTCCCTATAAAATCATAAACCTAACAAACATATGTATGAGATATATTTTTTTATAAAAACGTAGCCCCACACTAGGATTTATTCGTGCGTCGTGGGTGCGTTTACAAACATGAAAGTTTATACACAAATACCCAGACCGAAACAAATATTTGTCGGTCACACAAAGATTTGTCCCGGGCGGGAATCAAAACCGCGACTATTACACAGTGGATGGAGCGGCTTAAGCTCTTAACCACTGCGCTAAAAAACCCTTACTCGCTATGTCAAATTAAATCGAATGAATGAATGAATTAAATTGACGGACGAATTTTTGTGCATGTAAATCCAAATTCACGCCATCGAGTACGATCCTCGGCTACTCTTATTCAATTTCTGCATTACGATCACTTGAAATGATCCTTGAATGGTACTCCAGTGGCATACGGAATATCATTACATGATGATTTCATGGGGTTATTGTAACGCGCTGCGTTAGGTCATTTATTACAAGCTTTTATTGACCTTGCAATGTTCGTCTGTCTGTCTGTCTTTTTGGTTGAATATGATCCATTTTTCAAGCACTTACTGGTATCGGATTGAGCTGAAATTTGGTATATTTACGTAAAGTTGGTGACAATGCAATAATAAGTACTATGGAGTTGGTCAGATGATGAAGTCGGACGATGGCTATAGGAGCATGTAAACTATACAACGTAATTCCCTTATGTTTAGGCGTGTTAGATTGGTATTGACAAGCACTATACAACCAGATAATGTTTAATCTGATAAGGAAGCCGAAATGTAAGCTAATGGAACCACCTAACTACTCAATATAACCCTTACGTGTCTGGGCTCGTTGGATGTTTCATAAAGAATACTTTAGACCCGGACGGTAGTCTGATGATGGATCTAGAAGGAAGCAATATGAACTTCTCAACTAAGCAAGATATCCTCGTTGTGTTTTTGCCTTAAAAGCTTGTTTTTTAAAAAGGTCTTTGTAAATTATAATTATTTAAGACAAAAAATATCCTATGTACTTACGCTGTATAAAATCTGATAAATATCTGTTTAACATTGTTGACAGAGGATTTAGCGCAGGGTTCAAGCCCTAAAGCCACTCCGCCCACTGTGTCTAATAATCGCAGGTTCGATTCCCGCACGGAACCAACCTTTGTGTGACCCACAACTTTTGTTTCGGTCTGGGTATTTGTGTTTGTAAATTTTTATGTTTGAAAAGGCACCTACGGTACAAAAACTAATCCTAGAGTGGGACTAAGTTTAAAAAAAAACTACTTGTGAAAAGGTAGCAGACAGATAGGCAGTTACTTTTATATCAGTATGGATTACTTGACATTTTGAAGGAAGTTTGAAAGCATCAGAATAATGTTAACGGTGAAAGACCTTTTTTACTCTGAAGAATTGGTGTGATGAAGATAAAACGACAAAAGTCGCCGGTAGAATGATTATCGATGAATGGGCTTTTGCAAATTGTATGCGCGTCGATATTTTATTCTGTCCGTAGGTTACAGTAAAGTTGTGACACGCTGAGGTCTTAAGAAAACAATAAAATGGTCAATTTATTCAGCTACAACAAAAACTACCGTATTGTACAAAAATATATTTATATCCGTAATATTCGGACGCCGCCGCGTCGATCCGCGACCGACTTTTGAACGGAGATAAGCAATAAGTCACTCGGTAAAATATTGCAATGTTAATATGAAATTTAGTGCTACGCTTTAGAGTTTTATTTCGATTATCACGTTAAAAGCATTGACATGTTTAGCTTGTTTCTACCCCTTTGTGCCACGAAGGCCGGCTTTATACCTTCGGGGTTGGCTCCGTTATTCTATTGAATCGTTATGTCCTCTGCTGCCCTATTTTGTATCCCTCTCCGAAATAGTATGGCTCACTATGCCTGCGGCGATGCGGACCGTAACTTTTCGCCGATATGATATTGCTCCAATTATTTTAATATTTTTGACATTACTGAGTTGGTGTTTATATCTACGATATTTCTTCACCAAAAAATATTCGTGATCGTAGGTGTTTTTACAAACAAACATTTTGCATTCAAAGCAAAGTTTCTTTCATTAACAAAAATTCTTTGTTTTTCCCGGATAGCGATTTCGCGTGTTTTTGCAACCTACGGGTTAATTCATACTACATGTATACTCAAGCCTCCAAGCCACTGGGGTAGGCAGAGTCTATATTTTACCACATACTACGATTCTGATACACCTCTATAGTTTTATCTACATTCATACATCTCTTCATACATCATACTCATATTCAAAATACTTATATCAAAAAGAAGCTGACGTGTGTTGACCTGAATTTTTGTTCAACGTACGAAGTGTCCTCGCTATCGTTTTTCTGAAAGGTTATTTTCAAAAGTTTAAGTTTATATACCACACACACATGACGGTGCGCGTTCGTAGCGCAGTTCGACCGCTGTGATCTAAGCGATCACCAAGGTCAAGCAGCGTTTGACTCAGTCGGCCTGAGATGGGTGACCGTTTGTGGCATTTCACATTCGAGTGTCTACGTGCTTCGGAAGGCACGCTTAAGATAAGCTGAATTAAAAGCCTTATAGGCGGTTTAATAAGTTCCAATAGCAGGTGACCACAAACCCGCATCCACCAATTCGCACTGGGTCCGCGTAGTGAAGTATAACCTAATCTCCCTCACTTCGATTTGTTGGAGAAGGCCTTTGCCCAGTAGTGGCACAGTAAAAGCTGATATTACATACCCACATAAATATGGCTAGACACACCTTCCATTTACAATGAAATAACACTAAATAAAAACAAACAAAGATGCTAACAATCTTATCAAAAACAAAGCTCAATAATGTTGTAGGCTTTGTAAAATAAACGTTCTTAGGCCTACCCTGGTTGAACAACTTCAGGGATTTCTGCTCTAAGGCACAATTAACTTGATCGTTCCTAAGTTAATTGGTACGACCCACGCTGAAACCTAGAATGTTTCTGAAATACTATTGTTTAAACTGAATATCTGTCTCGTTTGAGCATCGAAATCGATACGTTGGTAAAGCGAGATTAGTTTGTAATAATGCCTAGATCTCATCTCATCTAATCAAAACCTTTTACCGTTGGTAACCTCCTTTGACAGTCAGATGAATTGTAAGAACGGTATCTTTTACCAGGTGTGTCAAGTCTAGTTGTAGTTTTTTCTCTATCTTTTTTTCTGCTGGGTCAGAAGCGGCTAACCAAGTGACAAGCATTTTGTGTCTATGATCTTGCTGCAATGGATAGCGTATAATGCTGAACAAGTCAATTAAAAACTAATGTCTATCAAACTATTTCTCGTTTTCTCTTCCCGCTAACGACTACAAATCACATTAAGCTACAAGCTCTATTCTATTAGAGAACTTCTGTAGTTCCGCGACATTATCGCCTATGACTGGACATGCGCCTTCAGTAAGGATGGGAAATACACCGCTGATATAGAGAGAAGAGTGAATGCAGGTAATAGAGTGAATGGTGCAATGGAAAGGCTACTTGGGAGCCGGCACTCAAGCCAAAAGGCGCAGCTGGCCATGCATAACGGAGTGCTTGTCCCAACGCTGTTATATGGCAGTGAGAGTTGGGTATGTAAGAAGGAGAACGAAAGCAGGATAAATGCGGTCGAAATGCGATCTCTGCGGAAGATGTGCGGAGTCACGCTGACCGACCGTATTCGCAACAGCGTAGTAAGAAAGCGAGTAGGTATGAAAGATAGTATCGGTGTAAAGATGAGAAAGGGTATGCTCCGTTGGTTCGGGCATATAGAAAGGATGCCAGAAGAAAGAATGACAAAACAGATATACAATGCGAAAGTAGAAGGCTGTAGGTGCCGGGGAAGACCTAGACTATCTTACCATGACCAAATAGACCGTGTCTTAGCTGAAGGGCAAGTCAAGAGTCTCCGTAACCGGCGAGTGTGTATGAGACGAACTATGAGAGTGGAGGAAGCCAGGGAGGTATGTAAGGAAAGAACCTGTTGGAACTCTGTACTCTCTGCCTACCCCGCGAGGGAGCTGGCGTGATGATATAGATAGATAGATAGACTGGACAATACTTGTTCACTTTTGTAGCAGTACCTCATCATCGGTTTTTCAAATTAGAATGTAAACTTTCCTATCAAAATGTTACTGTATTCGGCAGAAACGGACCAAATTTAATATTTTATTTTACCTGCAAATCAGTTCTTTATAACCGGTTATCCTGTTTTGCGTATAACCAAGCAGCAAATACGTGAATAATTGACTTTCGTTGACAATCACCGAACCGTCTTAACTATATGACGCTAATTTATTATGCTAATGACACTCGCTGCTTCCAACGGTGATGGATTCCCCTGTTTCCCTTCACATAAACACGAAGACCGAAGGAAATGCGTAAAAAATGGTCCAATAACAGTTTATGCAAAAGTTGAGCGCTTTGCCGACGTAAAATGTTAGGTTATTGAAATTTTCCAGTTCCCTGGAGCGCGGCAGACAAGGCTGCTAACGTGGCATGTTCTTTACTAGCGGAGATAGCGCTTTGCCCTATGTAAAGTTTTCTTCGTAAAAACGAGTAGTTATGAATAGGTTTTGTTAAGATGCAGCGGAATCTTTTATTTTCTTTATCAAAACATGAAGTACTACCGCTTCACCTTTCTTCCCTTTTATTAAACTGATTTATATATAATTCTGTCTTTTTTTTCATCATCATCATTTTATTTGTGTCCGCTGTAATCCCTTTACTTTCCACAATTTTTTATTTGTATCAGCGTAGTTATCTTACGCCTTGGATTAAAGATGGAATTTTTTAAGATCAACTTTTTAGCTGAATCCTTTTTACTTTGTTAACGCATTATCAAAACCATCATGAGTGATTCTAAAATTTTCTTTTTAGCTACGAAGAGATGGGTATTTGACCGTCTTAGTACACAATCAAAACTCGTTGTTCGTATATTCCTTTAATCAATGAACACAACCGGTACAAAATATCATTATGAAAACACTTATCTACATCTACGTGCAAGTTCAGCGGTCATATTGAAAGTTAAGCTATTACGGCGTCAGAATTGTCCCGCGAGGAAATTGGACGCCATCCGAGTCGCCGGCGGCCAGATTTAAATCTATGTAATTACTTAGTGCGTAGAAGCAAGCCGTCGAACTAAGCAACTGACCTTTGCAAGTTGCGGATAGATGTAGAGGTTTGACGCGATAGAGTGTTTTTTGTTTGGAAGTTGTAACAATGGAACCGATAACGATATAAGTTCGCTCCCTTTGCGTGCGGAACTCTCCTTTTGGAGTGGGATGGACTACAAAATCGCTCCAAATTATTGGTGTGGTTAGGATTTCATTTTGGAAGTCCTGGCTTAATAATAGTAGTTTTTTTAGGTATATATAGGAGGGTAAGTTTTGGCTGACTCTTAAAGTTTTCCGAGAAGAGCCTAAAACATAGTATCTTTTGAAAAGTTAAGCAAAATTCGAAAAAAATATGTATTTTTAAATTCATGTTGTTTGGTTATTATCCCACGTAAATTCGCCTTTATTATTATCATATGAAAGATGATTGAGAAGGGCATTTCCTGGAAAAAAGAGAACGTCTGTATTAACGTGGTTATCAAGAAACAAAAATATATAAATTTGAAAAATCTCCATACGTTAAAATGTAGCACAGACAATTTTAACATCAAAGAGTTACTTCAGCTATTGTGTAGAAAGATTTGTATCAAAATAAGCGAGGCATGGGATAAGATGGTAACTGTAAAATAGTTCTAATGTTTTTATAGCTAGGTCAGCTATGAGGTGGTTATGACAATTTTAGTTGCATATAATATGGTACCATGGAGCTGGTCTGATGATGGAGGTGGCCATAAGAACATGTAAACTACACAACGTTTAGATTTGTCTTGACGAGTACTTTAGGCCTGGATGGTGTTTAAGGTCTGATGATGGAGCTAGAAGGAATCCATAGGAATTTCTCAAGCAAACAAAATATCTTTGTTGTGTTTTTGCTATAAAAGTTTGTTTTAAAAGGGTGTTTTTAAATCACTTTCGTAATCTACCACGGAATCCGAACGCGGCCCCCACTACATTGAGAAAATTCGGCTAAAAACTCAGCGGGCTTCTTTTTAATTATCTTACTCTCTTTTTTATGTTTCTGTCATCATGTTGTATAAATACGATGTCATTTCACAAAATTAAGTTTCCGATTTCCAGTGCGATGCCTTACTTGCCATAGAAATAAGACTAATGATAATTTTTATACACCGTCACGCCTATATTCCCCAGAGGGGGTGGCAGAGGTGTACTGAGTACACCCACGTTTCGCCGACGATGTTAGGTCCCATGTAATCCAAGGACTCCGGACTCACACTGGGAATTTTCGTTAGAAAAACTACATTTGTCCGACCTAGGATTTGAACCCAGGACCTCGTGATCACAAAGCGATGCGCTTTGCCACCAGACGAACGAGGCAGTCAAATGATAATTTTTGAAACTGGAAATTTTATTAAATAGCTTCCTGGGCAGATTAATCTCCACAAGCAGCACCCGTATGACGCTCACGAGTATGGCTACTTGAGTAGCCATTATCTCGACCGATCATATTGGAGGAAAGTAAGTGATCCAAATAGTCTTTTTAGTGAGCACAATCAAAATAGGCATCCTTTTTTAAAAAAAACGTTGCCCCAACCCAGGAATTATTCCTGTGATCGGGGGTGCGTTTACAAACATGAAATTTACATACACAAACACGTAACCAAAACAAATATTTGTCGGTCACACAAAGATTTGTCCGATGTAAGAATCGAACCCACGACTACTCAATCCAGTGGGCGGAGCGACTCAAGCTCTTAACCACTAGACCAAGCCGTCCGTCAAATTTTAATTAGCTATTGTTGAAAATAAACAAAAACTTTGGAGAGCGATGCAACCAGTCATTACCTTTCTCTTCCTGTATTAACAGTCTGAAACCCAAACTCAAAGTATTTTTATTAAATTACCCTTACAATACCCTTCCGAGGAAAATGCGCGTTGAATTTGGAAACCTGTTTATTTAATTTTTTTTATTCGTTCTGGCCTAACTTGCCGTATTTATTGCCCACTAAATTGATGGTAAGTACAGTCATTTGGATTTGAGTTTATGACTTTTACCTAACCTTCGAGAATATTATTCAAACGATTGTTTTGCATTCCACTTTTTTATCTCACAAAAAATAGGGTATTATCCGCAAAAAACAGTGTTTTTAAGATATAGCGTTTTGAAAGTTTGAAAATTCGAACCTCCTAAGCCAAGGCTTTAAATTTCCTAATTTCTATACAGATACAATTGCACATAATTCTACCTTTTTTATACTTTTATACGGGCAGGTGAAGATAAATTGCTCAATCAGATTTAAACAACACAACGAATGCAGTATTATTTGTAAATAAATCAGGTATTGGTATTAGATCTAACAGATACTAGGCATGCCTTTTAAGTTCTGTCGTGTCCATATTTCCCGGCAATTTTGAATTTGGAACTGTTCTATATTCGAATGTGTTTAAATTTTGGATCTCAAAACAGTTGAAAGTATTAGGATTAATGCTATTGTTTAGTCACAGCGTCGATTGGAATCTGTCAGGTTACGTACGGAAATGAATCTTTCTAAAGAAAATGTGCGTGCAATAATTTTCTACAACTTAAGAAGAGGCCTGACACGGCTTCAGTGTTTTGAAGAGCTAACATCTGTGTTCAGTGATAAAGCCCCATGTCTGCGGACTGTCGAACGCTGGTATTTAGAATTCCAGCGTGGGCATACTAGTGTTAGTGACAAATCTCGCGAAGGACGCCCAAAATCCGCCTTCACTGAAGATAACATCATTGCTGTGAGACAACTAATTCTCGAAGATCGTCATGTGACGTATCGAGAGAGAGGCTCTATTAGGCATCTCAGGGACAACTATTCAGAAGATCTTGCATGAAGCGCTTGGTGTGAGAAAGCTAGTTCGCCGTTGGATACCGCATCTGCTTTCCAACGATCACAAAGCGCCCCGCGTCAGATGGTGTAAGAAAACTCTGCAAAGGTTCAACCGAGGAGAGTCAAATCACGTCTACGACATCATCAGTGGTGACGAATCTTGGATCTATGCCTACAATCCTGATTCCAAACAACAATCTACAATCTGGTTCTTTCAAGACGAGCCAAAGCCGACTAAAGTTGTTCGTTCTCGAAGCACTTCAAAGAAGATGGTGGCCACGTTCGTTGGAAAAACCGGCAATGTTGCGACTATTACACTTGGAGATCGTAGAACGGTTAACGCAGAGTGGTATACCACAGTTTGTTTACCACAAGTCATCGCCGAACTTCGAAAATGTAACTCAAAGCGACGCATCATCCTGCACCACGACAACGCAAGCTCATACAGTGCTCGTCAAACGATTGAGTATTTGAAGCAGGAAAAAGTAGAAATTCTTGACCATCCTCCATACAGTTCTGACCTTACCCCTAACGATTTCTTTACATTTCCTAAAATTAAGAAAAGTCTTCGTGGTCAAAGGTTCCAGTCCGGTGAAGAAGCAGTCGACGCTTTCAAGTCAGCCATTTTGAACACCTGGGGGTGCTTTAGAGTGGAATAAATGTTATAATAACTGGTTTGAGCGAATGGAAAAGTGTATTAAGCTACGTGGTGAATACTTTGAAAAACAATAAAACGTACTATAAGGTTCTAGTTGTGTTTTTTTCTTCAAACGACAAAACTTAAAAGGCATGCCTCGTAATAGAGTATTTAGTCAAAATATTACTGTATAGAATACTTACATTTAAATAATTATTATCGTAAACTAACAACGAACCCGTCGTAACTTGAATTAATATGAGTGACGTCTACCATCGGTGAGCAGAAACTGAGGCAACTCAAATGCGACCGTCTTGATTGCTGCGTGAATAAACGAGTTAACCTTTAAAAAATATTTCTGGTCTATAAATATGTGGTCATATTTCGAAAACTATTTTTTGTAAAATTGTCATTAGTCGACCAAATTTTAGATAAAAAATCTATTTTTCGAAACGCTAAAAAATTGGCATTTTTTAATTAATCCCCTTTTGTTTATGGCATGCGATATTATATCAAAAAGCATTTGTTCTATAGAAAAAAAATTAGTAACTGTCAGTTTAGAAACTTAGATAAGCATCACCTGTAATGGATTTACATTTTAAATTAGATAGTAAATTCGGGTTAGTAAAGAGCTTTTCAAATGCTTATCTATTTTATCACAGCCCTATGAAATTTTCGGATATTAGCGCAAATTTACACACTCTTCATTTATATATATCCTATCAATTTCTATCAAAAAAGTTGCAGTCCGGAATCTGGAATTAAAACCGCTATATTGGCAACTCCGTATTTCATTGGAACATACCATCGTTGGTTATATGTGAGAGTACCTACACACACACCTCTGCCATCCTGCTTGGGGATAACTGGCATGATGGTATTTATACACGGTGTGATTTTAATCGTACTGGAGCGAAAGCCCAGGTGCTGTATTCAATGCCTACTCTTCACTGGAACAAAAAAGATTGAAAAAGTAGACTCAATAAGAAGAATTTCCGTAACAATACTAATTCAGTGCATTAAAAACACCTATACCATGCGCAAAAAGACATTGAGGGCTCGTCAGCTGGCCAGTAGATACATACGGTATTCCTTATTTTCACCCTAGTAAATTTATTTACTTGCATTTAACATGTTACGTGCTCTCGAATACTAAGGTTTACTTTGGGATATTTTCCCTATAAAAATCATAAGCCTTATGTGTGACATATTATGTATGACATATATTTTATTTTTATAAAAACGTAGCCCCACACTAGGATTTATTCCTGTCGTGGGTGCGTTTACAAACATGAAAGTTCGCATACATAAATACCCAGACCGAAGCAAATATAAGTAGATCACATAAAGATTTGTCCCGGGCGGAAATCGAATCCAAGACTATTAGACACAGTGGGCGGAGCGGCTTAAGTTCTTAACCACTGCGCTAAATCGTCCGTCAAACCTTTACTCGCTATGCTCAATTAAATTGAATGAATGTATGAATTAAATTGACGGACGGGTTTTTGTGCGTGTAAATCCAAATTCATGCCACTGAGTACGATTCTCGGCTACTCTTATTCAATTTCTGCATTACGATAACTTGAAATTATCGTTGAATGGTACTCCAGTGGCATACGGAATACAATGACACAATGATTTAATGAGGTTATAGTAACGCACCGTGTTTGGTCATTTTTTAAAATAAAAGTAAGTCTCTTCCCCTGGATAAAATCTGATAAGAATCTATTCAGCAGTATACGTGTGAAATGATAGCAGAGGAACAGACAGAAAGGCAGTTACTTTTACATTAGTGTGGATTACTTGACATTTTGACGGAAGTTTGAAAGCTTCAGAATAATGTTAACGTTGAAAGACCTTTTTTACTTTGAAGAATTGGTGTGATGAAGATAAAACGACAAAAAAAGCCACCAGTAGAATGATTATCGATGAAGGGGCTTGTGCAAATTGTATGCACGTCGATATTTTATTTTGTCCGCAGGTTTCAGTAAAGTTGTGACACGCTGAAGTCTGATAAATGACGAATCATTGGCGTCCGTGTCAGTGTTCATTTGTTAAACTGTTGAGCTCCTTCGTGACTTCTTCGCTCTTCACCTCTTGGTATAGAGCACAGAATATCTATTTATTTATTTATTTATTTATTAAAAAAGACACACCAACAGTATACACATTACACAATTCATGATAAAAATTGCTAAAGTAGGTAGTCTGATATGTACACCAATGACAGGTATGTACAACATTCGCATTTTATTCTAATTTGGTACATAAGTAAATTCAAAGTAATATTTAAAACTAAATGACTATAATGACATCAATATAAAATTATGAAATTTAACTTTTTGAAATTTAACATAAAGAAGACGCAAATGCATTCTTAAATTTGAATTAAGTTTAAATTAAGTTTTAATCTAATATATATATATTTTTTCTTATTAACTATGGAAGAATTTCAGTAACTTATTTCTAAATGTCGGTAATGAATCGTGGAATATGTCGATATCAAGAGCGCCGTTTCCATTAAGCGTGTTGTAATGGCTGCACATCCTAACTATTGGCGAATTGAAACCAAGGTTGGTTTTAACCAACGGGGTATGAAAAATTTTAGTCATAGAATAACGAGGGATATTTCGAGGAACATTGATGGCTATTTTGTTTCGGATATCGTCACAATTGATGCTGTTATTCATTACTTTGTGGAGAAAGACAAGGTCGTGTAACTTTCGTCGATCGCGTAATGAGATCATTTTGAAGAATTTTAAACGTTGTTCATAGCTGCATCGATGGCTTATACCTTCAGAGATAAAAGCTAAATATCTTGTAAATACACGCTGAATACTCTCAATGCGTTGTGAGTGAGCACTATAAAACGGACTCCAAACTATAGAACCATATTCAAGACAACTTCGAACTAACGCATTGTATAAAATTATTCTCGTGTATATTTGCGTGAATCCCTTAGAGTTACGTTTTAAGAATCCGAACATCTGAGCGGCTTTAGTGACCATCAAATCGACGTGAGTTTTAAACCGAAGTTCACTATCCATAGTAATGCCGAGATCTCTCACAAAGTTAACCCTTAATACAGGTGCACCATTGATACTATATGCTGACTCAAGTGGTTTCTTTTTCCGTGTGAACCTCATATGGAAGCATTTGTTAACATTGAGCTCCATTTGGTTCCGATCGCACCACTCCTTGATATTAGACAGGTCGTCCTGGACATATTTGATATCATCGGTGGAGTTCATAGTTCTAAAAAGCTTCAGATCATCTGCAAATAACAATACTTTACAGTAGCGTACTGTGGATGTAATGTCATTGATGAATATAGAAAATAAAATAGGTCCAAGATGTGAGCCCTGCGGAACACCAGATGCAACAAAATACGGGTGCGAGTTATGTCCGCTTACAGATACAATTTGAAGTCTTTTTGATAGGTACGACTGAAACCAGTGAAGTAAAGAACCCATTATGCCGACGCTTTTTAACTTATGCATTAATATGGAATGATTAACCCTATCAAAGGCACTGGCAAAGTCAGTATAAATTGCGTCCACCTCGAACCCTTTGTCGAGCTCATCAGTCAGCTTAGATACAAATGAGGTAAGATTCGTTACAGTTGAGCGACCAGATCGAAATCCATGTTGATTTGGTGATAGAACCGCATCAACATGACTTGTTAGGATGGGGCATATCAAGGCCTCAAACAGCTTAGAGAAGCAAGACAAAATCGCAATGGGACGATAGTTCTTCGTATTGGTCTGAGGGCCTTTTTTGTACAACGGTATTATTTTGGCTTTCTTCCATTCGTCTGGAAAGCAGCCATCCTTTAAAGAACGATTATAAATAATAGCTAATGGTAAAGCCAACGCTACACAACAACGCTTAACAAAAACGGCGGGAATGCCATCAAGGCCGGAGCCCTTAGATACATCAAGATCCCTGATTTTATTGAGTACCTCGCGTTCACTGAAGGAGACATTACTTAAGCAATTGTCAGGAAAAGGCTTGTCCAACTCGCTGAAGTGATTAATGTATGTTTGAAAGCTACCAAAAGTAGAAGAAAATTGGCTAGCAAAGAGATTAGCTATTTCAGGACCGGTATTAGCGTTTACATTCTGATCATTGTGCATTTCAGCTGGGATGGACGTTGTAGTGCATTTTTTACTTTTTATATAATGCCAAAAAGCTTTTGGGTTTTTCCTGATATTTGCTTCAATGCCTTGTTTATAGTAAGAGTAACACGTTTGGTATAATTTGTGACAGTGCTCACGAAGAGCTTCGTATGATATCAAATCAAGGGGATTTTTGTATCTACGATACCTGCGTCTGATTTTTTCCTTTTCAGCTAGTCTCTTTATTAGAGCCATGTTAAACCATGGGGGAAATTTGGCTTTAACTGAATTACGCGTAGGCACATGTTTTTTTACCACCTCTTTTATTACACTATAAAGCACTGAAACCATTCCATTTACATCATTGAGCTCTGAAAATTCCGCCAACCAGTCTTTTGATTTCAATTCGCTATTAATTAACTCGTAATTGGCTTTGAAATAATTTAAGGTGGTATTATTTGAAGGAATAAGAATTTGATCGGCAATTACATTGGGTATGGTAATTAGTAAACCGGGATGTTTGGTATCCAACTTACAAATCAAATCCAAGGATTCCTCTACTATTACATTTGGTCGATTGCTAAGAACCAGATCCAGAGTTCGATTATCCGCATTCAAAACATGGTTAAACTGATATAGATTATTAATAGACATGAAGTCAACAAATGAATGGCCTAATGAATTGTCGTAGTTATCGGGTTTTAAGTGATAACCGTCTTCATGCTTCGACCACTTCAAAAAAGGGAGATTAAAATCTCCTAGAATTATCACATCATCTACGACACTCAATATACAACTAACGCTATCGATATATTCGTTGAAGGTCTCTAAACGTAGAGGAGGGGGTAAGTACACAACGCCAATTGCAAGTTTTTTTATTTTATTACTCGAATTGAGTGTGACAGTGACCCACAGATCTTCACAAGCACTCTGCCAAGAATCCATTCGAGTGGACTTGACGTTGCGCGAAACGGCAATAAGTACTCCACCTCCATCTTTTTTAGAACCATCTGTGCATAACCGATCCCTACGGTACGTACAATATCTAGGATCAATAATTTCATTAGTATATACGTTAGAGTTCAGCCATGTTTCGGTAAGAACAATAATACCATAGTTCGATTGCAATATAGTCGAGTACATATTATTCGTCTTAGTTCGGATACCCCTAACATTCTGATAATATATGTCTATGGAATCGAATTTTAACATTTATACACCAAAACATTGACTACATTATTTATAAGATACACATAAAAATAATTTAAGAAATGAGTTTTAGACTATCAAGGCTACGAATAATCCGAGCTTGGCAGGATTCGTCTTTGCGCATATATATTCGACCATTGCGAACCCACACGAATTTGTAGTTATTCTCCTTGGCTTTCTTGCGAGTGGCCGCGTGCAGAGCCTTATTAGTTGGTGTAAGGTGTTCAGCGACAAAGACAGGAACTCGGCTGCCCCCTAGCCCTAGATGTTGAGAGCTAAGTTTATCTTTAGAATTGGTTTTGTTGAATTTGATGACGGCGGCAAGAATGGCGTCACGCTGCAGTGGGGAGCGCACCTTCACTACCACTGACCTTGGTTTGTTATTTTCTTTGTTCATTTTTGCAACACGAGTAACATTCATGACATCTGATTCACCAATCGGATTGCCAACTGTTTTAGTAAGTTGTATCACGGTATTAACTAGGTTTTCTGATCGGTGTTCAGGGATCCCATTTATTTCTAAGTTACTTTCTCTCTGATGTTGTTCAGCTATAGTAAGCCTGGACGAGAGGTCTTGGACTGTTGTTAGTAGTATGTTATTATCAGTCACTAGTTTTGATATTACAGCTGATTTTTCCTGTATATCTGTTTTTAGCTCTTCATACTTAAGATTTATAAAGGTCAACGATTCGTGATACTTTAACATTTGTTGGTTAATAGCCTTTAGTTTCTCGGTTACTTGGGCTCTTACAATTTCCATCATCTCTTGTTTTATTACATCCCTGATGTTTTCCAATGTTATACTCTCTGACGGCTGTTGCGGCTTAGTTCTCTTTGTTACATTATTGTAAGGAGGGGACTCGTTCGATATTATGGGAGAACTCGCATTACTAGAGTTCGGCGACATGGCTGGGTGGATATTTGAGTGAACGGGAGTGTTAGTGTTATCTTTTTTGGGCTGCTTATTACGACACCCAGGACATTTCCATACCCGCTTTTGCTCCTTACTCATAGCATTAAATTGCTTCTCGCTTATAGCGGAACACAATAAATCATATTTAAGCCCACAAGTTGAACACACCAATAATTCTTTACCCTTGATCACACCTTTGCAACCAGCACATTTGTTAGCGGAAGCCATTATAGAAGCCTATTAAATAATATTGTTTATGGTCGAATGACTATTCATACGCTCACGTTTAGTACGTTTTACTGCACCGCAACACTAGCAGAGTAACGATTGTCTTTGCGCTTCTTTTGTTTTGAATGCAAGTGTCAAACTTCAAAATATTTTTCTAAACGGTATTATGCCGGTGATTAAATGAGTGTTGTTGGCCAGAATAACGTTAAAATTGAGTTAGCTTACCGTCACTTAGCTAAACAGCTAACAACAATCATCATCCGTCATGAATACACAAATGTCACAGGCACGCAGAGTCAACAGTATTAATACAAAGATAATCTTGAGCAGTACAATGTAAGTTCAAAAGTCTCGTAGGTACACTTATGCAAACACTTATTATTGATTATTGTGCACTATTCAGCCAATATATCACAGTTTTGTGCAGTTTAACGCACAAATATAATTTTAGGAACACTAAAAATACGCGGACAATGTTTACACCAAAGATTTTTTTTTTTTTTTTTTTTTTTTTTTTTTTTTTTTTTTTTTTTTTTTTTTTTTTTTTATATCAACAGGTTTCATTAACTTCTTATCTTTTCCAATATCATAGTTTGTAATTTAGGTCTATAACAATTTCAGCGTGGGTTTGTAAAAATAAAAATTAACCCCGTCACGCCTATATTTCCCAAGCGGGGGTGGCAGAAGTGTACTGTGTACAGCCTCGCCTACAATGTTAGGTCTCATGTAATAGGGAGCCTATTGCTTGAGAATTTTTCATTAGATTAACTATACTTGTCCGACCCAGGATTTGAACCAAATACCTCATGATTGCAGTGGGCGAGGCAAAGAGGAAGTGGGTTTGTATTGTTTGCAAAGAAAATGTTAGCAAGTTTGATAGTGGGTTTACTCAATACACCTCTGCCACCCTCGTTTGGAGAATATAGGCGTGTTTAAGTTTGAAAGGTTAGCGTATACAGAAAAGTCTCTATATTTTTTGTTATTGGTGCGTATTGCTGGTTTGTCTTTTTTATTAAGGACTGGTTTGACTTGATGATAAATGATAATGGGGCCGAAATGACTCAGCAGTAGCTATAGTCACTCTGTAATAGGCAGCGGAGATGAAAATTAGACCAAGCTCCGAATTGGTGTGATCGGGCTAGATCCGCCTCCTCATATGGCAACTCTTGGCAACATGACTGGGTCGCTTAGCGGCATGACTTTAATGGGAGGGTTAAGGTGCTCCTCGTTTAGTACAACCCAGGGTCCACGTGTAGCACGTATAGCTTCGGCCTTTTAAACCGCTCTTGAATCCTTTTCTTCATAAAAGCACTATCTTTCACACAAAAACTTTTTTCAAATGACTGTCTTCAAATCTAAATCGCGTGAAATTGAGTACATTTCTCGTACAACTAATCAGTATGGGAGGCGGTCTTTAACATATTAAAAGTGTTTACAATAAAACAATAAAATGGCCAATTTATTCGGCTACTACAAAAACTGCCGTATTGTACAAAAATATATTTATACCCGTAATATTCGGTATGCCGCCGCGTCGATCCGCGACTGACCTTTGAACGGAGATAAGGATAGTGTGTCAATCGATAAAACATTGCAATGTTAATTTGAAAGTTAGTGCTACGCTTTAGAGTATTATTTAGAATATCACGTTGAAGGTGATTGACATGTTTTTGCTTATTGCTACGCTTTTTTCACGAAGGCCGGCTTTATACCTTCGGGGTTGGCTCCGTTATTCTATTGGCAATGCGGACCGTAGCTTTTGGCCGATCTGATAGTTCCCCAATTATTTTAATGTTTTTAAAGTTACTGAGGTTGGCGCTTTTATCTATGCTATTTCTTTAGCATTCGGGCACCCAAAAATATTCCTGAGTCGTAGGTGTTTTTACAAACAAGCATTTGGCATGCACAAACATTCAAAGCAAAGGAAGCAATCCGCACTGGGTCCACGTGTCGGAGTATAAACCTAATCTTACTCACTTCGATTTGAGATAGAAGGCCTTTGCCCAGCAGTGGGACAGTATAGGCTGATATTACATACCTAGATAAATATGGCTAGACACACTTTCCCTCTACAATGAAATAAACTAAGTAAAAACTAACAAAGATTCTAACAATCTTATCAAAAACAAAGCTCAATAATGTTGTAGGCTTTGTAAAATAAACGTTATTGGGCGTACCCTGGCTGAACAACTTTAGGGATTTCTGCTCTAAGACACAATTAACTCGATATACTACGTTCCTAAGTTAATTGGTACGACCCACGCGAGACCTAGAATGTTACCGGAACACTATTGTTTATATTGAATATCTGTCTCATTTGAGCACCGAAATCGATACGTTGGTAAAGCCAGATTAGTTTGAAATAATGACAAGATCTCATCCCATGTAACCGAAACCTTTTACCAATGGTAACTCCTTACTCTTTAGACTGTCAGATGAATTGTAAAAACTGTATCTTTTACCAGGTTATTAGTCTGGTTGTAGTTATTCTCTATCTTTTTTTTCTGCTAAGTAAGAAGCAGGTAACCAAGTGACAAGCGTTTTGGGTCTATTCTCTTGCTGCAACGGATAGCGTATTAATGGTTTATTATCCCACTATGCTTTTAAATCCTACCTCTATGGCGTATTATGATAAAAACGACAATTAAAAAAAAATGACAGACACTTTTTATCGTTTTCTATTCCCGCTAACGACTACAAATCACATTTAGCTACAAGCTCTTTTCTGTTAGACAACTTCTGTAGTTCCACGACATCATCGCTTATGACTGGATAGTACCTGTTCACTTTTGTTGCAGTAGCCCATCATCAGTTTTTCAAATTGTTAATTAGACTGTAAACTTTCCTATCAAAATGTTACCGTATTCGGCAGGAACGAACCGAATTTCATATTTTACTTTACCTGCAAAGCCCTTCTTTATAACCGTACATCCTGTTTCCCGTATCAACAAGCAGCAAATACGTGAATAATTTCGTTTGACTTTCGTTGACAATCACTGAGACGTCCTGATTATATGTCGCTAATTTATTATGCTAATGACACTCGCTGCCTGCGACGGTGATAGATTAGCCTGTTTCCCTTCGCATAAACGCGAGGACCGCAGGATATGCGTAAAAAATGGACCAATAACAGTGTATGCAAAAGTTGGGCGCTCCGCCGACGTAAAATATTAGGTTATTGAAATTTTCCAGTCCCGTGGAGCGCGGCAGACAAGAATGGCATGTTCTTTACTAGAGAAGATAGCGTATTACTCCATGTAAAGTTTTCTTCGTAGAAATGAGTAGAACTGAATAGGTTTACTTAAGATGTAGCTGTAGATTTTATTTTCTTTATTATATGTAAAGTTTTTACACTTCAAAGTGTAAAAACTTTACTTTCTTTTGTTTTTCTATAAAATTATGTGTACTTTCTCTACATCATATTACATTTAGGGCCACTGGCATCTGTTTTGTCTATATGGTTGTGATTTTAACCAGCTCACTATTTTGCCTTCAAAAGGTTTTTAATGATACCACTTTCTGAGGTGTTCCAATATCCACTTTTGTGCTACAAAGAGCCGGATCATTTTTCCGTGTTAATGCATTATCAAAACTTCTTGACTATGCATTTTCCTAGATGCGTCTTAGCACACAATCAAAACATGTTGTCTTTGCATATTCCTTTAATGAATGAACACAACCGGTACAATAATATCATTATTGAAACACTTATCTACTGCTACGTGCAAGTTTAGCGGGCTCATTGAAACTTTAGCTGTTACGGCGTCAGAATTGTCTCGCGAGGAAATTGGGCGGCGTCCGAGGCGTCGGCGGCCAGATTTAAATCTATGTAATTTAAATTATTACTTAGTGCGACGTGAAGCGAGCCGTCGAACTAAGCAACTGGCCTTTGCAAGTTGCGGATAGATATAGCTTTGACGCGATAAATAGTTTTTTGTTTAGAAATTGTAACAAGGGAACCGATAACGATAGAAGTTCGCTCCCTTTGCGTGCGGAACTTTCCTCTGTGAGTGGGATGGAGACTATAAAATCGCTCCAAATTGTTGGTGTAGTTAGGATTTAATTCTGGAAGTCAAGGCTCAACAATAGTAGTTTTCTTTAGGTATATGTAGGAGGCTAAGTTTTAGCTGACTCTTGAAGTTCTCCGAGAAGATCCTAAAACATAGTATCCTTTGAAAAGTTAAGCAAAAGTTTGAAAAATAAATGTATTTTAAATAGATATTGTTGGGTAATCACCCCACATAAATACGCCTGTGTTATTATCATAACACAGATGCTTGACAAAAACATTTTCTGAAAAAAATACCATAGAGCTGGTCTGATGATGGTGGTGGCCATACGAACATGTAAACTACGCAACGTAACCCTCTCGTGTTTAGGCTTGTTACATTGGTATGGATTGACAAGTACTATACAACAAGATAGTTTTCAAGGTCTTATGATGAAGCCGTAAAGTGACTAATGAAACCACCCAACTACTTAATATAACCCTTTACCAATTCAGTACTTTACACCCGGATGGTGTTTAAGGTCTGGTGATGGAGCTGGAAGGAAGCCATAGGAACTCTTCAAGCAAACAAAATATCTTTGTTGTGTTTTTGCTATAAAAGTTTGTTTTTAAAAGGGTCTTTATAAATCACCTTCGTAATCTACCACGGAATCCGGGCGCGGCCTTCACTACACTGGGAAAATCCGGCTAAGAACTCAGCTGGATTCTTTTTAATTATCTAATTCTCCTTTTTATGTTTCTGTCATAATGTCGAATAAATACGATATCATTTTACAAAATCAAGTTTCCGATCTCAAGTGCAATGTCTTATTTGGCTTAGAAATAAGACTAATGATAAATTAAAATTTTTGAAAAGTGAAATTTTAAAGGTTCCTCCAGCAGCACTCGTTCACGACTATGACTACTTGAGTATTATTACCTCCATCGATCATATTGGAGGAAAGGAAGATATCCACATAGGCTTTTTAGTGAGTATAATCATTACAGGCATTATTTAAAAAAGAAAATAGCCCTAATCGAGGAATCATTGATATGTCGTGGGTCCGTTCACAAACTTAAAGAACACTTAGACCGAAACAAATGTTTGTGGGTCACACAAAGATTTGTCCCATGTGGAAATCGAACCTGCGACTACACAATCCAGTAGGCAGCGACTCAAGCTTTTAACCACTGGACTAAGCCGTTATTTTAAGTATCCATTGTTGAAAATAAACAAAAATCATTGGAGGGAGACGAAATCAGTGGTTACATTTTCTTTTCCTGTATAAACAGTCTGAAACCCAAACTCAAAATGTTTTTATTAAATTACCCTTACAAACCCCTTCTGAGAATAATGTGCGTAGAATTTTTAATTCTGTTAATTTAATTTTATTTTCGTGCATGCCTAACTTGCCCTATTTATTGCCCACTAAATTAATGGTAATTACAGTCATTTGGATTTGCATTTATGACATTTACCCAACCTTCAAGAATTTTATTTAATTTATTTTATTTTATTTGGGATAACAAACAGCTACGTAATAGCGCATACTATATATCAGACTTATAACAAATAAGTAATTACACAGCCAACACCATTATCCACTAAATATACTTATAAGGTTAAGGCACAGATACTACACATAAAGAAAACAAATTAATAAATGTAAGTAGCACATACGCCTTTGTAAAGTACGTAGTAATTAAGGTTGATACTATCAATAACGTACCAATGTGCTTTAGGATAACAAGATGAAAAGAAAAAACAACAGTACAGGTTAAAATAAGTGAGAAATATGAAATAGCATTTAGACATCTATCTTTGACAATTTGTTTATAACAGCATTTCTGAAGTGATTCATTGAAGTGATTTATTCAAGAATATTATTCTAACGATTTTTTTGCGCCTCAAATAGCTTTAGGGTCCGAAAAGTTCCAACTGGAGATTCAAAATCGTTTCGACCTGCTGGAAACCGAAGGCAATGTTGATGAGAAAACCGACACAGTGGTCAAAACGCTACAGGATGTGTCTCAAAGGGTGTTTCCCGGCAAAAGCGGTAACGGAGAGTCTAAACTCTCGCTCGAGACTCTCGAACTTATGAGGCAGAGACGGGAAATGTCATCCACGCAGGCGTCTTCGCCGGATGGGAGGAACCTCAACCGGAAGATCCGGAAGCTGGTGCGACGTGACCTCCGATGTTCCAACACCCGCACCATCGCGGCTGCGATTGAACAGAACAGAGGCACCAAAGTCTTCGCTCGCCAGCTAGGTAGATTCCATCTGACGAAACTTAATACAGCGGATGGCAAAACCGTGACCTCCAAGTTCGAGATACTCGAGGAAATCGAAAGTTTCTACAAAGACCTGTACGCATCACGGATGGCTAAACCCTCGAGATCCAGCGCTGACGACCACAGAGCACCACTAGCACGCCACGATACGGAAGACATCCCTGATGTCAACCAGGACGAGGTCAGAGTGGCTCTCGAGCAGCTCAAAAATAACAAGTCGCCAGGCGATGACGGAATCACCACTGAGCTCTTAAAAGCAGGCGGGACTCCAATCCTGAAAAAGCTAGCGAGTTTCCTTAATTTTGTCATCCACCAGGGCTTAACACCTCAAGCGTGGAGCGGGAGTGTGGTGGTTCTGTTCTTCAAAAAAGGTGACAAAACCTTGCTGAAGAACTACAGACCCATCTCACTCCTGAGCCACGTCTACAAGTTGTTCTCGAGAGTACTCACAAACCGCCTCGCCAGAAGACTTGACGAGTTCCAGCCACCGGAACAAGCCGGGTTTCAAAAAGGCTACAGTACCGTAGACCACATCCATACTGTTCGGCAGATTGTACAGAAGACCGAAGAGTACAATCAGCCGCTGTGTATGGCTTTCGTGGACTACGAGAAAGCCTTTGACTCCATCGAAACCTGGGCAGTTTTGGATGCTCTGCAGCGATGTGGCATCGATTGGCGCTATAGCGAGGTGTTGAGATGTCTGTATGATACCGCCACAATGACCGTCCAGCTCCAGGACCAAAAGACTAACCCGATCGAGCTGCATCGAGGGGTAAGACAGGGGGATGTAATATCCCCCAAGCTCTTCACCAATGCACTTGAAGACGTCTTCAAGACGTTGGACTGGACTGGGCGGGGCATTAACATCAACGGCGAATACATCTCACACCTTCGGTTTGCCGATGATATCGTCATCGTGGCAGAGTCACTGGAACAGTTAAGCGAAATGCTGCATAGCCTAAATGGAGCCTCTCGAGGTGTCGGTCTCGGCATGAACTTGGATAAAACCAAGATCATGTTTAATGAGCATGTCACGCCGGGACCGATCTACGTCGATGGTTCGATGCTCGAAGTTGTTCGGGAGTATGTCTACCTTGGACAAGTTGTCCAATTTGGTAGGAACAACTTCGAGAAAGAAATCAACCGCAGGATCCAATTGGGTTGGGCAGCATTTGGCAAACTACGTCACGTTTTCGCTTCGCCTATACCGCAATGCCTGAAGACTAAAGTCTTTAACCAATGCGTTCTACCTGTTCTGACTTACGGGGCCGAGACGTGGACACTCACAGTGGGACTAGTCCACAAATTCAAAGTCGCACAGCGGGCTATGGAGCGAGTTATGCTCGGCGTCTCTTTGAAGGATAAAATTCGTAACGAGGTAATCCGACAAAGAACCAAAGTTACCGACGTAGCTCGCAGACTCAGTAAGCTAAAGTGGCAATGGGCTGGTCACATCTGCAGAAGGACCGACGGCCGATGGAGCAAGCGTGTCCTAGAGTGGAGACCGCGACTTGGTAAGCGTAAGGTAGGACGGCCCCCAGCTGGATGGACCGACGACCTCAAAAAGGTCGCTGGGACAGACTGGATGCGGAAGGCGGAGGACCGTGTGCAATGGCGCGTGTTAGGAGAGGCCTATGTCCAGCAGTGGACTACGATAGGCTGATTGATTGATTGATTGATTGATTTTTTTGCATTCCACTTTTTTCAATAACATATTGAACCTCACAAACAATAGGGTATCCGCAAAAACAGTGTTTTTAAGAGTAAGTTTAGCGTTTTGAAAGTATGACAATGCGTACCTCCTAAACCAAGACTTTAAATTTCCTCATGTATATATACATATATGATAGTACATTATTCTACCTTTTTTAGTAAGTTTAGTGCATATTTTTAATTTTATTAGTATTTTTATACGGTCGGGTCAAGATAATACTGTATAAGCAGTTCATATTGCATAGTCGAAATAATACTGTACAATAATGTACATACAAGAAACGAACCTGTCGTAACTTGAATTAATACGAGTGACGTCTACCGTCGCTGAGCAGCAACTGAGGCAATTCAAATGCATCCGTCTTGATTGCTGCGTGAATGACACAAGTGAACGGTCAAAAAAGAAATTTGTTGTCATAAAATTGACCAAATTGTATGTAAAAAATCTATTTTTCGAAATGTTCAAAAATTTGCCATTTTTTGAGTTAATCCCCTTTTGTTTGTGGCGTACGATATTATGTCAAAAAGCAATTTTTCGAAGAAAACAATCCAGTACGAGTCTGGAGTCTAGCATTGTGCCCGGTAAAATGGCAATAGGCTCCCCCCTATTACAAGGGTCCTAACACCGTAGGCAAAAATTGGATGTACACATTACACCTCTGTCACTCGCGCTTGGAGAATATATACCTAACAGTGTTTAATTATTTTATTTTCAAAGCAAAGATCTCCTTCTTCTTGTCAGCCACTACTATTTTCTCCTTATCGGCGTAAATAAAACTCGTGCTATCGATTAGGTCCACTACGATGGCGCTAAAAAGATACGAAGACGTTCTTACTTTACGTAACCATCCGTTTAGGAGTCAAGGCCAGTTTAGAAACTTAGATAATCTTGATTCACGTTTTAAATTAGATTCCACGTTGCTTAGGTTTAATGGAATAAGTGGAAATTCGAGTTAGTAAAGAGCTTTTTAAATGCTTATCTATTTTATCACAGCCCTACGAAATTTTCGAAGGCAGCGTTAGTAGCGCAAATGTACACACCCCTCATTTATATTTACATCCGACGTCAGTAAAAATGTGCTTTTTCTATCAAAATAGTCGCAAGCCGGAATCTGGAAATATGACCGGTACACACAGGTACACAGAATTCCTACAGGTTTTACTAACTTCTTGTCTTTTCTAATATCGTAGTTCGTAGTATAGGTCTATAACGATTTCAGGGTGGGTTTGTAAAAATAAACACCGTCACGCCTGTATTCCCCAAGCGAGAGTGGCAGAAGTGTACGGTGTACACCCACTATTCGCCGACAATGTTAGGTCCCATGTAATATATTGGCCGGGAATTTTTCATTAGAAAAACTATATTTGTCCTACCCAGGAGTTAAACCAAAGAACTCGTGAGCACAAAGCACATTATTCGCCACTAGACCAACGAGGCAGTGGGCTTGTAATGTTTAAAAGAAATATTATTACCAAGTTATATTTACCATGTTTACAATGAAACAATAAAATGGCCAACTTATTCAGCTTTTACAAAAACCACCGTATTGTACAAAAATATATTTATATCCGTAATATTCGGGATGCCGCCGCGTCGATCCACGACTGACCTTGGAACGGAGATAAGCAATAATGTGTCAGTCGGTAAAACATTGCAATGTTAACTTGAAATTTAATGCTCGGCTTTAGAGTTTTATTTCGAATATCACGTTGAAGGCGTTGACATGTTTTAGCTTATTTCTACCCCTTTGTGCCACGAAGGCCGGCTTTATACCTTCGGGGTTGGCTCCGTTATTCTATTGAATCGTTATGTCCTACGCTACCCTATTTTGTATCCCTCTCCGGAGTAGTATGTCTCGCTATGCTTGCAGGCGATGCGGACCGTAACTTTTGGCCAATCTGATAGTTCCCAAATATTTTAATATTTTTGATATTACTGCGGTTGATGTTATTATCTATGCTATTTCTTCAGCATTCCTGCACCCAAAAATATTCCTGAGTCGTAGGTGTTTTTACAAACAATCATTTGGTATGCACAAACATCCTAAGCAACGTAAACATTTCTTCCTTTGTCCCGGGACGCGATTTCACATGTTTTCACAACCTACGGGTTAATTCATATTACATATATACTTTGGGACATTTTGCCAGAGTATGGTATAGATGGCACTCTGTTGCGAGCCGTCCAGTCCACTTATGTGGACTGCAAGGCATGCGTACGGGTGGGTGGTAACAGGTCACCCTGGTTTGACGTTAAAATCGGCGTCAAGCAGGGTTGCGTGTTGTCCGCTAGACTGTTTATAATATATCTGGACAAAAGTCTTCAAAGACTGAAAGCGATGAATGAAGGTGTACAAATGGGTGACTTAGTGGTAAACCATCTACTTTATGCAGATGACGCGGTTTTAATAGCGCCAACAGCCACTGATCTGCAAACACTAGTCACAGTTATGAAAGACGACTGCATGATCAATGGCTTACACTTGAATGTGAAGAAAACCAAGATTATGGTTTTTGAAAGGGAAGAAACCAGAACGAATGTAAGGATTGTGGTTGGTAACGATGTGCTGGAGCAAGTGAATGAGTTTGTATATCTTGGATGCGCCTTCAGTAAGGATGGGAAATACACCGCTGACATAGAGAGAAGAGTGAGTGCAGGGAACAGAGTGAATGGTGCGATGGGAAAGCTACTCGGGAGCCGGCACTTAAGCCATAAGGCGCAGCTGGCCATACATAACGGAGTTCTTGTCCCAACGCTGTTATATGGTAGCGAGAGCTGGGTATGTAAGAAGGAGAATGAAAGTAGGATAAATGCGGTAGAAATGCGAGCTCTGCGGAAGATGTGCGGAGTGAAGCTGACCGACCGCATTAGCAACAGCATAGTAAGACAGCGAGTAGGTATGAAAGATAGTATCGGTGTAAAGATGAGAAAGGGCATGCTCCGTTGGTTCGGGCATATAGAAAGAATGCCAGAGGAAAGAATGACAAAACAGATATACAATGTGAAAGTGGAAGGATGCAGGTACCGGGGAAGACCTAGACTATCTTACCACGACCAAATAAACCGAGTCTTATCTGATGGAAAAGTCAAGAGTCTCCGTAACCGGCGAGCGTGTATGAGACGAACTAACCAATCGAGTCGCCAAACTAACCAATAGTCGAGGAAGCCAGAGAGGTATGTAAGGAAAGAACCTGTTGGAACTCTGTACTCTCTGCCTACCCCGCAAGGGATCTGGCGTGAGGTTATAGATAGATAGACATATATACTCAAGCCTCTAAGGCACTGGGGGAGGCAGAGACTATATGGTGCCACATACTACGATTCTGACACACCCCTTTAGTTTTATCTACATGCATACATCTCTTCATACATCATACTATATCTGAAACAAGCTGACGTTTTATACAATAGGATATTTCTGTTTAGCATACAAAGTGAGGATACTCACTATCGTTTTTCCGAAAGGATATTTTTAAAAGTTTATTTTAATGAGTTTATATACCTACCTAAAAGGCAGCGCGAGATCGTAGTGCGGTGGGACTGCGGTGTTATCACCAAGGTTAAACAGATGGGTGACAGTTTGTGGGATTCACATTCGAGCGTCTATGTGCTTAGGAAGGCACGTTAAAGTTAAGCCGAGTTAGAAGCCTTATAGGCGGCTTGATAAGTTCCAACAGCAGGTGACCGCAAACCTGCCTTCACCAAGCCGCGCTGGGTCCGCGTGGTGGAGTATAAACTCATCTCTCTCAATTCGATTTGTGAGAGAAGGCCTTTGCCCAGCAGTGGGACAGTATTAAATACCTACTAAAATATGGCTAGACACACCTTCCCTCTACAATGAAATAAACTAAGTAAAAACAAACAAAGATTCTAACAATCTTATTAAAAACAAAGTTATCATTTATGTTGTAGGCTTTGTAAAATAAACGTTCTTAGGCGTACCCTGGTTGAAAAACTTCAGGGATTTCTGCTCTAAGACACAATTAACTCGATATCCTACGTTCCTAAGTTAATTGGTACAACCCACGCGATACCTAGAATGTTACTGGACCACTATTGTTTATATTGAATATCTGTTTCATTTGAGCACCGAAATCGATACGTTGGTAAATCCAGATTAGTTTGGAATAATGCCTAGATCTCATCTCATCTAATCAAACCTTTTACCGTTGGTAAACTCTTTAGACAGTCAGATGTATTGTAAGAACGGTATCTTTTACCAGGTTATTAGTCTAGTTGTAGTTTTATTCTCTATCTCTTCTTCTGCTGGGTAAGAATTGGTTAACCAAGTTACATGCGTTTTGTGTCTATTCTCTTACTGCAATGGAAAGCGTATTATGCTGAACACGTCAATTTAAAAAAAAGTGATTTCTATTTCCGCGAATGACTACAAATTACATTTAGCTACTAGCTCTGTTGTGTTAGACAACTTCTGTAGGTCCGCGACATCATCACCTATGACTGAACAGTACTTGTTTACTTTTGTAGAAGTACCCCACATTGGTTTTTCAAATTAGACTGTAAACCTTTTCTATCAAAATGTTACTGTATTCGGCAGAAACGCACCGAATTTATTTTATTTTATTTATTATATATATTTTATTTTACCTGCAAATCCATTCTTCACATCCTGTTTCCCGTATAAACAAGCAGCAAATACGTAAATAATTAACTTTCGTTGACAATCACCGAGCTGTCCTGACTATATGCCGCTAATTTGTTATGCTAATGACACTTGCTGCCTGCGACGGTGATGGATTAGCCTGTTTCTCTTCGCATTAATGCCAGGACCGAAGGATATGCGTTAAAAAAGACCAATAACAGTGTATGCAAAAGTTCGGCGCTCCGCCGACGTAAAATATTAGGTTATTGAAATTTTCCAGTCCCGTGGAGCGCTGCAGACAAGACTGCTAACGTGGCATTTTCTTTACTAGCGGAGATAGCGTTTTACTCTACGTAAAGTTTTCTTCATAGAAATGAGTAGAACTGAATAGGTTTAGGTAAGATGCAGCGGTATATATTAAATTTTCTTTATTAAATGTAAAGTTTTTACGCTTTGACGTTCTTCTGATTTTCTATAATATTCTGTATTCTCTCGCTTTAATCATATTACAATTTGGGGCCACTGTCATCTTTTTTGTTTGTATGTTTTTGATTTTAACCAGCTCATTAGTTTGGCGCAAGAAAGTTTATAAGCATACCACTTTCTGAGTAGTTCTATTATCAACTTTTTAGTGACGAAATGCTTGCGTGTTAATGCATTATCAAAACTTCTTGACTATGCATATTCCTAGATGCGTCTTAGCACACAATCAAAACTTGTTGTTTTCGCACTTATTCATTTGATGAATGAACACAACCGGTACAATAATATCATTATCAAAACACTTATCTACTGCTACGTGCAAGTTCAGCGGTCATATTGAAACTTTAGCAGTTACGGCGACAGAATTGTCCCGCGAGAAAATTGGACGGCGTCCGAGGCGCAAGCGGCCAGATTTAAATCTATGTAATTACTTAGTGCGACGAAGCAAGCTGTCGAACTAAGCAACTGACCTTTGCAAGTTGCGGATAGATATAGAGCTTTGACGCGATAAAGTGTTTTTTGTTTGGAAGTTGTAACAAGGGAACCGAAAACGATAGAAGTTCACTCCCTTTGCGTGCGGAACTTTCCTCTGTGAGTGGGACGGAGACTACAAAATGTCTCCAAATTATTGGTGTAGTTAGGATTTAGTTTTGGACGTCCTGGCTAAACAATAGTAGTTTTCCTTCGCTATATGTAGGAGGGTAAGTTTTGGCTGACTCTTGAAGTTTTCCGAGAAGAGCCTAAATCATAGTATGTTTTGAAAAGTTAAGCAAAAGTTTGAAAAAAGTTTGTTGTATGGTAATTATGATACGCCTTGTGCCACATAAATACGCCTTTGTTGTTATCGGATGCTTGAGAAGAATATTTTCTAGCAAAACTGAAAACGTCCGTATTAACGTGGTTATCAAGAAACAAAAATATATAAATTTAAAAAATCTCCATACGTTACAATGTGGCACAGAGAATTTTAACATCAAAGAGTTACTTCAACTGTTGTGTAGGAAGATGTGTATCAAAATAAGCGAGGAATGGGAGAAGACGGTTATTGTAAAATAGTTCTTATGATTTTTATAGCTTGTCAACTATGAGGTGATTATGACAGTTTTAGTTGTATATAATATGGTACCATGGAGCTGGTCTGATGATGGAGGTAGCCATAGGAACATGTAAACTACACAACGTAACTCTCTCGTAGTTACATTGGTATTGAAAAATACTATACAGCCGGATAGTGTTTTAGGTCTGACGATGAAGCCGAAAAGTGGCCATTGAAACCACCCAAGTACACAAAATAAACTCGTCGTGTTTTTGCTTCTTAGATTTGTGTTTCGTCTCGTTACTTTACACCTGGATGGTGTTAAAGGTCTGATGATGGAGCTAGAAGGAAGCCATTCCTATGGCTTCCTCCTCAAGCAAACAAAATATCTTTGTTGTGTTTTTGCTATCAAAGTTTGTATTTAAAAGAGTCTATTTCGGCTTATAATCTACCACGGCATCCGAACGCGGCCCCTATTACACTGAGAAAATATTTATTTATTCATTTATTTATTCAAACCTAGCACTATCTTTACAGGTTTCCCCAATACAATAATTGTATTACCAAACAATAATGTTGCATTTCTAAATTATAAGAAATAACAATTAAAACTAATAAACAAAATGTACATAGGTATTTGTATATAAAAAAAAATCTTCTAGGTAGGCTTACCTATAACATGAAGTATATATAATAACTTTGTAGATTCACCCAGAGCACAATAAAATAAATCTATATCATTGGCAATGAGATTAAGAGTGCGAAGCGCGCGTGTCAACGGCGCCTGTGCCAGTAGGTTGGTGCGCGCGCATGGCTCCGCTAGCAGCTTCGGTCGGCGCCGCCGCCACGCATATGTGTCCGGCACGAATAGACCTATCTTCGCCAGTATATCCGGGTTATGCACCTTCCCTCTCATGATTTTAAAAACATACAGCGTAAGTGCAAGTTCTCTCCTGACTCTTAGTTCGTTATATCCTACCATGCCTAGTATAAACAAGTTGGGGTACATTAATGGGTAAAACGGATAAACTCCATACAGCCTCATGTACAGGTACCTAATGAACTTATTTTGTACTCTCTCCAACATACTACAAGGCTGTATTTTGCTTCATGCGGAGACCAGATGACAGCATGACCTTCCAATTGGCTTCTAACCAATGCATTGTACAAGGTAGCTTTAATATTTGTAAATCCCCGAACCATACGTAAAGTAAAACCTAGATTCCTATATGCTTTTTTGCATATACTAGTAATATGATCACGGAACGTTAGTCCGCTGGTTAAATGCACCCCCAATCTCTCACCTCTGTTGCCCTCTCAATAACCACTCCGTCGATTTTATAATCATATTTAACGGGATTTCTAGCCCTAGAGAAAGTGATTGTGATGCATTTAGTGGTATTGAACTGTAATTGGTTCTGCTTGCTCCAGGTTAAGATGTTGTCTATGTCTCTCTGGAGCCTTGCGCAGTCTTGAATGTTCCGCACCGGTAGGGACAGCTTAAGATTATTATATATATGTAGTAGCGGTTCAGCTAAACTTGATCTGCAGTCCCTACATACGTAAGGCGGTATACCGTCCGGTCCCGCACTCTTCTTTCGTTTAAGCTGTTTAAGCGCATGCTGTATATCTTTCAAATTCAGTCGATCAAAGTTGACTCGAGCTGCGACCTTCTCTCCACCTGCTTCCCGTACCGCTGTACTCACATCCAACATCGGTCGCTGTGTACTGTACACTGAATATAAATAATCAGCAAATTCCTTCGCACATTGATCTGCAGACAATACTGTACCACAAATCCGGCTAAAAACTCAGTGGGCTTCTTTTTAATTATCTAATTCTCTTTTCTATGTTTATGTCATCATGTTGTATAAATGGAGTGTGGAGGAAGCCAGAGAGGCCTGTAAGGAAAGAACCTGTTGGAACTTTGTACTCTCTGCCTACCCTGCGAGGAGGCTGGCGTGATGATATAAATAGGTAGATAGATTTTGTATAAATACGATATTATTTTAAAAAAATAATCCAATCTCCAGTGCGATACTTGGCATTGATATAATACTAATGATAATTTTTAATTTTGCAAAGTAATATTCTAATAAATAGGTTCCTGGGCAGATTAATCTACACAAGCGGAACCCCCTTGCGAGTATGACTGCTTGAGTAGCCATTACCTCCATCGATCATATTGGAGGAAAGGAAGTGATACATAGACTGTTTAGTGAACACAATCAAAATAGGCATCCTTTAGTTAAAACAAAACGTTGATCCACCTTTAGAATTAATTCTGTGTCAGGCACCCGCCTTTACAAACATGAAATTCACATACACAAACACCTAGACCGAAACAATTATTTGTGGGTCACACAAAGATTTGTCCCATGTGGGAATCGAACCCGCGACTACTTAATCCAGTGGGCAGGGCGACTCAAGTTCTAAACCACTGGGCCAAGCCGTCCATCAAATTTTAAGTATCCATTGTTGAAAATAAACAGAAGCATTGGAGAGTGACGCAATCAGTCGTTACCTTTCCTTTTCCTGTAAGAACAGTCTGAAATCCAAACTCAAAATGTTATTATTAAATTACCCTTATAAAACTCTTCTGAGGAAAATGCGCGTTGAATTTTGAAACCTGTTAATTTTTATATTTTTTTCGTTCAGGCCTTACTTGCCGTATTTATTGCCCACTAATGGCCGGCTACAATATTCAACTCAAGGATAGATTTGCTTACCGTCGGTAGAATTTTGACAGATTTTCCATACAAAATATGTCAAAATTCTATCCGTAGTAACTTAACCTAACTTAAATTAATACGTCTACCATTGCTGAGCAGCGACTGAGGCAACTCAAATTCGTCCGTCTTGATTGCTGCGTAAATGACAGGAGTGAACGGTCAAAAAAGAAATTTGATGTCATATCTCGAAAACTATTATTAATAAAAAAAGATTTTTCGAGACGATAAAAAAACAATTTTGTCATTTTTTGAGATATGCAATCCCGTTTTGTTTCTGGTGTGCATTAATATGTTAAAATGCAATTTTCCGATATAAAACAACCAGTACCAGTCTGGAGTCTAGCATTGTGCCCGGTATAATGCCAATAGGCTCTCCACCTATTACATGGGGCCTAACACCGTCGGCGAAAAGTGTATATACACAGTACATCTCTGCCCCTCGCGTTCGGAAAATATAGAGCTGATGGTGTTAATTTATTTTATTTACAAAGCAAAGGTCTTCTTCTTCTTTAATTAAGTCCTATCCTTGACCAGTGATTGCTATTCAGACCGATTCCACATTAAGCTCCAAAAATGTAAATAAAGCACCTTCACACCTATATTACTCAAAAGAGAGAGAATGGCTGAAATGTATTGTGTGCATCCACATATATCCAACGAAATTACACCCAATTTTATCAGAAGCCTAGTTTATTTTCATTCCAGACTCCGATCTGAGACCCAGTTGCGCAATTCCAGACTCCGGACTAATCTATACTAAGATAACAAGGAGATTGGCTTGTTTGTAATGGATAAATTCTGAAACACTGAATCGATTTTAATAATTCTTTCACTATTAGAAACCCAGGCATGCTCCTCTGTCTTTTCGAAAGCATGTGCGTATTAAAAATTAATTATCACTTGCTTTAACGGTGAAGGAAAACATTGTGAGGAAACCTGCATGCCTAAGAGTTTCTCGAAGGTGTGTGAAGTTCGCCAACCCGCACTGGGCCAGCGTGGTGGACTATGGCCTGAGCCCTCTCAGTTTGAGAGGAGGCCCGTGCCCAACAGTGGGACAGTTTCTTAACAGGGCTAATATTATATTATTTTATTAGAAAGCTACCTTATCCAGAATTAACATAGGCTATGTAACATAAAGCCGGTAGGCGGCGCTGTTGAATACTGGGCAAGTAGTCGCGGGAAACTGCTAGTACTTAATAAGATTTTTATTTATAGAAAATGCACGCTTTGCCTAACCTAGGTTTTAAAAGAACATTGAAAGTTGGTCACGGTCACTACTATTTTCTCCGTATCAGCGTAAATAAAACTCGCGATATCTTTTAGGTCTACTGCAGTGGCGCTAAAAAGACACGACATCGTACTTTATGTAGCCACCTATTTAGGCGTCAAGGTCAGTTTAGATAAACATCATCTGTAATGGATTTAGATTTTAAATTATATTCTACGTAGCTTAGGTTTAATGAATTAATTGTAAATTCGGGTTAGTAAAGAGCTTTTCAAATGCTTATCTGTTTTATCACAGCCCTATGAAATTTTCGAAGGCAGCGATAGTATGGCAAATATACACATTCCTCATTTATATTTACATCCCAGGTCATTGAAAATGTGATTTTTCTATAAAATAAATAATTACAGTCCGGAATCTGGAATTAAGACCGGTATATTGGCAACTCCGTATTTCATTAGAACCTATCATCGTCGGCTGTAAATGAGAGTACCTACACACATTACACCTCTGCCATCCTGCTTAAGGATACCTGGCATGCTGGTGTTTATACACGGTGTAATTTTAGTCGTACTGGAGCAAAAGCCCAGGTGATGTATCCAATGCATACTCTTTACTGAAACAAAAAAAATAAAACAAAACACTCAATAAAAAAATCTCCATAATAATACTTATTTAGTGCATTAAAAATACCTATACCAAGCGCAAAAAGACATTGAGGGGCGGCGCGGCTCGTCAACTGGCCGGTAGATTCCTTCGGTGTTCCGGATTTTCACCCTAGCTATAATAATTCAGATAGGCCAGTAGGTAGATATTACTTATTGAAGTGTTCTTTTTATTTTTTTTTTGTTACCATTGAACAGTAAGCATTAGTTGAGCTTTCGCTCCAGCACGACGAAAATGACACCGTGTATATTAAAACATCTTTACACCAAAAAGCACTTTTTAGCCTAGAATTTCAATATAGGAAAATATCAAAATTCCAAAAAAAAAGATTCTTCTTCAATATGCTCTTTGAAGCATTTTATTATTTTAAACGACTTACTATTTTATATGACCGGACCGCAATAAATTCAAATTCGTTGTAGCAACACTGCGTATCACAGTATTGATGTAAGTGGGCGAACCCTTTCCACAAATAAAATCGCCTCGGGTATCGTATCTACCGAAAACGCGCGCTAAAGCAACATCTTTATTACCCGCAGACACCTTTCACTGTAACGTTATTCATATTTTATGAAAATACACCTTTTTTATTATGTTTTACTTATGCAGTTGAAAGTTTCAGCATTGGAAGTTACGTGTGGGTTGTAAGAATAGGAGATACATACATTGTAGTAGGTATTCATAATAATACATTTGAGAAATTAAAATCAAGTTTTTCTTTGTTGGTATCGAAAAATCAAATTAAATAAAATTTACACCGTCAAGCTTATATTCACCAAGCGAGGGTGGCAGAGGTGTATTATGTACACCCGGTCACACAGAGGGCGGTCCATACGCCGGGCACGATTCCAAGTTTCAGACTGATAACGGAAATTATTTGATCCAGGACCTCCTGATCGCAAAGTAAATTATTAGCTACAAGACCAACGAGGTAGTCTGTGCCTTGATTTATATCTTACTATTATACTGTGTCCTTCGTTCTCGATATAAACTATATTAGCAGCTCTCTCGAGTCGCTTGGCAACCGCGCGTCATTTAGATACTTCAAAAGTCAACGCCGCCTCTATGGTATCTGTGGACATAACCTCTGGAACCATTCTTTTGAAAGCGCGGCAGCCGATGCTTTGTAATAAAGTTTTGGTCGACATTTAATTTAATAATTTTGTTATGGCACTGAAATTATATAACAAAAAGGTTGTAATATACTCAAGTGACCGTGTGAAATAAATTTAAAACATCGTATAGGCAAATTTAGAAAACTTTACGTCCTGGCAAAGGAGTACATTCTAAAAAGATCAACCGATAGTTGTTTATGTGTGGTGTTTTCAGCTTAACTTGTTTATTTATATAATATCTAATATTTGGAGACGTGAGTTTCGTCATATTAAAATTTGGGAAAGCTTCGTCGCCCGAAAAGTAAACTTATGAAGTCTATGTCCCTATTCGTGTACAAACAGTTTAACACGAAATATACCTGAAAACGATTATTAACCTATATATATATATATCTATAAACTGGCAATATTATACCTCCAATAAGAGAAATTAGGGGGACGTTCATCAATTATGATGATTGTTAAGGATCGATGGCATTTTAAGGACACGGGTAATGTACGAGATACATCGACGTGATCCGCAAGACTTGGGGCCCATACGAGATATGTGCTGAAGGTCATACTACTCATAGGTTTCATCCATGAGGTGTTACTGTGCAGTTCACATTTCTACAATGGTAAGAATCAAAAATGTTACCTAAAATACATACCTTAAACATGCCTAACACAGTAAATACAAAGACTATTGCTATAAACTATAAGCAATTTGTCATATTATATCTCCAAAAGGAGACTTACTGAAAGGGTAATTAAAGTGACATTGTTTATGTATAACAATACATTATTAATAACAAAAGTCACTCCTTTGCAGAAAGATAGTGTTTTTATTGATTTCATTATTAGACATACTTGTATAATAATACTGAAATAGCCCAAACTGGAGCTTATTACACAAAGAATTGTGCAAAATTATGAGTACTTGTATTAAAAAGTTAAATCCAGCAATACTTATTCCTGAACAGGGTTTATAACCAAATAAGCCAAAGTAATATACTAATGGCAATGCCTGTTGTAACTGACAAGCAACAGGACTGTAGATACATTCCAAATATAATATCTTATCCTACGGATGCTGCGGCAGGCAGGTTGTGGGATAATTTGTGTTATGCACAAAGATACTTAAAAGATAATATAAAATACCTGGTCTATCCAGTTAACATAAAACTAATAATTATCTATCAATATTATCAACCCAGGCTCTTTGCAGGGTAGCCAGAAAAGATAAATCCTAACAAGTTAGTCATGAAACCTTTATTGAGATAAGAACCTTTAAGGTCGGTTGTAACCAATATAGAACAACAATCCTCATCCTGGGTGTGAAAATATTAAGTCACAGTGTACCTATCAGTTCACCAAAAACAACATCACGTTGGACATTGGAAATCTCCTACCAAAGAAAGTGAGGTACAAAAAGCATGATAGGCATTTTACACAAGGACTTGGTTTTTAAGTTGCTGAAAAATTCAGAAAAACAATCAGGAATACAACATGGGTTTTACAAAGAAACCATAATATTGGAGGCTAAGGGTATTCACTGACTTTGGTATGTATCTATGACACTAATAATGCCTTCAACGACAAACATAATTTTATTGGTTTTGTGCAAGTACTTGCACTTCAGACAAGTGAATCTTGTCCTACATATGTTTAGCATTATGTATAGAAACATTATTATTAGAAACACTATTGTTTAATAATTGACATATATAAAAAAAAAACAATAAAACAAAATCTTAATGCTAGCAGTAGACCTTACAGTCATAATAAATATACTAATAAAATATTTATTAGTACCTATTCAGTTTTCTATCATGTAATGAGTTCAATGGTTGTAGGTTTTTGATTATTTCCTGCATCAATTATAGTGTACTTAATAATATTAGTAATTTGAGGCACACACAATGGAAAGCTATACATCAATTCATCATTGGGAGAATTAGATGGTTTTACTGTATTTTTGTTTGATCATATGATAATCAATAAATAATATGTAATTAAATAAGATTATTCAAGAAATTAATAACTATAAAAAATAGTTTTGTAAATAGTTTGGAATGTGTACAGTTATTTTGAACACTAGCGATGTTTCTGGTATAGTTATGATAACACAAGCACAAACGGCTACCATTAAAGTAACAAGTTGGTTTTAGAGCACTATATATGTTGTAATTCATTTAAAGGTGTTTCAGTAAAAAATATTGGATTAAGATATCATACAAAAATTTGCAATTTTGGTATTGTTATATTTAAACTATTACATCCACATGTTACATGTATCTTATAAATAGGTCATGCAAATGACTTGATAATAATATCCATTTGAAAATTTAATGACATTATGTTGACATGCTACGGTGGATGAAATATTGAGTTACAGTATTTGAAAGTATGGCTTATCTTAAACAAGAATAATCAAAAGTATATTCTTATCACAGGTATGATAAATATTATGTAGTATCAGCAATAATCTAAGTTCTAAGGAACTTGATATTCATCATCATCATCATTTCAGCCTATACTTGTCCACTGCTGAACATAGGCCTCCCCAATCGCTTTCCAGCGTAACCGGTCCGATGCCACCTGCATCCAACGATTTCCTGCGATTTTCACAAGATCGTCGGTCCATCTGGCAGGCGGTCGTCCTACGCTGCGCTTGCCAATACGTGGTCTCCACTCTAGAATCTTTCTGCCCCAACGCCCGTCCGATCTTCGCGCTATGTGGCCAGCCCATTGCCACTTCAGCATGCTAATCCTGAGGGCTATGTCGGTGACCTTGGTTCTTCTACGAATCTCCTCATTCCTGATTCGATCACGTAGAGAAACGCCGAGCATAGCTCTTTCCATAGCTCGCTGAGCAACCTTGAGCTTTTTTATGAGACCTATTGTAAGAGACCACGTCTCTGATCCATATGTCATCACTGGTAACACACGTAACTTGATATTATTTATTTATTATTAATGGGGGATACATAATAATAAGTTGAGTAGCACTCGATTCTCACGGTTGGACATCTAGAACTAACTAGAAAGTTACGCATTGCAAATTTTTTTTTTTTACTTATAAATACAGTCACATACAAAGAAGCAAAGGAAGTGTGGTATGAAATGAAAATTTCATGGTATGAAATAATTCAGTTATGAATAGGATTCCCAATATGATACAGTTGTAACCCGTGGTTCGGTTTAGTCGACTGTAACTTATTCGCTTCTTAAGTTATTACTAAATTAGGAGTGTATTTTTTCATCAGTAATGTAATTGGTTTAGGTGTGGCCCGATCGTATTGCCAAAACGAATGTTCGCGGGCGTTATTGCGCAGAAACGAATCGTTAAGTAATACATAAAGATTTATGTAGCCAAGGATTTATTTGTCGGCGCACACTCAGAACATGGAAATGATTCCGGGATAGTTTCGAAATTTAAATTGAATTAATAATAGTGGTATAGTAATAACACTGGGGTAGGTTATTTTTGTTTACCACGCATTAGTACTGCCCTTCGTTCCAGACTCTAAAATTGAGGGCGAGATTATATAGGTAAAGTACATAGCCTTATGTGAGGAATATCTCCAGATAAGATGTGTGTGTGAGTGATGTACGCTGATGGCCTTTACAGCTTCACCGGACTTACTTCCATATAAGCTCATTAGTACAAAGGCCTCTAGTACAAAAAATGTTAAATTTTGATATATGTACATCTTTAAAGATTAAAAATATAACTAACATTAAATATAGCAGAATGTTAATATAAAAAAAAAACATAAATTAAATATGTAACGACAGCAAAAACATTCTTATAATCACCAAATTAATTCGTAGCCTTTGTTTGGTACTGTACTCAAAAAGAGATCATTTGACAAAAAAAGAAAAAAGAACCACATGCCTGTTGGAAAACACATTAGTGGGGAAATAGGTTTCCCTGTTATATTTGTATCATATTGTTATAGATTGGGTACTCACAGACTTTGTTTTCAGGTCTAGTACACAGTAAGGGTTTCTAGCTATCTATCTATCTCTATCCATATTATGACGCCAGATCTCTTGCGGGATGGGCAGAGAGTGCAAGGTTCCGACGGGTTCTTTTCTTGCATGCCTGCCCGGCTTTCTTCACTCTCATAGTTCGTCTCATAATGGTTGTCAATGATACAAGAATTATTATAAAGGATTTAAGTTTATATAAACAAAACTCTAGATGGGCAATTCATCAACTCTTGTGAAATAAAACTACTTTACGGATTTTATCGCGGTTTATTTTTTTATTTTTAGTTCCCGACGTTTCGAGTGCTTTGCAGCACCCATGGTCACGGGAGGGACTGAGGTGTTAGACGTCCAATAGGCATAGTTGTTCCGAGGTACCCTCAAACTTCTTTATTATTTTTGTTGTTGTTGGTCCGATCTACGCAGAATGAGCTCACGGTGTCTTGAGGTCTTGCAGTGTTATGCTTGGTTTTGGATTTGATTATATTAATTACCGGATCCCAAGACGATGGAAGCACCCAGCCATCTTCTCTATTGAAATTAGGATGTTTTTTAATTTCAATAGCCTCGCGAACCATCCTTGGTAGGAATCGGTGTTCTTTCACGAGGATTTGTGGTCTATCAAATCTGATGTTATGGCGGGTGCGGTCAAGGACATGTTCACAGACTGCAGACTTCTTTGAGCGACGGTGTTTTAGGTCAGCTATGTGTTCTTTAACCCGAGTTTTTACTGGTCTTTTTGTTTGTCCTATATAAGAGAGACCACACTCACAATCAAGCTTGTAAACTCCTGCATCTTGTAGAGGGATCTGACACTTGACAGATGGTAAAAATTGACTGATCTTCTTCGGCGGCTTAAAAAATGTTTTAATCGAAGCACGCTTCAAGATGTAGCCAATCTTGTCCGTGACTCCTCTCATGTAAGGTAGTACAGCAGGGAGACGCTCAACTGTGGCTGGTTTCACTCGGTCACTGTGACGTTGGCGTGGGATTCGAAGCTTATTGTCGTGCAGGACTTGCTTGACATGTTGAAGCTCGGCAGCCAGATGTTTCTTGTCACAGATCCCTTGTGCTCTCTGAAACAAAGATTTACCCACGGTAGCTAACTGTGTTGGATGGTGGTGAGATTCACCGTTTAAGTACCTATCAGTATGGGTCTTTTTACGATAAACCGTATGGCTTAAGGTGTTGTTGGGGATACGGATTACTAACACATCTAGGAAAGCTAGGGAATTATTTGCCTCCAACTCCATTGTAAACTGAATTTTAGGGTTAATGGAGTTAAGATGATTTAGGAATACATGAATTTTGTCAGATGGTAATATTGTGAAAGTATCATCTACGTACCGCTTGTAGAAACTTGGCTTTACAGGTGAGGTACGAAGGGCTGTCTCCTCAAAGTCTTCCATGAATATATCGGCAACAATGGGAGATACAGGGGAGCCCATCGCCACGCCATCTACTTGCTTGTAGAACTGCTCCTTCCACAATAAGTAGCCAGATGTAAGGCAGTGTCTCAATAGTTCTAAGTATTCCGCTGGCATGTTGTTCTCCGCTAGTTTCCTTTCTACAATTTCGACACAGTCTTGTACAGGTAGGCATGTGAATAGTGACTGGACATCGAAACTGACCATAGTTTCATTGTCAGTAAGATGTAGATTTTTGATCTCACTAACAAAATGGTATGAATCCTTAACATGTGCTCTGGTGTGTCCTTTGAGTGCCGAGAGCACTTTCGCTACGTGCTGAGCCAATCTGTAGGTTGGTGTGTCGATTTGGCTAACGATTGGACGTAGGGGAGCATTCGGTTTATGTATTTTTGGGAGCCCATACAACTGTGGCGGTTTTGCGCACGAAGGTATTAGCGATTTGACGTCCAGATTCAATGTTTCGGAGTACTTCTTTATTAAATCACTCGTTTGTTTTAATATATTGGTGGTTGGGTCTGTCTTGACCTTTTTGTATGTATTTTCATCCGATAAAAGTTCTTGTATTTTGACATTGTAATCTGACGTATCCATAATGACGTATCCATAATGATAAAGGAAATGCTGGACACAATGTTGTCTATGAGTGACTTGTGGACGATAAATCCGACACCACCTTGGGACTGCTGTTCACCCTCCCGGTAGTAAAACAAGTTGCCGGATTTTAAGGTTATCGTGTCCTCGCCCTTTCTTCGGACCTCCGATAAACCAACAATATTCCACCGCAACTTGTTTATCTCTTCTTCCAGCTCAACAAGCTTCTCATCTGTCCTTAACGTGCGGGCATTGTATGTCACCAGGGCCAATTTTCGATGTTGGTGGTAGCCGAATCTCTGCCGGAGATTCTTAGCACCCCTTGTCCTGTCGTTACCATAGCTGCTACCGTGGCCAGGACGAACAGGACCGCCGGGGACTAGGGGCCTGGTTTTATGCTTATCTTCCATTTTAATAAATTGGGGGTGTTTGCCATACTCGCCACGCTTGGCAGGCGGGTTGGCGAGCGCAGTTTTTGATGGTAGAAGTGTTAAGGGAACGCTGCTGCCCATTCCCTAGTTTTCCCTTAGTCGCCTTGTACGACACCCGATGGGATGAGATGGGTTGGTCCTATTCTAAGCCGGGAACCACGCGGCTAGAACTTTTATCGGATGAAAATACATACAAAAAGGTCAAGACAGACCCAACCACCAATATATTAAAACATACGAGTGATTTAATAAAGAAGTACTCCGAAACATTGAATCTGGACGTCAAATCGCTAATACCTTCGTGCGCAAAACCGCCACAGTTGTATGGGCTCCCAAAAATACATAAACCGAATGCTCCCCTACGTCCAATCGTTAGCCAAATCGACACACCAACCTACAGATTGGCTCAGCACGTAGCGAAAGTGCTCTCGGCACTCAAAGGACACACCAGAGCACATGTTAAGGATTCATACCATTTTGTTAGTGAGATCAAAAATCTACATCTTACTGACAATGAAAGTATGGTCAGTTTCGATGTCCAGTCACTATTCACATGCCTACCTGTACAAGACTGTGTCGAAATTGTAGAAAGGAAACTAGCGGAGAACAACATGCCAGCGGAATACTTAGAACTATTGAGACACTGCCTTACATCTGGCTACTTATTGTGGAAGGAGCAGTTCTACAAGCAAGTAGATGGCGTGGCGATGGGCTCCCCTGTATCTCCCATTGTTGCCGATATATTCATGGAAGACTTTGAGGAGACAGCCCTTCGTACCTCACCTGTAAAGCCAAGTTTCTACAAGCGGTACGTAGATGATACTTTCACAATATTACCATCTGACAAAATTCATGTATTCCTAAATCATCTTAACTCCATTAACCCTAAAATTCAGTTTACAATGGAGTTGGAGGCAAATAATTCCCTAGCTTTCCTAGATGTGTTAGTAATCCGTAACCCCAACAACACCTTAAGCCATACGGTTTATCGTAAAAAGACCCATACTGATAGGTACTTAAACGGTGAATCTCACCACCATCCAACACAGTTAGCTACCGTGGGTAAATCTTTGTTTCAGAGAGCACAAGGGATCTGTGACAAGAAACATCTGGCTGCCGAGCTTCAACATGTCAAGCAAGTCCTGCACGACAATAAGCTTCGAATCCCACGCCAACGTCACAGTGACCTAGTGAAACCAGCCACAGTTGAGCGTCTCCCTGCTGTACTACCTTACATGAGAGGAGTCACGGACAAGATTGGCTACATCTTGAAGCGTGCTTCGATTAAAACATTTTTTAAGCCGCCGAAGAAGATCAGTCAATTTTTACCATCTGTCAAGTGTCAGATCCCTCTACAAGATGCAGGAGTTTACAAGCTTGATTGTGAGTGTGGTCTCTCTTATATAGGACAAACAAAAAGACCAGTAAAAACTCGGGTTAAAGAACACATAGCTGACCTAAAACACCGTCGCTCAAAGAAGTCTGCAGTCTGTGAACATGTCCTTGACCGCACCCGCCATAACATCAGATTTGATAGACCACAAATCCTCGTGAAAGAACACCGATTCCTACCAAGGATGGTTCGCGAGGCTATTGAAATTAAAAAACATCCTAATTTCAATAGAGAAGATGGCTGGGTGCTTCCATCGTCTTGGGATCCGGTAATTAATATAATCAAATCCAAAACCAAGCATAACACTGCAAGACCTCAAGACACCGTGAGCTCATTCTGCGTAGATCGGACCAACAACAACAAAAATAATTAAGAAGTTTGAGGGTACCTCGGAACAACTATGCCTATTGGACGTCTAACACCTCAGTCCCTCCCGTGACCATGGGTGCTGCAAAGCACTCGAAACGTCGGGAACTAAAAATAAAAAAATAAACCGCGATAAAATCCGTAAAGTAGTTTTATTTCATGTGTGATATTCGCGTAAATCTAAGAACTCAATATCATCAACTCTTGTTATATAGAAGATATCTATAGAAGAAAGATCTCTATAGAAGACATAACAGATGGAGACTGCACTGATATCTGATAAGTAATGATTGATTAATATTACCCGGTATTAATGAATTTTGGACAACAGGTGTGGTATAAAGGTACATAACAGGTGCTTTAAAGGTTTTGTTGGGATGGATCTACACTACATAACATAACATGTTATAGAATTTGATTATATAAATTAATTTTAAATAAGTTAGACAGACTGGTTGTAAGAAATAATATATGTGTCTATATTTGTTGTGTTTGTGTTGTATGGCAATACAAAGAACGGGAATGTGTTATAGTACAAATATACTCATGATATGTTATTTTTTAGAGGTCACGCTCAAAAAAAAAGCCTTTACATGGTATACTTCAACTTTACCCTTATAGCTCTAAACAGCTGCTAATATAGTTTATATCGAGAACGAAGGACACAGTATAATAAGTGATCAAACGAACTTACCTGAAGTGAAGTTCGATCATTATTATACGAAGTCCTTCGTTCGAAGATATAAGTACCCAACCCGCCCTGCCCGTTGGTAAAGTTGAAATGTACTACTTCTAAAAGGAATGGTTCCAGAGGTTATGTCCACAGATACCATAGAGGCGGCGTTGACTTTTGAAGTATCTAAATGACGCGCGGTTGCCAAGCGACTTGAGAGAGCTGCTAATATAGTTTATATCTTCGAACGAACGACTTCGTATAATAATGATCGAACTTCACTTCAGGTAAGTTCGTTTGATCACTTATTATACTTAAGTAATTAGAATGCGGAAGGTTGTTATGTTTGTTACTCAGTTATGTGCAAACAGATGAACGGATTTCATTAAAACACTTGAAAATTTATTGTTAGGAACCGGTCATACCCCGATATCTCGAAAACCTTTTATCGGGGGATGTCGTTTTTAAAACGCATTACACAATCTCAGGTACTCTATCGACCCGTCAAGAAAGATCTAGAATCTGCGTTTAAGTGCTAAAACGTCTAGAAGGTTCCTCCCCTTTAATTATCGCCGGCGCGCGGTCGCGGTAAGCGAGAACCTACTTGTTCACGTACTAATAGGTATGTAATAATAATACCGTTTTGTGGGACGCGCCGGCTATTGTTCTTATTTATCTTTGGGATAACAAACAGGTACATAATAACTATAACACAGATTATTATAATCTAGATTAATTACTCATTATGTACCCAACACCATTATCCACTGAATATTTGAAGCCAAACGTTTGAAGCTGCTCATATCCAGGCAAGTGGGATAAGCAAAAGTAAATTTATAATTCAGGTTTTAAGTACTACTTACATAAATTAAAGTTTGAATATAATTTAGCTATTCAACAATCTGTTTTTTTGAAATAATGAGAAGGAGAAGTTAAATATATCAACATCGGCAAAGTGATCATTATGTGATTTCTTGATGCGTCGTAAAGGAGTGCTTTCACCAGCAATAGTACGACATCTTTTCGGCGCAAAAGGACATTGAAGATGAGTTTCACGGTTTCGGTTTAAACGACTTGGACTACGGATATATTTATTTGTAATTTGGTTAGAGTCAAAACTATTGTGACAGACATTAAACAAAATCATTTGATCCAAGAGCAGTCTTCTTGCGCTGAGGGATTGGAGTGAGTACTTATTTAAAAGTATATCGTATGAAGTTCTATGTACTTTCTGTCGATGTACTTAAAGGTTTCACGTCCATTCTAGAGCTTTTATACGAGTATAAAAGTAACACTCAGCGCGGCGACGAAGACAGTCTCTTTTCGGAAGCGACAGCGATCAAATCGAGAAAAAGCGATCTAAGTGGAATACACCGGCAACCTTAGCAACGATATACGGATGCTACGAGTGACTCAGTGACTTGGAAGCAGTATTTGGGTAGACTAAACTAGTACTAGTGTGTGTATAGTGTTCGTGTGCACTTGCATTCAACGTACTGTTTTGTGTGGACAGCGCTTAATAAAGTGCTTCGCATGTTATTCGCGCAACGTAACATTATTAAATATAGAGAGGTAGGGTGTATCCTTCTAGTTTAGGCCTCCACAAGATGAACCGATTACCTGGTGTAGGTCGTGGGTAAGACCAGCTCTGAGTCAATCGTTGTGGTGGTTTTTAGGAGGCCTTTCTGTAGTGGTCATCTTTCGGCTGATAGGTAACCAGGGTGTAGTAAAACAATATTGTGGTTCATTTAATTTACTATCTATCAATCTATCTATATCATCACGCCATATCCCTTGCGGGGTAGGCAGAGAGTACAAAGTTCGAACAGGTTCTTTCCTTACATACTTCTCTGGCTTCTTCCCCTCTCATACTTCGTCGCATACACGCTCGCCATTTACAGAGACTCTTGACTTGCCCTTCAGATAAGACACGGTCTATTTGGTCATGGTAAGATAGTCTTGGTCTTCCCCGGTACCTACATCCTTCCACTTTTGCATTACTTCTTTTGATTTACTACATATCATATTTTTGATTATTTTGTGGTTGATAGAATAGGAATTGATAGGCTATAACACAAGTAGTGTTGTAAAAATGAGCGCCGAGCGCTCGACCGGATCAAGTCTTCTCACTCCGCAACATCGTAGAGAAGCATCTGGCAGTGGGCCGGAAGGTTTTCTGCGGTTTTGTAGATCTGGAGAAGGCATTTGACAGAGTTGTGCGAAAGAGACTTTGGGACATTTTGCCAGAGTATGGTATAGATGGCACTCTGTTGCGAGCCGTCCAGTCCACTTATGTGGACTGCAAGGCATGCGTACGGGTGGGTGGTAACAGGTCACCCTGGTTTGACGTTAAAATCGGCGTCAAGCAGGGTTGCGTGTTGTCCGCTAGACTGTTTATAATATATCTGGACAAAAGTCTTCAAAGACTGAAAGCGATGAATGAAGGTGTACAAATGGGTGACTTAGTGGTAAACCATCTACTTTATGCAGATGACGCGGTTTTAATAGCGCCAAAAGCCACTGATCTGCAAACACTAGTCACAGTTATGAAAGACGACTGCATGATCAATGGCTTACACTTGAATGTGAAGAAAACCAAGATTATGGTTTTTGAAAGGGAAGAAACCAGAACGAATGTAAGGATTGTGGTTGGGAACGATGTGCTGGAGCAAGTGAATGAGTTTGTATATCTTGGATGCGCCTTCAGTAAGGATGGGAAATACACCGCTGACATAGAGAGAAGAGTGAGTGCAGGGAACAGAGTGAATGGTGCGATGGGAAAGCTACTCGGGAGCCGGCACTTAAGCCATAAGGCGCAGCTGGCCATACATAACGGAGTTCTTGTCCCAACGCTGTTATATGGTAGCGAGAGCTGGGTATGTAAGAAGGAGAATGAAAGTAGGATAAATGCGGTAGAAATGCGAGCTCTGCGGAAGATGTGCGGAGTGAAGCTGACCGACCGCATTAGCAACAGCATAGTAAGACAGCGAGTAGGTATGAAAGATAGTATCGGTGTAAAGATGAGAAAGGGCATGCTCCGTTGGTTCGGGCATATAGAAAGAATGCCAGAGGAAAGAATGACAAAACAGATATACAATGTGAAAGTGGAAAGATGCAGGTACCGGGGAAGTCCTAGACTATCTTACCACGACCAAATAAACCGAGTCTTATCTGATGGAAAAGTCAAGAGTCTCCGTAACCGGCGAGCGTGTATGAGACGAACTATGAGAGTCGAGGAAGCCAGAGAGGTATGTAAGGAAAGAACCTGTTGGAACTCTGTACTCTCTGCCTACCCCGCAAGGGATCTGGCGTGAGGTTATAGATAGATAGATAGATAGAGCGCCGAGCGTTCAGCGCTGAGTCGACGCTTACGAGCGTTCAAGACTCGAGCGTTGAAGGCTCGAACCTTTAAGGCTCTCGGAGCGTTGAAGGCTCGCGCTATAACGCTTGAGTTGCGAGCTCAAGCGTTATAGCGTTATAATTTATTTTGCTTTGTACGTCGAAAATCGAAATTAATTTAGACTTCCGAAACAACTGTGTAACAGAGGAGTATCAAACACCAGTACTTAACTAAGATGTTTGCATCAATATTAATAAAGGAAAAAAAATATTTAATTTTAAAATTACCAATCAATCAAAACGATAAGCGAAAGTAGGCTGTAATTAAAATAAACACGAAAATGCATGCCGCACTCTGAAACTCCAACACGAATTTATTTAGGGCAGCTCTTCAGCGCAGGGGCAAGTACAGGTGAGGTAATATTCCAATTAGTAACAGATTCAGTATCAGATTTGGTCAGTAATAGAGTGTGTTTAAATTACACCTAAATATAAAAATTTATTCAATTTGGTACTTATGCAAGTTGTAGTTATTTGTCTGTGTACACCCGCCAAAGGCGCCGCGGGGCAGTGCGGTTGCGGGAGGGGCGTTCTGCCGTGCCGAAAGAGTAGAGAGATTGAGAGAGTAGCCGAAAATGGAATTATTAATTAAAATAGGTAAAACAAATTCTTTAAAAGGGCCGACTACGTGTATGGGGTGCGTGCACACTGTACTCGTTGTATCGTATCATAGGTATTTAATTATGTGATCGTATTTCATATATGTATTTGGAACTGTAACATATGGAATTTGTTTGGGGAAGCCTAATACCAATAGAAAACGTATTTCCGGTTATGGATGACAAAAAAATACAATTTTTGTAGACTCAAGGTTTGGGTATGTCCGATACCTACTATAAAAACAAACGATTTAATATATTATTTAATGATTACTTACCTTCACATCTGTATTCTCATACGGGGTTGGAAGAGGTATACCTCTGCCAACCCGTAGGGGGTTAAGGGAATATAATATACTGTATACTATACACCTACTATTTGAAATCGCCGTCCCAATGTTATTACATACAAACATTCTTTAATATTATTACGGAAACGTTAGTGTAAACGAATCCTTAATTTTGCGGCACAAACATCAAACGCACCGACAAAGGACTTGTCGGCGCATTTGACGATGTCTTGAGATTCGAGGTGTGCTTGCTATTATGGTTATAGTTATGAAATAAACATAAATTAGGGCATATTGTACCTTACTCAAATCACTTAAAGTTGTATTTGCAAAGTAATGGGCAAAAAGCAATAAATTTACGACCGAAGCTGAACACAAAATGAGTTGAATCATTACACAACATTAGTATAATACACACACACACACACCGTCACGCCTTTATTCCCCAAGCGGGGGTGGCAGAGGTGTACTAAGTAGACCCACGTTCCGCCGACGATGTTAAACCCCATGTAATAGGGGGCGAGCCTATTGCCATATACCGGGCACAATTCCAGACTCCGGACTAGTACTGAGAAGTTTTCGCTAGAAAATCTACACTTGTCCGACCTAGGATTTGAACCCAGGACCTCGTGATCACAAAGCGATGCGCTTTGCCACTAGACCAACGAGGCAATATTTTTTAGTATAATTCATTAGTGTAATGTTTTTTTATTTGTACAGTACACACAAATAGATTTTTGAAACTATGTAAGATGTGTTGTAAACCCAATATAGGTACTTTTATGGTATTGTAATTCTTTTTTTTTATTAAAGAATTGTAGCCCCACACAAGAATTTATTCCTGTGTCGTGGATGCCTTAACAAATATGAAAATTTACATACAAAAATACCCAGACTGAAACAAAAAAAAGTGTAGAATTGTCCCGTGCCGGTATCGAACCCGCGACAATTAGACAGTGGGCGGAGGGGCTTAAGCGCTAAATTGTCCGTCGAATATAAATATAATAGGATTTATATTTGATATTGAAACTAGTACTGGTATAATATATTTTATTTATTGGTCATTAGGCACAACAGGCATTTTCATATTTGAGCGTCTCCATACTACGGAAGACACGTTAAGCCGTTGGTCCCGGTTACCATTATCAAACCAGGTACTATATTATTGCATTGTCACAGAACTTATATACGTATGCCAAATTTCAGGTCAATTTAGATCACAAACTACCTTTGAACTAATAATAACTTTGACCCGGAAAGACAGAGAGACATCTTATCTTATCTTATCTTATATTGGCTTACCGGACCGAGGATACCTCTGGCGCACCTCGACCCATGGGATCTTTTGTGCTGTCCTTGCCCTAATGCTCTTACGTACCTGAGGTGTCCAGTACTCCCTGTATTAGGTTGTAGATTCCAGCAGGGGGACAGAGCCGTAGTTCTTCTGGGTTTGGATAGGCCACTCCCAGCAGTTCCATTCGCCGCGCAGCCAGAGCGTCGCAGTGACAGATGACGTGCTTCATGGTTTCAGTTTCTGTGCCACAGCACCTGCATACCACGTCGCCGCATAGGTTCATCTTGTGTAGATGTTCTTTCGTGCCATAGTGGCCTGTGAATGCTCCCGTTATTTGCCTTAGTTGTAGTCTACTATATTTTAGTAGTCTCTTGCAATCGCTTTCACACCATGTGGAAAGGAATTCCTTTGAGTGTCGAAGCCCTGTGTGTGTTTCCCATTCTTTCTTATGTTGTTCTTGGGCATATTTAAAGAGTGCGCCTCTATAGGCACCGTCTGGTATGCCTATGAACGGTTCTGGACCAACGGGTTTTCCCATTGCTCCCTTCCTGGCTAAGTCGTCCGCACGCTAATTGCCATCAACTCCCGTGTGGCCAGGGACCCAGACTAACCTGACCGTGTTGCGCGCTCCACATCTGTCAAGAAGGTATGCGCACTCCGCAACCAGTGCTGAGTTTAGCTCATAGGAGCCGACGGCCTTGAGGGCAGCCTGACTATCACTACAAATGTAGATTTTCTTGCCCGTGATTCGTTTGTCCAATATCTCTTTTGCACAAATGTTTATCGCATAGGTCTCTGCCTGGAATATTGATGTAAACCTGTCCATGCTTTGGCTGAGGCTATATCCTTCCGTGTATACTCCGGCTCCTGTTCCAAACTTGGTTTTGGATCCGTCAGTGTACCATATCATTTGCTCCTTGCCTTGCTTATTTAGACCACTTTTCCATTGTTCCCTGGTTGGGATGTGAGTGCTAAATCTCTTATTGAACATGTATGTGGTTAGGATCTTGTCACTTCTCATGTTCCTTATGTCATCTAGTTCCTTATCCGGTTCTAGCTTGGTGTGTTCGAGGCCTGGCGCCGTTATGCTCCATAGTCCAGCTTTCACTAGCCTATAGAGTGCCTTCCTTGCCTCAGTTTCAATGACGATATGTAATGGAGTTAGGTTGAGTAGCCTCTCCATAGCTGCCGTCGGTGTTGTTTTGAAAGCACTTGTGATGGCCAGGCAGGCTGTCCTCTGCAGTTTTGTTAAGGAATCCCTGCACGTCTGTGTCTTGGTTCTAGGCCACCACACGATGCATCCATACGTTATTATCGGTTTTACCATAGTGATAAATAACCAGTGCATTATTTTGGGCTGTAGTCCCCATGCCTTTCCATACGCTGACCTACACATGTTCAGCACTCTCAGTGCTTTGGCTATGGTTAGATCAACATGTGTATGCCACTTCAGTTGCTTGTCCAGGGTCACCCCCAGATACTTGACCTCAGTGGCCCATTTAATTTTACTTCCGTACATGTACAGGTCCTGTAAGCCCGTCAGTACCTTTTTCCTTGTAAACAGGATGACATTAGTCTTCGTCGGGTTGACCGAGAGGCTATTTGTTGTGCACCAGTTTGTTACCTTATCTAGAGCTTCCTGCATCAGTGTCGATACTGTGTTTGGAAACTTCCCATTGATTGCTATCACTATATCATCCGCATATCCTACTCCGTAGAACGGACCTTTGTTGATTATCTTCAAGAGAGAGTCCACTACCAGGCTCCACAGAGTCGGCGATAAGACCCCTCCTTGCGGGCATCCTTTAGTGGTTCTTACGGATAGCCCTTCTCCTAATAGAGTGGACTGGACTATCCTGTTCTTTAGCATGTTTTTGATCCATCTGACAAGAGTTGGTTCTATCCCATGCTCTATAGCAGCTAGTTCTATGGATGAGAATGTTGTGCGATCAAATGCACCCTCGATATCCAGAAAAGCTGCAGCACAAATTTCCTTTTGCTGCAGAGCCATCTCTGCACGATTCACCACATAGTGCAATGCCGTTTCCGTAGACTTACCAGGTAGATAAGCGCATTGCATCTTATGAAGGGGATAATCCTTTAGTGGACCATCCTTTATGTGCCTATCTATCATTTTCTCTAGACATTTTAAAAAGAATGAGGATAGGCTGATTGGTCTGTAGGATTTAGCATCCTCATAGTTGGGTTTCCCTGGTTTGGGAATGAACGTCACCGTCACCTGCCGCCAGATATTAGGGGTATGCCCAAATGCCACGCACGCCCTGAATAGTCTGCACAGGTGTTGGCTGAGTACTGGTTCCCCTTCTTGTAGTAGGATAGGGTAAACACCATCCGGACCAGGGGCCTTAAATGGTTGAAAACTCTTTAAGGCCCATTTGAGTTTGTTCTGTTCCACGACTTTGCCTGCCGTCTCCCAGTCAGCTCTAGTTGTCTTTAAGCTTAGCTCATCTATTTGGACATCACACATGGTGTCCTCTCCCTGTATTGCCACCGAACCTGGGAAGTGCACGTTGAACATTGTTTTCAGTGTTTCTTCCCCATTGTTTGTAAGTTCCCCTACCTCATTCCTCACTGTAGTAAGTGAATTTAATTTGACCATGGATATTGCCTTGGCTAACCTCATACCCTCAGGGAGGCTGTCTATGCTTTGGCAGTGTCTTTTCCAAGCCCTTCTTTTTGCTCTCCGCACTTCTGTATTGAACCTCGTGAGTATCGTAGAATATTCCCCAAAGTTCTTGGTTGCTTTCGCAGTGTTGAATGCACGTCGAGTTTCTACTCTTAACCGCGCTAGCTCTGGTGTCCACCATGGGTCACGTTTCGCTATGACTCTGCTCTCCGGACAGTTATTAGTCCAGGCGGTCTTTACTGCCCGAGCTACGCTATCCGCTTCGAACTCTATATCTAATACAGAGCTGAGTCTGCCTCGGACCTTCCCTAACTCTGCTTTAAGGTCACTTTTATATGCGGCCCAATCAGTGTTCCTTGGGTTCCGCCTTCTTGGATTTATATTAAACGTTTCCATCTCATACTGAAAACATATATAATTGTGATCGGAGGATGAGATCTCATTGGAGACATGCCAGTTGTTTACCTGTCTGCTTGCTCTATTAGAGGCAACTGTAATGTCAATAACTTCTGCCCTACGTCTATTAACAAACGTGGGCCTATTTCCTCTATTGAGAATTTGTAAAGGAGTACTTACCAGAAAGTCCAGAAGTTTTTCCCCTCTTTGATTAGTGTCTGAGCTGCCCCAGACGACGTGATGCGCGTTTGCGTCACATCCTACGATTAGCTTAACCTTCTTATTGCAGGAATATTCAACCAAGTCCCGCAGATGCGTTGTAACAGGGTCCGCGCTTTCGTAGGGCAGATAGGCAGCCGAGAAGATGACTTCTCGGCTACCCTTGTTACCTTCCAATTTTAACTTCACCGTGGTGAGGTCCCTATAACAGAAAATGGACAGAGGCAAAGCGTTTATGCCATTCCTGACAAAAATGCAGGTCCTCATGTCATTAGTTGTGCAATTGTGAAACAGGTTACCCCCCGCTCCATCAAGGCCCTTTATTTGTCCCCTATAAATATAGGGTTCTTGAATAAGTGCTAAGTCAAATTTAGCTCTTCGCAGCTGGCGATCTAGCATCGCCGTAGCCGCCTTAGAGTGGTGCAAGTTGATTTGTACGCACCTTAGGCCAAGCTCCTTTGTTGCCTGGTTGTGTTCAGTTGGTAGTCCACACTAGGGACTACCTACCTTGCAGCTCTCCTCCGGTTCGCTGCTATGTGGGGCTTCATCGTCCTCCCCTATCGGGGAAGACGTGATGCCCAGATTGTCGAAGCCGCCCGCTAGTCCATCCGATCTCACCGACATGGCTGGCGATGGGACCGGACAGTCCGCGAGCAGTGCCTCCTCCTTATCTGTTGCAGGGGTGTTTCCCCCCTGCTGATGGTCTGGTAGTGTCTCCACCGGAGTAGTGATGGGTACTACCGCTGGTTTATCGGACCCAACCGCAGCCTCCTCTTTGTCCTCCGACGTTTCAAGGACTTTGAAGTAGCTGCGGTCAAGCCCGGCGTGCAGCATGTACCCGGCTTCTTTAATGGCATCAGCCGAGGACTGATCCATCAGGATGATGCTCCTAGCCTGTCTTCCCTCTGTCGTCGTGTTCACGACCCTCCAGCGGTCCGTGAGTATAACCTTATGGAGTCGCTGGAGCATCTGAAGCTCCATTAACAGAGGGACCTTTTCGCTCACACGTGTCCTCTTCCACGCCATTTTCACAGGACGGGGTAAGTCCCTATCTCTGATCACCTTGACCTTGACACCACCGACAGTTTGACCGTCGTAGTGCTTCAGCCAGGTGATCGCCTCATCGCTGGAGCAAGTTATGCTGATGATGCCGCCCTGGACCCCCTTCCAATCAATGGTGAGGACAGGATCGCTCCACATCCTCCTCCAGATGACGTCCTTTATGCTCCAGGCAGTCTCCTCATCAATCATCGTCTTGGGATAGTCATCCGCAATGATGACCATCCTTGTCATAGTCAGGGCTTCTTTAAAGGAGGACCCCGAGGCGAACTCGCTTCAGATCCCCTGCCACATCCCTAGCTTCATCGCTGACCTCTCTCGCCCGTTTAGAGAGCGTCGCCTCCTGTACGGGCGTCTGAGAGACAGCGAAGAGAGACATACGAACAGAGCAAGTTAATTAAAAAATAATAGGTACTCCACGCAGTTAATATTAATGTATGAACATGACTTAAAATCATCCATAAAACTGGAGCATTGAGCTCGACGCTCGAGCGCGAGTCGAGCGCCGAGCGCGACGCTCCAGTGAGCGTTTTAACTAAAACGCTCGAGCTCGCGCTCGAGCGCTCTGAAACCGACTCGAGTCTGGACTCCAGCGCTTAGCAACATTTTGAGCGTCGACTCAAGCGTTTAAGCGCCGACTCCAGCGTTTTTACAACAGTAAACACAAGGCTATGACTTAATTAAATATTCCTAACGTCAAAACTTAAAAAAAATATTCATTTACACAACTGAAGAAAATAAATATACACAGGTATGCAAAGCGGAACCTAATACTTTATAACAAATATAATTTATTTTTATACTATAAACGGATCCAGATTTATCAACAACAAACATCTGATATGTACGTAGAAACGTGATACACGTGTATTCTTCCACATATCATTAATCTTGTTTATTTCATGACTGTTTGTTATTTACATTGAGGGCTCAATTGAGAGCAAGGAGGCTTTCAAATCAAATACGTGGTTTATGGAAAATCGATTGAATATTATTGAAATGGATTTCTTTAAGAGTTTAATGTTCTGTGAATCGAATACTATGAGTTGATTGATATTATTCTGGCTAGCATGTGAAAACTAAAATTTAATTAACACATTTTATACTTATAAATAAAAAATCCTCACGTGGTAGAGATGTACTGTGTACACCTACTTTTCGCCGACAATTTTAGGTCCCACTTACTAATGGGCTATTGTCACTGTAATAGGCACAATGCCAGGCTCCAGACATTTTATACTTCTTTTTATAATTTATTTTTACGGAAGGACTACCTAGCTGTCTATTTATTTGGTCCTTCGTGCCGGATCTTTTGGCCGTTCTGATTACAGTACATAAGGCTTCTAACGTCCGAAACATACTGTCATAAAGGCCCAGTATTAGTGCATAAAATGACTCGTGACATTTTCATTATATGACACATGGTGTCTTAGGGACGTTGTTGTTATTAACGTCAGCAAACATTTTATGAGTATGAGTAAAAATCACGATACTTGATAGTACAGTACCTTAATACAAATCAATTTTTCCTGTTGTTTAATAGTGCCAATAGGCTGCAAAATTGAGCCATTTTTGCCAATGTATGCAGGCACAATATATTAAGAATGAATTCTTTTATGAAATGAAAAAAAGCACTATATGTATAAAGATGAACGTGACAGTGCAGTATATCGACAACATTACGTGTAGTGAGTATGAAAAACTTCGTGCTTAGGCCTCGGTTATATATTCCAAAACCGGACAATTTAATAAACTAATCTGACCCAATACATAAATAAAGAACATTACTGAATAGCATGCAAACGCAAACAGAAACTGTTTATTAACAAAAGTATTAACCTGGGTGTATTAGAGAACTCACCTCATTTTCAAGACGAGCTATAATTAAGTACAGTACGCCCGATTTAACTGGACTGGATTGATGTTAGCTTCTACGAGCAATTGTGTATACATAGTGGCTAAGAAAAGAGTTATTACAAATGTAAAAAAAAAACCTAACCTGTAAGACTTTATTTTTTTAATGTAGCCCTACACGTAAAATTAACCCTGTTTCGTGGATGCGTTTACAAACATGAACACCCAGACCGAAACAAACCTTTGTGGATCACACAAAGATTTGTCCCATGCGGGTTTCGAATCGCGATTACTCGATGCAGTGCAGTTTCAGCTCTTAACCACTGGACCAAGCTGTCGTGGATTACCACATTACCTTTGATAAGAAGTAGTTACTGATTGGGTAGTTGTAATCTGTTTACGTACCCATTTAATAAATAAATCTATCTATCTATCTATCTATATCATCACGCCAGATCCCTTACGGGGTAGGCAGAGAGTACAGAGTTCCAACAGGCTCTTTCCTTACATACCTCTCTGGCTTCCTCTACTCTCATAATTCGTCTCATACACGCTCGCCGGTTACGGAGACTCCTGACTTGTCCTTCAGATAAGACCCGGTCTATTTGGTCATGGTAAGATAGTCTAGGTCTTCCCCGGTACCTACATCCTTCCACTTTCGCGTTGTATATCAGTTTTGTCATTCTTTCTTCGGACATTCTTTCTATATGGCCGAACCAACGGAGCATACCCTTTCTCATCTTTACACCGATATTCTCTTTCATACCTATTTGCTTTCTTACTACGCTGTTGCGAATACGGTCGGTCAGCTTCACTCCGCACATCTTCCGCAGAGCTCGCATTTCCACCGCATTTATCCTACTTTCATTCTCCTTCTTACATACCCAGCTCTCGCTGCCATATAACAGCGTTGGGACAAGCACTCCATTATGTATGGCCAGCTGCGCTTTTCGGCTTAAGTGCCGGCTCCCAAGTAGCTTTCCCATCGCGCCATTCACTCTGTTCCCTGCACTCACTCTTCTCTCTATGTCGGCGGTGTATTTTCCATCCTTACTGAATGCGCATCCAAGATATACAAACTCATTCACTTGCTCCAGCACATCGTTCCCAACCACAATCCTTGCATTCGTTCTGGTTTCTTCCCGTTCAAAAACCATAATTTTGGTTTTCTTCACATTCAAATGTAAGCCATTTTTCATGCAGTCGTCTTTCATAACTGTGACTAGTGATTGCAGATCAGTGGCTGTTGGCGCTATCAAAACCGCGTCATCTGCATATAGTAGATGATTTACCACTAGATCACTCATTTGTACACCTTCATTCATCGCTTTCAGTCTTTGAAGACTTTTATCCAAATATATTATAAACAGTCTAGCGGACAACACGCAACCCTGCTTGACGCCGATTTCAACGTCAAACCAGGGTGACATGTTACCACCCACCCGTACGCATGCCTTGCAGTCCACATAGGTGGACTGGACGGCCCGCAGCAGAGTGCCATTTATACCATACTCAGGCAAAATGTCCCAAAGTCTCTTTCGCACAACTCTATCAAACGCCTTCTCCAGATCCACAAAACCGCAGAAAACCTTCCGGCCCACTGCCAGATGCTTCTCTACGATGTTGCAAAGGGAGAAAACTTGATCCGAACAACCTCTCCCGGACCTGAAACCCCCTTGTGCCTCGCACAACATTCCATCGGACTTCTCGCGCATTCTCCTCTCAACAATTTTACCATACACCTTGGCTGCCAAGCTGATCAAACTAATGGCTCTGTAATTGGCGCAGTAAATAAATCCTACTAATATTATGAATGTTATAGTTTGTATGTACTCTGTACTCTCTGCCTACCCCGCAAGGGATCTGGCGAATTACGACGGTCACAACCGGAGGTTCCAAAAAAATACAAAATTTCTTAGAACTTATTTATTAAGAATAATTATTACAAAAGTATTAGAATTACAACATGTCACAGTTAGACGATGGATGTACCAAAAGTGTCCGACGACACAGGGGCCGCACGTCCGGTGTCTAATGTTGGTGACAAGGTGCCTCGTGCAATCAGCGGTTGCAATGCGCAATATCTAGGGCAACGCATGTCAGCGTTTCTCGTTCTATGTTAATATGTAACAGGCGTGATAATATAGATAAATAGACAGTTTGTATGTTTGGATGTTCGTTACTCAATCATGCAAAAACGTCTGAAAGGATTTGAATGAAATTGGGCACACAGATAATTTATTACCAGGATATATACATAAAATATAATATTAGCCCTGTTAAGAAACTGTCCCACCGTTGGGCACAGGCTTCCTCTCAAATTGACAGGGCTTAGACCATAGTTCACCACGCTGGCCTAGTGCGGGTTGGCGAACTTCACACACCTTCGAGAAAGTCTTAGGCATGCAGGTTTCCTCACGATCTTTTCCTTCACCGTTAAAGCAAGTGATAGTTAATTTTTTTGACTGCCTTATTGGTCTGGTGGCAAAGCGCATCACTTTGTGATCACGAGGTCCTGGGTTCAAATCCTAGGTCGGACAAATGTAGTTTTTCTAACGAAAAATTCCCAGTATGAGTCCGGAGTCTGGAATTGTGCCCGGTATATGGCAATAGGCTCGCCCCCTATTATATGGGACCTAACATCATCGGCGAAACGTGGGTGTACTCAGTACACCTCTGCCACCCCCTCTGGGGAATATAGGCGGGACGGTTTCTTTTTTTTAGTTAATTTTTGTTAGTTTGATAGTTAATACATAGGATACTTTTGTCCCAGATATATGAAAGGTTCCTGATTAAAGTCAACGCTAACGAAGTTGAAGGCAGAAACAAGTAAATAATAATTAATTGGTCCTGAGTGTGATCGTGCATTTGCGTTGCGTAGCGCTAACTTCTATCAGGCCAAGTTAAGTCGCGCGCACTGTACCTATCTCCGTTTTAATTTGAAACACACCTGTCAGGGTCGCTGGCATGTTGACTTTAAAATGTATTCCCTAATATAACACTTCGTCGTTTTATGTAATTAAGTTCTTGAAATATTCTAAAGTTACAAGAATGCCTTTACAGACGCGGTCATTAAGGTTGTAAAATGCACTTGTAGTTTATATTATAAACATAATTATGCGACTGCCTCGTTGGTCTAGTGGCTAATTGCATTACTTTGTGATCACGAGGTCCTGGGTTCCTATCCTGGGTCGGACAAATGTAGTTTTTCTAACAAAAAAATTCAAATATGAGTCCGGAGTTTGAAATTGTGCCCGGTATATAGCAATAGGCTCGCTCCCTATTACATGGGACCTAGCATAGTCGGCGAAAAGTGGGTGTACTTAGTACACCTCTACCTACCCACGCTTGGGTAATATAGGCGTGACGGTGTTCAGAGAATTATGTACAAAGAGTGCCTCGTTTGTTCAGTGTTGGTTTGTGTGGCTGGCGATCACGAGGTTTTGGGTTTAATTCCTAAGTTGGTCAAAGTGTACTTTTTCTATCATCATCATCATCATCATTTCAGCCTATACTTGTCCACTGCTGAACATAGGCCTCCCCAATCGCTTTCCAGCGTAACCGGTCCGATGCCACCTGCATCCAACGATTTCCTGCGATTTTCACAAGATCGTCGGTCCATCTGGCAGGCGGTCGTCCTACGCTGCGCTTGCCAATACGTGGTCTCCACTCTAGAATCTTTCTGCCCCAACGCCCGTCCGATCTTCGCGCTATGTGGCCAGCCTATTGCCACTTCAGCATGCTAATCCTGAGGGCTATGTCGGTGACCTTGGTTCTTTTACGAATCTCCTCATTCCTGATTCGATCACGTAGAGAAACGCCGAGCATAGCTCTTTCCATAGCGCGCTGAGCAACTTTGAGCTTTTTTATGAGACCTATTGTAAGAGACCACGTCTCTGATCCATATATCATCACTGGTAACACACATTGACTAAAAACTTTAGTCTTTAGGCACTGAGGTATTTTGGATGAGAAGATGTTTCGCAGTTTCCCGAACGCTGCCCAGCCGAGTTGGATTCGTCGATTGACCTCTCTCTCAAAGTTGGACCTACCTAACCGGACTGCCTGTCCCAGGTAAATGTATTCGTCGACAACTTCAAGAGTAGAGTTCCCAACGGTGAGTGCGGTGGGTACGACATGGACATTAAACATTATTTTTGTTTTGTCCATATTCATTTTAAGACCCACTTGTTGGGATACTCTATTTAGGTCACCGAGCATAAGTCCTAGATCTTCCAGCGACTCCGCCATGACCACAATGTCGTCGGCAAATCGAAGGTGAGTGATGTATTCGCCATTGATGTTGATGCCAAGTCCTTGCCATTCCAAGAGCTTGAAGGCGTCCTCTAAGGTGGCCGTAAACAGTTTCGGAGAAATGACGTCTCCCTGTCTTACTCCTCTTTTTATGGGGATCACCTTCGTGCACTGCCCCTGTACTCGGACTGACATGGTGGCGTTATTATACAAGCACTTCAACACTTCGATGTACCTATAGTCAATGCGGCATCGCTGGAGAGATCTAAGAACCGCCCAAGTCTCGATCGAATCAAAGGCTTTCTCATAGTCCACAAACGCCAAGCATAGTGGCCGATTATACTCCTCGGTCTTTTGTATAATCTGCCGCAGCGTATGTATGTGGTCTATGGTACTAAAGCCTTTCCGGAAACCGGCTTGTTCGGGAGGCGGGAAATCATCAAGCCTGCGTTCGAGACGATTCGTGATGACTCTCGAAAACAACTTGTAAACATGGCTCAGCAGTGTGATGGGCCTATAGTTCTTCAATAAGGTGTTATCACCTTTCTTGAAAAACAGCACCACCACACCCCTGTTCCATGCTTCCGGCGTTTTCCCTTCAAGCAAGACGGAATTAAATAGCCTCTGAAGGACTTTAAGTACCGGCGATCCGCCTGCCTTCAGAAGTTCTGCAGTAATTCCGTCTTCACCCGGCGCTTTGTTGTTTTTTAGTTGTTTGAGAGCCATCCTAATTTCGCACAGGCTGATGTCCGGGATATCTTCAGTGCAGTGTCGGGTTAGCTTGGCTCTTGGGTCTTTTACCAAGTCAACAACAGGTTTAGCTACTGAGGTATATAACTGTCCATAGAACCTCTCTATCTCCCTGAGCACCTCTGACCTATTTGACGTTACGTTTCCGTCCTCCGTCTTCAGCTTCGTCAACTGGCTCTGCCCAATAGACGCGTCTCTTGCGAACACTTTAGAGCCCTTGTTCTGCTCTATGGTCTCCTCAATACGCCTTGCATTGAAGGACCGTAAGTCGTGTCGCAAGGACTTCAATATCTGTCCATTAAGCTGCCTATAGGACTTAGCATCATCGGAGGTTTGGAGCGTCATGGAACGTCGCTCAGCCATGAGGTTTCGGGTGTAGTCAGATAGTTTTTGAGGCCTATTTTTACGGTGGGTCTTAAAATACTTGGACCCGACCGCATGAACAGTCTCTACCAGCCTGTTGTTGATTTCGTCCACTGATGCGCTGCTGTCTAGCAATTCGAAGCGGTTTGACAATTCGAGTTGAAAGTTCTCGGGGTTTTGGATATATGCATGAGTAGGTCGGAGCGTAGACTTCATCAGACGCGATCTTTCCATTTTGACATTAATATTTAATGTGCCTCTGACCATTCGGTGATCACTGCCGGTTTTTACCCTATGAATCACGGAGACATCATTAAATATTTGTCGCTTGGTGCTTATGATGAAGTCTATCTCATTTTTTGTGGAACCATCAGGGCTCATCCAGGTCCATTTCCTATGAGGCGGCTTCTGGAAGAAAGAGTTCATCATAAAGAGTCCCTCTTTCTCCAGAAATTCGGCCAGCCTCTGACCCCTGGGGTTGCGCTGCCCATATCCAAATTGCCCCACTCTCAACTCATCATCGCCCCGTTTGCCCAGCCGCGCATTGAAGTCACCCATAGCCACTGTAAAGTGTGTTTTGGAAGTATGTATGGCTCTACTAATGTCCTCATACATAACTTCGACGTCATCATCTGAGTATGCCGAGGTCGGTGCGTAGACCTGTATGACCTTCAGCGAATATCTTTTGGATATTCTGAGTATCAGGTACGCTACCCTGCTCGACACACTAGTAATGGACACAACGTTATTTATGAGTGACTTGTGGACGATAAATCCGACACCACCTTGGGACTGCTGTTCGCCCTCCCGGTAGTAAAACAAGTTGCCGGATTTTAAGGTTATCGTGTCCTCGCCCTCTCTTCGGACCTCCGATAAACCAACAATACTCCACCGCAACTTGTTTAACTCTTCTTCCAGCTCAACTAGCTTCTCATCTGTCCTCAATGTGCGTGCGTTGTATGTCACCAGGGCCAATTTTCGGTTTTGGTGGTAGCCGAATCTCTGCCGGAGATTCTTAGCACCCCTTGTCCTGTCGTTACCATGGCTGCTACCGTGGCCAGGACGAACAGGACCGCCGGGGACTAGGGGCCTGGTTTTCCTACTTTCTTCCATAATTGGGGGTGTTTGCCATACTCGCCACGCTTGGCAGGCGGGTTGGCGAGCGCAGTTATTGGTCGTCGAAGTGTTAAGGGAACGCTGCTGCCCATTCCCTAGTTTTCCCTTAGTCGCCTTGTACGACACCCGATGGGATGAGATGGGTTGGTCCTATTCTAAGCCGGGAACCACGCGGCAACTTTTTCTATAGAAGTTGTTAAATATAGGAAGTACGTGAGCGAGCGCCTATGCCAATGCTGTATCTTGTGACTAGTGTGTACATGTACAGCTGCGTAGGTAAGATGCGCCCGCGCGGCCGCCCTTTGTATTGTCAGTTGTAGTACTAGCCGCTAGAAGAATGAACGTGTGTACTTCCGTGTAAGAAACTGTTTTGATTTCCTTGTCCCTGGTGCCCTGCCTATAGAAGTATTCTCAATAGTAGAACGGAATCTAAAATACATACATACAGATGACACACGACGGCTTTGTTCAATGGTAGTAGTAAGAGCTTATGTCTTTCTGTGACCCACAAATATTTATTTATGGTGATGCAGAAACAAACATGTGTGGTAGGTGCGAAAATATACGAAGCCAAAAAATAATGTAAGAAAATAAATCTAAAAGAAATTAAAAAATCAATATTAATCTATTAATGATAATACAATACATAAATATATATATATATATATATATATACATAAATACATACATATATATACATATCCAAGAATACTACAACTAAAAATGAGAGGGTTCCTCCAACATTTTGAGTAGGTACTCCTGTAGTTTTTTTTTGAAAGAGAAACGGTTTGTGACCATCCTGAATTCCTGAGGCAGGGCATTCCAAAGAAGAATCGATTGGATGAAGAAGGAGGAATGAATAAAATCAGAATGATGAGAAGGGCACTGAAGAAGACGATTTCTTGAGGAACGAAGATTTTTCTCGTGATCGGAGCACAAATACTAAAATTTGGAAGTAAGATAAGTAGGCGAGGTTGAAGAATGAAGAATAGAAAATAGTGTTGTCAGTGCCCTTTGAGTTCTACGTTGTCGAATAGGCAACCACTTTAACTGAGAACGGTGCTCTGACACATGGTCATATTTACGTAGGTTGAATACGAATCTAATGCAGTAAATATTTGTTTCAGTTGGGTGTTTTTATATTAAATTTAGGTTTGTAGCCGCACCCACGACACACGAATTAAATTTAGTGTGGGGCTACGTTTTAAAAAAAAACATTCACGCCTTTATCCCACTAGAGTAGAACACTACAGCACCGTCTAGAATTATCGAAATAGAATTGCCACTTATTACAGTGGGACCTAACATCGTTGAAGATATGTGGGTGTGCCTAGTACACCTCTGCCACCACCGTTTTGGAAATAACGGCGTGACGGTATTTATTCTTTGCTTTTTGTTTGTGTACATACATAAATCATCAGACATACGACAGATCTCGTCTTACCGTAGTCTAATGATAAGTTCTGTTTCGCACTGTAGGTGATTTGAATCATTGGTGGATCACTGGATCGAGATTATTTGTCTGGATCCAGATGTTTGTGCATGTGAAATTCATGATGCATGCACTTGCAAAAAATAAATATATTTTAGCGTGGGACAAGGTTTTAACGGAAAAACTTCCTAGGTTTGATGCCGTCTATTTTGAAATAAAAAAAAGCTAGAGCAAATATGTAACGATAAGCCGATTCATTATTTTCGACAATTGAATATCATTTGGTATGTCGTAATTTGTTCCCATCATATTTCAAACCTATTGTAAAACTTAAAGATTAGCACATTTCAATATGATACGAAAAAGCACTAAATCAATTCAGTAGACGGTGTAAAATTTTTACTCCAATAAGTCGATTTTACTAACAAGCACTTTCCCATTAACTAAATCACTAGATTGATGCCCAACCCCAAGTACCAATATAAAAAGACCAAAGTATTTCTAACGGCTGAATTTGTAAAGATTTTCCTTCGTCTGTACGTGATAGTGATTGATTGCAGGTCGTTTATTGAAAAGCATTCAGTGGGAACGGCTGGTTCGGAATAATGTCCTTTAGAGGGCGTCCCGATGCGTTGTTATACCGTCAACAATGCTTGTAGGGAAAGCTCAATGTATTGTTATTTGTACGGGGCGCAACAGTTGAGTACGGCTGATGTATCATTATTGTGGTAAAAAATAGAAGTTTTAATTGAATGACGTCGTGGTCTGGCGGTTGTGTGACCGATAAGTGTTTGATGAGGTTCAGGTTATTGTGTATGCAAATGTCATGTTCGTACAACTAAATGTATTTCTGTAACGTGCACACTTGAATTACATACAAACACCCAGTGCGATACTGATTATGAAATATATAATAGTGTACTCTCAGCCTACTTCGTAAGGGATATGATGAGATTTTATAGGTAAAAATATATTCCTTGCGGAGATTGGACTTGTTAGGTACTCGATCCGGGACTCGATCCGATGATCAGCGCCTTGGGGCAGCGTAGTCCGACAGTGGGCCTATCCAAGTTGTACCTATTTTCCTTTGCACAATCAATAGCGCCTTTTTCTGACCACTTATCTTTTTGATATGTATGTACCTAGATTATACATGTATACCGCGAACGATGTTCCCGCGTATCGTTCCGTTCGTTAGATGTGAATTGTAATAAGTCAGTAATAAACTAGCTTCAGTGCGAACGGTTGTTTGATTCTGGTCTTAACATATCAACTGGCGACGACGCGTTGGTGTACCGAATCTCAAAAACGGAATAAAAATAAGTTGCAATGGCCAATTTTATCGGTACTCTGCCTATTTTTGAATATCGATCACAAGAATGGCAGATATTTGAAAGTAGATTGGAACAGTTCGTGAAGTTAAATTCCATAAAAGCCGATCAAAAGAGTGCTGTGCTGTTGACGCATTTATCCGACGAGTCCTACCGTCTTTTGCGCAACTTAGCTCACCCACGAGAGATCGATAGTATTGAAGAGCTGGTTAAATTACTCACTTCATACCGAAGAGGTCGACATTCACCGATAAAGCTAAATTTTATGGGGCGACTAAAAGCGATGAAGAAAGTATCGAAGAGTGGGCGGCTCGATTGAGGGGACTGGCAATCTACTGCGAGTTTGGATCTGCCCTGGATACATTACTCGTTCTGAGGACAGCGACTGTGAAGAATGTCAAGTGTTTAAATTAAGGTACGTTAATGATGAGGAAGATCCGATATTGTTGCATGTTGTGGTTAATGGTAGATCATTAGAGATGGAGCTGGATTCCGGCTCGAGGAAAAGTGTCATCTCGCATGACTTCTATATTAAATTATTTTCTGATGTACCATTTACTAAATGTGCAACAAAAATGTGTTGTTACGATGGCCATAAAATTACACCTATGGGCTACATATCGATCAATATTGTGTTTGAAAATGTAACGAAACCTTTAATAATTTTCGTCGTTAAGAACGGGGGTCCGCCTTTACTCGGACGTGATTTTATGGTTACGTTTAAACTTGGACTTTCTTCTAATTTGAATAAGTTGTCTATTGAAAAATCAATGAATTCTGATGTTCAACGCTTACTCATAAAGTTTAATACATTGTTTAGAAACGAGTTAGGCTGTTTTAATCGGTACAAAGTCAAATTACATTTAAAAGAAGGTACCGACCTAAAATTTTTCAAAGCGCGTCCTTTGCCCTTTGCACTTAAAGGAAAGGTAGAAGCGGAACTTGCTAGGTTAGTTCAAGAAGGTATTTTAGTGCCGGTTAGCTATTCGGAATATGCCACGCCGATTGTACCTGTGCCCAAAGCGGATGGGAGTATCAGAATTTGTGGTGATTATTCTCAGACGGCCAATAGAGATATACATATAGATAAGTACCCGTTGCCTCGGATAGAAGAGGCTTTCGCGAAGTTAAGCGGTGGGATTTATTATACAAAATTAGACTGTAGTAACGCTTATACACAATTTGTTCTAAGCGAAGAGTCCCAAAAGTTTACAACAATTAACACAACAAAAGGTCTGTTTATGTATACTCGCCTAGTGTACGGGTTCGCGTGCGCACCAGCATTATTCCAGCGCGCAATAGAAACACTACTAGCGGGCATTGACGGAGTCAGTATCTATTTAGATGACGTTTGCGTTACGGGACCAAATAAATTAGTACATTTACAGAGGTTGGAACAAGTTTTCCAACGATTCCAAGATGCTGGGCTACGCTTAAAAGCCGATAAATGTGCATTTTTCCGAAACAGTGTAAATTATTTAGGTCACGTAATTGACAAATATGGTCTCCATAAATGTCCTAAGAAGGTGGAAGCAATTATCGCAGCTTATCGACCCACCAATGTAACGGAATTAAAGAGATTCCTCGGCATGGCTAATTATTGTCGTAGTTTTATTCCAAACACGGCGCAAATTAAGAGTCCGCTGCACGATTTGCTTCGTAATGACGTTAGCTGGGAATGGAGTCGAGCGCAACAAGAAGCATTTGATAAAATCAAAAGCGAACTCGCTTCGGAACGAGTACTAACGCATTTCAAGCCGGGGGCGCAGCTAGTGGTAGCGGTGGACGCCGCGCCGGGCGGGCTCGGCGCAGTGCTATCGCAGGTTGACGACGATGGTGTTGAGCGACCGCTCGCCTATGCGTCTCGGTTGTTATCCGCCAGTGAAAGAAATTACAGCCAGCTTTAGAAGGAAGCGACTGCAATTGTTTTTGGTATCAAGAAGTTCCACCAATATCTATATGGATGCGCGACGCCGTTTATTTTAAAAACTGATCAGCGGCCTTTGATGTCTATTTTTGGTAGCAAGAGCGGGATTTCAGTAATAACTGCATCTCGTTTAATCAGATACGCAATATTTTTGTCGGCTTATAACTATAAAATACAGTATATATCTAGTAAACATAATATAGTAGCTGATTATTTTTCTCGGTCACCCATACTCGTACAGACTGAAGATACGCAATGTAATAATAAATGCAATATCTATTCGATGAACGCGCTGCAGTTACAAAGTTTACCGTTATGTTTTAAAGATGTGCAGACGGCTACTAAGGAAGATCGAGTATTATCAACAGTCATTAAATATATTTGTCATGGCTGGCCGCGAAGGATTAAATGCGAGGAAATGATGCCCTACTTCCGCTGTAAAAATGAATTAGAAACAGAAAGTGGATGCGTAATGCGGGGTCATCGAGTAGTAATTCCATCAGAGTTGAGAGATAGGTTGCTCAAAGAATTACACAATACTCATATGGGCATAGTTAAGACAAAGAGCGCCGCGCGATCGCGTATGTGGTGGCCAGGTATAGATAAGGCAATAGAACAGCTAATCGGCGCTTGCAACGTGTGCGTGGCGGAGCGCGCCGCGCCGCCGCGGGCTGCTCCCGCGCCGTGGCCGCGCCCCGCCGGGCCGTGGCATCGCATTCATATAGATTACATGAGCGTAGTGCAGAGGACACATACTTGATAGTAGTTGATGCCTTTAGTAAGTGGATCGAAGGCATAGACATGGGTGAAGGTACTTCTTCGAAATGTTTAATTGACAAACTAAGACAATTATTTTATTATTATATTTACTATTATATTTACTATTACTATTATATTTACTATTATATTTGGCAACCCGAATCGGGTTGCCAAATATAATAGTTTCGGATAACGATGCAAAAATTTCTTCGACAGAATTTAGGGAGTTCTGTAACAGCAATGGTGTTGAACATCTGACGTCCCCGATTTACCACCCATGTAGTAATGGTCAGGCGGAGAACTCTGTTCGAATTTGCAAAAAAATGATATTGTGTATTGTGAAAAATTTAAAATGTAAAAGTCAATTAATGATAAAATCCAAGAATATTTATTCGCGTATCGCAACACGATCCACTGTGCTACGGGACTATCACCCGCTAAATTAATGATGGGACGCAATTTAAAGGGGAAATTAGATTTATTGTTACCTCCGTGTAAGCCATACTATAAACAACCTAAAAACATACAAAATAACTCTCGGGTATTCAATGTTGGGCAAAAAGTATGGACCAGATGTTATGCACATCGGAAACCTTTCTGGAATGAAGGGATCATAGTAAAAAAGGTTAGGTCAAGAATATTTATCGTTAAATTAATTGAGCAAAACGTTGAATGCAAACGCCATGTGGATCAGTTGCGACGATACACGGATAAAAATAAACATGGATCTGATTGCTTTCCGTCGTCACAAAACGAATCTATATCTGCGAAATGTGGCATGCCATTTCCCCGTTCTCCTCCAATTAGAAGTAACTTGGAAACCGCGTCCGCGACCGTGTCCGTGCCGGCTATTGCACCGGCGCCGCTAGTAGTCGTTGATACCGATAGCGACGGCCCTTCGGACGTGTTGAGTGTTGAGGATACATTTTATGATGTGGAGGATGATGGAGGAAAGGGGTCTGAGAATGGAGAAGCGATGGAGAAGACTGACAAACCGGTAGGCACCGAGGTGTCGCCGAGTTCACCGATTATTAAGGAACAACCATACGGTTCGTCAGTTGTCGCGAATCGCTGCCATATGAATCTCAGACCAAGAAACAGGAAATAGTTATTTATTTAAATATATGTGAATTAATAAATTAATTGTTTTGTATTGTCATCAGGTTTCCTAATTAAGGCTGAAGGAGATGATATGTATGTACCTAGATTATACATGTATACCGCGAACGATGTTCCCGCGTATCGTTCCGTTCGTTCGATGTGAATTGTAATAAGTCAGTAATAAACTAGCTTCAGTGCGAACGGTTGTTTGATTCTGGTCTTAACATATCACTTTTTCAGTGTAAAATGTCATCTTCGAAAGTTATTTCGTTTTCCATTAGCGTTAACAACTTTAGAAAATCTATTTGGCTAAGGCTATTTGGGTACAGAGGGCTTAGCACGAATAGATTGCCATCATTATACTGTGTCCAGCAAAACATTCAGGAATACAACATGGGTTTTACGAAGAAACCATAATATTGGAGGCTAAAGGTATTCAGTGACTTTGGTATGGTAGTAACTATGTATCTATGACACTAATAAAAATGTGTGTCTGTCTGCCTTCAACGGCAAACATAATTTTATTGGTTTTGTGCAAGTAGTGAAGGTTAAAAAATCTGGTCCTACATATGTTCAACATTATGTATACAAACATAATTATTGGAAACATATTTATTTAATAATTGATATACAATCTATAACCATTCTTATTAGAATTTAATTAAAGATAGATGATCACAACTGTGCTATTTATAGCACAGTTGTGATCATATATCAGTTTCTTTGTGGGATAAGGTTTACCTTATCCCACAAAAAAAACTGACACTTTAGTGGGGAAACAGGTTTCTCTGTCTTATTTGTTTTATATTGTTATAGATTGGGTACTAACATACTTTGTTTCCAGGTCTAGTACACAGTAAGGGTTTTCTATGATACAACAGTGTTTAATTACATATGATTAAAGAAATAAAAAAAATAAATTCGTCCCCTAAATAAAATCCCTTGATGGGTAATTCGTTAACTCTCGTTATATGGAAGACATCTATAGAAAGAAGATATCTATAGAAGACAACAGATGGAGACTGCACTGATATCCGATAAGTAATGATTGATTATTATTACCCCATAGTAATGAATTTTGGACAACAGGTGTGCTATAGAAGGTGCTTTAAAGATTTTTGTTGGGATGATCTACACTATATAACATAACATGTTATAGAATTGGATTATATATTTCTTCTCTCTTTTTGTTTACCTCCATGACGTCACCAAACGGTTCAACGGAAGACCAGCGCTGGTCGCATACGCAGCCGGCATGATGTTGAGTTGGGTCCGTTTTTGTAGCGAGGTCATGTAACATATTTATGTAACCTAGTCGTTGCAAAATAAATTTAATTTTCTTTCTTTCTTTTTTCATAGTGACATTGTTAAGAAAGCGTATTGTCAGGTTAATCTCTATTTAGTTACATTTTCAGTGTGAAAAGGATGGCATATTAAATCGATAGCGTTACACAGGTGGCATATTTTGCTATGCTAAGCCTGTTCATGCTGTCTTCAGACCCCGAGTGGACCGTAGTCAAAAATGATGTTTTAATACTGAAATCATGCACAGATAAAGCAATAGATACACTCCGATTTTCCTAATTCAATCCTACTTCCATAATCTAACAAAATTTAATCAAATGTCCTGCATTTTCTTCCGAGTCGGTGTAGTGGGAAATTAATAGGTTAATCTCGTGCATTTATCGGTCCTTTGTGTTCACTGAACGCCAATTAAACCGTCTACGTAAGTGCTGTTCTTGGTGGTGTAAAAAATTTTTCGCTTCTATAGATTAATTTTGTTTAAAAAAACTGTACGGGAATAATGTTAGTGATTTCTTTTGACTGTGGAACAATTCTTGGATATTTCAGTAAGTGAAGAAAAACGGTGAAATAAAAAAAAGAGAGTGAATGAAATGAAATAAAAAACGATCCCACGAAGTTTCTCGTCGATCTTATAAGTGGAAGGTGCATTTCGATATGACGGTAAAATATAGGATTTAAACAACATCAATAATTTGAATTTGAGAAACCTAAAGATTTTGGAGAAACCGTATAATCGATACCGACTAGATATTGTATCGAGAAAGAAGTTGTTAGACTAGCGTCTTACTGGGACAATTTAAACACCTGGGCCCCATTGAATCAAATAACAAATAACGGATGAAAATCTGACAATCTGACAAATTGGTCTATAAATAAAAAATCATATACAACGTGTATACAGCCTATATTATGCATACCGTACAAAGTCAATCATTGTAACAACCTTGTGGGGCCGTCTTTCTGCTATGCAAATATAAAACACTGTATATCAAGTGACAATGTAATCATTGTTTGTTGTCACATTATCACTTTTATTCAATAAGGCAGGTTGATCTCTATCCGTTCAAATAAAAAGAAGTCTTTCGACTGTGCTGTCCACATTTCAACATTGTAAGTTCATTGATTTAGCACGCAAAGTTACGTCGTCAAGTTTTTTTCGACGTGCTTTACCAACGCTTCTGCCCAGACTTATTTAATAGACCTTCGTAATTTTATACCCCTCTTTGTCTCTACATGCTTAAGAAGACGAGTAAATATAACAAAATTACATGTATGCTTCATCCTATTTACCGTAGCATCAGTCAATCATTTTTCATTCATTTGCGACCAACATTTCAAGGGGAAGCATAAAGTTAAATTTGTCTATCATTAAATCTATCTAAAGGTAGTTTGTAATTTTCATTCACGAACAAGTCTGTGCCCACAAAGTTTAACAATAAATCAACAAAGCACGTCCACTGGTCTTCACGGCATTTACCTATTAATATGAAAGTTATTGATGTTTGTGTGAACTGAGTCCGCAGCACTTAAGTTTTTCCTTAAGTAGTTTTTATATTGGTAGTGCTTATGTCTAATGGATTTCGTTTCTGAAGACCTACTGTCGTACAGTTTTGAGCTATAATAATTAATCAGCTACCTCTACTATCTCTACAATGTGTTGATGTATTTTCGAACGTATTTTCCAATTCAAAATAACTGATATTAACAACAACAATAATTACAGTTTTTTTAGATCTCGCGCATTCCTCGAATATTTTTCGTAGTACAATACGAATAGACTTGAGGTGCGGCTGAACCAACGCGTTCAGCTGCGTCTGCGGTGGCGTCCCCGTCGGCGATCACGGTAGCGACTGATCGCTGAAGATACTGATATCTCCCTATAAATTGCGTAAGCAGACCCCGCCCAGATAGCGCTTGCAGGACGCAGGACGCGTTGGTATAAACATTTCTATACAATTATTACTGCAGGCTGATCGCCACCGTGCACGCTATCGTGGACGTCGCTGGACGCGTTAGTTTGGACGTACCTTTATGACATTTTTGGATTATTCCTAGTATCCATGGTACACGGCATGCCATCATTCTTTTTATGTAAACAATTCATACACTATTATAGAACTGTAAAGAGCCCGTCTCCGTACTATAAAGAAAAAGATAAATAAAAACTAAATACTGCGGCCGCCTATAATCCCCAAGCAGGGATGACAGAGGTATTCCATGTACACCAATATATCGCTGACAAGTAAGGTAATGTGAGCAAGCTGATTGCCATTTCAAACTCTGGTCAATGATAGATTTATTCTATAGAGAGAAAACGCACACTTATTCCGACCTACTCGACCCCGATTCCTTGTAATCGCTAATTGCCTTGCTTTACTAGATCAAAAGACACAAACTGTTATCTGCTAAATATAAAAAAGCAACAATAAAGATATTTTCATAAAATTGTTATTAAATAAGGGCTTTAATAAAAGACACATGGCGTCGACATAAATGATGGGAACTGTAAACAAGATTACAAATCTACGTTGTTTTATAACCCCAAATTAGAAATGGAATTCAACCAAAACAATTAGCCTGTATTTCATACGATTAAGGGTAAAGAGGGAAAAGAAACTTTCATACAATGCCCATGCCGGTGGCAAGAGGAGATCACAAATATTTAATTCACGGAAGATGCAGGTCGCGTTATATCGAATTATTCAAGAGATTTACCACTATTTACTACATTATACTCTTAAATTAATACGGAATCGTTTTCTATCCACATCGATAGATACATTGCCTTGTTAGACTAGAGGTAAAGAGATCTGTGATCACGAGGTCCTGGATTCAAATCCTAGGCCGGACATATGTAGTTTTTCTAAGGAAAAATTTCCATTATCAGTCCGGAGTTTGAAATATTACCCGGTGTATAGCAATAGCCTCGCCCCTATTACATGGGACCTAACATCGTCGCCGAAAAGTGGGTGTACTAGGTACACGTCTGCCACCTCCACTTGAGGAATATAGGCGTGAAGTTGTTTATTTTAACATTGTGGAGTCGGCATCATCAGCCTATAGCAGTCCACTGCTGGACTTAGGCCTATCGAATTGCCCACCACTGTGTATGATCATTGGCTACTCTCATCCAATTTCTGCCAGCTGCCCTACGAAGATCATCGCTGCACCTCACCTGAGGGCGTACTGCATTACGTTTGCCAGTCCGTGGTCTCCACTCAAGAACTCGTTTGCCCCAGCGGTAATTGGTTGTTTAGCTAATGTGGCCGGCCTATTGTCACTTCAGCCTAATAACCCGGTGGGCTATGTCGATAACTCTGGTCCTCTGTGTAAGGTAATTGGTATCAAACTATTTTAAGCACAACGATTGAAGCTATTTGCAACAGTGTATTCTATTCGAACAAAGCTAACTCTTCTCAATATACCACGATAAAATAAAATTTTAGTTTACAGAACTTTTTAATTAGATAGTACTTCAAGTCTGCACGTTCGACTCGCTCGTGACTCTTGCAAATAATAAATAAGCTTGTCTGTGGTTCTCAGTTTTATCTCTGTAACTTTATGCAATAATACTTTGTGTTTGCTTCGAAAACTTTATTTATTCATAAAAAAACAACTTAAAACAATTACCAACAGAAAGGTATAAATAAATAATATCAACCCTGTTAGGAAACTGTCCCACCGTTGGGCACGGGCCTTCTCTCAGACTGAGATTGTTAAGGCCATATTCTACCATGCTGGCCCAGTGCGGGTTGGCGAACTTCACACACCTTCGAGAAACTCTTCGGCATGCAGGTTTCCTCACGATGTTTTCGGTTACCGTTAACACATGCTTTCGAAAAGACAGAGGTGCGTGCCTGGGTTTGAACCCGCGACCTCTGACTTTGCAGTCCAGCGGTCTAACCACTAGGCTATCACTGCTTTACAAATAACAACAAAACAAGTATAACAAAAAGGTAATGTTAAAAAAATATTTACGAAGTATCTAATGGTTCCGCGCCAGAACTGTTTACGGACGGTTTGGACCAGTGGTTTATGGCTTGAGTCGCTCCGCCCACTGAATCTCTGTGTGATATACACATATTTGTTTTAGTCTAGGTGGTAGTGCATGTGAAATTTATGTTTGTAAACGCAGCCACAACACAGGGATAATTCTTAGTGTGGGGCTCTCTGTAATGGGCTGCGGAGATGATAATTAGACCAAGCTCCGAATCGGTATAATCGGATCAGATCTGCCTTCTCATATGGCAACTCCGGGAAACATTACTGTTTCGCTTCGCTTAGCGGCAAAACTGTACTGGGAGGGTGGTGACCGGCCGTAGACTACCACTGATTATGGTACTACTCGTTTAGCACAACCCAAGGTCCTCGTGTAGCGCGCATAGCTTCGGCCTTTTAAACCGCTCTTGATTTCTTTTTCATATAAACGGCACTATCTTTCACACAAAAACTTTTTTTAAATAAGCGTCTTCAAATCTAAATCTCGTGAAATTGAGCACATTTCTTGTACAACGAATCAATGTGGGAAGCAGAATATTTCTAAGTCGTAGGTGTTTTTATAAACAAGCATTTGGCATGCACAAATATCCAAAGCAAAATAAAAATGTCTTCGTTTTGTTCCTTAACGACGAGGGACGTGATTTCACGTGTTTTCGCAACCTGTGGTTTAATTCATACTACATACATTTATACGCACGCCTTCAAGGATTTCTGCTCTAAGACACAATTAACTTGATATCCTACGTTCCTAAGTTAATTGGTATGACCCACGCTGAGACCTAGAATGTTACTGGAATACTATTGTTTAAATTGAATATCTGCCTCATTTGAGAACCGATATCGATACACTGGTAAGGACAGATTAGTTTGTAATAATGACTATATCTCATCCCATCTAATCAAAACCTTTTACCGTTGGGAACCGCCTTAGAGATTGAGATGTATTGTAAGAACTGTATCTTTTACCTGGTTATTAGTGTAGTTGTAATTTTTTCTCTTTCTTTTTTTGCTGGCTAAGAAGCAGTCAACGAAGTGACAAGTATTTTGTATCTATTCTCTTGCTGCAATGGATAGCGTATTATGCTTAATGTCAATTAAAAAGAAATGTCACACAAACTTTTCATTCCCGCTAACGACTACAAATCACATTAAGCTACAAGCTCTATTCTATTAGACAACTTCTGTAGTTCCGCGACATTATCGCCTATGACTGGACAGTACTTGTTCACTTTTGTAGCGGTACCCCACATCGGTTTTTCAAATTAGTATGTAAACTTTCCTATCAAAATGTTACTGTATTCGGCAGAAACGCACCGAATTTTTTATTTTATTTTACCTAAAAATCCCTTCTTTGTAACCGTACATCCTGTTTTCGTATAAACAAGCAGCAAATACGTGAATAATTGACTTTCGTTGACAATCGCCGAGCCATCCTGACTATATGCCGCTAATTTATTATGCTAATGACACTCACTGCCTCCGACGGTGATGGATTACTCTGTTTCCCTTCGCATAAACGCGAGAACCAAAGGAAATGCGTAAAAGATGGACCAATAACAGTGTATGCAAAAGTTGGGCGCTCCGCCGACGTAAAAAACTAGGTTATTGAAATTTTCCAGTCCCGTGGAGCGCGGCAGACAAGACTGCTAACGTGGCATGTTCTTTACTAGCGGAGATACCATTTCGCTCTATGTAAAGTTTTCTTCGTAGAAACGAGTAGAACTAAATAGGTTTAGTTAAGACGCAGCGGAACCTTTTATTGACCGGCTTCAAAAAGGAGGAAGTTAGATAGATAGATGGAGTATTCTTTGTTGTACACAAGCGAACATAAAAATACAATGTGATATTAACTTAAGATAGAGGCACAATGGAAGAAATTGCTCTTAGCAATAAGACCGTTATTGCTAAGAGCAATTTCTTCCATACAACCAGTACGTTGGAAGAAGCAACAGATAAAAATAGAGGGCAGTTGGTGGCGTACACTATAAAGATATATATTCTATAAAATACTACTACATACATATTGATACATAGGACTTGATATACTAAACATATAAATCTAATTTAATTCAATTATGACAGCAAATATTACATTATCCAACCAGGAAAAAGTGATCTTTAACCATTGTTTTAAAAGAATGCAACGTCTTTGCACGCCGGACCGTAACAGGCAATGCATTCCACAAGCTTACAGCTTGATTAGTGAAGGATTTATGAAAGAAGTTTGTGGAGTGCATTGGTGTTTTCAAACTCAGATTCTCTGATGACCTTAGGAACCTCGAATGCGTTTCATGAAGGAATTCAAACCGTTTTTTGAGGTAAGAGGGAGTTGTCGGATTATATAAAATGTTGTATAAAAGCGATAGTATGATAGCATTCCAGCGATGGTGGTTTGGCAGCCACTTGAGTCTTCCACGAAATTCAGAAACATGTTCATATTTGCGTAAACCAAATATGAACCTTATACATGTGAGGTTTTATGTTCGGTTGTATGTTTGCTTTTTTTTATGTATGTTCAGTGATATGTCCGTCAATTGTGGACCGATTTTGATAATTCTTTTTGCGTTGGGTTCAGTATAGCTCCAAGGTGGTCCCATTTTAATTTCATTGGCATTGGACCTTGGACTTTGAAGATACACCAGGGAATTCCTTAACGGCGAACAGCACGAATGTATAGATTCCGTTATTATAGTTATTATATTAATCCTGTAGGTACCTTACTGTACAACTCAGCAAAATAATATAATATCGGTATATAAATATGAGTAAATAATTCACTCGTCACTTAAAATTGTAAAAATATAATTATTATTAAAAAAAGGTAAACCGACTTCAAAAAGCAAAAAAAAATATTTGAAGTCGGTGCCAAGTAACGGACTGCACCAACCGGCACCGACATCAAATATTTATTTTTTGCTTTAAGAAGTCGGTTTACTTTTTTTTTAAACGGTTTTTTTTTCTTTAACAAAACATGAAGTTCTTACTCTTAACCTTTCTTCCCTTTTATTAAATTTATTTACGTATTCTGTTTTTTTTTTCATCATCATCATTTCACTCTTGTCCGCAGTAATCTTTACTTTCTACATTTTTCTATTTCTATCAGCTAACTAAACCTAAAAAGCAGTGATAGCCTAGTGGTTAGACCGTTGGACTGCGAAGTCAGAGGTCTCGGGTTCAAACCCAAGCACGCACCTCTGTCTTTTCGAAAGCATGCGCGTATTTAAAATTAATTATCACTTGCTTTAACGGTGAAGGAAAACATCGTGAGGAAACCTGCATGCCTAAGAGTTTCTCGAAGGTGTGTGAAGTTCGCCAACCCGCACTGGGCCAGCGTGGTGGACTATGGCCTAAACCCTCTCAGTTGAAGAGGAGGCCCGTGCCCAGCAGTGGGACGGTTTCTTAACAGGGCTAATATTATTTATTATTATTATTATTAAAATATTATTATATAACTAAACCTACGCCATGGATTAAGAATGATATTTTTAGGATCAACTTTTGGTTGCAACCTTTTTACCGTGTTACCGTATTATCAAAACCTTCATGAAGAATTATACGAAGATCTGGATCTATTTTACCGTCTTTTAGCGACTGCCCAAAGCAAGGCCTTTGCTCCTTGAGCTAGTTGCCCCCTTGTCCTTCTGGCTCGAGCGTAGTGGTTGCACGCTCGCCCTCTTAGCCGGTGAAGTTGTAAAGGCCCCGGGACCTATAGCGTAGATTATTCACACACACGCACATGCACACACACACGTATACACTTACATACTCTCTCACACACACACACGCGCACATACACACACACACACACGCACACACAACTATACACAGGTACCGGACTAAAGCGGCACCTAATATTTTATAATTTATTTACCTAATACTTTAGACATTTAGTTACTTTTTATATTCAAAATGCGTCGAACTTTATTAACAACAAACATCACATATGTAGGTACACATGTGATACACGTGTATTCTTCAACATATCATTAATCTTGTTTATTTGATGACTGTTCGTTATTTACATTGAGGGCTCAATTGAGGACAAGGAACCTTTAAATAAAACACGTGGCTTATGGAAAATCGATTGAATATTATTGAAATGGATTTTTTAAGAGTTTGATGTTGTGTGAATCGGAAACTATGTGTTGATTGATAATATTCAGGCATGCATATTAAAACTAAAATGTAATTTACACATTTTATACATTAAATAAAAAATCCCCAAGTGGGGGTGGTAGAGATGTTGTGTACAAATACTCTTCGCCGACGATGTTAGGTCCGATGTACTTAGGTGCTAGGCTATTGCCATTGTAATGGGCACAATGCCAGACTCCAGACATTTTTTACTTCTTTTTATAATTTATTTTTACGGAAGGACCACCTAGCTGTCAATTTATTTGGTCCTTCTTGCGGGATCCTTTGGCCGTTCTCATTACGGCACATAAGGCTTCTAACGTCCGAAACATACCGTCTCTTCTCATAAAGGCCCAGTATTAGTTCATAAAATGACTCGTAAAACTTCTATGATATGACACATGGTGTCTTAGGGACATTGTTGTTATTAACGTCAACAAACATATTATGAGTATGAGTGAAAATAACGAGACTTGATATTACAGTAACTTAATACAAATGAATTTTCCCTGTTCTCCTAATAGTGGCAATTGGCTGCAAAATTGAGCCATTTATGCCAATGTAAGCAGGCATAATATAATATATCAAAAATTGATTTTCTATGAAATGATAATGATGACATTAAAACTGCAATTCCTTAAACAGTGAAGTGTTGAATACTTTATAGAACAATCACGACGGGCATCTTAGGAGAAATTGACAAGTCGCAATTACAATTACGTTAGAGATTAAGTCATACTCTATCACGCGGACCTAGTGTGGATTGGTGGAGGCAGGTTTGTGCCCGCCTGCTGTTGGAACTTATCAAGACGCTATAAGGCTTTTAACTTGACTTAATGATTACCACATTAAGTGATAACCGGAACCAACGGCTTAACGTGCCACATACGGTCACCCATCTCAGACTGATAAAAAATCACTATATAAAAATGAATATGACAGTGCGGTTTCTCGACAACGATACGTGTAGTGAGTATGACAAACTACGTGCTTAGGCCTCGGTTATATATTCCAAACCTGGGCAATTCAATAAACTAATCTGAAATAGTACACAAATAAAGAACATTACTGTATAGGATGCAAACGAAAACAAAAACTGTTTATTGACATAAGTATTAACCTGGGTGTATTAAAGAACTCGCCTTATTCTCAAGACGAGCTATAATTAAGTACAGTACGCCCGATTTAACTGGACCGGATTGATGTTAGCTTCTACGAGCAGTTGTGTATACATAGTGGCTAAGAAAAGAGTTATTACAAATGAAAACAAAAAACCTAACCTGTAAGACTTAATTTTTTTAATGTAGCCTGTACTTAAAACTATTCCTGTGTCGTGGGTGCGTCTACAAACATGAACACACAGACCGTAACAAACCTTTGTGGATCACACAAAGATTTGTCCCGTGCGGGTTTCGAATCGCGATTACTCGACGCAGTGCAGTTTCAGCTGTTAATCACTGGACCAAGCTGTCGTCGATTACCACATTACCTTAGATAAGAAGTAGTAACTGATGGGGTAGTTGTAATCTGTTTACGTACCCATTTAATAAATAAATCCTACTAATATTATGAATGTTATAGTTTGTATGTACTCTGTACTCTCTGCCTACCTCGCAAGGGATCTGGCGTGATAATATAGATAAATAGATAGTTTGTGCGTTTGGATGTTCGTTACTCAATCATGCAAAAACGTCTGAAAGGATTTGAATGAAATTGGGCACACAGATAATTTATTACCAGGATAAATACATAAAATATAATATTAGCCCTGTTAAGAAACTGTCCCACCGTTGGGCACAGGCTTCCTCTCAAATTGACAGGGCTTAGACCATAGTCCACCACGCTGGCCCAGTGCGGGTTGGCGAACTTCACACACCTTCGAGAAAGTCTTAGGCATGCAGGTTTTCTCACAATGTTTTCCTTCAGCGTTAAAGCAAGTGATAGTTAATTTTTGTTAGTTTGGTAGTTAATACATAGGATACTTTTATCCTGGATATATGTAAGGTTCCTGACTAAAGTCAACGCTAACGAAGTTGCAGGCAGAAACAAGTAAATAACAATTAATTGGTCCTGAGTGTGATCGTGCATTTGCATTGCGTAGCGCAAACTTCTATCAGGCGAAGTTAAGTCGCGAGCACTGTACCTATCTCCGTTTTAATTTGATAAACACCTGTTAGGGTCGCTGGCATGTTGACTTTGAAATATATTCCCTAAAGTAACACCTCGTTGTTTTATGTAATTAAGTTCTTGAAATACTCTAAAGTTTTAAGAATGCCTTTACAGACGCGGTCATTTAGGTTGTAAAATGCACTTGTAGTTTATACTATGAACATAATTATGCGACTGTCTCGTTGGTCTATTGGCAAAGTGCATCGCTTTGTGATCACGAGGTCCTGGGTTCCTATCCTAGGCCGGACAAATGAAGTTTCTGTAACAAAAAAATTCCAGTATGAGTCCGGAGTTTGAAATTGTGCCCGGTATATGGCAATAGGCTCGCCCCCTATTACATGGGTATAGTCGGCGAAAAGTAGGTGTACTCAGTACACCTCTGCAAACCCACGTTTGGGTAATATAGGCGTGATGGTGTTCAGAGAATTATGTACAAAGAGTGCCTCGTTTGTTTAGTGTTGGTTTGTGTGGCTGGCGATCACGAGGTTTTGGGTTTAATTCCTAAGTTGGTCAAAGTGTACTTTTTCTATAGAAGTTGTTAAATATACGAAGTACGTGAGCGCGCCTATGCCAATGCTGTATCTTGTGACTAGTGTGTACATGTACAGCTACGTAGGTAAGATGCGCCCGCGCGGCCGCCCTTTGTATTGTCAGTTGTAGTACTAGCCGCTAAAAGAATAAACGCGTGTACGTCCGTGTAAGAAACTGTTTTGATTTCCTTGTCCCTGGTGCCCTGCCTATAGAAGTATTCTCATTAGTAGAACGGAATCTAAAATACATACATACAGATGACACACGACGGCTTTGTTCAATGGTAGTAGTAAGAGCTTAAGTCTTTCTGTGACCCACAAATATTTATTTATGGTGATGCAGAAACAAACATGTGTGGTAGGTGCGAAAATATACGAAGCCAAAAAATAATGTAAGAAAATAAATCTAAAAGAAATTAAAAAATTCAATATTAATCTATTAATGATAATACAATACATAAATATATATACATCCCACGCTGCGCTTGCCAATACGTGGTCTCCACACTAGAATCTTTCTGCCCCAACGCCCGTTCGATCTTCGCGCTATGTGGCCCGCCCATTGCCACTTCAGCTTGCTAATCTTAAGGGCTATGTCGGTGACCTTGGTTCTTCTACGAATCTCCTCATTCCTGATTCGATCACGTAGAGAAACGCCGAGCATAGCTCTCTCCATAGCTCGCTGAGCAACTCTGAGCTTTTTTATGAGACCTATAGTAAGAGACCACGTCTCTGATCCATATATCATCACTGGTAACACACATTGACTAAAAACTTTAGTCTTTAGGCACTGAGGTATTTTGGATGAGAAGATGTTGCGCAGTTTCCCGAACGCTGCCCAGCCGAGTTGGATTCGTCGATTGACCTCTCTCTCAAAGTTGGACCTACCTAAACGGACTACCTGTCCCAGGTAAATATATTCGTCGACAACTTCAAGAGTAGAGTTCCCAACGGTGAGTGCGGTGGGTACGACATGGACGTTACACATTATTTTCGTTTTGTCCATGTTCATTTTAAGATCCACTTGTTGAGATACTCTGTTGAGGTCGCCGAGCATTCCTCCTAGATCTTCCAGCGACTCCGCCATGACCACAATGTCGTCGGCAAATCGAAGGTGAGTGATGTATTCGCCATTGATGTTGATGCCAAATCCTCGCCATTCCAAGAGTTTGAAGGCGTCCTCTATGGTGGTCGTAAACAGTTTCGGAGAAATGACGTCTCCCTGTCTTACTCCTCTTTTTATGGAGATCGCCTTCGTGCACTGCCCTTGTACTCGGACTGACATGGTGGCGTTATTATACAAGCACTTCAACACTTCGATGTACCGCACCGCCCAAGTCTCGATCGAATCGAAGGCTTTCTCATAGTCCACAAACGCCAAGCATAGTGGCCGATTATACTCCTCGGTCTTCTGTATAATCTGCCGCAACGTATGTATGTGGTCTATGGTACTAAAGCCTTTCCGGAAACCGGCTTGTTCGGGAGGCTGGAAATCATCAAGCCTGCGTTCGAGACGATTCGTGATGACTTTCAAAAACAACTTGTAAACATGGCTCAGCAGTGTGATGGGCCTATAGTTCTTTAATAAAGTGTTATCACCTTTCTTGAAAAAGAGTACCACCACACCCCTGTTCCATGTCATGCTTCCGGCGTTTTTCCTTCGAGCAAGATGGAATTAAACAGCCTCTGAAGGACTTTAAGTACCGGCGATCCGCCCGCTTTCAGAAGCTCTGCGGTAATTCCGTCTTCACCCGGCGCTTTGTTGTTTTTAAGTTGTTTGAGAGCCATCCTAATCTCGTACAGGCTGATGTCCGGGATATCTTCAGTGTAGTGTCGGGTTAGCTTGGCTCTTGGGTCTTTTACCAAGTCAACAACAGGTTCAGCTACTGAGGTATACAACTGCCCATAGAACCTCTCTATCTCCCTGAGCACCTCTGACCTATTCGACGTTACGTTTCCGTCCTCCGTCTTCAGTTTCCTTAACTGGCTCTGCCCAATAGACGCGTCTCTTGCGAACACTTTAGAGCCCTTTTTCTGCTCTATGGTCTCCTCAATACGTCTTGTATTGAAGGACCGTAAATCGTGTCGCAAGGACTTCAATATCTGTCCATTGAGCTGCCTATAGGACTTAGCATCATCGGAGGTTTGGAGTGTCATGGTACGTCGCTAAGCCATAAGGTTTCTGGTGTAGTCAGATAGCTTTTGAGGCCTATTTTTACGGTGGGGCTTAAAATGCTTGGACCCGACCGTATGGACAGTCTCTACCAACCTATTGTTGATTTCGTCCACTGATGCGCTGCTGTCTAGCAATTCGAAGCGGTTTGACAATTCGAGTTGAAAGTTCTCGGGGTTTTGGATATGAGCATTAGAAGGTCGGAGCGTAGACTTCATCAGACGCCATCTTTCCATTTTGACATTAATATTTAATGTGCCTCTGACCATTCGGTGATCACTGCCGGTTTTTACCCTGTGGATCACGGAGACATCATTAAATATTTGTCGCTTGGTGCTCATGATGAAGTCTATCTCATTTTTTGTGAAACCATCAGGGCTCATCCAGGTCCATTTCCTATGAGACGGCTTCTGGAAGAAAGAGTTCATCATAAAGAGTCCCTCCTTCTCCAGAAATTCGGCCAGCCTCTGACCCCTGGGGTTGCGCTGCCCATATCCAAATTGCCCCACTCTCAACTCATCATCGCCCCGTTTGCCCAGTCGCGCATTGAAGTCACCCATAACTACTGTAAAGTGTGCTTTGGAAGTATGTATGGCTCTACTAATGTCCTCATACATAACTTCGACCTCATCATTTGAGTATGCCGAGGTCGGTGCGTAGACCTGTATGACCTTCAGCGAATATCTTTTGGATATTCTGAGTATCAGGTACGCTACTCTGCTCGACACACCAGTGATGGACACAACGTTGTTTATGAGTGACTTGTGGACGATAAATCCGACACCACCTTGGGACTGCTGTTCGCCCTCCCGGTAGTAAAACAAGTTGCCGGATTTTAAGGTTATCGTGTCCTCGCCCTCTCTTCGGACCTCCGATAAACCAACAATACTCCACCGCAACTTGTTTAAATCTTCTTCCAGCTCAACTAGCTTCTCATCTGTCCTCAATGTACGTGCGTTGTATGTCACCAGGGCCAATTTTCGGTTTTGGTGGTAGCCGAATCTCTGCCAGAGATTCTTAGCACCCCTTGTCCTGTCATTACCATGGCTGCTACCGTGGCCAGGACGAACAGGACCACCGGGGACTAGGGGCCTGGTTTTCCTACTTTCTTCCATAATTGGGGGTGTTTGCCATACTCGCCACGCTTGGCAGGCGGGTTGGCGAGCGCAGTTATTGGTCGTCGAAGTGTTAAGGGAACGCTGCTGCCCATTCCCTAGTTTTCCCTTAGTCGCCTTGTACGACACCCGATGGGATGAGATGGGTTGGTCCTACTCTACGCCGGGAACCACGCGGTTTATATATATATATATATATATATATATATATATATATATACATATATACATATCCAAGAATCCTACAATATATAAAATAGACTGTGCGACATATTGAACTAAAAATGAGAGGGTTCCGCCAACATTTTGAGTAAGTACTCCTGTAGTTTTTTTTGAAAGAGAACGGTTTGTGACCATCCTGAATTCCTGAGGCAGGGCATTCCAAAGAAGAATCGATTGGATGAAGAAGGAGGAATGAATAAAATCAGAACGATGAGAAGGGCACGATTACTTGAGGAACGAAGATTTTTCTCGTGATTGGAGCACAGATACTGAAATTTGGAAGTAAGATAAGTAGGCGAGGTTGAAGAATGAAGAATAGAAAATAGTGTTGTCAGTGCCCTTTGAGTTCTACGTTGTCGAATAGGCAACCACTTTAACTGAGAACGGTGCTCTGACACATGGTCATATTTACGTAGGTTGAATACGAATCTAATGCAGTAAATATTTGTTTCAGTTGGGTGTTTTTTATATTAAATTTAGGTTTGTAGCCGCACCCATGACACACGAATTAAACTAAGTGTGAGGCTACGTTTTAAAAAAAACCATTCACGCCTTTATCCCACTAGAGTAGAACACTACAGCACCGTCTAGAATTATCGAAATAGAATTGCCACTTATTACAGTGGGACCTAACATCGTTGAAGATATGTGGGTGTGCCTAGTACACCTCTGCCACCACCGTTTTTGAAATAACGGCGTGACGGTATTTATTCTTTGCTTTTTATTTGTGTACATACAAAAATCATCAGACATACGACAGATCTCGTCTAACCGTAGTCTAATGATAAGTTCTGTTGCGCACTGTAGGTGATTTGAATCATTGGTGGATCACTGGATCGAGATTATTTGTCTGAATCCAGATGTTTGTGCATGTGAAATTCATGTTGCATGCACTTGCGAAAAATAAATATATTTTAGCGTGAGGCAAGGTTTTAATGGAAAAACTTCCTAGGTTTGATGCCGTCTATTTCGAAATAAAAAAAAGTTAAAGCAAATATGTAACGATAAGCCGATTCATTATTTTCGACGATTTAATATCATTTGGTATTTCGTAATTTGTTCCAATCATATTTCAGTATATTGTAAAACCTAAAAATTAGCACATTTCAATATGAGCTGAAAAAGCACTAAATCAATTCAGTAGACGGTGTAAAATGTTTACTCCAATAAGTCGATTTTACTAACAAGCACTTTCCCATTAACTAAATCACTAGATTGATGCCCAACCTCAAGTACCAATATAAAAAGACCAAAGTAGTTCTAACGGCTGAATTTGTAAAGATTTTCCTTTGTCTGTACGTGATAGTGATTGATTGCAGGTCGTTTATTGAAAAGCATTCAGTGGGAACGGCTGGTTCGGAATAATGTCCTTTAGAGGGCGTCCCGATGCGTTGTTATACCGACGACAATGCTTGAAGGGAAAACTCAATGTATTGTTATTTGTATGGGGCACAACAGTTGAGTAAGGCTAATGTATCATTATACTGTGTCCTTAGTTCTCGATATAAACATGCAGCTCTCTCTACTCGCTTGGCAGGCCGCTAAGTTTTTTAGAAACGTCAACGCCTCCTCTATGGTATCTGTGGACATAACCTCTGCGACCATTCTTTCTTTTAGCGCGGCAGCCGATGCCTTGTAATAAAGTTTTGGTCGACATTTAATTTAATCATATAGTCGTAGCAGTGAAATTATATAACAAAAGGTTTTTATATACTCAAGTGATGTTGTGAAATAAATTTAAAACATAGTATAGGCAAATTCAGAAATATTTTACGCCTTGACAAAAAAGTACATTCTAATAAGATCAACTGATAGTTGTTTATTTGTGGCGTTTTCAACTTAACTTGTTTATGTATATAATATCGAATATTTGGAGACGTGAGCTTTGTCATATTAATACTTGTTAAGTCTTCACTCGAAAAGTAAACTTACGAAGTCTCATGTCCCTCTTCGTGTAAAAACAGTTTAACACGTAATATACCTGCAAACAATTATTTACCGTCTATAAATTGGCAATGTAATACCTCTAATGAGAGAAATTAGGGGGGACATTAATCAATAATGATGATTGTTAAGGATCGATGCCAATTTAAGGACACGGGCGATGTACGAGATGCATCGACGTGGTCCGCAAGACTTAACGGTAATTCAAGGACACGAGTGGTGTACGAGATGCATCGGCGTGATCCGCAAGACTTGGGGCCCATACGAGATATGTGCTGAAGGTCATCTACTACTCATAGGTTTCACCCATGAGGTGCTCCTGTGCAGTTCACATTTCTACAATGGTAAGAATCTAAAATGTTACCCAACATACATACCTTAAACAGTAAATACAAAGACTATTGCTATAAACTATAAGCAATTTGTGATATTATATCTCCTAAAGGAGACTTTCTGCAAGGGTAACTAAAGGGACATTTTTTATGAATTTATGAATAACAATACATTATTAATAACATAAGCCACTCATTTGCAGAAACATAAAGTTTTGCATTGATTTCATTATTAGACATACTTGTATAATAATCCTGAAATAGCCCAAAGTGGAGCTTATTACACAAAGAATTGTGCAATATTATAAGCGCTTGTATTAAAAAGGTAAACCTTGCAATATTTATCCCTGAACAGGGTTTATAAACAGATGAGCCAAAGTAATCTCTACTTATAACAATGCCTGTTATATCTGACAAGCAACAGAATTGTGGAAATATTCCAAATATAATATCTCAGCCTACCGATGTTGAGACAGGCAACTTGTGCAATAATTTGTGTTACACACATACATCCTTAAAATATAATATAAAATACCTGGTCTATCCAGTTAACATAAAACTAATAATTATCAATATTATCAGCCCAGGCCCCTTGCAGGGTAGCCAGGGAAGATGAGTCCTAACAATACAGTCATGAAACATTGATTGGGATAAGAACCTTTGTGGTCAGCAGTATATAATAATATAATAATAATATAAGCCCTGTTAGGAAACTGTCCCACTGCTGGGCACGGGCCTCCTCTCCAACTGAGAGGGTTTAGGCCATAGTCCACCACGCTGGCCCAGTGCGGGTTGGCGAACATCACACACCTTCGAGAAACTCTTAGGCATGCAGGTTTCCTCACGATGTTTTCCTTCACCGTTAAAGCAAGTGATAATTAATTTTAAATACGCACATGCTTTCGAAAAGACAGAGGTGCGTGCCTGGGTTTGAACCCGAGACCTCTGACTTTGCAGTCCAACGGTCTAACCACTAGGCTAGCAGTATATATTTTGTATTAAATGAGTTTTAATATAGTGGAGTACCAATATGAAATTATAACTATCTATTCATAAGCAGTAGTTTAAATTTCAAGAAACCACCAGTGTTGTAACCGACATAGAACAACAATCCTCCTCCGGTGTGTAAAAATATTAACCCACAGTGTACCTATCAGCCCATCAGATCATATAGGTAATGTACATAGCCTTATGTGAGGAATAGCTCTAGATAAGGACATTAGTACAAAAATGTTAAATTTTGGTATATGTACATCTTTAAGGATTATGAATATAACTTAACATTAAATATAACCGAACTTTGACATAAAGGAAAATACTTTATCATAAATTAAATAAGTAATTATAGCAAAGCATCCTTATAATCACCAATATAATTTGTACCCTTTGTCTGGTACTGTACTCAAAAACGAGATCATTTGATAAAAAAAAGTAAAAAAAATAAAAGCCCCACTTGGAAGACACTTTAGTGGGGAAACAGGTTTCCCTGTCTTATTTGTCTTATATTGTTATAGATTGGGTACTAACATACTTTGTTTCCAGATCTAGTACACAGTAAGAGTTTTCTATCTATCTCTATCTATATCGTCACGCCAGACCCCTTGCGGGGTAGGCGGGGGGTGCGGGGTTCCAACAGGTTCTTTATTTACTGGCTTCCTCCACTCTCATAGTTCGTTTCGGAACGGTTTTCTATGATACAAGAATTATTATAAAGGGATTAATTTCATATAAACAAAGTTCTGGATCGGTAATTCCTCAACTCGTTATATAAAGAGACATGTATAAAAAAAAAAAATCTTTATACTATAGAAGACATAACAGATGGAGGATGCACTGACAGCTGATAAGTAATGATTGATTATTATTACCCGGTAGTAATGGGTTATGGACAACAGGTGTGCTATAACAGGTGCTTTAAAGATTTTTGTTGCGATGGATCTACGCTATATAACATAACATGTTATAGAATTTGATTACAAATGTACTCATGATATATTATGTTTTAGAGCTCACGCTTAAAAATGACATTCATGTGGTATACTTCAACTTTACCTTTATAGCTCTAAACAGCTGCATGTTTATATCGAGAACGAAGGACACAGTATAATAAGTGATCAAACGAACTTACCTGAAGTGCAGTTCGATCATTATTATACGAAGTCCTTCGTTCGAAGATATAAGTACCCATCCCGCCCTGCCCGTTGGTAAAGTTGAAATGTACTACTTCTAAAAGGAATGGTCGCAAAGGTTATGTCCACAGATATCATAGAGGAGGCGTTGACGTTTCTAAAAAACTTAGCGGCCTGCCAAGCGAGTAGAGAGAGCTGCATGTTTATATCTTCGACCGAAGGAATTCGTATAATAATGATCGAACTTCACTTCAGGTAAGTTCGTTTGATCACTTATTATTGTGGTAAAAAATATGAGTTTTAATTGAATGACGTCGTGGTCTGGCGGTTGTGTGACCGATAATTGTTTCATGAGGGTCAGGTTCGTACAACTAAAGGTATTTCTGTAACGTGCATGCATTTGCACACTTGAATTTCATAAAAACGCCCAGTGCGATACTGATTATAAAATATATAATAGTGTACTCTCAGCCTACTCCGTAAGGGATATTATGAGATTTTATAGGTAAAAATATATTCCTTGCGGATATTGGACTTGTTAGGTACTCGATCCGGGACTCGATCCGATGATCAGCGCCTTGGGGCAGCGTAGTCCGACAGTGGGCCTATCCAAGTTGTACCTATTTTTCTTTGCACAATCAATAGTGCCTTTTTCTGACCACTTGTCTTTTTCGGTGTAAAATGTCATCTTCGAAAGTTATTTTGTTTTACATTAGCGTTAACAACTTTAGAAAATCTATTTGGCTAAGGCTATTTGGGTACAGAGGGCTTAGCACGAATAGATTGCCATCATTATACTGTGTCCTTCGTTCTCGACCACAGTGTACCTATCAGTCCACCAAAAACAAATCACGATGGACATTGGAAGTCTTCTACTAGAGAATGTGAGGTAAGATAAGCATGCTAGGCATTTTACACAAATACTTGTTTTATAAGTTACTGAAAAATTCAGCAAAACATTCAGGAATACAACATGGGTTTTACAAAGAAACCATAATATTGGAGGCTAAAGGTATTCACTGACTTTGGTATGTAACTATGTATCTATGACACTAATAAAAATGTGTGTCTGTCTGCCTTCAACGGCAAACATAATTTTATTGGTTTTGTGCAAGTAGTGAATGTTAAAAAATCTGGTCCTACATATGTTCAACATTATGTATACAAACATAATTATTAGAAACATAATTTTTTATTTATTGATATACAATTTATAACCAATCTTATTAGAATTTAATTAAAGATAGATGATCACAACTGTGCTATTTATAGCACAGTTGTGATCATCTATCAGTTTCTTTGTGGGATAAGGTTTACCTTATCCCACAAAAAAAACTGACACTTTAGTGGGGAAACAGGTTTCTCTGTCTTATTTGTCTTATATTGTTATAGATTGGGTACTAACATACTTTGTTTCCAGGTCTAGTACACAGTAAGGGTTTTCTATGATACAACAGTGTTTAATTATATATGATTAAAAAAATAAAAAAAATAAACAAAGCCCTTGATGGGTAATTCGTCAACTCTCGTTATATGGAAGACATCTATAGAAAGAAGATATCTATAGAAGACAACAGATGGAGACTGCACTGATATCCGATAAGTAATGACTGATTATTATTACCCCGTAGTAATGAATTTTGGACAACAGGTGTGCTATAGAAGGTGCTTTAAAGATTTTTGTTGGGATGATCTATACTACATAACATAACATGTTATAGAATTGGATTATATATTTCTTCTCTCTTTTTGTTAACCTCCATGACGTCACCAAACGGTTCAACGGAAGACCAGCGCTGGTCGCATACGCAGCCGGCATTATGTTGAGTTGGGTCCGTTTTTGTAGCGAGGTCATGTAACATATTTATGATTACCAACGCTTGTATAGTACCTAGTCGTTGCAAAATAAATTTAATTTTCTTTCTTTCTATTTTTCATAGTAACATTGTTAAGAAAGCGTACTGTCAGGTTAATCTTTATTTAGTTACATTTTCAGTGTGAAAAGGATGGCATATTAAATCGATAGCGTTACATAGGTGGCATATTTTGCTATGCTAAGCCTGTTCATGCTGTCTTCAGACCCCGAGTGAACCGTAGTCAAAAATGATTGATATGATTTGTTTTAATACTCGAATCATACACAGATAAAGCAATAGATACACTCCGATTTTCCTAATTCAATCCTACTTCCATAATCTGACAAAATTTAATCAAATGTCCTGCATTTTCTTCCGAGTCGGTGTAGTGGGAAATCAATAGGTTAATCTCGTGCATTTATCGGTCCTTTGTGTGCACTGAACGCCAATTAAACCGTCTACGTAAGTGCTGTTCTTGGTGGTCTTAAGAATTTTCCGCTTTTATAGATTAATTTTGTTTAAAAAAACTGTAGGTAAGTACTTGGTATATTGAAATGGGAATAAGGTTAGTGATTTCTTTTGACAGTGGAACAATTCTTGGATGTTTTAAATAAGTAAGTGAAGTATATATTTCAAATAAGTATGTATATACAGTATGTGAAGAAATTCGGTGAAATAGAGAGGGAATTAAATGAAATAAAAAACGATCCCACGAACTTCTTCGGCGATCTTATAAGTGGAAGGCGCGTTTCGATCTAACGGTAATATATAGGATTTAAACATCAATGATTTGAATTTGAGAAACCTAAAGATTTTGGAGAAACCGTATAATCGATACCGACTAGATATTGTATCGAGAAAGAAGTTGTTAGACTAGCGTCTTACTGGGACAATTTAAACACCTGGGCCCCATTGAATCAAATAACAAATAACGGATGAAAATCTGACAATCTGACAAATTGGTCTATAAATAAAAAATCATATACAACGTGTATACAGCCTATATTATGCATACCGTACAAAGTCAATCATTGTGACAACCTTGTGGGGCCGTCTTTCTGCTATGCAAATATAAAACACTGTATATCAAGTGACAATGTAATCATTGTTTTTTGTCACATTATCACTTTTATTCAATAAGGCAGGTTGATCTCTATCCGTTCAAATAAAAAGAAGTCTTTCGACTGTGCTGTCCACATTTCAACATTGTAAGTTCATTGATTTAGCACGCAAAGTTACGTCGTCAAGTTTTTTTCGACGTGCTTTACCAACGCTTCTGCCCAGACTTATTTAATAGACCTTCGTAATTTTATACCCCTCTTTGTCTCTACATGCTTAAGAAGACGAGTAAATATAACAAAATTACATGTATGCTTCATCCTATTTACCGTAGCATCAGTCAATCATTTTTCATTCATTTGCGACCAACATTTCAAGGGGAAGCATATAGTTAAATTTGTCTATCATTAAATCTATCTAAAGGTAGTTTGTAATTTTCATTCACGAACAAGTCTGTGCCCACAAAGTTTAACAATAAATCAACAAAGCACGTCCACTGGTCTTCACGGCATTTACCTATTAATATGAAAGTTATTGATGTTTGTGTGAACTGAGTCCGCAGCACTTAAGTTTTTCCTTAAGTAGTTTTTATATTGGTAGTGCTTATGTCTAATGGATTTCGTTTCTGAAGACCTACTGTCGTACAGTTTTGAGCTATAATAATTAATCAGCTACCTCTACTATCTCTACAATGTGTTGATGTATTTTCGAACGTATTTTCCAATTCAAAATAACTGATATTAACAACAACAATAATTACAGTTTTTTTAGATCTCGCGCATTCCTCGAATATTTTTCGTAGTACAATACGAATAGACTTGAGGTGCGGCTGAACCAACGCGTTCAGCTGCGTCTGCGGTGGCGTCCCCATCGGCGATCACGGTAGCGACTGATCGCTGAAGATACTGATATCTCCCTATAAATTGCGTAAGCAGACCCCGCCCAGATAGCGCTTGCAGGACGCAGGACGCGTTGGTATAAACATTTCTATACAATTATTACTGCAGGCTGATCGCCACCGTGCACGCTATCGTGGACGTCGCTGGACGCGTTAGTTTGGACGTACCTTTATGACATTTTTGGATTATTCCTAGTATCCATGGTACACGGCATGCCATCATTCTTTTTATGTAAACAATTCATACACTATAGAACATTATAGAACTGTAAAGAGCCCGTCTCCGTACTATAAAGAAAAAGATAAATAAAAACTAAATACTGCGGCCGCCTATAATCCCCAAGCAGGGATGATAGAGGTATTCCATGTACACCAATATATCGCTGACAAGTTAGGTAATGTGAGCAAGCTGATTGCCATTTCAAACTCTGGTCAATGATAGATTTATTCTATAGAGAAAAAACGCACACTTATTCCGACCTACTCGACCCTGATTCCTTGTAATCGCTAATTGCATTGCTTAACTAGATCAAAAGACACAAACTGTCATCTACTAAATATAAAAAAAAACAACAATAAAGATATTTTCATAAAATTGTTATTAAATAAGGGCTTTAAGAAAAGACACATGGCGTCGACCCCAAATGATGGGAACTGTAAACAAGATTACAAATCTACGTTGTTTTATAACCCCAAATTGGAAATGGAATTCAACCAAAACAATAAGCCTGTATTTCGTAAGATTAAGGGTAAAGAGGGAATTGAAAATTTCATACAATGCCCATGCCGGTGGCAAGAAGAGATCACAAATATTTAATTCACGGAAGATGCAGGTCACGTTATATCGAATTCTTCAAGAGATTTATCGCTATTTACTATATTATACTCTTAAATGAATACGGAATGGTTTACTATCCACATCGATAGATACATTGCCTCGTTAGTCTAGTGGCAAAGAGATAGCGTAACGATGTTTATTTTAACATTGTGGAGTAGGCATCATCAGCCTATAACAGTCCACTGCTGGACTTAGGCCTATCCAATTGCCCACCACTGGGTACGATCATCGGCTACTCTCATCCAATTTTTGCCAGCTGCCCTACGAAGATCATCGCTCCACCTCACTTTAGGGCGTACTGCATTACGTTTGCCAGTCCGTGGTCTCCACTCAAGAACTCGTTTGGCGCAGCGGTAATTAGTTGTTCAGCTAATGTGGCCGGCCTATTGTCACTTCAGCTTATTAACCCGGTGGGCTATGTCGATAACTCTCGTCCTCTGTCTAAGGTTATTGTTATCAAACTATTTTAAGCACGACAATTGAACCTATTTATCCTATTGCAACAGTGTATTCTATTCGAACAAGGCTAACTCTTCTCAATATACCACTATAAAATAAACTTTTAAATTACAGAACTTTTCAATTAGATAGTACTTCAAGTCTGCACGTTCAGCTCGCCCGCGACTCTTGGAAATAATAAATAAGCTTGTCTGTGGTTCTCAGTTTTATCTCTGTAACTTTATGCAGTAATACTCTGTGGTTGCTTCGAAAATTTTATTTATTCATAACACAAATTATATACAAAATAACTTGAAACAATTACCAACCGAAGGGTATAAATAAATAATATTAGCCCTGTTAAGAAACTGTCCCACCGTTGGGCACGGGCCTCCTCTCAGACTGAGATTGTTTAGGCCATATTCTACCATGCTGGCCCAGTGTGGGTTGGCGAACTTCACACACCTTCGAGAAACTCTTTGTTGTAGTTTTTTCTCTTTCTTTTTTTTTGCTAGGTAAGAAGCGGTTAACGTAGTGACAAGTATTTTGTATCTATTCTCTTGCTGCAATGGGTAGAGTAATATGCTCAACGTCAATTAAAAAAAATGTCACACAACCTTTTTATTCCCGCTTTCTATTACCGCTAATGACTAAACATCACATTTAGCTACAAGCTCTATTCCGTTAGACTGGACAGTACTTGTTCACTTTTGTTGCAGTACCCCATCATCAGGTTTTTAAATTAGACTGTAAATTTTCCTATCAAAATGTTACTGTATTCGGCGGAAACGCACTGAATTAAATATTTTAGTTTACCTGAAAATCCCTTCTTTATAACCGTACCACCTGTTTCCCGTAAAAACAAGCAGCAAATACGTGAATAATTGACTTTTGTTGACCATCACCGAGCCGTCCTGACTATATGCCGCTAATTTATTATGCTAATGACACTCACTGCCTCCGACGGTGATGGATTAGCCTGTTTCCCTTCGCATAAACGCGAGAACCTAAGGAAATGCGTAAAAAATGGACCAATAACAGTGTATGCAAAAGTTGGGCGCTCCATCAAAGTAAAAAACTAGGTTATTGAAATTTTCCAGTCCCGTGGAGCGCGGCAGACAAGACTGCTAACGTGGCATGTTCTTTACTAGCGGAGATACCTTTTTGCTCTATGTAAAGTTTTCTTCGTAGAAACGAATAGAACTGAATAGGTTTAGTTAAGATGCAGCGGAACCTTTTATTTTCTTTATCAAAACATGAAGGTTAAGCGTAAGACGCTTAACCTTTCTTCCCTTTTATTAAATTTATTTACGTATAGTTATATAATTCTATTTTTTTTTATCATCATTATTTCATTCGGGTCCGCAGTATCATCAGCATCTTTACTTTCTACATTTTTCTATTTCTATCAGCTAACTAATCTTACGCCACGGATTAAGGATGATATTTTTAAGATCAACGTTTGGTTGCATCCTTTTTACCGTGTTAACGCATTATCAAAAACTTCATGAGGAATTCTACGAAGAGCTGGATCTGTTTTACCGTCTTTTAGCGACTGCTCAAACCGAGGCCTTTCCTCCTTGAGGCGCCCTTGAGCTAGTTGCCCCCTTGTCCTTTCGGTGAAGTTGTAAAGGCCCCGGGCCACGGCCACGCACACGCACACGCACACGCACACGCACACGCACACGCACACGCACACGCACACGCGCACGCACACGCACACGCACACGCACACGCACACGCACACGCACACGCACACGCACACGCACACGCACACGCACACGCACACGCACACGCACACGCACACGCACACGCACACGCACACGCACACGCACACGCACACGCACACGCACACGCACACGCACACGCACACGCACACGCACACGCACACGCACACGCACACGCACACGCACACGCACCCGCACCCGCACACGCACACGCACACGCATACACACACACACAAAACTATACTTACCGGCTTATAAGCGGCACCTAATACTTTATAATTTATTTACCTAATACTTTAGAAATTAAGTTATTTTTTTTATTAAAAATATATCGATATTTATTTACAACAAACATCACTAAAAAGTGATGTTTGTACCTACATAAGTGATGTTTATTTATAAACATCACTTATGTAGGTACACACGTGATACACGTGTATTCTTCCACATATAGTAGGCCCAGTATTAGTTCATAAAATGACTCGTAAAATTGTTGTCATAAGACACATGGCGTCTTAGAGACATTGTTGTTATTAATGTCAACAAACATTTTATGAGTATGAGTGAAAACTACGAAACTTGATATTACAGTAACTTAATACAAATGAATTTTCCCTGTTCCCCTAATAGTGCCAATTGGCTGCAAAAGTGAGCCATTTTGCCAATGTAAGCAGGCATAATATAATATATTAAGAATTAATTCTTCTATAAAATGATAATGATGATATAAAGATTGAAATTTCTTAAACAATGAAGTGTTGAATACTTTATAGAACAATCACGACGGGCATCTTAGGAGAAATTAAACGTTAGAGAGATTAAGTCATACTCCATCACGCGTGTGGACCCAGTGTGGATTGGTGGAGGCAGGTTTATGCCCGCCTGCTGTTGGAACTTATCAAGCCACCTACAAGGCTTTCAACTTGACTTAACGATTACCACATTAAGTGATAACCGGAACCAACGTCTTAACGTGCCACAAACGGTCACCCATCTCAGACTGACAAAAACACTATATAAAGATGAATATGACAGTGCGGTTTCTCGACAACGATGCATGTAGTGCGTACGACAAACTTCGTGCTTAGGCCTCGGTAATGTATTCCAAACCTGGACAGTTCAATAAACTAATATGAAACAGTACATAAATAAAGAACATTACTAAATAGCATGCAAACGCAAACAGAAACTGTTTATTAACATAAGTATTAACCTGGGTGTATTAAACAACTCGCCTCATTCTCAAGACGAGCTATAATTAAGTACAGTACGCCCTATTTAACTGGGCCGGATTGATGTTAGCTTCTACGAGCAATTCTGCATGCAGACTGGCTAAGAAAACAGTTATTACAAATGACAAAAAAACCTAACCTGTAAAACTTAATTTTTTTAATGTAGCTGTACCTAAAATTATTATTAAATAACATGAACACCCAGACCGAAACAAATATTTGCGGATCACACAAAGATGTGTCACGTGCGGATTTCGAATCGCGATTACTCGACGCAGTGCAGTTTCAGCTCTTAACCAGTGGAACAAGCTGTCGTGGATTACCACATTACCTTTAATAAGAAGTAGTAACTGATTGGGTAGTTGTAATCTGTTTACGTACCCATTTAATAAATAAATCCTACTAATATTATGAATTTTATAGTTTGTATGTACTCTGTACTCTCTGCCTACCCCGCAAGTGATCTGGCGTGATAATAAAGATAAATAGATAGTTTGTATGTTTGGATGTTCGTTACTCAATCATGCAAAAACGTCTAAAAGGATTTGAATGAAATTAGGCACACAGATAATTTATTACTATGATTAATACTTAAAATATAAATAAAATATAACATTAGCCCTATTAAGAAACTCCCACCGTTGGGCACAGGCCTCCTCTCAAATTGACAGGGCTTAGACCATAGTCCACCACGCTGGCCCAGTGCGGGTTGGCGAACTTCACACACCTTCGAGAAAGTCTTAGGCATGCAGGTTTCCTCACAATGTTTTCCTTCACCGTTAAAGCAAGTGATAGTTAATTTTTGTTAGTTTGATAGTTAATACATAGGATACTTTTATCCCGGATATATGTAAGGTTCCTGACTAAAGTCGACGCTAACGAAGTTGCAGGCAGAAACAAGTAAATAACAATTAATTGGTCCTGAGTGTGATCGTGCATTTGCGTTGCGTAACGCAAACTTCTATCAGGCGAAGTTAAGTCGCGAGCACTGTACCTATCTCCGTTTTAATTTGATAAACACCTGTTAGGGTCGCTGGCATGTTGACTTTGAAATATATTCCCTAAAGTAACACCTCGTTGTTTTATGTAATTAAGTTCTTGAAATACTCTAAAGTTTTAAGAATGCCTTTACAGACGCGGTCATTTAGGTTGTATTTTACAACCACTTGTAGTTTATGCTATGAACATAATTATGCGACTGCCTCGTTGGTCTATTGGCAAAGTGCATCGCTTTGTGATCACAAGGTCCTGGGTTCCTATCCTAGGTCGGACAAATGTAGTTTCTGTAACAAAAAAATTCCAGTATGAGTCCTCCTGCAGCCCACAAAGATTTGTTTCGATCGGGTATTTTTGTATGTTAAATTTTGGTTTGTAACCGCACACACGACACACGAATACTACTTACTGTGGGGTTACGATATTTAAAACAAACACTGACGCCTTTATCCCACTGGGGTACGCAGTCACAGTACAGTACCGTCTAGAATTAACGAAATAGTATCGCCACTTATTACAGTGGGAGCTAACATCGTTGAAGATATGTGGGTGGGTGTGCCTATTATACCTCTGCCACTCCCGTTTTGGAAATAACGGCGTGACGGTATTTATTCTTTGCTTTTTATTTTTGTACATACATAAATCATCAGACATACGACAAATCTCGTCTTACCGTAGTCTAATAATAAGTTCTTTTTGTCAATGTAGGTGATTTGAATCATTGGTGGATCACTGGATCGAGATTATTTGTCTTGGTCCAGATGTTTGTGCATGTGAAATTCATGTTGCATGCACTTGCGAAAAATAAATATATTGTAGTGTGGGACAAGGTTTTAATGGAAAAACTTCCTAGGTTTGATGCCGTCTATTTCGAAATAAAAAAAAGCTAGAGCAAATATGTAACGATAAGCCGATTCATTATTTTCGACAATTGAATATCATTTGGTATTTCGTAATTTGTTCCAATCATATTTCAAACCTATTGTAAAACCTAAAGATTAACACATTTCAATATGATACGAAAAAGCACTAAATCAATTCAGTAGACGGTGTGAAATTTTTACTCTAATAAGTCGATTTTACTAACAAGCACTTTCCCATTAACTAAATCACTAGATTGATGCCCAACCCCAAGTACCAATATAAAAAGACCAAAGTATTTCTAACGGCTGAATTTGTAAAGATTTTCCTTCGTCTGTACGTGATAGTGATTGATTGCAGGTCGTTTATTGAAAAGCATTCAGTGGGAACGGCTGGTTCGGAATAATGTCCTTTAGAGGGCGTCCCGATGCGTTGTTATACCGACGACAATGCTTGAAGGGAAAACTCAATGTATTGTTATTTGTAAGGGGCGCAACAGTTGAGTAAGGCTGATGTATCATTATTGTGGTAAAGAAAGAGTTTTAATTTAATGACGTCGTGGTCTGGCGGTTGTGTAACCCTTAAATATTTGAAGGGTTTTGGTTATTGTGTATGTAAATGTCATGTTTGCACAACTAATTGTATTTCTGTAACGTTTATGAATTTGCACACTTAAATTACATAAAAACACCCAATGCGATACTGATTGTGGATCATATAATAGTGTGTACTCGCTGCTTACTTCCTAAGGGATATGTTGAGATTTTATAGATAAAAATATATTCCTTGCGGATATTGGACTTGTTAGGTACTCGATCCGGGACTCGATCCGATAATCAGTGCCTTGGGGCAGCGTAATCCAACAGTGGGCCTAGCTAAGTTGTATCTATTTTTCTTTGCACAATCAATAGCCCCTTTTTTCTGACCACTTGTCTTTTTCGATGTAAAATGTCATCTTCGTACGTATTTACGTTTTCTATTAGCGTTAACGACTCTAAAAAATCTATTTGGCTAAGGCTATTTCACTACACAGAGCTTAGCACGCATAGATTGACGTCATTGTAACGTTCTAAAAAAAGCGTACAGGCTAATCTTTATTTAGTAAAATTTTCAGTGTGAAAAGGATGGCATACTTTGCTATGCTTAGCCTATTCATGCTAAGCCTTCAGACCCCGAGTGAACCGTAGTTAAAATTGGCGTTTTAATACTCAAACTATGAGGAAATAACGCAAAGCTTACACTCCGATTTTCCTAATTCAATCCTACTTCCATAATCTAACAAAATTTAATCAAATGTCCTGCCTTTTTTATCTGAGTCGGTGTAGTGGGAAATCAATAGATTAATCTCGTGCATTTATCGGTCCTCTGTGTGCGCTGAACGCCAATTTAACCGTCTACGTAAGTGCTATTCTTGGTGGCGTTAAGAAATTTCCGCTTTTTTAGATTAATTTTATTTAGAAAACTGTTTGGTAGTGCTTGGTATATTAAAATAGGAGTAAACTTAGTGATTTCTGTTGACTGTGGAAGAATTATTGGATATTTCAGTAGGAGAAGAAAATCGGTGAAATAGAGAGGAAAAGAAATAAAAAAAAAACGATCTCTCGAAGTGGAAGCCGCGTTTCGACCTGACGGTAAAATATAGGTATTAGACAACATCAATAATTTGAATTTGAGAAACCTAAAGATTTTGGAGAAACCATATAATCGATACCGACTAGATATTGTATCGAGAAAGCAGTTGTTAGACTGGCGTCTAACTGGGACAACTTTAACACCTATGCCCCATTTAATCTAATAACAGAAAACGGATGAAATTCTGACAATCTGACAAATTTGTTTATACATAAAAAATCATATGCTGCGTGTATAGAGTCTATATTATGCATGCCGTACAAAGTCGGTCATTGTGGCAACCTTGTGAGGACGTCTTTCTGTTATGAATATATAAATCACGGTATATTAAGTGACAATGTTATCGTTATTAGACACATGAGTCACATTGTTAGTTGTATTCAATAAGGCAGTTTGATGTCTATCTGTTCAAATAAAAAGAAGTCTTTCGACTGTGCTGCCCACTTGTCATTATTGTAAGTTCATTGATTCACCACGCAAAGTCACGTCGTCAAGTTTATTTGGACGTCCTTTACCAACGCTTCTGCTCAGACTTATTTGATAGACCTACGTAATTTTTATACCCCTCTCTATTTCCATTTGCTTAAAGAAGAGTAAATCTATCTATCTATCTATCTATCTATAACGTCACGCCAGATCCCTTGCGGGGTAGGCAGAGAGTACAGAGTTCCAACAGGTTCTTTCCTTACATACCTCTCTGGCTTCCTCGACTCTCATAGATCGTCTCATACACGCTCGCCGGTTACGGAGACTCTTGACTTTTCCATCAGATAAGACTCTGTTTATTTGGTCGTGGTAAGATAGTCTAGGTCTTCCCCGGTACCTGCATCCTTCCACTTTCACATTGTATATCTGTTTTGTCATTCTTTCCTCTGGCATTCTTTCTATATGCCCGAACCAACGGAGCATGACCTTTTTCATCTTTACACCGATACTATCTTTCATACCTACTCGCTGTCTTACTACGCTGTTGCTAATGCGGTCGGTCAGCTTCACTCCGCACATCTTCCGCAGAGCTCGCATTTCTACCGCATTTATCCTACTTTCATTCTCCTTTTTACATACCCAGCTCTCGCTACCATATAACAGAGTTGGGACAAGCACTCCGTTATGTATGGCCAGCTGCGCCTTATGGCTTAAGTTCCGGCTCCCAAGTAGCTTTCCTATCGCTCCATTCACTCTGTTCCCTGCACTCACTCTTCTCTCTATGTCAGCGGTGTATTTCCCATCCTTACTGAAGGCGCATCCAAGATATACAAACTCATTCACTTGCTCCAGCACATCGTTACCAACCACAATCCTTTCATTCGTTCTGGTTTCTTCCCTTTCAAAAACCATAATCTTGGTTTTCTTCACATTCAAGTGTAAGCCATTGATCATGCAGTTGTCTTCCATAACTGTGACTAGTGTTTGCAGATCAGTAGCTGTTGGCGCTATTAAAACCGCGTCATCTGCATAAAGTAGATGGTTTACCACTAAGGCACCCATTTGTATACCTTCATTCATCGCTTTCAGTCTTTGAATACTTTTATCCAGATATATTATAAACAGGCTGGCGGACAACACGCAACCCTGCTTGCCGCCGATTTTAACGTCAAACCAGGGTGACCTGTTACCACCCATCCGTACGCATGCCTTGCAGTCCACATAAGTGGACTGGACGGCTCGCAACAGAGTGCCATCTATACCATACTCTGGCAAAATGTCTCAAAGTCTCTTTCGCACAACTCTGTCAAATGCCTTCTCCAGATCTACAAAACCGCAGAAAACCTTCCGGCCTACTGCCAGATGCTTCTCTACGATGTTGCGGAGGGAGAAGACTTGATCCGAACATCCTCTTCCAGACCTGAAACCCCCTTGTGCCTCGCACAACATTCCATCGGACTTCACGCGCATTCTCCGTTCAATAATTTTACCGTACACCTTGGCTACCAAGCTGATCAAACTGATGGCTCTGTGATTGGCGCAGTCATATTGTGAACCCTTGCCTTTATACAAGGGTACTATGACTGCGCGGCGCCAATCTGTAGGGACTCTACCGGTCCTCCAGCAAAGGTTTGCAAGGGCCCGGAAAGCGTCCCGGACGCAAGTTCCACCATATTTGATCATCTCGGTAGATATCATGTCTACACCCGCAGCTTTACCGTTTTTCATACTTCCTATCGCCCATTCAACTTCTTCCATAGTGATGTCCTCCGTTGATTCTGGTGCCGCAATCTCGCCTTTGGGCACGTCTGCGGCATCAGCATCCGGGTCATCTCCATACATTTCTCCAAAATATTCACTCCACCGGTTTAGCACAGCTTGTGTGTCTGCAAGAATGTCACCATCTTTAGATTTTATCCTTTCCATTCTGGAGCCTGACGAATCACCTCGAGCCTTTCTCACCTTGCTCCAAAAGAGTAAATATAACAAAATTACATGAATGCTTCATCCTATTTACCGTAGCATAAGTCAATAATTTTTCATTGATTTACGACCAACATTTCTAAGGAAAACAGAAAGTTAAATTTGTATATCATTAAATCACTCTGAAGGTAGTTTGTAATTTTCATTTACGAGCAAGTCTGTACCTACAAAGTTTTACAATAAATCAACAAAGCACGCCCACCAATATTTCACGGGATTTACCTATTAATATGAAAGTGCTGGATGTTTGTGAAAACTGAGTCTGCGGGTCTTTGTGGCACTTAAGTTTTTACTCAAGTGATTTTTATATTGATAGTGCTTAGTCTAATGGATCGTCTCTGAAGACCTATTGTCGTATAGTTTTGAGCAATAATAATTGAGCAGTCCTCTACTATTTCCACCATGTGTTGCTGTATTGTCGAACGTATTTTCCGATTCAAAATCTGTAGTAGGTAATTAACCAATCACAATAGTTATTTTGAATCTCGCGCATTCCTCGAATATTTTTCATAGTACACACAATAGTACACCACACAACCAACGCGTTCAGCCGCGTCCGCGGTGGCGTCCCCGGCGGCGTTCACGGTAGCGATCAGTAGCATGCAGGACGCAGCAATCGTTGGTATGAACATTTCCATACAATTATTATTTCAGGATCTGATCGCCACCGTGTACGCTATCGCGGACGCAGCTGGACGAGTTGGTTTGGCCGTACCTTTATGACATTTGAGGATCATCCCTGGCTGTGGTACGTGACATGTTATTATTCTTTTTATGTAAAGTATTCTTACACTATTATAGAATTTTATAGAGCCCGTCATCTTACTATGACGAAAAATATAAATAAAAACTTAATACCTATGTTCCCCAAGCAGGGGTGACAGAGGTATGGCATGTACACCAATATATCACTGATGAGTTTAGGTAATGTGAGCGAGCCAATTCCCATTATCCCTAGGTCAGTAATAGATTTTTTCAATAGAAAATATATGTACCTACTCGACCCCGATACCTTGTGAGCGTTAATTGCACTGATTTACTAGACGAAAAGACATAAAGTGTCGTCTGCTAAGAATAAGAAAACAACAGTAAAGATATTTTCATAAAATTGTTGTTAAATAAGGGCTTTAAGAAAAGACACATGGCGGCGACAAACTGGTAAGCAAGATTACAAATCCACGTTGTTTCATTACCCCGAATTAGAATTCAACCAAAACAATAAGCCTGTATTACATAAGATTCAGAGTAAAGAGGAAATTTAAAATTTCATACTATGGCCATGCCGGTGGTAAGAGAAGGTCACAAATATTTCAGACAAAGGTTTTGCTTCACGTATTAATATAATGATATTATGTGTGTGCCATTTGACTCAAGGAATAAAATATGTTTCGGGTAGATAATTTGGAATTCTTTAATTTTTTTTTTCTTAAAAGAAACGTAGCTCCACTCTAGGATTTATTCCTGTATCGTGGGTGCGTTTACAAACATGAAAATTCGCATACACAAATACCCAGACCGGAACAAATAATTGTGGGTCACACAAAGATTTATCCCGTGCGGGAATCGAATCCACGACTGTTAGACACGGCGGGCCGAGCGGCTTAAGCTCTTTACTAACGCACTGCGCCAAATCGTCCGCCTTCTATATGTCCCTTTTAAAAAAAATTGCTGTCTTTTTTATTTCTTGATAAGATAAGATAATTAGATACAATGAACAAATAACAATATTATGAAACTTTAAACAATTTAACAGGAATCATTAATTCTGAGTCATTGAGTTGCTCCGCTCAATGAATCTTTGTGTGACCCACGCATATTTGTTTCGGTCTAGGTAGTCAAATATAAATAAAGGCCGGCGTGACTTTATAAAAATAAAATTATTTTACAATATAAATTATTAATAGATATACAAAATATTAGCAGTCGATAATATTGCTTAAAGTTCGTGCAAACGCTAAGAGAGGTTAGTCGATATTGAGGTACTTTGCTTGGCGATGGCTATTTATAGACATCGTCAAGTGAACACATCTTTCTAGAAGGCGCCCACGGAGAGTGCGCTTTATTAATTAATATCTTCTTATTAATCAAAACAATTATTAGAACTGGACTGAGTTTAAACACGTAACCTGATAGTTGTTTACTTGATAAATGCGCAGCTAAGGCAACTTAAGCCAATTCAGCAAAACAGTGCAATACATGAGCAATAGTTTGTTATTATTGCATCATCTTTTAAAGTACTTGCACTGAGCAGTGTACTGGTAACTAGGTAGTTGTGCATGTGAAATTTATGTTTGTAAACGCAGCTACGACACAGGGATAATTCCTAGTGTGGGGCTACGTTTGTTTTTAAGAAAAAAAGCAGTTTCATCCGGCCGCATTGCTTTATGATAAGCAATATATGTGCCAGCACATTAATCGCCAGAAGTGTTACTTCCTAAATGTAGTACTTATGCTGCTACATCTGTACTGTTGGTCTGCCTCGTTGGTCCAGTGGCGAATAATGTGTTTTTCGTTCACAAGGTCCTGGGTTCAAATTCTAGGTCAGGCAAATGTAGTTTTTCTATCGAGAAATTCTCGTATCAGTCCGGAGTCCGCAATTATCCATGTGGCAAAAGGCTCGCCCCCTATTAAATGGGACCTAAAATCGTCGGCGATAAGTGGGTGTACACAGTACAACTTTGCCAAGTACGCTGTTTTCTTTAAAAAAAAAACCAATCCCCACACTAGATACAATTCCTGTGTAGTGAGTGCGTTTACAAACACGAAATTCACATACACAAACATCCATGCCGAAACAAACATTTGTGGGTCACACGAAGATTTACCCCGTGCGGGAATCGAACTCGCGACTACTCTGTCCTGTGGGCTGAGCGGGTTAAGCTCTCAACCACTTTTTTTTCTTGGGGAAAATCCTGCATAGGGCTTGCGCGAGCCTCGGGGAAAGCTCGCGGGGCGTGTCGGATTCCTACCGACTAAAAACTCCGTATGGAACGCACCGCTACCCCTCTTGTGCTCGCGCTCCGAAGATCCCGCCATCGGGGGGAGACTTAATACACGCTCCCTCCCGCACCGACACGGTACTCACGGTGACGAGGACCACACCACGCCACCATCCTCCTCGGCGTCGCTCGGGCTCAGAGCCCCCAAAGCTCTTAACCACTGAACCAAGCCATCTGCTATATTCGTCTGCTTCATCGGTACTTTTAACCTAACTGTGATATTAATAACGAGGTTTGGGGTATAGCCAAACCTCGTTATCTTAGGTTAATCTTAGGAGTTGTGAAAGAATTAAAGATTTACGTAATACATTTCAACATGATACGGAAAGCACTAAATCAATTCAGTAGTCGGTGTGAAATTTTTACTCCAATAAATAGATTTTACTAACAAGCACTTTCCCATTAACTAAATCACTAGATTGATGCCCAAACCCAAGTACCAATATAAAAAGACCAAAGTATTTCTAACGGCTGAATTTGTAAAGATTTTCCTTCGTCTGTAGGTGATAGTGATTGATTGCAGGTCGTTTATTGAAAAGCATTCAGTGGGAACGGCTGGTTCGGAATAATGTCCTTTAGAGGGCGTCCCGATGCGTTGTTATACCGTCAACAATGCTTGTAGGGAAAGCTCAATGTATTGTTATTTGTATGGGGCGGAACAGTTGAGTAAGGCTGATGTATCATTATTGTGGTAAAGAATATGAGTTTTAATTTAATGACGTTGTGGTCTGGTCGCGGTTGTGTGACCCATAAATATTTGAGAGATTTAGGTTATTGTGTATGTAAATGTCATGTTTGCACAACTAATTGTATTTCTGTAACGTTTATGCATTTGCACACTTAAATTACATAAAAACACCCAATGCGATACTGATTATGGATTATATAATAGTGTGTTCTCTCAGCCTACTCCGTAAGGGATATGATGAGATTTTATAGATAGAAATATATTCCTTGCGGGGATTGGACTTGTTAGGTACTTGATCCGGGACTCGATCCGATGATCAGCGCCTTGGGGCAGCGTAGTCCGACAGTAAGCCTAGCTAAGTTGTACCTATTTTTCTTTGCACAATCAGCGCCTTTTTCTGACCACGTGTCTTTTTCGGTGTAAAATGTTATCTTCGTACGTATTCTCGTTTTCTATGAGCGTTAACGACTCTAGAAAATCTATTTGGCCAAGGCTATTTGGCTACAGAGGGCTTAGGACGAATAGATTGCCGTCATCGTAACATTGTTGCGAAAGCGTACTGTCAGGTTAATCTTTATTTAGTAAAATTTATATTTGTGAAGAGGACGTCATAATAACTTAATATCTTTAGGAAAATGTTTTGATAAGCTAAGCCTGTTCATACTGAGTCTTCAGACCCCGAGTGGACGGTAGTCAAAATTGGCGTTTTAATACTCAAACTATGAACAAATAACGCAAAGCTTATACTCCGATTTTCCTAATTTAATCCTACTTCCATAATCTAACAAAATTTAATCAAATGTCCAAATGTAGTGGGAAATCAATAGTTCAATCTCGTGCATTTATCGGTCCTCTGTGTGCACTGAACGCCAATTAAACCGTCTACGTAAGTGCTATTCTTGGTGGTGTTAAGAATTTTCCGCTATTATAGATTAATTTTGTTTAGAAAACTGTAGCTGAGTGCTTGGTATATTGAAATGAGAGGAAGGTTAGTGATTTCTTTTGATTGTGGAACAATTCGTGGATATCGTGGAGTTAGGCCGATGCCTTAATGGTAAGCGGTCGTGTTCATTAGAATCATAGTCGTTATTTGTGTGAAAATCAGTGGTGCTCAAAGTTTTATCTACTGTTGATTTTTATCTTGTATACAATTTATCTTTCCTCACAACTGCTTCGAAATGGATACAAGCCAGTGCAGCGTCTGTAATGATCTGCTATCTGATGGTGTGCATTGTACAGCATGCAATCAAGTGTTGCATTTTCACTGCGCGGGTATTACTGAGGCTGGCTTCCGGAAGCTGGGAGAAGCTAGAAAGCTCAATTGGCGCTGCCCTAAATGTAAGCAGATTGGCCCCTCTCATACGCCAACCTCGCCAAGATTGGAATCCACCGATCCATCCGTTTTACTTGAAATACGTACTCTGTTAACAAAATTATCTCCTCTGGAGGGATTAAAGGATGAAATCTTAGCGTTGAAAAGTGAATTTGCTGACCTGAAATCCTCCATCACCAAACAGTTTGCCGAAGTCGTTAAAGAATTTAGTAACAAAATTAGTGATATAGAACAACGTATCGTACAGGTCGAGAAAGTCCAAGGTCAGGTGGACCAAATTCAGGTGCGATTGGATAAATTGGAAGAAGACTCTCACAGTAGGGACCAATGGTTACCACAAAATAGTAACAAAAATTTGTTTGAAGTCATCAGCAAAATAGGGACAAAGATAAACTATCCCATCACCAAAAACCAGATCAATTTCGTGACCAGAGTGCCAACGCGCGAAAAAGATCATATAAAACCAGTTATAGTCTGCTTTAGTAACCGGTATGTGAAGGAGGATTTTGTTGCGGCGGCCAGGTACGAATCCAAGACCTCTCCCCTCACAACTAGTCAAATGGGACTGTCAGGAAACCAACGAATTTACATTAATGACCATCTTACACCGATAAACAAACTTCTATTATCGAAGACTAAAACGGAGGCTGCCGAAATGCATTTTCGTTATGTTTGGGTCAAGCATGCAAAGATACATGCAAGAAAAACAGACACGTCACCAATAATAATAATAAAATCAGAAAGAGACTTTGCAAAATTAAAGTGAATTCTATTAAAACTACTGTTTTATATCCGTTCAAATATTTATTTACATTTAACTTAATTATAAAAAAATACAAATGGTCACTACAGTTTGAGAATCACTTGCCGCAGCGTGCTAGTTGCGTTTATCAATTAATACTGTGTCGCATCGTGGTGCATCTATGTAAGTACTTTAAACATTATCCTGATGCAGACAAACTATCTTTTTGTAATTACAGCCTTATATCGTGTACGTTATGGTTTGTTTTTCGCTACAGGTGGTTGTCGTTTAGGCCTATTTGTCGCTGGATGTCCTTATCTTTGCATTTTTTATGCCTTTTGTTTTTATTCATAAGTCATTAGACGTGTGTTATTCAAAGTTATTTTTTGGTGGACACTGTGCACTGCTGTGCTCGCTGCATTATATTCTTACCTGCAAATTATATTGTCAATTTGACCGGAATTTTTCCTTCTTTTACGTATTTTTACTTATCTTTATTATTGATTCCTGTAGAAATGGCCACCCTTAGTATTTATTACCAGAATGTGCGTGGTCTGCGTACGAAAACGAACAATTTCTTTCGTAGCATTTGTATTAATAGCTACGATGTCATTGTTTTGACAGAAACCTGGTTGGATGATAGTATTTACAACGGTGAGTTATTTGATGACCGGTACCTGGTATGTAGGAGAGATCGTGATTACTCTCGTACTGCACAAAAACGTGGTGGTGGTGTCTTAATTGCGGTTAGAAGCGACCTGGTGTCAGTGGAAAAATATGACTGGCGTAGCTCTGCTGAGGATATTTGGGTAACACTGATTTTAAAAAGGTATAAGCCCTCTGTGACCTATAACCTACATATTTGCGCCCTTTATTTATGTAAAGAAAACCTTGGGAATACGTACAACACACAGTTACATAATTTTACAAATAAACTTAATTACATAATTTCCACTCATCCGCTTGATAAATTTGTGGTATTGGGGGATTTCAACTTTGGCAGTGATGTTGACTGGTGTCATTTGGATACTGACAGCACTGAATTATTTCCCCAAAACATTACATGTCAGCATATAGTTGAATTCTTTGACACGGCCCTCACTTGTAACTTGTCGCAGTACAACAGTGAACGTAATATTAATAGAAGGTTACTAGATTTGGTGTTCTCTAACGACTTAGTGTCTGTTAATAAATGTGACTGCCCGCTGGCAGTGCCTGTTGACCTTCACCATACACCTTTAATTGTTCGTGCCGATTTTGTCGAGATTCATAAACTTTGTGCCACATCAACTAAAAGGTTTCTTTTCCATCGGGGTGACTATTTATCAATTAGTGCCGAACTAGACAAGGTGGATTGGGCAGAGTTGTTGAGTTCAAAACCGCTGGATGATGCTGTCAGTACCTTTTACGATAAACTATATGACTTCAGGGATAAATATATCCCGACAAAATCAGTACGTCAGTCTTCACATCCACCTTGGTATAATTCTGCTTTAATCAAAATTTTAAAAGAAAAATATAAATATCACAGGAAGTACAAAATATATGGTAATTTATCAGACTATCACTCATTTTCAATACTACGCAGTAGAGCTATAGAAGTAGAAAGATCCTGTTTTGATTCTTATATGGAGAGTATTGAAACCTTAATTACAAAAAATCCCAAGTCTTTCTGGTCTTATGTCAAAAATAAAAGGAATAGCAGTACCTTCCCCAACGTAATGTTCTATGGTGACCTATGTGCCACTACAGGTGAGGAGATCACTAATTTATTTGCCACCTATTTCCATTCAAATTTTCAAGAACGCCCCTCATCTCTTGATGCTGGCACATCCAGTGAGCCTTGTCTTAGTGTTGGTTTATCGGGCATTAGTTCAATAGAGGTATCACATTCTCGAGTTTTAGAGTTATTGAAGTCCTTGGACCTCAGTAAGTCTGGAGGCCCCGATCAGATACCGCCAATATTCATTGTTAAATGTAGTGACAGCATTGTCATACCTCTATGTATATTATTTAAGAGATCGCTATCCGAGGGTGTAGTACCTAAACTTTGGAAAACTGCTTTTGTTACACCGATTTTCAAAAAGGGAAACAGATCGAACATTGAGAATTATCGGCCAATCTCTAAGATATGTCTGTTCTCGAAAATCCTAGAGCGAATTGTGTACACTGATGTGTACGCAGCAGTAAAAAGTTATCTGGGTGATGAACAGCATGGTTTCCTCAGGAAGCGCTCTACTACATCTAATTTAATCTTATCGCATGAATTTATTTCTGAAGGAATGGCGCAACATGCACAAGTAGACGTAATTTACACTGATTATAGTAAATGTTTCGATCGTATTGACCACAGAATGCTCCTGAAAAAATTGACTTTAGCTGGAATACACGGAGACTTATATCGTTGGTTCTCTTCATATGTAGAGAAAAGGACTCAGGCCGTGGTACTTCTTGGATATATTTCTGGCTGGTGCCCTATTCCATCAGGTGTGCCTCAGGGCTCTATCCTGGGACCTCTTTTATTCACATTATTTATCGCTGATATCAGATATTGTTTTGAACACTCCTATATCTTACTTTATGCTGATGACATGAAGATTCATAAAGTAGTGAGAAATATTTCTGACACACATCTGTTACAAGCTGATCTTGATAGATTCCAAGACTACTGTTTTCTTAATAAACTCCAACTAAACGTCTCTAAATGCTTCCATGTTAGTTTCACGCGGCAAAAGTCTATAATTGAGTCAGTCTATACTCTTTCCAACCAAAACGTCAGTAAAGTCAACAATATTAGGGATCTAGGAATTATACAAGACAGTAAGCTCCTCTTTGACCAACATATCGAGGGCATTGTCAATAAAGCATCAAAAGCTCTAGGATTCATTATGAGAGCTACGGCATGTTTCCGCTCGCTTAAGCCTATTAAGATCCTATATTGTTCATTCGTACGCAGCCACTTAGAGTATGCATCTCAAATCTGGAACCCTCAATATGAAATTTATAGGTCTCGTATTGAAGGTATTCAGAAGAAGTTTCTAAAGTTCCTTGATTTTAGGGCTCAGCAGTGCTCAGATGACTACACACATCGTTGCAGAAGGTATCACTTCCTGCCACTTTACTATAGACGTCAAATTAGCGATATATGCTTTTTAATGAAAATTGCTAATGGCTCAGTAGATTCTGTAGAACTCGTATCCAAATTAGAATTCAATACTAATCAAATTGGTTTTCGACAAAGGCCATTACTGCATGTACCTTTTGCTGTGGCTAATTACAGACGTAACGCGTTTTTCATACGAAGTGCAAGTGACTTCAATAAGATACACCGGGACTTAAACATAGATTTATTCTGCTCCAATATTAGTACGGTAAGAAGGATATTAGCGAAACATATGTTTTAATATAAGATAAGTATATATACTTTTTTTCTCTCGCTATTATCTTTAACCTAAGTTACTTATAGTTGCACCTATCTATCTATTTATTTATTTTTGTCTGCGGCACGCGGCTGTCAAACTGTAGTATGCCTTAATAACTTAACCTTGCCTTAAAAATATCTACACTTAACTATAATTTAGATATTTATGTGTTTTGCCACTAGTTTGTTCTATTAAGTTTTTTTTTTTGTAAATAAGTAGTTTTTGTGTTTGACTGTGAATTGTTGACCACTAGTTTCTCGAACTATGTTTTGCGAATTCCTAGAATAGAACACAGCTTGTTTTTATCCTATTATCTGTTTGTAGAAGCTTGTAATTAGCAACTTGTATAACATGTTATTAGTCTGTAAGCTTCTCTAAAATAATAAAAAAAAAAAAAAAAAAAAAAAAAAAAAATTTCAATAAGGGAAGGACAGGATAGGACTTAGACAACATAAATGATTTGAATTTGAGAAACCTTAAGATTTTGGAGAAACAGTTTAATCGATACCTACTAGATATTGTATACAGAAAGTAGAAGTTGTCTAACTGGGGCACGTTTAACACCTAGGCCCCATTTGTTGATAAATAAAAAAATCATATACAGCGTGTATACAGCCTATTTTATGCATACCGTACAATGCCAGTCATTGTAACAACTTTGTGGGGACGTCTTTCTGCTATGCAGATATAAAACACGGCATATCAAGTGACAATGTTATCGTTGTTAGACAAATAAGTCACATTGTTAGTTTTATTTAATAAGGCAGGTTGTTCTGTATCTGTTCAAATAAATAAAAGTCTCTCGACTGTGTGGCCCATTTGGCATTATTGTAAGTTCATTGATTTGGCACGCAAAGTCACGTCGTCAAATTTGTTTGGACGTCTTTTACCAACGCTTCTGCTTAGACTTATTTGATAGGCCTTCGTAATTTTATACCCTTCTTTATTTCCATATGCTTAAAGAGATGAATAAATATAACAAAAATACATGTATGCTTCATCCTATTTACCGTAGCATCAGTCAATCATTTTTCATTGATTTACGACCAACGATTTCAAAGGGAAACACAAAGTTAAATTTGTCTATCATTAAATCACTCTGAAGGTAGTTTGTAATTTTCATTTACGAACAAGTCTGTGCCCACAAAGTTTTACAATCAATCAACAAAGCACATCAACCGATATTTCACGACATTTACCTGTTAATATGAAAGTTCAGGATGTTTGTGTGAACTGAGTCTGCGGCTCTTTGTGGCACTTAAGTTTTTCCTCAAGTGATTTTTATGTTGGTAGTGCTATTGCCTAATGGATTTCGTTTCTGAAGACCTATTGTCGTACAGTTTTGAGCAATAATAAATTGAGCAGTGACCTCTACTACCTCTACAATGTGTTCATGTATTTTTGAACGTAGTTTCCGATTCAAAATCTGTAGTAGGTAATCAATCAATCACAATAGTTTTTTTGGATTTCGCGAATTCCTCGAATATTTTTCATAGTACAACACGAATAGACTTAAAGTACGGCCAAACGAACGCGTTCAGCCGCGTCCGCAGTGGCGTCCCCGGCGGCGATCACGGTGGCGATCAGTATCTCCCTAAGATTGCGTGAGCAAACGCCGCCCAGATAGCGCTAGCAGGACGCGTTGGTATGAACATTTCCATACAAATATTACTGCAGGATCTGATCGCCACCGTTCACGCCATCGCGGACGCGGCTGGATGCGTTGGTTTGGCCGTACTTTATGACATTTGTGGATTATTCCTAGCTATGGTATGCGATATGTTATCTTTTCGTTTATGTAAACTGTTCATACACTATCATAAAATTTTATGAGAGAAAATATAAATAAAAACTTAGTACTGTCATGCCTATTTTCCCCAAGCAGGGGTACATGTACACCAATATATCACTGATGAGTTTAGAGAACCTGTTGGAACTCTGTGCTCTCTGCCTACCCCGCAAAGGATCTGGCGTGATGTTATAGATAGATAGATTAGGTAATGTGAGCGAGCCGATTGCCATTATCCCAGACATGATTTCAAACTGTGGTCAGTGATATATTTTTTTGATAAAAGAAAAAATACGTACATACTCGACCCCGGTACCTTGTCATCGCTAATTGCACTGATTTACTAGATCAAATGACACAAACTGTCGTCTGCTAAATATAAAGAAAAGAAGCAACGATAAAGATATTTTCATAAAATTGTTGTTAAATAAGGGCTTACAAAGGCGCATGGCGTCGACCCCAAATGATGGGAACTGTAAGCAAGATTACAAATCAACGTTGTTTTATAACTCCAAATTAGAAATGAGGTTCAACCAAAACAATAAGCCTGTATTTCAAAAGATTAATGGTAAAGAGGAAATTGAAAATATCGCACAATGGCAATGCCGGTGGTAAGAGGTCACAAATATTTCATTCACGGGAGATGCAGGTCGTGTTATATCGAATTCTTCAAGAGATTTACCGCTATTTTCTATACTATACTCTTAAATTAATACGGAATGGTTTACTATCCATATCGCTAGATAGTTATATAGCCTCGTTAGTCTAGTGGCAATGAGATCTGTGAACACGAGGTCCTGGATTTAAATCCTAGGTCGGACAAATGTAGTTTTTCTAACGAAAAGTATCCAGAATCAGTCCAGAGTTTAAAATTGTGCCCAATGTATAGCAATAGGCTCGCCCGTATTACATGGGACCTAACATTGTCGCCGAAAAGTGGGTGTACTCAGTACACGTCTGTCACCCCTACTTGGGGAATATAGCCGTGACTGTGTTTATTTTTTTATTTTTACATTGTGGAGTAGGCATCATCAACCTATAGCAGTCCACTGCTGGACATAGGCCTATCCACTGAGTACGATCATCGACTTCTTTCATCAAATTTTAGTCGCCGATCATCGCTCTTCTAACCTAATGGCGAACTGCATAACGTTCGCCAGTCCGTGGTCTCCACTCAAGAACTCGTTTGCCCCAGCGGTTATCGGTTGTTCAGCTTACTAATCCGGTGGGCTATGTCAATAACTCTGGTTCTCTGTCGAATGTTATTGTTATCAAACTATTTGAAGCCATTTATCCCATTGCAACAGTGTATACTATTCCATCTAGACTAACTCTTCTCAATATACCACGATAAAATAAACTTGGCGAGTTTACAGAACTTTTCAATTAAATAGTACTTCAAGTTTGCACGTTCGGCTCGCTCGTGACTCTTGCAAATAATAAATAAGCTTCGCTGTGGTTCTCAGTTTTATCTCTGTAACTTTATGCAGTAATACTCTGTGGTTACTTCTTAAACTTTATTTATTCATAATACAAATTATATACAAAAGAATATGAAACAATTATCAACAAAAAGGTATGTATAAATAATAAATTAACGGACGATTTAGCGCAGTGGTTAAGAGCTTAAGCCGCTTCGCCCGCTGTGCCTAATAGGCGCGGGTTCGATTCCCGCACGGGACAAATCTTTGTGTGATCCACAATTATTTTTTTCGGTCTGGGTATTTGTGTGTGAATTTTCATGTTTGTAAACGCACCCACGACACAGGAATTAATCCTAGTGTGGGGCTACGTTTTTTAAAGAAGAAAACATAAAAAGAAAAGAAGAAAACAATTATATACGAGACCTCTGACTTTGCAGTCCAACGGTCTAACCACTAGGCTATCACTGCTATGCAAATAACAACAAAACAAATATAACAAAAAATATTTACGAAGTGTGTAATGGTTCGGCGCCAGAACTGTTTACGGACGGTTTGGTGTAGTGGTTTATGGCTTGAGTCGCTCCGCCCAATGAATCTTTGTGTGACCCACAAATATTTGTTTCAGATTAGGTGATTGTGCATGTGAAATTTGTGTTTGTTAACGCACCCACGACGCAGGAATAATTCCTGGTCAGGGGTTACGTTTTTTAAGAAAGAAAGAAAGAAAGAAAAAGTTCACCGACAGCATTGCGACACTGAAATACACCACCCCCCCCTCATCGACACGGTGTTAACGGTGACGTGGGCCACACCACGCCACCATTTTTCTCGACGTCGCTCGTAAGGACGCTCAGGGCACCCGAAGCTCTTAATCACTGAACCAAGCCGTCCGCTATATTCGTCCGTTTTATCTGTATTTTTAACCTTACTGTGATATTAATAACGAGGTTGGGTTATACTGAGGTTAATCTTAGAAATTATGAAAGAATGAAAGATTCGCTAATACCAGATATTTACTTCGGTACACTTAAACCTCGTTTTTAAAGCGTTTGAATTATTTTAAAAAATTTAACATTGAAAAATGGTTTATCAGGTTTTTGATGAGTAAGTTTAAATAGCTATATATTTTTATTGTATTCGTTTAGAAACTTCAATGGAACCATATAGGTTCACCTAGTGCGGGGTCCAATGTAAACAGAGAATGTACAATTTTTGATTTCATTATCAACAATTCGAGCCTATTCCACCTACTGCAGGGCATAAACCTCTTCTCTCTTGCGCTACATATCCCTATACTGAGCTAATCCTACCCAGGTCGTACCAGCGCCTTTAACCACATCATCGACCCATATTTGTACTAGCCATCCTTGATTGTGATATCCATTTCATGGCCACCATTCGGTCAGAAACCTACTCCACCTGCTATCACCCTATCTTGCGACGTGTCCTGGCTACCTCCACTTGAGTCAAAATATAAGGGATCTGATGTCTTCCACTTTAGTTCTTTTATGAATCTCCGTATTTCTGACTCGGTATGATGCTTTACATGGCACGCTCCATGGCTCGTTGAGCAAATATCATTTTGTGCACAGATTCCTTTGTGAGCGTACATATTTCAGCACCATAAAACATAATATGCAAGACACATTGGTTATAGAGACGGGAGAGTAATATATTTATGATTTGTTTAATGAATTTCATTTCATAAATAAACTTTAGTATTTGTCTGAAATTTACCTCAACAACTTGCCATTCTGAGGTAAACGGTCTTAACCGACAGATAAGTGTTCAACAAAGCGAACCTATAAGAATTCCTATTCTACCCGTTGATGTGTGAAACCCTAAAATGTTTAATTTACATTAGATATATCAGATTTCTACATTTTACCAAAGTTTTTAATAAAGATTGTCGAAATGACATAATCTAAAACAATAATTCCTTGACCTTGCAAACCTTCAAACCTTGCATAAAACAAGTTGGAAAATGGCAGTATACCTTGGTTTTCCTTGAATAAATGATTTAATTAAGCATAAAAGATTCTGTTGCTGCATAATTAAGTCGGAGGTCCGGTTCGCTTCCTAAGATTAAGTTAATAGTATAATTTTATACTTAGACAGAGGCAATACCCGTGGTTTTATACTGAGAATATTGCATGAGTTATGACTGGCCATGATGCGGAATGGCCATAGATTTAAGTTGGTATATGGAGCCACAGTGTTCTGTGGGCGAAAATATATTGGGTTCTTGTGGAAAGAGATTTGGTTGAATATGTTCTGTATATATAAAGTATTATGTAATTTGTTATGAGTCCATATAAAATGAAGTATATAATTAAATTTAACCATGTATTTTAGTACTAGGTAACGGTAATAAAATAAAATTTTATTCTTTATTCTTCTCTTTTAACCTTACAATAATTGTGAATAGAGATTTTAAAGTTTTGGACATTAAACTTTTTACCTAAAAATACCTAGTAAATTACAAAATTAACGCGAGCGAAGTCATATGTAAAGATTAGTGAAAGAATATTTGTATGTCTCGAGGGATCAAAAAGTAGTGAGAATGAGATAGAATATAATGACTATTGATAACTTAATAATTTATTTTTCTACATAGTTTTCGAGTCTCTCTACACACCGAGTCCAGCGCTTTTCCAAGGCTTCAATCCCTTTCACAAAAAAAATTTTGTCTTGGTCCTGCAAAAAGCTCTCCACGGCATCTATCACCTCGTTATCGTCTTCGTACCTGTTTCCCCTTAAGTATTTTTTCAATATGGGCAACAGATAAAAATTGCTAGCCGCCAGATCTGGTGAATAAGGGGGGTGGTCAACCAATTCGAAGCCAGCTTGCTGAATGGCAGCCATCGCAACTGCCGACATGTGCGCGGGTGCATTGTCGTGATGAAACAGCACGCCCCTTCGAAGTTTCCCTCTCCTTTTCTCTTTGATGGCATTCCTCAACTTGGGAATTAAAGCTGCATAATATTGGCCTGTAATAGTGGTTCCACGCTCCAGGTAATCAATCAACAATATTCCTTCTGATTCCCAAAATATTGAGGCCATAACCTTGCCAGCCGATGCCACGACACGAAACTTCTTCGGGGTCGGTGATGATGGCCGTTTCCATTGCGAAGATTGCTGTTTTGTCTCGGGATCAAAATAATGAACCCATGTTTCGTCCATTGTTATGAAACGAGACAAAAAGTTTTCAGAATCTTCTTGAAACTTGTCTAACAAAATCTTCGAAATGTCAAGTCGATTTTGTTTCTGACTGTAGGTTAACATTCTCGGCACCCATCTTGCGGAGACTTTTCTCATATTCAAAGATTGTTTCAATATGGATTGAATACTTCCATATGAAATGCCCGTTTCTTGATTTAAGTATCGGATGGTAACTCTTCGATCGCTGAATACAATTTTCTCGACTTTCGCAACATTTTCTTGGGTGACTGACGTCGATGGACGGCTGCAACGATGTTCGTCTTCCGTGCTCGTTCTCCTTACTCGAAATTGAGAAGACCACCTTGCGACAGTGGAATACGGCGGAGCAGACTCTCCTAATGTTGCTTCCACATTGCAATGAATCTCTTGCATCGTCAACTTTTTTATACAGAGGTATTTAATAACGGCTCGCTCTTCGTTTTTCTCTATTTTCGAGAACACGTTCCGACACGAAGCAAGCAAATGACTACATTCAGAAAAAAACAAAAGAGAATCGAAGATTTTTTTTTATTAATATTACAAATATGTATCTGAGCTATGCCTGCCCGGATTTTTTTTTTTACCAAGGAGTATGTCGTTCTCACTACTTTTTGATCCCTCCTAGTAGTGTGTCTTTGAGCCTTTAAATGGCTACTAGAAAATCTAATAAATGAAGATGATTGGTTCACATCGCAGAAAAACTGATCAATGACATTACATCGGCATAAATGAGTATAATATCACTATCACACATAATATAGACACACAAACAGATATACAATGCAAAAGTAAAATGATATAGGTACCGGAGGAGACCTAGACCATCTTATTACGATCAAATAGACCGACTCTTATTTGAAGGACAAGTCAAGAGTCTCCGTACCCGGTGAGCATGTATGAGACGAACTTTGAGAGTGAAGAAAGCCAGAGAGGTATGTAAGGAAAGAACTTGTTCGAACTCTGTACTTTCTGCTTACCCCGCAAGGGATCTGGCGTGATGATATAGATATAACTACATCACACATAATAATTCTTTATCTCTGTATGCTCTGCCTACCCCTGAAAAGTGGCGTAATGTTATTAAAGATAGAAAAACTTTTAATATATTAAAAGCAGCCAAAAACGGAATATAAATAACCGTCTTTTGTGTTAATTCCATTGTTTTTTTTTTATATAAATAAAAGATGCACGTTCTGGAAGCTACTTGATACGGCAATTCTGTTTTGCTATAGTCAAAATATATAAAAGTAATTTTCACTAAGTTACGAGAGTGTCTTCTTATTAGGCCCCATTTTCGTTATAAGCCCATTAGTTCGTCGACGCCTTAGCAGAAGGCCAATCAATCAGGCTGCCACCTGCTTGCCTTGTTAAAATTCAATTTCAATCCAAGGATTATCAAAGACAGTTGCCAATGAGCAAAAATTAAATTAAGCAATTTTTGATTATATAATTATCCAACTTAAGGTCTAAAGTTGGTTGATATTATGGGTTCACATTACAATCATAGGATATCTTGTAACCAAATTGGGAGGCCAGAACGTTGTTATACTCCTTAGTTAAATCATAAGTCTTATCATAGTCTCATCAAAGTTTAATCATAATGGCTTTAGCAGTATCTGAGTAACCTTACTTTGCCATGAGAAGACAAAGATATATGCAGTTTATCGCTTCGTCTCTTTCTAATAGCAAAGTTAGATTGTTAGAATTCTTGTATTTTTTTAAGAACCAAGGCCACCGACATACCCCTGAAGATTAGTGAGCTGAAGTGGCAATGGGCGGGCCACATAGCGCGAAGATCGGATGGGCGTTGGGGCAGAAAGATTCTAGAGTGGAGACCACGTATTGGCAAGCGCAGCGTAGGACGACGGCCTGCCAGATGGACCGACGATCTTATGAAAATCGCAGGAAGTCATTGGATGCAGGTGGCATTAGACCGGTTACGCTGGAAAGCGTTTAGAGAGGCCTATATTTAGCACTGGACAAGTATAGGCTGAGATTATGATGATTGTATTTTTATACACTTCTCGCCAATTTTCAGAAATATTTCAGATCAATTTCTAAAGCGTGTCAGATTCTCTCGGGTATGGAGGTTCTCGGATATGGAGGTTAATATTAAAAGAAACACCGTGACGCCTATATTCCCCAAGCAGGGGTGACATAAGTGTGCTGTGTAGACTTACATAATACATCGCCAAATGATCCGAATTTTTCGATAGAAAATCTACACATTTTGATGATTTACTACATTATCTATGATATTACCTATGATTTGAATCCAGGATCTCGTAATTACCAGCTTCACTATGCGCTACAAAACTAACGAGGTAGTTATTAAAAAAATCCTAAGAAGAACGCGGGGTTGTTACATTCGGTCATTGACTGTCTGGCTGATAAATTCTTTAATCTGTGGAAAGCTTTGCCAATCTGGACCCTTATTTATTAATACGCAACGCGGCGTGTTACGATATCTGCGTGATATGATTGCTTAATGTACTCCAGTGGCACACAACACAACATAACATTACATGATAATTTCACGCAGTTATCGTAATGTGCCGCGTTTGGTAATAGCGAATACGGGTTATGAGAAGATTATTATTGAAGGCTCATATTTTTACGACGTCCACGACTCAACGTCTTACCACGTAATGAGAATTATCAATTTACTGAATAGATCCTTTATGCGCATGCTCCGTTGGTTCGGGCATATAGAAAGAATGCCAGAGGAAAGAATGACAAAACAGATATACAATGTGAAAGTGGAAGGATGCAGGTACCGGGGAAGACCTAGACTATCTTACCACGACCAAATAAATCGAGTCTTATCTGATGGAAAAGTCAAGAGTCTCCGTAACCGGCGAGCGTGTATGAGACGAACTATGAGAGTCGAGGAAGCCAGAGAGGTATGTAAGGAAAGAACCTGTTGGAACTCTGTACTCTCTGCCTACCCCGCAAGGGATCTGGCGTGAGGTTATAGATAGATAGATAGATAGATCCTTTATTTCGTGAACGAAAATTTAAAGTAGGAAGTTCTTAGTTCAGTGCGCACATTAAATATTTACATTATATTTATAACTGTTTATTCAATCATTATTATCAGCCGAGAGATGTTCCATGCAGGAAATAGGCCCACAAGGCAGACCAATGATAGAAAAAGTCAAAGTTGAAAAGTGGATGCATACAACCATACAGCATAAGGTCGGTCGACGGATGATTTAGCCCAGTGGTTACGAGCTTAAGCCACTCCGCCCATCGTGTCTAATAGTCACGGGTTCGATTCCGGCACCGGACAAATCTTTATGTGATCCACAATTATTTGTTCCGGTCTGGGTATTTGTGTATGTAAATTTTCATATTTGTTAACGCACCCATGACAAAGGAATAAATCCTAGTGTGGGGCTAGGTTTTAAAAAAAAGGTAAGCGATCTTTACAGGAGGCCATTGACTTGAAGTAGACTTCGGCTGATGATAGTGTCGGTATTCGGAATATTAAAGTCTAATACTTCAGACCACCCCTTCTGAGGTAACATCCAGCTCTAATGTGCGTATGTCATCTATTAATAGCACATAATGATGTTCATTCAGTAAAATGATGACCGCTAAATTTACATTCCAATGAATACAATTTATGAATCATTGAGGTCAGAAATGAAACATCATATGTTTGCGGTTTCATTGTGTTGAATAATGGCAACCCTCAAATATTGCGTTCCAATCAACGGATGTGTTTTATGCATCAATTATTATAATTTAAAATAATATAAATAACAATTATAAATAATAACTCTCCGCACATCTTCCGCAGAGATCGGAAGATGTGCGGAGAATTATTATTTAGTCACGGAGTCACGCTGACCGACCGTATTCGCAACAGCGTAGTAAGAAAGCGAGTAGGTATGAAAGATAGTATCGGTGTTAAGATGAGAAAGGGTATGCTCCGTTGGTTCCGGCATATAGAAAGAATGCCAGAGGAAAGAATGACAAAACAGATATACAATGCGAAAGTGGAAGGATGTAGGTGCCGGGGAAGACCTAGACTATCTTACCATGACCAAATAGACCGTGTCTTAGCTGAAGGGCAAGTCAAGAGTCTCCGTAACCGGCGAGTGTGTATGAGACGAACTATGAGAGTAGAGGAAGCCAGAGAGGTATGTAAGGAAAGAACCTGTTGGAACTCTGTACTCTCTGCCTACCCCGCGAGGGAGCTGGCGTGATAATATAGATAGATAGATAGAAATAATAATAAACACTGTAACTTCTTTATTCGCCAAATAGGTTTAACAGTAGGCCTAGACAAGTGGCAAACGCTCCATGTCCTAGGCGTAAGTGATAGAAAATAGGTAGCCAAGTGTACATTCATTTGTCGAACGCTCATTCTATTCGTTGCGTGGAAAAAACGCTAAATGTTGTCTATGGATTCGTAAGCAAACGTCATTTTGACATTTGAAAGCGCGAACCTACGAATGTTTACAAAGTTGTGAAGTTGTGAAAAGTGGATTAATTTTTATTTGTTCTATTATTGATATCTATTTTACACGGTAAGTACCACAAATTACGATTTAGCTATGCATTTGGATTGACAGTTTAAGCCGTATTTTTTATATACAGTTTATAAGTAGGTAGAATGTTTAAAATATGTCTGTCTTAAATTTCGACGTTTAAAAATATTTTTAATATTTTAGAAATGGAATCGAGGTTACGAGCCTGTCCTGAGCAATTCGCAGTTATTATAGAATTCATGGAAAGGTAATCTTTACAGAATTTGTATTTTTCTTCCAATATATTACCCATTTGATTCGAGTATAATTTAAACAATGACGTGATCAAGCAACACAATACTCAATGGAGATAAGCACTTAATTTGTTTATTTTATAGGCACGGCGATCTCTCAAGACCCCAGCCGAGGCCTCAGGGTCGGATAAGAGGTGATCGGCTGTGGTCAGAGTTAAGTGGCATATTAAATTCAGTTGGTGGAGGTGTCCAAATATCATCTGATAAATGGAAAAAAGTTAGTACTTATTTAATGCTTTATCACATTAAGTATGTTAACCCTCACTAACATTCAGAATTATAAATTTTAGGTTTGGGCAGACTGGAAAACAAAAACAAAAAAAAAAATATTTGGGTATCACACAACATGCCCGTGGTACTGGTGGTGGTCCAAGTAGTAAACAGTCTTTGACGGCTTTGGAAGAGAGGGTGGTGGCCGTTATAGGAGCGTCTGCTGTAGTGGGTCAAGCTGGCATCCAAGAACAAGGGTTCAATGTTAGTAGTTTTGCACAAACTTTCACATAATTCTTCCATTCCAAATAGTTAATCCTCTTTATTAATATTGTATTACCTTCTTGCAGTCTTTAGATTATAAGATCAATCTTAAATATTTATTGATCATCGATATATATTTTTTTTCCAAGTCAACGTTTCGTGGTAGAGTTAACAGCATGCACATTATATCGCGACAACTAAAAATGTATATAGCTAAAAATATTTTTTTCAGAGTCCATCTACATCACTTCCACAGGAAGGAGGATTGGATTTTTTTATAGAAGTTTCCCCCAGCCAGAACAGTCTTCTTTAGCCGAAAGACGTCCACTGCAGGACAAAGGCCTCCCCTAAAGACCGCCACAACGACCGGCTTTGTGCTGTACGCATCCAACTTCTACCCGCGACCTTCACCAGGTCATCGGTCCATCTTGTAGGGGGCCTACTCACTCCACATCTTCCGGTACGTGGTCGCCATTCGAGAACCTTTCTGCGTGTGTGTGAATGATGTACGCTGTTGGCCGCGAGGCCTTTACAGCTTCACCGGACTAAAAGGCGAGCGTGCAACCACTACGCTCTAGCCAGCCAGAAGGGCAAGAGGCGACATACTCGAGGGCGCCTCGAAGAGGCGCCCTCGGTTGGGACAGTCGCTGTAGGGGGACGGGTGCACTACTAAGTGCACCGGTCAACCGCCGGCTATGGGAGGGGATTTACTACTACGTCGTCGTCGTCGCCCGTATTCTGAGCGGAAAGAAGGGATGACAAAGCATCGGGGGGGTCGGTGAGAACATGTCGCGGCCGGCGGTGGCGGCAGGGGTCGGGGGGGAGATCGTAGTCGGCGGTGGCTACGATTAACGGATTCGCATGGGTAGATACGTTCGCGAAGTGACGTGTTGACGCCTTTTTAATAAAGGCGCGAATAGGTTCGAGACCTAGATCGGAGTGGAGAAGAACCTTTCTGCCCCAACGGCCGTCAGTTCTACGAGCGATGTGCCCCGCCCACTGCCACTTAAGTTTAGCAATTCTGAGTGCTATGTCAGTGACTTTCGTCCTCCTGCGGATCTCCTCGTTTCTGATTCGATCCCGCAGGGTAACTCCGAGCATAGCTCTCTCCATCGTCCTTTGGGTGACCTTGAGCCTTCTTATGAGGCCCATCGTAAGCGACCATGTCTCAGTGCCGTAAGTCATCACTGGCAACACACACTGGTCAAAGACTTTTGTCTTGAGACACTGCGGAATTTTGGACGAGAAGATGTTACGTAGCTTCCCGAACGCCGCCCAACCGAGCTGGATTCGACGATTGACCTCACTCTCTCGAAGTTTCAAAGTCTCTCGAAGTTAGTCTTTCTCGAAGTTCTCGAAGTTGGACCTACCTAATTGGATTCTTTGTCCCAGGTATATATAATCGTCAACAACTTCGAGCGCAGAATCTCCAACCTTCATTAAAGTTGGTACTACATGGACGTTTGACATGATCTTTGTCTTGTCCATGTTCATTTTAAGACCTACTTGTTGAGAGACTCTACTGAGGTCGTTGAGCGTGGTACTGAGGTCTTCCAGGGTATCCGCCATGAGCACGATATCATCGGCAAATCGAAGGTGAGAGATGTACTCGCCGTTGATGTTGATACCTAGTCCTCTCCAGTCCAGAAGCTTGAAGACATCTTCCAGCGCGGCGGAGAACAGTTTCGGGGATATAACGTCTCCCTGTCTCACACCACGCTGCAGTTGAATAGGTTGAATAGGCCAGAACAGTAAGTGAAATAAAATAAAAGTGAATTTTGTTAATAATACATTTGCATGTTTTAAATATTGTTGTATGTTTTAGTAGTAACTCTACCAACACTGACACCACCAGGCCCACGGGCATCAACTCCACCTGTAGCTGGGGACACAGCTGACTCGACGGCCGCGCCGTGGTCTGTACCCGTGCCCCTGTCCCCAGTGGCGCCGCCGTCGCCTCCGCCGCCGCGAACTTCTCCCTTGCAAAGCCAGCGCAACACTGGAAGACAAGCGTCAGCCTCTCCGCAGTCGACAATTATAACACCACGTCGCTCTTTATTAAGAGCACGGAGAAATAGAGGACTGACCCCTTTTGACCGAGCTGTAGGCGAATTTGTAGCTGTGGAGCAGCGCCGCCTCGAGCACGAGGAGGCGCGTGACAAGCGACTTCATGAACGGGAGATGGAGAGGCTGCGGCTGGAGTCACGAAGGATTGAGGTGGAACGTGACCATAACCAGTTATTACATCAATTAAGTCTTCTTAGTCAGCGACTAATTGATGTATTAACGCAACAGCAACAATTTGCCAGTTTACCATCCACAGACATTCTTCCTGATACAGAATAAACTTCTTTGTAACTTTATTGTGTATAAGGAAGAATGTCTTATCCGTAAGGAATTTGGCGTGATGATATATACCTGGTTTAAATATTTAAAAAGTATTACTTCTTTAGTATTATAATATAAATGTTGATGTTATTTAATTTATAGTAAGATATTCACAAAGCTAATTTTAGGGTACTATTTTACATAATTTAGTAATGAAACTGCCATGCCAAAGAAAATTTTAAAAATCATCTGTTTTTCTGTAACTCTTATTTTATATTTGGTGTATTTTAGGCAGATTTTCTTCAGTTGTTTTTTTAGTCATACATTTAAGTACATATATTGTTATATTTTGTAAAATGTTTCACTGTGTATGTTTTGAGATAATAAAAATAAAAAGTAATTTTTATTTCTATGTTATATTTACAAACGAAATAAAAACTTACAATTTCAAACCTTATTCAAATTAATAACTAATATATCACAATTACTTACAAACTCACCTAACTACAACTTATTTACAATCTACTAACTAATGAACTGAGTGTTGCTCTGCTACGCATAAGCTCATCCTGGCTGCTGAAAACAGCTTGCTTGATCAACAATATCATCACCATCCTCAAGTTGCACAACATTATCATGTGGTGGTGGCAAGCGAGCTTCTAATGCAATGTTATGTAACACACAACATGCGAGTACTATTTTGCTGGCAGCCTGAGGATGATAATGTAGGGTCCGGTGCTTAAGCAGACACCTCCAGCGTGCCTTGAACAAGCCAAAACAACGCTCGATACAATTTCTGGCTTGTATATGACGTTTGGTGTATTCGTCTTTTTGGGAAACAGGTGTGGCATTTACGATAAAGTTAGCGATTCGCTTGTCAAATCTGCCATTTGGCTACGGTTTTGTATGGGGAATTCGTTTGTCGTTTCGTTTATTCGAATAGAAACATTGACACTTGGCTACCAATTTGAAGTTCGATACGCTGGATCAAATTACTTATCGAAACCTTACGTCAATCCCATACATTTGTCTTTCTATTCCGTTAGCGTTAATTTCACTTGTCTAGGCCTACAGAAGTGCACTGTATCTACATTCACATTTCTATCTGTCTGTCATCACGCCAGATCTTAATAACAATAATAATATACTTTATTGCACATAAAATATTATGACACAAAGAAACAAAATCGAACATGGTTATGAAGGTACAATAAGGCGGCCTTATCGCTTAAAGCGATTTCTTCCAGGCAACCTTTAGGTAGAAGACAGAGATGTTTAAAGATTATACTCAGAAATGGGTAAGGTGCAACAATTAATTAAATATTCTAAAATAAAATATTAAACAAACTAAAACAAAATAACCCATTACACATTATATAAATGAATGACGGAATAAGTAAGAAGTAAGGAGACACAAATAAGATACGAGCAAAGGTAAAAGATTTGAAAGAAAACTCACTAGAGGTGTGAAATTGGCAGGAAATGTGCTTTAAGATCCCGTTTAAAAATCTCCCGGGACTTAGCACGTCTTATGGACTCAAGTAAGGAGTTCCAAAGACGAATACTTTGAACGGTGAAAGAATTAGAGAAGATGTTAGAAGAATTTTGAGAGGTAAGCAGAGTTCCAACAGGTTCTTTCCTTATAGACCTCTCTGGATTCCTCCACTCTTATAGTTCGTCTCATACACTCTCGCCGGTTACGGGGACTCTTGACTTACCCTTCAGATAGGACATCCACATTTTGCTGGCTAATATTAAGTCCCAAAGCCGAGTGGCTTATGCTAAGATACAAAAAGGTCGTCGAATGATATCTACATTGGAATATGCTAACATACGTTATCTATGTAGGTCGATGTGTTAAATCAAAATCAAACTATCTCTATTTATATCATCATGCAAGATCACTTGTGATAATTGCTTGGCGTAGGGTCTGGGAACCCATGTACTCCATCCGAGCCTCGTGGTGAATATTTATTAAGTTGTCATAAAATCACACAGGTTATTTACCTAGGGAGTGATTGCTTTGCTACCAATTCACTCCCCTACCTTGTACATATAACTGGTTACTGTAATTTCATCACTTACAATACATAAATTTAATTATAATGAGAGAGAAAGAACTTGGTGTAAGCGGCACACTAGTATAAATTTAATATATTTTGTTTTTCATGCCGAAATCGTAATTAATTTGTATAATTGAATACTCAACAATTTACTTGTTGTTGGTAAATCTGTAGTATCATTTATTTAAAGGTCCGTTGCAATGCTGAACATACCTAGGTACTGATTTGTATTAACCATCACCACACCAGCGACCGATAGGCCAAAATAAAAAGTGATATGGTCACCACACAATAGAAAAAAAGAACACGGCAGGCCTAGAATGAGACTGCGAGATGAACTGTATGCCTTTTTGAAGGACTGGCCTGAGATGGCAAATATCATTAGAGAGTGGAAAAAGTAGAGGCTAGGCCTTTGCATAATATTGGGACAAAAATGACTTTTAGTAATAATAATAAAATAATCACCACACTTCGGTTAAGACAATACATTTGAATGTAGCAATCATGATACTAAATTGTGAGAAATGGTTCTGTAGATGGAAACTTCAAACGATCTGTTTTATGCACAATCACACACAAATTTTAGACTAATCTAGCAATAGTAATTAAAACTCGCTTTTTGCCACATTAGCCAAATTAGTTTAATTCATGCGGTTACCGAAAACATGCAATGCTACGATACGCTACGGATAATCATAAAGTAGCAACTATGTGCTACGAAACTACGGTGTTACGAGCTTCCAAGTATATGGACGTAGCGCTTTAATATGCAGCTTTTGTTAACTTGTCAAAGGGCCTTGCAATTTGATAGAATTTGCATAATGGTAGTATTGGAGCTTTCATATATTTAATCAGTGGTTACATTTGTGACTTAGCTGGCTTAGTTCACCTATCCTTAGACGGTATTCGATAGCCTACCAGTGAGTTTAGGTGGTAAATAAATATACTTTTACTTACTGGTGGCAGTAAATGACCCTATTTTTATATTTGGTATACAGATAACACCCAATATATGACCGCATTTGCTTTTATATGAAAATAAAAATTTGGGTAGGTGGAAATTAATAGTGTACTGTTACATCCCTATTTCCCACGGCTATATTGCTGAATTGCAGTTCCCACATTATTCCATTTCTATTAATACCAATCAGCAATATATGCCTTCATAAACCCCGAGCTTGTAACAAAAGTCAGACATTATTCATTTGGTAATTAGTCTAATTGCTGCCCAACTAAGGACCTGGTTCCTGCCGGTTGGCTCAGCAGTGAAAACTAAAATACCCCTACTAAACTAAACTACCCCTTTGGGGTCTGAATTCTGCAAAGACCTTCAGGAGGTCTCGCGAATGAGCTACAAAGCACCGCGTTATCAGTGTAGTCAGTTACAATAATTGTGGAACAAAAAATAAATAAATGTCTAGCAATCTAGTTATTTTTTTTATGACAACTGAGGGCCCGGACCTAACAGTACTTATCCAATACAGTGCACAACCTTTTGGGTATAATCGATGGAATAAATAGTACACTTTACCTACTAGCGAATGGTGACATTTTCCACATAGCCAATGGCTAAGATGAAAATATCAACTAAAATACCTTGACTGCCTAAAACATCTAACACACATCTAACACTCAAACATCATAACTAGGCCGTCCTACGTGAACACTGATAAATTTTTGGATTTCTGTATTTATCTTTACACCAGACACCACGCGGGGTATACAGAGTACAGTGAGATAGATTTTTGTGCCTCACATAAACTACTCTCCAACTCTGATATGCGACTCAGAGCCCTCTCATGAGTGTTACTACATTCTTGGAAATTGGATACAATATTTTGCAGCTGGTCTCGCTGGTCAAGCACATCCATGTACTGGATGTGAAGGTCTGACAGTTCCCTTTTCAGCTGAGAGTTCTTATTCACAACTTTGCGGATCTCCTCTTCACTCTCATCCCGCTCCCTCAGTAGTTGGTTACAGAGATCCTTTGAGGCTTTAAGATCCTCCAGAGCTAGTTTCAGCTTGGCTTCGATGTCCTTAGCAGAGGCTCTGCGGGTCATCATGTTGTTGATGATGTCAAAAACTGAAAATGTAATGTGAGTAAGTGTTCCAACAGACTCCAGTGTTGGATTTATTTTATGATATGCTTTTAAACTTTCATGTGATCCGCTTTTAATACATGTGTGCTTAAGTGCATCAGATCTTAGAGAGCTAAAAATACAACAAAAATATTTTTTAATTTTGGTGCCGTGAATTTTAAAAAAGGACTTCATGTTAATTTGGGTCTTAGTTTTATTGGATTTTTTCTCCAGGTAATTATTTTGACTCATTAATTGTACAAATATTGGTCATCTTTGACCAAAAAATGTTACGTTTATTCAAGAGTATATAATGGAAACCCAAACGAATAATCTTTTATTTTCTTCACCGAAATTCTCAAGAAAGCCGTTTCATATTTTATGTAACACCTATTTCTTGGAACCATCAATTTTCAGCAAGCACCCGACTTGTTTCCACTCGGCTTTACAATAACTGAAATTTATATTCAGTGTTTCGTCAATCTGTTAGCACTCAACGAGGATTTGTGTGGGCGTTATGATTTATCTTCGGAACTATTGAGCTGAATTAAAGGTTCTGCTTCGGTTGAAGGTCAGGAGTTGGTAATTACGAGTTCTAAGATGGGATGAAGATTCAATTCAGGGCCCTTGTTCGTTGTGACCAATCAAACACGTAACACGGCATACTCGTATTATAATAATTTTGTGAAAAGTGTTATGTTTTGACTGCAGCAGCATATACAAGGTGTAACATAATAAACGTAAGACCTGGAAGTAGTTTGTTCTAAATCGGTAACAAACTCATTCCAACTGTTTTAATGATTTTTTTTTTCAAAATTTTGAAAAAACTGCTGTTACTCCTTCAGTATTGCGCACTGACAAACTAAATTTATTATGATTGATTGATTCAAAGCACTATGGAAATATTAAATGCATTTTTAAAATGTATTTTTCAATATGCACACATACACGTACTAGTTTCATTGTTAATTGGGGTATAAAAGTGCTTAATAAAGGGGTAAAAAACTTTAAATTTGCAAATTTGGTTTTTGTATTGAATTTGTGAAGCAATTAATTACGATACATCTTGTATAATACCATAATTTTAAGAAGTTATTGTTAGGCGCCGTATTTGATAATAGTAAATAATGGTTCTTAGAGTACTTTGGCAAAATTTTAAGATGTTGATATATTTTAATATATTTTAGTCTTCAGATATTTCAGAAGCTATAAATCAGTATAATACGTAAAAAAACTCTTCCCTGCTATAGCTATCTGCACTGCACCGACTCTTTTTTCCCCTTGAGGTTTCTAAAAAGGCAACTAAGTCTAAAACTAAATCTCTGTACCTCTGAGTACCCCACAAAGGGTCTGGCGTGACGATATAGGTTAATAGAAAACCAATATAACATTGTTCAGCCTCTTATTAGTCGATGAGATTACCTATGACGTAGTTTGATAATATTTTCTATTTTGTAATAACGAGAAAACTTATTTACAGGTAGTGTAATCTTTTCAGCTTTATACAGCGCTTGGCGAAAACAATCTTTTCTATTATATCTTCATAACTGTGTTTGAGGAATTAAGTATGGTTTGAGCTGTGATGTGAGATAGCTACTAAAATCATATTGAAGCGGTGTTTTAGTTAAAAACCAGTGAATCGTATTCTCGATACGTTTGAGTACTCTTTTAGAAAAGTAGTCACAAATGTGTGCAGTCCCTGCACTCCAAAAATAGAAATGCCGCAACTTATAATACCCGGGCCCAATTTCGCTATGACCGAACGTGGCGCGTGAAATAGTATTATGTATGTTACTGGGTGCCATTTATTTATTTAAAATTAAAAATATATAAATTAGTGAGATCAGTGATAGCTTAGTGGTTAGACCGTTGGACTGCAAAGTCAGAGGTCTCGGGTTCAAACCCAGGCACGCACCTCTGTCTTTTCGAATGCATGTGCGTATTAAAACTTAACTATCACTTACTTTTACGGTGAAGGAAAACATCGTGAGGTAACCTGCATGCCTGAGTTTCTCGTGGTGAAGTTCGCCAACCCGCAATGGGCCAGCGTGGTGAACTATGGCCTCAACCCTATCAGATTGAGAGGAGGTCCGTGCCCAACAGTGGGACAGTTTATTAACAGCGCTATTATTATTATAAATTAGTCAGTGACAGGAATATAAGGCATTTAAAGAAAAAAGTCACGAGTATATAGTAATGCGTCTCCTTATTTGTTAAATTGTTCATATAAATAAGGGCCCAGGAAAATAGTTCCGGATACGTTTGTTTACTCCTTTAGGCAAGTAGTAATAATGGAGTGCATAAGAGTTCCTGCACTCAAAATAAAGTGCCGTTCATAACGCTTGATGCGAAAATTTCACCTTTCCACAGCGTTAATATCTCGACTCCTATGCACATGGCATTAATGTATTTTCATATAAAAGCATGAGCTAACGTTCTAACTTATTTGTCTAGTTTCACGTTTAAATTTGTCGGATTAATCAAAAAATTGTAAAATTTTCTGTGCATGGAGCCAAGGGGATTTTCTACAGACTAAATTTATAATAGAAAAGGAAAAAAATGTATGAGAATGTCATATTGGAATGAAAATACTGTGTCTAATAGTCGCGGGTTTGATTCCCGCACGGAACAAATACTTGTGTGATCCACAATTACTTGTTCCGGTCTGGGTACTTCTGTATGTGATATTTCATGTTTGTAAACGCACCCACGACACAGGAATAAGCCCCAGCTACGTTGTTTTTGTCTTTAAAAGTAAATCTTGCTAGATACTTTGTATGTGCATGTGATTGTGCATGTTTGATATCGCTTTATTGGCGGTACACTTAATTGTTCTGATGTGATAACATCAGAAATATTAAGTGTACATACCGACTAATTAGAGTGATATATTGGTCTACGAACTATTAAAATTGGTCTATTGGTCTAACTTCTCAAAGAAAAAAAGAAAATATTTCGAAAAGAGAATAAAAAACAAAACCCTTGCTACTCGTACTTAACTAGTCTCTTTGTACTGTTTTCTTTGGAAAATAGTGATTTGGGAATACACTTTGTTTTACTGCCGAGCCTGATCCAACACTTGTATACCAGTTTTGATATAACCTTTTTTTTATTGAATATATAAAATAATATTTTTTTACGAAAACAATGTTACCTCAGTGCCTAAAGACTAAAGTTTTTAGTCAATGTGTGTTACCAGTGATGACATATGGATCAGAGACGTGGTCTCTTACAATAGGTCTCATAAAAAAGCTCAAAGTTGCTCAGCGAGCTATGGAAAGAGCTATGCTCGGCGTTTCTCTACGTGATCGAATCAGGAATGAGGAGATTCGTAGAAGGACCAAGGTCACCGACATAGCCCTTAAGATTAGCATGCTGAAGTGGCAATGGGCTGGCCACATAGCGCGAAGATCGGACGGGCGTTGGGGCAGAAAGATTCTAGAGTGGAGACCACGTATTGGCAAGCGCAGCGTAGGACGACCGCCTGCCAGATGGACCGACGATCTTGTGAAAATCGCAGGAAATCGTTGGATGCAGGTGGCATCGGACCGGTTACGCTGGAAAGCGATTGGGGAGGCCTATGTTCAGCAGTGGACAAGTATAGGCTGAAATGATGATGATGATGAATGTTCAGTAAGGTGCAACATAAATTCATTCGAGTTTTACCGTTCACCAGTGTCGTCGTCGCTTACTTATTTATATATTATTTAATTATGATATCCGAGAAAAACCTCAAATACATCAAAAATTGACAAAGATCGAAAATACACCGCCAAATTTCTTTAAAGTACTACGAACACATAACTAGTTTCTTTGTAAAACACGTTAAAAACCGGCAGCAAACAATCAAATTATTTGTCAAATAAATGAAACTTGATAAATTATTTGACAACTTAGGCACACCTTAACACGTCTTGCCTGCCGTTTATAACTGAACAAAAAACGAAAGACTTCAAAGCAATAACAAGGAAACCTCACATTTGACTAATTATTTATCAGTTTACACGCACCTTAACACGTTATTTCTACCGTTTAAAACTGAACAATAATCGCAACAGGTACGGGCGATAGTGTGGAAATTAATTTAACATTTTACATACGGCCAGGTGCTGGCAGCGCCCCGTAATTTATATTCCGAAGTCTGAGCTCACTTTAGATATCAATTATAACGAAACAAAGCGATATTTTATGGCTATACGCTTTTAAAGTGGCCAGGTTTCGCTGGTTGCTTTATCTTCAAGTTTTCTGGAAAATATTGTACCTTAAAATGTAGCTTTGGTGCTATGATGCGTGGTTAAAGTTAGTCTTGTGCTTTGTTTTATTAAATGAAAATTAACGAAGAGTTTGGGAAGATATGCGAGAGACTACTTGTCTCCTGTTACTTGTTGATTAGTTTGTATATAATAACGTAGGCATTAGGCATGCATGCCGGTGCTTCTCTTTTTACAAGCTTTTATTTATCTTGGAATGTTTGTATGTCTGTCTGTCTTTCATTTCAAATTTTGTGGTTCATTTTTCAAGCATTTGCGGGTATCCGATTGAGCTGAAATTTGGCATACGTATGTAAAGTCACAAAAATGCAATAATATGGTACCATGGAGCTCGTTTCATGATGGAGTCGGAAGGTCGCCATAGGCACAAGTAAACTATACCACGTAACCCACTCGTGTTTAGGCTTGTTAAATTGGTATTGATGAGTACTTTACAACCAGATAGTGTTTAGGGTTTGATGAAGCCGAAAGGTGGCCAATGGAACCACCAAACTACTCAATATAACCTCAACGCGTTTGGGTTCGTTGGATTTCTCTTGACGAGTACTTTAGACCCGTATGGTGCCCTAGGTCTGATGATAGAACCGAAAAGAAGCTATAGGAACTCCTCAACTAAGCAAGATATTTATGTTGTGTTTTTTCTATAAAAGCTTGTCTTTAAAAAGGCTTTTAAAATAAATTATTTCAACTCTGTCTGTCTTTGCGGCTCAAATTTTGTGATCCATTGTTTAAACACTTATTGGATTGGTATTGAAAAGCACTATACAAACAGATGATTTTCAGAGTCTTATCATAAAGCCGAAAGGTAGCCAGTGGAACCACCCAGCTAATCAACATAACCCCACCGTGTTTGGACTCGTTGGATTTATTTTGACGAGTAGTGTGGACTCGGTTGATGTCCACGGTCTGATGATGGAATGGGAAGGTGGTATGCTATGAAAGCTTGTTTTTAAATTAAAATTATTTAATGATCCTTAGTTACGTGACGATGACTTGATAAAGTTGCAAAGTTCCCAACTGCGACAAATCTTTTTGAGACGTCTAGGTGTATATAAAATTTATTTTTGTAAACTTGACACATGAACATTTGTTTCTCTTTCAAGCCTGTAAATTAAAAAAAAAACAAAGTCGCAATCTCAACGCTTTCACATACTTTGTAAATATGAAAATATGTTTTTTTTTTGTAAAAATATTATTATCTTCTATAGTCCTAAGATTGTGTCAATCTCAAGATTCAGTGATAAAAATGCTGGTATAAATGTATACTTGATGAAATAAAACTATTTTTTTGGATTTTATCGCGGTTTATTTTGATTTTTAAGTTCCCGACGTTACAAAAATTAAAATAAACCGCGATAAAATCCGAAAAAATAGTTTTATTTCAGTATGTATACTTGATGTTTACGTATTGATAGTAGACATATTCAGGCAGACTTCTTAAATAATTAACATCAAACTACAATCGAAAATATTACCAAAAAAGAACTAGAACAAAAAACGCTCAAGAAACCTTTGACGTTACTTAAAAGAAAATCACGTTTCCAAAAGCAATAAAAATAAAACTAAACTCTCGTTACCTCTCATCAACTTCTGAAAAAGTTGTTCTAGGGGCGATTCATGAAAAAAGGCTCAATCGCATTAATTGTCCCGCGAGTAACAAGGCGTTTTGAGACGGGGCCGAGGCGGTCGATGCCGGCGGGCGGGGAAGTTCAGTGCACAGAGTGCTTTATATATCCAGTGTGTCCGCAGCCGCGCCGCCGGTACCGCGCGCCCGCCGCTCCGAACTACGCGCGACATGAACCCAAACACACGCTACACGCTACAGGTGCCTTGATCGCCGCATGATAAATGACAGTGTTTTTTCCGACCCAACACCGCGCCCAGTTGAGTGGTAGGAAATAGGCATAACGAAACTTTTGTTGTTTATTTTTTGTTACATAAGTGTCCACTATTTTTCTAGTGCTTAACTTTTTTTCTTTTTTTTTATTACTGATCAATTTGTGCGATTTTGTTGCGGATTTAACTGTTATTTCCGTCGCTTTTTAACTTTGACGTTTGACAGGATACTCATAAAAAGTTACGTGGAAAGTTTCATGTCGTTAAAGTCGAGAATCGCGTGGTAGGCTACTGCGCATGACCTGCGCAAGAGGTACTAAGGGTACCTGCCTATCTATAAACTATAGTACCTGTATTGATATACGTTGCTTAAAGCAAAATTTCCTGTGACCTAGATCTTATTTTATGAGGCTGTGGGGGTTGAAGGAGGAAGCCATCTATCATAGATGCCTCGCTTTGCTTCGGTGGGCTGGAATACTTTGAGGCAGTTTTCAAAGACGTCATTAGTTAAATTTATATAATATAAAGCTCTATAATTTTACAAAATTAAGGAGTACTGTCTAACGATTTAGTTATAAACGGCTGTTATTTAGTATACAGTATGCGTAAGGTATTTCCAGATGATCAAAAATATCTTAAAAGAAAATTACTTGTTGCCTTACTTTTTCTACAATACTATGGACATGGCTCCTCTTGTGTTTAATAAACAACAGTTTTCATGATTTGGGCCGTGTGGAGAATCAATAAATACGAGTTTTGCTTGCCATATGCAATATGCGTATATAGACAAGACAAGGTCTGCAAACTGAAAGCTTTAACTTGTAGAACAAGAGATGGTACTCTATTCTATTTAGGTAGGTAGGTACTAATAAGGTGTAGGGAAGATCAGGGAAACAGAGGGCTTTTATATTTAGATTTTTTTAATATTTTTTACCATTTGCCACGTGCCTAAGCTTTGTGCATGGTTTGATAGTCAAGTACTGGTTTAATAGTACAGTTATGAAAGAAAATTTTATCGATTGCTGTACAACACTTAAAGTTGATATTTCATACATATTTTATCGTCCGTTCACTTAAAAGAGTGTAATGCATTTTAGCATCTACTTAGAATTAAAATATCAATACTATATAAGCGTACTATCTTAGAAGTAATCGGGTCTCGTCTATATTATTATGTCTCTACATTGCATGTCAGATCAATACAGTAGAATCGATCCATTTGATACTTATAAACCTATCACGCCTATTTTATTCGAAGTTATGGGCAGAGGTGGTAAAATCACGCCTAATTTACCCAAAGTAGCTCTGGTCCTAACCCGATAGGGAGCGCGTTTATTGCCATTGTTCAAGCGTATCACAAGTCTTTTGAGTTTTATTGGCTTCGCAAAACCTTGGAGCCTAACGTAGAATTTCAACGCCTCGACTTTGTGAACGTGTGGTTCTCTAAAATGCATTTATTGTTTTTGAGGTTTTTTATGAAGAATATTTCGTTGTTAGCTTTATATGCTTTTTGATCACGTGGTTTTGGGTTCAAATCTTCAATCAGGAAAATGTAGTTTCTCTATCGAAAAACTCCCTATATCAGGCCGGAGTCTGGAAGTGTGTGCGGTATATAGTAATAGGCTCGCCTCGCTCACCTTTCCAAACCCAGAGGAACTACGGCTCTGCCCCCCTGCTGGAATCTACAGCCTGATACAGGGAGTATTTGATCCTTCAGGTAGGTAAGAGCATTAGGGCAAGGACAGCACAAAATATCCCATTGGGTCGAAGTGCGCCTGAGGTCTCCTCGGTCCGGTTAGCCAACAATAAGATAAGATAATAGGCTCGCCTCTATTACATGGGAACTAACATCGTCGCCGAGAAGTGGGTGTTCACAGTACACTTCTGCTACCCACATTTGGGGAAAATAGGCGTAACGGTGTTTATTTATTTATATATCTACATCATCACGCCAGATCCATTTCGGGGTAGGCAGAGATTACAGAGTTCCAACAGGTTCTTTCCTTACATACCTCTCTGGCTTCCTTCACTCACATAGTTCGTCCCATACACGCTTGCCGGTTACGGAGACTCTTGACTTTTCCTTCAGATAAAAATAGGTTTATTTGGTCGTGGTAAGATAGTAGGTAGCTCTTCCCCGGTACCTGCATCCTTCCACTTTCACATTGTATGTCTGTTTTGTCATTCTTTTATCTGGCATTCTTTATTTATTTATTTATAAAAAAAATTAAGGCTGAGTATTGACATTGTACAGTAGTACGTCAATGAGCTTTAGGTATATGCTGGTAGTTAAAAGTTCATTCCGTAAAATATTTTTATGACACGATAAATAAGAAGTTAAAAGAACCAAATAGACGATGCGACGTATCCCAATAGGCGGTATTTTATTACGGTCGTCAACGTTTTACGACTTTAAACCTCAGTTGATGAAAACAATAAACACACCATGAAGAATATTTGTTATGGGTGATGTATATTGTGAAATAATACCCGAGGCAAGCTGTTGGTGAGTAACGACACCACGGCCCCGAGTGCTCCAGAGAGTTGGTCTGGGCCCCTAGCTCAGCGTATCTTCGTCGATCGAGTAGAAACCGAAGGGTCCCAGACTCTTGGCTCTAGCTTGCCTTAATTAGCCGTCCAGGAAGAAGCCGTGAGAGCTTTATACACGTAGGAAGGTAATGCATTCCTACGTCAATGTATTCCAGGCGTGAAAGTGTTAAAGAGCATAAAGCCGTGAGTAACTTCGGAGAAAGCACAGCACATCTCTCGACACCCCTGAGCCGCTCACCCAGGTGTTGCCCAGTTCTCTTATGACGACCAGTAGTGGGTTTATCTGGTGAGCCGCTAGTCACCGCCGGCGACGGGTAGTTAGGTATCATTTATTACGGCCGGTTTCCGTCCTCTTTGAAATAACCTAGATTTTCTCTAACGAAACTCATTCAGTCCCTGTTTACTTCCCATAATTTATAATAGTCCTTGCACCTGCCGTAGTCAGTTCGCAGTTTATGCTTTTGCATTTTCAGCAATTAAACTCAGCAGGTGACTTACATAACATTAACTTCTCGTAAAGGGTCTCTACTTGCTGGACCCATGTCCCCATGCAAACCTTACAAAGGTTCGGTTAAAGCCTGTGAATTTCAGCGAGATACATAGTAACCCCTTAAGGACTTTATGATTTTAACCCACACTATGAGCTGCTAGACCAAGACGTTATGAATGCATAGGTAGGTACTTAAATAAACATTATAATATGAGTAACTATCGTTTCACACAAATTTAAATTTTCAGTATCTGTAAATGTTTGGTCAAATAGCCGACGGAGCGTGACGGGAGTCCGACGATAGCGCTCGGATACGTGCAGTCGTGTCGTTTGCCGTCGCGCCGAGCGGGGCTGCGCTGTGTGGCGTCTCCCGTACATTTCAGTACATTACAACTCCCCTAACTACGCCACCGTCGCGCTGCCGTTGCGCTGCGTCGGCTATGTGGCAAAACCTTTATTCTCTGTATTTACCGATACAGGTATAAGGTCAGGTTACACAAGTATTTCCGATGAATAACAAAACAATCGTTTTGCTTGTTTAGGACCGGCCGGGGGCGTGGGTGTCCCGAACAACCAAATATACCTTAAACTTTACCGTTCTAACCGCTTTATTATTATAATACTAGAACGAAACTTCTAAAACCTCAATAAATAAAATATTATAGCAAAATCTTTGTGCCGAAGTCCCCTTTTTGTAAGCAGTTTTGTCAAAAAAGATGAAAAAAAACAGTGCTTAATTAATGAAATCCTTTTGTTCATTTCATGGCTTTATGAGAACGGTAACACACGGATTATTTTGTCATGGTAAGATACTCTAAGACTTCCCCGTCGGTACGTGGAAGACCTGGATCAGATACATAATGCGAAAGTGGAAGGATGTCTCCGTCTCCTTCCACTTTCGCATTATGTATCTGATCCAGGAAGGTCTGCAAGGAAAGTATCTGTTAGAACTCTGTACACTCTATAGATAAATGAAAACGGTATTTAAGAGGGACTGATTCTTAATAGTCGCTGTCACTCAGGGTTATATCATTTGTGATATGTAGATTACGTAGGTATGATTTCCGCCCAAAGCGATAATTATATTTTTATTAAAGGTAACCATCCTATATTATAAACAAAATACGTCATGCGTTAAATAAAATCCTCGACAAGACTGCTTCGTCGGTCTAGTGGCAAAGCCCATTGCTTTGTGATCATGAGGTCCTGGGTTCTAATTCTAGGTCGGACAAATGCAGAACTAACGAAAAATTCCCAGTATAAGTTCGGAGTCTGGAATTGTGCCCGGTGTAAGGCAATAGGCTCGCCCCCTATTACATGGGACCTAACATCGTCGGCGAAAAGTGAGTGTATTCAGTGCGCCTTTGTCACCCCCGCTTGGGGAATATAGGCGTGACGGTGTTAAATAAAATAATATTAAAAATCTGATGTTTATTTTGGATTGATTATTTCTTTCTTTAAAGGATCATTACCAAGCAAGGATATGTTTGGTCTATATTTTCTTATGTATACAATTATTTGGCGTTTACGTATACATTTGATATGGCCGGGAGGGCAGTCATCATCATCATCATCATCTCAGCCTATACTTGTCCACTGCTGAACATAGGCCTCCCCAATCGCTTTCCAGCGTAACCGGTCCGATGCCACCTGCATCCAACGACTTCCTGCGATTTTCACAAGATCGTCGGTCCATCTGGCAGGCGGTCGTCCCACGCTGCGCTTGCCAATACGTGGTCTCCACTCTAGAATCTTTCTGCCCCAACGCCCGTCCGATCTACGCGCTATGTGGCCCGCCCATTGCCACTTCAGCTTGCTAATCTTAACGGCTATGTCGGTGACCTTGGTTCTTCTACGAATCTCCTCATTCCTGATTCGATCGCGTAGAGAAACGCCGAGCATAGCTCTCTCCATAGCTCGCTGAGCAACTCTGAGCTTTTTTATGAGACCTATTGTAAGAGACCACGTCTCTGATCCATATATCATCACTGGTAACACACATTGACTAAAAACTTTAGTCTTAAGGCACTGAGGTATTTTGGATGAGAAGATGTTGCGCAGTTTCCCGAACGCTGCCCAGCCGAGTTGGATTCGTCGATTGACCTCTCTCTCAAAGTTGGACCTACCTAACCGGACTACCTGTCCCAGGTAAATGTATTCGTCGACAACTTCAAGAGTAGAGTTCCCAACGGTGAGTGCGGTGGGTACGACATGGACTTTAGACATTATTTTCGTTTTGTCCATGTTCATTTTAAGACCTACTTGTTGAGATACTCTGTTGAGGTCACCGAGCATTCGTCCTAGATCTTCCAGCGACTCCGCCACGACCACAATGTCGTCGGCAAATCGAAGGTGAGTGATGTATTCGCCATTGATGTTGATGCCAAGTCCTTGCCATTCCAAGAGCTTGAAGGCGTCCTCTAAGGTGGCCGTAAACAGTTTCGGAGAAATGACGTCTCCCTGCCTTACTCCTCTTTTTATGGGGATCACCTTCGTGCACTGCCCCTGTACTCGGACTGACATGGTGGCGTTATTATACAAGCACCTCAACACCTCAATGTACCGATAGTCAATGCGGCAGCGCTGGAGAGATCTAAGAACCGCCCAAGTCTCGATCGAATCGAAGGCTTTCTCATAGTCCACAAACGCCAAGCATAGTGGCCGATTATACTCCTCGGTCTTCTGTATAATCTGCCGCAGCGCATGTATGTGGTCTATGGTACTAAAGCCTTTCCGGAAACCGGCTTGTTCGGGAGGCTGGAAGTCATCAAACCTGCGTTCGAGACGATTCGTAATGACTCTCGAAAACAACTTATAAACATGGCTCAGCAGTGTGATGGGCCTATAATTCTTCAGTAAAGTGTTATCACCTTTCTTGAAAAAGAGTACCACCACACCCCTGTTCCACGCTTCCGGCGTTTTTCCTTCGAGCAAGACGGAATTAAACAGCCTCTGAAGGACTTTAAGTACCGGCGATCCGCCCGCTTTCAGAAGCTCTGCGGTAATTCCGTCTTCACCCGGCGCTTTGTTCTTTTTAAGGTGTTTGAGAGCCATCCCAATCTCGTACAGGCTGATGTCCGGGATATCTTCTGTGTAGTGTCGGGTTAGCTTGGCTCTTGGGTCTTTTACCAAGTCAACAACAGGTTCAGCTACTGAGGTATACAACTGCCCATAGAACCTCTCTATCTCCCTGAGCACCTCTGACCTATTCGACGTTACGTTTCCGTCCTCCGTCTTCAGCTTCGTCAACTGGCTTTGCCCAATAGACGCGTCTCTTGCAAACACTTTGGAGCCCTTGTTCTGCTCTACGGTCTCCTCAATACGTCTTGTATTGAAGGACCGTAAATCGTGTCGCAAGGACTTCAATATCTGTCCATTGAGCTGCCTATAGGACTTAGCATCATCGGAGGTTTGGAGTGTCATGGTACGTCGCTCAGCCATAAGGTTTCGGGTGTAGTCAGATAGCTTTTGAGGCCTATTTTTACGGTGGGGCTTAAAATGCTTGGACCCGACCGTATGGACAGTCTCTACCAACCTATTGTTGATTTCGTCCACTGATGCGCTGCTGTCTAGCAATTCGAAGCGGTTTGACAATTCGAGTTGAAAGTTCTCGGGGTTTTGGATATGTGCATTAGAAGGTCGGAGCGTAGACTTCATCAGACGCGATCTTTCCATTTTGACATTAATATTTAATGTGCCTCTGACCATTCGGTGATCACTGCCGGTTTTTACCCTGTGAATCACGGAGACATCATTAAATATTTGTCGCTTGGTGCTCATGATGAAGTCTATCTCATTTTTTGTGGAACCATCAGGGTTCATCCAGGTCCATTTCCTATGAGGCGGCTTCCGGAAGAAAGAGTTCATCATAAAGAGTCCCTCCTTCTCCAGATATTCGGCCAGCCTCTGACCCCTGGGGTTGCGCTGCCCGTATCCAAATTGCCCCACTCTCAATTCATCATCGCCCCGTTTGCCCAGCCGCGCATTGAAGTCACCCATAACCACTGTAAAGTGTGCTTTGGAAGTATGTATGGCTCTACTAATGTCCTCATACATTACTTCGACGTCATCATCTGAGTATGCCGAGGTCGGTGCGTAGACCTGTATGACCTTCAGCGAATATCTTTTGGATATTCTGAGTATCAGGTACGCTACCCTGCTCGACACACTAGTGATGGACACAACGTTGTCTATGAGTGACTTGTGGACGATAAATCCGACACCACCTTGGGACTGCTGTTCGCCCTCCCGGTAGTAAAACAAGTTGCCGGATTTTAAGGTTATCGTGTCCTCGCCCTTTCTTCGGACCTCCGATAAACCAACAATATTCCACCGCAACTTGTTTATCTCTTCTTCCAGCTCAACAAGCTTCTCATCTGTCCTTAACGTGCGTGCGTTGTATGTCACCAGGGCCAATTTTCGGTGTTGGTGGTAGCCGAATCTCTGCCGGAGATTCTTAGCACCCCTTGTCCTGTCGTTACCATGGCTGCTACCGTGGCCAGGACGAACAGGACCGCCGGGGACTAGGGGCCTGGTTTTCTTACATTCTTCCATAATTGGGGGTGTTTGCCATACTCGCCACGCTTGGCAGGCGGGTTGGCGAGCGCAGTTATTGGTCGTCGAAGTGCTAAGGGAACGCTGCTGCCCATTCCCTAGTTTTCCCTTAGTCGCCTTGTACGACAGCCAATGGGATGAGATGGGTTGGTCCTATTCTAAGCCGGGAACCACGCTGAGGCAGGGCAGTGAATAAACAAAATATATGAACTTTGCTTAATCAAATATTTCCCAACTGTCTCAAGTTTATTATTTTTAGATGCAATGTCATATTTGTTTATAAAATTGGCCTCGTAAAAAGACATAGACAGTAAATGCACTCAGTAGGAGGTACAAAATTGAGTTGCTATGTAAATTATGGCCTATTTGGCGACGCCGGGACCCACATATCCTTTCTCTTCTCTATTCCGTCCTTTATAACCCTAAAGCTCCTATTTATCTACCTGAGCGTTTTGTCTTTCTTGTCCCCAAGGAAAGGGTCTGTCGTACTGCTATTTCTCTCCGTGCTCCTCTTCATTCTTCCAATTGCTACAATAGGTGTTTTGCTGTTCGTGAAGTGCGTCTTTGGATCTCATTCCCACACCCTATACGTGCAAGCTCCTCTTTGGATATTTTCAAGAGAAGAATCAGAGAACATTGCCTATCTGATTGTTGATACATATTTATAATATTATATACTATGTGTATTTTTATGTATGTTTATTTTATAAATTATATGTATTTAGTATAGTATTTACTTTATTTATATTTATGATTATATGATTGTATGCTTGAATGTGTGGTTGTATAACTGCCCTCTTATTGAACTTCTCACCTCTCAACACTTAAAGGTTCGCTGGAAGAGAACTCATATTTTGTGTTAAGCTCGCCTTTGTTTATCACCTGTAAAATTACAATTGCTTTTTTATTGTATACAATAAAGGATTAAATAAATATGAAAGAAATTGGGGTTAAAAAGGGTCACCCTGGTACAGCGTTGATTTATCCACGTAAGCCGCTGTACCAGTGTGACCTTGCCATCCGAAACTATATTTTCTGACACTATTTAGAATCACTATTTATGGTGGTCAAATTATATTCAAAGACTGCTTAATTGTCAAATTCTTTGTACATTGTTCAATATCTAAGAAAAGTCTTAAGCCAAGAACTTTTACAAAAGAGAGTAAAAATACAATACGGTATTGGAACGCGCTCATAAAATAGCCTTGCCATTATTCGCTGTGACCAAATGCCACGCGTTACGGTAACTTTGTGAAATGGTTAATAGTATGAGCATATACTGCCCATTGCTGGGCAAAAATCTTCTCCCACAAATCGATATGAGGGAGATTAGGTCCTATTCCGCCACGCGGAACCAGTGCGAATTAGTGAACGCAGGTTTGTAGCCATCTGCTGATAGAACTTATCAAGCTGTCTATAAGGCTTCCAACTCGGCTTAACGACTACCACATTAGGTGGATACCGGGACTAACGGTTTGATGTGCCTTCTGTAGCACGAAGAATATGAAAATGACAGATATGGTTACCCATTTCAGGCCGATCGAATCGAACGCTGCTTAATCTCAGTGATCACTGACAGTGACACACCACGGACGCTTTCTGTATATCATTTGAGTACCATCAAACGATAATTTCTCTAAAATATCGTAATGCGTCGCGTTGCGTGTTTATTGGGTCGTATCGAATAAGGACCCTGAACGTTTCACTTTGGTCACGGCTAAAAATAGCTTCTTCCGGTACAAATTAGTAGTTGCCAGTAAATTCGATAAATACGTCAGGACTGGGGTTGCGTGAAACAACGCTTTGTTACAAACATGCACAATTTGTGTAGTGCAGACCAACGACTATTTTAAAATTACAGGTAGCTAAGGTTTGTCAATTGTGTTGGTATATAGATATAAGCAGTAAGCGACCGCTCCTGTAGTCAAGTTGTCTTTATATAACAACCGATTTCAGTATTTAACACATGGCTAGAATTACCTACTACGACTATAATTTTGATATATTTTTTATGGAAAATCTGTCAAAATTCTACTGACAGTAAGCAAATCTATCCTTAAGTCGAATATTAAAACCGGTCATGAGTCATTTTATTTTATTTTTAGAAAATACATTTAGTTGTTGAAATTTAAATACAAAAGAAACTTAAAATATCATATTAAAATATCAAATGTATAAACAATCCATAGTATTGATTGGGGGATTTGCTTGGCAGGCGGGTTGGCGAGCGCAGTTTTTGATCGCAGAAGTGTTAAGGGAACGCTGCTGCCCATTCCCTAGTTTTCTCTTAGTCGCCTTGTACGACACCCGATGGGATGAGATGGGTTGGTCCTATTCTAAGCCAGGAACCACGCGGCTGGTCCAATGTAAGAAAACATCAAAAATATTAAAATAAATAAGTTGAGGTAAGCACTTTATTTCATGTCGTTTACAAACTCATCTATACTATTACATAATAGCTTTTTTTCTCAAAAATAGCGTCTCCAATTTGTTTTTAAAAATATGTACGGCCTGTAACTTCGAATAGTGTTGCACAATATTTATCCTAGGGTAAGTATTACTCGTCATATCTTTCCTACGACTTTTCTCTCGGGTTTCCCTTTCAAGCTTTGTCTCAAACTTATCCTAATGTTTAATTAGATTGGTCCAAACGACCAGGATATAGAGACTTGACACTGTCAAAATTTTTAACTCAGTGAATTGATTTCTACACAAATCCGTTTGTTTCAGTTTAAGCATAGGTCTGATTGCTCTTTTGTAAGCATAGCTCCCTCCGTAAGGCATATCAAACTGAACTTATAGCTTTAACTAGTGTTTCTAGGTCTGGCTTGCAAATCAGCAAGAAGTCTATCCATAACACAATCGCATAATAATATACTATATATAATATTTTTTTTTTAATATTTTCATTCCTCTTAAATGTTGATTTAAATAGTATGCATTTAGTTTATATAGTTGTTAACACTAACAGAACACGGAAAAATATACAGGAGTAACATTTAAAAATGAAATTACGTGAATAGAATGATATGCTATCGATTGTGGAAAAAGACTAGGTAAAAATGTTAGCAATTAGGGGAGACAGGTAACCTAAATGTAAGACAGGTAAGAATTAATGTACAAATTAATGGTGTAGAATTAGACCATGTCGAGCAACTGTATTTCTAGGTTTCACTCTTGATGCCATGGGGCACACATATTGAACAACTGTCTAATAGGCTAAGATAAGCGGCATATGCCGTAAAGAAAATTAGGTTATTAACTGATATTTAAACAGCTAGAATTGTGTATTTTGCTTATTTTCATAGTATTATGTCATATTGTATACTGCTTTGGGGATGTTCTACAGAACTGAATACTATCTTCATTATTCAAATAAGGGCTATTCGCAAAATTGACAATTTGGCCCCCAAAGCTAGTCTTAGAAATAAATTTTAACCGTTATCTCGCAATGTATATATGACATGTTAAAAGAATATCAGTAACTTTCGAAAATATGGCGGCATTGATCATGTTAATACATGGAACCAAGACGATCTTCTTGTACATTCTATTAGTCTCCATAGAATTAGTACTAACGCCACTACAATAAATAACCCATATCCGAAATAAGCCTATTAATAAGTTCAAAAAGGCCATTAAAGTCAGACCATATATTAAAGGGATTTTACTATATGACATAATTTCAGGATATATCGATGGTAAACCTGATTGTGTTTAAGCAGCTCTTCACTCCACATCTCCTAAATACATTTTTGTAAAATACATTATTATTACAATACAATTTTGAAAAAAAAAATGATCAACAGCTTTCCGTTTATTATTCTTTTTCATTACGAAATTGTTTTGCCAGTTAAATAACAAAATTAAGTTAAAAGACTAGCCCGCGGAATTTTTGAATTTTAATATCTAAAACTACGGCTTTGGTTTATAAAAATCGTCACTTATGATATTTAAGTTTAGGTATTTTCGTTTAACGTGGTGAATCCTTCAAACGGCGCAAATATAGCAAGCAACCTTGACAGGGCTTATAAGTTTGAGCCGTTTGGGGTAGAGACGTTTGGTCCGCAGGGTCTTGGCGCTCATCACATTTTCGGCAATATTTCTGAATTGCTGACCGATGTCACTGGTGACCAGAGGTTCTTACCTCGCACAGAGAATAAGCATTGCCATACAACGTGGCAATGTTGCCAGACTGCTGGGCACATTGCCAAGCGGCAGCGATTTAACATTTCATTTTAACCGTGTAAATATGTTATGCTCCTATTATATTAAGTTGCTTTTGTAAATAAAAGCTAGAGCATGCTACGTGGTATTCTATCTATCTATCCATCTATATCATCACGCCAGCTCCCTCGCGGGGTAGGCAGAGAGTACAGAGTTCCAATAGGTTCTTACCTTACATACCTCTCTGGCTTCCTCCACTCTCATGGTTCCTACGTGGTATTAATCATAAGAAATTTATATCTTTAAAAGATTTATGTTCATATGATTTTAAATTAAGCTATATTATCTCAGTACTGCAAATGTTGTCGTATCAGACTTCGAATGCCTATTTTTGGTGTGTTAAATTGATTCCAATTATAGAAACAAGCTATTCTCTTCTATTTTCGTCAATTCCCTCGGGTGTAGCTTTTGTTAGCTTTGTACTTTGAGAGTCAAAAGCGACGATTTATTTAAGCTATGGTAATGCTAATGGATCCAGACTGCAATGTCGCTATGATGGTAGGTAAGTATATTGATTGCTTAGATTAGCGCAAATGATACACAGAGAGGAAATTTATCGCCCTTTTTCATATAAAGTTTTCGAGGTTTTGAGTGCTTTATAGTTTACATAGTTATGGAAAGTACCGAGGTGTTGATTTTCATAATAATTTATCTGTGGTTTCTGACATTAATAATTATTGTTTTGATCCAATATACGTTAAATAAACTCAAGGTATTTTGAACTCTAGAACATCGAAACATAAAAATCAAAAATAATGGTACTCACTACTACTGATATTCAGGATAGACAAGCTTTTTGAACAAATTGTTAAAATGCTTACTCCCTCCCGGGGTCCTCAAATCACCGTACAGAGCACCTATGCATTGCTAACCGAGATCCCGGAGCCCCTTGGAAGTGACGTTTCCAACCACCCTGGCTTTTAGTAGCGTATTCGGTTTTAATACACCCTGCGTGATTCTCATCTGGCTCGCGGAGATCCTAAGCAGGATTATCCCTGCTAAAAAGGCGCTAATTTGCTTTATTTGTACCAAATTTCTAAGTTACATAAAATATTTATAACTGGAATTCATCGATTACCTAATTGATTTTCCATTTTCAATAGAATTCTCTTTTCGTTATATGTTATGGCACTGTGTACAGGGTTTAGTATTTGTTTCGTTACGCCGCAGGTGCACAGCGCTCATAATTATAGGCACTGACAAGTTTCATTACCGCTCGCTGTATTTTCTGGTATTTCAAGCCTGCCGCTGTTTCACTCTGATTTATGTTTCCAATTCATTGTTGAATAAACCGTGTGTATTTCTAAATAGGTTAAATATCTAACTTTAGACTGCCTTGTTGGTCTAGAGGTAGGAATTAAAAGGTCTTTGGTTCAAATGCTAATCCTGATAAAGCGTGTTTTTTCTATTGAAAAGTTCGAAATAGCAGACTGGCTGGCGTCTGGGATAGTGCTCGCTGATAACAGCCTGAAGTCTGGCATTGTGGCCAGTATAATGGCAACAGACTCGCCCCCTATTACATCCAGACTTCGGCGTCATGTGGGTATAAAATATTTTTTTTACTTTAAAAATGTTATCAATCAGCCAATCGCACTTGATCACGCTTGGTCCATTGGTTTGACAGAACCTTTGTATTTCATTTTCCTTGTCAAAATTATATACTATTACTATCTAACTAACGTGTCATAACTTATAGTAAAGTTACAGAATAAGACTAACGGCTACATTATCATCAACATTATCAATGATTATGTAGCGTATTAGGTAGTTATATTTATTTTTACATAAATAATGGTTAGATATTAAGTTGAATTTAACACAGTCCCTTTTAAACGCGCTTACGTGATTCGCGAAACGAAAGTAAAAAGCTCGAAAAATTGTCCAAATTCAGTCTATACTTTATTGTGTAAGAAACATTTACTACAGCTACGAGTATTCTTATCTTCAATATCCAACTTCCTTCTATAATTCCTTCCATCCAGCCAACCACAATCTCTAATTTCACGCATTTCAATTACCCACGTCCGTCATACTCCGGTCCAATTACGTGAAATTAGGGATCCCAAGCGTTTCACTTCACAATAATCATTTAAAAAAGATCCGGTGAGCTTCAAATTCGACGGAGCTGACGTAATAACATGGCGGCATTCGGCGCATATTACCCCGAATTTTTCTCATTCCCTACGTTGGAAAGCCCTCTTAAAATATACCTACAATGCCTATGAAAACTTGCCTGTGACATTAGGAAAAATATTTGAAAGTGCCCCTTTGAGATGCTTTATTCGGGAGTAATTTTACGGATGGCAGCCTTAGGATCAATTTAGTTTTCGAGATAACGTAGGCGCAGTACTGCCAGCTTTTGTATAGGGAAGTAGTAAAAGTATATTAATTATTGGCTTGTGCTCGCAATTTTAGTCAGCGTTGACTTTAGGCAGGAGCCTAACATTTTTCCGGAATATATCCTTTGTGTTAATTCAGGTAATAAATCTGTGCGCCAAATGTCGTCCCAATCCATTGAGGCGTTTTTAGTGATTGAATAACAAACATCTAAACATACAAATTTTCACACTTATAATGAGTAGGAAGTAGGATTATTGTAAGAACCACATGTAAATAGTTTTTCTATACCCTGATATTACTAAACTTAGCGTATAGCAAGCTAATAAATGCGATAAGCAATTTATCTAAAAAGCCTCCAGATTGTAAATAAAAATGTAAGGATCTCATTAAAATTGTAAATAACCAAATAGGCACTGTTGAACATAGACGAGATCCTGGAGCTCCAGTTTTGCGAAGGAGCATTTGTCCAGAGACATATGTATGCACATAAAACGTTAAATTAAATGAACATGATTGTAAACACATCCACCACACAGCAATAAAACCTAGTTTGGGGCTACGTTAAAAAAAACTAACGTAAATCTTATTAAACTCCTATTATATGCTTCACATAAAACGTCAAAATATCATCAAAAAAAGTTGATAGACAGAAAAAACTGGAGTTCGAGAGACGTATGAGTACACGTAAAACGTTAAACTTAATGATTTAACACTAATGGCATCTTCAAGTAAGAACTATTTATCCTTGAACTAAGAACGAGGTATCATGGTTTCTCTCGTGTTCGTTTCTAGCATGTAACAAGCAAAAACCCCGCTTCATCCTTTCCGTCACCAGCGAGCTGACACCTTTGTGCCGGCACTGCGATTTATACACACCCCTTTACTATCTCGGCACAAACGTTTCAACCACTCCAGTGTTTGCTCATTCTCTTCGCTTTATAGTTAGGCAAGATTTAACAACATTTAATATTATTATCAGAAAAATATGTACTGTAATTCAGCTACACCCCGCAATCAATAAATATAGCACATTAGAAGCTAATAATGACGTGAATCTAATTAAAGAATCTCCTAACATTTTATATAATTTGTGAAATAAAATGAACACGTATCTTTGACATAAGAATAGAAATAGCCAAAAAGACAGCAGAGCTTAGATTTGACATCAATAAAACAAATCGTTATAGACAGAAGGTAGTGAAAACTGGAGCTCCAAAGAACGTTTTATCCTAAAGCTATAAAAATTAGTGATCCTTGCCTCCTTCGCTCGTTCCTAGGCCCCATTACTATAGAAGGACAAAAATTTTAACCACTCCATCGTTTTGCTCATTCTCCCCGCTTTGATTCTAGTACTCTTCATGAATTTTCTAACACCCAATTCTCAATCCAAAACCGAATGACGAATAGCAACGGTTTACTTTTCAGCTAAAAGGTTTCCGATCTTTTGATTTTTTCATTTTACTCTCCGTACACCAATTCCACAGCGTATATTTTTTTTAGAAACGTAGCCCTATGCTAGAATTATTATTTATAAATTCGTATTATATCGTATTATTAAATTCGTATAAATGCACCCAGACTGAAACAAATATTGGTGGGTTACACAAAAATTTATTCTATATCGGGATCGAACCCGCAATTGCTCAACCCAGTTAATAGAGCAGCTCTTAACCAAATACTTGTTATGGATTTCGGTGTAGCATTTTGACTCGTTGCAATTACCTTGAATTAACGAGATAAAAATGGGGATCGTTAGTCGGGAGGGAGGGCTTTAAAACGATTTGAGTTACATAATTAGACTTTATACCTTTGTTCGTGAGGCTATTGTCTGGCCCTTTTATCTGCCATCTTGCGACTTCCCTTGAAAGAATTAAGTACTGATCGCCTTTAGAGAAATTGAGTCTGCTCGGTTGTTTTAGAGAAGAATTTTTTTAACTTATTTTCTTTGAGATATAATTTTCTTGTCATATTTAAATTTCTTTAATGTCATGAAGTGAATCGTGATATTTATATAAGAGTTTTGAAATGTTTCTTTGCGATTGATATTTCAATGCACCTAAATAAAATCCATGAATAAAATATTGACTAATAGACAATTTCATGAATTTATTAAAAAAATAAAATTATCATCTAGAAGACATGTTAAATCATCTTTTTTTTTATAACACGAAAATTATCCGAATTAAAAATGCAGCAAATGGTTGCCTATATCAGACTGGCAGTGGTAAACACTTATTAATAGTCGCTATAAACATGGTTGTACAACAGGGCTTCGGTAACTTCAAACATAAATTTCATCATCATCTCAGCCTATACTTGTCCACTGCTGAACATAGGCCTCTCCAATCGCTTTCCAGCGTAACTGGTCCGATGCCACCTGCATCCAACGACTTCCTGCGATTTTAACAACATAAATTTATCTAACAAAAATTTGTATGGGCGTTGCTCTCACGGATAACACTAATTAAATGGGAAATAAAATAAAAAAATAACCTTTTGTATGTTTTATCTCATGATATTTAATGTACACTAAGCAAATCAAGTTATACAGTACATTGATTGTGAAAGCTAGCCTAAGCCGAACTACTCCAATCAGTGTATCGTGGCTTTGATTGCTCCGAGTTTTATCCCCGGCTTTAGCAGAATATCCGATGAGATTATTAAAACATATTCGCAGCCAAGAGCTTTGGAGGCACGTGACTATAAGATTTTATGAATATTTTTAATAGGTTATTTTAGATAGATATAATAGGTTTCGAGTTTAGTATCTATCTATCTCTATATCATCACGCCAGTTCCCTTGCGGGGCAGGCAGAGAGTACAGACTTACAACAGGTTCTTTCGCTACACACCTCTCTGGCTTCTACTCTTATAGTTCGTCTCATACACGCTTGCCGGTTACGGAGACTCTTGACTTGCCCTTCAGGTAAGACACGGTCTATTTGGTCATGATAAGATAGTCCGGTATCTACATCCTTCCACTTATGCATTTCATATCTGTTTTGTCATTCTTTCTTCCGACATGCTTTCTATATGCCCGAACTAATGGAGCCATACCCTTTCTCATCTTAACACCGATACTATCTTTCATACTTACACGTTTTCTTACTACGCTGTTGCGAATACTGTTTCAATCACATCTTACGCACAGCTCGCATTTTGGGCCCCATTTATCCTGCTTTCATTCTTCTTACATACCCAACTCTCACTGCCATATAACAACGTTGGGACAAGCACCCTATTATGCATGACCATCTGCGCCTTTTGGTTTAAGTACCGGCTCCCAAGTAGCTTTCCCCTCGCACCATTTTTACTATTTCCTGCATTCATTCATATCTCTATATCAGCGGTATATTTCCCATCCTTACTGAAGGCGCATTCAAGATATACAAACTCATTTTTACTAACAATAATCCTTCATTTATTCTGGTTTTGTTTTTGTTCCAAAACCATAATTTGGGTTTTCTTCTATATATCGTCACCACAGATCTCTTGCGGAGTAGGCAGATTTTAGTTTTATTCACATTCAAGTATCGAGTTTAGTACCCAAGTGGTTACCGTGTTATATTTGTTGTCCGGTTATGGTTATGTGTTAAGTATTTAAACCTGCAAGTGGGTGTAAAACTTGAGTGTGGGTGTGTGTGTGTGTGTGTGTGTGCGTGTATTGCACACGCTAAATGAAGCGAGCCGCGTGATCAATACATACGGTAAAGGTTTTTCTGTTTATTTCTTTGGTTATTTTTTAACGGTGTGGTTATGTCTTCCTCTACATTTCACTCACTTTTATTATTTTAGTATTACAAAAATTATTATTACTTGCATAAAAATAGTTTTTTTGTGTGTAGTATTATTTCATGACCGTTTGGTCGAGTAATGCCTCTACACCAAACGGTCATTAAATAATATCATGACTCACTAGATTGAGTATGTTTGAGTTCGGTCCCCACACTGGACTTTTTCTTAATTTGGGTGTTTCTAAAAGTAGATAATATGTTTATATACGTATTCACAACTCAGGAATTCCATAGTGTAGAAATTTATATATAAAACAAAATGCATAGTTGTCCTAGTGGTCCTTCGAGCCGGATATGGATACACTAATTCATTATGCTCATTAAATCCTTAGCTCCTTATCAAAACTGTGACTAACCAATATTATTCAATCTGTTTTACTTAGTTCCTTCAATAACTTAACAAAGGTTTCTCATCCCTCTTAAATTTATCCCACTATATTTTAACTTCCTCTATGATTAGAATTCACACGCGGAAGCGAACGACAACACGGTGGAGCGTTTGCATTGTTTAATCCTTTTATCTGGAGAATGGAACCCGTCTATTGTCTCCCATTGTTATGTTCTCTCGTGACATGATATTTTGATATGGGCACGGAAATATGTTAATGCGATGCGTATGGTAAAATATGGTATAGATCGTTAAACATTTTCGCCTAATTGCTTACTTATTTATTGACTTTATGAGCATACAAAACAGATAGGGCTAGATGTTTTGACGTACAATTCAGGTATCGATTTAGATCGTTGTCCAGAGAGCTTAGCATGAAGACATTGACGTTAACGTGATTCTAGTTGTCATCCTTGTCACACTGCAAATTGCACATAAACATGAACGTTACTCGATAATGTAATGCTAATATCAAAATTTTGCTAAGCGCTTAGGACTTACAATGCATTCACTATGATCTAGGTAGTGTGTTAGTTCTATATTTGGAAAAGATGACACCTCTTGTCCACTATTAGATAGTTCTTAATACAGAATATATTCTTATTTTTGTATAAAATACAAGTAAGCTAATTACTTAGCATAAAATTTGACGTTGTGGTATGACAACTGATTTGATATACCATCCTTTACATACTACAAATTTACTAAATAAAGATGAACGTTACAATATGCTTTCTTGACAATGTTATGTTAACAACAAATGGTTTGTGCCTACCCCTTAATATTAACTATCGAAGGCATATAATCTATTATTTTTAATGAGGGGAGAAGATAAAAGATGGATCACACAAATTCTAATACTGAAACAAGTTGAGAAACAAAGTGACAATCCAGAAGGGTCAGAGAGCCATCAGCTAGATGAAGAAATGACATCGTATAGGTGGCTGGCAAATAGATGACAGTATAAAACTATATGGAATGGCGTAATATACAAGAGATCTACATTCAGAAGTGAATACAGGTTGATTGATGATGATGAGACACATTATAGTTACACGCGAGAGACTCAAACTCAATTATTTATTTTGCATAAACCCTGCAGGGGTACAAATTCTCAGTTTACATTATTTTATATCTAATCTAACTATTAAGTTACCACCAGATCGGAAAGCGTCCTCCACTGAGAAGATCCGGCGAGAAACTGTGTGTGCTTGTCTTTTTTATTTAATTTTATTACTCTTTTTTATTCATATTGTGTGGTTACAATTAAATAGTTAAGGTCTAGCTCCAGTGTGATGCCTTACGATCGCGATATGAGATTAATGACGTTATTTCTAAAGAGTAAGTATCTAAGGATTCCAGATTAACCAGTTCTCACAAGCAGCACCCGTTCATGAGTATGACTACTGGAACAGCTATGATTCCCCCCGACCATATTGGAGTGAAGGAAGAAGACGATAGACCTAGCATGCCATCAGAATATCGCTGTAAATGATTAGCAGACGGGGCGTGCCTGAGAAGATAGAACCATGTATACATAAATTGACATTTGAGTACGAACTGAACATAGTTGTAGTTTATTATCTAAGTCTAAGATTTTGCTATAGTCCGTGTTAGCTAAATTTCCCTAGGGCAAGCTATAAGACTGTGACGTAACTTAGCTTAGTATAACTAATGATTTTAAAATAAAGGTGACATTTTTATAGTAACTGGTTTTCTCGGTGTTAGATTAGATTAACTTTGTTTTGAGGTATAAGAAAATTCTGACTTTGATAAATTATCTATCTGCAATAGTTTGAAGACTCTTGTAACTTAGTAAGACTAATCACAAAGGCGAAACTGTCCATTAAAAAAGCATAAGTTGAAATTCGTAAGCGTGAAATGCAGACCAAGTTAATTTGTACTATTACAGATTTTTAGATGCTCTAGGTATTATACAATTCCATTTTGAGCGTCTTCATGCTACAGAAGATATGCTTAAGTATAGATTCTAGTGCCATTTATTAGTATTTAGTACTATTAGTGCACAAACCTGTCCCTACTGATTTAAACTTTCCTGCTGTTGAAATCTTTGATCACTCAGAGTATCAATTTAGAAAGTTTATCATTACTAAACTTAGCTCGTGTGGAAGTAGCAATCTTTAGGAGTTGTTGATTTCTTTTTTCCGTTTGAGCATGCTAGACAGCCAGCGCACATGACTTTTCTTTTTAACAGCATTTAAGTTTATCCTGTGGACAAAGCTTTGTGTTATATGATAATCCAATATCAATTTACCCGTTCTTTTTATGTAACGCAGAACGTGTAACTATTTTTGTTCCTTATTTAAGTAAAAATAAACTGGGTCTGCGTGGTCTACCACTATGCTACAAACTTTCCTACCTTGATTCGAAATAGAAGATTTGTGCCTAGAATTTTGATAGTAAAACCTAAATAAATATATACCATAAGGTAAAATAAAATCAATCTTTTTATTTTTTCAAGTAAGTACATTGATATATTTTTCTTAACCAAACTGTAATGGGTCCAGATGAGACCCAGAGCCATGAGAGAATAATGACCTCATAAAGCTTTATGAACACAAATTATAAAACGTTCAGAATAAATCATCGTCTGTCAAATGCATAGTGCAGACTATAATAATAATATTGAGCGCAGGATTACATACTCTATACTAATGTGGCAAATAGAATACAACCGTCTTTGGAGATAGATTATAATTTAAAAAAGTACTATTTCACAAAAAAACATTCTATTCAAAAATGAGTTTTGCATATATTGCTATTGATTTTTTCAATAAACTAACAAATGAGATTTATAAATATATTTTAACGCCCATAACCCATTTACATTTCAAAACTTCGTAAAAATGGGATTTAATAAAATTTCTTTCAAAAATGTTTCACGCAGATACAGAAGAACACATAGATACATAAGTTACAGAATGATGACAATGTCTTGCCACTCAAGAAACCAGAACATTGTTTTATGCGCACCGTCTATACATTTCTTCTAGTTTACAAAAACATAATTTTCTACACGTTTGTTTCGCCATTTCGCTTACTTTTTTCCCGACTGCCCCAGAAGAAAGGTACCTAATTTTTTTTTAAGTATTAAGAAGGTTTTGATTCCAGTAAAATATTCAGTATTATCATTCTTTCCTGTGTTCTCAGATTATCCTTCTTAACACGCCCGTGGGATCGGTAATCCCTGTCGCCAAATTATCTCGGAATAAAAGCATTTTCATATATTCATGAATTTCAATATTTTAAGCCGCCGACCGAACCTGTGAGAGTTGATTTTATGTATGTAGTACTGACGACACCAACACATTGACGTTAGCGTAACACTATATCTCTTTTACACCACAAATTTAGTAAAAACATGGCACTCTTTTTCCAATATCACGCCAACATATATATTACGCTTGTAAAACTAAACATTTTCTTATACAAACTAAAAATGCGCATTAAAAGTTGACTTCGTAAAATCTTCGTAAAGCTACAGGTTCTTTATACAAACGACTTACGAAAAATTACGGACGTGCACCGTAAGACATTAGAAAAGTGAAAAAGTTGAACCGTCCCTTAGAAGCGCCCACCTTACCCCCATTTAATGGGCCGGGGTGGACAAATGAGCGGTCTTTGCCAACGAATGGGCTCCATGGATACCTCAGGGAGAATTCAAATTCATTTATTTCTTTGTAAAAATAGGTAGTCATTACAGATCTTATCAAAGCACAATAATAGGTTCTCTATTTTTACCTTTTAAGGCATACAAAGACATGCATGTTCAGTTATTAAAATTATTATTGTGAGTAACAAACATTATGGTTACAATTTGCAATATTGACATTAATTATTAGTAATTTTAGGTAGTATAGGAATTTCTGTATAATGTCAGCTAAATGGTTGCCCAATCATTCAAACATTATTTTAAATTACTTAAGTCTGTTAGAGAAATAATAGAGGACAGCATTTAATTTTTATTCATACCTTTAGTAAAACGAACAGTACCTACTAAGTTGTATTGAAATCAAATAAACACGGTTCATAAATTATAATGTTTTCCTCAAATATCACTTTAATAGAGCTACACAAATGTTTATACAAATCAAAATGAAAGGAACTAGTACCAAAAATTGACTTCATCAATTCTCCATAAAGCTACATATACTTTATAAAAACAACTCATTAAAGTTATAGAACAAAAACGTAAATCAGGTTTAAAAAGTGAAAAAGTTAAACCATCCCCTAGAAGCGCTTAACTCTCCCCAGCTATCAGGCTGGGTAGACAAATGAGCAGTCTTGGCAATCTAACGAGCTTCACGGAAAGGTAAGAGAAAAATGGGCGAGGACATCATTAATTTTTATTTATAGTAAAACGAACAGAGGGCGTAGCACGAAAACTTTAACACTAGCGATTAATCGTAATGTTACGTTAATTTAGTAAATTTGTAGTGTGCCAATGATGGCATGTCAACTCGCTATCGTCGTCATCAATTCCTACGTGCTAAGCTCTCAGTACATACTTAGCTTGTCACAATCAAATAACTACAGTTTATAATTATGTATTGTAGCTCCTCAAGTATCACGCCAGTAGAGCTAAACACATTTTGAAATAAAACGATATTAAAACTATTTAGAAAAAGTGGCTTCGTAAAATTTTCATAAAGCTTCAGATACTATAAAGAACAGCAACGTAAGGCAGATTAGAAAAGTGAAAAAGTTGTCCCCTAGAAGCGCCCACCTTTCCCCGCTTAATAGGCTGAGGTGCAAAAATGAGCGGTCTTAGTCATCGAACGGGCTTCACGAAAAGCTAAGAGAAAAACTACAGGACTACATTTAATTGAGAGTGCGTGGCACGAAAGCTTTGACGTTAGTGAGTAATCACGCTGTCATTTTCGTGTTATATTTAGTAAAGTTGTGATGTAAGAAAGATGGCATATCTACTCGCTAGCGTCACGCTATCGTCAATCTTTTCGTGCTAAGCTCTCAGTACATACTTAGCTGTATTTAAGTCAAATAACCACGGTTTATAAGTATGTATTTTAGCTCCGCGGATATCTTACAAGTAAAGACATATTTTTTTGTTATACAAAACTAGAGACGTGGAATTAAAAAATGGCTTTATAAAATCATCGGTAAGCTAAATATATTTTATAACAATGACCCACAAAAATTATAGAAAAGCGAAGTTAAGCAGATTAGAATAGTTAAAAAGTTGCACCGTCCTCTAGAAGCGCCCGCGTCGCCCCGCTTAATGGGCTTGGGTGGACAAATGAACGGTCGTGGTCATTGAGCAGGCTAAGAAAAGGCACAGAAGGCTAAGAGAGAAATGAGCGAGGACATCATTTAAGTTTTATTTAGGTATACGGTAAACCGAACAGTGCTTACTTAGCAGTATTTAAATTAAATAACCACGGTATATAATAATGTATTTTAGCTTCTCGTGTATCACGCTAGTAAAGCTATATTTTTTTCATACAATACAAGAAATGCGTATCAAAAATTGACCTATTGAGTAATTAAATTTATTATTTATATTACTTACGGAATAAAACTATTTTTTTTCATTTTATTATTATTTTTATTTTACTTTTGGTCCCTCCCTTGACCATGAGTGCTGGAAAGCTCTCGAAACGTCGGTAACTTAAAAATTAATAATAAACCGCATTAAAATCGGTAAAAATTGTTTGCCTTTAAAAAATATTTCGTGAAATCTTCATATTGCAACTTTCAACAAACGACTCACGAAAATTACGGAACGGTAACGTAAAGCAGATTAAAAAAGTGAAAATGTTGAACCGTTGCCTAGAAGCGCCCACCTCGCCCTGGACCCTTATTCACTATGATCAATTAAACACGCAACGCGGCGCATTACGACAACTTCGTGTCATTATCGTTTGATGGCACTGGAGTGGCATACAGGATACCAAAGAAAAAGAAACGCGGTCACGTCTACAATCCCCACGCTTGTGGTAGAGCTGTACTCTGTACTTACTTTTTCGTAGGCTATGTTGGCCCTTATGTAATAGGGGGCGCGCCTATTGCCATATACCGGGCACAAGCCTGTTGCCATCAACCGAGTATAATTCCAGACTCCGGACGAAAACTTAGATATTTTTGCTTATAAAACTACATTTAACCACTATAGCAAACCATATTAACGACCCACTCGCCTACTAAAAGCGCTGTAAAATCAACTACACACTTACAAAACAGGTGAGGGTTAAGTCGTAGTCTTTAGCGGGATAGCGTTCCCCGCTCCCGCGCAGTCCGCAAATCGCCGGCGCCCCTAGCGCCACTAGTCGGCGTTCACCCCCAGCGTAGATCGGTCGCGGTCGTAGCGTCGGTCGATTATTTATTATTTTTATTTTACCACGTTTCGGAACCCCCCTGTTTTTATATAGTGTAAAAGGTGACTTTCTATTGAATAAAAAAACTCTGCTCTAGAACTTTGTTTTCTTTTAGAGGAGCGCTGAGCTATAACGACTATACCAACAAAAAACTAACCAGGCAGTCCAGACAGAAAACCATTACATGACCATTTCAAGAAGTTATCGTAACGCACCGCGTTTGGTCATAGCGAATAGAGCCTGCTTAATGGAGTGGGGTGGACAAATGAGTGGTGTTGGCCATCTAACGGTCTCCATGGAGAACTAAGAGAGAAATGGACTAGTCCATAACTCTCTGTTTGTGCACTCGACCTCTGAAATATGTCTGCTCTTACGATTTCTATGCGATAATGGTGCCCAATTTTCAGGTAGTACTCAAGTTATAGACTTTATACTTCTGATTTGTAACTTTGTTGCTTTTTGACTAACTTTTAAATGTGAATTAATTTATTAAAATATAAATCATGCCATGATTACATGAGTCAGCTAAAATTGCTACCACCAATATAATAAACAGAATTGAAAGCAATACCGAAATACATATTATATTAAAATGCTTTCATGCTTTTCATGCGTGTACCTGTTTGGTGGTGGCCGCCGGCATGCCGATGGCTTCATGTGTAGCTTTAACATAGTGCTATTCTTTTTTGTAGATTCAAATTATACAATAAAATAGACCACAAACATACCAAAGTTCATTCTAATCGTACAAGGACGACATTATGCATTAATGACGCTCATTTTTTTTATATTATCATTATCGCTAAAATTTATATGCGACTGACTCAAAAGCCAAAATGAGCAATAAAGGCCGCCCGTTAATTCCCTAATGCGGAATTACGACAATTTTATTTATCACCGCAGCTCATTAAACGTTATCCTTCAAAAATATTATACTTGTACCACAATGTTCAATTTGTTCCATGTAATCACAGCTTAATTAAATAGCTTTGTTAATCCAGAAGGGCATGGTGCAGTTGAAGATCTTGGTCTTGGGTTTTGATGCCTAAGTCGGACAAAGCGTGGTGTTCCGATCGAAAAATTCTCAATACTAGTCCGGAGCCCAAATTTTGGACGTTCGGGATTCCAGATTTTTTATTGTTACTAAGAATTTTTAGATAGGAAAACATATTCTTATCCAAAAAAAAATAGTTGCAGTGCCCGAGTCTGAAATCTTGTCCGGTATGAATGCAATAGGCTCTCATATATTACCAGCTCATATACCATATATCATATACTGGCTCATATTACGTTAGTTTTAGTTATTTTCGGCAAAATGTCGGTGTACACAGTACATCCCTGCCACCATTGCTTGGGGAATACAGATGACGGAAAGCGAGGTGATTAAATAGATTATAGTATCCGGACTATATCCACATTTTAGTCGTTGCGAGTGTATAATAACGTAAAAACACGCGTACCACTGTGTGCGTAAGATTTGTTTGTACCACTCGGGTTTGTACAGAGTGAGTTAGCTGTCCTGATAAGCTGTGGTATAACGCAGTTGCGGTCGCCTGCGAATGTTCGCACATTTCAAACGAAATTTGCATACCAATGATTTATGTGGTACTATGTGGAGTATTAAGTACTTTATGCAAAGCAATGTATGTGTAACAGACTCATGAATATGTGTATTTAAAAGACGCTTTAAGTGTAGTACGCATGCAAGAGTAAAGCTAAGACCAAAAAAAAATGCGTTCACATTGCATCCCTGGAGGCGTGCAGTGTGGCAATCAGGGCGCGTCCTACAAATTTTGGTAAAACTGTTTTAAGGGGCTACCGTGAAAAAAACGTGTTTTTATACTCCATGCACTTCAAGAAGAATATGCATTAGTATTTTAGTACTAGTAGTAATATTTTGAAATTAGAGTTTTGAATGTATATTTTATTAGAGAATCTGGTAATAGTAATAATAATGGTAAAAAAAACCTAAAGTCATCTCTATTGCTTTACATTTTCTAATTTCAACGCCAATTGCTTAAGAACAAAACAATAGAATTTACTTAGAAACAAGCAAATAATTTCTCCCGGTCGATTAATGGTTGATCGCGGTAGGCCCCTCGTGCTAAATCCTTTCGTTGTTGTTGAATGATCGATTATGACCTACTGCTGGGCAAAGTCCTTTTCTCACAAATCGAAGTAATAGAGATAACGTCAACCTCCATCACACGGAACCAGTGCTGATTGGTGCATGTAAGTTTATGGTCACCTGCTGTGGGAACTTATCAAGCCACCCATAAGGCTTTCTCAAACTCACACTCAAACTCAAATAATTTATTTTGCGGGGGCGGGGGCGCTTACAAATAGTCAATTTACATTCTTTTTTAAACCTAATTTAACTAAAAATCTACCACCGGATCGGAACGCGGATCCACTGAGAAGATCCAGCGAAGAAACTCAGCGGGGTTGTCTTTTTTATTTAATTCTCTTTTTCTTCTTTCCTTTTAATTTTTTTTATCATGTTGTGTGGATACAATGTTTAGGTTACAATTAAATAGCTTACAATTTAGCTCCAGTGTGATGCCGTACGATCGAGATATGAGACTAATAAAGTTATTTACAAAGAGTGTCTGAAGGATTCCAGATGGACCAGTTCCCACAAGCAGCACCCGTTCACGAGTATGACTACTGGAACAGCCATCATTTGCCACAAACTTCACAGTCACAATTTCAACTTGGCTTACCGACTACCACGTCAAGTAGTAACCACGACTAATGACTTAATGTGCCTTCCAAAGCACAGAGACGTTCGAATATGAAAATGCCAAAAACGGCCATCCATCTCAAACCAACCGAGTTCATCTATAAATTACCAATCAATAACATATTCTCTGGAAAAAGAATGTTATATCTATGAAACTAGAGATCTAAATTTTATGTTTCAAAAAAGTACATACGTGTGCATTCCGATTGCATATCAAATATATGTAAACACACAATCAGACAAGCAAATATCGATGTATTGTGTACACGCTGTGTGCTATTTGCTGTTGGAATCTGAAAGGACATGAATAGAAATAATTTGATACTGCTTTTATTTTGGTGTCATGTACAAAGTTGGGTATATTTGTGACTGTCATATGTCTAAAATTCAAAATTATGCGGAACGTAAAATATTTGTGGGAAATGGTATAGGTACAATGATCACCGCAATGTTTTTTTTTTCTAAAACAGTTTCTTAGTTTTAACATTACATACTTTTACACCAGTTTTTATTTTCAGTAAAATAAGCAATATTTATGCATAGGTCGCTAGTTTATATCCGGCTCGAAGGACCAAAAAAGATATTGGGGTTTGTATTTAACGTAACCCCGTTGTAGTTGTGTTATCGAAGATAGTAAATGATAGTAAATGATTAACACCAAACCACGCTTAAAAGTTTATTTATATCTTAAAGTTTCTGCCTATAAATTATTTAATACACATTAGCGCGTGACGGAAGTATAGTTACGACTGTACTAATTGAGTACAAATGTTTGAAAGCAAATTCGCTGTACGAGCATAATTGGGTCGCACAATAGTACACCCACTAACTTTAACACACGTCATACTACAGCCTTTTATTTTAGAAAAATAAGACAACACCGTCACGCCTATATTCCCCACGGCAGAGGTATACTAAGTACACACACTTTTTGCCGACAATGTTTGGTGCCATGTAATAGAGGGCGAGCCTATTGCAATATATCGGGCACAATTCCAGACTACGGCCTCATATTGAAAACTTTTCGTTAGTAAAACTACATTTGTCCGACCTAGGATTTAAATCCGTGACATCACAAAGCAATGCGCTTTGCTACTAGATAAACGAGACAGTAAAGAATAAAAAAAGTTGCACATAATACACCTACAATATACTGAGGTAAGTTTTGATCTCAATGCCAGTCTCAATTCGTGAGAATTGACATTTTTTCGAAAGATATTGAAGTAGCGTAGGACACATTTGGATCAAAATTGAACAGATTTAATGTTATAACCGGTTACTTCACCGCAAATGCTTGTAGATCCTATTTCTAATCAAAACAATTCATGAAATGAGTGTTTCGTACTTTACGGTTTTAAATCACATTTAGCCGTTGTATTCTACATACTATTTCGTTAATGCCATCTTTAATTTATAAATCCATTTAGTGTTCATTATAAATCTCTGTTTCGTGTAAATATAGTGCGTCTTCGTAAGCACATTGCCATCCAAAGTCCGTATTTCTATGTTAGTAAAGTTAAAAACCTAATTTTTAAATTCAAACATTTACACAGATTATCATAACTCAATTTAAGAAGCGAACGAATTTAATTACCATACCTAAGCGTGCCCCTTAAGAAAATAATTTGTCTAAACATTTTATGTACTCAAGAATTTTAATAGTCGCATATTTTTGTATAACGGTGTTCCTATATTTTAGTAGACAACGTAATAAAATGCTAAGAGAACATAAAGTGTGGGGGCCTAAAAAAATAGTTGAGACGTTATTCTCAATAAAATGAAAAAAAGACTATCTGCTGATGTCATCACACCGCAGTTGCAGTGTAGGAAGAAATTACAGAGTTCAAACAGGTTTTTTTTTTCAAAGAAGACAAGAAAGTTCTTCTTTCTTTCTTAAAAAATCTGTGGTTAATAATCACGAGTAGCAGTTCAGTATTATAACATTAGTTCGCTCCTAATTACGTTAGGACATTATCGGCACAATTTTGCTGTACATGGTATACACTGCCACCCTCGCTTTGGGAATAGTTTTTAGTCAAGGGTTTTATATTTTTATGGTAAAAAAAATAATAATCAAATTGAACAGTCTAAAGGTCTGTCAGTCTATTACCGTAATCACGAAATAAAAAAATACCTATTCTTTGCTCTGTGACCGTGATGATTACTGTACTGTGTGATGTAACTGTTTGATACATTTATGGATTTTATTATCTGCTCCAACGAGTAAGTATTTTGATCTTGCGGTAACCTCAAAATTATTGCTTACAACCCACAACGTTCACTGGAATTATTTTACATTTGTATGGTCTTAAAAGAAAACCTCATTAATGAAAACGAGGAATTCGCAATGTCCCCACACCAGATGAGACTGCTCGTGAAATTAAAAACTCATTTGGAATGATACCATCCCGAAATACTTTCCGTAAAACGTAGACTCGTGTCTAAACAGAACTTAAAGTAGCACGCTGCTGGGTTTTAATTATAAGCAGAATAATAACTGTTAGAGTTACACTCGACAATTTTAATTCACGTTCGTATGACAATCAAAACACGCTTTGTTTGGTTGTCATTTTGCCTATTCTACATAATGGAACTGAAGGAAAATTTAATTACAGTCGTAAAAGGTTCTTTTGGCCCGCGGTCAAAATCGGAACTAAACGGAACGAGATGTCACATCATGACATTCTTATTTTAATTAGTAACCGTGCGGACCCACGTATTAAAATACCTCCTTAGAAGTAGAGCCATGCTATCAATATTTATCTATTTTATTAAAATAAAATATCAAATATCCGTATCTAACGGACAATTTGCAATCTAAAACGAATATTTCGAAGTATTGTAAGTACTTATATCGAAGTCACCGACATCTTTACTAAATGTCAACACATACACAATATAAGCTCATATGTATTAATAGCTACTGAGGTATAACCTCAAAATCTAATACTTTTTCTGCAATTTTCCAATTCCCCTGCTTGTCCGTTTAATAATGAATGCCTTTAGAGAATTTATAGGGGATTTCAAATCATACAAGTAGTTTTTAATTGCTGTTGATTCTAGGGCAAACCAACCAATGTATGTGCGCAGAACAATGTTCTTTTACTAAATGTTAACCCTAATTTCACACTAACCCTGTCAATGTCATCCATGGGCCAAAAGATCCTTGTCGCACTATAATTTTGAAGTTTAACACCACGAAATAAAGCCTTCTTTGTTTTATGTTTAGCACAAACGTTTCTGTCACTTCTGTATACGACGATAGGGGAAATTTTACCAATAATAACTCCCCTGATATCGGCGCTCCACCTAGCTCCAAGCAGCGGGCAGGCATTGGAGGAGGAGAGCTGAAGATCGAGCTCAGTAGCGTGACATGGGAGAGGACTACGTCCAGCAGTGAACTGACACGGGCTGATGGTGATGATGAACTCCCCAAAAACCGAATCTCAGGGGCGTTCCGTATTTTTTTTTCGTATACTTCTAGAATAACTATTAATCTATATCTAAAAGTATATGATAAATATTTTGAGGCTCCGTGTTGTCAATATTCCTATTCTAAATTATTCATTTCATGCACCTAGAAATGCATTATCTTATACTATTAGATCAATATTTAATAACTTAGCATTGGAAAATTATTGTAATATAAATGATCTAAACTAACCTTTATTCTAGGATAGTTGTCCAGAACACTTCGGCCATTTGTTGTAGGCAAGGCTACACAATTTAAAATTACTTTATTCCTATTCTTCACGTATATCATTCCTTTTTTTTGGAAAATTTTTTTTTTGTTCTTTCAGATAAGGTTGTCTGGAAGAGATCGCTATTAGCGATAAGACCGCCAATTGTACCTACTTTGTTTATTTTTTTTTCTCAATGTAAATGTATTGGTGTACAGTAAAGAGTATTCTATTCTATTCCATTTCATTCTATTCTATTATATATCATCACGCCAGATCCCTCGCGAAGTACATAGCCCTCTGGCTTCCTCCAGTCTCATATTTCGTCTCATACACGCTCGCCGGTTACGGAGACTATTGACTTGCTCTTCGGATAAGACACGGTCTATTTGGTCATGGTAAGATAATCCCTAGACCTATCATCCTCGGTACCTACATCCTTCCACTTTCACATTGTATATCTGATTTGTCATTCTTTCTTCCAAAATTCTTTCTATATGCCAAACCCAAACAAGCTTACCCTTTCTCATCTTGACACCGATACTATCTTTCATACCTACACGCTTTCTTTATATGCTGTTGCGAATACGGTCGATCCCCTATGCTTCACAATAAATAGAACCTTGTTTTGAAAACGTGACTTTTTCTTATATAATGTAATTCCCGTTCATTTTTCCATTTTTCCATTAGCCTTAACGACTGCAGAAAGCCAAATTGTCTGGGGGTCTAGTACAGTTTATGTTCCAGCATATATATTGTGAAAAAAAATCGCGTCAATATGACCGCTTTCTGGACCATATCCGTAAAGTTGTATTGTGCATTAACATTTTTTCCGTCGAAACGTTAATAAGAGTGTAAAAATACCTATAAAACGAAAAAACTTATTGATATGTATGTCGATCTCAGGGGAATCTTAATATATTCTCGGAGCACAATGAAAACACAGTAGTACGTTACAACGTCTAATTAGCAAGAGAGAGGGTAGACATTTTTCATGTTCTAATATCTAAACTTACGAACTACCCACATATATTACACCTTCACCCTTAATTTAGTACATACAATAATTAATTAACCTCCTGACCATATCTTACTACCGGTCTCCTAATTCGCTTGAGAGGTACCACTGGTGGCTCGGTGGAGTTTGTATCTACACTATCATTATCACTACCGTCAACCCCTGCTTCCTCTTCCGCCTCTGCATTACCACTCGGTGGGTCGTTCTCCTCTGGTTTAGTCTGTGTCATAATGGGTACCTTAATGGGTATGATATTTCTTTTTTTTATTTGGTCTAAATGTCTTTTAATCGGTGGGCCATTTTCCCTACCTACCACAAAATGACGGGACCCTACTTTATTTTGTACGCGGCCGGGTAACCACGTGTTTCTTCCCCCATAGTCTCTCAGCAAAACCTCTTCTCCTACGCTAACCGTTCTTTCCTTCCCCCTTTTATAAAAACCTTGTTTCTGTTGGGCGTTATGTACTTTGTCTTCTCTCGTTCTGTCCGCCTTTAACAGATCCAATCTTGATCTAAGTGACCTGTGCTGCAACAACATAGCTGGTGATGAACCCGTCGTGTTATGAGTTACGTTCCTGTACGCCATCAAATATGTCTGTAGTGCTGCATCCAGATCCACCCCATCTCTCATTGACTTCCTAATGGCACGCTTGCATAATTTGACGGCTCCTTCCGCTGCACCATTTGATGAAGGATGATACACCGCGGTGAACGTCAATGTTATGCCATTATTAGCCATAAAATCAGCATACTCTTTACTCGAAAATGGTGGCCCGTTATCCGATACAACCTGTTTAGGTAATCCAAATCTTGCAAATGTTTCCCGTAATACTTTTATGACACTTCCAGCCGTCGTCCGTGACATTTGGAAGATTTCGATCCATTTAGTAGTAGAATCTATAATTACCAGGAAGGTTTTACCATGAAATGGCCCCAAAAAGTCTACGTGTATCCTCGACCACGGTTCCGATATATACGGCCACGGATGCGGTGGTGCGCGCGGTGGATCTGGGTTCTCTGTTGCGCACGTGTAACATCCATGGCATGTGCTTTCGATATCTGCATCAATACCAGGCCACCATACGAAACTCCTGGCCATGCTTTTCATTTTCACGATGCCTAGGTGTCCCGTATGCAATTCCTGGAGTACATCTCTCCTAAGAAACTTAGGCATCACCAACCTATATCCCCAAACGACACAACCGTCATCGGCATATAGTTCATGTCGTCTGTGAAAATATGGCTTCAGCGCCTCATCACTAACATGCCGTGGCCACCCCGATTGTACGTACATATAAACTTGTCGTAATACTTCGTCCTTACCCGTGTGCTCCTGTACCAGTTTCCTAGTCACGGGTAAGAACTTCTGTATAAAATTTACATATGTAGTTTCCAGGGCCGGTTTCTTTTCCACTTCCACGGGTAAACGTGACAAGGCGTCCGCTGCGTTTTTATCACTCCTTACGTATTCTATGTCATAGTTATACCCCGACAATATAACCGCCCAGCGCTGCATTCTGCTCGCCGCCATTATTGGTATACCCATTTTGTGACCAAAAATCGATACCAATGGTTTGTGATCGGTTCTCAATATAAATTTCCTACCATATAAGTACTGATGGAATTTTCTTACTCCATAAATGATGGCTAAAGCTTCCCTCTCGATCTGTGAGTAGGCCTTCTCCGCTGAATTTAATATTCTTGAGGCATACGCTATGGGCCGCTCGCCGTGCGGCGTCAGGTGTGAGATGACCGCTCCGACCCCTACGCTGCTCGCGTCCGTGGTCAACACCAACGGCATCTCACTCGAGTAGTGAGCTAACACCTCACTGGAAACCAAAAGTTGCTTCACCTCATTAAATGCTTCCTCGTGTCTCGTCTTCCACTCAAACCTTACATCTTTTTTAAGAAGGTCATATAATGGTGACATCAACGTACTCATCCGTGGAATAAATTTGGCATAGTACATAACTAACCCGATAAATGACCGCAGTTCTGTGACATTCTTGGGTACCGGTGCTTCTCTGATGGCCTGTACTTTTTCTGGGGCCGTATGCACGCCTTGTGAACTAATCACAAACCCTAGATAAGTCACAGCATTGGCGAAAAATGTACATTTATCCTTTTTAATTTTCAGGCCATACCTCTGTAACCTACCAAAGACTTCGTGCAGTGTCCTCATGTGATCTTCATCATCCACCCCCGTTATGATTAAATCGTCAAGAAATACACCTACCCGAGGCATATCGGAAAAAAGTTGTTCTAATTTTCGTTGAAATATCCCAGGACTCGAAGCTAGTCCATATATTAGTCTATTATATCGAAATAAACCTTTATGCGTATTAATGACTGTATATTTCTTAGAGTCGTCCAACTCTAGTTGTGCATAGGCCTGCGATAAATCTAATTTTGTAAAACGTTGCCCCCCTTCTAATTTAACTAGTAAATCTTCTACTCGAGGCAAGGGAAAACGATCCACCTCCAGACATTTGTTAAGTGTCAATTTAAAATCGCCGCATATCCTAATAGACCCATCTTTCTTCATTACTGGCACGATAGGAGTCGCCCAGTCCGATGTAGAAACAGGTGTGATGATGCCATCCCGCACCAGCTGGTCCAACGCGCACTCCACCGGCTCACGCATCGCGTACGCCAGCGGTCTCGCTCGCATGAACACGGGCCGGGCTCCCTCTCGCAATTGGAACCCCACCTTGCCACCGGTGTATCTACCCAAACCATCGGAGAATACTTCACAGTATCTGGAACTAAATTTTTTTAAGTCAAATATAATATCTACCTTACCTACATTATGACAATTAGCTAACGAAAACTTGATACCTAACTCGTGTAACCATTGCCTACCGATCAAACTTGTTTTCCCTCGATCTATTATGTATAAATCTAAATTCCGACATTGACTACCGAACTTAACTGTAGGCGTTATTTTACCCACAGGTACGACTATTTCACCTGTGTAATACCTTAAAATTAAATTTGTTTTCTTAAGTTCACATCGCTTAAATTTTTTTAAATAACAATCATGACTAATGCACGATATCGCGCTGCCCGTATCTACCTCCATATCTAAGTTAACTTGTTCAATGTTTACATTTATGGTGTATGGTCCAAACTTTTTTAAATAATTAGATGTGAGTGCATAGTTATTTACCTCGTCACTGTCACTATTGTTCTCTTTTAGGTAATTTCGTTCGCCGTCTAGCACGTTAAAAAGTGGGGCATTTCTTTTAATATTAGGACACATCCTCTTTAAATGCCCTTCTTTGTTGCAAACCCGGCACACGTATTTCCTAAATTTGCAATCATGCCTTTGATGCTTGCCCCCACATACGGAACACCTCTCCGGGCCATAACTCATCTTGTCGATGTCAAATTTCGCTTCGCTACTCGCTCCGCTCTTACCACTTGTACCACCGGACATTCTCTGCGACGCGGCCTCCTCCCGGCTACGGTGGCTCGATACCGCTGCTCGACGATACGCTCGCTCACTCCCGACGCGCTCCTTCCTCGCCACCAGCGCTCTCGCCGCCAGCTGATGCACCTCCTGCGCCGGAGTACTGCTACCCCTCCCGCGAGTACAGTTCTCCACCGACGCCGCATTGGCCTCGGCTGCTTCCATCGACACGGCTATTTTATATCCCGCATCGAATTGTATGTCGTCCTCGGTGAACAGGCGCTCCCTGATGTGCTCGTTAACCAACCCGCACACGAATTGGTCTCTCAAATTCTCGGTTAGGTTTTCCGCTGAGAATCTACAATGTTTCGATAGCTTTTTTAATTCTGATACAAACTCAGCTATACTTTCCCCGTCCCGTTGGATCCTCTGCCGAAACTTAAACCGTTCCGCTAGAAGACTCGGCTGTGGTTGTAAATGTCCTCGCATCAGCGTCACTAAGCATTCGAAAGTTTTTGTTGCCGGTTTATCTGGTGTACACAAATTCACCATAAGTTCGTATGCTTCGGCACCGACCACCGTTACTAACGTTGCCACTTTCACTGATTGCTTTACATCATTAACCACAAAGTATTGTTCTAAACGGTCAATATACAAGTCCCATTTGTCCTTGTGTATGTCGAATTGTTCGATCTTTCCCACGGCCATTATACACAGTATATTATTAAAAGTATCGCCGATTATTAACGATACACACGTAGATTTCGTTTATATCTCGTCGCCAGTTGATATGTATGTCGATCTCAGGGGAATCTTAATATATTCTCGGAGCACAATGAAAACACAGTAGTACGTTACAACGTCTAATTAGCAAGAGAGAGGGTAGACATTTTTCATGTTCTAATATCTAAACTTACGAACTACCCACATATATTACACTTATACTCATTACAAAATAGTATCGTTAACAAAAACAATTTCAAATTCAATTTCGAAAAGAAATCCCAAAAAACGAACATTATAATTCCTATGGGGAATATAGGCATGACGGTGTGTTTCATAATCCCAAACAAAAAAAACATCTAAAAACACCTCTCCTTGTCCTCATTATCATTTTAATTCTCTCTGATACGCAACTCTACCTATATAATAATTGGCCCGTATTGTTTGTCCGCGTTTTGTGTTCCGTTGATTCCTTTCATAAATACATATAAAATGTTACCTTTGTCTGATTTCTTTTGACAACTCATCAAGGTGGGTTCGTAAAAGCAGGACCAACATAGCTTTGTACAGAATAAATTGCAAATCAGATAAACAAAAGACTTGGTCTGAGAGAAACAGAAATGTCCTTTTATTTATATTTTCACTTAGATTTTTTGGTCAGGATTATAAACAAGGAAGACCCAGAATAATATTGTTATATTAAAGAAAGAATGATGGATATATTTTTGTTACATTTTTTATTCTTGGTTGTAACTGAAGAGTGCTGAAGTGCTTTTTAGCTTTCATAGTGAAAATTTTGTAATTTTAGGTTGGTGTTATAATAAAAATAAAAAGTAAAAAAATATGGTGAATACATTGTGCAATTGGAAAGGCCTACTTCCAGCCGTGAATTGCTATCTGCCGATGAAAATAATTTTATTCCTGTACATAATCCAACTCTTGTAGGACTCCGTCTTTATTAATAAGCACTGTAAATCTACCGTAATTTTCAATTGCATTCGCATTTACGCACTCAGCGAATTGTTACTCAGCGAATTACGACAGAGACTGATTTGATTTGATTTATATTATATATAGGAGAATGAAAGTAGGATAAATGCGGTGGCAATACAAGCTCTGCGGAATATGTGCGAAATGAAGCTGACCGACCGTATTCGCAACAGCGTAATAAGTAAACGAGTAGGTGTGAAAGATAGGATCGGTGTAATGATGAGAAAGGGTATGCTCCGTTGATTCGGGCATATAGAAAGAATGTCAGAAGAATAAATGACAAAACAGATATACAATGCGAACCTGTTGGAACTCCGTACTTTCTGCCTACCTCGCAAGGGATCTGGCGTGATCATACAGATAAATAGAGATATATTAAATATTTTGTAGTTCGTTGAATCGTAGCAAAGCATCTTTTCTATCACGCTTATGTGATTTAGATCCTGGGTTCCCAGGTCGGACAAATGTAGTTTTTCCAACAGAAACTGGGCAGTATAAGTCCGGAGTCTAGAATTTTGCCCGGCATATGACTATAGGCTTGTCCCCTATTACATGGGACCTGACATATTTGGCGAAAAGTGGGTGTACTCAGTACATCTCTGTCACCCCCGCTTGGGGAATATAGGCGTGACGGTGTGTTCATGTGACTTATATCACGACACATAGTTACCTGATTTATCAATCTATCTGATTATATCATCACGCCCGATCTATTGTGGGGTAGGCAGAGAGTACAGAGTACCTGATTTAGTTATAATTAAATATTATTATTAATCATCATTATATTAATACGTGAAGCAAAAACTTTGTACCCCATTTTACGGAAATTGCGCGGACGGAGGAGTATGAAATTGCCCACACTTATAGTTTAAATCGAGAAGGAGTGCAGAATGCTAATATTTTGTTTTAATTATGCATAAAAAGTACATTAAATCAATATAAGACTGCCTCATTGGTCTGGTGGCAAAGCGCATCGCTTTGTGATCACGAGGTCCTGGGTTCAAATCCTAGGTCGGACAAATGTAGTTTTTCTAACGAAAAATTCCCAGTATGAGTCCGGAGTCTGGAATTGTGCCCGGTATATGGCAATAGGCTCGCCCCCTATTACATGGGACCTAACATCGTCGGTGAAACGTGGGTGTACTCAGTACACCTCTGCCACCCCCTCTGGGGAATATAGGCGTGACGGTGTTTTTTGTTTTAAATCAATAAAAAACACAGTACACACACTACCATGTATTTGACACAATACACTTCAAATTGAGAATAGATTAATATTGTTTGTTTTTGATATTATTTGTCTATAGTCTTACTGAATGTCAAACATAACCAGCAAACAATGAAAGAGTTTTAACAAAAACATCGTTAACAGAGAAGTTTTGTATCATTAATTAAATTATCGAAATATGTATGTCAAGTTCAATGGACAGCATTTTCTATTTGGTTTTTTGTATTTTTTTTATTCAAATTTCAAATAATTTGAAAAAAATAGGCAAATTAATAGTGTAGCCTTGGCAAAATCTGTGATTATAGAAGTATAGTCTTTGACAATAGAACCTTAATAATGTTCAAACTTATAATTTAAATTAATTATGGTCGAATTTCGACCAATGGGCGACCACTATAATAGAGCTACTGCATGACCAAAACAATGCCTTTTTTTTTTTTTTTTGTACAACGAAAAGGAGTTATCGTATTTCAGTGCTCAAAATTCCATACACTTTAATGCTCTATCGATACATACTTAAGGCTATCGGCACACTTATCGATTCGCGAGTGGCGGCGCCATGCGTCAAGCGGTAACGATTCTCGAGCAACTTACTTCACATTACGCTGATACGAGCGCCAATAATGGCCCATCAATTCGTCGGATAATCGCTCGGGTGGAACGTCGGCTACTCACGCACTTTTTTAACTTGAAATCTCTATCAAAAGTAGCTTTAAGTATCGGGGAATGGACCCACAAGGAAGATTTTAACTTTATAAGTCAAACACCCTTCGTCTAAACTGGCCTGCGAAATGAGAAAATGATCCTCTTCTCCAGCCGAAAGCCACTGCACGACATAGGCCTCCTCCAAAAACCTTGTTTACTCCATTTTTATTTAGGACTAGGTTTTACTAGCGGCTAGGCACGCATTTATTTTGTAATTTGAGATATGTAGGTAGATCTGTCCAAGATAACATTACTCCAAGACCTAAGACACTTTCATACTGACCTTACAATACCTAGGTACTTTGATTTTGAGAAGGATTACCAGTTTATCTATTTATTATAGAATTATTGGTAAAATAGCTAATTTAAACCTTTTCAACCTCCCCTGCTATAGAATGTATTTTGGCGAAATAATATTTTATAAACGTTCATTGCGAGCTAAGTATATAACAAAGTTTTGTCAGTACATTTCGTGTCAGTCTTCTCGTAAGAGTATACAGTTCAGTTTCATTATTAAAATTGTGTATTTAGATATCTTAAATAAATGAATATAAAAATTTTCGTGTCCGGACCATTCATCGTAAAGGAATTCTCCCCAGAAGAGACAATCCTGAATGCATCATCGGTTCATGTACTAAATCGTGTCTACGTGTATGCACAGTTTCAAGTGAGTGCTTTTAACCTCCGAAGAGTTTTTTGTGAGGCGACGAACCTGAGTCCAATATAAGTTCATAGAGGAATTCATGTGTAGGCAAAATCACACATTTTAACGTAACATTGCAGTTCGTGACTAACAATAATATGAATAAGCCCGCAGGGCAGCTTGTAGCGAGCTGTTGGTGAGTAACGACACCACGGACCCGAGTGCTTCAGAGAGTTGGTCAGGGCCCCCAACTCGGCGTGTCTTCGTCGGTCGAGTGGAAACCGACGGGTGCCCGCAGAACTCTTGGCTCTGCCTAGCCTTAATTGGCCGTCCAGAGAGGAGCCGTGAGAGCTATATCGCCGTAGGAAGATAATGCGTTCTTACGTCGATGTACTCCAGGAGTGGAAGTGTTAAAGGGCATAACGCCGCGAGTAACTTCGGAGAAAGCGCAGCACACCTCTCTACACCCCTGAGCCGCTCACACCGGTGTTGCCGTCAGTTGACCTAGGACGACCGTTTGAGGGCCCATCTAGTAAGCGGCGAGTCACGGGTAATTAGGTATCACTAATTATGGTCGGTGTCCGACGCCTTTGAAATAGTCCAGTTTTTGTCCATCAAACCTCATTTACATAGCCCTTGTTTTCTTTCCATAATTTACAATAGTCCTTGTACCTGCTGGGGTCAGTTCGCTGGTTATGTTTCTTCATTTTCAGCTAGTGATCTTAGCAGGTGGCTTACATAACATCAACTTTCCGCAAAGGGCCTCTACGTGTTGAACCCATGTCCCCATGCAAGCCTTTCAAAGGTCCGGGTAAAGCCCTTGAAACTCAGCGAGATACATAAAAAAGAAAAAAAAAATATGTATAACAAAGTTTCATGGTTTATCCGGCCACTATCCCGGACTGGTTCTTGAAGCCGGGCAAAAAGCATTTATTATTTTAAGTTAGGGTATAATAGTATTACCATACCAAATTTTATTGAAGTTCGTTCAGTAGTTTTTGCATGATTGAAACACCAAGAGACAGATAGACAATAATTCCATAAAAAAATGTTTCGGCCTCTATATCGATAAGGAAGTGTACTACAATTAAATTTCCAAAAAATATTCAATGTACAGATTCGGCTCGGTTACAGTTTTATTATATGTAATATAATAATATGTATCGATAAACAAATTTAAGTACCCATTAGACATCTGTTTTACTATTTCTACTGCAGAGCGATAAAGATTTGAATCTAAAGCAAGTTAAATTTAACTGTATTACAAGCAAGTTTAATCGAATTTACGATCTGTACTAAAGTTAATATCATACGCAAACAGATAATAAAACGTAATGAAAGTGTAATCTCCGAATCAAAGCGACCGTTTCGTGGGACTGCGGTCGCATCAATTTCAAGTATGATAGTACCCCTATTTTCGATATAGGTAGGATAACAGAGGCTTTGAAAACATTGAAATAAGTGTGACGTTGTCGACTTAATATGCCATCCTTTTCACACAGCAAATTTACTAAATACAGATGAAAGTGACAGCACCCTTTCTCGATAGCGTTAAGCTAACATCAATCTTTTTGTGTTAAGCCCTCTGAACGTATTCAATGTAACAATTTACTCATCACTTTAAAATGAAACTTGAACGCTTGAAGGTTTATATCTGTCGTTAAACATTTTATCGGTCTATGTATTTATAAAAGTGTTTTTAATTTAATATGTTCAGGCTTTTTACTATGCTAGCGGATAGTATAACGAGGTAGAAGTGGACAGTTTTTATTGTATCTGGGTACGCATTATCCTAGTGATTAGGAGAATTTAAGGATTCTGAACATATATAAACGTACATAGTGTAGCACAGTATATCTTGAAGGAGCGATAATATAAACAAGGTGACTTGCAGTGTTCGGAAGAGAAGAACCAAAGACCGAGCTCGGCGTACCTTAAGGCTCGAGTCGAGCAGTACACTGATGCAGATCTATCTCTATCTATCTATATCATCACGCTAAATCCCCCGAGGGGTAGGCAGAGAGTACAAAGTTCCAATAGGTTCTTTCCTCACATACCTCTCTGGCTTCTTCCACTCTCATAGTTCGTCTAATACACGCTCGCCGGTTACTCTTGACTTGCCCTTCAGATAAGACACGGTCTATTTGGTCATGGTAAGATAGTCTATAGTCCGTGCTTCGGAAGGCACGCTAAGCCGTTGGTCCCGGTTACCACTTAATGTGGTAGTCGTTAAGCCGAGTTGGAAGCCTTAAAGGCGGCTTGATAAGTTCCAACAGCAGGTGGCCACAAACCTGCCTCCACCAATCCGCAATGGGTCTGCGTGGTGGAGTAAGACCTAACCTCTCTCACCTCGATTTGTGAGAGAAGGCCTTTGTCCAGCAGTGGGCAGTACAGGCTGATATTATTAAGATAGTCTAGCTCTTCCCCGGTAGCTGTACCCCTTCACTTTTGCATTGTATATCTGTTTTGTCAGACTGATGCAGATGATGATTCATAATATCCTTTTATATGTTATGAAGCCATGTTTATGTATCGAGTACAAATTTTGAAATGTAGGCAGGGGCAGCGTGTTCTCGTGGAAATATCATGGCAATATCTGGCTGGTTTATTGATATCATAGAGAGGTCCAGACAGGTCTGTAAGGAATGAATCTGTTGGAGCTCTGTGCTCTCTGCCAAGCCTGCGAGAGATCCGACGTGATGATATTGATAGAAAGACTGATATAATGGCCGTTTTAAAATATAAACAAAAATGTATGTTGATATTTATGTAACATATTAAGTCATCGTAATGATCTAAAATGTAAAAGTACACAAAACAAATCAAAACATTTAGGCAGACAATTTCACGAAACCCAACAAATGTTATTCCCCATTTAGGCTCATTTTCAATTTTAATTTCCCGTTTACACTCGCTTTCCAATCAGGCTTTTTATGGCAGCCATAAAGTCTTGCAATGAACGTCGAATGAATGTCGTCGCGAGCAAATACTATCATCTCCAGTATATTCGTGCTTTTATTTAACATGTTGATATCTCAGCGCACATAAATTATTCTTGATGTCGTTCTTGTGTGGTTCTTTTTCAATATATTTTTATGATAAAGATACCGGCGAGCGTATATGAGGAGAACTATGAGAGTGGAGAAAGCCAGAGCGGTATGTAAGGAAAGAATCTGTTGGACCTCTGTACTCTTTGCAAGGGATACTTAAAAGATTATAGCTGTATGCAAAGCAACCTGGCCGGTAACCTTCAGAAAGCCGTTGGTAAAAGCCGGATACACAACGGGAGAAAACTGATCGTAGCAGCGATTTTCATGGGAAGCCTTAGTCCTGCAGTGGACGTCTTTTAGCTGATAATAATGATGTAATCAACAATTTCTTCAATGATTGATTTAGCACAATTTTAAAAGGAATGGTCCGAGCCTTGACAGAATCTGTGCGTTTCAAATGATTTTTTCTTTCGTTCTTAAATCGTAAATGAAATTATGTTATGCTCATTTTTATATTTGAAAGTAAGAGCTGTAAGAATATGGTACGATCCATGTTTTGTGCCATTTTGCTAATAGGAATTGAAGCCACTTTATTAAAACCGTATTAGTCCAACCTGACTAATTAGAACAGTATTAGTTAAACCAGGTGTTCAGATTATCTCCAAACCCTAGTTTATTAATGTACACCGAACTAAGATCATACATTAATCTTTCCTATCTAGCATAAAGTGTCCCATATATCAGACCTACGTTTAAATACTGTCAAACCCTGCATTTTTTTCATAATTTTACGTTACCTAATATGCTATTTTGTATAACTTTAAAAAACTAGTACGTTTGCCAAAATTTGACTCGGTTGATCTGAGATTGGTGACCGGGTGTGGCACAAACCTGCCCTCACCTATCCCCACTGAGTCCGCTTGGTGGAGTATAATCTCTCTCACTTCGATTAGTGAGAGAAAGCCTTTGCCCAGCAGTGGGACAATATAGGCTGATATTATTTTATTTAAGACTTATGACACTATTTGAGTGAAAGAGTAATATTAAATTTTTTTAAACACAAATTTCAAAATCTCATATTGACAGTCCCGTCTACTCAATTATCACTAGTACTGTTGTACCAATACCATTTATGCATTCTTATGAAAAACGCTATAACTCCTTATATCTCCTGCCCACGAAAAATATCTCGAAACCAAGGAAATATTTTATATATAATTTAACAAGAACCTTTTTCCGAAGCAAACACTTTAAGAAGCCGGTGGCTTTAAACTTCATTGGTTCGCTTGCAGTACAAATATTTGTTTTAAAACACGTCCCGAACAGACGTCGAGTGCTGTTCAATTAACCATCCCTTATTGCTTTTTGTTTAAAGAGAAAGCCAGGGTCTATCTTGAGAAATAATTAGTCGGCAGTCTGGAGTATTTGGCTTAGCAGAAGTTAATTAGTTCGTGTAACATCTGCGACGGAGCGCTTAAGGTGTCTGCCATTGAGTATAACTATGTTGTGCATCATAGCATCGTTGTAGAGATTTTGTTAACTTTAGTTTTCTGAACTATAACACTAAGTATACGTTAATTTTTAATATTTCTTTATCAGTTTTGAAATTTGAAAGAAGAGATTCAACTTCAAATACCAGTGATTAGTTATTTTTGAGACAGGAAGTAATTTTGTAATGACCTATCTAGAGATACATTTTATTTCAGAAAATAATATTTAATAATTGATGATGCCATTGCTAGTGGAAGTGGTTTAGCATTGGCATTATTTTAGTCGCTAAGTTAAGTCAAAGGAATAATTTTAACAAAATTATGATATCCACAAAGTTAAAAGATATAACTTTCAACTGACACAGAGATTAGTTATTCCTATTTTAATCCTAGCTGATACTCAAATCATCATCACATAATATACTTCATGTGTCTAATCAAAGACAACATTTAACCCCTTAATTAAACTCTAGAGGGATTACAAGGATTTTCCTTTGTCTGCGTCTGAAAGGGACTTTTAGAAATTACTCGCAGCACTGTAATTAATGTACCGATAGATGAAAGAGTTGACTGGCATTTTTAAATAACTCACAACTGTTTCATAAGTCGAAAATGTGCCATAAAATATTAGGGAGTTCAAAAATCGATTCCAAGTTTCATATCCGTGTTCGAACATTCGATTCGGGTGTACTTACAACACACTCAAATATTACTATACAATACTTTGAATTTTTGCATTCGCTGAAACTACATTTTGATAGTGTGTCTAAGCTCTCAGATATAGCCTTTTTTTACAAGTTAAGTAGTAAGTTGTTTTTTTAGTAGTGTGTATGTATATGTTTTAGTTTACTAGTTTTAGTTTACTAAACAGAAACAGTTAAATTGCAATGCTTGCAACAATACTGTCTAAATTCAAAGTTCCAGCTTACATTTAGAGATACCTGGTTTGAGTTTCTCAACGGGGCGATTTTCGCGGGATCTTCTCAGTAGAAAAAGGAAAGAATCTGAAACTTATACTATCTGTCTACCCCGTAAAAGATCTGGTTTAATGATATAATATATTTTAGAAGTGGACACCTTAATTTCGATTCGACTGTATATGTACTATAAAATGGAAAATTGACTACCTGTAACTACTTACAGAGGGAGTACTCCCGCAGGACTTAAATATGAGTTTAAAATCTAGTCAGAATCGCCGCGACTGGTTTGTTTTGGTGATAATATATACGTAACTCTTTATAATACATAATCAAAAACTTAATATCTTACAGGTAATCATTAAAAAATATATTTAGTCACATTTGTCTGAAAGAAGCTAACCTAAAAATATTTTTCTCAAAATTATGATCCTCATCACCCTTAACATAGACATAAAAAAAAACATTTGTACTGACTTAAACGTAGGTGTAATTTGAACACCTAAGCACATTCTATACGCGCTACAGAGACAACAGGCGTGAAACGCTTAACTAGTCACGTATAACCCTCTGGGGATAGTTGTAAGGTTTTGTTATACAGGCAATAAACTCTACTATCGGGAAATGAACCACTCTCCGAAATTGCATAGGTAGGACCCGATTGTCAACCAAGTGACGCGTAAAATATTGAACCCAAGGTATGAGTCTGAAACGGTCACTTTTGAAATAAAACGTTTTTAGTTTTATGTTCTATCTATCACTACTTGTGATAAGTTAGGCAGAAAGACCAACAGACAGTGGCGTGCATTACATATAGGAAATTAAGAAGTATCTAACTCAATTGTAACAACATAAATAAAATAATATTATTCCTCATAGTTACGTAAGCATATACCTACCTACATTCAAAATATAATGGGGTAGGTACTTTTTAATTGCCTGCATGCACTGCACGTCCCTGCCAACAGGTTCAGAATACCTTTTTTTATAACCGTTTGTGTTCCACTACTGGACAAAGACGCCGCCTCCTCCCAATTTTCAGCAGAAGTGACACGGGGTGGGTTATGACAATAACCCACCATGTTTATCTAATGCGGGTTGGTGGGTCATCTGTGCTTTGTTTTTTGTTGACTTGATTCTTTTGGGATATTATTTAGAACCCCAAAGCAGATAAAACAAACATTGCATCTAAGAATTATTTTAGTTTATTCTTCAGTTAGGTTACGCGTTCCTTAGTACACCTGATATATTTTATTGACTTAATATTAAACGAGTATTAGTAACGCCGAGTTTTACGCTTGAAAATGTCATATTTAACGAGTATTAGTTACGCCGAGTATTATGCTTGAAATTGTCATATTAAATACATAATTGATAAACGAATGTTAGTTACGCCGAGTATTATACTTAAATATGTCAAATAAAATATATAACAAATTAAAGCTAACATATAAAATTTATAAAAAAATCAAGTAAAATAGTCTACGTAATTATTAATTGTTAATTAATTTCATAAATATGACTGCTGAAGACTTAGCCTTAAAGACGTGTCAACATTTCAATGTAACTTCATTGAAAACCTCCTACCTAACGCATATCTTGTATCCACGCATATCAAAGACTGAGAAAAAAAACCTTTTGTCCGTCAGTTCCACTCCAGAGATTCAGGCTACGTCTTGTCAGCGTCCAAGTAAACGCAACGACAGCGTTTTGTACAGGATTGGGTCAACTCCAGTCATTTATCACTACTGAGTCCTTATTCACTGTGACTAATTACGTAACGTGGCGCGTTGCGATGAAATTAATAAATATATCAACATCGCCATGCCTATATTTATCAAGCAGAGTTGGCAGGACCTCTTGATCCTCTAGACCAGCCTCGTTGGTCGTTCGAAGGAAAAACTACTCCGACATAAGATTTGAATCCAGGACCTTGTGTGAAATATAACTAATTTACGGATTTTATCGCAGTTTATTTTTGATTTTTAAGTTCCTGACGTTTCGAATGCTTTGCAGCACCCATGGTTACGGGAAGGACAGTCCTTCCCGTGACGTTAATCTTAGAACTCAGTACAGGACCTTGTGATTGCTACGTGCATTATTCGCCGCGAGACCAATGCGGCAGGCGTTACGATAACTTCTTGTACTCCAGTGACATACAGAATACCGTTATACGATCATTTCACGAAGTTATCGTTACGCGTCGCGTATGGTCATAGCGAATAAGGATCCGGTAGCCGCCATGAGCCGACTCCCAGTACTTTGATGGATGATCATTCAACAATCAAGCCTCGCGTATTTACATTAAGTTTTCTGGACGTAATTTGTTTGGGAAATTAATCAAGGTTGTATAAAAAATGTTGAGGAAAAATAGTTTTCGTCTGTTTTATTTTTGTGTGCTTAACAAAATAATTTCTGTAGGGAAACAAGGAGATACATGAAAATAAATATCAGTCTCAATTTGTCTTTTAACGTGACCATTTATAGTCCATACATTTTAGATGAAAAAGTAACAACGTGTAGTAATTTCAGAGATTAGGGCGTACGTATATAGAAAATATAAATATAATAAATACTTGTGATTATTTTATTCACTGTTGATATAAATGAAAAATTTGTTATGCAAAAAAGTGCGTAAAAATCCTAGCCCAAATAGATAACACCCAAATTTGCAAACCTTATCTTATAAAATACAAATTATTAACACTCCCCTCAATATATGTTCACGACATATGCCTTTTCGTTTTTAAAAATATTTATAACTTTTCCAAAATTTCTGATACCCATAATAGAAATACGCGTCACAAAAAAAGGTTATATATTACACAATCACGTATCAAATAGCTTAACGAAAGTCCACACTATGTGGCTGTAGAAATATACAATAAACTACCACATTATATCAAAACGGTAACTAAATTAACATCATTCAATAAACGACTAAAATCTTACTTAATTCAAAACTGTTTCTATTCACTATCAGAATATTTAGAATTGCCACAATAACATAATATCAAACATTGAAACAAATTACAATTACATACAACTACCTACTTATATTAATATTGACATGACGATTGCAATATACTATAAAACTTTATTGAAATTGTATTCTATTATAATAACTAAATTATATTATTTCATTAATTTATGTCATACCTACTTAGCATTTTTATTACAACTGTATTTGCAATGCCCGTAAACAGCCACTAAGTCATAAGCATTTTATAATATTAAGATCTCATATTATTGTACACTTCATCATCATCATCATCATATCAGCCTATATTTGTCCACTGCTGAACATAGGCCTCCCCAATCGCTCTCCAGCGCAGCCGGTCCGATGCCACCTGCATCCAACGACTTCCTACGATCCTCACAAGATCGTCGGTCCATCTGGTAGGTGGCCGTCCCACGCTGCGCTTGCCAATACGTGGTCTGCACTCTAGAATCTTTCGTATGTATGTATGAATGTACACTTAGTCCGCAAATAAATAGTTGAATTTGAATTTGATTTATGATGTGACATGAATTTGTAGTTGTAACATGTAATTCTGTTATATTAATGTGTAATAATATAGAGTAACTGTATTGACTGCGCGGACAGCTTGTGAGCAGTGACTTTAAGACATAGACATTCACTTGTTGGCTGCCTCCGTAAGCAGGCGCCTGTGCATTCAGTGTATATATGGTGATGAAACCAATGAAGTGTCTAATCTTAGGACGCCACAGATGAAGAATAACATTTATTTTTTCTTGAAAAGAAAAATAATCAACAACCATACTAGTATTTTATATACAAGTATTATAAAATAGTTCTCTGCCGCCTAGTGTTATCTGCGCACCTACATATAAATTCACAAAACATATGAATGTTACATGTCTTTGTTTCAAAAAGGCACTAACTCAGTACTTCTAGCACTAACTAAATTAAGTTATCAAGTAAGAAAACCATCCCAAAAAAAATTATATCGTTTATTTAGTCACCACTGCCACTGCCCAATAAAAAACATCGCTACTTTTTATACAAAAACTAAGGTAAGACAAATGTTCAATTTGGCATTTTACCTTTATCGTGGAGACAATATATCCCACGTCGAACCATTTTACTCGTCATTTCTCATTCAGAATTTTTATTAAGGCTAGTTGGAAAATTTACGCAGCATAAGGTTGGAAAATATTTTGTTCTAATTATTTACGCCTTTTAATTAATATAAGGGACTAAATGATTATTTATTTAAACAAAGAAGAATATTATATACAGTATGTACAATTATATATATAAAAAAAAACAGCAAATAATTATTAATAAAAACGGGTGTAAAAAAGGAAAATACCTATTTACATAGGGCCAAATGGTTCCACGCCACTGTCAGTTGGCAGTGTACCTAGAACGCTGGCAGCATTGCCGCGCTGAATAGCAATGCTTATATGCTGACCAAAATACATACCAGCGTTCCGGTCGCCAGTACACTCCACCAGACGTTTCGAAATTTCTCGAAACATCCGGTGGGCTCCCGGCCCCCACGGACCCAATGTCTCTACCCCAAACGCCTCAAATATGTATCCCGAGCCAAGGGAATCATATTTGCGGCGTTTGAGGGATTCTGCGCTCAGTGCAGCGTTGCCTGCCCGCACCGAGGACGCTGGAAGATGAGACGGAGCGAGAGTGTCGACGCATGTAGCGTCCCACACTAACGGCCGTCCCATCTTCCAGGGTACCAGCGTCATACCATCGGGCCTCTTGCCATCATCTCGATGGAGACCAGCCGGTTCAAGGATGGCCGCCATGTTGACGTTGGCAAGGGCACGGCGTATGACGCCGTTGAGACTGGCATGACGCGCAATCCGTCCGGCACTTCTGCGGCATGAGAGTCCGTGGTGGCCGAGCTGGTTGACTCTACTACCACACTGACAATGGTGTGGAACAAGACAAGGAACCCCTAAACGAAGACACAATGCAACACGAAATGCAGTAGGGTCTAATAGGGTCCCAAGATGGACAGAAGGGTGCGCCTGTAGCCAAAGACCCGACTCCCACTCAGAAGCAGCGAGGATACGAGCGCGATCCGCAGAACTAAGGGACGTTTCAATAAGGTTTTTCCGTGTAAGTTCGCAGATCGGGCGATCCCACTGCTTCTGGGAAGTCGGATCTGTGGGAGGAGTAGTGTTTGGACAGGCCAATAGCCAAGCATCCTTGCCTTCATCCAAATATGGGATTTTGAAGTTGGTCAAAGAAGGTAACAAAATTCTTTTTACTAGACCAAGTGTGCTATGGACTGAAGACAAGAAGGCTGGGAGCGATAAACTTGAAATTTTGCGAATTCCCAAACCTCCTTTCCTGACCGGAAGAGAAGCCTATATGTATATTAATATATATATTAATATACATATATTGTAGCTAATTGTTAAGTTCTTTTTTTTTTCTTAAACCATATTGTCCTACTGCTGGGCAAAGTTCTCCTCCATTATCCTGCAAAGTGATAGTAGTTTCCGTAAAATTATGGTTCCGAAATATTTTATTTGATTTTCGTATACAAGGTGTACTTTTAGGCGTCTTGGAGAGAAAACCCAGGTAATGTATCCAATGCCTACTGTTCGCTGGTAATAAAAAATGAATAAAGAGAATACTTCTATAACTATACACGGTGTAATATAATAAACCTAAGACCTGAAAGTAGTTTTTTCGATATCGATAACTGAATTGATTACAACAACGTTGAATGTATTTTAAATTTTTTTTTATTTGCACAAAATGCTGTTTTTCCTTGATGCGCAATAATATACTAAATTTATTTTTGATTCTAAGCAATACGTAGATTTACGTTTAAAAACAATATTTCTTAATACACGTAAAAGTGTCATTGTTAATTGGGGTATAAAGGTGCTTAAGAAAAAGGTTGAAAAAATTTAAATTAGGAAATTTAGTGAAGCAGTTATCTAATTAGGGTATCTGGGATCTAGCGTTATTTACGATACACCTTGTATACCTAGTGACCTATCCGAATATAATAACTCGGGTAATATCCGGAACACCTAAGATGTCTACCGGCCAGCTGACGAGCCACGCCGCCCCTCAATGTCATTTTGCGCTGGGTATAGGTAAAAAGTAGGCTTTTTAATGCACTGAATTAGTATTGTTATGGAGATTTTACCTATTGAAATGTTCTTTTTATTTTTTAGTACTAGATACATTACCTGGGCTTTTACACCAGTACGGCTAAAATTACACGGTGTATAAATTTACTCACACGATTTATCCAGCTAATAATATTATAAACGCAAAAGTTTGAGAAGGTGGATGTAGGTTTGTTGCCCTTTTACGCCAAAACTACTGAAAGGATTTTTATGAAAATTTAATATCATTTATACATAAGTTATAATTTACAACGATATCACAAACTAAACGCATGCGAAGACGCGGATAACAGCTAGTCTGGCATAATCCAAAGAGTATAATCACTAAAATATTATATTACCACACACCACCACAGTATAATATTATATTATATAAGACGGACGATTAAGCGCAGTGGTTTAAAGCTTAAGCCGCTCCGCTCACTGTGTCTAATAGTCACGGGTTCTATTCCCGCACGGGACAAATCTTTGTGTGATACAAAATTATTTGTTTCGGTCTGGGTATGTGATTGATATTAGTGTATGTGATTTTTCATGTTTGTAAACGCACCCATGACACAGGAATAATTCCTAGTGGTTGGTTGGGTGACACAGGAATAATTACAGTCCCACAAGGATCTTTTGGCCCGCGGCCAAAATTAGAACTAGCGCTATCATCAAGTGAAATGTCACTTAATGACATTCGCAGATTTATCGTTTGCTGTGAATTTCGCCCAAGTTCTTTATGGTCTTCTCGTCCTTCTCGTTGGTCTAGTGGCAAAGCGGATTGCCTCGTTGGTCTAGTAGCAAAGCGCATCGCTTTGTGATCACGAGGTCCTGGATTCAAATCCTAGGTCGGACAAGTGTAGTTTTTCTAACGAAAACTTCCCAGTACGAATCCGGAGTCTGGAATTGTGCCCGGTATATGGTAATAGGTTCGCCCCCTATTACATGGGACCTAACATCGTCGGCGAAACGTGGGTGTACTCAGTACACCTCTGCCACCCCCGCCTGGGAATATAGGCGTGACGGTGTATATATTCTTTTTATAAGTAGTAACCGAGCGGTAACCCACGTTGAAATATTTCTCTAGAAGTAGAAAAATTTTACTTTATGATAACCCTATTTTCACACCAACGCGTCCCTGTTATTGTCTCTACATGCCAAAGGTGTAACTTTAATAACGCAAGTCTCCAGACACCCCGATTAGAGAATTGAATTAGAAAATTCAAAACTAAAACAAATTTCCAAATTTAAAGGTTACCCTTTGTTTAAGCACTTTTATACCCCAATTAACAATGAAACTTGTACGTGCATGTGTGCGTTTTGAGAAATACGTTTTAGGAATGCATTTATAATCTCCTTACTGCTATGAATTTAGAATAAATTTAGTTATTTATACCGCACTGAAGGAGTAAAAACATTTTTTGCAAATTTAATAAGAAATTATTCATTAATAATTGTTGGAGTAAATTTAATATTTTAATGGTTAACAAAAAAATATAGCCTCAATTTTTTTCAAAAACGTATCGTTCTAGATTTTTCACATTACCTATTTATTACTATTAGTCTCTTAAATAGTTGAAGTTAATCCATGAATCGCATTAACTACCTACTTCATTTTATTTTCTTTTGTTAAATGTGTATTCGTTAATTTCCTCTAACTTAAGCTAGCTCGGGCAACGATGGGTCGATAATATCATCCCTTTCATTCATCCCTTTTATATCTTTGATGACAGCATCTCTCGCAAGATAAATCAAATATTCTTCAGACGGAAGGTGGACTACGGGCGATAAATATTTTAGTAACAAGCGGAAGTGACAGTGTTGCGCAATAAAAAAAATGGTTTGTTCTTCGTTCGTCCCACATAAAAATTCTTAGTTCGTCCCATTTTTTATATGAACATTTCAACTTCATAAGTACAGACCGACTAAAATGCATTAAGAAATAACTAAAACATCATTTTGATTATGAATGTAAGCACTGCTGTTAGTTACAATTTGCTTTTAACGCCGAAAAACTGAACTAACCAACTAGTCGTACAAAATAGAACCCGATGAAGCATTTAGTTCCAATAAAATCAACTAGTCGGTCTGTTAATTATTTGCATATTATTTTGGTAATTATTTTTTTAGCGTAACAACTTGTTTTATTTAAAAACAACAATCGGGTTCCATAGGTGAATCCATTAATACGTTTCCGTCTCTACGATCCTATCTAGTAGGGAGAATTCATAAATGTTTATTACTGTATCATTAAAAATCTCTAGTCAATATACCAGAACATCATAACAGACTAGAATATCTAAGCCTTCCATGATCTTAGCGCATATAAACGATATAATAGGTACTGGAAGATTCGAGTGAGTACATTTGAACGAAAACCCTATTAAAAACACCAGGATATCATAACAGTACAGAGGTGTTTAGACTTGTGTGTTGGTAGTATATTCTAATCACCGACTGTTTCGAGTCTACCGATTGTAAGCTAAGATCCCTAGTATGTTATGATACCCTGGTACCTACTGTGACCAAGATTTTGTGACACTCATTTATTCAAACTAATCAGACTTAAACTGGAACATTCCCAGCGGTATATAACAGTGGACAATCACGCGTAATACAGGGTGGCAATGTTAAGTTCCACCAGCTGATTATTTAATTTATTCACCAGTATTGGTCTTACTAAACCTTCACCTTCGATTTGCCGACGACATTGTGGTCGTGGCGGAGTCGCTGGAAGATCTAGGACGAATGCTCGGTGACCTCAACAGAGTATCTCAACAAGTGGGTCTTAAAATGAACATGGACAAAACCAAAATAATGTCTAACGTCCATGTCGTACCCACCGCACTCACCGTTGGGAACTCTACTCTTGAAGTTGTCGACGAATACATTTACCTGGGACAGGTAGTCCGGTTAGGTAGGTCCAACTTTGAGAGAGAGGTCAATCGACGAATCCAACTCGGCTGGGCAGCGTTCGGGAAACTGCGCAATATCTTCTCATCCAAAATACCTCAGTGCCTTAAGACTAAAGTTTTCAGTCAATGTGTGTTACCAGTGATGATATATGGATCAGAGACGTGGTCTCTTACAATAGGTCTCATAAAAAAGCTCAGAGTTGCTCAGCGAGCTATGGAGAGAGCTATGCTCGGCGTTTCTCTACGCGATCGAATCAGGAATGAGGAGATTCGTAGAAGAACCAAGGTTACCGACATAGCCCTTAAGATTAGCAGCCAGATGGACCGACGATCTTGTGAAAATCGCAGGAAGTCGTTGGATGCAGGTGGCATCGGACCGGTTACATTGGAAAGCGATTGGGGAGGCCTATGTTCAGCAGTGGACAAGTATGGGCTGAGATGATGATGATGATGATTGGTCTTACAGCATAAGTTGTGTAGGTACGTACAAATTTAAATTTAAATTTGTATGTGATTTCTATTCCTATCGAACCAACCAACCAAAGACCGAATGTTATTCGTCTTTTCATTGCGAGCAACTGAAACGGGTTAACTAAGTTCCATTTTCAATGATACAACTATTACCATACACTAGTCAAATCATTCTACACCTACAAAATAAAAAAATATGTTGAAATATGCAAGAGTGTGTGTGTGTGTGTGTGTGAATGATGTACGCTGTTGGCCGCGAGGCCTTTACAGCTTCACCGGACTTAAAGGCGAGCGTGCAACCACTACGCTCTAGCCAGCCAGAAGGGCAAGAGGCGACATACTCGAGGGCCCTCGGTTGGGACAGTCGCTGTAGGGGGACGGGTGCACTACTAAGTGCACCGGTCAACCGCCGGCTATGGGAGGGGATCTGCTACTACGTCGTCGTCGTCGCCCGTATTCTGAGCAGAAAGAAGGGATGACAAAGCATCGGGGGGGGGGGGGGGGTCGGTGAGAACATGTCGCGGCCGGCAGTGGCGGCAGGGGTCGGGGGGGAGATCGTAGTCGGCGTTAGCTACGATTAACGGATTCGCATGGGTAGATGCGTTCGCGAAGTGACGTGTTGACGCCTTTTTAATAAAGGCTCGAATAGGTTCGAGACCTAGATCGGAGAACAGTATATTAGTAATTTACATAAAGTGGGACAAAACAACAACAAAGTTTCTTTTAGAACGTAATAAGAGAACTTTGGAATGTGGGACGAAAAAGTGGGACGAAAGAAGAACAAACAAAAAAAAATACATTTCCTTTAATAAAAGGAAAGGAAGATAGGCGCTTGTAGCGCTTTAATGCTGCCGTGTTTTTAGCGATCATCAAGCGACATAGCAATTCGACCATTCTAAAATAGGTGACTGTTGATGATAGGTATTTCGATTTTCCAGCATGTCTGTCTTTCGAAAGTCATGTTAAATCCTTGAACCAATTTCCAACAGCACGTGGCCAGAAGACTTCCACTTCTACTTCTACTCCTTAACATATTAACTATAAAAAACCCTGATTGATCTGTATTCTCTATAAAAACCTAGTGAACTCTATAGGTAACAAAATTGATGTCTAAAGTTGTCTTTCAAAAATATCACACATCTTAACATTATTTTCTTTTGGGTAATTACGATGTGCTGCCTTTAGCCAAAGTTCCATGTTCTGATAGTTCTAAACTACGACATATTTCGGTGGATGATTCTGTATATACATACGTTCTTCTTGATAATAAAGCGTAACTGTTCACTATTAATTTAAATGTAACAATACTTCAGTTATAGCACACCTCGTAACACAAAACAACAATCCAAACTCGCTATTTAATAATTACCCCGCACCGAAATCCCAGAGGAGTGTGGCAACACAGCCCGCAAACTTACACTCCGGGAGATATATCGAAGGTTTATTGAATAAAATGTCGGCCAGCAGGGACGAACCGACCCTTTATTATCATGTCGGGGCTGATGTAGGACGATAGGACTCGTCCCTGCACGTTAGATAAATACCTAGGGCGTTGGGAATCTCGCCATTTCTTGAGTACGTAAGCATTTCATGGACCGTAGCCAGTGTAATAGCCAAACCAGATTAGGTCTCCCGGGCCATCTTTCAAAGGGTCTTAGGTGGTTAGGCGATGAATTTATATTATATTTTGAAATGGTTTCGTTATTGCGATGGGCTAGGGTGTGAATATATATTATTGGATTTAGTTTCAATTGTGTACACCACACGTACATTGTTTACGTAATTTTCGTTAATGCCAACTTTTTTGTTTATTAAAAAAGTATATATGTTTATGAAATGAAAAAGATGCACCGATTAACATCCTAAACCTGGACCTGGATGGATGACCTGGTGAAGATCGTGGGTAAAAGCTTCAAGCCCAAAGCCAGTTGTTATGGCGATCGTTCAAACTCAAACTCAAAAAAATTTTTTTTTGTGTAAACCCTGTGGGGTTTCTTACAAATTGTCAAATTACAATTATTATTTTTATCTAATCTAACTACTTATCTACCACCGGGTCTTTTTTATTTAATTCTCCTTATGTTTCCCTTTCTATATATTTTTTTTGTTTAGGTTATAATTTAGAATTTTACGATCTAGCTCCAGTGTGATGCCTTCCGACCGAGGTATGAGATTAATGATTTTAGTTCTAGGAAGAAAAGATGTAAAGGATTCCAGAACCAGCCAAAACAAATAATAATGAAATATCATAAGTAACTAAATTATGATCTGAGAATTACTTCTTACATGACAATGAAGATACATAAAATACTAAAATGTCATTTGTATTAAAATTCCTAAGAATATTTTTTTACACTTTTAATTACTATTTTAACGCAATAGTTGTTAGCCATTTATGTTTTGTGCATGCGTGTATTTGTTTTTAAATCTTATTTTATTTTTACTTTAATTTCTAATACATATATCTATTTATATTTGAGTGTTAACGACATGACAATAAACTAGATAGTGCCAGTGTAAAATGATTAAAATAGTTAATGAATTGTGATAATTATGTGGTAGTGCTATCGTGGGATTATCGAGTGATGGTGTGAATAAACTTTTGGGCGATGGTGCAGTCCCCGATGACGCCATGGCTATGGATTCTATTCCTGTTCTGCTGTCTACAGCCTGGTAAGTTTCTTTTCATAATTAGTATGAAATACCTACAATATAAGAACACAAGAAGCTGTCAATAACCAAAGCTCCCAAGTTTAACAATAAGGAGAAATTAAAAATAGAGGAAATCTTTTAGGGCCAGTAATACGAAAAAAATACCGTTTACAACAATAATAATAACTTAATAAATCCAAAGCTGACGCATACCATAAGCCTAAGGGTTTACATAAGGACATTAACTTAAATGTAACAGGTAGTAAAGCAACAAATTATGTGCCATTCTTATTACACAGCAAATTAACTAAAACAGATGAAAAAAGAAAGCGTGCTGTAAACGCTTTCTCAATAGAGTTACGCTAACATCAATGTCTTCATGCTAAGTTTTCTTGGATACAAACGTACATAGAAGTGTCAGAGTAATTGTCGGGAGAAAACTGGTTTCCCGTTTGAATATAAAATTAGGCCAAGAATTTGAAACAGGTGGAGTGTGTAGGTATGGCGGAGCGTGCAGCGTGCACGCATATAAGTCATAACTGCGAAGTAAAGCGTTTAGTTTAATGATCAAGCAGGGTGTGTCGCTTAAAGACAAGCGTTATCGTAGAAACACTTTATCAAAGACGATTTATATTAAGTAAACATGTACTCTCTTAACAACACCCTGCTCTTCTAATGTACAGAAAGCTTAGCTGCAAGCCTTAAATGCTGTTACAAAAACACGTAATGATAAGTTTGTTGGTATGTTTAGCAAAACGAGCATGCTCAACAACAAAAGCTTACTGCATGCATTGTACTGAATTCCATGAATATCATACGAATAGATGCGTTTTATTGAAAAATAAGGATATACATTTTTTACTTGCATATTTACAAATTTATGTTCTAAAATATTTTATACACTTTGAAAAATGTCATTCAACTTTCCTGTCTTTTATCTAAGTCACTGATATAAAATACAAAATGTTCGTAACTCAGCGTACGAGTACGTGCATAGCCTAAGATACAATTTCCCGTGAGGCGGCTTATCTAAAGCGCTTGGGGTATTCGTGCTTTTATACTTTACCCGTGTTGGTATACCCGAATGGAAATTAGGACAATCCCGTCGAGTAAATTAAGTTCAATTGACGCTCTCGGAATGTGAAGACGAAAGTGATGGAGGGATTGGTCCTACTGTTAACGATAAGCGGAGCGGACCTATTTTACTTGTCTATTTATTATTACTATTATCAAATTTGGTTCCACACTTGGGATCGTTCCTGCGTCAGTGGGTTTATAAAGATGAATTTCTCACGCATTAATGTCCAAACTTATATAAATATTTGTGGTTAAATACGAATTTCTGTTGTGCGGTGTGCTGCATTTTGTACAGTATCGTGTACGGCCTCTGGCCAACCCGTTAAAAAACGTTATTGTCAATTTTAGAGTTAATTTAGGGTTGTGTCTAGTGATGACGAGAGATGAAAATATGACGCAGGACATTTAAGTGGTTATAAGTTTTTAGCATGATTTTTAAGACATCAACTGCAAGGCAAAGGCCTCACCCAAAAATTGCCACAGCGACCAGTTTTCTGTTGCACACATCCAGCTTTTACCAGTGACCTTCATCAGGTCATTGGCTCACTTTGTGGGAAGGGGTTTCTTCGCTTTCTTATCAATAATGAAGAATGAAACTATTTATATCACAACTAGTTGTGGCTACTGCCCGTGACTTCGTCCGCGTTGACTGTAGACAGGAATGTTAATTTTTTTCGGGATAGAAAGTGCTAATCTAGGTAATAAACTATCTGTGTGCCAAATTTCATCTAAATCCGTTTAGCCGTTTTTGCGTGATTGAGTAACAACCATCCAATTACTTACGTTACTTTTCCGCATACAGTAAGACGCTTGCCGAGACAGTAATAGATCACTGTTCCTCAGTAATTGCAGTGTCTATTTGCTGCCTGGCGGATTCCAATTTTGATTTCAAAACCAAAGGCTTGTTTTGATTTAAGGCTTTTACTAATTCAATATCTATGGTTTTATGAAGTTTTTTACTAAACTTTTACAATCGATATTCATAATTGCTATAAATCCAACTAAAATATACCACTGCTGTGCATATATACCTTCTCTCACAAATCGAGGTGAGAGAGTACATGAATTATTAAAAATTTAGCGGACGATTTAGCGCAGTGGTTAAGAGCTTAAGCCGGTATGCCCACTGCGTCTAATAGTCGCGGGTTCGAGTCCCGCACGGGACAAATCTTTGTGTGATCCACAATTATTTGTTCCGGTCTGGGTATTTGTGTATGTGAATTTTCATGTTTGTAAACGCACCCACGACACAGGAATAAATCCTAGTGTGGGGCTACGTTTTTAAAAAAAAAAAAGAAAAGAATTATTAAAAATGAAATCATTCACGTCAATATGTATTTTACGACGTACATATTTAATTCACATCGCTATTCCGCGTACAGTGGGAATCCTACCCACACAGCAATAGGTCACTCTGTTCCTCAGTAATTGACAGTCGAGCGAGCACAATTTGCAATGTCTATTTGCCGCCTGGCGGATTCCGATTTTGATTTCGAAAACAAAGGCTTGGTGTTGATGGTACACAGAATAACCGGCATTGGGTTACACAGAAAAAATGGCTTTTTCCTGGTAAACATTCTTTGGGAATTAGATCTTATTAAAAAGGTAGTTTGTCGAATCTTTACGATCTTTTTACTTTCAAATTTAACTATTAAGGAAATCATTTATTTATACAAACTACACTATAAATACAGAACCCAATTTCCTAAATATTGTCTTTATAAACTCACTCCAAGGCTATTTTCGATAACTACGGACATTAGATTCATATCTGCATATTTCAATGCACTTCGAGTACGAAATTAAATAATTATTCAAAAAATTATTTCTTCCTAATACACACCATGATAATAACGGACGAGAATGGTAAACAGAACAGTGAGGATGCATAATAAATGCGTTTGCGGACCCTTGGGTGGGAAGCTCAAAGCGTGATTTTTTGGGGTAAGGGAATTTAGAAACGCTGTTTGTTTATTAAAATAAGTTAACATCCTCCATAACGAAATTTTATGTTTATGTTACGAGTGTTACTGTGTTATTTATTCTGATTTCAAATATGAAATTAACTGAAATTATATAATTTTAAAATTATGACGAGTCGGTCTAATGGTGGTAGTCAGGTGTTTCTGTATGTAGATTACATATTTGGCAACTCTGGATACAGGAATAATTCCTAGTAAAATTTTGTTGAAAGTTCATAATTAGTACAACACAATAAAATTTGGTGTCAATATCCTTACGAGCTTAAAACCATTCTCAGAAAATATTACTAGATAGGTTCCGTCATTACGTAGATTTAAGTCACGGCAGGATAAATTTGTCTATAATTATCTATCATCAACCGATAACATTGTAATACGAAGGCATTTGCCAAAAGTCGCTACGATGATCAGAATTTGTACCAAATCAAATTATTAATACAGCTTTTATTGTGTCTCATCTGAAGGGCAAGTCAAGAGTATCCATAATCGGCGAGCGTGTATGAGACGAACTATGAGAGTGGAGGAAGCCAGAGAGGTCTGTAAGGAAAGAACCTGTTAGAACTTTGTACTCCCTGCCTACGCCGCAAGGGATCTGGCGTGATGGTATAGATAGATAGACATAGATTTACCAGCTTTGAGCTATATGCATCAAACTTATATCCGAAACTGTCACCATTCATAGATTACATGTTGTAACATGCAAATCATTTATGATTAAGTAATATTAAGGTTTAGTTACAGGATATTACTATTAACTAGAAGCATACTATTTAATTACTACTATTTTACACTAGTTCCTGCTCGCTTCTTCGTCCGCGTCGACTTTATACAGGAACCTTACATTTTTCCGGGATAAAAAGTATCCTATATGTTAATCGAGGTGATGAACTATCTGTGTGCCAAATTAATGAATTTAATCATCCGTTGAGACATTTTTGCGTGATTGATTAACAAACATCCAAACATAGAAATTTTCACATTTATAATATTAGTAGGATAACAAGTTTATTGTATCCAGTACACGCCCGCAGCCTCTTGAAGCAAGGTTCAGAAGTTGCACGACAAGTCTTGCCCATTTCCACGTATTTCTAGGGAAACAATGCTATGTTTATTATAACACGACTGTACACATCCTATTATATAAGAGGCGCTCGTAGCGCTGTGCGACCGCAATGTTCTTACCGATCACCAAGGTAAAACAGCGTTCGACTCTGTAGGCCCGAGATGGGTTACCGTTTGTGGCATTTTCATATTCGAGCGTCTCCGTGCTTCGGAAGGCACGCTAAGCCGTTAGTCCCGGCTACCACTTAATGTGGTAGTCGTTAAGCCGAGTTGGAAGCCTAAAAGGCAGCTTTATAAGTTCCAACAGCAGGTGGCCACAAACCTGCCTCCATCAATCCGCATTGGGTCCGCGTGGTGGAGTATGACCTAATCTCTCGCACCTCGATTTGTGAGAGAAGGCCTTTGTCCAGCAGTGGGCAGTATAGGCTGATATTATTATTATATACACATCCTATTATCATAGGCTTGTAAAATAATATTCTATGGCTGGCTGGAGAAAATTGGATGAAGCAAAATCATTAGATTAATCATAGTTCAGAATGTAAAATATTTCATAGTGCACAAAATTTAAGAAGCCAAGAAAGATTTTTATTTCTTAACTCAAGAAATGATTCCTGTGTCGGCGGTGCGTTTATACATAAATACATATATACCTGGCCAAATCAAATTATTAATGACTCGGTTTTTGTTGAACGAGACTCGAATAGTTGACTCAATCCAGTGAGCAGAACGGCTAATGCTATAATATAAGCACGAAATCAAGCCATCATTAGCAATCAGGGCTTAAATCTTTGGAGAGTAGACTTCTTCAGACGTAACACTAGTTTAGTGTAAAAGTATCTCCTTTATTAAGTTCTCCCAACTATCACAACTTTTAGGAAGTTGTCGTTTAAGTTGCCCAAAAGTTTTTTATTTGGTTTAACGATGGCTGTCTACTGGCAAAGGGCTTAGACTCGGCTAAAGCTTCGAAGCACAACAATATTCCTGCTTTTATATCATTAGAATTTACACACCTAGTCTAACCTAGTATTGTTCTTAGATTGGTCATATAATATGTATGACAAGGGGCGCTGGCTGTGGTACAGTCAGAAACTTAAATCGATTAACATTCCTCGTTTTTTTTAAATCACTTGTACGCTCTTGTTTTGTATCAAACGCATTAATTTTGTTGATCTACATGTATTTTGATATATATCTAATAAATTGGTTTGACAATATTCTATAACGTTCTATTACATCTTCAGTTTCCACGGCTATATTGCTGAATTACAGATTTTACCTCCATACCAAATCAAAAATGCCAATCAGCAATATATCCCCTTATAAACCCCCGTTTCCTTACAAAAATCAGTCATTTTGGTATTTAATCTAATTGCTGCCCAACTACAGACCTGGTTTCTACCTGCCGGTTGGCTAAGTAGCAAAACTGAACGCCCAAGGGGTAGTTTAGTTTAAGCTATATTAGTGTGAGAATCGTGGAATTAAACATAAAATTAAATAGTTTCTGTGAATTGCCGTTTTTTTAAACAATCTAGTGTCTCGACCTAACAGTTCGTAAAATAAAGATTACTAGAGATTTGTAAATCTGAGAATATAAAGCGACTAACAATGCTAACTGTACTTACCGCGCTGTTCGTAGTGATCAATAATGTTCAGTAGCGTTCGGGTCGATAAGTTTGTGCCATTTCTATTTTCAAGCGTCTCCAAGTTTTGAACAGCACGTTTGCTTGGTCCCGGTCAATGTTGGGCATTATTTAGTCAATGCTGTATAAAATTAATCTCCCTCAGGTACTCCGGAATACTACTTAGACTTTCGGACGTCATAAGCCTCAGTGTTAAATACAAAGATACGAAGTGCGTTAACATGTGCCTATATCAATATTTTACCTTGTAACTTGTATATATACCTAAGTATGTAACTTGTATATATACTTCGATTGGGTTAGTCACTATCTTACCCAACAAATCACGTCCCACGCGGGTCAATTGGTTAAACTTCATGTAATTATTTAATTCTTTCCTCAACTGAACCCGCGAAGATTTTTGTGAAAACCTACGCGGGTCGAGATAGCGAAATTTAAAATAAATTACTTTTTTCTTTCATCAACTCATCCCACTCCTACCAAAAATAAACCGCGATAAAATTCGAAATTTAATTGCAATTTAAATTTTTCACAATTAATTTTAGCCCAACTCTGATCCCAGTTACCACTTCACGAGTGTAGTCGTTAAGCCGAGTGGGAAGCGAAATGGGCGGCTTGATCAGTTCTAACAGCAGGTGGTCATAAGCCGGCTTCTACTACTCCGTACGGAGTCCACGTAGTTGAATATGACTTAATCTCTCGCAACTCGATTTGTGAGAGAAAACCTTTTCCCATCCAGCGGTAGGCTTATTCATGCATGCCAAATTTGAGTTTAATTTTTGGTGTTACTAATATTCGTTTATTGATAACACGACTTATGTATGAGCGTGCTCAGCGTTAAACAACATTGTGGATAGTTACCTATTAATGCAACAGGTTTTAGTCTTTTAATATTCATAGTCATTTATTTCATCTCCACAACTTACAAATTGCGTACAAATAGATGGTGAGTCCAGTAGTTATAATGTAATTTGTGGGAGATCTGGAGCCTAAACTAAGCCAAAGCCTGTATAATAGGACTCTAGGCCCTCTCTGTCTAGCCAATGGAAATATAAATTTAGGACGAATGCAGACGAGTGTATATATATATATATATATATATATATATATATACGTATATAAAGAGATTAAGATTATAAGGTCTGTGTAATGTGTGTGTGCTTGAATATATTTTTTACATCTCTACTTTAAATAATTCCTCAGTTTCAGTTTAACTTAAGTTTATCCACCATTTTGTTAACTTTTTTATACCATTTAATGTATTATTGAGTCTGTTGTACAGTATACCACTACGAAAAATGAAAAATGTCTGTGCAAACGAAGTTTTAACAGCAGTGGGTCCAAACACTGCATTCCACCTTCTAGATCGTACCACAGTATTTACTTCTTCTACAAATATGGAAGAGTGTTTACGCAATATGATTGATACTGTATATCGTTGACGTACAGTCAGTACCTCTGCTTCTTCGTAAAGTATTTTCTTTACATTAAAGGTTAAAAGTCAGGTAGTACCTTCTGGTAATGCCCTTACTTCATCCCATAAATTAACCATTCAAAATCTGTACTTATACAAGCTTGTACCGCTAATTCATTACCAAAATTACCCAAAACATACCAATTCAATAGTGTACAACTAAACCTATTTAACAGACCAACAATCCACACAAACTTGGCCACTAATATCTTGACCGAAATTCAATTTGTTTGAAAGCGAATCCATGTAGCCATTTAAATAATTTAATGTTGATGCCCTATATTTACTACTGTATCTAGTTATATTAATATAGTGCAGTAGTAAAACTAAATTGATTACTTAATGTGGGTCTGTATGACGAATATTTATAATTTTGGGGTATGGTTTGGTTAATTGGATCAATCGATTGAAACTCATTTATTTCTCGTTAGTAGGTACTTTCCTAATGTACCTACGTTAAAGACGTTTCTCACCCCTTAAAAAACCTTGAATCTATTAACCGTCTTATAGGAAAATAATAAAAATTATAAAGTTTTCTAAAAACGATGTATATATACGTCGAGCGTGTTTGAGATAAACTATGAGAGTGGAGGAAGCCACAGAAGTTTGTAAGGAAAGGACCTGTTGGAATACTCTCGTCCTAATCCGCAAGGAATGTGGAGTGATGATAGGTATATTCATTACCTCCCTGGTAATAAAAGCACCTACTCAAGTAATTTATTTACCAATGTACGAGGCTTATAATATTGCTGAATACTCTATCGATACTGGTAGAGTACGAAACGGATTTTTAAGCTTTAATTATTTCATTTGCTTGCTATTTTGCTAAAGGTGGCATCATCGCAATAATACTTCAGCGTACTGGAGACTGACGCGGTATGAATTCGGCAGAAAATAATTCTGGTTCAGGCATATAGAAAGAATGTCAGAAGAAAAAATGACAAAACAGATATACAATGCGAAAGTTGAAGGATGTAGGTTATGACTTACCACGACCAAATAGACTGAGTCTTATCTGAAGGCCATGTCTCCGTAACCGACGAACTATGAAAGTGGAGGAAGCCAGAGAGGTTTGTAAGCAAAGAACCTGTTGGAACTCTTTACTCTCTGCCTACCCTGTAAGAGATCTGGCGTGGTGATGTAGAATTCCTATGAACCCAACCTACCGGGCACATTTCCAGACTCCGGACTCGTACTGGGAATTTTTCGTTGGAAAAAATATATTTGTCCGACCTAGGACACACAATATACCAATACAAATATTTGTCAACAAAATGAAATATCAAATGTTTTGGGACTGGAAACAAAATATTGCTTCTTAGTTAAATTTGAAGACTGGTCATGAACGATTCTTAAACATCCACTCAAAAACTGCCCAGAAATTGAAGTCGACGCATTTATGTACTGATACACAATTTTCTAAACAACGCATCTAAAAAGAATTTACGTGGGAAGGAAGGCCGCACCTACACCATTTGGCAGGGGAAACTAACCAGACAAATTGCAGACATTTCACATCGGTAATTCTAAGTAGCAGTTGGGTATCGAATAAATGGCAGTGTAATATATTTTTCGTTAGATCTCCGATTGGGGTCGGCTGATACGGCGTGCGGTCGGTTGGCCTCTGCATCTGACATCTCAACGCTATTGGCTAACGTTTGTGGAATTATTGCTTTGCGAAAATGTTAGATGGTAATTATGTGATAGGAAAACTTGCATACGTAGATATTTCATTGTGTGTGTGTGTGTGTGAATGATGTACGCTGTTGGCCGCGAGGCCTTTACAGCTTCACCGGACTTAAAGGCGAGCGTGCAACCACTACGCTCTAGCCAGCCAGAAGGGCAAGAGGCGACATACTCGAGGCGCCCTCGGTTGGGACAGTCGCTGTAGGGGGACGGGTGCACTACTAAGTGCACCTGTCAACCGCCGGCTATGGGAGGGGATCTACTACTACGTCGTCGTCGTCGCCCGTATTCTGAGCGGAAAGAAGGGATGACAAAGCATCGGGGGGGTCGGTGAGAACATGTCGCGGCCGGCGGTGGCGGCAGGCGTCGGGGGGGGAGATCGTAGTCGGTGGTGGCTACGATTAACGGATTCGCATGGGTAGATGCGTTCGCGAAGTGGCGTGTTGACGCCTTTTTAATAAAGGCGCGAATAGGTTCGAGACCTAGATCGGAGTTAACAAATTACGCTATTGAGTGTAACTCCGTATTTTTTATAGTAGTTATTTCTTTAATGTGGGTATCATAAAGATTTCGTGTGAGCGACGAACTTGCAGTAGCATGTTTATGTCTATCAAATTTAGTCACAAATCATCTTTAGCAACTAATGTCTAGAAGTGACTTGATCCAGTAATTTTATTTAGTCGTTCAAGCGGGCTATGCTCAAACCACTAAACTAAATCGTCATCTTTTCTCTCGTTTTCCCGCTTTTTTCTTTTCAAATATTTTTCTACGAAATCATATCACCTTATGTCTTTTCTTGTTTGGTCCAATTTGAATCTCAATTATATCATGTAGTGTATTAACGCATTATCCTGCATAAGTAATGCAGTTTGCCCCGTTTTGATGCGTTTCGTCGCGTTTTGATGCGTTCCGATGCCATATGTATCGATGTAAGACGCTAGCTCAATAGCTTGTTTAATATTTGACATTTACGTGCAGTATCAAATCGCATTCGTATCGCTTTTACGGTTTTGCTGCTAAACATCCCATAAAAAGGTAACTCAAAAACTTTTTGATGATTGAGATATAACATAATAATTATTATTATCATTAGAACAAAATCTAAGTCCGGTCGCGTTTGCAAAAATTGCGGTTCTACGGTTGACATATTTTTTTTACTGTTTAGGGACATATGATCTGCCGACATTTTCCTTACCCATAGGTGTGAAGTGTAAATAATATAAAAACGTGAGACGGGCCACAGAAATCCTTTAACCACTTAAAAATCCATTTGCTTCAGTACTTGGGTTTAATCTGTGGAGTACGAAGGGTGCACAGGTTTTCAATGAGTATTTTAACTACATTTATTATGAATTAAAACTATTTTTTTTCGGATTTTATCGCGGTTTTTTTTAGTTTTCAAGTTCCCGACGTTTCGAGTGCTTTGCAGCACCCATGGTCACGGGAAGGACTGAGGTATTAGACGTTCAAAAGGCACAGTTGTTCCGGGGTCCCCCTAAACTTCTTAATTATTTTTGTTGGTCCGATCTCACTCAAAGAAGTCTGCAGTCTGTGAACATGTCCTTGACCGCACCCGCCATAACATCAGATTTGATAGACCACAAATCCTCGTGAAAGAACACCGATTCCTACAAAGGATGGTTCGCGAGGCTATTGAAATTCAAACACATCCTAATTTCAATAGAGAAGATGGCTGGGTGATTCCATCGACTTCTGCGTAGATCGGACCAACAAAAATAATTAAGAAGCTTGAGGGTACCCCGAAACAACTATGCCTTTTGGACGTCTAACAGCTCAGTCCTTCCCGTGACCATGGGTGCTTAAAAGCACTCGAACGTCGGGAACTTAAAAATCAAAATAAACCACGATAAAATCCGAAAAAGAAGTTATTTTATTTCATGTGTAATATTCGCGTAAATCTAAGAACTCAGTATACATTCATTCTATTATTTTGTTGTAATTCATTCATTCATCCGGACCTTTAAAAGGCTTGCATGGGGATATGGGTCCAACACGTAAAGAAATTGCGAAAATTTTATGTCATGTAAGTCACCTGTTATCAATTGCTGAAAATGAAGAAACATAATGAGCAAACTGACCTAGGCCTCGGTGCAAGGACTATTGTAAGTGATGGAAAGTAAACAAGGACTATGTGAATGAAGTTTGATGGACAACAACTGGATTATTTCAAAGGGGATAACCACCGGCCGCAATTAGTGATGCCTAACTTATCGTGGCCTATATTACTTTTATTGTTAAGAAGTTTTGAAAATGAGAACATAATCAGTTTCCGTTATTAAATAGGTATCATATTAATACTATACATGTGAAATTTTGTATATTTTTATATATGTGGATGTTTTTTACTCAATCATGCAAAAACGACTGAATGGATAGGGATGAAATTTGGCGCGCAGATAGTTTATCACCTGGATTACCACATTAAATACTTTGTATCCCAGAAAAATGTAAGGTTCCTGTCTATAATCAACGCGGACAAAGTCGCAGGCAGAAACTAGTAGGATTATAATAATAACCTTCTCTTTGTTGTTGTTGCATCTGCTGGGTTCAGCTACATGTTTATGTTTCTTCATTTTCAACAATTGATCGGAACAGGGGACTTACATAACGTTAACTTCTTGTAAAGGATCCCTACCTGTTGGAACCATGTTTCCATGCAAGCGTACCAATGATCCGGCTGAAACCCCTGAATCATAGCGAGATACATAAATAATAATAACAAATTAGTTTAAACCGCCCCTGCTGAAAACAAAGTTTCTCTCAAAAATTGAGGTGACAGAGATTTTGTTATACTCAACCATGCGGTCCCAGTGCGGATCGATAGACGCAAGCTGGTGACCACCTGATGTTGGACCTTATCAAGCCGCCCATGAGGTTTCTAACTTGGTTTAACCATTATCACATGAAGTGGTAACCGGGAACTCCGGCTTAGCATGCCATCCAAAGCACGGGGAGCCAAAAAATGAAAATTCCTCAGTAACCCATTTTGAACTGACCGAGCCCATAGCTCCTTACCCTTGGTGATCGTTACAAACCCTGCGTTGTCACAACACTATGAGCACCTATTCTCTTGAGTGCCTGGAATAATATTTTTTTTTAATCTCTATCTATATATATCATCACGCCAGATCCCTTGCGGAGTAGACAGAGAGTACAGCGTTCCAATAGGTTCTTTCTCTTACATACCTCTCCGGCTTCCTCTACTTTCATAGGTCGTCTCATAAACGCTCGCCGGTTATGGAGACTCTTGATTCTATTTTTTTTTTAATTTGTATTTGTATAGCAAGTGTACACAGTCACCTCTGCCACCCGTGCTTGTGGAATATAGGCGTGACGGTGTGTAGTTTTTGTATTGGTAAAGTGAAAAATGAATCTTCCTGCTATGAATATGTGAAAAACTTGTCATAATATAACAGGTTTTATTGGGAGTAGTTGCCAGAAATATTACATACTAAGTTATATATTTACATTTCTTGAAATTAAATTCACTCTACAGACCCTTAACCCGTCCGTCAGTCTCCGTAACCAGCGAGCGTGTAGGGGACGAACTATGAGAGTGGAGGAAACAAAGAAGTCTGTAAGGGAAAAATATGTTGCATCTCTGTACTCTCTGTCTACCCCGCATGAGATCTAGCGTGATGATATAGATAGCTAGAATTTACTATCAAATACCGAACGACTTATTCCAGCGGATAAGAGTTAAAGGCGTTCGGCCCACTGGCGGGCTCGACCGCCTTTCGGGACAAATCTTAGTGCGACCCACAAATATTTGTTCGGTCCTGGTATCTATGCGAATTTCATGTTTTAACAACACAGGAATAAGTCTTAGTGTGGGGCTAAATTGTGATTAGAAGAAAAAAGATTTCTCTGTGACTTTGACGGATCATAGGTTTTATCTATGAACAGTCTTGCTTCAAGCTACATCCGTGTCACAATTAAAATGTTACCATATCCGTATAATCAAATTTGCAAGCAACCTTGACGTTCATTGTCCGGTGTCAGTGACGCGTACACCGGATGCACGCTCCCGGATGTCACCCCCTCACGCCCTCACACTCTCACCCCGTGGGAGTGAGGGGGTGACATCCTCTACGTCTCCAGACTCCCCAAGACATTTGCTCTTATCTACCTCTTCGTATCACGAAGCCGTGACAACACGGATGCTCATATGGCTCGTTTTCGTAATGATTTTTCAGATCTGATACATTGATCTGTGTAAGCAAATTTCGACTTTATGTAATAAAGAAATGGAAACTGTACCTTTTGCCTACCCTACCAGGGCTCTATATGATACGACGATATAAAGAGATAGCGGATAAATTCCTATCTCTACTTCTATCCTACTAATAAAATGAATGTGAAAGTTTGTTTGTTTGATTTTGGATTTGCATGAAATTTGGCACACAGATAGTTACACAACACAAAAGATGCTTTTTATCTCCGATAAATGTAAGATTTCTCTCTAAAGACAACGCAAACGAAAACGCGGACAGAAACTAGTGCTAAATAAAATCCTATCTCACACAGCAGGTATACTTTTAAAAAAAATATAATCTGGTGGCGTAATTACCACACAATCTTTAGCAGTATTATTATAATCTTTCTCTGCCATGAGAATTTGCGCTGACAAGAAATTTATTATATATATCTTACGAATAAAAATCAGCATAGTTTTTATAAATGTAAACCATTATCCTCACCACCACTTTAGATTTTCATTCCTGTGGCGAGGAGGGCAAGTAACTTTACGGTTACTCTTTTAAAATAAAAAAACAACGTTTTTCATCTACATTTTCTTTATAAAACCTAGCCCAACACTACGATTTATTTCTGTGTAGTGAGCGCGTTTTCAAACATGAATATTCACATAAACAAATACCCTGGCCGAAACAAAGTACCGTGCGGGCATCGAACCTGCGACTATTCGACCGTCAAACGATTTTGTTGCGGGCATGGGAGAACAATGCAGGTTGGTTGCAACGAGGGTCTAATAAAAATTCAGAAAATTACTCAGTACGATAAAGTAACATTATGAGAACACTAAAGGGGTGAGAATTGCCTCTGGTTGTAACCCCCCGTGTTCTCTATGTACTGAAGTATAGTTCAGGCTAGTAAAATAGCACCACTTTACACTTATATACCCTAAAACATTCTGCTGTTTATAAACCAAATTTGTTTATTCATGCAAACCATTATAGTAATTATGAATCGTCAGAAAGGTAACAAATTCGACCACCAATTCGGAATGTCATTCCTGTGGAAAGAATAAGCTCAACCGTTACTGTTTTGAAATAGTATTTTTACATTTTATCTTACATACATTTTTCTGTGGGGTATAGGAAAACAATGTAGGTAAGACTATTTTGTTTTGAGGTATGTGAGAACAATGTAGGAAACATAGATACTGGTGCTACAATAACAGAAAATAAAACATTTTGTCGTACTGTGAAATAGCGTTATTAAAAATTTTAATTATAATTCTTGTTTTCAATAACAACTCCTCAAAACTATACCCAGAGTATCAGAATATTCTAATACCGATATACATTTACACATACTCTATTCTATCGTGTTAGATTCTTTGAGCGAAGTGAGCAGAGTAAAATTTTATGTCTCCCGACGTCTTTCACCTCGTGTAACAGACGAGATCCAACAATTCGATCATGGTACGAAGGCTTAGTATTTCTATTATTCCCCTTTCGCATTGTATATCTGCGCACTGCCACTGGAATATGGTGCATATTATTATAATAATTATAATTATGTAGGTTATTAATTTCAATTTGTAGTCGGTTAGTAATTTTTATTACCTTATTTATATGGTAAAATAATGAAATAAACAATAATCTAAATAAACACCGTCACGCGTATATTCTCAAAACGAACGTGGCAGAGGTGTACTGTGTACACCCACTTTCCGCCGACGATGTTGGGTCCCATGTTATAGAAGGCGAGCCTATTGCCATGAACGGTGAGTCTAGACTCCGGACTGACGCTAAGAATTTTTCGATAGAAAACACATTTTTCCGATCTAGGATTTAAAAGATCATTGGCTATGACCAACGATGCGCTTTGCGCTCCAGTAGAACAATGATGATATTATAATAAGTATGATTGATTTTTATATCATCATTGTTCATCTTTGATAAACCACCTATCTACTGACTTGTTGGTGAGTACGAGGTTCGGGTTCAAATCCTAGATCGGACATTGTAATCAGGTTAATTAATTGGAGTTCTCCCATTGAACAATTCTTATTTATACATTAGTATGTCCTAAGATATAAAATTATTATGATTCTGCTTCAGCCAACTTTCCTATGATTTGTTTTACTTTGACAATTTCTCCAAAAAGTATTTTCACGTCATCAAAGTAGGACGAAAAAGACGAGGAAAATCACCCACATATTTTCAACCCCTCCACACGAGCGCCCATTCTTTTACCCTTACCTTAAATAACCCTTGTCCTTTAGTTTGAACAAACATCCCTGTCGTTTGAACCGTGTTAATAACATTAGGGGAGACTAGGCTTATTTTATACACGCCTTATATTTTACAAAGGAATTGAATTGCCACTTAAATCCACATGGAATGGAAACGCAAAGGGGTGGAGTTAAATAGGTAAATAAGTAACAGGCGTTGTCTTCGCGCAAACAATTTTCTGTTAAGTTTCTGCCTTTAGGGGACTATTTGGATATAATTTTCTTTTTCTTGATTAATCCGGTGTTACTAGGATTTGCTTTGGTGTGAATGTAACTGTAATAAATAAATAAAACAAAAAACGTAGTCCCACACTATGAATTATTGTCATGGGTGCGTGTACACATATGAAATTCACATACAAACGCAAACATCGAAACAAAGGACATTGTTCTGCGCCCATACATGATTTGCCCCAGAACCAACAGCAATGAAAAAATACTTGTATTTATATATACTTGTAAAAGAACTTGATTTGTCCAACCTAGGGTTTGAACCCAGGACCTCATGATCACCGAGCGATGCAATTTGCCACTAGACCAACGAAACAGTCTCAGTTTCAGTAGATTTCTATATATCTATATCATCACACCAGATCCCTTGCGGGGTAGGCAGAGAATACAGAGTTTCAATAGTTTCTTTCCTTACATACTTCTCTGGCTTTTTCCACTCTCATAGTTCGTCTCATACACGCTCGCCTGTTACGAAGACTCTTGACTTGTCCTTCAGATAAGACTTGGTCTATTTAGTCATGGTAAGATAGTCTAGGTCTTCCCCGGTTCCTACATTCTTCCACTTTTGCATTGTATATCTGTTTTGTCATTCTTTCTTCTGACATTCTTTCTATATTCCCGAATCAACAGAGCATATTCCTTTTTCATCTTTACACCGATACTATCTTTCATACCTACTCGCTGTCTTACTACGCTGTTGCGAATACGGTCGATCAGCTTCACTCCGCACATCTTCCACAGAGCTCGAATTTTCACTGCATTTATCTTACTTTCATTCATTCAGTAGATTTGTTTTTAGTTTTTTTCCTTTTTTATAGTTTATAGTGGTATGAAAGAAATTGGAAGCAATTAATTTCCTTGCACTTTCCGTGGCGTTCATACGTTTGAGTTGTAAAATACAGTAATAACTATGTTATGTTCTCGTACTTAAGTTTCTCGTTCAAGCTTCAATGGCCTGAAAATAAAAGGAAAATAAAATGTAGTTGTTCAACAATAACACTTTAAGTTGGTTTTAAAATGAAACACTTATTAAAACATAAAATAAATAAATAATAATAAGTTTTGATTGAATATCTATATAATAATATAATAATGGTGCAGGAAAACAGCGTGAGAAAACCTGCATGCCTAAGAGTTTCTCGAAGATGTGTGAAGTTCGCCGACCCGCACTGGGCCAGCGTGGTGACTATGGCCCAAACCCTCTCCCAAAACCAGTTTGAGAGGAGGCCCGTGCGCAACGGTGGGACAGTTTCTATAAATATAAAGATTATGTTTTTAGAACTAAGATTATTACTTTGGGCACTCTGTTTAAAGATTTTTTTTAAACGTAGCAAATACTAGGAATTACTCGGTGCCTTTGGTACGTTTACAAACTTGAAATTTGCCTACACAAACACCCAAACTAAAACAAATGTTTGTGGGGCACACAAAGATTTGTCTATTGCTGGGATCGAATCCGCGACTACAATCCACAGCTCTTAACTACTAAACCAAACCGTCGTCATCCGGCGTCTGTGCTTTATCAGCCGTTCCATATAGCTTTGCTTTTTTCAGAACTTTTAATCCTTCATTTCAACAAATAAAATGCGTTCTTTTTTAAACGTAGCCCCACACTAGGATTTATTCCTGTATCGTGGGTGCGTTTACAAAGATGAAATCTCATATAAACAAATACCCAGACCGGAACAAATAACTGCGGATCACACAAAGAATTATCCCGTGCGGGAATCGAACCTGCGTCTATTAGACACAGTAGGCGGAGGGGCTTTAGCCTACGTAATTAATGCTTAATTTTAGCCCTGTTAAGGAACCGTTGGTCCCACCCAACCGGAAAGGTCCCACCGTTGGGTATTGAGAGGGTTTAGGGCATAGTAAAAGTTACTACTTAGATATGTTTATAGATACGGGTGCCTCGTTGGTTTAGTGGCAAAGCGCATCGCTTCGTGATCATGAGGTCCTGGGTTCAAATCCCAGGTCGGAAATGTAGTTTTTCTGACGAAAAAATCCCAGTATGAGTCCGGAGTCTGGAATTGTGCCCGGTATATGGCAATAGGCGCGCCCCCTATTACATGGGACCAAACATCGGTGAAAAGTGAGTGTAATCAGTACATCTCTGCCGCCCGCTTGGAGAATATAGGCGGGACGGTGTCATATATAGATACGGGTGTAAGTCTAAGCTGCTGAATTTGGTTTAATTATACGTCACTTTAATACTCCGCAGGTGTATATAAATATAGTCATTTTAACACGTTTTAGCATAGCGTCTGTATATGCAAGTCAAAAGTTTGGATTATTAACGAATTTAGTGATAGATTTTTCTATATCACTATGAAATAAGGCTTTAATATCGAAGAACCCTTACTAATAAACCTAATGGCTCTATTAGGGCGATAGGGCTGCAATCTGTTCCTAATTACTTAATGGGCAACACTCATCGAACTGTGTGGGTTAGATGCTATCATCATAATTTAAATCTGATATCCTTCATGGTCGTTATCCTTAAAAGTATTATATGTGAAAAAGTCTGTATATTAATCGCGGGAATTCAACTTCTAGGTCGGAGACAGTGTTATTGTAGTTTTCAATCTAAACATTGTTAGTAGCATTTCAGTGTCAATAATTGCGACAACTCCTTTAACAATAAAAAACACCATCACGCCTACATTCCAAGCGGGAGTGGCAGAGGTGTACTGAGTACACCCACGTTTCACCGACGATATTAGGTCTAGGGACGCGAGCCTATTGCCATATACCGGGCACAATTCCAGACTCCGGACTCATACAGCAAGTTTTTCGTTAGAAAAACTACATTTGTCCGACCTAGGATTGGAACCCAGGACCTCGTGATCACAAAGCGATGCGCTTTGCCACTAGACCAACGAGGCAGTCCTTTAATTATATTATAGTAATCTTACTTTACCGCAAGGAAAATATATGAATATAAGAAATTTATAGTTCATATATATCATCACGCCAAATCCCTTGCGGGGTAGGCAGAGAGTACAGAGTTCCAACAGGTTCTTTCCTTACATACCCCTCTGGCTTTCTCCACTCTCATAGTTCATCTCATACACGCTCGCTGATTACGGGACTCTTGATTTATCCTTCCGATAAGACACGGTCTATTTGCTCATGGTACGATAGTCTAGGTCTTTCCTATCTAACCTACATCCTTCCACTTTCGCATAGACCTTGATAATTTTAAAAATGTCATAATTAGTCTATTTTTTTTCAGGAAGTGGTCTGGTCACGGACGTCGACGTCCGGCTGACGGCGCCGAGTTGGGTGGCTCGAGGGGGCTCAGCTACACTCCGATGCTTGCATCAGGTGCCTCCGCAACTACTGTACAAGGTGGAGTTCTTGAGGACAGGCACCAAGCTCCTGCAGTACGTGAGGGAGAGGCTCCCGCCGTTCACGAGCTATACATTCGCCGGTGGGAGGGTTAATGTAAGTGTTTTAGCAAATTTTCTATAAGACCGATCTCAATTATTACGTCAGATCCCCTGTGGAATGAAATAGGGTAAAATCCAACAAGGTATTATATTTAATAAGTAAAACCAAGGATCATTACTTTCCTGATCGTAATTGTTGGCAGAATCAGGGGTTCGGGCGTGAAAGTAAACTCTCAGCAGATAACTCGATGATAAATGCAGGCACGATGAATAATACTTTTTAACTTGTCATTCAACCCACTCACGATAGTTAACACAGTTTTTAAGCTTAAGGTTAACTTTTCCAGTAACGGAGAGACTCACGAATACTGAGTGCATCCAGTTTTCAGTGACCTCCATCCACCTAGGCTCTGTATACGTCATTTTGACGTTTGTGTGTCGTTTAAAAACTGTACTCATGACCCGGATGCGAAACAGATTATAAAAGTTTAAAAGGACAGTATATTGTGCCGATTTTAGCTGAAAGTTGAAACAACATGCAACATTTTCCTTTACAGAGCGCATTTAATCTATCTATCTATCTATCTATAACCTCACGCCAGATCCCTTGCGGGGTAGGCAGAGAGTACAGAGTTCCAACAGGTTCTTTCCTTACATACCTCTCTGGCTTCCTCGACTCTCATAGTTCGTCTCATACACGCTCGCCGGTTACGGAGACTCTTGACTTTTCCATCAGATAAGACTCGGTTTATTTGGTCGTGGTAAGATAGTCTAGGTCTTCCCCGGTACCTGCATCCTTCCACTTTCACATTGTATATCTGTTTTGTCATTCTTTCCTCTGGCATTCTTTCTATATGCCCGAACCAACGGAGCATGCCCTTTCTCATCTTTACACCGATACTATCTTTCATACCTACTCGCTGTCTTACTATGCTGTTGTAGTTTTTCTATTTAACTAGTATGAAATTGCTCGGCTAGTAACCACACCTTTTGCTCGACAGAAACGACTGAATGGACCGATTGTGTGTGCCTTTTTACTACCTACTAGCGCTGTATCAGCGATAAATATTATTGGCACATTTTTTTTAATAATAATTAAAAAAGTGCGTAAAAAAACATGAAATTTACAAAAACAAACATCCAGAACAAAAAAGAATATTTGTGGATCACTCAAAGAAATATCCCGTGCGGGAATCGAACCCGTGACTATTCAATCCAGTGGGCAGAGCGACTCAAGCTCTTAACTACTGGATTAAGCCGTCCGTCAATTATTTACGCCGTATTAAAACTATTATATGGATATAGCATTTAAGAAAACTCGTTTCAGTAAAATTACCGGTCTGCGAACCAATAGACTATTTCTGGGCAAGAATAACAACTGGCGTACTCCTCTATCCTAGTATTTATAGGGTACGTTCCCATAGTCCTTTTATCATTATAAGTGCCTAAATATGACTTCATTGTATTATAAAGAAAACATGCAGGATTTGAAAAGGCATTGGAAATGCCATCCTTGTAGCCAAGTTACGCGACGCAGGGATGATAATACGCCAGTACGCAAACAATTTTCGGTGCTGCCCACTGACAATTCCTGTGATGTCATAGATAATGAGCCGGCTATATTTGTGAATAACCAACAATCACAAACATCAACAAAAAAAATTAACTCCCATCAGTCTAGTATGATTCCAACAGTATCCTCCAACACCATCACGTATGACCAGTTTAGCTTGTCACTGGACTCAAAACTCTCCAGCATACGGTCAGCAATAAAAGAGGACATAAATTCGGCGATTAACAAATTAAAAGCCGAGTTTACCGAAACCACAGACTACTTGGCTGAAATTCAGACTGATTTTAAAAACGACTTAATTATAGCTAACAAAAAAATTATGAAACTTGAAACCGAAAAGGCGGTACTGGAAAATAACATTGGCTTATTACATAACCGTGTTGCTACACTTGAAAAAATCTCTAGAAGCTGTAATATTGAAATACAATCTGTACCCGAGAAGAATAGCGAAAATTTACTCGCCATCATGCACAAACTAATTAAGGAATTAAATGTACCATTAAGTGAGTTTGACATACGGTCCATAAGGAGAATAGCTAAAATGAATAAGGGTTCCGAGCGACCTCGAGGAATCCTTGTTAGTCTACCATCCGAACGTATCCGAGATAACCTTATATCTGCCTTCAAACGTTACAACAAGGAAAATAGGACAAACCAACTTAGCTCTACACACTTAGGCATAACTGGTGACAGGCGCTTCATTTATGTATCAGAACACCTGCCCTCGGAAATTAAGCAATTACATGCCTTAGCCAGAAGCACTGCAAAAGAATTATCGTGTAAGTACGTCTGGGTAAAATATGGTCGTGTGTACATGCGGAAGGACGATAACTCATCAGCTATTATTGTCAAGAATACAAGCATTTTAGATAATCTTAAGTGATCTATTATTGCTGCTAATTTTGTTCCTTTCTATGCCTTTGTACTTGTATTTATGGATGTTTATTACCAAAATGTTAATAGGATAAGGACTAAGATCAGTGATATATACTTAAATTCATTGAATTGTAACTTCGATGTAATCTTAAATTCTAGTATTTTTAATTCAGAACAGTTTGACTCAAGATTTAACGTTTTTCGGAGAGATCGTCATACAACATGTATTACCAAACGCGAAGGTGGTGGTGTGCTGTTGGCTATTAGTGACACTTACAATGTAATAACGCAAGCAAACTGGGAGTGCGAAATGGAGGATCTCTGGGTCACTATCTTGCCAAGCAGTAACTCACAACCTAAAATTCATGTCTGCCTGTGTTACTTACCGCCCGATCTCCCGCATAGGAAATTACAAACTTTCTATAACAACGTTCATAATAATATATCACGTTCTGAAAGCGACGACACATTCTTGATCATTGGTGATTTCAATACTCCCCATATCTCGTGGCACAAAAAACCTAATACCAATATCTTGTTACCTGGTGTATCTTTGGATACAAAGGCCCGTATTCTTGTGGATTGTGTAAACCTTTGTAACCTCCATCAATATAACTGTATTTACAATTCCAAGAATCGTCTATTGGACCTTGTTTTTTCGACCTCTGATCAATTAAACGTAACAACTACTGAACCTATGTCTCGTGTTGACTCGCATCATCCCGCTCTAAATATTGAACTTAAGCAGATAGTAACTGATAAAAATCTGAAGTCTGCGAGCAAAACGCGATACAACTTTTATAAATGCGATTATGATAATCTTAAACTTGATCTTAGTAATGTTGATTGGCCTGCCATATTATCCACCTCCCCAGATATAGATAATGTTGTGGATACTTTCTACAATATAATTATTAATCTTATTGCCTAACATACTCCACGCACAAGAAATAACGTTAATAAATACCCCCCTTGGTATACAAACGCCTTAATAAAATGTTTAAAGGAGAAAAATAAGTATCATAGCCGTTTCAAAAAATACGGCAACCCAAGAGATTATGATACCTTCGCATTGTTACGATCTAGATGCAAAATACTTACTAAGGAAACAAATTCATCTTATATACTCTCAACCGAGGAAAATCTCTCATGTAATATTAAAGCCTTCTGGAACTTCGTACATAATAGAAAAGGTAGTTCTGGTATGCCACAAACCATGACCCTTGATTCCGAGACCTCTAGCGATACAAAAGGTATATGTGAAATTTTCTCTAAATATTTTAGTTCTGCATTTGAGGATGCGCCTGCTACGGTCACTGATAATCAGCATTTTGATTGGGATCCTTTAAACATTTACACTCTTTCTATCATTAAGCTTAGTAGTAGTCAAGTATTAAATAAATTAAAAAGATTAGATCATCGTAAGGGAGCTGGTCATGATGAAATTCCAGCTCTGTTTTTAGTAAGATGCGCTGAGGAATTATGTTATCCCTTAACTATTATATTTAATAAATCTCTTGAATTAGGTACCTTTCCAAAGGTCTGGAAAATTGCTTATGTTGTTCCCATTCACAAATTGGGCAGCAAGGGTAATTGTGAAAATTATCGTCCAATTAGCAATCTATCATGTATCGCCAAGGTTTTCGAGTCCGTTCTCTATGATTACTTCTATCATCAAATAACACCATTTATATCCCCTAAACAACACGGTTTCTTAAAAAACAGATCAACGGTCACTAACCTACTAGAATACAAAAATTACTTGTGTGAAGTTTTTGCTAAAGGAGGTCAAGTCGATGCAATTTACACAGATTTTAAAAAGGCGTTCGATAAAGTTAATCATACATTACTGTGTAGAAAGCTCGCTAGCTTTGGTATCCATGGGACTTTACTTCGATGGGTGCAATCTTATTTATGTAACAGGAGTCAGTTAATAGCTTTGAAGGGCTTTAGATCATCACTTGTTTTAGTAAAATCTGGAGTTCCACAGGGGTCACATCTTGGTCCTCTATTCTTCATTGTTTTTATCAATAACTTATCTAGCTCCTGCCTTTTATACGCCGATGATCTAAAATTGTTTAGTGCAATAAACATCCTTTCCGATTGCGTTAGCTTACAACGCGACATCAATATGATTTGTGAATGGTGCCAACATAATCGTGTGTATGTACCTTAATGTGAATAAATGTTTTGTTATAACCTTCACAAACAAACGATATTATACTTCATATCGCTATCAATTAGGAGGAAAAATATTAGGTAGAAGCTATATTGCAAAAGATCTCGGTATATTGTTTGACCAAAAACTTACCTTTCGCGATCACTACGCGTACCTCACAAACAAGGCTTTTCAGCTTCTTGGATTTATTACCAGATGCACCAAAGGCTTTAAGAAACCGCATAGCTTTCTCACTATATATTACAGCTTAATAAGGAGTATCCTAGAATACGCAAGTGCTATTTGGTCGCCGTGTTATACTGTTCACTCAGAGAACATAGAAAGCGTCCAAAGAAAATGTCTCAGAATACTTAGCTACAGATGCGGTTTTGGTCGATCGCTCGCGAGTTATCGTGAAAGGTTGGTTAAGTTTAAAGTGTCCCCCCTGTATGTTCGCCGAAAAGAGCACGATTTAATATTCTTACACAAATTGTTACACGGCTCATTAGATTCACCTTACCTACTAAGTTTACTAAATTTCAATACTAAACGTAATTACCGTATCCCCGATAAAACATTTCATCTCCATGTATGCAAAAATAATACCTCTTTCTATAATCCAGTTACAAGAATGTGTCGCCTTTACAACGAGTTATCCATGAGATCTAACCACTTCGATGTCTTTAACAGCAGACGAACTTCTTTTAAAAATACTGCCAGACAGATCCTTCATCGGGCCTACATCACTTCGTAGTACAACATTTTATGAGTTTCTTTTAACATTACTATACTCTACTTATTTGCTTTCTAGCTCTTATTGTGTCACAAAATTAACCTACTTACCTTAATGTGTTAACATATTTTGGATCGCAGTCTAGTTTATATTCCTTTGCACTATCTTACTGACTTTAGTCTTCGATTGTAATCTGTTTTGTTGACCAAATAAAATAAATAAATAAATAAAGTTCTGCTCGAAGAGCATCGAAGAGACCTTTATGATAGGAGACTGCCTCGTAGCTAATATTTTTTATACGTAGCCCCACACTATGATTTATTCTTCTTTTACAATCATCAAACGTCACATATACAACATCCAGACCGAAAAAAATAATTATGTGTCACACAAAGATTTGTTCCGTGTGGGAATCGAACCAGTGACCATTCCACCACCAAGGGAGGAGCGGCTTAAACTAGCCACTGGGCCAAATCGTCTGTCATATAATAAATCAAATCAAATATTGCGTGTGGCGATCACGAAATCTTGGATGAGAGTCCTTGGTCTCACAAAATGTAATTTTTCGATGATAAAGTTTCCAGTATCAGTCTGAAGTTTAGCATTGTGCCCGGTATAAAGTCAATAGGCTCGCCCTCTATTACATTGAGACCTAATATCGTCGGCGAAAAATGGGCATTCATAGCACACCTCTGCCTACACCGCTTGGTAAATAGCAGGGCGTAATGGTGTATAATTTTCTCAACTTGGTAATGTTATGTATTTGCCCGGATTAAGTAAGCTGCACTGAATGTTTGGTCAAATAGCCGACGGAGCGCGGCGGGAGCGCATCGTAAGCGCTCGGTTGGCGGTCGGCGGCGCGGCGCGTCACACTGCGAGACTGACGTCGCGCTGGCCAGGCAGCCGCCCTACACTAGCGACTCGCTCTCACGCGTATTAACTTTTCGCTGCCCCCCGTGCTTCATTTGTAATCGGGTCGAACGTGACGGCGGCGGGTCGTGACGTATGCGATCGCGCCGAGCGTGACTGCGCTGTGTGGCGTCGCCTGCACATTTCAGTACATTACAACTTCCCAAGCCGCGCTCTCGTCGCGCTGCGTCAGCTATGTGGCGAAACCTTTAATGTTTTACATTAAGTGCATTAGGACGTCTCTCAAGCAGACTCTTATGAAATGTAATATTAATCTTTCAGTGTCCCGAAAATATATTTTAAATACGATCATTAGCTCTGTTTTTCGAACTGGGCTACTCTACGCTTTTCATAACGGTCTTAATCAACTTAACCTTCAGTTTTACAGAATATCTATTCCGCATACATAATCAACGTATTCAGGATCTAAATAAATTAATCCATTACAAAGATACCCCACTACATTTAGATCCAGTTCAAATACTTGTAGAGATTTCATCAGAGTTTTACTCACACACTGATATCGCTGCTTGTACAGGCCCTTGATTAGGAACGTAATCTAAATGACAATAGGGACTAGTTATAAACTTAATTTGTTCGTGAATGCTTTTTTATTTGTTCAATTAAAGGATCTGAATATATTCTTTTGCATTCCTTTGAGCGTTCTTGGGAAAGAAGAATAGTGTTAAGATTGTTCGACGTTTTATTGCTTATAAATAATACCTATCTTACCATGACTAAATATACGGTAGCTTATCTGAAGGGCAAGTTAAGAGTCTCTGTAACCGGCGAGCGTGTATATAACGAACTACGAGAGTAAAGGAAGCTACGGAGGTCTGTAAGGAAAGAACCTGTTGGAACTTCTGTCTACCCCGCGAGGGATCTGCTGTGGTGATAGATACATAATATTGGCTCCTGGCTTATTAGGTGTTTTGATAAATTTATTCTTGGATTCAAATTGGCCATGTTAAAATTGTTGTTTCGATGGCCTAGGGGTTGATAGTGACGAGATTCTGGGTACGAACCTTAAGATGAGCAAAATGTTATTGAGAAGTTTCATTAGCGGCCTGAGACATTTTTTTCAGTGACTGTGTCTTATCATAAATTATATTATACAAGATATAACATAATCAACGCAAGACCTGAAAGTAGTTTGTTCTAAATCTTTAACTGAATAGATTCCAACAATTTTTAATGTATCTTAATTTTTTTTTTAAATTGCAAATAATTCTGATTCTCCTTCAGTGCGCTACAACAAACTAAACTTATTCTTGATTCAAAGCAATACGGAGATTTCGAATGCATTTCTAAAACGTATTTCTCAATACGCACACAAAGACACACAAGTTTAATTGTTTATTTGCGTATTATATAAAAAAAGGGTGAATAACTTTATTTTTGGAAATTTAGTTTTCGTGCTAAAATTGAAAAACAATTATATAATGGGGGTGCTGAGGTCTTGCATTATTAACATTACACCTTGTATATAATAGTGAAAATAAAACGAAAATTTTGATCTCTGCGATTTCGAATCAAACCCCCCATCCGCCATCCTAATGAAACTGATCAATTTTTCTCTGTATTTGGAATTTCAGTATTATAAGCTAATGTAACATATTGTATTAAAGTAATTACAAACAATAATTCTATAAGTATGTTAAGCCAAACGGATTTGGATGAATATTGGCACACAGATAATTTATGACCTGGATTAACATATATGATACTTTTTATCCCAGAAAAAGGTAAGGTTCCTATATAAAGTCTACGCGGACGAAGTCACGGGCAGATACTAGCAATTTCATAAGTATGCTACTTTTCACCAACAAGTTAACACAGGTCATACTGATCTTGCAAGATTCTTCTCGGTTGTTTCCTCATGACCAAGGGTCGTGTCAAAATCAGGAGGATGCCATCTCACAGGTGTGTAGAAAGCTTCTCCATTCTTCTCTATTTTGGGCATGTCGTGGGTGTTGAAAGACATTCCTGTCAGATACCGGTCGGACCACCGTATCGGTGAACGGCCTTGAGGCCTTGTTCCTAGTTACATTATTTCGAAATAGACCAATTAGACCGAGTATTATCTGAAGAAGTCAAGAGTCTCCGTGACCGGCGAGCGTGTATGAGACGAACTATGAGAGTGGACGAAGTCAGAGAGGTATGTAAGGAAAGAACCTATTGGAACTCTGTACTCTCTGCCTACCCCGCAAGGTATCTGGCGTGATGATATAGATAGATAGATATTATTATATACTCTTACATTAATATCTTGCAATATATTCTAACTTAAAAAAATACTGGCATACAAAATATACGATGAAGATTAAACCATCCTTTCCACTTCTGTACGGAGAAATCACCAGCTCAAGATATATTTTCGCCTTGATCTAATATTTTTTCTTGAAATACTTAATCAGGAAGATAATATCATAAACCTTCGTCGTGTTAGCGTTACTGGGATTATTTATCGAGGTCGCTATTCAGGGAGTCGTACACAGGGTGACTGATCAAACGGAGGTCATAAAACGTCGCTCGGATATTTTATTTTTTGTATTATACGTAGCCCCACACTAGAATTTATTCCTGTGTCGTGAGTGCTTTTCCAAACATAAAAATTCACATACACAAATACCCAGACCTAAACAAATAATTGTAGATCACACAAAGATTTGTCCCGTGCGGATATCTAAACCGCGACTAGCGACTATTAGCCACAATGGGCGGAGCGACTCAAGCTCTTAACCACTGCACTAAATCGTCCGTCCATTGGAAAAAAATAAATAATTCAACGCATATCATGTGATTCTAAATATTATGAAAGTTTAAAGTTTAATTTTACTTTCTATATATACATTTTTTGTTAATTGGAACCACTATTCTATCTCACAGTTATTTCTAAGGGTATGCAAAAGATTGCTTGTTAGTAATATATTTCAGTAGCAATTAATCGAATGTTTGCCTTGTGATCAAGAAGTCCATAGTTCAACAAAGCCACTTTTCAACTACACACCGATATACGAAATCAAGACTAGATGACGACTTGTAGGATTTGGTTTAGGCTCTTCTCGGTTAACTGTATCGAATAGTCGCAGGTTCAATACACACATGAAATAAATATTTGTATCGTTCTGGGTGTTTGTGTATGTGAATATGATATTTGTAAACGCATGTAGGCCATACAAATTATTCCTAGTATCGGCAAAGTTATAAGCATAAGTCTCGGTTGACACCTCTAGTTTCATTTTATTTTAAAGGTCTATCATTTGCTATCAGCCATTGATCTAACGACACCTAAAGTTATTGACAGACCTGAAATAATATGACCGAAGGATGATGTCACATTCATCCACTGTCGCTTTGGGCCTAAAAATATCTTTGTGAAACTTAAGTTCTACTAAGTACATTTAAGTAGACGTACCACTCACCGTCTACCTGAGAAAGTGTATTTACGCATAGTAAGTAACTGCATATTGAAAGTTCCCAAATGAATAGGCAGAAATCAAACACTTTTATTATTACATGACGTAAGAAGTATGAAGATATTCGGTATTATAAGATGTAATTGTCCAACTTAACCTTTACTAAATACCATTTCTTTTTTGTCGCAGATGTCTTTATCAACAGAGAACACCATAACGATAGAGAACCTGGACCCTTCGGCTTCAGGGCTGTACTGGTGCGAAGTGTCCTTGGACACACCCATCTACACCGCAGCCTCGCGCCCACACCAATTAACTGTTGTTTGTAAGTAAAACACAACTAATTTTATGCACTTCCGCCATATATCTTCGCGAAATAATTAATACGGTTCAGATGTTTGGATTTTTAGATATTGAAGTATTTGTTACCTAGTTATGTTTAAACAGCCGATAAGATTTAGAGGAAATTTGACTAAAGTAAAAGTCAATGCCTTAAAAAACATAAAGGTTTAATTATTTATTTATTTATTTGATTCTTTGTACACATACACAAATTGTTACAAATTGTTACAAGGTAAATTAACGTACAAGGCGAGCTTAACTCAGTCGAGTTTTCCACCAGCAAACCTTTGAGTGAAAGAGAAACAAATGGTCAAAATGAGGATAGGAATAAGTGTACAACACAAAAGCAAGGAAATAAAAGATATTTATATATAGAAAAGGTATAAACTACATATATATATCTACAAATATACTACATGCTATACATTACCATAAAATAGACTACATGAATACATACATACATACAAATATCTTACATAGATAGGAAATGTTCTCCAATTCTTTTCTTGAACATCTGTAAAGTAGGGCTATCACGTAAAGAGTGTGGGAGGGAATTCTATAGGCGCACAGCACGCACAGTAAATGAACTATCATATTGACTTGAGCTATGACGAGGTGCACTAAGAAGAAGAGAAAAGACAGAGCGACAAGGTTTTCCCCTGGGGACTAAATACTCAAAGCGTTCACGAAGATATACTGGGGAATTAGGATAATGAAGAACAGAGTAAAGCAAACAGAGAATATGACTATCCCGACGCAGCCGTATAGGCAGCCACTTCAACTGCCTTCGGAATTCTGTCACATGGTCAAATTTCCGAAGGCCAAAAATGAAGCGAATGCACAGATTCTGCAGACGTTCCAGTTTATTAAGGAGTTCCTCAGTTGCGTCAAGAAAGCTTACATCAGCATAATCGAGAAGAGGTAAAAGAAGAGATTGGGCAAGAGTTATTTTGGTTTGAAGCGGCAGGAACTTCTGGAGCCGTTTGAGAGACTGAAATGAGTAATAAACCTTCTTGCTTACTTCCGCAACGTGAACATTCCAGGACAGATTACAGTCAATGTAGACGCCCAAGTTTTTTGCACTATCTGAAAAAGGTATCGGTATAGCATCGTACACAATTTGTGGAAGAGACTGGTGGTCTAAAAGTTTGGTAAAATATCTGCCACCAATAATGAGAGCTTGTGATTTAGCCGGATTTACCAGTAGGCCAAAGCTTTTTGCCCAGTTATTGATGTTCTGGATTATTGATGGCATTATTGATGGCAACAATAGCAGCATTAAAATCATCAACTTTAAAATGATGATAAAGTTGCAAGTCGTCTGCATAGAGATGATAGTGTGAAGATATAACTTTAGGAATTGCGTTAATAAAAACTGAAAAAAGCAAAGGAGAGAGTACGCCACCTTGCGGGACTCCCGCAGCCAGATTGCACCACTGAGAGGAAGCCTCATTGGATCGAACCGACTGCGAGCGACCGCGAAGATATGAGTTAAACCAAGCAGTTACAGAAGAAGAAACATTTAGGGAGGTCAGAATTCCTAAGAGAATGTCAAAATCAACTGAATTAAAGGCACTGCTAAAGTCTAGTAGAACCAATATAGTAAGGAGCTTATTCTCCATGGCCAAACGTATGTCGTCAGTTATTTTAACGAGTGCCGTTACAGTGCTATGGCCAGGGCGAAATCCTGATTATTAGGGACTTAGCAGGTCATTAATATAGAGAGATAGTGAGACAGTTGATTCTGAACAACACTCTCAAGGACCTTTGACAGAATCGGGAGTATGGAAATGGGACGGAATTGGGAAACTGAAGATGGATTAGATACTTTGGGTAGCGGTATGACATGGGCCTTCTTCCAGGCTGAGGGAAAAGTGCAAGAATGCAGAGAATAGTTGATGATGTGGTGTATGACAGGAATAAGATCATCTAGGATGGGACGAAGCATTTGGATTTCAAGACCATCATTACCTACCGCTTTCGTAGAAATCGAAAGGATTAATTTCTTAACTTCCCCCTCTGTAACCTGCTGAAAAGAGAACGAAGTACATCTAGGCAACGGTAGAATAGATAAACTGTTGAGAGTAGAAGATTTTGTGCTGTCATTCAGGGTGACTGGTGACTTGGAAAATTGAAAATTGATGGTATTAAGATCTATATTATTGGGTGTATCATCGCTAGACGTTTTCCCAATACCTAGAGATTTAAGAAATTGCCATACTTGTGCCGTATTGAAGTTATGGATTGAGTTATGAATATGGCGTCTCTTAGCATCTCTACACAGGCGATTGCAACGATTCTGCAGTTTTTTGTATAGAGACCAGGTCTCATCAGTAGGCTTTTTTTTATAGCGTCTCTTGACTTTGTCTCTTTTTGACATCTCTCTTTTAATGTAATCCGATAACCATGGTGCAGGTAGATGCTTTACTTTTACCCTTTTCAGAGGAGCGTGTTTGTCGTATACATCTAGGACAATCTTGTTAAAAGCGGATACTTTTTTGTCTATGTCACTGAAGCTATATATAGTAGACCAGTCAATACGACTCATGTCTTCCCTCAAACGTTCCATATTAATGTTCTTAAAGCTGCGAAGAAAAAGAAATTTGGATTTGCGTTTAGGTGCGCGAATTTTATAAGAAAGGAATATGAGATCATGATAGGAGAAAGCGGCGGCAAGTTGTCCATGCGCGGCTACTTTTTGGGGGTCGGAGACAAGAATTAAATCTAGAAGAGAGGGAGTGCAATGGGGTGCATGATGGGTGGCATTGAGCTGAAGGATATGCATGTTGACAGAAGAGACAAGAGATCGGAGTTTACGGCTGCGTACATTATCCTTGAGCAAACAAGTGTTAAAGTCTCCAAGAATAATTACATGGTCATATATAGGAGAAAAATATTCTAATTTAGTTTCAAATGAAGAGAAATAATCAATGTGACTGGAGGGACTATAATATACACCTAAAAGAAATTTTATATGATTAAAAGTGATTTCAATGAATAAGTGCTCAGCGAAATTAGAGTAATTATTCGGATACTGGTCGATGACTTTATAATCGATATCTCCACGAAGATAAATACCTACCCCCCCACACCCCTTGCCTGTTCTGTCATTGCGCACTAATTTATAGCCGGGCAAAGAGTATTGAGTGGAAGGAAGAACAGGTTTTAGAAAAGTTTCAGAGACGAGGACAGCGTGAATGAGATCAGAATCGAAAGAAGATAATAAATCAGAATAATGTGCAGGGAAGCTTTGAGCATTTATATGAACTGTATTAAAAAACTTTTCATAGCTACAGAAAGCAGACATAAGTTGGTCACGTAAATGAACAGAATCGTCACTGAACGCACTCGCATAACTCACATCAGATGTACAAGAAGAAGAACAGGATACAAAACTATCATCAAAATTATCACACATTAAAATATTATACGATACTTTTATATTTATATATGTAAAAGAATAATAATAATTTAAAAATATTTAAATAAAAACTATCTATACTATGTCCTCGATGCACTCGCCAGTTCACGTCAAAATGGACCAAAGGACTCGTATCCAGATTTATAATAAATTATGTTTCTGAACGAGCGCTTGAACGAGCGCTTGAACGGAATTTTGGCGGGAAGTCGAAGAGTGATGTTGTCAATTTGTTTTAATTTCCAACACTTGTGTTATTTCGACTAATAATGTGTAATGTTGGTGGAATATTAACCATTATGTGTTCTTATATGTGCATGAGTGTAGGATATTGTAACAAAGTGATAAAACGTGCCTTTTCGACTTCCCTCAAAACGGCCGTTGCAATTGGTATGTAAAGTATCCACCGCTTTACTATCCAGGGTGGGGTACTTCATTAATTTCATTATCATCGTTGTCATCAAATTCATTGGGGAGTCGAAATAATTTTAACAATCACGATTATATATCTCACTGGACACTGGCAAAATACACATATAATTAGTGTGAAGCCATAAATTCCACCACAGAAGAAGAAGAAGAATAAGAAGAGCGCTTGAACGTCACACATATCATTGACATTTGAGTAAAAACAAAAATAGTAGGTAAATTCAAGAGTTGAAAACAACGAATGCAAAGTGCCGTCAAAGAAAAAAATAAAAATGAAGTAAATAAAAGAAAACAACAATACTACGGCAAGTGTGGGTGGGTTACTTGGCTCTATTGCGTGGCCTTTTATCAACAGCTGGCTTGGTCTTGGAAGTAGAGGCCCCTTCTTGTTGAGTATCTTTTATGGAAGCCATTGGAAACTGCGCTGCAAGCTTTCGGAATTCGGCCGCAGACTCTATCTTCCGTCGTGACTTATCCGGCAGCAGGATGATAATTTTACCCTCGGAGGTCCAGCACTGCTTCAAACCAAAGTGTTTACGAGCGTCCAAGAAAGCATCATGTCTGGGTTTTGTAAGGAACTCCGAGAATATTAAGCCAGAACCCTTTAGCACAGTTTTATTGCGCCACACCTCTCTGCGCAAAGTTAGGCTCCGAAAGCGTAGTAGAAGTGGACGAGGCTTATTCGTATTGGCACCAAGGCGATGGCAAGCTTTAATATCTGCAGAGGTGACATCTCTCAGTTTCATTTTCTTTGTTAGTACAGCAATAGCTAGGGATGTTGGTTGTTCATCCTTCTGTTCGGAATGGCCATGAAGAAGTAAGACTTCCTTACGAGATGCCATTTCGTTTCTATCCAGACCCATGATTAAGAGCTCCATCTGTGATTTAAGTGCGCTCACAGTCTTCCAAATAAGGCACTTAAACTCTGCAAACTCCCGTGAGAGACTGGCGATGGTCTTGTGGGCTGTTTCATTGCTGCTGAAGTTCCGCAAGTCTTGTTCATATTGATCCATGCGCGAGGTAAATGTGGCTGATAGATCCTCCATGCAACTTGACAACTTTGCATATAAGTCCATCTTGTAGAGTGTGGTGAAAGTGTCGTAAATGTGAGTAATTAAGAGAAAACTGTAGTGAAACTAAGTGCACCGTAGGACAAATTTAAATTTTAGAATGTAAGTAACATTAAATGTACTGTACTATTATATTAAATAAAAAATAATTGCAAGACCTTTTAAAATTATGTTTTCACTATAGGCTACCCTCAATTTTTTGTTATACAAAATTGGTCGGATGTCATAGTGGCTGTGCATAAAAAAAAACCTAGGTTATTATTATTGCTATGATTTATGAATCAGTTTGATATTACTTGCAAGCCATTATTTTTTATTCGATTAAAATCCAATTAACACATTGTCTATTCTGGGTTAAAACAAATTATATGACTGAGCTGCCAAGACTACCTATAGTCTCACTTACTACAGTCATTTATAACTTATAAAGTCTCTTTAGACAGATTTTGCGCATGGGATATAAAAGATATAGTATAAATCTCTATCGTCTTACACGACGCAGATATGTGCTATATCTGCGTCGTGTAAGACGATAGACTAGTTCTAAAGAATACACCGCAGTCCAAACAACTCGGTTGCCAAAATCGGAATACGGACAATACTAATCATACGCACCACACGCGCACTGAATACAAAATGGTGGCATTAGAATGAATAAGTCATTTCAGGGGATGTTGGAGCTCCTTCACACGATTCCGTGACGTCAGCCGACATAACCGGCAGAGCTAACCCAATTGTTCCGGCGTAATATTCTGGGGGAACGGCTCAGAAAAATTGTGTTAAAACATGTTATGAAAAATTTATGCGTTATTTTCTTATTATCACGTGTTACTTCGCACCTGAGGAAGAGGGGCTAATTCAAAATGAAATGATAAAGGAGCTGTATTTATGAAAGAAAAAAACATTTTTTTTTTTTTTTTTTTGGTTATAATAAAATGGCTGACAATATACTGAGGTATATATTCCATAAGTTCTTTTTTTAATTTCTTTACAAATAGACACAAGTAAATGATAATTTTTAATAATATTTCATGACAATGGTTTTAAATAATTTGGTTTAGTTTTGATTGTATTTTGGACTATGTGTTAGAGCTACTTCTCATATTTTAATTCAAGAAGCATTATATTATAATATTTTGGGTTCCTCAATTTGTTGTATTTAATTTAAATTCTACCTATTAATAAAATTTAAATGCGAATTTCAGAGAGGAATTCCATTTCAACCTGCTTTCACGCTTTTCGAGTTATAACGACCGATGAAAAACAAATGAAACAAAATACTAAAATCGCTACCTTAATTTAAGTATTTATTGGCGTTTAATCATACAAGTTAGCTAATTGTACTGGGACCCTTGATGCCTTACAAAGCGTTAATTTTACAAGTTGCTTAAGCAGATCCCTTTCAGGATCCAGAACGGTAGCTAATAATTTTGTTATTTTAAACGTTAATGCAATAATTTAAATTGCTTTTGGGCAGAGGTGATTAAATTTAATTTCCCTAAGGTTTTTATCAAACGATTGACTATCATTAAGTTTATACTCACTACAAAAATAATATAAAATATGAATGTTACGTAAAAGTTACTACAAATATTCCCCTTTTAGATCTAAATTTCAGTTTCGCTTCATGATAACAAAAGTCCATGTTCTAAGTTAGAACTATAATGTCTGTTACAAGTTGCAAATCAACCAATAAGACAATTTTTTTACACCAATTAAGTATCCAGCATTTTGTACCAAAAGTACATTATTACCACATCGCTCAATGGATGGAATAGTTGCGGGTTCGATCGCTGTACCCACAAACATAGGTATGATTCGGTCTAGGCGATCGTGTCTGTGAGACCTATATTTGTGAATGCAGAGCAGCAATAATTCCCAGTACATATCCCATACAGCACTTAACGTACGCAAGTACACCATTTTATCTCGCTACATGAAGGAACATACGAATATCAGCGTGACATCCAGAACACATTTCCATTTTGATAATAACCGAAGTACTCAAGTCATGAATATAAATTGTCCTATCTTCCTGAGCTCTTCAAACTGTATTTTCTTACACCTAGAAAGATTACTTTGCGTATTTGAAGGTAGGAAAAAGTCACAGAAACGAGAGATGAAAAGGATGGGACGAAAGACAGTATTATAAAAACTTATTTTATTTATTAGATTCAATTGTAAGCTTGCATATAAAATATGAATGTATATTTGTTTCCTTACAATTAATTCTAAATCCTGAAATTTCAAACATTCTTATTTGACGAAATAAATTATACAATTATTTATATTTTTGTTGCTATTTATTATTAAAACGTCTTTTTCATAAAATATTTTCATTTTTTCTTATATTATTTTCAACATTCAATGGGTATTTCAGTAATTAAATTTTAAAATAGAATTATTTAATCTGGAAAATAAGTTGACCTTAAGATCTTCTCGTATGTGTAGGTAGCAATTACATAACAAATGGTACAAATATTAGAAGTAATTAGTTATTCAAAAATTTTATTCTGTATACAAAATAAACGTCGTTTTACGATAAAAGAAATGAACTTATTAATGTGTTTTTTTTTTGCTCCCCACAAACACTGGCCTAATCTCCTGTCATTTTTCGCTGTAATATCTCTATTATCAATGGCTCATTTCGGTTTATAGGTCATTATCATAAAAGCTTCTACCGAAATGCTAACTCTATTAATAGAACGCGTTCACGAAACATAATGGATAATAGCGGATCCAACCCGAGCTAGAAACCCACGCATTTATATTAATAGGCAATACTAGAGAAATAGAATCTGCCGTGTCTACATATATTGCTTTACCTGTTACGTCAGAGATAAAACCAACATTGATGGTAACAGATAGTATCAATTTGCTACTTGATCGAGGAAACTAATAGGTAGGTGATATTGCTATTTCGTATTTTAGTGGTAATGATTTCTGCGACTGTGATACCTCGGTATAGTTATGAATGTTTCTAGTATAAGAAATGTATGTGTAACTTATCATCATACCTCATAATCAGGTCTACACCTAAAAAATGAAACGGAAAATTGAGTCTTAAAATTTTCAACAAAAATGTAACATAATGTGCTCGGAGGTTCGCTCTCTGTCGCATTGCGCGTCACATTTTCTTGCCGAAATATAGTCGTACTGTGCACACCTCTGCCTATCGCGCGTTTACATTGATACAAATATATGTAGGTAACAAAAAGATTCTTACCTTGCAGTAGTCGAACCCGCTGTTACTCAATTAACTATACTAGCCGTTGTCGTATCTAATTCGAATCTTATCATATTCCGAACAAGTGGTACACCACTTGTCATTTCTGCTATTTGTTTTACTAGATTCACAAAAGCACCCGCCAATCATAACGTTTGGTAAGCCGGACGTAGTGGTGGGAGGTCTGCTGCGTGCCAATTGCACGAGCGCGCCGGCTGCGCCCGCGCCGCGGCTTACTTGGTACATCGACAATGAAAAGGTAAATACTAAGGTAACGAAAAAGTAAAGGAGTAATATCAGAAATCGCCGCTTTGTCATACATGGACAGTTTAAAACGAAGTGTTGCCGTAAAAAATACTTTCTGATGAATTTTAATATAATTAACTTTTTTAATAAACTTTATTGCAATTGAATATGCTGCAAAATACCAATTTTATTCGCGGTATCATAAACAGCAAAACTTAATAACATGATGCGTATTTATGATAATTATTTCACATGTGTGTCAACAAGATCACGCGGCTATCGAATTCTAGTATCTTATTTTACCGATTTCTGTGTTAGAAAACTGCATAGGCTCTTTTACTTATATTATTATTATTATATTATTAGCCCTGTTAGTCCCACTGCTGGGCACGGGCCTCCTCTCCAACTGAGAGGGTTTAGGCCATAGTCCACCACGCTGGCCCAGTGTGGGCCAACCCACACACGAACTTCACACACCTTCGAGAATCTCTTAGGCATGCAGGTTTCCTCACGATGTTTTCCTTCACCGTTAAAGCAAGTGATAATTAATTTTAAATACGCACATGCTTTCGAAAAGACAGAGGTGCGTGCCTGGGTTTGAACCCGAGACCTCTGACTTTGCAGTCCAACGGTCTAACCACTAGGCTATCACTGCTATTCTTTTACTTATGAGGTGATTTATTCTTTAAATTTTTTCCATAGGCGATTGAACTCCTTTATTTTGTTGCCCATACCTACCTACATAAATACAATTAAAATCAATATTGAATAAAAATACTATCCATATAAGATCGTAATATTGTTTATTTAAAAAAAGGCCTGCTTCGTTGGTCTAGTGGCAAAGGGCATCGCTTGGTGATCAGGAGGTCATGGGTTCAAATCCTAGGTCGGAGAAGTTTTCTAACGAAAACTTCCCAGTATGAGTCCGGAGTCTGGGAGTGTGTCCGGTATAAGGCAATAGGCTCGCCCCCTATTACATGGGACCTAACATCGTCGGCGAAAAGTGGGTGTACTCAGTACACCTCTGCAAGCCCTGCTTGGGGACTATAGGCGTGACGGTGTTTATTTTTCATTAAAATAAGAGTGGTGTAGGTGCGTTTACAAACGTGAAATTCATGTACGATCGCTCAGGCCGAAACAAAGATTTGTCCCGTGGAATTATACCCGTACTTGCTCTAATGGGCTTACACTCTTAGCCACTGGACTTTATTACTTTATTTTAATACTAACATTTAAGAAGACAAATATTACCTATATATGATATTACACAGGTTGAAGAAGAGTCAGTGCGGTATTTCTCTTATCGAGTATCAAGCTCCACTCGAACAAAAGGTGGTGGCGGTTATCGCCACAGGAAGCATCAGCATCGCTACATAGCACCAGAATTCAACTACACTGCTAAATACTGGGCACTGGTCAGCGAGACTACAGTACCAACGCCTGTAAATACAACCAAGCACCACAAGTGTACCTTGAGGGACGCACAAAGTGAAGAAATGGCTAAGGTACTACAAATTTTGATTCAATGATTTCAGAACAATCAAAACTTGAGAAATTGCTTACCTTTACTGACCTTAATTCAACTGGGCATGAATAAATACTTGGAAAAAGATGTGATGAATATGTTCAAATCTCAAGTTTCAAGCTGGTCACATATACCTAATTTCTACAGGTTGACCTGGAATTGGGGAATATAAACTTATTGCAATGCTACACAATTTGGTTTTAGAATTTTTTATCTTTCTCAAATCAAATCGTTTATAATTAGAATTAATCAGCTGGTCCTGTGAAATTGTATAGGAAAGTAAAAATGAACCAAATGACTGATGTATAAATGCAACAACTTTTGGCATGATACATCAATTCCGGGTCAACCTGTATTGTGACAATGTAAATTATAAGTTGTTTTTTATTTCCATAACTTTCTTTGCCATAATTGCACAGCAATCCCTTTGTTGGTGTTTGTTATAGCGGAAGACTAATCCGTCAGCGTGAGCACGTTTATTTAAAACACTCACTCCTTTAATCAGTATTGTCAGTTTGAGGTAATTTTTGTAACAAGAAAATATTTTACGTTAAATTACCAAGGTATAAAATTAGATTGATTATTTAATTTAAGTTTAAGAATAAATTCTACACTCGCTTACAATTTAACCGTTTCAGCAAATTGAAAAGACGTAGTGAGTTGAATAGGAAAAAGAACAAATCAATCTGCGCGTCGTGCAATAAATAAACACAAAGGAAGTCTCAATGAACTGTCGATATAGCTCCAGCACAAACATAAGTCCACTGATTTTTTATCTCAGTATTACTTTTTTCCTTTTGGATCGACCACCATCCACGTTTATTCACAATGAAAACGGTCTGCGGATATATTCAACACAAACTCTTTCGATGTGGAAACATTTGAACTCGGCTGCAGAAAATTCTTACACATTTTGTAGTATTACGGTTTTCTTTATTATACTGTATATTCTGTATAGCGATATTTTTAATTTCCAACGCATGTTATTTCTTTCATATACAAGGTGTAACATAATAAACGCAAGACCTGAAAGTAGTTTGCTGTAAATTGATTCCAACTACTTTTTAATGTATATTACATATTTCTAAAATTTGCATAAGATGATGTTACTCCCTTAGTGCGCAATAATAAACTACATATATTCTTGAACAAATTAAAACGGAGATTTCAAATGCATTTCTAAAACAGATTTCTCAATTCGCACACATACAAGTACAAGTTTCATTGTTAGTTGGGGTATAAAAGTGCATAAAAAAGGGGTCAAACATTTTAAATTTGGAAAATTGGTTTTTAGCAATTATCTAATCGGGGTGTCTGAGGTCTTGCATTATTTATGATACGCCTTGCATAAACGAAGTTTTTTTAATCACGACTTTTATTTGGAATTTTCAAGTTTTAATTGTTGATGTAGAAATCTGTCAAATAAGTTATGCCCAAAATATATTACGGGCTTACCACAATCTCTGTATCACTATTATTGTAATCTTACTTTGCCGTAAGGGGCATCGATGTAAAAACCTCATAGATCCGCGTCTTTCTCACAGCAAAGTAATATCACAGTAATACTGCTAAAGAGGTCTAAGTAATGTTTGTCCCTGGTTCCTGATCAAACCATACATAAGTAACACTTACTTTTATCGAGAACTTTGTCTACAAATTATGTTTTACTATGGGCTAGCATAAATAAATTGACGTAAGCGTGACGCGTTGAAATTAATAAGTCAACCTTTTCACACAACAAATATACTAAATATACATGAAATGATGCGTTACGCTAACATCAATGTCTTCACGCCAAGCCGTCTTTTGAATCTTCTAATATCGTGAAATTTACTTTAATGGAAGTAATAATCCAAATCTCTGAATATATTTGCTGAACGCTCTTCACCTAACAAGATTTTCCTTTCGCTTTCATGTAATTCAATTTCCAGTGTTCTTATTTATCGTAATCCAGTGTTTTTCAAAATTTAACGTCTTGATTCAAATAACTATATTTCAGTTGAGAATTTTCCTGATTCCCAAGTTCTTTGCCGTCCATGACGTACTTACGGGAAATTAGGCAAGTTTGGCAGCTGAACTGGGATTACCTTAATAATTTCCCTTGAGTTAAGCGAGTTGAGGAATATTTAATTGTTTTGGAACCTTAAGAAATGTTTTCAGAGATACATACTTTATATACGTAGTAAAAGTAGTAGAATTACTCTTTATTTCTTTGAAATTTGGACAAGTAAACTTCTAGTATATGTTTCTATTATTAAAATTTCAGAAGTTTAACGCTTTAGATAGATAGATAGAGTATTCTTTATTGTACACCAGCGAAAATACAACAGAGAAATACAATGTGATATCTTAAAATAGAGCCACAATTGGCGGCCTTATTGCTAAGAGCAATTTCTTCCAGACAACCAGTACGTTGGGAGAAGCAACATACAAAAATAGAGGGCAGTTGGTGGCGTACACTATAATGATATATATGTTATACAATACTTCTACATATACATTGATACATAAGACTTGATATACAAAACATATAAATATAATCAATTTGTCCAATTATGACAGCAATTTATTACGTTATCCAACCAGGAAAAAGTGAAAGTTTTAAAAGAACGAAACGACTTTGCACGTCTGACCGTAACGGGCAATGCATTCCACAAGCGTGCAGCTTGACTTTACGAAATATGTTTAAACTTAGAAAGGGTAACAAACATTGGAAAAGTTTTATTGTTACGTTGATTGATTATCGTCATCAATTAATCTGTATCACTGCAGTCGGCGTTGAGTTAGTGTGTTGCCAATAGTTCATTATTAATTATATTTTTATTTAATTAAAAAGAATCTCTTCTCTCTATGTTGGTATGATAAGTCGCTCAAATAATTTGCATATGTAACAACTATTTACTTTTCTAATGTACTAGATACAGGAGAGACCGAGGACTCCACCAGTGGTGCCCATATCTTTGTGGGTTTCTATAGCAGAGCTGCGTGCGCCGGCGCATGGAAGGCTCCAGCTTACGTGTACTGCTACAATTCCAGATGAAGTTGGCCCCGGAGAAAAATTTGCTGATATTAAAAAACAGACTGTGACAGGTAAGTTTGTTTGCTTTTGGACTTACAATAAATTTAGTTTATTTCAATGAAACTTTAGATTTTTTTTAACAAAACATCACCATTTTTAGATATTTTAGTTGTTATTTTAAACTATAACAAGCGTAATATGAAGTTGATAGTATTTCCGAAGACATCGAAATGAAAATATTGATGACGTTTTTAAGTTGAGTGAAAAAAGTTTGAAAGATTGGAATAGACTGTAGACTGTAATGTATTGAGAGTATTTGTAGTAAAACATATTTTTAATAAGAACCTCAAATATTTTTACAAGTTAATAAATAATCGTTTTTTGTTGAAGTTAACTGATTAGGTCTTCATTTTTTTTGAACTAGGAAATATATGTTAAATCTTTTATAAAGTTACTAGATTAAAAATCTTTAAATTATTGAGAATTCATAACTTGTTTATAACATTTCCGCCATATTATTTCAGTTAATTCTTCTCAAAATTGCCGCAAAACGTTATTTTAACTAACCAAAACTATAATTGTTTATTCCATTTTCAAGAAGTTGCGAAACTTAAAATTACGGAACAGAAATAAACTAATATTTACATAAATGCGAATTCCTCACGAAAGCTTTTCGTTTGAAGTTGAAACTTTAAGCTTAATTTGTGTAGAAGTCTTACTTAATTTGTATAATTTATAAGATCTTGGACGTCATGTAATATCTTGAACTATTTATTTAAAACATGGTTACTTAATTTGTAGATCTGATTTATATAAAACTGTGTATACTATAGCGTTAAGTCCAACATTATTATAAGCATCAGTTCATAATAAGCAGAACGTAGATTTTAAGGTTTAAAATTCTAAAACAACAACTTAATTACAGTTGCGGTAAATGAGCTTAGTGTGAAGAAACCGCATTCTGAGACGAGTCAAGCTAACGCCACATCGACATGCCTGCAAAAGTACCCGCTTTGGTTCCTCGGATGCGGGCTTTTGCTCCGTGAGCTCACACTTCAATTAAACTGAACGACGCTATAAAGCTCGCCTATCCTCGATTAAACATTTTACCTGCCAGGCGCTTATAGTATCGTAGTTTCAATATTTCTTAGATACCATTTATTTACACTATACAATTTCTGAGTACTTTTTAAGCTTTCTCGTCTCACTTTCAAGGTAAAAAGGTTGTCCTCACATTTTTCCTTTGCTAGATCTTATACAAACTTTTCGCCCAATTATTATAACTTATCTATTCCGACATAAATTAGGAAACAAACATTATAATGTTGTTTAAAACTTAATAGTTTTAAAGAAAAATGAAGTGTTAGTATAATTTTACTGTGTTCATGTTTAATATTAATGTGTACTAAGGTTTGGCATTGTCACAGTATAATTTATGTAGACGATATTATGATATTGACTTCTGCACCTATCCTCAGATGTGTCTTTATTTCTTCCTGAGCTTTTGTATGTCAATTACTATATACCTATTCAAATCTGGTTATATTAACTGGGTTCCAATAACCACATTAACACTATTTTTGACCTTATTGTAACTTGATGGCTATTTCTAAATACTCCCTTTGGAATACATACAATTTTATCTTATAATGAGAAATAAAAACTTAAAGAAAGTTTAGCTAGAAGTCAGGTTTACGGCCAAAGTTTATCTAGTCATTGAAAATATCATTAGAATGCTCCATATTAATAGGCGTAGTAAAATATTGGTTAACGGTATGTTAAAATTAAAACAGTATTAAATTCTATCTTGCTGCCGCTTTGATTGTTGTCTTACCCTACTAGATTATAAGGTCATCATGAAATATTCAGAACCAAGTATTCCGGGATTAACAACTCGCTACTACTAATTTTGCTTTCATCTTCCCCTTTAAAATTTTACCCCATTGTTAGACCGTGTAAAATTCAGTAGATAGGTAATATCATAGCGCGTAGTATAATTTTTTTGTCTCATTTTCAGAATATTTCATGTTGGTAGGTGATTTTCAAAGTGAGAAAGTATTTTGAGAATTCAATTATTGTCTAATATATTTCAGCAAAATATTTTCGATATAATTAGTGTTACGCTGTAAAGCAGAGGTTATGGTATTTAATCGTAATTGCCAAGGGGGGATTGACTTGTTTAAGAAAATTAAATGCACCTTTTAGACGAATCGAACTAATAACTCCTAAAATACTATTTTATTCTGGAAGAGTACTATGCAAATGTTAATATAATTCAAATTCATGAAATAAAACTACTTTTTCGGATTTTATCGCGGTTTATTTTGTTTTTTAAGTTCCCGACGTTTCGAGTGCCTTGCAGCACCCATGGTCACGGGAAGGACTGGACCATGGGTGCTGCAAAGCACTCGAAACGTCGGGAACTTAAAAATCAAAATAAACCGCGATAAAATCTGAAAAAATAGTTTTATTTCATGTGTAATATTCGCGTAAATCTAAGAACTCAGTATGATTCAAATTCGTTGAGTATAATAGTATAGGCGTAAATAGGCAAGACGGTTTCCATATAAATGTAGCATTTGATTGACAATTCTAATTTTTGTGCATACCTATGATTGCTTATTTGTGTCCGTACTATGTAAAAGTATACACGGTTATGTATAGGCAGGTGCACAGGTTTTTGAAGGCATTTCTCTTTCTTCAACGAAACTCATTCCCCCCATATTGGCGTTGAAAGTCTTCCTGCAGCTCTTTACACTGACTATTGTAGAAAGTTTATTTGTTAGGCTAAACAATGTGATAAGTTAAGAGAATGTGTATATTGAGCGAAATATTATATTTTAAAAATAGATTAAATTATTTATGTGCTATTGTATAGATGAATTATAGTATAAATAATGTTAAATAGATACAGTTTAGTCATATATGTCAAGTAACAGTCATGATAAAGAGGTCAGCAATCGCTTTTTTTAAACCTTTCTTTTGGTTTCATGACAAGAAGATCTTCATATTGTAGGATTGCTTTGAGAACTTGCAAAATGATAAACACATCAGAAGAAACTATAAGCATCAATAGCAGTGACATATCGTGGATTAGTTTATGCTAATCCTAATTAGAATAGTAACGTCAACGTCTATAGTACTTTTTCGTCTAACTTATTTCTAAATAAGTAAGTACCTACCTACATTGTTTGTACATAAGAGTGTTACTCTCCATTCTCATTTATCTTTAGCACTATTTCTCTGCCCTTTTCGGCATTTATGACTCTCTTCATACACATCGGTTTATAAGATTTCTCTTACCTTGTTCCATTTAATACATTTTCTTTTTAAAGATTTGTTCTTCTACGGATCTTTCAAAGTAATTTCGCCATTACAATTAATATTACATAACGCAGGTACAACAACAAAACCCAGTAATAATTAAGTAGTTTCCCCATCCGGTTAGCGAGTTGTAAAAGTTTAAGCAACAATGCGACCGTTATTAACTCGCAGGTAATATTTTCAGTTCACGAACAACTGGTTATACGGTTTATGTACGTCTAATGTTCCGCAATTGTCTTATGAGACCATTGTGTTGTGTAATTTACTCTGAGTGTAGCAATAATTCCAAGAATGACGATTGCCATTTGTGTTAAAATTGAGCTTCAACACGTAATGAAATGTGTTCGGAGTTAATTTCGTTGTTTTTGCGTTCATATCAAAAGCGAATAGCTCAACAATTGTACGAGTTTTAGAGGACATACATTTCTTCTCTATTTCACGTCTAATCAGACTTTGTCGACAGTACTCAATTAATTCAAAGAAATTAGTTTTGATAAAAATTTCAGTGAACAATTTGAGTGAAATACCTTTACATGCATTTTCAAACCCTTAGCGCAAATCATATACCTTCCGCTTTTTTTGGAGTCCCTGCAGATAATAAATACAATAAATATTTTCGATTTTGTTATCATCATGCAGATGGTGACGATCAAATTAAGTTAAAGTGTAAAAATTTTAAATAAAAATATTATATATATATATATATATATTTCTTTTTTTTTCAAACCTTTAGAGCAAGTCATATAACTTCCACTTTTTTTGGAGTCTTTGCAGATAATAAATACAATAAATATTTTCGATATATATATATATATATATATAAAGTATATCGAAAATATTAAACTTTAAATATCTTGTGTCGTATCTTTTGAGTATGTGAGCCTTTCTTTCCAATAATCTACTGCTAATAACCACCGTCGAAAGATCTACCAAGATAGCTGTCTGCTATATTCGGCTAGCATTCCTAGCGCCGTAAGATAATAATATTATTAGGTACTAATTCTATATTAATTTATTTAAAGATTATTGTTACGAGTCCACTTAGTTTTGCTACGATCTGTCAAAAGCATATTTATTATATCACAATTTTATTTAAAATAATAAAAGAAATCCCATTTCAATATTTACCGCAGAAGTGATTGCTGGCGTTAATAATTTTCATTTAGTCCTCTGGCCAATTTGAAATAATATTTATGTATATGGTCATAACAATATGAATGATGAATAAAAAGCTTAATTTAAGCCTCTTTCGTGTTTCAATTTTGTAACCTTTAAAATAAAGCAACGTAAACATGGCGATGTAAAATTGGTAAATTAATATCGTGAAGTAAATCGGAACAAATATTTCCGAAATCATCAGCGTGTTTTAGCAGTGGGGATTTGGAACGAAATTCTATTTTCCCTACCAGTAAAGTAAGTAGAAAGCTATTTGCTAACTATCAGATAGGATGCACAATATGAGACAAAGATTTTCTTTGTAATGAATACACAGTATTATGAATATCTTATCCGGATTCATAAAAACCTTCAAAACCAACTATTAGATCCTTCTGTGTAACTGAATAATCTCATTGCTGGACTCACTGACGTGAAGATCAGAAGGCCCACAGAGTTCCTATACGAGAAGCAAAAGATTATGAGAAAAAAACAAAATATACAAAGGCTCAAAGCAAACATAATAAAATTGTACTTGATATACAATCAATTTGTTTCAATTTCAAGAATGTTTTATAATTGGTTAAGAACAATGTTGCAATTGAAACAAACAGTTGAAGGAAAACCTACTATAGGAGGGTATCCGATTGAGTTGCACATCGTATACGTTTTACATACATTTTAGAAACATTATGTTAACCAAAAACTACTTTATCTTGCAAGGAAATCTACAAGGAAATTGCTGAGGAACTCAATTTTCTATGCTTCTTACATGAGTGTGTTAACATCGAGGTATCTACCTGTGTATATGGTACGTATATATCAAAATATTAGTATTCCATTATCTGTATTTAAATAATTTATATACATGAATGGTACTGCGGGAAATTCGACGCGATAAGACATATATCACGTGAGTATATTGTTTTGGCTTCATTTTGACACGAGACAACAAAAGTTTGACTCGACAGAACTCGTTTCGAGAATTCTGTTATATTGATTTTGACGTCTTGATAAGACTATTTGGACTTGTGTAACAGACTCATTCAAAGGTAGACAAAATGTCCCGCACTAGAAAAGTATTGCCGTCCGTGCTAGATGTTTTCTGGAAGGAGCGGTCAGAAAGTTTAGAATAATATTCACATTCAAACTGCTTCCTTAGTCTAGTGGCGAATAATGTGCTTTGCGATAACGAGGTCCTAGGTTCAAATCCTAGGTCGGCCAAATGTAGTTTTTCTATCGAAAAATTACCAGTATTAGTCCGGAGTCTGGACTTGTGAGCTCGTCCCCTATTATTACATGGGACCCAACATCGACAGCGCAAAATTGTTGTACATAATACACCTCCGCCACTGGCAGGGCCTCGGCCCGCTTGGGGAATATAGGCATGACGGTGTTAATATTAATTTTTCTAACCAGTCACATGTCCACAACCCTGAGGCAGCCCAAGGAAAAGGTAACGTGTTTATTTGGACATCTTTGCTATGGATTTCTTGGCTCAAAATAGCAGTGGCCAGATTTTTGGGAACGGTAATGAGAAGGTTTTGTCTGGGAGTGGGATACCACTTCAGACTAAAAAAATATATTCTATTATTCTCTAACTAATATTGGCTATTTTCTTCTTTCCGGTGTCTACACAAATATCAAAAGAAAAGTTTTAATAACTTCACTAGGTTTCTGTAAAGGCATTAATAATTGTATGTGGCAAGAAAACAACTTTGTGTGGAAATGTAACAGCTGCTATGACATAAATAACAATAGAGCGTTTAGCAGTATTTCCAGGAACACAGCGGAAAACCTGTCAACAAAGGTTAGAAGAGATATGTCCTCGACATTTATTTTAAACTTCTTGAATATATTAATGTTTCTTTATTTCAATTATTTGTTCCGGTCTGGGTATTTGTGTATGTGAATTTAATGTTCGTAAACGCCCCCACGACACAAGAATAAATTATAGTGTGGGGCTGCGTTTAAAAATATTAATAATAATAATTGTGTTCAATAAAGTGTAAAATTTCAATGGCATATTAAAATCCATTTTATTGAAGTTATTTTAGGTTTTTATTAAACTCTCAATTTTACTACAAGTTCACGACTTACTCCAAAACAATTTAAATCACAAAATACCCTGAAACTCCAAAGAAACCCAGTTCGTTACCTCTGCAATCACAATTGCTTACTAAATTCTATTCCCTACCGTGACGCCTGTATTCCAAAAGCAGGGGTTGGAAGAGTCGTACTGATTACACTCACTTTTCGACGATGATGTTCGGTCCCATGTAATAGGGGGTGAGCCTATTGCCATCAACCGGGCACAATTCCAGACTCCAGACTCGTACTGGAAAGTTTTCGTTAGAAAAACTACACTTGTCCGACCTGGGATTTGAACCCAGGACCTCGTGATCACAAAGCAATGCACTTTGCCACTAGAACAACGAGGCAGGAAATTATTTAAGGTTTATATTAAACTCTCAATTTTGCTTCCAGGTTATCACATACTCCAAAACATTTTAATACAAAAAATACCCTGAATCTCCAAAGAAACCCAGTTCCTTACCTCTTCAATCTCAATTGCTCACTAAATTATATTTCCTAAAGAAACAAAATCCAAAAAACTATGTCCTTACACAAAAAAAAATCATGTTCAAATAAAATCAAACGTACATTTTCATTTTTGCTCGCTGAAAATCAAAATATTCATGAGTGTCCACAAACTCGGAAGAATCCGGCTTACGTAATGTCCCTGCGTCCTATCGATCCAGAAACAATGAATTATTCATTCGAGTCGCACTGACTTGTTATCGCTCATAATTCGTCGTGCGCCTATAATAATAATCCGCCTTATTCCTCAATAAATTTTATTCCTTATTGGGAAAAAAAGGAAAATAAAAAGGACCACTTCATGTTTACTGCGGCCTGTAATAGGTACTAGTTCTCTTTACGCGTTCTTAATTCGAAAGTAAAAAAATTAAATATATATTATAATAATAGCCCTGTAAGCAGAATATGTCCCACCGATGAGCATGGGCCACCTTACAAACTGAAAGGGTTTTTTAGGCCATAATTAGTATATAATAATAATAATCAAATCAAAATCAAAAGTTTTTTATTCATGTAGACCAAAGGGCCCTTAGGAATAGTCAACAAGAGAGAAAATTATTAAATATTTAAGACTCTACCACCCGTTCGGAAAGTCATTCCTGTGGAGAAGAAAGGCAAGAAACTCCACGGTTACTCTTTTTAAAAATGAGAGCTTTACGATTCTTTTTGTATACATTGCATTCATGGAGTATGGGAGAGCAATGCAGAAAGAGCTAAATAGATGTGCTTAAGTATAGATTAATCATAAGTGTATTTAGATTCATGGTATTGGTCAGTATCTACATAGTCCTCTCATTTACAAAATAGAGATGTTGAAGAGGTATATAATAAAAAGCATAATAATAATAGTAAGAGAAAGGGTTACTATAAAATATGTAAAAAGTGCATACATAACAACTGGTTATAGCTCCAGTGTGATGCCGAACGAGACAAAAATTAACAGCACTACGGTACACGTTCAATCAGACAAAGGACAAGGGACGGACCAGTCCCCACCAGCAGCACCCGTTCACGAGTATGTCCTGAGAAGCAGCCATTACTCTACTCAATCATTTTAGAGGGAAAAGAGTGACCCGCTCCACAGAGCCGCCACTAGCAAAAACATTTTAGTGAGCATGACCAATCCACGACCCTGTTGACATCGTTCGAAAATAATATTTAATATTTAAAATCAATGAACGTTCGCTAGGTGGAACACGCTGCAATTAACATTATATTCTTGAGAATTTGAAATAATTCGTTTAAAGGCATTTTTATCATTTAAAAAATCCTTTAGAGTATAATATCCTTTACTCATTAGTGAAGATTTAATATAACTTTTAAATCTGTCAAGTTGCAACTCTAACATGGGCTTTGGCATCTTATTGTAGCAGCGAATACCGACTCCTACGAAGGAAGTGAATACTTTTTTAAGCCTAATTATCGGTAATACCAGTTTCCCCGCTTGGGAAATATAGGCGTGACGGATATCTTTAAAAAGTTCTCTGAGCCCTAAGCCACAGCAGGATACCGTACGACTTAATGCTATGGAAGTAACTAAAATAAACTAAACGTGCTGTATCCACATCCGTAAGTTGCCGTACTTTCCACACTGCATAAGCAGCGGAGCTAAGTTTACCCGCAAGTGATGAGATATGGGCCCCATTGGGGTTTAGAGTCTAGAATAATGCCTAGAAAGACAGTGGAGTTCACGAGGTCCAGCTTTATGCCATTAATGAGATTATTCGTATCATTCATCTTTAACATTAGGCATAGTAAATTTAACACACGTTGTCTTGAGTGATTTAAGCAATAGATTGTTCATTTTGAACCAGGCTGTCTGTCATCTGTGAAAGAGCAACATTCACATCGTCAAAAACCAACTTTGAAAATCAAGGAAGTATCATCTGCAAATAGTACAATGTCACAGACATCATGGACAAAGTTCGGCAAAGTTACTAAGAAAAGAAAGGGTCCTAAGATGTAACCCTATGGAACACCAATTGAAATAATTACTTCCTGAGACTTGACCTCGTTAATCTCAATATAATGAGAACTTTCACCTAAGTATGAAGCTAATAAATTGAGGGCAGTGTTTTAATACCGTAATGATTTAGCTTCTTAATAAGGGTTGCATGTCGCAACACAGTCGAATGCCTTAGAGAGATCACAAAAAACACCAATGGCATTCTACGATGCCTCCCAGGCACCGTAAATTTGCAGAAGCAGACCTAATCCCGCATCTGTGTGTTGAACGTCCCTTAGTAAAACCATATTGATCACCGTGTAACAGCTTATTCTCATTAAAGTAGTTAAGCAATTGATTGAGTAGGTTATTTTGATAAATTTTACTCAAGGCCGGCAAGATGGAAGTCTTGCCGGTCTTCTGGTCTAAAAGTAGAAGGGTCGCTTTTAATCCCTGATTTAAAAATCGGTACAACTTTACTAAGTTTCATTAAGTCGGGGAACCTACCCGTCTCTACACATCTATTTAATATTGTCGCCAGCGCAGGTGCTATAGCCATTTCTATGCTATCTAGTATTTTTAATGATATGCCCCAGAAGTCAACAGTGTTTTTAATGTTGAACGACTTAAAGGTTAAGGATTATGTCTGTCGGAATCACATATTTAAACTCAAACAAGACTTTGCATTCTTTTACACTGCTTTTTAGTATTAGTTTTTGGGGTAGAGGAGTTCAAGGAGCCAGTAGTATGAACTAGAATTTCACTAAAAAAAATATTAATATAATATTACGTATAGGCCCTCTTTCACATATCGTGGTAAGAGAGATTGGGTTATAGTGTACCAAAAAAAATCTAAACACTCTAATAATATAATATAATATTATTCCTGTTAAGAAACTGTCGCACCATTGGGCACGGGCCTCCTCTCAAACTGAGAGGGTTTAGGCCATAGTCTACCAAGCTGGCCCAGTGCGGGTTGGCGAACTTCACATACGTTCGAGGAACTTTTAGGCATGCACTTTCGTCATGATTTTTTCCTGCGCCGTTAAAGCAGATGATAGTTAATGTTTACTACACACATGCTTTTGAAAAGACAGAGGTGCGTGCCTGGGTTTGAACCCGAGACCTCTGACTTTGTAGTCCAACGGACTAACCACTAGGCTTTCACTGCTTTACAGGTAAATAAAAAGATACCCGCGGGAGCCTATATTTTTTAAGCACGGATGTCAGAGGTGTTCTGTGCATATTTAATTTTATCGACAAAATTAGGTCCCAATATAATCGTGCACGCAGCCTATTTGTATTATACCAGGCATTATACAAAACCGACATATATAGCCTACCACTATTATACGAAGATATTTTCTGGAAAAACTCCATTACCACTTTGTACAATCCAAAACCAATATAAAAATTAACGATAGTGTACAGTATAAAAATATATTACACTGCACGGACTATCAAAAAGGACGGGGACTTAAAAATCATAAATAAATAACTAATATTATAAATGTGAAATTTTGCATGTTTACACGTTGGGATGTTTGTTCCTCAATCACGCAATAACGGCTGTACGGTTTTGGATAAAATTTGGCACACAGATGGTTTATTATATTACCTGGATTAACGCATGGGTTACATTTTATCCCGGAAAACGTATGCATGTTCCTGTGTAAAGCCAATTCGGACGAATTCGCGGGCAGAAATTAGTTATTTCTATAAAATAATTAAGCAAATTATCTCTGTGGGCGCCCGTTCCGCGGCCTAAGGTCAATGCCCCAAGTTCAATCAAAATGTATTAATTAATTAAGTGCTTTCAACTTTCCCGTCAGTATCTCGCCGCGTTACCGGCTAAATGACATCACGTCACTAATCGAATAAATTGAGTGTATTTGATGGCTGTTGATTCCGAAGGCACACTCATTAATTTTGTGTTCTTGATTCGTGGTTAAGTTTTCGTTAGATCGCTTTTTCTAAATTTTTGTTCTATTGTAATGCCGTATATATTGAGTGTTTTTCATATCAATTTTGTTTTGTGGTTGTCTATAGATAGCGTTGTGAACTATGCAGTGTATATATAAATTTATTGATAGGGCTTCATAAGTTCCAAGATCAGGCCTCTACCAATCCGTATAGTGAAAATGTGATCTCTTATCTCGATTTGTGATAGGTAGTCCTTGCCTAGCAGTAGAAAAGTATGAGCTAATTTATATTTTACAGCATATAAATGGTTTAAACATATCCTCAGTATAGCAGTTGTGAGTCAATTTGCCAGCCAGACTGCATACAGTCATATTTTAGGGTACCTGTCACCTGATTTCACACGGGCTAATTTTTAATTGAATTCTATACTTTTTCTGGACAAAACTTAGCTTAAAATATTTTCTGAAAAATCCGCTTTTAGTGAAAGTCCCGTTAAAGTCAGCTTAACTGTTCCAGCAATTAGCACAGATAAACAAAGTCCACCTAGCTACAGGGCGCCCTACACTACGTTGGCCGACACGCGGTCTCCACTCAAGAACCAGTCTGCTCCAACGGCTATCGGTTATCGGGTCGACGATATTCGTAAGGAAGCAGGCAGGGATTGGAGAAGGAGAGCTGAAGATCGAGCTCAGTGGCGTGCCATGGGAGAGGCCTACGTCCAGAAGTGGACTGACACGGGCTGATGATGATGATGATGATGATGATGAAACAAAGTCAAAAATTTGGTTTGTGTAGTCCCACAAATAGTTAAATTAGTTTAGTAAATGTCATTATTTCATAAACACAGTGAGAAGCTTCAATTTTATTTATTTTTATTGATTGAGCTTAGCACGAAAAGATTGATGTTAGCGTGACACTAGCGAGTTAATATTACATCCTTGTCACACTACTACACATTTACTAAATAAACATGACAGGACGCTTAATAGCCAGCGTCACGCTAGCGTCAATCTCTTCGTGCTAAGCTCTTAGTTCTTTCACCGTTAGTGTTAGTAGTTAGTGTAGAATGAATTCGCTGAATACTTACTATACGCCGAATGCGGCTGCGGAACGAAAACGCGGTTTCGATATCGAAATAAGGGATTTAATTTATTTTTTCTTTCGTAAGAGAATGTTTTGCATTTCATCTTCGCCTTTCTGTTAGGCATGCAAACTTATGCGTTGTGATTTTAATATCATTTTTCGAACGATTTTTGCGGTTAACTGGAAGTCGATATGGATGGAACGAAATGTGTTTGCAGTACAAAATTGCAATTATATTATTACTATGTCCGTGGCTCGAAAAATTGGTTTAGGAAAACAGCATTATAGTTCTACTAAAGGAAGCATTATTCTTGCTTTTAGTGTTATTTTATAGTAGATTAAACCTGGTGGTAACATACTTTCTCATTTATATCTGAAATCCATTATGACGCTAATCATGACACAAACCGATATCAGTTTTCATAGTGAATGAATAACATTAGCAATTTCTGGGCAATACCACTAGGCAATAACATGGACAAGACGAAGATCATGTCAAACGTCCATGTAGTACCAACTTCTATAAAGGTTGGAGACTCTACGCTCGAAGTTGTTGACGATTATATATACCTGGGACAAAGAATCCAATTAGGTAGGTCCAACTTCGAGAAAGAGGTCAATCGTCGAATCCAGCTCGGTTGGGCGGCGTTCGGGAAGCTACGTAACATCTTCTCGTCCAAAATTCCGCAGTGTCTCAAGACAAAAGTCTTTGACCAGTGTGTGTTGCCAGTGATGACTGACGGCACTGAGACATGGTCGCTTACGATGGGCCTCATAAGAAGGCTCAAGGTCACCCAAAGGGCGATGGAGAGAGCTATGCTCGGGGTTACCCTGCGGGATCGAATCAGAAACGAGGAGATCCGCAGGAGGACGAAAGTCACTGACATAGCACTCAGAATTGCTAAACTTAAGTGGCAGTGGGCGGGGCATATCGCTCGTAGAACTGACGGCCGTTGGGGCAGAAAGGTTCTCGAATGGCGACCACGTACCGGAAGACGTGGAGTGGGTAGACCCCCTACAAGATGGACCGATGACCTGGTGAAGGTCGCGAGTAGAAGTTGGATGCGTACAGCACAAAGCCGGTCGTTGTGGCGGTCTTTAGGGGAGGCCTTTGTCCTGCAGTGGACGTCTTTCGGCTAGAAGAAGAAGAAGAAGACCACTAGACCACGCTACCCCAATAAAATTTGTAAGCTTAAGTTAGTTTACGCAAAATATTTTTTCCATTTAAGCGGCATCAAAACACATTCTGCTATAATATTATACTGCATATTTCATTAAAACATTAAGCCCCAAAAATATCTTGATATATCCACTTTATATTTTTCAAATTATATATTTTTATTAGAGCGGTTAATTTCACTAAAGCATTGTCACCGAAAATAACGTGACATCGTTATGTGATTCATGACATCGCATTCTCCTGACGATGGCTAAGAAAATTGATTTTTTGGTGATTACATAATATCATTATGCCTAATCTCTTGCAAAGTGGGTGGAAAGTGGAGTATAAGCATGGAATTTTAATACACGTATCGCACATTGAAAACAAAACTGATAATATACCAAATTACTATATCCAAAATCGTAGCAAAATCCACTTATGTGGACTGCAAGGCATGCGTACGGGTGGGTGGTAACAGGTCACCCTGGTTTGACGTTAAAATCGGCGTCAAGCAGGGTTGCGTGTTGTCCGCTAGACTGTTTATAATATATCTGGACAAAAGTCTTCAAAGACTGAAAGCGATGAATGAAGGTGTACAAATGGGTGACTTAGTGGTAAAGCATCTACTTTATGCAGATGACGCGGTTTTAATAGCGCCAACAGCCACTGATCTGCAAACACTAGTCACAGTTATGAAAGACGACTGCATGATCAATGGCTTACACTTGAATGTGAAGAAAACCAAGATAATGGTTTTTGAAAGGGAAGAAACCAGAACGAATGTAAGGATTGTGGTTGGTAACGATGTGCTGGAGCAAGTGAATGAGTTTGTATATCTTGGATGCGCCTTCAGTAAGGATGGGAAATACACCGCTGACATAGAGAGAAGAGTGAGTGCAGGGAACAGAGTAAATGGTGCGATGGGAAAGCTACTCGGGAGCCGGCACTTAAGCCATAAGGCGCAGCTGGCTATACATAACGGAGTTCTTGTCCCAACGCTGTTATATGGTAGCGAGAGCTGGGTATGTAAGAAGGAGAATGAAAGTAGGATAAATGCGGTAGAAATGCGAGCTCTGCGGAAGATGTGCGGAGTGAAGCTGACCGACCGCATTAGCAACAGCATAGTAAGACAGCGAGTAGGTATGAAAGATAGTATCGGTGTAAAGATGAGAAAGGGCATGCTCCGTTGGTTCGGGCATATAGAAAGAATGCCAGAGGAAAGAATGACAAAACAGATATACAATGTGAAAGTGGAAGGATGCAGGTACCGGGGAAGACCTAGACTATCTTACCACGACCAAATAAACCGAGTCTTATCTGATGGAAAAGTCAAGAGTCTCCGTAACCGGCGAGCGTGTATGAGACGAACTATGAGAGTCGAGGAAGCCAGAGAGGTATGTAAGGAAAGAACCTGTTGGAACTCTGTACTCTCTGCCTACCCCGCAAGGGATCTGGCGTGAGGTTATAGATAGATAGATAGTAGCAAAATCGACACTATACCAAAACTGATACTATAATATTAATAAACACACACACACATCGTCACACCTATATTCACTAAACGGGGATGGCAAAGGTACCACTCAGTATACCGATATTTCGTCGACGATGTTAGGTTCTACAAGGTGTAACGTTATAAACGCAAGACCTGAAAGTCAAACCAACAATTTTAATATAACATACATTAAAGACATAACATTTTTTTAAATTTGCAAAAATGCTGTAACTCATTTAGCGCGCTATAATAAACTAAATTTATTCTTAATTAAAAGCAATACATGCATTTTTAAAACGTATTTCTCAATATGCACACACGTATAAGTATCATTGTTAATTGCGGTATAAAAGTGTTTAAAAAGGGTTATAAATGTAAAATGTAGAAAACTAGTTTTCGTATTGAATTTGTGAAGTAATTACCTAATCGGGGTGTCTGAGGTCTTGCGTTATTTACGATACACCTTGTGTATAATAGGGGGCAAGCCCCATGTAAGAATAATAAATATAATTATAAAAATTTAATAATAAAATCGACAATATGCCAAAACTTACACTATTATATTATTAGCCCTGTTAAGAAACTGTCCCATGTATGTATTTTTGTTGGGTGGAAGAAAAAAGTTTTACAAAGCCCCAGTCAATAAAATCGTCGTACGTGTTTCGACGGAATAGGACACTTCTGGATTTCCAAACAGCTCATGGTTGTTTGGATAGTAAACTCCATCTTTATTTAAAGGTGCTCGTAGTGTTATGTAACCGCGGTGATCTTGGTGATCACCAAGGTTAAGCAGCATTCGGGTCGGTTGGTCTGAGATGGGAGACCGTTTGTCGTATTTTCATACTCGAGTGTCACCTTGCTTCGAAAGGAATTAGTCCCGGTTAGCACTTTATGTAGTAGTCGTTACGCCAAATTGGAAGTTTTAGGTGGCTTGCTTGGCCAACAGCATATGGCCACAAACCTACCTTCACCAATCTGCACTAGGTCCGAGTGGTGGAGTATGACGCAAGCTCTCTCACCTCTATTTGTTAGAGCAGGTTTTTGCCCACCAGTCGGACAGTATAGCCTGATTGGTTATTCTTATTTATTAATTTATGTTTGAATCTACCAGTAATTTCACTTAACTCTTAGTTCAGTGTGAACTCTTTCATCCCTAATTAATTGCTTTCCCTCTTCAATGATTACTCTGTAATTAACATTATTTTGTTTTCAATTATCAGGCACTTCATTTAATTCTATCAAAGCTCATTTAATCAAGCTAAAGAGATAAACACGATTACGCAATATCTATCAAGAAGTTTTCCCTGAAAGCTTTTCATAAAGCCGATTATTATTCAGAAGATGAAAATTATAGGGACGCTAATTCGATGCGGGTACTCCTTTGCGCAAAAGTTGCTAAAGTAAGGATTTCGCTCACTGGTTCGGAATACATGGTTCTGGCGTTTTTTAACGGACTTTGATATAAGACTGCTGATGAGTTTTGGAAATTTGTATTTTTAAGGGAATGATGTGTTGATTGTATGACCGATATCCTTGTTTTACCTTTTTGTGATAGCAGCCAACTTATTTCGCATAGCTGAATGCCTCCTCCTTCTGGTAAAGCGTCTAATGTAGCTGGCGATTATGAGATCCTGGGTTTGAATCATAGGTTGGATGGAGATTATTAATAGTTTCGTATTTAAAAATTCTAAGTAGTAGTCTGGAGTCTAGAGAAATACCCGGTATGATGGCAATAGGCTGACCTTATTATTTTGGTATCTAGCATAGTTGGCAAAATCTATCTTATATATTTAATTCATCAAATATATTTTGTCATGTCGATAAAATTTATTATTTTTTTATGTTTAGTTGTATGAGCACATAATAAACTATTTTTGTTTCTTTAAACCTCCAAACCAAACCTTTAAACTCTTTTACCACCCTTGCTTGCGATAAGCGTTACGGTGTTTATTTTATTAAAAACAGATGTAATTAAAAAAAGTTGAGTTCGTTGAATGTAATAGGTACAATACCTATTTTGTTAATAAATCATTACTGATAACCTAAGTGAATTACTTACTAGGAAGCTATTTCGATTAAATATTGAACAAGTTTATTTAACTTTGTCCAGGTCCTTATCTTTAATATAAAATTTATAAAAAACAGAATTAATTGTGAATATCTAATCTCGGAATTGAACCACAAAAGCAAAGATTACGATATAAAAAGAAACCAGGCTTGGCAAGTCAAAGCTGTCTTTAATCACGCTTTAAGGAAAACTTCTTTCAATTAATATTCAATAACAACCTGGCATTTAAATGTAATCATGTTTAAAATAGATAGTTTCAACTTGAGAACTTTGCAGACAGGCGTCAATTAGGAAGGACGCAGATAGATGCTCTAATTACAGTGCAAATTCTTTTTGGAACTTTTATTTAACTTGCAATATTCGTATGTCTGTCTGCCTTTTTAGTTCAAATTTTGCCATTTTTCAAGTACTCGGGGTATCCGATTGAGCTGCAAATTGGCATACCTATGTAAATTCGGTGATAATGCACCATATGGTACCATGGAGCTGGTTTGATTATGAAATTGGAAGGTGGCTATAGGAACATATAAACTATACAACGTAAGCCCTTCATGTGCAGCTTGTTAAGTTGGTATTGACAAGTAGTATACAACCAGATAGTGTTAAGAGAATGATGATGAAGCCAAAAGGTGGGAAGGCCAACTACTCAATATAACCCTGCCATGTTTGGGCTTGTTGGATTTGTCGATGAGTACTTTAAACTGGTATGGTATTGTAGCAGGATTTTTCAAAGGGAAGATCTTCCAACCAGACGGGTGTTGTGTCTGGCGGGGCCTGCCACTCTTCCCAAGAGTTGTTGTCGGGGGCTAGTATATATGTTACACTTCGTGCACACTCTAATATCGCGTTCTAGACATGTGTGGCGAATCGTCAACACCATCTATTGGTAGGTAGTCATAACTATGTAGCGATGTATAGGGATCGCTACATGGCTCCCCCCCGAGACCGGAGGTCGTGATTCTTTGAAGTCGCTGCGTCGTGCTTGTAGTGATGAGCTTGCAAGTGCCGAGTTGCGCGTAGTCTGCGGTGAGACGAGACTGTGTGCGCAGATGCTCGAAGTCTTCAGTGAATCGAGACTGAGCTTTGAGTGTCGACTGTTGGTGGCGAATTCCATGAGATGAATGTAGTCCACTGAGTCGGTTGAGTGTCAAGAGTCGCCGAACCATGTCGCCTGTGAGTAAGCTGCCAATGGTCCGTTGAGAATGACGAGTGGCTTGCTGTGTGACTGCTGCTGTTGAATCTGAACGACCTGTTGTGGAGGGATGTACGGTGACGATGACTCTGCAGAAGGCTTGCTCGATGTCCATGTCGGTGGTCGCCAATGTGGCAGGAACATTGAGGCATGATTTCTCAAAGCGAAGATCTTCCAACCAGACGGGTGTTGTGTCTGGCGGGGCCTGCCACTCTCCCCAAGAGTTGTTGTCGGGGGCTTGTATATATGTTACACGTCGTGAACACTCTAATATCGCGTTCTAGACATTTATGGCGGATCGTCAACACCATCTATTGGTAGGTAGTCGTAACTATGTAGCGATGTATAGGGATCGCTACAGTATCTAAGGTCTGATGATGGAGCCGGAAAGAAGTTATAGGAACTCCATAACTAAGCAAGATATCTTCGTTGTGGTTTTGCAATAAAAGCTTGTTTTTAAAAAGGTTTATTTTTTGTATATATTCTTTTTTTATTTTGTATCTTTTTACTTTGACGATGGCTTGGTATACTAGAGAGAGCGTAGGCCACTTTTCTCACTGGATCGAATTGTCGTACTCTGACTCTAGAGACACTTTTGTGTGAGTTAGATCCTCGCGAAGTCTATGTGTGATTTACAATAAATACTTGTTTCAGCCTAAATGTTTATCTGTCAATTTGATAACGCCAGATCAGAGTTTTAACAGTATTTCTGAGTGCTGTGTATGTAAATATCTTGTTTTTAAATAATTTCTCTAAAGCACTTTCGGTTCGTACCTTCACTACTTTTTAAACGTATATGCGATTGTCTCTTGCTATCGGTTGAGGAAAACATCGTAAGTCACACAACAACAACACAAGGATACACAATTAAGATTGTGAAAAAGTTTGCTACTAGCTTGTAATTAGCTATTACCAGAATACCAGAATACATTAAGCTTATATAAAAACACAAATTGAATTAACTTAATATTCAACATTTTTTCAACGAAAGCCCTAAAATAAATCCGGAAAAAGTAAGCATTTCCTTTAGCTTTTTCGGGTACATACTCAAACCCAAGAAAAGTCTGTTTAAACTGCGGATTTGACAGAGGTATAGTTACATTAAGGCAAAGTGGGGATTTCCGGAGGTACAGGTGTCCGCCGACGGCAACTTGACGAAAACTCTTTTAAATATAAAGAGAAACACTTGTTTCATAAATGTACAGATAGTTTGGGTACACGAGATAGTTAAATCAAACAAAAGACTTTTTAAGGAAATGTAGCGTCTAATATAAATATAGAGGAAGTTGGGCCGTCGAAAATAATAAATAGGTCTGTTTTCGTAAGTTTTGTGGATTGTTCTTTTGGTTTGTATTATGTAAAGGACATTGTTCTGCGTCCATACATGATTTACCCCAGAACCAACAGCCATGAAAAATGCCTGTATGATTCGTGTAACCTGAATTTCTTCATGCATTTATTATTGAACGGACAAGCGGGGGAATCGCATTATTGCAAAAAAGTATTAAGTTTTGAAGTTATAATTTAGTAGCCAACAATACTTTTGTAAAATCGTTATGTAAAAATACACTAGCAATAATCAAATCGATCATTATTGAATGTTATCGATCGAATATGACTGATTGATAAGATTGACATCTCCAACCGTAATTCGATAACTACGTTGACATTCGAAAAATACGTTGGCGATTTGGATTTGAGTACTCACAGTACTTTGAAATATTCGTTTTGGATTGCAAATTGTCCGTTCGATATGGATGTTTGCAACTACTATAATAAAACAGATAAATCATTATGGTAAAGGTTACATGGTTGTTGGTTCTGGGGACATTTTTGACAATGTCCTTTACACCAATGATATTATCGTAAGACCAGAAATAGACTCTTAAAAAATACTACAGTCACGCCTACTTTTCCCAAGTGGGTTCGCAGACGTATACATGTTTACCATTTATTACGAAGAAAGTCTAATATCACTATTCCGGATACAATGCAAATTCATTCAATTAGATAATCCTCAATAGACTGCTTTGTTGGTCTAGTAGCGAATAATGTGCTTTGCGATCACGAGGTCATTCGTTCGAATCCTAGGTCGGACAAATGTAGATTTTCTATCGAAAAACAGCCAGAATCAGTCCGGAGTCTGAAATGGTGCCAATAGATTCGGCAATAGATGGCAAGGTGTTGGCAATCGATTCGCCCTCTAGTAGATGGGACCTAACATCGTTGGTAAAAAGTGGGTGTACACAGTACACCCCTGCCACCCCCGCTTGGGGAATATAAACGTGACGGTGTTTATTTTATTTTTTTATTTAATTAGATAAATATCATTGTATACATCATACTTTCACCATCGCTGTTTTAAAAAGCGTGTTTACCGACTTTTGAACATAAAGCTCTACACCTACAAATTTCAGGAAAATAACCTGAAACAGAAAATTACTATTCAATAAGTATGAATGATTTTTTATTACGCAAAAAATATAGTATACTTTGGAGTATCCTATAATTCTTATAACATAAGTTACTAAAAGGTACTGATTTGACCAACTTTCGAATTACACTCGATCTGCCAACTTTAATTACTTTGACAACAAATTATTACTTTGCCGATACATACTAGAAGATTTTAAAGAAAATTGTAGATTCAAATTTTGATATCAGGATTGTGGTGTTAACAATATTTTTGTGTATCTTATTTTTCTTATCTGATGGGCAAGTCAAGAGTCGACGAAATCGGCGAGCGAGCGAGTATGAGACAAACTATGAGAGTGGAGAGGTATGTAAGAAAAGATTCTCTACTTACCCCGCAAACAGGTAATGGTAAAGATAGATATTTTTCCTAAAAAAAAGTGAACTCCATACAAGAGATTAATTCCTGTGTCATAGTTACTTTTATAAACATAACATCCATATACGCAATCATATAGAGTGTAACATTCCTGGGTCGACAAACTTTTGTCGCATTCAAGGTCACTTTTTACTATGACCAAAGGTAGTGTGTTACGATACCTCCTTGGAATCAGCATGTAGCGAATAAGAGTCCTGGTACTTGACATGTAAGTAGAGCGACACAAACTGACACCACTTCTTCTTATCGTTTTGACGGCAGACATGTCAAATCTATATAGAAGCGGCCTAGAACACGGCCACCTCGAACACATTGTTGATGGCATTCATCAAATCCTGCCACGTGCAGGTGTTGGGGCATACAGATCACGATGTAAGGTGGGCCATCGTTTGGCTAACACCGCACAAACGCTTCAGATTGATATTGTCTGTGAGTCTCCACCTGAACATGTTTTCCTTACTCCGGCCGACCCGAGTCCGAAGTCCATTTAAAAACATCCAGACCGGCCATGATAATTTATGTCCAGGTGGGAGACTCTCAGCAGGTGGTACAAAAGGATTTGGAAGGGGCACCGACGATACTAAACCAAGCATGATCAAATTTTCAAAATCATAAAATAATCTAGGTTCTAGGTTATTGAGGAGGTAGTTTATCGTAATCTGAAATGGTTATGCAACGGCACGACCGGTTGAACATTGTAACGTACTTTTGATTCCGACGTCATGAAACCCCTCATCAAAAAGAGTTAGTGAAACTGCGAACTAAAACATAAACAATGACATCATTTACTAATATAATATGAATATGTATTGTGTAATTAATTATACTGTTACGTTTGCGGGGTAATTAAATGCCGAATAACGTGCGAAGTACTTTATTAGGCGCTGTATACACAAAACAGTACGTCGAATGCAAGTACACACGCGAATCAATCACACACTTATACTACTCTTATTAGTACACAAATACTGCTTCCAAGTCGCTGAGTCACTCGTTGTATCCGCATATCGATGCTAAATTCGCCGGTGTATTTCACTTAGATCGCTTGGTCAGACAAAATTTAATTTTACGATGGTATAGTTTCCAATACCGAAGTCCGAAGTCAATTGGCTCGCCCTCTATTACATTAAGACCTAATATGGTCGGCGAAAAGTGAGCGTTCATAACACCTCTGCCAACCCCGCTTAGGGAACTGCAGAGCGTAATGGTGCTAATACTTTTATAAACTATACTTTTCGTAAACTTGGTAATGCTATAATATTTGCCCGGAATAAGTAAGCTGCCCTTGAGGTTTGGTCAAATAGCCGACGGAGCATGGCGAGAGCGCGTCGAAAGCGCTCAATCGGCGGTCGGCAGCGCAGTGCACACGTCATACTGCGGGAGCGACGTCGAGCCGGCCGGGCGACCGCCTGACACTAGCAACTCGCTCGCACGCGTATTGGCTTCTCGCTCCTCTTGTGCTTCATTCGTGATCGTATCGAACGCGATGGCGGCGGGTCGTGACGTTTGCCATCGCGCCGAGGGTCGTGATGTTTGCCATCACGCCGAGCGTAGCTGCGCTGTATGGCGTCGCCTGTACATTTCAGTACATTACAACCGCGCTTTCATCGCGCTGGGTCGGCTGTGGCGCGAAACCTTTAATTTTTTACCTTGAGTGCATTCGAAAGGCTCTCAAGCAGTCTCTTATGAAATGTAAAATTAATCTTTTTCTCTCTTTCAGTGTCCCAACAATATATTTTAAATACGATCATTAGCTCTGTTTTTCTATCAAATCTACTCTACGCTTTTCATAGCGGTCCTAATCAACTTAAACTTCAGTTTCACAGAATATCTATTTCGCATACAAAATCAACGTATTCACGACCTAAACAAATTAATCCATTACGAAGATATCCCACTTTATATAGATCTAGTTCAAATACTTGTAGAGATTTCATCAGAGATTTACTCACACACTTAAATATCGCTGTTTGTACAGACCCTTGATTAGGGACGTAATCTGCATGACAATAGGGACTAGTTATGAACAGAATATGCTCGTGAAAGCTTTTTATTTGTTCGATTGAAGGAACTCAATATATTCTTTTGCATCCCTTTGAGCGTTCTTGGGAATGAAGAGTAGTGTTATGATTATGTTTTAATTTTATTTTTATAGCTTATACATAATACCTATCTCTATCCATAATATCTAAGGACAAGTCGAATACGTATTTAAAACATTAAATTTGGACATTTAGTTTTCGCACTGAATTTGGGAAGCAATTATCTAATCGGGGTGTCTGAGTCCTTTTTGCATTATTTACGTTACACCTTATATAAACTAGTGAAAATAAAACGAAAATTTATTCGCTTCGATTGTATTAATTTTTCTTTCTATGTAGAATCACTTTTCTGTATTATAAGCTAATGCAACATATTGTATTAAAGTCATTCCAAACAATAATTCCATAAGTATGTATGATTTGGATGATTTTTTTACCTTTGTGACCTGGATTAACACATAGGATACTTTTTATCCCGGAAAAAGGTAAGGTTCCTATCTAAAGTCAACGCGGACGAAGGCTCGGGCAGATACTAGCAATTCCATAAGTATGTTATTTTTTACCAACGAATTAACACAGGTTACACTGATCTTGCAAGATTTTTCTTCTCGGTCATTTCCACATGGCCAAGAGTTTGGTCAAAATCAGGGAGATGCCATCTCACAGGTGTTTAGAAGTCTTCTCCATTCTTCCCTATTTTGGGCATGTCGTAGAGCGGAGTTGAAAGACATTTCTGTCAGATCTCGTATTTGGTCGGACCACCGTGTCGATGAACGGCCTCGAGGCCTTTGTCCTTGTTATATTATTTGAAATAGACCAAATACACCGAGTCTTATTTGAAGAACAAGTCAAGAGTCTCCGTAACCGGCTAGCGTGTATGAGACGAACTATGAAAGTGGAGGAAGCCAGAGAGGTATGTAAGGAAAGAACCTGTTGGAACTCTGTACTCTCTGCCTACCCCGCAAGGGATCTGGTGTGATGGTATAGATAGATAGGTATAATATATAATTTACAGTAACTTTTTAAGTTTGAATATGGTTCAAATATTCTAACTTAAAATAACTTTGGCCGCGTGGTTCCCGGCTTAGAATAGGACCAACCCATCTCATCCCATCGAGTGTCGTACAAGGCGACTAAGGGGAAAACTAGGGAATGGGCAGCAGCGTTCCCTTAACACTTCTACCATCAAAAACTGCGCTCGCCAACCCGCCTGCCAAGCGTGGCGAGTATGGCAAACACCCCCAATTTATTAAAATGGAAGATAAGAATAAAACCAGGACCCTAGTCCCCGGCGGTCCTGTTCGTCCTGGCCACGGTAGCAGCTATGGTAACGACAGGACAAGGGGTGCTAAGAATCTCCGGCAGAGATTCGGCTACCACCAACATCGAAAATTGGCCCTGGTGACATACAATGCACGCACGTTAAGGACAGATGAGAAGCTTGTTGAGCTGGAAGAAGAGATAAACAAGTTGCGGTGGAATATTGTTGGTTTATCGGAGGTCCGAAGAGAGGGCGAGGACACGATAACCTTAAAATCCGGCAACTTGTTTTACTACCGGGAGGGTGAACAGCAGTCCCAAGGTGGTGTCGGATTTATCGTCCACAAGTCACTCATAGACAACATTGTGTCCATCACTAGTGTGTCGAGCAGGGTAGCGTACCTGATACTCAGAATATCCAAAAGATATTCGCTGAAGGTCATACAGGTCTACGCACCGACCTCGGCATACTCAGATGATGACGTCGAAGTAATGTATGAGGACATTAGTAGAGCCATACATACTTCCAAAGCACACTTTACAGTGGTTATGGGTGACTTCAATGCGCGGCTGGGCAAACGGGGCGATGATGAGTTGAGAGTGGGGCAATTTGGATATGGGCAGCGCAACCCCAGGGGTCAGAGGCTGGCCGAATATCTGGAGAAGGAGGGACTCTTTATGATGAACTCTTTCTTCCGGAAGCCGCCTCATAGAAAATGGACCTGGATGAGCCCTGATGGTTCCACAAAAAATGAGATAGACTTCATCATGAGCACCAAGCGACAAATATTTAATGATGTCTCCGTGATTCACAGGGTAAAAACCGGAAGTGATCACCGAATGGTCAGAGGCACATTAAATATTAATGTCAAAATGGAAAGATCGCGTCTGATGAAGTCTACGCTCCGACCTTCTTATGCACACATCCAAAACCCCGAGAACTTTCAACTCGAATTGGCAAACCGCTTCCAATTGCTAGACAGCAGCGCATCAGTGGACGAAATCAACAACAGGCTGGTAGAGACTGTCCATACGGTCGGGTCCAAGTATTATAAGCCCCACCGTAAAAATAGACCTCAAAAACTATCCAACTCCACCCGAAATCTCATGGCTGAGCGACGTTCCATGACGCTCCAAACCTCCGATGATGCTAAGTCCTATAGGCAGCTCAATGGACAGATACTGAAGTCCTTGCGTCACGATTTACGGTCCTTCAATACAAGGCGTATTGAGGAGACCATAGCACAGAACAAGGGCTCCAAAGTGTTCGCAAGAGACGCGTCTATTGGGCAAAGCCAGTTGACGAAGCTGAAGACGGAGGACGGAAACGTAACGTCGAATAGGTCAGAGGTGCTCAGGGAGATAGAGAGGTTCTATGGGCAGTTGTACACCTCAGTAGCTGAACCTGTTGTTGACTTGGTAAAAGACCCAAGAGCCAAGCTAACCCGACACTACACTGAAGATATCCCGGACATCAGCCTGTACGAGATTAGGATGGCTCTCAAACAACTTAAAAACAACAAAGCGCCGGGTGAAGACGGAATTACCGCAGAGCTTCTGAAAGCGGGCGGATCGCCGGTACTTAAAGTCCTTCAGAGGCTGTTTAATTCCATCTTGCTCGAAGAGAAAACGCCGGAAGCATGGAACAGGGGAGTGGTGGTACTGTTTTTCAAGAAAGGTGATAACACTTTACTGAAGAATTATAGGCCCATCACACTGCTGAGCCATGTTTATAAGTTGTTTTCGAGAGTCATCACGAATCGTCTCGAACGCAGGCTTGATGACTTCCAGCCTCCCGAACAAGCCGGTTTCCGGAAAGGCTTTAGTACCATAGACCACATACATACGCTGCGGCAGATTATACAGAAGACCGAGGAGTATAATCGGCCACTATGCTTGGCGTTTGTGGACTATGAGAAAGCCTTCGATTCGATCGAGACTTGGGCGGTTCTTAGATCTCTCCAGCGATGCCGCATTGACTATCGGTACATTGAAGTGTTGAAGTGCTTGTATAATAACGCCACCATGTCAGTCAGGGGCATTGCACGAAGGCGATCCCCATAAAAAGAGGAGTAAGGCAGGGAGACGTCATTTCTCCGAAACTGTTTACGGCCACCTTAGAGGACGCCTTCAAGCTCTTGGAATGGCAAGGACTTGGCATCAACATCAATGGCGAATACATCACTCACCTTCGATTTGCCGACGACATTGTGGTCGTGGCGGAGTCGCTGGAAGATCTAGGACGAATGCTCGGTGACCTCAACAGAGTATCTCAACAAGTGGGTCTTAAAATGAACATGGACAAAACGAAAATAATGTGTAACGTCCATGTCGTACCCACCGCACTCACCGTTGGGAACTCTACTCTTGAAGTTGTCGACGAATACATTTACCTGGGACAGGTAGTCCGGTTAGGTAGGTCCAACTTTGAGAGAGAGGTCAATCGACGAATCCAACTCGGCTGGGCAGCGTTCGGGAAACTGCGCAACATCTTCTCATCCAAAATACCTCAGTGCCTTAAGACTAAAGTTTTTAGTCAGTGTGTGTTACCAGTGATGATATATGGATCAGAGACGTGGTCTCTTACTATAGGTCTCATAAAAAAGCTCAGAGTTGCTCAGCGAGCTATGGAGAGAGCTATGCTCGGCGTTTCTCTACGCGATCGAATCAGGAATGAGGAGATTCGTAGAAGAACCAAGGTCACCGACATAGCCGTTAAGATTAGCAAGCTGAAGTGGCAATGGGCGGGCCACATAGCACGTAGATCGGACGGGCGTTGGGGCAGAAAGATTCTAGAGTGGAGACCACGTATTGGCAAGCGCAGCGTGGGACGACCGCCTGCCAGATGGACCGACGATCTTGTGAAAATCGCAGGAAGTCGTTGGATGCAGGTGGCATCGGACCGGTTACGCTGGAAAGCGATTGGGGAGGCCTATGTTTAGCAGTGGACAAGTATAGGCTGAGATGATGATGAACTTAAAATAAATATTGGCATACAAAATATACGATGAAGATAAAACCATCCTTTCCACTTCTGTACAGAACACCATAATACGAAATCACCAACTCAAGATATATACTCGCCGTGACCTCTACCTTGGTCTGATGTTTTTTTCTTGAAATACTTAATCCGGAAGATAATATCGTAAACCTTCGTCGTGTTAGCGTTACGGGATTATTTATCGAGGTCGCTATCCAGAGAGTCGTATACAGGGTGACTGATCAAACAGAGGTCATAAAATGTCTCTCGGGTATTTTAGCCTAAAATATCTTTGTGGGACTTAAGTTCTACTAAGTACACTTAAGTAGACGTACACCGTCTACCTGAAAAAGTGGATACGCATAGTAAGTAACTGAATATTGAAAGTTCCCAAATTAATAGGCAGAAATCAAACACGTTTATGATTACATGACATAAGAAGTATCAAGATAATTGGTATTATAAGATGTATTTGTCAACTTGACCTTTACTAAATAACATTTCTTTTGTCGCAGATGTCTATCAACAGAGAACACCATAACGATAGAGAACCTGGACCCTTAAAAGATATAGTATAAATCTCTATCGTCTAAAACGACGTAGATATAGCACATACTAGTTCTAAAGAATACACCGCAGTCCAAACAACTCGGTTGCCAAAATCGGAACTACAGACAACACTAATTATACGCGCACTGAATACAAAATGGTGGCATTAGAATGAATAAGTCATTTTAGGGTATGTTGGAGCTCCTTTACATGATTCCGTGACGTCAGCCGACATAACCGGCAAAGCTAACCCAATTGTTCCGGCGTAATGTTCTGAGGGAACGGCTCAGAAAAATTGTGTTAAAACATTTTATGAAAAATTTATACGTTATTTTCTTATTATCACGTGTTACTTCGCACCTGAGGAAGAGGGGGCTAACTTAAGATGGAATGATATAGGAGCTGTATTGATAAAATAAAAAATACCTGGTTTTGTTTGGTTTATGATAAAATGTGGCTAAATGTGGCACAATAAAATGAGGAATATATTTTACGTTTCTTTTTAATTTCTTGATAAATAGGCACAAGTAAATGATATTTTTTGTAAATATTTCAACTGTGATTTCAAACAATTTGGTTTAGTTTCGATTGAATTTTGGACTTTGTGTTAGAGTTACACGAGGAGTAACTCTTTTAATGTTTCTTAAATATTATGTGTTCCTCAATTTATTGTATTTAATTTTTATTCTAAATATTTATAAAAAGATATGCGAATTTTAGCGAGAAATTACATTTTATCGCCTTTTTTCACTTTCCAAGTGCTAACGACCAATGTAAAACGAATTAAACAAAATACTAAAATCGTTAACTTACTTAATTTAAGTACCTATTGGCGTTTAATTGTACAAGTTAGCTAATTGTGCTGTTGATGCCTTACAAAGCGTTAATTTTACAAGTTGCTTTATCAGATCCTTTTCAGGATCCAGAATGGTTTTTTTTTTTGTTAAAAAAAACGAATCCCTACACTAGGATAATTTCCTGTGTCGTGGGTGCGTTTACAAACATGAAAATTTACATACACAAATACCCAGACCGGAACAAATAATTGTGGATCACACAAAGATTTGTCCTGTGCGGATGAATCGAACCCGCGACTATTAGACACAGTGGGCGGAGCGGGTTAAGCTCTTAACCAATGCAATCGTCAGTCAATAGCCATTAATTTTGTTACTTTAAACGCTTTTGGGCAGAGGTGATTAAATTTGATTTCCCTTAGGTTTTTATCAAACGATTGACTATCATTAAGTTTATACTCACTACACAAATAATATAAAATGTAAATATTTCTACGTAAAAGTTACGACAAATGTTCCCCATTTAGAGCTAAATTTCAGTTTCGCTTCAAGATAACAAAAGTCCAGTTAGAACTATATTGTCTGTTACAAGTTGCAAATCAACCAATAAGACAATTTTTTACACCAGTTAAGTATCCAGTATTTTGTACCAAAAGTACATCATTACCACATCGCTCAATGGATGGAATAGTTGCAGATTCGATCGCTGCACCCACAAACATAGGTATGTTTCGGTCAAGGCGATCGTGTCTGTGAGACCTAAATTTGTAAATGCAGAGCAGCAATAATTCCCAGTACATATCCCATACAGTACTTAACGTACGCAAGTACACCATTTTATCTCGCTACATGAAGGAACATACGAATATCTGCGTGACATCCAGAACTCATTTCCATTTTGATAATAACCGAAGTACTCAAGTCATGAATATAAATTGTCCTATCTTCCTCCGCTCTTCAAAATGTATTTTCTTACACCTAGAAAGATTAGTTTGCGTATTTGAAGGTAAGGAACAGTCAGAGAAACGACAGATGAAAAGGATGGGACGAAAGGGAGTATTATAAAAACTTATTTTATTTCTTAGCTTCAATTGTTAGCTTGCATATAAAATATAAATGTATATTTGTTTCCTAACAATTTATTCTAAATCCTGAAATTTCAAACACTCTCATTTGATGAAATAAATTATATAATTATTTATATTTCGTTTGTATTATAAACGTCTTTTTTATAATATTGTTATTTTTTATTATATTATTTTCAACAATCAATAGGAATTTTGGTATATAAATCTTAATAATAATAATATAATATTAGCTCTGTTAACACTGTCCCACCGTTGGGCACGGACTTCCTCCCAAACTGAGAGGGCTTAGGCCATAGTCCACCACGCTGGCCCAGTGCGGGTTGGCGAACTTCACACACTTTCAAGAAACTCTTAGGCATGCAGGTTTCCTCACGATGTTTTCCTTCACCGTTGAAGCAAGTGATAATGATTTTTTAATACGCACATGATTTCGAAAAGACAGTGGTGCGTGCCTGGGTTGGAACTCGAGTACTCTGACTTTGCAGTCCAACGGTCTAACAACTAGGCTATCATTGCTTTTTAAATTTTAAAATAGAATTATTTATACTGTAAAATATGTTGACCCTAAGATCTACTTGTAAGTGTAGCATTTACTTATAAACTAGTACAAATATAAGACCTACGTCTTAGATTTTTTAAATTTTTATTTTATTCTATCGTAATTCAATAATTTAATTCTGTATATAAAATACACGTTGTTTTGCGATAAAGAGACATGGAGTTTTTAATGTGTTTTTATTTTCCGCCACACAAACACTGACCTAATCTCCTGTAATTATTCGCCGTATTATCTCTATTATCAATGGCTAATTTCGGTTAATACGTCATTATCATAAAAACTGAAATGCTAACTCTATTAATAGAACGCGTTCACGAAACATAATGGGTAATGGCGGATCCAACCCGAGCTAGAAACCCACACATATTAATAGACAATATTCGAGAAATAGAATCTGCCGTGTCTACATATATTGCTTTACCTGTTACGTCAGAGATGAAACCGATATTGATGGTAACAGATAGTAATAATTTGCTACTTGATAGAGGAAACTTATAGGTAGGTGATATTGCTATTTCATATTCTAGTGTTAATGATTTCTGCGACTGCGACCTCGGGATAGTTATTAATGCTTCTAATATCAGAAGTTTATGTGTAACTTATCATGATACTACACAATCAGGTCTACACACACCTAAGAAATGAAACGGAGAATTGAGTCCTAAAATTTTCAACAGAAATGTTAAATTATGTGCTCGGAGGTTCGCTCTCTATCGCATTGCAAGTCACATTTCCTTGCAGAAATATGGTCGTACTGTATACACCTGTGCCTATCACGCGTTTACAAATATGATTTAATTTACATATACAAACCCAGCCTGATACATATATTTGTAGGTCTCACAAAGATTCATATCGTGCAGTAATCGAACCCGCGATTATTCTATTAACTGGACCAGCCGTTGTCGTACCTAATTCAAATCTTATGATATTCCCAACAAGTGGTACACCATTTATCATTTCTGTTATTTGTTTTACTAGATTCTCAAAAGCACCCGCCAATCATAACGTTCGGTAAGCCGGACGTAGTGGTGGGAGGTCTGTTGCGTGCCAATTGCACGAGCGCGCCGCGGCTTACTTGGTATATCGACAATGAAAAGGGAAATACAAATGTTACAAAAAGTGAAGAACTAATCTCAGAAATTGCATGAATAAGTTACTAGAAATAAAGTAGCGGAGGATTTCGTCCGAAACCTCTGTCGCCGCGTCATCATACAGGCACAGTTTAAACGAAGTGTTGCTGTAAAAAAAAAATTCTGATGAATTTTAATACAATTACAACTTTTGGAAGACTTTTTGTAACAATACCCAGTAATAATTAAGTAGCTCCGGTTAGCGATTTGTAAAAGTTTAAGCAACAATGCGACCGTTGTTAACTCGCAGGTAATACTTTCAGTTCACAAACAACTGGTTATACGGTTAGTGTACGTCTAATGTTCCGCAATTGTCTTATGAGACCATTGTGTTGTGTAATTTACTCGGAGTGTGACAATAATTCGAAGAATGACGATTGCCATTTGTGTTAAAATTGGGCTTCAACACGTAATGAAATGCGTAATGTTCGGAGTTAATTTTGTTGTTTTGTGTTCATATTAAAAGTGAATATTGACAAGTTAATCTCGTGAAGTAATTGGGAACACATATTTCCGAAATTATCAGTGCGTTTTAGCAGTAGGGTTTTAAAAAAAAATTCTAAGTAGTAAGGGTGAAATAAGTAGAAAGTTATTTCCCAATTACCAAATAGGATGAACAAACATTTTCTTTGTAATGAATACACAGATTCTTCAAAACCCTTATGTAATTTAGGATAAATGTATTAGATCTTTCTGTGGAACTAGATAATCTCATTGCTGGGCTCACCGACGTGGAGATCAAAGGCCCACAGAGTTCCTATACAAGAAGCAAAAAGCTTATGAGAAAAAAACAAAATATACAATGGCTCAAAGCAAGCATAATAACATTGTACTTGAATGTATACAAATATAAGATAAAGCAATTTTCTGTACGGTTGTTTTCATTTTATTTAGAAATTAACCACGTTTTGCGTTACTTTGATAATAATACAGGATTTAGCACAAACATATTAACGTTGATGTGACGCTATCGTGTTGATATGACATCTTTTTTTAGCCCACATACTTTTAAATAAAGATAAAAGGACAGCATGCTTTCTCGACAATGTTACAATAATGCAAATAGTTCGTGCTTAGCTCTCTGGATAATTCAGTACAGTACGTATGACAACTAAATTGAATAGATATGTTGTCAGTTTCTGTAAAAACTTCATTGCGATTAATTTTTTTTAAAATCAGGAATATTTGTATATAACTACGTACTATAAAATATAACATACGTTCCAAGAACTAGTGTTCCAAACGTCCACATTTGACCAAAATGCACTTAAAGCCCACGCAGTTACAGATTCATTTCCTGCCGTGTCAGGCTGCTTGGATGGTGATATGATGAATATTTTACTTTTTAAGGGTATTTTAGATCATCTGTTCTATCGAATATACCTGCGAAATGGGATATAGTAGCGATATTGATCCTGTGATAACAACAATAACACCGAGTTCATTTTACTATATCAATTTGTTTCAATTGCAATTGACACCAACAGTTGAAGTAAAGGAAACCCACTGTAGGAAGGTATCCGATTGAGTTGCACATCGTATACGTTTTACATACATTTTAGAAACATTATGTGAACCAAAACCAACTTTATCCTGCAAGGAAATCTAAAAGGAAATTGCTGAGGAACTCAATTTTCTATGCTCCTTACTTGAGTGTGTTTACATCGAAGTGTCTACCTGTTTATATGGTACGTATACATTAAAATATTAGTATTCCATTATCCGTATATAAATAATTTATATACATGTATGGTACTGCGGAAAATTCAACGCGATAAGACATATGTCACGGATTTTGCCGTGAGTGTTTGTTATGAGCGTTATTGTTTTTGGCTTCAGTTTGATACGAGACACGACAGAAGTTTGACTCGAGAGAACTCGTTTCGAGAATTCTATTGTATTGATATTGACGTATTGATAAGACTATTTGGACTTGTATACCAGACTTATTCACAGGAAGACAAAATGTTCCACACCAGAAAAGTATTACCGCCCGTGCTAGCCCTGCAGGATGTGTATTCTGGAAGAAGCGGTCAGATGGTTTAGAATAATATTTACATTTAAACTGCTTCCTTAGTCTATCGGCGACTAATGTGCTTTGCGATCACGAGGTCCTGGGTTCAGATCCTAGGTCGGACAAATGTAGTTTTCCATCGAAAAATTCCCAGTATTAGTCCGGAGTCAGGACTTGTAGGTTCGCCCCCTATTACATGGGACCTAACATCGTCAGCGAAACATGGTGGTACACAGTACACCTCCATGCCACTCCCGCTTGGGGAATTTAGGCGTGTCGGTGTGTACATTATTTTTCTTTATGGATTTTACGATTTTAAACTCTTTTATTTGCGTAGACTCAGGATTTATAACCATAACTGACGAGATATGTCCTCGACATTTATATTAAACTTCTGCAATATATTAATGTTTTTTTTATTTCAATTATTTGTTCGGGTCTGGTTATTCGTGTATGTGAATTACGCAGTTTTAAGTAAACGCAGCCACGACACAGGAATAAAACAGAGTGTAGGGCTACGTTTTAAAAATAAATTGAGTTCAAAAAAGTGAGGTAAGTATTTCAATGACACTTAAAATTGCATTTGAAATACATTTTATTTATTTTATTTTTAAGTTATTTGAGGTTTATATTAAACTCTCAATTTTACTACAAGTTTATCATTTACTCCAAAACAATTTAAAACAAAAATACCCTGAATCTCCAAAGAAACCCAGTTCGTTACCTCTGCAATCAAAATTGCTCACTTAATTCTATTCCCTAAAGAAAAAATATCCAAAAACTGTTACACAAAAAAAACATGTTCAAATAAAATCAAACGTACATTTTCATTTTTACAATACATTCGTACAAAATCAAAATATTCATGTGTGTCCACAAAATCGGAAGAATCCGGCTTACGAAATGTCCGTGCGTCGTATCGATCCAGAAACAATGAATTATTCATTCGAGTCGCACTGACTTGTTATCGCTCATAATTCGACGTGCGCCTATAATAATAATCCGCATAAATTTTATTCCTTATTGGGGAAAATAGGAAAATAAAAAGGACCACTTCATGTTTATTGTGGGCTGTAATAGGTACTAGTTCTTTTTACGTGTTATTAATTCTAAGGTAAAAAATTTAAAAATATAAAATCTATCTATCTATATCATCACGCCAGATCCCTTGCAGGGTAGGCAATATATAATATAATATTAGCCCTGTTACGAATCTGTCCCACCGTTGAACACGGGCCTCCCCACAAACTGAGATGGTTTTTAGGCCAAAATTAGTATATAATAATAATATTATTAGGAAAGGCCTTCTTTAACAAATCGAGATAGAGAGATTGGGTTATACTGTACCAAAAAAACGAAATAATATAATATAAGCCCTGTTAAGGAACTGTCGCACCGTTGGGCACGGGCCTCCTCTCAAACTAAGAGGATTTAGGCCATGGTCTACCACGCTGGCCCAGTGCGGGTTGGCGAACTGCACACCGTTCGAGGAACTCTTAGGCATGCAGGTTTCCTCACAATGTTTTCCTTCAGCGTTAAAGCAAGTGGTAGTTAATTTTTAATACGCACATGCTTTCGGAAAGACAGAGGTGCGTGCCTGGGTTTGAACCCGATACTACCTCCTACTACCTACCTACTAACCACTAGGCTATCACTGCTTTACAGGTAAAAAAATATAAAAAGATACCCGCGGGAGTCTATATTTTTTAAGCAGGGATAACAGATACCTCTGTTCTGTGTATATTAAATTTTATCGACAAACTTAGGTCTCAATATAATCGTATTTAGACTCCAGACTGCTTCAACGAAGATATACTCTGGAAAAACTCCATTAACACTTTGCACAATCCAAAACCAATACAAAAATTAAGTATAGTGCATAGTATAAAAACATATTACACTACACTATATGTACATCATATGATACTGGTATTAAAAATATTCTCTGAAAACAAAACCATCATCAAAAACGTCAGAAACTTAAAAATCAAAAATAAATAATTAATATTATAAATGTAAAATTTTGTATGGTTACATGTTGGGATGCTTGAATGTTTGTTCCTCAATCGCGCACAAAACGGTTATACGATTTTGGATAAAAATTGGCACACAGATAATTTATTTTCTGGTTTAACAAATAGGACACTTTTTATCCCGGAAAAATGTATGTACGTTCCAATCTAAAGCCAACGCGGACGAATTTGCAGGCAGAAACTAGTTATTTCTATAAAATAGTTAGGCAAATTATCTCTGTGGGCGCCCGTTCTGTGGCCTAAAAGGTCAATGATCTCAGGTTCAAATAAAATGTATTAATTAATTAAGTGCTTACAACTTTCCCGTCAGTATCTCGCCGCGTTATGACAGGCATCATGACAGGACGAAACTAATCGACTGATTTGAGTGTATTTGGTGGCTGTCGATTCCGAAGCCACACTCTATAATTTTGTATTCTTGATTCGTGGTTAAGTTTTCGTTAGATCGCTTTTTCTAAACTTTTTGTTCTATTGTGATGCCGTATATGTTGAGTGTTTTTCGTATCAATGTTGTTTTGTGGTTATCTATAGATAGCTCTGTGAACTGTACAGTGTATATATAAATTTATTGATTGGGCTTCATAAGTTCCAAGATCAGGCCTCTACCAATCGGTATAGTGAAAATGTGACCTCTTATCTTGATTTGTGATAGGTACGAGTAGTCCTTGTCCTAGTAGTAGAAAAGTATGAGCTAATTTATATTTTTAAGCATGTAAATTGATAAATATATCCTCGGGATAACAGTTGCAAGTCAATTTGCCAGCCATACTGCATACAGTCATATTTTGGACTACTCGTTACCGGCGACTTCACACGGGTTCATTTTATAATTGAATCATGCACTTTTTCTGGACTAAAAGTAGCTTTAAAGATTTACGAAAAATTTAAATTAATTTCTTTTAATTTAAATGAAAGTCCCGTTTATCCAGCATAACCGTTCCAAAAATTAGTATAGACAAACAAAATGTCAAAAATTTGGGTTGTAGGATCCCACGACTTGCCAGATTAGTTTAGGAAATGTCATTATTTCAAAAACACAGAAGCTTCAATTGTATTTATTTTTATTGATACTACTTTATGTCAAAACACTTGAATCGCTGTGTGTATGAGATTCAGAAAGCTTAGCACGAAAAGATGTTAGCGTGACGCTTGAGAGTTGATATGACATCCTTGTCACACTACAAATTTACTAAATAAACATGTGTATCACGTGACAGCACGCTTCATACTTCATACTATGCTCTAAGTTCTAGCACCGTTTTTAGTGTAGAATGAATTCGCTGAATATTTACGCCGTGTTAGAGGTAACAAAACGAAGAGTATCTCATGTAACAGCAAAGTGCTTTGACTGTTCCCACCCTCGCATCGGGACTACATCCCTGACACGCCATTCTAGGGAAATATGTTCTATTTTAGATTTTTTGTTTCGGTTATGAGAAAGGTAAATTGCAAATGCGGTTTCGAAAAGCGAAATAACGGATTTAATTGAATTCATTCAAAAGAGAACGTTTTGCATTACATCTTTGCCTGTTCTGTTAGGCATGCAAACTTATGCCTTGTGATTTTTATATCATTTTTGAACTATTTTTGCGGTTAACTGAAAGTAGAACGGAAGGTGATATGAATGGAATGAAATGTGAGTTTGCAGTACGAAAATTGCAATTATTACAATGTCTGTGGCTCGAAAAATTAGTTTAGAAAAAAAGCATTATAGTTCGATAAAGGAAGCATTATTCTTGCTTTTAGTGTTATTTTATAGTAGATTAATCCTGGTGGTAACATAATTTCTCACTTATATCTAGGAAATCCATTCTGACGCCAATTATCGTAATACAAACCGATATCAGTTTTCATAGTAAATGATTAACATGAGCAATTTCTGGGAAATACATTGGCCAATTGATGTATCAAACTAAGCTGTCAGACCACGCTGCTCCAACAAAATTTGTAAGCTATTAGCTTGCGCAAAATGTTTTTTCCGTTTAAGCGGCATGAAAACAATATTTTCTCGAGGGTAGTTCGGGATTAAAGGTTCATAAATTTTACACCTGTTTGTTAATTTAGTTTAAAATTATATAAACAACATATTTAATGTTTATTATCTGCATAATTTAAATACAAACCCCTAGTGCACCGATCTATTTAATAACTTGTCCTCTACCTTACTCCTCTCTATTTCACTACATCTTCAATTTCTCTTCAATTTTCTGCTTGCTGCGCAGAGAATCTGCTCTATACCATGGATCTGTATGCGAAGTTGGCCAACACTATGGAAGATCTGGCAGCAATGTTTACCTCGAGGATGAATAGTTACGAGGAAGACCTCAAGAACGCTGCCAGTACTGAGACATCAGCTGTGCATAAAACCTTAGCCAGTCTGTCTCAAGAATTCACCGACTTCAAGTACCTCATCTGGAAGACGTTGGGGGCAATAAAATCACAGATGGAGCTTCTCTTGCTGGGATTGGATCGGCACGAGATGGCATCACGCAGAAAGGTGCTTCTTTTCCATGGAGTTTCTGACGTTTCGGATTGCCATTCCAAAGTGATCAACATCTTGAAGGACAAGTTGAATGTGATAAATGCCACTGCTGCTGGTGTGGCTGTGTGTCATCCCTTGGGAGTAAACCCTAACAAGCCTCCACCCATTTTGGTACGATTTCAGAGCCATTCTTTGCGAAGCCAGGTATGGAACAACAAGGCTGCCTTGAAGGGGACCGGGCTAACTCTCTCTGAATTTCTGACTAAGCCCCGGCACGAGGCTTTTATGGACGCTCGTAGAAGATATGGCATAAACGAGTGTTGGACCTCCGATGGTAAGATTGTCATCCAGCTGCCAGACAAATCGCGGAGAAAAATTGAGTCGGCAGCAGAACTATGACAAGTGCTAGTCCAATTTCCTCCTTCTGGTGAAGCGGGGAGCTCCAAACAACAGACGAGCGGGTTTACATCTTCGTCGTCTGTTCCAGAAAAGAGAACTCGAAGGCCTCCGAAGTGAGTGGGTGTGGTGATACTTATGTTCGCCAAACACTTTCTGCCTTGGTCTTTGTTTTTATAGAGATCACATTTCTTTTTCTTTATAAATGACTTTTAATTTGTATTTAATGTTACTCGTTTGTGATTGTTTTCACCTATTTTACTTTTCATTCTACAGATTATTAATATTGTGTTTCTGACATTTGGTGTGATCGTCTAGAAATCCGATATTTTTTTTTTTTGTGTTTGGATCACAGCACTTTCCACAACCGGCGAGTGCACGAGGGTATGATTATTTCAAACATTTATATAGTTAGTACTTAAGTTTTAATCTACTTGGTATTACTTTTATTTATTTATTTATATTTATATGGATATATTTGATATCAGTGATGATAGCTTTGTTTCTTATTCTTCTTCTGAGATATTTGATAAACGGTATTCCAGTGCATTTAGTGATGATGACGGTGACGACTCTTACTTACGTGACCACCTTCAGTCTGTTTTCTCAAACCACCGATAATTTTTTAATGTTGTCTATATTAACGCTCAAAGTGTTCCTTCTTACTACTCTGACCTTTTATCATCCTTCGACTCTGAACTTATTCATGCGGTTCTAGTATCTGAAACCTTCTTTAAACCCACTCTCCCTTCTGTGCAGTTTGCGTTACCTGGGTGTAAGCTGTAACGCAATGACAGAACAGGCAAGGGATTTATCTCCGAGGTGAAATCTCTTGTAAGGTGGTCAGTCGCCAAGCGAGTTTTCTGAACTCCTCTTTCTTGAACTTAACTTTAGTCATATAACGTTTCTTTTAGGAGTTTACTACAGCCCATCCTGTCAAATTGATTTCTTAGCCTCTTTTGAATCAAAATTAGAATATTTCTCAACTTTATATGATAACATTATTATTCTTGGTGACTTCAACACCTGTTTGTTGAAGGGGGATAGTCGTAGCAACAAGCTCCGGTCTCTTGATCAATGGCTTACACTTGAATGTGAAGAAAACCAAGATTATGGTTTTTGAAAGGGAAGAAACCAGAACGAATGTAAGGATTGTGGTTGGTAACGATGTGCTGGAGCAAGTGAATGAGTTTGTATATCTTGGATGCGCCTTCAGTAAGGATGGGAAATACACCGCTGACATGGAGAGAAGAGTGAGTGCAGGGAACAGAGTGAATGGTGCGATGGGAAAGCTACTCGGGAGCCAGCACTTAAGCCATAAGGCGCAGCTGGCCATACATAACGGAGTTCTTGTCCCAACGCTGTTATATGGTAGCGAGAGCTGGGTATGTAAGAAGGAGAATGAAAGTAGGATAAATGCGGTAGAAATGCGAGCTCTGCGGAAGATGTGCGGAGTGAAGCTGACCGACCGCATTAGCAACAGCATAGTAAGACAGCGAGTAGGTATGAAAGATAGTAACGGTGTAAAGATGAGAAAGGGCATGCTCCGTTGTTCGGGCATATAGAAAGAATGCCAGAGAAAAGAATGACAAAACAGATATACAATGTGAAAGTGGAAGGATGCAGGTACCGGGGAAGACCTAGACTATCTTACCACGACCAAATAAACCGAGTTTTATCAGATGGAAAAGTCAAGAGTCTCCGTAACCGGCGAGCGTGTATGAGACGAACTATGAGAGTCGAGGAAGCCAGAGGAGTATGTAAGGAAAGAACCTGTTGGAACTCTGTACTCTCTGCCTACCCCGCAAGGGATCTGGCGTGAGGTTATAGAAGGGATTTTGATCACTTTTAAGTTCGTAAAGTGACAGCTGGATCTGATTATAAAACCCATGGTTTTATTAGCTTTTTTGGAAATGTGGTCTATGTGTTTCTCATATGTAAGTTTAGAATGACACCAAGATCACGAATGTCTTGTACCTGCCGTAAAGCCTTACCCTTAAGAATTTACTGATTATGTATCAATTTTAATTTTCGTGTAAAACTTATGGAATGACATTTATTGACATTAAGGTCTAATTTATTTGAATAACAATATTCTTCAAATCGGTCTAGGTCTCTTTGCAATTGGATGGAATCATTTAGGGTCTCAATTTTTTTAAATATTTTCACATCATTGGCGTACAGCAGAAAGTTAGAATATAGAAAACAAGATATATCATCGTTTATGAATATGTTAAAAAGTAAGGGTCTTAGTAATGAGCCCTGAGGGACGCCAGAGGGAACATTGTTCCAATCGGAAGAGAAACCACAGACCACTACTGCCTGAGTGCGATTTTCTATGTATAAAGCTAACCATCTGTGCAAGCTGCCGTGTATTCCCGCAAAAAAATTTTTTTGTAATAGTGTTTGATGGTCAATACGGTCAAATGCTTTACTGAAGTCTGTAAATATAGCATCAACCTGTCCTCCAGAGTCCATTACAGCGGTTACGAATTCTATAAAAGACAGAAGATTTGATGAGGTTGATCGCTTTTTTAAGAAGCCGTGTTGTTCCGAAATAAAATTTGCTGAAAGTGCTTCATATATCTGAGAATATACCATTCATTCGAATATTTTAGCAAAAATGCACAGTTAAGATATGGGCCTATAATTTTTGATATCATTTTTACTTCTGTTTTTGTGAATCGGGGTAATAAATGCGGATTTCCATATCCTAGGTACAATTCCTTCTGTGACAGACCGTTTAAATAGAATACTAAGTGGTACTGATAAGGATTTGGCACATTTATTAATGAAAATTGGCACAATACCATCTGGCCCTGCGTCCTTGGTTAAATCTGTAGATTCTAATAACTTAAAAACTGAATCAACATTTATCTCCACGTTGCCAATACTAGTTAAGATGTTGATTGTTGAGGGATAATCAAGAGATGGAACATTAAAGTTACAATTATTTGACTGAGTAGATAGAAAGGTGGACTGAAAATAAGATGCAAATAAATTGCAGATCTCTTCACCGGTATCTGCTAACTGCCCTCCGTAGTGCAATGTTGCTGGAAGAGAGTTGGAACTCTTTTTGTTAGATTTAATAAATGATCAAAACATTTTGGGGTTCTCGATTATTGCCTCTTCCGAACGCTTAATATAATTGTTGTAACACTCTTGTTTTAGCCGTTTGGCTCTAGTAAGAAGGAGACAGAATGTTGCGTAATCGTTCTTATTGGCATATGTTTGATATTTTTTAAGGTATTTATATTTTTCTTTAAGAACTTTTTTTAAGGGATAACTATACCATGGTGGGAATGAAGAGAAAGTAATCAGTCTACGAGGGATGAACTTGCGCAAAGTTTAGGGGTTATATCTAATGATTTGTGGTGAGGGTCCTCTGGGACCAGGTCCTCAGGTCACTGCATGCCGATACTGATAAATTATTATTGCATAATACATAATCCAACACTCTGTCATTAAAATTTTTATTTAGATTAAATTGATTAAGGTTACATTGTGCCAAAGTGTCGAAAAATAGTATCTGCGAATCTCCTTTAATACCTTTTGGCAATAGACAATTTAACTCACCCACCTATTCAATATTATTTAGATAAAAATCTCCCATTATTAAAAATAAATCGTCTGGACTCTTGTCCACTCTTGTCAACTCTTGTTGACAATAGAAGAAAGCTTGTTCGAGAAGATTTGCAATTGCATATTGAATGAGTGACCTAGGTGTTATTTACAGAGGTATAATGTGCAAATGTGAAGTTTATTTGAGCTTGTTTCATGAAGATGCTTAATATTTTTAAATGTAATACTAACCCAAATATATTCAGCAGAAGAACGCCACTCAGGGCGTTCCAGTGCAGCTAATTGGCGATGAACGGCTATTAGCACTCCACCTCCGTATTTTTTCTTTGTTATTTGGTAATTTCTATCTCGTCTCCAGATATCATACCTATCATCGAATAATTCACTATCTTACAAACCCTCCAGGAGCCAGGTCTCTGTTAATGAAATTATGTCGAAAGATGTTGAATAAAGCCCTCGTTTGAATGTGTGGGTCTTAGTACGTAAACCGCGAGTATTTTGGTAATAAACTTTAAGGTCACAAAAAGCCATCATTATACATAGTATGTACATAACTTAAGCTTCATAATAAGTTAAAATTAAGCCGCAGAAAATAAATAAACAAACGGACGTATAACTCAATAATCTGAATATTAGTGTATCTTCTTATCATTGGCAAAAAAAAATATGACAAAAAGCCATCGTTAATCGTAAAACGCACATATCTTAAGCATGATGATAACTTAAAATAAAGTTGCAGGAAATAAATGAACAGACAAAAATATAACTTACCAATTTTACATTTAATTTAATGAACATACACGTACAAGTTTGATTGTTAATTGTGGTATAAAAGTGCTTAAAAAAGAGATAAAAAATGTTAAATTTGGCAATTATCTAATTGGGGTATTTGAGGTCTTGACTTATTCGCTAATCACCTTGTATATAAAAAGGGGACAGCCCCATGTTATAATAATAATATTATTATAAAAAAAAAATAATTAAATCAACAATATGCCAAAACTTACACTATTATTTATCTAAAATTATTGCAAAATCGACATTATACCAAAGCTTAAACTATAACAAAACTGACACTATACCACGACCGACACATTCCGACTCCACCAAAATCAATCAAATCGTCAATTTGATTAACAACGGCAACTACAACCCATTTTATGTAATATGTGATATTTTTAATAATATGATCGACCAAACAGTGTATCACAATAATAAGATCACTAATAATGTATGCCTTTTTGTTGGGTCGAAGAAAAAAGGTTTACAAAGCCCCAAGTCAATATTTCTGGATTTACAAACAGCTCATGCTTGTTTGGATAGTAATCTCCATCTTTATTTAAAGGTGCTCGTAGTGTTGTTTAACTGCGGTGTTCTTGGTGATCACCACGGTTAAACAGCATTCGGGTCGGTTGGTCCGAGTGGTGGAGTATGGCGTAATCTCTCACCTCAATTTATGAGAGCAGGTTTTTGCCCAGCAGTGGGACAATATAGCCTGATTTGTTATTCTTATTTATTTCTTTATGTTTGAATCTACCAGTAAATCCACTTAAGACTTAGTACACACTCTCTTCCGTTTCATCCTTAATTAATTGCTTTCCTTCTTCAATGATCACTATATAATTAACATTATTTTGTTTTGACTGCCACGTTGGTCTGGTGGCAAAGCGCATCTCTTTGTGATCACGAGGTCCTGGGTTCAAATCCTAGGTCGGACAAATGTAGTTTTTCTAACGAAAAATTCCCAGTATGAGTCCGGAGTCTGGAATTGTGCCCGGTATATGGCAATAGGCTTGCCCCCTATTACATGGGACCTAACATCGTCGGCGAAACGTGGGTGTACTCAGTACACCTCTGCCACCCCATCTGGGGAATATAGGCGTGACGGGTTTTTTTTTTGGTTTTACTTTTTTTTCATTTATCTGGCACTTCATTTAATTTTATCAAAGCCCATTTAATCAAGCTAAAGAGATAAACACGATTACGCAAAATCTATCAAGAAGTTTTCCCCTGAAAGCTTTTCATAAAGCCGATTATTATTCAGAAGATGAAAATTATAGGGACGCTAATTCGGTGCGGGTACACCTCTGCGGAAAAGTTACTGAAGTAAGGATTTCGCCCGCTGGTCCGGAATACATGGTTTTGACGTTTTTTAATGGACTTTGATATAAGACTGCTGATGTGTTTTGGAAATTTGTATTTTTAAGGGAATAATGTGTTGAATTTAGATACGATCTATCACCGAATATCCTTATATTCCCTTCTTCGTGATAGCAGCCAACTTATTTCGCATAGCTGAGTGCCTCCTCCTTCTGGTAAAGCGTCTAATGCAGCTGGCGATTATGAGATCCCGGGTTTGAATCATAGGTTGGACGGAGATTATTATTAGTTTCGAATTCAAAAAATCTGTTAATAGTCTAGTCTGGAATCTAGAGACGTACCCGGTATGATGGCAATAGGCTGACCTTATTACTTTGGTATCTAGCATTGTTGGCAAAATCTATCTAAACTGTTATTAAACAGTTTAGATAGATTTTGCCAACAAATATTTCATCAAATCACATAACATCAAATATTTTTTGTCATGTCAATAAAATTTGTTATTTTTTTGGGTTAGGTGTATGAGCACAAAATAAACTATTTTTGTTTCTTTAAACCTCCAAACCAAACCTTTAAACTCTTTTACCACCTCTGCTCGCGATAAACGTTACGGTGTTTATTTTATTTAAAACAAACGTAATTAAAAAAGTTGAGTTCGTAAAATGTAGTAGGTACAATACCTGTTTTGCTACTAAATTATTACTGCTAACCTAAGTGAATCACTAAATAGGAAGGTATTTCGATTTAATATTGAACAAGTTTATTTAACTTTAAAAGCACAGCAAGCCATGCCCATCTTATCTTAAATATTACATTAATAAAAAACGGGATTAATTATGAATATCTAATCTCGAAATTGAACCGCAAAAGCAAAGATTACGATATAAAAAGAAACCAGGCTTGGCAAGTCAAAGGTTTCTTTAATCACGCTTTAAGTAAAACTTCCTTTAATTAATATTCAATAACAGCCTGGCATTAAAATGTGATAATGTTTAAAATAGATAGTTTCTACTTCAGAACTTTGCAGACAGGCGTCAATTAGGAAGGACGCAGATAGACGCTCTAATTACAGGGAAAATTCTTTTTAGAAGCTTTTATTTAACTTGCAATGTTCGTATGTCTGTCTGTCTTTTCGGTTCAAATCTTGCCATTTTCATCCGATTGAGCTGAAATTTGGCATACCTATGTAAATTCGGTGATAGTGCACCATATGGTACCATGAAGCTGGTTTGATTATGAAATTGGAAGTTGGCTATAGGAACATGTAAACTGTACAACGTAAGCCCCTCGTGTGCAGCTTGTTAAGTTGATATTGACAAGTACTATACAACCAGAGAGTGTTAAGAGAATGATGATGAAGCCAAATGGTGGCCAATGGAACCACCCAACTACTCAGTATAACCCTGCCTGCTAACGTTTGGGCTTGTTGGATTTGTCTTGACGAGTACTTTAGACTAGTATGGTATCTAAGGTGTGATGATGGAGCCGTAAGAAAGCAAGATATTTTCTCTGTTTTAGCAATAAAAGCTTGTTTTTAAAAAGGTTCTTCAAAATATATTGTTTTTTTTTTTTTTGTATCCTTTTACTTTGACGATGGCTTGGTATACTAGAGAGAGCGTAGGCTACTTCGCTCTCTGAATCGAATTGTCGTACTCTGACCCTATAAGGGGACAACTTTTTATGTGAGTTAGATTCTCGTGAGGGAAGTCTATGAGTAATTTACAATTAATACTTGTTAGAGTCTCAATGTTTACGTGTCAATATGATTACGCCAGATCAGATTTTTAACAGTGATTCTGAGTGCTGTGTATGTAAATATCTTGTTTTTAAATTATTTTTCTAAAGCACTCCCGCTTCTTATATTTGCTATTTTTGAAACCTGTATGCGATTGTCACTTGCTATCGGTAGTGGAAAACATTACGAGTCTACAACAATTTTCGAGCGAAATATACACAACAAATACAACACGCGGGCACAATAAAGATTAGTGGTGAAGTTGGCTACTAGTTAGTAATTAGGTTTTAACAGAATGTATTAAGCTTGTATGTATCTATCTATCTATATCATCACGCCAGATCCATTACGGGGAGAGAGTACAGAGTTCCAACATTTTCTTACCTTACATACCTCATTGGCTTCCTCCACTCTCATAGTTCTTCTCATACATGCTCGCCCGACTCTTGACTTGTCCTTCAGATAAGACTCTGTCTATTTGGTTATGGTAAGATAGTTTAGGTCTTCCCCGGTACCTGTATACTTCCACTGTCGCATTTTTTATCTGTTTTGTCATTCTTTCTTCTGACATTCTGTCTATATACCCTTTATCATCTTAATAATTAAGGTTGTATAAAAAAACTAATTCTATTAACTTAATAATCAACATTTTTAAACGAAAGCACTAAAATAAATCCGACAAAAAGTAAACATTGCCTCCAGCTTTCTCGGGTACGTACGCAAGCACAAGTAAATTCTGTTTAAACTGTGGATTTGACAGAAGTATAGTTAAATTAAGGCAAAGAGGGGATTTCCGGAGGTACAGGTGTCCGCCGACGGCAACTTGACGAGAACACTTTTGAATATACCGAGAAACACTTGTTTTACAAATGTACCGGATGGTTTACGTGCACGAGATAGTTAAATTAAAGAAAAGACCTTTTAAGGAAATGTAGCGTCTAATATAAATATAGAGGAAGTTGGGCCATCGAAAATAATAAATAGGTCTGTTTTCGTAAGTTTTGTAGATTGTTCTTAGTTTGTATTACGTAAAGAATATTGTTCTGCGGCCATACATGATTTGCCCCAGAACCAACAGCAATGAAAAAATGCGTGTATGATTTCAAGATACCTGCAAATTATCTTTATGCATTTTTATTAAACGGACAAGCGGGGGAATTGTATTATTGCAAACAAAGTATTAGATTTTGAGGTTATAATTTAGTAACCAACAATATATTTGTAAAATCGTTATGTAAAAATACACTACCAATAATCAAATCGATCATTATTAAATGTAATCGATCGAATATACCTAATTGATAGGATTGACATCTCCAACCGTAATTCGATAACAACGTTGACATTCGGAAAAGATGCTGCCTATTTTGATTTTAGTGCTCACTGTGAATAGTGACTTTGAAATATTCGTTTTGTATTGCAAATTGTTCGTTAAATATGTATGTTTGCAACTACTATAATACTCGTAGAACACATAAATCATTATGGTCTACATGTCATGGTTCACATGTTTGTTGGTTCTGGGGCCATTTTCGACGATGTCCTTTACACCAATTATATTATCGTTAGACCAACGATAGATACTTAAAAAAATACTACAGTCAAGCCTACTTTTCCCAAGTGGGTTCGTAGACGTATACCTGTTTACTTGTTGTCTATTGTCACTATTCCGAATACAATGCAAATTCATTTAATAAGATAATCCTCGATCGACTGCTTTGGTGGTCTAGTGACGAATAATGTGCTTTGTGATCACGAGGTCATGGGTTCAAATCCTAGATCGGACAAATGTAGTTTTTCTATCGAAAAACTACCAGGCAATAGGTTCGTCCTCTATTACATGGGACCTAACATCGTTGGTGAAAAGTGGGTGTACACAGTACATCCCTGCTACCCCCGCTTGGGGATTATAGACGTGACGGTGTTTATTTTATTTTTTATTTAATTAGATACATAGAATTTTATACATCATACTTTAACCGTCGTTGTTCTAGAAAGCGTGTTCACAGACTTTTCGAATACAATGTTCTACTCCTCCAAATATCAGGGAAATAGCCTGAAACAGAAAATTTCTATTAAATAAGTATGAATGATTTTATTTTACGCAAAAAAATGTAGTATACTTTGAAGTATCCTATAATTCTTATAACATAAGTTACCAAAAGGTACTGATTTTACCAACTTTCAAATTACACTCGATCGTATCTGCCAACTTTAATTACTTTGACAACAAATTGTTACTTTTCCGATACTTGAAGTTTTTAAAGAAAATTGTAGATTCAAATTTATCAGTATTAATAATTATTAAAGTTCCTTTACAGAAAATTCGTGTAATAGCAATATTTTTTGTGTATATTATTTTTCTTATCTGATGGCAAGTCAAGAGTCAACGAAATCGGCGAGCATCTACGAGACAAACTATGAGAGTAGAGGACGCAATAAGGTATATACAAAAAGATTCTGTTGAAATTACGTATCTCTATTTACCCCGCAAAGTTGTAGTGGTATGATGATAGTAAAGATATAATTTTTTTCAAATAAAAGTGAACCCCATACTAGGCATTAATTCTTGTGTCCTGATTGCTTTTAACATAGCATTCATATACACAATAATATAGACTAAAACCAACATTACTGGATCACACAAAGATTTGTCGCGTTTAGGGGCACTGTTCACCATGACCAAACGTAGCGCGTTACGATACCTCAATGAAATCATCATGTAATGGTATTCTGTATACCATGAGAGTACCATTAAATGATCATTTCACGAAGTTATCGTAACGTGTTGCGTTAAGTGTGTATTATAGCGAATAAGGGTGCTGGTAGTGACGTTTTTGGCGGAAAATCGAAGTGTGATGTCGTCAATTCGTTTTAATTTCCAAAACTTGTGTTATTTCAAATTATTATGTAATATTGGTGGAATGTTAACCATTATGTATTCTTATATGTGCATGAGTGAAGATAATTGTAACAAAGTGATAAAACGTGCCTTTTCGATTTTCCTCAAAACTGCCGTTGCGATTGGTATGTAAAATATCCATGACTTCAATATCCAGGGTGGGGCACTTCATCAATTTCATAATCATCTTTGTCATCAAGTTCATTGGAGAGTTGAATTAATTTCGAAATTTGTAATACTTGACATTGGCAAAATCCGCGTCGTCGTAATGCCATAAACATAAAATAAACATAAAAAATGGGTGCTGGCACCGTACTTATAAGTAGCGCGACACAAACTGTGACCACTAAAACAAACTATCATCAAATTTTCATAATCATACAATAATCTAGGTTATTGAGGACGTAGTTTATCGTAATCCGAAATGGTTATGCAAGAGCACGACCGATTGAACATACTAACGTACCTATGGTTCCGACGTCATGAAACCCCTCATCAAAAAGAGTTAGCGGAACTGCGAACTAAAGTATAAGCAATGACATTATTTACAAATATGATATGAATATATTATGTATTGACATCTGCCTTATATAGTGTGAAAAGACTGTTTTAAAAACAAGCTTTTATAGCAAAAATACAAAGCATTCTTGCTTAGTTGATGAGTATGGCTTCCTTCTGATTACCTCTGAATCTGATTTATGTAATCAGACTTGACAGACGTACTTGTCAATACCAATCTTATTAGATTGGTATTGAGCGTAAACACAAGAGGGCTACATTGTATAGTTCACATGTTCATATGGCCATCTTCCATCATCATAAGACAAGCTTCATGGTACCATATTATTGCATCGTCACCAACTTTACATACGTATGCCAAAAGATCTTGATCTGCGCCCATACATGATTTGCCCCAGAACCAACAGCAATGAAAAAAATACTTTTATGATTTTAAATCACCCATAAATTCTCTGAAGGCATTTATTATTATGCCGCGTGGTTCCCGGCTTAGAATAGGACCAACCCATCTCATCCCATCGGGTGTCGTACAAGGCGACTAAGGGAAAACTAGGGAATGGGCAGCAGCGTTCCCTTAACACTTCTACCATCAAAAACTGCGCTCGCCAACCCGCCTGCCAAGCGTGGCGAGTATGGCAAACACCCCCAATTTATTAAAATGGAAGATAAGAATAAAACCAGGCCCCTAGTCCCCGGCGGTCCTGTTCGTCCTGGCCACGGTAGCAGCTATGGTAACGACAGGACAAGGGGTGCTAAGAATCTCCGGCAGAGATTCGGCTACCACCAACATCGAAAATTGGCCCTGGTGACATACAATGCACGCACGTTAAGGACAGATGAGAAGCTTGTTGAGCTGGAAGAAGAGATAAACAAGTTGCGGTGGAATATTGTTGGTTTATCGGAGGTCCGAAGAGAGGGCGAGGACACGATAACCTTAAAATCCGGCAACTTGTTTTACTACCGGGAGGGTGAACAGCAGTCCCAAGGTGGTGTCGGATTTATCGTCCACAAGTCACTCATAGACAACATTGTGTCCATCACTAGTGTGTCGAGCAGGGTAGCGTACCTGATACTCAGAATATCCAAAAGATATTCGCTGAAGGTCATACAGGTCTACGCACCGACCTCGGCATACTCAGATGATGACGTCGAAGTAATGTATGAGGACATTAGTAGAGCCATACATACTTCCAAAGCACACTTTACAGTGGTTATGGGTGACTTCAATGCGCGGCTGGGCAAACGGGGCGATGATGAGTTGAGAGTGGGGCAATTTGGATATGGGCAGCGCAACCCCAGGGGTCAGAGGCTGGCCGAATATCTGGAGAAGGAGGGACTCTTTATGATGAACTCTTTCTTCCGGAAGCCGCCTCATAGAAAATGGACCTGGATGAGCCCTGATGGTTCCACAAAAAATGAGATAGACTTCATCATGAGCACCAAGCGACAAATATTTAATGATGTCTCCGTGATTCACAGGGTAAAAACCGGCAGTGATCACCGAATGGTCAGAGGCACATTAAATATTAATGTCAAAATGGAAAGATCGCGTCTGATGAAGTCTACGCTCCGACCTTCTTATGCACACATCCAAAACCCCGAGAACTTTCAACTCGAATTGGCAAACCGCTTCAAATTGCTAGACAGCAGCGCATCAGTGGACGAAATCAACAACAGGCTGGTAGAGACTGTCCATACGGTCGGGTCCAAGTATTATAAGCCCCACCGTAAAAATAGACCTCAAAAACTATCTAACTCCACCCGAAATCTCATGGCTGAGCGACGTTCCATGACGCTCCAAACCTCCGATGATGCTAAGTCCTATAGGCAGCTCAATGGACAGATACTGAAGTCCTTACGTCACGATTTACGGTCCTTCAATACAAGGCGTATTGAGGAGACCATAGCACAGAACAAGGGCTCCAAAGTGTTCGCAAGAGACGCGTCTATTGGGCAAAGCCAGTTGACGAAGCTGAAGACGGAGGACGGAAACGTAACGTCGAATAGGTCAGAGGTGCTCAGGGAGATAGAGAGGTTCTATGGGCAGTTGTACACCTCAGTAGCTGAACCTGTTGTTGACTTGGTAAAAGACCCAAGAGCCAAGCTACCCCGACACTACACTGAAGATATCCCGGACATCAGCCTGTACGAGATTACGATGGCTCTCAAACAACTCAAAAATAACAAAGCACCAGGCGAAGACGGAATTACCGCAGAGCTTCTGAAAGCGGGCGGAACGCCGGTACTTAAAGTCCTTCAGAGGCTGTTTAATTCCGTCTTGCTCGAAGAGAAAACGCCGGAAGCATGGAACAGGGGAGTGGTGGTACTGTTTTTCAAGAAAGGTGATAACACTTTACTGAAGAATTATAGGCCCATCACACTGCTGAGCCATGTTTACAAGTTGTTTTCGAGAGTCATCACGAATCGTCTCGAACGCAGGCTTGATGACTTCCAGCCTCCCGAACAAGCCGGTTTCCGGAAAGGCTTTAGTACCATAGACCACATACATACGCTGCGGCAGATTATACAGAAGACCGAGGAGTAAAATCGGCCACTATGCTTGGCGTTTGTGGACTATGAGAAAGCCTTCGATTCGATCGAGACTTGGGCGGTTCTTAGATCTCTCCAGCGATGCCGCATTGACTATCGGTACATTGAAGTGTTGAAGTGCTTGTATAATAACGCCACCATGTCAGTCCGAGTACAGGGGCATTGCACGAAGGCGATCCCCATAAAAAGAGGAGTAAGGCAGGGAGACGTCATTTCTCCGAAACTGTTTACGGCCACCTTAGAGGACGCCTTCAAGCTCTTGGAATGGCAAGGACTTGGCATCAACATCAATGGCGAATACATCACTCACCTTCGATTTGCCGACGACATTGTGGTCGTGACGGAGTCGCTGGAAGATCTAGGACGAATGCTCGGTGACCTCAACAGAGTATCTCAACAAGTGGGTCTTAAAATGAACATGGACAAAACGAAAATAATGTGTAACGTCCATGTCGTACCCACCGCACTCACCGTTGGGAACTCTACTCTTGAAGTTGTCGACGAATACATTTACCTGGGACAGGTAGTCCGGTTAGGTAGGTCCAACTTTGAGAGAGAGGTCAATCGACGAATCCAACTCGGCTGGGCAGCGTTCGGGAAACTGCGCAACATCTTCTCATCCAAAATACCTCAGTGCCTTAAGACTAAAGTTTTTAGTCAGTGTGTGTTACCAGTGATGATATATGGATCAGAGACGTGGTCTCTTACTATAGGTCTCATAAAAAAGCTCAGAGTTGCTCAGCGAGCTATGGAGAGAGCTATGCTCGGCGTTTCTCTACGCGATCGAATCAGGAATGAGGAGATTCGTAGAAGAACCAAGGTCACCGACATAGCCGTTAAGATTAGCAAGCTGAAGTGGCAATGGGCGGGCCACATAGCGCGTAGATCGGACGGGCGTTGGGGCAGAAAGATTCTAGAGTGGAGACCACGTATTGGCAAGCGCAGTGTGGGACGACCGCCTGCCAGATGGACCGACGATCTTGTGAAAATCGCAGGAAGTCGTTGGATGCAGGTGGCATCGGACCGGTTACGCTGGAAAGCGATTAGGGAGGCCTATGTTCAGCAGTGGACAAGTATAGGCTGAGATGATGATGATGATGAATTATTATTTAACGGACAAGCGCAATATTTTACAAAAAGTATTAGATTTTGAGGTTATAATTCAGTAGCCATTAATACATTTGAGGTTATGTTGATGTGTTGATATTGAGTCAAGATGTCATCGACTTCGATATAAGTACTTACAATGCTTTGAAATATTCGTTTTAGACTGCAAATTGTCCGTTAGTTACAGATATTTGCCATTAATTTCATAGAATAGATTAGTAATGATGGCATGGGTCAAATGTTTGTTGGTTCTGGGGCAATTTTCGACAATGTCCTTTTAGCTTAATCAGATACCCGCAAGTGCTTGGAAAATGGATCACAAGATTTGAACCGGAAAGACAGACAGACAGACATACGAACATTAAAAGTCAAATAAACAATTGTATTTATACTTTTTTTTTATCTAGACTGACTCATTTATCTAGTTGCAATTAATGTGAATAGAGATCATGAGGGAGGTAATTTTGTCCAACCTAAGATTTTAAACCAGAAGTCTGACATTGTGCCCGGTATAATGGCAATAGATTTACCCCTAATGTCGACTTTTTTTTTAATCTTATTTATTTAGAGGCTTTTACCCTACAAGGTATGTCAGCCCCATCGTACCCTAATCTAATATATATAACACTATTACACAGATAACTGAAGTTATTGTGATGGAGAAAGAGGTAGTTCTGCGTATCGTACCATAATATAAAGATATTTTGCTGCATCGGATATAGGCTTAGACAAAACCCTTACAAAAGCTCCTACGTTGTATTTACTAACTTGTAGTTTCTGCATCACTACTTCTCTTTCTGTCTGGTTCTTTTCACATTCCATCAGCAAGTGTTGGACATCTTCAATTTTACCACATACTTCGCAATCAGGCGATTCGACTTTTTTCATCAGGTATCCAAACTTTCTAGATGGAAAGTGACCAGAACGTAATCTATGTGGCATAACAATGGGACCCGCGGAGGCTCACATTGAATGGTTTTATACCATATGCCTTTTTCTTTACTCCTCTCGTCGAAATATTCCTTAAAACGATAAAAACATTTTTCCTTACTGATTTAGTAGTTCTGTATAATAAGGGGCAATATTAAATTCTATGCCCTCTAATATAGCCGCCTTTGCAAATTTGTCAGCCTCTTCGTTTCCCCTTACACCTACATGAGATGGAACCCATTGCAACCTCAAGTTAATGTTACTTAATTCGTGGATTTGTCTAAGGATTACATAAGCTATCGGTACACCTCTATATCCAGAGGCGCATCGAGCTAAATGCAGACCACTTTTACTGTCAGAAAATATAACTATATTTTGGGAACTGTCTACATAGTTATTACGAATGTTTACTAGAGCTTGTGAGATTGCAATAAGTTCCACCGTTATTATAGACACATTGGTATCAGAAGATCTAAACAGACCTGAATCGTTATTACTTATATTATAAAATGCGGCACCACAACCAGATTCATTCTTAGAACCGTCAGTATAAAATGTTAACCAACCGGAGTATTTTCCTGATAATTCTTCAATTACCTTGCATTTAAGTGATGTAGTCTCATATCTGTCTTTAGATCCTCTTATACAATCTAAACTACAAATTATCTTGTAACCTACATTTATATATGTAACCCAAATATCTAAAGAGAATATATCTAAAATATTTGAACAGTATAAATTATAGTTCTACAATCCCTATAAACTGTTACAAGTATGGGATTTTTTTTTAATCCAATACCTCATATGTGTAAGGCCATTCAATTCATCTATTTGCTTAATAGTATACTTAATATAATACTGTTTAAAAGTGACCTGTTTTTTATACAAAATTTGTATGCAAGAAACAATCGCCTGAGCATTAATGGTTGTATACATAGTTCGGTTTCCATAACATGGATAGGGGTACTTTTAATAAATCCACCTATAATTCTTAAATATTGGTTTTGGATTTTGTCTAATTTATATAAATGACTTTTAGCGCTGCTGTCGTAAAGAAATGAACCAAATTCAATTCTACTTCTAACTAATGAAATATACAAAGTCCTCAAATATCTAGGATGCACACCCCAGTTAGGCCCCGCCAACACTTTAAATATATTTAAAAATTTTGTGGTGTTTTCAGCTATTCCATTGATATGTCTTTTCCATAAAAGTGATCTATCTAACCATATACCTAAATGTTTAACATAATCCACTGAAGATATTGGTATATTATCGATTGTAACATTTATTTGTTGTTTTCTTCTTCCTCTACTAAAAAGACACATCTTTGATTTACCTGGCGACAATTCTAGCCCGATACTATCTAACAATGTTATCATCAAATTCATGGCGGTTTGCAGTTCTGTTTCACAATGGTTTAAATTATTGTGGCTAATGTAAAAAACAAAATCATCAGCATATTGAGAGACGATCACATTCCGTATTTGTTTGCAGATTTTGAAAGTGGCTATATTAAAAAGCATGGGGGAAATGGGGTCGCCTTGTGCCAATCCTATACTTGCACGTCTTACATCAACGGTTTGGTTATTATGACTGTTTCTCAATAACAAATATCTTTTATTTAGAAAAGAATAGAGATAATTGCATAATTTTGTACCTATTCCCAACTCGTCGAGAGTTTGAACAACTTTTTCTACTAGAACATTATTGTAAGCATTTGTGATATCTAAAAACAAGCTACAGTAGGGTTGTTCTCTGTAAAACCTATTTGAATATATGTCCTAATAACCTGTGTGACCAGTCTTGTAATGCAATCTAAACAGGACTGAGCTCTTCTAAATCCAACCGTATAAGTTGACAAGACTTTCTGTTTTTCAATATACCATTCCAATCTTCTACCCAACATGGTGTGAAATATCTTGCAAACACAGGAAATGAGTGAAATTGGCCGAAGTTTTAGTTCTGCGTTTGCGTCGCTTACAGTTTTAGGAATAGCAATAACTGATATTAATCGCCACTATCTTGGAATAACTCCAGATCTATATATATTATTGTACATATTAAGAAGGAATGTTTTAGCTATGTAAGGAAGATTATACATCATAGAATAAGTTATCCCATCACTACCCGGAGCAGTATCCCTTTTTTTAAACTATTCTCAAGTTCTTGCATTGTAAATGGTGATTCTATTAATTCGTCCTGAGAAATAAATGTTGGTGGTGTATTAACAACATAGTCAGGTGTAAGCGAGTGTAATAATTCCTTTAATTTTTCTTCAGAAGCTAAAACTTTAGCTTGACGGACTCCTTTAAACCATCTCATCTTTCGCCACATATTCGAAACTGAATTAGACTCATCTATGCTACTACAAAACTTTTGCCAGCTCGAATACTTAGCTTTAGTCAATAATGACTGTGCCTCTGCATTTTTTTCTTCTAATCTCGTTAGATTATCGGGGGTAGGGCTTCTCCTAAAAGTCGCTAGAGCTAACCTACGCTTCGCTACTGCTCTGGATAGTGACGGATTCCAATATTCCTTTGGTCTGAATTTAGGTGCAGGATTAGTACAGATTTTTATAAAAGGTATGTGTTATTAGCTGATAACTTAATTTAATCTTCGAAGTAGTCATACGTTGTCTGAATATCAGTATTCAATTTATCTAACCCTGAAAATGAATCAATCAGCTCTTGAGTAAAAGAGGGCCAATTCCCTTTTTTGAAATTACGCCTCTGAATATACTCTACATGATTCTGAAAATTCATTGATATTTTAACAACGAGATGATCGCTGCCTAAGCTTTCATTAATTATTATCCAGTGGAATTTAACAGCAATATCAGATGTTACAAATGAAATATCTGGTGAGGACCTTTGTACTACTCCATTAACTAACCTAACTCTGGTTGCTTCTCCATTGTTTAATATTGTGTATCCCTGTTCCAATGATGAACCCAAAATTTGCATGCCGCATTGACCAGTTGGTATGATGACCATTAAAATCACCAGCAATTATTGATCTCCTTGAAAAAACTGCCTCCCAATCAGACTCGATCTCTCTCGACTCGTGTCTTCTGTGCACACAGCACAGAAGACGGACAATAAATGCTTACAATATGCTCCAGACTTCCACAATTATGTGATTTCAAACAAATGACTTCAATACCTAAATTATTCAGACTAATCGGACGCATTGATTGACTTGTGAACAATTATGGCTACCCCCCGTAAAAATCATCTCTATCTTTTCTAAAAATGTTATATCCACTAAGACTAATGCGAATTTCTGGATTTAACCAAGTTTCAGAAATTATGGTGATATGTATTTTTTCTTGTGTAATTAGGCCCTCTTAACTAATTATTTTAGTTTTCAGTCTTTGACTATTCCATTGAATTATGTTGATTAACGAATCTTTACAATAATTATCCATCAAAAAAAGTTATTTATGATTTAAACAAGTTTCCCTGTTTAAAAAATCTCTTATAAATACTTTACACTCTTCATAAATTGCTTTTAACACTGCTAATATTTTGTCTACAAATTTATTATCAGAACAACATATTACTTTAATTTTCAAAAATTTCTTCCTAAATATAGACTTTCTTTGTCTCTTCTTCTCAATATTCTCTTCTTCCGAACGGCTGATGTATTACGGTCTGATTTCCCTCATCTGATAGGTTTTCTAGATCTGTTTCCATAAATATATCTTGATTCTCCTGTTGGCTTTTGTTATGTTTCTTCTTTTTGCCTTTCTTTCAACTCTTTGGTTCTGTATCCCGCTATTATCCAAGTCTTCTTGTCGTTGAATGGTATTAGTACCATCCAATAATATCTCCTTTGCCGAAGTTTTAGAGCGAAGAATACCACTATAAGCTCTGCCAGAGGCGTATTCTATGTCATCAATTTTTTTGTTAGAATTTTCAGGTATTTCAGATTCGGTACTTTTTTTTGGCAACTTCTTTTAAAATATTTTCCAGGGCTATTCTATAAGGAATATTTTCTTGACTCATTAGTGTACGTATCTTCTTTTCTCTTAGGAAAGCAGAACACATCTTGTCCAAGGCCATGTGTGGTCCTTTACAATTAAGGCACATACATTTTTCAGTTTCGCAGTTATCAAGTTCTTTGCCACTTTTTGGACACAATATCTTTTTAATTGGGCAGAATTTTTTAATATGGCCAAATTTCTAGCAGCCGGAGCATTGAGAGACAGGGAAAACATAACGTTCTACCATGAAACGGCATCCGTACGCGTAAATAAAAGGTGGCAATGTAGTATTTTCAAAACAAACTCGCATTGTCTCACTTTCAACCCACTTCCTGTCGTTGTTAATACATCTTAATCTTTTAACAGACAAAATTTTACAAGAACACTCTAAGGTTTCCAATAATTCTGCTTTCGTCAATTCTAAGTCCACACCTTTAATTATTCCATAAGACAAACTGAGTTGGTTTACGAAATAAGCCCGTATCCCTAATTCAGTGAACTTTTGACACCTCACTAATTTTTCGGCATCTTCTTTATTGGAAAGATGAACAAATACCTTGTAAGGACTCTTGTAACTGATTTTTATAACATTATGTATATTTTCACTCCTTAACAATTTTGCTAAAGACATTTGTTTTGGCAGAACTTGCAAAGCTGTTAAGCAAATCTTATATATTTCCTCAATATTTTCACCACTTTTTCTGTAATTACTACTTCCGCAGCCACCTTCGTTACCAGATTCACTTCTTATAAGTCGCTTTGGACGTCTTCTGACTACAGTAATAAACCCTTCCTCGCTACTTCCTTCACTGATTTCTCTTGGCCTTTTCTCCACCATTCTCCCGCTACCTGACACACATTCCTTTCCACTACTCATAATGTCACACTCACGTTCACGATTGCTTATAGTTTTCGCATCAGTATTATCTATTTTATCCTCTTCACTATTTTCTTCCATTATCAATTTATGAGTGTAATTAAAAAAAAACTGACTCGAGCGATTGTAAAGTAAACAAGTTACGTGCGCTCGGGTCAATGTCTCGCGCGTGAAAAAGAAGTACAAAAATTTAATCCTGTTGATATACGTTCAACAATCCGCTAAAATTATCTACAATGATATACTAATACTAATATAATATTATAAAGGGGAAAGATTTGTATTTTTGTGTGTATGTATGTAACGAATAAACTCAAGACTCGAGTAGTCTTACGCGACCGATTTCAAAAATATTTTCACCATTAGAATGCTACATTCTCCCTGAGTAACATAAATTATACTTAATTTAAAAAAAAATTAGGGATCCCTACTATAACTTTATTAATGTAACCCAAAGTGTAAAAAAATTAGCCATAAAATGTCTTTTATCGCATGCGCCGCGGAAACTGTTGATGATAGAACAAAAAAATATTGTACAATATTTAATAACAATATCAATATCTACAAAAAACTTCGGGATACTATATATCCAACTATTTAGTAGAAGTTACGTCGCTATAACTACTTTTTTCTTTTTGAAAGTTGATAGAAATGCCGACCGAAATCAGACGATGTTATCCATACCTTTGTGTTAATTCTTATCCAAATAAATCATATTTTATTCAAGACTGTTTCAATCCCTGGACATTACTTTTTGAAATATGTAAATCGGACATTCCATTGAAAAGATATTACGAGTTTAAAAATGTCAATCTAAACTAAATATGTACTAATAGGAAAAATAACTGGACAAGTGCAAGTAGGACTCGCGCTCTGAGGGTTTCGTACCGGGTTCAGTTTCGGCCAGTTTCAGCGCCAAATTGTAGTTTCGTCGGGTCTAGAGAACTCGTCAAGACAAATCTAATGAGCCCAAACACGGCGGGGTTATGTTGAGTAGTTGGGTAGTTCTTTTGGCCACTTTCCGGTTCTATCATCAGATCTTGAATATTATCAGAGTCCATAAAACTCGTCAAGGCAAATCCAACGAGCCTAAATACGGCGTGGCTATGATAAGTAGTTGGGTAGTTCCGTAGGTCACCTCCCGGCTCCATCATCAGACCCTGGACAGCGTCCGGATTTATAAAACTCGTCAAGACAAATCCAACGAGCTTACTAATACTGCAGGATTATGTTTAGTAATTGAGAAGTTCTATTGGCTACACTCCAGGTCCATTATCAGACCCTCGACATCTTTTGGGTCTATAGAACTCGTCAAGACAAAATCCATCGAACCCAAACACGGTGGGATTATTTTGAGTAGTTGGGTAGTTCCGTTGGCCACTCTTCGGTTCCATCATGAGATCCTGGACACCATCAGGGTCTACAGAACTCGTGAATACAAATCCAACGAGCTCAAGCCCGGCGAGGGTGTATTTAGTATTTGGGTAGTTCCGTTGGTCACCTTGCCACTTCATCATCAGACCCTAAACATCATCTGGTTATATAGTACATGTCAATAATAATTTAACAAGCCTAAACACGAGGTGGTTATGTTTTGTAGTTGATATGTTACCATGGCCACCTTTCGACCCCATCAAAAGACTGTTCTCGAGCTGGATCCATGATATGTACTATATTATTGCATTGTCACCGAACTTACATACGTATACAAAATTTCAGCTCAGTCGGATACATGCTTTCTATTGTCAAACGCTATTGGATATCTTAATAAATGAAATAAAACTACTGATTTCTTAGATTTACGCGAATATCACATATGAAATAAAACTATTTTACGGATTTTATCGCGGTTAATGTTTGATTTTTAGTTCCCGATTTTTCGAGTGCTTTGCAGCACCCATGGTCACGGGAGGGACTGAGGTGTTAGACGTCCAAAAGGCATAGTTGTTCCGGGGTACCCTCAAACTTCTTAATTATTTTTGTTAGTCTGATCTACGCAGAATGAGCTCACGGTGTCTTGAGGTCTTGCAGTGTTATGCTTGGTTTTGGATTTGATTATATTAACTACCGGACCCAAGTCGATGGAAGCACCCAGCCATCTTCTCTATTGAAATTAGGATGTTTTTTAATTACAATAGCCTCGCGAACCATCCTTGGTAGGAATCGGTGTTCTTTCACGAGAATTTGTGGTCTATCAAATCTGATGTTATGGCGGGTGCGGTCAAGGACATTAGGATCCGGGAACAACTTGTACGAGATCCTCCGCGATCTCTAATCGCATTATACGGTACCTACTTGTTCAACGAGGCAGTCCATAAAAATACCTTTTACAAAATTGCTGAAAAGACCTGCCCGAAATCAGCCTAGACGAAATCGTGATGGCTCTTGAGCAGCTAAGAAATGGAAAAGCCCCTGGAGAGGACGGAGTTACAACTGAACTATTAAAAGCAGGAGGTAAACCCGTGCTAAAGGAGCTCCAAAATATCTTTAACTCTGTCCTCTTTAATGGGAGAACTCCAGAGGCTTGGGGTAGGAGCGTGGTCGTATTGTTTTTCAAAAAGGGTGATAAGACCCAACTGAAGAACTACCGCCCTATTTCGCTCCTGAGCCATATTTATAAGCTGTTTTCAAGAGTTATCACGAATCGTCTTGCGCGAAGGCTCGACGAATTTCAACCCCCGGAACAGGCCGGGTTTCGAAGAGGGTATGGAACCATAGACCACATCCACACTATACGGCAGATTATACAGAAGACCGAAGAGTATAATCGGCCCCTATGCTTAGCATTCGTGGACCATGAAAAGGCCTTTGACTCGATCAAGACCTGGTCAGTTCTGATATCCTTGCAACGATGCCAAGTCGACTGGCGATACATCCAAGTGTTAAGAAGTCTCTATAACGCCGCGACCATGACCATCCAGTTACAAAACCAGCAGACCAACCCTATCTCAATGCATCAAGGAGTGAGACAAGGGGACGTTATCTCCCCTAAATTGTTCACAAATGCATTGGAGGATATGTTTAAGACGCTGGACTAGGACGGTCATGGCATAAACATAAATGGCAGTCATATCTCACACTTGAGATTTGCAGACGACATCGTCATTATGGCCGAAACGTTACAGGATTTACAACAGATGCTGACCAGCCTAGCCGATTCTTCCAAACAAATAGGTCTCCGTATGAACTTGGACAAGACCGAGGTAATGTTTAACCGACATGTAGTACTGGAACCTGTTGCAATACATGGCGCTATTCTCGAGGTTGTTCAAGAATATGTTTACCTAGGGCAAACTCTGCAGTTGGGGAAAAACAAATTCGAGAAAGAGGTCAACAGAAGAATACGGCTGGGCTGGGCGGCATTTGGGAAATTACGTCGAGTATTTACATCGCCCATTCCACAAAGCCTAAAGACAAAAGTCTTTAATCAGTGCGTCCTGCCCGTTATGACATATGGAGCCGAGACGTGGACACTCACGGTTGGAATGGTTCATAAATTTAAAGTCAATCAGCGAGCTATGGAAAGGGCTATGCTCGGAGTTTCTCTGAAGGATAGAATCCGGAACGAAGTCATTCGACAGAGAACCAAAGTTATCGACATAGCCCACCGGATTAGTAAGCTGAAGTGGCAATGGGCTGGTCACATTAGCCGAACAACCGATAACCGCTGGGACAAACGAGTTCTTGAGTGGAGACCGCGGACTGGCAAACGTAATGTAGGACGCCCTCAGGCTAGGTGGAGCGATTACCTTCGTAGGGCGGCTGGCAGAAACTGGATGCGACGTCAACGGGAAGTGCTATATAATTTCTAATGAGTGACTTTAAATGGCCATATCTTTTGTTTGGGTTTAATTAGAACCTTAATTTTTTAAACTTGTAGGGCACTGTACACGTTATTAATTTTCAACCTAATACCTTTAGCCGTTCCTAAGAAAAACAACCCTAAAAAAGGTGATAAAAGTCGGACAGACTGACAACGAAGTGATCCTATAAGGGTTTCGAACGAAACCCTAATAACGTCGCCGCTCCGTGGCCGGTGTCCGGGGATCAAAGTACGGGAGAGGGGCGTGCACATTTATGAAATAGGTAGCCAGCCGCGCGTTCCTACCCGTGCGAAGCCGGGACGGGCCGCTAGTTGTTAATAAATTGTCACTATTCTTGTTAGGCCTTTGTCAAGTAGTGGGCTGGTATAACTGACTGATAATGAACTGATAAGAATTATTGAAATATCTTACCAACTGCATGTATGAACGATATAACATATACAAAAACAGATATAGGTCCATCACACCTCTAGATGGCTTTAGTGGAATAGGAATACACATAGTTTTCTATATACCTTACTACTGTTATTTTACCATATTCTTTAAACGATCGTGGCAGAAGTGGGAGTGGTATTGTGCACACATATTTAATACGAGTATCTGTGACGTGTTGAGAAACGATTCCTGGAGTATTTAAACTTGTTTTATGATTCACATGATTGCATTTTACAACAACATATACAAAAACAATATCAAGAACGGAAACGGTTATAGGCTTAACATTCTTGCCAACAACAAAAACTAAAAATGTAACTTCTAAATAATTATTAGAATGCTAGTACAAAAAGTGTTATATTCAAATCGACCAAGAATATTCTAACAGTATCAATGTGGATAGCCTATTGTCATTTTTTCAGACTCTGGACTGGTATTGAGCATTTCTAGTCAGTAAAACCTTAATAGGTAATACTTTGTGATCTGCAGCCATTTTATACACCACTGAACCAAGCAGTCCACATATCACTATATTATTCGTTAGTACTAAATAATTGGACTATTACAAGCCATATAAATTCATTCATTAAATATGGTGCGATGGGAAAGCTACTTGGAAGCCAGCACTTAAGCCATAAGGCACAGCTGGCCATACATAACGGATTTCTTGTTCCAATGCTGTTATATGGTAGCGAGAGCTAGGTATGTAAGAAGGAGAATGAAAGTAGGATAAATGCGGTAGAAATGCGAGTTCTGCGGAAGATGTGCGGAGTGAAGCTGACCGACCGCATTAGCAACAGCGTAGTAAGAAAGCGAGTAGGTATGAAAGATAGTATCGGTGTAAAGATGAGAAAGGGCATGCTCCGTTGGTTCGGGCATATAGAAAGAATGCCAGATGAAAGAATGACAAAACAGATATACAATGTGAAAGTGGAAGGATGCAGGTACCGGGGAAGACCTAGACTATCTTACCACGATGAAATAAACCGAGTCTTATCTGAAGGAAAAGTCAAGAGTCTACGTTACTCCGTATCTAGCGTTTTACTTCGAAGTAAGTCTATAAAATACATAATAACAATATCTTTATTGTTTAAAAACGTTGCCCCATAACAGTAATAATTCCTGTGTCTTGGATGCGTGTACAAACATGAAACTCACATAAACAAGCATCGAGACAGAAACAAGTATTTGTGGATCAAACAATGATTTGTCCCGTATGGGATCGAATCCTCACTGAGTCCGCGTGGTCGAGAATGACCTAGTCTCTCTCACCTCGATTTGTGAAAGAAGGTCTTTGCCCAACAGTGGGACAGTATTAAGTGATATTATTAATCTGTAACAGACAGACAGACTTCGGAATTTACGATTTTAATACCCATAGAACTCAAAAAGAGTAAAAGGTACCCAGTAAACAGTCTGGAAATCGTGATACGAATATAAAAATTAATCAACATTCCTTGAAAACCATTTCGTGTTCACAGACTTACCGAATAAAACATAAGTGTTACATATTTTTTGCGCTCATAATGAAAGCTAGAATAAGTGCTAAGAGATAGGGATAGTTCTAACAATATTACGACTAGAACAATGAGACGAAACATGATTAAATTTACCCCTATTTTAATGGAATGGATGAAGGAAAAATTAAGGGAGTCATGGAAATTATGGTTTTCTAAGATTGAATCTGGTCCGTGTTTGGGTTATTTAAATTGCGTAAAATTTGTATTACCTATAGGCACGAATAATTATATACATAGTTCCTTGTTTATACTCAGTTTCGTTCCTGCATACGTTTATTGTTTCACTCAGAACTTTCTGATGCCGTAAATTATCGGGATAGGCCTCAAATTTTTCCAAGAATCCAACTTGTGGACGAGTTCAAGGAATGTGTATAAATAAATAAACATGGTTTTGAGTATGAGACAGAATCGTATATAAATCTTAAAACACCAACTACAAGAGGCCCATGCACAAATAACTCAGTTTGAAACAGCTAAACTCAACATGACGGCCTTATTGAATCAAAGTCTATTTTAGGAATTGGTGGTCTATGCTACAGGCATGGTCTCTACAGTCTAATATTGCGAAAAATTTGTTTTATCTTAAGTGTCCCCCACCTTCGGTTTGTAAAATACTTGGATAACTGCTATGATTAAAATTATTGCTCAAATTTTTACTGTTGTTTAATAAAATACTGTTATGGTAAAATCATTGAATAAAGTAATTGTGTAACGTGAATTTGTGTATTACTACTGCTTGCTAAAGCTTCTGTCATAAATTAAGAGCTATTCGTGAAAACCTGTAACTGGCTTTATATTGTTTCCATTACTTTTATATGCTCACTAGCAGTTTCCCGCGACTTCGTACCGGTCTACAACAGCACCACCCACCGGGTCTATGTTTTATAGCCTATGTTACTTTTAAATAATGTAGCTTACCAATGGTAAAAGACTCATTAAAATCGGTCCCTACTGAACCAATTTCAGTTTATTCGTTACATACATTAAAAAATACAAATCTATTGGCTTTAAATGAGTCCCTACTTCATAGAAGGCAAGGTTTTCCTGTATGTAAAACCACTTCATGCAAGACTGTTTTTGCAAGCCGACAATTTATGGCCCAAAGTTCACGAATATATAATAAAATAAGTAAAACAATCAGATTTATAGGCTCCATCGATATAAAGTCAAAAATAAACTTAAGAAATAGTTACAACCTCTAACATACCAGGACACGGAAACACTATTAACTACTGTGTCATAATATCTGCTCATATCGCTATAGTCATATAATATCCTGTATCCTACCTGAAACCACTACTTATATATAGAAAATATCATTGTCAATGTTTAAATTAATTTGCAATGCACATAATGTATCAATTTACAATTTGCGTCACGGTTGTATAAAATAGTTGAAGCCGAAAACACTCTGACTCATAAGATACAGGTCTGCGTACTTAGTTTAGGAGTCAGAAAAAATAACAAAACCTTAGTCTTAAGTTGTACAACCTGTTGTAATCGCTTATTAACACACAATTTATTTGTAAATAATAAAAAACATAATAATGTTTTCTATTATGTACAAATAAACGTTAATTATTATATTAGTATAGATGTAGCTGTTGGTTTTCCTTACCAAACAAATAAAAAAATATTTTGTACCACCCTACTGTGGAAAGACATAAATTTAAGCAACGGCTTGCACTAGTGTTTAGATTTCATTTCATGTTTATATCTACGTACGATACACGAATAATGCCATGTGTAGAACTACGTTTATTAAGAAAAAGTCATAAAGCAATTTTTATAAAGAAAATTGATCAGATAGCAGGCAGAATTAGGGCTTAGACTTTTTCTTACCTAACTTAGAAGACTTCATAATACAAAGCTAAACCTCGTTAGGAGATTTTGATTGAAAAAATCCTTTATCCAGTATCATTCGATTGAGTATCTTGTTACGTGAGCTAATTTATATTTGCTCTCACCGCAATACTGCTGTTTCAAAAAGCGAATAAATAGTCTAGGAGCTGGAACTACTAATGTTATGTACTATTTTACTTTTTTTTCTAGCTATACTATCACGCCAGATCTAATTCACACGGGTTATTTTATTACACGACTTCTTTTGCTTACTACACTCCCTCAAAAATGTAGAATACAGAGGGCCTTTTTTATAAAATATGCTGCTCTATACTAGGAAATAATTCTGTTGTATGTATGTATAAATAAATTTGAATTTGACAAGCAGTTTATGCTTGTCCAGACTGGAACAAAATTTAGTAAGACACAATAACTTGTTCCAGGTGGGATCGAACCCGTGTCTATTCGATCCGGTTAATGGAGCGACCTTTTCTAGCGTTCTAACCATTAGACCAAACAGTGTCGTCGTCGATGATTACACGGGTAAGACTTTTGTGTAATCTTGTATAGTTTGGATTGCGAAACACAGATATGTGTGAAAAATGGACTCGCATATGTGTATGAGTAATATTGAAATAAAATTCATTCATCAAAAACATTCAATAACATTATTGCTTGCAACTCTTAGTCTACATAATATTGTCTGATCTAAGCTCTAAATGCAAGTCGTGCAGTCTAGCTTTTTCGATCTCTGAAACTTCCAAAGTTTGATTTTTCAATAAAAGTTTCACTCTTATAGAGAAATAATTCTTTCAACTTTAACGTATGAGTTTCGACAGCACGAGGACCGAGGAATTATTACCTTGTATAAAAAATCACTCCTGTATTCCGCATTAAGGGGCATGGAAGGTACTGTTTACACTTACGTTTTGCCAACGACTTCAGATCCTAAAGAAATAGGAAACGAGGCTATTACTATTTTATGGCATAACTAGCTTGTGCCCGCGACTTCGTCCACGTTGACTTTAGGCAGGAACCTAACATTTTCTGGGATAAAAGTATCCCATGTATTAACCCAGACAATAAACTATCTGTGTACCAAATTTAATCCAAATCCATTGAGCCTTTTTGCGTCATTAGGTAACAAACATACAAACTTTCACATTTATTATAACAGTATGATAATACCGGACAAAATTCTGTTACCAAGCGTTGTCCCACCATAATTAAATATCGCTATGAAGTAATTCCAATTGAGTTGTTATTAAATAGCCTATATAATGCCTAACGAATGCCACTTTTATACAATTTACAACTGTGGTCGATTTGTATAAGGTCGATATTAAACTAACAATGGGAAACTGCTCTAGCAGTTTTACGCCTAATCTGCGCTGACCCGTAATTTAAACGCAGAATTTACTTGAAGCAAAATGTGTTGAAAATTGACAAACGCATTCGTTAATTCCTTTGTGTCTACACAATATATAGAACATATCTATACAAATACTATATTTGCGTATACAAATATCGGGGGCTTATTGTACCACCGCGAATAGAATTAAAGGCGCCCCCAACCCGCCATAATACACAGATTACCAACATAAATCAACCCTCGAACGACAAACTTTGAATCCTTCTGCTACTTAAAAGTTATTATTAGAAACCGATTTCTAAACGATCTGAGTTTAATAATAGGGTACTATTAATAGAATAAATGATTGAATGTTATTTATACTTTACTCTTTAATTAATTGTAAGTCAATGTTTTTAGGAATAATCGGTAATAAGTCTTCTGTGATTAATGCTGGCCACAGATGTATCGATTAACTTATAATTATAAGAAAATAAATAAAACTATATTAGCCCTGTTAAGAAACTGTCAATTGTGGACCAATTTCGATGTTTTTGAAGGTGGTCCCATCTTAATTTCATCGGTATTGGACCTTGGACTTGGAAGGTACACCAGGGAACTCCTTAACGACAAACAAAACGAATGCGTAGATTAAAATATTATGGATATTACGTCAATCCTATAGGTACCCTACTATAGAACTAAGAAAAATATTAACCGATTTTGAAAAAGGAGGAGGTTCATAATTTGTCAGTGTTTTTTTTTAAACTTCTTTGCTTATTAACCACATACAATCAAATCAATATTTATCAAAACATTAATAAATAAAGGCAATTTGCTGAAATTTTCTATATTATAAAAAAGAAATAATAAGGTTAATATTTCCATATGTATCTCGTAAAATATTCTGAACAACGCATGCTTAAAACTAATATCAAACAGTTTCAGTAGCTTATGCAAAACATTCCACTGGATTCCGTGAACATTCAATATCTCACTTTTTGCTCCAACTCGAATGCAAAATTGGAAAATGCTTAACCCGGTTTACGGACTGAGACATGCATATGTGCAGTTTAGGGTTAAATAAAAAGACTTTTCATATGATCTGATATGCTTTCAGTTTTGATCCGTCTGGGCCCTATTTAATAAAACTGAAAATGAAAAATATTTGTGGAAAAGTGACGAAATTTTCGCAAAGTCATGAGACGAGTTGCGGTATTGTGTGGTTTATTATCGAATTTGTCAATTGTTTACCTGTTAACTTTTAAATACAAGTTATCTGTAAGTAAACAAGGTCCAGATCGATCTATCTTCCTATATCGTCACGTCAGTTCCCTTGGAAGGTAGCTATAAAGTACAGAAATTACAACAGGTCCTTACAGACCTCTTTCGCTACTTCTAATCTCACAGTTCGTCTAATACGGGTGTATTAGGTGACCGGTTACGGAGACTCTTGGATTGTCCATCAAATAATATATTGACTATGCCATTCTGTTTAGTCAGAATCGTATTTTCAAAAACGGCTCATTCAGTCTAGTAAAACTGCTACCAAATCAGAATGTCTCTCACTCTTAAGTATCTGCAAATGTAGTTATAGGAAAATTAAATATTTTTGGTTTTGAATATAGTAACAAATAATGTTTTCATCATCATCATCATCTCAGCCCATACTTGTCCACTGTTGAACATAGGCCTCCCCAATCGCTTTCCAGCGTAACCGGTCCGATGCCACCTGCATCCAACGACTTCCTGCGATTTTCACAAGATCGTCGGTCCATCTGGCAGGCGGTCGTCCCACGCTGCGCTTGCCAATACGTGGTCGCCACTCTAGAATCTTTCTGCCCCAATGCCTGTCCGATCTACGCGCTATGTGGCCCGCCTATTGCCACTTCAGCTTGCTAATCTTAAGGGCTATGTCGGTAACCTTGGTTCTTCTACGAATCTCCTAATTCCTGATTCGATCGCGTAGAGAAACGCCGAGCATAGCTCTCTTCATAGCTCGCTGAGCAACTCTGAGCTTTTTTATGAGACCTATTGTAAGAGACTACGTCTCTGATCCATATATCATCACTGGTAACACACATTGACTGAAAACTTTAGTCTTAAGGCACTGAGGTATTTTAGATGAGAAGATATTGCGCAATTTCCCGAACGCTGCCCAGCCGAGTTGGATTCGTCGAGTGACCTCTCTCTCAAAGTTGGACCTATCTAACCGGACTACCTGTCCCAGGTTAATGTATTCGTCCACAACTTCAAGAGTAGAGTTCCCAACGGTGAGTGCGGTGGGTATGACATGGACGTAAGACATTATTTTGGTTTTGTCCATGTTCATTTTAAGACCTACTTGTTGAGATACTCTGTTGAGGTCACCGAGCATTCGTCCTAGATCTTCCAGCGACTCCACCACGACCACAATGTCGTCGGCAAATCGAAGGTGAGTGATGTATTCGCCATTGATGTTGATGCCAAGTCCTTGCCATTCCAAGAGCTTGAAGGCGTCCTCTAAGGTGGCCGTAAACAGTTTCGGAGAAATGATGTCTCCCTGTCTTACTCCTCTTTTTATGGGGATTGCCTTCGTGCAATGCCCCTGTACTCGGACTGACATGGTGGCGTTATTATACAAGCACTTCAACACTTCGATGTACCGATAGTCAATGCGGCATCGCTGGAGAGATCTAAGAACCGCCCAAGTCTCGATCGAATCAAAGGCTTTCTCATAGTCCACAAACGCCAAGCATAGTGGCCGATTATACTCCTCGGTCTTCTGTATAACCTGCCGCAGCGTATGTATGTGGTCTATGGTACTAAAGCCTTTCCGGAAACCGGCTTGTTCGGGAGGCTGGAAGTCATCAAACCTGCGTTCGAGACGATTCGTAATGACTCTCGATAACAACTTATAAACATGGCTCAGCAGTGTGATGGGCCTATAATTCTTCAGTAAAGTGTTATCACCTTTCTTGAAAAACAGTACCACCAAACCCCTGTTCCATGCTTCCGGCGTTTTCTCTTCGAGCAAGACGGAATTAAACAGCCTCTGAAGGACTTTAAGTACCGGCGTTCCGCCCGCTTTCAGAAGCTCTACGGTAATTCCGTCTTCGCCCGGCGCTTTGTTATTTTTGAGTTGTTTGAGAGCCATCCTAATCTCGTACAGGCTGATGTCCGGGATATCTTCAGTGTAGTGTCGGGTTAGCTTGGCTCTTGGGTCTTTTACCAAGTCAACAACAGGTTCAGCTACTGAGGTATACAACTGCCCATAGAACCTCTCTATCTCCCTGAGCACCTCCGACCTATTCGACGTTACGTTTTCGTCCTCCGTCTTCAGCTTCGTCAACTGGTTTTGCCCAATAGACGCGTCTCTTGCGAACACTTTAGATCCCTTGTTCTGTGCTATGGTCTCCTCAATACGCCTTGTATTGAAGGACCGTAAATCGTGTCGCAAGGACTTCAATATCTGTCCATTGAGCTGCCTATAGGACTTAGCATCATCGGAGGTTTGGAGCGTCATGGAACGTCGCTCAGCCATGAGATTTCGGGTGTAGTTGGATAGTTTTTGAGGTCTATTTTTACGGTGGGGCTTAAAATACTTGGACCCGACCGTATGGACAGTCTCTACCAGCCTGTTGTTGATTTCGTCCACTGATGCGCTGCTGTCTAGCAATTCGAAGCGGTTTGCCAATTCGAGTTGAATGTTCTCGGGGTTATGGATATGTGCATTACAAGGTCGGAGCGTAGACTTCATCAGACGCGATCTTTCCATTTTGTCATTAATATTTAATGTGCCTCTGACCATTCGGTGATCACTGCCGGTTTTTACCCTGTGGATCGTGGAGACATCATTAAATATTTGTCGCTTGGTGCTCATTATGAAGTCTATTTCATTTTTGGTGGAACCATCAGGGCTCATCCAGGTCCATTTCCTATGAGGCGGCTTCTGGAAGAAAGAGTCCCTCCTGCTCCAGGAATTCGGCCAGCCTCTGACCCCTGGGGTTGCGCTGCCCATATCCAAATTGCCCCACTCTTAACTCATCATCGCCCCGTTTGCCCAGCCGCGCATTGAAGTCACCCATAACCACTGTTAAGTGTGTTTTGGAAGTATGTATGGCTCTACTAATGTCCTCATACATAACTTCGACGTCATCATCTGAGTATGCCGAGGTCGGTGCGTAGACCTGTATGACCTTCAGCGAATATCTTTTGGATATTCTGAGTATTAGGTACGCTACCCTGCTCGACACACTAGTGATGGACACAACGTTGTCTATGAGTGACTTGTGGACGATAAATCCGACACCACCTTGGGACTGCTGTTCGCCCTCCCGGTAGTAAAACAAGTTGCCGGATTTTAAGGTTATCGTGTCCTCGCCCTCTCTTCGGACCTCCGATAAACCAACAATATTCCACCGCAACTTGTTTATCTCTTCTTCCAGCTCAACAAGCTTCTCATCTGTCCTCAATGTGCGTGCGTTGTATGTCACCAGGGCCAATTTTCGTTTTTGGTGGTAGCCGAATCTCTGCCGGAGATTCTTAGCACCCCTTGTCCTGTCGTTACCATAGCTGCTACCGTGGCCAGGACGAACAGGACCGCCGGGGACTAGGGGCCTGGTTTTCTTCTTTTCTTCCATAATATTGATTGGGGGATTTGCCATACTCGCCACGCTTGGCAGGCGGGTTGGCGAGCGCAGAAGTGTTAAGAGAACGCTGCTGCCCATTCCCTAGTTTTCCCTTAGTCGCCTTGTACGACACCCGATGGGATTAGATGGGTTGTTCCTATTCTAAGCCGGGAACCACGCGGCTCAAATAATGTTTTACTACCTTTTAAAAATGGTTTTTGTTAACAACAGATTTGTGCGTTGATAATTGTCCGTTTTACATAATTCATGAATAAGGTTATATCAGTACATGAGTGACCTGTGTTTTACAAAGTGATTCATTATTTAGCATTAACAAAGTACCGATTAGATATTTCACCAAGCATCGTTTTTTCACAAAAAGTACCTACAAACAACAAGTAAATATTTTTCAAAAACATTTTCTCATAAATCATCAATAATCGCTACGAATATTTCAAACCACAGCATGGACAGATTCATGTTAGCATAACGTTCTCGAGAAAGCGTACTGTGACGTTCATCGTTATTTAGTTAATTTCTTGTGTAATAATTTTAATTTAAAATAGCCTTATTAAAACATTTTATAACAACAACTTTTTATAGCAAACACAACGAAGATATCTTGCTGAGTTGAGGAGTTTTGTTGTGTGTTAGATGATTTCCTTATAACTCCATCATCAGACCCTAGGTCTAAAGTACTCGTCAAGAGAAATCCAACTAACCCAAATACAGCAGGGTTATGTTTAGTAGTTGGGTGATTCCATTGGCTACCTTCCAGCTTCATCATCAGACCCAAGTACTATCTGGTGGTACAGTACTTGTAAGTACAAATCTAACAAGCCTGTACACGAGGGGTTACGTTGTATAGTTTCCATATTCCTATGGCCAACTTCCGACTCCGTCATCAGACCAGGTCCATGGCACAATAATATTGCATTGCCACCGAACTTACATACGTGTGCCAAATTTCAGCTCAATCGGATACTCACAAATGTTTGAAAAATGGATTACAACATTTGAACTGGAAAGACAGACAGACATACGAACATTGCAAGTTAAATAGAAGCTTGTAAGAAGGATGGCATATCAAGTCGATAGCGTTACACTAACGCAGCAAAGACGCGAAGCGAATTTATCACAGCCTCGGACGTTTTCCGTAGACCAAGGTTTTAGCATACATTCATTGTCGTTAGCATAAAGTTATCGCCAAGTTGATGTGCCATACACTACAAATTTATAAAATAAAGATTATCGTGACAGTGCGATTTCTAGATAAGCCAAAAAACGATACGCTAATGACAATCTTAGGGCTCAGCACAAATTAATGGCGAATTACGGCATCGAGGAAGTATATTGTCATGTTCATCTTTATTAAGTATGTTTGTAGCGTGATAAGGATGGCGTATCAACTCGATAGCATTGCGCTAACGTCAATTAGTTCATGCTAAACCATCTGTTTCAATATTTAACAAAGAATAAGTCGCCGTTGTTTGCGGAGACGGGCGCATGAATGAGTCGCTTATCGCGCCATCTTTTTGAATGAAGACACAAAGCGTGCAATAACTCGCGCCGCTGGCTCTCATTCTATGACGGTGCGGCGCGCAATCAAAATTCCAAGCTTGTTTACGTTTTTTATTTCCGTATACATTGGAATCAGAATGGCTTAACTAATATTTAAAAAAACTTATGTTTTCCTATAGTAACATTGAAAATTCCGACCATTAGCTGTCCTAAATGGATATCTCGGGGTATTAAAATTTGCAGCAAACGTAAAAGGAAACTTTTATGGAAGTGCAGAATGAATCTAACGCAAGAAAATAAACTATGTTTTAAAGTTAAAGTTATTATAAAATCAACGCAAAAAAGCTAAAATAACTATGCATTCAGAATCTCTAACAATAAATCTAAAGCCACCTGGAAGGTAATAAAGCGACCAAAATAAAATATGCCAAAAGAACATATTAATAAAATAAGAATTAATGGTGAAAAATATATGACCCTAAAGATAGCAACGCAGTTTAACAATGCATTCATAGAAAAGTCACACCGACATACTGTACACGTAAATGTAAGATTCCACAATATCGGTGCAGCTCTATGTTCACGTATCCTACTACAAATCAAGATATCCTTAAAGTTATTTCATCTCTAAAATCAACACGCAGCGTTGGTTATGATGGATTAGATACTACGATCATTAAGAAAGTAAGTTATATAATTGCACCTATTTTATGTTACGTAATACACTTATGTATTCAAAACAGTGAATTCTTCAATAAGTTAAAAATATCAGTAATTAAACCATTGCATAAGAAAGGCAGTAAAGAAAACATTAACAATTACAAGCCAATAGAACTTATTCCGATAATTTCTAAGATCTTTGAAAAAGTCATCTACAATAATCTATATGACGATGATGAAAATGAGCTGTTGGCGAAAGAACAAATGGGATTCAGAAAAAGTATTTCTATTTAAGGTCTTAACAAATATGGATAAAAAGCGTCCAGCGCTTGCACTTTTTATGGACATGAAAAAAGCATTTGACCATGTTAGTCATCAAATCCTGTTAGATAAGCAGTATTCGTACGGCTTAAGGGGTAATGTACATGAATTAATTTAATTATGCCTAAACGGGAGACAACAAATGACACAAATAGAAAATATCTGCTACAAAACTAAAACTGAGGTTACATACCTATCAAACCTAAGATATATATGGAATATGGTGTACCACAGGGAAGCGTTCTAGGACCTCTACTGTTTCTAGTATACATCAATGATCTACCTCAGGTTACAAATTACCCGATGACTCTTTTTGCGGACGACAGCACTGTACTTTTCGTTAACAACAATTATAATAATGACGAAAGTTCAATAAATGACACACTTAAATCGATTATAGAATGGCTAATAATTAATAATTTAAAAATTAACATTGACAAGACAAAATTACTTAATTTTCGACAAAGAATAAATAAGTTAGGTGAATTGAATATACATTACTGTGACGAAAAAGTTGAAGAAATAGAATTTATGAAATTTCTAGGTCTGCAAATAGACAACAAAATGACATGGAAATAACATATTGAATCCATATGCCAGAAACTAAATAAATAATATTTTGCTCTGTGCAACCTTATAAACATAGTAGATACTTCAACAATACTGACTGCATACCACGGCTACGTATCGTCTACCTTAAAATATGGCGTAATATTCTGGGGCAACTCTACAAATGTGGAACTTGTATTTAGAGCCCAGAAAAGATGTGTTAGAGCTATTTATTATCTCAAACAAACAGATTCTTGTAAGCCATATTTTACTAAGTCAAATCTACTAACACTGCCTTGCATATACAAGTACATCTATGAGACTGCATTGTTTATTAAAAATAATATATATTTGTTTGACTACTGCATTAGGGAACGAAATAAAGATAAGCTATGCATTTTACCTTATAAAACTGCTCTGTTACATAAAATTTTTGCATGGGCCCTAAAATATATAATAAGATACCCGCATAATTACGGAAAGCAAATGATTTGCCTGTGCTCAAGAGGAAGTTTGATGACTTTTTACTAGAAAAGTGCTATTACTCTGTAGAAGAATATATGAAGGACAAGTTATAAATGCAGTTAGTTGACTGTCAAATGGTTCAATTTATTTTATAACACTTGTTGCATGTTTCGTTTGTTTATTTTGTTATGCTCTGACTTTTAGTGTTATTGATTATATTTTATTATGCTATATTATAAATTAAATATTGTAATTTTTTCCATAGGTATATTATTAATTACTTTGAAATTTTATAATAATATTATTTTTCTGATGATGAAATCGATATATAAAATGGAATACAATATATATACCGCCATATAGGCTGATCATAGAGAGCTAATGTAACACTTATACCAACCTATGTAACCTATGATGCACAATAATAAATGAATTTGAATTTGAAAAATATAACACGAAAATAAGATCTTCGTACAAGCTAGGTATGTATCTAATAAAGTACAAGTATTACAATCACAAAGTACGTTTGCAACAGTCAAAATATATCTGTTTGAGAGAACCTAATTCGTATTTTTATCCTTAATATTCAAATTACAATTGGGTAGTGAATTAGGTTTCTCACTTGCTGGCTGAAAAACCATACGTATCGATTACAGACAGACGATTTAGCGCAGTGGTTAGGAGCTTAAGCCGCTCCGCCCACTGTGTCTAAAAGCCGCGGGTTCGATTCCCGCACGGGAAAAATCTTTGTGTGATCCATAACTGTTTGTTTCGGTCTGGGTATTTGTGTATGTGTATTTTCATGTTTGCGAACGCACCCACGACACAGGAATAAATCCTAGTATGCTTATTTAAATATTTTTTTATCAAAAAAGTAAACACTCTCACGCTTTTATTCTCCAAGTAGGGGTGGCAGATATGTTCTGTGTACCTACCCTTTAACTCCGACTAAATTAAGTATCAACATAAAAGAGGGTAGGCCTATTGCTATTACACCAAGAAGAATCCTAGACTCCGGAATGTAACAAAAAAATTGTCTAAAAAATCACACTTTGTCCGACCTAGCATTTACCTTTACCTAGGACTTTGTGATCGCTTAATTACCCTTCATAATTATTCTACTAGTTTCTGCCCGCGACCTCGTCCGCTTTGACTTAGACAGACGTTAAACAGGAACTTAACATTTTTCCGAAATAAAAAGTATCCTATAGGTTATAGGCAATAAACTATCTGTGTGCCAAATTTAGACTAAGTCCGTTCAGCAGGTTTTGCTTAATTGAGTAACAAACATCGAAACATACAAACTTTTATTATTAGGATTACAACATAAATGGAGGCGCTTGTAGTGATGTGTGATCGCGGTGTTCTCAGCGTTTGGATCAGTCGGTTTGAGATGAGTGACCGTTTATTAATTTTGCATATTCAAGCATCACCGTACTTCTGAAGGTACGTGGAGCCGTTGGTCTCGGTAGTCGTGATGCCAAACAGTAGCCGTTTTTAGTATGGGCGAGTTTATAAAATCCAACAGCAGATGGCCACAAACCTATAGGTACTGAATGCCCGTGGTAAAGTATGACCTATGCTTTCTCACCTCGATTTGTGGGAGAAGGCCTTTAACTCGCAGATTTACTATTAATATACAATATAAATATTTGACAACATAAATAATAGAGTGGTCAACATTAATACCTTTAAACTACTGCATGCGGTGTGACGTCACAGCACACACCGGCACATCTGGAGCGGACGTGCCTCTAGTCTGCACAATGGATCGGAAAACGTGCGTCTCTTCGCGTCGAGCGCACGTCAGCCGCGCCGTAATAAACTCAACTGTGCAGGCTTCCTGTTATTACCTTGTGGTGTATTTAGCCCTTATTGTGCCACTATTACTGTGCCCAATTAAAGGCTATTAACTTTATAGAGTTTTTTCATCCAGCCATAATAAGCTACTAGTTTATTTGAATAACAATTCCAGGTTATGCTGGCTAAATATCATGTCATGTAGTCGCTACCAGCTACGCACAGAATGTGCGTTAGACGTTCCGTAACAAACTCAAGCATGCAGGCCCTTTATTAATTATTATAATAATTTACAGTAAAAATATTAAAAATTTACGATTGCAGAGTAGTCAGCCTCTTAATATATCGCTAGTATGCAGATTTCAGACAGTAAATATTGGCCTAGCAACTATTTTTTTAAACAAATTTTGTTGTATTTATAATTTCTAGTGGCGACCACGTAGCCATTCAAAAACCTTTCTGCCCCGATTACTGGCAGATCTACGAACACTGCCTCGCCAACTGCAACGTTAGTTTGGCAATTCTAAGCGCTATGTCGGTGACTTTAGTTTTCCTACAGATCTCTGTGTGTCTAACCTAACCTAACCACAACACTCACCATTGTAATTTAGGTGGCCTTCTTTTGAGGCTCATAGTGAGTGTCTATGAATCAGTGCCGTAAGTTATCGCACTTCATGGATCAAGGTTTAAGGGTTTTTCTCCAAATTTCAACAAACCAACGATTTTAAACTATTCTAAATCAAATATGAGTTATTAAAACAATGGTCAAGGACGTTACCCATATTATCCCTCGGCTTGAGTAAATACGTTTCATATTTGCATAACTACAATTACATAGTTCCTAAACTTTCAAGTGCTAGCGAAGTCATACGCTTAGTTAGGTAAATGTATATTTAATCAGGCTCTAGTTATGTTTAAGAATAACTAGAGAACATATTGGATAATGTGATGCTCGCTCTCTCTTTCTCCTTGGCAAAAATATCTCTTACGCTAAAATTAATTTGTTTTGTTTACACGTTAACATACGTTCTTTAATTAAAAATTTTCCTAAGCTACTTTGTTTAATAGATTCTTCAAACTTGGCACCAGATTTGGTTATAGTAACTGAAGTGGGTATATCAGACGAAATATGTAAACTATTTCGAATTCCAAACTATAGAATGTACACACAGTTACGACATAACAAAAAAGGCGGTGGAATTATAATCTATGTCAAGAACTATCTAAAATTCACAATAAAAATATTAAAAACACACTCATTTGAAACTATCACTGGTACTTTAATAACCGCAAACAATAACCCTATAACTGTGTGTGCAATCTATAGACCACCTTCCACTAATAAATCTATATTTGTTACAGAGTTATGCGAACATATTGACAAGTTTTATTCCACTGACATGATAATAATTGGCGATATAAATATAGATCTCAAATCGCGCTATTCACATGAAGATTTATATACTAATATGTTATCCGAACATGGTTTCATATGTGGAGTATCTGACGACACCTGAATTGAGCAGCGAATGAATAAAGTTACGATATCATGCATCGACCATATTTTCGCGAGGTTGTTTACATATAGTGCGCACACAGCAGCTATCGATACAGTACTGGCGGATCACCGCGTCACAGTTTTAGCTTGCAGTGGTGGGCACGACCATATACAGCATGGTACAAAAAAAATAAGATGTTTTATCATAGCAGTGGAATATTATTTGACGAGTTGAATGGTGTGGACTGGTCTCTCACTAATAATATGAGCTACCCTAATCAATTACATGATTTTATTAAGTCTGAATTTAAGAAAGCAAGCAATAAATCATGTATGACAGGACTGAAAAATCCTATGCCTCGATTTAGGCACCCTTGGGTTAACAAAAATATCTTAAATTTAAGTGAAATGAGGGATAGATTATTTCGATTATGGAAATCCGATCCAACAAACAAATGTCTTAGATTAAAATATAACAAATCACGCAAGAAACTACACAAAACTATTGAATATTATAGAAATAACTATTATAAAAATATAATTACAAAACAAAAAAAAAGAGTTAGTATATAACTCTAAAAAACTGTGGCAAATAGTTAATTCAATATGCGGCAGAGTAACTCAGTCAATTGATGAAACCATCCTCAAGGCATTTAATAATCACAATCTATTTCCGTTAGATATTGCTAATAAGTTTGCTGCCGAGTATTAAAATTCCGTTAAATTGATATTACCAAAGTGTCAAATACCTCTTCTAGATGAAAACGAATATAACAATCATGCAGATGCCAGCATCAGGATAAAAAAGGCCACTGCAGTTAAAATAAATCATATTATTAGTTCATTACAAGCATTTAAAGCTCCTGGACAAGACGGAATTAAAATTATAGACATTAAGAAGATAAGCAATAAAATATCTGTTGCGTTCGCTAACTTAATCAACGCTAGCCTTAAAACAGGTAACTACCCAGACGAACTAAAGCAAGGATGTATACGTCCAGTTCATAAAAAAGGCAGATATGATAACGTTTCTAATTATCGTCCTATTACACTCTTATCATCTATTGACAAAATTGTTGAGAAATATATTAGTGAACAAATTCATGCATTCTATGAAAAACATAATATAATATGTAAAAATCAATTTGGTTTTCAACCACGAAAAAGTACGATTACTCTCCTGTCCGAGTTCACTGATGAAATAAATTCGCACTTAGATTGTAGGAAACATGTTTTAGCTCTTTTCATTGATTTCTCTCGCACATTTGATACCTTAAATCATGCCAAACTTGTCAAAAAGCTCGATAACACTGGTGTGCGTGGCCCCTTATTGCAGTGGTGTGAAAACTATCTCCAACGCAGGACATATTACGTTAATGTGGGCAATGCGTGTAGCAATATTATATCAGTTAATGAAGGAACGGCACAAGGATCAGTGCTTGGGCCTCTCCACTTTATTGCTTATGTCAACGATATGAACAATGTTCTTAGCTATTGTACTTCTTACCAATATGCTGATGACACCTGCTTACTTTTTGCTGATCGCGACATTAATATTGGTCTTTCTAAAATGCAACTAGATCTCGATAGCATTAATAAGTGGTGCCATGATAATGGTTTAGTCTTGAATGCTGAAAAAACCAAGCTTGTCCAGATCCGGTCGCCGCATAACCGGGCACACCATAATACCAGTGTAAGTTTGATAGCCCATGACCATTTGAGTTTACACAAAAAAGGAAGACCGTGTTGCTGTCCTAAAATCAAAAATGTTGACAAGCACATGTACCTAGGGCTAGTAATTGACACCAAATTCAACTGGTTGCCCCAAGTAACACAAATATGTCAAAAACTTAGGGCTTTCTTAGGTAATTTATACATTATTAAGGATAGAATTCCGTTTAAGGTTAGGCTCTTGCTGTATAATGCTCTCGTTGACTCGGTAATTGGGTACGGTATTCCTAGCTATGGAAGGACTTTTAAAACCTATCTCGATGGTATATTCAATCTACAAGTTAGAATTTTTAAGGTTAATTGTTTCACCTAATATCAGAGAAAAATTTAGAGATGATGAGCTAGGATTATTCAGATACTGTAGGGTACTCCCTATTCACAATAAAGTTTCATATAGTATTCTAAAAGAACAATTCTTCAACAAAAAACATCAAAATGAAATTCCCCATAAGATCCAAACACGACAAAAAACTTAAAGAAAATTAATCACCATCGCAGCCACAAACATTTACGGTGAGAGAACCATTCCATATATAGTTCCTCGTTTACTTAATAACTTAGATCTATCTCTTATTCAATGCATCACAGCCAAAAACATTAAACATAAATTAAAAACGCATTTTTTTAACAACCTGTAGATGCATTGAAATAATCCAGTCTCCGGTCCGGTCTGTATACCCCCAACTAATTTATATTATTGTAGTTCAGTCAATCATTGCACTGTTGTGATAACGAACTAGTGGGTACTTAATTACTTTTGTCGCTTTGTATAATATTTTGTTTTCCTAGAATTTAATATGGCACTCGAAACAAACCTTCGTGGTTTTTAGAGTGTTCTGTTATAATTGTATCTGTTATTTTTTATAGAAAAAAAAAAAAAAAAATTGTTCCCATCTGATGGTGGGGTCTGCCATCCTAATTTTTCTCTTTCACTTCGCTCTGTTGAAAGTATCGTGTTTAGAGGCATTGCAGACACAGGTCCTTCTTGACCATATCTGCCCATCTTATTTTCGGCCGCCCTCTGGGTCTAGGTCGACATGTTCAGATTAGCCGTAACATTACCCACATAATTGGGGGTCTTCTCTTCGGCGTGGCTATATTAGTCTATTTTCTTGTAGTTTATTAGCGATGTCGCGAATGGATACAAATAATGTAATGCTATATATACACAATCTGTACTGCCATATTACTAGGTTAATGTCTCATAAACAGAGTCACGAGTAAATAGATGAAAACGCGAATTGGTTATTCAAAACAATATTATTATACAAAACCTAATATTATTATAAAGCATATACAAGGTGTATCGTAAATAACGCGAGACCTCAGACATCCCGATTAGATAATTACTTAAAAAATACAATAAACAAAAAACAAGTTTTCAAGTATAAAATTTTAAACCCCTTTTTTAACACTTTTATACCCCCAATTTACAATGAAATGTGTACTTGTGTGTGCGTATTGAGAAATACGTTTTAGAAATGCATTTGAAAACTCTGTATTTCTTTGAATCAAAAATTAAATTTGTTTATTATAGCGCACCAAAGGAGTAACAGCATTTTTTGCAAATTTAAAAAAAAGTAAGATACATACAAAATTGTTGGAATCAATTCAGTTATCGATTTAGAACAACTATCAGGTCGTGCGTTTATTATGTTACACTTTGTATAATGGCAATAGGCTCGCCCCCTATTACATGGGACCTAACATCGTCGGCGAAACGTGAGTGTACTCAGTACACCTTTGCCACCCCCTCTGGGGAATATAGGCGTGACGGTGTTTGTATAATTCAGTGTTTTCATTGTTGCTGCTATGGGTTCTGCCTATTTTACGCATTTTTTTATAGAATTACTAGTAGTTTTCCGCTCTTCACTCGTTCGACAATAGCACCACCTACCGGGGCCATGTTACTTCTGGATAATATACCTTGCTAGACGCCCTCAGGCTAGGTGGAGCGATGACCTTCGTAGGGTGGCTGGCATAAACTGGATGCGAGTAGCCGAGGATCGTACCCAGTGTGGACTGCTATAGGCTGATGATGATGATGATGATGAAGATAGTCTAGGTCTTCCCCGGTACCTACATCCTTCCACTTTCGCATTGTACATCTGTTTTGTCATTTTTCTTCTGATATTCTTTCTATATGCCTGAACCAACGCAGCATACCCTTTCACATTTTTTACACTGATACTATCTTTCATACCTACTCGCTTTCTTAATACGATCTGGCAGAAATACTCCGAGCATAGCTCTCCTCATTTTCTTTTGGATAATCTTGAGTTTTTTATGAGGCATATGGTGTGTGCCCATGTCTCAATGCCGTAAGTTATCACTAGCAACACCCATTGGTCAACAACTGGTCTCGAGACACATCACTATTAGAACAAATAAGCTGTTGTTAAAAAAGGTGAATTACAGGTGCAATCTTGGCACAGGATCATCTTTGTGTGACTATAAATATAAGTTTTTAGTTAAGTTTTCGTGCCCGTGACTCTTGTGTGGAAACGGGCTTACCAGAGAAATTGCGTTATTTTTCTCAATCTATCTATATCATCACGTTACCATTGCGAGATAGACAGAGAGTACAGAGTTCCAACAGATTTTTAAGTCTTCGGTAATTAGATAATATATTGTTCTAGATGATCAAGATCAAGATACAACTACGACGGTTATCATGGTTATAAGTCCTACAGTCTACGCAAATGAAAGAGTTTAAAATCGTAAAATGAAAAAAGAAAAATAATAAGTTTTAAAATTATGTTACTATTATGTGTAGGATTCTACGTTGACATAAACCATTCCTTTAAATATATTTTTATGGCGGTAATTATTGTAGTAAATCCTACAACTAACAGAAATAAAGCAGTTTAAAATCGTAAAAGCCAAAATGTCAAAAGACAAATTACGGAATCCTACTCTCCAACCAAACAGCCCGACGTCCCTCCAGATTTGTGCCCTACATTCCCTAAAACGGGCTTTTGTGTGATTTAAATACCGCGTGCACTCTTCGTGGTCTTTCTCTAACGGTTGTGAAACAAGTATTTTATTTGACGACGCCTTATATGGTGTTTGTGCTAAATTAGTGCAATAAAACTTTAAGAATTTGTATCTAAGTAATATCGTAGTATTTGTACTCTCTAGCTACCCCGCAAGGGTTAAAATTTTGTGATGCATTTTTAAGCACTTGCAGGTAACCGTTAAACCTGTAATTTGGCATATGTGCATATGTAAGTTCAGTGACTATGCAATAATATGGTAACAAAAACTGGTCTGATGATGGAGTTGGAAGGTGGCTATAGAAACATTAAGTACATGACATGACCCCCCGTGTTGAGTTTTGTTAGATTGGTATTGACTAGTACTGAACGACTGGATACGTTCAAAGTCTGATGAGGAAACCAAAGGGTGGTCAACGGAACCAACCAAGTACTTAACCCCCCCGCCCCCGTATTTGGGCTCGTCGGAACGGAACGGAACTGAGTAGGTATTTGCTATAAAAGCTTGTTTTAAAAGTTGAATATTTTTAAATTAAATTTTTTGTACGTTTCACCCCTCGCAGTCTCACCGAGCCAAACGCTGCTTTGTCATCATCATCAGCCAGTATCAGTCCTTAGTTTGACGTAGGTCTCTCCTAAGGCACGTCACCGCTGCTTACGAAATAAGGTTCTGCTATCTTAGTGGCTTACGAAAAACCAGTTACCAAGGTGGACCAGAGGGCAGAGTGGTTGCAAAGGCAGGGTCATAAGTGTCTTAAATTTATTTGTTTGCTTCAGTTAACTTCAATACATAGCCTATTAATCCCAGTGAAGGCGACTTTTTTTGGTAATAGAAATATTCCGATCCGAATAGAAATTCAATGAAAAACCGTTCTTATTACTAGGATTCTGTATGTATCTGGATTCCAAATTGTGTCTTAGACGACCTATCTTCTGATCGAATTTGGCAAGGGGATGACGGAGGTTTATAAGGATTACAATGGATGGTAGAGTGCGAAAATAAGTTGGGTCAGGATTTTTGTTGATCTTATAAGAGATAAAATCAACAAAAGAAGAATAGATATAATCATACATGTATTAAGGAAAGAATTACGGTAGAGCGATCGTTAGGCATCCCAGAAGATTAAAAACCTGGTTTAGAAGCTCCATTGGGGAAATACGCCTCAATGGTCTGGCTATGAAGAGTGTACACAGAAAACTTATTAATGAAAACTTACAAGATTTTCATAATAAAGTATTCGAGAAATTTACGAAAAAGTCCTAAGGATTATATTTTAATTAACACTCATTCATCATGACCAAACCATATCAGGCAATTTTGTCCCAAATTCTTTTTATTCCATTTTTATAATAAATATAATAACTATGTTTACAAGTTTATTTAGTTTACAGTCAAGAGCTCGTGGAGCTTTCCACATTGGACTTTGTATATTAAATTCGCCGCCGTAAAGATAAGGACTCGCACGACAAATGTAAAGCTTCATGTGCTTTGACTGTACCTTCAATTCATACTTTTCCCATCATCCATATATCAACATGTATAACGGTTACGTAATTTTTTCTTAAAACATTCCTTCTATATTATGTCCGAACCACAAGAGCGTGTACGCTCTGGTGGTTCGGACGGACGGACGGTGGTGAAACGATGTATCGTTTCACCCTCAACAATGTCATATCTATATATATTATACAATGGTGTTAAAAAAACGTCTATTCAAAACATGAACAGCAATAACATATACGACTTCAAACAATACGACTTCAATTCTGTATACGACATCAAACCGTTTTATTTACATCTCGGGGGTGACATTCAAAGCAATTCCAGCTTATGATGTCTACAAGATTTCGTGCCTACCGTAGATGAGATAAAAAACGATCTTGGATTTGAACTTCTTTTGTTTGAATGATGTAAAAAGATATATATTATAGATATGCTATATGTATCGTAAGTAACGCAATACCGACACCCTAATTAGATAATTGCTTCACAAATTAAATGGTAAGAACATATTTCCAAATAAAGTTTTTACCCTTTTTTAAATACTTTTATAAAATACTTTTATACCCCAATTATCAATAAAACTTGTACGTGGATGTGTGCGTATTAAAAAATACGTTTGAGTAACGCACTTGAAATCTCCGTATTACTCTAAATAAAAAATAAATTTACTTTGTTATAGCGCACCAAAGGAGTAACAGCATTTTTTGCAAATTCAAACCAAATATAAGATACATTAAAAATAGTTGGAATCGATTCAGTTACCGATTTAGTAGAAACTACTTTCAGGTCTTGCGTTAATTACGTACACCTTGTATATCTTTTTATATCAATAAGTAAACTTCATCACGTTTCATCACTAAGATAATTTTAATCGACGTCGTCGACTTTAGTGTTTTTCCAAGAAAAACACTAAAGTTAGCAGACAAAAGGACCAACCTCAATTAGCTACTACAAAATTCAAACCGCAATTGAAATGATACACGCTGCTTGAAAGTCACTCAATTTGATTCCCTCCTATCAAACTAGAGGCTTATCTCACTATCCCTTAATCACACTTTACGGTATCTTATTCAGAGGTCTCCGTCTCTTTCTATCTTATGCACGTTGCGAGAAAACACATACATGCTTGTACAAACACTTAGCGACCCAAGGTAAATCCATACATAAACAGAATCCGTATTTGCTATTACCAATTGACGTACGATTTAGCGTAGTGCTTAGGAGCTTTGATTCTTCGATTTAGCGGAGTGGTAAGTTTAGCGCAGTGCTCCGCCCACTATGTCTAATAGTCACGGGTTCGATTCCCGCATGCCACAAATCCATGTGTGACCCACAATTATTATTTTCGGTTTGGATATTTGTGTGTATCGATTTTCTTGGATGTAAACGCACCCACATTTAGAAATAAATTCAAATGTGGGTAGCCCCTAACAAAGATTTATTCCTGTGTTAAAAAGTAGTTTCAATAAACAAAAAAATAATTTCGAAAAATTACACATTTAACGCGGTGCGTTACTATAAATGATAACTTGGTGAAATAAAAATTTGACGGTTCTCAGGTGATGTGTGTGTAGGTGAATGATCTGCGCTGTTGGCCGCAGGGTCTTTATACCTTCACCGGACAAGAGGGCGAGCGTGTAACCACTACACTCAAGCCAGAAGGGCAAGGGGGAAAATAGTTCAAAGGCGAATCTAAAAAGAACGGCCTCGGCTTGGGCAGTCGCTATGGGGGAGGGCATATACTAGGTGTCTCGCCGTGGTACTGCACGGGCCGGCAAGCAAGGGATTCTTCGAACTCGTCGGCGAGGTCGGTGTCTGAACTCCAGTGGTATATAGAATACCATTACACATCGATATATTATATTTTGTAGTAAATCACGGATCACAAACAAAATGACAGCTAAAAAAAACGACCGCATTTGAATATAATTACGCAATTAAACCTACACGTAGCTAGCAACCGTAGAAATTAGTTTAAAATAATTAATAGCCTGCTAGCTAGTAATGACTTACGGCACCGAGACATGGTCACTCACGATGGGCCTCATAAGAAGGCTCAAGGTTACCAAAAGGACAATGGAAAGAGCTAAGCTCGGAGTTTCTCTGCGAGATCGAATCAGAAACGAGGAGATCCGCAGGAAAACCAAAGTCACCGATATAGCTCTCAGAATTGCCAAACTTAAGTGGCAGTGGGCGGGGCACTTCGCTCGTAGAACTGACGCTCGTTGGGGTAAAAAGGTTCTCGAGTGGCGACCTCCGGAAGACGTGGAGTGGGCAGGCCCCCACAAGGTGGAGCGATGACCTGGTGAAGGTCGCAGATAGAAGCTGGATGCGTTCAGCACAAAGTCGGTCGTTGTGGCGATCTTTGGGGGAGATCTTTGTCCTGCAGTGGACGTATTTCGGCTGATGAAGATGATGATGAAGTAATAGCCTCAGTTTTTTTTATTAAAATGATACAGCTGGACGGTTCAGTCCAGTGGTTAGGAGCTTAAGCCGCTTTGCGCACTGGATTGAGTAGCCGTGTGTTCGATTCCCGCACGGAACTAATCTATGTGACCCACAAATATTTGTTTCGGTCTGGGTATTAGTGTTTGATCTCGTGTTTATAAACGCACCGATGACACAGGAATAATTCCTCGTCTGAAGAAACGATTTTTTTTAATAATTTTGCTAAAACTACATTTGTTTTTTTTTTTCTTTATTTAAAGAGTTAATTCGCTACTGCGAATATGCCACTCTGTAACAGACACAAATTAAGTTATATACTAACAAACACTCTTACTGCTAAGAATCTATACAACCACAATGTACTATCCCTAAAACACTTCAGCTCGTCTATTAGTCAGTGCCAACTTAACCATCCTGAGTATAGAGATCACTCCCTTAGCCAGAGGATCTGAAAGAGAGATATCACCACCCAGCTGCTTCCTGAGAACTTGATTACGAACACATCTAGCTAAAATATGATACGTATCCTTATCCTCGTTGCAAACATCACAAAATGGTGAGCTGATTTTACGCATTAAATAAGCGAATTTATTCAAGGGCATGTGTCCAGACCTAAGTCGCATTAATAAGGTCAGATCACTTCTATTAAGGCTGCATTTATCAATCCATGGTTGAAAAGAAGGTTGAGATTGGATCGTTCGGTACCATATTCCTTTTTCTTTTGATCGTTGATCAAAATATTCTTTCCACTTTTCTGAAGATGATTTTTTCACGAATTGAATACGATCACAGTAGTGGGGACTAACTGAACAATCAATACCCTCATGGCATGCCTGTTTGGCCATTTTATCTGCCCATTCATTTTCATCGATCCCAATGTGGGATGGTAGCCATTGTATAACTATTGCTTTCTCTTGGGAGATGAGTTTTAATATTGTCTTAATAATGACATAAGCAATTGGTCGACCTCTAAAAGTAGAAGTGCAGCGCAACAAATGTTGAATAGAACTCTTTAAGTCAGTAAAAATTACAAAAGTCGAATGGTCAATAGATTCAATGTATGATAGTGCTTCTGAAATGGCTAAAAGTTCTGTCTGCATTATTGATACCCCTGAAACTATTTTAAATGCTGCACTGGTCTCTTTATGCTCGTCATAGAATGCGGCTCCGGAAATGTTGTTTTCCTTTGACCCATCAGTGTAAATCTTATAGAAATCAGAATAATAGTCTAAGAGTTTAAAACATTTTTGTTTTAACATGGCAGCATCATAGGTGTTTTTAGCATTAGTGACAGAATCTGTATTCGGTTTCAAAACGTCAGAGAGATCGACATCAGTAATCCATGAGTCAGAGGAAAACATTTCAAGCTGTTTACATGTACTAATAGACAGATTTTTGAATGCTTCATGAGCTAAAACTAGGAGGGTTTTTTTTCTATTTCTTAGATGGCTACTAGTGTATCTTTTGAGCATCTTATCTAATAACTCAATAATATTATTGGACTCCAACGATTTTGTTTTTAGCCAGAATTTGCCCACCAAAAACCATCTCCGAACATCTAGTGGTGGAAGGCTATGTTCACATTCCATCACATGCGTCGGTGTTGTTCTAATAAACCCTCCTATTACACGCATACATTGGTTTTGTAAAACATCCAGTCTATTCAAGTGTTTTTTAAAACTATCCTGATATAGAAAACTACCATAGTCTAACCGGCTTCTTATCGTTGCAATGTACAGGCGTCTCAAGTGTTTTTGATGCATTCCCCAACCTGATCCTGATAAAACTTTAAAGACATTAAGGAATTTTTGACATTTCTGTATGATCTCATTTAAGTGTTTATTCCATGTTAACGAACGATCCAACCACATACCTAAGTATTTAATATTATCGGCTGTTGACAGATTTCTATTATCAACTTTAATTTTTATTGAGGAATTTAAATATTTACGACGTTTTGTAAACAAATATAATTTACTTTTCCCAGCAGAAATCTCAAGCCCTAATTTGCTTAATTCGTTGACAACTAAATCTAGCAATAGCTGAATATCTATCTCGGCGCTTTTTAAGTCTGTGCTGGTCACATACAGGACGATGTCATCAGCGGTTTGGCCTATCACCACATCATTATGAGATATCTTACATATTTTATGAGTCGCAGCATTAAACAATAAGGGGGAGAGTGGGTCACCTTGAGCTAGCCCTCTTCCGGTGTAACGGGATTTCAATGAGGTGCTGGTATTAATTCGCAAATATCTTTCTTTTAAGAAATTATACAAGTACGAACAAAGTTTTAAACCAATCTTCAACTCGTCCAGCAAAGTCAAAAGTTCGCTGATGTCAACGTTATTGTAAGCGTTATCGATATCTATAAAACAACACAGAGTGAAACAATCCTTAGTAAAACCGTATTGTACTTGAGACACAAGACTACTTAGATTATCTAAGCAAGATCGTGTTTTTCTAAAACCAACCATGTTGTTTGAAAATACGTTTTGTTTTTCCAAGAACCATTCTAAGCGTTTGTTTAAAATTGAGTGTAACGTTTTGCACAAACATGATATTAGTGATATTGGTCGAAGAGAGTTAAGAGAGTTAGGGTCACGGCCAGGCTTAGATATAGGGAATATACCAATAGTACGCCATTGTTTTGGGACGAACCCGTTGGCTAAAAGAAGATTGTACAATGAAATGAGAATTTCTTTTCCATTATTTGGTAAATTTTTGAGCATGGAGAAAGATATATCATCACATCCGGGGGCCGTATCAGATGCCTTAATATTTTTATCTAACTCATGGCGACTAATTTCTTTTTCTAAAATAGTGTTACTGGATACAAATACTGGTGGTTTGACAGCAGTATAATCAGGAGTTAAACTGTAAAGAAGTTCACAGGCCCGAGTTTCGTCTATATGACTCTTTTGAGAATGATACCCTCTAAACCATTTCATTTGCCGCCACATGTCATGACAGGAGGCTGAATTATCTATTGAAGAACAAAAATTATACCAGGATATATTTTTGGCGTTCCGAATCATTCTCTGAGCGTTACTGATTTTAGTTTGTAAGGTTTTCAAATTCCTTGGTGTGGGATTCCTTCTAAACCGAGCCAGCGCGAGACGACGTTCAGCTACCACTTTAGACAATTCTGTATTCCAATATATTTTTGGTTTAAAGTTACTAGTAGGGTTATTGTTAATTGCCACTATCGGTATATGAAGTTCTGCTCCTTTGTTTAAAGTTTCTACAAATCGATCATATGATTGTTGAAGCTCGTCGGAAATAGTGAAAGCCGAGAATTGGTCCCGTAGATATAAGTGATACTGGTCCCAAATTGCTTTCTTAAAGTTTCTTTTCTTAGTAGGATTTATATTCGCTGTGAGTTCGGTAGTAATCTTAATAATACAGTGATCACTTCCCAGTGTCTCATTAGTGACACTCCAACAGTACCTTACCGCGAGGTCGCTTAAAAGAATAGATATATCAGGGGAAGATCTCTGCAGATTGCCGTTGACCCACTTGATTCTGGTAAAAGTTCCGTTGTTCATACACACAAGGTTGTAATTTAGAAGGGAGTCATATATCTGTACCCCCCGCGTATCATTTTTATATGACCAACTACTGTGATGTCCGTTTAAATCTCCCAGAAATAAGGCGTTTTTGTTGAACATGCCGAAGATATGATCCCAGTCTTGTTGAGTTGTTTGGACAGATGGGGGGCAGTATATACATACAATGTTATTAATTGGCCAACAGTTGAAAGTTTTTACACATGTAACTTCTATTCCAGAGTTACGCAGTGTACTTCCTAACTTCCTGAGCTTTTATCGAGTGATGGGTAATAATGGCTACACCTCCGTAGGCATCATCTCTATCTTTACCGAACACACTATAACCACTCAGTCGGATGCTGGAATCCGGTTCAAGCCAGGTTTCGTTAAGTGCCGCAATATGTATTCTCTCGTGACTTAATAGCAGTTCCAGTTGTTGTAGTTTTCTCTTCAAACTCTGACAGTTCCACTGTATTATGTTCAAACGTGTCGTCATGCTATGCGTCTGTTTCGGTAGGATTAATAGAAAAATACTTTGCCCAAGACATGTTATCCATGATATTATTAAATAGCCATGACGTAAGAACTTCCAGAATAGTTTAAATACAAGCTTTTATTTTCTTTCCGATATTCCATTTCTTTTTGAATATGATAATCTTCAATTTATATATTAAATCTTTTAAATAAAATTTACCTTCCTCACTATTTGTTTTATTTTCGACATTATCTTCGTTAGAACTAGAATTGCAGTCCGTGTTTGAGCATAAACAATCCCATTCGAAAGATATATCATTTAAATTTTGACGGTGGTGTGTTTTACGGGTTTTATCTTTCTTTTGTCTTCTACTTTTACCTGTCGCGTTAGTACTAGTTTGAACTGGATCACTATTTTTTGATGGTTTGGAGATTGAATTTTTGACCGGCGAAGGTCTGCTGACGTATCTATGAGATGGTGTAATTTGAGTAGGCGGAGAAATAGTAACTTCTTCCTGTAATAGGTTTTGTGGATCAACATTGCTTGTGTTTTCATAATGGTTTTCAGAACCAATGTTGTCTGGAATAGGTGTCGATGACGGGACGTAAATGGATAGTGCTTTTCTGTACGTACAATTAAATTGCGCCATGATTGACCTTATTTTCTTCTCTTTAATGAATATTGGGCAAAGCTTATCTAACGCCATGTGATCTCCTTTACAGTTAACACATTTATATTCCGTGACCTCACAGTTTGCGTGAGAGCTACCACATTTGGGGCAGATAATTTTTTTGTATGGACAGAATTTTTTGATGTGGCCAAATTTCCAGCAATTCGAACACTGCGTAACGGGAAATATAAACGGTTCAACCTTCACACGCATCTCATATATGTAAATATAGTCCGGTAATGACGATCCTTTAAAACATACCCGTATACTTTCACTATCTATCCATCCCAAGCCATCATCTTTTCTACGGCTTAGCCGTTTTAAAGCTATTACTTCTGCATCACATCTAATGCTTTCCATAATTTCCTCTTCTTTATATTCAATTTCAATGTTTTTAATTACTCCATATGTTGTACCCACTTCCATTGTTTTCTGTAACTTCCAACCTTTTTCTTTTACTTCCGTACATGTTAATAATTTATCTAAATCTTCTTCATTTTCAAATTGAATTAAAATCTTGAATGGGTTGTATTTGATTTTTATTATGTTTTAATTTTATATTCTTTAAATAGTTTTGCTAACTTGAATTGTTTCGGTAACGGATCTTTTCCCGTAAGTGTGACTTCTATCTTCTCCTCTGCAAGGCGTGTGTCATTACCGAGACTACGAGCATACCGTTTCCCGGGTCTTGTAACTACATTCCAGATTTCTGATTCATCAATTTCTCTCAATCGTTTATTATTCGAAAAACGTTGATTTTTTGTTGATGCTTCCTCAGTGTTGACCATCTCTAAATTTGTATTGTCTTCTCTCAGTATTGTATCCGTGATCATATTAACTTCCTCATTGGAATGGTAACTAATCGACATAATAATAAAAATTATTAAACAACACTTTCGCGTAAACAACTCAGGTAGTCGGGTGGCCGGCTGCGTTGCCGCGCCGTCCCGGACCCGCGGCACAAACAATAGACGAGACGATAAACCGAGTTATAAATGCACATGCGACTTGCTATAAGGTCAGCCCGTCACTGTAAAACTACATTTTGACGCCTTCTCCCTCACGTTGGCTGGGGTTAGATCGAACTAATTCGAAATAAAATCACACCCATACTTGTGTTCTCACTTTTCGAACCTTTAATCTAGTACACATGGTATATCGATGCCATTACACTATCATTTCACTAAGTTTTCGTAACGCACCGTGACGTTGTAATTTTTCCGTAAAAGCTGACAGTTAGAGGGTCCAGACGCTGCAAAAGAGTGTAAGTGGGAAGGTAAACAGTTTTTAATTAAAGTGTAATTTGGTGTGGAATGGTGTGGAAGACGGGAAGCTATTCAACTAGAGGAGATCCTAGGTGGGTGTGATATAGTGTTATTCTATCGAAAATTTCTTAATAATTTGCAGTCCATAATCTAGATTTGTATTCGATATGCAATAGTCTAGGCTCCTATTATATTGGGACCTAATGTCGCCGGTAAAATTTAGATGTACACGATGCTCAATGAAAATGTGTGTTATTTTTTTTGTTATTCTGTATACTAGAAAAATCCGCCTATTCATTAGCACAATAAAATCTTCATCTCTTTCTCATCTATTTCTTTATAAGAACGTTGTCAAATATGAGGTCAGGCAACGATATATTTGAGTATGTAAGTTTGTTTGTAAACGCACCCAAAACGCAGAAATAATGACGAGTGCGGGGCGGGGCTACTTATTTGAAATAAACGATCGCTGTAATTTAACAACGGTGTGTATCAATTTTCATTACCAATATTACCCCGGTATTCACCAAAATGGTGATGAAACAAGAGAACACATGTTACATGAAAACCAATAGAATGTCGTAATATTTACATCTCTCCGCTTACCTTCGGAAGTAAAAAAATATTTACATCTCGCTGCCAACTCCAACTCACCGAAGGTTACGTTAATTTAATCACCTCGTTGATGACGTCATCATCCCCCTGACCCAACCTTTGTTATATTTAAGCACAGCGAAAGGTTATCTGCAGCGTGACATTGAAAAATTGATACAGACGTATCCCCGTTACGTTGGGGTCAGCGGTCAGCTTTCGTTTATACAATTTTCCGGCATGGATACGTTCGTTTATTATTAGCCTACTATGGAATTACGAAAAGAGTAGATTTAGCCTTGTGCCTAAAATGTCATGATAAACGGTATACTCTGCACGAAAACAAACATTTATTGTATGTCCTAATGGAATATACAACAGTGATAGCCTAGTGGTTAGACCGTTGGACTGCAAAGTCAAAGGTCTCGGGTTCAAACCCAGGCACGCACCTCTGTCTTTTCGAAAGCATGTGCGTATTAAAAATTAATTATCACTTGCTTTAACGGTGAAGGAAAACATCGTGAGGAAACCTGCATGCCTAAGAGCTTCTCAAAGGTGTGTGAAGTTCGCCAACCCGCACTGGGCCAGCGTGGTGGACTATGGCCTAAACCCTCTCAGTTTGAGAGGAGGCCCGTGCCCAACAGTGGGACAGTTTCTTAACAGGGCTATTATTATAATGGAATATACCAGCCATTATACCGGGCACAATTTTTGGACTCTGGACTGCCATTGAGAATTATTTAATGGTAAAATATCTCTTTGTCTTATCTAACATTCGAACCCGTCGTGTGCACCGGTCTCAATATCTACCTCTGCCCGATGAGTCAATTCACTTTTTACCTTCGAGATTTTTTTCCTCTATATCATCAATTAGCCTGTATCAACCATTAGGTGCCGGCCTCTCCTCTATCACACCATTCGTTAAGGTCCTGTGCTAGTTTATTCCAGAATTTGCCAGGCACCTTCACAGTGTCGTCCCTCATTATGGCTGTTGGTCGGCATTTGGGCCATCGTCCTTTTCTAAAACGAAGAACAGTGAAGTGGTTTTTTCGTATCTTTATTCATTTTTTTTCTTTCTTTCTTTTTGTAAAAAACGTAGCCCCACACTAGGATTTATTCCTGTGTCGTGGGTGCGTTTACAAACATGAAAATTCACATACACAAATACCCAGACCGGAACAAATAATTGTGGATTACACAAAGATTTGTCCCGTGCGGGACTCGAACCCGCGACTATTAGACGCAGTGGGCAGAGCGGCTTAAGCTCTTAACCACTGCGCTAAATCGTACATCTATAGGGTGTAATTTATATCCTTTCCATAATCATTATTTTATTTGACCAAAGTATTTTATGTCCTGACATAAACTATCCTACCTCGCAAGGGATCTGGCGTGATGATATGATATATAGATAGATAAACTACCTTTGTCAAAAAATACACGGATGAAGTCGAAGTGAACAGTAAAAAATAATCATAGAATCAGAATGCATTTTTAAAAACCGTCGCCAGTTTATTTTCAGTCCGCGTGCAATAACTTGACAAAAGGAAATTGAATATCGCTGTCGGTACAGTTGACAATGCCGGCCGCACCGCCCAACTTTTAACATTTTAACATTGGCAGACCCTGGTCCACTTTCCGCCCGCACCGGTTACATGGTGAAGTTATTGGAGAAGATATATTTTTAATCGTTCTATTAAAGGTTACAAAGATGAAGGTTTGTTTTGTGGTGTTACCAAGATATTCTTAGGAGTTTATTATGTCACGGTTTTTTGGTGCATATTATTTATTTTAAATTTAAAAGTATATTATCAAACTTTGTATTGACTCAACTACAAATGTCGTTTGATTGCCGGCCATTTTTAAGTTAGTTTGATTCGAGAGCTCAAACAGTAAAGACGTAGGAAACGGGTAACAAGGATTTCTTAAAAAGTATACCGTGTACTCACACGGGATTAAGGCTCGAGAGATTAGTTCTGATAACAATATGTAAAAGGTGTTTCATTTATTTTGTTCCGATTGTGTTTTAGTTGATATACTTTCCTTACATTGTATATGAGGATTTTATATTTCTATGTCTACAATCAGATGGCGCAACTTTTAACCTTGGCAGAACCTGGTCCAAATTCCACTCGCGCCGGTTACATGACTAAGTTGTTGGATAAAAGGATATTTTTATCGTTTTATGAAAGGTTACAAAGATGAAAATTTGTTTTGTGCTGGTAAGTTCCTTTGAGTTAATATATTTTTCTTTACTTTGTTTGAGGTATTTTATATTTATATTCCCATACTAAGGTGTTATTCCTCTTTCACCTCTATTTATGTGAGAAGGCCTTTACCCAATAATAGGATAGCATAGACTGATTTAAATGGGTAGAATGAAGAAGCCCATTCTGCCACACTGCTAGGCAGAGGTCTACTCTCACATAACGAGACGAGAGAAATAGGTCATAGCTCCACCACACAGTCTCAGTGTGAATAGCTGAAGTATAAAACAACAACATCTGACAAAATCTCATCACCACGTTAATATTTAAAAATAATTTTGGCGAACCACAAACTTCCAGCGTAGTTGAGAATACGCTATTTACGTTCAAAAGTTTCCTAGGCATATACAATAAGGTCTATTTTATTCATTACCCGTCAACTCATTCCGCAGCAACGCAATGCGGGTCTGGAATTTCCGCCGTACGAAGATGGAATGGCAGCTACATGCTGGAGCACCAAATGCAGATTCACATACCGTGCAAATACCAGGTTGGTAATACTCGAGGTGCATTCATGGTTTTCATTATTATCGTGTGGTGCTTGGAAAAAAAACTCAGAATAAATTATTTCTTCTTTAAAATCCAGCTAATGTTTAACGAGACGGGCGGGACCACGGAACAATAAAAACGATGTAAGTCCCCTTAAAACCTACCTACTTCAATACGGAGACCAGTGAAGACAAACCCACACGATTGTAAACTGAATAATACGCTGTAGTACCTCTGTTGTACATATTTTATTTTACACAGCGTCACGCCTATATTTTGCCGACGATGTAAGGTCCGATGTAATATGGGGTGAGCTTTTTTACCAATTACCGGGCACAAATTCGGACTTTATACTAATACTGGGACTTTTTTGATAGAAAAAGTACAAATAGACCAAGTGTTATCTGAAGGACAAGTCAAGAGTCTCCGTAACCGGCGAACGTGTATGGGACGAACTATGAAAGTGGAGGAAGCCAGAGACGTATGTAAGAAAAGAACCTGTTGGAACTCTGTACTCTCTGCCTACCCCGCAAGGGATCTGGCGTGATGATATTGATAGATAGATAGATTATTTCAAAAACACATTCAGAAGCTTCAATTTTATTATTTTTTATGATATCTACTTTACGTCAAAACACTCGTATCGCCGTGTGCGTGAGATTCGGAAAGCTTTCCATGAAAAGATTGATGTTAGCGTGACGCTAGACCTTGGATACTTTTAGTTTTACATATATTTTTAGCTTACAATATTTTTCATCTTTTTATACGTTGCAATGAGACGTGGTGTATAGACGTCGCTTGTCAGCGGGTAAGAAAATGTGTGATATATAATATGATGATATTATAATGTCAGCCTATACCGTCCCACTGCTGGGCAAAACTCTTTCCTAACAAATCCAGGTGAGAGATATTAGTTAATATTCTATCATGCGGACCCAGTGTGGATTGATGGAGGCAGATTTGTGGCCACCTTCTGGTCAAACTTAACAAGCCGCCTATAGGGCTTCCAACCTGACTTAATGACTACCATATTACGCGGTAAGCGTGATCAATATCTAAGCGTACCTTCCGAAGCACGGAGATACCCGAATATGGAAATGCTGCAAACGGTCACCTATCTTAGGCTCACCAAGCTGAACGCTACTTCAACTTGGTGCCTGCTAAGAAAACTGAGGCCGCACAGCGCTACGATCACCTCATTAGGTAATATAGATAAGGGAAAATGGTGCTTGAGTGAGATCTCGAACTGGTCATCGAAATGTAGGGAGACATCCTGCAAGAAGAGCTTATCGATTCCTGCACGGGACAAACCTTTAGTGATCCAGAAATATCTGTTGTAGTCTGAGTGTTTAGATATTAAATTACAACCACGATTCATTATTAATTCCTAATTTGTGTTCCTTTCTTTATTTAGATCATCTATAAATATGTATAATGTGAACTAGACTGAAGGCGGCAGTCCGAAAAACGACCTGAAAAATAATAGCACAACCATGAGTACGGTCTTATTTCGAATAAATAAGATCCAACCCTAGCTAACGTGAGTACTAATAAAAAGATCAGAGTTTATTAATAATTTAAAATTTATACAGTTGATAGCTACGAATAGGTAGGTGCGTGACCACATAATTATCGAAAAGCGGTCATTTCGGCTGTCATTTTGTTCGTGATCCGTAATATAGTACAGATAATATATTTGACGGCAACTTGTTTTTTTGGGATGGCCGTTCCAATACTGGTAACGGTTAAACGTGGGTTTATCTTCATTTTCATAGTCGGCCGCATGATGGCTGAACATGAAGGAAATCTTGAATTATCCCTGATATCCAAACTTTGGCAGCAATATATCCGAGAATGCACACAGTAGTTGGAAATTAATAATGTCACATGGAATGCTTACTGCATAGCATTGGCTGCTCCGCAATACGTCCGACCGCTCGCCCCGTTGCTAATCGAATGACAACGCAGCGCCGTCCGCCATCTTACATCGGCTATTTCAATCAAACAATTAGAGATAGAACTACCCCTAAGATTTAAATAATAGAATACGACATATTGCTGTTCCAGAAAACTCTGCACGAAAAGATTCATGTTTATTTAGTAAATCTAAAGTGTGGTAAGAATGGCATATAAACTCGCTAGCGTTACGTTACAGCAATTTACCTTGTAGTAAACCCTCAAACAATTATTTATTTATTGAAAAAATCTACAGCGATACAATCGTAACACCAAAAAGTATAAATAAATTTAAGTAAGGCCAATAACATGCGTTTCTAAATTTAATTAAATGTTATGTAGTTGAAAGCTTAAATCGCAATTATACACCCACAAGTTATGATTAAATATAAGTTCGTGAGGTAAATAAGTTACAATTAAATACAATGCGTATTTATTTACCTCAATATTTACGAATTTTGTTTGTATTTATGTATTTACGAAGACCCATATATATATATATATATATATATATATATATATATATATATATATATATATATATATATACAGACTGACAGAAAAACAATTACTTTATACATCGACTGATTCACCCGGATTTATACTGAGGCACCTATACCTACTCGATAATCTAATTGTGATTTATAATGGTTCTTATAACTTCCCTTTTAAATTTATTGATGCAATGTAAAAAGGATCGATCAGTCATATCTGTTATAGTTTCGAGAAGCGCGAGCCTAGCAAGCATTATATACATATGTACTATGGTGGTGTGATACGTGTATCAGAGTAGGGTGTTGCACTCGCGTAAACGAAGTCTTAAACCAAATCCCAGCCAGTAGTTCGGAACTATCCAAATTACCACGAAGAATTTCATTCAAAATGCACATGTCCATGACATTACGCCAGCCTTCTAGAGTTCATAGACCATGTTCCTCACAGCCATCTTCGTATGTTTTTAATAGTTTTGTGGCTGCGGTAATTAAGATGTTTGGCAAATAACTTTTTGAATCTTTCGATTCTTTATTTATGATTAACATAATGGGGTGACCAAATATCTTATAACAATCTATATCTACGGTCATTATCACGCAGGTGGATCCGAGGTAAAAACAAGCGTTAGGCAACTGCATTTAATGATATAGGTAAGGGATATAAAATACCATTTCCAGGTTAGCAGGTGACGGATTAAATTGGGTATCATTAAGAACATGGGCGAGTGTAATCGTCGTGTCAGAGGGGACTGACAGTTCTCCGGATGCGGGAGTATCGATTTCAACCCACAAGCGATACATGTACGCATTGTGAATCCTGATAGCTTGAATGAATTGATTTAATAAATAAAAATGACATGAATGACAAAACAGATATACAATCCCAGCATCATTCTGGAGTCTGGAATTGTGACTGGTACTCGTATATTGCAGAAGTAGGTGCACACATTACATCACTGCTACGCCCGCTTGGGGATATAGGCATGATGGTGTTTGTTTTAATTACTCATTCATCTATTAATTATTCTAGCTTATCAAAGTGATAGATAAAGAGATGGATTAGTATAGCAATAAAAACAATTTATGGTCATCTTAGATTAATAGGTAAAATATGTACCATATCTGTAAATAAAACTTGTCTAATCTGACGGACAAGTCCAGAGTCTTCGTTACCGGCGATCGTGTATGAGACGAACTATGTATGAAATGGAAGAAGCCTGAGAGGTATATAAGGAAAGAAGCTGTTAAAACTCCGTACTCTTTGCCAACTTCACAAAGCCTCCGTGACCATATAATGACATAGTCACCCAATGATTAAAAATAAATAATTAAATGTATCAGGCTATTCAGAAAAGTCTTAATAAAGCTGAAAAAAGGTTGCACAATTTTAGGGGTTTACTTAAATTTGAAATTATTTAGCAAAAATACCCATTCCAAGAGAAGTGAAAGGATGCCTATTATCCATAGAATTCCAAACGCGTTTCCACTGTCCCGAATGCGTATTTACACCAAAAAATAGCTTAAAGAACCTTTTTCTACTCTGTGACAGGCATGATTGATGCCAGTCAAGGTAATATAGCGCGCCGACCGGACGCCTGTACAACCTGTACTTCAGTAGGGCTACCACAGGCGGCGCGATAAAACATAGATATATCACTGATTTGTCACTTTTGGCGTAACATAATCGATGATCTTACGCGCCAGTATGACATGCCGCGACAAAAGTTTGACACGAAAGAATTAATAAAAACATTTATTCAGCTACAAACACATATAGACATATATAAACAAATATAGATTAAAAATATGTGATCCCCAAGGGATGTGGCTTGATGGTGTAGATAGATAGATAGAAAAGTGAGTAAAAATCAATTTTGATGTTGAAATGGTATATACTCGGAATAATAATATAAAAAAGATTGTGTGGTTTTATGAAACCACTGTAAAAGTGAAACTTTTTTTCACAATATAGACTTTTAACTAAAAATTTTTGGAATAATATTCCATTAAGGGTATAAAAATCGCTTTATCAATCTTAATTTTACACTTGGAAAATTGGAATACACTACACGGTCAGTTGCTGCGAACTATAGGCGCCGCCATATTGGCCTTGGCTGCTCTGGCGAGCGCCTTTCACTTTATCCCTACTCCGCGGCCGACTGTCACGCGACATGCAACACACAGACCAAAAAGTTTGAGAGGATCTAATAAAAGTTACACTTTAATAATAATAATAAGTCATTTAATTCAGGCAACTGAATATTTACAAAAAATAATTTTTTGCCACTTACAGGCCCATAGAAAAAATACCTTACAGATTCTATCTATCTATATATAACCTCACGCCAGATCCCTTGCGGGGTAGACAGAGAGTACAGAGTTCCAACAAGTTCTTTTCTTACATACCTCTCTAGCTTCCTCGACTCTCATAGTTCGTCTCATACACGCTCGCCGGTTACGGAGACTCTTGACTTTTCCTTCAGATAAGACTCGGTTTATTTGGTCTCGTATAACCTTACAGATTAATATACGTATAATATAAATACACTTATAAACTAAGTAGCATTTGACGGACGATTTAGCGCAGTGGTTAAGAGCTTAAGCCGCTCCGCCCACTGTGTCTAACAGTTGCGGGTTCGATTGCTTCCAAACGCACGGGACAATTGTTTGTGCGATCCACAAGCATTTGTTCCGGTCTGGGTATTTGTGTATGTGAATTTTCATGTTTGTAAACGCACCCACGACATAGGAATTAATACTAGTGTGGGGCTACGTTTTATTTTTTTTTTATAAAAAGAGTATATGTTACCCGCGACATGTTGTGCTGTACAGGGATATCTCGCAGTCTCCGACAAAATCTCTCCCTCGCAAAATCTTCTGAATACGACACCCCTCGGTCAGAAGTCCTCGCTCATGAAAGTCTCCAGCTTGGCTGTTGGAACTCGCACAATAAAGGAATATAATAATACCAAGGCAATCTTTGGAAAAGGGCTTTGTTTTGCAGTGGATGTCTTTCGGTTGATAATGTGATGATTACAAAAGGTACCTCACAATGTCAAAACGCTGTTTCCTATGTATACGACGTCAAATTTAAAAGAGCGTAATAGCGCGCAATAATTACATAAAAGAAACTTCATTTCTATTATGTATTATATTGACGTATAGACAAGACTACTCGATATGCAATCAAGACTAGATAAAATTTTGTCCTGCGCGATAACTCTTGCCGCCCATGGTACCCCTACAGGTGTGGAAACATGGACAGACAGCTGAATGACCGGACACGGTTTTATCGATCCGAGGCACGCGTGCAAAGCATTTAAACCTTCATTTAAATACGAATAAATATTCCTTTTATGCTAGTTGTCTCTAAAAAGTCTGCTAAGATCAAGCCTTCTGTCACATATCTAGTTGAGAGAGAATAGGTCATACTCCGACGCGGTCCCAGTGTGGATTGATGGAGACGGACTATATATTCACCAGCTTTTTAAACTAATCAAGCTGGCCGTAAAGCTTTTAACTTGGCTTAACGACTACTCTTATGTTGTAACCAGGAGTAACAGCTAAATGTACCTACGAAAAATAAAAATGCCTTTGTTCTACTGGCGTATGTGCGGCTGACGATCACGAAACCCTGGATTAGAATCTCAGGTTGCACATTGTTATTCTATTAAAAAATCTAAGTCTCGGTTTGGAGGCTGCAATAGGCCCGGTAAGATGGTATCGCTCGCTCCTTTTTACATTAAGATGTAACATTGTCAGCGAAATAGATGTTCACATTACACCTATATTTATACTATATATACAAGGTATATCGTACATAACGCAATACCTAAGACACCCCGATTAGATAATTGCTTTATAAATGAAGTCCGATGGAATGTTGTGCGAGGCACAAGGGGGTTTCAGGTCTGGAAGAGGATGTTCGGATCAAGTCTTCTCACTCCGCAACATAGTAGAGAAGCATCTGGCAGTGGGCCGGAAGGTTTTCTGCGGTTTTGTAGATCTGGAGAAGGCATTTGACAGAGTTGTGCGAAAGAGACTTTGGGACATTTTGCCAGAGTATGGTATAGATGGCACTCTGTTGCGAGCCGTCCAGTCCACTTATGTGGACTGCAAGGCATGCGTACGGGTGGGTGGTAACAGGTCACCTTGGTTTGACGTTAAAATCGGCGTCAAGCAGGGTTGCGTGTTGTCCGCTAGACTGTTTATAATATATCTGGACAAAAGTCTTCAAAGACTGAAAGCGATGAATGAAGGTGTACAAATGGGTGACTTAGTGGTAAACCATCTACTTTATGCAGATGACGCGGTTTTAATAGCGCCAACAGCCACTGATCTGCAAACACTAGTCACAGTTATGAAAAACGACTGCATGATCAATGGCTTACACTTGAATGTGAAGAAAACCAAGATTATGGTTTTTGAAAGGGAAGAAACCAGAACGAATGTAAGGATTGTGGTTGGTAGCGATGTGCTGGAGCAAGTGAATGAGTTTGTATATCTTGGATGCGCCTTCAGTAAGGATGGGAAATACACCGCTGACATAGAGAGAAGAGTGAGTGCAGGGAACAGAGTGAATGGTGCGATGGGAAAGCTACTCGGGTGCCGGCACTTAAGCCATAAGGCGCAGCTGGCCATACATAACGGAGTTCTTGTCCCAACGCTGTTATATGGTAGCGAGAGCTGGGTATGTAAGAAGGAGAATGAAAGTAGGATAAATGCGGTAGAAATGCGAGCTCTGCGGAAGATGTGCGGAGTGAAGCTGACCGACCGCATTAGCAACAGCATAGTAAGACAGCGAGTAGGTATGAAAGATAGTATCGGTGTAAAGATGAGAAAGGGCATGCTCCGTTGGTTCGGGCATATAGAAAGAATGCCAGAGGAAAGAATGACAAAACAGATATACAATGTGAAAGTGGAAGGATGCAGGTACCGGGGAAGACCTAGACTATCTTACCACGACCAAATAAACCGAGTCTTATCTGATGGAAAAGTCAAGAGTCTCCGTAACCGGCGAGCGTGTATGAGACGAACTATGAGAGTCGAGGAAGCCAGAGAGGTATGTAAGGAAAGAACCTGTTGAAACTCTGTACTCTCTGCCTACCCCGCAAGGGATCTGGCGTGAGCTTATAGATAGATAGATAGATAGATAAATGCAATATTTTTCAATTCAATATGAATTTTCCAAATTTAAAATATTCAACCCGCTTTTAAGCACTTTTATACCCCAATAAACAATGAAACTTGTACATTTATGCATGCATATTGAGAAATACGTTATAGAAATGCATTTTAAATCTCAGTATTGCTTTGAAATAAGAATAATTTTAGTTTATTATAGCACGCTAAAAGCGTAATAGCTTTTTTTGCAAATTAAAAAAAAAATCAACATCAAAAATTGTAAGAATCAATTCAGTTATCGATTTAGAACAAACTACTTTCAGGTCTTGCGTTTGTTTTTTTACATCTTGTATAGGTATTTTCGGTTCCAATGTAACAGGTTAGGAATGGTTATTATAAAATGTCTTTACAAACATATTTACTTACACTGAACTTAATTATTTAACAAGTAGAGATTTGATAATATTGTTTCAATGCTGTAAACCATATCTTTTTTTTTTTGTTTATTGGCTTACTATCGACTGTTTACATCAGTTCAAGTATAATAGAACCAGCGTAATTATTTGCTAAATGTAACAATCACTTAAAAGTAATCACCGCGTGCAATTGCGTTACATAATTAAAAATAACAAAAATTGAAGGCACGGATAAAAAATGTAAAATAAAAAGACTGAGTCAATTAATGTAATAAAGTAACAGTACTGCCATCGTCACAGCGATGTTTAAATTACATTAGACACCAACCGCTTGAAATGGACGTAAGAGTGGGTATGCACATCTATGATATCGCTGCAACTGTTCAGAAGCTTACACATACGAGGTATAGGAGAGTTTGTGCCCAGGACGGTCCTTCGGAACGGAGGATGTAGAGGAGTTATGGCAGCGCGAGGCATTCCAGATGGTACCCAGAATGAAATTTTATATTTCTGACGTAATATTTTAAATAAAAAGAGGCAATCAGCTACACATCTACGTTTCTCCAATGAGGGTAAATTGAAGTGACATAAACGTGACTCATATGATCGTGTCGCATTCGCAATACCCGAAGAAAAGGCTAAGTGCCAGAGAAACCTTTTCTGAATACGTTCTATCCTCAGGGTGTGTACTGCGTAATGAGGCCTCCATACTACACTTGCATATTCTAGAATACTACGCACAAGACTGCCATAAATCGATATTTTGGCCCTGTTGCCGCGGAAAGGTTTGATAGTCCTTATGACAAATCCCAACATACGAGATGCCCTTTTTATAATATTATCTTGGTGGGGTAAGAAGGTCAGCCTTCTATGGAATATGACACCTAGATCTTTGATTTGGTCCTTTTCTAGTACTACATTGGAGGCTATGTGGTAAGTTGTAGGAAGTAAACTCTGTTTGCGCGAATATTTTACGTGGTAGCATTTATTTACGTTTAGACTCATGAGATTAGCTTCACACTACTCCTCGAGCTTATCAATATCTTGTTGAAGAAGATAGGAGTCATTAGCAGACTCTATTACCCTGCAAAATTTTAAATCATCTGCATACATAAAACATTTGGAAAAGTTAAAAGCATTCGTGATATCATTGATGAAGATGTTAAATAGAACGGGACCAATGTGGGAACCCTGAGGAACACCTGAGGTGATTTTATAATATTCGGAATGATGACCATTGGCTACAACAAAAAAGCTGCGATTTTCAAGGTACGATTTTAACCAATCTAAAAGAGAACCAATGACGCCGTACGCGGATAGTTTATGTAGTAGGATGTCATGTGGCACACGATCAAAAGCTTTGCTGAAATCAGTATACAGTACGTCAACCTGTTTGGTGGAGTCAATAGCCTCCACCAAGTATTCCGTAAAAGTGACTAAATTGGTGCTAGTAGATCTGGAGCCTATAAAACCATGCTGACTATCGCTAAAATAATGCTTCATGTGTAATTGAAGGTCGGGGCAAATTAAAGATTCAAATATTTTTGCAATTGTTGACAGGATAGAACTAGGTCTATAGTTGGAAATTTCATCATTTTCCTTTTCGTTATTCTTAAAAATCGGAACAACTTTAGTCCTCTTCCAAATGTTCGGAAAGATTTCCGTAGCAAGTGATTTGTTGAAAATGTACACCAAAGGAGTTACCAGAGATGAGGCACATGAATATATAAAAATAGGAGGAATTCCGTCAGGTCCCGCACCCTTCATCCTATCCAATGATTTTAGTTTACTTAGTAGAGTAACCGAGTCAATAACGGGAGCAGTCAACAGCAGACTGTTCTCGTAAATTTTTTTAAGGACGCTTACTTCTTGTTTGTTTGCTGATGTTCTCGAGGTACTAAAGTCAGGTTCAGTGACGTTAGGGGAGAAAAAGTGTGCTGCAAACATATTGCATATAAGATGCCCGTCCGAGACCGTCTTTTCTCCGTCCGTCATATTTTATGGAAATGTGCTGGACCCGCCGCGCCTTGACTTAACGTAGGACCAGAAACATTTGGGATTATTAGATATATCAGATTCCATTTTATTTATGTAGTCATTGTTGGCTTTAATGGCTAATGCAGAACATCGCTTACTCAGCAGTTGGAATTCAATTTTGTCCAGCGGGTTTTTGTGTTTTTTTAACCGCTTTCGAATCTTTTCTTTTTCTCGTAGGGATCTGATTAAACTATTGTTAAACCATGGAGGATATTTCCTTTTCTTAGGTACACTTATGGGTACATATTTATTAATCATATCACGTAAAATTTTGTAGAAGCAATCCAGCATATTGTTCACATCTATTTGTTGACTAAAAAGAAGAGGCCAATTGATATTTTCAAGTTCTTTACAAATGCTTTCGTAATCTGCTTTGTAAAAATTTAGTTTGATTTTATCAGGATTATATGGAAGCTTCCGCTCCAGGCTTGGTTTAATGTCAATTTCGAGCGGCGGATGTAGATTATCAATACGGACCAGTGTATTCTATGAGCAACATACATAACAATAAGGGAGATTGGTCAGCACTAAGTCAAGTATGCGTCCAGCATCATTGGTTATATGGTTGCGTTGTTTGAGTGAATTAACATGAATGAAATCAGAGAGAATTTGGCATATACCGGTTACCATATATTTGTTTGATGAGTCGTCAAAAGACACCCAATCAATAGTCCCTAGATTAAAATCACCAACAATACACGATGGCAGACCAGACTGCTCAAACACATTATTACAGGAGTCCAAAAAAGTCTCCAAGGCTTGTCGATGTACAGGAGGAGGTAGATACACTGCGCATAGGGCTATTTTACGTATAGTTTTCGATATTTGTATATCTACAGTCACCCACAGATCTTCGCACTGGCTCTCCCACTTGTCAATGCGCCTGGAGTTTATTTTGTTCGACACAGCTATTAATACACCTCCACCGTCTTTCTTTCTGCCATCTCTATCTCTCCTATAGACAGTATACCTATTGTCAAACAGCTCAGAGCTTGCAACGGAATCATTTAGCCATGTCTCCGTTAATATTATAATATCATAATTTTCGCAGCACAATTGCCTATAAAATGTATGGGTTTTTGTACGTCTACCCTCGTATTTTGATAACATAAATTATTTTTTTTGAATTTTATTATTTTGTAGTACAGTGACACTTTGTAGAAACCAAGAAGTAGGAGAAAAACGTGTAGTAAATTAAAATTACATACTAAGCTAATTTGTTAACACTGTCCATACTTTTAATTAGTTATTTATATATAATAATATTTAATAATCAGAACCTTCACTTTTTCGTACGAAAATACGTCCACCACGTACCCAGACGTACTTATAACCTATTTGCCTTGCTTTTATTCTAGCGGCAGCATGCAAAGTCTTATTTGCAGGAGACAAGTGTTCCGACACGTAAATAGGTGTCGGTGAGACGGAGCACCCTAGGTGTGAGCTGTTTAGCTTATTTTGAGGATGTGCTTTATTATAAGCTATAGTGCAAGCTAAAAACTCGTCGCGGACCCTTGGAGATACTAGTTGAACTACTATTGATCTCGGTCTCGAGTTATTGCGATCAAGCTTGGCAACCCTGGAGCAGTGCTGAACGCCACCATCACCAAGCCTACATCCAACCACTTTTGATAGATTAGAAATCATTTCGAAAAGCTGTTCTTGTTTGTTTTCGGGAACACACTGAATTTCAAGGTTATTTGAGCGAGCATGTTGTTCGATGTTGTCAATTCTTGAACTAAATTCATTTATAGTATTTTTCAATTCAACATTCTCTTTCTGCAATTCCCGTACAATCTCTTTAGTTGAAGCATACTCGTTAATAAAGTCTTCATATTGACTGTTCATGAAATTCATTGAGTCACGCATTTGTTCCATTTGTTCTTTTATAGGTTTTAACTCAGAGCTAAAGGAAGCCCTCATTTTCTTACTAAATAGAGAGAGTTCAGTTTCTAACACATTTTTTACTATGTCCCGAATGTCTTCGAGGTTGAGCGGAGGATTATCCAGAGCCTTAGGCGGCGAGTTTAGGGCCGGTCTCTTTTTGCCTCTAGAAGTAGCAGCGGTATTGCATAGAGGAGTGTTATCGTTCTTGGTTGACTTTGGAACGTTATTCTGGCATTCTGGGCATAACCAAGTCCCTGGCAGTTCGACATTTTTGGAAAGCGATAAGCACGCATAGTGATAAAATTTGAGACACTTCTTGCATTTAGTGCGATTTTCGACGTCTATATGTTGGTTGCAGCATCCCCAAGTAGTAGTAGAAGACATCGTAATATTTATGAAAGAAAGCGAAGCTGAAAGCGATGAATGAAGGTGTACAAATGGGTGACTTAGTGGTAAACCATCTACTTTATGCAGATGACGCGGTTTTAATAGCGCCAACAGCCACTGATCTGCAAACACTAGTCACAGTTATGAAAAACGACTGCATGATCAATGGCTTACACTTGAATGTGAAGAAAACCAAGATTATGGTTTTTGAAAGGGAAGAAACCAGAACTAATGTAAGGATTGTGGTTGGTAACGATGTGCTGGAGCAAGTGAATGAGTTTGTATATCTTGGATGCGCCTTCAGTAAGGATGGGAAATACACCGCTGACATAGAGAGAAGAGTGAGTGCAGGGAACAAAGTGAATGGTGCGATGGGAAAGTTACTCGGGAGCCGGCACTTAAGCCATAAAGCGCAGCTGGCCATACATAACGGAGTTCTTGTCCCAACGCTGTTATATGGTAGCGAGAGCTGGGTATGCAAGAAGGAGAATGAAAGTAGGATAAATGCGGTAGAAATGCGAGCTCTGCGGAAGATGTGCGGAGTGAAGCTGACCGACTGCATTAGCAACAGCATAGTAAGACAGCGAGTAGGTATTAAAGATAGTATCGGTGTAAAGATGAGAAAGGGCATGCTCCGTTGGTTCGGGCATATAGAAAGAATGCCAGAGGAAAGAATGACAAAACAGATATACAATGTGAAAGTGGAAGGATGCAGGTACCGGGGAAGACCTAGACTATCTTACCACGACCAAATAAACCGAGTCTTATCTGATGGAAAAGTCAAGAGTCTCCGTAACCGGCGAGCGTGTATGAGACGAACTATGAGAGTCGAGGAAGCCAGAGAGGTATGTAAGGAAAGAACCTGTTGGAACTCTGTACTCTCTGCCTACCCCGCAAGGGATCTGGCGTGAGGTTATAGATAGATAGATAGATAGTAATATTTATTTCGCACAATGTTCAAAGTTTACAACTTTACAGTTGTACAACAAGACCGATTGGTGACGGGGTTCGATCCACTGTCGTTTCGTTCCCAACCAACTCTTGGATGAATGCGCTATACTGCAGTAGACAATTAACAACTTTATAGTTGTACAAAAAGACCGATTGGCGACGGGGTTTGATCCACTGACGTTTACTTCTCAACCAACTCTAGGATGAATGCGCTAATTGATTTATATTAACAAGATCGAAAACCTTGTCTCTTTGTGTTTGCTTTTCTAACTGTTTTATCGACGTTGACTTAAATGTTTTTTAAGTAAACAAGATGTCACCACTTGCAATAAACTGTGGTTAGAGTCTAAGTAAACGTTCGAATAAAAAACGGATCGCACAATTATTATTGTCTGATATTTCGTTACTTTTGGTTTGTAATTCACAAAAAGCTTATAGTTTTTGTTAGTTTATTACATAAAACTCACACTTGTATTAGTTTTTTCAACAGTTTATCCACTATTTAAAATTTAAAAGTTACTATTGTCCAGGGCACTGTTCTGTATTTTAAGTTTTCAGGTGCTAGAATGCTGAAGATAACAATATCACTTGCACATTGCTTCGGTAGCTTTAATATAATACTTCAACTGACCCAAACTAACAAATAATTCTATTTTTGTTAATTAATTTAGTACGGAGGCCATTGACTGTAATGTTTACAAGATGGTTGCAAATACCTATACACATGCTCAGATACTAAAATAACGTTTTAAAAACTGAATAGAACTAGGGAATAATAACATACAACTCACAAAGCAGGCTTGAGATAAATCCTTCTTTAAGATAAGGCTTTCTTTTTGTTCTATCTTCCAAATAAGGAAAAGAAATGCTGGACTACATAATTTAAAGGTTATTGTTATGAGTTTTTGAATTCCTTTTTATTCTCTTATCATGATGTATATTGTTGTTGACACAATAATTATTAAAGTGTTTGGTTTAAGGTCGCATTTTGACCACGTATATTAGAATCAGAAAAAAAAGAAGTATTTGTGCATTTGAATTACGTATTGTAAACGCACCCACAAAACAGGAAAAACTCCTAGTATTTTGCTCCATTAAAAAAACATCATTATCCCTACAGCATATCAAGTGAAAACACGACAAACAAAAAATGGCATTAATTGTTTGCTTGCTTGCATTTCTACGTATAATAAAAGTATCACTTGTTCTAGACATTTTAGGCTTAAATTTTTAGCATAGGATGTTCTAATAATATGATAGAGCAGCAGTGGACTCAATCCCCACATGATACCATTCTTTGATAAGCCTTCATTGTCCCACCGTTAGATGAAGCTTTCTCCCACAAGTATAGATGACCGACATCAGGTCATACACCACCATGCGAAACCAGTGTGGATTGGTGGAGGAAAATTTGTAGCCATCTGCTGTTGGAACTTATCAAGCCACCTATAAGGCTTCTAGCTTGGCTAGACTACACATCCCACTACCACATTAAGTGGTAACCTGGATCAACGGTTTAGTGTGCATTTTGAAGCACGGGCTCAAATATGAAAATGCCATAAAGAACCACCCACCTTAGACGGACAGAGCCAAATGTTACCTAATCTTGGTTAACGCTAAGAACATCAAGAGGTACAGTGGTACGAGCACCTTATGTGTGAATGATCTACGCTGTTGGCCGCGAGGCCTTTACAGCTTCACTGTACAAGAGGGCGAGCGTGCAACCACTACGCTCGAGCCAGAAGGGCAAGGGGGTAACTAGCTCAAAGGCGCCTCAAGGAGGAACGGCCTCGGCTTGGGCAGTCGCTATGGGGGAGGGCGGTTACTAGGTGTCTTGCCGTGGTATTCTGCACCGGCCGGCGGGCAAGGGATTCTTCGAGCTCGCCGGCGAGGTCGGTGTCTGATCCTGTGTGCGAAATCTGTATCCGTAAGAAGGGATGTAAGGGCATCGGAAGGGTCGGCGATAACATGCCGCGGACGGCGGTAGCGGCTTAAAGGAGGGGTGGTACGAGCACCTCGATACGATTTTACTTTGTATTTAAAAAACAGAGGACTTAGCATGAATAGATTGACGTAAGCGTAATGAGAGCTAGCTAGTAAGCGTGCTGTTACGTTCCAGTTTAGGAAATTTGTACTATGACAAGAATGGCATATCATTTCGCTATGGTTACGCTATTGTAATTTTTTGGTGCTCTCAAAACAAACGTGGTAAAAAGTGATAAACGATAAAGTTTGGAACATTAATGTATCAGTTTTATGTGGTGCTATGTATGACCTGTTGAACTGTGGCGTGTCGGCTGCGGGACCTGGCGGACGGCCAAGCCCCGCCGCTCTTATACATAATTCTGCGAATCCGTGATAGGACACGTTTTAAGCCTCGCACGGTTGATCATCCTCATTTCCAGTTAACCTGGAAATGGAGAAAGTTTCTTGGTATGTAAGAATTTTTTTTTTCGGATTTTGGTATAACTTACTGTAATTTTACAAGGTCTGTACTTCCTACGTTAACATAGAAATAAATATATTTGAATGTGTGCTGTATTCATCCATCCAGAAACTTATGCTATTCAAAATAGATGTGTTGATTTTCTTAGCTTGGCAAACGTAGTGTGGGACGCCTGCAGCTAGATGGAGCGACGATATACGGAGGGTGGCTGGCAGCGGTTGGAGGAGAAGAGCCGAAGATCGGGCTCAATGGCATGCCTTGGGAGAGGCCTATGTCCAGCAGTGGACATAGACCTCACTGATACGGGCTGATGATGATGATGATTTTCTTAAAGGACATTGTCGAAAATTGCTCCAAAAGCAATAAACTATCTATTTTATAAAAGTAATGGCAAATATCCGTATCTAACGGACAATTTGCAATCTAAAACGAATATTTAAAAGTATTGTAAGTACTTATATCGAAGTCGCCGACGTCTTTACTGAATGTCAACACACAGTATACCGTCATATGTATTAATTGGTACTGAATTATAACCTCAAAACTAATACTTTTTGTGCAATATTGCGATTTCCCCGCTTGTCTGATTAATAATAATTGCCTTAGGAGAATTTATAGGTGATTTGGATCCATACAAGTATTTTTTCATTTCTGTTGGTTTTAGGGAAAATCATGTATGGGCGTAAAACAATGTCCTTTGAAGACTTATAGATAAAAAATACGATTACTACTTCTAGTTCGAACAACTCTTCTAACTTGATTTTGCTACTTCTGTAATAAGTAGCAGTTGGAAGCAGCTGCTTAGTGTGTTTTGTAGCACGAAATCTACTCTTAATAATATACAATAGAACTAGCAAACTAGCGGACGCGATAACATTTTAACAACTTTATTAATAAACAAGCATGGATGGTACTGTTTACGTTCGCTTATAAATTTTCGTGAGTATGACCTATGAATCAAGACTGCCTCGTTATTATAGTGGTAAAACGCATCGCTTTGTGATCAGATAGTCCTGAGTTCAAATCCTAAAATCCTAAAAATATAGGTTTTCTAACGAAAACTTCCTAGTATGAGTCCAGGGTCTGGAATTGTTCCCGGTATATGGCAATAAGTCCGCCCCCTGTTCGTTAAAAATTAGGTGTAATAAGTACACCTCTGCCACCCCCGCTTGGGGAATATAGGCATGACGGTGTTCTCAAAAATGTCATCATATTCTGCTACTGGTTCAGTACACCAAAACATAGACTGTATGTAAACACCACAAGTCAAATTGAAACTGCAGTTAATTAAGAATGTTAATTCCTTCATTTAAAGCTAGAAACAAAGTACCATAAATAAGCAGTCATGATCATTATGCTCCGTTGCAAATATTTCCATTAGGAATGTTATGTCGGAAGCAATATAGCTGGATGGCTGGCGTGGAGTGACGGGCGCGCTGTACGATCGGCCCAGATAGCTCAGCACGAAAAGATTGGCGTTAAGAGTGACGCGAGTTGATAAGTCATCCTTGTCACACTTCACATTTACTAAATAAACATGAAAGTGACAGTATAGTTACTCGCTAGCGTCACGCTAACGCCAAAGTTTTCATACGAGGCCCGAACACTTCCATGACGGCACAGAGTGGACTTGAATTGGACATTTATATTTGTTTTGAAATCAAAATACCTCATCACTCTAGGAAATATTTCTGCATCATAGTTCATTAGCAATATAAGTGTCACATGCATAAATACCTAGACTGACACAAATGTTTGTAAGTCATACAAAAAATCGGTAATACAAGCTACGCTTAAAAATCTACATATATCAAGCCGTCGCAGAAAGTGTGCTGTCATGTTTCAAGTTTATTTGGTAAGAAAATGTACCCTGAAAAGGAAGGCATATCAACTCGATAGCGTCACTCTAACGTCAATCTTTTCGAGCTTAATTCTCTATTTTAAAAAATTAACTGGTGTTATAAGTTAGTTAAATAAATTTATTCAAATAAAAAAAAGCAAACACAAGTAGCAATGGATTCGAGACTATGCGTACCGGTATAGACCCTAAGATTTTTTTTTATTTGTGTAGGTACAAAAAGCAGCCACATTCACAGAATTGATATACAGGTTTATTTTAAAGCAATGATAGCCTAGTGGTTAGACCGTTGGGATGCAAAGTCAGAGGTCTCGGGTTCAAACCCAGGGACGCACCTCTGTCTCTTCGAAAGCATGTGGGTATTATATATTAATGAACACTTGCTTTAACGGTGAAGGAAAACATCGTGAGGAAACCTGCATACCTAAGAGTTTCTCGAAGGTGGGTGAAGTTCGCCAACCCGCACTGGGCCAGCGTGGTGAACTATGGCCTAAACCCGAGGCCCGTGCCCAACGGTGGGACAGTTTTTTAACAGGGCTAATATTAATATTTTTTTTATTATTTTAATACAGTACTACAATTATGACCAACTTCGTTGTATACATATAGTGTATGAAAATTTTGCAGTGTACAAAGTGCAATACAATCAACGCAAACTAAGGATACAAAACTGTAAGTAAAAACGGGGTTTTACACCATCCCGCTATATTCCCCAAGCGGGGGTGAGTTGTACTGAGACTTTTCGCCGTCGATGTTAGGTGCCATGTAATAGGGGGTGAGCCTATTGTCATATACTGGGCACAATTCCAGACTCCGGGCTCATACAGGGATTTTTTCGTGAGAAAAACTACATTTGTTCAAATCATAGGATTTGAACCGAGTGTTAAGTTAAGTTAAGAGTAGAGAAAGCCAGAGAGGTCTGTAAGGAAAGAATCTGTTGGAAATCTGTACACTCTGCCTACCCCGCAAGGGATCTGGCGTTATGATAGAGATAAAGAAGATTTAATAATCGTTCACTTGTTAGTTGCAAATAAAAATCTTGTTCGCGAAAACAAAGACCAAAAAATCTTGTTCGCGAAGCAACAGTTACTCGCACGAGCCATCGTTAATCAAGTTAACCGATAATAGAAACTTGCCAACTCGGTGGCACTTACATTTAAATTCATATATTTCTACAGAAAATACTTTTGGAGGTGATTATACAGCTTAGAGTGCGTTCATATAGTGACATATTTTAGAATAATCTATTATAGTAGAAAATTTAAATTCAGGGTCCATGGGGCTACACAATGAAACCAAGTAGATAAAGTGAATTTTGATAAAACTTTGTCTGTTTATGTATAGAATAATTAGATATACGATATATAAAAAGTAGTGAGAATGAGATAGAATATAACGACTATTGATAATTTATTTTTCTACATAGTTTCCGAATCTCTCTACACACCGAGTCCAGTGCTTTTCCAAGGCTTCAATCCCTTTCACAAAAAAAGTTTTGTCTTGGTCCTGCAAAAATCTCTCCACGGCATCCATCACCTCGTTAAGGTCTTCGTACCTGTTTCCCCTTAAGTATTTTTTCAATTTGGCGAACAGATAAAAATCGCTAGCCGCCAGATCTGGTGAATAAGGGAGGTGGTCAACCAATTCGAAGCCAGCTTGCTCAATGGAAGCCATCGCAACTGCCGACCTGTGCGCGGGTGCGTTGTCGTGATGAAACAGCACGCCCCTTTAAAGATTCCCTCTCCTTTTCTCTTTGATGGCATTCCTCAACTTAGGAATTAAAGCTGCATAATATTGGCCTGTAATAATGGTTCCACGCTCCAGGTTATCAATCAACAATATTCCTTCTGAGTCCCAAAATATTGAGGCCATAACCTTGCCAGCCGATGCCACGACACGAAACTTCTTCGGGGTCGGTGATGATGGTCGTTTCCATTGCGAAGATTGCTGTTTTGTCTCGGGATCAAAATGATGGACCCATGTTTCGTCCATTGTTACGAAACGAGGAAAAAAGTTTTCAGAATCTTCTTGAAACTTGTCCAACAATATTTTCGAAATGTCAAATCGATTTTGTTTCTGACTGTCGGTTAACATTCTCGGCACCCATCTTGCGGAGACTTTTCTCATATTCAAAGATTGTTTCAATATGGATTGAATACTTCCATATGAAATGCCCGTTTCTTAAATTAAGTATCGGATGATAACTCTTCGATCGCTCAATACAATTTTCTCGACTTTCGCAACATTTTCTTGGGTGACTGACGTCGATGGACGGCCGCAACGATGTTCGTCTTCCGTGCTCGTTCTCCCTACTCGAAATTGAGAAGCCTACCTTGCGACAGTGGAATACGGCGGAGCAGACTCTCCTAATGTTGCCTCCAAATCGCAATGAATCTCTTGCGTCGTTGACTTTTTTAAACAGAGGTATTTCATAACGGCTCGCACTTTTTTTTTTCCATTTTCGAGAACACGTTCCGACACGAAGCAAACAAATGACTACATTCAGAAAAAAACAAAAGAGACTCGAAGATTTTTTTTTATTAATATGACAAATATGTATCAGCTATGCCTGCCAGTATTTTTTTTTTACCAAGGAGTATGTCGTTCTCACTACTTTTTGATCCCTCCTAGTATATTTGATCAATCATATTTTTATATAGTAGAGTAGTTTTATATAGTAGTTTTTAATAAAATTCTTATTAAATTTTCTGTTTCTTCAACCATCACGCAAAAACAATTAAACACTTTTTGAGGTCATTTCTGCAACTTTTTTATCCAACCATGTTTTTCAACACCATCGTCTATCTCTATAATAACGGCAAATCTATTGCATACCCCATGAAAAGACTACAGAATTCCAACAGCGGGCAGTGTCATAGGTAAAAATTAGTATTTTTTAAATATGTACATATTTGACGGACGAGTTAGCACAGTGCTTAAGAGCTTAAGCAGCTTCGTCCACTGTGTATAATAGTCGCGGGTTCGATTCCCGCATGGGACAAATATTTGTGTGATCCACAATTATTTGTTTCAATTATTCATGTTTGTAAATGCACTCACGACACAGGAATAAATACTAGTGTGGGGCTACGTTTAAAATAAAATAAATCGCAGTATGAACGAACCGCTACCATCCCACAAAGAACAGTAATACAATTTGCATTTCACATTTCCCAGTGTAAGTTAAGGTTACAAAAGGTATAAAAACAAGTCGTGTACTGTGAGGTTGCCATTGTGAATTGTTTGAGATAACTCCTCACATGAATTTTATGTTTTTAAAGTGGCATTAAGGTGAGTACAGTTACAGAATTTCTCTTAGTAGGTGCACGTTCACGGTGTAGTAAATATTTTGATCCTACTGTAAAATTGACGGACGATTTGGCGCAATGGTTAAGAGCTTAAACCGTTTAGTCCACTGGGTCGAATAGTCGCGGATTTGATTCCCGCATGGGACCTATCTTTGTGTGACTCACAATTATTTGTTTCGTTCTAGGTATTTGTGTATGTGAAATTTCATGTTTGTAAACGCACCCATGACACAGCAAAGAATCCTAGTGTGGGTTTTTAAAAATGTTTTTTTTTTGTTTTACATAGAAAAAATAAAGAGAAATGTCTATTTTTATGATGATAAATATGAACTGAGTTCTTAGATTTACGCGAATATTACACATGAAATAAAACTGTTTTTTTTTCGGATTTTAACGCGGTTTATTTTGATTTTTAAGTTCCCGACGTTTCGAGTGCTTTGCAGCACCCATAGTCACGGGAAGGACAGAGGTGTTAGACGTCCAAAAGGCATAGTTGTTCCGGGGTACCCTCAAACTTTTTAATTATTTATGTTTTTGTTGGTCCGATCTACGCAGAATGAGCTCACGGTGTCTTGAGGTCATTCAGTGTTATGCTTGGTTTTGGATTTGATTATATTAATTACTGGACCCCAAGTCGATGGAAGCACCCAGCCATCTTCTCTATTGAAATTAGGATGTTTTTTTATTTCAATAGCCTTGCGAACCATTCTTGGTAGGAAACGGTGTTCTTTCACGAGGATTTGTGGTCTATCAAATCTGATGTTATGGCGGGTGCGGTCAAGGACATGTTCACAGACTGCAGACTTCTTTAAGCGACGGTGTTTTAGGTCAGCTATGTGTTCTTTAACCCGAGTTTTTACTGGTCTTTTTGTTTGTCCTATGTAAGAGAGACCACATTCACAATCAAGCTTGTATACTCCTGCATCTTGTAGAGGGATGTGACACTTGACAGATGGTAAAAACTGACTGATCTTCTTTGGCGGCTTGTAAAATGTTTTAATTGGCCTTTTGGACGTCTAACACCTCAGTCCTTCCCGTGACCATGGGTGCTGCAAAGCACTCGAAACGTCGGGAACATAAAAATCAAAATAAACCGCGATAAAATCCGAAAAAACAGTTTTATTTCATGATAAATATGAATTTCATGTTTATAAAGGCACCCCACAATACAGGAATCATTTTAAGTGTGAGACTTTTACGAGAGATTTACTCAAAAAAAGTAGAACTGTATGATATTGCCTGCAATAAATTAACGTGCCCAATAATGTCAATACTCTCTGGCCTCTGGGGCTTCGTAAAAATACATTGAAAAGTGTAATATGCATGTGTTTTTCAGATACACATTTCCCTGTTCAAAACAATTTTATGTCTATAAAGAAATATTGTCTCATTTAAAACGTCTGACAATATGCAAGTCAAGTGTAGCAACCTGTTGGAACACAATACTTTCTGCTTACGCCGCGAGGCATCTAGCGTAATACTACAGTTAAGTTAGTTATTATGTACTTTACTACGTATTTTAAATACTTTGTGAGAAATCAAAATACAAGGACACTTTTTAAAAAAAAGTGACAATGACAGGCCACAATTTAACAAATTCATCAATAATAAGTCATACAAAACCCCTTTATTAATAAACACCTGGTATGAAAATGTGATAATTTTGTCATTTTCAGATTTTGATTGTCAGTTTTGTTAAATACGGACCAGCTTTTATAAAGCCACATCGAACAGGTGATGAATTTGTCAAACAATGTTCTCGGAGAACAATAGCTAGTCCCTAGATAACCGTTTCCCTGATTTGTACATCTCATTTCGGGCTGGATGCCGACGAACAATGGGATATCATTTCTGGGGATTCGGGAATCGATGTGGGATTAAACACGTGTAAAAACAAGGGATTCTGTGAAAATAATTATCATAGATATCGAGAAGAGCAACAGCTTTAGCTGAAAAAATAATATAAGTAATAAGTAGGTATATAGTCGAATTGAGAACCTCCTCTTTTATGTGAAAAACATAGGCAAAAATTAAATAAAGTGAGCTTTAAATAGCGTAGAATAATTATGTATACGTGGTATAGGTCTATAAGGATAAATCCTAATAGAACGCTGTACTCTCTATCTACCCCGCAAAAGATCTAGTGTGATGATGATGTGTGATAGTAAGAATACATAAGTAATGTATCTAAAACATATTCTAAAACTCCGCGAGAATACAAAACGCCAACTTGTATAACTCCACAATCGAACAGGTGATGAATTTGTCAAACAATGTGATAACCGTTTCCCTGATTTGTACATCTCATTCCGGGCTGGATGCCAATGGACAATGCCATATTATCTCTGGGAATTAGGGAATCAATGCGGAATTAAACACGTGCAGACTAAATTCACAAGGGATTCTGTGAAAATTGTTTTGGATGTAGAAAAGTAATATTAAGTCCATGTTGTACTACGATAATTTAAGATCTTCAATAAACTATAATTGAAGCCATGAAGATCAGGGTAGTCAATTAGCAAAATTAACATAGCGGTTTAAAAAAGACTTCCAATTTTAGGTCAAAATTGCTTAGTTTTTTTAAGTATTGGTTAAGCTTTGAGAAAATCTATTATAAGATAATCATTTTTTTGGCATAAAGTTGCCACTGCTACTTTCCATATTGTCTGAATTGAACCAAATCCCGCAAAAAGTATCTAACTGGACATACTTTGTATATTACCTGCTGCGTAGGAAGGCCGAAATGATATTCACGAGTCATCATCATTCATGTTATAGTGATCACCAGGAAAAGACTTTTCAGAAATGGTCAAAACATCTTTTTTTTTTTTTCTTTTTTTTTTCTTTTTTTTTATAAAAACGTAGCCCCACACTAGGATTTATTCCTGTGTCGTGGGTGCGTTTAAAAACATGAAAATTCACAAACAAATACCCAGACCGGAACAAATAATTGTGGATCTCACAAAGATTTGTCCCGTGCGGGAATCGAACCCGCGACTATTCGACACAGTGGGCGGAGCCGCTCAAGCTCTTAACCACTGCGCTAAATGTAAAAAACATTGTTTGTGTTTGGGGTCCTAAATTTAAATGTCATACTCCCAAAATTTTTCACACCAAAGCAAATATCAGTGGGTCTTACAAACTCTTATACTGAGCTCGAATAGAAGCTTACATTATCCAATGAGCCTAGTAACTTACGCTCAAGAACCGCTGATATCATAAATATTTATTTCAAACAACACACATCTGGTATAAACTTGATATTAAAACTTTTCTCAGTATCTGCCGGTATCTATAAGATGCCATAAAAATGTCGCTTCTCTGCCATAATTACACAGGTCCTACCAATCGCACTGCAAATATCATTTAATAATGAAACCAATAAGATTCATTTCGGATCGTTCTGATTAACGTAGATACGTCAATGAGCTCATTCTATTCCCGCAATGAGAATTTAACTAAATTACAATACATATTAACCATTGGTCGGGCATATAGAAAGAATGCCAGAGGGAAGAATGACAAAACAGATATACAATGTGAAAGTGGAAGGATGCAGGTACCGGGGAAGACCTAGACTATCTTACCACGACCAAATAAACCGAGTCTTATCTGATGGAAAAGTCAAGAGTCTCCGTAACCGGCGAGCGTGTATGAGACGAACTATGAGAGTCGAGGAAGCCAGAGAGGTATGTAAGAAAAGAACCTGTTGGAACTTTGTACTCTCTGCCTACCCCGCAAGGGATCTGGCGTGAGGTTATAGATTACATAGATATTAAACACGTAGGATAACTACGCAGGTCTCTTTACCTTACCAAAGTCTATTTGCTTGCAAAATAATTCCTTTGAAACTTAATTTCACATACAGAAGGAACGCCTTGGGTATAATATGTATGTATTGCCTACATCGTACTTTCTATTATAATTCTTACGATGACGAGATACAGTTTGAAATTGCGTGCGTCTGTATAAGAAGCGTAGCATTTGTGCAGGTGTTTGAACTTAGTGTTGGATTCCGAGGAAATGATTAAATTTGCGATTAGTCGCATTCAGTACTGACTTGATTGGAGTATATTGAATAAAAGCCGTTCAGTGCACTGATTCACATGATTGCTGGTTCAAATCCTGCTTTATCAAATTTTTACTATCCAACCAAATTTTCTTTGCTGGAGTTCGTATTTAACAATACACTCACTTTATCTGTATTGTGAGATACATCGTACCTGAATGAAATCATAAATTGAGAAGTAGAGAGAGACCTTTCCCTTGTAATGAATGTCTTTTGGATGACAATGATTTGGTGATGGTAAAAATAAAATAAACAACTGTTTCTTATTTAAAAAAAAAATGCTCTCTCCAATTATTTCTGCGTCGTGGGTGCGATTTCAGATATCAATTTCACGTACGCAGGCTCACTCAATAAACTGTCTCGAGTGGCGTGGAGATTGATTCCACGATTGCCTGATTCAATGAAGCAAGCGATATGCGCTCAAACAACTAGACTTAGACATTGTCAACCTCTTGCTAGTAGCATAGGAGTATCTATGAGTTACTTTGAGCCAAATACTTGGTGCTTTACCAAAATACTATTTTGAGTAAAAAGGTAAAGAGTAGTTAGGTACTTTGAACCAAAAAACTTACGCTCAGACAACAAGCCGTCGTTAAGCGCGCAATAGCAATAGTAGAACTCCACATTAAACGGGCGGTATGTAAGCGACGCAAATTTATGGGACACGGTACGCTCACAGACGCGAGATAAAACGAGTTATGCCACCGTGCACCCAATGTTATGAGGACGCTTGATAATTACACCTCAGGTTTCAAAGCCAACGGTTAAATAATTTATGCTGAAGCCGTATTAGTAGAGGGTTTAGTTTCTTCCTTACCTGTAAGGAATAAAAGATAATGGAAATATGAACTCTCTTTGTGACACTCATTGATTTAACCTAATCATACTTCAAGTGAAGTGAATCATCACGAGTAATACAGGCGATTATTTCGTTGTTGCTAGTAGCTTTCTATACCAGAATAATTTGTGTTGTTAAGATTGAATTTAAATAAGAAACACTGTTCCTATCGAACCAACCAAAAAGTTGAGTCTGAAAATCAGTTGATCCGTTTCAGTTGTTCGAAGTGAAAGGTACTCTGTCTTTTCCGCAAGGGATCTGGCGTAACATTAGTGATATAGAACACCAAATTTAGTAAAACTCCCGCTATGTATCAGTAGAGTATCAGAAGAGGTTAAAACCTTTGCTCTTAAAACCAAACTTAAGCGGGGATTAAAACCTCAGCTTAAGTATGTGTTTTTCAAAAAGTTTATGTTACTATCACATGCAAATGATAAGGAAATTTCCTAGTCTAATTGACCGAAAAACCCATAACAAATTGAAAGACGTGTGAAATCTAAAAAAAGTCATCAACAGACAAACAAAAAAGTAAGCTCTTCTTCGGAATAAACGGACTGATATTTACTTTGTGTACTTTTACATGAAATAAACATAGTACGCTGAATAAGTCAGACAGATAGGTGCCTCGGTAATAGCCTAGGTGCAGCATACAATAGCTAGCTCACTCTGCGAGCGTAATTGCCATATAATATGTTTAAATCAGTTCACATTAGTAGATCAAGACTCTTCCTACACATAACTTTAAAGGAAAATACGTCTTAAAACTTAGAGGATGAGCCAATACCGTAATATGTTAGTTATTTTTTATTCCATTCATCACATTCACGTCAGCAGTAATAAATAATGGTGGTACTCTACTGTTTTTTAACATACGATTCTATACAAAACTGTTTATTTCGACCTTATATCATCTCTCACAATAACCATTTCAGAATGCACACAAAATTTTAGGCTTGTCCGTAATTTATAATTCAACTCTATACCCTTTAATCCATGGTCTTTGTTCGCTAGAAAATAGATAAACTGAATTACTTACTGAAGCTTGGGTTTAGTAACGACGAGGTAGATTTACCTAGATTAGTATTGGACAGTGGAATTACGAACACTGATGCTGTATTTCATTAGGGCTTTATTGCAAGAATGTTCTTATATTACTATCTTATATATATGGAAGATGAGGCATTTATCCCTTTGCAGTACCATGTTGATCTTGGCGATCACAAAGGTTAAACAGCCTTCGGCCCGGTTAGCCTGAGATAGTGTGTCTGTTTGTAGTAATATTGAATATACTTCGGATCGGTTGGTCTCTGCAATCTTAAAATGTGACAAGTCGGATATCTTACAAGCGTATTAACAGCAGCCACAATCCTGACTCCACTATTTTGCACTGTATCCGTATGGTGAAGTATGACCTAATCACATGTGTGTGTGTGTGTGAATGATCTACGCTGTTGGCCGTGGGGCAACTAGCTCAAGGGCGGAACGGCCTCGGCTTGCGCAGTCGCTATAAATCACTCTCACCTCAATTACTGAGAGGTGTTTTTCCACCAAATGACCAGTATGGGCTGATTTATTAATTCTGTTAAGATACTTTTAAAGTACGTTTCACGTTTAAAAAAATGTTCATGATTTGTAATCCCTTACCAAGAATTATATGAGTACTTACCTATAAGAACGCAGATTTGTCTATACAAATGAAGGCACGCAATTTTTAACAGGTAAAAGCCTACACAAATATACAAGAGAGGGAACGAGTAACCGAATAGCCTAGGCACAGCATACACCAGCTAGCTCACTCTGCGGGCGTAACTGCGATATTATTGGTTTATATCAATTCACATGAATAATATAACTTAGGTGATCGAATACAACTAATTAATATTTATGGATCATTCAGCGGCATACTACCTACGTGTGTATTTTCCATCCACTTTGTTATTTGGGTTTTGGTATTCTATTAGCTACGACGAAGCTACGACAAAAATACGTAAACACACTAGATACGGTGGAGCACGAGCAAGCAAGCCAGTCTGTAACGTCAAAACGCTGAGTACACGCTTATCGCTGTGTAATAAAGATTCGGTACTATTATTGCTTTATGTTTGGAGCTGAGGTGATTTACTTGATTAGATGGAGCATCATTCGCGCAGAAACTGCTTAAAATTTATTATATATTATAGATTAGGTAAATTCTAGTACGCAACCACATGGTCACGCATACATTGACAGGTTATGAACAAATCGAACACTGGTATCGGGCACATAAAGTGAGGAACCGAGGACGCTTTTGGCGTCATTTTTGCTAACAATTCTCAGTCTAGACAAATATTAGTCTAAGATTTGGAGTAAGCTCGCTTATATGTTGCCGTGGCTCAGGTGTGCTGCCGGAATTAGGAGTGTGCTGACTCAAGCTGGGAAATTATTATGTCACTCTGATAAAAGAGGGTACGTACTACTTCGTTTCAGTATTGGTAGTATATAAAAGTAATATAAACGTAAAAATATGATAATTATACTATTTATCTCGAAATGCAGAAATGTTTTTGTAGACAGAGGTGTTCTTTGTACACCTACGTTCCACTATAATATTTAAAGCCTTATAGGTTAAGCTGTGTGCTTGTCACCACTCTACCAAGCATGTACCTATCTGTCTGCCTGCTAAATTTAAACCAAGACTGTTAAGCTATTCCGGTGTAATTAAAAAAAGACATATATCTACGCTTTTCGCCATGGGGTTTTTACAGCTTCACCGGGTAAGAGTGCGAGCGTGCAATAACTGCGCCTCAAAACTCTACTAAATTTCAACCTAAACCGCTATTCGTAATTGGATAGTAAAGATACTTTTCGCTTTTAGTAGATAGTGCCTATTGCCTCGTTGATCTAGCGGCAAATGATGTGCATAGCAATTACGAAGTCCCGGATTCCAATCCTCGGTCGGACAAAAAAGTAACTTTTCTGGAGTAAAATATCCAGTATTAGTCCGGAGTCTGGCGTTATACGCTCATTATTTCATGGGACCTAACATCGACGGTGAAAAGTGGCTGTACTACACCTCTGCCACCCTCGATTGAGGAGTAAAGCCGTGACGGTGCAGATAACTATGGTATTTTTCACATAGGAAGGGTACTGAAAGTTCTAATTGCCAAACGAAATTAATATTTAATTCAATGGTGTCAAGGCATGAAACCATAAGTATAGAAACGGGCATGCCTCTTATTGCAATTGAATACAATATAATTTCGTTTGGCAATGAGAACTGTCACTACCCACTATGTGAAAAATATTGTAGTACCTACTACAATACAATCACCGGTCAGTTCAACCCCTTAATTTATTCGCTAATTCAATTCCGTTTATAAACAATACATCGCCGACTATTACTTTCACAATGTTAATGGGAATGCTGCGTGGACACTGAAATAAACCGCTTGATTCACCCCAATTTGATCGTATCTACGCATGAAATTTGGGGTTTTTGCACTCCGTTGGCTGCACACCACATGTACCTTTTTTTAATAACCTATGTTGTGTCCCACTGCTGGGCAAAGGCCTCCCCTTGACGTCTCCACATAGATCGATCCTGGGCTAGTAGTATCCATGTTTTTTCCGCAAAAGTGTCCAAGTCGTCACGTCATCTTCGTCTTGGTCAACCACGACACGTGTGACGTCTTCAGAGATCCATACTGTGACGATGTTTGCCCACCTTTGCGGGTCCATACGCACGACATGTCCTGCCCAATTCTACTTCAGCCTTGCCGACTTTAAGCCCACATCTGTAACCTGAGTCATGGACCGCAGCATGGTGTTTCTTATGCGATCCGTCCGTTTATTACCTAGCATGCTGCGTTCGATAGATCTTTGTCAGACCTTGAGTCTGGATTTCTGCTGTTCAGTCAGTGACCAACTTTGAGCCCCGTAGCTTGGGTATCTATTTTATAATAATAATATCTGATATCAGTTTATACTGTCCCACTGCTGGTCAAAGGCTCCATCACACGGACTCGGTGCGGATCGGTGGAAGCAGGTTTGCGACCACCTGCTGTTGAAACTTATATTGTTTAATTTAAACGTAGCCCCACACTAGAATTTAGTCCCGTGTCGTGGGTGCGTTTACAAATATGAAAATTTACATACACAAATACCCAGACCGAAACACATAATTGTGGGTTACAGTACAATACAGTGTACAGTTCAGAGGGTGGAGCGGCTTAAGCTCTTAACCACTGCGCCAAATCGTCCGTCAATTTTATTTGCCACAGTGAGAGCCTTTGTTGGGCTACTGCTATGCTAAAGTTTGTAATGTAGGCAAATGGTCGTACGAACAGGGTCGGAATACTATATACTACTATGCTACTTTCTTTTTCTACACCCGAAAGACGTTCACTGCAAGACAAAGACCTTCCCTAACCGTCTTCGTGCTATGCGTCTGTCCAACTTCTACCCGCGACCTTCACAAGGTCATCAGTCCATCTTGTAGGGGGCCTGCCAGTCCATGTAGAGGGCCACTCTCCTTCGTCCTTTGGATATCACGAATACGTGTTTAGTTTACTCGCGTCACTGTATGTAGAAAAATAGAAATTAAAAGGAGTAGCGCAGGTATACAAATATTACATGTTTGCGCTACTTTATTTCCTAGCATCCACTTCCCCGCTCACTACTGCGTTTTAAATTCTCACGCTGGCCAGTTTCATGTACACTTTAGTGTTCACTATTGTGATATTATCATCCTGTATGGGCGGCCAAATTGATAAAAAGATTGCCTTGTAAGGACGAAGGCTGAGGTTAAATCCTTATGTATTGTGTTTCATTTCTGGGTTTTTAACAATGTATGTCAAAAACTCGAAAAAATCTAACATTGTTTTGAAAGATACCTTAATTGATGTTCCCGGACAAGTTTGATACTCTCGTCGTCTGTCCCAATAATTACCAAACTATTAATTATTCCGACGTTTATTTTCATTATCTCCTATGACTAAGTATTAGAGAAGCTTGCCAGCTATTCCCAATTAACAATTCTTTAACTTAACACTGGCACTGCTACACAAATGTTACGAAGCGGAAAAATCAGTCAAATTCAAAACGACATTTGAATAGAAACTGTATCCGTACAGCGATAAAATTCAATTTACAGTACAAAATTTGAATGATTAACATACTTTTGCATATTTTTGGGCATATACAAAAACCAATTCCGAAGCGCACAACTTTTCAATATTGCATCTCGAACGTTAGGGCCAGCATTGTAGTTCGTGGTTAAACTAATATTCCACTGCCTAACTGTTATGCACTGACTAATGTTACCTCTGAATAGAAATATATGTTTAGAATTCACAGTTCATTCACGATAAAGTATTAATAGGTGCTTGTTTTATTTACATTCTATTTAATATGTCTGATGTATGTCGTGACATTGCATTTGACAACTGTCGTAAATGGAGGCAATGCGCTAACTCTTCCAAATTTGAGGTAAGCGCTCTTCATCTCTCAAACAGTTTTGCTCAGAGAAAGCTTAATGTTGCTTTTTGCGGGATGCTAAATACCTGGGTATCGTCCTTGGTCGGTCTCTTACTTTCCGCGATCACATGACAGCTAGCTCCCAAAAATTGAAGACCCGGGCCAATCTTACAGGTCGTCTAGCGGGCACATCCTGGGGCGTGCCTGCATTGGCTACGGCTAAGTACTGTGCTCCGTTGTTGTATCAAAGAGCGAGCCATAACCGGTACACTCCGATTCACGCCCACCTCTTGGTTACCGGAGGAGGTCCTCAGGAGGGAACAGGTAGCAGCCACTGAGTGGCTGAAGTCATTTCAGCTGTTATTGATATTATACATTAAAATTTCATCACCTAACACACATGGGCCACCTCACATGACTTTAAAATGTCAGCAGCCACGTTAGCCCAGCAAAGTGTGAACGAAACGTTCACATGTGTCAGCGAGCTAAGAAAGGTCATTGAAGTGTTTACGTACCACACGACCTTTCAACGAGATATCTTTACGCTTAAATATAGAAAAAAAGGAGCTTTTGTTAGAGTAGGCTTCTAAAACTCATCTTGTTTCCTCAAATATTTTTTTATTAGTTCATGTAGCGTTATAGGGCATGTGGCGTGATCCTTGCGGGAATCTTTTAGGGAGGCAAACGGTATACATGTTTTGGCTGATAATATGTAAATGATGATAGAGTACTTTTGGTTTACAATCACGAGATCTAGTGTTTATGATTTATTTTATTATTTTGGCTAGCACCGATGGTGTGGCATTTGTTTTTTTTTTTTTTAAACGTAGCCCCACACTAGGATTTATTCCTGTGTCGTGGGTGCGTTTACAAACATGAAAATTCACAAACAAATACCCAGACCGGAACAAATAATTGTGGATCACACAAAGATTTGTCCCGTGCGGGAAAAGAACCCGCGACTATTCGACACAGTGGGCGGAGCAGCTCAAGCTCTTAACCACTGCGCTAAATCGTAACATACTAAAGATGAAAAAATCGTTAAGTAAAAAATCCGTAATATCAGAGAGACAAAAGAAAAAACAAAAGACACGTAAAATGATGTTTTAGGGTCAAAATTAGGGTTACCTTTTTAAGGTTATACAGTTTTAATCACCTAAACGTATTTTATTTCATGCCAAGCTCTACGCATATTTATCCAGAAAAATACCCCATACTTTTTTGGCTTCACAGTTGTAGCAAAGTTAAGAATTCACCGAACAATATACTCTTATTTTGGCTCTTAAACAAAAATTGCGTAATTCTCTTGAAGTAAACCTGCGTACTTTAAACTCCGCATAAATACTACATAAAAGAAACTGGAAGCCTTAGTAGCGATATTATTACAAAACGTAAGTCTATTCTTAAACATTTTTTCGTGCTCTGAGTTATTTTTTTATCGGCTTATACTTTTCCACTGCTATGAAAAGGCCTTTTTTCTCAAATCACTATAACCCTATGCTGTTTAAAGTTTCTCGCATAAATCGCGATGAGAGATTAGGTCATACTCCACCACGTGGACCCAGTTCGTATTGGTGAAGGCAGGTTTATGGCTAACTGCCGCTGAGCTTATCTTACCTCAAAGCTTCCAAATTGACTGCAGGACTACCAAATGAAGATGTAACCAATGACTTAATGTACTTTCCAAAGCATAAAAACAACTTACTCCAAAAGCCATATGTTACATATGAATTTACTTCTATGAATTTTCATGCCAGTAAAACTCGTAGATCATCTTTATGGAATTAAGACTTTTCTATGATACGACGATACGAGGCTATGACGTCTATGATAGCCTCAATTATAAAGCCTAAGTGATCATTTTGAAAAACTTAGCTTAAAATTCAGATATAAGATTTTGTAAGTATAAAACTGGCATTTGACAACGTAGCGGTCTGAATATAGTTTTATTTTTCTTAAGAAATAGGTTAAGTTGCTGACGACTGAAGACTAAATAGCGCATAATGTGGCTGATCACGAGGTCCTGGATTCGAGTCTTAGGTTGGACAAAGTATGGTTTCTCTACCGAAAAATTCTCAAAAGTATTCTGGACTCTCAAATTTTGCCCGGTATACTGGTAATAAGCTCTCGATCCATTATATTAGGACCTAACATTATCAGCGATATGTAGGCAAACACACAACCTCTACCACCTGCATTGATCAAATAAAAATAAAAAAACACCGTCTCGCCTATATAGGCGTATGCGGAATATTCCCCAAGCGCTTTTCGCCGACGACGTTAGGTCCCATGCTATAGGGGGCGAGTCTATTACCATATACCGGGCGTAAGTTCAGACTCCAGACTCGTACTGGGAAGTGTTCGATGGAAAAACTACATTTGTCCGACCTAGGATATAGGATATATAGACATGATGGTATTCATTACTAAAATATATTGTTCACATATCCATTCCACATTATCAAAAGTTTCTATCTATATCTTCACGTCAGCTACCTTACAGGGTAGAAGGTACAGAGTTCCAACAGGTTCTTTCCTTACAGACCGATATGGCTTACAAGTATCACACATTTATGTACGTGCAGACGATTCTCCCGTTTCTTTGTGAAATTCAATATATTATAAATCAAATTTTATTACGAGATTTAACTATTGCCAAAGAAAAATGCTGCTAAATGGCCTCTAGGGTTTTTATTTCGCTTTTAAATCATATTAATTGTTTTCGTAAGGTGCCCAAAAGGATGATGGAGGAAGATTTCGTTCTGTACCCCTCAGTTTTTAATGTCACGGGTTGTTTGTTTTTTTATGTATCTACGTATTTCGATTGGTATTTCAATGGCGGTCACAAGTGTTTTTTTTTAAGCTATCCCCACTCCTGACCCACCACAGACTCTAAGACCTCCCCTTTATACGTCCAGCCGTCGATCTATTGCTATTTCGGGCCACGAATAACGGCAAAGGTATCCAAATCGTCGCGCCATCTTTTTCTAGGTCTATTATACTGTGTCCTTCGTTCTCGATATAAACTATATTAGCAGCTCTCTCGAGTCGCTTGGCAACCGCGCGTCATTCAGAGAATTAAAAAGTCAACGCCGCCTCTATGGTATCTGTGGACATAACCTCTGCAAGCATTCTTTTGATAGCGCGGCAGCCGACGCTTTGTAATAAAGTTTTTGGTCGACAATTAATTTAATAATGTTGTTATGGCACTGATATTATATAACAAAAAGGTTGTAATATACTCAAGTGACCTTGTGAAATAAATTTAAAACATCGTATAGGCAAATTTAGAAAAGTTTACGTCCTGGCAAAGAAGGACATTCTAAAAAGATCAACCGATAGTTGTTTATTTGTGGTATTTTTCAGCTTAACTTGTTTATTTATATAATATCTAATATTTGGAGACGTGAGTTTCGTCATATTAAAATTTGGGAAAGCTTCGTCCGAAAAGTAAACTTATGAAGTCTATGTTCCTATTCGTGTACAAACAGTTTAACACGAAATATACCTGAAAACGATTATTAACCGTCTATAAATTGGCAATGTTATACCTCCAATAAGAGAAATTAGGGGGACGTTCATCAATGATGATGATTATTCAGGATCGATGGCATTTTAAGGACACGGGTGATGTACGAGATACATCGACGTGGTCCGCAAGACTTGACGATAATTCAAGGACACGAGTGGTGTACGAGATACATCGGCGTGATCCGCAAGACTTGGGGCCCATACGAGATATGTGCTGAAGGTCATACTACTCATAGGTTTCATCCATGAGGTGTTCTTGTGCAGTTCACATTTCTACAATGGTAAGAATCAAAAATGTTACCTAAAATACATACCTTAAACATGCCTAAAACAGTAAATACAAAGACTATTGCTATAAACTATAAGCAATTTGTCATATTATATCTCCAAAAGGAGACTTACTGAAAGGGTAATTAAAGTGACATTGTTTATGTATAACAATACATTATTAATAACAAAAGTCACTCCTTTGCAGAAACATAGTGTTTTTATTGATTTCATTATTAGACATACTTGTATAATAATACTGAAATAGCCCAAACTGGAGCTTATTACACAAAGAATTGTGCAAAATTATGAGTACTTGTATTAAAAAAGTTAAATCCAGCAATACTTATTCCTGAACAGGGTTTATAACCAAATAAGCCAAAGTAATATACTAATGGCAATGCCTGTTGTAACTGACAAGCAACAGGACTGTGAATACATTCCAAATATAATATCTTATCCTACCGATGCTGCAGCAGGCAGGTTGTGGGATAATTTCTGTTATGCACAAAGATACTTAAAAGATAATATAAAATACCTGGTCTATCCAGTTAACATAGAACTAATAATTATCTATCAATATTATCAACCTAGACTCCTTGCAGGGTAGCCAGAAAAGATTAATCCTAACAACACAGTCATGAAACCTTTATTGAGATAAGAACCTTTAAGGTCAGCAGTATATATTTTGCATAAAAGGAGTGTTAATATAGTGGATTATCAATATGGAATTATTAACTAGCTAGTCATAGCCAGTAGTTAAAATTTCATACAACAACCACCGTTGTAACCAATATAGACCAACAATCCTCATCCTGGGTGTGAAAATATTAAGTCACACTGTACCTATCAGTTCACCAAAAACAACATCACGTTGGACATTGGAAATCTCCTACCAAAGAAAGTGGGGTACAAAAAGCATGATAGGCATTTTACACAAGGACTTGGTTTTTGAGTTGCTGAAAAATTCAGAAAAACAATCAGGAATACAACATGGGTTTTACAAAGAAACCATAATATTGGAGGCTAAAGGTATTCACTGACTGTGGTATGTATCTATGACACTAATAATGCCTTCAACGACAAACATAATTTTATTGGTTTTGTGCAATTACTTGCACTTCAGACAAGTGAATCTTGTCCTACATATGTTTAACATTATGTATAGAAACATTATTATTAGAAACACTATTGTTTAATAATTTGAACTATAGTTTATAGCCATTTTTATTAAAAAAAAAAAAAAAAAACTTAATGCTATTATGCTAGACCTTACAGTCATAATAAATATACTAATAGAAAATTTATTAGTACCTATTCAGTTTTCTATCATGTAAGGAGTTCAATGGTTTTGGGTTCTTGATTATTTCCTGCATCAATTATAGTGTACTTAATAATATTAGGAATTTGAGGCACACACAATGGAAAGCTATACATCAATTCATCATTTGGAGAATTAGATGTTTTTACTGTATTTTTGTTTGATCATATGATAATCAATAAATAATATGTAATTAAATAAGATTATTCAAGAAATTAATAACTATAAAAAATAGTTTTGTAATTAGTTTGGAATGTGTACAGTTATTTTGAACACCAGTGATGTTTTCTGGTATAGTTATGATAACACAAGCACAAACTGCTACCATTAAAGTAACAAGTTGGTTTTAGAGCACTATATATGTTGTAATTTATTTAAAGGTGTTTCAGTAAAAAATATTGGATTGAGATATACAAAAATTTGCAATTTTGGTATTGTTATATTTAAATTATCACATCCACATGTTACATGTATCTTATAAATAGGTATCTATATATAAAAAGAAAATAAAGTCATGCAAATGACTTGATAATAATATCCATTTGAAAATTTAATGATATTATGTTGACAAGCTACGGGGGATGAAATATTGAGTTACAGTATTTGAAAGTATGGATTATCTTAAACAAGAATAATCAGAAGTATATTCTTATCACAGGGATGATAAATATTATGTAGTATCAGCAATAATCTAAGTCCTAAGGAACTTGATATTATTTATTTATTATTAATGGGGGATACATAATAATAAGTTGAGTAACACTCAATTCTCACGGTTGGACATCTAGCACTAACTAGAAAGTTACCCATTGCAATTTTTGTTTTTACTTATAAATACAGTCACATACAAAGAAGCAAAGGAAGTGTGGTATGAAATGAAAATTTCATGGTATGAAATAATTCAGTTATGAATAGGATTCCCAATATGATACAGTTGTAACCCATGGTTCGGTTTAGTCGACTGTAACTTATTCGCTTCTTAAGTTATTACTAAATTAGTAGTGTATTTTTTAGTATTTTTAGTATCAGTAATATAATTGGTTCAGGAGTGCTCCAATCGTATTGCCAAAACGAACGTTCGCCGGCGTTATTGCGCAAGAACGAATCATTAAGTAATACATAAATATTTAGGTAGCCAAGGATTTATTTTTCGGCGCACACTCAGAACATGGAAATGATTCCGGGATAGTTTCGAAATTTAAATTGTATTAATAATAGTGGTATAGTAATAACACTGGGGTAGGTTATGTTTGTTTACCACGCATTAGTACTGCCCTTCGTTCCAGACTCTAAAATTGGGTGGGGGCGAGATTATATAGGTAAAGCACATAGCCTTATGTGAGGAATCTCTCCAGATAAGGTGTGTGTGTGAGTGATGTACGCTGATGGCCGCGAGGCCTTTACAGCTTCACCGGACTTAATTCCATATAAGTTCATTAGTACAAAGGCCTCTAGTACAAAAAATGTTAAATTTTGATATATGTACATCTTTAAAGATTAAAAATATAACTAACATTAAATATAGCCGAATGTTGATATTAAAAAAAAAAAAAAAAAAAAACATAAATTAAATATGTAATGATAGCAAAAACATTCTTATAATCACCAAGTTAATTCGTAGCCTTCGTTTGGTACCGTACTCAAAAGGAGATCATTTGACAAAAAAAAAAAAAAGAACCACATGGCTGTTGGAAGACACATTAGTGGGGAAATAGGTTTCCCTGTTATATTTCTATCATATTGTTATAGATTGGGTACTAACAGACTTTGTTTTCAGGTCTAGTACACAGTAAGGGTTTCTAGCTATCTATCTATCTCTATCCATATTATGACGCCAGATCTCTTGCGGGGTGGGCAGAGAGTGCAAGGTTCCGACGGGTTCTTTCCTTGCATGCCTGCCTGGCTTTCTTCGCTCTCATAGTTCGTCTCATAATGGTTGTCAATGATACAAGAATTATTATAAAGGATTTAATTTTATATAAACAAAACTCTAGATGGGCAATTCCTCAACTCTTGTTATATAGAAGATATCTATAGAAGAAAGATCTCTATAGAAGACAACAGATAGAGACTGCACTGATATCTGATAAGTAATGATTGATTAATATTACCCGGTATTAATGATTTTTGGACAACAGGTGTGGTATAAAGGTATATAACAGGTGCTTTAAAGGTTTTGTTGGGATGGATCTACACTACATAACATAATATGTTATAGAATTTGATTATATAAATTTATTTTAAATAAGTTAGACAGACTGGTTGTAAGAAACAATATATGTGTATATATTTGTTGTGTTTGTGTTGTATGGCAAAACAAAGAACGGGAATGTGTTATAGTACAAATATACTAATGATATGTTATTTTTAGAGGTCACGCTCAAAAAAAAAAAAAAACCTTTATGTGGTATACTTCAACTTTACCCTTATAGCTCTAAACAGCTGCTAATATAGTTTATATCGAGAACGAAGGACACAGTATAATAAGTGATCAAACGAACTTACCTGAAGTGAAGTTCGATCATTATTATACGAAGTCCTTCGTTCGAAGATATAAGTACCCAACCCGCCCTGCCCGTTGGTAAAGTTGAAATGTACTACTTCTAAAAGGAATGCTTGCAGAGGTTATGTCCACAGATACCATAGAGGCGGCGTTGACTTTTTAATTCTCTGAATGACGCGCGGTTGCCAAGCGACTCGAGAGAGCTGCTAATATAGTTTATATCTTCGAACGAAGGACTTCGTATAATAATGATCGAACTTCACTTCAGGTAAGTTCGTTTGATCACTTATTATACTTGGTATTCAGTTCGTGACGCCGTTTGCCCACCTTTGCAAGTCCATGCGTGTTACATGGCCAAAAGTAGCTCCACACTAGGAATTATTCCTGTGTCGTGGTTGCGCTTACAAAACATGAAATTCACATGCACAAACATTCAGACCTAAACAAATATTTGTGGGTCACACTAAGATTTTTCCGGTATGAGAATCGAACCCGCGACTAGTGGGCGGAGCGACTTAAGCTCGTAAGCGCAGGACCGAACCCAGTCCGTCAAGTTTATTTATTTATAAATTAACATAATTATCTGTAACTTCTTTGAGTCTACTTCGATTGCCCCTACTGTGCGTGTTTTAAGCTTAGTAAATGACCTTATCAACTTACAAAACTATAAATGACATTGCGGTAGGCTGAGACGGATACGGCGGGACGAGCTGGACTCTTTCCTGAAAGATTAATTTCTAAATGCCGAATGTAGGACTGAATGGAAGCAGTAGAGGGTCTTTGCCTAAAGACGGGACGATGATGGCTGAATAATAATAATACTGAGTAATATAATAAGTCTTCTTACATGTAAGAAGTGCACTAAAACTCTATATTTATGCTAAATCAAATTAGTTTCATCACAGGGAAGGCTAGAGAATGACTGATTGGAAGCAGTAGAGGGAGGTCTTTGCCTAAAGACGGGACGATGATGGCTGAATAATAATAATACTGAATAATATAATAAATCTCCTTACACGTAAGAATTGCACTTAAACTCTATGTTTATAAAATAAAAAACACCGTCACGCCTATATTTCCCAGAGGGGGTGGCAGAGGTGTATTGAGTACACCCACGTTTCGCCGACGATGTTAGGTCCCATGTAATAAGGGGCGAGCCTATTGCCATATACCGGGCACAATTCCAGACTCCCGACTCATACTGGGAATTTTTCGTTAGAAAAACTACATTTGTCCGACCTAGGATTTGAACCCAGGACCTCGTGATCACAAAGCGATGCGCTTTGCCACCAGACCAACGAGGCAGTCAAACGACTCTATGTTTATGCTAAATCAAATCAGTTTCATTACAGGGAAGGCTAGAGCAGGACTGAATGGAAGCAGTAGAGGGAAGTCTTTGCCTAAAGAGGGGACGATGATGGCTGAATAATAATAATACTGAATAATATAATAAATCTCCTTACATGTAAGAATTGCACTAAAACTCTATATTTATGCTAAATCAAATCAGTTTCATTACAGGGAAGGCTAGAGCAGGACTGAATGGAAGCAGTAGAGGGAGGTCTTTGCCCAAAGACGAGACGATGATGGCTGAAAAATCTCTATCTATCTTTCTATATCATCACGCCAGATCCCTTGCGGGGTAGGCAGAGAGTACAGAGTTCCAACAGGTTATTTCCTTACATACCTCTCTGGCTTCCTCCACTCTCATAGTTAGTCTCATACACACTCGCCGGTTACGGAGACTCTTGATTTGCCCTTCAGATAAGACTCGGTCTATTTGGTCGTAGTAAGATAGTCTAAGTCTTCGCCGGTACCTGCATCCTTCCACTTTCGTATTGTATATCTGTTTTACCATTCTTTCTTCAGACATTATTTTTATATGCCCGAACCATCGGAGCATACCATTTCTCATGTTTACGGCGATACTATCTTTCATGCCTACTCGCTTTCTTACTACGCTGTTGCGAATACATTTGGTTAGCTTCACTCCACACATCTTCCGTAGAACTCGCATTTCCACCGCATTTATCCTACTTTCATTCTCCTTCTTACATACCCAGCTCTCGCTGCCATATAACAGCATTGGGACAAGCACTCCGTTATGTATGGCCAGCTGCGCCTTTCGGCTTAAGTGCCGGCTTCCAAGTAGCTTTCCCATCGCACCATTTATTTTGTTCCCTGTACTCACTCTTCTCTCTATGCTAGCGGTGTATTTTCCATTCTTACTGAATGCGCATCCACGATATACAAACTCATTCACTTGCTCACATCGTTACCATCCACAATCCTTGCATTCGTTCTGGTTTCTTCCCGTTTAAAAACCATAATCTTTGTTTTCTTTACATTCAAATGTAAGCCATTTTTCATGCAGTCGTCTTTCATAACTGTGACTAGTGTTTGCAGATCAGTGGCTGTTGGCGCTATCAAAACCGCGTCATCTACATATAGTAGATGATTTACTACTAGATCATCTATTTGTACACCTTCATTCATCGCTTTCAGTCTTTGAAGACTTTTATCCAAATATTTTATAAACAGTCTAGCGGACAACACGCAACCCTGCTTGACACTGATTTCAACGTCAAACCAGGGTGACATGTTACCACCCACCCGTACGCATGCCTTGCTGTCCACATAAGTGGACTGGACGGCTCGCAACAGAGTGCCATTTATACTATACTCAGGTAAAATGTCCCAAAGTCTCTTTCGCATTACTCTATTAAACGCATTCTCCAGATCCATAATACCGCAGAAAACCTTCCGGCCCACTGCCAGATGTTTCTCTACGATGTTGCGGAGGGAGAAAACTTGATCCGAACCGATCCTCTTCCGGGCCTGAAACTTAAAAAAATAATACTGAGTAATATAATAAATCTCCTTACATGTAAGAATTGCACCAAAACTCTATAGTTATACTAAATCAAATCAGTTTTATCACTGGGAAGGCTAGAGCATGGATTCAACATTACACAATAATGACTTTATTGCATTCAATTATAAGAAGCCTAAAGTCGTACATTGAAGAATATTGGCATTGACCAAAGCCGTAATTTTGAATTTTCATAATTTTCTTCAATTCATTTGGCAATTAGCTTGGGCTAGGAATGGTCCCCAAGTCCCAGATAATGTGTCTATGCAGAAGATTTTTAAAAACGTAAATGTGTGGAGCTCAAAATAAAAATAGAAAATTTAGTTATTGATAGAACCGGTTGGAACTCTGTACTCTCTGCCTACGCCGCGAGGGAGCTGGCGTGATAATATAGATAGATAGATAGATAGTTATTGATATTTACGATGACATCAATCTATCGTGCCCCTTAGTTTTACTTGTTTTTTTTTTTTCAACATACATCTACTGTACCATTTATAAATTTGACTGGATCCCTAGAGTATCCTCTTCCCTTTTTAACAGAAAAATATTGCATACATAAGTATACGCATGGCCTGATTACATTTTCCTACATATCTTACCCGCCACTTGGCAAAAGCAGCTTTCACAGACAAAACCTGTGTAACATACTTATACCTTCATTTTCATCCAGTCAGCCCTGCGTTGAATCCCGACAGATTTTATGTAAGGATCTCAAGGTTACAAGTAAAATTGAAACCCTTTGTAATGCAAGAAAATACTCTTTGAATATAAATATTAGAGAAAGCCCACGGAGGCGCCTCCACGGTTGATGATCATATTCTTGTATTGGTTTTCCCTGTGCGATTTTGGTCAGCATTGGGATAAAAAGTAATGAAATGATATGCGAAAGGATGCCTATTTACTTTTGTGAGATTTTTTTTAAGCATTCTTTTCTTACTTTACCGAAATAGCAGCCTACTGAATATAATAAAAGTTGAATGTAGGACGGGAGTAAATTTTAGGCAAGATTTATAAAAAAAAAAATTATGTGACAGTATTCAGCATACCGTTGTATGCTGACACTAAGAGAATACGAACTAGTAATAATTGAACACCAAGGTAGGAAAGTGCAAGTTATTGCAATCTATCATCACGCCAGATCCCTTGCGGGGTAGGCAGAGAGTACAGAGCTTCAACAGGTTCTTTCCTTATATACCTCTCTGGCTTCCTCCACTCTCATAGTTCGTCTCATACACACTCGCCGGTTCCGGAGACTCTAGACATATCTTTTAGATAAGACACGGTCTATTTAGTCATGGTAACATAGCATAGTAAGTTATTTCTTTTTTCTTAATCGAGAAGAATCTAAAATATTAAATCGTAAAATAGGCGAAAAAAGCCAGTGAAGCATTGAAAAGAGTATAAATTATTTCCATTGTAATAATTGCCGTAACGTAGCTCCAACAACTTTGTTTCTATTGAAAGAGTTTGCAAAGCGATTATAATGCTCTGGCTGTATTCAAAACAAGTTGAAATTGAAACTGGGGACTATTCAGGACGTGAATGTTAAGTTGTGTCAATTTAATTTAGCACGAAATGCAGGTGCAGCATTTGTTCACCGAACGGTTTGTTTTGGAATCGTGTTGTCCATTTCAGATTCACGTTTTACTTTAATAGGTCAATATTTAAGGCAGTTTATGAAAAATAAGGCTATTTATGTTGTTCAGTCTTGTTAAAATTGCAATAGACGACATCCAAATTAATTATCTTAAAGGCCATAGGTCCACGTGCTACGTTACCTGTTTGATGTGTGTTAACGAAATGTGGACGTGTAAATTTCTGATCACTTGTACACGTACGTGTTTCACTGTTTACAAAAAGAATACTAGCATTATATGAAGGGCAAGTCTGCGTACCCGGCGAGCGTGTATGATACGGACTATGAGAGTGGAAGCCAAAGAAAACTGTAAAGTAACCTGTTGGAACTCTGTACTCTCTACCTTACCCGCAAGGGGTTTAGCGTGATGATAGAGATAAATAGAGAGTTCACACCAGATCCCTTGCGGAGAAGACAAAAAGTGCAAAGTTCCAGTTAGTTCGTTTCTTACAGACCTCTATGGCTAGATAAATAGATATTAGCCTAATTTCACTGTCAGCTACAAACGACACAGTTTTATTGGTTGAAGTAGCCAGTTGCATAGTATTGGATAGATGGAAAAGTTGTCGGAAGTTGCAACAAGTTGTGACTAGCACGAGCGCGAAGCTTAATGCTAATGGGACAAAATTGGCACTGGAGCTGGCAAACTTGCTACTAGCGGAACAAATTATGGCCGTTAACGCTACTGTCTTGGTGACGACAGCTATGCACTATTCGGACTATTCAAAATTTTACTTTACTTAATAAAAACTTAAAAATAAATAAATGCCTGTCACTGTTGTTTTCCCTGATGGAGCCAACTTCCATGGTAAAGTGAACAAACAAAGTAGATGCATTTTGTTCATTCATTGATTTCCCAATCCTATAATTTTATTGTCTTTACTTGCCACGCTATATTCCTTTATTAAACTGATCATCTAAAAAAACAGACATAACGTATAATTGCTGAGTTATTTCTACCTACTGTGATCGCTGCTACTTAAGCAATGCATTACTAGTAACGGAGCATAATCTTGTAGTACCTGTACATCTTTTTTACTTTTTCATTAATAAACAATACGTAATATTCATCATCATCATAATCATTTCAGCCTATACTTGTCCACTGCTGAACATAGGCCTCCCCAATCGCTTTCCAGCGTAACCGCTCCGATGCTTCCTGCATCCAACGAGTTCCTGTGATGTTCACAAAATCCTCGGTCCATCTGGCAGGCGGTCGTCTCACGCTGCGCTTGCCAATACGTTGTCTCTACTCTAGAATATTTCTGCCCCAACGCCCGTCTGATCTTCGCGCTATGTGGCCCGCCCATCGCCACTTCAGCTTGCTAATCTTAAGGGCTATGTCGGTGATCTTGGTTTTTCTACGGATCTCCTTATTCCTAATTCGATCACGTAGAGAAACGCCGAGCATAGCTCTTTCTGAAATACTGAAGCACACTTCCATTAGCTCGAGTAAGTAATGACCATTACTTGATAATAGAATAAAGATTGAGACTGATAGAATTTTAAGCCCATGAAATTACTCGGGTAATTAAATTCTTAAGACTAAGTAAATACTTGTCTGTAGAAACGAGTGTAAATGTTTCATTTTGTTCTCAAAATTTTAGGCTCTCCTGAAAATGGAGATATCTTTCCGATATTTTTCTGTTACGTAAGACATTGTTTGTTTAAAAATATAAACGCAGTGCCTAGGAAGTAGACACTAGGAATTATTCCTGAGTCGTGGATGTGTTTACATGAAATTCTCCGATCAAAAATACCTAGATCGAAACAAACATTTGTAGGACATATTGAGTTATTAGATTTACGCAATTATTACACATGATATAAAACTATTTTACGGATTTTATCGCGGTTTATTATTATTACGTCGGAAACTAAAAATCTAAAATAAACCGCGATAAAATCCGTAAAATAGTTTTATTTTTCAGTTGTAGGTCACACAAAAATTTGTCCCGTGCGACTATCAAACCAGGCCTTCAAAAAAACTCAGTTTCCGAAAAATGTAGAGTATCGTTTGCCTAGCGTGAAGCTTACGGCCATTACCTTGCAACGACCCAATGTATTCTTTTAACTAGCCTGTTGTGTCTCACTGTTGGGCAAAGGTCTTCTCCGGTCATCAGCTCGAATCACAATGCAATAATGTTTGATCTGAGGATCGAAGAACCCTCTTTGAGGGTCGATGAGGAAACCCTACTCGCCTCTTCAACACGAAAAAGGCGATCTAGGATCAGTTCACTAGGGTAATGGAAACTATGTTAACATCTACAAACATAACCAAGGAAACAGCAGTAAACAAAATCCAAAACAAAGAACAATTAAATTCATTAGTACAAACATATACAGAGATTGTAGACAAAACAAGCAGAAAAAGCATACCGCTAATTAAAAGCCCCGAGGTCATCCGGACCACATACCTAGCGGTAATCGAGCCGATCATAATATACGCTTCTATCGTATGGGCGCCGGCCAAAGAAAAAGTAAAGATAATAAGAGGTTATATTCTTATATAGAGGTTTCGCACAAAATGTCGCCAAATTCTATCGCACGGTGTCCCAAAATGCATTCCTGCTGCTCGTGGGCTTGATTACTATTGAACTCAGGATCTGCGAAGCAGCAGAGCTGTATGAGATAAATACAGGATTTGGACACCGTGCGATAGAAGGGGCGAACTGGAGTGAACAGTCAGTTTTAAAGATGCACCGCACCCAGCACACGACCCAGACATACAGTACAGTAAAGGCGGGCCGCCCAACACCGAATCTTGATTTGTCCTGCCCGAGACTATAATATATACCGACGGCAGCAAAATCGACGGAGGTGTTGGGGCGGCATACACATATTGGGGTAATGGCGCTGAGACGTATACGAAGAAGATGACACTTGGGCCGCTCTGCACCGTGTACCAGGCAGAACTTTACGCAGTACTCCAAGCCACGGAGTTGCTGCTTAAAGGACTGCCAAAAAAGGCGGTGGTGCTCAGCGACTTGAGATCATCTCTGGAGTCGATCCAGCTTATCGGGGCGACCCACCCCCTTGCGTTTGTTATACGCAAGAATATAGCAAAACTAAGGGGAAGGGGATGCGGCGTCCGGCTGCACTGGCTAAAGGCACACAATCGGAATCAGGGGAAGAAGCGAGCCAACGAGTTCGCAAAGTCAGCCGCTACCAGAAGAAATGTGGCTTCAGCATGCAACAGCCTTCCACTGTCGTATGCGAAGAGAGCCATCAGAGCCGAAACCCTCGAAAAAGGAACCGGCAACACAAAACCACCTCAATCAGTTCCACAACAAAACTTTTCTTTCCTGATGCCATTATGGCCCACAAAATAATAAAATACGAACATTTCGCGCCATATGTGATCCAGGCACTAACAGGCCATGGAGGATTCGTGGCATATTTACACAAATTTAAAAGAAAAGATAGTCCCAGTTGTTACTGCGACCCCGACCAACCACAAACACTAAAACACCTTTTGAGTGAATGCCCAAAACACGGGCATATTAGGCACGAACTCGGGTCCGCAATCAACATGGAAATGACCGAAGTAACGTTATGTAATATGCTAGCTGAACAGGACTCGAGGCCGTTCTGCACCGAAGTGGTCGGGGAAGCGTTAATATGGAATAGTACAACAAGCACGCCGTGACCTCTCAGCACCTGGACCCCAAACAAAGCCGTAAAGGAAATGACCATTAATACCAAGAACAAAAGAAAGAACGTAAGAAAAAGAAATAAACAAATTACGTAAGCCGAAGAAAAACTAGAAACGAATAAGGTCTCCTACATATATTGCGGGAAAATTCCGAGAAAAAAAGGTCTCACCCTTCTCCTTCTAAACAGTTCTATCCTTGGCCATTGATGGCCATTTAGGCTGATATGCATCGAGGTCATCGCGCCACCGCTTTTTAGGCCTACCACAACAACGATGTCTGTGTTCTGGGACCCATTCAGTGTTTATTTTAGCCCACCTGTTAACGTTCATTTGGGTCATATGACTAGAATTATACAAAGTAAATAATATTTTTAGGTAAAATATTCCATAGTGTTAACCAAATAGTTACGCCAATGAGCATAATCACTACAGTTAGGCGATTACCTATCCCTTTCTTTTTGAATGTTCTTCTTTTGATGAAAGAAATAAATAGAAACATTTTCTTTCATGTGAATTGGGCTCGTTTAATATTTTGACGCCCACGCTAGACACAATAATATTCCGGTCACGGCAAATAGGTAATATTGTGCTATGTTTAGGAGCCTGTAGAGATCCCTTTATATGTATTTTAGTTAGACAAAACAAAGAACATATTTTTATCCTATCTCTGATAGGATAAAAATATGTTCTTATCCTAAAATTTTTGAAGGATTTCTGTACCTTCCTACAGAAATCCTTGAAAAATTTTAAATACTTTACTAAATTTTCTGAGTAAATGAAACAAAGAAGGTAAGCATCAGTATATAATAATAAATCAGCTTCTCCTGTTTCCCTACTAAACAAAGGCCTAATCTCACAAATCGAGGTGAGAGAGATTAGTTCATACTCATCAGGTTTGTGACCACATGCTGTTCGAACTCACTACTGCTAAGCGGGGATCAACAGCTTCATGTGCTTTCCGAAGCACGGAGACGCTCGAATATGAAAATGCTACAAACTATCACCCATCTTAGACCGACCAAGCCGAACGCTGCTTAACCTTGGTGATCACTAAGAACACCGCATTTATTATTATAAATCAACATGATATCATTTCAGTTATTCAATCTCAACTTGGCCTTATAACAACAGCTGATACTAAAGAATAATTGTATCTCACAAAACATGGAGGCTTCATTACTAACATATACTACTAACATGTTACCTAAACTAATTAGTGTCCGGATGGTATCTTAACAAGACTTGTAGAGATTTACCTCAGTTGTATTGTTAGGAATATCCTTTTTAGATTATTAGGAGATATAATTTTAGTTGTAGTAATCAAACAAATGTTGCCAATTTCTATTTTATTTTTACAAGCTTTTATTTAACTTGCAATGTCTGCATGACTGTCTGTCTGGTCTGTCTGTCTGCCTCTCTGCCTATCTGTCTGTCTTTCCGGTTCTAATCTTTTGATTAATTTGCATGGATGAAATGCTTGGTCAAAAAATGTTAACGAATTTTTAAAGAGAACATTTTTATTCACTACAAAAATTAAACATAGTCGTGCTTACATGTACACTCCGAGTAGGAATGATAGAGGTACACTATCAACACTCACATTTCGCCGATGATGTTAAAGTGGAGCTTAATAGGGTTTTTTTTACTAAAAAAACGTAACCTCGCACTAGCATATATTCCTGTGTCGTAGGTGCGTTTAGAAACATGAAAATTAAATACACAAATACCTAGACGGAAACAAATAATTATGGGTTACACAAAGATTTGTCCCGTGCCAGAATCAAACCCACGACTATTCGACCAAGTGGGCGGAGCGGTTTAAGATCTTACCACTGCGCCAGATCGTCCGTCTTCTTAATTATATCTGCCACGATCCCCAACTGGGACTGCTAATGAATTTTTTGATATAAAAACTTCAATAACACTTTTTTGAACCTATAATTTGTACCCAGGAGCTCATGATCGCAGCCCGCATCATGCGCGAATAGACGAACGAAACAGTTTGAAGTAGGTAATGTAATCTTATTTCTTTCTTCTTCTCAAAATAATTAATTTAAAGATCTGAGTTTTTGATTAAGTTTTATTAAGGACTGACATATAATACTTTATAAGTGACATACGGCTTGATCCAGTAGCTAATAGTTTAGGCTACGCCGCCCGCCCACTGGAGCGAGTGAATTTATGTTTGTAATGCCCACGACACAGAAATAATTCCTACTATGAGGCTACGTGTTTTATAAAAAAAAAGGTATCGCTATGCAGCAGGGTGGCCCACGCTTGTATGAAAAAAAAATATATCACGTAAAAGTCGCGCCACCCCCTGGTTTTGATACGAATGTATACAAGGTGTAAGATAATAAACGCAAAACCTTAGACACCCTTATTAGAGAATTGCTTTATAATTTCAAAACGAAAACCAAATTTCCAAATTTAAAGGTTTTTACCCTTTTTAAGCACTTTTATACCCCAATTAACAATGTAACTTGTAAGGGTGTTGTGTATGTGTGAGTTTTGAGAAATGCGTTTAAGGAATGCATTTGAAATCTCCTTATTGCTATGAATCAAAAATAAATTTATTTTTTTATAGTGCACTGGAGAAGTAAAAGCATATTTTTCCAATTAAAAAAATGTAAGATACATTAAAAATTGTTCGAATCGATTCAGTTACCGATTCAGAACAAACTACTTTCAGGTCTTGCGTTTATTGTGTTACACATTGTATACAATTTCAGCCTCCTATCCCAATTAGAAGGGAGTGCTCAGTGACTGACACAAATTTTATGGAAATATAATTAAATATATGACAACGCAGAATATTCAGCAAATAACAAAAAATGTTCTTAAAATGAAGTACCTATTTTGGTTTAAAATAGTAATTAGACTAGGTATACATAAAAATCACAATTAAGCATTTTTCACTACAGATCCAATATCAACACTCGATTTAGCACCTTTTTACGCTCAAGCTGGGCAACTGAAATTGCACAATGTTATTACCACAGATACGTGTTACTAATTCATGGGGTGGCCAACCTGAAAAATAATAAAACAATATTTTTGACCATCCTGCTAGACATAGTAATATTATAATAAATAAATTAATTACCATTACTGCATAATTCATAAACTTAAACTTCCTTTAGTATCTCTCCTTTTGCCGTTTCGATGTGAAACAAAAAATTCTGCCTGATTCCAAAAAGAACTAAACCGTTAGTTGCCTAACCTATAAAATTGGATGGTACTCCACGAAGACGGGTGCAATAAAATAAATGTGTTTGAGGAACATCGTTTTCGCATCAGTTCGGAGCGGTGGCGCACCCTCCTTGTCTCTACACTCTATATTCTTCGTGTTATCAGGCGTGTTCCGCTTTGCTTACGGTCGTCACAGCTTGCTATCGTTTTGTTTTGTATCGCCCTATTTCTTTCTATGGAAAGAAAGAGTGAAAGAACGAAAGAATTCATTAAAGTGTAGCTCATTAAGTCTAAAACGAAGCAACAATAATAAAATATATGACATATAAAATGGAAAGAAAAAATAATGTGTTCGACTTTGTGTCTAAAGGCTGAGCCAAATAACAATATGTAGGTATTAGGATTTGGCATGAACGGATTGACGTTAGCGTAACGCTGTCGGCAAATCGTGCTGTCACATTACGCTATAGAGTGAGTAACGCTATAAAGTTGATATGCCATCATTTTCACACTGCAAATTTCATAGGAAAGAAGAACGTGACAGCATGTTTTCTCGACAACGTTACGATATCAACTAAAACTTTGTTTTGCGTACGGTTTGCTTTATACAAGGTGTTATTTTAGTCGTCCTGAAGCGAAAGCCCAGGTGATGTATTCAATACCTACTGTTAACGGTTAATAAAAAAAAAAAAAAATTCATTGTGCACTTGGTGTAGGTTAAAAGTAGTTTTTTAGTGCACTTAATTAGTGCAAAGTTTCAACAGGTTTTTTCCTTACAGAACTCTCTGGCTTCCTCTACTCTTATAGTTCATCTGATATACTCTCGCCGGTTACGGAGACTCTTGTCTTGCCTTTCAGATAAGACACGGTCTATTTGGTCATAGTAAGATAGTCTAGGTCTAGTCTTCCCCGGTACCTACATCTTTCCACTATCGCATTATATATCTGTTTTGTCATTATTTCTTCTGACATTCCTCTGTACTCTCTGCCTACCCCGCAAGGGAACTGGCGTAATGATATAGATAGACAGATAGATAAACTTAATTAGTATTGCTATGTTGTTTTGTTACTTATTGAAAATGTTATTTCTTTATTTTTTAGTACCAGTGAACAGTCGGCATTGGATGCGTCACCTGGGCTTTCGCTCCAGGTCAACTAAAATTACATCATGTATAAAGCTCACTTAAATCAAAGTAAAATAGTCGGTAAGAGACCAAAATTACGGACGATTTAGCGCAACGGTTAAGAGCTTAAGCCGCTCCGCCCACTGTCTCTAATAGTCGCGGGTTCGATTCCCGCACGGGACAAATCTTTGTGTGATCCACAATTATTTGTTCTGGTCTGGCTATTTGTGTATTTGAATTTCCATGTTTGTAAACGCACCCACGACTCACGAATAAATACAAGTGGGGGCCTAGGTTTTTTAAAAAGAAAAGAAATGTGTGTAAATTAGACATTTTATTTTAAATTTTTAATGCTGTATGCAGCAATATTTATATGCTTATATCTGCAAAGCAAGTGTGATCCTTTCAAACCAGAATGGAATAAGAAATATGACTAAGCAATCTGTTCCATGAGGTTCTAATACAGTTAGAAAAATGAAAACATTTTTTTACATCTATAACCCTATCCGCGCAATGAGTTCCACAGCTATATTTAACGGTTTTTATACATAATCTAGCACTTGTTCTGCTCGAAACAGCTAAAAGTGTGTCACTTGGCTTGCTCTACTCGTCTTAAATAGTTTGTTCAACAATCGTTTTGTGTATTCTGTAGCAACACATCTTCAAAGGAAGTTCAGAAAGTGCAAATCTAACTGGTCATTTCAAATCCATCTATCCGTGGTACACTTTGGTGAACAAGCGTGGATAAGATAAACGTTACAAATACTTGGACCTTATCTCACGCTTATATTCTCGGGATTTTCGTTAAAAATACCTACGCTGTAAGGCCCATATTCCCCGAACGAAGTAGCAGAGTTGTACTATGTACACCCACCTTTTGCCGACGATGTTAAGTCGAAATATGGAGCGACCTGTTGCCATTATACTGAGCCCGACATCAGACCCCGGACTGATACTGAAAATTAAAAATTCACTTTTTGTCAAACTTAGCATTCGAAGCTAGACCTACGATGTGATCAGATAAATAATGCCTATCATAGATTATTCCCAAAGGGGTGGGCATATTTTGTATTCCCACATTCACCGTGGTATTCGTAATATGATCGATTCCATTTAGCCGTTCCTTCAAACGGATGTTATTATTTTTATAAACGTAGCCCCACACTAAGATTTATTGCTGTGTCGTGGGAGCGTTTACAAACATGAAAATTCACATATACAAATACCCAGATCGAAACAAATATTGTGGGTGACAAAGATGATCCTCTGCGGGAATCGAACCCGTAATTATTAGACACAGTGGGCGGAGCGGCTTAAGCTCTTAACCACTCCGCTAAATCGTCCGTCGTGTGTCGGGGTAGGCAGAGAGTACAGAGTTCCAACAGGTTCTTTCCTTACATACCTCTCTGGCTTCCTCGACTCTCATAGTTCGTCTCATACACGCTCGCCGGTTACGGAGACTCTTGACTTTTCCATCAGATAAGACTCGGTTTATTTGGTCGTGGTAAGATAGTCTAGGTCTTCCCCGGTACCTGCATCCTTCCACTTTCACATTGTATATCTGTTTTGTCATTCTTTCCTCTGGCATTCTTTCTATATGCCCGAACCAACGGAGCATGCCCTTTCTCATCTTTACACCGATACTATCTTTCATACCTACTCGCTGTCTTACTATGCTGTTGCTAATGCGGTCGGTCAGCTTCACTCCGCACATCTTCCGCAGAGATCGCATTTCGACCGCATTTATCCTACTTTCATTCTCCTTCTTACATACCCAGCTCTCGCTACCATATAACAGCGTTGGGACAAGAACTCCGTTATGTATGGCCAGCTGCGCCTTAGGGCTTAAGTGCCGGCTCCCGAGTAGCTTTCCCATCGCACCATTCACTCTGTTCCCTGCACTCACTCTTCTCTCTATGTCAGCGGTGTATTTCCCATCCTTACTGAAGGCGCATCCAAGATATACAAACTCATTCACTTGCTCCAGCACATCGTTACCAACCACAATCCTTACATTAGTTCTGGTTTCTTCCCTTTCAAAAACCATAATCTTGGTTTTCTTCACATTCAAGTGTAAGCCATTGATCATGCAGTCGTTTTTCATAACTGTGACTAGTGTTTGCAGATCAGTGGCTGTTGGCGCTATTAAAACCGCGTCATCTGCATAAAGTAGATGGTTTACCACTAAGTCACCCATTTGTACACCTTCATTCATCGCTTTCAGTCTTTGAAGACTTGATGGAAATCAAAGTGTATACAAAATCTCATATCTATGCTGTTAGCTGTTCCTTCATTTGGAGCTAATCCAGGGAGTAAATCAGGTCATGCTTTCCATTACAATGTCATTGGAACTGAATTAATGTATGAAATTTTAACTTCATAGGATAAATGGAAATGGCTAACACGCTGACTGACCGTATTCGCAACAGCGTAGTAAGAAAGCGAGTAAGTATGAAGGATAGTATCGGTGTAAAGATGAGAAAGGGTATGCTCTGTTGGTCCGGGCATATAGAAAGAATTCCAGAAGAAAGATTGATAAAACAGATATACAATGGAAAAGTGGAAGGATGTAGGTACCGGGGAAGACCTAGACTATCTTACCATGACCAAATAGACCGTGTCTTATTTGAAGGGCAAGTCAAGAGTCTCCGTAACCGGCGAATGTGTATGAGACAAACTATGAGAGTGGAGAGGCCAGAGAGGTATGTAAGGAAAGAACCTGTTGGAACTCTGTACTCTCTGCCTACCGCGCGAGAGAGCTGGCGGGATGATATAGAGATAGAGTTCTAACTCAACCTGCAAGATTCGACCTAAACAAACTAACAAGCATTGGAAGTTAACTAAAAGTTTGTAAAACTTATGTACATAATAACGAGACCGCCCGCGGTTTTGCTCGTTTATTATTATATTTTTTTAAAACGTAGCCCCTCACTAGGATTTATTCCTGTATCATAAGTGCGTTCAGAAACATGAAAATTAACATACACAAATAACCAGACCGGAACAAATAATTGTGGATCACACAAAGATTTGTCCCGTGCGGGTATCGAACCCGCGACTATTAGACTCTGCGCTGCGCTAAATCGTCCGTCCGATTGAACCATTATATGATTTGATTTAACAACTGCAATAAATTGATGCCAAAGTATATCTATGGCTGCAACCAAATGGACTTTCTGCAGTCGTTGACGCCAAGAGAAAACGAAAAAAATGTAGGGGAACAACATTTTTTAATGAAAAGTCACATGTACAGGACAAGTTCCTATGGATTGCAGCAACAGAATAGAAACAAAACAGACTCGCACCCGTTCATCCTGTATGTTTCTCCTCTGATAGATATAAGCTACATAGACCCGTTCGTCCCTTAAAAGTGAAAATGGTGCCGTTTGCCCCTCCTTCGTCTATGTCTAAAGACAGTTTTGAAAAACTTTTAAAGCTATTAACTCAAATAAAATCGTAGTCTCAGTGACATAAAATCCAAATAACAATATCCATGTATTTTGAAAAATAATGTTTTTTATTGAACGAGGTGCGAACGGGTATCTCACAGATATTGAAAATATCATTATAACAGACTGCCTCATTAGTCTAGTAGTGGGAGTCCTTGGTCAGACTAAATGTAATTTTTCGATGGAAAATTTTCCAGTACCAGTCAGAAGTCTAGCTTCGTGACCGATATAAAGTCAATAGGCTCGCCCCCATTACCTTGAGACCTAACATCGTTGGCGAAAAGTGGGCGTACATAGTACACCTCTGCCAAGCTAGGTTGTGGAATATAGCCGTTATGCTTTATACTTTTTTAAACTTAGTAATGCTATGTATGCGCTCGGAGTAAGTAAGCTGCCCTTTAGATTTGGTCAAATAGCCGACGGAACGCGGCGTTAGCGCGTCGGAAGCGGTCGGTCGGGCGGCCGCCCGACACTAGCGACTCGCTCGCACGCGTATTGGCATCTCGCTCCTCCTGTGCTTCTTTCGTAATCGCGCCGAACGTCGTCACGTGTGCCATCACGCCAAGCGTGGCTGCGCTGTGTGGCGTCGCCTGTACATTTCCGTACATTACAACAACTTCCCGAGCCGCGTTTTCATCGTGCTGCGTCGGCTATGTGGCGAAACATTTAATGTTTTACATTGAGTGCAGTCTCTTATGAAATTAATCTTTTTTTCTCTTTCTGTGTCCCAAAAATATATTTAAAATACGATCAATAGCTGTGTTTTCCAATTTGAGCTACCCTACGCTTTTCATAGTGGTCCTAATCAACAGTTTCACACAATATCTATTTCGCATACAAAATCAACGTATTCACGACCTAACCAAATTAATCCATTACGAAGATACACTACATACAGATGTAGTTCAAATACCTGAAGAGATTTCATCAGAGATTCACTCACACACTTAAAATGTTTGTACAGACCCTTAATTAAGGACGTAATCTGAATGAAAATAGGGACTAGTTATGGATAGAATGTGCTCGAGAAAGCTTTTTTGTTTGTTCGATTGAAGGAACTGAATATATTCTTTTGCATCCCTTTGAGCGTTCTTGGGAATGAAGAGTAGTGTTATGATTATGTTCTAATTTTTATTGCTTATACATAATACCTATGTTACCATGATCAAATATACGGTGGCTTATCTGAGGGCAAGTCGAGTCTCCGAACCCGGCGAGCGTGTATGTGACGAACTATGGGAGTAGAGGAAGCCAGAGAGGTCTGTAAAAAACGAACCTGTTGGAAATCTATACTCTGCGTACCCCGCAAAGGATTTGCCGTGATGATAAAGATAGATAAATAGTATTGGCTCCTGGCTTTTTAGGTATTTAAACAAATTTATTCTTAATTTCAATTTGGCCATGTTGAAATTATTGTTTCAATGGCCTAGTGCCGTATGGTGTGTCTAGTGATCACGAAGTTCTGGGTATGAACCCCAAGGAGAACAAAATGTTATTGAGACGTTTCTATTAAAAGTTCTTATTAGCGGCCCGAGACAAATATTTTTTAGTCACTGCGTCTTATCATAACTTATACTGTACAAGATGTAACATAATCAACGCAAGACCTGAAAGTAGTTTGTTCTAAATTTATAACTTTGTTGTTGTTCGGTTAAGGCCGAAGTTTGGCAAGCGTATGTCAGACATGGCAGGATGCAAGCATATAAAACTTTTCGCTTCTCTGACATTGGAATCTCTTTATTTTTCATTATTTCGCTCTAACGACCAGAATCTCTTCCAAGTGTTAGCTATTCTCCTTTCGATTTCTTTCTACATGTTTTCTATTGGTGATACTAATTGCCCTAGATAAATGTACTCGTTTACGTATTCTAATTTTTGATTATTAATTCTAATAGCTTCTGTTAGTGGAGAATTGCTCATTATTTTTGTCTTTGTTGTATTCATTGAGAGACCTGGCTTTGCACTTTCATCTGACAGTTGTTAGAGTATTTTTACAAGGACCTCGGACATTCTGAGAAAAGTATTAAATTGTCGGCGAATCTCAAGTTACTAAATTTCTCTCCGTTCACGTTCAGCCCGAAATTGTCGCCCACCAAGTCTCCTAAAAATCAACTCTACATTTCTCTATACAAAAACTATATTTTTTATATAGAGAAATGTAGAGTAAATAAGACATGTTTAGTACGTAAGATGTATTAAGTATAAAAGGTAGTACATAAGCATGTAAAACGTGATTATAATACGTGGCGAGCGGCTGGGACGTGTAGGCTCCGCGTTTGGTCGATCGACGTAGAACTCCCGCTAGTTGTGACCCCTAAAAAGTCAATATTAATAGCGCACTTTCGCGGCCGCGTTGCCGCACGTCGCAACTGGGGCAGCAATTAGCCGGAATCCTGTATAGATCTGTAAAATAGAAGATAGAAAATTATTGTGAAATAGAATGTGGAAGATTACTGTGAAGCTAGCAATAAGAAAATTGAAGAATACAGTTCATTGTTTATTTTGTGAAGTCGGGAGTTTAATTTCAAGCCCCCCACAGTTAATATTAATTGAATACAAACTTCATGATTACATGAAATAACCTGTTTTGTATTTGTAAAATACTTCCAGTACATCTTAAAGTATGAAAAATGGTAAAGCTGCGGGAATAGACATGATATCTGCCGAGATGATTAAATATGGGGGAACTTGCGTCCGGGACGCATTTTCGGTCCTCGCAAATCTTTGCTGGAAGACCGGTAGAGTCCCTACAGATTGGCGCCGCGCAGTCATAGTACCCTTGTATAAAGGCAAGGGCTCACAATATGACTGCGCCAATTACAGGGCCATCAGTTTGATCAGCTTGACAGCTAAGGTGTATGGTAAAATTATCGAACGGAGAATGCGCGAGAAGTCCGATGGAGTGTTGTGTGAGGCACAGGGAGGTTTCAGGTCTGGAAGAGGATGTTCGGATCAAGTTTTCTCCCTCCGCAACATCGTAGAAAAGCATCTGGCAGTAGGCCGGAAGGTTTTCTGCGGTTTTGTGGACCTGGAGAAGGCGTTTGATAGAGTTGTGCGAAAGAGACTTTGGGACATTTTGCCAGAGTATGGTATAAACGGCACCCTGTTGCGAGCCGTCCAGTCCACCTACGTGGACAGCAAGGCATGCGTACGGGTAGGTGGTAACATGTCACCTTGGTTTGACGTTAAAATTGGCGTCAAGCAGGGTTGCGTGTTGTCCGCTAGACTGTTTATAGTGTATCTGGATAAAAGTCTTCAAAGACTGAATGCGATGACTGAAGGGGTAAAAATGGGTGATCTAGTGATAAACCAACTATTGTATGCAGATGACGCGGTTTTGATAGCGCCAACAGCCACTGATCTGCAAACACTAGTCACAGTTATGGGAGACGACTGCATGAACAATGGCTTACATTTGAATGTGAAGAAAACCAAAATTATGGTTTTTGAACGGGAAGAAACCAGAACGAATGCAAGGATTGTGGTTGGTAACGATGTGCTGGAGCAAGTGAATGAATTTGTATATCTTGGATGCGCCTTCAGTAAGGATGGGAAATACACCGCTGATATAGAGAGAAGAGTGAATGCAGGTAATAGAGTGAATGGTGCGATGGGAAGGCTACTTGGGAGCCGGCAATTAAGCCAAAAGGCGCAGCTGGCCTTGCATAACGGAGTGCTTGTCCCAACGCTGTTATATGGCAGTGAGAGTTGGGTATGTAAGAAGGAGAACGAAAGCAGGATAAATGCGGTCGAAATGCGATCTCTGCGGAAGATGTGCGGAGTCACGCTGACTGACCGTATTCGCAACAGCGTAGTAAGAAAGCGAGTAGGTATGAAAGATAGTATCGGTGTAAAGATGAGAAAGGGTATGCTCCGTTGGTTCGGGCATATAGAAAGAATGCCAGAAGAAAGAATGACAAAACAGATATACAGTGCGAAAGTGGAAGGATGTAGGTGCCGGGGAAGACCTAGACTATCTTACCATGATCAAATAGACCGTGTCTTAGCTGAAGGGCAAGTCAAGAGTCTCCGTAACCGGCGAGTGTGTATGAGACGAACTATGAGAGTGGAGGAAGCCAGAGAGGTATGTAAGGAAAGATCCTGTTGGAACTCTGTACTCTCTGCCTACCCCGCGAGGGAGCTGGCGTGATGATATAGATAGATAGATAGAGACATCTTAAAGTAGAATATCTCATTGCTATTGAACAATATTATAAAACAGATTACAGAGAATTGATAACGCAGAAGTACTATACCAGGCAGGTTTAACAAGGAAAATTCATAATACCATCAGTTAAAAATTATTATGGACAGAGAACACGGCGTTATTTAACACCTGTAATATATAATAACATAAGTTTGTTGAGATGTTTAAGAAAAGATACATCAATTGCAACATTAAAGAAAAAACTTAAAACAAATATGCTTCTACTACTTAAAAAGTGACAGTTGTTATTGTTTCGATAATAATTAAAAGTGTACAAGCTGTATTGTAGACAAACAGAGCGCCTCCTTCGCTAACAAACTGTGTCGTGCAGTTTGGCGAATTTGTATATCATTCTATTTGTAACTATTTATCGAAATTAAATAGATTAAAAAAAAAGAAGTATCACGATATTACTAGGTTATTATAAGATATATTAAATGATGACTTGTAGGCTAGACTATCTTACCATGACCAAATAGAAAGTGTCTTATTTGAAGGGCAAGTCAAGAGTCTCCATAACCGGCGAACGTGTATGAGACGAACTATGAAAGTGGAGGAAGCCAGAGAGGTCTGTAAGGAAAGAACCTGTTGGCTGGATCTGTACTTTGCCTACTGCAGAGGTGAATTGGCGTGATGATATAGATAGATATAAGATGTATTTGTACAGCTTACCCTTTACTAAATAACATTTATTTTGTCGCAGACGTCTTTATCAACAGAGAACACCATAACGATAGAGAACCTGAACCCTTCGGCTTCAGGGCTGTACTGGTGCGAAGTGTCCTTGGACACACCCATATACTCAACAGCCTCGCACCCACAGCAATTAACTGTTGGTTGTGAGTAAAATCCAACAAATTTTACGCACTTTCGCCATATATCTCCGCGATATAATTAATACGGTTCAGATGTTTGGAGTTTTAGATATTGGAATGTTTGTTACTTAGTTATGTTATAACAGCCGATTAGATTTAGAGAAAATTTGACCAAAGGATAGATCATTGCTTGAAAAAAACATAAAGGTTATATAAAATTGGTCGAACGTCATTGTGGATGTGTTACGTCGTAACAAAGTTTTAAAAATATAATAAAAAAAAAATCATTACACACAAACAAATAAAATAACTAGTTGTTACGATCGAATGGAAACCGCGCGCCTTTACTAGTGATAGCATCGTAATTACCATATAAGGTATTCGTTGGTACCGGAAATCAAATTCTTTTTAGAACATCTGATAAGAAACGCCCACAACATAGAAATATCTAGAAGTATAAAAAAAATACAATAGTGAACAACAGGACAATGATCCTATCTCGCTCGGTTCGATTATTGCTATCTTAGTCATACAAGAATTTTATAAAAAATAGACAATAGTTTAGGGCGTAACTTGCTTCGGTTGAGCCGTTCTTTCCATATATCTGTCCTCGTCTCATACGAAGGATCTAGAAATCTGGAGAGTGCGCACTGTTGCCTCAGGCAGGAAGTAGGCCGTCCCGAGACAGTATATAAAAACGAATTTGTGCAGGAACAACGAATTTTCGACGCCAGAGTTCGCACGACAAGTATTCGTAATTCATTGTTCTATTTTAAAAAGTGATAGTACCACGTTGGGCGCCACTTTGTTACGACAGCCTGACGGTGGGTACAAATAGAAACACAATTATAAAAATACAATTGTTTATTAAAAAAAAATTTAATAAATTGTTGGCGTTATTTCTCGTGTCAGGTGATTTGCAATTAAACACTTAAACCGACTGTACCGTTTATTGTTCTTTACACACACTGCTCTAAATTATAACAGCATTCACAATATATAGGCTGCGCTAGCTGACGACACAAATATATATCGCACATTGTGCATACGGCACATAGCTTCCCCCTTTTTCAAAAAAAAACAATATTATTAAAGGGTTAAAAAGTATACAAAATACTAAGCAAAACATTATAAAAATAGTTATACATTACAGAAAAATATAGGATTTAAATAACAAATACATTATTTAAATAGCTAAAAAATCAAAAAAATAAACAAAACAATTATAAAATGTACGAAGTATATAAGTTAATTAGCAATTAATATTATTAAATCACTATACTTGATACAATACTATAATATACGATTACAGATGTAACACAAAAAAAAAACATAAAGTGTTTAAACTTCTCACTGTTTTTACGAACTTCACAACACTATACTATCACTTGCTGCGGCAAACCGGCAGGACTATTGGTAATGGCCTGGCTGTTCTGGCTTCTCATGACCATTGGTATGTCCTGAAGTTCTCTTCGCATAAAAATGCCATATTTCCTCTTGCATGCTCTCCATAGGGAATAGCTGATGGTTAGCATCCCAATTAACATTATACATAATGTATAGATTTCTAAGCGATATGCATCTGCCAAGCTCTTACTGGGTGCGGTGGCAGAGGCTTCTGCTGAATTTCCTGCACCATTCTGTGCAATCACTATCTCTTCTCGGCTAAGTGACTTGCCCATACTCAATTTATTCCTTTGAGATGATATGATTCACTATTAATAGCTGCGTTATGTCTGCTAGAGATTTTAATAACAAATAAATTACACCGTGAAGCGTACTGTCGGTTTCACAGCACGACCTGTTCGTGTCACATAACCGGTGTTTTGTTTTGCCTTTTCCATATTAGGCGAGAGTATGCATTCCTTATCGTCAACTGTAAACGCAGGCTTAAGGCGATCTATACTGATAACTCTATGCGTATCACCTTGCATGATTTTAAAATATTTAGATGATTTTTCTAAAACTTTAAACGGTCCCGTACAAGGCGGTGTTAAAGGTTTTGTAATTTTATCGCAACGAACGAATACGTGTGTGCAATTTTCTAATTCTGGATGCACAAATATTTTATCTTGTTTTCTTTCTCTCTTTGATATTGACGATATATCCGAAATTCTCTTGCGTAAATTTTCTAAGAATGTTTCGTTTTCGGAGATATCAGTTTTTGATAGCTGAAAAAAATCTCCGGGTAATCTAATTACTTCTCCGTAAATCATTTCTGCGGCACTAATCTTTGAATCGTATCTTAAACTTGCCCTTAAGCCAAGTAATACCGTAGGCAATTCGTCAACCTAATTTGTACTACTGCGTCTGCACATAAGAGCGCTTTTTAAAGTTCGATGCCATCGTTCTATTGCACCATTAGCTTGAGGGTGATAAGCACAAATTCTAGTTTTTTCAATACCCATTCGTTTTGATAAATTGCGAAATAGATTTGACTCAAATTGATGTCCTTGATCGGTTGTTATACGTACAGGGCATCCAAATCTTGTTATCCATACTGAATATATAATATCAGCGACTGTTTCAGCGGTTATATCCTTGACTGGGTAAGCTTCTGGCCAACCCGTACTCCTATCAATCATAGTGACGATATATCGGTAGCCATTGCAGTACTGTAGAGGTCCTACAATATCTACGTGAACATGTTCAAACCGATTACTTTTCAAGTAATTTCCGAAAGGTGATGTAGTATGCCTTTGGATTTTAGACTTTTGACAATCTAAGCATGATCTTGTCCACATAGTAACATCTTTGTTTATTGAATTCCATATATATCGATCACGTATCATTTTTCGAGTTGATCGAATGCCAGGATGGCTTATTCCATGTATTGCGTCGAAAGCTGATACTCGAAATTATTTAGGCAAATAAGGTCTGGCGTTTCGTGTTGATCCTTCGCAGAAAATTGGTATGCAGCTATTTGGCATATTAATCTTCTGGAAATTTAATGTTTTTGATAACAGCAGTTGTTTCAGTTCTTCGTCTCTTTCTTGCGCTACAGCCAATTTTTTATAGTCTATGGGTGATGGTACATCGATAGTGTAAATTCTCGATAATGCATCAGTAACTATGTTTTCGGAACCACTTATGTGTTCGATTGATGTGCAAAATTGCAAAATAAAATCTAAATGACGTAATCTTCTGGGTGTGTCATTTTTGCTAACAGCGTTATTCTTAAAGGTTTGTACCAGAGGTTTGTGATCTATATACACTGCTAATGGTCGACCTTCTATGAGATATTTAAAGTGTTTTATACTCATGTATATAGCGAGTAATTCACGATCAAAAGTAGAATAGCATTGCTGTGCATCGCTTAATTTTTGTGAAAAAATTAAGCGATCCTATTGGTTTCCAAAAGTCTCCTTCTTTCTGTTGCAGTACTGCACCAGCACAGGTACTCGAACTATCTATCAGTTATCAATGCAATTATCGCGTCAGCTGAAGGGAACGCTAATGTAACGGAACCTTGAAGGTTCTCCTTACATTTCTCGAATGCCTCACTAGCTTCTTCGGTCCAATCGGTCCTTCTTTTTCGGATTATGGATGTATTTATTTAGACTGGTTTGGATTTCCGCTGCACGGGGTAAATGACGTCTGTAGAAATTAACCATTCCTAAGAAACGTCTTAGCTCATCCACCGTTCTCGGTTTTGGATATTCTTCGATTGCCTTAACTTTATCGTCTAAAGGTCGCAAACCGTCCTCGGAAATATGAAAACCCAAAAAACTTAATTCTTTCTTCCCAAATTCACATTTAGCCAAGTTTATAGTTAATCCGAATTTCTGTAAACGTTCGAATACTTTTCTTAGATGTCTCTCATGACTGGATCTTGATGACGATGCAATTATGACGTCATCTATATAATTAAACAAAAAAGGTGATGTTTCGTCATCTTTAGTTTTTGAAGTACATTCCAGGTCGCGAAATCCGACGTTGCTAAGGAATCTTTGGAATGTTTGCGCTGCATTTTTAAGTCCGAAAGTCATCCGCAAGAACTCAAATAATCCGAATGGAGTAGTTATAGCTGTTTTTTCAAAATCGTCTTGAGCGATACCAATATTAAAATATGCTCTTTGTAAATCCAAACTTGAAAAAATATTTTTCATGCCAATAAATACGTACAGTCTTGTATTCGTGGAATAGGATATCTATCGGGTTTGGTAACAGCGTTCAAACGGCGATAGTCTCCACATGGTCTTATATCTCCGTTCTTCTTTGCCACTACATGTAAAGGGCTTGCCCAACAACTCTTTGATGGTCTGCATATTCCCATCTCTTGCATACGTTGAAACTCAACCTTTACCTTGTCATATTTATCAGGAGGTAAAGGTCTGGGGCGTGAGAAGACAGGCGGTCCACTTGTCTCAATGTGGTGGACTATCGAATGGCGTTGATTTTCCATAAAACACATAGGCTTCGTTATGTCCGGGTATTCTGCCAACAACTTACTGTATTCATTCGTACAGTCTATGATATTTATTATGGTATTTATTGATGGTAAGACACTCTGCGTTATAGATGCTATAACACTTAGGTTGGTTATTTTATCCAAAAGTTTCTTTTTATGTATGTCCACTAAAAATTTAAAATGATGAAATAAAACTACTTTTTCGGATTTTATCGCGGTTTATTTTGATTTTTAAGTTCCCGACGTTTCGAGTGCTTTGCAGCACCCATGGTCACGGGAAGGACTGAGGTGGTAGACGTCCAAAAGGCATAGTTGTTCCGGGGTACCCTCAAACTTCTTAATTATTTTTGTTGGTCCGATCTACGCAGAATGAGCTCACGGTGTCTTGAGGTCTTGCAGTGTTATGCTTGGTTTTGGATTTGATTATATTAATTACTGGATCCCAAGTCGATGGAAGCACCCAGCCATCTTCTCTATTGAAATTAGGATGTTTTTTAATTTCAATAGCCTCGCGGACCATCCTTGGTAGGAATCGGTGTTCTTTCACGAGGATTTGTGGTCTATCAAATCTGATGTTATGGCGGGTGCGGTCAAGGACATGTTCACAGACTGCAGACTTCTTTGAGCGACGGTGTTTTAGGTCAGCTATGTGTTCTTTAACCCGAGTTTTTACTGGTCTTTTTGTTTGTCCTATGTAAGAGAGACCACATTCACAATCAAGCTTGTATACTCCTGCATCTTGTAGAGGGATGTGACACTTGACAGATGGTAAAAACTGACTGATCTTCTTCGGCGGCTTATAAAATGTTTTAATTGAAGCACGCTTCAAGATGTAGCCAATCTTGTCTGTGACTCCTCTTAAGTAAGGTAGTACAGCAGGGAGACGCTCGACTGTGGCTGGTTTCACTCGGTCACTGTGACGTTGGCGTGGGACTCGCAGCTTATTGTCGTGCAGGACTTGCTTGACATGTTGAAGCTCGGCAGCCAGATGTTTCTTGTCACAGATCCCTTGTGCTCTCTGAAACAAAGATTTGCCCACGGTAGCTAACTGTGATGGATGGTGGTGAGATTCACCGTTTAAGTACCTATCAGTATGGGTCTTTTTTCTATAAACCGTATGGCTTAAGGTGTTGTTGGGGTTACGGATTACTGAGACATCTAGGAAAGCTAGGGAATTGTTTGCCTCCAACTCCATTGTGAACTGAATTTTAGGGTTAATGGAGTTAAGATGATTAAGGAATACGTTAATTTTGTCAGATGGTAATATTGTGAAGGTATCATCTACGTACCGCTTGTAGAAACTTGGCTTCACAGGTGAGGTACGAAGGGCTGTCTCCTCAAAGTCTTCCATGAATAAATCGGCAACAATGGGAGATACAGGGGAGCCCATCGCCACACCATCTACTTGCTTGTAGAACTCCTCCTTCCACAGTAAGTAGCCAGATGTAAGGCAGTGTCTTAATAGTTCTGAGTATTCCGCTGGCATGTTGTTCTCCACTAGTTTCCTTTCTACAATTTCGACACAGTCTTGTACAGGTAAGCATGTGAATAGTGACTGGACATCGAAACTGACCATTGTTTCATTGTCAGTAAGATGTAGATTTTTAATCTCACTAACAAAATGGTATGAATCCTTAACATGTGCTCTTGTGTGTCCTGTGAGTGGCGAGAGCACTTTCGCTACGTGCTGAGCCAATCTGTAGGTTGGTGTGTCGATTTGGCTAACAATTGGACGTAGGGGAGCATTCGGTTTATGTATTTTTGGAAGCCCATACAACTGTGGTGGTTTTGCGCACGAAGGTATTAGTGGTTTGACGTCCAGATTCAATGTTTCGGAGTATTTCTTTATTAAATCAGTAGTTTGTTTTAATATATTGGTGGTTGGGTCTGTCTTGACCTTTTTGTATGTGTTTGCATCCGATAAAAGTTCTTGTATTTTGACATTGTAATCTGACGTATCCATAATGACCGTAGCATTTCCTTTATCCGCGCGGAGAACAGTAATATCCTTTTTATTGCGTAAGGTTTTCAACGCTAAATATTGATTTTTAGGAAGATTTAGTTTGGGCACTGCACTTCGACGTAACATGGATGAGACATCCTGACGTATTGCCTCCGAATCTTCCCTCCCTATACTATTTTTGGATAGAACGTCTTCAACGGCGCTGATAATTTCCTCATACGGTATCCTTCGAGGTGTTACAGCATAATTTAAACCTTTAGATAGGACCTTCACGATGTTTTCATCCAATGTTTGTTTTGACAGATTGATGACTGCGCGTGATTCGTTGTCTATGGTGCACGGTTGCGTTTCGTTACACCGTAATGATTTGTTCTTGACATTTGATTTAGTTGTTAATTTATTATATTTTATTATGTGTTTATTTTTGCATTCATTATATTTAGATGTTTCACGCTTATTTAAAGTATCAATGCATTTATTAAAATCAAATGTAGTTAACACTGTCTTTAATTCATTGGATGAAATTTCAATATTTCTGCTGAGGTGATGTAGATCGGAACGCGTTTGATGAATCACCGTTCGTAACAACTTTTTACTTGCCTGGTTTAGGATCTTAGCGCTTCCTCGTATGCCTTTCTTGGTGGATATCTTGACACACGTAGGAATGAGATTGTGGTCTCTGCATCTCTTCAAGAAATTTAGGGATGTTGTAAATCTTGCGCGCTTAGTCTTGAGATCTTCTAACCGGCGTATTTTATTTGCGATTTCCAGTCCGTACTGGTTCACATACTGAGTTCTTAGATTTACGCGAATATTACACATGAAATAAAACTACTTTTTCGGATTTTATCGCGGTTTATTTTGATTTTTAAGTTCCCGACGTTTCGAGTGCTTTGCAGCACCCATGGTCACGGGAAGGACTGAGGTGGTAGACGTCCAAAAGGCATAGTTGTTCCGGGGTACCCTCAAACTTCTTAATTATTTTTGTTGGTCCGATCTACGCAGAATGAGCTCACGGTGTCTTGAGGTCTTGCAGTGTTATGCTTGGTTTTGGATTTGATTATATTAATTACTGGATCCCAAGTCGATGGAAGCACCCAGCCATCTTCTCTATTGAAATTAGGATGTTTTTTAATTTCAATAGCCTCGCGGACCATCCTTGGTAGGAATCGGTGTTCTTTCACGAGGATTTGTGGTCTATCAAATCTGATGTTATGGCGGGTGCGGTCAAGGACATGTTCACAGACTGCAGACTTCTTTGAGCGACGGTGTTTTAGGTCAGCTATGTGTTCTTTAACCCGAGTTTTTACTGGTCTTTTTGTTTGTCCTATGTAAGAGAGACCACATTCACAATCAAGCTTGTATACTCCTGCATCTTGTAGAGGGATGTGACACTTGACAGATGGTAAAAACTGACTGATCTTCTTCGGCGGCTTATAAAATGTTTTAATTGAAGCACGCTTCAAGATGTAGCCAATCTTGTCTGTGACTCCTCTTAAGTAAGGTAGTACAGCAGGGAGACGCTCGACTGTGGCTGGTTTCACTCGGTCACTGTGACGTTGGCGTGGGACTCGCAGCTTATTGTCGTGCAGGACTTGCTTGACATGTTGAAGCTCGGCAGCCAGATGTTTCTTGTCACAGATCCCTTGTGCTCTCTGAAACAAAGATTTGCCCACGGTAGCTAACTGTGATGGATGGTGGTGAGATTCACCGTTTAAGTACCTATCAGTATGGGTCTTTTTTCTATAAACCGTATGGCTTAAGGTGTTGTTGGGGTTACGGATTACTGAGACATCTAGGAAAGCTAGGGAATTGTTTGCCTCCAACTCCATTGTGAACTGAATTTTAGGGTTAATGGAGTTAAGATGATTAAGGAATACGTTAATTTTGTCAGATGGTAATATTGTGAAGGTATCATCTACGTACCGCTTGTAGAAACTTGGCTTCACAGGTGAGGTACGAAGGGCTGTCTCCTCAAAGTCTTCCATGAATAAATCGGCAACAATGGGAGATACAGGGGAGCCCATCGCCACACCATCTACTTGCTTGTAGAACTCCTCCTTCCACAGTAAGTAGCCAGATGTAAGGCAGTGTCTTAATAGTTCTGAGTATTCCGCTGGCATGTTGTTCTCCACTAGTTTCCTTTCTACAATTTCGACACAGTCTTGTACAGGTAAGCATGTGAATAGTGACTGGACATCGAAACTGACCATTGTTTCATTGTCAGTAAGATGTAGATTTTTAATCTCACTAACAAAATGGTATGAATCCTTAACATGTGCTCTTGTGTGTCCTGTGAGTGGCGAGAGCACTTTCGCTACGTGCTGAGCCAATCTGTAGGTTGGTGTGTCGATTTGGCTAACAATTGGACGTAGGGGAGCATTCGGTTTATGTATTTTTGGAAGCCCATACAACTGTGGTGGTTTTGCGCACGAAGGTATTAGTGGTTTGACGTCCAGATTCAATGTTTCGGAGTATTTCTTTATTAAATCAGTAGTTTGTTTTAATATATTGGTGGTTGGGTCTGTCTTGACCTTTTTGTATGTGTTTGCATCCGATAAAAGTTCTTGTATTTTGACATTGTAATCTGACGTATCCATAATGACCGTAGCATTTCCTTTATCCGCGCGGAGAACAGTAATATCCTTTTTATTGCGTAAGGTTTTCAACGCTAAATATTGATTTTTAGGAAGATTTAGTTTGGGCACTGCACTTCGACGTAACATGGATGAGACATCCTGACGTATTGCCTCCGAATCTTCCCTCCCTATACTATTTTTGGATAGAACGTCTTCAACGGCGCTGATAATTTCCTCATACGGTATCCTTCGAGGTGTTACAGCATAATTTAAACCTTTAGATAGGACCTTCACGATGTTTTCATCCAATGTTTGTTTTGACAGATTGATGACTGCGCGTGATTCGTTGTCTATGGTGCACGGTTGCGTTTCGTTACACCGTAATGATTTGTTCTTGACATTTGATTTAGTTGTTAATTTATTATATTTTATTATGTGTTTATTTTTGCATTCATTATATTTAGATGTTTCACGCTTATTTAAAGTATCAATGCATTTATTAAAATCAAATGTAGTTAACACTGTCTTTAATTCATTGGATGAAATTTCAATATTTCTGCTGAGGTGATGTAGATCGGAAACGCGTTTGATGAATCACCGTTCGTAACAACTTTTTACTTGCCTGGTTTAGGATCTTAGCGCTTCCTCGTATGCCTTTCTTGGTGGATATCTTGACACACGTAGGAATGAGATTGTGGTCTCTGCATCTCTTCAAGAAATTTAGGGATGTTGTAAATCTTGCGCGCTTAGTCTTGAGATCTTCTAACCGGCGTATTTTATTTGCGATTTCCAGTCCGTACTGGTTCACATACTGAGTTCTTAGATTTACGCGAATATTACACATGAAATAAAACTACTTTTTCGGATTTTATCGCGGTTTATTTTGATTTTTAAGTTCCCGACGTTTCGAGTGCTTTGCAGCACCCATGGTCACGGGAAGGACTGAGGTGGTAGACGTCCAAAAGGCATAGTTGTTCCGGGGTACCCTCAAACTTCTTAATTATTTTTGTTGGTCCGATCTACGCAGAATGAGCTCACGGTGTCTTGAGGTCTTGCAGTGTTATGCTTGGTTTTGGATTTGATTATATTAATTACTGGATCCCAAGTCGATGGAAGCACCCAGCCATCTTCTCTATTGAAATTAGGATGTTTTTTAATTTCAATAGCCTCGCGGACCATCCTTGGTAGGAATCGGTGTTCTTTCACGAGGATTTGTGGTCTATCAAATCTGATGTTATGGCGGGTGCGGTCAAGGACATGTTCACAGACTGCAGACTTCTTTGAGCGACGGTGTTTTAGGTCAGCTATGTGTTCTTTAACCCGAGTTTTTACTGGTCTTTTTGTTTGTCCTATGTAAGAGAGACCACATTCACAATCAAGCTTGTATACTCCTGCATCTTGTAGAGGGATGTGACACTTGACAGATGGTAAAAACTGACTGATCTTCTTCGGCGGCTTATAAAATGTTTTAATTGAAGCACGCTTCAAGATGTAGCCAATCTTGTCTGTGACTCCTCTTAAGTAAGGTAGTACAGCAGGGAGACGCTCGACTGTGGCTGGTTTCACTCGGTCACTGTGACGTTGGCGTGGGACTCGCAGCTTATTGTCGTGCAGGACTTGCTTGACATGTTGAAGCTCGGCAGCCAGATGTTTCTTGTCACAGATCCCTTGTGCTCTCTGAAACAAAGATTTGCCCACGGTAGCTAACTGTGATGGATGGTGGTGAGATTCACCGTTTAAGTACCTATCAGTATGGGTCTTTTTTCTATAAACCGTATGGCTTAAGGTGTTGTTGGGGTTACGGATTACTGAGACATCTAGGAAAGCTAGGGAATTGTTTGCCTCCAACTCCATTGTGAACTGAATTTTAGGGTTAATGGAGTTAAGATGATTAAGGAATACGTTAATTTTGTCAGATGGTAATATTGTGAAGGTATCATCTACGTACCGCTTGTAGAAACTTGGCTTCACAGGTGAGGTACGAAGGGCTGTCTCCTCAAAGTCTTCCATGAATAAATCGGCAACAATGGGAGATACAGGGGAGCCCATCGCCACACCATCTACTTGCTTGTAGAACTCCTCCTTCCACAGTAAGTAGCCAGATGTAAGGCAGTGTCTTAATAGTTCTGAGTATTCCGCTGGCATGTTGTTCTCCACTAGTTTCCTTTCTACAATTTCGACACAGTCTTGTACAGGTAAGCATGTGAATAGTGACTGGACATCGAAACTGACCATTGTTTCATTGTCAGTAAGATGTAGATTTTTAATCTCACTAACAAAATGGTATGAATCCTTAACATGTGCTCTTGTGTGTCCTGTGAGTGGCGAGAGCACTTTCGCTACGTGCTGAGCCAATCTGTAGGTTGGTGTGTCGATTTGGCTAACAATTGGACGTAGGGGAGCATTCGGTTTATGTATTTTTGGAAGCCCATACAACTGTGGTGGTTTTGCGCACGAAGGTATTAGTGGTTTGACGTCCAGATTCAATGTTTCGGAGTATTTCTTTATTAAATCAGTAGTTTGTTTTAATATATTGGTGGTTGGGTCTGTCTTGACCTTTTTGTATGTGTTTGCATCCGATAAAAGTTCTTGTATTTTGACATTGTAATCTGACGTATCCATAATGACCGTAGCATTTCCTTTATCCGCGCGGAGAACAGTAATATCCTTTTTATTGCGTAAGGTTTTCAACGCTAAATATTGATTTTTAGGAAGATTTAGTTTGGGCACTGCACTTCGACGTAACATGGATGAGACATCCTGACGTATTGCCTCCGAATCTTCCCTCCCTATACTATTTTTGGATAGAACGTCTTCAACGGCGCTGATAATTTCCTCATACGGTATCCTTCGAGGTGTTACAGCATAATTTAAACCTTTAGATAGGACCTTCACGATGTTTTCATCCAATGTTTGTTTTGACAGATTGATGACTGCGCGTGATTCGTTGTCTATGGTGCACGGTTGCGTTTCGTTACACCGTAATGATTTGTTCTTGACATTTGATTTAGTTGTTAATTTATTATATTTTATTATGTGTTTATTTTTGCATTCATTATATTTAGATGTTTCACGCTTATTTAAAGTATCAATGCATTTATTAAAATCAAATGTAGTTAACACTGTCTTTAATTCATTGGATGAAATTTCAATATTTCTGCTGAGGTGATGTAGATCGGAACGCGTTTGATGAATCACCGTTCGTAACAACTTTTTACTTGCCTGGTTTAGGATCTTAGCGCTTCCTCGTATGCCTTTCTTGGTGGATATCTTGACACACGTAGGAATGAGATTGTGGTCTCTGCATCTCTTCAAGAAATTTAGGGATGTTGTAAATCTTGCGCGCTTAGTCTTGAGATCTTCTAACCGGCGTATTTTATTTGCGATTTCCAGTCCGTACTGGTTCACATACTGAGTTCTTAGATTTACGCGAATATTACACATGAAATAAAACTACTTTTTCGGATTTTATCGCGGTTTATTTTGATTTTTAAGTTCCCGACGTTTCGAGTGCTTTGCAGCACCCATGGTCACGGGAAGGACTGAGGTGGTAGACGTCCAAAAGGCATAGTTGTTCCGGGGTACCCTCAAACTTCTTAATTATTTTTGTTGGTCCGATCTACGCAGAATGAGCTCACGGTGTCTTGAGGTCTTGCAGTGTTATGCTTGGTTTTGGATTTGATTATATTAATTACTGGATCCCAAGTCGATGGAAGCACCCAGCCATCTTCTCTATTGAAATTAGGATGTTTTTTAATTTCAATAGCCTCGCGGACCATCCTTGGTAGGAATCGGTGTTCTTTCACGAGGATTTGTGGTCTATCAAATCTGATGTTATGGCGGGTGCGGTCAAGGACATGTTCACAGACTGCAGACTTCTTTGAGCGACGGTGTTTTAGGTCAGCTATGTGTTCTTTAACCCGAGTTTTTACTGGTCTTTTTGTTTGTCCTATGTAAGAGAGACCACATTCACAATCAAGCTTGTATACTCCTGCATCTTGTAGAGGGATGTGACACTTGACAGATGGTAAAAACTGACTGATCTTCTTCGGCGGCTTATAAAATGTTTTAATTGAAGCACGCTTCAAGATGTAGCCAATCTTGTCTGTGACTCCTCTTAAGTAAGGTAGTACAGCAGGGAGACGCTCGACTGTGGCTGGTTTCACTCGGTCACTGTGACGTTGGCGTGGGACTCGCAGCTTATTGTCGTGCAGGACTTGCTTGACATGTTGAAGCTCGGCAGCCAGATGTTTCTTGTCACAGATCCCTTGTGCTCTCTGAAACAAAGATTTGCCCACGGTAGCTAACTGTGATGGATGGTGGTGAGATTCACCGTTTAAGTACCTATCAGTATGGGTCTTTTTTCTATAAACCGTATGGCTTAAGGTGTTGTTGGGGTTACGGATTACTGAGACATCTAGGAAAGCTAGGGAATTGTTTGCCTCCAACTCCATTGTGAACTGAATTTTAGGGTTAATGGAGTTAAGATGATTAAGGAATACGTTAATTTTGTCAGATGGTAATATTGTGAAGGTATCATCTACGTACCGCTTGTAGAAACTTGGCTTCACAGGTGAGGTACGAAGGGCTGTCTCCTCAAAGTCTTCCATGAATAAATCGGCAACAATGGGAGATACAGGGGAGCCCATCGCCACACCATCTACTTGCTTGTAGAACTCCTCCTTCCACAGTAAGTAGCCAGATGTAAGGCAGTGTCTTAATAGTTCTGAGTATTCCGCTGGCATGTTGTTCTCCACTAGTTTCCTTTCTACAATTTCGACACAGTCTTGTACAGGTAAGCATGTGAATAGTGACTGGACATCGAAACTGACCATTGTTTCATTGTCAGTAAGATGTAGATTTTTAATCTCACTAACAAAATGGTATGAATCCTTAACATGTGCTCTTGTGTGTCCTGTGAGTGGCGAGAGCACTTTCGCTACGTGCTGAGCCAATCTGTAGGTTGGTGTGTCGATTTGGCTAACAATTGGACGTAGGGGAGCATTCGGTTTATGTATTTTTGGAAGCCCATACAACTGTGGTGGTTTTGCGCACGAAGGTATTAGTGGTTTGACGTCCAGATTCAATGTTTCGGAGTATTTCTTTATTAAATCAGTAGTTTGTTTTAATATATTGGTGGTTGGGTCTGTCTTGACCTTTTTGTATGTGTTTGCATCCGATAAAAGTTCTTGTATTTTGACATTGTAATCTGACGTATCCATAATGACCGTAGCATTTCCTTTATCCGCGCGGAGAACAGTAATATCCTTTTTATTGCGTAAGGTTTTCAACGCTAAATATTGATTTTTAGGAAGATTTAGTTTGGGCACTGCACTTCGACGTAACATGGATGAGACATCCTGACGTATTGCCTCCGAATCTTCCCTCCCTATACTATTTTTGGATAGAACGTCTTCAACGGCGCTGATAATTTCCTCATACGGTATCCTTCGAGGTGTTACAGCATAATTTAAACCTTTAGATAGGACCTTCACGATGTTTTCATCCAATGTTTGTTTTGACAGATTGATGACTGCGCGTGATTCGTTGTCTATGGTGCACGGTTGCGTTTCGTTACACCGTAATGATTTGTTCTTGACATTTGATTTAGTTGTTAATTTATTATATTTTATTATGTGTTTATTTTTGCATTCATTATATTTAGATGTTTCACGCTTATTTAAAGTATCAATGCATTTATTAAAATCAAATGTAGTTAACACTGTCTTTAATTCATTGGATGAAATTTCAATATTTCTGCTGAGGTGATGTAGATCGGAACGCGTTTGATGAATCACCGTTCGTAACAACTTTTTACTTGCCTGGTTTAGGATCTTAGCGCTTCCTCGTATGCCTTTCTTGGTGGATATCTTGACACACGTAGGAATGAGATTGTGGTCTCTGCATCTCTTCAAGAAATTTAGGGATGTTGTAAATCTTGCGCGCTTAGTCTTGAGATCTTCTAACCGGCGTATTTTATTTGCGATTTCCAGTCCGTACTGGTTCACATACTGAGTTCTTAGATTTACGCGAATATTACACATGAAATAAAACTACTTTTTCGGATTTTATCGCGGTTTATTTTGATTTTTAAGTTCCCGACGTTTCGAGTGCTTTGCAGCACCCATGGTCACGGGAAGGACTGAGGTGGTAGACGTCCAAAAGGCATAGTTGTTCCGGGGTACCCTCAAACTTCTTAATTATTTTTGTTGGTCCGATCTACGCAGAATGAGCTCACGGTGTCTTGAGGTCTTGCAGTGTTATGCTTGGTTTTGGATTTGATTATATTAATTACTGGATCCCAAGTCGATGGAAGCACCCAGCCATCTTCTCTATTGAAATTAGGATGTTTTTTAATTTCAATAGCCTCGCGGACCATCCTTGGTAGGAATCGGTGTTCTTTCACGAGGATTTGTGGTCTATCAAATCTGATGTTATGGCGGGTGCGGTCAAGGACATGTTCACAGACTGCAGACTTCTTTGAGCGACGGTGTTTTAGGTCAGCTATGTGTTCTTTAACCCGAGTTTTTACTGGTCTTTTTGTTTGTCCTATGTAAGAGAGACCACATTCACAATCAAGCTTGTATACTCCTGCATCTTGTAGAGGGATGTGACACTTGACAGATGGTAAAAACTGACTGATCTTCTTCGGCGGCTTATAAAATGTTTTAATTGAAGCACGCTTCAAGATGTAGCCAATCTTGTCTGTGACTCCTCTTAAGTAAGGTAGTACAGCAGGGAGACGCTCGACTGTGGCTGGTTTCACTCGGTCACTGTGACGTTGGCGTGGGACTCGCAGCTTATTGTCGTGCAGGACTTGCTTGACATGTTGAAGCTCGGCAGCCAGATGTTTCTTGTCACAGATCCCTTGTGCTCTCTGAAACAAAGATTTGCCCACGGTAGCTAACTGTGATGGATGGTGGTGAGATTCACCGTTTAAGTACCTATCAGTATGGGTCTTTTTTCTATAAACCGTATGGCTTAAGGTGTTGTTGGGGTTACGGATTACTGAGACATCTAGGAAAGCTAGGGAATTGTTTGCCTCCAACTCCATTGTGAACTGAATTTTAGGGTTAATGGAGTTAAGATGATTAAGGAATACGTTAATTTTGTCAGATGGTAATATTGTGAAGGTATCATCTACGTACCGCTTGTAGAAACTTGGCTTCACAGGTGAGGTACGAAGGGCTGTCTCCTCAAAGTCTTCCATGAATAAATCGGCAACAATGGGAGATACAGGGGAGCCCATCGCCACACCATCTACTTGCTTGTAGAACTCCTCCTTCCACAGTAAGTAGCCAGATGTAAGGCAGTGTCTTAATAGTTCTGAGTATTCCGCTGGCATGTTGTTCTCCACTAGTTTCCTTTCTACAATTTCGACACAGTCTTGTACAGGTAAGCATGTGAATAGTGACTGGACATCGAAACTGACCATTGTTTCATTGTCAGTAAGATGTAGATTTTTAATCTCACTAACAAAATGGTATGAATCCTTAACATGTGCTCTTGTGTGTCCTGTGAGTGGCGAGAGCACTTTCGCTACGTGCTGAGCCAATCTGTAGGTTGGTGTGTCGATTTGGCTAACAATTGGACGTAGGGGAGCATTCGGTTTATGTATTTTTGGAAGCCCATACAACTGTGGTGGTTTTGCGCACGAAGGTATTAGTGGTTTGACGTCCAGATTCAATGTTTCGGAGTATTTCTTTATTAAATCAGTAGTTTGTTTTAATATATTGGTGGTTGGGTCTGTCTTGACCTTTTTGTATGTGTTTGCATCCGATAAAAGTTCTTGTATTTTGACATTGTAATCTGACGTATCCATAATGACCGTAGCATTTCCTTTATCCGCGCGGAGAACAGTAATATCCTTTTTATTGCGTAAGGTTTTCAACGCTAAATATTGATTTTTAGGAAGATTTAGTTTGGGCACTGCACTTCGACGTAACATGGATGAGACATCCTGACGTATTGCCTCCGAATCTTCCCTCCCTATACTATTTTTGGATAGAACGTCTTCAACGGCGCTGATAATTTCCTCATACGGTATCCTTCGAGGTGTTACAGCATAATTTAAACCTTTAGATAGGACCTTCACGATGTTTTCATCCAATGTTTGTTTTGACAGATTGATGACTGCGCGTGATTCGTTGTCTATGGTGCACGGTTGCGTTTCGTTACACCGTAATGATTTGTTCTTGACATTTGATTTAGTTGTTAATTTATTATATTTTATTATGTGTTTATTTTTGCATTCATTATATTTAGATGTTTCACGCTTATTTAAAGTATCAATGCATTTATTAAAATCAAATGTAGTTAACACTGTCTTTAATTCATTGGATGAAATTTCAATATTTCTGCTGAGGTGATGTAGATCGGAACGCGTTTGATGAATCACCGTTCGTAACAACTTTTTACTTGCCTGGTTTAGGATCTTAGCGCTTCCTCGTATGCCTTTCTTGGTGGATATCTTGACACACGTAGGAATGAGATTGTGGTCTCTGCATCTCTTCAAGAAATTTAGGGATGTTGTAAATCTTGCGCGCTTAGTCTTGAGATCTTCTAACCGGCGTATTTTATTTGCGATTTCCAGTCCGTACTGGTTCACATACTGAGTTCTTAGATTTACGCGAATATTACACATGAAATAAAACTACTTTTTCGGATTTTATCGCGGTTTATTTTGATTTTTAAGTTCCCGACGTTTCGAGTGCTTTGCAGCACCCATGGTCACGGGAAGGACTGAGGTGGTAGACGTCCAAAAGGCATAGTTGTTCCGGGGTACCCTCAAACTTCTTAATTATTTTTGTTGGTCCGATCTACGCAGAATGAGCTCACGGTGTCTTGAGGTCTTGCAGTGTTATGCTTGGTTTTGGATTTGATTATATTAATTACTGGATCCCAAGTCGATGGAAGCACCCAGCCATCTTCTCTATTGAAATTAGGATGTTTTTTAATTTCAATAGCCTCGCGGACCATCCTTGGTAGGAATCGGTGTTCTTTCACGAGGATTTGTGGTCTATCAAATCTGATGTTATGGCGGGTGCGGTCAAGGACATGTTCACAGACTGCAGACTTCTTTGAGCGACGGTGTTTTAGGTCAGCTATGTGTTCTTTAACCCGAGTTTTTACTGGTCTTTTTGTTTGTCCTATGTAAGAGAGACCACATTCACAATCAAGCTTGTATACTCCTGCATCTTGTAGAGGGATGTGACACTTGACAGATGGTAAAAACTGACTGATCTTCTTCGGCGGCTTATAAAATGTTTTAATTGAAGCACGCTTCAAGATGTAGCCAATCTTGTCTGTGACTCCTCTTAAGTAAGGTAGTACAGCAGGGAGACGCTCGACTGTGGCTGGTTTCACTCGGTCACTGTGACGTTGGCGTGGGACTCGCAGCTTATTGTCGTGCAGGACTTGCTTGACATGTTGAAGCTCGGCAGCCAGATGTTTCTTGTCACAGATCCCTTGTGCTCTCTGAAACAAAGATTTACCCACGGTAGCTAACTGTGATGGATGGTGGTGAGATTCACCGTTTAAGTACCTATCAGTATGGGTCTTTTTTCTATAAACCGTATGGCTTAAGGTGTTGTTGGGGTTACGGATTACTGAGACATCTAGGAAAGCTAGGGAATTGTTTGCCTCCAACTCCATTGTGAACTGAATTTTAGGGTTAATGGAGTTAAGATGATTAAGGAATACGTTAATTTTGTCAGATGGTAATATTGTGAAGGTATCATCTACGTACCGCTTGTAGAAACTTGGCTTCACAGGTGAGGTACGAAGGGCTGTCTCCTCAAAGTCTTCCATGAATAAATCGGCAACAATGGGAGATACAGGGGAGCCCATCGCCACACCATCTACTTGCTTGTAGAACTCCTCCTTCCACAGTAAGTAGCCAGATGTAAGGCAGTGTCTTAATAGTTCTGAGTATTCCGCTGGCATGTTGTTCTCCACTAGTTTCCTTTCTACAATTTCGACACAGTCTTGTACAGGTAAGCATGTGAATAGTGACTGGACATCGAAACTGACCATTGTTTCATTGTCAGTAAGATGTAGATTTTTAATCTCACTAACAAAATGGTATGAATCCTTAACATGTGCTCTTGTGTGTCCTGTGAGTGGCGAGAGCACTTTCGCTACGTGCTGAGCCAATCTGTAGGTTGGTGTGTCGATTTGGCTAACAATTGGACGTAGGGGAGCATTCGGTTTATGTATTTTTGGAAGCCCATACAACTGTGGTGGTTTTGCGCACGAAGGTATTAGTGGTTTGACGTCCAGATTCAATGTTTCGGAGTATTTCTTTATTAAATCAGTAGTTTGTTTTAATATATTGGTGGTTGGGTCTGTCTTGACCTTTTTGTATGTGTTTGCATCCGATAAAAGTTCTTGTATTTTGACATTGTAATCTGACGTATCCATAATGACCGTAGCATTTCCTTTATCCGCGCGGAGAACAGTAATATCCTTTTTATTGCGTAAGGTTTTCAACGCTAAATATTGATTTTTAGGAAGATTTAGTTTGGGCACTGAACTTCGACGTAACATGGATGAGACATCCTGACGTATTGCCTCCGAATCTTCCCTCCCTATACTATTTTTGGATAGAACGTCTTCAACGGCGCTGATAATTTCCTCATACGGTATCCTTCGAGGTGTTACAGCATAATTTAAACCTTTAGATAGGACCTTCACGATGTTTTCATCCAATGTTTGTTTTGACAGATTGATGACTGCGCGTGATTCGTTGTCTATGGTGCACGGTTGCGTTTCGTTACACCGTAATGATTTGTTCTTGACATTTGATTTAGTTGTTAATTTATTATATTTTATTATGTGTTTATTTTTGCATTCATTATATTTAGATGTTTCACGCTTATTTAAAGTATCAATGCATTTATTAAAATCAAATGTAGTTAACACTGTCTTTAATTCATTGGATGAAATTTCAATATTTCTGCTGAGGTGATGTAGATCGGAACGCGTTTGATGAATCACCGTTCGTAACAACTTTTTACTTGCCTGGTTTAGGATCTTAGCGCTTCCTCGTATGCCTTTCTTGGTGGATATCTTGACACACGTAGGAATGAGATTGTGGTCTCTGCATCTCTTCAAGAAATTTAGGGATGTTGTAAATCTTGCGCGCTTAGTCTTGAGATCTTCTAACCGGCGTATTTTATTTGCGATTTCCAGTCCGTACTGGTTCACATACTGAGTTCTTAGATTTACGCGAATATTACACATGAAATAAAACTACTTTTTCGGATTTTATCGCGGTTTATTTTGATTTTTAAGTTCCCGACGTTAATATAATCAAATTAATATAATCAAATCCAAAACCAAGCATAACACTGCAAGACCTCAAGACACCGTGAGCTCATTCTGCGTAGATCGGACCAACAAAAATAATTAAGAAGTTTGAGGGTACCCCGGAACAACTATGCCTTTTGGACGTCTACCACCTCAGTCCTTCCCGTGACCATGGGTGCTGCAAAGCACTCGAAACGTCGGGAACTTAAAAATCAAAATAAACCGCGATAAAATCCGAAAAAGTAGTTTTATTTCATGTGTAATATTCGCGTAAATCTAAGAACTCAGTATGTGAACCAGTACGGACTGGAAATCGCAAATAAAATACGCCGGTTAGAAGATCTCAAGACTAAGCGCGCAAGATTTACAACATCCCTAAATTTCTTGAAGAGATGCAGAGACCACAATCTCATTCCTACGTGTGTCAAGATATCCACCAAGAAAGGCATACGAGGAAGCGCTAAGATCCTAAACCAGGCAAGTAAAAAGTTGTTACGAACGGTGATTCATCAAACGCGTTCCGATCTACATCACCTCAGCAGAAATATTGAAATTTCATCCAATGAATTAAAGACAGTGTTAACTACATTTGATTTTAATAAATGCATTGATACTTTAAATAAGCGTGAAACATCTAAATATAATGAATGCAAAAATAAACACATAATAAAATATAATAAATTAACAACTAAATCAAATGTCAAGAACAAATCATTACGGTGTAACGAAACGCAACCGTGCACCATAGACAACGAATCACGCGCAGTCATCAATCTGTCAAAACAAACATTGGATGAAAACATCGTGAAGGTCCTATCTAAAGGTTTAAATTATGCTGTAACACCTCGAAGGATACCGTATGAGGAAATTATCAGCGCCGTTGAAGACGTTCTATCCAAAAATAGTATAGGGAGGGAAGATTCGGAGGCAATACGTCAGGATGTCTCATCCATGTTACGTCGAAGTGCAGTGCCCAAACTAAATCTTCCTAAAAATCAATATTTAGCGTTGAAAACCTTACGCAATAAAAAGGATATTACTGTTCTCCGCGCGGATAAAGGAAATGCTACGGTCATTATGGATACGTCAGATTACAATGTCAAAATACAAGAACTTTTATCGGATGCAAACACATACAAAAAGGTCAAGACAGACCCAACCACCAATATATTAAAACAAACTACTGATTTAATAAAGAAATACTCCGAAACATTGAATCTGGACGTCAAACCACTAATACCTTCGTGCGCAAAACCACCACAGTTGTATGGGCTTCCAAAAATACATAAACCGAATGCTCCCCTACGTCCAATTGTTAGCCAAATCGACACACCAACCTACAGATTGGCTCAGCACGTAGCGAAAGTGCTCTCGCCACTCACAGGACACACAAGAGCACATGTTAAGGATTCATACCATTTTGTTAGTGAGATTAAAAATCTACATCTTACTGACAATGAAACAATGGTCAGTTTCGATGTCCAGTCACTATTCACATGCTTACCTGTACAAGACTGTGTCGAAATTGTAGAAAGGAAACTAGTGGAGAACAACATGCCAGCGGAATACTCAGAACTATTAAGACACTGCCTTACATCTGGCTACTTACTGTGGAAGGAGGAGTTCTACAAGCAAGTAGATGGTGTGGCGATGGGCTCCCCTGTATCTCCCATTGTTGCCGATTTATTCATGGAAGACTTTGAGGAGACAGCCCTTCGTACCTCACCTGTGAAGCCAAGTTTCTACAAGCGGTACGTAGATGATACCTTCACAATATTACCATCTGACAAAATTAACGTATTCCTTAATCATCTTAACTCCATTAACCCTAAAATTCAGTTCACAATGGAGTTGGAGGCAAACAATTCCCTAGCTTTCCTAGATGTCTCAGTAATCCGTAACCCCAACAACACCTTAAGCCATACGGTTTATAGAAAAAAGACCCATACTGATAGGTACTTAAACGGTGAATCTCACCACCATCCATCACAGTTAGCTACCGTGGGCAAATCTTTGTTTCAGAGAGCACAAGGGATCTGTGACAAGAAACATCTGGCTGCCGAGCTTCAACATGTCAAGCAAGTCCTGCACGACAATAAGCTGCGAGTCCCACGCCAACGTCACAGTGACCGAGTGAAACCAGCCACAGTCGAGCGTCTCCCTGCTGTACTACCTTACTTAAGAGGAGTCACAGACAAGATTGGCTACATCTTGAAGCGTGCTTCAATTAAAACATTTTATAAGCCGCCGAAGAAGATCAGTCAGTTTTTACCATCTGTCAAGTGTCACATCCCTCTACAAGATGCAGGAGTATACAAGCTTGATTGTGAATGTGGTCTCTCTTACATAGGACAAACAAAAAGACCAGTAAAAACTCGGGTTAAAGAACACATAGCTGACCTAAAACACCGTCGCTCAAAGAAGTCTGCAGTCTGTGAACATGTCCTTGACCGCACCCGCCATAACATCAGATTTGATAGACCACAAATCCTCGTGAAAGAACACCGATTCCTACCAAGGATGGTCCGCGAGGCTATTGAAATTAAAAAACATCCTAATTTCAATAGAGAAGATGGCTGGGTGCTTCCATCGACTTGGGATCCAGTAATTAATATAATCAAATCCAAAACCAAGCATAACACTGCAAGACCTCAAGACACCGTGAGCTCATTCTGCGTAGATCGGACCAACAAAAATAATTAAGAAGTTTGAGGGTACCCCGGAACAACTATGCCTTTTGGACGTCTAACACCTCAGTCCTTCCCGTGACCATGGGTGCTGCAAAGCACTCGAAACGTCGGGAACTTAAAAATCAAAATAAACCGCGATAAAATCCGAAAAAGTAGTTTTATTTCATGTGTAATATTCGCGTAAATCTAAGAACTCAGTATGTGAACCAGTACGGACTGGAAATCGCAAATAAAATACGCCGGTTAGAAGATCTCAAGACTAAGCGCGCAAGATTTACAACATCCCTAAATTTCTTGAAGAGATGCAGAGACCACAATCTCATTCCTACGTGTGTCAAGATATCCACCAAGAAAGGCATACGAGGAAGCGCTAAGATCCTAAACCAGGCAAGTAAAAAGTTGTTACGAACGGTGATTCATCAAACGCGTTCCGATCTACACCACCTCAGCAGAAATATTGAAATTTCATCCAATGAATTAAAGACAGTGTTAACTACATTTGATTTTAATAAATGCATTGATACTTTAAATAAGCGTGAAACATCTAAATATAATGAATGCAAAAATAAACACATAATAAAATATAATAAATTAACAACTAAATCAAATGTCAAGAACAAATCATTACGGTGTAACGAAACGCAACCGTGCACCATAGACAACGAATCACGCGCAGTCATCAATCTGTCAAAACAAACATTGGATGAAAACATCGTGAAGGTCCTATCTAAAGGTTTAAATTATGCTGTAACACCTCGAAGGATACCGTATGAGGAAATTATCAGCGCCGTTGAAGACGTTCTATCCAAAAATAGTATAGGGAGGGAAGATTCGGAGGCAATACGTCAGGATGTCTCATCCATGTTACGTCGAAGTGCAGTGCCCAAACTAAATCTTCCTAAAAATCAATATTTAGCGTTGAAAACCTTACGCAATAAAAAGGATATTACTGTTCTCCGCGCGGATAAAGGAAATGCTACGGTCATTATGGATACGTCAGATTACAATGTCAAAATACAAGAACTTTTATCGGATGCAAACACATACAAAAAGGTCAAGACAGACCCAACCACCAATATATTAAAACAAACTACTGATTTAATAAAGAAATACTCCGAAACATTGAATCTGGACGTCAAACCACTAATACCTTCGTGCGCAAAACCACCACAGTTGTATGGGCTTCCAAAAATACATAAACCGAATGCTCCCCTACGTCCAATTGTTAGCCAAATCGACACACCAACCTACAGATTGGCTCAGCACGTAGCGAAAGTGCTCTCGCCACTCACAGGACACACAAGAGCACATGTTAAGGATTCATACCATTTTGTTAGTGAGATTAAAAATCTACATCTTACTGACAATGAAACAATGGTCAGTTTCGATGTCCAGTCACTATTCACATGCTTACCTGTACAAGACTGTGTCGAAATTGTAGAAAGGAAACTAGTGGAGAACAACATGCCAGCGGAATACTCAGAACTATTAAGACACTGCCTTACATCTGGCTACTTACTGTGGAAGGAGGAGTTCTACAAGCAAGTAGATGGTGTGGCGATGGGCTCCCCTGTATCTCCCATTGTTGCCGATTTATTCATGGAAGACTTTGAGGAGACAGCCCTTCGTACCTCACCTGTGAAGCCAAGTTTCTACAAGCGGTACGTAGATGATACCTTCACAATATTACCATCTGACAAAATTAACGTATTCCTTAATCATCTTAACTCCATTAACCCTAAAATTCAGTTCACAATGGAGTTGGAGGCAAACAATTCCCTAGCTTTCCTAGATGTCTCAGTAATCCGTAACCCCAACAACACCTTAAGCCATACGGTTTATAGAAAAAAGACCCATACTGATAGGTACTTAAACGGTGAATCTCACCACCATCCATCACAGTTAGCTACCGTGGGCAAATCTTTGTTTCAGAGAGCACAAGGGATCTGTGACAAGAAACATCTGGCTGCCGAGCTTCAACATGTCAAGCAAGTCCTGCACGACAATAAGCTGCGAGTCCCACGCCAACGTCACAGTGACCGAGTGAAACCAGCCACAGTCGAGCGTCTCCCTGCTGTACTACCTTACTTAAGAGGAGTCACAGACAAGATTGGCTACATCTTGAAGCGTGCTTCAATTAAAACATTTTATAAGCCGCCGAAGAAGATCAGTCAGTTTTTACCATCTGTCAAGTGTCACATCCCTCTACAAGATGCAGGAGTATACAAGCTTGATTGTGAATGTGGTCTCTCTTACATAGGACAAACAAAAAGACCAGTAAAAACTCGGGTTAAAGAACACATAGCTGACCTAAAACACCGTCGCTCAAAGAAGTCTGCAGTCTGTGAACATGTCCTTGACCGCACCCGCCATAACATCAGATTTGATAGACCACAAATCCTCGTGAAAGAACACCGATTCCTACCAAGGATGGTCCGCGAGGCTATTGAAATTAAAAAACATCCTAATTTCAATAGAGAAGATGGCTGGGTGCTTCCATCGACTTGGGATCCAGTAATTAATATAATCAAATCCAAAACCAAGCATAACACTGCAAGACCTCAAGACACCGTGAGCTCATTCTGCGTAGATCGGACCAACAAAAATAATTAAGAAGTTTGAGGGTACCCCGGAACAACTATGCCTTTTGGACGTCTACCACCTCAGTCCTTCCCGTGACCATGGGTGCTGCAAAGCACTCGAAACGTCGGGAACTTAAAAATCAAAATAAACCGCGATAAAATCCGAAAAAAAAAGTAGTTTTATTTCATGTGTAATATTCGCGTAAATCTAAGAACTCAGTATGTAATTTAAAATGACCTAAAAAGTCAGCTCCAAGAATAGGTTGCCTGACGTCTGCTATCACGAAAGTCCAACGGAAGGGTCGGCGCAATTTAAAATCTAACACTAGGGTTTTTACACCATAAGTCTTAATCACACTTCCGTTCGCGGCATATAGTCATTACACTTATCACTAATAAATGGTTTTTTAAGCACAGGAAGTACAGAAATATTCACACCAGTGTCCACTAAAAATTTAAGTTTAGTCTTTGGTCCGTAACACAAAGGCGGTTACAAGGTTTTACGGCGCATATCTCCGCCGACGATTGCACCAGATCTAGTTTTCAACACCAGATTTTTTCCACGCACAAGGTTCTCTGCATTTCGTTGCTTTATTGCGAAATCTATAATGATAAAAACATAGCCAGTCAGCGTTTTCAGGCGTACGTCGGTTCTGGTTACGTCCGCGCGATTCGGAACGAGATCGTGTTCGAAAGTGCTTGCGATACCGTGAAATAGATCTGCCTCTTTGTAATTCTCGCATTTGTACACTTAATTTAGCGATTTCTGCCATAATAAATGCATTATCATTATGAGTTGTAGATCTAGGAAATATTCAAGGGCTGTGCTGTTTCCATCACTTTGTCTGCGATAGTCGCAAGACTATCCAAGTCCGTTGTGTCACAAACTGCCAATACCGTTCTCACCGACGATGGTAAATGTCCTTGCCACATGATGTTAAGCGTCTCATCGACTATCTTTCCACGCGCTAAGTCACGTTTACACACAATGCCCTATATTATAGCAGCATTCACAATATATAGGCTGTGCTAGCTGACTATACAAATATATATCGCACATTGTGCATAGGGCACAAAATAAAAAAAAAAAAATTAAAAAAAAGGAAAAAGAATTAAATTAAAATAAAATAATTTTAGTACACCCGGGGTGTGAATTCGCGGCACAGGGAAGCCTTCTGGTCAAACAAAAATAAAACCATATGGGCGCTGGGGACTTAACTTCGGCTGTTCGATCCCGTGACGCGTGGGGGTCTTCGGTGATAAGCTTCCACCGGATAGGTGGAAGGGGAACTCGGAGGTGCCCTATGGAAGGCCCTCAGCCGCCGAGGTCAGCTGGAGTCGACGGGCAGAAGTGTGGTCTGTTGTCTCCTAAACCGTTCTTTGCAATCCGTACGGTGGACCCCCAGTTTCCAAGGGGGTTGAAAAATGTTGCTAATCTAAAATTTTCTTTTTTTTATTTTAATATAGCACGGGTACTATCACTTTTTAAAATAGAACAATTAATTACGAGTACTTGTCGTGCGAACTCTGGCGTCGAAAATTCGTTGTTCCTGCGCGAATTCGTTTTTATATACTATCTCGGGGCGGCCTACTTCCTGCCTGAGGCAACAGTGCGCACTCTCCAGATTTCTAGATCCTTTGTATGAGAGGAGGACAGAGATATGGAAAGAACGGCTCAACCGAAGCAAGTCACGCCCTAAACTATTTTTTATAAAATTCTTGTGGGACTAAGATAGCAGTAATCGAACCGAGCGAGATAGGATCATTGTCCCGTTGTTCGCTATTGTATTTTTTTTATATTTCTAGATATTTCTATGTTGTGGGCGTTTCTTATCAGATGTTCTAGAAAGAACTTGATTTCCAGTACCAACGAATACCTTATATGGTCATTATGATACTATCACTAGTTAAGGCGCGCGGTTTCCATTCGATCGTAACAACTAGTTATTTTGTTTGTTTGTGTGTAATGACTTTTTTTATATTTTTAAAACTTTGTTACGACGTAACACAGCCACAATGACGTTCGACCAATTTTATATAACCTTTATGTTTTTTTCAAGCAATGATCTATCCTTTGGTCAAATTTTCTCTAAACCTAATTGGCTGTTATAACATAACTAAGTAACACACATTCCAATATCTAAAAATCCAAACATCTGAACCGTATTAATTATATCGCGGAGATATATGGCGAAAGTGCGTAAAATTAGTTGGATTTTACTCACAACCAACAGTTAATTGCTGTGGGTGCGAGGCTGTTGTGTAGATGGGTGTGTCGAAGGACACTTCGCACCAGTACAGCCCTGAAGCCGAAGGGTTCAGGTTCTCTATCGTTATGGTGTTCTCTGTTGATAAAGACGAAGATGTTGAATGTTTTACATTGAGTGCAGCCTCTTATGAAATGTAAAATTAATCTTTTTTTCTCTTTCTGTGTCCCAAAAATATATTTTAAATACGATCATTAGCTCTCTTTTCCGATTTGAGCTACCCTACGCTTTTCATAACGGTCCTAATCAACTTAACCTTCAGTTTCACAGAATATTTATTTCGCATACAAAATCAACGTATTCACGACCTAACCAAATTAATCCATTACGAAGGTACACTACATACAGATCTAGTTCAAATACTTGTAGAGATTTCATCAGAGATTCACTCACACACTTAAAATGTTTGTACAGACCCTTAATTAAGGACGTAATCTGAATGAAAATAGGGACTAGTTATGGATAGAATGTGCTCGAGAAAGCTTTTTTGTTTGTTCAATTGAAGGAACTGAATATATTCTTTTGCATGCCTTTGAGCGTTCTTGGGAACGAAGAGTAGTGGTCAAAATCAGAATCAGAATCAGAATCCTTTATTTGTTAAACACGGGTAGTACAAAGTTGATAAAAAATTAAAAATAAGTTTCAATATGTTTCGCCAAATGCGTACAAATTCAATGGTCATGATTCACATTATTAAATCAAAACATCATGCAATAAAATTAAATATAAAATAACATTATACATTTGAATATTAAATTATAATTGACAATAAATTATGTCCTATTAATTTTCACAAAATTGTCATTAAGAAATGTCTCGACAGAATAATAACATTTTTCAATCAATATTGAGCACAGTGTTTTTCTAAATTTGCATATCTTTTATATATTTTGGTACTTTATTGTATATTTTGGGTGCCATTCCCAAAACACTTTTTGTTACTAGAGCAGTCTTACATATTTTATTGCATAAAACACTTTGGTATTGCGCTCTTAATGGACCTCTACGTATTTCTGATATTTGTGTGAACAATTTCGGATTTTTTTTGACAAATATCGCAACCTCTAATATATATAATGATGGTACTGTTAGTATTTTTAACGATTTGAATAACGGAACACAGCTATCTGTTATTTTCAGGTTACACATTGCTCTGATACATCTCTTTTGTGCTTTAAATACTAAATCCTTATGCGTCGAATAGCCCCAGAAAATGATACCATACCGTAGGACTGCTGCTACTAGACCATGGTAGATAATTTGTATAGTGCATAGGATGATTGGCTTAGTCTTCTGGAAATTTCATCTATTTGAGGTCTCCAAGTAAGTTTTTTATCTAAAGTGATACCCAAGAATTTTGTTGTTTCTACTTCTTCTAAATTTATTCCCTCATAACTTACATTTACTTTTTTTGACAGCGTCCTTTGATAAAATTGCATTATTTTTGTTTTCGTCATATTAATTTTTAGACCGTTTTTGTTTAGCCATGTCACAATATCTATAAGAGTATCATTTATATCTTTCTCGTAGTCAGTTTTATTAGTGCGATGTACAAGAGCAGTACTATCATCAGCGAATAAAATCATTGAGTGGCGCACAGATTTTGGTAAGTCGTTAATATATATCAAAAACAATAACAGTGTTATGATTATGATCTAATTTTTATTGCTTATACATAATACCTATGTTAGCATGATCAAATATACGGTGGCTTATCTGAGGGCAAGTCGAGTCTCCGAACCCGGCGAGCGTGTATGTGACGAACTATGAGAGTAGAGGAAGCCAGAGAGGTCTGTAAAAAACGAACCTGTTGGAAATCTATACTCTGCGTACCCCGCAAAGGATCTGCCGTGATGATAAAGATAGATAAATAGTATTGGCTCCTGGCTTGTTAGGTATTGAAACAAATTTATTCTTAAATTCAATTTGGCCATGTTGAAATTATTGTTTCAATAGCCTAGTGCCGTATGGTGTGTTTAGTGATCACGAAGTTCTGGGTACGAACCCCAAGGAGAACAAAATGTTATTGAGACGTTTCTATTAAAAGTTCTTATTAGCGGCCCGAGACAAATATTTTTTAGTCACTGCATCTTATCATAACTTATACTGTACAAGATGTAACATAATCAACGCAAGACCTGAAAGTAGTTTATTCTAAATTAATAACTTTGTTGTTGTTCGGTTAAGGCCGAAGTTTGGCAAGCGTATATCAGACATGGCAGGATGCAAGCATTGAAAACTTTTCGCTTCTCTGACATTGGAATCTCTTTATTTTTCATTATTTCGCTCAATGACCAGAATCTCTTCCAAGTGTTAGCTATTCTCCTTTCGATTTCTTTCTACATGTTTTCTATTGGTGATACTAATTGCCATATATATATATATATATATATATATATATATATATATATATATATATATATATATATATATATATATATATATATATATATATATATATATATATATATAGGCGAGATATATATATAGGAGATATATGGCGAAAGTGCGTAAAATTAGTTGGATTTTACTCACAACCAACAGTTAATTGCTGTGGGTGCGAGGCTGTTGTGTAGATGGGTGTGTCCAAGGACACTTCGCACCAGTACAGCCCTGAAGCTGAAGGGTTCAGGTTCTCTATCGTTATGGTGTTCTCTGTTGATAAAGACGTCTGCGACAAAACAAATGTTATTTAGTAAAGGGTAAGCTGTACAAATACATCTTATATCTATCTATATCATCACGCCAATTCACCTCTGCAGTAGGCAAAGTACAGATCCAGCCAACAGGTTCTTTCCTTACAGACCTCTCTGGCTTCCTCCACTTTCATAGTTCGTCTCATACACGTTCGCCGGTTATGGAGACTCTTGACTTGCCCTTCAAATAAGACACTTTCTATTTGGTCATGGTAAGATAGTCTAGCCTACAAGTCATCATTTAATATATCTTATAATAACCTAGTAATATCATGATACTTCTCATGTCATGTAATCATGAAGTTTGTATTCAATTAATATTAACTGTGGGGGGCTTGAAATTAAACTCCCGACTTCACAAAATAAACAATGAACTGTATTCTTCAATTTTCTTATTGCTAGCTTCACAGTAATCTTCTACATTCTATTTCACAATAATTTTCTCTCTTCTATTTTACAGATCTTCACAGGATTCCGGCTAATTGCTGCCCCAGTTGCACCGTGCGGCAACGCGGCTGCGAAAGTGCGCTATTAATATTGACTTTTTAGGGGTCACAACTAGCGGGAGTTCTACGTCGATTGACCAGACGCGGAGCCTACACGTCCCAGCCGCTCACCACGTATTATAATCACGTTTTACATGCTTATGTACTACCTTTTATACTTAATACATCTTACGTACTAAACATGTCTTATTTACTCTACATTTCTCTATATAAAAAATATAGTTTTTGTATAGAGAAATGTAGAGTTGATTTTTAGGAGACTTGGTGGGCGACAATTTCGGGCTGAACGTGAACGGAGAGAAATTTAGTAACTTGAGATTCGCCGACAATTTAATACTTTTCTCAGAATGTCCGAGGTCCTTGTAAAAATACTCTAACAACTGTCAGATGAAAGTGCAAAGCCAGGTCTCTCAATGAATACAACAAAGACAAAAATAATGAGCAATTCTCCACTAACAGAAGCTATTAGAATTAATAATCAAAAATTAGAATACGTAAACGAGTACATTTATCTAGGGCAATTAGTATCACCAATAGAAAACATGTAGAAAGAAATCGAAAGGAGAATAGCTAACACTTGGAAGAGATTCTGGTCGTTAGAGCGAAATAATGAAAAATAAAGAGATTCCAATGTCAGAGAAGCGAAAAGTTTTATATGCTTGCATCCTGCCATGTCTGACATACGCTTGCCAAACTTCGGCCTTAACCGAACAACAACAAAGTTATAAATTTAGAACAAACTACTTTCAGGTCTTGCGTTGATTATGTTACATCTTGTACAGTATAAGTTATGATAAGACGCAGTGACTAAAAAATATTTGTCTCGGGCCGCTAATAAGAACTTTTAATAGAAACGTCTCAATAACATTTCTCTATATAAAAAATATAGTTTTTGTATAGAGAAATGTAGAGTTGATTTTTAGGAGACTAGGTGGGGATAATGTCGGGCTGAACGTGAACGGAGAGAAATTTAGTCACTTGAGATTCGCTGACGATTTAATACTTTTCTTATAATGTCCGAAGTCCTTGTAAAAATAATCTAACAACTGTCAGATGAAAGTGTAAAGGCAGGTCTCTCAATGAATACAACAAAGACAAAAATAATGAGCAATTCTCCACTAACAGAAGCTATTAGAATTAATAATCAAAAATTACAATACGTAAACGAGTACATTTATCTAGGGCAATTAGTATCACCAATAGAAAACATGTAGAAATAAATCGAAAGGAGAATAGCTAACACTTGGAAGAGATTCTGGTCATTGAGCGAAATAATGAAAAATAAAGAGATTCCAATGTCAGAGAAGCGAAAAGTTTTCAATGCTTGCATCCTGCCATGTCTGATATACGCTTGCCAAACTTCGGCCTTAACCGAACAACAACAAAGTTATAAATTTAGAATAAACTACTTTCAGGTCTTGCGTTGATTATGTTACATCTTGTACAGTATAAGTTATGATAAGATGCAGTGACTAAAAAATATTTGTCTCGGGCCGCTAATAAGAACTTTTAATAGAAACGTCTCAATAACATTTTGTTCTCCTTGGGGTTCGTACCCAGAACTTCGTGATCACTAAACACACCATACGGCACTAGGCTATTGAAACAATAATTTCAACATGGCCAAATTGAATTTAAGAATAAATTTGTTTCAATACCTAACAAGCCAGGAGCCAATACTATTTATCTATCTTTATCATCACGGCAGATCCTTTGCGGGGTACGCAGAGTATAGATTTCCAACAGGTTCGTTTTTTACAGACCTCTCTGGCTTCCTCTACTCTCATAGTTCGTCACATACACGCTCGCCGGGTTCGGAAACTCGACTTGCCCTCAGATAAGCCACCGTATATTTGATCATGCTAACATAGGTATTATGTATAAGCAATAAAAATTAGATCATAATCATAACACTGTTATTGTTTTTGATATATATTAACGACTTACCAAAATCTGTGCGCCACTCAATGATTTTATTCGCTGATGATAGTACTGCTCTTGTACATCGCACTAATAAAACTGACTACGAGAAAGATATAAATGATACTCTTATAGATATTGTGACATGGCTAAACAAAAACGGTCTAAAAATTAATATGACGAAAACAAAAATAATGCAATTTTATCAAAGGACGCTGTCAAAAAAAGTAAATGTAAGTTATGAGGGAATAAATTTAGAAGAAGTAGAAACAACAAAATTCTTGGGTATCACTTTTGATAAAAAACTTACTTGGAGACCTCAAATAGATGAAATTTCCAGAAGACTAAGCCAATCATCCTATGCACTATACAAATTATCTACCATGGTCTAGTAGCAGCAGTCCTACGGTATGGTATCATTTTCTGGGGCTATTCGACGCATAAGGATTTAGTATTTAAAGCACAAAAGAGATGTATCAGAGCAATGTGTAACCTGAAAATAACAGATAGCTGTGTTCCGTTATTCAAATCGTTAAAAATACTAACAGTACCATCATTATATATATTAGAGGTTGCGATATTTGTCAAAAAAAATCCGAAATTGTTCACACAAATATCAGAAATACGTAGAGGTCCATTAAGAGCGCAATACCAAAGTGTTTTATGCAATAAAATATGTAAGACTGCTCTAGTAACAAAAAGTGTTTTGGGAATGGCACCCAAAATATACAATAAAGTACCAAAATATATAAAAGATATGCAAATTTAGAAAAACACTGTGCTCAATATTGATTGAAAAATGTTATTATTCTGTCGAGACATTTCTTAATGACAATTTTGTGAAAATTAATAGGACATAATTTATTGTCAATTATAATTTAATATTCAAATGTATAATGTTATTTTATATTTAATTTTATTGCATGATATTTTGATTTAATAATGTAAATCATGACCATTGAATTTGTACGCATTCGGCAAAACATGGTGAAACTTATTTTTAATTTTTTTATCAACTTTGTACTACCCGTGTTTAATAAATAAAGGATTCTGATTCTGATTCTGATTCTGACCACTACTCTTCATTCCCAAGAACGCTCAAAGGCATGCAAAAGAATATATTCAGTTCCTTCAATCGAACAAACAAAAAAGCTTTCTCGAGCACATTCTATCCATAACTAGTCCCTATTTTCATTCAGATTACGTCCTTAATTAAGGGTCTGTACAAACATTTTAAGTGTGTGAGTGAATCTCTGATGAAATCTCTACAAGTATTTGAACTAGATCTGTATGTAGTGTACCTTCGTAATGGATTAATTTGGTTAGGTCGTGAATACGTAGTGTTTCGGAATATCGGTTAAAATTTTTTTTCTTTCTTTCTCTCGTCTACAATAAATTTAAATTAAAAAGTTGTTGCGCTTCGGTCTCTGTCTACGTTGTCTTTGATGAATTAAAATAAGCCTACACGAGAGTTAACGTTTAGTTGGGAGATTGTTTTTTGTTTTGCGTTTTGCGCATTTATGGCGGGTTGCGACCTCTTGTATGGGTCTAATTCGTCTTGTTGTTTTGCGTTCTGCGCGTATAGAGCGGGTAGTGACTCTTTAAGTAAGCCTACACTAATTTTCTCGTTACAGCGGGTCGTGACTGTAACAAATTCATCAAAGACCAAATGTATTTCACAGTGCCGATTCGTCCGAATGTTTCACGTTACAGTATTCTTCCTCTTAGACGCTGTTTGTCATGCAGTGCTGTTCTCGAGTCCAATCTTTTAATAGAGTTGTACTCTAGTTGTATGGCAGTCTGTTGATTATAAATTTCCTCAGACAACTATGACAGGTCGTATGCTAGGTCGCATGGTAGGTATTTGTTAGTGGAAGTATGAAAGTGAGACAGTTACTGGGCGGTTCTGTCCTTCTTAGGCGCTTACCGCAGCGGATTTTACTACGTAAAATCCTTTCTTTGGGAGAGGGGGTATTGTTACGTCGTAACAGATTTAAAAATATATAAAAAAAAAATCATTACACACAAACAAACAAAATAACTAGTTGTTACGATCGAATGGAAACCGCGCGCTTTAACTAGTGATAGCAACATAATGACCATATAAGGTATTCGTTGGTACAGGAAATCAAGAATTTTATAAAAAATAGACAATAGTTTAGGGCGTGACTTGCTTCGGTTGAGCCTGCCTGAGCCTCAGGCAGGAAGTAGGCCGTCCCGAGATAGTATATAAAAACGAATTCGCGCAGGAACAACGAATTTTCGACGCCAGAGTTCGCACGACAAGTACTCTTAATTAATTTTTCTATTTTAAAAAGTGATAGTACCAGTGCTATATTAAAATAAAAAAAGAAAATTTTAGATTAGCAACATTTTTCAACCCCCTTGGTAAGTTTAATATAATTAATTCCAATAGGTTTGGTTGCTGTTAACTAATTTTTCGTGTCTGGATTGATTCGATTACTATTCAACAAGTGATTTCTTTTACCTTATAATAGTGTAAAAAAAACTTTCTATGGCTTATATATATTTCTTAATAGTGGGTTAACAACGTAACCAAATGTGACAGCGAGTATCTTAAAATTTGTAAAAGATACCCTTATCTATTTAATCATTCCGATAAGTTTTGAATATGTTTCACCGCGGTATTTTTCTTCATTAACATTCTATTATCACATTAATTTCGTCCAAATCAGTCCTGCCTCCACAAGAAACCAGGAGAGATATGGCCGCGATAATTAATACCCACTGTGTATTCCACGCGTGTGTTATTTAACATCGGTGGCTTGTGAGTATCTATTATTCTAAAATATTTGTTGTTAAAATTACGTAAATGTTAAATTTCTATACATACATAAAAATAATAAGCTTTTGGTTTTTGTAGTCTATTAAAAATTGCCACCGAAAAATTGTAAAGAAGATTGTTCATACGAGTAATAAACTCGTAGTAACGTAATTAAAATGTTTGCGTAGAAACATATCTTAATTTCGTTTAGGTTTTAAAGCCAATTGTACAATAGTTGGAATTATTTCATATAATGTAACAAAAATTTATTTGCTAGATTAGCGTGATGTCACGATAAGAGGGATTTTACAAAAATAAATTATACAGGTATACGCACCGACTTCGACACACCCCGACGATGAGGTAGAGGCTATGTATGAGGATATATCTAGAGCCATACATACCTCTAAAACTCACTACACCGTTGTCATGGGGGACTTTAACGCGAAACTGGGCAGACGAGGCGACGATGAGCTGAGAGTGGGAACCTTTGGTACTGGACAACGGAATCCCCGGGGCCAAATGCTGGCTGACTTCATGGAGAAGGAGGGACTCTTTATGATGAACTCCTTCTTCCAGAAGCAGGAACACCATAAATAGACCTGGGTGAGCCCCGATGGTGTTACAAGAAACGAGATAGACTTCATCATGTCGACGAGGCGGCACATATTCAATGATGTCTCTGTGATCAACGCAGTTAAAACTGGAAGTGATCACTGACTAGTAAGAGGCACATTGAATATCAACTTCAAGCTTGAAAGGTCTAGACTGATGAAGTCTACATTCCGTCCAGCACCTGTTCAGATTCAGGAGCCCGATAGCTTTCAGCTCGAACTACAGAATCGCTTCGAAGGTCTAGGTGAGTGCATAAACGTGGACGATTATAACAGCAGGGTAGTGGAAACTGTCCATACGTACAAAAAGAACCAAAAAGCTCTCAGGCGTTACCCTCAAGGTTATGGAGGAAAGACGCAGGATGATCTTGCAGTCTCCAGAAGAAGTTTCCGAATGCCAGCGGCTCAATAGGCAGATCTCTAAGTCTCTGACACGCGATGTACGCGAGAATAATACTGAAAAAATAAGAGAGACTATCGAGCGCAACAAAGGCCCTAAAGTGTTTGCAAGGGATCTGTTTATCGGACAGAGCTGGTTGAGTAAGCTGAAGACCGGAGACGGCAGGATTATATGCTCTACACCGGAACTCTTGAAGGAAGTCGAGAAGTTCTACGGCCAGCTATACACATCAGTACATCCACCTGTCTGCAATCCGGCCATAGACCCAAGAGCCAAATTTACCCGACACTATACCGAAGACGTCCCGGACATCAGTCTGTGCGAGATTAGTATGGCTCTCAAACAGCTCAAGAACAACAAGGCGCCAGGCGATGATGGTATAACAGCCGAGCTTCTCAAGGCTAATGGAAAGCCGATATTGAGGGCTCTCCAGAAACTATTCAACACCGTCATCCTCGAGGGCAAAACGCCACAATCATGGCGCGGAAGTGTGGTGGTTCTCTTCTTCAAAAAAGGTGATAAAACCCTCTTGAAGAATTATAGACCCATCTTACTTATGAGCCACGTCTATAAACTGTTTTCGAGAGTCATCACGAATCGTCTCGCGCGCAGACTAGATGACTTCCAGCCTCACGAACAAGCCAGTTTCCGAAAAGGCTTCAGCACCATAGACTACATTCATACGCTGCGACAGGTCATACAGAAGACTGAAGAGTATAACCTGCCACTATGCTTAGCGTGTGTGGATTATGAGAAGGCCTTTGATTCGATCGAGACTTGGGCTGTACTACAGTCTCTCCAGCGGTGCCAAGTTGACTACCGGTATATCGAGGTGCTGAAGAGTTTGTACGAAAACGCTACTATGTCGGTCCGCCTTCAGGACCAGAGCTTGAAACCTATTCAACTGCAGCGTGGTGTGAGACAGGGAAACGTTATATCCACGAAACTGTTCTCCGCCGCGCTGGAAGATGTCTTCAAGCTTCTGGACTGGAGAGGACTAGGTATCAACATCAACGGCGAGTACATCTCTCACCTTCGATTTGCCGATGATATCGTGCTCATGGCGGATACCCTGGAAGACCTCAGTACCATGCTCGACGACCTCAGTAGAGTCTCTCTACAAGTAGATCTTAAAATGAACATGGACAAGACGAAGATCATGTCAAACGTCCATGTAGTACCAACTTCTATAAAGGTTGGAGACTCTACGCTCGAAGTTGTTGACGATTATATATACCTGGGACAAAGAATCCAATTAGGTAGGTCTAACTTCGAGAAAGAGGTCAATCGTCGAATCTAGCTCGGTTGGGCGGCGTTCGGGAAGCTACGTAACATCTTCTCGTCCAAAATTCCGCAGTGTCTCAAGACAAAAGTCTTTGACTAGTGTGTGTTGCCAGTGATGACTTACGGCACTGAGACATGGTCGCTTACGATGGGCCTCATAAGAAGGCTCAAGGTCACCCAAAGGGCGATGGAGAGAGCTATGCTCGGAGTTACCCTGCGGGATCGAATCAGAAACGAGGAGATCCGCAGGAGGACGAAAGTCACTGACATAGCACTCAGAATTGCTAAACTTAAGTGGCAGTGGGCGGGGCACATCGCTCGTAGAACTGACGGCCGTTGGGGTAGAAAGGTTCTCGAATGGCGACCACGTACTGGAAGACGTGGAGTGGGTAGGCCCCCTACAAGATGGACCGATGACCTGGTGAAGGTCGCGGGTAGAAGTTGGATGCGTACAGCACAAAGCCGGTCGTTGTGGCGGTCTTTAGGGGAGGCCTTTGTCCTGCAGTGGACGTCTTTCGGCTGAAGAAGAAGTTAATTTAAATAAATATTTTTATTAAACACCTAAATTGAAGTTAAAATGGCTTAATATATTAATTAATATTTTGTGAGACAATTAATTGAACTGAAATATTTTAAAACAATACGCGACGGAATGTGAAACGATTGTGGGCAATGTTAAAAAAATATTAAGAGCGATGTAAAACAATGTACGTAAGCGCTATTATCTTTTCAGAGCATAAAAAAAAATACAAAATCAATTACGTTACGTACAATGTCAATTACGCACAGACACAAAGGCAAAATACAAATGCTAAAAAAACATAGAATGTAAATGCACAAAAATAAGAATGCAAAAAAAAATTCGACATATCGGTTCGACATCGGTTTAGAACCTAAAGACAGGGTTGAGGATCTTAGAGTGCAAATAAATAAAATTGTTTCGGAATATCCTGCGGACGCGATTTATGACTCATGCTATGACATAGAGACAGACATGAAAGAAGTTAACGCAACTTTTAGCAAAATAATAATAAACTTAGATACTTTAGACGATAACCCGGATAACAAACCAGTTTTAGATCGTACCCGCTCTTTAATTAATCACATTAACTTCCGTTAAAAAGAATAAAAAAACCTACAAATGAAAATTTATTAACGCTTTTTGAAGATATCGTTGAACAGTTCAATGACCTGTCTGGAGACTAGGTTTAATAAATGCACAAACAAAAACAAACCGTTAGTAGGAAAAACTTCTGTACAGGTTAGTTTAAATGTACCAAACAGTCCGTACCAGAGGAGGGAAACAACACACACAAATACGGAAGTAGGTTGCGATAGGACTTCGCTTTCAGAAATCCTAAAGACAAAATATGACGGCAAATCCTGCGTACACGCTTTTATCGCTCGCTTAGAAGAGCTTAAGTTGGCACGAAATATTTCGGACGAGCGAATGATGCGTTTAGCGCCAGAAATTTTCACCGGGGAACCCTTGCATTGGCTCAGAAGCGTAAGGGATGGCATAGGTTTGTGGCACGAACTGCTATCTTTGCTAAGAACGGACTTCGACACTTTTGACTTTGATTACAAAATGATGAACAAGATTCGTTCGCGAAGCCAAGGCGAAGAAGAAAGCATAACTATTTATCTAGCGATTATGCACGGTATGTTTTCGCGACTTTCCGGAGCCAGAGGCGGATAAATTAGAAATAATTCTTCACAATTTTAGGCCGTGTTACGCGGGAGTTTTGGCTACGAATCCGAATATTTCTAGAATTTCTGAATTACGCTTTTTTTTGTGTGTACTGATTTTTTTTTTATATATTTTTAAAACCTTGTTACGACGTAACAATACTATAGCAAACAACGGGACAATGATCCTATCTCGCTCGGTTCGATTATTGCTATCTTAGTCCCACAAGAATTTTATAAAAAATAGGCAATAGTTTAGGGCGTGACTTGCTTCGGTTGAGCCGTTCTTTGCATATCTCTGTCCTCGTCTCATACGAAGGATCTAGAAATCTGGAGAGTGCGCACTGTTGCCTCAGGCAGGAAGTAGGCCGTCCCGAAATAGTATATAAAAACGAATTCGCGCAGGAGCAACGAATTTTCGACGCCAGAGTTCGCACGACAAGTACTCGTAATTAATTGTTCTTTTTTAAAAAGTGATAGTACCAGTGCTATATTAAAATAAAAAAAGAAAATTTTAGATTAGTAACATTTTTCAACCCCCTTGGAAACTGGAGGTCCACCGTACGGATTGCAAAGTACGGTTAAGGAGACAACAGGCCACACTTCTGCCCGTCGACTCCAGCTGACCTCGGCGGCTGAGGGCCTTCCATAGGGCACCTCCGAGTTCCCCTTCCACCTGACCCCCACGACCTCCACGCGTCACGGGATCGAACAGCCGAAATTAAGTCCCCAGCGCCCATATGGTTTTTTTTTGTTTGACCAGAAGGCTTCCCTGTGCCGCGAATTCACACCCCGGGTGTACTAAAATTATTTTATTTTAATTTAATTCTTTTTCCTTTTTTTTGAGATTTTTTTTTAATTTATTTACTTTTTTTTTAGTAAACAATTGTATTTTTATAATTGTGTTTTTATTTGTACCCGCCGTCAGGCGGTCGTAACGTAAGTTGTGCATCGGGAAAAACCTAGGATATTATTATTGCTATGATTTATGCATCAGGTAGATATTACCTGCCAGTCATTATTTTTTATTCGATTAAGATCCAATTAACACATTGTGTATTCTAGGTTAAAACGGATTATATGATTGAGCTGCCAAGACTATCTTAGGCTCATTTCCTACAATTACTTATAAAGTATCTTTAGACAGATTCTGCGCATGGGATATAAAAGATACTAGTATAAATCTCTATCGCCTAACACGACGTAGATATAGCACATACTAGTTCCAAAGAATACACCGCAGTCCAAACACCTCGGTTGCCAAAATCGGAACAACGGACAACACTAATCATACGCACCACACGCGCACTGAATACAAAATGGTGGCATTAGAATGAATAAGTCATTTCAGGTGATGTTGGAGCTTCTTCACGCGGCGCCGTGACGTCAGCCGACATAACCGGCAGAGCTAACCCAATTGTTCCGGCGTAATGTTCTGGGGGAACGGCTCAGAAAAATTGTGTTAAAACATGTTATGAAAAATTTATACGTTATTTTCTTATTATCACGCGTTTCTTCGCACCTGAGGAAGAGGGGGCTAATTCAAGCTGGAATGATATAGGAGCTGTATTGATAAAATAAAAAATTATCTTGTTTTTTTTTGTTTATGATAAAATGGCTGACAATATACTGAGGTATATATTTTATACGTTTCCTTTTAATTTCTTGATTATGAGGCACAGGTAAATAATATTTTTTTTTAATTATTCATGACTGTGATTCTAAATAATTTGGTTTAGTTTCGATTGAATTTTGGATAATTACTACTCGTATTTTAATGCTTCTTCAATATTATGTGTTCCTCAATTTATTGTATTTAATTTTTATTCTAAATATTAATAAAAAGATATGCGAATTTTAGCGAGAAATTCCATTTTATCGCCTTTTTACACTTTCCGAGCTCTAACGACCAATGTAAAACGAATCAAACAAAATACTAAAATCGTTAACTAACTTAATTTAAGTACTTCCTGGCGTTTAATCATACAAGTTAGCTAATTGTGCTGATGCCTTACAAAGCGTTAATTTTACAAGTTGCTTTATCAGATCCCTTTCAGGATCCAGTATGGTAGCCATTAATTTTGTTACTTTAAACGTCAATGCAATAGTTTAAATTGCTTTTGGGCACATGTGATTAAATGTGATATGTTTCGGTCTAGGCGATCGCGTCTGTGAGACCTATATTTGTAAATGCGGAGCAGCAAAAATTCCTAGTACATATCCCATACAGTACTTAACGTACGCAAGTACACCATTTTATCTCGATACATGAAGGAACATACGAATATCAGCGTGACATCCAGAACTCATTTCCATTTTGATAATAACCGAAGTACTCAAGTCATGAATATAAATTGTCCTATCTTCCTGCGCTCTTCAAACTGTATTTTCCGACACCTAAAAAGATTAGTTTGGGTATTTGAAGGTAGGGAAAAGTCACGGAAAGGAGAGGTGAAAAGGATGAAACGAAAGGGAGTATTATAAATACTTATTTTATTTCTTAGCTTCAATTGTTAGCTTGCATATAAAATATGAATGTATATTTATTTCCTAACTATTTATTCTAAATCATGAAATTAAAAACGTCAAAAATAATTATTTATATTTCGTTTGTATTAAAAACGTCTGTTTTATAATATTGTTATTTTTTATTATATTATTATCAACAATCAATTGGAATTTTAGTATTTAAATTTAATAATAACAATATAATATTAGCTCTGTTAAAAAATTGTCCCACCGTTGGGCACGGACTTCCTCCCAAACTGAGAGGGCTTAGGCCATAGTACGCATAGTTCAGACACCTTTGAGAAACTCTTAGGCATGCAGGTTTCCTAACGATGTTTTCCTTCACCTTTAAAGCAAGTGATAATTAAGTTTTCGAAAAGACAGAGGTGTGTGTCTGGGTTTGAACCCGAGACCTCTGACTTTGTAGTCCAACGGTCTGACAACTAGGCTATTGTTTTTTAAATTTTAAAATAGAATTATTGAACTGTGAAATATGTTGACCCTAAGATCTACTTGTAAGTGTATAACATTTACATATAAACTAGTAAAAATATAAGACCTATGTCTTACATTTTTTAAATTTTTATTTTATTCTACTGTAATTGAAAAATTCAATTCTGTATACAAAATACACGTCGTTTTGCTATAAAGAGACATGGACTTTTATATGTGTTTTTATTATGCGCCACACAAACATTGATCTGTTCTCCTGTCATTTTTTGCTGTATTATCTCTATTATTAATGGCTCATTTCGGTTTATACGTCATTATCATAAAAGTTTCTACCGAAATTCTAACTCTATTAATAGAAAGCGTTCACGAAACATAATGGATAAGGGCGGATCCAACCCGAGCTAGAAACCCACATATCTATATTAATAGGCAATATTGGAGAAATAGAATCTGCCGTGTCTACATATATTGATTTACCTGTTACGTCAGAGATGAAACCGATATTGATGGTAACAGATAGTAACAATTTGCTACTTGATAGAGGAAACTAATAGGTAGGTGATATTGCTATTTCATATTCTAGTGTTAATGATTTCTGCGACTGCGACCTCAATACGATACTTATAAATGCTTCTAATATCAGAAGTATATATGTAACTTATCATCATACCACACAATCAGGTTTACACGTAAGAAATAAAACAGAGAATTGAGTCTTAAAATTTTCAACAGAAATGTTAAATTATGTGCTCGGAGGTTCGCTCTCTGTCACATTGCGAGTTTTTAAGAGACCACATTTCCTTGCCGAAATGTGGTCGTACTATGAACACATGTGCCTATCACGTGTTTACAAATATGATTTAATTTACATATACAAACCCAGCCTGATACATATATTTGTAGGTCTCACAAAGATACATACTGTACAGTAGTCAAACCCGCGATTACTTAATTAACTGGACCAGCCGTTGTCGTACCTAATTCAAATCTTATGATATTCCCAACAAGTGGTACACCACTTGTCATTTGTGTTATTTGTTTTACTAGATTCTCAAAAGCACCCGCCAATCATAACGGTCGGTAAGCCGGTCGTAGTGGTGGGAGGTCTGTTGCGTGCCAATTGCACGAGCGCGCCGGCTGCGCCCGCGCCGCGGCTTACTTGAGGACGAATGTTACGGAATGTTACGAAAAAGTGAAGGACTAATCTCAGAAATCGTAATAATAAGTTACTAGAAATAAAATAACGCAGGATTTCGTCCGAAACCTCTGTCACCGCTTCATTATACAGGCACAGTTTAAACGAAGTGTTGCTGTAAAACTATTTTCTGATAAGTTTTAATACAATTACAACTTTTGGAAGACTTTTTCAGTTGAATATACTGCAGAATACTTTTATCCACGGTATACAAACAGCAAGATTCAATCACATAATGCGTATTTATGATAATTTTTTCGTTTCGTGTCGACAAGATCACGCGGCTATCGAATTTAAGGATCTTATTATTACTTATGAGGTCATTTATTCTTCACATTTTTCCATAGGCGAATTGAACTTCTATGTTGTTGTCGAAACCTACATAAATACAATTAAAAGGAATATTAAATTAAGTCTTTTTTTATGAGATCTTAATCTTGTTTATATTCGATATTAACGTTAAAGAAGACATATATTACCTAAACATAATATTAAACAGGTCGAAGAAGAGTCAGTGCGGTCCTTCTCTTATCGAGTATCGAGCTCCACTCGAACGAAGGGTGGGGGCGGTTACCGCCACCGGAAGCATCAGCACTGCTACATAGCACCAGAATTCAACTACACTGCTAAATACTGGGCACTTGTCAGCGAGACTACAGTACCAACGCCTGTAAATATTACCAAGCACCACAAGTGTACCTCGAAGGAGGCGCAAAGTGAAGAAATGGCACCAGTACGCCAAGTTTTCTTGAAATATCGATTCAATAATTTTAGAACAACCAAAACTTCAGAAATTATTTTTGTCAGCTCACCTTAATTCTACCGGACATGAATAGATACTTGGAATATGATGTGATGAATATGTTCAAATCTCAAGTTTCAAGCAGGTGACCTGCTTGAAACTTGAGATTTCATAACATATACCTAATTTCTCCAGGTTGACCTGGAATTGGGGTATATAAACTTATTGCATTGCTACAAAATTTTGTTTTAGAACTTTTTATCTTTCTCAAATAGTTTTTTTAGTTTATAATTCGAATTAATCAGCTGATCGAGTGAAATTATATGGGAAAGTATAAAAATGAACCAAATGAGTAGTTCTAGAACAAAATTAGTTTAGAAGGACATATAAATGCAACAACTTTTGGCATGATACATCAATTCCGGGTCAACCTGTATTCTACGCATCCGAGTGGGAAACAAGAGAAGCACGGCTATGAAAATTATAAGTGTTTTTTTACTTTCCTAACTTCTTTGGCCATCATTGCACAGAAATCCCGTTGTTGGTGTTTATTTTAGCGGAAGACTAATTTAACAGCGGGAGCATGTTTATTTAAAACACCCTCTCGTTTAACCAGTATCGTCAGTTTGAGGTCATTTTTGTAACAAGAAAATATTTTACGTTAAATTACAGAGCTATAAAATCAGATTGATTTATGTTTAACAATAAATTCCTTACTCGCTTACAATTTAAACGTTGCAGCAAATTGAAAAGAGGCAATGAGTTGAATAGAAAAAGGAACAAATCAATCTGCGCGTTGTACAATAAATAAATACACAGAAAGTCTCAATGCAGTGTCGATATAGCTCCAGCACAAACATAATTCCACTGATTTTCTATCTCAGTATTACTTTTTCCTTTTGAATCGACCATCATCTACGTTCATTTACAATGAAAACGGTCTGCGGATGTATTCAACACAAACCATTTCGATGTGGAAATATTTACTGTGGTTAGGAATGAATTTTTGAACTCGGCTTCGGAAAATCTTTACACATTTTGTTGTATTACGGTTTTCTTTATTGTGCTGTTTATTGTGTAAAGCAATATTTTGAATTTCCAATACATGTTATTTGTTTCATATGAAACATAGTTTTGATCACGACATTTATTTGGAAATATCATGTTTCAATTGCTAAAGTAAAAATTTGCCAAATAAATTATGCCCAAAATATATTAGGGGTTACCACGGTCTCTGTATTAATATTATTTTAATCTTACTTTGCCGTGACGGTCATCGATATATAAACTTCACAGATCCGCGTCTTTCTCACAGCAAAGTAATATCACAGTAATACTGCTAAAGAATTGTTGCCGCGTGGTTCCCGGCTTAGAATAGGACCAACCCATCTCATCCCATCGGGTGTCGTACAAGGCGACTAAGGGAAAACTAGGGAATGGGCAGCAGCGTTCCCTTAACACTTCTACCATCAAAAACTGCGCTCGCCAACCCGCCTGCCAAGCGTGGCGAGTATGGCAAACACACCCAATTTATTAAAATGGAAGATAAGAATAAAACCAGGCCCCTAGTCCCCGGCGGTCCTGTTCGTCCTGGCCACGGTAGCAGCTATGGTAACGACAGGACAAGGGGTGCTAAGAATCTCCGGCAGAGATTCGGCTACCACCAACATCGAAAATTGGCCCTGGTGACATACAATGCACGCACGTTAAGGACAGATGAGAAGCTTGTTGAGCTGGAAGAAGAGATAAACAAGTTGCGGTGGAATATTGTTGGTTTATCGGAGGTCCGGAGCGGCGAGGGCGAGGACACGATAACCTTAAAATCCGGCAACTTGTTTTACTACCGGGAGGGTGAACAGCAGTCCCAAGGTGGTGTCGGATTTATCGTCCACAAGTCACTCATAGACAACATTGTGTCCATCACTAGTGTGTCGAGCAGGGTAGCGTACCTGATACTCAGAATATCCAAAAGATATTCGCTGAAGGTCATACAGGTCTACGCACCGACCTCGGCATACTCAGATGATGACGTCGAAGTAATGTATGAGGACATTAGTAGAGCCATACATACTTCCAAAGCACACTTTACAGTGGTTATGGGTGACTTCAATGCGCGGCTGGGCAAACGGGGCGATGATGAGTTGAAAGTGGGGCAATTTGGATATGGGCAGCGCAACCCTAGGGGTCAGAGGCTGGCCGAATATCTGGAGAAGGAGGGACTCTTTATGATGAACTCTTTCTTCCGGAAGCCGCCTCATAGAAAATGGACCTGGATGAGCCCTGATGGTTCCACAAAAAATGAGATAGACTTCATCATGAGCACCAAGCGACAAATATTTAATGATGTCTCCGTGATTCACAGGGTAAAAACCGGCAGTGATCACCGAATGGTCAGAGGCACATTAAATATTAATGTCAAAATGGAAAGATCGCGTCTGATGAAGTCTACGCTCCGACCTTCTTATGCACACATCCAAAACCCCGAGAACTTTCAACTCGAATTGGCAAACCGCTTCGAATTGCTAGACAGCAGCGCATCAGTGGACGAAATCAACAACAGGCTGGTAGAGACTGTCCATACGGTCGGGTCCAAGTATTATAAGCCCCACCGTAAAAATAGACCTCAAAAACTATCTAACTCCACCCGAAATCTCATGGCTGAGCGACGTTCCATGACGCTCCAAACCTCCGATGATGCTAAGTCCTATAGGCAGCTCAATGGACAGATACTAAAGTCCTTGCGTCACGATTTACGGTCCTTCAATACAAGGCGTATTGAGGAGACCATAGCACAGAACAAGGGCTCCAAAGTGTTCGCAAGAGACGCGTCTATTGGGCAAAGCCAGTTGACGAAGCTGAAGACGGAGGACGGAAACGTAACGTCGAATAGGTCAGAGGTGCTCAGGGAGATAGAGAGGTTCTATGGGCAGTTGTACACCTCAGTAGCTGAACCTGTTGTTGACTTGGTAAAAGACCCAAGAGCCAAGCTAACCCGACACTACACTGAAGATATCCCGGACATCAGCCTGTACGAGATTACGATGGCTCTCAAACAACTCAAAAATAACAAAGCACCAGGCGAAGACGGAATTACCGCAGAGCTTCTGAAAGCGGGCGGATCGCCGGTACTTAAAGTCCTTCAGAGGCTGTTTAATTCTGTCTTGCTCGAAGAGAAAACGCCGGAAGCATGGAACAGGGGAGTGGTGGTACTGTTTTTCAAGAAAGGTGATAACACTTTACTGAAGAATTATAGGCCCATCACACTGCTGAGCCATGTTTATAAGTTGTTTTCGAGAGTCATCACGAATCGTCTCGAACGCAGGCTTGATGACTTCCAGCCTCCCGAACAAGCCGGTTTCCGGAAAGGCTTTAGTACCATAGACCACATACATACGCTGCGGCAGATTATACAGAAGACCGAGGAGTATAATCGGCCACTATGCTTGGCGTTTGTGGACTATGAGAAAGCCTTCGATTCGATCGAGACTTGGGCGGTTCTTAGATCTCTCCAGCGATGCCGCATTGACTATCGGTACATTGAAGTGTTGAAGTGCTTGTATAATAACGCCACCATGTCAGTCCGAGTACAGGGGCATTGCACGAAGGCGATCCCCATAAAAAGAGGAGTAAGGCAGGGAGACGTCATTTCTCCGAAACTGTTTACGGCCACCTTAGAGGACGCCTTCAAGCTCTTGGAATGGCAAGGACTTGGCATCAACATCAATGGCGAATACATCACTCACCTTCGATTTGCCGACGACATTGTGGTCGTGGCGGAGTCGCTGGAAGATCTAGGACGAATGCTCGGTGACCTCAACAGAGTATCTCAACAAGTGGGTCTTAAAATGAACATGGACAAAACGAAAATAATGTGTAACGTCCATGTCGTACCCACCGCACTCACCGTTGGGAACTCTACTCTTGAAGTTGTCGACGAATACATTTACCTGGGACAGGTAGTCCGGTTAGGTAGGTCCAACTTTGAGAGAGAGGTCAATCGACGAATCCAACTCGGCTGGGCAGCGTTCGGGAAACTGCGCAACATCTTCTCATCCAAAATACCTCAGTGCCTTAAGACTAAAGTTTTTAGTCAGTGTGTGTTACCAGTGATGATATATGGATCGGAGACGTGGTCTCTTACTATAGGTCTCATAAAAAAGCTCAGAGTTTCTCAGCGAGCTATGGAGAGAGCTATGCTCGGCGTTTCTCTACGCGATCGAATCAGGAATGAGGAGATTCGTAGAAGAACCAAGATCACCGACATAGCCGTTAAGATTAGCAAGCTGAAGTGGCAATGGGCGGGCCACATAGCGCGTAGATCGGACGGGCGTTGGGGCAGAAAGATTCTAGAGTGGAGACCACGTATTGGCAAGCGCAGTGTGGGACGACCGCCTGCCAGATGGACCGACGATCTTGTGAAAATCGCAGGAAGTCGTTGGATGCAGGTGGCATCGGACCGGTTACGCTGGAAAGCGATTGGGGAGGCCTATGTTCAGCAGTGGACAAGTATAGGCTGAGATGATGACTGCTAAAGAGGTCGAAGTAATCTCCCTGGATCCTGATCAAGCCATACATAAGTAACACTTACTTTGATCGAGAACGTTGTGTACAAATTTTGTGGGCGGGCATGAAGAAATTAAAGTAAGCGTGACGCTTTAAAGCCAAATTAATGTGCCAACCATTCCACACAATAAATTTACTAAATATAGATGAACGTGACAGCACGCTTTCTTGATAGCTTTACGCTTACATAAATGTATTCACGTCAAGCTGACTTTTGAATCTTCTGCTATCGTGTACTTTACTTCTATGGAAGTAATAATCCAATTCTCTGAATATATTTTCTAAACGCCTTAACCTAACAAGATTTCCCTTTCGCTTCAATTTAATTCAATTTCCAGTCTTTCTATTTATTGTAATCCAGTGTTTTACAAAATTCAACGTCTTGATTCAAATAACTATGTTCCAGTTGAAAATTTTCCTGATTCCTAAGTTCTTTAGCGTCTATGACGTAGCTTGTGCTTACGGGAAATTAGGCAAGTTTGGCAGCTGAACAGGGATTACCTTAATAATTTCCCTCTAGTTAAGCGAGTTGAGGAATATTTAATTGTTTTGGAACCTTAAGAAATGTTTTCAGTTACATATTTTATTTTCGTGCTCTTTATATCTTTGAAATGTAGATGAGTAAACTCATAATAATTTTAAACTTTTAAAAGTAAAACGTTTTTCAAAATATGGTTAAACTTAGAAAAGGTCATCATCACTTCCTAGCTGTTTCGGCTACGGCGACCACTGTTTTCCTTAATGGTTGTCAAGGCGTCGTTTATGTGCCTTCATATGACTATGGTAACGTATCTTGGCCTTAAAGGTTCGCAAACATATGCTGCACATCAGGATACTATTAGTGAAGTTATATTCCATATAAGATGCCGGCCTATTCTTTTGAAGTCTCATTACGTTTGAAGTCCAGGTCTCGTGGTCTATCATCTTCAAACGAGTAAACACTCCGTTGCACCAATCGCCACTACTCGGAACGATTTTACGCAAGTACCTCCCAACAAAAAGGTTCTATATTGCATCTTCTCATGTGCCTTTTCTGAACGCCTTTGTATCTGAGGAGTTGACCGCCGCTCTTTCATTTACCTTCTTGGAGTTCAGAATAGAAGATATGCTTTGTTACCCTCTCATCGGACATCCTTGCAACATGATCACACCAGCGCAATTGAGGCCTTATTAGATAGGCCTCCACTCCAGCCACATTGGCTCAATACTTCCGTATTGCGGACACAATCTGACCACGTTATGTTCATAATGTCACGGAGGCATTTGAGATGGAACCTATCCAACACGCGTATGTGCCTGTGGTACAAGATCCACGTCTCTGAGGACTACAGGAGATTTGGGAGAACGATCGCCATGTAGACTTTGATCTTCATGCTTAAGGAAAGATCGTGGGATTTAAATACTTCCTTCCGGAGTTTTCCAAAACTGGCCGAAGCAGCACCAATTCTACTGTTAATTTCTGGATTGAGGTCCCCTTTGGAAGTTATGGTGCTGCCAAGATACTTAAATTTGTCTACCTGCTTAAGCACATGCCTCTCGTGTGACACGCTTAGGTCTGTGCGTTCCATTGCCTTTACCTCAGTTTTGGTGATGCCGATTTTCAATCCAAATTGATGAAATGAAGCGTGAAAGTTTGTCATAAGTTCTTTCAGAGCATCAGGACTTTCAGCCACAAAGCAGAGATCATCAGCGTACATAATCTGCTTAATGATGTCGAGCGAGCACTTAGTGTAAGCTTTGAGTCTGGCAATTTTAAAGAGCTTGCCATCAGTTCTGAAGCGTATCCGGATACCATGTGGAGAGTCATCTAAAGCTTTCGCCACAACCACAGAAAAATACAATGCAAAGAGTGTGGGGGCTAAAACGCACCCTGCTTGACCCCGCAGCTCACCGAAAAAATGTCGGATTAGCGACCATTAGCTGAAAAACAGCAATCCATGTTATCATGCAGTAGCCTCAGAACTCTAAAAAAACTTGTCTGTACAACCCAGTTTCCTGAAACTAATCCATAGAGCCTCCCGAGGAACACTGTCAAAGGCCTTTTCCAAGTCCACAAAACAGAGATAAAGTGGCTGTGATTGTTCTCGGCATTTTTCTTGCAACTGCCGGACGGGAAATATGGCATCGCAGGTTCCTCTGTTGAAGCGAAATCCAAATTTAGTCTCGGCTAAAATTTGTTCATATAGCTTTACAAGGCGGTTGAGAAGAACTCTGGTAAATATCTTCCCAGGGACAGATAGAAGTGATATGCCCCTATATGAATTACAGTCAGCACGATCTCCTTTGTTTTTATATAGGTATGGTACACATTCTTCTACTTCCATTCTTCTGAAAAACCTACATAAGATCTCATGCAATTATATACTTCATGAACTCTCCTGTAATGTTGTCTACGCCTACAGCTTTTTATTTTCCGCTACTACTTCTATCAGCGTAGGCTCATCCAATTCAGAGCTCGCGGACGGTCCGGTATCGAGTGAATGTATGATATATCTGTAGACCGACGGATGTTCAGTAGACACTTCAAATGATCTGCCCAGCGCTGCAGAGCTTCGTTTTGTCCAATATTAATCTACCATCAGCAGCTTTTAAAGGTACATTAACTCTGTACTGCGGTCCAATAAGCCTTCGCACTACGCCAAAATAAAATCCAAGTTGATTAGTATCAGAAAGTTTCTACATGTGGTTAGCTTTATCTTGCCACCACTTATCTTTAATAGCCCGCATAAGTTTTCGTAGTTGAGATGCGCTTTCCTTCACCTCATTACCGTGGCTCATTTTATCAAGTATGAAGCTTTGTTTATGTAGCAACTCCCGGTGTCTGGCGATGGCATTAATAAGAACCTCGCGATTATCATCAAACCAGTCTTCATGAACTCGCTTTTGGAGTCCAAGCGTGTCAGAAGCAGTCTTGGTTATATGATTTGTGAGATCTTGCCATTTTAGATGTAAATCATTACCCTCGACGTCCACTTGCGAAGCTTAGCTGCTCATGTGCTGCTTATATATTGCCCTTGCCTCACTATCTTGTACTTTATCCAAATTTACGCGAATATTTTTGACTCTACAAGACCGTTTAGGAGTGTGGATCCGTATCTGGAATTTACAGATTACGAGTTTGTGATCCGACCAACAATGAGCTCCTCGCGTTACTCAGGTCAAGTGAACTTGAGAGATATCTCTTTAACGTACGATTTTATAGTCAATAAGATTGGCTTTGACCTCGGGTGCATCCACGTGACCTTGTACTTGGCAGGAAGTTGAAACATGGTGTTAGTAAGAACCAATTGAAACTGGGAGCAGAGGTCAAGCAACATCTGTCCGTTACTGTTTATGCTGCCAATACTATGTTTAGCCAAAACTCGAGGCTACGCTTCGGAGTTACGTCCAACTCTCGCATTGAAGTCACCCAGTAAGTGGATCTGTTCTTTGGAATAAATTTTAACTAGAATATGGGTGACTTCATCGCAAAATTTATATTTAACTTCTTCCGTGTTAACCTTAGTTGGCGCATAAACACTGATAATATTTATGAAATTTTCATCAGCTAACTTAATGCGCTCTATGCCGCCCTTGTGCAGATGTAGCGATCCCAAAAGATGGTGATGACGATTCGCCATACATGTCTAGAACGCGATATTAGAGTGTGCACCACGTATACATATATAAAAGCCCCCGATAACAACTCTTGGGGGAGAGTGGCAGGCCCCGCCAGACACACCACCCGTCTGGCTGGAAGATCTTCCCTTTGACAAATCCTGCCACAAAGTTACTGCCACACAGATATCGGACAAAGCCCGAATAACATCTTTCTCAGACTTCTCTACATTTATCTGTCGTACTTCATTCTCGGAATCCGGTAGTAGGAAAAACCGATCGTTTACGCAGGAAATATCTTAATTCTTTATTGTACAAATAGTTACAAATTATAAAATTAAAATTAAAGAAAAGGTAAATGTACAAAGGCGAGCTTAACTCAAAGTCGAGTTCTCTACCAGCAAACCTTTGAGTGAAAGAGAAACAAATCATCAAAAGGAGGATAGTAATAAGTGTACAACACAGAAGATATTAGAGGTATAAACTACAGATATATATCCATAAATATACTACATACTATACAATACCATAAAATAATACACTACATAGACATATACAGACATACATACAAACAACTTACGTAGATAGGAAATGTTGTTTAATTCTTCTCTTGAAAATCTGTAGAGTAGGGCTATCACGTAAAGAGTGAGGGAGAGAGTTCCATAAACGCACAGCACGCACAGTAAATGAGCTATCATATCGACTTGAGGTATGTCGGGGTGTACTAAGTAAAAGAGAAGAGGTGGAGCGACAGGGTTTTCCCCTGGGGACAAGATACTCAAAGCGTTCACGAAGGTATACTGGGGAATTTGGATAATTAAGAACAGAGAAAAGCAAAGAGAGAATATGAGTATCCCGACGCTGCCGAATAGGCAACCACTTCAACCGCCTACGAAATTCTGACACATGGTCGAATTTCCGAAGGCCAAAAATGAAGCGGATACACAAATTCTGCAGCCGTTCGAGTTTATTCAGAAGTTCCTCACTTGCATCGAGAAAGCTGACATCGGCATAGTCAAGAAGTGGCAATAGAAGAGATTGAGCAAGAGTTACCTTGGTTTGAAATGGCAGGAACTTTTGGAGCCGTTTGAGAGATTGAAATGAGCAATAAACTTTCCTGCTTACTTCCGAAACGTGTACATTCCACGATAGATTGCTGTCTATGTAGATGCCCAAGTTTCTTGCGCTACTTGAAAAAGGGATCGGTATAGCATCATATACAACTTGCGGAAGAGACTGGCGATCTAAAAGGTTGTTAAAATATCTGCCACCAATAATTAGCGCTTGTGATTTTGCCGGGTTTATCAAAAGGCCAAAGCTTTTTGCCCAGTTATTAATATTTAGGAGATCATTATTGATGGCAGCGATGGCAGCGGTAAAATCATCGACTTTGAAATGCTGATAAATTTGCAAGTCGTCTGCATAGAGATGATAGTGTGAAGATATAACTTTAGTGATTGCGTTAATGAAAATTGAAAAAAGCAAAGGAGAGAGTACGCCACCTTGCGGAACCCCCGCAGCCAGATTACACCACTCAGAGGAGACTTCATCAGAACGAACCGACTGCGAGCGACCGCGAAGATACGAGTTGAACCAAGCAGTTACAGAAGGAGAGACATTTAGGGAGGAGAGAATTCCTAAGAGGATGTCAAAATCAACTGAATTAAAGGCGCTGCTGAAGTCTAGTAGAACCAGTACAGTGAGAAGCTTATTTTCCATGGCCATACGTATGTCATCAGTTATCTTAACCAGTGCCGTTACAGTGCTATGGCCAGGGCGAAATCCTGATTGGAAGGGACTAAGCAGATTATTAATGGAGAGATAGTGAGACAGTTGATTTTGAACAACACTCTCAAGGACCTTGGACAAAATTGGGAGTATGGATATAGGACGGAATTGGGAAACAGAAGAGGGATTAGGTACTTTGGGTAGCGGTATAACATGGGCCTTCTTCCAAGCTGAAGGAAAAGTGCAAGATTGCAGAGAATAATTAACGATGTGGTGTATGACAGGAATAAGATCATCTAAGATGGGACGAAGCATTTGGATTTGAAGACCATCATGACCCACCGCTTTCGTGGAGACAGATAAGACTAATTTCTTAATTTCCCCCTCTGTAACCTGCTGAAATGAGAATGAAGTACATCTAGGCAACGGAAGATTAGATAAATTATTGAGAGTAAAGGATTTTATGTAGTCATCCAACGTAACTGGTGACTTGGAGAAGTGCAAATTTATAGTGTTAAGGTCTACGTTATTGGGTGAGTCATTACTAGACGTTTTTCCAATACCCAGAGACTTGAGAAATTGCCATACTTGTTTCGTACTGAAGTTTTGGATTGAGTTATGAATGTGGCGTCTTTTAGCATCCCTACACAGACGATTACAACGATTCCGCAATTTTTTGTATAGAGACCAGATCTCATTAGTAGGATGTTTTTTATAACGTCTCTTGACTTTGTCCCTTTTTGACATTTCTCTTTTGATGGTATCCGATAACCAGGGTGCAGGTAGATGCTTTACTTTTACCCTCTTCAGAGGAGCGTGTTTATCATACACATCTAAGACAATCTTGTTAAAAGCAGACACTTTATTGTCTATGTCACTGCAGCTATATATTGGCGACCAGTCAATACAACTCACGTCTTCCCTCAAACGATCCAAGGTAATGTTCTTAAAACTGCGAAGTAAGTGAAATTTGGATTTGCGTTTAGGAGCGCGAATTTTATAAGACAGGAATATGAGATCATGATACGAGAAAGCGGCAGCGAGTTGCCCATGCACGGCTACTTTTTGGGGGTCGGAGACTAGAATTAAATCTAAAAGAGAAGGAGTGCAATGGGGAGCATGATGAGTAGCGTTAAGCTGAAGGATATGCATATTGACAGAAGAGACAAGAGATCGGAGTTTACGGCTGCGCTCATTATCCTTGAGCAAACAAGTATTGAAATCTCCAAGGATAATAACGTCGTCATATATAGAAGAAAAAGATTCTAATTTAGATTCGAATGAAGAAAAATAATCAATATGACTAGAGGGACTATAGTAGACACCTAAAAGAAGTTTTGTAGGATTAGAGGCGATTTCAATAAATAAGTGTTCAGCAAAGTTAGAATAATTACTCGGAGACTGATCGACGACCTTGTAATTTATATCTCCACGGAGATAAATAGCTACGCCTCCGCACCCCTTACCTGTTCTGTCATTACGCACTAATTTATAGCCGGGCAAAGAGTATTGAATGGAAGGAAGAACAGGCTTGAGAAATGTTTCAGAGATGAGGATAGCGTGAATGAGATCAGAATCGAAGGAAGATAATAGATCAGAATAATGTGCAGGAACACTTTGAGCATTAATGTGAACTATATTAAAAGACTTGTTATAGCGAGAAAAAGTAGAAATAAGTTGATCACGTAAATGGACAGAATCATCACTGAACGCGCTCGCATAATTCTCATCAGATGTACAAGAAGAAGAACAAGACAAAAAGCTATCATCAATATTATCGCACATTGCAATAATGTACAATACTTATCTATATGTATATATATAAAATACGATATATATATATATATATAATACGATATATAAAATAATAAAAACGAAAATAAAATTAAACTATCGATAACTGTCCTCGATGCACTCACCAGTTCACGACAAAATAGCTTAAAGAACTCGTATCTATAATTAGTAATCGTTTCTAAATGGTTTCTGAACGAGCGTTTGAACGTCACTCAAACAAATTACCGACCAATCGGAGTTTATCTAAGAACGAGTGACAAGTGACATTTGAGAGAAGTAAATATAAAAAAAAAAACAAACAAAAAAAACAATAACAAAAAAAAAAATAATAAATAAAAAGACAAAGATTATAACTATTGAGTGACCGTCAAAAGAAAATAAAAAAAATAAAAAAAAATTAAAAGATATTGCGACAAGTATGCATCTACAAAGAACATGTTCTTATCACTGCCTACGTGTTACTTGGCTTTGTTGCGTGGCCTTTTGTCACCAGCCGGCTTGATCTTTGAAGTTGAGGGCTCATCATTCTTCAAAGAGGCGATGGGGAACTGCGCTGCAAGTTTTCGTAATTCGGCCGCGGACTCAATTTTTCGTCGAGTCTTATCCGGCAGCAGGATGATAATCCTACCCTCAGAGGTCCAACACTGCTTTACACCGAAGTGTTTGCGAGCGTCCAAGAACGTATCGTGTCTGGGTTTTGTAAGAAACTCGGAGAATATTAGGCCAGAACCCTTCAGTGCAGTTTTATTGCTCCAAACCTGTCTGCGTAAAGTTTGACTCCGAAAGCGCAGTAGAAGTGGGCGAGGCTTCCTTGTGTTGACACCAAGGCGATGGCAAGCTATAATATCCGTGAAGGAGACATCTGTCAGCTTTAATTTTCCTGTCAGCACAGCAACAGCCACGGATGTTGGTTGTTCATCGTTTTGTTCGGGAAGGCCATGAAGAAGCAAGACTTCCTTCCGTGACGCCATTTCATGTCTATCCAAACCCATTATCAGGAGCTCCATTTGTGATTTAAGTGCACTGACTGTCTTCCAAATAAGACACTTAAATTCAGTGAACTCCCGTGAAAGACTGGCAATGGTCTTGTGTGCTGTTTCATTGCTGCTGAAGTTCTGCAAGTCTTCCTCGTACTGGTCCATGCGTGACGTAAACGTGGCAGATAGATCCTCCATGCAACTCGACAACTTTGCATATAGATCCATATTGTGCAGTGAGACGAAAGTGCCGTAAAAGTGTGTAACAAAGAGAGAACTGTAGTGAAACTAAGTGCACCGGAGGACCAATATAAGTTCTAGTGCGTAAGTAGCATCAAATGTAATATGGTACTATTTTAAATAAAAATAAAAGTAAGAACTTTAAAATGTTGTGTTCACTCTAGGCTACCCTCAAGCAAAAAAAAAACAAAAAAAAAAAAAAAAAAAAAAAAAAAAAAAAAAAAAAAAAAAAAAAAAAAAAAAAATTATAAAATATTTAAGGGCATAGGTGCTTGCGCTCCACATGAATGCACTCTCTCGTCCCGGACCCCTTATCCCCAATTGAGTGGAGACCCACTAAAATTAGGGAGGAGTTGGATGCAGTTTCTAGCCGACGATAACTATATGACTCCTACCGTCGCCTTAGGCCTCTACAATGCCTTGCTATCCCGCCGATTCCACCAACGTCAGTTGCTTATCAGCTGTTTTGTTGCCTTCATCGCCGGGCCAGACTTTTTGCACAATGCGGGAAGTGTCCGCATTAGACTTGCCGGACAGCAAGTCCCCCTCAACCAGGTTTGGCCCACTAGTCGGCGTGGTTAACCAGGGTGTAGCCACTGCGCGCATGACAGTTACTTGGAGCCACTGGCAAGAGATTATGGGTTGAAAAGGGTTTGGTTCTACATTTCCGACTAGAAGAAAAGTTTAATTACCCATCCAAACCCATGACACCAAAATAAAAGGTAACAGACATTGGAAAAGTTTTATTGATATGTTTTGATTGATTATATTATGGTTATCAATCAGTCTATATCACATCAGTCGGCGTTGAGTTATTGTGTTGCCATTAGTTCATTATTAATTATACTCGTATGTTTATTTAATTAAAAAGCTTCTCTTCTCTCTGCGTTGTTATGATAAGTGGATGAAATATTTTGCATTCAACAACTCTTTACTTTTCTAATGTACTAGATACAAGAGAGACCGAGGACTCCACCAGTGATGCCCATATCTTTGTGGGTGTCTATAGCAGAGCTGCGTCCGCCGGCGCATGGACTCCAGCTTACGTGTATTGCTGCAATTCCAGATGAAGTTGGTCCCGGAGAAAAATTTGCTGATATTGAAACGTGAATTTAAAATTTGCTTTTTAAACAAGAGTTAACCGTTTTTAGGGGCTTTAGTTGTGATTGCAGTCTATAACAAGTTTAATATGTAGGCGATAGTATTTCCGAAGACATCGAAATGAAAATGCTGTTAGCAAGAAATCGACGTTTTTATGTTGAGTGAAAAAAGTTTGAATGTTTGATTGGAATAGACTATAATGTATTGAGAGTATTTGTAGTACAACATATTTTTAATAAGAAGCTTAAATATTTCTACATGTTATTAAATCATTATTTATTACTGAAATGGTATTCGTTTTTTTTCAACTTAAAATTTCTTATTAAGTTACTAGATTAAAAATTTCTATATTATAAACAAAAATAATCGTAACTTGATTATAAGATTCCCGCTAAATTATTTCAGTTATTTATTATCAAAATTGCCGCAACACGTTATTTTAACTAACCGAAACTATAATAGTTTATTCCATTTTCAAGAAGTTGCGAAACTTAAAGTTGCGAAATTCAGAAACAAACTAATATTTACATAAAAGCGAATATCTCACGAAAGCTTTGCGGTTGAAGTTGAAACTTTAAGCTTAATTTGTGTAGAAGTCTTATTTAATTCGTATAATTTATAAGATATTGGACGTCAAGTAACATCTTGAAATATTTATTTAAAACATGATTACTTAATTTGTAGATCTGATTTATATGAAACTTTGTATACTGTAGCGTAAAGTCCAAAACTATTATAAGCAATAGCTCATAATAATAATCTAATCCTAATGAAATTCTTAAACAACTACTTAATTACAGTTGCGATGGATGAGCTAAGTGTGAAGAAACCGCATTCTGAAACGAGTCAAGCTAACGCCACATGGACACGCTCGCAAAAGTACCCGCTTTGGTTTCTCGGATGCGGGCTTTTGCTCCGTGAGCTTACACATCAATTAAACTGAACGACGCTATGAAGCTCGGCTATCCTCGATCAAACATTTTACCTGCCAGGCGCTTATAGAATCGTAGTTTCAATACTTCTTAGATACCATTTATTTACATTATACAATTTATGTGTACTTTTTAAGCTTTCTCGTCTCACTTTTAAGGTAAAAAGGTTGTCCTTACATTTTTCCTTTGCTAGATCTTACACAAACTTTTTGCCCAATTAGTATAACTTGTCTATTCCGATATAAATTGGGAATCAAACATTATAATGCTGTTTAAAACTTCATAGTTTTAAACAAAATTGACTTGTTAGTATAATTTTACTGTTCATGTTTAATATTAATGTGTAATAAGGTTTGTAATTGTGTGTCACAGTATAATTTATGTAGACGATATTATGATATTGACTTCTGCACCTATCCTCAGATGTGTCTTTATTTCTTCCTGAGCTTTTGTATGTCAATTACTATATACCTATTCAAATCTGGTTATATTCATCATCTCAGCCTATACTTGTCCACTGCTGAACATAGGCCTCCCCAATCGCTTTCCAGCGTAACCAGTCCGATGCCACCTGCATCCAACGACTTCCTGCGATTTTCACAAGATCGTCGGTCCATCTGGCAGGCGGTCGTCCCACGCTGCGCTTGCCAATACGTGGTCTCCACTCTAGAATCTTTCTGCCCCAACGCCCGTCCGATCTTCGCGCTATGTGGCCCGCCCATTGCCACTTCAGCTTGCTAATCTTAACGGCTATGTCGGTGACCTTGGTTCTTCTACGAATCTCCTCATTCCTGATTCGATCGCGTAGAGAAACGCCGAGCATAGCTCTCTCCATAGCTCGCTGAGCAACTCTGAGCTTTTTTATGGGACCTATTGTAAGAGACCACGTCTCTGATCCATATATCATCACTGGTAACACACATTGACTAAAAACTTTAGTCTTAAGGCACTGAGGTATTTTGGATGAGAAGATGTTGCGCAGTTTCCCGAACGCTGCCCAGCCGAGTTGGATTCGTCGATTGACCTCTCTCTCAAAGTTGGACCTACCTAACCGGACTACCTGTCCCAGGTAAATGTATTCGTCGACAACTTCAAGAGTAGAGTTCCCAACGGTGAGTGCGGTGGGTACGACATGGACGTTACACATTATTTTCGTTTTGTCCATGTTCATTTTAAGACCCACTTGTTGAGATACTCTGTTGAGGTCATCGAGCATTCGTCCTAGATCTTCCAGCGACTCCGCCACGACCACAATGTCGTCGGCAAATCGAAGGTGAGTGATGTATTCGCCATTGATGTTGATGCCAAGTCCTTGCCATTCCAAGAGCTTGAAGGCGTCCTCTTAGGTGGCCGTAAACAGTTTCGAAGAAATGACGTCTCCCTGCCTTACTCCTCTTTTTATGGGGATCGCCTTCGTGCACTGCCCCTGTACTCGGACTGACATGGTGGCGTTATTATACAAGCACTTCAACACTTCAATGTACCGATAGTCAATTTGGCATCGCTAGAGAGATCTAAGAACCGCCCAAGTGTCGATCGAATCGAAGGCTTTCTCATAGTCCACAAACGCCAAGCATAGTGGCCGATTATACTCCTCGGTCTTCTATATAATCTGCCGCAGCGTATGTATGTGGTCTATGGTACTAAAGCCTTTCCGGAAACCGGCTTGTTAGGGAGGCTGGAAGTCATCAAGCCTGCGTTCGAGACGATTCGTGATGACTCTCGAAAACAACTTATAAACATGGCTCAGCAGTGTGATGGGCCTATAATTCTTCAGTAAAGTGTTATCACCTTTCTTGAAAAACAGTACCACCACACCCCTGTTCCATGCTTCCGGCGTTTTCTCTTCGAGCAAGACGGAATTAAACAGCCTCTGAAGGACTTTAAGTACCGGCGTTCCGCCCGCTTTCAAAGCTCTGCGGTAATTCCGTCTTCGCCTGGCGCTTTGTTATTTTTGAGTTGTTTGAGAGCCATCCTAATTTCGTACAGGCTGATGTCCGGAATATCTTCAGTGTAGTGTCGGGTTAGCTTGGCTCTTGGGTCTTTTACCAAGTCAACAACAGGTTCAGCTACTGAGGTGTACAACTGCCCATAGAACCTCTCTATCTCCCTGAGCACCTCTGACCTATTCGACGTTACGTTTCCGTCCTCCGTCTTCAGCTTCGTCAACTGGCTTTGCCCAATAGACGCGTCTCTTACGAACACTTTGAGGCCCTGGTTATGTTAACAGGGGTTTATGAATAACCACACTATTGCTATTTTTGACTTAATGTAACTCGATGGCTATTTCTGAATACTCCCTTTGGAATAGATAAAATATTACCTTATTATAAGAAATAAACACTTTAAGAAAGTTAAGCTAGAAGGCAGGTTTACGGCAAAAGTTTATCTAGTTATTGAAAATATCGTTAGAATGCTCCATATTAATAATTACTATAATTGCTATTTGTTATAATTGGATTTTAGATTTCCGTGTGTAATCAATTCTTTCATTTACTGTTTTATATAGTTAGAAAATAAATTCTACAGTAAAAAATAATAATGAAATCTCTAAATTCTATTGCCAAACCATGATATTTAATAAATAATAAATTATTTATTAATATAGTGTTGATTGAAGCGTAAAAAGTTTTACAAAAACCTGTGCAATATTTAGCAAATGTCTCCTAAAATACCATTTTATTCTGGAAGAGTCATCATCATCATCATCATCTCAGCCTATACTTGTCCACTGCTGAACATAGGCCTCCCCAATCGCTTTCCAGCGTAACCGGTCCGATGCCACCTGCATCCAACGACTTCCTGCGATTTTCACAAGATCGTCGGTCCATCTGGCAGGTGGTCGTCCCAAGCTGCGCTTGCCAATACGTGGTCTCCACTCTAGAATCTTTCTGCCCCAACGCCCGTCCAATCTTCGCGCTATGTGGCCCGCCCATTGCCACTTCAGCTTGCTAATTTTAAGGGCTATGTCGGTGACCTTGGTTCTTCTACGAATCTCCTCATTCCTGATTCGGTCACGTAGAGAAGCGCCGAGCATAGCTCTCTCCATAGCTCTCTGAGCAACTCTGACCTTTTTTATGAGACCTATAGTAAGGGACCACGTCTCTGATCCATATATCATCACTGGTAACACACATTGACTAAAAACTTTAGTCTTTAGGCACTGAGATGACTGACTGTATTTTGGATGAGAAGATGTTGCGCAGTTTCCCGAACGCTGCCCAGCCGAGTTGGATTCGTCGATTGACCTCTCTCTCAAAGTTGGACCTATCTAACCGGACTACCTGTCCCAGGTAAATGTATTCGTCGACAACTTCAAGAGTAGAGTTCCCAACGGTAAGTGCGGTGGGTACGACATGGACGTTAGACATTATTTTCGTTTTGTCTATGTTCATTTTAAGACCCACTTGTTGAGATACTCTGTTGAGGTCATCGAGCATTCGTCCTAGATCTTCCAGCGACTCCGCCACGACCACAATGTCGTCGGCAAATCGAAGGTGAGTGATGTATTCGCCATTGATGTTGATGACAAGTCCTCGCCATTCCAAGAGCTTGAAGGCGTCCTCTATGGTGGTCGTAAACAGTTTCGGAGAAATGACGTCTCCCTGTCTTACTCTTCTTTTTATGGAGATCGCCTTCGTGCACTGCCCTTGTACTCGGACTGACATGGTGGCCTTATTATACAAGCACTTCAACACTTCGATGTACCGATAGTCAATGCGGCATCGCTGGAGAGATCTAAGAACCGCCCAAGTCTCGATCGAATCGAAGGCTTTCTCATAGTCCACAAACGCCAAGCATAGTGGCCGATTATACTCCTCGGTCTTCTGTATAATCTGCCGTAGCGTATGTATGTGGTCTATGGTACTAAAGCCTTTCCGGAAACCGGCTTGTTCGGGAGGCTGGAAATCATCAAGCCTGCGTTCGAGACGATTCGTGATGACTCTCGAAAACAACTTGTAAACATGGCTCAGCAGTGTGATGGGCCTATAGTTCTTTAATAAAGTGTTATCACCTTTCTTGAAAAAGAGTACCACCACACCCCTGTTCCATGCTTCCGGCGTTTTTCCTTCGAGCAAGACGGAATTAAACAGCCTCTGAAGGACTTTAAGTACCGGCGATCCGCCCGCTTTCAGAAGCTCTGCAGTAATTCCGTCTTCACCCAGCGCTTTGTTGTTTTTAAGTTGGTTGAGAGCCATCCTAATCTCGTACAGGCTGATGTCCGGGATATCTTCAGTGTAGTGTCGGGTTAGCTTGGCTCTTGGGTCTTTTACCAAGTCAACAATAGGTTCAGCTACTGAGGTATACAACTATCCATAGAACCTCTCTATCTCCCTGAGCACCTCTGACCTATTCGACGTTACGTTTCCGTCCTCCGTCTTCAGCTTCGTCAACTGGCTTTGCCCAATCGACGCGGCTCTTGCGAACACTTTGGAGCCCTTGTTCTGCTTTATGGTCTCCTCAATACGTCTTGTGTTGAAGGACCGTAGATCGTGTCGCAAGGACTTCAATATCTGTCCATTGAGCTGCCTATAGGACTTAGCATCATCGGAGGTTTGGAGTCTCATGGTACGTCGCTCAGCCATAAGGTTTCGGGTGTAGTCGGATAGCTTTTGAGGCCTATTTTTACGGTGGGGCTACTCTCTGGAACTACTCTGGAAGAGTACTATGCAAATATTAATATAATTTAAATTCGTTGAGTATATTAGTATAGGCGTAAATAGGCAAGACGGTTTCCATATAAATGTAGCATTTGATTGACAATTCTAATTTTTGTGCATACCGTATGATTGCAGTTTGTGCATACCGTTGAAGCAGTGATAGCCTAGTGGTTAGACCGTTGGACTGCAAAGTCAAAGGTCTCAGGTTCAAACCCAGGCACGCACCTCTGTCTTTTCGAAAGCATGTGCGTATTAAAAATTAATTATCACTTGCTTTAACGGTGAAGGAAAACATCGTGAGGAAACCTGCATGCCTAAGAGTTTCTCGAAGGTGCGTGAAGTTCGCCAACCCGCACTGGGCCAGCGTGGTGGACTATGGCCTAAACCCTTTCAGTTTGAGAGGAGGCCCGTGCCCAACAGTGGGACAGTTTCTTAACAGGGCTAAAATTAATAAAAAAAATAAATTAATATTAATAACCGTATGATTGCTGATTTGTGTCAGTACTATGTGAAAGTATATACTGTTATGTATAGGCAGGTGCGCAAGTTTTTGAAGGCATTTCTATTTCTTTAATGAAACTCATTCCCCCCACATTGCCGTTGAAAATCTTCCTGCAGCTCTTTACACTGACTCTTGTTGAAACTTTATTTGTTAGGCTAAACAATGTGATGTGATATTGAGCAAAATATTATATTTTAAAAATAGATTAAATTATGTATGTGCTATTGTATAGACGAATTACAGTATAAATAATGTAAAACTTTAGTCATACATGTTAGGTAACAATCATGATAATGAGGCCAGCAATCGCTTCTTTTAAACCTTTTTTTGGTTTCATGACAAGAAGATCTTCATATTGTAGCATTGTTTTGAGAACTTGCAAAATGATAAGCACATCAGAAGAAACTATGAGCATGAATATCTTACTTATCGTGGATTAGTTTATGCTAGACCTATTTAAAACAGTAACGTCATAGTCTATAGTACTTTTTCGTGTAAGTTCTTTCTTGATTAAGTACCTACCTACATTGTTTGTACATAGTGTGGAGTGTTGCTCCCCATCCACAAATATCCTTAGTACTTATTTCTCGGCTCTTTTCAGCATTAATGACTCTCTTTATAATAATAATAATAATTTATTTCAGGCTAGATACAACCCATATATTTAATGACATTTAGTGTGTTAGTAAAATATTCTTATAATGTAATGTTAGTTTAGCCTAATGGTTCATGACAGGAGCCCCATCCCTGCACAGGCTACCTTGCAACATGTAAGTGTATCCAGCGCTGCAACAGGGAAGAGTCCCACCTGTCAGATAATACGTTCAGGATACTGTTGGTACTCGCTCTTATATGACTCAACAGCGAGGCCGATCGCGTACGGATTAAGGCCGGAAACCCATTAACTCGGGCCTCGGCAAACATGCCCGAGGCGCTGCAAAATCGTGGCAGCCCCATCAGCACCCTGAATGCATTATTATATTGAACACGAAGAGCGTTGAATGCCCCCTGTGTAAAGTCTAACCACAGGCTGCACGTATACAGTGATTGGCAGTAAGCTCTAAAAAGCGTAGTCTTAACAGGCCTACTGCAATATATGAACCTGCGGGCCAACATATTACACCGGACAGTCAAGGCTCTTCGCTCCCTCTCAATGTCTGCATTGTCTTTTAAATCCTCTGAGACCCAGTGGCCCAGGCACTTAAAGCATTTTACCGTTGTCAACGTGCTGCCCGCTAGCTTAATAGGTACTTTACTGTAGCTTTTACTACCTGACTTAAAAACCATAATCACACTTTTAGCTCCATTGTATCTGAGCCCATGGGTTCCAGCATAGGATTCACATATACCAATAAGTTTATTCAACGCTGGCAGTGATGGACTGAGCAACACCATGTCATCAGCATAGCTAATATTATTAATGCAGGTGCCGTCAATATGACATCCAAGCCCGGTGTTGCTCAGCTCATCGATCAGCCGATTTATGTATAGGTTGAAGAGCCTCGGCGAGGTAAGCCCTCCCTGTCTTACTCCACACTTCATCCTATACACAGCCGACGAACAACCTACCCACTTCACTCTGTTATTTTGGTTTTCATACCAAAATTGGAGTAAATTCACAATCTCATCCTGACAGCTTGTTTCCACTCTTAACTTATTCCATAGCTTATCATATGACACTAGGTCAAATGCTCTAGATAAATCTAAGAAACACGCATAAACAGGCGTTTTTCTATTAACATAATATTGAACAGTCTGCTTGAGGCACATGATAGCACACTCCGTGGATAGACCAGACCTGAAACCAAATTGTAAGTCATTTAACTGAATAAAAGAAGTTAGGTGTTTATCAAGCAGACTGTCCAGCACCTAAACGTAGATTATAGAACATGGCTAGGACCCTTGGTAAATGTACACCTGCATATTGCAGATGCTCAATACTGAGGTCGTCATGACCTGGAGATTTTCCTTTTGTCATATTAGCGATAACACGTGATACGTCGCTAGCTGTAAACCTAATTTTAAGTCTCTGGTCACTACTCACACTACCGCGGACCTGCGATAGAGGTTCCAATAAAGGGTCGACCTTAAAATGGAGTCTAAATGCCTCAGCTATTTTACACGGTTCGTGCAAGCCAGATACACTCACAGGTTATACATGGTTTATAAGACTTCTTTCTCTTCCCTTATTCCATTTAATACATTTCCTTCTTAAAGATTGATCTTTTATAGATCTTATTATTATTATGTATATATTTATTAAGTATAATTTCTTATAAAATATATATAAAAATATAAAATACAAATATTCTTATATATATTGTATAAAAAAATGTGCTCCACCGACAGCAAGGTCTACGACCCAAGCTACCGGTGGTCAGGGCTCCAAAGAGAGGAACCTCCTCACAATGCATGCCGTGTCCAACATTACTGCCTTCTGTATCAGGCCCTTCATCCAACTGCCTAGCGAGAGCTTCTCAAGGTGTTTATCGAAGCTCTTCGCTATAAGGCCGTTGACTGAAACGACGAATCGGAATAATGATAGTTGAATCAACATTCCACATGGCGGTAACCTCATGGTCCAGGTCCAAATATTTAGATAATTTTTCTTTTTCGGCCTTCACAAGGTTCTCATCATGCGGAATGGTGACATCAACGAGCATTACACGACGCATCGATCGATCTATTATCACGATATCAGTAGGTCATGAAAGTTTTAATCCGAAACTTCGGAGCCGATCGATACACGAACGAAATACGATGCGTGTACCATGAAGTTTCATCGGATTTATTTCTTTCGGTCGGGCACCATAAACTGTGTTCGTGAATGAATGACAGATGCGAAGTATGTTTCCGTTTACGAAAAAAGTAAGTAATAAATGAAGTAGTATAAACCAACCAAATAAAAAGTTCATTTGTTTCTAATCAGGTACATCGTAACTTATGAACATCTCAAGTTAGTCGTCTCAAGAGTCATCGCAACCTAGGCGAATGCCCTTCTACTTTCGATCTTTGAAAGGATTTATAGAAAAATCGTGTTTTCCGTATGTTTGTACTCTATGTTAAAATAGCAATAATCATATTATAAAAACACCATATAATTCCAGTTTGAACGCATTTATTGCTTTAAGATATCAACAAAATCTCCATTAAACCATTCGTGTTTATATTTAAACAGCCAAAGAATTAAAATTCATACTTCCGAACGTAAAAAGTTACTTCTTTAGTTTTCGTATAATTGAGGTTAAAATCACGAAAGAAGTGCCCTTCCATATGGATGTGCGGTCCGAAATACTTAATACCTGGGGCCATCGCCAGTTCTCATTTGCCAAGGAGAGCGGAGTTAGGCCTCTATCGATTGCGGCAACATCTTGATACATCACCACGGATACACTCAAAAAGTACTGTCTGAGATTGCACACCTCGCGGTTGTAAGACACTACGTCTTAGCGTTTAAAAACCCACGACCACCGCACTTCCGCGGGACTGGCTACTATCATCATTAGCCCGTGTCAGCCCACTGCTGGACGTAGGCCTCTCCTATGGCACGCCACAATCTCCTGCGTGTTTGTGCCGTGCGCGGTGACCCGTACAGCAGGGTGAAGGAGTCCTGGGGGTTGAGTTGGCGATGGACCGGTAGTTGTTGTCTGTCGCCGGCAACACGCCTCTTTGGTCTGGATCTCTGTCCAAACGGGAGGCTGTCACGTAGCCGCGTGGCAGTCAATCGGCTGAAGTCCATCCTTCAGATGGGCTAGGCTAGGGTTCTGAGGTGAAGGGGTCCGCAGGCGGCGGTGTGAGCCTACACTACGCGGGAGTGGAGGTGAACACCGTTAGTCTCGTGGACAACTCACCCTGGAACCCTATACTCTGATGATAGCCCTGGTGCTTATAAAGCATCCCCAAAGGTGAGGACTCCGTGGCGGGTGGGGAATCATCAGAATGAAGAACAGTATCAAGTCATATGGACAAAAAGAGCAAAAAGAACCCCAAAACAGTCCCCAAAAAGGGACAAAGTGCGTCATGCACACAAGGCCCCTCGGGGCAAAATGTAAGGCCCTCGGGCATAAAAAAGGCAGCGGGACAAGTGACGGCAGCGAACCCCAGTGGTGGCGCCAGTCTGGTCCCCAAAATTGCACCTAAGAGTTGCGGATCTGGAGGAGACACAGTGTCTTCCGGTCTGCCCCCGGCTGCCAAGGTGGAGGCGAAGGCGTCCGGCTCTGCTGGACCCGGAAACCAAACCACCCAGGCGGCCGGTGCTGGCGGACTGCGTGACCATGTCCCCCCTAAGGGACGCAAAAGACTCAGCGGGCTCGCTAAGCGGAGGAAGCGAATCGAGCTCGCAAGGCAATCGGCTGTCTCTCAGACGCCCGTACAGGAAGCGACGCTCTCTAAACGGGCGAGAGAGGTCAGCGATGAAGCTAGGGATGCGGCAGGGGATCTGAAGCGAGTTCGCCTCGGGTCCTCCTTTAAAGAAGCCCTAACTATGACAAGGATGGTCATCATTGCGGATGACTATCCCAAGACGATGATTGATGAGGAGACTGCCTGGAGCATAAAGGACGTCATCTGGAGGAGGATGTGGAGCGATCCTGTCCTCACCATTGATTGGAAGGGGGTCCAAGGCGGCATCATCAGCATAACTTGCTCCAGCGATGAGGCGATCACCTGGCTGAAGCACTACGACGGTCAAACTGTCGGTGGTGTCAAGGTCAAGGTGATCAGAGATAGGGACTTACCCCGTCCTGTGAAAATGGCGTGGAAGAGGACACGCGTGAGCGAGAAGGTCCCTCTGTTAATGGAGCTTCAGATGCTCCAGCGACTCCATAAGGTTATACTTACGGACCGCTGGAGGGTCGTGAACACGACGACAGAGGGAAGACAGGCAAGGAGCATCATCCTGATGGATCAGTCCTCGGCTGATGCCATCAAAGAAGCCGGGTACATGCTGCACGCCGGGCTCGACCGCAGCTACTTCAAGGTCCTTGAAACGTCGGAGGACAAAGAGGAGGCTGCGGTTGGGACCGATAAACCAGCGGTAGTACCCGTTACTACTCCGGTGGAGACACTACCAGATCATCAGCAGGGGGGAAACACCCCTGCAACAGATAAGGAGGAGGCACTGCTCGCGGACTGTCCGGTCCCATCGCCAGCCATGTCGGTGAGATCGGATGGACTGGCGGGCGGCTTCGACAACCTGGGCATCACGTCTTCCCCGATAGGGGAGGACGATGAAGCCCCAGATAGCAGCGAACCGGAGGAGAGCTGCAAGGTAGGTAGTCCCTAATGTGGACTACCAACTGAACACAACCAAGCAACAAAGGAGCTTGGCCTAAGGTGCGTACAAATCAACTTGCACCACTCTAAGGCGGCTACGGCGATGCTAGATCGCCAGCTGCGAAGAGCTAAATTTGACTTAGCACTTATTCAAGAACCCTATATTTATAGGGGACAGATAAAGGGCCTTGATGGAGCGGGGGGTAACCTGTTTCACAATTGCACAACTAATGACATGAGGACCTGCATTTTTGTCAGGAATGGCATAAACGCTTTGCCTCTGTCCATTTTCTGTTATAGGGACCTCACCACGGTGAAGTTGAAATTAGAAGGTAACAAGGGTAGCCGAGAAGTCATCTTCTCGGCTGCCTATCTGCCCTACGAAAGCGCGGACCCTGTTACAACGCATCTGCGGGACTTGGTTGAATATTCCTGCAATAAGAAGGTTGAGTTAATCATAGGATGTGACGCAAACGCGCATCACGTCATCTGGGGCAGCTCAGACACTAATCAAAGAGGGGAAAAACTTCTGGACTTTCTGGTAAGTACTCCTTTACAAATTCTCAATAGAGGAAATAGGCCCACGTTTGTTAATAGACGTAGGGCAGAAGTTATTGACATTACAGTTGCCTCTAATAGAGCGAGCAGACAGGTAAACAACTGGCATGTCTCCAATGAGATCTCATCCTCCGATCACAATTATATATGTTTTCAGTATGGGATGGAAACGTTTAATATAAATCCAAGAAGGCGGAACCCAAGGAACACTGATTGGGCCGCATATAAAAGCGACCTTAAAGCAGAGTTAGGGAAGGTCCGAGGCAGACTCAGCTCTGTATTAGATATAGAGTTCGAGGCGGATAGCGTAGCTCGGGCAGTAAAGACCGCCTGGACTAATAACTGTCCGGAGAGCAGAGTCATAGCGAAACGTGACCCATGGTGGACACCAGAGCTAGCGCGGTTAAGAGTAGAAACTCGACGTGCATTCAACACTGCGAAAGCAACCAAGAACTTTGGGGAATATTCTACGATACTCACGAGGTTCAATACAGAAGTGCGGAGAGCAAAAAGAAGGGCTTGGAAAAGACACTGCCAAAGCATAGACAGCCTCCCTGAGGGTATGAGGTTAGCCAAGGCAATATCCATGGCCAAATTAAATTCACTTACTACAGTGAGGAATGAGGTAGGGGAACTTACAAACAATGGGGAAGAAACACTGAAAACAATGTTCAACGTGCACTTCCCAGGTTCGGTGGCAATACAGGGAGAGGACACCATGTGTGATGTCCAAATAGATGAGCTAAGCTTAAAGACAACTAGAGCTGACTGGGAGACGGCAGGCAAAGTCGTGGAACAGAACAAACTCAAATGGGCCTTAAAGAGTTTTCAACCATTTAAGGCCCCTGGTCCGGATGGTGTTTACCCCATCCTACTACAAGAAGGGGAACCAGTACTCAGCCAACACCTGTGCAGACTATTCAGGGCGTGCGTGGCATTTGGGCATACCCCTAATATCTGGCGGCAGGTGACGGTGACGTTCATTCCCAAACCAGGGAAACCCAACTATGAGGATGCTAAATCCTACAGACCAATCAGTCTATCCTCATTCTTTTTAAAATGTCTAGAGAAAATGATAGATAGGCACATAAAGGATGGTCCACTAAAGGATTATCCCCTACATAAGATGCAATGCGCTTATCTACCTGGTAAGTCTACGGAAACGGCATTGCACTATGTGGTGAATCGTGCAGAGATGGCTCTGCAGCAAAAGGAAATTTGTGCTGCAGCTTTTCTGGATATCGAGGGTGCATTTGATCGCACAACATTCTCATCCATAGAACTAGCTGCTATAGAGCATGGGATAGAACCAACTCTTGTCAGATGGATCAAAAACATGCTAAAGAACAGGATAGTCCAGTCCACTCTATTAGGAGAAGGGCTATCTGTAAGAACCACTAAAGGATGCCCGCAAGGAGGGGTCTTATCGCCGACTCTGTGGAGCCTGGTAGTGGACTCCCTCTTGAAGATAATCAACAAAGGTCCGTTCTACGGAGTAGGATATGCGGATGATATAGTGATAGCAATCAATGGGAAGTTTCCAAACACAGTATCGACACTGATGCAGGAAGCTCTAGATAAGGTAACAAACTGGTGCACAACAAATAGCCTCTCGGTCAACCCGACGAAGACTAATGTCATCCTGTTTACAAGGAAAAAGGTACTGACGGGCTTACAGGACCTGTACATGTACGGAAGTAAAATTAAATGGGCCACTGAGGTCAAGTATCTGGGGGTGACCCTGGACAAGCAACTGAAGTGGCATACACATGTTGATCTAACCATAGCCAAAGCACTGAGAGTGCTGAACATGTGTAGGTCAGCGTATGGAAAGGCATGGGGACTACAGCCCAAAATAATGCACTGGTTATTTAACACTATGGTAAAACCGATAATAACGTATGGATGCATCGTGTGGTGGCCTAGAGCCAAGAGACAGACGTGCAGGGATTCCTTAACAAAACTGCAGAGGACAGCCTGCCTGGCCATCACAAGTGCTTTCAAAACAACACCGACGGCAGCTATGGAGAGGCTACTTAACCTAACTCCATTACATATCGTCATTGAAACTGAGGCAAGGAAGGCACTCTATAGGCTAGAGAAAGCTGGACTATGGAGCATAACGGCGCCAGGCCTCGAACACACCAAGCTAGAACCGGATAAGGAACTAGATGACATAAGGAACATGAGAAGTGACAAGATCATAACCACATACATGTTCAATAAGAGATTTAGCACTCATATCCCAACCAGGGAACAATGGAAAAGTGGTCTAAATAAGCAAGGCAAGGAGCAAATGATATGGTACACCGACGGATCCAAAACCAAGTTTGGAACAGGAGCCGGAGTATACACGGAAGGATATAGCCTTAGCCAAAGCATGGACAGGTTTACATCAATATTCCAGGCAGAGACCTATGCGATAAACATTTGTGCAAAAGAGATATTGGACAAACGAATCACGGGCAAGAAAATCTACATTTGTAGTGATAGTCAGGCTGCCCTCAAGGCCGTCGGCTCCTATGAGCTAAACTCAGCACTGGCTGCGGAGTGCGCATACCTTCTTGACAGATGTGGAGCGCGCAACATGGTCAGGTTAGTCTGGGTCCCTGGGCACACGGGAGTTGATGGCAATGAGCGTGCGGACGACTTAGCCAGGAAGGGAGCAATGGGAAAACCCGTTGGTCCAGAACCGTTCATAGGCATACCAGACGGCGCCTATAGAGGCGCACTCTTTAAATATGCCCAAGAACAACATAAGAAAGAATGGGAAGCACACACAGGGCTACGACACTCAAAGGAATTCCTTTCCACATGGTGTGAAAGCGACTGCAAGAGACTACTAAAATATAGTAGACTGCAACTAAGGCAAATAACGGGAGCATTCACAGGCCACTATGGCACGAAAGAACATCTACACAAGATGAACCTATGCGGCGACGTGGTATGCAGGTGCTGTGGCACAGAAACTGAAACCATGAAGCACGTCATCTGTCACTGCGACGCTCTGGCTGCGCGGCGAATGGAACTACTGGGAGTGGCCTATCCAAACCCAGAAGAACTACGGCTCTGTCCCCCTGCTGGAATCTACAACCTAATACAGGGAGTACTGGACACCTCAGGTACGTAAGAGCATTAGGGCAAGGACAGCACAAAAGATCCCATGGGTCGAAGTGCGCCAGAGGTTTCCTCGGTCCGGTAAGCCAATTTAAGATAAGATAAGATAAGATGGCACGCCACTAAGCTCGATCTTCAGATCTCTTTCTCCAATACCTGCCCGCTGCCTTACGAATATCGTCGCCCCACCTAGCTACAGGGCGCTCTATACTACGTTTGCCGACACGCGGTCTCCACTCAAGAACCAGTCTGCCCCAACGGCCATCGGTTCTGCGGCATATGTGACCTGCCCACTGCCACTTCAGCTTGCTAATTCGCTGAGCTATGTCGGTAACCTTGGTTCTCTGACTCTGAATAACTTCATTCCGGATTCGATCCCTAAGAAAAACTCCGAGCATAGCTCTTTCCATAGCTCGCTGAGCGACCTTGAACTGGTGGACAAACCGCACAGTGAGTGGCCACGTTTCGGCTCCGTATGTCATTACAGGTAGGACGCACTGATTAAAAACTTTCGTTTTTAGGCATTGGGGTATGGGCGGTAAGAAGACTCGACGGAGTTTTCCAAATGCTGCCCAGCTCAGCTGTATCCGTCTCTTATCTTCCTTGTCGAAGTTGTTTATACCTAGTTGGAGCAACTGCCCTAGGTATACGTACTCAGAAACAACTTCGAGGGAGGCTCCGTTTACGGCGATTGGTCCCGGGTCAACATGCTTGTTGATCATAACTTTAGTTTTATCTAAGTTCATCCGGAGACCGATTCGCTGAGACTAATTAGCAAGGCTGTCCAGCATCTGTTGTAGGTCTTGCAACGTTTCAGCCATGATGACGATGTCGTCTGCAAATCACAGGTGAGAGATTTATGCGCCATTTATATTGATGCCGCGATCTTTCCAGTCCAGCGTCTTGAACATATCCTCCAGTACATTGGTGAATAGTTTTGGTGATATGACATCACCTTGGCGCACTCCGCGGCGCAGGTGAATATGTTCAGTCCGCTGGTTCTGTACTTGGAAGGTCATCGTTGCGGCTTCAAAAAGGCATCTCATTACCTCGATGTATCGCCAATCAACTTGGCATCGTTGCAAGGAGTCCAGAACTGACCAGGTTTCGACAGTGTCAAAGGCCTTCTCATAGTCCACGAAGGCTAGACATAGGGGCAGATTATACTCTGCAGTCTTCTGTATAATCTGCCGCACTGTGTGGATGTGGTCTATGGTGCCGTAACCACTTCGAAACCCGGCCTGCTCCGGGGGTTGAAACTCGTCGAGCCTTCGCGCAAGACGGTTCGTGATGACCCTTGAAAACAGCTTGTATACATGGCTCAGAAGCGATATGGGTCGATAGTTTTTCAAAAGGGTTTTGTCACCCTTCTTGAAAAACAGGACGACCACGCTTCTGTTCCATGCCTGCGGAGTTCTACCAGTGTAGAGGACAGTGTTAAATAACTTCCGAAGCTCCTTAAGTACTGGTGTAACCCCTGCCCTCAGAAGCTCAGTCGTGACGCCGTCCTCACCCGGGGCTTTTCCATTTTTAAGCTGTTGGGCAAGTCTTCTGTGAAGTGACGTGTAAGGGTGGCTCTGGGATCTCCTCTAAGAGATTCGGGTCGAGGTGCGTGTGAGGCGTAGAGCTGGCTATAGAAATTCCTGACTTCCGAGATGATTTTCGGCCTAGAAGCGATCACAGTACCCGCTTGTGTAGTCAACCTTGTCAAGTGGTTTCTCCCAAGTGACTGGACAAACACTTTCGACCCCGGTTCTGCTCAATGGCTTTCTCAATCTCAACCTTGTTGAAAGCTCGGAGGTCGTGTCGGACCAGCTTTGTGATCTTTTTATTTAAGGCCCGGTGTTCTGACAAGGTTGAGGCAGCATTTCGGCGTCGTTCGCTCATAAGCTCCAGAATCTCCCCCGAAAGCTTAGATTTCTTGCCTGTACGCCTCGTTTCGCAGAATTTAGTGCCCTCGTCTCTAAGAGTCTGTAACACTTGCTCGACTTCTGATCAACGCTGTCAGTGGTTTCCAACGCAGCGAAACGGTTTTCCAATTAAGCTGAAAAGCTTGGGAATCCATAGCGGCTTGGAGCAAATTCGGTCGGAGACTGGACTTCATCAAGCGGGCTCTTTCGCGCTTCCAATGTATATTCAGAGTGCCCCGTACGAGCCGGTGGTCGCTTCCGGTTTTAAACCTTGCGATCACTGAGACATCTCTGAATATGCGCCTCTTGTCCGCCATGATGAAGTCGATTTCATTTTTTATTTTACCATCGGGGCTTTGCCACGTCCACTTTCTTTGAGGCTGTTTTTTAAAGAAAGAGTTCATCATAACCAGCCTTTCTCTTTCGAGAAAGTTGACGAGCGTTTGCCCCCTATCATTTCTGCTGCCATAGCCGTGGTCCTACTGAGGATTCGCTGTCAGTTTTTACTCCCACTTTGGCATTAAAATCTCCCATGACAACGTTGTAGTGTGCCCTAGGGGTATTATGAAGGGCCTTAGAGATGATGTCCTCGTAGAGTATCTCTATGTCCTCGTCCGAGTGTGCCGAAGTCGGTGCATAAACCTGCACGATCTTGAGGGTGTACCTCTCGGTCAGCTTAATTATGAGGTATGCTACCCTTGTCGACACACTGGACATTTCTAAAACGTTGTCAGCGAAGACTCTATGGACCAGAAACCCGACGCCACCCCGGGAAAGTTGATCTCCCTCTCTAAAGTACAAAAGATGGCCATATTCTAGGGTAATGATGTCTTCTCCCTCTCTTCTTACTTCACATAAACTCAGAACGTGCCATCTTATGCACTTCAGTTCTTCTTCCAACTGCAGAAGATGCTCATTCAGTCGCAGCGTGTGTCCGTTATACGTAGCCAGGGTCAGTTCATGTTGGCGGCCTATCGTAGCCCTGGGATTCTTCGCATCCCCTGCCCCGCCGGAACCGTGACCGCCGCCGTGGTCAGGAATAGCGGAGCGACCGGGAACTGGGGGCCGTGGTATATTTCGACTTGCCATGGAAGGTTTTGCCCATAATCGCCACGCTGGGCATGCGGGTTGGCGATCGCAGGGCGTAACTTTTCGCACTAGTGACGCTGCTGCCCGTCACCGTTCTGGTTAAAAATTTAGTTACGCCATATTTGAATGGTTATACCACCATAGTCGGTCGTCAGAGCCTCGTCCCTTGATCAGCAGGATGCACCGCGGGCAGGAGGTTGACTTGGGGAGCGTAGATGGTAGGTGTCCCCCTTGCATCCTGGGTACTATAAACAAGATCAATGATGAACTTGTTCTCCCAGATCCAGGGAATTCCTTTAATTGTAGTCCTGAGGACTGCTTAAACCATATTAACATTTCCGATAGCAATATATCCCTATTACACATAAACATACGTAGCGTAAATAAAAATTTCAATCATTTACAAGTCTTATTAGATTTGACTAAAATTGACCTGGATGTTTTAATTTTGACTGAATGCTGGCTAAGTAAAGCCAGTAGATTACCACCTTTAGTTGGATATGAGGTTCACTCAACAATTTTCAACTCTAATCAGAATGATGGAATCATGATCTACACTGTTATGTATTTGAGGGTAACGTAATGACAACACGGTGGCCGGTTGGTAACTGGTTTATTTAGAATGCAACTTGTATTATAAATGTACGTGATATACAACTATAACTACACAACATTTCCCCCCCAAAATTCTTGACACACCCCGCAATCCGCAAAGTAATAAACAACAATTCTAACAAAATAAAAATATATATGTATGTTTTACAAAAGATTAAATAAAAGCACTTAAAAACTAAATTAATAACAAAAACCTGAACCATATATCAAAAACCAAAAATTGTAAAGAAAAAGTAATAAAAAAAAAATAACTTATTTACTAATCAGAGTCTGGAAAATAATTTCTTTTCCTGCCCAGTGTAGTTGCCGGTATAATACTTTCTCTTCGCTCGCTAAGCGAATGATCTATAACCTTTCCGTGAGGTTCCTCCACGTCCATGTAACGTGGAGATGAAAGATATTTATCTTCCGGTGTACCGGGGGATGCAGAAGTCCTATTGCAATGTATTTTTGGATTATTAACTGGTGTAAGGTTGCTAGCCACTGAGGGGCCACATTCATCAAATATTATGTGATCGTTTTGTATATTAACTTCTGAATTTGGTATTTTATATATTTGATCAATATGACGCCTGTGTTTTTGTCCCCTAAATTCAATTTCAAACATTGCATTTCCTATAATATTACTAACTATCCCTTTTTCCCAGATTTCTTTATTGTTTTGCCGCTTCTTAAACATTACTATATCTCCAACATTGATATATCTGTCCTTACCATTATAAGCATTTATTTGTTTCGACTGATTATGTATTACAATATTTTTAGTATCGGGTCTCAATAAATCTAGGCAAGAACGCAATTTACGACCCATTAACATTTCACTGGGTGATTTTTGTGTTGTGCTGTGCACACAATTACGATAATTTAACAAAAATCTATTAAGGGCTATCTCGGCAGCGGTTCCTTCATGTATTGCCTTTTTCAAACATTTTTTTACTAAACCTACTGCATTCTCCGCGGCACCATTACTACGAGGATGTCGAGGGGCCGTCAATTTATGTGTAATGCCGTTTTTCGTTAAAAAATCTGAAAAATGTTTACTAATAAATGCTGGACCATTATCCGTTACAATTACGTGAGGTAATCCGAATCGAGCAAAAAGTTCCCTCAAATGCCGTATTGTTATCTCTGATGAAGTAGAACTCACTTTAACAGCCTCGATCCATTTCGAATGGGCATCTATGACAATAAGGTAGTATTGTTTAGCAAATGGGCCCAAATGATCTAAATGAAGCCTGTACCAAGGTGTAGTAGGCCAAGACCAAGGAAACAAAGTGCTCTTTGTTGGATTGTTTCTTTCTTTCGCACATATTTCGCAGGAACCACACATATTCTCAATATCTTCGTCAATTTTCGGCCAATATACATACGTACGTGCTAAAGACTTCATTTTGACAATGCCCAGATGACTACTGTGTAACTCTTTTAATATTAAATTCTGTAAACATCTTGGAATTATCACCCTATACCCAAATAAAAGACAATCGTGCTCGGAAGTAATAAAATTTTTCCTATTATAATATTCTTTGCAATCGTTGGGTACATATTTTTGTACTGGCCAACCGTGAGTAACATATCCCAAAATTTTTCTGAGTCTCGTCTTTTTTTGTTTGTAATGCAATTTCCTTAAAATCTACAGGTTTAGAAAACTCTAAAAAGTGAATATAATTTGACTCTGAATACTCTTTTTCCCTACTATTATGTATACCATCTTTCATTGATTTGTCCAGCGGTATGTCTGCCGCCCTAGACAAGTAATCAGCCAAACAATTATCTTTAGACTTAACACATTTTACTGAGTAATTATATTCGCTTAATATTATAGACCATCTTTGTAACCTACCAGCGATCATTAAAGGTATACCCTTTTTGGGTCCGAATATAGAACATAACGGTTTACAATCACTAATTAATTTAAAATGCCTTCCATACACATATTCATGAAATTTTTGCACCCCAAATATAATAGCAAGCCCTTCCCGACATATCTGGCTGTAATTCTGTTCGGCCGGTGTGAGCGCGCGGCTCGCGTGCGCGACGGCACGCAGCTGACCGTCCGGCATCTCATGCGCAAGCCACGCCCCCACGCCGCGCGGCGATGCATCACATGATAGCACTAAGGGGAGAATCGGGTTAAAGTGTACCAGAACCTCCGAATTTTTTAACATGTCCTTAATTTTTGTAAATGAATTTTCACATTCATCTGTCCATAACCAAGTTTTATTCTTCTTTAATAAACTATATAAAGGTGCAATAATGTTACTAAAGTTTTTTATAAATTTGGAATAATAATTAATTAAGCCTATAAATGCTCTGAGTTCACTAATGTCGCGCGGCCGAGCCGCGGCCAAAACCGCGTCCACTTTTTTAGTTTCGGTATGCAACCCTTCCGAATCGATAACATGTCCAAGGTATGACACCTTCTTCTGGAAAAAACAACATTTTTCCTTACCGACACGCAATCCGGAATCATTTAAAATTTTAAAAACTTTATTTACGTTATCGATGTGGGCAGCCCTATCTTGACCTGTAATGATCAAATCGTCCACAAAAACAGTCACATGTTGTAACTTGAATAAGGAATCCATGATTCTTTGAAATTTACTTGCGGCAGTCTTAATTCCAAAAGGTAAACGATTATAAACAAAGTTGCCCCTGTGGGTTACAATAGTACATAATTTTCTAGAGTCCTCATCTAATAATAGCTGCTGAAATGCGTTTTTTAAATCGATTTTACTATAAGTTTGTCCTCCTCTCAAGGCTGAAAATATGTCCTCGATCCGCGGAAGGGGGTACTTATCGTCATATAGGACAGGATTAACAGTCAACTTGAAATCACCGCATATTCTAATTTTCCCGGATGGTTTTCTAACCGGCACAATTGGCGTGCCCCAACCGCCGACCTCTTCGACGGGGCTGATAATGCCTTCAGCCAGCATGCGCTCCAGCTCGGCGTCCACCGCCGCCCGCAGTGCATGCGGCACCACGCGCGCCCGCTTCCATACAGGAATAGCTCCCTCGCATACTTGCAGATTAATGGTCCCGCGATTAAAAGTTCCTATACCTGGCTCAAATACGTTTTTATATTTTTGCATGATGCTCTTAAGGATATTATCGTCCTCATTCTGTGACAAATGATTAATTGAAGGAAAAGTTATCTGTAATTTACGTATCCATTTTCTACCTATAATTGGTGGACAGTCGCCGTTATCCATTACATACAATTTTGAGGTAAAAGATTTATTATTGTTGACAACGTTAACTGGCATTATACCGATGGGCTTGATTTGTTTGCCGCTGTACACGGTGAGAACTTTGTTCGATTTAATAAGCGGCCTATCTTTGTATAATTGTTGATACGTATTTTTAGAGATAGCACTTACCGAGGAACCGCTGTCGACTTGCATGTCTAATTGGACACCCTCCACATTCAACTTACAATACCAGGGCCTATCTGACTCTTCGGAATCCCCAAGTCTATACAGCGTAGGAGACTTATCTTCTCCTTCGGAATCACTACCCTGCACTCGAAAAAGTCTGGAACTGTTTCTCTTGTTACGACACATATGACTTATATGGCCCACTTTATCGCACTTGTAACAATTAGCACTTTTATACACACACTTATCGGCCGAGTGCTGCCGCGAGCCGCACCGATAGCACTTGTCGTAACCCTGCCTGCTGGCGGTGGCGCGCGGCGAGCCAGCGCGGCCGCCGGCGCCGGCCCCGCGCGGCGCGCCCGTCCGCCCGCCGCCTGCCCTCCCGCCGCTGCCGCTACGGGACTGGACTGCGTATACTCCTGCTTGAGATTCCTCTCCTGCGTTTTGGTTACCAACGCCACCTAATTTAGCCTCGAGCTCCGCTGCCTCCAACGTAGTTGCCAAAGACACTGCCCTCGTAAAACTAAGTTCTCGCTCGACTAATAGCCGTTGTCTATATTTTTCGCTTCTCAGGCCGTAAGTGAATTGATCTCTCAAATTCTCCTCTAAAGATTCCTGACCTTTGAACTTACAGGTCATTGCCAATTTTTTTAATCGCAGCAGATATTCATTTACTGTTTCATTGACATTTTGCAAGCACGCCCTTAGCTTCATCCTTTCAGCCATGTCACTGGATTTTGGATTGAGATGGTTGTCCACAATGGTGACTAGTTCGTCGAAAGATTTTTTCTCGGGTTCTTCTGGACTGCACAATACCGTCATGAGATCGTATGTTTCATTTCCCACTAACGTTATTAAAAATGAGGTCTGCACTGCGTCTTTTATATTGTTTACTACAAAAAATGCTTTTACTCGTTTAATATAACTTGGCCAAGAATCTGTGTTTGAATCGAATTCTTTTATGTTTCCAATAGCACGCGCGTTGTCCGCCATTTTGCAATGATACGTCGTTAACTCGTCGCCAATTGTTATGTATTTGAGGGTAACGTAATGACAACACGGTGGCCGGTTGGTAACTGGTTTATTTAGAATGCAACTTGTATTATAAATGTACGTGATATACAACTATAACTACACAACATACACAAAACTAGGTTTACAAAATACCGTATGGGAACCTAGCTTTAAGGGTGGAAACTGTCTTGTATGTCAATTAGACAAGAAACTCACGATTATTGCTATATATCGCTCCCCATCATTTAACTCCAGAGATAATTTTGATGGCTTTATATCTAGCCTAAGTGATGTCTATGACAGCGTTTCCTCCTGCCCGAATATTGTACTTGTGGGCGACTTAAATATTGACCTAAGGCCAGGAAATAGAAATGACCGCAGTCTTGAATACCTAACACTAAATGCCTCCCACGGACTCGTTCCAACCCATCTGTTTCCCACTCGGCTAGAAAATTGTATTGATCATATTCTCCAAAAATCCAATTTACCAACTACCACACTTGTTTTAGACTCGTATATTACCAACCATAAACCTGTCCTACTTACTGTAGCAAATGCCAACCCAGTACGGAACCTGTCTTACTTTATCACGCGACTAAATCACGAAGCTATTAATTTAGATCTAGAGCATGTGGACTTCAGTTTCATATACCACAATGAAGATGTTAACACATCCATGAATAAATTTATACAAACAATAACTACGATAATAGAGAAAAATTCAAATAGAATTAAGATTCCTAGGCAGAAAAGAATTATAAAACCATGGATAACTCCTGGTCTTTTAAAATGTATAAAAAATAGGGATAAAATGCACATGAAAGTTAAAAAAGCACCTGACAATTTAATTCTCAAAATAACCTACTCACGCTATCGGAATTTCTGTAACAACTTACTTAAGAAACTAAAAATATCTTATGAAACCAGTGAGCTTAAACAAGCTAAAAAAAAATCCTAGAGCACTGTGGAAAACTATAAAAAAATAACCAACACCCGAAAAACGCATACTAGCCCTTCTCAGCTCTTAAGAATCCGAGAAAACCCTAAATCTTCCGTAAATGAAGTATGTTCTTTTTTTAGCAACGTGGGTAAAAACCTAGCGTCTAACATTGGTCCCCAAGATTGCGCCATACCAACTCTAGCCAACACTCTATCGCCCTCTACTGGGTGCAATAACCTTAACTCCCCTGTCTGTTCACTAGCACTATTAGAAGTGGATGAAACAGAAGTTAATTCCCTTGCTCTCCAATTACGCAATGGTGCCACCGGTTGGGACTCGTCCCAGACACTGAAACACTGCCGACATATATTGGTACGGCCAATAATCCATCTTTTCAACCGTTGCTTACAGACAGGTGTGTTTCCGGATGCACTTAAAAAAGCAATTGTACATCCTATTCATAAGGGTGGGAACAGATCTTGTGTCGATAACTACAGGCCAATATCAGTTCTGCCTGCGCTCTCTAAGATCCTCGAAAGAATTATCAACCACCGTCTAAAGACCTTTCTAGACAAACACAAAATAATTGCTAATAACCAGTACGGTTTCCGGACAGGGTTTTCAACAGAGGATGCCGTACTCGATTTTACGCAATCTGTGGCCAGAAACTTAGACAACAAAGTAAAATGTTTGGGGATGTTTTTAGATCTTTCTAAGGCATTCGACACGGTTTCTGTTCCTATTCTTATTTCAAAGCTAGAACGTATTGGTGTGCGTGGCCTGCCTCTAAAAATCTTTAAAGATTACCTAAATCATCGTTTCCAGTGTGTCAAAATTGACTCATACCTTAGCGATGATGAATTGGTGACCCACGGTGTCCCCCAAGGAAGCGTATTATCTCCGACCCTGTTTCAGGTCTATGTCAATGACCTGTGCGCGATGAATCTTCCAAACTGTAAGATTTACGCTTATGCAGACGATACCGCCATACTCGTTTATGGACCTACTTGGGATAAAGTAAAAAAATACGCGGAGTCAGCGCCATACAAAATAATGAAGTAGCTTAATGTAAATCTACTCTCACTAAACTTACAAAAAACCACCTACATGCCCTTCATAATACGAGGTAATACCATACCATCCAACACCTTCGCCATAACTGCTCACTCATGCCAAAACCCCTGCATACCTTGCACTTGTCCGACTCTCACTAGAACTGATTGCGTCAAGTATCTGGGAGTTCAGATAGACAATGGACTAAGATGGGACAAACACATTGATGCCCTTACAACAAGAACAATACGCCTTATACACATATTTAAATCTCTCAGAGAGTCCGCCAATTTTGACACACTAAAGATGGGTTATCTTGCATTGTGCCAATCGATTATTGGATATTGTATTTCCGTATGGGGATGAGCAACAAAATCTAACTTTCTTAGAGTGGAGAGAGCACAAAGAGCCATCCTTAAAGTAATGACACGTAAACCCTATAGATATCCAACATCAAAACTGTACTCCGATTGTAAGGTGCTTACTGTCAGACAGCTCTTCGTGCTCCAATTAGTCCTAAGAAAACACGCGAGCTTGCCGCCGTCAGACCCCAACAAACGAATAAAAATCCCACAAGCCTACAAGCACAAAACTACTTTCGCCAAACATCACTTCTTCATTCTTAGTACTCACGTATCAGGAACACATCTATAGGAAAATTCATAAACAACTAAACCTATTAAACCTAAACACTCACGCTGTTAAATCAAAAGTAACAGAATGGCTGCTACAGAAAGACTATATGTCTACGGAGTTCCTACTAACTTACAAAGCATAATAGGACGCACTATGAATGTATAAGCGCACAAACACTCTGTCTCTGACACATGCACACACACACGCACACACACACACACACACACATCATAAATTGTAATGGTAGACCTTCACCGTTCACCAGTTGCATTAAATCAAGCTACTTAAATACCTTTTAGCCGAACACTGTCTCTTAAAATACAGGTTAATCCTAGTTTAAGAGGCAGAGTTTTTACATTAATTGAATACAGATTTTCTGCAACCTATTTCAGCATAGAAATGTAACATACTCGTATTTTAACCTCTTAGCTTTAACGTTAGTTATCACAACCTGACTTGGTAAAAACATCAAGCTTCTGTGCCATGTATCTGTATTTTTGGTTAATAAACTATTATTATTATTATGTACAACCTCATAACAGACGACCGCGGGTGATGCATACGATATGCTGTCAGCAATCGATGGACCTTTCTATCCAGGGCATCCAGTTCAGACTGAGTCCACCTTAGTATGCCAAAAGAGTATGTAAGAACAGGCATGACCCAACCATTGAAAGCTCGGACCTTATTTCTACCTGATATAAGGCTTTTTAACACTTTTATCAGGCGGGCAAAGAACCGATCTTTCAATGATTGTTTCATATCCTGTTCAGCTATACTTAAGGCTTGTGACATACCAAGATACTTGTAGGAATCCATTTCAGAGAGAGACCTGAGGGATATATCTTCAGAGAGCTGTAGATTAAAAGAATCTTCAACTCTCCCTCTTTGTACATGGATGACCGCACACTTGTCTACTCCAAACTCCATTCCGATGTCGTTGCTAAAATTGCAGGTTATTTTAAGCAACTCCATCAGGTCTGTTTTCTTTGAAGCGTACAACTTGATATCATCTATGTACAGTAGATGAGATATAGGCTGACTCTTCCTCCGCAAATGGTAACCTAGCTTTGAATCCTTAAGTATAGCACTTAATGGATTCAAAGCTAAGCAGAACCACAACGGACTCAAACTGTCGCCCTAAAAGATACCCCTGCTTATCTTTATCAAGTCCGACGAACCAGAAAGGCCTCCACATCCTGGGTGACGAAGAACTGTCCACTGCCTCATACACGAACCGAGGAAAGAGCATAGCGCCGGGTGTACTCTGTACAGCTCTAGCACCCTCCCCAGCCATGTATGAGGCACCGAATCATAGGCCTTCTTATAGTCAATCCAGGCCATGGAGACATTCTTTCTGGATCGTCGCACCTGTTGGCAAATGGCAATATCAATGAGGAGCAAATCCTTTGTACCCTGGGACCCCCCCTTACAACCATTCTGAGTAGGCGATAGAATATGCTGTGCCTTAAGGTGATTTTTGATTTTTATTTTCAGAATGGATGTAAGGAGTTTATAGACCGTAGGTAGACATGTAATCGGTCTATAATTTTTAGGTTCCGAAGTACTGCCTGATTTGTGAATCAAGGGAGTGACACCCGATGTCATAAAGCTAGGGAGCGATCCCAATTGAAGAGCTTCTTGGAATTGAGTCGCTAGACGAGAATGGGAGCCCTGGAGCCTCTTTAGCCAGAATGCGTGCAGTCCATCCGGCCCCGGACTTTTCCAGTTCGGCGCCGCACGAACCGCACAGGCCAGATCTTCACGGCTTATGACTACTGGCTCCATTTCCTGAATGGGCCCACAGGATCGTCCAACAACATCAAACCAATCGCCCTCGGAGTGACTGACGGGCACTGACCAAATTTTACGCCAAAACTCGGCCATCACGGCCACATTTGGCAAGTGCACGTCAGTCACTCTCTCTTAGGGGGGCGCTCCCAAGCCTGGTATACACTCCTTTGATTCGTCTGGAAGGTGCGATTCACGTGGTATCTGTGTGCTCTCGCCTTATACCTGCGAATCCTCTTCGCCCATGCATAAACTTTTTGCTTCCAGTTGTTTATGCGCTCCGCGACCCCTGCCACGTATTCCACAGGAGCCACTCCTGTGCCTGCAAAGGCTTGGGCCACGAAACGCATAACTCTCGGGCGGTTGTTTCCAGCCTGGAAGCACAACAATTTCGCTATGAGTGTCCCAGCCATATTTATACGCCGCTCTATTCTGCACTGCCAGAATGGTGTAGCATTTGTGGGTTGGGTGGCTCGATGTAGATTAGGAAATCTTACACCTGCCACCCGACACACCGCCTCCGCTCCACAGTACAAAATAGAGTGGGTATCACATAAGTCCACACTGGTCTCCCAGTGTGGCTTTAAAACATTGTCTAAGGCACTCACAAGCGAAATGTTACGTCTATGCATGGGCAAACGGGGTAGGCATGGTCTTAGGGAAATCGGTGCAGACCGATACTCCGCAAAGGCATCCTTCAGAGCTCTCCTCAACTGCTCCTGTAGCTGGTCACTAACACTTACCTGCTCATTATTTACCTCCTCCGATCGTGCGAAGTTATTTAAAGAGATAGGTTCTACACTTCGCACGTTGGATTCAGTAAGAGCAGGAAGTGCTTCGCGGCGCATTCGCTCAAGCACTGTGTCATCCAACAACTTGCACCGCTGGATGGCACGTACTTGATCCGACATTCGGGTGAAGCCCCTGAAACAGAGACAATAATTTCGGACGGTACGCGGTAAGGATGGTTCCTCCCTCTGTAGCACCATAGTAGGCCCGCATGACACTCAGATTTAATTTCGAAGTCCGGAAGAAGAATAGGTGGAGACGCCGATATCCCGGCATCGTCGCTAGAGGCCCCAGATGTCAGCGGTGTGAAAAAATCTTCATCCTCCGAAGGCTGGGGCGAGGTGGGCGAGCCGGGAAAGGGTGTTGGGCGTGCGCAAGGTGTCCGGGCATCCCGCTGCCGACACAGCCGCACGGGGTTTCTTCGGCTGGGCTCGGCCATTTATAAATGTGTCCTGTTTTTTCGTCCAAATGTGGGTTCCCATTATAAATTTTGCACTGAAACTGATGTTTTAATGTGTAAAAGAAAGTTTTTCTATTTTTCGTTATAAAAAATGTTTTCTCTATACAAAACGACATGTGTCGTTGACAGCGGTTGCCATGGTTATGATTATTATTATTATTAAAGTAATTCGTCATTAAAATTGATATTACTTAACGCAGATACAACAACAAAACCCAGTAATAATTAAGTAGCTCCCTCATCCGGTTAGCGATTTGTAAAAGTTTAAGCAACAATGCGACCGTTGTTAACTCGCAGGTAATACTTTCAGTTCACGAACAACTGAAGGCCAATTCTCGTAATTAAAAGTGTTCAAAATCCAGTTTCGATCTCATCTCAATCTCATCAACTTTACAAACGGTATTCTCGTAACATATTCGAATCCTTCAATGACATTTACCGAATCGAGATCGGACCGAAACTTGAAAAACATGTAAACGGTATTCTGGTAACGTTTTGAACTAACATAAACTACAAAATTGGTATTCTCGTACAATAACAAACGTCAAATTTGAGATTGAAATGACACTGAAGCTTGAATCAAAGTTGACTGAAGAGACATTGTAAATAGTTGGTTTTGCGCATAAAAATAAATTTTATTATAAGTTGTTACGCAATTATTTCACGTTAAATGAGTGGATTTGGCTTAAGATGGAATTATCTAATACCTGCACTACGAGGAGCGTCGGAAAGACGTAGGCAACGCCGACGTACATTACGTGATCGTCGTTTCGCTTCAGACGCCTTTTCCATGAGTGATTCGGAGTTTGTGAAAACTTACAGACTCACGAAACCGCTAGCTTATTGACGAGCTGAAGCCCCATATGCCCAGAGAAAGACGTAACGATGGACTGGATGCTGCTGTAAAGGTTAGTTTAAGTACCTAATACCTATACACAACACACATTTTTACACACCCGAGGTAAATACTCAATATATGCAAAATGAAAGCCATATATTTATATATCTATATCATCACGTTAGATTCCTTGCATTGTATATTCTTAAATATTAAAAAATGATTCTAATATTATCTTTTTTTCTAGGTTTTGGTAACACTATGTGAGTGGTTCATACCAAAGTTTGGTGGGACAAAGCATTTCACATGCTTTGCCACAACCTAGTGTGTTGAGGGCTGCGCAGCAAGTGACAGATGCTTTAAACCACCCGGCAGTCTTGAGCAAGTATGTGAACTTTCCTCTGACAAGAGAGGCAAGGGAAAGAATTAGAAGCAGGTAAGTTATACTAATCATTGTAATATGAACCTATCTATTGAAATTTGCTAATAATAACAAATGTATGATTTTTTGTATTTTAGATTCTATTCCAAATATGGGCTACCTAGAGGTGTTGGCTGCATAGATGGTACTCATGTCTCGATCATAAAACCTTCAGAACATGAGGAGACATATTAATGCTATAAAGGCTATCATTCTTTGTATGTCTTTTGTATCAGTAAGTATAAATTAAATTATATGAAGCTATAATTATTAAACTTTATTATTATTGATTGTTAATAAAAAAAATCTTGCTTTTCAGATTTGTGATACAGACCAAAATATTCTCTGTGTAGACCCATCCAGACTGAGAGTACCTATGATTCAACTATTTGGAGGGACCCATTAAATGGTTATCTAAATGAGGTCACTGAGGGTGGTGAATCAATTTCTCTTTTAGGTATGTATGTTTGCAGAAGTCACATTATAAGATAACTAATATAAACACTGCATAATGTCACATTAAAATTGCAGGTGATAGTGGGTATTTGTTTGGGTTTACTGAAAATTGGTTTTACCGAAAACATATTGTAGCTCTGAATGATTATAGGGGTTTCAAAAGGGAGATTCAGATTTGTAAATATAAACATGTTTAACTAAATCAAATAAGTGCTTATTTATTCATATAAAACATATCACTAACAATCTATAATCAAATTTTATTCAACGATGTGTAAACACTTATATGTATTATAAATATAAAATACACTAAACTAAATTATTTCTACTCACTAATCAACAATGGTTTATCTTCTTAACAAATATTAATTAACAATGTTTAAAATTATTACTTTTCTAATTAACAATGGTATATATTTATTAATCAACAATGTTTATTATTATAAAGAATGGTTGTATTTTCAATTTTCCTTTTCTTTCAGGTGTCTGTTAGTAGTAAGGCAGCTGCATTACAAACTTGAGATGGCTGCAAAAATTGTAAATGCTTGCTGTGTTCTACACAACGGCTTAGAGTGCCAGGACTTCCAGAGCAAGACAGTGACGAGATGCTCGTTCCGGCCATACCAGCTGCTGTAAGCACATCCACCGATGACAGGCACAGCAAATAGTCATGCAAACTCTGTGGGCAATTAAAGATAATACATTTTCTGTTTGACTTGTTTACAATAAAATTATTTTAGTGGTTATTATATTGTTGGTTGTATACTTACTCAAAATTGACCTACTTGTCTCCTGTTAGGACAAGGCCACTCGTGCCCTAATTCCCATCATTCCCGCCACTGCTAGTATTCAGTTCAACAGTCTATAAACAAATCACACACATTAGAATATTTCAAAATTTCTTGACAAAGTTCTACATAAATATTACCACCTATATAATATTTACCAATATATCAAGTAGATTATGCCTGACAGCAGGCAACTGAGAACTGCATCCTCCAATAATGCCAATGAAGCGTTCCTCCAGAGGTGTTAAATGGACCTCGTCAGCTGGCCCTTCACCAGTTTTCAGGACTCGCATTTTATGGCTCCTTTGTTTAGCCTTCGTGCGGCTCTTGTATTGATTGTAGTACTAGAAATATAAAACGACACTATCAGTAAGAATAGTAATATTGAGCAGATCTAAATAATACATACGATAGATTACTTACCTTTTTCCACTCTTGCGCTGACTTTTGGACGTCTCCGACGTCGGCATTCAAAATCAAAGCGCACTGAGCCCACAATTTTGTTGAAAGCGCATTTCCTTCTTTGCCTTGTTTAGCCATAATATTATAATGGAAAACAATGAAATTCAAAACACTTTGTAAACAACATCAATTTTCGCGCGATGTTTTTTTTTATACCTTATGAATTTTTATGGCCATGGGTACTAGCTCGAGTGCGTGGGGTGGTCATGCACCTAAATGAAAATACCCAATTTTCAGACACGTCAAACGAGTATTAAATGAAAAATAAATCTGAATACGCAAAAATAGAACGAATTGATTATATTTATGGTATTTTTTATTTGTTTATACGTTTATATATCTATTCCTGTGTGAAATATAATTATCAGTTTTTATTTAAAATTACCGACACTTCCGGTACTTGCCTACAAATTGGCAACACCGATATTTATAAGTTTGACATTACAGATAATGTTTTTTATTTAATCTATGGTAGCTGAGAATTGACAAGAGATCGAAAATAGATCGAAATGTGATCGACACTAGATTATACTGAGATGATACCGAAATCAGACCGAACTTTTAGTGTAACAGAATACCAATTTCGAGTCAATTCAAAATTAAATCTCAATTCAGTCAGGATCCAGTTTCAGTGTCAATTAAATACGAGAATTGGGGCCCTGGTTATATGGTTTATGTACGTCTAATGTTCCGCAATTATCTTATAAGACCATTGTGTTGTGTAATTTACTCTGAGTGTGGCAATAATTCCAAGAATGACGATTGCCATTTGTGTTAAAATTGAGCTTCTACACGTAATGAAATGCGTAATGTTCGGAGTTAATTTTTAAGTGAATAGCTCGAAAAATCAACAAATGTATGAGTTTTAGAGGACATATATTTCTTCTCTAATGCACTTCTAATTAAACATTGTCAACAGTACTCAATTAATTCAAAGAAAGCATTTTCAATTGTGCATATTTCGTGATTATTATTCAATTCTTTACCTGCATTTACAAGCCCTTAGAGCAAATCATATGACTTTCCCTTTTTTTGGAGTCCCTGCAAGTAATAAATACATTAAATATTTTCGATCATGTAATCATCATGCAGATGGTGACGATCAAATTAAGCTTAAGTGTAAACTGTCGAAGTGAACTGTCGAAATAAATATTCACTTTAAATATTTTATTATACTTTAAATATCTTGTGTAATACACCCTTTTGAGTCTATGAAACTTTCTTTGTCCTATAACTTCCAATAATCTACTTACTGCCAATGACCACCGTCGAAAGATTTATCAAGATATGTGTCTGCTATATTCTGCTAGCATTTCTAGCGCAGTAAGGTAATAATATTATTAGGTACTAATTCTATATTAATTTATTTAAAGATTATTGTAACGAGTCTACTTATTTTTGCTACATTCTGTCAAAAGCATATTTATTATATCACTATTTTATTAAAATTAATAATAAAATCCCATTTCAATATTTACCGCAGAAGTGATTGTTGGCGTTAATAATTTTCATTTTGTCCTCTGGCCATTTTGAAATAATATTTATGTATATGGTCATAACAATGTGAATGATGAATAAAAAGCTTAATGTAAGCCTCTTTCGTGTTTTAATTTTGTAGCCTTTAAAACAAATCAACGTAAATATGTCGATGTAAAATTGGTAAGTTAATCTCGTGAAGTAATTGGGAACACGTATTTGCGAAATCATCAGCGTGTTTTAGCAGTGGGGTTTTGAAACATAATTCTGTTTTTCTACGGGTAAAATAAGTAGAAAGCTATTTGCCAATAACCAAATAGGATGCACAATATGAAACAAACATTTTCTTTGTAATAAATACACAGATTCTTCAAAACCCTTATTAATTTAGGATAAATGTATTAGATCCTTCTGTAGAACTGGATAATCTCATTGCTGGACTCACCGACGTGGAGATCAAAGGCCCACAGAGTTCCTATACGAGAAGCAAAAAGCTTATGAGAAAGAAACAAAAAATACAAAGGCTCAAAGCAAGCATAATAAAATTGTACTTGAATGTATACAAATACAAAATAAAGCAATATTCTGTACGGTTGTTTTCATTATATTTAGAAATTAACCACGTTTTGCGTTACTTTGATAATAATACAGTCCTGTATTATTAGCACAAACATATTAACGTTGATGTGACGCTATCGTGTTGATATGACTTTTTTTAGCCCACATACTTTTAAATAAAGATAAAAGGACAGCATGCTTTCTCGACAATGTTACAATAATGCAAATAGTTTGTGCTTAGCTCTGCGGATAATTTAGTAAGTATGACAACTAAATTGAATAGATATGTTGTCAGTTTCTATAAAAACTTCATTGCAATTAGTTTTTTTTTCAAATCAGGAATATTCGTTATAACATACGTTCCAAGATCTAGTGTTCCAAACGTCCGCATTTGAGCAAAATGCACTTTAAGCCCGCGCAGTTACAGATTAATTTCCTGCCGTGCCTGGCTGCATGAGTGGTGATATTATGAATATTTTACGTTGTAAGGGTATTTAACCTCATTTGTTCTATCAAATATATCTGCGATATGGGATATAGTAACGATATTGACCTTGTGATAACAACAAATCAATTGCAATTGACACCAACAGTTGAAGTAAAGGAAACCTACAGTAGGAACGTATCCGATTGAGTTGGACATCGTATACGTTTTACATACATTTTAGAAACATTATGTGAACCAAAAACAACTTTATCCTGCAAGGAAATCTAAAAGGAAATTGCTGAGGAAGTCACTTTTCTGTGCTCCTTACATGAGTGTGTTTACATCGAGATTTCTACCTGTGTATATGGTACGTATACATTAAAATATTAGTATTCCATTATCCGTAAATAATTTATATACATGAATGATACCGCGGGAAATTCAGCGCGACAAGACATATGTCACAGATTTTGCCGTGAGTTTATTGTTTTGGGTTCAGTTTGACACGAGACACGACAAAAGTTTGACTCGAGATAACTCGTTCCATGAATTCTATTGTTTTGATATTGACGTGTTGATAAGACTATTTGGACTTATGCACCAGACTCATTCACAGGTAGACAAAATATTCCACACTACAAAAGTATTGCCGCCCGTGCTAGCCCTGCAGGATGTTTATTCTGAAAGGAGCGGTCAGAAGGCTTATAATAATATTTACATTCCAACTACCTCGTTGGTCTAGTGGTAAATAATGTTCTTTGCGATCACGAAGTCCTGGGTTCACATCCTAGATCGGCCAAATATAGTTTTTCTATCGAAAAATTCCCAGTATTAGTTCAGAGTCTGGACTTGTTGGCTCGCCCCCTATTACATGGGACCTAACATCGTCAGCGAAAAATGGTTGTACACCTCTGCCACCCCCGTTTGGGGAATTTAGGCATAACGGTGTTTATTTTTATTTTTTCAACTAGCCACACAATCCAAAGGCAAGGAAAAGGTAACGTGGTTATTTGTACATATTTGCTATGGTTTTTCTTAGCTCAAAATAGCATTGGATAGGTTTCTGTGGATGGAAATGAGAAGGCCTTTGTACGGGAGTGGATTTGCAGAATTGCACTTCAGATTAAAAAAATAAATATTCTCACAGTCTACACAAATATCACAGGAAAAGTTTTAATAACTTCACTACGTTTCTATAAAGGCAATATTAATTGTATGTAGCAAGAAAATAACATGGTGTGAAAATGCACCAGGTGTTATGACATAAATATCAATCAATAGTGCATTTAACAGTATTTCCAGGAACACGGCGGATAACCTGTCAACCCCTACAAAGGTTCGAAGAGATATGTCCCCGACATTTATTTTAAACTTCTGCAAATATGAATGTTTCTTTATTTCAATTATTTGTTGCGGTCTGGGTATTTGTGTATGTGAATTTAATGATTGTAAACGCACCCACGACACAGGAATAAATCATAGTGCGGGGCTACGTTTAAAAAAAATGTGTTAAAAATGTGAGGTATTTCAATGACATATAAAATGGCATATTAAAATCCATTTAATTTAAATCACAAAATACCCTGAATCTCTAAATAAACCCAGTTTTTCACCTCTGCAATCATAATTGCTCACTAAATTCTATTCCCTACCGTGACGCTTATATTCCCCAACCAGGGGTTGGAAGAGGTGTACTGGGTACACCCACTTTTCGCGGACGATGTTAGGTCCCATCTAATAAGGGGGAGCCTATTGTCATATACCGGGCACAATTCCAGACTCCGACTCATACTGAGAAGTTTTCGTTAGAAAAACTTCATTTGTCCGACCTAGGATTTGAACCCAGGACCTCGTGATTACCAAGCGATTCACTTTGCCACTAGACTAACGAGGCAGTCTATTCCCTAAAGAAACAAAATCCAAAAACTATTTACTTACACAAATAAATCATGTTCAAATAAAATCAAACGTACATTTTCATTTTTGCTTGCTGAAAATCAAAATATTCATGAGTGTGACAAACTCGAAAGAATCTGACTTACGTAATGTCCCTGCGTCATATCGATCCAGAAACAATGAATTATTCATTCGAGTCGCACTGACTTGTTATCGCTCATAATTCGACGTGCGCCTATAATAATAATCCGCCTTATTCCTCAATAAATTTTATTCCTTATTGGGGAAAAAAGGAAAATAAAAAGGACCACTTCATGTTTACTGCGGCCTGTAATAGGTACTAGTTCTCTTTACGCGTTCTTAATTCGAAAGTAAAATATTTAAATATATAATATAATATAATATAATAATAGCCCTGTTAATAATCTGTCCCACCGATGAGTTATTTAGCGTAGATACATCGCAACAAAAATCTTTAAAGCACCTGTTATAGCGCACCTGTTGTCCATAACTCATTACTACCGGGTAATAATAATCAATCATTACTTATCAGATATCAGTGCATTCTCCATCTGTTATGTCTTCTATATATAGAATTTTTTTTTTCTTTTTTTATAGATGTCTCTTTATATAACGAGAGTTGAGGAATTACCGATCCAGAACTTTATTTATATGAAATTAATCCCTTTATAATATGTATGTATATATTCTTGTATCATAGAAAACCCTTCCGAAACGAACTATAAGAGTGGAGGAAGCCAGTAAATAAAGAACCTGTTGGAACCCCGCACCCCCCGCCTACCCCGCAAGGGGTTTGGTGTGACGATATAGATAGAGATAGATAGAAAACTCTTACTGTGTACTAGATCTGGAAACAAAGTATGTTAGTACCCAATCTATAACAATATAAGACAAATAAGACAGGGAAACCTGTTTCCCCCCTAAAGTGTCTTCCAAGTGGTATGTGGGGCTTTTTTTTTATTGTCAAATGATCTCTTTTTTGAGTACAGTACCAGATAAAGGCTACAAATTATATGTTTTTATATAATTACTTACTTAATTTATGATAAAGTATTTTCCTTTATGTCAAAGTTCGGTTATATTTAATGTTAGTTATATTTATAATCTTTAAAGATGTACATATACCAAAATTTAACATTTTTGTACTAGAGGCCTTTGAACTAATGTCCTTATCTAGAGCTATTCCTCACATAAGGCTATGCACTTTAACCCCCATTTTTGGGTTTGGAACGAAGGGCAGTGCTAATGTGTGGTAACCTAATTTAACCTGCCCCACTGATAATCTATACCACTACTATTATCATATATTTCAAAACTATCCCGGAATCATTTCCATGTCCTGAGTGGCCACATAAATATTTATGTATCACTTAACGATTCGTTCTTGCGCAATAACGCCCGCGAACATTCATTTTTGGCAATACGATCGGGCCACCCCTGACCCATTATATTACTGATGAAAATTACACTCTAATTTACTAATTTAGTAAGGACTTAAGTAGCGAATAAGTCACAGGCTACTAGACCAAACGAAGGACTATAACTTTATGATATTGGGAATCCTATTCATAACTTAACTTTTTCATACCCTGAAATGCCACACTTCTTCTGCTTCTTTGTATGTGGCTGTTTTTTATAAGTAACAACTGTAATGAGTAACTTTCTAGTTAGTTCTAGATGTCCAACCGTGAGAATTGAGTGTCACTTTACTTATACATGTAGTACCTACGTATCATTCATATTTCGTTTAATATCATAATAATATTTTTTGCGCCCTCGCCTAACCACTTGGGATCTAGCGTGGTCTTATAATAAATAATAAATAAATAATATCAAGTTCCCTAAGACTAAGGTTATTGCTGATACTACATAATATTTATCATACCTGTGATAAAAATATACTTTTGATTATTCTTGTTTAAGATAATCTATACTTTTAAATATTGTAACTCAATATTTCATCAACTATAGCATGTCAACCTAATATCGTTAAATTTTTAAATAGGTATTATTATTAAGTCATTTGCATGACTTTATTTTCTTTTTATATATAGATACATTAATAAGATACATGTAACATGTGGATGTAATAATTTAAATGTAACAATATGAAAAATACAAATTTTTGTATGACATCTCCAATCCAATATTTTTACACTGAACCACCTTCAAATAAATTACAGCATGTATAGTGTTCTAAAACCACCTGTTTCCATAATGGTAGCAGGTTGTGTTTGTGTCATATCTCCGATATCCTAACTGTACCAGAAACATCACTGGTGCTCAATATAAATGTACACATTCAAAACTAACCACAAACCTATTTTTTATAGTTATTAATTTCTTGAATAATTTTATTTGATTATATATTATTTATTAACTATCATATTATAAAACAAAAGTACGATAAAAACATCTAATTCTTCAATTCATGAATTGATGTATAATCTTTCCTCTGTGTGTGTCAAATTTCTAATGTATTAATTACACTATAAATGATGCAGGACGTAACCCAAAAACCAAAACCAAAACCATTGGACTCATTATCCAATAGAAAGCTGAATAGCTCCTAATAAATTTTTTATTAGTATATTTAATATGACTCTAATGCCTATTATACTGTGTCCTTCGTTCTCGATATAAACTATATTAGCAGCTCTCTCGAGTCGCTTGGCAACCGCGCGTCATTCAGATACTTCAAAAGTCAACGCCGCCTCTATGGTATCTGTGGACATAACCTCTGCAACCATTCTTTTGAAAGCGCGGCAGCCGATGCTTTGTAATAAAGTTTTTGGTCGACATTTAATTTAATAATTTTGTTATGGCACTGAAATTATATAACAAAAAGGTTGTAATAAACTCAAGTGACCTTGTGAAATAAATTTAAAACATCGTATAGGCAAATTTAGAAAAGTTTACGTCCTGGAAAAGGAGTACATTCTAAAAAGATCAACCGATAGTTGTTTATGTGTGGTGTTTTCAGCTTAACTTGTTTATATATATAATATCTAATATTTGGAGACGTGAATTTCGTCATATTGAAATTTGGGAAAGCTTCGTCGCCCGAAAAGTAAACTTATGAAGTCTATGTCCCTATTCGTGTACAAACAGTTTAACACGAAATATACCTGAAAACGATTATTAACCGTCTATAAATTGGCAATGTTATACCTCCAATAAGAGAAATTAGAGGGACGTTCATCAATTATGATGATTGTTAAGGATCGATGGCAATTTAAGGACACGGGTGATGTACGAGATACATCGGCGTGATCCGCAAGACTTGGGGCCCATACGAGATATGCACTGAAGGTTTCATCCATGAGGTGTTCCTGTGCAGTTCACATTTCTGCAATGGTAAGAATCAAAAATGTTACCTAAAATACACACCTTAAACATGCCTAACACAGTAAACACAAAGACTATTGCTATAAACTATAAGCAATTTGTCATATTATATCTCCAAAAGGAGACTTACTGAAAGGGTAATTAAAGTGGCATTGTTTATGTATAACAATACATTATTAATAACAAAAGTCACTCCTTTGCAGAAACATAGTGTTTTTATTGATTTCATTATTAGACATACTTGTATAATAATACTGAAATAGCCCAAACTGGAGCTTATTACACACAGAATTGTGCAAAATTATGAGTACTTGTATTAAAAAAGTTAAATCCAGCAATACTTATTCCTGAACAGGGTTTATAACCAAATAAGCCAAAGTAATATACTAATGGCAATGTCTGTTGTAACTGACAAGCAACAGGACTGTAGATACATTCCAAATATAATATCTTATCCTACCGATGCTGCGGCAGGCAGGTTGTGGGATAATTTGTGTTATGCACAAAGATACTTAAAAGATAATATAAAATACCTGGTCTATCCAGTTAACATAAAACTAATAATTATCTATCAATATTATCAACCCAGACTACTTGCAGGGTAGCCAGAAAAGATGAATCCTAACAATACAGTCATGAACCCTTTATTGAGATAAGAACCTTTAAGGTCAGCAGTATATATTTTGCATAAAAGGAGTGTTAATATAGTGGATTATCAATATGGAATTATTAACTAGCTAGTCATAGCCAGTAGCTAAAATTTCATAAAACGACCACCGTTGTAACCAATATAGAACAACAATCCTCATCCTGGGTGTGAAAATATTAAGTCACAGTGTACCTATCAGTTCACCAAAAACAACATCACGTTGGACATTGGAAATCTCCTACCAAAGAAAGTGAGGTACAAAAAGCATGATAGGCATTTTACACAAGGACTTGGTTTTTAAGTTGCTGAAAAATTCAAAAAAACAATCAGGAATACAACATGGGTTTTACAAAGAAACCATAATATTGGAGGCTAAAGGTATTCGCTGACTTTGGTATGTATCTATGACACTAATAATGCCTTCAACGACAAACATAATTTTATTGGTTTTGTGCAAGTACTTGCACTTTAGACAAGTAAATCTTGTCCTACATATGTTTGACATTATGTATAGAAACATTATTATTAGAAACACTATTGTTTAATAATTGATATATATAATAAAAAATAAAAACAATAAAACAAAAACTTAATGCTAACAATAGACCTTACAGTCATAATAAATATACTAATAAAATATTTATTAGTACCTATTCAGTTTTCTATCATGTAATGAGTTCAATGGTTTTGGGTTTTTTGATTATTTCCTGCATCAATTATAGTGTACTTAATAATATTAGAAATTTGAGGCACACACAATGGAAAGCTATACATCAATTCATCATTGGGAGAATTAGATGGTTTTACTGTATTTTTGTTTGATCATATGATAATCAATAAATAATATGTAATTAAATAAGATTATTCAAGAAATTAATAACTATAAAAAATAGTTTTGTAATTAGTTTGGAATGTGTACAGTTATTTTGAACACTAGTGATGTTTCTGTTATAGTTATGATAACACAAGCACAAACGGCTACCACTAAAGTAACAAGTTGGTTTTAGAGCACTATATATGTTGTAATTTATTTAAAGGTGTTTCAGTAAAACATATTGGATTGAGATATCATACAAAAATTTGCAATTTTGGTATTGTTATATTTAAATTATTACATGCACATGTTACATGTATCTTACAAATAGGTATCTATATATAAAAAGAAAATAAAGTCATGCAAATGACTTGATAATAATATCCATTTGAAAATTTAATGATATTATGTTGGCATGCTACGGTGGATGAAATATTGAGTTACAGTATTTGAAAGTAAAGATTATCTTAAACAAGAATAATCAAAAGCATATGCTTATCACAGGTATGATAAATATTATGAAGTATCAGCAATAATCTAAGTCCTAAGGAACTTGATATTATTTATTTATTATTAATGGGGGATACATAATAATAAGTTGAGTAGCACTCGATTCTCACGGTTGGACATCTAGAACTAACTAGAAAGTTACGCATTGCAATTTTTTTTTTACTTATAAATACAGTCACATACAAAGAAGCTAAGGAAGTGTGGTATGAAATGAAAATTTCATGGTATGAAATAATTCAGTTATGAATAGGATTCCCAATATGATACAGTTTTAACCCGTGGTTCGGTTTAGCAGACTGTAACTTATTCGCTTCTTAAGTTATTACTAAATTAGGAGTGTATTTTTTCATCAGTAATGTAATTGGTTCAGGTGTGGCCCGATCGTATTGCCAAAACGAATGTTCGCGGGCGTTATTGCGCAGGAACGAATCGTTAAGTAATACATAAAGATTTATGTAGCCAAGGATTTATTTGTCGGCGCACACTCAGAACATGGAAATGATTCCGGGATAGTTTCGAAATTTAAATTGAATTAATAATAGTGGTATAGTAATAACACTGGGGTAGGTTATGTTTGTTTACCACGCATTAGTACTGCCCTTCGTTCCAGACTCTAAAATGGGGGAGGGGGGGGGGGGCGAGATTATATAGGTAAAGCACATAGGCTTATGTGAGGAATATCTCCAGATAAGATGTATGTGTGAGTGATGTACGCTGATGGCCGCGAGGCCTTTACAGCTTCACCGGACTTAATTCCATATAAGCTCATTAGTACAAAGGCCTCTAGTACAAAAAATGTTAAATTTTGATATATGTACATCTTTAAAGATTAAAAATATAACTAACATTAAATATAGCAGAATTTTGATATTCAAAAAAAAAATCATAAATTAAATATGTAATGATAGCAAAAACATTCTTATAATCACCAAATTAATTCGTAGCCTTTGTTTGGTACTGTACTCAAAAAGAGATCATTTGACAAATAACTAAAAAAAAAGAACCACATGCCTGTTGGAAAACACATTAGTGGGGAAATAGGTTTCCCTGTTATATTTGTATCATATAGTTATAGATTGGGTACTAACAGACTTTGTTTTAAGGTCTAGTACACAGTAAGGGTTTCTAGCTATCTATCTATTTCTATCCATATTATGATGCCAGATCTCTTGCGGGGTGGGCAGAGAGTGCAAGGTTCTGACGGGTTCTTTCCTTGCATGCCTGCCTGGCTTTCTTCACTCTCATAGTTCGTCTCATAATGGTTGTCAATGATACAAGAATTATTATCAATCAATCAAATCAATCAATCAGCCTATCGCAGTCCACTGCTGGACATAGGCCTCTCCTAACACGCGCCATTGCACACGGTCCTCCGCCTTCCGCATCCAGTCTGTCCCAGCGACCTTTTTGAGGTCGTCGGTCCATCTAGCTGGGGGCCGTCCTACCTTACGCTTACCAAGTCGCGGTCTCCACTCTAGGACACGTTTGCTCCATCGGTTGTCGGTCCTTCTGCAGATGTGACCAGCCCATTGCCACTTTAGCTTACTGAGTTTGCGAGCTATGTCGGTAACTTTGGTTCTTTGTCGGATTACCTCGTTACGAATTTTATCCTTCAAAGAGACGCCGAGCATAGCTCGCTCCATAGCCCGTTGTACGACTTTAAATTTGTGGACCAGTCCCACTGTGAGTGTCCACGTCTCGGCCCCGTAGGTCATAACAGGTAGGACGCATTGGTTGTACACTTTAGTCTTCAGGCATTGCGGTATAGGCGAAGAGAAAACGTGACGTAGTTTGCCAAATGCTGCCCAACCCAATTGGATCCTGCGGTTGATTTCTTTCTCGAAGTTGTTTCTACCAAATTGGACAACTTGTCCAAGGTAGACATACTCCCGAACAACTTCGAGCATCGAACCATCGACGTAGATCGGTCCCGGCGTGACATGTTCATTAAACATGATCTTGGTTTTATCCAAGTTCATGCCGAGACCGACACCTCGAGAGGCTCCATTTAGGCTATGCAGCATTTCGCGTAAAATTATTATAAAGGATTTAATTTTATATAAACAAAACTCTAGATGGGCAATTCCTCAACTCTTGTTATATAGAAGATATCTATAGAAGAAAGATCTCTATAGAAGACATAACAGATGGAGACTGCACTGATATCTGATAAGTAATGATTGATTAATATTACCCGGTATTAATCAATTTTGGACAACAGGTGTGGTATAAAGGTACATAACAGGTGCTTTAAAGGTTTTGTTGGGATGGATCTACACTACATAACATAACATGTTATAGAATTTGATTATATAAATTGATTTTAAATAAGTTAGACAGACTGGTTGTAAGAAACAATATATGTGTATATATTTGTTGTGTTTGTGTTGTATGGCAATACAAAGAACGGGAATGTGTTATAGTACAAATATACTCATGATATATTATTTTTTAGAGGTCACGCTAAAAAAAAAAAGCCTTTACGTGGTATACTTCAACTTTACCCTTATAGCTCTAAACAGCTGCTAATATAGTTTATATCGAGAACGAAGGACACAGTATTATAATAAGTGATCAAACGAACTTACCTGAAGTGAAGTTCGATCATTATTATACGAAGTCCTTCGTTCGAAGATATAAGTACCCAACCCGCCCTGCCCGTTGGTAAAGTTGAAATTTACTACTTCTAAAAGGAATGGTTGCAGATGTTATGTCCACAGATACCATAGAGGCGGCGTTGACTTTTGAAGTATCTGAATGACGCGCGGTTGCCAAGCGACTCGAGAGAGCTGCTAATATAGTTTATATCTTCGAACGAAGGACTTCGTATAATAATGATCGAACTTCACTTCAGGTAAGTTCGTTTGATCACTTATTATTAGCATTGAGTTTCTTTGTGGGATAAGGATTATAGCACAGTTGTGATCATCTATCTTTAATTAAATTCTAATGAGAATGGCTGTAAATTGTATATCAATTATTAAAAAATTATGTTTCTAATAATGATGTTTCTATACATAATATTAAATATATGTAGGACCAGATTTTTTAACCTTCTCTTGTCTGGATTACTTGCAGTATTTGCACATAACCAATAAAGTTATGTTTGCCGTTGAAGGCAGACAGACACACATTTTTATTAGTGTCATAGCTACATTGTTACATACCAAAGTCAGTGAATACCTTTAGCCTCCAATATTATGGTTTATTTGTAACAGCCATGTTGTATTCCTGAATGTTTAACTGATTTTTCAGTAACATAAAAAAAACAAAACAAGCCTTTATGTAAAAAGCCTTTTCTTACCTCACATTCTCTGGTAGGAGACTTCCAATGTCCATTGTGATTTGTTTTTGGTGGGCTGATAGGTACACTGTGGGTTAATTTTTTACACACCGGATGAGGATTGTTGTTCTATATTGGTTACAACACTGGTTGTTTTTTGAAATTTAAACTACTGCTTATGAATAGATAGTTATAATTCCATATTGGTACTCCACTATATTAAAACTCATTTAATACAAAATATATACTGCTGACCACAAAGGTTCTTACCCCAATCAATGTTTCATGACTGTATTGTTAGGACTCATCTTCCCTGGCTACCCTGCAAGGGGCCTGGGCTGATAATATTGATAATTATTAGTTTTATGTTAACTGGATAGACCAGGAATTCTATATTATATTTTAAGGATGTATCTGTGTAACACAAATTATTGCACAACTTGCCTGTCTCAGCATCGGTAGGCTGAGATATTATATTTGGAATATTTCCACAATTCTGTTGCTTGTCAGTTATAACAGGCATTGTTATAAGTAGAGATTACTTTGGCTCATCTGTTTATAAACCCTGTTCAGGGATAAATATTGCAAGGTTTACCTTTTTTAATACTAGTGCTCATAATATTGCACAATTCTTTGTGTAATAAACTCCACTTTGGGCTATTTCAGGATTATTATACAAGTATGTCTAATAATGAAATCAATGCAAAACATTATGTTTCTGCAAATGAGTGGCTTATGTTATTAATAATGTATTGTTATTCATAAATTCATACACAATGTCCCTTTATTTACCTTTTCAGAAAGTCTCCTTTAGGAGATATAATATCACAAATTGCTTATGGTTTATAGCAATAGTCTTTGTATTTACTGTTTAAGGTATATATGTTGGGTAACATTTTAGATTCTTACCATTGTAGAAATGTGAACTGCACAGGAGCACCTCATGGGTGCAACCTATGAGTAGTATGACCTTCAGCACATATCTCGTATGGGCCCCAAGTCTTGCGGATCACGCCGATGCATCTCGTACACCACTCGTGTCCTTGAATTACCGTTAAGTCTTGCGGACCACGTCGATGCATCTCGCACATCGCCCGTGTCCTTAAATTGGCATCGATCCTTAACAATCATCATTATTAATTAATGTCCCCCCTAATTTCTCTCATTAGAGGTGATTGGCAATGTAATCATTGCTAATTTATAGACGGTTAATAATTTTTTGCAGGTATATTGCGTGTTAAACTGTTTTTACACGAAGAGGGACTTGAGACTTCGTAAGTTTACTTTTCGAGTGCAGACTTTACAATGTCTTAATATGACAAAACTCACGTCTCCAAATATTCGATATTATATACATAAACAAGTTAAGCTGAAAACGCCACAAATAAACAACTATCAGTTGCTCTTTTTAGAATGTACTTTTTGTCAAGACGTAAAATATTTCTGAATTTGCCTATACGATGTTTTAAATTTATTTCACAACATCACTTGAGTATATAAAAACCTTTTGTTATATAATTTCACTGCTACGACTATATGTTTAAATTAAATGTCGACCAAAACTTTATTACAAGGTATCGGCTGCCGCGCTAATAGAAAGAATGGTCGCAGAGGCTATGTCCACAGATACCATAGAGGAGGCGTTGACATTTCTAAGGTTAGCGGACTGCCAAGCGAGTAGAGAGAGCTGCATGTTTATATCGAGAACGAAGGACACAGTATAATAATAATAATATCAGGATAGGCCTTATTCACAAATCGAGGTAGGAGCGACTGGGCTATATCTATCTATCTATAACATCACGCCAGATCCCTTGCGGGGTAGGCAGAGAGTACAGAGTTCCAACAGGTTCTTTCCTTACATACCTCTCTGGTTTCTTCGACTCTCATAGTTCGGTCTCATACACGCTCGCCGGTTACGGAGACTCTTGACTTTTCCTTCAGATAAGACTCGGTTTATTTAGTCGTGGTAAGATAGTCTAGGTCTTCCCCGGTACCTGCATCCTTCCACTTTCACATTGTATATCTGTTTTGTCATTCTCTCCTCTGGCATTCTTTCTATATGCCCGAACCAATGGAGCATGCCCTTTCTCATCTTTACACCGATACTATCTTACATACCCACTCGCTTTCTTACTACGCTGTTGCTAATGCGGTCGGTCAGCTTCACTCCGCACATCTTCTGCAGAGCTCGCATTTCCACCGCATTTATCCTACTTTCATTCTCCTTCATACATACCCAGCTCTCGCTACCATATAACAGCGTTGGGACAAGAACTCCGTTATGTATGGCCAGCTGCGCCTTATGGCTTAAATGCCGGCTCTGAAGTAGCTTTCCCATCGCACCATTCACTCTGTTGCCTGCACTCACTCTTCTCTCTATGTCAGCGGTGTATTTCCCATCCTTACTGAAGGCGCATCCAAGATATACAAACTCATTCACTTGCTCCAGCACATCGTTACCGACCACAATCCTTACATTCGTTCTGGTTTCTTCCCTTTCAAAAACCATAATCTTGGTTTTCTTTACATTCAAGTATAAGCCATTGTTCATGCAGTCGTCTTTCTTAACTGTGACTACTGTTTGCAGATCAGTGGCTGTTGGCGCTATTAAAAGCGCATCATCTACATAAAGTAGATGGTTTACCACTAAATCACCCATTTGTATACCTTCATTCATCGCTTCCATTATTTGAAGTCTTTTATCCAGATAGCAGTCTAGCGGACAACACGCATCCCTGCTTGACGCCGATTTTAACGTCAAACCAGGGTGACCTGTTACCACCCACCCGTACGCATGCCTTGCAGTCCACATAAGTGGACTAAACGGCTCGCAACAGAGTGCCATCTATACCATACTCTGGCAAAATTTCCCAAAGTCTCTTTCGCACAACTCTGTCAAACGCCTTCTCCAGATCTACAAAACCGCAAAAAACCTTCCAGCCCACTGCCAGATGCTTTTCTACGATGTTGCGGAGGGAGAAGACTTGGTTCGAACATCCTCTTCCGGCTCTAAAACCTCCTTGTGCCTCGCACAACATTCCATCGGACTGCACGCGCATTCTCCGTTCAATAATTTTACCGTACACCTTGGCTGCCTAGCTGATCAAACTGATGGCTCTGTAATTAGCGCAGTCATATTGTGAACTCTTGCCTTTATACAAGGGTACTATGACTGCGCGGCGCTAATCTGTAGGGACTCTACCGGTCCTCCAGCAAAGGTTTGCAAGGGCCCGGAAAGCGTCCCGGACGCAAGTTCCACCATATTTGATCATCTCGGCAGATATCATGTCTACTCCCGCAGCTTTACCGTTTTTCATACTTCCTATCGCCCATTCAACTTCTTCCATAGTGATGTCCTCTGTTGATTCTGGTGCCACAAACTTGCCTTTGGGCACGTCTGCGGTATCAGTATCTGGGGCATCTCCATACATTTCTCCAAAATATTCACTCCACCGGTTTAGCACAGCTTGTGTGTCTGCAAGAATGTCACCATCTTTAGATTTTATCCTTTCCATTCTACAGCCTGACGAATCACCTCGAGCCTTTCTCGCCTTGCTCCAAAAGAGTTTGGTGTTGTTCTCGAAGTTCTTCGCCAGCCTCTCCTTCTTAATCAAACTGGCTCTTTCACGCTTTTCTTTCACTAAAGTTTTAGTGGCATTCTTGCATTGCCGGTATATTTCTTTCCTCATCTCTGTCATACTGGCATTCAGGTTCAAAGAAGATACATAGTCCAGCCACGCTTTCTTCTTACTTTCTCAAGGTCCTGGGGTGTCGACCAGCTTATGGAAGCATATGCTGCGACCAAAAATACTCTAGTGACACCCAGTTTTAAACGGACCCAGAGAAGTCTCGCATCGCACAGGCCATAATCTCTCACTCCAGAGGCCAGGCGACGGGACAGCAAGATACCCACTCCCATGCTGGCATGACTGCTCTGCGGTACCCCAGACCACAGAGCCATCGGTCTATCAGGAAGATCACAGGTTTCACTGCCCCTTCGCTTAGTCTCTGTTACACACAAAGCATCCAGGCGTCTCTCTTTCATCGCATCAATCACCTCATGCATCTTATCTTCCATACCACCCCTTACATTCCAAGTGCCTATTCGGCACTCTGCACCCCACGACTCGCCAGTTCGGGGCCGGTACGCGTCGCCTCGGGGGGACGCCCTAGCCCGCACTGCGGTAAGTCTTTGGTCCAAGATTGCAGCCATAATGACTGGCAGGGGTCGCGACGAGCACGCTCTTGGACAGACCCCCAACCAAAAAACTCTCAAAACGTCTCAACGCTTTAATAATATTATATTAGCCCTGTTAAGAAACTGTTGCACCGTTAAAAACGGGCCTCCTCTCAAACTGAGAGGGTTTATGCCATAGTCTGCCACGATGGCACAGTGCGGGTTGGCGAACTTCACGTACGTTTGAGGAACTTTTAGGCATGCAGGTTTCCTCACGATGTTTTCCTTTATCGTTAAAGCAAGTGATAGTTAATTTTTAATACGCACATGCTTTCGAAAAGACAGAGGTGCATGCCTGGGTTTTAACTCGAGACCTTCGACTTTGTCGTCCAACGGTCTAACCACTAGGCTATCACCGCTTTACAGGTAAAAAAAAGTTACCCGCTGAAGCCTATGCTTTTTAAGCAGGGATAACAGAGGTGTTCTGTGTAAATTTCATTTTATCGACAAAATTGGGTCCCAATATAATCGTACACAAGCCTATCGCTATTATACCGTGCTAATGTTAGACCCCAGACTGCTTTAATGAAGATATATTCTGGAAAAACTCCATTCACACTTTGAACGATTTTAAACCAATGTAAAAAAACTATAGTGCATAGTATAAAAATATATCATAATTTAATACCGGGGACGGGCCTAGACTGTCTTATCTGAAGGTCAAGTCAAAAGTCAAGAGGTATGAAAAGAAAAAACCTGTTGGAACTCTGTACTCTCTGCCTACCCCGCAAGTTATCTGCCGTGATGATAAAAATAGATTGATAGAATATATGTATATCATGTGATACTGGTATTCAAAATATTTTCTGAAAACCAAATCAACGTCAAGAACATCGGGAATCTATAAATCAAATATAACCCCAATAAAATCCGAATAATAGTTTTATTTCAAAATCAAGTTAATTAATTACATCCTACTTCTTACTAATATTATAAATGTGAAAGTTTTTATGTTTGTTTTTTGTGATTGAGTATCACGTAAAAACGGTTGTACGGATTTGGATAAAATTTGGCACACAGTTTATTAGCTGGATTAATACATAGGGTAGTTTTTATCCCAGAATAATGTAAGGTTCCTGTATAAAGCCAACGCGGACGAAATCGCAGGCAGAAATTAGTAATTTCTATAAAATAATCAAGCAAATTATCTCTGCGGGTGCCCGTTCCGTGGCCTAAAAGGTCAATGACTTCAAGTTCAATCAAAATATATTAATTAATTAAGTGCTTACAACTTTCCCGTCAGTAACTCGCCGCGTTACCGGCATCATGACAGCACGAAACTAATCGACTAATTTGAGTGTACTTGATGGCTGTCGAGTCCGAAGACACACTCATTTAATTTGTATTCTTGATTCGTGTTAAGTTTTTGTTAGATCGCTTTTCCTAAACTTTTTGTTCTTTTGTAATGGCGTATATGTGAAGTTTTATTCGTAGCAATGTTGTTTTGCGATTGTCTATAGATAGCGTTGTGGACTGTACAATGTTTATAAAAATTTATTAATTGGGCTTCATAGGTTCCAAGATCAGGCCTCTACCAATCCGCTTGGGTCCGTATAGTGAAGTGTGATCTCCTACCTCGATTAGTGATAGATAGTCCTTGCCTAGCAGTAGAAAAGTAAGAGCTAATTTATATTTTGAAGCATATAAATGGTTTAAATATATCCTCGGTATAACAGTTGCGAGCCAATTTACCAGCCAGACTACATACAGTCATATTTTGGACAATCTGTCACCTGCGAATTCACACGGGCTTTTTTTAAATTGAATCATGCACTTTTTCTGGGCAAAAAGTAGCTGAAAATAGTTTCTAAAAAATCCACTATCTTTCAATGAAAATCTACTTTACGTCAAAACACTCGTATTGCCATGTGCATGAAATTCAGAAAGCTTAGCACGAAAAGATTGATGTTGGCGTGATGCTAGCGAGTCGATATTGCATCCTTGTCACACAACAAAATTACTAAATAAACATGTCTGTTACGTGACAGCACGCTCAAGAGCTAGCGTCACGCTAACGTCAATCTCTTCGTGCTAAGCTCTCAGTACTAGCACCGTTCTTAGTGTAGAATAAATTCGCTGAATATTTACACCGTGTTAGAGGTAACAAAACGACGAATTTCTCATGTAACAGCAAAGTGCTTTGACTGTTCCCACCCTCGCCTCGGGACTACATCCCTGACATGCCATTCTAGGAAAAGTACGTTTCGGTTATGAGAAATTCTTTCAAAAGATAATGTTTTGCATTTCATCTTTGCCTGTTCTGTTCGGCATGCAAACTTATGCGTTGTGATTTTAATATCATTTTTTTTTTAATTTTTTTTGCAGTAAACTGAAAGTACGAGTAGAATGGAAGGCACACACAAATAAAAAGGTACTAACAGGAATGTCATCTCATTCATATATACGGCAATAAAATCAAATTGGCCACTAAAGTTAAATATCTGGGAGTAATACTAGATAAGCAACTACGGTGGCATGTACATGTTGAGCAAATCATAACTAAGGCATTGAGGGTATTGAATATGTGTAGGTCAACATGTGGGGCCTACAACCCAAAATAATGCATTGAATATACAAAATCATGGTAAAACCGGTACTAACGTATGGATGCATCGTGTGGTGGCCCAGAACCAAAACACAAACCTGCAGGGACGCTCTTACGAAACTACAGAGGACAACTTGCCTGGCCATCACAGGTGCATTCAAAACAACACCAACGGCAGCTATGGAGTGGTTACTCAATCTCACTCCATTACATATCGTCATTGAGACTGAAGCGAGGAAGGCACTCTGTAGGCTAGAGAAAACTGGACTATGGAGCATAACAGCGCCAAGACTTGAACACACCAAACTAGCGCCAGACAAGGAACTAGACGACATAAGGAACATGAAAAGCGACAAGATCGTGACCACGCACATGTTCAACAAAAGATTTAGCACCCGCATCCCTACCAGGGAACAATGGAAAAGTGGTCTAAATAAGCAAGGTAAGGAACAAATGATATGGTACACTGATGGATCCAAAACCAAGTCTGGAAAGGAAGCCGGTGTATTTACAGAAGGATACAATCTAAGTCAAAGCATGGGCAGATTTGCGTAGATATTCCAAGCAGATACTTCAGCGATAATTATTTGTGCAAAAGAGATATTGGTCAAACGAATTTCAGGCAAGAGAATCTACATTTGTAGTGATAGTCAGGCTGCCCTTAAAGCCGTCAGCTCCTATGAGCTAAACTCGGCACTGGCTGTGGAGTGTGCATACCTTCTTAATAGATGTGGAGCGCGCAACGCGGTCAGATTAGTCTGGGTCTCTGGGCACACGGGGGTTGATGGCAATGAGTGTGCGAATGACTTGACCAGAAATGCAGCAATGGAGAAACTTGTTAGTTCAGAACCGTTTATAGGCATACCGGATGGTGCCTACAGAGGCGCGCTCTTCAAATATGCCCAAGAACAACACAAGATAGAATAGAACACAAATTCCGGGCTGAGACACTCCAAGGATTTTTTCTCCACATGGTGTGACAGCGACAGCAAGAGACTACTAAAACACAGTAGACTACAACTAAGGCAACTAATTGGAGCATATACAGGCCACTACGGCACAAAATAACATCTACACAAGATGATCCTCTGCAGCGACTTGGTATGCAGGAACTGTGGCACTGAGACTGAAACCATGAAACACATCCTCTGCCACTGCGACGCACTGGCGGCGCTGCGAATAAAGCTACTGGGAGTGGCCTATCCGAACCCACAGGAATTTCGGCTCTTCCCCCCTACTGGAATCTACAGCCTGGTACAGGGAGTATTTGGTTCTTCAGGTACGTAAGAGCATCTGGGCAAGGACAGCACAAAAGATCCCATCGGGTCGAAGTGCGCCTGAGGTTTCCTCAGTCCGATAAGCCAACAAGATAAGATAAGAATGGAAGGCGATATGAATGGAATGAAATGTGAGTTTGCAGTACAAAATTTCAATAATATTATTACCATATCTGTGGCTCGAAAAATTGGTTTAGAAAAACAGCATTACAGTTGTACTAAAGGAAGCATTATTCTTGCTTTTAGTGTTATTTTATAGTAGATTAAAACTGGCGGTAACATACTTTCTCACTTATATCTAGGAAATCCATTCTGATGCCAATTATGGTAATACAAACCGATATCAGTTTTCATAGTGAATGATTAACATAAGCAATTTCTGGGAAATACATTGGCCAATTGATGTATCAAACTAAGCTCCCAGACTAAGCTGCTCCAACAAAATTTGTAAGCTTTTAGCTTGCGCAAAATGTTTTTTCCCGTTTAAGCGGCATCAAAACACATTCTGCTATAATATTCTACTATATATTTTATTAAAACACCAAATCCCTTAAAAAAAACTTGATATATCTACTTAATATTTTTCAAATTATATATTTTTGTCAGAGCCGTTAATTTCACTAAAGCATTGTTACCGAAAATGACGTGACATCGTTATGTGATTAATGACATCGCATTCTCCTGACGATGGCTAAGAAAATTGATTTTTTGGTGAATACATAATATCATTATGTCTAATCTCTCGAAAAGTGGGTGGAAAGTGGATTATAAGCAAGGAATTTTAATACACGTATCGCACATTGAAAACAAAACTGATAATATGCCAAATTACTACCGCAATCGTAGCAAAATCCACACTATACCAAAACTGATACTATAATATTAATAAACACACACACACACACACACACACATCGTCACGCCTATATTCACTAAACGGGGATGGCAAAGATACCACTCAGTATACCGATATTTCGTAGACGATGTTAGGTTCTACAAGGTGTAACGTAATAAACGCAAGACCTGAAAGTCAAACCAACAATTTTAATGTAAGATACATTAAAGACTTTTTAAAATTTGCAAAAACGTTGTTACCCCTTTAGGGCGCTATAATAAACTAAATTTATTCTTGATTCAAAGCAATTAATGCATTTCTAAAACGTATTTCTCAATATGCACACATAGACGAACAAGTTTCATTGTTAATTGTGGTGTAAAAGTGCTTAAAAAAGGGATAAAAAAAAATTTTGAAAACTGGTTTTCGTATTGAATTTGTGAAGCAATGATCTAATTGGGGTGTCCAAGGTCGTTATTCACGATTCACCTTGTATATAGAAGGGTGCAAGCCCCATGTAATATTAATAAATATTATTATAAAAATAAAATCGACAATATGCCAAAACTTACACTATTATTTATCTGAAATTATTGCAAAACCGACATTATACCATATCAGAACTGACACTAAAAATTCCGACCCCACCAAAATCGTCAATTTTGATTAACAACAGCAACTACAACAATGTGTCACAATAATTAGATCATGTTTATGTAAAATGTGTCTTTTTGTTGGGTGGAAGAAAAAAGTTTTAAGTCAATAAAATCCCCATCGTACGTATTTCGACAGAATAGGACACTTCTGGATTTCCAAACAGCTCATGGTTGTTTGGATAGTAAACTCCATCTTTATTTAAAGGTGCTCGTAGTGTTATGTAACCGCGGTGATCTTGGTGATCACCAAGGTTAAGCAGCATTCGGGTCGGTTGGTCTGAGATAGGAAAACGTTTATCACATTTTCATACTCGAGCGTCTCCTTGCTTCGAAAGGCATTGGTTCTGGTTAGCTCTTTATGTAGTAGCCTTTACGCCAAGTTAAAAGTTTTAGGCGGCTTGCTTGGCCATCAGCATATGCTGCATATGCATATGCATAGCCACAAACCTACCTTCATCAATCTGCACTGGGTCCGAGTGGTTGAGTATGACGCAAGCTCTCTCACCTCTATTTTTAAGAGCAGGTTTTTGCCCACCAGTCGGACAGTATAGGCTGATTAGTTATTCTTATTTATTAATTTATGTTTAAATCAACCAGTAGTTTCACTTAAGACTTAGTTCACACTATCTTCTGTTTCATCCTTAATTAATTGCTTTCGTTCTTCAATGATGACTCCGCAATTAACATTATTTTGTTTTCAATTATCAGGCATTTCATTTCATTTTATCAAAGCCCATTTAATCAAGCTAAAGAGATAAACACGATTACGCAATATCTATCAAGAAGTTTTCCCCTGAAAGCTTTTCATAAAGCCGATTATTATTCAGAAGATGAAAATTATAGGGACGCTGATTCGATGCGGGTTCACCTCTGCGCAAAAGTTGATAAAATAAGGATTCCGCCTACTGGTTCGGAATACATGTTTCTGACTTCTTTTGACGGACTTTCATATAAGACTGCTGATGAGTTCTGGAAATTTATATTTTTAAGGGAATGATGTGTTGAATGTATGACCGATATCCTTGTATTACCTTTTTCTTGATAGCAGCCAACTAATTTCGCATAGCTGAATGCCTCCTCCTTCTGGTAAAGCATCTAATGCAGCTGACGATTATGATATCCTGGGTTTGAATCATAGGTTGGACAGAGATTATAAATAGTTGCGTATTCAAAAATTCTGAGTAGTGGTCTGGAGTCTAGAGACGTACCCGGTATGATGGGAATAAGCTGACCTTATTACTTTGGCATCTAGCATTGTTGGCAAAATCTATCTTATCTATTTAATTCGTCAAATAATTTTTATTATGTTTATGTTTAATGTATGAGCACATAACAACCTATTTTTGTTTCTTTAAAAATGTCAGAATACACAGTACTCTATTAACACTCCTGCTTGCGATAAGCGTAATGGTGTTCATTTTATTAAAAACAGATGCAATTAAAAAAGTTGAGATTGTTAAATGTAATAGGTATAATACCTATTTTGTTAATAAATTATTACTGCTAACCTAAGTGAATCACTAACTAGGAAGTTATTTCGATTTAGTATCGAACAAGTTTATTTAACTTTAAAAGCATGGCCAGCCATGACCAGGATCTTATCATAAGTATTACATTTATAAAAAACGGAATTAATTATGAATTGAATTAATATTGAAATTGAACCGTAAAAACAAAGATTACGATATTAAAATAAACCAGACGAGAGAGAGAGAAGAGTGAGCGCAGGGAACAGAGTGAATGGTGCGATGGGAAAGCTACTCGGGAGCTGGCACTTAAGCCATAAGGCGCAGCTGGCCATACATAACGGAGTTCTTGTCCCAACGCTGTTATATGGTAGCGAGAGCTGGGTATGTAAGAAGGAAAATGAAAGTAGGATAAATGCGGTAGAAATGCGAGCTCTGCGGAAGATGTGCGGAGTGAAGCTGACCGACCGCATTAGCAACAGCATAGTAAGACAGCGAGTAGGTATGAAAGATAGTATCGGTGTAAAGATGAGAAAGGGCATGCTCCGTTGGTTCGGGCATATAGAAAGAATGCCAGAGGAAAGAATGACAAAACAGATATACAATGTGAAAGTGGAAGGATGCAGGTACCGGGGAAGACCTAGACTATCTTACCACGACCAAATAAACCGAGTCTTATCTGATGGAAAAGTCAAGAGTCTCCGTAACCGGCGAGCGTGTATGAGACGAACTATGAGAGTCGAGGAAGCCAGAGAGGTATGTAAGGAAAGACCCTGTTGGAACTCTGTACTCTCTGCCTACCCCGCAAGGGATCTGGCGTGAGGTTATAGATAGATAGATAGATAGAAAAGACACCAGGTTTTCCAAGTCAAAGCTTTATTTAATCACGTTTTAAGTAAAACTTACTTCAATTAATATTCAATAACAGCCTGGCATTTAAATGTGATAATGTTTAAAATAGATAGTTTCGACTTAAAAGCTTTGCAGACAGGCGTCAATTAGGAAGGACGCAGATAGACGCTATAATTACAGTGCAAATCCTTTTTAGAAGCTTTTATTTAACTTGCAATGTACGTATGTCTATATGTCTGTCTTTTCGGTTCAAATCTTGCCATTTTTCAAGCACTTGGGGGTATCTGATTGAGCTGCAAATTCGCATGCCTATGTAAATTCGGTAATAATGCACCATATAGTACAATGGAGCTGGTTTGATGATGAAATTGGAAGGTGGCTATAGGAACATGTGATCTATACAACGTAAGCCCCTCATGTGGAACTTATTAAGTTGGTATTGACAAGTATTAAACAGCCAGATAGTGTTCAGAGTTCATGATGATGAAGCCAAATGGTGGCCAATGGAACCACCCAACTACTAAATATAACCCCGCCACGTTGAGGCTTGTTAGATTTGTCTTGACGAGTACTTTAGACCAGTATGATATCTAATGTCTGATAATGGAGCCGGAAGAAACGTATAACAACTCCATAACTAAGCAAGATATTTTCCCTGTGTTTATGCAATAAAATCTTGTTTATTAAAAAGGTTGTTTTTTTAAATATATTGTTTTATTTTTATTTTGTTTCCTTTTACTGTGTCGGTGGCTTGGTATAGTAGAGAAAGAGAGTAGGCAACTTACTGGATTGAATTGTCGTACTTTGACCCTATAAGAGGACAACGTTTTATGTGAGTTTGATTCTCGCGAGGGAAGTCTATGAGTAATCTACAATTAATATTTATTTCAGTCTAAATGTTTACCTGTCAATATGACTACGCCAGATCAGATTTTTAACAGTGATTCTGAGTGCTGTGTATGTAAGTATCTTGTTATTACATTATTTTTCTAAAGCACTTCCGCTTTGAATATTTGCTGTTTATTAAACCTATATGCGATTGTCACTGCTATCGGTAGTGGAAAACATTACGAGTCTACAACAATGTTCGAGAGAAATATACACAACAAATACAACAGGCGGACACAATAAAGATTAGAGGTGAAGTTCGCTTTTAACAGAATTTATTGAGCTTGTATCTATCTATCTATATCATCACGTCAGCTCCCTTGCGGGGAGAGAGTAGAGTTCCGACAGGTTCTTTCCTTACATACCTCTCTGGCTTCTTCCTCTCTCATAGTCCGTCTCATACACGCTCGCCGTTTACGGAGACTCTTTACTTGTCCTTCAGATAAGACTCGGTCTATTCAGTCATGGTAAGATAGTCTAGGTCTTCTCCTGTACCTGCATCCTTCCACTTTTGCATTGTATATATGTTTTGTCATTCTTTCTTCTGACATTCTTTCTATATGCCTGAACCGACGGAGCATACCCTTTCTCATCTTAATCATTAAGCTTTTATAAAAATACAACTGCTATTAACTTAATATTCAACATTTTTAAACCATTGTACTCAAATAAATCGGCAAAAAGTAAACATTTCCCCCAGCTATGTCAGGTACGTCCGCAAGCCCAAGTAAAGTCTGTTTAAACTGTAGATTTGACAGAAGTCTATCTATCTATCTATCTATATCATCACGCCAGATCCCTTACGGGGTAGGCAGAGAGTATAGAGTTCCAACAGGCTCTTTCCTTACATACCTCTCTGGCTTCCTCTACTCTCATAGTTCGTCTCATACACGCTCGCCAGTTACGGAGACTCCTGATTTGTCCTTCAGATAAGACCCGGTCTATTTGGTCATGGCAAGATAGTCTAGGTCTTCCCCGGTACCCACATCCTTCCACTTTCGCATTGTATATCAGTTTTGTCATTTTTTCTTCGGACATTCTTTCTATATGCCCGAACCAACGGAGCATACCCTTTCTCATCTTTACACTGATATTCTCTTTCATACCTATTTGCTTTCTTACTACGCTATTGCGAATACGGTCGGTCAGCTTCACTCCGCACATCTTCCGCAGAGCTCGCATTTCCACTGCATTTATCCTACTTTCATTCTCCTTCTTAGATACCCAGCTCTCGCTGCTATATAACAGCGTTGGGACAAGCACTCCATTATGTATGGCCAGCTGCGCCTTTCGGCTTAAGTGCCGGCTCCCAAGTAGCCCGGCGCTATGGCCGTTCACTCTGTTCCCTGCACTCACTCTTCTCTCTATGTCAGCGATGTATTTTCCATCCTTACTGAATGCGCATCCAAGCTATACAAACTCATTCACTTGCTCCAGCACATCGTTCCCAACCACAATCCTTGCATTCGTTCTGGTTTCTTCCCGTTCAATAACCATAATTTTGGTTTTCGTCACATTCAAATGTAAGCCATTTTTCATGCAGTCGTCTTTCATAACTGTGACTAGTGATTGCAGATCAGTGGCTGTTGGCGCTATCAAAACCGCGTCATCTGCATATAGTAGATGATTTAGCACTAGATCACTCATTTGGTGTTCATTCATCGCTTTCAGTCTTTGAAGACTTTTATCCAAATATATTATAAACAGTCTAGCGGACAACACGCAACCCTGCTTGACGCCGATTTCAACGTCAAACCAGGGTGACATGTTACCACCCACCCGTACGCATGCCTTGCAGTCCACATAGGTGGACTGGACAGCCCGCAGCAGAGTGCCATTTATACCATACTCAGGCAAAATGTCCCAAAGTCTCTTTCGCAGAATTCTATCAAACGCCTTCTCCAGATCCACAAAACCGCAGAAAACCTTCCGGCCCACTGCCAGATGCTTCTCTACGATGTTGCGAAGGGAGAAAACTTGATCCGAACATCCTCTTCCGGAACTGAAACCCCCTTGACAGAAGTATAGTTACATTAAGGCAAAATGGGGATTTCTGGAGGTACAGGTGTCCGCCGACGGCAACTTGACGAGAACACTTTTAAATATAACGAGAAACACTTGTTTCACAAATATTCGGATGGTTTACGTGCACGGGATAGTTAAATCAAACAAAATGCCTTTTAAGGAAATGTAGCGTCTGATATAAATACAGAGGAAGTTGGGCCGTCAAAAATAATAAATAGGTCTGTTTTCGTAAGTTTTGTGGATTGTTCTTTTGGTTTGTATTACGTAAAGGATATTGTTCTGCGGCCATACATGATCTGCCCCAGAACCAACAGCAATGAAAAAATGCGTGTATGATTTCAAGTTACCTGCATTATCTTCATGCGTTTTTTATTAAACGGACAAGCGGGGGAATTGCATCATATCAAAAAACGTATTAGATTTTGAGGTTATAATTTAGTAGCCAAAAATACATTTGTAAAATCGTTATGTTAAAATACACTAGCAATAATCAAATCGATCATTATTGAACGTAATCGATCGAATATGACTGAATAATAGGATTGACATCTCCAACCGTAATTCGATAACAATGTTGACATTCGGAAAAGATGTTGGCGATTTTGATTTAAGTACTCATAGTACTTTGAAATTTTCGTTTTGGATTGCAAATTGTCCGTTAGATATGGATATATTAGCAACTACTATAATAAAAAAGATATATCATTGTGGTATAGGTTGCAAGTTTGTTGGTTCTGGGGCCATTTTCGACGATGTCCTTTACACCAATAATATTATCTTTAGACCAAAACTAGACACTTAAAAAAATACTAATGTCACACTTACTTTCCCAAGTGGGGTCGTAAACGTGTACCTGTTTGTCAATGTAATACAGCGCAAATTCCGGATACAATGCAATTTCATTCAATTAGATAATCCTCTACCGACTGCCTCGTTGGTCTAGTAGCGAATAATGTGCTTTGCGATCACGAGATCATGGGTTCAAATCGTAGGTCGCACACATGTAGTTTTTCGACGGAAAAATCTAGTCTACGAGTATCTATACTAGTATCAGTCCGGAGTTTTAAATTGTGCCCGGTATATGGCATTAGGGTCGCCCCCTAGTACATGGGACCTAATATCGTCGGTGAAAAATGGGTGTACATAATACACCCTTGCTATCCCCGCTCGGGGAATATAGACTCATGTCTATATGGTTATTTTATTTTTTATTTAATTAGATAAATATTATTTAATACATCATACTTTAACCGTCGTTATTCTAGAAATCGTGTTCACAGAATTTTCGAACATAATGTTCTACACCCCCAAATATCAGGAAAATAACCTTAAACAGAAAATAACTATTAAATAAGTATGAATGGTTTTATATTACGCAAAAAAAATATAGTATACTTTGAAATATCCTAAAATTCGTATAACATAAATTACCAAAAGGTACTGACCAACTTTCGAATTACAATCGATCGTATCTGCGAACTTTAATTACTTTGACACCAAATTATTACTTTGCCGATACTTGAAGTTTTTAAAGAAAATTGTAAATTTAAATTTTGATATCAGTATTAATAATTATTAAAGTTCCTTTACAGAAATATCAGTATCAACAATATTTTTGTGTATCTTATTTTTCTTATCTAATATCAATTAATTGAAATTGTAACGTGTCGCAAGGGATGATTTAGCGCAGTAGTTAACAGCTTAAGCCGCTCCATCCTCTGTGTGTTATAGTTGCGGGTTTGATTCCCGCACGGGACGAATCTTTGGGTGATAAACAATTATTAGTTCCGGTCTGGGTATTCTGTGAACTTTCATGTTTGTAAATGCACCCACGACACAGGAATAAATCCAAGTGATTGGGAAAGTTTTTTTTTTAAATATATATATCGAATAAGGGTCCTGGAATCTGACGTGTAAGTAGACCGACACAAACTACCACTAAACCAAGCTTACAACTAAATCATCAAATTTTCATATTCATATAATAATCTAAGTTATTGAGGACGTAGTGTATCGTAACCTGAAATGGTTATTCAACGGCACGATCGACTGAACATTCTAACATACTTATAGTTTCGACGTTATGAAACCCTTCATTAAAACGAGTTAGTGAACTGCAAACTAAAAGATAATTACTTATTTAATTTACTTATACAATATGAATATATTGTATTGATCTTTTAGAATTATACTTTTGCATTGGACTGTCTCGTTAGTCTAGTAGCGAAAAATGCGTGAAGAGATTATAAGGTCCTGGGTCGGACAAAGTGTGGGTAATTTTGTCCAACCTAAGATTCAAATCCAGAAAAGTCTGAAATTGTGCCTCACATATTGGCAATAGATTTACCTCTAATGTCTATTTTTGACAAATTATTAATCATGTTGTTTATCGTTTAAGAATCCGGTAAAAGTCATTTATTTTAAATAAATCGCCACTATTTTTCTGAGGCCTATATATAGGCTGCTTGATATTGAACTGATAAGAATTACTGAATTTTTACCAACTGCATGTATGAACGATATTATACATCCAAAACGGATATAGGTCCATCACACTTCGAGATGACTTAAGTGGAATAAGGATTCACAAAGTTTTCTATATATCTTACTACTATTATCTTACCATATTCTTCAAACGATCGTGGCAGAAGTGAGAGTGGTATTATGCATACATACATTTAATAGGTGTATCTGTGATTAGTGTTGAGAAATAACACGATTCCTCGAATATTTAAACTTGTTTTATTCTGGCGAGATCAATACGCACATGGTCGCATTTTACAACAACATAAACAATAAAATTAAGAACGGAAACGGTTATAGGCTTAACATCCTTGCCAACAACTAAAACTAAAAACGTAACTTCTTAATAATTCATCATCATCATCTCAGCCTATACTTGTCCACTGCTGAACATAGGCCTCCCCAATCGCTTTCCAGCGTAACCGGTCCGATGCCACCTGCATCCAACGACTTCCTGCGATTTTCACAAGATCGTTGGTCCATCTGGTAGGCGGTCGTCCCACGCTGCGCTTGCCAATACGTGGTCTCCACTCTAGAATCTTTCTGCCCCAACGCCCGTCCGATCTACGCGCTATGTGGCCCGCCCATTGCCACTTCAGCTTACTAATCTTAACGGCTATGTCGGTGACCTTGGTTCTTCTACGAATCTCCTCATTCCTGATTCGATCGCGTAGAGAAACGCCGAGCATAGCTTTCTCCATAGCTCGCTGAGCAACTCTGAGCTTTTTTATGAGACCTATTGTAAGAGACCACGTCTCTGATCCATATATCATCACTGGTAACACACATTGACTAAAAACTTTAGTCTTTAGGCACTGAGGTATTTTGGATGAGAAGATGTTGCGCAGTTTCTTAATAATTATTAGAATGCTATTACAAAAAATATTATATTTAAAACGACTTAGAATAAACCAAAAGTTTCAATGTGGATAATAGCCAAATATCACAATATTGCTCGTTAGTACTTTATAACTATGCTTATTACAAGCTAAATAAATTACTCCATTCCGATCACGGTCTCGAACCTATTCGCGCCTTCATTAAAAAGGCGACAACCCGATATTTTGCGAACGCGTCCAATCATAGTAATCCGCTAATCGTAGCCGCCGCCGACTACGAACCTAACCTCCTATCAGCCGCTACCGCCGTCCGCAGCATGTTCTTACCGACCCTCCCGATGCCCTTACATCCCTTCTTTCGGATACAGATACCGCTCACAGGATCAGACACCGACCTCGCCGGCGAGGTCGAAGAATCCATTGCCCGCCGGCCGATGCAGAGCACCACGGCGAGATACCTAGTATACCCCCTCCCCCATAGCGACTGCCCAAGCCGAGGCCTCCTTGAGGCACCCTTGAGCTAGTTGCCCCTTTGCCCTTCTGGCTCGAGCGTAGTGGTTGCACGCTCGCCCTCTTTTCCGGTGAAGCTGTAAAGGCCCCGCGGCCAACAGCGTAGATCATTCACACACACACACACACAATAAATTACTCAGCGTTCAAAACGGGATAAATAACTCAGTTTTGTTTCCATCGAATCGCCTTTAGGTAGGTTTCGATTTGTCACATTGTTTACCTTGCTATCAGGATGTGTTTTGGATGCACTGGAAGCAGTCACACTGGTGTTTTACTTCGAAGTTAGTCTATCATAAAATACATAATAACAATATATTTCGTGTCTAAAAACGTTGCCCCACAGCAGTAATAATTCCGTGTCTTGGGTGCGTGTACACACACGAAACTCACATAAACAAGCACCCAGTCAGAAACAAATATTTGTGGATCAAACAAAGATTTGTCCCGTATGGGATCAAACCTACTACTGGATCAAGCCGTCGTTTAACTATATATTTTTCTTCCGCTGTCTAGCTAGTTTTTTGAAATAGTCTGCCGGTCGTAGCACTGCGAGATTTTTGTATTTTTAGTAATTATCAAGGTACATAGCATTCGGCTTGTTTGTGGCATTTCCATTATAGAACATCTTCGTAATGTGGCTAGCTTATCTGTTAGTCTTTGTTGTCATCCCAGGAGAGTAGTGGTTAAGTTGTAGCCTCCGTGGTTAAGATGTATCGGATTTAAACGACGGCTTGATCCAGTAGTCGCGGGTTTGATCCCATACGGGACAAATCTTTGTTTGATCCACAAATATTTGTTTCTGACTGGGTGCTTGTTTATGTGAGTTTCGTGTTTGTACACGCACCCAAGACACAGGAATTATTACTGCTGTGGGGCAACGTTTTTAGACACGAAATATATTGTTATTATGTATTTTATGATAGACTAACTTCGAAGTAAAACACCAGTGTGACTGCTTCCAGTGCATCCAAAACACATCCTGATAGCAAGGTAAACAATGTGATAAATTGAAACCTACCTAAAGGTGATCCGATACATCTTAACCACTATACATCCGATTGTTTGTAGCCTTATGGATAGCTTGATACGTTCCAACAGCAGCCACAAAACTTTCTTCACCAATGTGCACTGCGTGGTGAAATATGACCTTTCTTTTAGCTCGATGAGGAAAGGCTTTTGCGCTGTAGTGGTACAGAATAGCCTGATTTCTTATATTATATTGGACTAAAAGTACTGCTTAAATTGTTTAACTTTCTTATGACTTTGGGTGAGAAACGGTTTACCTTTATGCTATAAATTTACTCCTTATATTAATCTGTGCGCTCTGATAGCGCTGTGCAACCGAGGTGTTCTTACAGATCACCAAGGTTAAGCAGCGTTCGACTCGGTCGGCCTGAGATGGGAGATCGATTGTGGCATTTTCATATTCGAGCATCTTCGCGCTTTGGAAGGCATGCTAAGCCGTTGGTTCCAGTTATCACTTCATGTGGTAGTTGTTAAGTCGATTTAGTGGCCTTATAGGCAGATTGATAAGTTCCAACAGCAGGTGGCCACAAATCTGCCTCCACGAATCCGCACTGGGTCCGCGTGGTGGAGCATGACCTAGTCTCTCTCGCCTCGATTTATGAGAGAAGACTTTTGCCCAGCAGTGGGACAGTATAAGCTGATATTATTAATCTGTAACAAACAGACAGACTTGAGAATGTTAATACCCATGGAACTCAAAAAGAGTAAAAGGTAGCTATCAAATAGTCTGGAAATGGTGATACGAATATGAAAATTAATCAAACGGATTTAGACGAAATTTGGCATCAAATAGTCTCTTACCTGAATTAACACATAGTATACTTTTTATCCCAGAAACATGTTAGGTTCTGTCTTAACTTAACGCGTACGTTGTCGTGGGCAAAAACTAGTACTTCTATATTTACATAATGCATCTTAAACCTGCTTTCCTCGAATAATTAGGGGAAGGCACGCTCACATTTTCGAAGGTATTGGATCAAATGTAACTAGACTTAACTCTAACAATATTATTTAAAACCATTGTGGACTAGGGTGGGTCCACTCTTGTATTGGTTAAAAAAAATATCGCGTAGAAGTCGTACCGCCCCTTAATTTTGATACACATGTATGTGTCATTATATGTATAAAATTTTAGCCTACTATCTCAAAAAGAAAGGAACCAAACCTTGTCCGGTGAAGCTGTAAAGGCCCCGCGGCCAACAGCGTAGATCATTCACGCACACACAAAAGAGACAGACGTTGACTTTGAAATATACAAATTTTATGGAAAAAATACATATTCAGTGAAATCCCGTAAAACATTCTCAAAACTAAGTATACATTAAAATATTAATTAGACTACTCATCAAAATCTACATAAATAGCAACACACATGATATATTAATTAAAATTCTCTGTCTGCTTATTTAAAGTCCTTTTTTAGTTTGTCAATAGAACACCAAATTAATTTTATTTTCTAGCAGCAAACACCTCTGTAACATATGAATTTTAATTGTAATCAAAACAGCCATTTTTTACTAGATATTCAACACTAAATTTAGCACCTTTTTACGTTAAAGCTAAGGTATCTGAAATCTTACAATGTTATTACCACAGATAACTATTACAAATTCATGGAATGGCCAACCTGAAATACATTTTGGACCACCTTACTGTGGAATCGCTACATATTATAAAACAAAGTTTCTCCGCCAAGTCTGTCTGTCTGTCTGAACGCGATAAACTCAATCGACTCGATTTTCATACGGTTTTCACCAATGGACAGGAATGGAGTGGTTCAAGAAGAAGGTTTATGTGCAAAATTCACCCGTGCGAAGCCGGGGCGGGTCGCGAGTGACATAAATTTTGGCAATGGCTTGTACTAGTGTTTAGAGCGTAGGCCCCTCCGCTTATTGTATCGCATCGCACCGCGAATAGTTTCAGGTTCAATTCACGCACGGGACAAATCCCCGTGTGAGCAACAAATGTCTGATTTAGTTTGGATTTCATTTCACGTTTATACCTACGTACGACTTACGAATAATTTCATGTGTGGGGCTACGTTTATTAGGAAAAAATCTTAAAGCAGTTTTTGAAAATCGATCAAATAGCAGGCAGAATTAAGGCTTAGATTATTTTTGCTAAAAAATCAGTAACTTAGAAGACTTCATAATACAAAGCTAACCCTTGTTAGGAGATTCTGATTGAAAAAATCCTTTATTCAGTATAATTCAATTGAGTATCTTGTTACGTGGGCTAATTTATATTTGCTCTCACCGCAATACTGCTGTTTTAAAAAACAATAAATAGTCTAGGAGCTGGAACTACTAATGTTATGTACTATTTTCCTTTTTCTCTATCTATACTATTACACCAGATCCAATTCCCACAGGTTATTATAGTTTCAAAACCTGTTTCGCTAACTCCACTGTAAATTTTTATACAGTCATAAAATTTATCATTTAGCAGTTATTTGAAAGATAGTCTTTTTTTTCATAATAATTTTTTTTAGCAGGTTTTACCTCAAAAGCGCAGAGAGATACGGCACAGAATGTGATATTTGCTTGATGAAGACCCCTCAAAAATGTGGAATTTAGAGGACTTTTTTTTATAAAATATGTTGATTTATGCTAGGAATAAATTTTGTTATATGGATGTATTAGCAAATATGCATTTTACATATACCATACCCAGACTGGAACAAAATTTAGTGAGACACACAAAAACTTGTTCCGTGTGGTCGATACCACACGGAACACCCGCGACTATTCGATCCAGTTAACGGAGCGGCCTAAGTTCTAATTACTAGTCTAAGCCGTGTCGTCCAATTATCTGGCCAATTCGATAATTACACCGGTAACAGTTTTTGTAATCTTGTATAGTTTGGATTGGAGAGCACATATATATGTGTGAAAAATGGACTCAGATATACGTATGAGTAATATTGAAATAAAATTCATTCATCAAAAACATTTAATAAAATTATTGCTTGCAACTCCTAGTCTACATAATATTGTCTGATCTAAGCTCCAAATGCAAGTCGTGCAGTCTGGCTTCTTCGATCTCTGAAACTAGCAAAGTTTGATTTTTCAATAAAAGTTTCGCTCTTATAAATAAATAATTCTCTCAACTTTAACGTATGAGTTTCGAGAGCACAAGCATCGAGCAAATATTATCTTGTATAGAAAATCACTCCTGCATTCCATAAGGGGCATGACAGCGGCATGTGGCTCTTTGGAATGGAACTCAATTGGAATTAGTTAGGAGCCATATTTAACTAATAGTGGGACAACGCTTGGTAACAGAATTGTGTCATGTATACTAATATTATAAAAATGAAAGTTTGAGTGTTTGGATGTTTGCTAGTCAATGACGCAAAAATGGTTAAAGGTGATCGGGGTACTGTTTAGATTCAGGTTATGCCGAGGATTTTATAGTATAACTTCTGCCCGCAACTTCGTCCGCGTTAACTTTAGGCAGGAACCTAACATTTTCTGTGATAAAAGTATCCTATGTATTAACCCATGTAATAAACTATCTGTGTGCTAAATTTAATCCATTGTGCCGTTTTTGCGTCATTGAGTAACAAACATACAAACTTTCACATTTATGATATTTCACATGTATTATAGTACCGCTCACAATGCTGTTACCAAGCGTTGTCCCGCTAATTATTAAATATTCATTCAGTTATTCTAATTGAGTTGTTATTAAATAGCCACATTCCGCTGCTCAACGAATGTCTCTTTTATACAATTAACAACTGTGATCGATTCGTATAAGGTCGATATTTAACTAGCAATGGTAAACAGCTCTAGCAGTTTTGCGCCGAATCTGCGCTGACCCGTATTTTAAAAGCAGAATTTACTACTCCAAGCAAAATGTGTTGATAATCGACAAACGACTTCCTTAATTCCTTTGTCTCTACACAATATATAGAACATATCTATACAAATGCTATATTTGCATATACAACTATCGGGGGCTTATTGTACCACCGCAAATTGAATTAAAGGTGCCCCAAACCCGCCATAATACACAGATTACCAACATAAATCAACTCTCGAACGACAAACCTTGAACCCATCTGCTACTTAAAAGTTATTATTAAAAACCGATTTCTGAACGATCCGAGTTCAACAATAGGGTACTATTATTAAAATGAATGATTGAATGTTATTCATAACTCATTTAATCGTCATTGTTTAAGGCCTAAATGGACAATAAGTATTCTGTGATTAATGCAGGCCACATATGTATCGATAAACTTATAAAATATTGAAATAATATTAGCCCTGGTAAGAAACTGTCCCAACGTTGGGCACGGGCCTCCTCCCAAACTGAGAGAGTTTAGGCCACCACGCTGGCCCAGTGCGCGTTGGCGAACTTCACATACTTTTGAGAAACCTAAGAGTTTCAAGAGAGAACATGCAGAAACATGCAGGTCTCCTCACGATGTTTTCTATAGGATAGGGTCTAGACGATAGGTAAAGTACTTTTGAAAATTTCTTTCAGGCTTCAGCATTTGTTCCATGTTTTTGCTTTTCTTCTGTCTATCTCATCTTTATTATTCGTTTGTCTAAATAAAATGTGTATGCCTAAATATATGGATTCTTTCACATATTCGAAAGCACTATTTGTCATAATTATTGTTTTCATAAGATTCATTTCCAGTCCTATTTCTTTAGTCTTTTCCTGATGTATACTGAGCATATTTTGTGTACCATTAACTGTTTCAGACATTAATACTATGTCTTCCGCAAAACATAGATAAGTTATAATCTTTCCATTATTTGTAAACCAAAGCTAGTCCAGTCTATTTTTTAAGACGTACTGTAGAACTGTTATGAATAGTGTCGGCGATATAGGGTCGCCCTGCCCTACTCCACGGTCAATATTGATTTCAGGGCCAATTTTATCTAGTTTTACCCGGATTTTGCAGCTTAAATATATATTTTGGAGTATTTTTATATATATGGGATTTATTCCTGCTTCTGTAAGAGCTGTCCCTATAAACTCATGCGAAATTGTGTCAAAATCTTTTGCATAATTACTGTTAATCACACTGTTAAATTCTTTATACTTTTCAAGTACCTGTTCTATAACATAAATATGGTCTATAGTGCTAAAATCTTTTCTAAAATCTGCTTGTTCTTTCGATTGATATTGTTTTATTTGTGGAGAAATCTTTTTTTGTAAGCATGAAGTAAATACCTTATACAATGCCCACAAAAGGCTAATAGGTTGATAATTCGCTATGCTGGTTGGGTCTCCTTTCTTATAGATAATTATAATATCCGATTTCGTCCCTTGGTCCGGTACTATTTTTTAGTCAATAATCTTATTAAAAAGTATGACAAGTGAAGTAAGTAGTGTGTTTTTTGAAGCTTTCAGCTCGTCATTGGTAATTTTGTCTTCGCCTGGGCATTTGTTTGATTTTAAATCATTTATACTGCTTTGAACTTCTATTTCACTAAAGTATATTTGGGCTGTTTCTTGTTTTTTTTTTTGTATCTATATGTATATTTGTAATTGTAGTTTTATTACTACTGTACAAGATTTTGCAGAAATCAGTTACTGTTTTCAGTATATTGAAACGATTATTTTCTTTAGTCTTCGCGTATGATTTTAGATTAATAATCCATTTGTTGTTATAATTTAATTCTTTATATGCCTTTTTTGTGCTCCCTGTCGCTATGAGGTGTTTTTCTATTGTTGATATTGTGTACTTTTGATGATCAGCTTTTATTTTTTTACTAATTTGCTTATACAACTGGCTTAGCTCTTGTTTTTCCTATTTAGTTCAAGTTTTTTTTTTATGCTGTAGTTCTTGTCTTCGTTTCATAAGTAAATTCGTTGTTTCTGATATATATTTCTTCGCGCCAGTTTTTCTTTTTGTGGTTATATTTTGCCAACTTTCAATAATACCGTTTTCTAGCCGGTCATAGTAATCTTGCACCGTTTTATCTTTGATACTATTTAGTAGCCTTTCCCTTTTTTAATTAATAATTGTTCATAAAGCTAATATCTTCATTTGAATGTAAGGTAACAATATTTTTAATGCCGTCATGTATTCTGCATTGTTTTTTTTGGCTAGATAGAGGTAGTTTTCCTCGTAATAAGCGGTGATCGCTAGGAAAAGATAAATGTAGTTTCGATATTTTGGAATTGGTAGGGATGTGAAGATAAAATGAAGTCAATTTAATTTTTAAGTGTTCGAATGGCGCGTATTTCGTCTCAGTTTGGGCAGTATTATTATAACTGTAACACCAAAAAGGTATCCAGTGAGACCAAGTATAACCGTTGTTACCACAGTAAGTTCTTAAAAAAGCTCCCAAATGCTTATGAGCATTTTCAAGTGACCCGATTGATTGGTGGTATCGATGCTATCGATGATATGCTGTCGATGTTAGTTTTTCTATTCCTAAAAGCTTACAAACTGCTATCATAGTTGCAAAAATAAATTCTGAACCTCTATCTGTCGCAAGACAATTCGGTGTACCAAAACGAAGAATAAAATTGTCAACAAACGCTTGAGCAACACTTACAGATTCCTTATTCTAAATAGGATATGCTTCTATGAATTTGTTTAATTCACATTGGATAGTCACAATATAACATTTCCCATCTTCATCTTTATCTAACGGGCCTACTAAATCTAAAAATATTTTTTGGAACGCAGTTGTTGCTGTCGTAGTAATTGTCATAGGCTGTTTGGTATATCTACTATATTTAGTCTTTTGACATATAGTACACTTATTTACGAAGTCATATATATCTTTTTCAAGTCCTGGCCAAAAATACTATCTTTTTATGTTATTAGCCATCCTACGCACACCTGCATGACCACTCGTGGGCAATATATGAAAATCATGTAAAATAAAGTTCTTAGTCTTTTCATCATTAATTCGTTCTACACCTCTGAGAACAGATACTCGTGGTCCGGACCACATTTTTAATGATTGGAGCTCCTTACATAATCCTTTTATGAAATCTTCATTTTCTTTATTTCTAATGATACATAGTTCCTTTATATTTATCTTTTAACAAAATTTCTCTAACTTCGTCACAAATTCGGCTCGCGAAAAATGTGCTCTAAAGCTAAGATTTACATATAATACCATTTTACTAGGAACAAACGCAAAACACTCATCTTCTAGACTAATTTGATTATTTCGTCTCCGTGTATCTATCTTATCTGTCCTTGCTAAAACCATTTCTACCAAATTACGCGGTTTTCTTAATATCTCCACAACTTTTGGTTGATCAGACCTGTCCGTGGAAGGACCGTTGAATCGTTCTTCACGTTTACTTGCATTCGTTTTCTCTGAGCTCTAGTTAAATCATTCACTTCAGTTATTTTCTCATTCATACACTTTCATTCATCCGATGTCATACACACTCTAGACAATGCATCAGCTACTGTATTCTCTTTGCCTTTGCCATAAATTATCTTAAATCGTATTCCTCGAGTTCCATTCGAAATTTTAATGTTCGACTTGATGGATCTTTCATACCAAACAAATATACTAGGGGTTTGTGGTCTGTCATTATTGTAAAGTGTCTACCATACAGGTATGGACGGAAATGCTTAACCACCCAAACAATGGCAGTAAGTTTTTTTTGAATTGTTGGGTAATTTAATTCGGATTTATTTAATGGTCTACTTGTATAAGCAATAGGACGCAAATCGCTATTACATAAAACTGTACCAACAGCTGTTCCTGATACGTCAGTTTGTACTATAAACTCGTTTTTATCAGAAAAGTCGGGGTATTGGAGTATAGGAGGGGTTATTAAAGAAGTTTTGAGAAAATCGAAACAATTTTGGCACTCTTCTGTCCAAACAAAAGGTTAATTTTTCCTACACAATCGGTTTAGAGGAATAGTTATTTGAGCAAATGAAGGAACAAATTTCCTGTAATAATTACAAAAAGCTACAAATCGTCTTACTTCATCTACATTTTTAGGGGTGGGATAACATTGTAAAATTTTAGTTTTTTCGGGATCTGGTAAAACACCATCAGCAGAAACCAGGTGTCCCAGATATAAAATTTCTTTCTTAAGGAATTGTCATTTTTCTGGATTTAATTTTAAATTAACTTTTCTTAACCTTTCAAGGACATCAATAAGATTTTTATTGTGAATTTCCAAATTGCGACCGAATACAATTAAATCATCTAAATATATGCAACATTTTTTATATGTTAAACCGGACATAGCTATGGACATAACTCTACTAAAATTACTGCAAGAAGTCTTAAGACCCATAGGGACGTTTTAGTTGATATTGGCCTGTACTAGTAGTAAAGGCGGTGTACTTACGGCTCTCAGGAGATAAACTGACCTGATAATAGCCTTGATTTAAATCTAAATGTGATCTCGTATTCATTTAAAAAGTTAACTTCTGGAACAAAATTTTCTAGTATTATGTCTTCTTCTTTAACATTCAAAATTTTGATTGGTATCCTACCATTTATAGGTCTTACTAAAAAAACATCCTTCTCAATTTCTCTCGCGCAAACAATGCAGCCATCTTTCAAATCACTATGTATATAAACGTAATGTATTGATTCACTACGCGCGGACAAAACGATACGATTACTAAAGTCTGGTGTATCAGAAATCTGTAAACATGACCTTCTACCATTAATATTTAAAGTTAAAATATTAGAAGCTAAATCAATATTGCATTTATAATTAGACAGAAAATCTAACCCTAAAATTCCACTAGCTTTTAAAGGTAATTCTGAAAAAGTATGGAACTTTTGAAAAACTATGTCATTATTTTCGGAAATAAGTTTTAAATTTACGTGTCCCGCAGAGCGAATCTGTCCTCCGATGCTATTAATCAATGTTTCATTATTATCTATGGGTAAAAAATTTGGAAGGTCATTTTTTCTGATTACGGATATAGATGCACCAGTATCTATTAAAAATACATATTTTCGATTATATTCATAAAGGGAAACAAATTTGCATTTACCATCACAAGCAAACGCAGAGTCCCTAATCACGAAAAAAACTGCCTAGATTCATTTCCTGAATTTTCAAGGCAATTTGAATTTCGGGTATTATTTTCGGCGGTTTGCGCTGAAAAAATATTACTACCTCGCCAATTTCTACGACGGTATATCTAGTATTGCTACCTCGATAGTAAAATCTACTAGGTCCACGTTGACCTTGTCCAAAATTGTATGCGCGGCCTCGGTAGCCTTGAGCCCTAGGTCTCGATCTCGGTTTGTACATACCTCAATTTCCTGAAACCTGCATCACATTCGGTGCAGAAGACGTGGAGGGTACGGAAAGCTCCTCATCTTTAGCAGCTTGGATCGCATCTTTAAGGCTGCTATAATCACGCGCTGCTACGATGGTGCTCAGCCTTGCGCTTTTCAACCCATCTGCAAATTTCTTAATTGCCATTTTTTCATTTAGTGGCTTTAAAACAGAGTACCTAGCTGAATCTCCCTCGGCTTGAGAGATAGTTAAATCAGTAAAAAGTGTTTCTATATCATTGCCATATTCGTCAATAGATCTCCAGCCTTGATTAATATTTTGAAGGCGAGATTAAATGGCTGTAAAAGACTTTGTGGTTAATAAATGTTTTCTTAAATCCATAATTTAATTGCTAACGGAAGAATAAGTGTCGGCAAGACGTAGTTTAGCATTTTCGGAAAGCCGGCCTTTAAGAACGAATTTAATTAGCAATGTTTTCCCCAGATCATCTAACATATCAGCATACATATCCACAGTATCAATCAATCGTTTGGTCGTGTCCTCAATACCATCTAAAACCGGAATCAAATTACACGCAGTTCGAATGTATATATCCATAATTATAGTTTCAGTTTTACTGGTAGAACACATTAAACGAGATATATCCAAAAAAATACTTTCAATTTGATCATAAACAGCGATCAAAGAATTCACTAATTCTGACTTCTCACTTTGGCCTACATTACTTATAAATAACTGAGATTTCGTATACAAATTTTCGGCCTCACTCAGTTTATATAAAGCGACAGATTCTCGATATCTACTTTGTCCCCTTTTTATCAAATATTTTCGCATCTGCACTAATTCATCATATATTTTAATCAAATCATCGGCCATATTTACATTTTCAACTCTATAAGTTCTCATGGGAAAGCGAGCTCTTTACCTACCTATTTGCGTACATGACGCAAATAGGTAGGTAAAGTAATGCACACATATCAGTATTATATAACAAGCTACTCTTATCATGTTCGATAAGTCGCGGTGCACAAATCATGAGCACTTTTCAAATACAATGAATGAAATATGATACTAAGTTGTATTGCCCCACATATTGAAAACTTATTTCTATGCACGAAAGAGCTTTAAAACAGAAATACACATACAGTTACATAAAAATGTTAATACATAATTAAAATATAAGCAGTATATAGGTACCAAAAATATCTTTCACGTAATAATCACAAACACTTCTGATACAAATTATTAGCGCTATAGTCACGTAACGTACACTTATCACACTTTTTACGCAATTATCACGCACTGCACTAAACCTGAGACGCACTAGAATTCTTGAAAACCACGCTGGCCTGGCGACGGCGTAAAGATCGGCGGCTCATCTGCCGGTCCATCCACTTGATATGCATCTTCTTGTACAAATAACAGAATGCGTAAACTGCAGCAACTATCACGACTGCGACAATAAGGGTCAGCAGATTAGTTGAATACGGGTTTGTGGTGCTGACGCTCGAGTATCCCGTCTCAGTGGTGGCACCATTTTGACCAGCACCGGCAGCGTTTTGTGCGATTATCGTTTCTTCTTTGGTCTGGCTCGAACCCATTTTTGTATAATTGTTACGGAACTATTCAATTATCGCGGCAGCATATATTAAAAAAAATGGGAGGCCATCCTGGCATGGGTCGCCATGAAGTGTCGGGTGTTACATTAAAACGCGTCTGACTGTTTCTATATCCAACTTTATTCTGTTTTCTTAAATTCTACTTATTACAGTTAAGTGCTTACTCTAAATAATACTACACCTTAAACATACTTACCTTATGCTACGTTATCTTGAGTAAACCTATGTTACACTACATTACAATTTTTTGTTTTCTTTTTTGTCTGGTGACAACCAATTCCATCTTTGTTTTGCTTTCTTAAAGTATTTAATATGCTTGATTTATGTTCTAACGCATACTGGATTAATCTTTTCCCATTTTCATTTCTTGTACCGCGGCCATATTTATCTATAAATAATAATGTTATAATATATATATATATATATATATATATATATATATATATATATATATATATATATATATATATATATATATATATATATATATATATATATATATATATATATATATATATATATATAAAATAATAATATTAGCCCTGTTAAGAAAATGTGCAACCGCTGAGCCTCCTCTAAAACTGAGAGGGTTTAGGCTATAGTCGACCACACTGGCCCAGTTGGCGAACTTCACACACCTTCGAGAAACTCTTAGGCATACAGGTTTCCTTACGATGTTTTCCTTCACTGTTAAAGCAAATGATAGTTATTTTTAATAAGCACATGTTTTAGAAAAGACAGAGGTGCGTGCCTGGGTTTTAACCCGAGACCTCTGACTTTGCAGTCCAACGGTCTAACCACTAGGCTAACACGGCTTTAGAATAAATTATAGTAGCGAAATAAATTATAGTTTAAAAAAACACGCTTTAATGGCAAGCCGAACTAAAAAGGAGAAAATAATAACTAAATAATTTTATTGTGAAAAAGTGTGGGTGGTGTTTAGTTTATATTTATAATAACTGCTATTATAAATAGCTGTTGGAACTCTGTACTCTCTGCCTACCCCGCGAGGGAGCTGGCGTGATGATATAGATAGATAGAAAGATAAATAGTTAACAAAGAACTATTTATAATAATTGATCTCAAGCAGCCCACGCTCTTTCACGATAAAATTATTTCGTTATTATTTTCTCTTTTTTAGTTCAGCTTGCCATTAAAGCGTGTTTTTTGTAGTTTTTTAAACTATCATTTATTTTAAACATGTATTACAAAGCAGTGACAATGGTTTCGCAAATTGTGCGCTATTTTACTTCTATCCATATATTATTACGCCGGACACCTTTCACTTCCAGTGTTTATTATTACGATTTCATTGGTTGGTGTATTTACAAATGACGTCATACGGTTATTTTAGAATTCTCACAGAAATTAGTAGGTATTTGAAAACTGCTTTGAAATATTTGTGTAAGCGATTTATGTGGGTCGTTGTGACTGTTTTCATTAAACATCGTTTTTCAGTTAAACAACGATAGCTGGCTGTAATATTTTATATCACAAGGAGGCGCGTGTAGACCGCTCATACCAATTTTAAACTCGGGTTAACTTTCATCTCCCCAGGCTCGCAAAACCTCGAAAACAGCTGGACCGATTTGTTTTTTCAATATTGGGGTGGTTTAGGAAAAAAGAAACTCAGGTAGAACCCAAAGGCACAACCTTAAAATCAATCAATCAATCAATCAATCAGCCTATCGCAGTCCACTGCTGGACATAGGCCTCTCCTAACACGCGCCATTGCACACGGTCCTCCGCCTTCCGCATCCAGTCTGTCCCAGCGACCTTTTTGAGGTCGTCGGTCCATCTAGCTGGGGGCCGTCCCACCCTACGCCTACCAAGTCGCGGTCTCCACTCTAGGACACGCTTGCTCCATCGGCCGTCGGTCCTTCTGCAGATGTGACCAGCCCATTGCCACTTTAGCTTACTGAGTCTGCGAGCTATGTCGGTAACTTTGGTTCTTTGTCGGATTACCTCGTTACGAATTTTATCCTTCAAAGAGACGCCGAGCATAGCTCGCTCCATAGCCCGCTGTAACCTTAAAATCGAAACTGATTATTTTATATTTTGATAAACGCTTATGAATACAATCAAATCAATTTTAGGTAGTACGAAGGGCACCGAGTAATCGAGTCATTAATAAAAATTTGATAATAAAAATTAAAAAAAAAAATATTATAAAAAAGAAATAATAAAATTAATATTTCCATATGTATCTCATAAAACATTCTGAACAACGCATGCTTAAATCTAATATCAAACAGTTCCAGTAGCTCATGCAAATCATTCCGCTGGATTCCGTGAACATTCAATATCTCACTTTTTGCTCCGACTCAAATGCAAAATTGGAAAATGCTGAACCCGGACTACAGACCGAGACATGCATATGTGCAGTTTAGGGTTAAATAATAAGACTTTTCATATGATTTGATATGCTTTCAGTTCTGATCCGTCTAGGCCATATTTAATAAAACTGAAAATGCAAAATATTTGTGGAAAAGTGACAAAATTGTCGCAATGTCATGAGACGAGTTGCGGTTTTGTGTGGTTTATTATCGACTTTGTCAATTTTTTACCTGATAACTTCTAAATAGAAGTCATCTACAGATTTACAGGTCCAGATCTGCCTATCTGCCTATATTGTCACGTCAGTTCCCTTGGAAGGTAGCTATAAAGTACAGAAATTACAACAGGTCCTTACAGACCACTCTTGCTTCCACTGGTCTCATAGTCCGTCTAATACATGCTAGCTGGTTACGGAGACTCTTGGATTGTCCATCAGATAATATATAGACTATACCGTTCTGTTCAGTCAGAATCATACTTTCAAAAACGACAGATTAGTAAAACTGCTAGCGAATCAAAATGTCTCTCACTCTCTCAGTATCTGCAAATGTAGTCATAGGAAAAATAAAATATTTTTGGTTTTGAATATAGTAACAGATAATGTTTTTACTGCCTCTTGAAAATGGTTTTTGTAAACAACAGATTTGTTAGTTGAATACGGGTTTATGTCACACGTTACAAAGTCTGCGTTAGATTATTGTCCGTTTTACATAATTCGTGAATAACGTGATATCAGTACATGAGTGACGCATATTTAACAAAGTGCTGCATTATTTACCATTAACAAAGTACTGATCAGATATTTCAGCAAGCTCTGATTTTTTACAAAAAAGTACGTATCATTGCTACGAATATTTCAAACAACAGAGTGCTTAGCACGGACAGATTCATGTTAGCATAACGTTCTCGAGAAAGCGTACTGTGACGTTCATCGTTATTTAGTTAATTTGTTGTGTAATAATTTTAATTTAAAAAGGCCTTTTTAAAACAAGCTTTGATAGCAAACACAACAAAGATATCTTGCTTATTTGAGGAGTTCTTATGGTTCCCTTACGGCTCCATCATCAGACCCTAGGTCTAAAGTACTCGTCAAGATAAATCCTACGAGCCCAAATACGGCAGGGTTATACCATTGGCTACCTTCCAGCTTTATCACCAGACCCTAGGTACTGGTGGTAAATCAATCTAACAAGCCTACACACGAGGGAGTTACGTTGTATAGTTTACATCTTCATATGGCCACCTGACTCCATCATCTGACCATAATATTGCATTGTCACCCAACTTACATACGTATCCGATTGAGCTGAAGTTTGAGCTCAATGGGATACTCACAAGTTCTTGAAAACGGATCATAAGATTTGAACCGGAAAGACAAACAGACACACAGACAAACGAACATTGCAAATTAAATAAAAGTTTGTAAAAAGGGTGGCATATCAAGTCGATAGAGTTAAATTTATGCAGCAAAACATTGCTAGGAAGCGATTTGATCACAGTCTCGGAGGTTTTACGTGGACCGAGGCCTCAGCATACATAAAATTATCGCCAAGTTAATGTGCATTACGAAACATACACTACGAATTTATAAATTAAAGATTATCGTGACAGCGCGATTTCTAGATAAGCTAAATAACGATACGCTAATGTCAATCTTAAGGCTTCGACACGAATCAATGACGAATAACTTTCATCTTTATTAAGTAACATGGTAGCATGAAAAGGATGGCGTATCAACTCGATAGCGTTGTGCCTACGTCAATCAGTTCCTGCTAAGCCATCTATTTCCATATTTAACAAAAAGAAAGTCGCTGTTGTTTGCGAGATGGGCGCATGAATGAGTCGCTTATCGCGCCATCTTCTTGAATGAAGACACAAAGCGCGCAATAACTCGCGCCGCCGGCTCACATTCTGTGACGGTGCGGCGCGCAATCAAAATTCCAAGCTTGTTTACGTTTTTTATTTCTTGTCTACATTAGAATCAGAAATGCTAAACTAATATTTAAAAATACAACACATAAATAAGATCTTAGTAAAAGCTAGGTAGGTATCTAATACAGTACAAATATCATAATCATAAAGTAGGTTCGCAACAGTTAAAATATATATGTTTGAGAGAACCAACGTATTTTCATCCTTAATATTCGAAATATAATAATTGGGTTTCCCACTTGTTGGCTGAAAAACATTCATATCGATTAAAGACAGGCGATTTAGCGCAGTGGTTATGTCTGATACCAACAATGTAATTTACTTAAATTAGTTCGCTTTAATATAATAGATGGCGCCACTGTGTCGCCTGTGAATCGCGGTATGGTTCAGTAGCAACCATCTTATATGTTATTGACATAAGGTCGAATAAAAAGCCAGCAAATCAGATCAATAGATCAGTACACAAAGGTGGTTTTATTTACAACCCTTTTGGTGTGCACACCTCAGTTATTAAATTGAGGGATTTTTGTTTATGGTCCATCTCGCTGGATGTGGTCCACTATTTTTGGGAACTAGCCCGTACTCGCAGTGGATCGCTGCAGCAAAGGTACTGGGAGCCCACAGCAGCAGCGGCAGTAGCAGCAGCAGTGGACGAGAGCAGCGCGAGCATTTTAGTTCAGCATGACAGCCACAGGGGCGCCACTTGCAGTATCACCGTGATTGTTTGAGTGAGTGAAGTGAAAACGTGAGTACATTTACATTATACCTTTGTGTTTTCAGTGAAGATATTCAAGCAATTCTGAACTTTATGTCAATGAAGATTTTAACTTGTAATAATCGAGTTGCGAGTAAGAACTTTATAAACTCTTGTGCATGTTAGTTAAGAACTTAGAATAGTTTCGTAAAAAAACGAAGGAACGGGGAACCTATGCCCGATTTTTTGCCAATTTATAAGTGGTTTTAAAAGACTTGTAAATTTTTAAGAATATGCCCATAATTGCATTGACTTAGAAAATTTAATATTATTTATTAACTTGTAATTTTTTAAGATTTGGAACTTGGAGTTGATTGTTTGTTTACATTGTTATTATTGTTTAAAAAGTTTATAAACATTTTACATAGTTAGGAATAAGTTAAATAGGTAGAAGTGGTTATTTTCATTGGTTTACAGTTGTTATTTTTCGTTTTACTTTTGTTGTTGTTTATTTGTAACATGGAGGGAATAATTAACGTTCTAAGAAACACGCAAGAAGTGATAACTAAAGGTTTGACTAATTTTAAAAAGAGTCCTAAGGATAGGTTGACTGTAGAATATATAGAAGCAAGGTTAGAATTATTAGAGAAAGACTGGCTTTTGTTTACAAATACAAATTCTAAACTTTATGAGAGTTTCAACCTAGGAGATATTGGACAAAAAATAAGTGATATTTATGAAAATACCGAAGATACTTATTTATAACGTATACAAGTTTAATGAAATCTATGCTTAATACGAAAAAGCCAACACGGCAGAGTCGTGACTCACCTAGTTGTGAACCGAAAGCGACTACTTCCTTTGTCAAATTACCAAAGATCAGTATACCGATATTCTCTGGCAAATATTCTGAATGGACAACTTTCCATGATCTATTTACATCTTTAGTACATAAGAATGTTGCGATAGATAATGTTCAAAAATTGCATTATTTAAAAGGTCATCTCTCTGGCGAAGCCGAGCAATTGATACGGCACACCCCAATAACAGACGCTAATTACGGCCAATGTTGGTCTCTGTTAGAAAAACGGTACAGTAATAAAAAATATCTTAGTAATAGTATTTTACAAAGATTATTCGGCCAAAAACGTATGCAATTAGAATCAGCTTCATCTTTGAAGGATCTTATAGACACAACATGTGATTGTTTAAATGCGCTTAAGAACTTAAATATCGACGTAAGTACATGGGATGTTATTATCATTCATATTGTAACGTTTAAATTAGATACCGAAACACGAAAACAATGGGAGTTAAGTGTTTGCAGTAACGAGTCAAGTAACGATTTGCCAACCTTTGAGCAATTCAAGCAGTTTATGGAAAATCGTTTCCGAGCGTTAGAATGCGTAGAGCCCAAAAGAGCAATGGTTCATCAGGTCAATAATAGTTCAAAGATTCATAAACCGAGGGCAATGTTAGCTACCAGTTCAAATATCCCGTGCGAATACTGCTCAGAGTCGCACAAACTCTGTTTTTGCAAGAAGTTTGTTAAAGAGTCCACAGAAAATCGACGCCAATTTGTGGCAAAGAACAAAATTTGTTTTAATTGTTTGGGCAGTAATCACACGGTATATGATTGCAAAAAGCGTACCACTTACAGAATTTGCAACAAGCGCCATCATTCTCTACTGCATCCCGCAGAAGATCACGAGGCTAAGGGTCGCGATAACTCAACGAAGCCTGCTATCGATAGCATCGGTGCTTCAGTCAGTACTAATCAGATAGTGTCATGCCTATCAACAGGCAAGGTACCCAAACCTAGACAGGTTTTATTAGCCACAGCACTAATAAAAGCCGAGTCGAAGACCGGTCAATATCAAACGGTTAGAGCTTTACTCGACCAAGGCTCACAAGCCTGTTTTATCACGGAGGCGACAGTTTAACTTCTCAGACTGAAAAGGATCCCAATTAAGGGTTTCTTTTCGGGACTGGGAGATAGTAAGTCAACTGTTGTAAAATACATGGTGCATGTTACAGTTCAATCACAATTAAACCCCGATTTCAAATCGCATTTGAAGGCTTACGTGTTAAGTAACATAACGTCATACTTACCTGAGCAGAGCGTAGGTACAGATGCTTTTGATTGGATATGTACTGATGATTATCGCTTAGCAGATCCAGAGTTCAACACACCCAATAAGATAGATGTTTTGTTGGGTGCAGATGTTTACAGTAGCATTATTCAGGAAGGGATATTGAAGAGTCCTTCTGGTAATCTGATAGCACAGAACACTGTTTTAGGCTGGGTTCTAACTGGTGCTGTTGATTCTGTAAGTGAGAAATCTAATAAAATTATTACCATGCCCGTAAATATGATGGAAGAAAATATATTAGAGAAGTTTTGGTTAATAGAAAAGCAAACTAGTTCAATAAAAATACTTACTCCAGAAGAGAAGAAGTGTGAAGACTTTTACAGAGCGACTACAAAAAGAGATTCCACTGGTAGATAAGAAGTAAGGTTACCTTTTCAAGACGAAGATCCTCCATGCCAAGGTGGAAGTTCCCGCGCTATCTGTGAAACAAAGTTTAGAACACTGGAAAGAAGGTTAGAAAGGAACAAGGAATTAAAGGAAAAATATACAGAGGTAATCAACGACTATTTACAGTTAGGACACCTAAGACCGGTTAAGAAAGATGATAGGAAGAAGGAAATAGCTGTCTATCTACCACATCACGCCGTGATACGGGACGATAAATCAACAACGAAGGTTCGTGTTGTGTTTAACGCCTCAGAAAAGAATAAAAAGGGAGTGTCATTGAATGATACGCTAATGATACGCCAATACGGACCCACCTTACAGGCTGATTTAAGGCACATCGTGTTAAGTTGGAGGGTGCATTCTATAGGAATAGTAGCGGACATCGTTAAAATGTACCGTCAGGTTAACATAGCGGACAAAGACACAATGTTCCAGCGGATTCTTTGGCGCGACAGTACTGATAAGGAAATCATGGATTACGAGCTTACCACGGTGACATTTGGAACAGCATCTGCACCGTATCAAGCGGTCAGGACCCTACATCAGGTAGCATATGATGAAGGCGAGAGATTTCCTCTAGCGGCGGATATGGTCTTAAATTGTTTTTATATGGATGATTTGATGACAGGGTGTGATAGCGTAGAAACCGGTATAGAAATATACAAACAAATGACAGCATTATTAGGAAAGGGTAAATTTACCCTACAGAAGTGGAATAGTAATAACAAGGAAATATTAGAAAGGATAAGGTCAATGGAATTAAAAGAACCTACAAGGCATGCATACATAAAGGATAACACAGGGGAAGAAAAGGAATCAGTGGAAATCAAACTAGATAATACTATAAAAATTCTAGGACTTACCTGGAATCGCAACGAGGACACCTTCCAGTACTCGGTGAATCTCCCGCCGTTATCAACTGCAACGGTAACTAAAAGATCAATAATTTCGGACATAGCTCGACTGTTTGACGTCGTGCGTCAGCGTGGTCTTAGCTAAGGTCTTCATTCAAAAATTATGGCTTGCAGGTGTTGGTTGGGACGATGAACTTAGTACAGTACTAATAAAGGAGTGGAGTACATACCGCGACCAACTGTCTCTACTTACCAGACTCCGGATACCCCGCTGGCTTGGCATGAAGCCGCACGATGATCTGGAACTGCATAGTTTTTGTGACGCATCTAAAACAGCCTATTCGGCAGTAGTTTACGTAAGGATAATAGACGCAGAAGGAAAAACACACGTGTCTCTCGTAGTTGCAAAAACTAAAGTAGCCCCCGTCAAACAGCTAAGTATTCCTCGCTTAGAGTTGTGTGGAGCAGTACTGTTGTCAAAACTTTTGACTGAGGTCGCAGGTATTTTAAATATTCATATTGACAAAATTAAAGCATGGACTGATTCGACTGTTGTGTTGGCTTGGTTTAATAGTCACCCAAGTAAATGGAAGACATTTGTAGGAAATAGAACCTCTGAAATTCTGATGACGATGAAGGCGTCTCAGTGGTGTCACATTTCGACAAAAAATAACCCTGCTGACTGTGCCTCGAGAGGAATGCTACCAAGTTTATTTATCGATAACACATTGTGGTTTTCCGGGCCAACATTTCTCAAGGAGAAAGCTATAACATATTCAAGACCGAAGGACTTTAATACAGATTTAGAGGAGTCTTTTAAGGTGCTTACTGCAACTGTAGTCCCTGAAAGTGAATTTTCATTATTCGAACGCTTTTCTACCTTACAAAGATAATTAAAAGAGTGATTGCATATTGCCGACGGTTTTTAAAGAAGGACACTACAAGTTTTACTAAGAAATATTTAGGAAAATTAGAACTACAACAAGCATTAAACTGCTGCATAAAGAAAACACAAGGAGACATATTCACCACAGAGTATGTACAATTACAGAAGAAGGGATATTTACAATTGAAGTCAAGTAAACTAAAATCACTCAGCCCCTACCTTGATGATAAGGGCTTGATAAGAGTTCGAGGTAGACTTGAGAAGGCACAATTAGACGCCAGTGCGAAGCATCCAATAGTTCTACCTAACCGTAGCCATCTGACTCACCTTATAGTTGACGATGCTCATCACAGGACTCTACATGGGGGTCCTCAGCTGATGATAAATTTTTAGAGGACGGCCTACTGGATTCTAGGGGTAAGAAACCTAGTAAAAACCTGCGTTCATAAATGCGTAATATGTGCAAATCACAGAGCTTGTACCAAACCGCAATTGATGGGTTCTCTGCCAGCCGTTCGTTGTACTCTGGCTAGACACTTTTGCATAGCGGTGTGGACTACGCTGGTCCTATAAATATCAGAACAGCGAAAGGTCGCGGGCACCGGTCTTACAAGGGCTATATATGCTTATTCGTATGCATGTCCACGCGTGCGATTCACTTAGAGGTAGTTAGTGATATGACCACGCAAGCATTTTTAGCCGCCTTTAGACGGTTTGTATCTAGGCGAGGACACTGCGCCAAGATATGGAGCGATAATGGTACGACGTTTGTAGGTGCTTCCCGAGAGCTTCAACAGTTGGCTTCAATTCAGCCGGAAATGGTTGAACATCTAGAGGCAAATGGTACCGAGTGGCATTTTATCCCCCCTTCCAGCCCGAATTTTGGCGGCCTTTGGGAAAGGGGAGTGCAATCCACGAAGTTTCACCTTAAACGCGTCATTGGTGAGGCTACTCTTACCTTTGAGAAAATGACCACACTACTCAATCAAGTGGAAGCGTGCTTGAACTCACGGCCTATGAGCGTTATAGATACTACAGACCCTGGTGAATCATTGCCTTTAACCCCTGGACATTTTCTTATCGGAGAGCCGATAGTAAATGTACCAGAGTATAACTACGAAGGTTCAAATGTAAATTGCCTGACCCGCTGGCTGGATGGTGCAATCGTTTTGGAGACGCTGGTCCCAAGAATATTTGTCAACCCTAATGAATCGCTATAAATGGACTGACCCAAACCAAAAACTAGAGACATAGTTTTAGTGAAGGAGGATGACTTGCCGCCAAGTCGTTGGTTATTAGGTCGCGTAATCGAAAAGCACCCGGGGGATGATAATATCACCCGTGTAGTTACGTTGCGCACAATGTCATCCACTATCAAGAGGCCAACATCTAAATTATGTATTTTGCCAGTAACTCATTAATTAGTTTTAACTGATTATTTATTATTTTGTTTTACATATTTGTTAAGGTTGCCTTATGATATTTTCTGTATGGTTTTTTAGTTAATTGTATAAATCACTAGATCAAATTATACCACTTTGTTTTACCTTTATACAATTTAAGTTCTAGGTTTATATTTATATTTGTTTTTTTACTATTTATAAGTCGTTACATTGTTTACATTTTCATATTGAATATTTTAAGGTTTACAAACTAGTACAACAATCTTTCCTAAACTGAGCTATTGAAGATCAACGTGTTATAGTTTTTACCACGAATTTTACAATTTAGTTCATATAGAATATATTTTATTATCCTTTATAGAGTGTGCTACAAACGGATATAAAGTATCAGTTTCCGTTGTAACAAGGTAAAGTGCAAGGTTGATGGTCAGATTTTACCATTCAGTTCTGGAAGGACATTTCGTCAGTAATGTCCTTAGTGGGCGGTATGTCTGATACCAACAATGTAATTTACTTAAATTAGTTTGCTTTAATATAATAGATGGCGCCACTGTGTCGCCTGTGAATCGCGGTATGGTTCAGTAGCAACCATCTTATATGTTATTGATATAAGGTCGAATAAAAACACCAGCAAATCAGATCAATAGATCAGTACACAAAAGTGGTTTTATTTACAACCCTTTTGGTGTGCACACCTCAGTTATTAAATTGAGGGATTTTTGTTCAGGTTAAGAGCTTAAGCCGATCTGCCTACTGTGTCTAAAAGTCGCGGGTTCAATTCCCGCACGGGATAAATCTTTGTGTGATCCACAAGGACTAAATTAAGCATCAACGTAACAGAGAGAAAGCCTATTGTTATTATACCAAGAAGTATTCCAGACTCCGGACTGTAACTAAGAATTTGTCTATAATAAGCACACTTTGTCCGACCTCGCAAACGTACCTAGGATTTTGTGATCGCTGCATTATCCTTCATTGTTCTATTTTACTAGTTTCTGCCCGCGACTTCGCCCATGCTGACTTTAGACAGGAACCTAACATTTTTCCGGAATAAAAAGTATCCTATAGCTTATAGGCAATAAACTATCTGTGTGCCAAATTTCGACTAAATCCCTTCATGCAGGTTTTGCTTAATTGAGTAACAAACACTCAAACATATAAACTCTTCATCATTTCAGCCTATACTTGTCCACTGCTGAACATAGGCCTCCCCAATCGCTTTCCAGCGTAACCGGTCCAGCGTAAACTCTTACATTTATAATATTTGTAGTAATACAAAATAAACGGAAGCGCTTGTAGTGATGTGTGACCGAGGTGTTATCAGCGCTTGAATCGGTCGGTCTGAGATGGGTGGCCGTTTATTAATTTACAAATTCAAGCATCACCGTACTTCTAAAGGTACGTGGAGCCCTTGGTCTCGGTAGTCGTTATGCCAAATAGTAGCCGTTTTTACTATGGGCGAGTTTATAAAATCCATCAGCAGATAGCCACAAATCTATAGGTACTACATCCCCGTGGTAAAGTATGACCTATACTCTCTCACCTCGATTTGTGAAAGAAGGCCTTTACCTCGCAGATTTACTATTATTATATAACATAAATATTTGACAACATAAATAATAGACTTGTCCACATTAATACCTTCAAAGTACTGCAGGCGATGTGACGTCACAGCACACACCGGCACATCTGGAGCGGACGTGCCTCTAGTCTGCACAATGGATCGGAAAACGTGCGTCGCGTCGAGCGCACGTCAGCCGCGCCGTAATAAACTCAAGTATGCAGGCTTCCTGTTATTACCGTTGTGATGTATTCGGCCCTATTGTGCCACTATTATTGTGCCCAATTAAAGGCTATTAACTTTATAGATTATTTAAATACCGTTTTTTAAACCAGCCGTAATAAGCTAATAATAGCTAATAATTCCAGGCTATGCTGGCTAAATATCATGTCATGTAGTCACTACCAGCTATGCAGTAAGTGCGTTAGACGTTCCGTAACAGGCTCAAGTGTGCTGGCGTCGTAATAATTATTTTAATAATCTTCAGTAAAAATATTAAAAAAACTACAATTACGGAGTAGTCAGCTTCTTAATGTATCGCTAGTATGCAGATTTCATACAGTTAATATTGGCCTAGAAACTGTTTTTTAAACAAATTTTGTTATATTTCTAATTTCTACTGGCGACCACGTAGCCATTCAGAACCCTTTCTGCCCCGACGACCGACAGTTCTACGAACACTGCCTCGCCCACTGCAACGTAAGTTTGGCAATTCTAAGCGCTATGTCGGTGACTTTAGTTCTCCTACAGATCTCTGTGTGTCTTATTCGGTCTCGAAAAAGCACGGGAATCTTTAACCACAACACTCTCCATTGTAATTTAAGTGGCCTTCTTTTGAGGCTCATAGTGTGTGTCCATGAATCAGTACCTTAAGTCATCGCACTTCATGGATAAAAGCTTAAGGGATTTTTCTGCAAATTTCAACAAACCAACGATTTCAAACTATTCTAAAGCAAATATGAGTAATTAAAACAATCGTCAAGGACGTTACCCATATCATCCCTCGGCTTGAGTAAATACGTTTCAAATTTGCATAACTACGATTACATAGTTCCCAAACTTTCAAGAGCTAGCGAAGTCATACGCTTAGTTAGTTAAATGTATATTTAATTAGGCTCTACTTATGTATAAGAATAACTAGAGAACATATGGATAATGTAATGCTCCTTGGCAATTATTGTTCCTATCTGATGGTGGGGTCTCCCATCCTAATTTGTCTATTTCACTTCGCCTATTGGACGTGTTTTGCCTCCGGCATTGCAGAAGCAGGTCCTTCTTGACTAAATCTGCCCTTCTTATTGTCGGCCACCCTCTGGGTCTACTTCGAGATGTTCAGATTAGCCCTTACATTACCCACATAATCGGGGGGGTCTTCTCTTTACGTGGATGTACTAACGGAGTCTATGTTCTTGAAGTTTATCAGCAATATCGTGATCGGATACAGATGCTATATATAAAAATCTTTACTATATTACTAGATTAAAGTCTCATAAACAGAGATAGATAGATAGATAAACTCTTCATTGTGCACCAATAATGTAACGAATAGTTATTGGACATATACAACCTCACCAGTAACACAAAGGGCGGCCTTATCGCTAATGAGCGATCTCTTTCAGGCAACCTTAAGATGGAGAATTTTCAAGTGATAGGAATGTACGGGGGTGCACTAAATTAGAATGATAGTAACGAGAATTATTAATATTACTTAAATACAGAGTTACGAGTAAACAGATGAAAACGCGAATTGGTTATTCAAAACAATATTATTATTTAAAATTTTAAACCCCTTTTTTAAGCAATTTTACACCCCCAATTTACAATGAAATATAAACGTGTGTGTGCGTATTGAGAAATACGTTTTAGAATTACATTTGAAATCGCCGTATTTCTTTGAATCAAAAATATTTTTTAGTATAACGCACCAAAGGAGTAACTGCATTTTTTATAAATTAAAAATGTAAGATACATTCAAAATTGTTGGCATCAATTCAGATATCGATTTAGAACAAACAACTTTCAGGTCTTGCGTTTATTATGTTACACTTTGTATAATTCAATGTTTTAATTGTTGTTGATATCAGTTCTGTCTAGTTAACGCATTTTTTATAGAATTACTAGCACTTTTTCGGCGCTTCGCACTTGTTTGACAACGGCGCCACCTACCGGGACTAGGTTACTTCTGGATAATATACCTTGCTCATATTGAAATAAGTATTAAAATCATTTCCGTAGTTTTAAAGTTCATTGATTAGAAACAAACCTACCAATTTTATTAATCATATTAGTATAGATTAGGGAGATTGCTACTTAACTGTCGGCTTAATAGAATTTTTCAGAAAGAACGCAAGTTTCATCTACTTGTTTTTAACAATTTTTGATAAAAGGCGTTGTGACGTCAGCAGCAAAGCAAGTTGGTCGAGTCGGCGTGGGCGTGCCCTTGCATAAAAATATTGGCTTATATGCGGGCCTAGATCATAGGACTGACCTATTTCTTGGTAAAATAGATTTTACTACGAAACTCCGAACATTGGGTTCGAAATGGAATTAAAAACTCTTTTACTGTAATATATATATATATATTAATATTTTATGCGTACCCCGCCCATTGACACTTAAGTTTGGCAATTCTGAGAGCTATGTCGGTGACTTTAATTTACCTTTGAATCTCCTCGTTACTAATTCGATCTGGCAGGGAACCTCCAAGGATAGCTGTCTACATTGTCCTGCTGAGCTTTTTTATGAGGAATATCGTGTGCGCCTATGTCATAATGCCGTAAGTTATCGCTAGCAACACCCAATGGTCAACAAAGGGTCTTGGGAAACTCAACTTTTTGCCAAATTACCTGTTGTTAAAAAAGATCTTCGCACAGGATCTGAAGTTTGCACGTGACTTTCTTGTGTGGAAACGCGCTTACCAAAGAAATTGCGTTATTATTTTCAATCTATTTTTTTCTACAAGTCTCCACTAATAGAAATATAGTAAAAATTAATCGATCCGACAGAAATACCAGTGTAACAAAAAAAAATATACCTTTGTTGTATATATATATATATATATAGTTACAAAACAAAATATAAAGAAAAAAAAAATCATTCAATGAATATTAACTGCTCAACTAGTCGAACTACTTCAGTTTGGTGTTAATCTTCTCGTCAAAAAATACCGATATAAGCTATCTATATCATCACGTCACTCTTGCGAGATAGACAGAGAGTACAGAGTTCCAACAGATTAATGATTTTTCTGTAATTAAATAATATAGTGTTCTAGATGACTTGATGTCTTTCCATTCTTTCAAGATACAGCTTTGACGGTTATCGTGGTTATAAGCCCTACAGTCTACGCAAATGATAGAGTTTAAAATCATAAAAGGCAAAAAGAAAAATAATAAGTTTGAAAATTATGTTACTATTAGATATAAGATTTTACGTTGACTTAAACCATTTCCTTAAAGATACATTTAAGGTAGTAATTATTGTAATAAGTCCTACAACCAATGAAAATAAAGCAATTCAAAATCGTAAAAGCCAAAATGTCAAAAGATAAATTACAGAATTCTACCCTCCAACCAAACGGCCCGACTTCCCTCCAGATTTGTGCCCTACATTCCTTAAAAAGGGCTTTTGTGTGATTTAACTACCGCGTGCACTCTTCTTGGTCTTCCTCTGACGTTTATGAAACAAGTATTTTATTTGACGACGCTTTAAATGGTGTTAGTGTGAAATAAGAGCAATAAAATTTTAAGAATTTGTATCTAAGCAACATCGTACTACTTGTACTCTCTAGCGATCCCGCAAGGGTTGAAATTTTGTGATATATTTTTCAAGCACTTGCAGGTAACCGATTGAGCTGTTATTTGTGCATATGTAAGTTTGGTGACGATGCAATAATATGGTATCATTAAAACTGGTCTGATGATGGAGTTAGAAGGTGGCTATAGGAACATGTTAAGTACATGACATAACGACCTCGTGTTTAGGTTTTTTAGATTGGTATTGACTAGAACTGAACGACTGGATAGTGTTCAAGGTTTGATGATGAGGCCGAAAGGTGGTCAACAGAACGACCCAAGTACTTAACCTCACCGTATTTGGGCTCGTTCGAGCTACCATAACTAAGCAAGATATTTCTATTGTGTATTTGCTATAAAAGCTTGTTTTAAAAGAAAATTTTAAAATTATTTTTTTTGTTCGTTTCACCCCTCGCAGATTGACCGAGCCAAACGCTGCTTTGTTATCATCATCAGCCAGTATCAGTCCTCTGTTAGACGTAGGCCTCTCCTGAGGCATGTCACCGCTACTTACGAAATAAGGTTCTGCTATCTTAGCGGCTTACGAAAAACCAGTTTCTAACGTGGACCAGAGGGCTTAGTGGTTGCAAAGACTGCAGGGCCATAAGTGTCTTAAATTTACTTATTTGCTTCAGTTAACTTTAGTACATTTTACAGCCTATTACTTCCAGCGAATGCAACATTTTTTCATCAAAGAAATATTCCGATTCGAATAGAAATTCTATGAAAAGCCATTCTTATTGCTAAAGATCACATTACTAGGATTTCATATGTATCTGGTTTCCAAATTGTGTCTTCGACGACCTATCTTCTGATCGAATTTGGCAAGGGGATGACAGAGGTTTATAAGGATTACAATGGATTGTAGAGTGCGGAATAAGTTGGGTAAGGTTTTTTTCCAATCTCGTTGATCTTATGAAAAAAGAAAATATATAATTTAACATGTATTAAAGAGCCAGATAGGGGCACTCGTAGTGCTGTGCGACCGCGGTGTTCTTACAGATCACCAAGGTTAAGCAGCGTTCGACTTGGTTTAGATATCTTAATTAATGATTATACAAAGTTTCATGTACGGGCCATTCATCGTTCAAGACTTTTCTCTAGAAGAGACAATCCTGAATGCATCAAACGTGCATGTACACTTTCAGGTGAGTGCTTTTAACCACCGAAGAGATTCTCATGTGGAGATGAACCTGAGTCCAATATAAGTTCATGGAGGAATTCACGTGTAAGCAAAATCACGCATTTTAACATAACATTGTAGCTCGAGACTAACAATAATAAAAATATATATTTTTATGTTTTATCCCGCGATTATCCCGAAATGATTGCTGTTTCCGGGATAAAAAGTATTTAATATTTTAAGTTACGGTATAAGTTATTACCATACTAAATTTCATTAACATCCGTGTGGTAGTCTTTGCGTGATTGGAACACAAAGAAACAGACCCCCCCTCCCCAGAGATTATTAAAAATAGCTGAATGCAAAGCACCAAAGTGCAATCATTTAACTTTGTTGACCGATCAATCCCCTACGTTGAAAGACGAATGAAGTATTCCAATTATTCCGTTTGCAAATTCGTTCTATTGTTAATATCCTAAAAGATGCAAAAACCTTCTGTGCCGAAAAGAGAAAAGCGCTGAAAATTTTAATCGCTGTACCATGCACAAGGTGTACGATAGAGCAACCGTTAAGCATCCTCAGGAGATTTAAAATCTGGCTAAGAAGCACCATTGGGGAAATACGCCTCAATGGTCTGGGCATGATGAATGTGCACAGAAAACTTATTAATGAAAACTTACAAGACTTTCATAATAAAGTATTCGAGAAGTTTACGAAAAAGCCCCAAGTATTATATTTTAATCAACACTCATTCATCATGACCAAACAATTTCAGGCAATTTTGTCCCAAATTCTTTTGATTCCATTTTTCTAATAAATATAATAATTATATTTACAAGTTTAATTACTGTACAGTCAAAAGCTGATGGAGCTTCATATATTAGACTTTGTATATTAAAATAGCCGCCTGTTACGTCGTAACATAGTTTTAAAAATATAAAATAAAAATAAAAAATCTTTACACACAAACAAACAAAATAACTAGTTGTTACATCGAATGGAAACCGCGCGCCTTAACTAGTGATAGCATCATAATGACCATATAAGGTATTCGTTGGCACCGGAAATCAAATTCCTTCTAGAACACCTAATAAGAAACGCCCACAACATAGAAGGATCTAGAAATAATACAATAGCGAACAACGGGACAATGATCCTATCCCACTCGGTTCGGTTATTGCTAACTTAGTCCCACAAGAATTGTATAAAAAAAACAGACAATAGTTTAGGGCGTGCCTTGCTTCGGTTGAGCCGTTCTTTCTATATCTCTGTCCTCGTCTCAGACGAAGGATCAAGAGATCTGGGGAGAGCGCACTGTTGCCAGGCAGGAAGTAGGCCGTCCTGGGGGGGCAGTATATAAAAACGAGCTCGCGCAAGAACAACCCTTTTCCGACGCCAGAGCTCGCACGACAACAGTTCAGTTCAAACAGTGCATTATTAAAATAAATTAAAAATAAAAGTTTAAATTAGCAACATTCTGCAACCCCCTTGAAAACTGGGGGTCCACCGTACGGGTTGACAAGTACGGTTTGGGAGACAGCAGGCCTCATTTCTGCCCGTCGACTCCCGCTGACCTCGGCGGCTGAGGGCCTTCTACAGGGCACCTCCAGATTCCTCACCTAGCCGGTGGAGGCTGTTACCGAAGACCCCCCACGCGTCACGGGATCGAGCGGCCTAAAGATAAGTCCCCAGCGCCCATAGGTTTTTTTTGTGGACCCGAAAACTCCCCTGTGCCGGGAATTCACGCCCCATTTTAATATTGATACTTATTCTAATTTTCTGGATTGTGTTTGCGTAATTAAATATATTTTTCCTGATAACAATAAACAATTGTATTTTTTTTTGTAATTGTGTGTTTTATTTGTACCCGCCGTCAGGCGGTCGTAACACGCCGTAGAGATAAGGACTAGCACTATAAATGTAAAGCTTCATGTGCGTTTGACTGTACCTTCAATTCATACTTTTCTCATCGTCCGTATATCAACATGACCCGCCCCGCCCCCCTTAACTATCGACTGGCAACGCCCTTGGGTCCTTTCCTTACAAACCTCTGGCTTCCTCAACTCTCATACATATTTTTCCATGAACGCGCGCCGGTTGTGCGGGCTATTCTTGCCCTTCATATAAGATACGGACTATTTGGTGATGGCAAAATAGTCTAGGTTATCTCCGGTACTTACATCCTTCCACTTTCGTATTATATCGGTTTCTTAATTTTTTCTTAAAACATTCCTTTTATATTATGTCCAAACCACCAGAGCGTACCTTGTTTTACCTTCAACAATGTCAAATCGATTTATACAATGGTGTTAAAAAAAGTCTATTCAAAACATGAAACAGCAATAACAATAAACAACAACTTTAAAGACGTATTCCTGTATACGACTTCAGACGATTTTCTTTACATCTTGGGGGTGAGTATTTAAAACAACACCAGCTTATGATGTCTACAAGATTTCGTGCCTACCGTAGATGAAATAAATAACGCTCTTAGATTTGAACTTATTTTGTTTAAATGATGTATATTATTGTTTTACAAGATGTATCGTAAATAATGCAATTCCTGCGATACCCCAATTTGATAATTGCTTCACAAATTTAGTGGTAAAAACATATTTCCAAATTTAATTTTTTTTTACTATCTATAACCTCACGCCAGATCCCTTGCGGGGTAGGCAGAGAGTACAGAGTTCCAACAGGTTCTTTCCTTACATACCTCTCTGGCTACCTCGACTCTCATAGTTCGTCTCATACACGCTCGCCGGTTACGGAGACTCTTGATTTTTCCATCAGATAAGACTCGGTTTATTTGGTCATGGTAAGATAGTCTAGGTCTTCCCCGGTACCTGCATCCTTCCACTTTCACATTGTATATCTGTTTTGTCATTCTTTCCTCTGGCATTCTTTCTATATGCCCGAACCAACGGAGCATGCCCTTTCTCATCTTTACACCGATACTATCTTTCATACCTACTCGCTGTCTTACTATGCTGTTGCTAATGCGGTCGGTCAGCTTCACTCCGCACATCTTCCGCAGAGCTCGCATTTCTACCGCATTTATCCTACTTTCATTCTCCTTCTTACATACCCAGCTCTCGCTAACAGCGTTTAATTTTTTTTACTCTTTTTTAAATACTTTTATACCCCAATTATTAATGAAACGTGTACGTGTATGTGTGCGTATTAAGAAATACGATTTGGTAACGCATTTAAAATCTCCGTATTGCTCTGAATCTAAAATTAATTTAGTTTGTTATGGCGCACCAAAGGCATTTTTTGCAAATTTAAACAAAATATAAGATATATTAAAAATTATATTTATTTAGTTATTAATTTAGTTGGAATCAATTCAGTTACCGATTTAGAACAAACTACTTTCAGGTCTCGCATTAATAACGTATACCTCGTATATCTTTTTAAATCAATAAGTAAACTTCATTAAGTTTCATCACTAAGATAATTTTCATCGACGTCGTACCTTTTCCAAGAAGAACACTAAAGCAAGCAGACAAAAGAACCAACCTCAATTTGCTATTACAAAATTCCAACCTTGAATCAAATGCTACACGCTGAAATGCTTGAGAGTCGCTCAATTTGATTCCCTTCTATCAAACTAGGGGCTTATCTCACTATCCCTTAATCACACTTTACGACATCTCATTCAGAGGTCTCCCAATCTATCGTCTCCTTCTATCTTATGCACGTTACGAGAAAACACATACATGCTTGTACAAAGACTTAACGACCCAAGAGAAAAAGGAAAATCTATACATAAACAGAATCCGTATTCGCTATAACCAATTGCGATTGATGTACGATTTAGCGTAGTGCTTAGGAGCTTTGATTCTTCGATTCAGCGCAGTGGTTAAGAGCGCTCGGCCCTCTTTGTCTAATAGTCGCGGATTCGATTCCCGCATGCCACAAATCTATGTGTGACCCATAATAATTTTTTTTTGGTTTGGGTATTTGTGTATGTGAATTTTTATGTTTGTAAACGCACTCACACACAGGACTAAATTCGAGTTTGGGTAGCCCCACACTAAGATTTATTCCCGTGTTAAAAATTTCGTTTCAATAATAAAAAAATAATTACACACTTAACGCGTTACGATAAATAATAACTTTGTGCAATGATAATTTGACGGTTTATCGGTGGTGTGTGTGTATGAATGATCTATGCTGTTAGCCGCGAGGCCTTTACAGCTTCACTGGACAAGAGGGCGAGCGTACAACCACTACACTCGAGCCAGAAGGGCAAGGGGGAAACTAACTCAAGGGCGCCTCAAAAAGGAACGGCCTCGGCTTGGGCAGTCGCTATGGGGGAGGGCATATACTAGGTATCTCGCCGTGGTGCTCTGCACAGGCCGGCGAGCAAGGGAGTCTTCGAGCTCGCCGGCGAGGTCGGTGTCCGAATTTCAGTAGTATACAGAATACAAATCGATATATTACTTGTAGTAAATCAAGGATCACAAACAAAATGACAGCTAAAAAAACGGCCCCATAACGCATCTAAATCTACTCGTAACTAGCAACTATAACGGTTAGTTTAAAGTAATTAATAACCAGTTCTGAGGACGGCTCGGCCCAGTGGTAAAAAGCTTAAGCCGCTTCGCGTACTGGATCAAATAGTCGTGTGTTCATTTCCCGCACGGCAATAATCTATGTGTGGCCTAAAAATATTTGTTTCGGTCTGGGTATTTATGTATGTGAATCTTGTGTTTGTAAACGCACCCATGATGAAGGAATAATTTCTCGGATGGGGCTACGTTCTTTTTTAAAAAAGAGTTTGCCAATACTACATTATGACGCGTCCTCCCTCAGGTTGGCTAGTGTTAGATCGAACTAATTCTAAATAAAACCACAGCCATACTCATACTCTCACTTTTCAAACCTCAATCTAGTACACATGATATATCGATGCTATTACACGATCGTTGCACGAAGTTCTCGTAACGCACCTCGTTTGATAATAGCGAACAAGGGCCTTGTATCTAATGTATTACAAGCAATCTTCTCCCATGTGACTTAAGGAAAACGGCCGACTAATTGTAATTTTTCCGTAAAAGCTGACATTTAGAGGGTCCAGACTCTGCAAAAGAGTGTAAGTGGGAAGGTAAACATTTTTTAATTACGGTGTAATTTGGTGTGGAATGGTGTGGAACACGGGAACCTATTCAACTAGAGTAGATCCTAGGTGGGTGTGATATAGTGTATTTCTATCGAAAATTTCTTTAGCAGTCCGGAATCTAGATTTGTATTCGATATACAATAATCTAGGCTCCTATTATTTTGGGATCTCATGTCGCCGTTAATATTTAGATGTACACTGTTCGCCCTATGCAAATAAAGGCGTGTTATTTTTACGTTTTCTTAATATTCTGTGTACTAAAAAATCCGCCTATTCATTAGCACAACAAAAGGCATCTCTTTCTTTATAAGAATGTGATAAAATATGAGGTCAGGCACCAATTTATATGAGTCTGTATGTTTGTTTGTAAACACACCCACAACGCAGACATAATGACGAGTGCGGGACTACATATTTGAAATAAACGATCGCTGCATCTTTATGTGTCATTTAACAACGGTGTGTAACAATTTTCATTACCACTAAGGCCCCGGGCCCTTTACTAAAATGGTGATGAAACAAGAGAACAGATCTTACATGAAAACCAATAGAATGTCGTTAAGCCCACATCTCTTCGCTTAGCTTCGGAAGTAAAAAAAAATAATTACATCTATCTGCCATCTCCAATACACTGAAGGCTACGTTAAATTTAATTATCCCGTTGATGACGTCATCATCCCCTCCTGACCCAACCTTTGTTAGAGCGCTGCGGTGTTCTTCTCCAGAGGTGCCACCCCGCGCCACTCCCTGCGCCGCCCTAGAAGTAATCTCGGCCAAGTGACCATGTTCGACCGACCCATTCCCTGGGTCAAAGAGGTCAAATATCTAGAGGTCACCCTAAACAGTACCATGTCCTTCGGCCCGCACATCAAGCGGGTCCGGTTCAAAACCGATTCCTCCGTAAAGCCGTAGGAGCCCCATGGTTCGTACGGAATGTCGATCTCCACTCCGATCTAGGTCTCGAACCTATTCGAACCTATATTAAAAAGGCGACAACACGACACTTCGCGAACGCATCTACCCATGCGAATCCGTTAATCGTAGCCGCCGCCGACTACAATCTCCCCCCCCCCCCCGACCCCTGCCGCCACCGCCGGCCGCGATATGTTCTCACCGACCCCCCCGATGCTTTGTCATCCCTTTTTTCCGCTCAGAATACGGGCGACGACGACGACGTAGTCGTAGATCCCCTCCCATAGCCGGCGGTTGACCGGTGCACTTAGTAGTGCACCCGTCCCCCTACAGCGACTGTCCCAACCGAGGGCGCCTCTACAAGGCGCCCTCGAGTATGTCGCCCCTTGCCCTTGCTGGCTGGCTAGAGCGTAGTGGTTGCACGCTCGCCTTTAAGTCCGGTGAAGCTGTAAAGGCCTCGCGGCCAACAGCGTACATCACTCACACACACACACGATTATCTGCGGCGTGTCATTGAAAAATTTATACAGACGTAACCCCATTCCGTTGGGGTCAGCGGTCAGCTTTCGTTTTTACAATTTTCCGGCATGGATAGGTTCGTTTATTATTAGCTTACTATGAAATTAGGGAAAGAGTAGATTCAGCCGTTTGCCTAAAAATTTCATGATTAACGGTGTACTCTGCGCGAAAATAAACATTTATTGTATGTCCTAATGGAATAGGGCCAAGTATATTGTCAGCCATTATACCGGGCACAATTTTACACTCTGGACTGCCATTGAGAATTGCCTAATGGTTAAATAGCACTTTTTTATCTAACATTCGAACCCGTCGTGTGCACCGGTTTCATTATTTACCGCTGACCAATAAGCGAGTTCACTTTTACCAACAAGATTTGTTTTCCTCTATATCATCAATAAGCCTGTCTCAATTCACCATTGAGTGCAAGCCTCTCCTCTATCACACCATTCGTTCCGGTCCTGTGCTAGTTTATCCCAGAATTTGCCAGGTACCTTCAGAGTGTCGTCCCTCATTATGGCTGTTGGTCGGCATTTGGGCCATCGTCCCTTTCTGAAACGAAGACAAGTGAAGTGTTTTTTCCTTTCTTTATACATCCATATTATAAGATCAAAAGTCACCCTTTTTGCCTATCTGTTTGCCTATTGACTGTCCAGGCTTAAAACCGCTGCATCGATTTTGATATGACTACCCCTGTTTATCAAATAAACGATTCTGATAAAATATGTCAAGAAAATAAACTACATCCTATGGGTATCTGTAGGATGTAATTCATTACCTTTCCAAAATCATTATTTTTTTGACAAAAGTAGTCTATCTATCTATCTATCTATATCATCACGCCAGCTCCCTCGCGGGGTAGGCAGAGAGTACAGAGTTCCAACAGGTTCTTTTCTTACATACCTCTCTGGCTTCCTCCACTCTCATAGTTCGTCTCATACACACTCGCCGGTTACGGAGACTCTTGACTTGCCCTTCAGCTAAGACACGGTATATTTGGTCATGGTAAGATAGTCTAGGTCTTCCCCGGCACCTACATCCTTCCATTTTCGCATTGTATATCTGTTTTGTCATTCTTTCTTCTGGCATTCTTTCTATATGCCCGAACCAACGGAGCATACCCTTTCTCATCTTTACACCGATACTATCTTTCATACCTACTCGCTTTCTTATTACGCTGTTGCGAATACGGTCGGTCAGCGTGACTCCGCACATCTTCCGCAGAGATCGCATTTCGACCGCATTTATCCTGCTTTTGTTCTCCTTCTTACATACCCAACTCTCACTGCCATATAACAGCGTTGGGACAAGCACTCCGTTATGCATGGCCAGCTGCGCCTTTTGGCTTAAGTGCCGGCTCCCAAGTAGCCTTCCCATCGCACCATTCACTCTATTACCTGTATTCACTCTTCTCTCTATATCAGCGGTGTATTTCCCATCCTTACTGAAGGCGCATCCAAGATATACAAACTCATTCACTTGCTCCAGCACATCGTTACCAACCACAATCCTTGCATTCGTTCTGGTTTCTTCCCGTTCAAAAACCATAATTTTGGTTTTCTTCACATTCAAATGTAAGCCATTGTTCATGTATGGGCGCGTATGTAGTCCGGCGGTGTGATGAGGTGGTAGAAAAAATATAGTCCACGAATATGTAGAGGGTAGACAGTTTATTTTTACAACACAGATATCACAACACACAAGAGTACAAAGAATCCACAGAAGCGAAGGAGTATAATGAAGAGCGATAGATAGAAAAACAGTTCAGACAATACAGAATAAATAACAATTAGCAATAATGCGATCTCGTATTATCGAGCGTTCGGTAGCAAGCGACACAGGCTTCGCGCGCGAGGTATGTGGGCCGACTGGGGGGCGCGGAAGACCGCTGCGCCGCCTGGTCTGCGCACGCGCATTGCGCGTGATCCTACTAGTGCTGCGCGTTTCCAATGCACAACATGATGACGTAGCAATAAATATTTTACTGTTGTTAATATATAGTCAATAGTTTTAGTTGCGTGCATGAGTAGGCTACACATGCAGTCTTCTCTCATAACTGTGACTAGTGTTTGCAGATCAGTGGCTGTTGGCGCTATCAAAACCGCGTCATCTGCATACAATAGGTGGTTTATCACTAGATCACCCATTTTTACCCCTTCAGTCATCGCATACAGTCTTTGAAGACTTTTATCTAGATACACTATAAACAGTCTAGCGGACAACACGCAACCCTGCTTGACGCCGATTTTAACGTCAAACCAAGGTGGCATGTTACCACACACCCGTACGCATGCCTTGCTGTCCACGTAGGTGGACTGGACGGCTCGCAACAGGGTGCCGTTTATACCATACTCTGGCAAAATGTCCCAAAGTCTCTTTCGCACGACTCTATCAAACGCCTTCTCCAGGTCCACAAAACCGCAGAAAACCTTCTGGCCTACTGCCAGATGCTTTTCTACGATGTTGCGGAATGAGAAAACTTGATCCGAACATCCTCTTCCAGACCTGAAACCTCCCTGTGCCTCACACAACACTCCATCGGACTTCTCGCGCATTCTCCGTTCAATAATTTTAACATACAAAAGTAGTTTATGTCCTTAAGTCCCTGTTTAAGGCATAAACTACCCTATCCCATAAGGGATCTGGCGTGATGATATAGATAGATCGATGAACTACCTTTGTCCAAAAATACGCAGATGAAGCCGAAGTGAACAGTAAAAAATATAATCATAGAATCGGGGTTCATTTTTAAAAACCGTCGCCAGTTTTATTTCAGTCCGTGTGCAATAACTTGACAAACGGAAATTGAACGTCGCTGTCGGTACAGTTGACAATACCGGCTGCACCGCCCAATGAAACTTTTAACATTGGCAGACCCTGGTCCACTTTCCGCCCGCGCCGCTTACATGGCCAAGTTGTTGGAGAATAGATATTTTTAATCGTTCTATGATATTATTATAAAAGGTTACAAAGATGAAAGTTTGTTTTGTGGTGTTACCGAGAAATGTCTCGGTAACCCAAGAATTCTTAGGAGTTTATTGTGTCACGGTTTTCGGCTGCATATTATTTATTTTAAGTTTAAAAGTATTTTATCCAACTTTGTATTGACTTAATTACAAATGTCGTTTGATAAGTCTAGCCGTTTTTAAGTTATTTCGATTCTAGCGCTAAAACAGTGAAGACGTAGGAAACGGGTAACCACGATTTCTTCAAAAGTTTACCGTGTACCCACATGGTTTTTTTTTCCCAATTAGTTTTGTTAACAATATGCAAAAGGTGTTTCATTTCTTTAGGTGTTTCGTTACAATTGTGTTTTAGTTGATATACTTCTCTTACTTTGTTTGTATGTGAGCATTTTATAATTCTACGTTAACAATCAGATGACGCAACTTTTAACATTGGAAAGACCTGGTCTACTTTCCGCTCGCGCCCGTTACACGACCTAGTTGTTGAAGAAAGAAAATTTCCGGAAATTTTCGGAAGGAAAGGTCGGCAATTTCAATCAAAAATTAGAAATAGACCTCTATGATTTAAATAATAGAATACGACATACAAACTCGCTAGCGTAACGCTATCGTCATTGTTTTATATATATATATATATATATATATATATATATATATATATATATATATATATATATATATATATATATATATATATATATATATATATCTTTCTTTATGATTAACATAATGGCGTGACCAAATATCTTATAAACATCTATATTATGTCTACGTTCATTATCGCGCAGGTGGATCCGAGGCAATTTCATATCATGATATAGGTACGAGATATAAAAATACCATTTCCAGGTTAGCAGGTGACGGATTAAATTGGGTATCATTACGAACACGGGCGGGTGTAATCGTCGGGTCAGCGTGGACTGACAGTTCTCCGGATGCGGGAGTATCGATTCCAACCCGCAAGCGATACATATACACATTGTGAATCCTGATAGCTAATGAATTGCATTAACAAATAAAAATGTGCTTAATTTTTGGAAAGAAAAACCGTACCTGCAGACAAAAATATATCATTTTACATACAATAATTTTTTTAGCTCCTGCTATAATGAGGTCCTGGGTTTTAATCCTGGGTCAGACAATTGTAGTTTTTTTATCAAAAAAATCCCAGCATCATCTGGAGTCTGGAATTGTGCCCGGTATATCTCAGAAGTAGGTGCACACATTAGATCACTGCTACGCCCGCTTGGGGATATAGGCATGTAGGTGTTAATTTCTTGTTTTAATTATTAGCTATTCATGTATGAATTAATTGTTTTAGCTTATCCAAGTTAAACATAAACGTCATCTTAGATTAATAAGTAAAATATGTACCATATCTGTAAATAGAACGTGTCTTATCTGACGGACAAGTCCAGAGTCTTTATTACCGACGAGCGCGTATGAGACGAACTATGAAATGGAAGATACCCGAGAGGTCTATAAGGAAAAATGTTGTTATAACTCTGCACTCTTTCACAACTTCACAAAGCCCCGTGATCACATAATGACATAATCTTTCAAATGATTAAAAAAAAAATTAAATGTATCAGGCTTTTTAGCAAAGTCTTGTAAAAGTTAAAAAAAGGTCACACAATTTTAGGGGTTTACTTAAATCTGAATTATTTAGCAAAAATACACATTCCAAGAGACGTAAACGGATGCCTATTACCCATAGAATTTCAAACGCGTTTCCCCAGTCCCGAATGCGTATTTACACCAAAAAATAGCTGAAAGAACCTTTTTCTACTCTGTGACAGGCATGATTGATGCCAGTCAAGGTAATACGCGCCGAGCGGACGCCTGTACAACCTGTACTCCAGTAGGGCTACCACAGGTAAATATATATTTATGTCACGGATTTTGTCACTATTGTCGTAAGATAACCGATGATCTTACGCGCCAGCATGATATGCCGCGACACGAAAGAAAGTAATAAAAACGTTTATTCAGCTACAAAGAGTACACAGAGAACAACTATAGAGTAAAAATATGTGATCTCCAAGGGATCTGGCGTGATTCTATAGATAGATAGAAGAATAAGTAACTATTAATTTTGGCGATGAAATAGTGTATACTCGGAATAATAATATATTAACAATAAGTCATTTAATTGTTTACATAAAATAATTGATGTTGATATTTTTTCCAACAGTCTTGCAAAATTTAAAGAAAAGATTAAAAAGTATCACACGTCCTGTTTACCGACTATATTACGACTATATTAAAAAAAAATATATATATATATATATATATATATATATATATATATATATATATATATATATATATATATATATATATTTACATGCAACCCTTCAATAAATTCTATATTTTATTATTTTTCGTTCTCATTCTTTGTTCATTTTCTTTTTGTATACGATAATGTTTTAAATAATCTTTTAAGTTCTCACTATTTGCATGCCGTGGTTGCCTATAAATATGACAACAATTAGTTTAAGTTTTTATTTAATTAAGTTTTCGAATGTTATTATTGTATGTCATGTTGGTGATCCTAAATAAATAAAATAAAATAAAATAAAAATTCACAAGTAAAATTAAAAAAAAATTGTGCAACTTACATCCCCATAGAATATGTACCTTACCGATTAACATACATATAGCATATAAAAACTTATAAACTAAGTAGCATGTGCTGCCGGCAAAATGTTGCGCTGTACAGGGATGTCTCGCGGTCTCCCGCAAAATCTTCTGAATACGACACCCGTCGGCCAGAACTCCTCGCTCATGAAGGTCTCCAGTTTGCTGTGGGAACACGTACAACAAAGGAATATAATAATACCAAGGCAATCTTTGGAGAGGGCTTTGTTTTGCAATGGACGTCTTTCGGCTGATAATGCGATGAATAACAAGGTACCTCAGAGTGTCAAAACGCTGGTCTTCCATGTATCCGACGTCAAATTTAAGAGAGCCTAATAGCGTGCAATAATAATACATAACAGAAACTTCATTTTAATTACGTATTATATTGACGTATAGACAAGACTACTTGGACAAGAAAAAAAGACTAGAGTCACGGGCTGATAAAATTTTGGCCTGCGTGTTGTAGCCCTACAGGTGTGGAAATGTGGACAGACAGCTGAATGACCGGACACGGTTTTATCGATTCTAGGCACGCGTGCAAAGCATTTATACCTAAATTTAAATAAGAATAGATATTCCTTTTATGCTAGTTGTCTCTAAAAAGTAGTCAACCTTTATAATAAATTAGAAACAGTACCACTGCTAAGATCAAGCCTTCTGTCAGATGTCCAGTTGAGAGAAAATAGGTCATACTCAACCACGCAGTCCCAGTGTGGATTGATGGAGACAGACATATATTCACCAGCTTTTTAAACTAATCAAACTGACCGTAAGGCTTTTAACTTGGCTTAACGAATACTCTTATGTTGTAACCAGGACCAACCGCTTAATATACCTAAAATAAAAATGCCTTTGTTCTAGTGGCTTATGTGCGGCTGACAATCACGAAACCCTGGATTAGAATCCTAGGTTGCACATTATTATTCTATTAAAAAAATATTAATCTCGGTTTGGTTCCCTAGCTCCTTGTTACATAAAGATCTAACATTGTTGGCGAAACAGATGTTCACATTACACCTATACTTATACTATATATACCAGGTGTATCATAAATAACGCACCCCGATTAGATAATTGCTTTATAAATTTAAAATTAAAACCAATTTTCCAATCTAACCCCTTTTTAGCACTTTTATACCCCAATTATCAATGAAACTTGTACGTGTACGTGTGCGTATTGAGAAATACGTTATAGAAATGCATTTGAAATCTCAGTTCTGCATTGAATCAAGAATAATTTTAGTTTATTATAGCACACTAAAGGCGTAACAGCATTTATTGCGAATTAAAAAATGTAATAAACATTAAAAATTGTTGGAATCAATTCAGTCATCGTTTTAGAACAAACTACTTTCAGGTCTTGCATTTGTATTGTTACACCTTGTATAGGTATTGTCGGTTCCAATGTAGCAAGTTAGGAATGGTTATTATAAAATGTCTTTTAAAAAATATATTTATTAGACTAAACATATTTTTTTAACAAGTAGGGATATGTTAATATTTTTTCTATACTGTAAGCAATATCTTGCAAATACCTATAGTATATATAGACACTAAAATAACGTTTTAACAACTGAATAGCACCAGGTAATACTGACATACAACTCACAAAGCAGGCTTAAGATAAATCCTTCTTTAAGATAAGGCTTACTTTTTGTTCTGTTTTACAAAATAAGGAAAAATAATGCTGGACTACATAATTTAAAGGTTATTGTAATGAGTTTTTGAATTCCTTTGTATTATGTTATCATGATGTATATTGTTGCTGACACAATAATGATTCAAATCATTGGTTCAAGGACGCATTTAAACCACGTATAGAATTCAAACCCCAATTCTCTTCTTGATTTATACATATATACTTAACAGATATGATGTTCACTTGTTCAAAAGGAAGAAACTAATTTGATGACAGCTTAAATGTAGCGTTGGCCGCCCCGGTTACTGAACCGAGTCACTAGATCGATACCCGCACGAGACAAATCTATGTTTTTGTCTGGGTATTTGTGCATGTGAATTACGTATTTGTAGATGCACCCACAAAACATGAACAACACCTAGTGTTGAACTCCGTAAAAAAAACCATTCTCCCTACAGCATATCAAGTGAAAACGCGAGAAACAAAAAATGGCATTAATTAATTTAAGGTACAAATTGAACAGTATATCAATTATGTATGGCTAATAGGTTTCCTAGTATAACAAGGTTAGTATAACACGCATACTTGCGAACGGAACGAGAGGCACACTGTTTTACAATTCAGTGGGCAAAATTAAAAAAGAAACAAAAATAGTTATTTAAATACAAAATAGGATTGTAACTTAATAAACACAGATTACATCTTTACATAGCGGGCTTGAGATGCCCCTTGTTCATTTCTTTTAGGGTTTTTAAAGTTGTAATTTAAATACCGTTTAAAAGTTACAAAAGAGATCGATTCCCTTGAACATAACATTATAATTATGTACGATGCGTGTGAGTACGCTGTTGTTGGCGTAATTAGTGGTGCGATGAGGTACGTGAAAAATCGGCCTGTGGCGTGTGCAACGAAAAGGAGTGCTAAAAGTAATCTGCGTAAGAAACTCGGGACAATCTATGTGTCCATTCTCCCTACAGCATATCAAGTGAAAACGCGAGAAACAAAAAATGGTATTAATTATTTGCTTGCTTTTATTTCTACGTATAATAAACGTGTAACCTGATCTAGAAATTTTAGACTTAAATTTTTTGCATAGGCTGTTTATATAACTATGATGATTAACCAGCCATGTACTCAGTTCCTACACGATACAATACTATGATAAGCCTATACTGTCTCTCCGTTAGATGAAGCTGTATCCCACAAGTCTAGGTGACCGATATCAGGTCATACACCGCCACGCGGAACCAGTGTAGATTGACGCTGGCGACTAAGCGTGTGACAAGAATAGCATATCAATTCACTAGCGTCGCGCTAACGTCACTTTTCTCGTGAACAAACATGGTAAAAAAAATAAACGATAAAGTTTGGAACAAAATAATGTAACAGTTTTATGTGGTGCTGTGTATTACCTGTTGAACTGTGGCGTGTCGGCTTCGGGACCTGGCGGGCGGCCAAGCCCCGCCGCTCTTTTACATAATTCTGCGAGTCCGTGATAGGACACGTTTTAAGCCTCGCACGATTGATGATTCACATTTCCAATTAACCTGGAAATGGAGAATGGAATATATAACCTGGAATGGATTGTTATATAAGAATTTGTTATTTTCGGATTTTGGTATAACTTACTGTAATTTGACAAGAAATAAATAAATGAGACTGAATATGTGTGGTATTCATCCATCCTGAAACCAATGGTTTCCAAAATGGATGTGTTGATTTTCTTAAAGGACATTGTGGAAAATTGCCCTAGAACCAACAAACATTTAACCCATGGCATTGTTGTTTATCTATGTTATTAAAATAATGGCAAATATCCGTGTCTACTAGTCCATAAAGCTACTTATGAAGGGTGAACTCCTTCTCTCACTCAAGCGCCAACTCATAGACGGATGCATCTTGTCTGTTTTGTCCTACGGTTCACAGACTTAGTCACAGACCGAAACGCAAAAATCCAAACTCAAAGTATGTCAAAGGGCAGTGGAACACAGTATTCTAGAAATCAAAATATCTAATCGAGTCCGTAACACTATACTGCGTTTCAAAACTGGCATTTTATACGTTGGGTCCAAGACTGCCAACCTCAAGTGGGGATGGGTGGGTCATGTGAGCAGAATGAGCCCAGATAGGTGGGCAAAAATCACTACCGAATGGCGACCAGATGGTCACCGACGCCGGGGAAGACCTAAAAATAGATAGCGCGGCGACCTTGACGCCTATGAGTAGAGATGGTCTGATATGGCCAAGGATCGTGTTCTATTTTTGAATGTGTTTAAATTTTGAATCTCAAAACAGTAAAAGTATTAGGATTAATGCTATTGTTTAGTTACAGCGTCGATTGGAATCTGTCAGGTTACGTACGAAAATGAATCTTTCTAAGGAAAATGTTCGTGCAATAATTTTCTACAACTTTAGAAGAGGCCTGACACGGCTTCAGTGTTTTGAAGAGCTAACATCTGTGTTCAGTGATGAAGCCCCATGTCTGCGGACTGTCGAACGCTGGTATTTAGAATTCCAGCGTGGACATACTAGTGCTAGTGACAAATCTCGCGAAGGGCGCCCAAAATCCGCCTTGACTGAAGATAACATCATTGCTGTGAGACAACTAATTCTCGAAGATCGTCATGTGACATATCGAGAGATAGAGGCGCTATTAGGCATCTCAGGGACAACCATTCAGAAGATCTTGCATGAAGCGCTTGGTGTGAGAAAGCTAGTTTGCCGTTGGATACCGCATCTGCTTTCCGACGATCACAGGGGGGTCCGCGTCAGATGGTGTAAGAAAACTCTGCAAAGGTTCAACCGAGGAGAGTCAAATCATGTCTACGACATCATCAGTAGTGACGAATCTTGGATCTATGCCTACGATCCTGATTCCAAACAACAATCTACAATCTGGGTCTTTCAAGACGAGCCAAAGCCGACTAAAGTTGTTTGTTCTCGAAGCACTTCAAAGAAGATGGTGGCCACGTTCGTTGGAAAAACCGGCCATGTTGCGACTATTGCACTTGAAGATCGTAGAACGGTTAACGCAGAGTGGTATACCACAGTTTGTTTACCACAAGTCATCGCCGAACTTCGAAAATCTAACTCAAAGCGACGCATCATCCTGCACCACGACAACGCAAGCTCACACAGCGCTCGTCAAACGATTAAGTATTTGAAGCAGGGAAAAGTAGAAATTCTTGACCATCCTCCATACAGTCCTGACCTAAGCCCTAACGATTTCTTTACATTTCCTAAAATTAAGAAAAGTCTTCGTGGTCAAAGGTTCCAGTCCGGTGAAGAAGCAGTCGACGCTTTCAAGTCAGCCATTTTGAACACCCCCATTTTAGAGTGGAATAAATGTTATAATAACCGGTTTGAGCGAATGGAAAAGTGTATTAAGCTACGTGGTGAATACTTTGAAAAACAATAAAAAGTACTATAAGGTTCTAGTTGTGTTTTTTTCTTCAAACGACAAAACTTAAAAGGCATGCCTCGTATAAATAAAAAATACGATTACTACTTCTAGTTCGAACAAGTCTTCTAACTTGATTTTGCTACTACCGTAATAATTAGCAATTGGGAGCAGCTGCTTAGTATGTTTTGGAAGCACGGAATCTAGTCCTATATGGCATGGATCGAAGCAATAGAAATAGCGTTCCCTTATAATTTTTCGTGAGTATTACCTATGTATCAAGACTGCCTCATTAGTGTAGACGTAAAGCGCATCGCTTTGTGATCACGTGGCCCTGAGTTCAAATTCTAGGTCGGACAAATGTAGGTTTTCTGACGAAAACTTCCCAGTATAAGTCCGGGGTCTGGAATTGTGTTCGGTAAATGGCAATAGGCTCGCCCCCTATTCATCGAAAAGTAGGTGTAATAAGTACACCTCTGCCACCCCTGTGTGGGGAATATAGGAATAACGGTGTTATAAAAAGTGTCATCATATTATGCCATTGGTTCAGTAAAATAAAACATAGACTGTATGTAAACACCACAAGTCAAATTGAAAGCGCAGTTAATTAAGAATGTTAATTCCTTCATTAAAAGCTACAAGTAAAGTACCATAAATAAAGTCATGATCATTATGCTCCGATGCAAATATTTCCATTAGGAATGTAATGTCGGAAGCAATATAGCTGGATGGCTGGCGTGGAGTGACGGGCGCGGTTTACGATCGGCTCAGTTAGCTCAGCACGAAAAGATTGACGACAGCTAGGGAGTTGGGAAGCCATCCTTGTCACACTACACATTTACTAAATTAACATGAAAGTGACAGTATAGTTACTCGCTAGCGTCACGCTAACGCCAAAGTTTTCATACGAGGCCCGAACACTTCCATGACGACACAGTGACTTGTGTGAATTGGTCATTTATATTTCTTTATTTTGAAAACAAAATACCTTGACACACTAGAAAATCTACGAGCGATGTGCCCCACCCACTGCCACTTAAGTTTGGCACTTCTGAGAGCTATATCGGTGACTTTGGTTCTCCTGCGGATCTGCTCATTTCTGATTAATTGCCCTTTAGGTGACCTTGAGCCTTCCTATGAGCCCCATCGTGAGTAACTATGTCTCGGTGCCGTAAGTCATCACTCGTAACATATACTGGTCAAAGACTTTTGTCTTGAGACCCTGCGGTATTTGGGACGAGAAGATATTACGTAGCTTCCCCAACGCTGCCCAGCCGACTTGGATTCGACGATTGACTTCTTTCTCAAATCGCTAATAGAACTGACGGCCGTTGCGGCAGAAAGGTTCTCGAGTGGCAACCTCGTAACGGAAGACGTGGAGTGGGCAGGCCCCCCACAAGGTGGAGCGATAACCTGGTGAAGGTTGCAGGTAGAAGCTGGATGCATACATCACAAGGCCGGTCGTTGTGGCGATCTTTGGGAGAGGCCTTTGTCCTGCAGTGGACGTTTTTCGGCTGATGATGATGATACTCAAATCAAATGAAATGAAATCAAATAGCATTTATTGTGGTCATAGGTTACAAAGATGGTAAGTATTGTATTATATTATACAGCATGTTTCACTATGTCCGACCCGCAATTAGGCATACATTAAAGAGGTCACTGACTAAAATTAAACTTATTACAATAATCAAATCATAACACGAAATTAAATATAATTGCACACAAAAGAGAAAATAAAATTAATAATTCATTGTATAAAATGCAGCGGAAAAAATTAAAGTAATTACAATTGTTCTAATATACATCTTATCAAACTGTGCCATTGAGAAATTCCTGGATACTGTAATAACATTTTGTCACCAGTAAATCATGTAGCAATTTCTTGAACGCATTTAGGTCTTCAGTATTTAAAGTAAAGCTTGGTAATTTATTGTAGATTTTAGATGCCATCCCGAGAATGCTATTTGAAAATAAAGCCGTTGTATGTGATGATGAATTAATTCTATGTTTATTCCTTGTAGATTTTAGTGTTCCGAATAAATTCTTATTTGTTTTTATAAATACCACTATTCATAAATATATATAGATACAGATGTAAGTAAATTTAAGTTACAAAAATAAGGCCTACTGCTTTCTCGAACTTTAATGTTAGCAATTGCTCGTATGCATTTTTTGGGCTTTTAAGATTAGGTCTTTATTGGGTGCATTACCCAATAATGATGACAAGAAAATTCTTCTGTGTTATAGCTTATTAACAATATAAGTATCACATGCATAAATACCCAGACTGAAACAGAACTTCTTCTTTAAGGGTTAATTTAAAGACTTGTTATAGGATAGTAAAGCTTTGCTCCTTGACTCCTGGATAGTTTTGGTAAAGCATCCAAGGGGTAACACAAAATGATGCCGTATTACACTTTCTCCTTGAATAAAAAGTATTACACTTTATGTATAGAAGAAAATCTATAATACCACATACACAAATACTAATTTATTCACACAAAGTTGAAATGTATCGAATGCGTACTGTTCCAGTGGCGATTAAAGATTTTCCTACTTGACATAACTTGAAGTATAATATTTTATCAATCTTAATTCATTAAAATTACTGAGCTCTGATATATAATGATAATTTGATACAAATCATATTGAACTTTTGGCTGTAACGCTATCATTGGTAGTGCCACTTACTGCCTTGCGTTTATCTACGTATAATTACACTACATATAAATACCAAGTTCTTCCCTGAAGGTCTTCTGTACCATATTTTTTGTTGTTGTGGTAGACTATTTCTAAACCCTAGATTTTATTATATATGCCGCATGAGTTTTATAAATCTGGTAAATCTTAGGTAAACCGGATTATTTTGTACTTTTTCCACTTTACTCATTTTGGTAGGTCTCCTTGACTATTATCACTATGAGTCAAAAATAATGACTTATTAAAAAAAAAGAAATACCTGTATACCAATATATAACAAGCTATATCACTAAGTATTAGGATAAAAATGTTAATTTTCGTACTGCGAACTAATTCTAACCATTCATCTTTTACATAATTTACATATTGTGCACACTGACGCCAGAATTTTTTTCATACTTTAAAATGACATTAAATTTGCTACAAAATAACACCATCAACAGAACTTCGGCAAGTTTCGGCAACTGTCAAAACTCTAAATGAAAGTCAGCGTATAGTTAAAACTACCTCTCATGACTTATTTATCTGTGGTTGGTAGGTTTTCCTATAAAGCCTTATGTACTTCGTAAATAAGTATGTTATATGAGCTTCCTGAAATGGTACAATAGTTTTAAATATAAGTCTGTAAAATGTCACAAAAAAAATTTATTAAACACGCCAAAAATTGAATGTATTGTAACAAGTTTTCAATTGGCGTCTTAAGATGTTTTTTGCTACAAAATAGTAGCAGAGCGACCTGTTAATATTATAAAGTATAATAGAGCAAGTCTTTAGCTACAATTTGAGGTATCACACATGCAGCTCCGCATACTTTTGATACAAGCATTTATGGCACGGCTCTCTTAGGCGCTTCCCCATAGTGCGTCCCAGAAAGCGTGCCGTCATATTCCAAGTTTATTGTGTAAAGAATTGTAACTTGAAAAGGATGACATATCATCTTGATAGCATCACTCGAACGTTAATGTTTGTTATGTTCTTTTAGAGCTTAATCCTCTATTTTAATAAATAAACTGGTGTTATAAGATAATAAAATCAATTTAATATCAATGAGCAAACACAAGTAGCAATGGATTCGGGACTATGCGTACGAGTACCTGTATATAATATAAAAATATTTTGCGGATTTAACCGCGGCTTATTTTTGATTTTTAAGTTCCCGACGTTTCGAGTGCTTTGCAGCACCCATGGTCACGGGAAGGACTGCGGTGTTAGATGTCCAAACCGAGATACCCTCAAACTTCTTTATTATTTTTGTTGATCCGATCCACGCAGAATGAGCTCACGGTGTCTTGAGGCCTTGCAGTGTTATGCTTGGTTTTGGATTTGATTAAATTAATTACGGATTCCAAGTCAATGGAAGCACTCAGCCATCTTCTCTATTGAAATTAGGATGTTTCATAATTTAAATAGCCTCGCGAACCATCCTTGGTAGGAATCGGTGTTCACGAGGATTTGTGGTCTATCAAATCTGATGTTATGGCGGTGCGGCGGATATGCGTATATTTATATGTTTCACGCTTATTTAAGGTATCAATGCATTTATTAATATAAAATGTAGTTAACACTACCTTGAATTCATTGGATGAAAAATCTATATTTCTGCTGATATAATGTAGATCGTAACGCATTTGATGAATCACCGTCCGTAACAAAAGACAGACAAACAAATTTCAAAAAACAAAAATTATCGCGATAAGATGCGCAAAATAGTTTCTTTTCATGTGTAATATTCGCGTAAATCTAAGAACTCAGTATGTAGATCCCGAGATATTTTATTTATTTATTTAAGTACAAAAAACAGCCATATTCACAGAATTGATACACAGTATTATAATAATACAGTACTACAAATATAACCAACTCCATTGTATACTTATTGTATATGAAAATTTTAGGGGCAATGTACAAAGTGCAACACAATCAACGCAATTCTAAGGATACACCTACATGTTTGTTTAAAACTGCAAGCCGAGGTGAGGTGTATTGAGTACACCCACTTTTCGCCGACGATGTTAGGTGCCATATACCAGGCACAATTCCAGACTCCGGGCACTTACTGAGAATTTTTCGAAGAAAAACTACATTTGTTCAAATCCAAGGATTTGAATCCAGGACCTCCTGATCACAAAGTGATGCGCTTTGCCACTAGGCCAACGAGACACGGGCACTAGACCAAAGCTGGAAGTTTGGTTATCATAATGAATTTGATAAGCAAAAATCGAATTGAGGTGTCTGAGGTTTTACGTAATTAAGTTACACGTTTTATACTATAAATATAATGTAGTGTAAACTACTTAATTGCTAAAGAATAAAATAGGCTTAGGTAATCAAATTTGACATCAGCTGTTTTTTTTAACGTAGCCCTATATTAGGAGGTATCCCTGTATCTTAGGTTCCTCTACAAATATGAAATTCATATACACAAATACCCAGACCGAAATAAACATTTGTGGGTCACACAGATTTGTTATATACGGGAATGGAACCCGCGATTATTGGATCCGGCTGACGGAGTTTCCTAAGCTCCTAACCAATAGACCATGCCGTCCGTCCAATAATATACAAAGGAAGATTTAATAATCATTCACTTGTTACATGCAAATAAAAAAGAAAAAAAATTGGCCAAAAAATCTTCTTCGTGAAGCAACAGTTACTCGCACGAGCCCTCGTTAATCAAGTTAGGCGATGGTGAAAACTTGCCAACTCTATCACAGTTACATTTAAATTTATATTACTACAGAAAATACTTTTAGAGGTGATAATACAGCTTAGAGTGCGTTCATATAGTGACATATTTTAGAATAATCTATTACAGTATGAAATTTAAATTCAGGATCCATGGGGCTACACAATGGATCCAAGTAGACGAATATAATTTTGATAGAACTTGGTCTGTTTATGTGTAAAATAATTAGACATATATTTAATCAATCATGTATTTATATAGAAAGGAATGAACACAAAACTTGTTATTAAATTCTGTCTGTTTATTCAGCCATTACGCAACATGAAAAGTTGCGGAAATTCCCTCAAAAAGTGTTTAATTGTTAAACATTTTTTAAGGGAATTTCCACAACTTTTTTATTGAACCATTTGTATCAATACAATACCGCAGTTTTAAAATCTAACTACAGTCGAACCTGGATAAGGGAGAGTTCAAGGGATCGCAATCTCGTTCTCGCTTATAGAGGTTTCTTACTAACCCAAGTTTCTAGCTTATAGAGGTAGAAAAATGGCCATTATCACTCATAGAGGTTACAAAAATGATACAGTAAATATGCAGTGAATAAATGTGTGTATGTATGTATTATATGACATAAATTTTACTCACAAAAAGAAAAAAATAAAACTTACACTTCTTTTTTTAAAAATCCGTTATTTTTTTCTGTTTTTACATTTTCTACATGCCTCTGTAAATTTTATCAAATATGGTCTTATCAACAACTGCCGAGTACTCACTACTTGCTTTATTGGAATGTTCTCTACTTCTGTATCGAACTTTTCTTTGTTATTGACATTAGTCAACTGCAGTAAAATAGTAACATTGATAAAAGTAACGGCCAAATGTGCCCAAAGGCAACGTAAGTTCCTAAGTTCCCTGAAATTTTAGAAAACATAAAAGTCCAGCTGTTATTTATGACTCACTGTGAAATTCAGAGAAATTAAACATAAATAGGAACCACCAGTGTGCGTACATGCTTGACTATCGCTTATAGAGTTATGGATAAGTAAAAGTCTCAGTTATAGAGGTCCACGCACAAATATTTTAGGGTCCACGACTCTCTTTTATACAGGCTTCTATTTCTCATACATAGAGGTTTTAGACGCTAAAAACGACGGAACCAGGCAATTACTCTCACTTACAGAACTTTCTCGCTTACCCAGTACTCACATACTTAGGTTTGATTGTATTTATGTTTTTCAACACCATGGTTTACGCGGGCTGCGTCAATCTCTATAATCACGGCAGTTCCATTCCATACCCCATGCAAAGAGTACAGAATTCCAACAGCGGGCAGTGTCATAGGTAAAAACTAGTATCAAATAAACCGCAGTATGAACGAACCGCTACCATCCCGCAAAAAACAGTAATACAATTTGCATTTCACATTTCCCCGCGTAAGTTAAAATTGCAAAAGATGTAAAAACAAGTCGTGTACTGTGATGCTGCTACTTTGGATTGTTTGAGGTGACTCCTCACATGAATTTATGTTTTTAAAGTGGCATTAAGGTGAATACAGTTACAATTTTTTTCTAAGTCAGTGCACGTTGACGATGTATTGATTAAATATTTTGATCCTACTGTTAAATATCTATCTTTATGATGTTAAATATGAATTTCATGTTTATAAAGGCAACCCGGCATACTCCTGTATTGCGGGGTGCCGTGTATAATTTTAAATAATTAATAGGAACTGGTTATCAATACATTCTCTCTGGCATGGCTACTGTGGTGTGTCTATCACAGCAATTCCGGAGATAGGGACAGCCCAGTCTGACAGCAATCATTTTCAGGATAACATTGGAGCTGGCCTGTACTCAATATTAAGTGTGAGACTATGTTTACTAAAAAAGTATTGCTGTATGATATCTTTGCCTTTAATAAATTAACCTGCCCAATAATGCCATTACTCTCTGGCCTCTGGAGCTTCGTAAAAGTACATCGATAAGTGTAATATGCATGTGTTTTTCAGATACACATTTCCCAGTTCAAAACGATTTTATGTCTATAAATGAAAAATATTCTCTCATTTAACACGTCTGACAATAGGTAAGTCAAGTGTGGCAATCTGTTGGAACACCCTACTACCTAGCGTGATACTATGGTTAAGTTAGTTAATTACTTTATTACATATTCTAAATACTCCGTGAGAATACAAAACACAAGGACCCTATTTCAAAAAAGTGACAATGGAAGAGGACAATTTCACAAACTCGTCAAATATAAGTCATAGAACATCTTTTGCCATTTTAACTTACACGGGGAAATGTGAAATGCAAATTGTATTACTGTTTTTTGCGGGATGGTAGCGGTTCGTTCATACTGCGGTTTATTTGATACTAGTTTTTACCTATGACACTGCCCGCTGTTGGAATTCTGTACTCTTTGCATGGGGTATGGAATGGAACTGCCGTGATTATAGAGATTGACGCAGCCCGCGTAAACCATGGTGTTGAAAAACATAAATACAATCAAACCTAAGTATGTGAGAACTGGGTAAGCGAGAAAACTCTGTAAGTGAGAGTAATTGCCTGGTTCCGTCATTTTTAGCCTCTAAAACCTCTATGTATGAGAAATAGAAGCCTGTATAAAAGAGAGTCGTGGACCTCTATAACTGAGACTTTTACTTATCCATAACTCTATAAGCGATAGTCAAGCATGTATGCATACTGGTGGTTGCTATTTATGTTTAATTTCTCTGAATTTCACAGTGAGTCATAAATAACAGCTGTACTTTTATGTTTTCTAAAATTTCAGGGAACTTAAGAACTTACGTTGCCTTTGGGCACATTTGGCCCTTACTTTTATCAATGTTACTATTTTATTGCAGTTGACTAATGTCAATAGCAAAGAAAGGTTCGATACAGAAGTAAAGAACATTCCAATAAAGCAAGTAGTGAGTACTCGGCAGTTGTTGATAAGACAATATTTGATAAAATTTACAGAGGCATGTAGAAAATGTAAAAACAGAAAAAAATAACGGATTTTTAAAAAAAGAAGTGTATGTTTTATTTTTTATTTTTGTGAGTAAAATTTATGTTAAGCTTCGAGAAAATCTATTATAAGATAATCATTTTTCAAAGGCAGACTTAATCCCTGAGGCATTTTCTCCCAGTCTACCTTAGGGTGGTGTGGAAACATGTGTGGTAGGTGCGAATATACGAGGATAAAAATTGTAAGTAAATAAATATAAAATAAAATAATAATAATACTATATATAAAACTAATAATAATGTTATACATAATAACATATAAACAAATATATATACATACATATACATAATGACGAGAGATCATCATTGAGAGGATTCTGCCAACATTTCGAGTAGGTACTCGTGTAGTTTTTTTTTTAAAAGAGTGACGATTTACCATCCTGAGTTCCTGAGGCAATGCATTCCAACGAAGGATAGATTGGACGAAGAAGGAGGAGTGAATAAAATCAGAACGATGAGAAGGGCACTGAAGAAGACGATTACTTAAGGAGCAAAGATTTTTCTCGTGATTGGAGCACAAATATTGAAATTGGGAAGTAAGATAAGTAGGTGAGGCTGAAGAATGAAGAATTTAAAATAGTGTTGTCAGTGCCCTCTGAGTTCTACGCTGACGAATAGGCAACCACTTTAAGTGAGAACGATGCACTGACACTTGGTCATATTTACGAAGGTTGAAGACGAATCGAATGCAGTTATTGAGAAGGCGGTCTAGTTTGTTGAGGTGATCTGCATTCAGGTCGAAGTAGCACACATCACCATAGTCGATGATAGGGAAGATCAAGGATTGTACAAGCATTGCTTTAGTATTGGAACGGAGCAAATTTTTTAATCGATATTAGTATCGCAATACACCAGTTACCTTTTGACCAACGGCCGTAACTTGAGTCTGCCAGCTTAGCGTCGAGTCAATGTGCAGACCAAGGTCTTTGACACTAGAATTTAGAGGAATAACTGTCCCGTTGAATTCAAGTGGAGGTAAAGTTCCAATATTCACCCTGCATATCAATCTAGAGCTCCCCATAAGAATCGCTTGACACTTGGTAGGATTTACCGTGAGACCGAACCTTTTGGACCAATTCTCAATTGCCCCAAGATCCTGATTAACTTTGCTGATAATATCAGGGATTCGATCAGCACTGTCTTGCGAGTATAATTGCAAGTCATCAGCGTACAGATGATACGTACACTGAAGTTCTTGAGTTATCATATCAATGAAAATTGAAAATAAAGGGGAGAAAGTATACCACCTTGGGGAACGCCAGTATCGAGGCAGCGCCAAGCAGATGACGTTTTATCACACACAACTGACTGCTGACATTCCCGAAGATAAGAAGAAAACCAGGCCAGCGACTCTTGAGAGCACAAACGGTAGGAGAGAATAAACAGGAGGATATCATGACTAACGGTATTAAAAGCGTTGGAAAAATCAATTAACACAAGGACTGTAACTTTGGTATCTTCCATGCCTGATCGAATATCGCCAGTCACTTTAAGTAGGGCAGAAACGGTACTATGGGCAGGCCTGAACCCAAATTGGAGAGGATTAATTAAATTGTTGGTATAAATGAATTGAGAGAGTTGTTTATGAGCGCAGGCCTCAAGCACTTTTGAGAGAAAAGGAAAAATGAAAATTGGACGAAAGTGGCTAGGAAGGGAAGGATTGGGAACCTTTGGCAAGGGGCGGACAAAGGCTTTTCGCCAGAGAGAACGGAATATGCGGACTCAAAAGAAAAATTGACAAGATGAGTAATTGCCGGAAGGAGACAGTCCAGTAATGCTACGATCATATCTCTACATATTTTATCACAACCTTGGATTTGGAGCCTTGGACTTAATAGACATAATAATTTTCGTAACATCACAAGAGTCGACTGGAGAAAAGTGAAAAGCGTTAATGTTTAAATAAAGTATCTAAATGGACATACTTTGTATATTACCTGCTGCGTAGGAAGGCCGAAATGATAGCCACGAGTCATCATCATTCATGTGATAGTGATCACCACGAAAAGAGTTTTCAGAAATGGTCAAAACGTTGTTTGTGTTTGGGGTTCTAAATTTAAATGTCATACTCCCAAAATTTTCCACACCAAAGCAAATATCAGTGGGTCTTACACACCCTTATACTGAACTCGAATAGAAGCTTACATTATCCAATGAGCCTAGTAACTTACGCTCAAAAACCGTTTATATCATAAATATTTACTTCAAACAACACACATCTGGTATAAACTTGATATTAACACTTTTCTCAGTATCTGCCGGTATCTATAAGATGCCATAAAAAGTGTCGCTACTCTGCCATAATTACACGGGTCCTACCAATCGCACTGAAAATATCATTTAATAATGAAACCAATAAGGTTCATTTCGGATCGTTCTGATTAACGTAGATACTTCAATGAGCTCATTCTATTCCCGTAATGAGAATTAAACAAAATTACAGTACCTATTAAACACGTAGGATAATTACACAGGTCTTTACCTAACCAAAGTCTATTTGCGTGCAAAATAATTCCTTTGAAACTTAATTTCACATACAGGAACGCCTTGGGTATAATATGTATGTTTTACCGACGTCGTACTTTCTATTATTATTCTTACGGTGACTAGATACAGTTTAAAATTGCGTGCGTCTGTATAAGAAGCGTAGCATTTGTGCAGGTGTTTGTACTTAGTGTTGGATTCCAAGGAAATGATTAAATTTGCGATTAGTCGCATTCAGTACTTACTTGATTGGAGTACCTATATTGAATAAAAGCCGTTCAGTGCACTGATTCACGTGATTGCTGGTTCAAATCCTGCTTTATCATATTTTTACTATCCAACCAAATTTTCTTTGCTGGAGTTCGTATTTAACAATACACTCACTTTATCTGTATTGTGAGATACATCGTATCTCAATAGAAATGAAATCATAAATTGAGAAGTCCTTTTCCTTGTAATGAATGTCTTTTGGATGACAATGATTTGGTGATGGTAAAAATAAAAAAAAACAACTGTTTCTTATTTAAAAACAAAATTGCCCCCTCCAAGAATTATTTCTGCGTCGTGGGTGCAATTACAGATACCAATTTCACACACGCAGGCTCACTCAATAAAGTATCTCGAGTGGCGTGGAGATTGATTCCACGATTGCCTGATTCAATAAAGCACGCGATATGTGCTCAGACAACTAGACCTAGACATTGTCAACCTCTTGCTAGTATCTATGTGGTACTTTGAGCCAAATACTTAGTGCTTTACCAAAATACTATTTCGAGTAAAAATGTAAAGAGTAGTTAGGTACTTTGAACCAAAACACTTACGCTCAGACAACAAGCCGTCGTTAAGCGCGCAAAAGCAACAGTAAAACTCCACATTAAACGGGCGGTATGTAAGCGACGCAAATTTATGGGACGCGGTACGCTTACAGACGCGAGATAAAACGAGTTATGCCACCGTGCACCCAATGTTATGAGGACGCTTGATAATTACACCTCAGGTTTCAAAGCCAACGGTTAATTAATTTATGCCGAAGCCGTATTAGTAGAGGGTTTAGTTTCTTCTAATAAAATAACTAAAGCGAGAGTAAGAGAGAAAGAGTTCATATTTTTTTCATTACCTGTAAGGAATAAAGTTAATGGAAATATGAACTCTCTTTGTGGCACTCATTGATTAAACCTAATCGAACCTTGAAATATCAAGTGATGTAAATCATCACGAGTAATACAGGCGATTATTTCGTTGTTGCTAGTAGCTTTTTATACTAGAATAAGTTGTGTTGTTAAGATCAAATTTAAATTAGAAACACTGTTCCTATCGAACCAACCAAAAAGTTGAGTCTGAAAATCAGTTGATCCGTTTCAGTTGATCGAAGTGAAAGGTACTCTGTCTTTTCCGCAAGGGATCTGGCGTAACATTAGTGATATAGAAAACACCCAATCTAGTCAAAGCATATATAGCCTAATTGGTAAAACTCCCGTTATGTATCAGTAGAGTATCAGCAGAGGTTAAAACCTCTGCTCTTGAAACCAAACTTAAGCGGGGATTAAAACCTCAGCTTAAGTATGTGTTTTTCAAAACGTTTATGTTACTATCACATGCAAATGATAAGGAAATTTCCTTGTCTAATTGACTGAAAAACCCATAACAAATTAAAAGACGTGTGATGATGAATCTAAAAAAAGACATCAACAGACAAACAAAAAAGTAAGCATATCTCTTCTTCGGGAAAAACGGACTGATATTTACTTTGTGTACTTTTACATGAAATAAACAAAGTACGTTGAATAAGTCAGATATATAGGTTGAATAATTAATAAAAGTCTATTTTCCCTTGTTGCCTGGGACCACATTACATGAGAGGGAACGAGTAACCGAATAGCCTAGGTACAGCATGCACCAGCTAGCTCACTCTGCGAGCGTAATTGTCATATAATATGTTTAAACTAGTTCACATTAGTAAATCAAGACTCCTCCTATTCATAATTTTAAAGGAAAATTTGTCTTAAAACTTACAGGATGAGCCAATACCGTAAGGTTAGTTGTTTTTTATTCCATTTATCACATTCAGAAGTAATAAATAATGGTGGTACTCTACTATTTTTTAACATAAGATTCTATACAAAACTGTTTATTTCGACCTTATATCATCTCTCACAATGACCATTTCAGAATACACACAAAATTTTAGGCTTGTCCGTAATTAATAATTCAACTCTATACCCTTTAATCCATGGTCTTTGTTCGCTAGAAAATAGATAAACTGAATAACTGACTGAAGCTTAGGTTTAGTAACGACGAGGTAGATTTACCTAGATTAGTATTGGACGGTGGAATTACGAACACTGATGAAGTATTTCATTACGGCTTTGTTGCAAGTATGTTCTTATATTACTGTCTTATATATATGGAAGACGAGGCATTTATACCTTTGCTGTACCATGTTGATCTTAGCGATCACAAAGGTTAAACAGCCTTCGGCCTGGTTAGAAAGAAAAAAGAAAGAAAGAAAGAAAAACGTTTAATGTGGTACATACAAGCAAAACAAAAAAAAAAAAAAAAATGACAATGGCAATTAACTTAATATAATGAGTTACATAATTATAAATAAATCATACTGCCATCAAGCATGTATATTAAGGTATGAGTACCACATATGGCCCCGCCTCAGCGTTATGCTGGTTGAAGCAACCAGCGCTGGTATTCTGGTAAGGCCCTTGAAGTGACCACGGGCTGTCACGCTAAATACACTCCTAGAATTATTATAATATACAAAAATCAAAATAAATTAAAAAACAAAAACAAGTAAAACAGACAATAAAAAAGCGAAATTATTACAACACAAAAGGATGATTGAATTGAAGATGCTCTGCTTACACTGGCAATCACAAACAAAGTAATAATAATAAACATAGAAAAGTAACATATTAAAATACAATAAGAACTTTAGTGGTATAGGTAGTGATGTAAGAGGGTGACTGACATTCCACTCTCCCCAATGAGTTAGAGAAGAAGGTTAGAGGACGAACAATCGGCAACATATAAAGGATGGCAAACGAGATAAGGTAAAATAAATTAGATCAGTTCACAGTTATTATTACGTCAGTAAAAGTTATTATATGATACTGCTGTCGTGCTTGAGATGTCCTTGCTTTTTCTGGCATTCGTACAGGAATTCTCTTAGATTTGTTTTAAAACCTTTACTATTTGACAGGTTCCTGATGGGAGGGGGGATGTTGTTCCAACATTTGGACGCAGCGTAGCGAAAACTACCCCTGAAGGCGGCTGTGTAGTGCCGTTGTGTCGATAGCTGCGCCGAACACTGTCTCCGAGCTGACAAATGCGTTATTTTATCATAAAGATAAGTAGGGGTTTTAAACTTCAATACACCATAAAGAAGACATGCTAAATGAAGTTTACGCCTGTGCATCATTTTTAAAATGAAGTGCTCATTTAAGAACGGAGTGACGTGGCCTCTTCGCGGTATGTCAAAACAGAAACGTGCGCACGCATTCTGGACTCGTTGGATCAACTTTTGGGTTTTTGGTTCAGTTAATAGTCTGTTGATATGGGTTGAAGTCACTCAAAATAGTTCCGAACACTTGCAAACAGTCACTCAGACGTAATTTGTAGCACGTTTGCCCTCTGTAATCAATCCGTATTGCAACTTCGCTGACTCGCACGGAAATCACTTGCAAACACTAACACCTAGTTATTGGACCTTCTGTTCACTGTCGAGAACTTTTCTACTAAAGAAACTGGACATAAATAATTTTAGTGATTTATTTAGTACGGAGTCTATGTTAACGTGACAGCTAGCGCCACCTATGTATGTTAGGTTAGCCTGAGATAGTGTGTCTGCTTGTAGTAATATTGAATATACTTCGGATCTGTTGGTCTCTGCAATCTTAAAATGTGACAAGGCGGATATCTTACAAGCGTATTAACAGCAGCCACAATCCTGACTCCACTATTATGCACTCTATCCGTATGGTGAAGTATGACCTTATCACATGTGTGTGTGTGTGTGTGTGTGTGAATGATCTACGCTGTTGGCCGTGGGGCAACTAGCTCAAGGGCGGAACGGCCTCGGCTTGCGCAGTCGCTATAAATCACTCGCACCTCAATTACTGAGAGGTGTTTTTCCACCAAATGACCAGTATGGGCTGATTTAATAATTCTGTTAAGATACTTTTAAAGTACGTTTCACGTTTAAAAAAATGTTCATGATTTGTAATCCCTTACCAAGAATTATGTGAGTACTTACCTATAAGAACGCAGATTTGTCTATACAAATGAAGGCACGCAATTTTTAACAGGTAGAAGCCTACACAAATATACAAGAGAGGGAACGAGTAACCGAATAGCCTAGGCACAGCATACACCAGCTAGCTCACTCTGCGGGCGTAACTGCGATATTATTGGTTTATATCAATTCACATGAATGATATAACTTAGGTGATCGAATACAACTAATTAATATTTATGGATCATTCAGCGGCATACTACCTAAGTGTGTATTTTCCATCCACTTTATTATTTGGGTTTTGGTATTCTATTAGCTACGACGAAGCTACGACAAAAATACGTAAACACACTAGATACGGTGGAGCACGAGCAAGCAAGCCAGTCTCTAACGTCAAAACGCTGAGTACACACTTATCGCAGTGTAATAAAGATTCGGTACTATTATTGCTTTATGTTTGGCGCTGAGATGATTTACTTGATTAGATGGAGCATCATTCGCGCAGAAACTGCTTAAAATTTATTATATATTATCTATATCTATACATATAATAAAACTGTAAGGAAGTCGTGTCTGTACATGGAATATTTTTAGGAAATAACTAGCCAGGGGTATCATACTATCGATGTAGAAGTTAATTCTGTAATTTTTGGCTTTCGTGTCTGTTTGTCTGTCTGTCTGTCTGTCTATCGGAGGGTTTGAACCAGCATCACGCAAAAACTACCAGGCAGATTTTGATGAAACTTTGCATGCAGATACCTTATAATGTTGGCTAACATGTTGTATAGTATTTATTTCGAAAAATAAAAAGATTTCTCCAGAAAAGACGAAAATAAGCTAAACATGGGATTTCTAAAAAGACACTTTACTTCAAATCTGTTAGATGGATTTCAATGAAATTTTGTGTAATTGTAGGCTGTACAAAAGATCATAACTCTGTATACTTATATTTTCAAAAAAATTAACAGTTTCCGAGGAAAGTACAAAAAAGTCGATTTTGGTAAATCATTCATTGTTTCAAAACTACTTTTTAGAAGTCGGAGAAACTTAGCACGTAAATATTTCATATGACAGATAATAAAGTCAATATTTAAGTTTTCAGGAAATCAAACGATTTGTATGGAAAAGTAAAGCATCTATATCTATACATACTACATATAATAAACTGTAAGGAAATCATGTCTGTACATGGAATATTTTTAGGAAATAAGAACCCAGGGATATCATTCTATCGATTTAGAAGCCAATTCTACAATTTTTTTCTTTCGTGTCTGTCTGTTTGTCTGTCCAAGGGTATAAAACCATCATCACGTAAAAACTACCAGGTGGATTTTGATGAAACTTTGCATTCGGATACCTTAAAATGTTTGTTAACACGTTATATAGGTATTTATCCTGAAAAATCAAAAAGTTTTTCCAGGAAAGGCGGTAACAAGCGAAACATTGGATTCCTTAAAAGACCGACACTTCACTCCAAACCCGTTTGATGAATTTTAATGAAATTTTGTGTAATTGTAGCCTGTACAAAAGATCACAACTCTGCATAGTTATATTTTCGTAAAATCTGACAGTTTTAGAGGACAGAAAAAGAAAGTCGATTTTGATAAATCATTCATAGTTTCTAAATCAACTTACTACTCATAGATTGTCGCGGGATAAACCATAAAACTTTATTACTGTTTGTACCGAACTGCAATGTTACGATGTGAAATATGTGATTTTGCCTATACATGAATTCGTCTATGAATTGATATTGGACTCAGGTCTCCTCGCGAAAAACTTTCCAGTGGTTAAAAGCACTCACTCGAAATTGTTCATACATGTTTGATTTAAACACTTAAACATGGTTAACATAATAACATCGCGCTATAGTTTAGTTCATATTATACAAAGACCACCTGTACGGGCTAAGCGGGGCTAAGAATGAACCCGGTAATAGAGTTAGTTGATAGAGAAATAAGTCTGGTGGAAATTGACAAAATATAAAATATATTCACTTCAAGGTTCTTCCGGAATAGTTAGTCTCCCTGTTAGTTCTTCATATTAAAATGGCTAAACGAATTTAATTGAAACTTGATATGAAGGTAATAGGTTATCTTACATAGTAAAATAAAAAAGATCACTTTTTATCTCGAAAAATACTTCGATGGAATATCTATTATTTCTATCTATCTATATCATCACGCCAGATCTCTTGCGGGGCAGGCAGAGAGTACAGAGTTCCAACAGGTTCTTTCCTTACATAAGTCTCTGATAATAATATTAGCCCTGTTAATAAACTATCCCACTGCTGGGCACGGGCCTCCTCTCCAACTGAGAGGGTTTTTTATTATAAGTCTCTGGCTTCCTTCACTCTCATAGTTCGTCACATACACGGTCGCCGTTATCTATTACTTTGTTCATACTAAAACGGCTGAACAGATTATAAACAAACTTAATATGAAAAAATCCACACAGGTATACAATGCGAAAGTGAAAGGACGTAGAACAACAACTATTTATAGTTTCACAAATTATATACAATATTTATAATTATCACAAGGGGGTTTTAGGTCCGGAAGAGGATGTTCGGATCAAGTTTTCTCCCTTCGCAACATCGTAGAGAAGCATCTGGCAGTGGGCCGGAAGGTTTTCTGCGGTTTTGTGGATCTGGCGAAGGCGTTTGATAGAGTTGTGCGAAAGAGACTTTGGGACATTTTGCCTGGGTATGGTATAAATGGCACTCTGCTGCGGGCCGTCCAGTCCACCTATGTGGACTGCAAGGCATGCGTACAGGTGGGTCGTAACATGTCACCCTGGTTTGACGTTGAAATCGGCGTCAAGCAGGGTTGCGTGTTGTCCGCTAGACTGTTTATAATATATTTGGATAAAAGTCTTCAAAGACTGAAAGCGATGAATGAAGGTGTACAAATGAGTGATCTAGTGGTAAATCACCTACTATATGCAGATGACGCGGTTTTGATAGCGCCAACAGCCACTGATCTGCAATTACTAGTCACAGTTATGAAAGACGACTGCATGAAAAATGGCTTACATTTGAATGTCAAGAAAACCAAAATTATGGTTTTTGAACGGGAAGAAACCAGAACGAATGCAAGGATTGTGGTTGGGAACGATGTGCTGGAGCAAGTGAATGAGTTTGTATATCTTGGATGCGCATTCAGGTAGGATGGAAACTACACCACTGACATAGAGAGAAGAGTGAGTGCAGGGAACAGAGTGAATGGCGCGATGGGAAAGCTACTTGGGAGCCAGCACTTAAGCCGAAAGGCGCAGCTGGCCATACATAATGGAGTGCTTGTCCCAACGCTGTTATATGGTAGCCAGAGCTGGGTATGTAAGAAGGAGAATGAAAGAAGGATAAATGCGGTAGAAATGCGAGCTCTGCGGAAGATGTGCGGTGTGAAGCTGACCGACCGTATTCGCAACAGCGTAGTAAGAAAGCGAAAAGGTATGAATATCGGTGTGAAGATGAGAAAGGGTATGCTCCGTGGGTTCGGGCATATAGAAAGAATGTCCGAAGAAAGAATGACAAAACTGATATACAATGCGAAAGTGGAAGGATGTAGGTACCGGGGAAGACCTAGACTATCTTACCATGACCAAATAGACCGGGTCTTATCTGAAGGACAAGTCAGGAGTCTTCGTAACCGGCGAGCGTGTATGAGACAAACTATGAGAGTAGAGGAAGCAAGAGAGGTATGTAAGGAAAGAGCCTGTTGGAACTCTGTACTCTCTGCCTACCCCGTAAGGGATCTGGCGTGATGATATAGATAGACTGTATAAATAATTTTGCAAAACAAAGACGACTTGATTTAAGCGAAAAAAGGTAGACTGCTTAACATACTTTGTCAAATAGTCGCAGGTACGATCCCCGCACAGCGCACGGGAATATTCATTTGGGATTTGTGATTTTAAAATAAAGAAGATATTTTATGCGCATACGGGTAAAATAAATAAAAATGTTTGTTCGTGTTAATTTCTAGAACGGCGGAACCGATTAAATACACTATTACTGGAAAATGGAAGATTTCTCAGAGATTGTTTAAGACTACTTTTTAGCTCGGAAAATGCAAGATCCATGGGGATAGTCGTTTTTATTTGTCCATATTAACACGGCTGAACGAATTTAAAAGAAACTTAATATGAAGGTGTCTCTTAAGTCTTAGAATGATGCTTTCCCAAAAAGTCCTACCTACCTGTGTGAAATGACAAAATAAACGCGTGCGAAGCCGCGGGAAACAGCTAGTAGATAATATATATAATATAATATATAATATCAGCCTATACTGCCCACTGCTGGGCAAAGCCCTTCTCTCACAAATCGAGGTGAGAGAGATTGGGTCATACTCCACCACGCGGACCCAGTGCGGATTGGTGGAGGCAGGTTTGTGGCCACCTGCTGTTGGTACTTATCAAGCCACCTTTAAGGCTTCCAACTCGGCTTAACTACTACCACATTAAGTGGTAACCGGGACCAACGGCTTAACGTGCCTTCCGAAGCACGGAGACGCTCGAATATGAAATGCCACAAACGGTCACCCATCTCAGGCCAACCGAGTCGAATGCTGCTTAACCTTGGTGATCGGTAAGAACACCGCGGTCGCACAGCGCTACGAGCGCCTATATAATATATTATAGATATAATATATTATAGATTAGGTAAATTCTAGTACGCAACCACATGGTCACGCATACATTGACAGGTTATGAACAAATCGGACACTGGCATCGGGCACATATATTAAGTAACTGAGGCAGCTTTTGGCGTTATTTTTGTTAACAATTCTCAGTCTAGACAAGTATTAGCCTAAGGTTTGCAGTGAGCTCGCTTATATTTTGCCGTGGCTCAGGTGTGCTGTCGGAATCAGGAGTGTGCTGACTCAAGCTGGGAAATTATTATGTCACTCTGATAAAAGAGGGTAGGTACTACTTCGTTTCAGTATTAGTAGGTATATAAAAGTAATATAAATGTAAAAATATGATAATTATATTATTTATCTCGAAATTCAGAAATGTTTTTGTAGACAGAGGTGTTTTTTGTACACCTACGTTCCACTACAACATTTTAAGCCTTATAGGTTAAGCTGTGTGCTTGTCACCACTCTACCAAGCATGTACCTATCTGTCTGCCTGCTAAATTAATTCCAAGACCGTTAAGCTATTCAGGTGTAATTAAAAAAAGACATACATTTTGTGAATGATCTACGCTTTTCGCTAAGGGGTCTTTACAGCTTCACCGGGCAAGAGTGCGAGCGTGCAATAACTGCGCTTCAAAACTCTACTAAATTTCAACCTAAAACGCTATTCGTAATTGGATAACAAAGATACTTTTCACGTTTAATATTTCTTTTAGTAGATAGTTCCTACTGCCTCGTTGCTCAAGCGGCAAATGATGTGCATAGCAATCACGAGGTCTGGGATTCAAATCCTCGGTCGGACCAAAATTTAATTTTCTGCAGAAAAATCCAGTATTAGTCCGAAGTCTGGCATTGTACGCTCATTATTTCATGGGGCCTAATATCGTCAGCGAAAAGTGGGTGTAATACATCTCTGCCACCCTCGCTTGAGCAATAAAGGCGTGACGGTGCAAATAGGTATTGTATTTTTCAAATAGGATGGGTACTATCAGTTCTAATTGCCAAACGAAATTAATATTTAATTCAATGGTGTCAAGGCATAAAACCATAAGTATAGAAACGGGCATGCCTCTTATTGCAATTGAATAAAGTATAAATTCGTTTGGTAATGAGACCTGTCACTACCCACTATGTGAAAAATATTGTAGTATCTAATGCAAAACAATCACCGGTCAGTGCAACCCCTTAATTTATTCGCAAATTCAATTCCGTTCATGAACAATACATCGCCGACTATCGCTTTCACACTGTTATTGGGAATGCTGCGTGGACGCTGAAATAAACCGCTTGATTCACCCCAATTTCATCGTATCTACGCATGAAATTTGGGATTTTTGCACTCCGTTGGCTACATAGCCTCCCCTTGACGTCAAGGGCCTCCCCTTGACGTCTCTACATAGATCGTTCCTGGGCTAGTAGTATCCATGTCTTTCCCGCAAAAGTGTCCAAGTCGTCACGCCATCTTCGTCTCGGTCAACCACGACATGTGTGACGTCTTCAGAGATCCATACTGTGACGATGTTTGCCCACCTTTGCGGGTCCATACACACGACATGTCCTGCCCAATCCCACTTCAGCCTTGCCGGTTTTAAGCCCACATCTGTAACCTGAGTCATGGACCGCAGCGTGGTGTTTCTGACGCGATCCGTCCATTTATCACCTAGCATGCTGCGTTCCATTGCTTTTTGGCAGACCTTGAGGCTGGATTTCTGCTGTTCAGTCAGTGACCAAGTTTGAGCACCGTAGGTTGGTTATCTATACTATAATAATAATATCTCATATCAGCTTATAATGTCCTACTGCTGGCCAAAGGCTCCATCACACGGACTCGGTGCGGATCGGTGGAAGCAGGTTTGCGACCACCTGCTGTTAAAACTTATAGTGTTTAATTAAATGTAGACTAGAATTTAGTCCTGTGTCGTGGGTGCGTTTACAAATATGAAAATTCAGATACACAAATACCCAGACCGAAACACATAATTGTGGATTACAGTATAATACAGTGTATAGTTCAGAGGGCGGAACGGCTTAAACTCTTAACCACTGCGCCAAATCGTCCGTCAAATGCATAAGGCTCCCAATTTGGCTTAACTACTACCAACTAAGACCAACAACCGTGCCTCCCAAAGACGCTGAAATATCAAAATTCTTTAAACGACATCTATCGCGGACCAACGAGACAGAGGCGAACACCTTAACTTTGATGATAGGTAAGAATATGCCGCGTTTTTGAGAAAATGTACTGCTATTCATTTGTTTTATTCCAGGAATTTATTGAAAAACATATACATATAAACATACTGGTAAAACATATTTTCCCTGTCGCAAGCTGGAATAACAGAGAATTAAAAGGGACAAAGAAATCAGCAACAATAACCACAAATGCAAATAATAATAGCTCAAAAATTGCGATAGTTGAAGCGAGGTAGTTACTCTAGTGCCATATTAGAAGGAGAGCTCGTTTAGGCTGGTCTGTTATTAGACGCAGGACAATATTCTTAAAAATGGCGGTATTTATGACTAGCGTTGAAAAAAACTTGAAACATTCCCGTTTCTGTCATGTTCGTTTTTATTGTTTTATTCACAAAAAAAACAAATGACAGCTGATGCGGAATATAACATGTTTTTTCCTAATAAAACTGAAAAAAAACTAATATTTCCGAAAAAAACGATGGTTTCTTTCACTTACATAGAGCCGCGAGCATGAGTAGTTAATATTTTCCACAGTGAGAGCCATTGTTGGGCTACTGCTATGCTAAGGTTTGTAATGTAGGCAACTGGTCGTACGAACAGGGTCAGAATACTATTGTGCTACCTTCTTTTTCTTCACCCGAAAGACGTTCACTGCAAGACAAAGGCCTTCCCTAACCGGCTTTGTGTTATACGTCCGTCCAACTTCTACCCGCGACCTTCACAAGTTTCATGTACACTTTAGTGGTCACTATTGTGATATTATCATCCTGTATGGTTGGTCAAATTGATAGAAAGCTTGCCTTGTAAGGACAAAGTCATGTACCTATTGGGTTTCACTTCAGCTGAGGTTTTTATAAATATATGTCAAAAATTAAAAAAAATCTAAAATTGTTTCGAAAGATTAATTAATCAATTGATGTTCCCGGACAAGTATGATACTCTCATCGTCTGTCCCACTAATCACCAAACTACTAAATATTCCGACATCTATTTTCATTATCTCATGTGACTAAGTAATAGCGAAGCCAGTGATTCCCAATTAACACACTGGAAAAAATCAGTCAAACTCAAAGCGACATTTGAATGGAATTTGTATCTGTACAGCGATAAAATTCAATTTACAGTACAAAACTTTAATGATTAACATCCTTTTGCATATTTTTGGGCATATACAGAAACCAATTCCGAGGCGCACAACTTTTCAATATTGCATCTCGAAAGTTAGGGCTAGAATTGTAGTTCGTGGTTAAACTAACATTCCACTGCCTAACTGTTACGCACTGACTAATGTTAACTCTGAATAGAAAGATATGTTTAGAATTCACAGTTCATTCACGATTAAGTATTTCTAGGTGCTTGTTTTATTTACATTGCATTTGACAATTGTCGTAAATGGAGGATATGCCTTTCCAAATTTGAGGTAAACGCTCTTAATGTCACAAACAGTCATGCTCAGAGGAAGCTTAATGTTGATTTTTGCGGGAAGAAGGTCAACTATAGCTTCTGTCCTAAATACCTAGGTGTCATCCTTGACCGTTCTCTTACTTTCCGCGAAAAATGTTTCTAATATGACCAACTGACAGAATTTGTAAGAAGAAATCGTACCGAACAGAGGCTGAAATATTTAAGAATATTATCTAGGATAATAGTTATTAAATACAGAAATATGTGCACTGTAGTTATAAAAAAATATCGTGAAAGGCGTTGTACTTTCATACCAACCGAATAAGTAGCTTATGTATAGTTAATAAGTATTAAAATGAGAAGCAAAGAGACAATAATATAGATTTTCTTTTAGGAACTCGACAGATTTTATTGATTCAAAATTACAAACGATCCCCGATTCAATAGCGAGAAAATAACAAGGCTGAACCCTTAGCACAGCCATCGACTATAACAGACATCATACAATCGGACTTTTACAAACATATTCAGCTGTTATTGATATTATACATTAAAATTCCATCACCTAACACACATGGGCCACCACACATGACTTTAAAATGTCAGCAGCCATGTTAGCCCAGCAAAGTGTAAACGAAACGTTCACATGTGTCAGCGAGCTAAGAAAGGTCATTGAAGTGTTTACGTACCACACGACCTTTCAACGAGATATATTTACGCTTAAATATAGACAAAAGGAGCTTTTATTAGAGTAGGCTTATGAAATTCATCTTGTTTTTTTTATTAGTTCGTGTTATGTTATACGAGTAGGGCATGTGGCGTGATCCTTGCGGCAATCTTTTAGGGTGGCAAACGGTATACATGTTTTGGCTGATAATATGTAAATGACGATAGAGAACTTTTTATTGTTATGGCTAGCACCCATGGTGTGCCATTTGTAACTTACTAATGACAAAAAAATCGCGAATTAAAAAATCCGTAGTATCAGAGAGTAAAAAAAAAATCTAAAGACACGTGAAGTGATGTTTTAAGGTCAAAATTAGGGTCACCTTTTTAAGGTAATACAGTTTTAATCATCTAAACGTATTTTATTGTTTGCCAAGCTCTACGAATATTTATCCAAAATAATACCCAATAATTTTTTGGCTTCACAGTTGTAGCAAAATTAAGAATTCACTGAACAATATACTCTTATTTTAGCTCATAAACAAAACTTGCGTAATTCTCTTGAAGAAAACCTGCGTACTTCAAACTCCGCGTAAAGACATAAAAGAAACTGGAAGCCTTAGTAGCGATATTATTGCAAAAAGTAAGTCTATTCTCAAACATTTTTTCTTTCATCGGCTTACACTGTTCCACTGCTATGAAAAGGCCTTCTTTCTCGAACCACGGTAACCCAATGCTGTTCAAAGGTTCTCTCATAATTCGCGATGAGAGATTAGGTCATACTCTACCACGCGGACCAAGTTCGTATCGGTGAAGGCAGGTTTATGGCTAGCTGCCGCTGATCTTATCTTGCCTCAAACTTCCAAATTGACTGCAGGACTATCAAATGAAGATGTAACCAACGACTTAATGTACCTCCTAAAGCACGAAGACAAAAATACCATACACCCATTTTAGACTCACCAAGCCATATGTTACATATGAACTGCCTTCCACGAATTTTCATGCCAGCCAATGGTAAAACATGTAGATCATCTTTATGAAATTAGGACCACAATTATGTACACCATGTTTGCCGAAAAATAAATGTCTATTCTATTCTATGATAGCCTAATTATATAGCCTTAGTGATCGCTCTAAGTACTCCAATAAGTACCAACGTTACGAGAGACTGAATCGGTACTAATATTTTTTATCGTGGGTAATTTGAACTTACGTTACGCTAGCTCAGTAAGGGCTCTACGAATTTTCGATCACACAACATTTTGAAAAGCTAAGCAGGAAATTCGGATATAAGATTTTGTGAGTATAAAACTGGCATTTCACAACGTGGCCGTCTGAATATTGTTTTATTTTTCTAAATAATAGACTAAGTTGGTGATGACTGAAGTCTAAGAAGCGCATAATGTGGCCGACCACGAGGTCCTGGATTCGTCTTAGGTTGACCGAAGTACGGTTTCTCTATTGAAAATTTCTCAATATTGGTAATAAGCTTTCCCTCTATTACATTAGGAGCAAACATTTTCAGCGATATGTAGGCAAATACAGTACCTCTACCCCCATTAGGAGAACATAGACATGATAAAATAAACAAAAAAAATCCACCGCGCCTGTATTCCCTAGGTTGAAATGGCAAAGGTGAACTATGTACACCCACTTTTCGCCGACGATGTTGGGTCCCATGTAATAGGGGGCTAGTTTATTGCTATATACCGGGCACCAATTCAGACTCCGGATCGATACTGGCATTTTTTCGATAGGAAAACTACATTTTCCGGGGTCCTAGGATATACGAGGAGGGATCAAAACTAGTGAGAATGAGATAGGATATAATTACTATTGATAACTTAATAATTTATTTTTCTACATAGTTTCCGAGTCTCTCTACACACCGAGTCCAGCGCTTTTCCAAGGCTTCAATCCCTTTCACAAAAAAAGTTTTGTCTAGGTCCTGCAAAAAGCTCTCCACGGCATCCATCACCTCGTTATCCTCTTCGTACCTGTTTCCCCTTAAGTATTTTTTCAATTTGGGGAACAGATAAAAATCGCTAGCCGCCAGATCTGGTGAATAAGGAGGGCGGTCAACCAATTCGAAGCCAGCTTGCTGAATGGCAGCCTTCGCAACTGCCGACCTATGCGCGGGTACGTTGTCGTGATGAAACAGCATACCCCTTCGAAGTTTCCCTCTTCTTTTCTCTTTGATAGCATTCCTCAACATGGGAATTAAAGCTGCATAATATTGGCCTGTAATATTCGTTCCACGCTCCAGGTAATCAATCAACAATATTACTTCTGAGTCCCAAAATATTGAGGCCATAACCTTGCCAGCCGATGCCACGATACGAAACTTCTTCGGGGTCGGTGATGATGGCCGTTTCCATTGCGAAGATTGCAGTTTTCTCTCGGGATCAAAATGATGGACCCATGTTTCGTCCATTGTTACGAAACGAGACAAAAAGTTTTCAGAATCTTCTTAAAACTTGTCCAACAATATCTTCGAAATGTCAAGTCGATTTTGTTTCTGACTGTCTGTTAACACTCTCGGCACCCATCTTGCGGAGACTTTTCTCATATTCACTGATTGTTTCAATATAGATTGAATACTTTCATATGAAATGCCCGTTTCTTGAATTAAGTATCGGATGGTAACTCTTCGATCGCTCAATACAATTTTCTCGACTTTCGCAACATTTTCTTGGGTGACTGACGTCGATGGATGGCCCCAACGATGTTCGTCTTCCGTGCTCGTTCTCCCTACTCGAAATTGAGAAGCCCACCTTGCGACAGTGGAGTACGGCGGAGCAGACTCTCTTAATGTTGCCTCCAAATCGCAATGAATCTCTTGCGTCGTTAACTTTTTTTAAACAGAGGTTGTTAATAACGGCTCGCACTTCGTTTTTCTCCATTTTCGAGAACACGTTCCGACATGAAGCAAACAAATGACTACATTCAGGAAAAACAAAAGAGAACTGAAGATTTTTTTTTTTATTAATATTACAAATATGTATCCGAGCTATGCCTGCCAGTATTTTTTTTTTTACCTAGGAGTATGTCGTTCTCACTACTTTTTGATCCCTCCTAGTATAGACATGATGGTGTTACACATATCCATTCGCACACTATTAAAAGTTTCTATCTATATTATCACGCCAGATCCCTTACAGGGTAGGTAGAGAGCACAGAGTTCCAACAAGTACTTTCCTTACAGACCTCCATGGCTGACAAGTATCAAACATGTATGTACGTGTTTCTCTCGTTTCTTTGTGAAATGTTATATATTATAAATCAAATTTTATTACGAAAGTCGTCTATTGCCAAAGCAAAAATTCTGCTAAATGGCCTCAAGGGTTTTTATTTCGCTCATAAATCATATTAATTGTTTTCGTACAGCGCCCGAAAGGGTTTAGATTCGTTCTGTACCCCTCAGTGTTTAATGTCACGGGTTGTTTTAAGTTTGTGTATTTATGCATTTCAATCGGTAATTTTTATAGGCAGCAGCAAGTTTATTTATTTATAAATGTAGTTCATTTATAAACTTCATTAACTGTAACTTCTTTGCATCTAAGTCGACTGCTGCTACTGTGTTTTTTAAGCTTAGTAAACGCCCTTACCAAATGGGTCCTATGGATGTAGATTGCGGAACAAGCTGAACTCTTCCTTGAATATTGGTTTTTAAAAGCCGAAAGGAGATTTAAATGAAAGCAGTAGAGTAAGGTCTTTGCCCAATGATAGGAAATGATGGCTGACAAATAATAATATATCTCCTTACATGTAAGTGTTGCACTAAGTCATTATCATTATGCTGAATCAAAAGAGCTATGTCACGGGGAAGGCTGGAGTATAAATTCCTATGAATTCAACTTTACACAATAATGACTTTCTTGCGTTCAATTATCATTAGCCGAAAGTCGTACATTAAGGAGTATTGGTCTTGACCAAAGCTGTCATTTTAAATTATTATATTTTTCTTCAATTCACTTAGTAGTTAGCTTGGGCTAGGAATGGTCCCCAGGTCCTCGATACTGTGTCGATAGAACTCATTTCCGAAGATCTTTAGAAAGTTGTTTACCTTTCTAAAAATCTTCGGCAATGAGTTTATCCCACACAATATAAAAATAGGACATTTGTCCCACACAATATAAAATAGAAAATTTAGTTATTGATATTGATTATTACACCAATCTATCGTGTCCTTTAGTTCGTCTTTCCTTTTATTTTTTCTCAAAATACATCCAGTTTACCTTTTATAAATTTGACTGGATCCCTAGAGCATCTTCTTCCCTTTCTTACCAGAAAAATATTGCGTACATAAGTACACGCATGGTTTGATTACATTTTTCTACATATCTTACCCGCCACTTGGCAAAAGCAGCTTTCACAGACAAAACCGGTGTAACATACTTATACCTTCATTTTCATCCAGTCAGCGCTGCGTCGAATCTCGACAGATTTTATGTGAGGACCTCGGGGTTACAAACAAAATTGAAACCCTTTGTAATGCAAGAAAATACCCTTTGAATATAAATATTAGAGAAAGCCCACGGAGGCGCCTCCACGGCTGATGATCATATTCTTGAATTGGTTTTCCCTGTGAGATTTTGGTCAGCATTGGGATGAAAAGTAATGAAATTTTATGTGAAAGGATGCCTGTTTACTTTTGTGAGATTTTTGCTAAACATTCTTTTTTTACTTTACCGAAATAGCAGCCTAGTGAATATAATAAAAGTTGATGAGTAAATTATACGCAAGATTTAAAAAAAAATATATTATGTGACTGATTTCAGCATACCGTTGTATGGTGACACTAAGAGAATACGAACTAGTAATAATTGAACACCAAGGTATAGGCATGGGTAACTCAGCGAAATTCCTTGCGTTAACTCAGTAGCTCAGGCGCAGTTTGCTGCGCCGGCTCATTGGGTTAACTCAAAATTCCGCCATGGCGCAACAAAATGGAACGCGCCAAGTGAGCAGCGAAACACGCGCCATCTGCACGCCACGCTTACAAGTTCTTAGCACAAACAGCGCACAGTGTGCGAACTGCGTTGGTTCATTGTTCACTCAGCGAGTGAGTGAGAGAATAAATGAGATCGATCGTTTTGACACTTAACAACTCAACCTTTCGAATTTCCCGGTCCTGCGCTGTGCGCTAACACATTTTGAAGAATTGAGTTAACACAGCCGGCGCAGTGAACTGAGTTGGCGCAATTGCGCGGTGTAGCGCAGTGTTACACATGTCTACCAAAGTAGGAAAGTGCAAGTTATTTTAATCTATCATCACGCCAGATCCCTTGTCGGGTAGGCAGAGAGTACAGACTTCCAACAGGTTCTTTCCTTATAGGAAGATAGAGGAAGCCAGAGAGGTAACTCTGGCTTCCTCCACTCTCATAGTTCGTCTCATACACGCTCGCCGGTTCCGGAGACTCTTAACGGTCTATTTGGTCATGGTAACATAGCATGGTAAGTTATTTCTTTCTTCTTAATCGAGAAGAATCTAAAATATTAAATAGTAAAATAAGCGAAAAAAAGCCAGTAAAGTATTGAATAGAGTATACATTTCGTCTATTGTAATAATTTCCGTAACGTAGCTCCAACAACTTTGTTTGTATTGAAAGAGTTTGCAAAGCAATTATAATTCAATTGCTGTATTCAAAACAAGTTGAAACTGGAACTGGGGATTATTCAGGACGTGAATGTTAAGTTGTGTCAATTCAATTTAGCACGAAATGCAGGTGCAGCATTTGTTTATAGAACGGTTTGTTTTGAAATTGTGTTATCCATTTCAGATTCACGTTTTACTTTTATAGGTCAATATTTAAGCCAAGTAATGAAAAATACTGCTTTATGTCCTTCAGTCTTGTTAAAATTGCAACAGACGTCATCCGAATTAATTGTCTTAAAGGCCATAGGTTCACGTCCTACGTTAGCTGTTTGAAGTGTTTTAGCGAAACGTGGACGTGTAAATTTCTGATCACTTGTACACGTACGTATTTCATTGTTTACAAAAGGAATACTAGCATTATCTGAAGGGCAAGTCTGCGTAACCGGCGAGCGTGAACGATACGGACTATGAGAGTGGAGGAAGCCAGAGGAAATTGTAAACAAACCTGTTGGAACTCTGTACTCTCTACCTTACCCGCAAAGGGCTTATCGTGATGATAGAGATAAATAGAGAAATCACGCCAGATCCCTTGCGGAGTAGGCAGAAAGTGCAAAGTTAGCCTAATTTCACTGTCAGCTACAAACGACACAGTTTTATTGGTTGAAGTAGCCAGTTGCATAGTATTGGATAGATGGAAAAGTTGTCGGAAGTTGCAACAAGTTGTGACTAGCACGAGCGCGAAGCTTAATGCTAATGGGACAAACTTGGCACTGGAGCTGGCAAACTTGCTACTAGCTGAACAAATTATGGCCGTTAACGCAACTGTCTTCGTGATGACAGCTATGCACTATCTGCACTAATCAACACTTCTACTTTATTCTAACTAACATTCTACTTAATTTGATAAAAACTTAAAAATAAATAAATACCTCACTGTTGTTTTCCCTGATGGAGCCAACTTCAATAGTAAAGTGAACTAACAAAGTTGATGCATTTTGTTCATTAATTTCCCAACTCCATCACTTATATTATACTGTGTCCTTCGTTCTCGATATAAACTATATTAGCAGCTCTCTCGAGTCGCTTGGCAACCGCGCGTCATTTAGAAACTTCAAAAGCCTCTATGGTATCTGTGGACATAACCTCTGGAACCATTCTTTTGAAAGCGCGGCAGCCGACGCTTTGTAATAAAGTTTTTGGTCGACATTTAATTTAATAACGTGTTATGGCACTGAAATTATATAACAAAAAGGTTGTAATATACTCAAGTGACCGTGTGAAATAAATTTAAAACATCGTATAGGCAAATTTAGAAAAGTTTACGTCCTGGCAAAGGAGTACATTCTAAAAAGATCAACCGATAGTTGTTTATGTGTGGTGTTTTCAGCTTAACTTGTTTATTTATATAATATCTAATATTTGGAGACGTGAGTTTCGTCATATTAAAATTTGGGAAAGCTTCGTCGCCCGAAAAGTAAATTTATGAAGTCTATGTCCCTATTCGTGTACAAACAGTTTAACACGAAATATACCTGAAAACGATTATTAACCGTCTATAAATTGGCAATGTTATACCTCCAATAAGAGAAATTAGGGGGACGTTCATCAATTATGATGATTGTTAAGGATCGATGGCATTTTAAGGACACGGGTAATGTACGAGATACATTGACGTGGTCCGCAAGACTTGACGATAATTCAAGGACACGAGTGGTGTACGAGATACATCGGCGTGGTCCGCAAGACTTGGGGCCCATACGAGATATGTGCTGAAGGTCATACTACTCATAGGTTTCATCCATGAGGTGTTCCTGTGCAGTTCACATTTCTACAATGGTAAGAATCAAAAATGTTACCTAAAATACATACCTTAAACATGCCTAACACAGTAAATACAAAGACTATTGCTATAAACTATAAGCAATTTGTCATACTAATCTCCAAAAGGAGACTTACTGAAAGGGTAATTGAAGTGAAATTGTTTATGTATAACAATACATTATTAATAACAAAAGTCACTCCTTTGCAGAAACATAGTGTTTTTATTGATTTCATTATTAGACATACTTGTATAATAATACTGAAATAGCCCAAACTGGAGCTTATTACACAAAGAATTGTGCAAAATTATGAGTACTTGTATTAAAAAGTTAAATCCAGCAATACTTATTCCTGAACAGGGTTTATAACCAAATAAGCGAAAGTAATATACTAATGGCAATGCCTGTTGTAACTGACAAGCAACAGGACTGTAGATTCATTCCAAATATAATATCTTATCCCATGGATGCTGCGGCAGGCAGGTTGTGGGATAATTTGTGTTATGCACAAAGATACTTAAAAGATAATATAAAATACCTGGTCTATCCAGTTAACATAAAACTAATAATTATCTATCAATATTATCAACCCAGGCTCCTTGCAGGGTAGCCAGAAAAGATAAATCCTAACAATACAGTCATGAAACCTTTATTGAGATAAGAACCTTTAAGGTCAGCAGTATATATTTTGCATAAAAAGAGTGTTAATATAGTGGATTATCAATATGGACTTATTAACTAGCTAGTCATAGCCAGTAGTTAAAATTTCATATAACGACCACCGTTGTAACCAATATAGAACAACAATCCTCATCCTGGGTGTGAAAATATTAAGTCACAGTGTACCTATCAGTTCACCAAAAACAACATCACGTTGGACATTGGAAATCTCCTACCAAAGAAAGTGAGGTACAAAAAGCATGATAGGCATTTTACACAAGGACTTGGTTTTTAAGTTGCTGAAAAATTCAGAAAAACAATCAGGAATACATAATGGGTTTTACAAAGAAACCATAATATTGGAGGCTAAGGGTATTCACTGACTTTGGTATGTATCTATGACACTAATAATGCCTTCAACGACAAACATAATTTTATTGGTTTTGTGCAAGTACTTGCACTTCAGACAAGTGAATCTTGTCATACATATGTTTAACATTATGTATAGAAACATTATTATTAGAAACACTATTGTTTAATAATTGATATATATATATATAAAAAATAGACCTTACAGTCATAATAAATATACTAATAAAATATTTATTAGTACCTATTCAGTTTTCTATCATGTAATGAGTTCAATGGTTTTGGGATTTTTGATTATTTCCTGCATCAATTATAGTGTACTTAATAATATTAGAAATTTGAGGCACACACAATGGAAAGCTATACATCAATTCATCATTGGGAGAATTAGATGGTTTTACTGTATTTTTGTTTGATCAATAAATAATATGTAATTAAATAAGATTATCCAAGAAATTAATAACTATAAAAAATAGTTTTGTAATTAGTTTGGAATGTGTACAGTTATTTTGAACACTAGTGATGTTTCTGGTATAGTTATGATAACACAAGCACAAACGGCTACCATTAAAATAACAAGTTGGTTTTAGAGCACTATATATGTTGTAATTTATTTAAAGGTGTTTCAGTAAAAATATTGGATTGAGATATCATACAAAAATTAGCAATTTTGGTATTGTTATATTTAAATTATTACATCCACATGTTACATGTATCTTATAAATAGGTATCTATATATAAAAGAACATAAAGTCATGCAAATGACTTGATAATAATATCCATTTGAAAATTTAATGATATTATGTTGACATGCTACGGTAGATGAAATATTGAGTTACATTATTTGAAAGTATGGATTATCTTAAACAAGAATAATCAAAAGCATATGCTTATCACAGGTATGATAAATATTATGTAGTATCAGCAATAATCTAAGTCCTAAGGAACTTGATATTATTTATTTATTATTAATGGGGGATACATAATAATAAGTTGAGTAGCACTCGATTCTCACGGTTGGACATCTAGAACTAACTAGAAAGTTACGCATTGCAATTTTTTTTTTTTTTACTTATAAATACAGTCACATACAAAGAAGCAAAGGAAGTGTGGTATGAAATGAAAATTTCATCATCATCATCATCATCATCATCTCAGCCTATACTTGTCCACTGCTGAACATAGGCCTCCCCAATCGCTTTCCAGCGTAACCGGTCCGATGCCACCTGCATCCAACGACTTCCTGCGATTTTCACAAGATCGTCGGTCCATCTGGCAGGCGGTCGTCCCACACTGCGCTTGCCAATACGTGGTCTCCACTCTAGAATCTTTCTGCCCCAACGCCCGTCCGATCTACGCGCTATGTGGCCCGCCCATTGCCACTTCAGCTTGCTAATCTTAACGGCTATGTCGGTGACCTTGGTTCTTCTACGAATCTCCTCATTCCTGATTCGATCGCGTAGAGAAACGCCGAGCATAGCTCTCTCCATAGCTCGCTGAGCAACTCTGAGCTTTTTTATGAGACCCTTTGTAAGAGACCACGTCTCTGATCCATATATCATCACTGGTAACACACATTGACTAAAAACTTTAGTCTTTTTCTCTCTCTTCTTTAATCCTTTACGTGGTATACTTCAACTTCACCCTTATAGCTCTAAACAGCTGCTAATATAGTTTATATCGAGAACGAAGGACACAGTATAATAAGTGATCAAACGAACTTACCTGAAGTGAAGTTCGATCATTATTATACGAAGTCCTTCGTTCGAAGATATAAGTACCCAACCCGCCCTGCCCGTTGGTAAAGTTGAAATGTACTACTTCTAAAAGGAATGGTTCCAGAGGTTATGTCCACAGATACCATAGAGGCTTTTGAAGTTTCTAAATGACGCGCGGTTGCCAAGCGACTCGAGAGAGCTGCTAATATAGTTTATATCTTCGAACGAAGGACTTCGTATAATAATGATCGAACTTCACTTCAGGTAAGTTCGTTTGATCACTTATTATCTTTAGTTGCCACGCAAATTTCGTTAATAAAAACAAAACTTTACATATTTTAATTGCTGAGTTATTATGACCTAATTCGATCGCCATTCGATTTGTCGCCAATCTTCGAGCACTTAATATTTCATTTCGTTCTCAAAATTTTAGGCTCTCTTAACCATGTGAATATGCTTACAAATATGAAATTCACAGACAAAAATACCCAGATCAAAACAAACATTTGTGGGTCACACAAAGATTTGTCCCGTACGCAAATCAAAGCCACGACTAGTACTCGATCCAGTGGGCAAAGGGGTTTGTTCTTAACCAATGAACCAGATCTTCAATTTGCACACAGTTTTCGGAAAACAAAGAGATTCGTTTGTCCAGCGTAGAGGTTAGAGTCATTACCTCCCAACGACCCAATGTAATATGATGAAAAGAAGTCCTAGTTAGATTAGATGGTAGACTGGTAATCAGATAAGATTAAAAGAATGTAAATTTACAAATACGAGGCATGCCTTTTAAGTTTTGTCGTTTGAAGAAAAAATCACAACTAGAACCTTATAGTACTTTTTATTGTTTTTCAAAGTATTCACCACGTAGCTTAATACACTTTTCCATTCGCTCAAACCAGTTATTATAACATTTATTCCACTCTAAAGTGGGGGTGTTCATAATGGCTGACTTGAAAGCGTCGACTGCTTCTTCACCGGAATGGAACCTTTGACCACTAAGACTTTTCTAAATTTTAGGAAATGTAAGGAAATCGTTAGGGCTTAGGTCAGAATTGTATGGAGGATGGTCAAGAATTTTTGCTTTTTCCTGCTTCAAATACTCAATTGTTTGACGAGCGCTGTGTGAGCTTGCGTTGTCGTGGTGCAGGATGATGCGTCGCTTTGAGTTAGATTTTCGAAGTTCGGCGATGACTTGTGGTAAACAAACTGTAGTTTACCACTCTGCGTTAACCGTTCTACGATCTTCAAGTGCAATAGTCACAACATGGCCGGTTTTTCCAACGAACGTGGCCACCATCTTCTTTGAAGTGCTTCGAGAACGAACAACTTTAGTCGGCTTTGGCTCTTCTTGAAAGACCCAGATTGTAGGTTGATGTTTAAAATCAGGATCGTAGGCATAGATCCAAGATTCGTCACCACTGATGATGTCGTAGACGTGATTTGACTCTCCTCGGTTGAACCTTTGCAGAGTTTTCTTACACTATTTGACGCGGGCCGCCTTGTGATCGTCGGAAAGCAGATGCGGTATCCAACGGCAAACTAGCTTTCTCACAACAAGCGCTTCATGCAAGATCTTCTGAATAGTTGTCCTTGAGATGCCTAATAGAGCCTCTATCTCTCGATACGTCACATGACGATCTTCAAGAATTAGTTGTCTCACAGCAATGATGTTATCTTCAGTGAAGGTGGATTTTGGGCGTTCTTCGCGAGATTTGTCACTAACACTAGTAGGTCCACGCTGGAATTCTAAATACCAGCGTTCGACAGTCCGCAGACATGGAGCTTCATAACTGAACACAGATGTTAGCTCTTCAAAACACTGAAGCCGTGTCAGGCCTCTTCTATAGTTGTAGAAAATTATTGCACGAACATTTTCCTTAGAAAGATTCATTTTCGTACGTAACCTGACAGATTCCAATCGACGCTGTGACTAAACAATAGCATTAATCCTAATACTTTCAACTGTTTTGAGATTCTAAATTTAAACACATTCGAATATAGAACAGTTCCAAATTCAAAATTGCCGGGAAATATGGAAACGACAGAACTTAAAAGTCATGCCTAGTAGTTAGTGCCCCCGCAGGGCTTATACAAAACAAATTATTAGATTTTACAGATATACAATGCGAAAGTGGAAGGATGTAGGCACCGGGGAAGACCTAGACTATCTTACCACGACCAAATAGACCTTATCTGAAGGACAAGTCAAGAATCTCCATAACCGGCAAGCGTGTATGAGAGTGGAGGAAGCCAGAGAGGTATGTAAGGAAAGAACCTGTTGGAACTCTGTACTCTCTGCCTACCCCGCAAGGGATCTGGCGTGATGATATAGATAGATAGAGAGATTTTGAATTTTACGCACATTTTTTAAGTAAAATCTTCCATAGTGTTCCATAGTCTTCCATCACCAAATAGTTACGCCAGTGAGCATAATCACTACAGTTAGGCGATCACCTGTCCCTTTCTTTTTAAATGTTCCTTTTTGTATTTCTTTTGATGAAAAAAATAAATAGAAACGTTTTCTTCCATGTGAATTGGGCTCGTTCAATATTTTGACGCCCACGCTAGACTCAATAATATTCCGGTCACGGCAAATAGGTAATATTGTAATATGTTTAGGAGCCTGTAGAGATCCCTTTATATGTATTTTAGTTAGACAAAACAAAGAACATATTTTTATCCTATCAGAAGTAGGAAGGTACAGAAATCCTTGAAAAATTTTATATACTTTACTAAATTTTCTGAGTAAATGAAACAAAGAAGGTAAGCATCAGTATATAATAATAAATCAGCTTCTCCTGTTTCCCTACTAAACAAAGGCCTAATCTCACAAATCGAGGTGAGAGAGATTAGTTCATACTCATCAGGTTTGTGACCACATGCTGTTCGAAATCACTACTGCTAAGCGGGGATCAACAGCTTCATGTGCTTTCCGAAGCACGGAGACGCTCGTATTTGAAAATGCTACAAACGATCACCCATCTTAGACCGACCAAGCCAAACGCTGCTTAACCTTGGTGATCACTAAGAACACCGCATTTATTATTATAAATCAACATGATATCATTTCAGTTATTCAATCTCAACTTGGCCTTATAACAACAGCTTATACTAAAGAATTAATGTATCTTACAAAACATGGAGGCTTCATTACTAACATATACTACTAACATGTTACCTAAACTAATTAGTGTCCGGATGGTATCTTAACAAGACTTGTAGAGATTTACCTCAGTTGTATTGTTAGGAATGTTCTTTTTAGATTATTAGGAGATATAACTTTAGTTGTAGTAATCAAACAAATGTTGCCAATTTCTATTTTATTTTTACAAGCTTTTATTTAACTTGCAATGTCTGTATGTCTGTCTGCCTCTCTGTCTGTCTGTCTTTCCGGTTCTAATCATTTGATTCATTTTTCAAGCAGTTGCGGGAATCCAGTTCAGCTGAAATTTGGCATACGTATGTAAAATGACATGACAATGAGATGACAATACAATAATATGGTAGCATGCAGTAGCTGATCTCATGATGGAGTCAGAAGGTGGCCATAGGAACATGTGAACTATACAACGTAACCTCCTCGTGTTTAGGCTTCTTAGATTGGTATTGTCGAGTACTTTACAACCAGATAGTGTTCAGGGTTTTATGATGAAGCCGAAAGGTGAATAGAAATAGAACCACCGGACTACTCAATATAATCTCAGGGTGTTTGGGCTCATTGAAAAGAAAGAAAGAAAAAATATTTATTCAGCACAGCACACATAGAAAATATATGAAAGGTGACAAAAGAAAATAAAAAACGAAGAAAGACAAATAAACTACTGCTGCTTCTTGTGACGTATGCCTCGGTCTGAGCTGTGCCTAAAGGCATTGAGCTCAGCATGTGTTGGAGGGGGACAAAGTCTCTCCCAACGCTGGTTTTCAGCCAAAGCCTCCTCAGCTACTATTTATTGTACATACATTTTTTTACCCTTAATGCTGACGCAGTCGCCTATACTGCGTATTACAAATACAGTAAATAAATAATTATGTAATATAAATGTGTAAATAAAGGACATAAATATTGTATACATATATAATGAAAGAAAAGGTTATATCTCTCTATCTATATCTATCTATATCATCACGCCAGCTCCCTCGCGGGGTAGGCAGAGAGTACAGAGTTCCAACAGGTTCTTTTCTTACATACCTCTCTGGCTTCCTCCACTCTCATAGTTCGTCTCATACACACTCGCCGGTTACGGAGACTCTTGACTTGCCCTTCAGCTAAGACACGGTCTATTTGGTCATGGTAAGATAGTATAGGTCTTCCCCGGCACCTACATCCTTCCACTTTCGCATTGTATATCTGCTTTGTCATTCTTTCTTCTGGCATTCTTTCTATATGCCCGAACCAAGGGAGCATACCCTTTCTCATCTTTACACCGATACTATCTTTCATACCTACTCGCTTTCTTACTACGCTGTTGCGAATACGGTCGGTCAGCGTGACTACGCACATCTTCCGCAGAGATCGCATTTCGACCGCATTTATCCTGCTTTCGTTCTCCTTCTTACATACCCAACTCTCACTGCCATATAACAGCGTTGGGACAAGCACTCCGCTTTGCATGGCCAGCTGCGCCTTTTGGCTTAAGTGCCGGCTCCCAAGTAGCCTTCCCATCGCACCATTCACTTTATTACCTGCATTCACTCTTCTCTCTATATCAGCGGTGTATTTCCCATCCTTACTGAAGGTGCATCCAAGATATACAAACTCATTTACTTGCTCCAGCACATCGTTACCAACCACAATCCTTGCATTCGTTCTGGTTTCTTCCCGTTCAAAAACCATAATTTTGGTTTTCTTTACATTCAAATGTAAGCCATTGTTCATGCAGTCGTCTCTCATAACTGTGACTAGTGTTTGCAGATCAGTGGCTGTTGGCGCTATCAAAACCGCGTCATCTGCATACAATAGGTGGTTTATCACTAGATCACCCATTTTTACCCCTTCAGTCATCGCATTCAGTCTTTGAAGACTTTTATCCAGATACACTATAAACAGTCTAGCGGACAACACGCAACCCTGCTTGACGCCGATTTTAACGTCAAACCAAGGTGACATGTTACCACCCACCCGTACGCATGCCTTGCTGTCCACGTAGGTAGACTGGACGGCTCGGAACAGGGTGCCGTTTATACCATACTCTGGCAAAATGTCCCAAAGTCTCTTTCGCACGACTCTATCAAACGCCTTCTCCAGGTCCACAAAACCGCAGAAAACCTTCCGGCCTACTGCCAGATGCTTTTCTACGATGTTGCGGAGGGAGAAAACTTGATCCGCACATCCTCTTCCAGACCTGAAACCTCCCTGTGCCTCACACAACACTCCATCGTACTTCTCGCGCATTCTCCGTTCAATAATTTTACCATACACCTTAGCTGCCAAGCTGATCAAACTGATGGCCCTGTAATTGGAGTCATATTGTGAGCCCTTGCCTTTATACAAGGGTACTATGACTGCGCGGCGCCAATCTGTAGGGACTCTACCGGTCTTCCAGCAAAGATTTGCGAGGACCCAAAAAGCGTCCCGCACGCAAGTTCCACCATATTTAAAGGTTATAATTTACTATAAGATAAAAAGTTTGTTTATATAGTCACAATATAAAAAATAGTACCCTGTGCTACCACAGGTGGTATGTGGTATAAGTTTATTTAATAACTATTGTATATGTCGCGTTGAGCGAGTGAGAATCGTCTCGATTGCGCGGAACCGGTTTTCGGCGCGGCACTCCGGCGTATCTTTGTTGTCGTCACTCCATTCACGGGCACGATGCGCTGTGCTGTTGCGTAACTACGTAATATAATATTAAGTACTTAACAATAAACCCGCAGATTACAGTGATATAAGTAATATAATATTTATAAGTTATGGGTGAAGTGTAAAGAATACGAGTACCATGACTCGATGCACCCGCGAAAAAAAAGAGAAGCTAAAGGAACCAGGAGGTTAGCACTACAATCTGTCTATCTAAATCATCACGCCAGCTTTCTTGTGGGGATTAGTATCTCTCTTTCCACTATAATAATTTACTAAATAGTTTAACTGAGAATCAATAAACATTAAATTATATATTTATAATTGTATTTTAAAAGTATTTTAATAGAGATTACTTATAGTACTACTGCAAATATGACGGGTGAAAGAAGCCTAAAAGTGAGTGGACCAGACCCTGAGGTAAATCATTTTTTACTATTTTATTATATTATTATTTATTTATTTATTATTTAAAGATTATATCAATATATGATATTATTATTATTATTATTATATTCTTATTATATTATTCGACTGCCTTTTGTGATCACGAGGTCCTGGGTTCAAATCCTAGGTCGGACAAATGTAGTTTTTCTAACGAAAAATTCCCAGTATGAGTCCGGAGTCTGGAATTGTGCCCGGTATATGGCAATAGGCTCGCCCCTTATTACATGGGACCTAACATCGTCGGCGAAACGTGGGTGTACTCAGTACACCTCTGCCACCCCCTCTGGGGAATATAGGCGTGACGGTGTATTATATTCTAATAAATATTATTTAAAATTATATAATTATTTATTTTTGAGGCGCTTTTTATTTTATTTGAGGCGCTCGTAGCGCTGTGCGACCGCGGTGTTCTTACCGATCACCAAGGTTAAGCAGCGTTCGACTCGGTCGGCCTGAGATGGGTGACCGTTTGTGGCATTTCATATTCGATCGTCTCCGTGCTTCGGAAGGCACGTTAAGCCGTTGGTCCCGGTTACCACTTAATGTGGTAGTCGTTAAGCCGGGTTGGAAGCCTTAAAGGTGGCTTGATAAGTTCCAACAGCAGGTGGCCACAAACCTGCCTCCCCCAATCCGCACTGGGTCCGCGTGGTGGAGTATGACCCAATCTCTCTCACCTCGATTTGTGAGAGAAGGCCTTTGCCCAGCAGTGGGCAGTATAGGCTGATATTATTATTTATTTTTAAATTTCCAGGTCTCCATTATTTAGGCGAATTACTGAGTGAAAGATTATATGCCACTTATCAGAAACAGTGGACAGGGACATTTAGCTAGCCATCTATTAGAGTATGTATTATTTGTTTATTACAATTTGTGTTATATTATAGATATATCCAGATTAATATTATTGTATTCTCGCTGCACCTCGACCATGTGTTTCTTAAGTCTTATCTTAAATTTGTTCATATATTCCAGGTTTTTGATTGGCGGCGGCAGATTATTCCAACACTTGGAGGCTGCGTACCTGAAACTACCCTGGAACGCGGCAGAACTGTACTGTTCGATGGCAAGTTATTGTGAACACTGCCTGCGGGCGCAACTTCTTCTGGCTGCTACCCAAGTAAGCTTCTCGTACAAGTATTTTGGAGTTTTGTACTTAAGAACACCGAAAAGAAGACACGCCAAGTGTAGTTTGCGTCGGGACTTCATTTTTAGGCAGTAGTGTTGGTTTAAAAAGGGGGTTATGTGGCTTCTCGGTGGCACAGTGAAACAAAATCTTGCGTATTGGAGCCTTTCAATCAACCGTTGCGTATGCGCAAGTAGCCTTGGTCTGTATACCGTGTCCGCGTAATTAAGTTTGGACAAGACTAGTGTCTCAACTAGTTGTGTGCGCAATTCTTCCGAAAGGAAAGGTCTAATTTTGTATAGCACCCTTAATCTGTAGAAACAGTTACGTGCGCAATACTCGAGCGAGAAGCATATACTTAGACTTGGTAGGGTTAGGTGCGAGGTTATTTCGTTCATTCCAAGCTGCTATATCAGTAAGGTCTTCATTTAGATTTTTAATTGCTATTTCCTTGTCACCTGGTCGAAAGGATATATATATTTGTAAATCGTCAGCGTATACATGACATTTGCAATTTTTTATGCAGTTTTTAATATCGGCCGTATAGAGTGTGAACAGCACTGGGCCCAGGATAGAACCCCGAGGAACCCTCCTGTTCACACCTACAGGCTTTGAGCGTGTAGCTACACTGCTTGTATTTAATTCGACGTATTGGTGCCGGTTACTTAGATAGCTATGGAACCAATTAATTGTGGCCGAATCGAATCCATAGTAACTAAGTTTCGATAGCATCAGTGTGGTGTTAATCGCGTCAAATGCCCTGGAGGAGTCCAACAGCACGAGTAGTGTGCACATACCTTTATCCTGTGCAAATAAAATATTATCAGATACATCTAATAATGCTGTGGCAGTACTATGGCATTTTCTACACCCATATTGGAGTTCTGGTAGGATGTTATTTTTCTCCAGAAATCCAGTAAGCTGCTGACAAACCACCTTCTCGAGTATTTTTGGTACACATGGTAGGATACTTATAGGCCGTAGGTCTTTGATTTCCGACGGGTTAGGCTTTTTAGGCAAAGGGCGCACTATAGCTATTTTCCATATGTCCGGGAATGTTGAGGTGGTAATGGACGTGTTAACCGTGGCCGTTATTGCAACAAATGAGTAGGGACAAGTCATCAGTAACATGGTCAGGTTTAGTTTGTTGATCCCCTCGGCATTTGATTTTAATTTTTTCATAATGTTGACTATAGAGTCAGAAGACTGTAAGTATTTAATGTAAAAGTTTCGTCACCAAAGTTGTGGAATTCGTAAAAACTGAGTGAGAGTGAGACCTCTGAGGTTCCCGGTACTTTTAGAAAATGCGTGTTAATTTTTTCTACATCGTTGGGATATGAAGGTATTTCGAAATATTTTTTGGCAGGAAGTATGTTAGATTTCAGGTTTTTCCAGAGAATTTTCGGGGATTTTTGTTTATTGTTAATATTGAACTTAAAGTAAGCGACTTTTTCGGAATAAATTGACTTATTTACAAGGGATCTAAAATCCCTTGTAAATAAGTCAATGTCATTCTCTTATAGTACAATTTCTTTTCATCTAATTTAGTTTGCCTATAGCTTTCTAGAGCTTCTTTCCTGAGGCGCAGCATAAGCTTTACATTATCTGTAAACCATGGGTAGGTGTGATCTTTAATTTTGCACGTTTTAAGCGGGGCGTGGAGTTCAAAAACTGAAAGAACACTGTTGTTAAAGGAACTTGCCATGTCGTTTACATTAGCTAGTTTTGAGATCAGATCCCATTTAATTTTATTTATATCTTCATTGAAGATGGCAAGATTAATACTTTAATAGGGCGATAGGTTATTATCTGTGGGGTTATTTTATCTCGTCTAATGTTTAGCTCGCACAGGACATAAGCGTGCCCGCACAGTGTCTCTGCAGCTTCTACGGAGACTTGACGCACTCGCAAATCAGTAATAATTAGGTCTATTAATGACTCAGACGTAACTAACATGGGATGGCGTGGTTACCAATTGAGTTAAGCTGAGACAGTCCAATAGAGTCATTAGTTTTTTCGTACAGCCGTTGTTTTGGTTGAGGAAGTTAATATTAAAATCTCCCATCACCAGTATGCCGTCGCAAGTGGACAAGGAATTAATACTATCCGATACAGCGTCTAAGAAAAGGTCTACATCGAGCCATGGTGGGCGATATGCAGTACCGATAACCAGTTTTTTCTCATTGACAGTGAGTGTTAACCACATTTGCTCCGCGGCTATGCGGCTAGGATCGATTGGGTGCGTGAATGTGCGCACGTTGACCCCGCATTTGATATAGAAACCAACCCCTCCCCCACGGCCGCCGCGTACCTCCGTTGGGCGCGGAATATGCCGCAACCGATAACCAGGTACAAAAGGGGCGCGGCTCTCCTCGCCGGGCCTTAGCCAGGTCTTGTTAATAGCCATTATATCCACTTTAAAATTTTTCATTGCTTCGACGAAGGAGTCATGTTTCGTTCCCAGAGATCCTGCGTTAAATAGACCAACTTTTAGGAGACCATTGGACGTCTTTTATTTTTATTATTATTATTTAAGATTGAATGAAAAATAAAAAAGATGTTATTAGAAATTAAATGAATAGCTGGCGGGGCCCATCAGTATACATTGTTGTTTAAAATATAAGGATATAGTAATATAAGATTATACAAAAATATTAAAAGAGTTATATACTATATATTATAATATTTAAAAAATAATGTTGCGGTAGGTAAGACAGTCGGTGACAGTGATGATATATTGTTGTAAGTAGATATGGAAGGATTGTTTGAATAATAATGGTAATTGCTAAAAGTCCTTTTGATTTTATGTTTACTGTGGTATGTTAGAGCCTTAGTTTCTGCGACCCAGTTCACAACGAGGCAGACGACAAATATAAAAACACAACGTAAAGTATACAAAATAATAAAATAATATGGAATAGTTAATGTTATATGACACGAAACATGCCCATAAATATGTTTTAGTCCAAAACATTGCTTAGACCGAAAAACCTAATAATATCCTTTTCAGATCTTATGCGCTCCGCTGGTTTGCCCTCGTCCTTTCGAATGAGTACCTTTCCGTTCCTCGTCCATACATACTTCCAATTGTGGTTGCGGCCCTCTTCCCGCGCCCGGTAAAAAAGTTGCCTGTTGGTACGCGTTAGCCGCTCATTGGCATACACGCGGCCTGGGGGCGTGCCCTGTATCTCAAGGTCGGCGGCGGTAATGACGCGACGAACACGCGCGGCACGCAGCACCTGCTCTCGCGTCGCTTGGCGCGCCAGCCGCACGGCGATGCTGCGCGATCGGGTGGTGGGCGGCGCCCCGTCGATCAGGTTGCGTCGACTTGGCCCGACCCGTTCCGCGTGTACTACGTCATGATCCTCCAGGTTTACACCGAGCTTTACAGCTAACACTTTGACAAGGTGTAGAGGAGATTCCTCCTTACACTCAGGAATACCCGAGATGTCAAGGTCGTTAAGGAGCAGCTCTTGATCACGCTCATTAAGTTGTGTCCTAAGATTATCAACAACGCCTTCGACAAGAGAGATATTGGTTTTGGCTTCGAAGTCGGATAACCGAGCTTCAAGTTTGTCTAGCCTATCGGTACATGTTGTTAGGCCCAACCTGAACTCGAATATTTCCGACCGCGTCTCTCGTATCTCTTCCTTAAGCTCAGCTCGCATTGCTCGCATTTCTTCGCGGAAGGCCGATATTTCCTGCATTATGCGTATATTTGACTCTTGTGGGGTGGGAGCAACCTGCGCATAGGAGCTACCGGGAGTGGGAGAGTGAGGCCCGGGCGGTAACTTCTGAACCTCCCCGGCGGTAGTTTCACTACCTTTAACCGGGGTTGATGAGTTGTCCCCTCTGGGTAGCTTAATTTTGCACCCCGGACAAAGCCACCTGATGTTCAACTTGGTAGCGGCCGTTATCGCTACGCACGCATGGTGAAAAGTGCCGGAGCATTTACCGCACTTAATGCATTCCGACGCCGACGAAAATTTGCCACAAGCCCCACATTTGTTGGCCATTTTTACAATTAGGAACTACACTTGGCTATTTAATGCAGTTTCGCTACTCGACGAGAGATGGCGCTAGATGATTAACAGTTATAAAACACAACTAGAACATCATTGTGCACGCTTTTTGTTTATGTAGTAGTTTAGTTGAAATAGTAATCGTAGTTATTTAGGGACGATAGTTAAGTTTTAATTGCACTTTATATGGAAATCGGGTAGGATTGCAAGATGTAAACAATCCGTAACGAATTTTTACTGTTTATTGACCAAAAATTGTATACAATTGATGCACTATATTGTTAAAACACTTGCCACAATAACTGTCTTCTATAGATAATAAAGTCTTTATAGTTTAAATGGTATTTTATTTTATTTCAATCAATCAATCAATCAATCAGCCTATCGTAGTCCACTGCTGGACATAGGCCTCTCCTAACACGCCTCTCTTATTTTATTTATGCTACAGAAAATAAATAATAACTGCGTCAACATTGGGTGTCTACCCTCCTTTCCATTGCATTCGTCTTTACGAGTACTTTAGACCACGGACACCATACGGTGTCCAAGGTCTGATAATGAGGCCGAAAGGAAGCCATAGGAACACATCAACGAAGCAAGATATTTTTGTTGTATGATTGCTATAAAAGCTTGTTTTTAAAAAGGAGTTTTAAATAAAAATTATTTGAAATGTAGCCCTACACTAGGAATTATTCCTGTATCGTAGGTGCGTTTAGAAACCCGCGACTACTCAATCAAGTGGGCAGACCGGATTTAGCTCTTAACCGCTGGACCTAGCAATTTATAATTATATGCTAAGCTAAAGGTATGGTTTTGAGTAAATTTGCCATTGCTTTTGTTAAAAAAAACTTGTTTAAGATCAAAACTGATTTTCTGTTGTTGTCATTTTGTTACATTTAGTTACTTGGTATTTTCCTTATTATTGTTAAACTTTATTTTACCTTTTTCTTGTATTTTGTGTAAACGTGTGTGACGTCCCCTAACGGCCTGAAGGAAGACCAGCGCTTGTTCCTCATCAAGGCTTCCAGCAAGCTGAGATTGGGATCGTTTTTTTAACGAGGTTAGAAATTAGGTACCTGTCTGTTTATGTTTATACAAGTTATGTATAAACCAATGTGTTGCATATAAACTTTTTTCGTTTGAGAAAAGTAGCAGGCACTAACCTTGTATATTTTTTTTGCAATCAATTCTTTAGACACCTACCCATTTTATTAAAGGAAAGAAATAAAATTTATCAAATGAAGTAGCTGCAGCGTTGCAGTCACTTCCTAAGTTAGACATAAATTAGTTTTCCGCTAGTTTAGTGGCGCAAACTCGAATAGACTCCAGCAACGATATTGACTTCTAAAATAAGCTCAGAAACTGTTAACAAGTGGGTCGCAATTCGAGCCGAAATGCCCAAACTTGAGCTCTATGTCATTAATCCTAACATCTTAACGATTGTTTTCAAGCTTTAAAAGCCATCTGCGGGTAGAGGTCGACTTTCAGGCGACTTCCAAACTGGGGATTTGGTGGATAGCGAGGATAAATGTACCCTTGATTGGACGATCGAGGATGCAGACAAAGTTTAAATCTAGGTTTCTGGGAGGAAATAAGGTCGGAGAAGTGGCATGGCTAAAATGCTTGGCCAAAAATGTTTTTAAAGAGAACATTTTAATTCACAACAGGAACATTTTAATTCATAAAAGGAAAACCAATTTTCCAAATTTAAAGGTTTTTACCCTTTTTAAACACTTATGTACCCCAATTACCAATGAAACTTGTACGTATGTGGGTGCGTTTTAAGAAATACGTTAAAGAAATGCATTTGATATCTCCTTATTGCTATGAATCAAGAATAAATTTAAAAGTTTATAGCGCACTCCAGGAGTAAAATCATTTTTCGCCAATTAAAAAGAATAAAAGATACATTAAAAATTGTTGGAATCGATTCAGTTACCGATTTAGAACAAACTACCTTCAGGTCTTGCGTTTATTATGTTACACTTTGTATACTCTATCAGCCTCCTATCTCAATTAGAAGGGAGTGCTCAGTGACTTTTAAATACACAAATTTTATGGAAAAATAATGAAATATATGACAAAGCAGAATATTCAGCAAAATAACATAAAATGTTCTTATAATGAAGTACCTATTTTGATGTAAAATAGTAACTAAACTGGGTATACTTTTTTCACTAGAGATCCAATATCACCACTCGATTTAGCACCTTTTTACGCTAAAGCTGGGTTTTAGCGTAAAAAGCTGACAATGCAACTGAAAAAACAAATTTCATAATGTTATTACCACTCAAAGCATATCGCTTTGTAATCACGAGGTCCTGAGTTCAAATCCTAGGTCGGACAAATGTAGATTTTCGAACGAAAAATTCCCACTATAAGTCCGGAGTCTGGAATTGTGCCCGGTATATGGAAATAGGCTCGCCCCCTATTACATGGGACCTAACATCGGCGGCCAAACGTGGGTGTACTCAGTACACCTCTGCCACCCCCGCTTAGGAAATATAGGCGTGACGGTGTGTGTCATTACCACTATTAGCGTGTTAAAAATTCATGGGGTGGCCAACCTGAAAAATAATAAAAAGTATTTTGCAGCATCCTACTATACATGATAATGTTATAATAATAATTAAATTACCATTACTGCACAATTGATAAAAGTAAACTTCTTTTGCCGTTTCAATGTGAAACAAAAAATATGCCTGATTGCAAAAATAAACTAAAACGTTAGTTGCCTAACCTATAAAATTGGATGGTACTTCACGAAGATGGGTGCAATAAAATAAATGTGTTTGAGGAACATCGTTTTCGCATCAGTTCAGGCCGGTGGCGCGCCCTCCTTGCCTCTACACTCTATTTCTTCGTGTTATCAGGCGTGTTCCGCTTTGCTTAGGGTCATCACTGCTTGCGTTTATTTTTGCATTGCCCTATTTATTTCTAGGGTTGAAAGAAAGAGCGAAAGACAGAAATAATTTATCAAAGTATAGACCAATAACCTAAAACAAAACAACAATAAAATATATAGAAAAAATAAAGTGTTCGAGTGTGTGTCTTATGGCTAAGTCAAATAACACCAACTAGGTTTTAGGATAAGCATTACCAGATCGATGTTAGCGTAAGATGTCGAAAAAAAGTGCTGTAACATTACGTTATCGAGTGCGTGACGCTATAGAAGATCGAATCCGCGGCTCCTCGATCCAGTAGGCAGTGCGGTTGAACTACTGGACCAAGCGTCCGATTGTATACAGCTAGTAAATTGAAAGCCATAATAATCGTTATTTGATAAAACAACAAATCATCTATTTTCTCGACAACGTTACCTATCTATCTATCTATATCATCACGTCAGATCCCTTGCGGAATAGGTAGAGAGTACAGAGTCCCAACAGGTTTTTTCCTTACAGACCTGTCAGGCTTCCTCCACTCTCATAGTTTATCTCATACACGCTCGCTGGTTACGGAGACTCTTGTCTTGCTCTTAACTTGACAGAAAATGTTACGATAACGTCTAATGCTTTGTTCTATATACGATTTGATTTATATAAAGCTCACTTAAGTCAAAGTAAAATAGTCGGTACTACACAGCTAAGAGACCGACATGTGCCAATATTTATTTTTTAAATTGTTACTGCTTCAATATTTATATGCTTATGCTTGCAAAGCGAGTATGATTCTTTCAAACTGAAATGATATAAGAAATAAGCAATCTGTTTTTTTAGGTTTTAATACCGTTAAAAAAAATAAAAACGTTTTTTTATATCAATAACCCTATCTACGCCTTGTATCATACAACTATGCATACGTATTTTATACAGAATCTAGCACTTGGTACACTTGGAAAAGCTAATTAAGAAACTGTCCTACTGTTGGGCACGGGCCTTCTCTCAAACTGAGAGGGTTTAGGCCATAGTCCACGACGCTGGCCCAGTGCGGGTTAGCGAACTTCACACACCTTCGAGAAACTCCTAGGTATACAGGTTTCCTCACGATGTTTTGCTTCACCGTTGAAGCAAGTAATATTTAACTTGTAATACGGATATGCTTACGAAAAGATAGAGAGCCCCTTGACTTTGCAGTCCAACGGTCTAACCACTGGGCTATCACTGCACAAATAGCTTATGAAAATTCGAAATATTGTATTCTTTAGCAACATAGCTGCAAAGGAAATTCAGGAAGTACGCTAAGGAACAACACAGAAAACAGTGGGAGGCTATCACAATGCTAACATAATGCTAAGACACTCCAAGGAATTCACCAACACGTGGAGCGAAAACGATAGCAAGAGCATATTAAGACACAGTAGAACTAAACTAAGGCAACTTATTGGAGCAAACACAGACCACAATGGCATAAATGAACATTTACATAAGATGAACTAGCTAGCGACGTGATATGCAGGAACTGTGGCACAGAAACTGAAACCATGAAGCACATTCTTTGCAAATGCGATGCGCTGGCGGCGCAGCGAATGAACTTGCTAGGGGTGGCCTATCCATCACCAGGAGAATATCGGATCTTTCCCCCTTGTGGAATACAAAGCTTATTACAGGGAGGACACCAGGTACGTAAGAGCACTAGGGCTAAGGGCAGTACAAAAGATCTCATTGGGTCGAAGTGCGTTTGATGAAGATCAACCCTACAAAAATACCAACATAAGGTCCATATTCCCCAATCGGGGTGGCAGAGTTGTTATAAGTACCTACTTTTTGCCGTCGATGTTAAGTTCCATGTAGGAGCGACCTGTTGTCATTATACTGAGCCCCACGCTAGACTCTGTGCTGATACCGAAAATTGAAATATTACTTTTTGTCAGTCGAAACTAGAACCTTGTGATCGGTATGCGCGTTATTGACCACTCGACCAATGAGGCAATTACATAAATAATGCCTATCATAATATATTCCCAAAGTGAGTGAGTGGACATATTTTGTATCCCCACATTTACATGATATCATTTAGCCGTTCCTTCAAACGGATGTAATTTTTTTTTTTATAAACGTAGCCCCATAGTACTATTTATTCCTCTGTAGTGAGAGCGTTTACAAATATGAAAGTTCACATACACAAACACCCAGACCGAAACAAATAATTGTGGGTTACACTAAGATGGTCCCGTGCGGGAATCGAACCCGCGACTAATAGATATAATAGGCGAAGTGGCTTAAGCTCTTAACCACTGTGCTACAAAGCCTTTTCTAAGAACAATAATTTACGTATGGTGCAATTTTAAACGCCCAATTTGCAAAAAATGCTTTGACTCGTTTAGTGCGCTATAAACGCAAATTAGTGACGCGTGTGTTCCCGTTGGAAGCTTACGTGTTATCGTTCAGGAAGAAATTAAGAACATCAAATCTTCTTATGCAACTCAAGATCAATTCGAGATTTTCAAGACAGAGTGTTGTATAAAAAAGTGGTTGTCAATACAATCAGGCACAAATTTCTATGCAAACGAGAAAAGATGTGCACAGCGTGATTTTGTGATAATTGTTAGCAGGCACAGGGAGGTTTCAGGTCTGGAAGAGGATGTTCGGATCAAGTTTTCTCCCTCCGCAACATCGTAGAAAAGCATCTGGCAGTAGGCCGGAAGGTTTTCTGCGGTTTTGTGGACCTGGAGAAGGCGTTTGATAGAGTAGTGCGAAAGAGACTTTGGGACATTTTGCCAGAGTATGGTATAAACGGCACCCTGTTGCGAGCCGCGAGCAAGGCATGCGTACGGGTGGGTGGTAACATGTCACCTTGGTTTGACGTTAAAATCGGTGTCAAGCAGGGTTGCGTGTTGTCCGCTAGACTGTTTATAGTGTATCTGGATAAAAGTCTTCAAAGACTGTGTGCGATGACTGAAGGGGTAAAAATGGGTGATCTAGTGATAAACCACCTATTGTATGCAGATGACGCGGTTTTGATAGCGCCAACAGCCACTGATCTGCAAACACTAGTCACAGTTATGAGAGACGACTGCATGAATAATGGCTTACATTTGAATGTGAAGAAAACCAAAATTATGGTTTTTGAACGGGAAGAAACCAGAACGAATGCAAGGATTGTGGTTGGTAACGATGTGCTGGAGCAAGTGAATGAGTTTGTATATCTTGGATGCGCCTTCAGTAAGGATGGGAAATACACCGCTGATATAGAGAGAAGAGTGAATGCTGGTAATAGAGTGAATAGTGCGATGGGAAGGCTATTTGGGAGCCGGCACTTAAGCCAAAAGGCGCAGCTGGCCATGCATAACGGAGTGCTTGTCCCAACGCTGTTATATGGCAGTGAGAGTTGGGTATGTAAGAAGGAGAACGAAAGCAGGATAAATGCGGTCGAAATGCGATCTCTGCGGAAGATGTGCGGAGTCACGCTGACCGACCGTATTCGCAACAGCGTAGTAAGAAAGCGAGTAGGTATGAAAGATAGTATCGGTGTAAAGATGAGAAAGGGTATGCTCCGTTGGTTTGGGCATATAGAAAGGATGCCAGAAGAAAGAATGACAAAACAGATATACAATGCGAAAGTGGAAGGATGTAGGTGCCGGGGAAGACCTAGACTATCTTACCATGACCAAATAGACCGTGTCTTATCTGAAGGGCAAGTCAAGAGTCTCCGTAACCGGCGAGTGTGTATGAGACGAACTATGAGAGTGGAGGAAGCCAGAGAGGTATGTAAGGAAAGAACCTGTTGGAACTCTGTACTCTCTGCCTACCCCGCGAGGGAGCTGGCGTGATGATAAAGATAGATAGATAGATGTTAGCAGCCAAGATATAAATTCAGGCTGTGAAGAATAATTGATCTCAAGAAGCAATAGTTTGATTTAATAAATGTAGACATTAAACAGCAAGAGGGTAGGGCAGAAACGCCGCGTCGTGAATCCAGTATAGGAGCGCTGGCTTCTACTCGAGGAGGCGGGATCGATGCGTCATTGCCCCCTATAGCTATAAGCAAGTCTAGCGATCAGCTGATGCAAACAGAGAAGCTGGAGCCGAAGTTATCTTTTGCTAAAGTAATAGCCGCGACAAATGATGACAGCTACACATTGGTGTAAAGAAAGAAGACAAGTTTGAAAAGAGTAAATTACCACCAGAGATTACTAAAATCTTTAAGTTTTGTTATGGAAACCAGGTCAATAATGTACGTTGGGCTGGGGCATTATCTCGACCATATGGGTTGGAATGCGAGGTGAGACTTGTCTTCCGTTAGCGAAGTCAATCCACCTTGGTGGATTGACTTCGCTAACGCTCTTCAACCTTTATATACATAAATGAGTTGATCGGTGAGTTCAGCAGCAGCAGGGTCGATTGTCACATAGATGGTGTCTGCGTTAATAATATCAGTTACGCAGATGACATGGTGCTGCTGAGTGCGTCGGTTTGTGGTCTGAGAAAATTGGTTGGCCAATGTGGAAAATACGCCAATACGCATAGCCTGGTGTACAATTGTAAAAAGTTGAAAGTAATGGTCTTTGAGGCTGAAGTTAAAGGCCCTAACAGAATTCCATCAATACTTCTCAACGGCATGCTTTTACAGAGGGTATTTAAATTTAAATACCTTGGTCATATATGAACTTCTAGCCTTAAAAACGATCACGATATTGAACGAGAGCAGAGAGCGTTATCGATAAGGGCAAACAGGCTGGCTCGCAAGTTTGCGCGCTGTTCGCTAAGACTCAAAATTACGCTCTTCTAAGCGTATTGTACAACATTCTACATGTGCAACCTGTGGGCTAGATATACTCTGAAATCGTACAGTGACCTCCACATTCAATATAACAATGCATTTAGAAAGCTGGTGGGGCTGCCCCGCTTCTGTAGCGCCTCTGGAATGTTCACCGATGCTCAGGTAGACAGTTATTACACAACTATGCGGAAACGCTGTGCCTCCTTAGTGCACAGGGTGTGGGCCAGCTCCAACAACGTTCTAAATATGATAGCAAGTAGGTTAGACTGCGTATATGTAAGTCGCTGATCCACTATCTCACATGGGATAGACCCATAATAGTAATTAAAAATAGGCAATACTAACATTAGTCTTAAGTCTACTAAGCTATATGTGAGTCTAAGTAACTTGAATTAAAAGTTTCTATTCTATTCTATAAAAACTAAATTCATTCTTGATTCATAGCAATAAGGAGATTTCAAATGCATTCCTAAAACGTATTTCTCAAAACCCACATATACACGTTCATTGTTAATTGAGGTATAAAAGTGCTTAAAAAACCTTTTAATTTGGTAATTTAGTATTCGTTTTGAATTTACGAAGCAATACTCTAATCCGGCTGTCTGAGGTCTTGCGTTTATTATGTTACACGATGTATATGTTTGTAACCAAACGAATCTTCAAAGACTGAAAGCGATGAATGAAGGTGTACAAATGGGTGACTTAGTGGTAAACCATCAACTTTATGCAGATGACGCGGTTTTAATAGCGCCAATAGCCACTGATCTGCAAACACTAGTCACAGTTATGAAAGACGGCTGCATGATCAATGGCTTACACTTGAATGTTAAGAAAACCAAGATTATGGTTTTTGAAAGGGAAGAAACCAGAACGAATGTAAGGATTGTGGTTGGTAACGATGTGCTGGAGCAAGTGAATGAGTTTGTATATCTTGGATGCGCCTTCAGTAAGGATGGGAAATACCTCGCTGACATAGAGAGAAGAGTGAGTGCAGGGAACAGAGTGAATGGTGCGATGGGAAAGCTACTCGGGAGCCGGCACTTAAGCCATAGGGCGCAGCTGGCCATACATAACGGAGTACTTGTCCCAACGCTGTTATATGGTAGCGAGAGCTGGGTATGTAAGAAAGAGAATGAAAGTAGGATAAATGCGGTAGAAATGCGAGTTCTGCGGAAGATGTGCGGAGTGAAGTTGACCGACCGCATTAGCAACAGCATAGTAAGACAGCGAGTAGGTATGAAAGATAGTATCGGTGTAAAGATGAGAAAGGGCATGCTCCGTTGGTTCGGGCATATAGAAAGAATGCCAGAGGAAAGAATGACAAAACAGATATACAATATGAAAGTGGAAGGATGCAGGTACCGGGGAAGACCTAGACTATCTTACCACGACCAAATAAACCGAGTCTTATCTGATGGAAAAGTCAAGAGTCTCCGTAACCGGCGAGCGTGTATGAGACGAACTATGAGAGTCGAGGAAGCCAGAGAGGTATGTAAGGAAAGAACCTGTTGGAACTCTGTACTCTCTGCCTACCCCGCAAGGGATCTGGCGTGAGGTTATAGATAGATAGATAGATAGACCAAACGAAATTTCTGTAGTCGTTAACGCTATCAGAAAACGAAAATACGTACGAGAATTACATTTTGCAGTAAAAAGTCACATAATTATAACAAGGCGCTATCGATTGCAGCAAGAGACTGAAAACAAAACAAAATGCTTACCAGTTGGGTAGACCCTCAGGCAATGGCGTGTATTGTATATAGGTAATTAAGCAGTGCCTACTGCCTACCTGCGTACAATATACTGAACGTAGGTATACGTTATTACTTATTATCCTACTAATAAGTTTGTATGTTTGGATGTTCGTTACCCAGTCATGCGAAAACGGCTGAACGGATTTGTATGAAATTTGGTACACAACCAGTTTATTACCTGGATTAACACATAGGATTTTTATCTCGGAATAATGTAAGGTTCCTGTCTCAAGTTAACGCGGACGAAGTCGTAGGCAAAAACTCCTACTAAAATTATAAATGTGAAAGTTTGTTTAGATTTTGGATGTTTGTTACCTAATGAAGCAATGAACGGAACGGATTTAGATGAAATTGGCACATGGATTATTTTTTATCTGGATTAACACATAGAATACTCTTTATCCCGGCAAAATGTTAGGTTGCAGTCTAAAGTCAACGCGGACGAAGTCGCGGGGAGAAACTAGTATCCTACTAATATTATAAATGTGGAAGTTAAGAATGTGTTTGGATGTTGGAATGTTGATATGTTTGGATGTTTGTTACTCAATCACGCAAGAACGGCTAAACGATTTAAACGAAATTTGGTACACAGATAGTTTATTACTTGTTATCACGGAAAAAATTAAGGTTCCTGTCTAAAGTCAATGCGGACGCAGTCGCGGTTTTTTTTTCATTTTTTAATATTATTTAAAGGTAGTATAATTTAATTCTTATGAATAGGAACAGCCCAATTGCCTATTTGCAATGCACGCCACTGCCCTCAGCTATAGCTTGGTTGGAAATAAGAAGGTCTTTAGTTACAAATCCTAGGTCGGGTAAAGTTTGGTTTTTGGTTTCCGGAATCTAAAATCGTGTCTGGTTAATTGGCTTAATAGGCTAGCCTTAATAGGCTAGCCACCTATTAAGTGGAACCTACCATTTTTGGCGAAATATCGCTGTACTAGTCTATTTGTGCTACTCCTATTTCGGGATGCGTCATGGTATTTAAAAAGGTTAAACCTCTGCTCCACTTCTAGCTAAAAGAATTAAATTATTAGTCGATTGTCTATCTGCCGATCTTTGAGGGATGCCTTGTACTGCAATGGACGACTTTCGGCTGACAAAACCACTAAAATATAAATTATGTATGTAATTTTAATCATTTTCGTAGAGATGGCGATGCGGTTCAAAAAATTATCTTCATGATTTTAACAACTATCAGTCAGGAGGTATTTACCCTTGTTGCGAGATTTAGTGACATTACTCAATGTAATCTTCAGAGACAGGCCTCCTGTAAGGACACCTGTTCTAATAAAGTTCTACCTAACTGATATTGTACGAAGATATTTCAAGACGATACTACTAGCATAATTCTATTATTTAGAAATAGATATGACTGAAAAAATAACATAGAATACTGCTACTTCTATATTTCCGAAGCAGGGATGGCAGAGACGTATATTTTTTTTATGTAAATTAAACAACATTGCCCCCAATTAGGAATCATTCCAAGGTCTTGGCTACATTTATAAATATGAAATTCACAAACACACCCAGACGAAAACAAATATTTGTGGGTGACACCTTTGTGAAACGAACCCATGGCCACTTCATCCACTGGACGATGCTATGCTGTTCCAATTTAATAAGGGATAAGCCAATTTCAATCTCTAACTGACTGATACTAAGGATTTTTTAATTGATAACTTAAAATAACATTAAGTTAATGAACTAAGATTCGACTCAGGTCCTAATATCCAAATATACTCAATTTCAAGCCGAATTCTGTGCTTTTGAATTTTAACTCATCGCTCTACATTTCTTCTATAGATTAAAAGCACAAACAGTTTTTTTCACGAATCTAATTCTAGTTCCAATTATGTTCCAGATCGGTTCTATAATTTACCGATGCTATTCCAGTAAAAAAATACCACTAAGTACGTAAAATGCCAACTCTATTTTACTACCGCCATAGGTCCTAGTAGCGCCATCTATGCAGCTATTCTAAAATTGTATTCGAAACATAACTTACACTCAAATAAATTTCCCTTCGATAGATGGCAGCAGACACGCAGTGGAACCCTACGGAATTTTCCTCTTTGTTACTAGAGGGTAGCTTTGTCATGGGTTGGTTTAGTTGTTTACATTTAATCATGGGTTCGGTTCTGTACCATCGAAGATACATACGTATGAACCCTTGACGAAGTCGGTCCTTAGCTATGAATAATAATAATTTGCCAACAGATGCCACTTTCTCTATTTAAGGCTACTTTACCATTTGAGAAAAGTATGCGAGGATTTGTATCGAGGGATATGTGTGAATAAATAAATAGTGTCGGTTCATTTTCATGCCTTAGTTTATATCGATGGTTGAACATTATGTTAGGAAACATATAGCGTGTTTGCGTTTCTTACATTATTTTTTTTTAAATTATCATTTTTTTTATTTAAGGGCTTTTCGGTCCACATTGACCATGCCAGTTCTATCATAACTTAATCATATAGTATATTACACTACATCTTATCCATTAATTCATACGTATATTTGGCTGCATTAGAGAGGGGCTCAGACTAAATACTCTGAAACACACCGTTACATTAATTAGGATTTACATTAATTTGTATAATAGCTCAGCGTCTTACGAGCTACTAAGGCGTAAAATGAAATAAAATAAAAACGAAAAACCCGATTGAACGGTTTTACACCTCGTATATCATACCACCATAATTCTGCAAAGCTCAAATGGGAGTCGATGGGGCATGTTTTTCGAATGCAACCTGAGAGATGGGCTAGAGTCGTTACGCAATGAGTGCCTGCAGATGGGCATCGACGTCGGGGCAGGCCCACGGAGCGTTGGCGTGACGACTTGGAAAAAGAAAGACTTGAAAACAGATTGGTCTAGAAGGTTATGAGGGAGAATTTTGCCCAGCAGTGGCACAATAAAGGTTAAAAGAAAACAAGAAATGGTGGAATTACAGCCTTAAAACATTGTCATGATAATATTCATATTCATATTTTATTTTGCGTTCCACAATGTTGATTGGATGGTAACATTGATCAGCTTAAAAGCTAGGTAACAATCATGAACCCTTTCGGGCACAGCAAAGTGTTTAGAAGAGAGGAAGACTAGTAGGAATTTTAGTTTGAAAGTAATAAATATTATTAAATTTTTATATTGAAATACTTAGCTACGAACTGTTATTGTTGGTAGGAAGTCAGTAATGATAGATTTTTTAATAGATATATTATGTCCTGTATATTAGTTTTTTTTTATATATATATATTATTATTATAAATGTATATTATTATTATTATTATAAATGTCTATTACTATTATTATAAATGTCTATTATTATTATAAAATGCCTATTATATTACGTTATCTTTTATGCCAGCGTAAATTATATTTATTATTATAATAATATAGTTTAGTCTACGTCACACGCAATTTAAAATATTCTGGTGTTATAGGTAGTGAATTTATTTGCGATGAGCATTTCTTTGTCATTCATATATTCGTCAACTGTGTAAAATGCTTTTGTGATTAGTAATTCTTTTGTTTTATTTATAAATTTACTAAAGTTAGGTTCAATTGTTATTGGGTCGGGTAGTTTATTGTATATCTTTATAGACATCACGTATGGGCTATTTCAGTGTAGTGTTATCCGAGAAGCGGGTTGAACCAGTCTGTTTCCATGTCTCAAGGATCGGTTTTTATCTGTGCCTGCTCGTGTTGTGAAAAAATGCTATGCTTCCTGACAATAATAATACAGTACTTTATTACCCCAAAATCATCTTAAAACACCACCGCGATCCCAGAAAAGGTGATCAGAGATATTCGGATGATATACTCTAAACTCCGCAAGGCATCTAGTGTAACGATAAATTAAATAGAGCAATATTCTAGACAAGGGTTCCAATTTGAAGTCGGACACACTTTTTTAAGGAAAAATCCTCAATACCATTTCTCAGACTTAGACTTCACATCCTTGCAAGTCAGAAATATCTGTCTCTACTATCTGGTCAAATGAACTCGTTTACAAGCTGAGGGCTTAGCACGAAAATAGTGACGTTTGCGTGACTCTTGCGAGTTGAGATGCTATCCTTGCAACTTACAAATTTACTAAATAAACATGATCGTGACAGCACGCTTACTCGCCAGGGTCACGCTAACGTCAATGTTTTCGTATTAAGTCCTCAGCATGTGTAAATGAGTTAATCGTGTAAGCCACACAAGACTTCTTTATTCCAGATCACCTACAAAAAATTTTTTTGTAATTTTGTATTCTATATCTCTATTATATCGTATTTTCTTGTATGTATTTTCGTTTATATATTATATTTTAGTCTATACCTATAGCTATTTACTGTAAGTATTTGTTACTATTTGTTTTTTGGCTAGTGCTCGTCCGTCTATGCCACGACCAAATCAATTTCTGCATTCCAAGGTTGCCTAGAAGAGATTGCTTTTTAACGATAAGGCCGCCCATTGTTACATATAGTCATCTTTTTGGTGTTTTTTATCTTGTCATGTTTGTTATTGTTGCACAATAAAGTTATCTAACTATCTATGTTACATAAACACATATAAGGTACATTGTAACTACACTCCTTAAATATGAGGAAAATAGACCTACATTGGTACACCGAGTCATAAGGTCAAAAGCCTTCCATAACCGTAAAGCGCGCATCAGATAAAATTATGTAAACACTTTCCAAACAGGAAAGACGCCTAACCCGTAGTGTGGAGATGAACCTGTATTATTTATGATGTTGTATAGACAAGCTTATAAGTATGTCGCCAGATAAATTCATGATATATCATATATGGTCACAGACTTAATAATGTGTGTGATATAATACGCAAAATAACGGTAAACATATCAGGTGAATTGCAAAGATTAAGGTTTCTTAAGTTCGTTTTTCTAATGCTGTTGTTTGCAATGTGTCGAGGTTGGAGCAATAAATGGTTTTTTTTTTCTTTCAACCTCAACTCAAACCCAAATCATTTATTTTGTTTAACCCCTGTAGGTGCTTACTAATCTACCATCGGATCGAAACAAGGAAACTTGCCGATCCACTGAGTGAATCCGGCAGGAATCTCAGCGGGCTTGTCTTCTTGTCTAATACTTTATTCTTTTTTTTCATCAGACTGAGATATAAAGCTGACAATAATATTTTTAAAGAATGATAAGCTAAAGGATTCCGGCATTTTGTGGCATTTCTATTTGCGAGCATTTCCGTACTTCGGAGAGTACGCTAAGTTGTTAGTGCCAGTTTCCAGTTAATTTAGTGGACATAAGGCCTAGTTAAAAGTCTTGATAAGATCCATTAGCAAGAAGCCAGAAACTTACTCGTACCTCGCCAATCCGCACTGCGTCCTCGTGGTGGATGACTAATTCTTTTTCAACTGGAGTAGTGTGAAAATGCCTGCGCCCAGAACTAGATTATTATGTGTAGAATTTGACCATCTGTAGGTAATAATTACAGATGCTCAAATTCTAAATAAAGTTCTATTAGCTATTTAATGAGCGTACATTATAGCGGAATAGGTACATTTTGTATGAAAACTGCCTTAGGCAGATGAGTAATCTGAATTTCTAGGTTCTAATGGTAGGACGATTGTCAGATGTTGTAATAAGTTTAACATCACTACGAAGACAAAGTGTTGTGTCCTAGAAAATCCGCTAGCTAATAATAACAACATCTAATTAGTTTTCTCCCTACGCAGGGCGATACCATAGATTGAATGCAGCAGATACCTTACTCTGCGGATGTAACTGAGAGAAACCCATAAAAAATAGAGAATCACCGTCACGCCTTTATTCTCAAAACGCAGACGACAGAGATATATCGGGTAGATCTACTTTATAACGGACGATATTAACTCGCATTGTTATATGGCATTCCCTACTGGGCACAATTCGATACTTTAGATTGATACTGACAAAAACTACACTTTGTCTGAGCTACGATTCGAACTAAAAACCTCATGAATGATACGCACTCTTTGTACCACTCGACCAACGATACGCTATATATGACATAATATGGATAAATGCGTGCCAATCAGTGGAGTACCAGCCAGACTTGAAGAAAGTTAGTCAGAAATTTTAATAATTACATAAAATATGTTGTGGGGTAATGTAAATTCGCACGTATTCCAATTCGACACAGTTTGTATAACATGATCTAGCTGATTTTAGTAGTTGAAATGTACTCGGCGAAGTTTCTTGATATAATATTGTTGATATTTTGTCTTCGATTTACCTTTTGTCAGGATCATAATGACAACACGATTATATCGGACCCTTGTTGGGCACATGGCTAATTTCATTTTTAACCGACTTCAAAAAGAAGGAGGTTCTATGTTCGGTTGTATGTATGCTTTTTTTTTTTTTTTTTTTTAATTTATGTATGTTTAGCGATATTTCCGTCAATTGTGGACCGATTTTGATAATTTTTTTTGCATTGGGTTCAGTATATCTCCAAGGTGGTCCCATATTAATTTTATTGACATTGGACCTTGGACTTAGAAGATACACCAGGGAACTCCTTAACGACAAACAATAGGCATGTGTAAATTGAGATATTATGGGTATTACGTCAATCCTATAGGTATCCTACTATAGAATAATTCACTGGTCACTTAAAATTGTAAAATAAAAATCTTTTATAAAAAAAGGTAAACCGACTTCAAAAAGGTTGGTGCAGTCTGTTACTTGGCACCGACTTCAAATATTTATTTTTTTGCTTTTTGAAGTCGGTTTACCTTTTTTTATAAAAGATTTTTTGTAGAGCCCGGTTGTCTATCGGTCTCTAACTATTGGAATAATATGGCGAGTCTTTTATGTTTTTTTTCGTTTTCAATCACTTACAAAATTTTTTGGTCTACTTTGTTGATTGCGCAAAACAATTCGGTCCATAACAAGGCCCTAGGTTTAAACCTAGAAGAATAAGATTTAAATCTTAGTTAAACAAACTGTAGTACCTATCGAATAATTTTCTGTCGCATTCCTGAGCTATGCTCGGCGTTTTTCTATGTGATCGAATCAGGAATGAAAAAGGCGGAAAAATTGGGCGGGCGTTGGGGCACAAAGATTCTTGAGTGAAGACCACGTATTAGCAAGCGCAGCGTGGCACAGCCGTCTACCAGATGGATCGACAATCTTGTGAGGATCGCAGAAAGTCAATGGATGTAGGTGGCGTCGGACCTGCTGCGCTGGAGAGCAATTGGGAAGGCCTATGTTGAGCAATGGACAAGTTTAGGCTGAGATGATGATGAATCCTGAGTCTGGAATTGTGCCAGTATAATGGCAATAAGTCTGCCCCCTATTGCCCACATTGATTTCTACCATCGTCGACGATTATGTGTGTACACAGTACACCTCTGCCACCCCCGGACCCACCTTTTGGATATAAAGGCAGGGCAGTGTTTTTTAATGAAAAACTAAAAATAATTCTCAGTACATTAGTTATTAATAAAGCCCACGAAGATGTATAGTCTATTCCATCCAAGTTTTAAAACTTTTTTAAGAAAATGGTTACGATTATTAGGTGTTTTAGTTGTGATTGCAATCTATAACAGCATCAAAATGAAAATGCTATAAGTAAGAAATCTACATTTATATGTTAAGTGAAAAAAAAAGTTTAAAAGTTAGATGGAATGGACTATTGGTCGATGACTTCTTTATAATAAAAATTCTGTAAAATTGGTTTAATGGACCTAATTAAATCTTAAGGGCGGTATTACATTACTTTTATCATTAACTTTATTACGCTATTAAAAATTAAGTATAGCCTTAAAAATAATAAAAATTAACCTTTTTAAAAACAAGCTTTTATAGGAAAGCCACAACGAAAATATCTTGCTAAGTTGAAGAGTTTACGTACCATGTTATTGCATTGTCATCAACTTTACATACGACCTTGGATACTATACGGGTCTAAAGTACTCCTTAAGACAAATCCGATGAGCCCAAACACGGTGAGGTTATATTGAGTAATCGGAAGGTTACATTAACAAGCTATTGATTTTATAATCAGACCTTGAACACTATCTGGTTGTATAGCACTTGTCTATCATCAATCTAACAAGCCTAAACACGAGGTTACGTTGTATTATTATTATATTATATTAGGGGAGCTCACGGCTATTATTACAAGGAAATCTCGCTACTTAGTTAGCTAGGTGCCATACCATATCGAAGTCATCTGTAAGGTCCTCCGTAACAGTATACTAGTAGTAACTCAAATATTTAAATTGGTTTACCATTCCCAAAAGTGAACCATTTAATTTCACTGGGGGGATATACGAGGTGTAACATAATTAACGCAAGACCTGAAAGTAGTTTGTTATAAAACAGCAACTGAATCGATACCAAGTATTTTTAAAGTTAGTTATTTTTTTTCATTTTTAAAAAATGCTATTACGCGTTCTTTTCGCTGTATTAAACAAAACTTAATAATTATTCAAAGTATTTCAGCTATTTTATGTAATGTATTTCTATTACACACACCTCAATACGCATACAAAAGTAATTATATATTTAATTTTATGGTTAATTTGGGTACCAAAGATCTTAAAAAAATGGTAGAAACCCCTTTAAAATTGGAAGTTTGATTTTCGTATTGAATTTATAAAGCAATAATCTAATTAGGGTGGCTGAGGTCTTGCGTTATTTATGTTACACCTTGTATATATACGTTTGTATACATACGTTGTACTTTTATTTCTATCTCTGAATATCAACAACTCACTTTTTTAGCGTTATATTTAAGTCCATACTGCTCAGCTTAGGTTCCAAATATGGAAAGCAATTTCCTTACTCCATAGATATGGGGCTCAGCAGGGCCATATCATCTTGTTAAAAAAATTATTTATAATGTTATATTGTTTTAGTCCGAGATATGTCAAGTTATCTTCAAATGACAAGGCTGAGGATTGAGTTTCGGATTTACGGATTAATGTATATCCATCAGAGTTCCGCGAAAGGCAGGGAGGATGAAATCTCCAACTAAAGGATGGTTGTCGGAGTGATTTTTTTCTATAAGTCGGGAATTACTGTCGGAAACATTGTCAATGCGAGTGGATAGTTCGTTATCTTTCGGAGGAATACACAGTATATGCAGATCAACTGAAGCGCCTAGCACCTGAGCAGGAATTTTAATGCAAAGTGACTCAACAGACTGGCATGACCACTCGTCACATATAGTTACGCAAAATATGCGGCGAAAATAAATCAAAATACCACCACCGGTATGTTTATCACACATACCCAAATCACGATCACAGCGAAACAAATCGTATCTAGGGTCGCATATCTTTGAATTTAAAATGTCACTTTGTAACCGAATTACGGTGAGTAGTTAAAGTCAAGACGTTATGTACGAAATCCACAAACATTTTGGTAATAAATTTTTAACTTAGGGTTTTTTTTCAGATTTTGTCATAGGTTACCATTTTTTATCTAAATAAAATCTTGTACACTGTACTCACTGTCATATGGTTAATAAATTAAATGGTTATTAAATTATATGGTACCGAAGACCTTAAAAAATGGTAGAAAACTCCTTAAAATTGGAAGTTTGATTTTCGTATCGAATTCGTAAAGCAATATTTTAATTGGGGTGTCTGAGGTCTTGCATTATTTATGTTACACCTTGCATAAAGGTTGCTTATGATAATATTTTCAAATAGGAATGCTGAAATAAATAATACACTAAACATAAAATAATCCGACCTACAGAAAATAACAGTTTTTATAAATTAAAAATGTGTACTGAAAAACACCATCAGAAAAGGAATATTTATTGGAGATAACGATAACTTGTTTGTAATTTACAAACCACAATTGATATTGTGCAATGATAGAGTAATAATATTTATTTTGTTATACGCATCAATTTTTCTGATGTAGATTGCTTGAGAGGTTTCATCCTTTCGAGCAAATATCTTGCTTCGATTTTTGACTAGATATTCTGTATAGATTTTTATTGTCTACTGTCAGATGTTCATTGATGAATATTCGTTCGTTCACCGTATTTGAGCGTAATGTATCCATGCTCTTGCCGATCTGCGCAAGAGCATAGATACATCATGATAAGGAGCATAAAGATCTATTTATGCTCCTTATCATTATATTTTGGCAGCATTCAGCGGATTTCAAGTCGGAAGATAACTGGTTTTGTTTTGTAGCTATCAAGTTAATGTTAGACTTAATGGCAGTAATGTCATTTTTATCATGCCTTTTAAATCTTTCTGGATACAATTAGGTTTGTTATCTAATTCGTTCCTCCAATTGTCTAATTTTCTGGAAATTTGTTTTGATAGTTTCTCGAACAGCTGCGTAAGATTATCCTTTTTATCTTTTTAATCTTTGTTTTTCTTCTTATAGTTTGCGTTAGGAGTAATATTCTGACTTCCGGTAGGTTTACATTCTTCGCTGTATCCAAGTGCGCTCAGCCATTGTTGGATGTGTGAGGAGAGTACAATGCATGTACAATGTAGGCAGAATGCAAATTGTAGCACCACGATGCACACAAGCGCGATTGTTTGTCTGTTCGTGGATAGGAGCACCGATGCGGAAATGAGATGCACCGCTTAGCACAGAAAGATACGTTACGATGATTTATAGAACGAATTTATGATTATGAGTTTTAATACAATGTGCGAAGATTTAAATTCCTATTAGTCTGTTTTAAAGAGAACTATGACACGTCCACTTCGTACAATGACCCGAATTAAAATTTATTAAAGCTTACGTAACGTAAAGTTTACGTACGTTTTATTCATTTGCATTCTTGACTTTCGCGGAAAGTAATATCGCTCCTTGATCACTAGGAATCCAACAAGTCAGGTAAATGATTGATTAGCATTAATTTACCTACTTCGCTATCCATACTAAAAAATGTAGGTGTAATTGAAGTCACCGTGACTTCCTTTTGCGGTTCACGCGATAATATCAAAATATATTTATGCGCGAATTATGCGTTTTGCGACCACAAGGTCTAGGTTCAAATCCTAGGTGGAACAATTGTAGCTTTTAGACTTAACATCATCAGTGAAATGTGGGTGTACACAGAACACCTGTGGTACACTATAAGCGATTTTTAACATAGGCTGGCAAATCTGAAGGGTAGTATTTTGCTTAATACCAAACAGTTCCAGACCCAGAACTAAGAATTTTTCGTCATTTTTCGAGACATTCTGCCCAAGCTGTGATCTCCAGTCGCATCAGCATCTAAACCAACTAAGCAGTCTTACTCTTCCTAGTACGGTTAGATTTTTCAAAAACATGTTTGAATTTTCAAAATGAATAAGTACATTTATAAAATTATTGTTTCACCTTTCAATAATATAACAAGGAACAAACAGCAGTTCCCGTTGGCAGTTACGCGGCCATTTCTCAGATTCATCTCTACGTTACGGTATATTGTGCAATCGAACGCTTGCAGTATGCAAACACAGCGCATAGATTCGTTTATTTAGAGAGAATTGGAAATAGGTAGAATAGCAAAGACACGTAAATGCATTGAAGAATTAGGAGTGTAGATTCTATTTCAATCTATCTATTTATATCTATCTCACGCCAGATTACTTGCGGAGTACGCAGAGAATACAGAGTTCCAACAGATTCTTTCCTTGCAGACCTCACTGGCTTCCTCTACTCTCGTAGTTTGCCATGTTATTAAAATAATACAAGTTATTCATGATGAATAACAATTAGTTCATAAAAGTTTGAAGACCTGGCAATAAATCTTTTAACGCAATTATCACTTGCAAACGACACAGAAAAAATTACGAGAATTGAGTTCATAAATATCGCAACGCTTTTATACTAGCACTTTCATCCAACTGGAGTACTTATACCGAGGCAAAGTCCGTTAGAATTAAACCGTGTTAAGAAGAACCAATACCGCGTAGCATGGAAACCAACAACAGTAAAAATCATTTAATAATATTAGGTATAGATTTTCAAAAATAATACATCCTTCCATTAATTTGTACGTTTCCATGTTAAACCTAATCTCGAGAACAATACGAGTTTGGATGCTGTGTTCGCCTCCGTACATAATTCTGTTTGAAGAAGATTTACGCGTGTTCTCCCTCGCTGTGTCACACACATTTTATTTCGACAAAGGCCGCGTGAAATGGAAGTGAACAATGAATAAAACCACAGAAAGATGCTATTTATTTTTGTGTGTTATTTTATAACAAAAGACACCGTAATCTATAAAGTTTCATTCGGTTATTTATTAAATATGAGTTTCTATAAAATACAAGCAGTTTTCCGAGTCTTTCCATCCAGTTGACAACAGCGCAACCTGCCGGGTCTATGTTAATTCACCAGTTACAGTAAGGTATATTATCTAGAAGTAATGGTGAAAGAATTATTAGAGCGGTTTAGTTTTAGAGATTATCGGTTACAAACAAACAAATTCAAACTCAAATCTTTTATTTTGCATAAACCCTGCTTGTGTGTACAAATTGTCATATTTACATTTTATTTTTTTAACTTACTAATCTACCATTGGATCGGAACGCGGCCTCCACTGAGAAGATCCGGCGAGAAACACAGCGGGCTTGCTTTTTAACCGACTTCAAAACGGAGGAGGTTCTATGTTCGGTTGTATGTATGCTTTTTTTATGTATGTTCAGCGATATTTCCGTCAATTGTGGACCGATTTTGATATTTTTTTTTGCATTGGGTTCAATATATCTCCAAGGTGGTCCCATATTAATTTTATTGACATTGGACCTTGGACTTAGAAGATACACCAGGGAACTCCTTAACGACAAACAATAGGCATGTGTAAATTGAGATATTATGGGGGATATTACGTCAATCCTATAGGTACCCTACTATAGAATAATTCACTGGTCACTTAAAATTGTAAAATAAAAATCTTTTATAAAAAAAGGTAAACCGACTTCAAAAAGCAAAAAAAATTACGTAACCGACTGCACCAACCAGCACCGACTTCAAATATTTATTTTTTTGCTTTTTGAAGTCGGTTTACCTTTTTTTATAAAAGATTTTTGTCTAATTCTCCATTTTTTTCATGATTTTTTCTATAGATACACACATTTTTATATTATACAAAATCATTAATGCAATTCAGCTCCAGTGTGATGACTTGCGACTGAGATATATTTAAATTTATGTTATAATGAAAATCTAGAGGATTCTGGGTGGACCAGTCTTCACAAGCAGCACCCGTTCACGAGCGACCATATTAGAGGGAAGGAAGTCACCCGCACCAAATAGCTACTGCAAGCATACTTTTAGTGAGCATACAACAAATCGTTCCTCTTGATAATATTAGCATAGATGCATTAAATACAAAATAAATATTCTTATATATGGTTCAATAAAAAAGGGCATTCTATCGACAGCCAGATCCACGACTCAAGCTACCGGTGGTCAGGGCTCCAGAGTTAGGAGGTCCGGAGGCGCTCCTCACGATGCGCCTCGTATTCGTATCCACAAGCACAGCCTTCATTATCAGGGCGTTTGCCCAACTGCCTAGCGACAGTTTCTCGCGTTGTTATTATTAACTAATGATTCTGAGACGATTTCTGCTAACAATAAATCATTAGGTATTTATGTGCTTCCATCGTTATGAGTACCACGAACCTATAAAATTGTTCAAATATCAGGTACAACGTTTATCACTTCTGATATCTGGTACTAAAATTAGTAAAGCATTTTAATTATGATCCAAAAATATAAAATGTTCATCTCATATTGGAAGGTGCGATGATGAGATAGTAAGTTCTTCATCAAGAATAATCTATTTATCTATCTATCTATAACCTCACGCCAGATCCCTTGCTGGGTAGGCAGAGAGTACAGAGTTCCAACAAGTTCTTTCCTTACATACCTCTCTGGCTTCCTCGACTCTCATAGTTCGTCTCATACACGCTCGCCGGTTACGGAGACTCTTGACTTTTCCATCAGATAAGACTCGGCTTATTTGGTCGTGGTAAGATAGTCTAGGTCTTCCCCGGTACCTGCATCCTTCCACTTTCACATTTTATATCTGTTTTGTCATTCTTTCCTCTGGCATTCTTTCTATATGCCCGAACCAACGGAGCATGCCCTTTCTTATCTTTACACCGATACTATCTTTCATACCTACTCGCTGTCTTACTATGCTGTTGCTAATACGGTCGGTCAGCTTCACTCCGCACATCTTCCGCAGAGCTCGCATTTCTACCGCATTTATCCTACTTTCATTCTCCTTCTTACATACCCAGCTCTCGCTACCATATAACAGCGTTGGGACAAGAACTCCGTTATGTATGGCCAGCTGCGCCTTATGGCTTAAGTGCCGGCTCCCGAGTAGCTTTCCCATCGCACCATTCACTCTGTTCCCTGCACTCACTCTTCTCTCTATGTCAGCGGTGTATTTCCCATCCTTACTGAAGGCGCATCCAAGATATACAAACTCATTCACCTGCTCCAGCACATCGTTACCAACCACAATCCTTACATTCGTTCTGGTTTCTTCCCTTTCAAAAACCATAATCTTGGTTTTCTTCACATTCAAGTGTAAGCCATTGATCATGCAGTCGTCTTTCATAACTGTGACTAGTGTTTGCAGATCAGTGGCTGTTGGCACTATTAAAACCGCGTCATCTGCATAAAGTAGATGGTTTACCACTAAGTCACCCATTTGTACACCTTCATTAATCGCTTTCAGTCTTTGAAGACTTTGAAGACTCAAGAATAATAATAACATAAATACTCGTACCACTAGCTTTCCAGAAAGTTTGACCAATAAGAGTCAAATATAAATAGTAAAATTGTATCGACCGCAATAAAAATACCCACTTCGAGCAGCTGATTTATCGGTTATATCAAATTGTGGACAAACCGACTCGGTCAAGTAACTTCGGCGTACAGATTGAAAAACTTTATATTTCCAATAACCCGTCGCAAGTTGGTTTTTAAAGTAGTTGTTCACTATTTTACTTTGGTAGTTTGTGAAGTGAAAGCGTCCTTATGACATTAGGCTTAAGTTGATTTTCAATAAACAAACATTTCATTTAGATTGTGCGGACTGAAAAAGCCGAAAACTCGCAAACAGTCGACTTTAGAAAATTGAATAATGACGGAGTCGAAACGAATTGTAAGGAATTAGTTAACAGACGGTTCAAGTACTTTTTGTTGAATACAGAGATTTTTTCATCTTGTAGGTAAATAAATTTAGATGGAAAAATTACCGTTTCAGTATATTTTTTTAAAAAAACTGCACAAAATCACTTCTGTTATAACAATGTGCAGTTTTTCATCGTTTTGTAAGGATATAAATTATGTCCTTATAAAAGATGGAAACTATCACTGGATAGACTAAAAATGTTTTGTTTATAAGTATCTTTATTTTTCTTTCAAATGAAACAAGTAAATAAAAATATAGGTTTTATTCCCATCGTCACATAATTCGAAAGTATGGTGATGAATAAATCATTTGTATTTATTTTGTGTCAGCTCGACTCTGCGCTCGCATAATCTTTAAAGGAAATTAAACAACAAAACTCGTCGAGGCAGTACTGTACGACCACTTTCCTCTAGCTGCAAACTGCACGCTTAGTGCACTCTAATTTAGGAGACCTCAGCCAATACAAGGCGCTCACTATGCAACGAACTTCCATACACGGCGGCGTTATCCCAACCATTTAGTACGACGCATCGCGAATATGCAGTGAAATACCATTTTTTTAAATTTAACCATCATCCGAAGGAATGCCCAGGTACTCATTTTATTACTGTATTAGTTGTTGGTCGTGTGTATTCCTAATGGGTGTGAAGTAAGTGATTATTTAATATGTAATAAAAAAATATTTTACTTGTAAAAATATTTTTATATTATTTTTTTTTTTTATTACAAATTAAATTAAAACAGAATCAGGCCGCAAATGAAGTTGCGTACTTACTGTGTTTTCGTGAATTACTTGTGTTTACTAATATGGCCTTTGTTGTGTTTTTGGTGTGTTAAATAAATAAGCATTAGTGACACCGAGGTAATTACTCAGATTTAAATACTATACGCATCGTAACCAATAATACGGTTGGATTTTTGGCACTTCATATACTTATTATTAGTGATTGGCTTTGGACTTTCGAATTGTTTATTAGTTGGATGTTTTCTATACTAGCTACACAAATAAATAAAATTGAAGTGTTTGTAAAGTCAAACTAACATTTTTTTACTAAATGCATATGAAAGTATATACGGTATATATAACAAAAACACAATTTTTTAAATTTTTGTCTGTCTCTCTGCCCGTTTGTTCCGGCTAATCTCCGAAACGGCTGGACTAATTTTGACGGGACTTTCACTGGCAGATAGCTCATATTATAAGAAGTAAGTTAGAAAAAGATTGTTTGTTTAATTCCACGCGGGGGAAGTCGCGGGATACAGCTAGTCTATACTAATATGATAAAGAAGAAAAAAATGTTTATTTGTTTGTGATCGATAAACGCTGAAACTACTGAACTAATATCAATGATTCTTTCATCATTAGAAAGCTCAATTAGACAGAAGTAACATAAGCTATATTGTATTTTAGTAATAATAAGATAATGTACAAAGAGATTATAAAATAAACGCGTGCGCAGCCGTGTGTGACAGCTACTAGTCTATATTTTTATTCTGATCAAGAGAGTTTAAAACATTTTAACTATAAATTACAATGTCACAGCTCGTAAATAGCTTGCCAAATCAGTAAATAAACATTAATAAAGATTTGCACTAATTCGAAAAATAAGCCTTTCGAAGTCCTAATTTTTATTAAATTTTCTCTACAACTAAATACTCAGTATTAGATTAAACGCAAACAGAACGGAAATGAAAAACGTCTTCCGCAATCCAAACGGAACAAAGTTTTATTCATGTACAATTTCGTAAAATATATGCGAGTTTGACCTCGCCGTCGGCTGGAACACGGTTAAACCGTAAATAACCTTAACGGGTAGCCAATTAATTACCGGAATGATTCTGTAAACAGTTCAGGAAGTGAAAATTTCTTGTTCATCAAGAAATTCAAATTATTATCATCAAATTTACTTTAAGATGCTATTTTAGCTGCCATATTTATTTATTTCAGAATGGTATAGAGTTAGGGAAGTTTAAGTGCCGTAAGGTGTTGGGTTACCAACGTATTCAAGGTCTAATATAACTGTTGAGTTGCTTTAATAATTTTACACCCATTTAGACCCGATGCTATCCGAAAATAGTCAATCATTATCGACCTGAATGAAATAGGTTAAGAGCACCCATTACTGAAACAGAGATATCTGTTAGATCATTTCGGGGTTATATTTTTAAAGGGGTAATATTTTGTGAGACACTACAAGCGTCTCAAAAATAAGATGGATGACCACGGTGTTCTTAGCGATCACTAAGGTTAAGCAACGTTCGACTCGGTCGGCATAAGATGGGTGACCGTTTGTGGCATTTTTATATTCGAGTGTCTCCGTGTTTCGGAAGGCACGTTAAGCCGTTGGTCCCAGTTACCACGTAATTTGGTAGTCGTTAAGCCAAGTTGAAAGCCTTATAGGCGGCTTGATAAGTATCCAACAGCAGGCGGCCACAAACCTGCCTCCGCCAATCCGCACTGGGTCCGCGTGGTGGAGTATGACCTAATCTTTCTTACCTCGATTTGGGAGAGAAGGCCTTTGCCTAGTAGTGGGGCATTATAAAATGTCACTCTATTATTATTATATATTTACAAAAACAAGGTAATGATAATTTGACGACGACTTGCTTCAGTGATTATAACCACGGGCTGCTCTGCTCACTTAGTCAAGTACTTTGTATAACCCATAAGTGTTTGTTTCAGTATTTATGTATGTGAATCACATGTATGAAACTGCATCTACGGCACAATTTATAGTGTGGGGCTACGTATTATTAGAAAAGATCAAACACCTCTGCAGTGATAGTCTAGTGGTTAGATCGTTGGACTGCAAAGTCAGAGGTCTGTCTTTTCAAAAGCAAGTGCGTATTAAAATTAACCATCACTTGCTTTAACGGTGAAGGAAAAAATCGTGAGGTATCCTGCATGCCTAAGAGTTCCTCGAAGGTGTGTGAAGTTCGCCAACTCGCACTGGGCCAGCGTGGTGGATTATGGCCTAAACCCTCTCAGTTTGAGAGGAGGCCCGTGCCCAACGGTGGGACAGTTTCTTAACAGGGCTAATATTATTATTGTATACTAGCTGATTCCCGCGGCTTCGCACGCGTGTATTTTGTAATTTGACATAGGTAGGTAGGACTTTTTGGGATAGCATTATGCAAAGACTTAAGAGACACCTTCATATTAAGTTTCTTTTAAATCCGTTCAGCCGTGTTAATATGGAGAAATCAAAACAACTATCCCCCATGGATCCTGCATTTCCCGAGCTAAAAAGTAATTTTAAACAAATTTCTGAGAAATCCTCCATTTTCCAGTGATAGTGTATTTAATCGGTTCCGCCGTTCTGGAAATTAAAACGGACAAACATAGTTTTTATTTTGCCCGTATGCGCATAAAATATATTATTTATTTCAAAATCACAAATGCCAAATGAATATTCCCGTGCGCTGTGCGGGGATCGTACCTGCGACTATTTGACAAAGTAATTTAAGCAGGCTACATTTTTTCGCTTAAATCAAGTCGTCTTTGATTTGCAAAATTATTTATACAGTCAACTTAAATATTACTAAATTTTTGATGTAGAACAATTTCAACATGCGCCCAGGCTTCCAGTCACCTGTGAAGAGGAAGAAGGAAATCGAAAGATGATTGAGATGATATATATATAAATATATATATCTTCGGGCCTTCATGCAGGCCGGTAAAAACTCACCAATTGCATATTGGTGTGATTTTATATACCACTTAGACGGATAATATCGGCATGATATAGTGTGCAAATAAAATTACCTATTTCAAATTATTATTTCACGACTTAAGATACTTTAATACTATCTAATAATCTAAATCATCATGTCAGATCCCTTGCGGGTTGCGGGTAGGCAGAGGGTACAGAGTTCCAACAGGTTCTTTCCTTACAGACCTTCCTGTCTCTTTCCACTTTCATAGTAAAAACGCGTGTAAATATGTTTATTTCTCTTTTGCTACCGTTTTTTTATGCATAATTCTTTGCTGATATATATAATTATAAATATTGTATATAATTTGTGAAACTATAAATAGTTGTGGTTCTACGTCCTTCCACTTTCGCATTGTATACCTGTGTGGATTATTTCATATTAAGTTTCTTTAAAATCTGTTCAGCCGTTTTAGTATGAAGAAATAATAGATAACGGTGAGCGTGTATGAGACGAACTATGAGAGTGGAGGAAGCCAGAGAGGTATGTAAGGAAAGAACCTGTTGGAACTCTGTACTCTCTGACTACCCCACAAGGGATCTGGTGTGATGATATAGATAGATAGATAGATAGAAATAATAGATATTCCACAGAAGTATATTTCGAGATAAAAAGTGTTTTGTTTTATTTTACTATGTAAGACACCTTCATACCAAGTTTCAATTAAATTCGTTTAGCCATTTTAATATGAAGAACTAATGGGGAGACTATCTATTCCGGTAGAATCGTGTATTAAATATATATTATATACTTTGTCAACTTCCACCAGACTTATTTCCCTATCAACTAACTCTATCACCGGGTTCAGTCTTACCCCCGCTTAGCCCGCACAGGTGGTCTTTGTAAAATATAAACTAAACTATAGCGCGATCCTATTCAATATACAACACTATCGCCGTCTCATAAAAAAACGTATACAATATCCTTTTCAAGAAGGATTATCAGTTTATCTATTTATTTTTATATTATCGATAAAATATTTCTGATTTAAATCTTCTCTACCTACCGTGTCAAAGATTATAATCTAGCGTAATAGTATCTTACGGTACATTTCCAGCTAAGTATGTAGCAAAGTGTTGTCAGTATATTTTGTGTTAGTCCTATCGTAAGATATTTATCGTCATTACAGTTTCGTATCCGGCCCATTCATCGTTAGAGTTCTCTCCCGAAGAAACAATCCTAATAGCATCTCATCATGCACAAAACTATGTTTAAATGTTTAAATCAAACATGTACGAACAATTTCGAGTAAGTGCTTTTAACCACTGGAGAGTTTTTAATGAGGAGACGAACCTGAGTCCAATATCAATTCATGGACGAATTCATGTATAGGCAAAATCACATATTTTACATCGTAACATTGCGTTCGGGACAAACAGTAACAAAGTTTTAGGGTTTATCCCGCGACAATGTAGTAAGTTGATTTAGAAACAATGAATGATTTATCAAATCGACTTTCTTTTTCTGTCCTCAAAAACTGTTAGATTTTACGAAAATATAAGTTGCAGAGTTGTGATCTTTAGTACAGGCTACAATTACACAAAATTTCATTGTTATTCATCTAACAGGTTTGGAGTAAAGTGTCTTTTTAGAAATCCAATGTTTCGCTTATTTCTGTCTTTTCTGGAAAAATATTTTGATTTTTCGGGAGAAATACGTATATAACGTGTTACCCAGCATTTTAAGGTATCCGAATGCAAAGTTCGTTTGCAAAGTTAAAATAAATATGCTATTTGATATAATTAAAATTACGACTAAATTTACAAGAAAGACACCTGTTGTTCTTCCCAATTTGGAAAATTTTTGATCTAGAGTTTTGGGGAGTTCGGAGAATTGGCATTGGCATCCCTGATCATCGCCTCACTTACAAATTGCTTCCATACGGACACATCTCTTAATAATATAATAAGTTTAACTCTTCTACTTAGTTTTCATATAATTTTTAATTCAATATGCAGTTCTCTTAGTTGAAGACCCAACATTCTGCTTACCTTGCGTTTAGATTACTTCTGATGGAATTCGTCTTGCAGGGAGGGGGAGGCTGCTACCGCTATTCTCTGCGATAACACGCAGATAATGACAAATATGTCATATTTATAGCATCGAAACAGAATACTGAGAGCCAATAACAAGTCTGTTTTAATATTTTCTTTCTCTTTAGGACAATAGTCTGTGTACGATTAATTCTTTTAGATTACGGTAACATAATTTATGTATACATTTGTACTGATGCATTTATTCTGGTATGTTTCAGGCTTATATTACTGTTAGCTATGCTCGCAGGCGTGCTCTATAGCCTGCATTTGCTGGTGAAGGACTACCAGGCGCTAACAGCTGGCTCAAGACTACTGCGATTACTATTCAAAAGAGATCTGAGTCCACAAAACCATACAGTAAGTTAGAATACCGTATTTTAATGACACAACTAGAACTGTCTCGTTAGTCCACAGGCGAATAAAGCGCTTGTCCTCGCAGGACAAGGTCCGGATTCAAATCCCAGGTCGGACAAATGTAGTTTTTCTATCGAAAAATTCCCAGTTTCAGTTCGGAGTCAAGAATTGTGCGAGATATATAGCAAAACACTCGTCCCCTATTACATGGGATCTAAAATCATCATCGAAAAGTGGGTGTACACAGTACACTTCTCCTATCCCCGCTTGTTTAATTTATTTATTTACAACGACTAATAACTGTAAGAAAATATCTGGAATTATGAATTCGCTGCCTACCCCGCAAGGGATTTACGTGATGATATAGGTAGATCGAGATAACTACACAATCACTTGATGTTAATATGTGATGTTATCCAATTATTATGTGGTCATACATACATTTTTACTCATTCTACTAATTTCGCAAAATCATATGTAAAACTGCTCTATTTTGGATCAAAAGTATTTATTTCCTTAAGAAATAGAATCCTCATTTTCACTCAAAAAGAGCTCAAAAACTTATCTTACGAAGGTAAGGTAATCCCTTTTACATTTATACTCCTTATTAGACAACTATTTGACAATGACAATATCTTACTCTACTTTGTATTACTGTACACGGCGTAAGTTTAGTCGTTCTGAAGCGAAAGCCCAAGTGATGTATCCAACGCGTAGTGTTTAATGGCAATGAAATAAAATGAGTAAAAAGACCACTTCATAAAGTCACATCTACCTACCAACCTATCCGAATATCATAGCTAGAATGAAAATTCAGAACATCAAAGATATCTACCGGCTAGCTGACGAGCCGCACCGACCGCCTCTCAATGTCATTTCGCGCTTGGTTTGGGTGTTTTTAATGCACTAAATTAGTGTCGCTATCGAGATATTATTTATAGAAGTGTTCTTTTTTGGTAGCGAGAGCTGGGTATGTAAGAAGGGGAAGGAAAGAAGGATAAATGTGGTAAAAATGCGAACTCTGCGGAAGATTTGCGGAGTGAAGCTGACCGACCGTATCCGCAATAGCGTAGTAAGAAAGCAAGTAGGTATGGAAGATAGTATCGGTGTAAAGATGAGAAAGGGTATGCGCCGTTGGTTCGGGCATATAGAAAGAATGTCAGAAGAAAGAATGTCAGAAGAAAGAATGACAAAACACATATACAATGTGAAAGTGGAAGGATGTAGGTACCGGGGAAGACCTAAACAATCTTTCTTACTTATCCACGACCAAATAGACCGAGTCTTATCTGAAAGACGAGTCATGAGTCTCCGTATGAGAGTGGAGGAAGCCAGAGAGGTATGTGAGGTAAGAACCTATTGGAACTCTGTACCCTCTGCCTACCCCGCAAGGGATCTGGCGTGATGATATATGTGATGATGAGAGATAAAGATAGATAGAGAATCTTTTTTTAATTTTTTTAGTATCAGTAGGTATCGGATAGATCACCTAGGTTTTCGCCGCAGGACGACTTAAATAACACTGTGCATATCTAGTATAAACCTTATTTTTTTGCGATCTCTATTTTCTGGAGAGGGAAAAGAAAATGTTTCTAAGCATAATTTGAAAGTAATGCCGCGACAATACTGTAAAAGTTGATCCATTGATCAAGTTTTAAAAGGCCACATATAACGTATCCTAATCTTTTTCTTGTAATATCATCGATGAGATTGTTATAAATAACTATAATCCGTAGAGAAATCACTGGAGACTTAATTCTTTGAACCTAACACGCTCTTTCGAGAGGTCAAAGGAATTGTTCGCGTTTTATGAACGTCAGAACTTATCATCCTTCTCATCTATTACACGACGATTATGAAAAATTCAGAAAAGATAAAATAATGAAATGTTTAGATATAATGATAGTATGTCTGATAACTAGGGACGAAGGTTTATTTTTAGTTAAAAAACTTAGCAGACTACTACTGCTTTACAAACATGTATTTATATCACTCTAGTTTCTGCCTTTGTCCACGTTTACTTTAAACAGGAGTCTAACATTTTTCGAAATCAAAAGTATCCTTTGTGTTAATCTAGGTAATAACTATATACCACTAAATTTTATCCAAATCCGTTTAGCCATTTTTGCGTGAATTAACATCCAAACGTCTAAACATACAACCGTTCACATTTATAATGTTAGTAGGATTATTAGGATACAAAAACAACCTGACTGAAACAAAGTGTGTAGATTGCCTAAAAACTGGTTCCGATTGACTCACTCTTATCATTAGATCATTCCTTCGACAAATCATACAAACTATGGCCTAGACAAATGGAAAGTATTTTGTTTCAATTCTCTTGTCACGATTGGTAGTGCATTGACCACGTAACTTTTCGTAGAAAAATGTCATTCTCATACATTTTTTCGTTTTTATTAGCGGTAACGACTGTCAAAAATCCACTTATCTACAGGCACTGGGCTTTTTAGATTTCGTCGGGGATAGTTTAAAAGTGCGTAACTAATAAATTTGGTAAATATTTTCTCTTTTACCCATCCAACGAGTGATAGTGCTTTGGGACATTTAAAAGGTAAGCAATGCACGTTTTGAAATATCTAAGACACATATTCGATTAAGAATAGAATATATTCCAATTTTCGTTCTCCTGTACAGTTTGCTATTTGTTTTTATTTTTTTATTAAGGAACCAAAAACAGTTACGTGGCCTGCGTGGAATAAAAAAACCCGGCTAATTGATACTGGATGAAGATATAACCCATAGCTTTGTCCACGGAAAAAACTAAAATGCTGTTAAAAAGAAGAGTCATGTGCGCTGGCCGAATAAACCGGAAAAAAAATCAACAACTAAAGATTGCTACTTCCAGACGAAAGTTTATATATCTAATTTGAGCCGTATTATCAGTCGTTAGTTACGCAGTTTTGACTTGCAATACTCGTAGTAGATGCTAATTACCAGAGGAAAGTAAAAGTAAATACTAGTTACAAATCATTCGGAAGCGATTACATGATCTGACTTAACATTATATTATCTGCGTTCGAATAAATTTCTTGCATTTCCTATACTTTAATTTCCTTATTTAAATATATTATATACAGTCAGTGACACAAGTAGGAAGTGACTTTGTAATCGTTATAATCGTATATTATATCGCTATATATTGGTCGTTTTGACCACCTTTGAGGAAAGCCTTTGTCTTGTAGTAAAAGTCTTTCAGATGATCTTTTTTTCCGTGTTTATATCTTTCCTGTTAGGTGAGTGGCTAGCATAATTACTCCATCCGTGGTCGCGCTCAGCTCTACCCTTGTACAGATGGTGGGGCACAAAGGGCAGATCAGCAAGTGCGTCATGGTTCATGAGGTCGCACTATAATCACAGGCTCTTGAATTTGCCCTCCCATCTGCACATATTTTGCCTACATCTACCTATTTTCAGCTGATAATCATGACACTCTTTATTTTGATCGGTTATCGTTACTACAAATTCAGACAATTGTCTACATAAGCCACATGCGAGGACACGATCGTCAAAAAAACGGAGTTGATGCAATCATCGTGGCCGAAATCGGTTTAGATCACATCATCATTACAAAGTTGGTAAACATTATCAAAACCAGATTATATGTTATGATCATTATTATTAGAACACAACATTGTCCCTCCACGAGGCGAAGGCATCCCTTCTTCCATATTTGATACATATCAAACATTACATCATCATCATCATCAAAAAATAACGGATTTCATACAAAATAAGTGTAAAAGTGATTTGTAAAAGTAAGAATGTTGGGATACTGCTATAACCCGAGAAGGGTTGACGTCTAGTAGGTGGCTGGTTATAAAAAAGCATCTATATATTAAGTATACCATATTGCTCTGACCCCATATAATACTGTAATTGGTAAGGATTTTTGAAGGGTTTGATTTAGTAATTCAGCGTAGGTTGTTCTTCTTACTGCATCAGTTTTCGATTTTCATACGCGACAAAATCTTTGTGTGACCCAAAATGTTTCCGTCTGTGTGACAAACCATATAAACTGATGGCCTAGACAAGTGTAAAGTATGTTTTCAATTCTCTTGTTAGAATCGGCAGTGCATTGTACAGACCACGTGGCTTGTTGTTGCAAAATGTCATTCTCATACATTTTTTCGTTTTCTATTAGCGGTAACGACCGCCAAAAATCCATTTGGCAAAATGTTTTCGTCTGTATGATGTGCCTACAATTTTCATGTTTGTAAATGCACTCGCATCTCATTATCATCTGAAAGACGACCACTGCAGAACCAAAGTCTCCCTTAAACAACGTGCTGTACATATTCCATATGCTTTTACCTGCGACTTTTACCCAAGTCATCGGTCCAGCTTGTAGCACAAGGTGGACGGATGACCACTTGATGATTGCACTCACGACTCAGAAACAATTCCTAGTGTGGAACATAATTTTATAACTTTTTATCATCATTAACAGCTTTCTATAACCCCAATGATCAGCTTAAGCCTTCTTTCTTTTGTAACATTCTTCACGGTCCTGTGCAACTCTATTCCAAATTTGTAGCAACCCTAAACATCACTTCACAGTTGCGACTACCTACCCACAGATGGCTGATACTATATTAATTTGTGTGTGCAACAGCTCTCTATACATGTCTAGAACACGATATAAGAGTTCACTTGACGCTTGACATATATGCAAGCCCTCGTCAACCACTCTTGGGGGGAGAGGCAGGCCCAGCTAGACACAACGCCCATCCTACACTACAAAGTTGCGACTACTTACCCATAGATGGCGCTGATACTATAATAATTTGTGTGTGCAACATCTCTATACATGTCTAGAACGCGATATAAGAGTTCACTTGACGCTTGACATGTATGCAAGCCCTCGTCAACCACTCTTGGGGGGAGAGGCAGGCCCAGCCAGACACAACGCCCGTCCGACTGGAAGATTATCTCTTTGCCAAATCCTGCCGCAACTTAATTAACTTCCAAAAGTTCTTATTTCTCTGATGATTAATACTAAAAATGAGAAAAACATGAGTCATTGTATATATTTTTGAATCCCATTTTTAAGTCCTTTCTTACATCATCATCATCAGCCTATAGCAGTCCACTGCTGGACATAGGCCTCTCCAAGTGTACGCCACTGGGTACGATCCTCGGCTACTCGCATTCAGTTTCTGCCAGTCGCCCTACGAAGGTCATCGCTCCACCTAGCCTGAGGGCGTCCTGCATTACGTTTGCCAGCCCGTGGTCTCCACTCAAGAACTCGTTTGTCCCAGCGGTTAACGGTGGTTCGGCTAATGAGACCAGCCCATTGCCACTTCAGCTTACTAATCCGGTGGGCTATGTCGATTTCTTTAGTTCTCTGTCGAATGACTTCGTTCCGGATTCTATCCTTCAGAGAAACTCCAAGTGTAGCCCTTTCCATAGCTCGCTGAGTGACTTTAAATTTATGGACCATTCCAACCGTGAGTTTCCATGTTTCGGCTCCATATGTTATAACGGGCAGGACGCACTGATTGAAGACTTTTGTCTTTAGGCTTTGTGGAATGGGCGATGTAAATACTCGACGTAATTTCCCAAATGCCGCCCAGCCCAGCCGTATTCTTCTGTTGACCTCTTTCTCGAAGTTGTTTTTCCCCTACTGCAGAGTTTACCCTAGGTAAACACATTCTCGAACAACCTTGATAATAGCGCCATGTATAGCAACAGGTTCCGGTACTACATGTCGGTTATACATTACCTTGGTCTTGTCCAAGTTCATGCGGAGACCTATGTGTTCGGAAGTATCGGCTAGGCTGGTCAGCATCTGTTGTAAATCCTGCAATGTTTCGGCCATAATGACAATGTCGTCTGCAAATCTCAAGTGTGAGATATGACTGCCATTTATGTTTATGCCATGACCTTCCCAGTCCAGCGTCTTAAACATATCCTCCAATGCATTTGTGAACAATTTGGGGGAAATAACGTCCCCTTGTCTCACTCCTCGATGCATTGGGAAAGGGTTGGTCTGCTGGTTTTGTATCTGGATGGTCATGGTCGCGGCGTTATAGAGACTTCTTAACACTTGGATGTATCGCCAGTCGACTTGGCATCGTTGCAAGGATTTCAGAATTGACCAGGTCTCGATCGAGTCAAAGGCCTTCTCATAGTCCACGAATGCTAAGCACAGGGGCCGATTATACTCTTCGGTCTTCTGTATAATCTGCCGTATAGTGTGGATGTGGTCTATGGTTCCATACCCTCTTCGAAACCTTTCTTACAGATCCAGCATTTCCCTAAAACTTTTTATGTAACATTTTTCAGTGTTTTTTCTTAGAGATTAAAAGCATTCCATTACTTTTCTAGCTGTCTGAATAATTATGAATCATAAACATTGTTTTTGAATTCTTTTTTGGTCTAAATGAATTATCAGCAGTTTGCGCAAACGGACTCGTTGCGCGATCAATGAAGCTGGTGCATTCTTGTTAATAGCCTGCTGATGAATAGATACATGTTTTATGAGAAAATGTGTATGCTTTGAAATTTCCTACATTAAAATTATGCTAGAATTATATTTTTACAGAGATTTTTTCGCCATGGCATGACTGTCGTGTGGAAATAAGCGTCTGTTTATTAAAGTGTTGCAAATCGTTTAAAGAAAACCATTGGGTGGTATTAGCCGTTATAACGGGCACAATTTCAGACACCGGACTGATACTAAAATTTATCTGACGCTCCAAACCTCCGATGATGCTAAGTCCTATAGGCAGCTCAACGGACAGATACTGAAGTCCTTGCGACACGATTTACGGTCCTTCAATTAAAGGCGTATTGAGGAGACCACAGCACAGAACAAGGGCTCCAAAGTGTTCGCAAGAGACGCGTCTATTGGGCAAAGCCAGTTGACGAAGCTGAAGACGGAGGACGGAAACGTAACGTCGAATAGGTCAGAGGTGCTCAGGGAGATAGAGAGGTTCTATGGGCAGTTGTACACCTCAGTAGCTGAACCTGTTGTTGACTTGGTAAAAGACCCAAGAGCCAAGCTAACCCGAAACTACACTGAAGATATCCCGGACATCAGCCTGTACGAGATTAGGATGGCTCTCAAACAACTCAGAAATAACAAAGCGCCAGGCGAAGACGGAATTACCGCAGAGCTTCTGAAAGCGGGCGGAACGCCGGTACTTAAAGTCCTTCAGAGGCTGTTTAATTCCGTCTTGCTCGAAGAGAAAACGCCGGAAGCATGGAACAGGGGTGTGGTGGTACTGTTTTTCAAGAAAGGTGATAACACTTTACTGAAGAATTATAGGCCCATCACACTGCTGAGCCATGTTTATAAGTTGTTTTCGAGAGTCATCACGAATCGTCTCGAACGCAGGCTTGATGACTTCCAGCCTCCCGAACAAGCCGGTTTCCGAAAAGGCTTTAGTACCATAGACCACATACATACGCTGCGGCAGATTATACAGAAGACCGAGGAGTACAATCGGCCACTATGCTTGGCGTTTGTGGACTATGAGAAAGCCTTCGATTCGATCGAGACTAGGGCGGTTCTTAGATCTCTCCAGCGATGCCGCATTGACTATCGGTACATTGAAGTGTTGAAGTACTTGTATAATAACGCCACCATGTCAGTCCGAGTACAGGGGCAGTGCACGAAGGCGATCCCCATAAAAAGAGGAGTAAGGCAGGGAGACGTCATTTCTCCGAAACTGTTTACGGCCACCTTAGAGGACGCCTTCAAGCTCTTGGAATGGCAAGGACTTGGCATCAACATCAATGGCGAATACATCACTCACCTTCGATTTGCCGACGACATTGTGGTCGTGGCGGAGTCGCTGGAAGATCTAGGACGAATGCTCGGCGACCTCAACAGAGTATCTCAACAAGTGGGTCTTAAAATGAACATGGACAAAACGAAAATAATGTCTAACGTCCATGTCGTACCCACCGCACTCACCGTTGGGAACTCTACTCTTGAAGTTGTCGACGAATACATTTACCTGGGACAGGTAGTCCGGTTAGGTAGGTCCAACTTTGAGAGAGAGGTCAATCGACGAATCCAACTCGGCTGGGCAGCGTTCGGGAAACTGCGCAACATCTTCTCATCCAAAATACCTCAGTGCCTAAAGACTAAAGTTTTTAGTCAATGTGTGTTACCAGTGATGATATATGGATCAGAGACGTGGTCTCTTACTATAGGTCTCATAAAAAAGCTCAGAGTTGCTCAGCGAGCTATGGAGAGAGCTATGCTCGGCGTTTCTCTACGCGATCGAATCAGGAATGAGGAGATTTGTAGAAGAACCAAGGTCACCGACATAGCCGTTAAGATTAGCAAGCTGAAGTGGCAATGGGCGGGCCACATAGCGCGTAGATCGGACGGGCGTTGGGGCAGAAAGATTCTAGAGTGGAGACCACGTATTGGCAAGCGCAGCGTGGGACGACCGCCTGCCAGATGGACCGACGATCTTGTGAAAATCGCAGGAAGTCGTCGGATGCAGGTGGCATCGGACCGGTTACGCTGGAAAGCGATTGGGGAGGCCTATGTTCAGCAGTGGACAAGTATAGGCTGAGATGATGATGATGATGATGTATGTTCAGCGATATTTCCGTCAATTGTAGACCGATTTTGATATTTTTTTTTGCATTGGGTTCAGTATATTTCCAAGGTGGTCCCATATTAATTTTATTGACATTGGACCTTGGACTTAGAAGATACACCAGGGAACTCCTTAACGACAAACAATAGGCATGTGTAAATTGAGATACTATGGGTACTACGTCAATCCTATAGGTACCCTACTATAGAATAATTCACTGGTCACTTAAAATTGTAAAATAAAAATCTTTTATAAAAAAAGGTAAACCGACTTCAAAAAGCAAAAAAAATAAATATTTGATGTCGGTGCCAAGTAACCGACTGCACCAACCAGCACCGACTTCAAATATTATTTTTTTTGCTTTTTGAAGTCGGTTTACCTTGTTTTATAAATGATTTTTTGAGTGGTATTTTTGGAACTCGCTTTACTGGTCTATAGTACTATTAAAAAACTAACAATTTTAAATTAAAATAACATTAGAATAGACAGCCTCGCGGGCCCAGTAAAATGGCGACTAACGAGGGCCGGGATCAAAAAAAGTTTTGGTCTTAAAATAGTTTTATTGGGGTTTTCTATCGAATTCTCAGTATCAGAGTCTGAAACTGGGTGTGATGACAGTAGATTTACCTTTAAACTTGAAACTTAACATCGTTCGGAAAATACAGGTGCACGCAATATATTTTTGCCAACCTCGCTAGAGCAATATGGGCATCAGGGTTTAGTTTTGCCTTTAGTTTTTCAATTAAATTATTTTTGCTCTTGTAAGGTATTTACGAATGGCCACAAAAGGTATCAAAACTATATTATGAAATCGAAATGTCATGTATCCGGAGAGCAGTGATACGATACACTATAATGTAATAATAATAATAATATCAACCTATACTGCCCACTGCTTGGCAAAGGCCTTCTCTCACAAATCGAGGTGTGAGAGATTAGGTCATACTCCACCACGCGGACCCAGTGCGGATTGGTGGAGGCAGGTTTGTAGCCACCTGTTGTTGGAACTTATAAAGCCGCCTTTAAGGCTTCCAACTCGGCTTAACGACCACCACATAAAGCTGTAACCGGGACCAACGGCTTAACGTGCCTTCCGAAGCACGGGGACGCTCGAATATGATAATACCACGAACGGTCACCCATCTCAGGCCGATCGAGTCGAACGCTGCTTAACCTTAGTGATCGGTAAGAACACCGCGGTCGCACAGCGCTACGAGCGCCTCATAATCACTCACTATAATTATGTAAAATATTAATTACTCTTTTTTGTTACTATAAATATCGGTAAACAAATCTATGTTACATCAATAACACATCCTGCCTTCACGCAATAGCGGGCTATTATACAGGTATAATGCATCGCAAAATGCTTACTTCGGGCTAATAACAATAAATTCTTATGTAACTGTTTGCAGAAGCCGTCCGTGGCGTGGAGAAGGATATTGCGGTACGATGCGATACAATGTGCCAGGTACCTCTATTGTGATCTTGGGGCTCGCCCTCTAAACAATGACGTGAGACAAGGCTTCGTCTACATGCTTATGTGAGTTATTTTATTAGTAAGTAGCTTTTACTTGCAGCTTTAGGTAGAATATATTACGAATATAATGTACTTTAGTTGAAGCGAATAACCTATGTTGTGTGTTTCCAAAACTGTTTTTTTTTTGCAATAACAATGCGTAAATTTTAGACGGACGATGTCGCGTAGTGGTTAAGAGATTCCCGCACGGGAACAAGCTTTGTGGGACCCACAATTATTTGTATCTATCTATCTAACTATCTATAACCTCACGCCAGATCCCTTGCGGGGTAGGCAGAGAGTACAGAGTTCCAACAGGTTCTTTCCTTACATACCTCTCTGGCTTCCTCGACTCTCATAGTTCGTCTCATACACGCTCGCCGGTTACGGAGACTCTTGACTTTTCCATCAGATAAGACTCGGTTTATTTGGTCGTGGTAAGATAGTCTAGGTCTTCCCCGGTACCTGCATCCTTCCACTTTCACATTGTATATCTGTTTTGTCATTCTTTCCTCTGGCATTCTTTCTATATGCCCGAACCAACGGAGCATGCCCTTTCTCATCTTTACACCGATACTATCTTTCATACCTACTCGCTGTCTTACTATGCTGTTGCTAATGCGGTCGGTCAGCTTCATTCCGCACATCTTCCGCAGAGCTCGCATTTCTACCGCATTTATCCTACTTTCATTCTCCTTCTTACAAACCCAGCTCTCGCTACCATATAACAGCGTTGGGACAAGAACTCCGTTATGTATGGCCAGCTGCGCCTTATAGCTTAAGTGCCGGCTCCCGAGTAGCTTTCCCATCGCACCATTCACTCTGTTCCCTGCACTCACTCTTCTCTCTATGTCAGCGGTGTATTTCCCATCCTTACTGAAGGCGCATCCAAGATATACAAACTCATTCACTTGCTCCAGCACATCGTTACCAACCACAATACTTACATTCGTTCTGGTTTCTTCCCTTTCAAAAACCATAATCTTGGTTTTCTTCATATTCAAGTGTAAGCCATTGATCATGCAGTCGTCTTTCATACTTTTACTAGTGTTTGCAGATCAGTGGCTGTTGGCGCTATTAAAACCGCGTCGTCTGCATAAAGTAGATGGTTTACCACTAAGTCACCCATTTGTACACCTTCATTCATCGCTTTCAGTCTTTGAAGACTTTTGTCCAGATATATTATAAACAGTCTAGCGGACAACACGCAACCCTGCTTGACGCCGATTTTAACGTCAAACCAGGGTGACATGTTACCACCCACCCGTACGCATGCCTTGCAGTCCACATAAGTGGACTGGACGGCTCGCAACAGAGTGCCATCTATACCATACTCTGGCAAAATGTCCCAAAGTCTCTTTCGCACAACTCTGTCAAATGCCTTCTCCAGATCTACAAAACCGCAGAAAACCTTCCGGCCCACTGCCAGATGCTTCTCTACCATGTTGCGGAGTGAGAAGACTTGATCCGAACATCCTCTTCCAGACCTGAAACCCCCTTGTGCCTCGCACAACATTCCATCGGACTTCACGCGCATTCTCCGTTCAATAATTTTACCGTACACCTTGGCTGCCAAGCTGATCAAACTGATGGCTCTGTAATTGGCGCAGTCATATTGTGAACCCTTGCCTTTATACAAGGGTACTATGACTGCGCGGCGCCAATCTGTAGGTATTTTACCGGTCCTCCAGCAAAGGTTTGCAAGGGCCCGGAAAGCGTCCCGGACGCAAGTTCCACCATATTTGATCATCTCGGCAGATATCATGTCTACTCCCGCAGCTTTACCGTTTTTCATACTTCCTATCGCCCATTCAACTTCTATATCGTAGCGCGTATCTTGTAGTTTGCTTCGGAGACGGTTATCAACCAGGATCAGATCTATCATGCTTTTTTGTTCATTTCTTCTCCACGTATACATATGTATGTCCTTGTGCTGGAATATTGTATTAGACACAAGGAGACCCCTTTCCAAACAATCATCTACAATGAGCTTACCTGCATCGTTCACTCTCTTATCACCATAAGGGCCCAGAGCAGCGTCGCAAGTTTGCCGCCTGGTTCCTACCCATCCGTTCAGATCGCCACACAGAATCACCTTTTCGTTAGCCTCAGCCAAATCCAGAACTTCCCTGACATTATCCCAAAACTTCTCAAGGTCCTGGGGTGTCGACGAGCTTACGGGAGCATACGCTGCGACCAAAAATACTCTAGTGACACCCAGTTTTAAATGGACCCAGAGAAGTCTCGCATCGCACAGGCCATAATCTCTCACTCCAGAGGCCAGGCGACGGGACAGCAAGATACCCACCCCCATGCTGGCACGACTGCTCTGCGGTACCCCAGACCACAGAGCCATCGTTCCATCAGGAAGATCACAGGTTTCACTGCCCCTCCGCTTAGTCTCTGTTACACACAGAGCATCCAGGCGTCTCTCTTTCATTACATCAATCACCTCATGCATTTTATCTTCCATACCACCTCTTACATTCCAAGTGCCTATTCGGCACTCTGCACCCCACGACTCGCCAGTTCGGGCCCGGCGTGATGGGTGGCGGCCCCCATCGCCGCTTCCACCTATATTCGTACCGACGGGGGCGGGCCGGTACGCGTCGCCTCGGGGGGACGCCCTAGCCCGCACTGCGGTACGTCTTCGGTGCAAGATTGCAGCCATAATGACTGGCAGGGGTCGCAACGAGCACGCTCTTGGACACACCCCCAATTATTTGTATCAGTCTAGGTATATGTGCATTTTTATGTTTAGTAACGCACCCACGACACAGGAATAAATCCTAGTGTGGGCAACGTTTTTAAAAAGAAAAAAAAGTGATTACGTACAAGGTGTAATCTTAATCGTCCTAAAGCGGAAGCCAAGGAGATGATTCCAAAACCTGCAGCTCGCACTTAAATAAGTAACATGTACCGGATAAGTCAGAACCGAACATCATAGCTAGGGTAAAAATCTGGAACATCGAAGGTATTTCCCGACCAAGTTGGTTTTTAATGCACTTAATTAGTATTTCTATGGAGATGTTACTTATCGAAATATTCTTTTTTTATTTTTTTGGTATTAGTGAACAATAGCCGTTGGATACATAACCTGGGTTTTTGCTCCAGGGCGACTAAAATTATATATATGTATATAAAATGCTTTCTGGTAATGCGCTGAAAGTTAGTAGTATCTTTGATTTCAAAATATTGAAAGCCCTATCCAAAAACTGTAGCCTATATCAGAGAAGCTATATCAGCGTAAATCTACTAATTTTAGGAAAATGGCTAGACTATTTAAAATATATCCAAATACTTTGATTGTATAGGAAAGTAACTTATGTCTCGAAATAAACCTAGCTACTTTGCTGTAACGTACTTTTAAACAAAGTCGTGCAGCCCTTTTGGCGTTATTGAGTGACGATCATTCCAACGTCTTCAAGACCGCAATATCACGTGCCACGAGACTAAATAAAACAGTTATTATTATTTATATATATATTTTTTTTTAAACGTAGCCCCACACTAGGATTTATTCCTGTGTCGTGGGTGCGTTTACAAACATGAAAATTCACATACACGAATACCCAGACCGGAACAAATAATTGTGGATCATACAAAGATTTGTCCCGAGCGGGAATCGAACCCGCGACTATTAGCCACAGTGGGCGGAGCGGCTTAAGCTCTTAACCACTGCGCTAAATAATCAATTGGCGTGTACACCTACAACACGTACCCTGTGTGTACCTAGTACACTTCTACCATCGCCACTTGGGGAATATAGGCGTTAATATATTTTTCAATCCCACTTTTAAGTCCTTTCGTACAGATCCAGCATTTCCTTGAAAACTTTTTATGTAACATTTTTCAGTGTTTTTGTCTCAGAGATTAAAAGCATTCCATTACTTTTGTTGCTGTCTGAATATTTACGAATAATAAACATTGTTGTTGAATTCTTTTTTGGTTTAAAAGATTTATCAACAGTTTGCGCAAACGGACTCGTGAAGGTGTTTACTTTTTATCTTATCAATTAGTGTATATTATTAGCGCAACTATATCTGCATCATTCTTATGGTCACTCCAATTACTAAAGGTTTATTATTTTAAACGGGTGGTTGATTTATACTGACAAAAAATCCTGACTTTCTTTTTTTCGTAACATCGTTAGAATGTCGAATGAATAAAACATCATCTCATTTCATCTGATTAAATAAGCATTTCCCTCAGAATGAGAAATTTCCATGAGAAAAACTGGAGTTTGTATTATTCGCACGACTCCCAAGTTTTGTGGACGAATTTGCATAGTTTGACCCAAATTACTTTGTACAAGAAGTACTCAGACTGCGGCCACTTTGTTAACGTATTATAATAACTAGCTGCGAAACATATCACTTTCTCATTGAAATAATGATGTTTTTTTTATTATTATATTTTATTGTTTATTGAATAAGCACTCTATTTTTACTAAGAAACAGTTTGATTTCATTGTTTACTATTTGGTTTTGGAACTTCCGTTCAGAAACGTCAACAATTATCTTTTTTAATTCTGCTCTAAGAATCATTTCTAGCTCATATGCGTACATTCTTATAATTTTACGAACAAAAATCCGGACCGAAGTGACTACGGTTTATTCAAGGATTTCTACCGTGCAGGGTTTGAACCCATGATTATTCCATCCAGTAAGCTAATAGACATTTTTTTCATGGAGTTGTAGCTTAAATGTAATTTGTTTAATTTATTCAGGTAGCAAACGTACAATTGCAATCGATAGAAAAGAAGCTGTGTCACATTCATGTATTTAGATGTTTTAAAAATATTTATTAACACCGTTCGATTCCTTAGATATTCTTTCACGTCAATATTTCGACACAAACATAACACTATCTTCAACTGGCACAAATCTAGTGGTTCGCTGATTCACCTCACGCTCGCCGAAGTAATAGACGGAGAAATAAATTATGTGAAAATCTCACATCACGTATTCCATTATTGTTCCTTTTGCAACTGAAGTTTCACTCGATTTCAAACAATGTGGAAGAGAGTCAGTCACTCGAAGCACTATCCGAGTATATTTTATTCAATATTCTATTGAATTTCAGCGAGATTTCACGACAGGATAAGCAAAGCTTTCAAAAGGATAGTTTGGGAGCTATTTCGCTACTAATTCTTTAAAATCACCCAATCCTTCCAAAGTGTGCGAATAACACAGTTATTGAACAGTTCAAAACCTTCAGATCTCTGTCGCCTTTACCCTAATAATTGTATATACATTTGACGAATTCAATCAGTTGACTCGTCAATCAGTTAAGATGCTATCGGTGTGTTTAAAGAAAGTGTTTAGTAGACGATGGCAGTTTGATCTAGCGGTTAGAGTTTAGGTCGCTCTGCTTACAAGATCAAGAAGTTGCAGGTACGATATTTGTGTGACTCACAAATATTGTTTTAATATAGATGTTCGTGTATGTGAATGTCATGTTAAACGCATTTACGGTACAGAAATAATTTGCATCGTGGATCTGCGATTATTTCAAAAGAACAGAAAACAAGAAGAGACATTTAGAACACCGATAAGAATAATCATCTCCCAAGATCTATACAAATACTACCTTCCCTCGCATACAATATTTGCCGTACCTTAAATCCCTTGCTTAGCTAGAGCTAAGTACACGCATTAACATACATATTTCGCGACGTTCACATACCATTCATTACACGAACTCTAATTCCAAAACGTCATATCCCATAAATATAAAGCTTTTGTCTCCCGCCACACTGCCTTCCAATTAATAAAATCCAACGCCTGCAATAGCCCCTCTTTGTCTCATCATAATAATACCTGGTACAGTTAGCTCGCCGTACAAAAGGTTTGCTGTCCTTCAAGCCGGGTTATTTAATAAGAATGAAGGTTACAACCACATCCGTTGAAAGAAATGTACTATGCTAAATTATTTTGCATGAAATTTTATTTATGTCGGTACAGATTTAGGTAGATACACAATGTTAATACTTCTATATTTTTTGTTGAAATCATGTTTAGAGAAAGACCTGTTGAAACCCTATTTTGTCTGCATACCCCACAAGGGATTGATGATACTAAAGAATCACCAACATTTGGTATAATGACACGTTGGTGTACTTGGCCGAAAAAATATTGTCCAAACGAGAAACTTATTGTCAATTATCACTACTTACTCTTTAGCAGATATCGCGGAACAGATAAGTATCTTTCTTCTGAGACTGTCGAGTGAAATATATACGTAATGAAATTTATACCTTATACAAACATTTATGTGGGGTACACTTTTCTGACTAAACAATTTTTAAAGCGGACAAATTGGTATTATACAGCAAGGATTTATCCCATTCAATAATTGAAACTTTATTGATCTTGCAGCGAGCGGCCCATTGTGGCTGGAATTTAATCAGAGCCCACAAATATTGATGCTGCGTGCATCCAACCAAGTTAGAATCTACCTTAATCCGATTACAACTACCCGGATTATGAAGGCCGTCACGTAACTGGGAAATCTAGAGTTGTTTTATCATTCAAACTTGAATATTTTCAGCAATCTCGAAGCTAAATTATAAGAGTTTCTCTTTGTCTTAAGGTTGTATTTGTCACTAACACAAACCTGCAGTGCAGATACCGGAGTGTCACCATGAGAGTGATTTAATAACGAGTTTGGTAATATAAAACGAAAAAATGATCAGAAAATCATGTGGCCATTGCGAAAAGAGAATAAAAACAAAATGCATGCCACTTAGCTATCCCCTCAGTTGTTCCACTTCCTTAGGTGAAAAACGTTTTAGTTTGATATTGCCAATTCAAAGTTATTCTTATTTTTCGAACTCTTCTTTCTATTCTAAATGTTTCTTCGGTGATAAAGAATAACGAACGCCTCTTCTTTTGGTTACAATAACAAGAATTGACAAGTTACCTTCATATTTTCATATATTTTTACTGATGATAATTATTTTATTGATATAGATTATAGTTAGCAACTTCTTTTAGGCGTTTTTAATACCTTCTTTCAATACACTTTTCTCATCGAAGCACGCTTGGATATGGTGACAGTGAATTGTTTCTTGTACAGCCAGGAACAGAAAGAATTTTAGATCTTGGTTAGGGTGACATGAAATGATTAAAGACCTGCGATTTTAATGCAGACGTTACTATGAAAAAGTACTAAAATAAGCATACTCTACAGTTCAGATTCCACTGTTCTATAAGCTCTAATTCTGATTATTTTGAAAACACTAATCGTACTTAAATAAGCGAGTTAGCCTACTCTGCGGCGTTAATTTGGTTCCAAACTTGCTGGTTTACGGGTCGAATATTTGGAGCAACTGGAAATTCTACGGTTACTTATTAGTGCGAACTCTATGCAATCAGAAAATGATTGCAAATTGAGAGCTGGTGGTGCCAGCGACAAGGCACTTTGAATTTTTGGGTAGGCAGATTGGATCACTAAAATTGGAAGTCGCATTACTGAGTGGAACTTCCAATTTTGCAAAAGTCATATTTCTATCCACATGTAAATTGCCTTTTTACTTTGTAGAACATCACTTAATATTAGCTGTATAATATGTATAGTTAAAATAATAATTTAAAGCTAATTAAGATCCAAAATATCATAAAAAGGAAATGTATGGAGGTGATGATCAATTAAAATAATAATAATGCTTACACTAAAATGTTAACATATTGCCAATATAATCCAAAATTCAGATTTCACTGCTGTGTGATATCTAATTCTGATTACTTCTAAAATACTAATTGTACTTAACAAAGCGAGTTAGCATGCACCACGACGTTAATTTGGTTCCAAACTCGCTGGTTTACGGGTCAAGCAGGCTTGTGAAAATTAATAATCGATTAAATCGAAAAACGATTAATCATCGTCGTTGTTTTAAATGAATAATAATCGATTGTTTTGAAAATTATTCCATTTATTGATCATATCATCTGCTGTAGAAAGCATGTCGATTCATTCTAAGGTAAATCGAACCGAAACGAACGCGCAAGACTCGAATAAATCGAAGATTAAAAGATTGGATTTAGCGCAGTGGTTAAGAGCTTAAGCCGCTCTGCCCACTGCGTCTAATAGTCGCGGGTTCGAGTCCCGCACGGGACAAATCTTTGTGTGATCCACAATTATTTGTTCCGGTCTGGGTATTTGTGTATGTGAATTTTCATGTTTGTAAACGCACCCACGACACAGGAATAAATCCTAGTGTGGGGCTACGTTTAAAAAAAAAAAAAAAAAAAAAAAAAAAAATTAATAGATTCGAAGTTGATTCTTAATTTTTTTTTCTTTATAAAAAATTTGCCGATTTAAGAAATAATGTTTGTTGGTATCGGTCCTGTTTTATAATTTTTTGATGTGTTCTATTTAGTGTATATCAAAAAGACAACTGACTTAAAATAAACTCATGTTTTATGTGTATGTGTTGTAGTGGTTGCGCCGAGGGTGCCCTCTTATCCGATGAAGCTGTAAAGGCCTCACGGCCAACATTTACACACACACACAGACACGCATACATACACACACAATTCTAACTTTAAATGTCTTCTGTAGTACGTATTTCATATTAACTCTATGTTCTTGGCCAGGAAATTCATAGTAGATATGGCAACTTGATAAAGTAGATACCGTAAAAAAACGATTTTTAACTAAATCGACTATTTTTTGGACTAATTGAGATCATGTATAAAACAAAGAAGATATCCTATCTACTTCTTAATATATTTCTACACTAAAAAAAATATATTTAATAAACCCGATTATTTTGTGAAAATCGATTTTTGGCAAAGAAAATTTTTATACCTCTTGTCACATCCCCAGGGTCAAGTATTCGTAGTAACTAGAAATTGTAAGCTTACTTTTTAGTGCGAACTCTATGCAGTCAGACAATGAATGCAAATTGGGAACTGATGGTGCCAGTGACTAGGCTCTTTGAATTTTTGGGTAGGCAAATTGGGTAACTAATATTGGAAGTTGCAATAAGTGTTAAATCATACTATTTTGGACATGACTATATTTTATCCACTGACCTTAAAGGTTAATGGTAAAGTTTTTTGTGTGTATGTGTATTTCTGTATTTCATATGCGGCTTGATGCGTTTGTAGCATATCCAATGATGCCGTTAGATATCTTCTAGAAATAACACCATTATAATAGGTATAAGAGCTAAACTCTTACAGGTGCAGTTGATATCAGCTGCACCTGTAAGAGTTTAGCTCTTATATATATTGCGTCTTTCTTCATTCATTACTTCTTAAAGCTCTTTCTCTTTTAATACTTTAATTAGAAATAACATAGGGCATAATTTATTTGAATACAGCATCTGCGATTTCAAAAAGAAAGGGGCTTTTATTAGACTACAAAAAACTAATAAATTAATATAAATCTCACTATCGGGCCTGCAAGCTATCTGGTGTGCTGATATATGTCAAGAGAAAGACAATTAATAACACTGTACTCTATTCAGTCAGTCAGTAGTGGGAATTTTTTGTTTGACTTATTTATTGAAAGGTGCAATTTTTATCGAACGCTTATGACAATATAATACTTGTTTAAATATTAATACCTCATGTGAACTCAGAAAATAAACCAATCTCTCAAAACAAAGAACAGGAACGGCGAGACTCAATTAAAACATAACAGAAATCTTAATTACCATGTTAACTAACTTAACAAGAGTATTCGTTATTTTCTCAACCCGACTTACAAACCCGTTAGCATAATTCATTTAGAACACTTTATCTATTCATTTTAAAGTTCTTTAAATCAATAACGAGATCATAAGAATACTAGGATAAAGTAGGATAAATGCGGTAGAAATGCGAGCTCTGCGGAAGATGTGCGGAGTGAAGCTGACCGACCGTATTCGCAACAGCGTAGTAAGAAAGCGAGTAGGTATGAAAGATTGTATCGGTGTAAAGATGAGAAAGGGTATGCTCTGTTGGTTCGGGCATATAGAAATAATGTCCGAAGAAAGAATGACAAAACTCTACAATACAAAAGTGGAATAATGTAAGTACCGGGGAAGACCTAGACTATCTTACCATGACCAAATAGACCGGGTCTTATCTGAAGGGTAAGTCAGGAGTCTCTGTAATCACGAGCGTGTATGAGACGAACTATGAGAGTGGAGGAAGCCAGAGAGGTATGTAAGGAAAAAACCTGTTGGAACTCTGAACCTTATGCCTACCCCGCAAGGGATCCGGGATGTGATGATATAGATAGATAAGAATACTAATGCCTTGTGGTCTAGTGGCGTATGATGTTGCTGCTAATTGAGGTTCTGGGTTCGAATTTTAGGTCAGCGAACATGTTAGTAGAAGTCCTTTGATAAAATTATTCTTTTTTCATTATTCTAATAATTGAAAATAACTTCTTAGCAGCAGTTTGAATTCTGGAACAGTGCTCAGAACAGTGCCATAAGAACGCCCTTTGGATCTTAACATCATCTGTTAAATATAGGTCTACATGGTACAGTATATTACATACACCATTGTTACCACTAATAGAGGGAAGTAGGGAAGACGGTGTTTACATTTGATCAAAAATACCATTCGATAACGATTGTTTTACTTCCAGGCTAGAACCCCGGGATGAAGACAAACATGCATATACAGCATTCAGAGAAGCATACGATTATGGACAGAAGTTATTATCATCCTCAGTACCATCATCATCATCATTATTATCATCTTTCAACTTATCTCTGCCCACTGTTCATTACAAACCTATGAGCTACTTCAATCGCTCCAGCCTTGCGCTAGATCAGTGTAGAATCAAATACCAAATGTGTCTTTTCAACGCATCCATGTTATTTGAAATTATTATGTATCTACTTCGGAATCCATTTCCATTACCGTAGAATGAACAAATAGTAGAAAAATATCGTATAATTAGGCACGAATAAAGTCATATTATAATTAGTACAATGCATATTGAAATAATACACTTATTTAGTAACACTTACGAGTATTCTTAAGGTTATGTACGAATAAAATTTATTTCATGTTTTTAACTTGTTAGCATTACATATGGTGTAATTTGAGTCGTCCTGGTGCCAAAAACCAGGTGATGTATTGAATGAATGAACAAATACATATTTGTTTATTAAAACTTGCGCGATTGTTAGACATACTGGGCGGAGCGGCTTAAACTCCTAACCACTGCGCTTAATCGTCCGTAATATCATAGCTCGGGTGAAGATTCGGAACTAGTGTTGTCAGAAGGCTCGAGCTTCCAAGCCTTAAAGTCGTTGAGAGCTCGCGCATCCATAGAAAGCTGGAGCTTCGACTCGAGCTCTCTATAGAGAGCTCGATTCGAAGCTCGAGTGCCGGCTACAAGGCTCGAGCCGCGGTTCGAACCTCGAAGCTACAAGGCTCGGAGGTTCGAGCTTTAAACGAGCTCTGTTAACAAGGTTCACGGTAGTTACTTTGAAAAAGACTCTGCTCAGAGTTTAAAGTCGAGGGCCGTAAAGCAATAGTAATAGGTATGTAGAAAGGGTCAATCAATGTTCTCGTAATTTCTACCGATTTTAATGAGTTCGGGAATTAATAATTTCGAAACATGTTCGAAACAAGTAAAACGAAAACTTTAGGTATTCATAAAATACCACTAACACGGTGTTGTGGTGCTGGTCTAATGGACACGTCTTTTGTACAACATAGACATGTTTGGGTTCGTTGGATTTGTCTTTACGAGTACTATAGACCGAGATGGTGTTTAAGATCACATGATGGAGCAGGAAAATGGCCTTCAGAACTAGCCAACGAGTCAACACAGCCCCATGGCGTGTGGGCTCGTTTGTGTTTTGGCAAGTGCTTAAGACCCAGACGATGTTCAGGGTCTGATGATGGAGCCGAAAAGTGATTAACGTAACTCCGCAACTACTCCACATAGCACCCTCGTGTTTGGAGTCGTTTAACTTGTCTTGATAAGAACTTTCGACTGAGATGATTTCCAGGGTCTGATGATGGAGCCGAAACATAGCCAACGGAACTGCGCAACTACTCAACATAGCCCCGTCGTGTTTGGGATCGTTTAACATGCCTTGATAAGAACATTCGACTGAGATGATGTCCAGGGTCTGATGATGGAGCCGAAAAGTGGCCAACGGAACTCCGCAACTACTCAACATAGCCCTGTCGTGTTTGGGGTCGTTTAACTTGTCTTGATAAGAACTTTCGACTGAGAGGATTTCCAGGGTCTGATGATGGAGCCGAAAAGTGGCCAACGGAACTCCGCAACTACTCAACATAGCCCCGTCGTGTTTGGGGTCGTTTAACTTGTCTTGATAAGAACTTTCGACTGAGATGATTTCCAGGGTCTGATGATGGAGCCGAAAAGTGGCCAACGGAACTCCGCAACTACTCAACATAGCCCTGTCGTGTTTGAGGTCGTTTAACTTGTCTTGATAAGAACTTTCCACTAAGATGATTTCAAGGGTCTCATGATGGAGCCGAAAAGTGGCCAACGGAACTTCGCAACTACTCGACAAAGCCCCGTCGTGTTTGGGGTCGTTTAACTTGTCTTGATAAGAACTTTCGACCGAGGTTATATCCAGGGTCTGATGCTGGAGCTGAAAAGTGGCCGGAAGAACACCGCAACTACTCGACATAGCCTCGTCGTGTTTGTGGTTGTTTAACTTGTCTTGATAAGAACTTTCGACTGAGATGATTTCCAGGGTCTGATGATGGAGCCGAAAAGTGGCCAACGGAACTCCACAACTACTCAACAAAGCCTCGTCGTGTTTGGGGTCATTTAACTTGTCTTGATAAGAACTTTCGACTGAGATGATTTCCAGGGTCTGATGATGGAGCCGAAAAGTGGCCAACGGAACTTCGCAACTACTCGACATAGCCCCGTCGTGTTTGGGGTCATTATATTGACAAGTATTTTGGACCCAAATTATGTCCAAGGTCTGATGACAAACGTCACACGAAACACCATCGTATTAGGGGTATACCTTATTTGTTTAAAATAAGAATATGAATAAATAAAATAATTATAAAATTTAATACTGAACAAATAAATACGCACAAATAAAGATATTATTAGAGAATAATAATCAAAGTCTAAAACTAAATAGTACGACATTAAATAAAGGTTAATAATCTTTTAAAAACCTTTTTTTATATACTATTGAACTGAAAATATTATTTCGTCTGTCTATTTACCTATATTATCACGCATCTCTTGCGGGGTAGGCATTCATCAAAATCCCTTAGTTATTACGTAAATACAAAAATCCTAGTATTTACGTAAATACAAAAATTAATACATCCATCCTCACTGTTGTATTTTTGTATGTTTCAAAAACCTAGATGTTTTTCGTATCCTTGCATTTGCAGTACCTAATAAGATTTTAATTATCTAATACCTCCTTATTATACTCCAATTACATAGGTAACGCATGTGAGTGTAGGTAAGTAAGTCGCTACAAAACGGAGCCGCGCGGCGGCGGCGATGGCGTGCCCTTCCCTGCGCCCGCACACACTTCACCCCGCGGAATACGTCACTGAGACCACCAATATATATTACAGAGAAACAGATTCGAAAAGCGGGCGCGCGATGTATGTGCTTTACAACATGCGCAGCAATGTTTGTGACAAAGCAATACGGAGATTTCAAATGCATTTCTAAAATGTATTTCTCATTACGCACACATTTATATGCAAGTTTCATTGTTAATTAAGGTATAAAATTATTTAAAAAAGGATAAAAAAAATTTTGAAATTTGGTTTTTGTATGGAATTTGTGAAGCAATTATCAAATATTGCGTTATTTACTTACAATATATACTTATAACTTGTAACTAGTTAAACATTTACCTATGTTTTCAGTAATATTTATTTCCTCGTCAAATAGCCCTTTAGGAACAGGTAAATATAATAGACGGCCTTAGGGAGTTGTTTCTCTGTACACTATGCTGAGGCGCCGACCGGGTTGCCCGATGCTCGCGCAAGGGTACCTACCTTCGGCAACCAGTCGTATTTTAGTTGCGCGCCAATAACAACGCACACGCTCCTCATAGCACAGAGAGTAATATTTACTAATAATGCTAGGGAACAAAAACGACCAAGATATCGACATGTCTATTTAGACAATTGTAAGTCCCGGGTTTACTTCCAGTGAAGAATCTTTAGTAATATCAAAAAGACAGCGTTTAAGTTGGAAATGGGATAATTTTAAAACATCTTTTGACCGACAAGTACTTGTCAACACAAATGTAAAGAGTCGCAACACGTCGGAGTTATGTTGAGTACTTGGGTTGTGATGTTGGCCACCCGCCGGCTGCATCATCAGACCTTGGACATCCGTGTATACAAAACTCGTCAAGACAAATCTAATGAGCCCAATCACGGCGGGGCTATGTTGAGTACTTGGGTAGTTCTGTTGGCCACCCTCGGGCTCCATCATCAGACCCTGGACACCATGGACTGGTGCAAAGTGCTCGTTAAAACAAATCCAACGAGCCCAAACACAGCAGGGTTATATTGATTAGTTTGGTGGTTCCATTGGCCGCGTTTCGGTTTCATCATCAGACACTGTACACTATCTGGTTGTATAATAGTTCTCAATACCAATCTAACGAGCCTTAACGCGAGGGGGTTATGTCGTATAGTTCACATGCCCTTATGGCCACCTTCCGACTCCATCATCAGATCAGCTCCATGGTACCATATTATTGGATTGTTGTTGGATTTACATATGTATGCCAAATTTCAGCTTAATCGGATACCCGCATGTCCTTGAGAAATGGATCTCAAGATTTGAACCCGAAAGACAGTCAGATAGACATACGAACATTGCAAGTTAAATAAAAGCTTGTAAAAATTTAACATCCCCCGATAAAGGGTTTACGAGATATCGGGGTGTATTTTAGTCGTAACATTAACTTTCTCTGCCTACCCGCAACGTATTTGGCGTGGTGATAGATATAGATAAAAATATTCATTTAGTACAATATTTGGCTAATCGTATCAAAAATCAAAATATCAGGTTGTATAATTAGTTCTTATTAGTATAGGCAAAATTGAAGGCTCAAGCTTCGACTCGAACCTTTAAGAGCCGAGTCCTAACGGCTCGCGAGCCTTTAAAGCTCGAGGTTTGAAAGCTCGAGCCTTAAGGGCTCCGGAGCCTTAAAGGCTCGAGCGTTGAACGCTCGCGAGCTTCGACTCGGGGTTCGAGCGCTCGACTCAGAGCTCATTTCTTACAACACTATTCGGAACACCGAAGGTATCTACGGCCAGTTGGCGAGCGCTGCCCCTCAATGTCATTTTGAGCTAGCTACCGGTATTTTCAATGCACTAAATTAGTATCGTTAGGAAAATGTTACTTATTGTGTGCTTTTTTTATTTTTTTTTAGTACCAGGGAATAGGCGTTAGATACATCACGTGAGATTGGCTCCAGGACGAATAAAATTACACCGTGAAAAAAGCGTATTTAAATATTGTGATTTACTTCGTTTGTTTTTTAACTAATTTGAAATCTGCTTTGTAGAGGATTTACATCACAATTCAATTTGAGTGAATATTTGTCAACTATGCTTGGAAGTTCACAGTGGACAAGTATAGGCTGAAATGATGATGATGATGCTTGGAAGTTGATTTTTAGGCACTTGCTGTTGAAATTCATTAACCCGCTCATAAAGCCTCCACCCTGGGTTGACGACTACTCATCTAGATGTAAGAGAAGTCTCAGGGCGCCACAATAAACGACGCTCGAGAATAGACCAGAATTATTGTGTCGAACGCTGTTCTACCTTGGTGGTCGTCAAAAAAGAAATAAAATACTTTTAGTAGCTGAAGTGTGGCCTTAACCTTCAGCAAGGTTTGGCACGCAGTGGTAAGCACTAATTGATAACTCTCAAATTATTAACAGTTATCTATATCATGCATTTGGTTATCCAAAGATGGACTGTCTATGAATGATACCCATAGTACAGGTAGCAACGAAAATCTACTAGATAAGTACCATATAAACCAAGCAGAAGAAACTAGGACGAATTGAAAGCCTATCATGGCTCTAGCCTGTCACTGACACCGTATTCAATACAGTATTTGTGATGATTTTGACGAATTATGGACGTTTGGTATCCAAATAGTATTGCGAACGCCTTTGACTTCCCGGATTTGTCTCGGTCTATTTACTGAATACTTAAGTCTAAAGTGGACCATTATTTTAACCTACCACTAATATTCTTAATAGAATATTGATTTAAATTAGAAAAGAACCTATCACTTCCAGTAAAAATCGAATGTAATCCGCTATTCCTCAGAAACCGGCAACCTGCTGAACTATTAAAGCAGATGTTGAAGCAAGACTTTTTCTTTTTGTGTATTCATTTCATTAGAATTCTAATGTTCTGACTCGAAGCGATAAGCTATTCCTTCAGTTTAGAATAATGTATTTACTCCGATCAACTGAACCAATGAACTGTATCGTATTCACTATATGCAAATCTGTCATATTTATGTTCAGTCGAAAGATGTCCACTGTAGGGCAAAGACAATAATAAATCCAACATGCATTAAATTACATAACAGCAATTTTTTTTTGTATTTTCTAAACGAGCCCTTTCACTATCTAGCACATTTTTTTCTACTTATCTGACGTTTACGTATGTTACGTCTACTGTACTAAGTAATTGCCAACTAGCGTAGCAAGTTTCAGTGGATTCTGTCTGGAGGCTTTGCACGAACAAATTAACGTTTACGTAACGCTACCGAGTTGATATGCCACCCTTTTCACACTACAAATATACAGAATGAAGATGAACGTGGCAGCACGCTTTCTCAACATCGTTCGGATAACGTCAAATAGTTTGTGCTTGGCGCTCTGGTGTTGACAAGCAAACTATGCCTAAATATACAGGGCGTGATTAAATCAAGCCTTAGCTATGTTTAATGAAAATACTGGATTACTTCATTGTTTCAACATAAAGCCGAGCCGTGGAAGCGTACTTCATGCCTTGTTAATGTAATCTGTAGAATAAGATGGCAACAAGACAAACATAATTACTGTTTATCAAAATATGGATAAAAAATAATATTAAGAAATCAGCCTATATAGAAATCAAGGTGAAAGAGATTAAGGATTAAGAAAATTAACCACGCGAACCAAGTGCAGGTCGGTGGAGGCAGGTTTGTGGCAACCTGCTGTTGGAACTTATCAAGCCGCCTATAAGGCTTCCAACTTAGCTTTACGACTACTATATTATGCGGTATCCGAGACCAAGGGCTTGACATGCTTTTTGGAACACGGAGACATAAAGCCACAAACGGTCACCCATCTCAGACCGACCGAGCCCAACGCTGCTTAACCTTGGTAATCGCTCAGAGCACCGCGGTAACACAGAGCTACGACTGCCGCCAAAATATGGAAAATCAGCCTAAAAATCAAACTGACGACATTTTTTAAGTTTTAGGGGCGGCCACGCACTGGGTATACACTAAAATCGAAAATTTTAGAAATATTTGTACATCTGTGTTGTTTAGAAAGGCACAATGGATACTAAAATAGCTCAAGAGAGATGAGCAAATGCATAGAAAAATAAAACAAAGTCGAAAATCGTTTTACAAGATAAAATTTTACGAAAAAGTCTTGGAAATAACCAGCGAGCCAAATTTCCTTCCATCTGACAATACATTTTCTATTCCTTAGTCTACCGCGAAAGTTTGAAATTATATTAGTTTTAGGTGCTTATGAAGGGAATAAACTGACTAAAATACCTTGGAAGTTTTCTTGGGGTGCGTCTCCACCACACACGTATTGCAGATACGGCGTTGATAATTCGAGCAGTGAGTATGTTGGATCAGTAAACTTCGGACGCGAGCACTAAGTTCTTCACTCAACACATTTCAACAACCACTGTCCGTTGTTCAATATTGCTCGTGAATTTATATCAGATAGGCAATCTTTTTCTTAGCGTTTCGACAGCAAACATGATACAATCATATGGAAGCGACCCAGAAAGCGGCCACAGTCACTGCTTTTTCGGCAGCAGACATCAAGTCTTCCTGCGTGCAGGAGTTAGGGCATGCAGGACACGATACAAGGTGAGACGATCGTTTGGGGTTGCACCACACAAACACACCAGATTCGTGCTGTCAGTGAGTTTCCACCTTAGCATGTGTTCCTTGCTCCGACCGACCTGGGTCCGAAGTCTATTTAAAGATTTCCAGACCTGTCATGGTAATTTATGTCCAGGGGGAAGGCTCTCAGCAAGTGAGACAAAAGGATTAGGTAGCGATGATTCTTTCCTCCAAAAATTGCACCTCGCCTTTGTTGGCTTCAGGATTAATTAGTCGACGCACTTTATGAAACTTTTGCGACTCTTCAACCTTTGCTGCACTGGTGTGTGGCCATGCATAGGGTGGCGTGTGTTGTTGCCCATTTTTGATCTCTCTGCGGTGCTCGCCACAGCCCTGCGGACATCTGGGGGCGTTATGCCAGTCAGTGGATACAGCAGTTTTACCGGAGTCTGTTGGAGACAACCCGTAACGTTCCAGTAAGTTTCGTTCAGTGTTGTATCCACTAGTTTTGCATGGGCGGACCGACTCCACACAGGGACGCATATTCGCCAGCGGAGAATGCTAGCGCCAGGCCTGATGTCCGTATTATTCATAGTGAGGCGCCCCACTTAGTAGTTGTGAGGCGCTGTAGTAAATTATTGCGGGCATGCACTTTTTCTTTAAAGAAAATTGGAAGCCCCGTGATCTAGGCATAAAAATGATTGCTACTATTATTCATTTTCAATAATAAGACGCAGGTAAGAAATCTGGATCCGTAGATCCCAAAGCTGTTTGTCATAACGATCTTTAAGAAAGGTTTTTGACCTGTAGTGGACGTCTTTCGGGTGATGATGATGATTCATTTACCTTAGATGAGATTATTATTTCATTTCACAGACACTTCAATTTACAGGCAATAATTTCGAAGTGTACTCGTTTGCTCTTAACGACTTATGATATATTAACAATATGCCATACCATATCAAGTAAGATTTTAGAAGCCTTAGTAAAGAAAAATGGAAGGTGTGACGAATGAAAAAGAATTTATGAGATTGTTTTATGTTTACCATGAACATGGCTTGAGGTGGAGACTCGCCTTTCGACCGCGTTTGATGTTTTATATTCTGTACATATACGAGACGGTATTTTGGATGAAGCGGTTTAATATATCATTACGACTGTTAAGCCAGGAAGGGCGGATTGAAGTTTTTGGTACACTTTAATATTGCAATAGTCCACATGTCGCAGAAATAGTCTTAAACATACCATGCTCATGGTGAATACCAAGATTAAACCACGTTCGGCTTGATGAGTTGAAGTTCAATGACAGTTTGTGGCATTTCGTCCATCGACATTAAGCCACGGCCACGGTCAGGGCTGTAAAGTTAAAGTACAAGTTAATAAGCAAGAAAAGTTAGCTAAGTCGGAAACCTATTAATTCATGAAAGTTCGAGAAGGAGGTAGCTACGAATCATTTTCCACCAATTCGCTTTGGGTCCCTGTGATGTAGTATTAATATGTTGACCCATTTTTGCTCACCTCGATTTACGAGAGGTCTTTGACTACCACTAAGACAGTATAAGTTGGTATTTCATTATCACTGTTTATTCATTGGGAATATCAAGCAGACGATGACATTATACTATTAATAACGATAACCTGAACTGACCCCAAATTTTCAAGGAAGATTTATCGACTCACCTACATTAAGAAAATTAGAACGTTGAATATCTCTACATAAATCAGCGTGGGACACATTTATCATCACGGCTCATATTGATTTCATGAACAAAAGACATCTCGAGTAATAGCCGGGTCTACATGGGTCTTCCTTTTGTTGGAAATATTTTCTCAATATAAATCGTTCAAAAACAGTATTAGATATTAAAATTGGAAACATTGTTTTATTATTGCTACCTACAATTTTTATAACGTGACCTGAAGGAGCTCTGCGAATCCGCAATGCTCTTACCGATCCCAATGAACGTTAGATTCGGTTGAATTGAGATGGGTGGCCGTTTTTAGCAATTCCATTCTCAAGCAAGGCCCCTTCTTCAAGGCTACTTTATGTGGTAGCTAAATCCAGTTGGATGCCTTATGAGAGCTTAATAAGTTCCAACAGTAGGTGGCCACAACCTACCTCTACCAATCGGTGGATCATAAGCAGGCTTCAGAGTGGTTGATCAGAGACGGGTCACCGTTTAAGGCATTTCCTTTCTCGAGCGTCCCCGTGCCTCAGAAAGCATAGTAAGCTATCGGTCCTAGCTGCCACTACATGTGACAGTCGTAGTCGTTAAGGCGAATTGGATGCCGTATAGGAACTTGATAAGTTGCAACAGCAGGTGGCCACAGCCTACCTCTACCAATATGCCCTAGGTCAGCGTGGTGGATTTAGAAGCACATTTTGGTCAGAACAAAATAGACAATTAAAATTATCAAGAAGGTATTGTATATAGCTTGGAAAAATTATTTACCACGTATTTTATAAAAAACGACTTAATATTTAAAATGTGTCTCTCTTAATTAACTAGGTGCTTAAAAGAAAGTTCAAAGAAGTCTGCAGTCTGTGAACATGTCCTTGACCGCACCCGCCATAACATCAGATTTGATAGACCACAAATCCTCGTGAAAGAACACCGATTCCTACCAAGGATGGTTCGCGAGGCTATTGAAATTAAAAAAAACATCCTAATTTCAATAGAGAAGATGACTGGGTGCTTCCATCGTCTTGGGATCCGGTAATTAATATAATCAAATCCAAAACCAAGCATAACACTGCAAGACCTCAAGACACCGTGAGCTCATTCTGCGTAGATCGGACCAACAACAACAAAAATAATTAAGAAGTTTGAGGGTACCCCGGAACAACTATGCCTTTTGGATGTCTAACACCTCGGTCCCTCCCGTGACCATGGGTGCTGCAAAGCACTCGAAACGTCGGGAACTAAAAATAAAAAAATAAACCGCGATAAAATCCGTTAAATAGTTTTATTTCATAGGTACTTAAAAGACATTAAATAGCCTGCCATGGCTGTTATGGCAAACTTACCCTAGAAGAACAGTTGAAAAACATTTTCGTGAAACGTGAAATCTCTGCGTCGTGTTATGTATGTTTAACATACGTATCACAGAAGAAAAAAAGAGAGGTCTATGTGCCTGATAAATAATGATTAATATCACCATACCTACATATTAATGGAGACAAAAGCTGAAAAATATCAGATCAAATATTAAAATGATTTCTTCCATCTTTATCTTATTGCGAAAGGAGCATAAGCCAAATAAGTTCAAAAGAAAAAAGTCCCAATTTATTCCTACGTCATTAATTACTTTAAAAGCCGTAATTAGGGACATCAGACGCGTCTTAATAATATTTGGTATAAACGCAATTTAGTAAAATAGCGTATTTAGAAATATTCTTTGAAGTTATGGTTTAGATAAAATGGATTACACCTTTTCTCCTACTCTTGCAATGCCTGTAAGAAATCATCAAGTAGTAACGTAGTAAGTAAATAATTTCTGATGTTTAAGTAAATTTGAATCTAGGATGGCAGAGCACTACAACAGTTGACGTAAGTGAATAGAGGGCTTAGCATAAAGACTACTGCCGGCTATAGATATTAGAGCAACGCTATCGAGAAAGCGTGATATCACATTCATCTGTATTCAGTTAATTTGCTGAATGAAAGGAATATCAAATCGTCTTGAAAACGTCACGGTTACGTCAACGTCTAAGCTCTCAGTTGAGCTTCGTAACGTAGCGAAAAGGATCTTTTGGCACGTGGATAAAACCGGAACTAACGCCGTCATCAAGTGAAGTGTCACTTACTTGCTATCGCTAAATTGCTGTTTGCTATGAAATTTACCCAAGTTTTTTATTAGCAGAAATGTTTTAAAAGACATTTTTTTTTTTGTTTTATAATTCCATTTAGTTAACTATGTCCACATGGTACAGCTTGATTAAGTTCGTTGAGCAATTGCATCAACTCTCTCGAGTTAGACTGTACGAATTCATCTGTTAACATATTTCACTAGAGTAAGATCATTTTACTAAATTGTATGCCTAATGCCTCGTTGGTCTGGTGGCAAAGCACATCGCTTTGTGATCACGAGGTCTTGGGTTCAAATCCTACGTCGGACAAATGTAGTTTTCTAACGAAAAATTCCTAGTGTTGAGTCCGGAGTCCGGAATTGTGCCCGGTATATGGCAATAGGCTCGCCCCCTTGGGACCAAACATCGTCTGCGAAAAGTGGGTGGACTCAGTATACCCCTGCCACCCCCGCTTGGGGAATATTGGCGTGACGATGTTTATTTTTTATATATATATAATAAAATATATATATATATATATATATATATATATATATATATATATATATATATATATATATAATAAAATAATTATTTCGAATCCTATAAAGTATAAAAAAGCAGTTTCCAAAATACTTACCTACTATTCACTTACAATTACTAAAACTTAAAAAGTCTCTAAATATTAAATTTAAGTAATACGCACAATTCCAGTATTTAAATGAGCCTATAAAAATCAAAATATAACGTCATGCCAACGAGTTTACGCCGCCCCAGTTCAACGAATTACCATTTTATTTGGCGTGCATGGCGCGTGACATTCCCAGACAATAATTTACAAAAACACCATGCAGTGACATTACACGTAATGGAAGTGACGCGTAATGTCCTATGCCAATAAACGGTTTACATCTATACCTTTATCGTATACCGCTATTTTTTGCGCAAGTTTTTTAACAATAGGAATTTTTTTGGTAATAAAAGATTCTCAGTCCTCTGTGAGGAAGATTGAGTTATGGAGTACTTACTCCCACACTAAAAATCTCACTATCCTTCGAATTTCGGTAACCGGGGCTCTCAAACTAGTGTTCCGTTTGAGGTGCTGGGCGCTTCGGTGCCTCTCTCTTTCTCTCTCTCTCTCTCTTTTTCTTGCTCGTAACCAGTGTTCCGTTTGCAGGTGCTGGAGGCCTCGGCACCCCCCCCTCTCTATCTCTCACTCTTGTCTTTCTCTTAACAAGTGTTCCGTGTGCAGATGCTGGAGGTTTCGGTGCATCTCTCTCTCTCTCTGTCTTTTCTCGCTCGTAACCAGTGTTCCGTTTGTAGGTGCTGGATGCTTCGATGCCTCTCTCTCTCTCTGTCTTATCTCGCTCGTAGCCAGTGTTTTGTTTGTAGGCGCTAAAAGTTTCGATGCCTGACTCTCGCTCTCTCCCTCTGTCTCTATCTTTCTCTCTCTTGTCTCGCTTGTAACCTGTGTTCCGTTTGTAGATGTTGGAGGCTTCGATGCCTCTTTCTTGTCACGAAAAATACAATATAGTGATATTGTACTCGTAATGGAAGTGACGCGTAATGCCCTGGACTAATAAACGAATGACATCTGTAGCTCTTTTTATTTATATGTACGTTTTGCTGAAAAAATATTCTCGGCCCATGGACTCCAAAGCTCTTAAACTAGGTTTTCGTTTGTAGGTGCTGGAAGCTTCTTTGCCTCTCTCTTATCTCGTTCAAAGTCCTATGCCATCAGTAGTCCACTAAACGGGTAACATTTGTAGCTATATTGCATAGCGTTATTTATAAGCACGTTTTATAGCGATACTATTATTTTTTGTTTTTGGTAGAGAAAAATTCAGTTTTCTATGGGGAAGATGAGGTATGTACTTTTTTACCGAAAAATTTATTTCATCGTGTATTTCTTTCACCAGATTCTAAAATAAACAGACAAAAATCATATTTCGAAATATTAAGTTTCTGATCCATATACTTCTTGAAGTGCATGGAGTAAAAACACGCTATTTTCGCGGTAGCCTCTAAACATTTCTCCGTACCTCAAGGTGGGGTAACAGAGGTGTACCGTGTACATTTACGACGGACAATTTAGCGCAGTGGTTAAGAGCTTCGCAGAGAGTTCGATTCCCGCACGGGACAAATCTTTGTGTGATCCACAATTATTTGTTTCGGTCTGGGTATTTGTATATGTGAATTTACATGTTTGTAAACGCACCCACGACACAGGAATAAATCCTCCTGTGAGGCTATGTTTTTAAAAAAACAAAAAAAAAATTACATACCGCCGACGACATTAGGTGCCAATGTAATTGCAGGCAAGCATGTTGTTGTCATACCGGGAACAATCCCAGTCACCATTTTGCGGCTTAGAATTTTTTTTTAGAAAAAGCACGCTTTGTCCTGCCTATGATTCAAACCCAGGACGTCATGATCGCCGCCTGTAGTTGCCGCCAATAGTCTAACAGAGGCAGTCTAGTCTAGTTTTATTTTTAGTGGCTAGCTTTATTCTCAGTTCTCTGAGTAAGACTAACACGGATATAATAATAGAAACAATTTATCAAAGCAATGACATATAACGAAGGCTATACAATCTAGATTTTTTTTGAAAAGAATGAATACATGAAATGGTGAAATAAAGAAGTTAAAATTTATGAGGGTGTTGGAAGCTTCTCTTTAAAACGTGAATATGACAATACTTGCTATTAATTTCAATGCATAATTACTAGGATGATCAACGTCTGTAGTTAAGTGGACTTTTTGTAGTCGATGGAAAACAATAAAACGTACGGGGATGACATTTTTCAACGAAACTTTGCCTGGTCGGAATAAAGCGCTATCGATTATGGCAAGAAAATAGAAACGAAGCTCTTGTCACTTGGGTCGGCCTTCGATTCTGAACGGCCCTTTAGTTCTACTGAGGTATAAGTACCAATATATATTAGAGTCACATCAATGACTATAAATGCGTATCCTTCACAATTTATATAATGTTAAATAAGGGTTGTATACATTTTAACGCGAAACGTAAAGGTGAGTGATAATAAAAAGCTACGTATCAAGTTTCATGAGGGACCCGCTGCACGATATCGAAAGTCTTTCGGGATGAGTATATGTTACGTTTCGATAGAATTAGCCCTTACTAAATTGAATTCTATTGTGTTAGGATCAAAGGTAAATTTTGAATGTGTCAATAAATTTGGTTAACGTATTTTTGAATATTTGCCTTCTTATGTACGCGGATAAAAACGCCAAGATAATTTTCAAAGCTAAAGTTAGTAGGGTTTCTCCTGAGGTATTCCTACAAACACATTGGAAAGTTCGCCACACTAAATAAACATCTGAATATAAAGTGGGTCGTCTGAATTAATCGAAAAAACCTCCATAGACCAACATACGCTGCCGGCAATACAAATCAAAAGATTATTGCTCCTAACTTTTTAGGAAACTATTTCTTTTGATGTCTATTGCGGAGTTCACGCTTAAGTGGCGTTTGGGCTACGAAAGGAATTTTTGAATAAAATTATCTTTAATATGTCATAAGGTTGTATGTGTTAAAAAAGCGTTGAGTAAACACGTGTGTATTTACTCGACGCTTTTTTGCACACACACACACAAACACACGTTTCTCTGAAGGATAGAATCCAAAACGAAGTCATTCGACAGAGAACCAAAGTTGGCAAAATGGCAATGGGCCGGTCACATGAGCCGAACAACCGACGACCGCTGGTACAAACGAGTTCTTGAGTGGAGACCACGGACTGGCAAACGTAATGCGGGACGCATTCAGGCTAGGTGGAGCGATGACCTTCGTAGGGCGGCTGGCAGAAACTGGATGCGAGTAGCCTAGGATCATACCCAGTGGCGTACACTTGGAGAGACCTATGTCCAGCAGTGGACTACTATATGATGATGATGATAATAAACATGCGGGTGTTTAGATGAAAGTGTGCAAGGTGGTACAAAAAAATATAGGTGGCACGTGATAAGACCAAAACAAAGGTATATCTATATCTCTATCTATAACCTTACGCCAGATCCCTTGCGAGGTAGGCAGAGAGTACAGAGTTCCAACAGGTTCTTTCTTTACATACCTATAGGTATATGTTAACCAAAACAGTCACTTCTAATAAAGGCCTTAAAATTGATTGAGTCAGCTTTTTGTTTCTGTCTAAATTTTTATCGACTAATTACAATAGACTCTTAAATGACCTTTACGTGTTGACCTCATGTTCCTAAGTAAGCTTTTCATGAGTCCTAAGAATTTTTACAATGGGCAATAATGATACGGATAGAAATGTCCAGTATTCTGGTGAAAATTTTCTGTAAAGCATTTCTGCAATTATGAACCTCTTTAAACTAATGTCGCCCAAAAATACCTACCAAATAAAAAGCATCCTTCGACAAACGAGGAAAAATAGTGATTTATAAAAGCAAATCCTTTATTCGATAGACAAGTTGGACTACATTAGTTTCGGATTTGGCTCCAAGTAGGTATATTGTAAGAAGGCTCTACTGACAAAGGATAAGAGAACGGCAAGCAAAGAACACCTGTCTTAATAACGCTTACGGCGAAACAAAAAATAAACATGATCTATAAAAAAGCATGTTTATATTTGAATTGATATATAGCGTGTCGTGGCGGGAACCTTGTAGTTATTAAATACACATCATGAGGAAATAGTCCTAAAGGTCGACGTAATAAGGTCACACGATACTTGGCAATTGATGATTTGATTGATTTTTAGATGCTTGAGTGGCATTCGTGGCATTCCATCGCCAAAATCTAATGTGGCATCAAAACAGTCGCTAAAATGCAAAAAAGCAACAGCAAAAAGTCAACACTCGTTAAGCATTGATGCAGTAGCGAATTCATTGATCGCTGCTCCTAAAAGTATTGCGTATGTTTAGGCTCTAATGGCCGATTTTAATAATCAACTCAAGGATAGATTTGCTTACTTGCAGTAGGATTTCGACAGATTTTCTTTACAAAATGTGTCAAAATTATTTGTAGTTGGCAAATCTATCCTTGAGTTGAATATTGAAACCGGCCGTTAGAGACGACAAGTTTACTTCTCGACATTTATTTTCCCATGTCTTACATAAGCGGAGTAAAGTGACGCATTCTGATGCGATTAAACTATACAGGGCTGCTACCCCTGGATCTAAGGGTACAGGAGGCGGCGGCTCTTTACACAGCCAAGAGAGGGATCAGAAAAGACTATATACCACCAGGAAGGGAACTGGAGCACAGGGAGAGAACAGCCTCACCCCTCCAAACTCACAACAACAGAGTATGGGCTCCTGGAGAGCACGGACTCTCAAACCCTGGAAAGCCACAACATAGTCGGGCCACACAACTATACCGACGGCAGTAAAATACTCGGCAGAGTGGGAGCTGCAGTAACGTGGTGGGAAGGGGGAAGGGAGACCGGGTTCTTAACCTTCAGTCTGGACCCCCACTGCACTGTATTCCAGTCGGAACTTTATGCCCTCCATAGAGCGGTGCAAATGATAAAAATAGCAAACGTAATGAGCGACTCGAGATCTTCGCTCGACCTGCTGGCCAATCCAAAAACAACGCACCCTCTAGCCAAAACCATAAAGGGGAGCATAAATAAGATCAGAGCAGCCGGGGGGGAAGTCCGCCTCTTTTGGCTCAAAGCGCACGTGGGGACCGCCGGTAATGAGCGCGCCGACCATCTGGCGAAATCGGCGGCCCAGGCATCTGCCACCCACACAGACTACAACAATATACCCCTGTCATATGTCAAGAAAACCATCAGGGAAGAGTCGGTCCGTAAATGGCAGGCCAGGTATGACTCTTCGAGCACAGGGCTGGTCACAAAGACCTTCCTCCCCGATGTTGAGCGAGCTTACTCCATCGTAAGGAAAACAAGGTTGACAGCCAACCAAGTGCAAATCTTGACGGGACATGGAGGAATAGCGGAGCACTTGCACCGATTCAGGCTAAAAGACAGCCCCGGGTGTGAGTGCGACCCCAACTTCAGTGAGTCTGTGTGGCACGTAATCCTGGATTGCCCGCGCTTTGCGGCTGACAGATTGGACCTGCAACAGAGGTTAAACGAAAACCTCAGCAGGACCAAACTGGCGGCCATCATGGCAGACGACGATGCGAGACCGCACTTCCTGAAGTTTGCAGATAAGGTTATCCGCATCTGCCTCAGAAGGAACAGCACTCTGGCATCAAAAACTTCCCCAAGAGATACAAACACAGCCACCAACAACACTTACACACCAACACAAAACCCTACGTCACCTCTGGCAGTTGCCATTCCCAAAAGCATAAATTTTCTTGGGAGACGCGAACGTGGGAAGCCGGGTATTCAAATAAAATCAGTCGCCCTGTTTATGGACAATAATTCCGAGCGCATTGGCATCGGCTACTGCAACGCAAGCGGCCCCAAACGGGTAACAATCTCGCCCGGGCTTGCCTCCCTTCTTCATGGCAGCTCGTTTAAGAACACAATGAAGCGTAAGAAGTTCAACGGGGATCGGAAACACAGCGTGCAGAATAGTGCAAACCAAGAACAAGACCGTGGCACTATTCCAAGCGGGCGAGAACACCTCCCAATTCGCCCAAGCATGCAGTTTTCTGATCAGCCTAGCGGGGAAGGGTGACAAGCCAACACAAGTAAGCGTAGACGCTATGGTGGTAGAATTTGAGGAAGGTGAGGCCGCCGACCACATCGGGATAGTAGAAGCCTCAAAACACCACGAGGTAGTGGCCTATGAGGATAGAGGACAAAACCTCGACTTCCTACGGCCACGACAGCCAGAAAACCTCACCACAAAAACCCCAACTGACATCTGGGGACACCCCATAGCGACTCAAGACGGGCTCAGCGGGTCTGAACGCCTACAAATGAGGGCAGCTCTCGAGGAGAGCACAGCGAAGCAGAAGCCAAAGGACACTACAGGTGCCAAAAAACTCGCGTCTTTCACAATGGCGCTCGGGAAGGCGGTCCTCGGCATACCAAGTGTGCTGGGGAAAAAAATCAGGGGGAACCAACGGGCGGAGGGGGTGGCAGTCAGTCGCCGCCGAAGCGTTCTTGAGGGAGCCCCCTCCCAAAAGTCATAAGCAGCCGGAAAAGGCTCGAACAAGAGCCCAGATGGGGCTTGTCGATCCGCCGGAGCTCAGCGAGGCGACGGAGCCGCTGCAACACACAAAAAACGCGTTCCTCGAGTTCAAAGCAATCACCAAAGCAACAAGAAGGGTCAATAGTGAGACCTGTAGATCCATCCTGCAAACCTATCACCTGGGCAATGAAGGATTGCTAGAGGTGAAGCTCGAGGAGGCAGAAGCGGCGGTGTACGACAACGACAACTCTACCACGTTAAGAGGAGAAATGTCGGGGAAGTACATGGCGGCCTATAGTGGAACCAGCGGTTTCGTCTAATACGATGAGGAGGGGTCCCGGCGGACTGGCAAACACAAGTTCAGAACCCCCCCCCTAACGACCCAATAGTGGTTGCGGCGAAGTGCACGAGGGTGGTGCTCGACGACCGGATACTTGAGATGGCAGAAACTGTCTCAAGTGGCCGGGGTCGGGGGCCTGCAATCGAGCACTGGACCGTACCCAAAATAACATGGGTCAACGGGGTTCCTGGATGCGGAAAAACAACATGGATAATCGCAAATTACAACATCGAAAGCGATATCCTAATAACATCTACAACCGAGGCAGCGAATGACTTAAGGGAGAGACTCGCGCAAAAAGTTAAAACAAACACCAAGAGGAGGGTCCGCACTATGGCTTCAATGCTGGTCAACGGATTGAAAGAAGGTGAAGAGTGCACACGTATTATCATCGACGAGGCACTCATGAACCACTTTGGAGCCGTAGTGATGGCCATCAAGATAACTGGCGCGAGAGAGGCTCTTCTCGTCGGCGACTGCAACCAACTACCGTTCATTGATAGGGAGAACCTGTTTCGACTGCGTTACAACCGCCCAGACTCCGTGGCGCGTGTCAACAGGGAGCTGCTCTGCACTCACAGAAACCCAATGGACGTAGCGTATGCCCTCAACGAGATATATGGGGGCATATACTCGTCCAAATCCCTCGTGAGGTCCTTGAGCCTCAGTAAGTACACGGGAGCGCAAATTCCAAAACACCAGGAGAACACCCTGTTTCTGGTGCACACCCAGGCCGAGAAGGAAATCCTCCTCGGCCAGGGCTATGCGTCGGGAAACGGGTCGCGCATCCTCACCGTGCATGAGTCTCAGGGACTAACGAGTGAAAACGTGGTGATAGTGCGAGCGGTCCCCAAGAGACTGAAGCTCCACGGAAGCTATCCACACGCGGTCGTAGCTATATCTCGCCACACTGGAAGTTGCGTCTACTACACAGACAGCTGTGAAGGGGACGCAACGGCTACACTAATAAGCAGGGCGGGGGCAGCTACGACCAAAAAAATAAAAAAATATAACATAAAAATGGCTATTCGCAGTCGAGACATGGTAGTTGTTAAAAAGCTGCTGGAGGCGGAGGCCTAAAGGAAACCCCTTACAAGCAGCCAAACACCTACACAATTGAGGCATTCTCGCTCAAAGGCAAGCCAAAACAGAAAGCCTCATTCACTTACAAAATCATTAATATAAATTAAAAAAAAAATTTTAGGAAAAGAAAAAACCTCTACTGAAGTACCGCTACAAACAAATACCAAGCACTGTAACAACAAAACCAAAAAAATAAATAAAAAATTAGCGGCATGTACCATACAAGTGCATATAAAAGCAACTACTAACAACACATAAATTACACAAAAAAAGGTGCGGGACAAACCGGGCCCGCAGTGTCTAATTATAAATAAAAAAAAAAAAAAAAAAAAACTATACGGTGTGCAGTTAGCGACATAAGTTTCTAAACATACTTCAATCAATCAATCAATCAGCCTATCGTAGTCCACTGCTGGACATAGGCCTCTCCTAACACGCGCCATTGCACACGGTCCTCCGCCTTCCGCATCCAGTCTGTCCCAGCGACCTTTTTGAGGTCGTCGGTCCATCTAGCTAGGGGCCGTCCTACCTTACGCTTACCAAGTCGCGGTCTCCACTCTAGGACACGCTTGCTCCATCGGCCGTCGGTCCTTCTGCAGATGTGACCAGCCCATTGCCACTTTAGCTTACTGAGTCTGCGAGCTACGTCGGTAACTTTGGTTCTTTGTCGGATTACCTCGTTACGAATTTTATCCTTCAAAGAGACGCCGAGCATAGCTCGCTCCATAGCCCACTGTGCGACTTTGAATTTGTGGACTAGTCCCACTGTGAGTGTCCACGTCTCGGCCCCGTAAGTCATAACAGGTAGAACGCATTGGTTAAAGACTTTAGTCTTCAGGCATTGCGGTATAGGCGAAGAGAAAACGTGACGTAGTTTGCCAAATGCTGCCCAACCCAATTGGATCCTGCGGTTGATTTCTTTCTCGAAGTTGTTCTTACCAAATTGGACAACTTGTCCAAGGTAGACATACTCCCGAACAACTTCGAGCATCGAACCATCGACGTAGATCGGTCCCGGCGTGACATGCTCATTAAACATGATCTTGGTTTTATCCAAGTTCATGCCGAGACCGACACCTCGAGAGGCTCCATTTAGGCTATGCAGCATTTCGCTTAACTTTTCCAGTGACTCTGCCACGGTGACGATATCATCGGCAAACCGAAGGTGTGAGATGTATTCGCCGTTGATGTTAATGCCCCGCCCAGTCCAGTCTAGCGTCTTGAAGACGTCTTCGAGTGCATTGGTGAAGAGCTTGGGGGATATTACATCCCCCTGTCTTACCCCTCGATGCAGCTCGATCGGGTTGGTCTTTTGGTCCTGGAGCTGGACGGTCATTGTGGCGGTATCATACAGACATCTCAACACCTCGATATAGCGCCAATCGATGCCACATCGTTGCAGAGCATCCAAAACCGCCCAGGTTTCGATGGAGTCGAAGGCTTTCTCGTAGTCCACGAAAGCCATACACAGCCGCTGATTGTACTCTTCGGTCTTCTGTACAATCTGCCGAACAGTATGGATGTGGTCCACGGTGCTGTAGCCTTTTCGAAATCCGGCTTGTTCCGGTGGCTGGAACTCGTCAAGTCTTCTGGCGAGGCGGTTTGTGAGTACTCTCGAGAACAACTTGAAGACGTGGCTCAGGAGTGAGATGGGTCTGTAGTTCTTCAGCAAGGTTTTGTCACCTTTTTTGAAGAACAGAACCACCGCACTCCCGCTCCACGCTTGAGGTGTTAAGCCCTGGTGGATGACGGAATTAAAGAGACTCGCTAGCTTTTTCAGGATTGGAGTCCCGCCTGCTTTTAGGAGCTCAGTGGTGATTCCGTCATCGCCTGGCGACTTGTTATTTTTGAGCTGCTCGAGAGCCACTCTGACCTCGTCCTGGTTGACATCAGGGATGTCTTCCGTATCGTGGCGTGCTAGTGGGGCTCTGTGGTCGTCAGCGCTGGGTCTCGAGGGTTTAGCCATCCGTGATGCGTACCGGTCTTTGTAGAAACTCTCAATTTCCTCGAGTATCTCGAACTTGGAGGTCACGGTTTTGCCATCCGCTGTATTAAGTTTCGTCAGATGGGATCTACCTAGCTGGCGAGCGAAGACTTTGGTGCCTCTGTTCTGTTCAATCGCAGCCGCGATGGTGCTGGTGTTGGAACATCGGAGGTCACGTCGCACCAGCTTCCGGATCTTCCGGTTGAGGTTCCTCCCATCCGGCGAAGACGCCTGCGTGGATGACATTTCCCGTCTCTGCCTCATAAGTTCGAGAGTCTCGAACGAGAGTTTAGACTCTCTGTTACCGCTTTTGCCGGGAAACACCCTTTGAGACACATCCTGTAGCGTTTTGACCACTGTGTCGTTTTCTCGTCAACATTGCCTTCGGTTTCCAGCAGGTGGAAACGATTTTGAAGCTCCAGTTGAAACTTTTCGGACCCTAAAGCTATTTGAGGCGCAGTTGGTCTGAGAGTAGACCTCATCATGCGACGTCTTTCGGCCTTGAAGTTTATATTTAGAGCGCCTCGGACAAGTCGGTGATCGCTGCCGGTGTTAAACCTGTTGATCACGGAGACGTCTCTAAATATAGACTTCCTGTCAGTCATGATGAAGTCTATCTCGTTCCTCGTCACAGTGTCGGGGCTTCGCCATGTCCACTTTCTATGAGGATTCTTCTTAAAGAACGAATTCATCAAGAAGAGCCCCTGCGACTCCAGAAAGTTGACCAGCATCTGCCCCCTGTGGTTTCGGCGCCCTACGCCGTAGGGTCCGATTATCGTTTCGCCGCGTTCTTGTACTCCCACTTTGGCATTGAAGTCCTCCATAACAACGTTGTAGTGAGCCTTGCTGGTGCCATGTAATGCCTTGGCTATGTCTCCATACATGGCTTCGGCTATGTCGTCGCAGTATGTCGAAGTCGGCGCATATACCTGTACCACCTTCAGGGTGTATCTGTCGGTGATTTTAATTATGAGGTACGCTACCCGTGTCGACACACTGCCGACTTCCACAACGTTGTTAGTGAGAGCTTTGTTGACCAGGAAACCGACACCGCCCTGAGAGGGCCGATCACCTTCCCGAAAGTAGAACAGGTGGCCTGACTCAAGGGTTATCGTGTCCTCGCCCTGTCTTCGGACTTCGGATAACCCCAATACGTGCCAGTTTATGCGACCTAGTTCTATCTCGAGTTCAGTGAGGTGTTGGTCCAGCCGTAGAGAGCGTCCATTGTACGTAGCCAGGATCAGGTGTTTTTGGTAGCCTTGTGTCGTAGCTCAGAGATTCTTCGCACCCCCTGCCCCGCTGTTACCGCGACCGCTACCGTGGCAGCGGACAGCGGGACTACCGGGAACTGGGGGCCTTTGCGTTTGGTGTCTTAACATGTTAATAGGTTTTTGGCCTACTATACCACGCTGGCCAGACGGGTTGGTATAGGGTTTGTTTCAAATTTTCCTTTTCTGGTCGTTGATCGGATGATGTTACTACCTTTGGTGGACTCTTACCACTAGCCAAGCAAAAGTATGGCTACTGGGGTATTCTAAGTTTTTTTTTCGCTTCCAGCCCAGTAAGAAAGTTACATACTTAGTTTTGCATATCACGTGCATTTTTGCTTGCATTAAAACTTTTATTTATGTTTATCCGAATAATATTCAAATATAAAAAAAAAAAATATATGTTACTAATATTTGGTTTTGAAAATGTTTGTAAACTAAAGATTTCCTACTTCCATCGTTCATTATACGGTCTACAAGACCTCGAAAGGTACACGATGTAGAGACATCATACAATTTATTTGTCTTTTAAATATAATAATAATTCTTTATTGGCATAAAATATCACAGTACAGTTAAAGCTAGGCCCTGACCCAAGAGCTAGGTATACAATACCTGTTTCTGGAGTCAGTGTCGTCTTCCTTATAAGATGGTGCTAAAATTTTAGGCGTATTTTACCGAGTTTCATGCTGCAAAACTAATAAATTAAAGGAAATATGTATAAACATAAATAATAGATGGATGATTGATTTTTACATGCGGCATCAAAATGCGCCACAACGCTTTATGGAAAGCTTACGCAGGACAACGAGTAAATAATTGTTGCGCCTTCAACTACATCCGGAAACGAATCTAATCGTTTTACATTTATCAATATTAAAACAGTACCTTTATTTTATTTCATAAATAAAATGTCCATTATACATGCCTATCTGTGGACTTAAATTATAAAATTAGGGGACACGCTCGCGATATCTGCGTTTTATGGCATTATAAAAATGTTATGTGAGGTTGTTATGTATGAACAACAACAAACTGTCCTTTTTATCAGAAATTTTAGATATTGTCCGCGTATTGCATGAAATGTGACATTAACCTCTGGCATGATTGGTTACGATTTTGCATGTTACTGCAATCTACGCCTACGCGTTAACTTATTAAGAAACAGAACCTAACCACACACAAATATTTGTTGATTTGTCCCGTGTGGAGATCATACCCTCGTCTGTTGTTGAAATAATAAAAAAGTGTCAAATGATCAAATGCGCTAAGCAGACCGCACACACAACACACAAGCAACGGACCTGCTTGAAGCATTTGAGCAGCGTAATTGGGATGTTTATTTATTTTGGTTTTATATCTCTTGAACATATGTTATTCATCATCTTCCAAATATCTATCTAAAAGAACACCCTCATCCGATCACTGGTTCCTGTTAAGATAACCATAGTAATCAATAAGCACCTTACATACTTCTCTAGATACCGTCTCTACAACTTGTGCCACGAGATATCGTCTCCAATTCTCATACGAATGAAGACACAAATATTATATTCTACACCTTCAAAAGTACAACCCAGAAATGATTAAAGATCAACCAAAATTTGTACGTTGGCATTAATCGAAAGCACCTCACATACTTTTTCTAGCCTCTAATTCCATATACAGTACCAACCAAAATTGTCTCCAACCCCCCTAAAAAAAGGCGCTAATGTTCAACACCTTAAACAGTACAACCGAAAATTGAAGTAGCATGCCATAAATTGGGTACGCATTCAGAAGCATTCACAGCAGCGCCGGCACATAGCGAAAGCATAGTATAAGTATGCACTTTACCTACTTCTCTGGCTTCCATCTTGACGACTTGTGCTGGGAAAAATCGTCTTCATGCCCCTTACAAATAAAGACGCTAATATAATATTTTACACCTTAATAACCAAGAAACGACAAAAGTACGACCAAAATTCGAAGTGGCATGCCATAAATTGAGCACGCATTCCCAAGCATTCACAGTGATGCCGGCATTAAGCTTGGGCAACGACCTACCGTTTAATATGAGTATAATACAGAAAGTGGCCTTTGTTTCAACGAAACCCGCCGACAATAAAGGATTTCATAATATGTTTATTGTTATTCCTACACTGTTACAATTTATATTCATCATCATTATCATCATCTCAGCCCATACTTGTCCACTGTTGAACATAGGCCTCCCCAATCGCTTTCCAGCGTAACCGGTCCGATGCCACCTGCATCCAACGACTTCCTGCGATTTTCACAAGATCGTCGGTCCATCTGGCAGGCGGTCGTCCCACGCTGCGCTTGCCAATACGTGGTCGCCACTCTAGAATCTTTCTGCCCCAACACCCGTCCGATCTACGCGCTATGTGGCCTGCCCATTGCCACTTCAGCTTGCTAATCTTAAGGGCTATGTCGGTAACCTTGGTTCTTCTACGAATCTCCTCATTCCTGATTCGATCGCGTAGAGAAACGCCGAGCATAGCTCTCTCCATAGCTCGCTGAGTTACTCTGAGCCTTTTTATGAGACCTATAGTAAGAGACGACGTCTCTGATCCATATATCATCACTGGTAACACACATTGACTAAACACTTTAGTCTTAAGGCACTATTTTGGATGAGAAGATATTGCGCAATTTCCCGAACGCTGCCCAGCCGAGTTGGATTCGTCGATTGACCTCTCTCTCAAAGTTGGACCTACCTAACCGGACTACCTGTCCCAGGTAAATGTATTCGTCGACAACTTCAAGAGTAGAGTTCCCAACGGTGAGTGCGGTGGGTACGACATGGACGTTAGACATTATTTTGGTTTTGTCCATGTTCATTTTAAGACCCACTTGTTGAGATACTCTGTTGAGGTCACCGAGCATTCGCCCTAGATCTTCCAGCGACTCCGCCACGACCACAATGTCGTCGGCAAATCGAAGGTGAGTGATGTATTCGCCATTGATGTTGATGCCAAGTCCTTGCCATTCCAAGAGCTTGAAGGCGTCCTCTAAGGTGGCCGTAAACAGTTTCGGAGAAATGACGTCTCCCTGTCTTACTCCTCTTTTTATGGGGATTGCCTTCGTGCACTGCCCCTGTACTCGGACTGACATGGTGGCGTTATTATACAAGCACTTCAACACTTCGATGTACCGATAGTCAATGCGGCATCGCTGGAGAGATCTAAGAACCGCCCAAGTCTCGATCGAATCGAAGGCTTTCTCATAGTCCACAAACGCCAAGCATAGTGGCCGATTATACTCCTCGGTCTTCTGTATAATCTGCCGCAGCGTATGTATGTGGTCTATGGTACTAAAGCCTTTCCGGAAACCGGCTTGTTCGGGAGGCTGGAAGTCATCAAACCTGCGTTCGAGACGATTCGTAATGACTCTCGAAAACAACTTATAAACATGGCTCAGCAGTGTGATGGGCCTATAATTCTTCAGTAAAGTGTTATCACCTTTCTTGAAAAACAGTACCACCACCCCCCTGTTCCATGCTTCCGGCGTTTTCTCGAGCAAGACGGAATTAAACAGCCTCTGAAGGACTTTAAGTACCGGCGTTCCGCCCGCTTTCAGAAGCTCTGCGGTAATTCCGTCTTCGCCTGGCGCTTTGTTATTTCTGAGTTGTTTGAGAGCCATCCTAATCTCGTACAGGCTGATGTCCGGGATATCTTCAGTGTAGTGTCGGGTTAGCTTGGCTCTTGGGTCTTTTACCAAGTCAACAACAGGTTCAGCTACTGAGGTATACAACTGCCCATAGAACCTCTCTATCTCCCTGAGCACCTCCGACCTATTCGACGTTACGTTTCCGTCCTCGGTCTTCAGCTTCGTCAACTGGCTTTGCCCAATAGACGCGTCTCTTGCGAACACTTTAGAGCCCTTGTTCTGTGCTATGGTCTCCTCAATACGCCTTGTATTGAAGGACCGTAAGTCTTGTCGCAAGGACTTCAATATCTGTCCATTGAGCTGCCTATAGGACTTAGCATCATCGGAGGTTTGGAGCGTCATGGAACGTCGCTCAGCCATGAGGTTTCGGGTGTAGTTGGATAGTTTTTGAGGTCTATTTTTACGGTGGGGCTTAAAATACTTGGACCCGACCGTATGGACAGTCTCTACCAGCCTGTTGTTGATTTCGTCCACTGATGCGCTGCTGTCTAGCAATTCGAAGCGGTTTGCCCTCGAATTGGCAAGAGTGAAAAATTGAAAGTTCTCGGGGTTTTGGATATGTGCATTACAAGGTCGGAGCGTAGACTTCATCAGACGCGATCTTTCCATTTTGACATTAATATTTAATGTGCCTCTGACCATTCGGTGATCACTGCCGGTTTTTACCCTGTGGATCACGGAGACATCATTAAATATTTGTCGCTTGGTGCTCATTATGAAGTCTATTTGGTTTTTGGTGGAACCATCAGGGCTCATCCAGGTCCATTTCCTATGAGGCGGCTTCTGGAAGAAAGAGTTCATCATAAAGAGTCCCTCCTTCTCCAGAAATTCGGCCAGCCTCTGACCCCTGGGGTTGCGCTGCCCATATCCAAATTGCCCCACTCTCAACTCATCATCGCCCCGTTTGCCCAGCCGCGCATTGAAGTCACCCATAACCACTGTAAAGTGTGCTTTGGAAGTATGTATGGCTCTACTAATGTCCTCATACATAACTTCGACATCATCATCTGAGTATGTCGAGGTCGGTGCGTAGACCTGTATGACCTTCAGCGAATATCTTTTGGATATTCTGAGTATCAGGTACGCTACCCTGCTCGACACACTAGTGATGGACACAACGTTGTCTATGAGTGACTTGTGGACGATAAATCCGACACCACCTTGGGACTGCTGTTCGCCCTCCCGGTAGTAAAACAAGTTGCCGGATTTTAAGGTTATCGTGTCCTCGCCCTCTCTTCGGACCTCCGATAAACTAACAATATTCCACCGCAACTTGTTTATCTCTTCTTCCAGCTCAACAAGCTTCTCATCTGTCCTCAAAGTGCGTGCGTTGTATGTCACCAGGGCCAATTTTCGTTTTTGGTGGTAGCCGAATCTCTGCCGGAGATTCTTAGCACCCCTTGTCCTGTCGTTACCATGGCTGCTACCGTGGCCAGGACGATCAGGACCGCCGGGGACTAGGGGCCTGGTTTTCTTCTTTTCTTCCATAATAGTGATTGGGGGGATTTGCCATACTCGCCACGCTTGGCAGGCGGGTTGGCGAGCGCAGTTATTGATCGCAGAAGTGTTAAGAGAACGCTGCTGCCCATTCCCTAGTTTTCCCTTAGTCGCCTTGTACGACACCCGATGGGATGAGATGGGTTGGTCCCATTCTAAGCCGGGAACCACGCGGCATTTTATATTCACGTTTGAGATTCTTTGTTAAAGGGTACGTGCCCACTGCGAGTTCGGTTCGCGAGATTTTATTCGTGAGTATTGACGTGGTAGCAAATTAATACAAAATTTGCAATTTGTCTCGCATATATTTCCCAAGCGGGGTGGCAGACGTGCACTATATACCCACATATCGCCGACAATTTTAGTTTCTAATGTAACTGGAATGAGCATATTATAATTACACATTTTGGAAATACCATTAAAAAATACCATTCTCTGAAATACCATTGAGAATATATTTAATTAAAAAGCATATTTTATCCGAACAAAGATTTGAGCCAAGGATCTCGATATTATCACAAGTACTATCCGGCACTAAACTGACTCGGTAGTTGCGAGCGATGACTTAAATCAATGGGTGGTGTTCATTCGAACGTAGTCACCAAAAGAAACTCTTGCGAACCTCATACGTATTCGCGAACAAACTTCAGCGAGCTTAACATGGAGGCATTAACGTTAACTTAACCCTTTTGGAAAATCGTGATGTTAGTTTCATCTGTATTTAATAAATTTACTGCATAAAAAGGCTGGCATATCAACGCGATAAGGTCACGGCAAGCCCTCGGATAGGCTTATTTCAAGGTACTCTCAGCCCGAATTCTTATACTTAGCTAAATGTTTATAAAGCGTGTATGTGCGCAGTGCAGACGCAGCTGTACGTATACATTTTATACGAGAGATTTGAATGCAATGGTATTTAGGGGATTGTGGTTAACACAAAGGAATTTTACTCTGAAATTGTAAGGATGTAATTAAAACATTATGCGTATTCTTTGGACTAATTAATTAGTTTATATCTGTGCCATTTAGAGGTGAAGAGAAATTATTTCAAAGGCAAATTGAATCTTAGATCTTGGGAATGAAGTTAAAGTCTTAAAGTCAAAATTAGAGCATCTTTCTTCTTAACAAACTTGTGATGACAATTATTAATATCAAACATCAATTCTGTTCCTAGTTCATAAGGTACTAGAAAGAAAGTAGAGCCTACCCTGCAAGGTATGTGGTGTAATAATATAGAGTTTTAGGCATTGTAGGTTATTTAATTGGGTCCGTAAAGGGACAATTATGTAGAGCTACATGGAATCAAGTTTTTCTAACCTTTCAATTTCATGTTGATCTAAAATCATAAAAATGCAAAATATCGTTTCCGAAGGCATAATAAAAGGCTTGTTACGTGTAATTTTTTTTAAAGGAGATGTTATCTTACTAATATTATAAACGCGTATTTTTATGATGAGGGCTGGACGTATAGATGTTTGTCACTTCAAAAACGGCTGATTGACTTTTAATGAAACTTTACAGTTATATAACTTATTACACAGCATAATACATAGGCTATAATTCATAAATATATCTATATTCTATATAAACGGACGATTTAGCGCAGTGGTTAAGAGCTTAAGTCGCTCCGCCCACTGTGTCTAATAGTCGCGGGTTCGATTCCCGCACGGAACAAATCTTTGTGTGATCCACAATTATTTGTTTCGGTCTGGGTATTTGTGTGTGTGAACTTTCATGTTTGTAAACGCACCCACGACACAGGAATAAATCCTAGTGTGGGGCTACGTTTTTTAAAAAAATAGAAAAAAAAGAAAAAGAAAAATATCACTTGCCGTGCGTTAGTCTTGCATAACCTCGATAATAACTCGATCGATTTGAATTTTTTCTTGTATTGTTCGCTTCAATACTGGGGTGATTCAGGGAAAAGAAAATTAAGGGAAACCCAAAGGCCGCAACACAGCAAAAAAATAAATCAAAATTGATTATTTGTATGGGAATTGCTACTTCCAATACCTTCCAATAGATGGCGTTATTATGAAGTGTTACGATAAAATCAATTTTAGGTAGTACGAAGTTCACCGGGTGATATATTACAAAATAAAAATGTGCGCAGCCCCGTGTAACGTCTAGAGATTAATAAAACGTTTCTACATTAGTACTTCGATAGGATGCGCATTATTTATTATAAAAGCCTCCAACTCAAAAACAAGTGTCCTATCCTCAGTACCAACCTAATTTCTTGGAAATTTACATACCTATGCGAACAGCTCATTTCACACAAAACACGATAAATTATTACAATGCTTATTAAACTGACCGCCATTTCGCGGAATGACTGTTGCGCCCTTATTTGCTATGAACAACTGCGGCGCGTTATAAAAAACTATGTGAAATGGACGTGTAATCGCACTTAGTATTATTAGTGGGAAAAAGTTACCCCCTTGTCTGAATTAAGCAGAAAGAAAAATCATATCGTTTTGGCTGGGCATGGGCTTGGGCTGGGGACCGCTCATACTATGGCGGTAAAGGTGTTTTTTTACATGTAGTCGTAATGTTAGAAAGGCTACAAGGATCAATATGTTATTTGTACAAGGGTGACAGTCCGAAATATGGCCCGAAATATAAGAGCACAGGTATCGGTAATAACAATAATAATAATAATATCTCAGCGAGATACATATAAATAATAATGCAAGTTGTTGGATGATACAGTGCTTGAGCGACTGCGCCGCGAAGCACTTCCTGCTCGTACTGAACCCGACGTGTGAAGTGTCGAAGAACTCTTTGAATAACTTCGCACGATCGGAGGAGGTAAATAGCGAGCAGGTAAGTGCTAGTGACCAGCTACACGAGCAGGTGAAGAGAGCTCTGGAGGATGCCTTTGCGGAGTATCGGTCTGCACCGATTTCCCTAAGACCATGCCTACCCCGTTTGCCCATGCATAGACGTAACATTTCGCTTGTGAGTGCCCTAGATAATGTTTTAAAGCCACACTGGAAGACCAGTGTGGACTTATGTGATACCCATTCTATTTTGTACTGTGGAGCGGTGGCGGTATGTCGGGTGGCAGGTGTAAGATTTCCTGATCTACATCGAGTACTATAAAGTAATACTTATAAAAGTGTTAAAAAGCCTTCTATCAGGTGGAAATAGGGTCCGAGCTTTCAATGATTGGGTCATGCCAGTTCTTACATACTCTTTTGGCATACTTAGGTGGCCTCAGTCTAAACTGGATGCCCTGGATAGAAAAGTCCGTTGATTGCTGACAGCGTATCGTATGCATCACCCGCGGTCGTCTGTTATGAGGTTGTACATCCCGCGGAAGTGCGGTGGTCGTGGGTTTTTAAACGCTAAGCCACTACACAACCGCGAGGTGTGCAATCTCAGACAGTACTTTTTGAGTGTATCCGTGGTGATGTATGGAGATGTTGCCGCAATCGATAGAGGCCTAACTCCGCTCTCCTTGGTAAATGAGAACTGGCGATGGCCCCAGGTATTAAGTATTTCGGACCGCGCAGCCATATGGAAGGGCAAGGAGCTACACGAACGGTTCTATCGGGCTTTTACAGGGCCTGATGTGGACCAGCTCGCTTCCGTGACCTGGCTACGCTTCAGCAACCTTTTTGGAGAAACTGAAGGGTTTGTCTTTGCAATTATGGGCGAAGTTATCATGACGAACAACTACCGGAAGCACATCGTAAAGGACAGCACGGTTGACATTTGTCGGGCATGCCACCGTCCCGGTGAGTCTATTAGGCATGTAGTTTCCGGTTGTTCTCGTCTTGCTAACGGATAGTACTTGCACAGACACAACCAAGTGGCTAGGATTATCCATCAGCAACTTGCTCTTAAATATGGCCTTGTGGACTCTAAAGACCGTACTACCAGTACCAGCCTCTTCCAGTTCTCGAAAGTGGTCATATCACGCTCTACTGGGATCGATCTTTTATCACGGACAAAACTATTGAAGCCAATAAACCTGATATCGTGATAAAAGATCGATCGATGCGTCGTGTTGATGTTGATGTCACCATTCTGCATGATGAGAACCTTGTAAAGGCCAAAAAAGAAAAATTATCTAAATATTTGGACCTGGCCCATGAGGTTACCGCCATGTAGAATGTTGATTCAATTATCATTATTCCGATGGTCGCTTCAGTCAACGGCCTTATAGCGAAAAGCTTCGATAAACACCTTGAGAAGCTCTCGCTAGGCAGTTGGGTGAAGGGCCTGATACAGAAGGCAGTAATATTGGACACGGCGCGCATTGTGAGGAAGTTCCTCTCTTTGGAGCCCTGACCACCAGTAGCTTGGGTCGTAGACCTTGCTGTCGGTGGAGCACATTGTTTTTTATACAATATACAAGGTGTAACATAATAAACGCAAGACCTCAGACACCCCGATTAGAGAATTGCTTCATAAAGTCAAAACGAAAACCAAATTTTCAAATTTAAAGGTTTTTATCCTTTTTTAAAGCACTTTTATACCCCAATTAACAATGAAACTTGTACGTGTATGTGTGCGTTTTGAGAAATACAAAATCAAACCAATCAAAATCAAAAGTTTTTTATTCATGTAGACCAAAAGGCACTTATGAATAGTCAAAAAGAGAAAATTATTATTACTTAAGACTCTACCACCCGTTCGGAAAGTCATTCCTGTGGAGAAGAAGGGCAAGAAACTCCACGGTTACTCTGTTTTAAAAATGAGGTTTACAATTCTTTTTGTATACATTGCATTTATGGAGTATGGGAGAACAATGCAGAACGAGCTAAATAGATGTGCTTAAGTATAGATTAATCATAAGTGTACTTAGATTCATGATATTGGTCAGTGTCTACATAGTCCTCTCATTTACAAAATAGAGATGTTGTAGAGGTATATAATAAAAAGCATAATAATAATAGTAAGAGAAAGTGTTACTATAAAATATGTGAAGAGCGCGTACAAAACAACTGGTCATAGCTCCAGTGTGATGCCGAACGAGACAAAATTCAACAGCATTATGGTACACGTTCAGTCAGACAAAGGGCAGGGGACGGACCAGTCCCCACCAGCAGCACCCGTTCACGAGTATGACCTGAGAAGCAGCCATCACTCTCCTCAACCATTTTAGAGGGAAAAGAATGAGCCGCTCCACAGAGCCGCCACTAGCAAAGACATTTTAGTGAGCATGACCAATCCACGACCCTGTCGAAATCGTTCGAGAATAATATTTAAAATCAATGAACGCTCGCTAGGCAGGACACGCTGCACTTAACATTATATTCTTCTAGATTTCAGTTAATTTGTGTAAAGGCATTTTTATCATTTAAAAAATCATTTAGTGTATAATATCCTTTACTCATTAGTGAAGATTTAATATACTTTTTAAATCTGTCAAGTGGCAACTCTAACATGGGCTTTGGTATCTTATTGAAGCAGCGAATACCGACTCCTACGAAGGAAGTAAATACTTTTTTAAGCCTAACAATTGGTAATACCAGTTTATGTTTATTTCTAGTATTTAATTTATGAACGTCACTCACTTTATTAAATAAATGGATATTCCTACGTATGTACACTATGTTGTCGTATATATACTGTGAAGCGACCGTGAGAATGTTGATCTCTTTAAAAAGTTCTCTGAGCGAAGCCCTAGGTCCAAGATAATAAATGGCACGGATAGCTCTTTTTTGCAGTATGAATACATTTTCCACGTCAGCAGCGTTACCCCACAGGAGGATACCATAAGACATAATGCTATGGAAGTAACTAAAATAAACTAGACGTGCTGTATCCACATCCGTAAGTTGCCGTACTTTCCACACTGCATAAGCAGCGGAGCTAAGTTTACCCGCAAGTGATGAGATATGGGCCCCCCATTGGAGTTCGGAGTCTAGGGTAATGCCCAGAAAGACAGTCGAGTTCACGAGATCCAGCTTTGTGCCATTAATAAGAATATTCGTAGCATTAACTTTTACATTGGGCATAGTAAATTTAATACACTTTGTCTTGAGTGAATTAAGCAATAGATTGTTTATTTCGAACCAATTTGATATCCGTGAAAGAGCACCATTCACATCGTCAAAATTAAGCTTAGCTCTGTCAACTTTGAAGATCAATGAGGTATCATCTGCGAATAGTACAATGTCACAGACATCACGGACAAAGTTCGGCAGGTCATTAATATATACTAAAAAGAGAAAGTGTCCTAAGATGGAGCCCTGTGGAACACCAATTGAAATATTAACTTCCTGAGACTTGACCCCGGTAATCTCAACACATTGAGACCTTTCACCTAAGTATGAAGCTAATAAATTAAGGGCAGTGTTTTTAATACCGTAATGCCTTAGCTTTTTAATAAGGGTTGCATGCTCAACACAGTCGAATGCCTTAGAGAGATCACAGAATACACCAATTGCATTCTGCGATGCCTCCCAGGCACCGTAAATTTGCTGAAGCAGACCTTCTCCCGCGTCTGTGGTTGAACGTCCCTTAGTAAAACCATATTGATCACCGTGTAACAGCTTATTCTCATTAAAGTGGTTAAGCAATTGATTGAGTAGGATCTTTTCATAAATTTTACTCAAGGCCGGCAAGATGGAAATCGGTCTAAAATTGGAAGGCTCGCTTTTTATCCCTGATTTAAAAATCGTTACAACTTTACTAAGTTTCATTAAGTCGGGGAACCTACCCTTCTCTACACATTTATTAAATATCGTCGCCAGCGCAGGTGCTATAGCCATTACTATGCTATCTAGTATTTTTAATGATATACCCCAGAAGTCGACAGTGTTTTTAATGTTTAACGACTTAAAGGTTAAGATTATGTCTGTCGGGGTCACATATTTAAATTCAAACAAGACATTGCTTTCTTTTACACTGATTTTTAATATTAGTTCAGCTTTTCGGGAAGAGGAGTTCAAAGAGCCAGTAGTATGAACTGGAATTTCACTAAAAAAATTATTAAAAGCCTGCGCAATATCGAAATCATCTGTTAAGATGATATCATTAATTACAAGTTCAATAAGATCATCGCGTGGTTGAGTTCTCCCAGATACACTGTTAATTATACCCCATGTGGTTTTGATCTTATTTGATGACCTTTTGATCATATTGCTATAATATAAAGACTTTGCTGCAGTACACACCTTCCTAAAAGTCTTCGAGTAGTTTTTAACATATTCCAAGAAAGCTGGGTTTTGATTATATGTTTTCGTATCATACAGTTCATACATCTTAACTCTACTTTTATGAATTCCTACAGTAGCCCAATCACTAAACTTTGCTTTCTTGGCCGTTGAAAATGATTTTATTTTAAATATATTATTGAATTCTGATTTCATGGTATCAAAAAGGTTTTGATATAGGTAATTGGGATCATAATGTAACCAATCCATATTAGATATGCGATTGTAAACTTTATCCCTAAAACAGTTTATACGTCGATCTGATATCGGCCTACAAGTAACTTTACATAACTTAGGTATAAGGTGGCTGGGTACTGACACCAACAAACCACTATGATCTGAGGGCAAAGCGTTTATAATTAATTTATCAAACACTTCACAGTCGCAAAACACATTATCTAAACAGGTAGCAGACGTAGCAGTGATTCTAGTCGGTTCATTAAACAAGCATACTGGGTTAAAAGATTTAAAAAGAGTAATTAGTCTACAGCTAATGGATGACTTTTCGATTAGATTGACATTGAAGTCACCACATATAATGCTTTGCTTTTTAATACCAGAAATTTTTTTTAACACCTCTTCCATAACGTTTTCAAATGTATTAAAATCACCTGAGGGCGGTCGGTAAACGCATGCTACAACATAACTATCCAGTTCGACACAAGATATCTCAACAATGCGTTCAATAGAAAGACCCATAATGTCCTTGCGCTCTTTACACTTGATGTCGTTGGCGACTAATATTAGAGACCCTCCGCGTATGGCTGTTTTTCTTGTGAACGCACTCAACACTGTGTACTGACTTTGATATTTGATTATTTCATGAGATTTCAGCCAATGTTCAGTAACACAGAATAAATGGACGTTGTATTTCCTAAGAAATAATTCTATCTCGAGATCTTTGCCAGCTAAACCTTGCATATTCTGATGAAAAATATTTAATTCTATTGACTTAGCTGTTGTCGCATTTACTAGTTTAAACTATGGTCACACAACCTAATGTTGCTGCCAGTATCAATCATTTTATTTTGGTTTATATTGCATATAACCGCGTCATTTTTTTGTATATTAAATGCTAACAATGTAGCCAACTGTCGTTTAGTTGTAAAGGGCAGATACATAGTATCTTCTGTCAGCCTAAACTTGCTAATGAATTTATTTATATCAAAATAAAAAATGGCGTCACTATGACGGTGTGTTATGTTGTAAATATATAAATTCATGTCATAAATGTGCCTGTTTTGCTGAGTGGTTAAGTTACTGGCATATGGCAAGGCACAGAATACAAATTTACAATTTAATTTAGAATGCAGCTCTAATAATTTTTCAATACCCCTAGTCAGGTCCTTCCTCTTAACTGATAAACTATCACCATAAAATATAACAGTGGTTGTATCCTTGTCTAAATTAGCTTGACTAATATTATCAATCAAGTGATTTAAACTGGCCCCAGGTAAACAGAAATTAGTTACTTTCTGATCTAAATGCCTAGATAATAAGGAACCTAAGTCTTGGCCTATTTTATCTGAATAAACAATTACAGACTTTTGTGGATATGTAGGTTTTTTGCATGTTTTTGTGGCCGGTTGGCTAACAGGGTTATTTAGGTAAGAGCTAGCACTATTATTTACTTGCATTACATTAATAGAGCAATCAGATAATAATGTGTCCAATGAGGGGGTATCGATTGGGGTGGGTGGGATAGCACAGCTTGCTGTAAGAGATTCAAACCGCTCAAGGTTGTATGTCCCCATTTTTAGGATCTCATCAGTATTGAGTTCTTAGATTTACGCGAATATTACACATGAAATAAAACTATTTTACGGATTTTATCGCGGTTTATTTTTTTATTTTTAGTTCCCGACGTTTCGAGTGCTTTGCAGCACCCATGGTCACGGGAGGGACTGAGGTGTTAGACGTCCAATAGGCATAGTTGTTCCGGGGTACCCTCAAACTTCTTAATTATTTTTGTTGTTGTTGGTCCGATCTACGCAGAATGAGCTCACGGTGTCTTGAGGTCTTGCAGTGTTATGCTTGGTTTTGGATTTGATTATATTAATTACCGGATCCCAAGACGATGGAAGCACCCAGCCATCTTCTCTATTGAAATTAGGATGTTTTTTAATTTCAATAGCCTCGCGAACCATCCTTGGTAGGAATCGGTGTTCTTTCACGAGGATTTGTGGTCTATCAAATCTGATGTTATGGCGGGTGCGGTTCCTTTTGTCCACCACAATCCTCGTGAAAGAACACCGATTCCTACCAAGGATGGTTCGCGAGGCTATTGAAATTAAAAAACATCCTAATTTCAATAGAGAAGATGGCTGGGTGCTTCCATCGTCTTGGGATCCGGTAATTAATATAATCAAATCCAAAACCAAGCATAACACTGCAAGACCTCAAGACACCGTGAGCTCATTCTGCGTAGATCGGACCAACAACAACAAAAATAATTAAGAAGTTTGAGGGTACTCCGGAACAACTATGCCTATTGGACGTCTAACACCTCAGTCCCTCCCGTGACCATGGGTGCTGCAAAGCACTCGAAACGTCGGGAACTAAAAATAAAAAAAATAAACCGCGATAAAATCCGTAAAATAGTTTTATTTCATCTCATCAGTAGCTCTGATATGCTCTTTGATCTGCTTTTGAGCATCTTCATACCTTGAGGTCATTTTCCTAAGTTCAGACTGCAGATGAAAGATTTCAGTCTGCAATTCATTTACCTCAGTGTCATACACACAGTGACTATGAGCAAGCTCAGAGTCTAATGCCTTAAGGTTACCTAGGATATTCACTCTATCTTTTCTAAAAACATTGAGTTTTTGGCAAGAATTTTGTACCTTTAAAAGCCTTTTAGTTTTCTTTATTATATTGCTTAATTTTAAGTATTTTTTTATTTTTCTACGACTGCTCAGTTTTATATGGTTTATTTTATAATCATTTTCAGATGTCAAGTCAATAACAGTACAACTCTCACTATTGGGCTGAGTTTTACAACCTAATAATTCATTGAAAAGACTCTGAGTGGAAACGGCCTCGTGAGACTCTTTTAGTTGTTCTAAGTTATTTATTGATTTCTGAGCCTCACAGAGGCTACTTTCCAGCTCAGAAATGCGATTCAGAGCCCTTACATGGGTGTAGGTACATTCATTAAAACTAGAAACAACAGTTTGTAGTTGATCCCGTTGGTCAAGCACATCCATGTACTGAATATGAAGTTCAGATAGCTCGCTTTTTAATTGTGAGTTTTTGGTAACGATTTTTTGAATTTCAATTTCACTCTCGTCGCGTTCCCTTAACAGTTGATCGCAGAAGTCCTTTGACGACTTCAATTCCTCCAGAGCCATCCTCAGTTTACTTTCAACATCTTTGGCAACAGCTCTGCGGGTCAGCATGTTGTCGGTGAAAGTTCTCTGGAAAAGTGATATAAAGTGGATAAATACAACTGTAGCAGGAAAAAAAGGCACACAAGAGAATTAATAATGCTTTGTATTATGTAAACTAATAATAGGTAATACGTTTTAGGAATGCGTTTAGAATCTTCTTCTTGCTATCATCATCATCATCATTTCAGCCTATACTTGTCCACTGCTGAACATAGGCCTCCCCAATCGCTTTCCAGCGTACCCGGTCCGATGCCACCTGCATCCAACGATTTCCTGCGATTTTCACAAGATCGTCGGTCCATCTGGCAGGCGGTCGTCCTACGCTGCGCTTGCCAATACGTGGTCTCCACTCTAGAATCTTTCTGCCCCAACGCCCGTCCGATCTTCGCGCTATGTGGCCAGCCCATTGCCACTTCAGCATGCTAATCCTGAGGGCTATGTCGGTGACCTTGGTTCTTCTACGAATCTCCTCATTTCTGATTCGATCACGTAGAGAAACGCCGAGCATAGCTCTTTCCATAGCTCGCTGAGCAACTTTGAGCTTTTTTATGAGACCTATTGTAAGAGACCACGTCTCTGATCCATATGTCATCACTGGTAACACACATTGACTAAAAACTTTAGTCTTTAGGCACTGAGGTATTTTGGATGAGAAGATGTTGCGCAGTTTCCCGAACGCTGCCCAGCCGAGTTGGATTCGTCGATTGACCTCTCTCTCAAAGTTGGACCTACCTAACCGGACTGCCTGTCCCAGGTAAATGTATTCGTCGACAACTTCAAGAGTAGAGTTCCCAACGGTGAGTGCGGTGGGTACGACATGGACATTAAACATTACTTTTGTTTTGTCCATATTCATTTTAAGACCCACTTGTTGGGATACTCTATTGAGGTCACCGAGCATTCGTCCTAGATCTTCCAGCGACTCCGCCATGACCACAATGTCGTCGGCAAATCGAAGGTGAGTGATGTATTCGCCATTGATGTTGATGCCAAGTCCTTGCCATTCCAAGAGCTTGAAGGCGTCCTCTAAGGTGGCCGTAAACAGTTTCGGAGAAATGACGTCTCCCTGTCTTACTCCTCTTTTTATGGGGATCACCTTCGTGCACTGCCCCTGTACTCGGACTGACATGGTGGCGTTATTATACAAGCACTTCAACACTTCGATGTACTTATAGTCAATGCGGCATCGCTGGAGAGATCTAAGAACCGCCCAAGTCTCGATCGAATCAAAGGCTTTCTCATAGTCCACAAACGCCAAGCATAGTGGCCGATTATACTCCTCAGTCTTCTGTATAACCTGCCGCAGCGTATGTATGTGGTCTATGGTACTAAAACCTTTCCGGAAACCGGCTTGTTCGGGAGGCTGGAAGTCATCAAGCCTTCGTTCGAGACGATTCGTAATGACTCTCGAAAACAACTTATAAACATGGCTCAGCAGTGTGATGGGCCTATAGTTCTTCAATAAGGTGTTATCACCTTTCTTGAAAAACAGCACCACCACACCCCTGTTCCATGCTTCCGGCGTTTTCCCTTCAAGCAAGACGGAATCAAATAGCCTCTGAAGGACTTTAAGTACCGGCGATCCGCCCGCCTTCAGAAGTTCTGCAGTAATTCCGTCTTCACCCGGCGCTTTGTTGTTTTTTAGTTGTTTGAGAGCCATCCTAATTTCGCACAGGCTGATGTCCGGGATATCTTCAGTGCAGTGTCGGGTTAGCTTGGCTCTTGGGTCTTTTACCAAGTCAACAACAGGTTTAGCTACTGAGGTATATAACTGTCCATAGAACCTCTCTATCTCCCTGAGCACCTCTGACCTATTTGACGTTACGTTTCCGTCCTCCGTCTTCAGCTTCGTCAACTGGCTCTGCCCAATAGACGCGTCTCTTGCGAACACTTTAGAGCCCTTGTTCTGCTCTATGGTCTCCTCAATACGCCTTGCATTGAAGGACCGTAAGTCGTGTCGCAAGGACTTCAATATCTGTCCATTAAGCTGCCTATAGGACTTAGCATCATCGGAGGTTTGGAGCGTCATGGAACGTCGCTCAGTCATGAGGTTTCGGGTGTAGTCAGATAGTTTTTGAGGCCTATTTTTACGGTGGGTCTTAAAATACTTGGACCCGACTGTATGAACAGTCTCTACCAGCCTGTTGTTGATTTCGTCCACTGATGCGCTGCTGTCTAGCAATTCGAAGCGGTTTGACAATTCGAGTTGAAAGTTCTCGGGGTTTTGGATATATGCATGAGTAGGTCGGAGCGTAGACTTCATCAGACGCGATCTTTCCATTTTGACATTAATATTTAATGTGCCTCTGACCATTCGGTGATCACTGCCGGTTTTTACCCTATGAATCACGGAGACATCATTAAATATTTGTCGCTTGGTGCTCATGATGAAGTCTATCTCATTTTTTGTGGAACCATCAGGGCTCATCCAGGTCCATTTTCTATGAGGCGGCTTCCGGAAGAAAGAGTTCATCATAAAGAGTCCCTCTTTCTCCAGAAATTCGGCCAGCCTCTGACCCCTGGGGTTGCGCTGCCCATATCCAAATTGCCCCACTTTCAACTCATCATCGCCCCGTTTGCCCAGCCGCGCATTGAAGTCACCCATAACCACTGTAAAGTGTGTTTTGGAAGTATGTATGGCTCTACTAATGTCCTCATACATAACTTCGACGTCATCATCTGAGTATGCCGAGGTCGGTGCGTAGACCTGTATGACCTTCAGCGAATATCTTTTGGATATTCTGAGTATAAGGTACGCTACCCTGCTCGACACACTAGTGATGGACACAACGTTGTTTATGAGTGACTTGTGGACGATAAATCCGACACCACCTTGGGACTGCTGTTCGCCCTCCCGGTAGTAAAACAAGTTGCCGGATTTTAAGGTTATCGTGTCCTCGCCCTCTCTTCGGACCTCCGATAAACCAACAATACTCCACCGCAACTTGTTTAACTCTTCTTCCAGCTCAACTAGCTTCTCATCTGTCCTCAATGTGCGTGCGTTGTATGTCACCAGGGCCAATTTTCGGTTTTGGTGGTAGCCGAATCTCTGCCGGAGATTCTTAGCACCCCTTGTCCTGTCGTTACCATGGCTGCTACCGTGGCCAGGACGAACAGGACCGCCGGGGACTAGGGGCCTGGTTTTTCTACTTTCTTCCATAATTGGGGGTGTTTGCCATACTCGCCACGCTTGGCAGGCGGGTTGGCGAGCGCAGTTATTGGTCGTCGAAGTGTTAAGGGAATGCTGCTGCCCATTCCCTAGTTTTCCCTTAGTCGCCTTGTACGACACCCGATGGGATGAGATGGGTTGGTCCTATTCTAAGCCGGGAACCACGCGGCAAATTGCTATGAATCAAGAATAAATTTAATTTTTTGTAGCGCACTGAAGGAGCAAAAGCATTATTTGCAAATTTAAAAAAAATGTAAAATACATTAAAGTTGTTGGAATCGATTTAGTTACCGATTTAGAACGAACTACTTTCAGGTCTTGCGTTTATTATGTTACAGCTTGTATATATATAAGAATATTTGTATTTTATATTTTTATATATATATTATAAGAAAATATACTGAATAACTATAGACATAATAATAAAAACTTTATTACATAGAACATAAGTTTACAATTGTTAGGTTTCAAAAAACCGATTAATCATGAATCATCAGGTGTGATCTTATTTCGAATTAATACGATCCAATCGTTGGGCACGGGCCTCCTCTTAAACTGAGAGGGTTTAGGCCATAGAGACAAGAAATTCTTAAGCATGCAGGTTTCCTCACGACGTTTTCCTTCACCGTTAAAACAAGTGATAGTTATTAAAAAAAAAGCATAGTCAACAGGAGGTTAAAATGCTACAGTTTGCTAGAACTATCACATTGGTGGAGTTTTAGTGGGAAGTCAAACAGTGATGTCGTTAATTTGTTTTAATTTCCAAAACTTATATTTCGAATAATAATTTGTAATATTGGTGGAATGTTAATTTTCCATTATGTATTGAAGGTAACTGTAATAAAGTGATAAAACGTGCCTTTTCTATTTCCCTCAAACCGGCCGTCGCAATTGGTATGTAAAGTATCCATCGCCTTACTATCCAGGGCCCACCCCAGTACTTCATCGATTTCATTATCATCGTTGTCATCAAGTTCATCGGGGAGGTACCTAAATTAATTTAAAAATTAAATATTTTTTTTACCTTCGTTTCCCTAATTTTGTACAATGGCATAATGTAAACGCAATTGCCAAGAAAAAAACTAACATATCTAAAACATCTGGGACAGTTAACAATTAAAAACTGATTTCTTCAGTTGCTAGCTAGAAGTATGTAAAGATGCGTAAATATATCCAAACGCAGCCGTTTCAGGCCATTATTTTGTTCGTGATATAGTAAATAAATATAATATAATAATGGGTACAAGAGTCATCATTCTGTATGACCAAAGGTGGCGCGTAAAAATAACTTTGTAAAATGGTATTCATTATCCCACTGGAGTACCATTAAACGATCATTTCACGAAGTTAACGTAACGCACCGCGTTATGTGTTTAATTGATTACAGCAAATAAGGAGTCCTGTAGGTATTCTGAAACGCTGAGCTTAATTGGTTGGAGCCGGTGTTACAAACATTTACCGCACCTTTAACCGTAATTTATTAAATGATCTATTACCGTTATTTCTATATTCTTCTTACAAAATTAGAATGATTTATAAGGGATTATATCTTAAGTATTGTAGGGAATATTAGGTAAAAAAGTTCTTTCATGAGCCTACACTCAAAGACCTTCTTAAACCAAACCTGCTTAAGGTTATCTTCACTACGCGGAACCAGTGGGAATTTGTGGAAGCAGGTTTGTGGTCACCTGGTATTACTATTTATTATGCTGCCTGTTACAGGCAGCATAATAAATATTAATAAATAGCTTTCGACTTGTAACTGGGACAAACGTTAAGAACACGATAATGTAGATGGATGCAGGAAAATTATTTGTGTATCCCAAAAATACTTTTTAATGGATGTGAACGCGAACCCTTATGATAAACATGAGTTTTTGATATGTCAGTTTTTTTTCTTGGCAATTGCGTTTGCATTATGCCATTGTACAAAGTTAGGGAAATGAAGGTAAAAAAAAATATTTAATTTCTAAATTAATTTAGGTACCTCCCCGATGAAGTTGATGACAACGATAAAGGAAAACGATGAAGTACCCTACCCTGGATAGTAAGGCGATGGATACTTTACATACCAATTGCGACGGCCGTTTTGAGGTAAATCGAAATGGCACGTTTTATCACTTTGTTACAATTACCTTCAATACATAATGGAAAATTAACATTCCACCAATATTACACATTATAATTCGAAATATAAGTTTTGTAAATTCACTCTGTTACGACCTTGATTAACCTGCCATTTTCCCGTCACATCAGGTGTTAACCCATCTCTACTAATCTTGTGATCCATTTACCAACATCCGCCTTGTATATATATAATATTTTTGGTCAGAATACTATATGAAAGAGATAGTAACGAGGGCTTGGCACAGGGGCTAAAAGCTTAAGTCGACCTGCTCATCGATATAAATAATTGCGTGCGACCCGATAATGTCGCGTCACAGTCTGGGTGTTGTGGAATAATTCATAGTATAGGGATACGTTTCCTATCTTCTGTAAAAACATACAACATACCAATACAAGGAATGGTCAATAAAATATATCTGCAAAAATTGGTGACATATATTTTCATCAAGTCGTTTTATTGGCGCCAAAAGAATAAAAACTCCAATAAAAAACACATGACCGGACACCGTGAAAGCGCTGATTAAATAGATAATAAAAACCAGGTACACAAAATACTTACTATATTGTACAGTAAGCATAAAATAGAGACTAATTCGCACGTTCATCATTTTGTTAGAATAATAAATAGATATTTTTTAAATACTACGGGCTTAAACACGTGCGATATGTTGAGCGAATAACAACTCCTACTACTAATCAAAACTGCGTTTTTGCAGCTTTCAGCGTTCGAACGCGGTATCTGAAGCTTCGTATTAATTGGAGGATACCAGTCGCGCGACTTATATCGTCCATATTTATTTTATCGTTTGCAGCATGAAGCTCTTTGTAATAGCTTCATGGGTTGCAGCAAACCCGAAGAGGGTACATATATACATCGTACGGCCATATTTTTGCACCAAAAGCGACGCAGTAAATAAGAAAAGGTCGGGCAATGTTGTCAGACTAGTTTGGTGATATCGCTCAACGTCGCTCGACTTCACGCCACATCGCAAGCGATACGTGTCGCGGGACATTTATCATTTAATAAATTAAATGGCTTAAATCGCATGGATGGGTCAGCGTCGATAAGACTCCTTGAGCATGCTTGATCAGTTTCTTAATAACAAAACGCTGACTTATTTTGAAACAAATAGAGATAAAAGTATTTTAAAAGAGGCATTTGCTTCGCCGCATGCGTAACTCTATTTGAATTAAATAGAGGAGATTTATTTAATGATAACGATGTGTGCTTTAGATTTCGTGAAATCGTTTAAATCTTATTCTCGTCGCCAGTAAGGTATTTTCTAGATAAGAAATGAAACAACGTGCAACTTGCATCACTGGTACTTTATTACTCTATGTATATATTGATTCATATACCAATACACGTTTCTTTTAGTACCAATATCCGTGTAAAGAAAGCAGTCTTTTTTGTACTTATGAATCCTCAAATAAAGATGTGGAACCACTACCATGGAATATCTTTCGAATAAAAAAGTATATTCTAATTGACTCTTTGTTAAAGACTTCGTTCTGAAGACGAGCGGTGTTATACGCGCTTGTTAATTGAGAGCTTAGCCCGAACAGTTCGCGTAACGTTGTCAAGAAAGAGTCCTTTCTTATTTTTGTTGAATGAAAAAAATTATTGGTAAGGTATTTGAACCCGATAGGCTTACGCTAACGTCAATTTATTTATGCTAAGCCCTCAACTCACTGTAGAGCTTATAATTTGTGACGACGTCTACTGTACATTTTATGCAATATGCTTGGTTGGTAAAATAAATGAAATTGACCTTCCATATAATATAACAACAGTCTTAGTATAAAAGAGATCCGATACAAAAGTGGTTGAAAGTATGAAACCTTACACCTTAAACCCCTTTTATGTTCCTTTGAAGCCCCAAGTAGCCGTTATGGGTTTTAAAAATGTGCCCTATCGATACAACTCGAAGCTCTTTTCACTTACAAGTACGTATCCAATCGACACCAAAGGAAATAAGAAAACGCTGGAAGAAATACGACGTATGAAATATATAGCTGTTATTGATTTTACCGGCGATTCAAAGTAATAATTTTGTGGGTTGATGTTCTAAAAATGACTTTTAAGTAACAGTTGTGGAAACTTTACATGAATCATTTAGTTGAACTTGACGTCAAAGTAATGTTTTTTTTTTTATTATTTTATTCATTTTATTGTACTTCCATGGTTCTTTTGGTTTCAGTTACCCTAAGTGCAGTCAATTCGGGTATTATTGTATTAACGCACGTTTATTGATAAAAACAATAAAGCTTACAGCTAATCACAATACAGATTCTATCTCCTCCTATTTTATTTGCTGTTGCGTTTGTCCTGGTAAGTCGTCAACCTGTAATTTATTTTGTGCATATAGAGAAGTCACATAAGGCATAAAAATTGACGACTGCGTGGTTGCGTGGTCCACAACATAAAAATATATTTCCAAGAGTGAAGTCACGGTTTTTAAAAAAAAAAAAAATCAAATCCCTATAAAGGAGTTCATGGCATCTGGTTTATTTAGCGTTTAGCAATATGGCAAATCTAACTGACCCGTTTAAGGCACAGCTAATTTCAGGACAATTCCGGAAGATCTGAACGACAAAAGGCCGCTGACCTGACTGCCGGCGAAGAGTTTTATTCCCGTTGGCGAGCTCCGTCCAGCATGAGTTAAAACTGACTACAGATAATCGAAAAAAATAATTAGTGATCTAAAGTTTCCTGAAATATGAATATGCGCTAATCGTACATCACGACTATGTGTAGAGACTAAACGAATACGGTCACGCTTTTATTCCCCAAGCACAGGTGACTGTGCTTATATCGCAGAACACGTAGTCAAACGTCCACAGTTCTCCTAAATGCTTTCAGAAAATTAAAACTAAAGTATAAACGCAACATTGTGAAAAAAAAGGATTTAACTTAAAACGACTAATTCTTACGTAAATAACTTATCCGTCCACAGACTAGCGCCAAAATAATAGATCGTAAAATAAAAGATAATCAAAACGCGGTACGAAACTATTATTAGTACTCCTGTGATACACAAACCTTTTAGCAAACGTTTTTACCGCTCGCCGAGAAAAATGAGCGACTTCGAAGAAGTCGTTACGACACCTAAAAGTTCACTTGTATTCAAGCTGGCACTAAGTCGCACCTGTCGGCAGGATTTACTCCAAATGTTAGTCGGGAAAGAAGTATTTGGGACCCCTGTATTACCTTTTAGAGCGCCTGAAGGCGTTTCGATTTGTTCTTTTTTCGGTTCCCCTTAGTGACTACAAAGTTTGGTAGTATATTTTAAAATTGAACTCTAAAAATGAATTTAGTGATAAACTAAGAGGAGGATAACAAGATTGACGACACCGTGACGCTATCGAGTTGATATGTCATCCTTTTCATCCAGCAAATATACAAAATTATGATGGAAATTACAGCACGTTTTCTCGACAGCTAGAACAACGTTCCATGGCTTGTACTTAGCCCTTTGTACGGAGTGGCATGCTTATAACGCTTATTTTAATATTGATAGATATTTACCGGCGAGCGTGTATACGATGAACTATGAGAATGGAGAAAGTCAGAGAGGTATGTAAGGAAAGAACATGTTGGAACTCTGTACTCTCTGCCTAACCCGCAATGAATCTGGCGTGATAATACAGATAGATATTTTTGGCTATGGAAAAGGAGGTAAAGTGGCGTGTACTGAAAATGTGACCTTTTTAAATTATTAGTTTATCTCGTTGGTCTATCGGTGTATAGTAGGAGTGGCGATCTTGTAGTCGGTCGGATTCCGGAATCAGACTAAAAGTGCCTTTATAGCAAAAAAAAGTATTAAATGACTCAGTTGCCGCCACACACACCGATAGGCTTACATTCCCATAAAGGAGGTATACTGTGTACACTCCACTTCGCTAACGATGTTTCATCAATGTAACAGGAGACGGAAAACCCAGAGAAACGTAATTTATCTATGTAGATACACATATAAATATATACCAATGCCCCTTACCTATATATGTCTTAAAGAATCCGCATCCACCGACTAACTCATAGTTTAGACTTATGACAAGTTTTGTGTTAATGTCTTAGTATATTAAGTAAACCTTCTACAATGTGTGGTAGTTCGGGTAATTTAAATAACAGTTCTGGGTAGTAAGATTATGTCTAAGGCTTTACGGAGATGTTTCACCCTTTAAATGAGCGGGATAATGACTGTAGAGAATTTTCTGGATTACAATATTACTGCAAAGTAAAACTCTATGTTTTAGATATTTGCTTGGTGTATAAAGGATGTGACAGATAGCTGCGGAATACCCGAAACAGGTAATAGTACATTTTACTATGGCGAAGCTTATCAGAACTAAAAATAATAAACACATTCTCTCATTTGGATGAAATAAGTATCAGCATTTTTATAGAAACTTTTTTTTTATTTAACTTGCTTTGTTCGCATGCCCGTCTGTTTTTTAATTAAAATATTGTTTTCTGTTTTCCAAATACTTGTTGCCTCTTTTTGTGATCAAATTTGGCATAAGTAGGTAACTTTGGCGACAATCTAATAATATGGAGCTGGTCTGACTATGGAGTCGCCAAGTAGCCTCAAGAACACGATAAATATACAACATAATTTTCTCGTGTTTCGGCTCTTGGATTTGTCCTGATGGTATTCAGGGTTTGATAATAATGATAGAGGCCAAAGGTGACCACAGAAACTTCTCAACTAAGCAAGATCTCCATCATGGTTTTGCTTTAAAAGCTTATTTTTAAAATGTTTTTATTAATAAAATTATTTTATTTCCGATGACTGCCGTAATCTTAATAATTTATATCGGTGGGTACTATTTTTCATTATTTGTGGAGCTGTCCGTTACCATCTGTATAAGTCAGTCTGTACTATCCCACAGCTGCTGGGCAAAGGCTTTTCACAGAAATAGAGATGAGAGAGAGTAATTCTTCCTCTACCACGCAGAATTCAGAGCGTATTGATAGAGGCATAGTCAGAAGATGAAATCATATTTTTGAAGTAATTGATTCTATCTATCTATCTATCTATCTATCTATAACCTCACGCCAGATCCCTTGCGGGGTAGGCAGAGAGTACAGAGTTCTAACAGGTTCTTTCCTTACATACCTCTCTGGCTTCCTCGACTCTCATAGTTCGTCTCATACACGCTCGCCGGTTACGGAGACTCTTGACTTTATTGATTCTATTGTATCTACAAAGGGTTTAGCTCAAAAAGCTTGTGCTTTTCCGTTTAGGTTCATTCAATATTTTTTTATTGAGACAAGGGTGGCTTATCAACTCGCTACGGTCACTCTACAAGAATAAACTTAAAATAAATTAAATGGTATTAACATTTGCTACATATGACATTTATTTCATAAATAACTTAACAAAATAAAATTGTCTTTTAATATAGTAGATACATCAATAATATTTGAGAAACAATACCCCTGAAACGTACATGTTTGTTACTTCTAGAAACTTCTAAAGCGCGTAAAGTAACTAACGCAAGACCTAAGACACGCCGATTAGATTAGCTTCAGAAAATCAATACGAAAGCCAAACTTCCAGCTTTAAAGAGTTAATTACTGTTTTTCAAGAACTTTGACAAACCTATTAATTACGAAGCACTTGTATGCATATGTATTGATGATATGTTAAAGATGTGTGAAGCTCCACTGAAATATCCGTATTGGTTTAAATCATGGTTAGGTTTTCTTGGTAGAGAAAACTGAGCAATAGCTAGAATGAATTATAGCAATTGTAGGTAATTTAAGGACTAACAATAAGATATGACGCGCTACAAGTCAAGAATCTTCATAACTGGTGAGCGTGTATGAGTCAAACTATGAGAGTGAAGGAGGCCTAAGTGGTCTGTGAGGGAAGATCCTGTTTAATCTCTGTACTCCTTGCCTACTTGGCAATGAATCTGGCGTGATAGTATAGCTAGATAGATAGTAAATGATATAGTATTCAATTTGGAACAAACTACTTTCATAAAGCTAACGAATAATTTGACTCTGTAAAAAAACGTACTGCCGCCTTCACGTTTATTTAGTAAATTTCATAGCGTTACGGTAGTAACGCTATGAAATTTACGGTTCGTAGTAAGTTCGTAGTAAAGGCTTGTATTAATTAAATTACGCGTTGTAGGTAACTTTAATCATTTCAATAATAGGTACTAATCTATCTCATTTTGGTAGTCCTCATCGTATATGCCATCCACAAGTGTTGAATTCGGAGGCAGCCATTCGCAACTCGTGTACTGCGATAAACACACCTGAAAGAAAAATGGATAAAATGATACGTAAGTAACCTTAAGTAAAATTAAATATTTTTAACGGTGATTATACTTGTAATGTTAGGTAACGGTTAATATTGTAGTTACACTTCATACACTGACTGCCTCAATGGTTTAGTAGCATATGGTGCAGATAGGCTTAAAAGCTAGGTCCCAAGATGTTGACATAAAATGAAACGAAATCTTTATTCGCTTCAAATATTGTACATATGATTATGATATTAGGTCATTTTCATTTTAATATTACACATCTCGTCTTTAGTAAACATGCGAAATTTTTGACATACATGATTTAAAAATAACATTAGACATGATAGCTTATATTAAAAAAAATATATTGGATGGCTATATGCGGCGAGCGTGTTTAAGACGAACTATGAGAGTGGAGGAAGCCAGAGAGGTATGTAAGGAAAGAACTTGTTGAAACTATGTACTCTCTGCCTACTCCGCAAGGATCTGGCGTGATGATGTAGATAGATAGATAGAAGGTTATATTTGAACTACATCCTTTAATTAGTGTCGGTATAATTCCTGAGTTATATTTCTAGATTAGTTAATTTAAATGTTAATTTTAGTCGAGTCCAGTCCAGAGACGGTTTGGTTCAGTCGTTAGATCATAAATTGCTACAATCACTGAATTGAGTAGCCACAGGTCCGTTCTCTGTCTGGGACGACATGTTTTCGTGTTATTCACACAATCATTTCAGTTATGGTGTTGTGTATATGAAACCTATGTAAGTAAGTACATCCACGATACAAGAATTAATACTAGTATGGAGGAACGAGATTTAGGTAAGATTTTTACATACAACGTGTAGAAACAAGCCTATATTTCTTAAGGGCCTACCGCAAGTAACCATTTATCGGGACAGTGACAGTGACGCAATTACTTTACAATACAATAATAAGGGACGGATATATTAAGCGCGCGCTCGGAAATAAACGAGATATGTGCAAAAATCAATTATAATTGTTTAAAAAACCTACACTAAGAAGTAAAAAAACTGCTTTACAATACCTTTGCTACAATTATTTGCTATGTTTATAAGGAAATTCTATTGATTAATTCATAAGCATTTCGCGTTGGAATCAGAAAATGAGAGCAAAAGAGATGACTTTAGATTTTTTTCTATCGAGAAAATTTAGTTTAGTCGTGTGTTCCTTTTCAATCAATCAACCTATCGCAGTCCACTGCTGGACATAGGCCTCTCCTAACACGCGCCATTGCACACGGTCCTCCGCCTTCCGCATCCAGTCTGTCCCAGCGACCTTTTTGAGGTCGTCGGTCCATCTAGCTGGGGGCCGTCCTACCTTACGCTTACCAAGTCGCGGTCTCCACTCTAGGACACGTTTGCTCCATCGGTCGTCGGTCCTTCTGCAGATGTGACCAGCCCATTGCCACTTTAGCTTACTGAGTTTGCGAGCTATGTCGGTAACTTTGGTTCTTTGTCGGATTACCTCGTTACGAATTTTATCCTTTTACCAGAATCTAAAATAACCAGTCAAAAATCATATTTCGAAATATTAATTCAATCTATAAAAATGTATTATTATACATTTATGAAGTGCATGGAGTATAAAATCACGTTTTTTTGCAGTAGCCCCTTAAGAAGTAGTAGAGTGTCTATACTAGACCGTCATAGAATAAAGTTAATATTAGACCTACAGTAAGAGGAGGCGACCCTATTGTACCGAGCCCAATTCTAGACTCCAGACTGCTACTAAAAATCTTTCAATAAAAAAACCGCACTAAGATTTTGTCTCTGGACTAGGCCAACGAGGTAGCATCAAAGACTTTTCTTCGGGTATGCAGAGAAGATAGAGTCCAAACAGGTTCTTTCCTTACATACTTCTCTGGCTTCCTCCACTCTCATAGTTCGTCTCATACATGCTCGCCGGCTACGGAGACTTTTGACTTGTCCTTCAGATGAGACTCGGTTTATTTGGTCATAGTAGGATAGTCTAGGTCTTCCCCGGTACCTACATTCTCTATTAATCCTGCTAATATTATAAATGTGAAATGAAATGAAATTTATTTGCTTGAAACATGGTATTAAAATAAGGTGTTGCATTATCTCATAGTTAAGCACATTTCACCTTACAGTAAAATCTTTGCCGATATACAAACTGGGACGGTTCACGGAGAAAAGAGGATTGTGTTGGTAATTCACGGATGCTTTTTCCCTTCAATTGTACTGTCTTTGTTTTATTCGACAAATTGGCGATTTATATCCTAATGTCCGTGCCAACTTTTCTTTTTAGATCATACGGATGAGAGCTTTTGTAGACTTTTAGTTTTAGAACAGTATTATGTAATGATAAAACTTGCCATCTCTCTTTACAGGTTGACAAAACTTAATCAGAATTTGTTTTTTGTTTTTTGGTAAAACAGCCCCACACTAGGATTTATTCCTGTGTCGTGGGTGCGTTTACAAACATGAAAATTCACATACACAAATACCCAGACCGGAACAAATAATTGTGGATCACACAAAGAATTGTTCCGTGCGGGACTCGAACCCGCGACTATTAGACGCAGTGGGCAGAGCGGCTAAGCTCTTAACCACTGCGCTAAATCGTCCGTCGTTGAAGTGTTTGCAACAGTTTTTGTTTAACTGAGATTTCTGGCATTAAACCGCCTCTGCTCTAAAGGCGCATAGTGTGCCTGGTAATCACGAGGTCCTGGGTTCAAGAGGTCCGTTTTAGATCTGATAAGGAGTCGTTTTGTTGATGTCAATAGTAGTCCGCCGTCACACCTATAGTCCCCAAGCGAGGATGGCAGAGGTGAACTGAGTACACTCACTTTACGCCGACGATATTACGTCCCATGTAGTAGGGGGCGAGCTTGTCCATAAATTCCAGACTCTGGACTCATAAATGGAGAGTTTTCGTTTGTAAAACTACATTTGTCCGACCTGGGGTTTCGACCCAGGACCTCGTGATCACAAAGCAATGTGCTTTGCCACTAAACCAACGAGGCAGTCACTAGAACACTAGTAGTCCAAAGACTAGAATTGCGCCTTTAGCAGACAATAGGTTTGAAATCTAAAACATTCGGACTTCGGGAATATAGACGTGACATTGTGATATCACATGAAATTATTCAAAGGATCAGCTGTGGTAAAGTCAATAATTAAACACTTCCTACCTCACTACAAAGCTTACTACTACTACAGGCCATAATCATTATAGTAAATATACTGTAATAATATCTATGTTACAATCGTCACTCTATCTAGAGAATACAAGGTTTGTGGCTAAGGTCAGACCTTCAATTACTCAAAACGCAGAAAATATCAATTATCAAATACTTGTGGCTATATATTACCTTACATCGGCAGTCTTCGGCAGCAATAAAGTGGAACTGGTCCGTGCCTGATGCGACCCCTAGGTCACAGTGACGCAAACGTACCATCAGTGGTCGACGAGTCGAGAACACGCACACTGGATGATAGGACTTCTTAAACGGAAACTCCCAGTCGGAAATCTGTAAAAGGCTTTGTAGGTTAAATGAAATTCACATGTGCGTCTTCAGGGTCTGGTGCGATTTATTCTATACACTGCTGAATTGTGCGATATACTGTAAAGAAAATTACACAAAAGTGGTCACAGGAAAAAATTAAATCACAGCACTGCGGTTCCGTACTTAGCCGTGACGTCAACTTGGATCTATTGGCTCTTTTGGTGGATCCTAGTTCACTTTTTCTTTAATTTCATACTCATTTCACTGCCTTGCACACGCAATGCTGTAGACATATGAATGAGCAAATTAGTACCTGTTGTAAGCTTTACATTCTCGCTTTGTCCCGTTTTACGTTTTCTACCCAATAAGGAATGCTACGTTTGGTATCACTGCATGAGTTATTAATTAATTTGCTACCTTCTTTCAGCAAAATTCTATACCTTCGTCAATAAATACCAATACTGATATATATAATATGTACTATAAATGCAAGGATACCAGATATGCTTTATCCATTCAGTTAAATTTGACTAAATCATTTGTAGATACTAATACCAGCTGATTTGCAATCGAAATAAGAGACAATCCAAACTTCTACGCTTAGCCGTCGCCTTTCTTGGCAGTAGGTATAAACAACTGAAAGCCCTCAAAAATATCGTTTTCTTGTAAATTAGAACAAACATTCTACTGAATCTATAACAGACATTTTCTATCCAACAGTTGTTGCCAAGTTTATGTGAAAACGAAGATTCCATTCACGGAACATTTTACATTCCAATTATTCAGGAACCAAAACGAGTACAAAATGTATATACGAGTATGTTTGTTCATGTAAGCAAAGTTGATAAGTTTGTTCGGGCCTTGTTTAAGGTTATTTCAATGGCGTTGGGATTACGAAACAGTATTAGTTAAGTCTTTGTAGTATACCCATTTAGTATATATAGATAGATAGATAGAAAAAAAACATTTATATTACAATAAATTATTGTAATATTAATCTATCTATCTATCTATCTATCTATCTATAACCTCACGCCAGATCCCTTGCGAGGTAGGCAGGGAGTACAGAGTTCCAGCAGGTTCTTTCCTTTCATACGTCTCTGGCTTCATCCACTCTCATAGTTCGTCTCATAGCCGCTCGCCGGTAACGGAGACTCCTGACTTGTCCTTCAGATAAGACTCGGTCTATTTGGTCATGGTAAGTCTAGGTCGTCCCCGGTACCAACATCCTTCCACTTTCGCATTGTATATCTGTTTTGTCATTCTTTCTTCTGACATTCTTTCTATATGCCCGAATCAATGGAGCATACCCTTTCTCATCTTTACACCGATACTCTTTCATACCTACTCGCTTTCTTACTACGCTGTTGCGAATACGGTCGGTCAGCTTCATTCCGCACATCTTCCGTAGAGCTCGCGTTTCCACCGCATTTATCCTACTTTTATTCTCCTTCTTACATACCCAGCTCTCGCTGCCATATAACAGCGTTGGGACAAGCACTCCGTTATGTATGGAAAGATGTTTTTTTTTGTTTATATGAAAATGTAGCCCTACACTAGGATGTATACCTGTAACGTGGGTGCGTTTACAAACATGAAAATTGACATACACTAATACCCAGACCAGAACAAATAATTGTTATATCATGACTCAGCGTCAGTTGGCGTTTGCAGTTCATATCGTGCATGAATTAGTTTTGTATCGGGGGCTATTAGGAGAGGTGAAACGTGTCTTAGTTGATTGAAAGATCTATTCCTATGCAAAAGATAAAACGCCCCTTTTACAAAAAAAGCAGTGACCGTCCTAGATAAGAGTTCGTTAAAATAAATATAAAAGTGAATTAAGCTTCAATCTCAAAGCCACTTAAAGCGATTACTTCAAAGACTGTTACTGACTTTTAATTGTGGTTTTCACCGCCCGCGGCAGGAACTTTCAGGTTTTATTTTAAGATTAGACTAACAAAGTAATATTTAGTTTTTTTTTTTTTGCAGCTAAAAGAGCCAATTTTAGAATAGTTGTACTTAAATATTAGGCATATCTAACAATAATTAATGATATTGGTCCTGTTAAAAAACTGTACCACTGTTTTGCACGGGCCTCCTCTCAAACTTAGAGGGTATAGGGTATAGTCCATCGCGCTGGCCCAGTGCGGGTTGGCGAAATTCACACACCTTCGAGAAACTCCTAGATATGCAGGTTTCCTCACGATATTTTCCTTCACCGTTAGAGCAAAGTTAATTTTTAACGCACATGCTTTCGAAAAGATAGAGGCGGTTACCTGTTTGAACCAGAGACTTCTGAATTTGCAGTCCAACCGTCTAACCACAAGACTCCTTAATAATAATGAATTAATGAAGTGGCGCGTAATTCAGCTGGTGATCATTAGATCTTGGGTTTTTCCATCGAAATTTTTTACAGATTCAGACCTGAATATGTATAATAACAATAGACTTACCCTCGTATTCTTGCTAGGATAATAGCAACAGACTAGCCCGTTACATTAAAGCGTAATAACGGTAAAAAGTGGGCGTACACAGTACCCCCCCCCCCCCCCCCCCTCACCTCCAGCATCATAACTAAAAGACGTGACGGATTTTTTTTATAGATTATAAAGACAATCCAGTATATTTTGTTTTACTGCGGCATTTTTGAGGTCGTATTTATAAGGTAAGCATTTTTTGGGTCTATGTAAGCCAAGTTTAATTAAAAAATTGTAGTTTTTCACTTAGCTCTCGCGGTGGTCCTTCGCGTCGACGCATCTTACAGTTATGATAAGAGGGTTTACAGTACACTTTTGCAACCCTTGCTTGGGGAATATAGGTATGACGGTGTTTATTTTAACAAAATTTTATTCAACTTGCAATGTTCGTATGTCTGTCTGTCTATCCTTACAGTTCAAATTTTGTAATCACTTTTTTAAGCACTTACGAGTATTCGTTTGAGCTGAAATTTGGCACACGTATGTAATTTTGGTGACAATGTAATAATATGGTACCAAGGAGCTGGTCTGATGATGGAGTCGAAAGGTGCCCATAGGAATTTTGAATAGGAATATTATATGAACTATATTTTATGTTTATATATATTTTTATTTCAGATAGTAAGATTTAATATTTATTTTTCGCTATTTCTATCTTTGTTTCTCACCCAACTCGGATTTGCACCTGCTTCACTAGTTTCTGCATCACCCTTAGGTAGATTGGCAGAAAATGCCTCAGGGATTAAGTCCGCCCATGTACCAACTGTGCATGAAGTGTAAATAAATAAACTATACATCGTAACCTCCTCGTGTTTAGGCTTATTAGATTGATATTGACAAATACTATATAACCAAATAGTGTTAAGGTTCTAATGATAAAGCCGATAGGTGGCCAATGGAACCACCCAACTACCCCGCCGTGTTTGGGCTCTTTGGTTTGGGCTTGACGAGTACTTTAGACCCGGATGCTGTCCAAGGTCTCATGATGGAGCCGAAAAGAAGCCATAGGAACTCCTCAACTAAGCAAGATCGCCCCATTGTGTTTGCTATAAAAGCTTGTTTTTAAAAAGGTCTTTATAAAATAAAATTATTTGTCCGGTAAAATAGCATTCAAGTATTTTTTTTGTTTTACTGCGGAATTTTACGGGCCTTATGATTAATAAGTTTCGGGCCCATTTAAACCAAGTTAAATGAAAACTGTACAGTGAAACTAAACTAAAACTGGTCCTTCGCATCGAAACACCTACCACTTATGGTAAGTGGTTTGTGTTAATTTGTATTTCTCTTTCCAATACCTGACGAACATACCGAATGTAATTGGCCATGGGTAATTCTACACACCTCACTAGAGTCACATCGACCGCCACAAGCCGGGACCTTCACATTGTCCCAGCACCGAAGGCCATTCTCGTCCACCTGCTCAGCCCTCGCCAGGTATACTCGGAGCTTGCAGGTAGCGAACCCATTTACTGCTGCTGCCCATATCAGGAAAGCGATCAGTTGCTTAAGTCTGGCCGTCATGATCTGCATGAGACATCACAGCTGGTTAATACGACGACTCACTAGTAAGTAGAATACTTATTTAACACGTCTAGACCGAAACAAATCATCAAAAGGTTACGGAAATAAATGTGTTGGGTGATTCATTGATATTTGCTTTTTTGTACAGGTTTGTACATATTAAAATATGGTGCAAAATGAGTCAGAGTGTATTAACTTAGTTTATTAACTTCAAAAAATTCAAAGTATTCTGATAATAATATGATAATACATAGTCATGTTGGCAGATATGTTTAACGCTAATTCTAACTCAAACGACACCAGTGTTTCGTCAACGAATCAGTAAATGATTCTGCAAGTAGGTATGTCTTTTTTCATTATTTAGTTAAGGAAGCCACTAGCTTATCAAAATTACAGTTTAAAATCGATTGCAAATTTGTATCGCTTCACGGATAAACAACCGAGCACAGTCGGAAAAGTCAGTTAAGAAAACTTAGATAATAAACATTCAAATAGACAATTGTTGGTCCAAATAAGTTACATCAGAGTCAATTTCACATAAATCTTTGTAAGAAATACTTACCCGGTTGACCCAAGACGTTCCCTCTTGAAGAGTCATTTGATACTGACCGCTGTCGGCGAAATCCCTCTGTAGATACCCACATGCAATTTTTCCCCATCGCTTCACATTACGAGGTCCCATTCCGGCAGTTTGACAAGAAATGGATAAGTCGAGAGATAAAACACGAATAAAATACAGCATTACAGGATTTTTACTATCGTATGCAAATTTTAATTTTACAGTTGTGTGAAACGGCGCGCAAAAGTTGGGGGTAGGTTTCTAAGTTCATTTTTATTTGCAGACTTGAAGTAATTTTCGGATTCTCTTATAAGGTTCATTTGTAAGTTATGCTCCTCAGTATTTTATAAATAAAATAAGTCAACCATTCCCACCGTCAAGCAAAGGTCGTCTCTTATAAATCGAGGCGAGAGAGAGTAGGTCGTACTTTATCACTCGAACTCAGTGCAGGAGACATTTTTGTGACTATAAATAACGGACGGCTTAGTCCAGTAGTTAAGAGCTTGAATCGCTTCCCCAATGGCTCGAGTTGTCTAGGATTCGATTTTCGCATGAGAGAAATCTTTGTTCGACCCACAAATATTTGTCTCAGTCTGGTTATTTATTTATGTGAATTTAATGTTTGTAAACGCACCCATTACGCAGAAATAGTTCCTAGTGTTAGCTACATTTTTTTTTAAGACAAATACCTTCTCCGAACCGGGGCGGTGTACTACATCGATTTATCACCTATAATTTAAGCCAATGCAGGGGTAGGTGTTATGGTACTCTTATTTTACAATTCTGAATATACTGAAAGGACTTAAGTCAAGGAAATATAAAAAATAAAATCTTGACTAACTTTACGATTAGAGCGCTCCATCAAATGAAACTGATTAGGGTTTCTCAAAGTACTTATTCCCGCGCAAGCTTTCGAAAAATTCGTTGTCTTTTACTGTAAAATAAAGCTTTCATCGTTCAATCATTGTACCACTTTTTATTATATTTACGAAATGACAAATTTAACAATAAAAGGTTATTTTGTCTTGTAGGTTGAAGGCTTCTGTCCTTCAGCGGAAGTCTTTATTTATTCTACAAATATATTTACAAATAGCTGTACCCCGCGACTTCACCCGCGTACTTTTTATAAAGTAAAAGTAGCCTAAATTACGTAAAACATTAGCCATGTGCTTGTGAAAGTCTCGTTAAAATAGTTCCAGCCGTTTCGGAGATTAGCCCTAACAGACGGTATCTATGGATAAGTTATTACTTAATGTCAATAAATTACGAACCCTAATTGTCATTTGTTTAGAATTATATTAGTCGAACTCGTATTCTTTCATACTGAGTTCTTAGATTTACGCGAATATTACACATGAAATAAAACTATTTTTTCGCACTCGAAACGTCGGGAACTTAAAAATCAAATTAAACCGCGATAAAATCCGAAAAAAATAGTTTTATTTCATTCGTATTCTTTCATCAAGTAATCTAGTCATCTAATCCTTCAGAATCTTTAGAAACTGCCAATATTATGTCTTATTTTTTATTTATTAATGAAGAAGTAAATAAGGTGCACAGGTGCTACAAAATTATGCACTATTACGACTAATGCTCATTGCTTATTAAATAAAGATAATTTCGACTGTTACTTAGCTAAGAACGCTAACTTTTGATAGTTTCTCAACTACAGAATAACAATTAAGTAGTCATTAAATAATTGAGTAATATTAATTCCTTAGACATGTTTATAGATACGGGAGCTATTGACGGGTTATCGGAGCAATCAGTTGAAATTGTTGAAGAGGATTTTAAAGATGCTCCGTAGCTATCTTATGGGGGGAAGTTTCCTAGTAGTTATTTTATGTATAAGTCGTAAGAGAAACTCAAACCCATCAGTTTGATAAACTATTACGACACTCACCAGAAATAAAAAATCACTCAATTTTTACGAAATGTATGAACGGATAGGCATTTCTGATATATGTGATTGCTTTGGTATTTCGAGACATGTGTTTTTAGGACTTACAATAGATTTTCTGAGGATGTTCACCGCTAGTACGTGTCCATCGTCACACAAAGTTTTTCTAATCCGAGTGTGCGTGCGTGCATGCTCGCGTGCGTGCGTGCGTGTAGCAGACTGGCAATATTAGTCGAGGTACTGATAGACGCGGGGGAAACGAATTCTCGAATGGAAACCACGGACTAACAAAGGTAGTGGAGGACGACCTCAGGCTAGGTGGAGTGATGATCTTCGTTGGGTGGCTGGCAGAAATTAGATGAGATTAGCCGAGGATCGTACCCAGTGGCGTGCCATTGGAGAGGCCTATGGCTAGTAGTGGACGGTTATTAGCTGATAATGATGATAACCTTGTGAAAACATGACAATTATTCTACCAACATGACGATCATATCATAACCAAATAGACCGTGTCTTATTTGAAGGACTAGTCAAGAGTCTCCGTAACCGGTGAGCGTTTATGAGACAAACTATGAGAGTGGAGGAAGCCACAGAGGTATGTAAGGAAAGAACATGTTGAAATATCTGTACTCTCTGCCTACCTCGCAAGGGATCTGGCTTGATGATATAGATAGATAGAACATGACGATCACTTCTTTATCAGTAGATTTCCAGTTTCTCTCTACCTGGAATCAGTAAAGTAACCCCTATGAACTATTCCGTGACCACAGTGATTAGAAAAGAGGCGTCAAATAAATTTGGCAAAGCGCTTTCAAGATTTAGTAATTAAAACAGAACTTTTTGTTACTAGGTACTATAATATTTCACAGCACGGTACTTTAAGCCATTCATTTCGACGTTAACGGCGCTACAAGCGATAAATAACACTACCTGTTTATTATGGGTAATAAATTGTTTCTTTGCCAGTGTAAATTCGGACTGCCTTGTTGGTCTAGTGGCGAATAACGTGCTTTGCGATTACGAGGTTCTGGGTTCAAGTCCTAGGTCAGACAAATGTAGTTTTCCTCTCGTAAAATTTCCGGTATCAGTCCGGAGTCTGGAACTATGTCCGATTCCATCCGATCCTTTTAGATGGGACCTAAGATCGTCGGCCAAAAGTGCAAAGTACACCTCTGGCACCCCGTTTCGGGAATATAGGCGTGACGATGTGTTTTGTGCTGTTTAAAATTTGGTGCTGGAGACTAAAGGCCTCTTTCACAACCCTCGAGTAATTACACACATTACACACACACAATTAAAGTTGAAAGAAAGCCTATGTACTAGTTTCACCAAATCTGAGTAGCTCTATCCCACGGTTAAACTAGCCAGTTTAAATTTCCAAATAACACTTATCGAGAAGTAACTAACCAGAACTTTATTGAAGGGTGGTGTAAGAGGCGAAGAAGACCTTAAATTTTATTTTATTAGGGGAGCTTACGGCTATTTTTCCAGGGAAATCTTGCTACTTAGTTAGGTAGGTGCCATTTACAAGCTTCCACATATGGAAGAAAAGCTTGCCAGACTTAGGACTAAATAATAATATAGTATTATTAAAAATTATTACCTAATGCTGAAATACAATATATTAGTTATATGGAAAACTAAACTCTATGTAAATATACTATATGAACAATTATTAAGAAAGAAAATAGTTACTGCCTTTAGTTAGCCGTCAGACTGCCTCTTTGGTCTAGTGGCAAAGCATCGCTTTGTGATCACGAGGACCTGGGTTCAAATCTCAGCTCGGACAAGTGTAGTTTTTTCTAGCAAAAACTTCCCAGTACGAGTCCGGAGTCTGGAATTGTGCCCGGTATATGGCAATAGGCTCGCCCCCTATTACATGGGACCTAACATCGTCGGCGAAATGTGGGTGTACTCAGTACACCTCTTCCAGCCCCGCTTGGGGAATATAGGAGAGACGGTGTATTATTATAAAATAGTTACAGAAGCACTGAGGGTTCCTTATATATTATAGTATTACTACAAAATAGACCGAACCGTGCGTCATAGTTTAGTTTGTTAAATGAACAAAAAACCCTAGGTAAATAACTATTACGTCTATAATTACTGCGACAGGATGGTACAAAAAGAACATAATTTTTGAGTAAAAATCTGGTTGGTATATTGAGCTTGATATTGCAGAGGAGATCAGGACTATCGACCTTAAATCGATTAAAATAAGAAACAGATAGCTTAGCACGAAAAGATTGACGTTAGCGAGTCGATATGCCATCCTTGTTACACTACAAATTTACCTAATAAACATGAACGAGACAGCACGATTACTCTCTATTGTTACGCTCTTGTCAATGTAATATGATTAAAGCTTGTTTACAAGTAGGGCTACGCTTAATTTTACTACAAATTATATTACAATGTTCCACCGCCGTGTATGCCAGAACGCGATAAACTCAATTACTGCCAAACGGATTTTCATGTGGTTTTCACCAATGAATGGAGTGATTCAAGAGGAAGGTGTATAATTCACCCGTGCAGAGCCGGGGAGCGTCGCTGGTATTAAATATAATAGGTTCAAGTTTAGGGCATTGCTGTATTATGCTAACGCGTAACTCTGGCTGCAATTATGTTACTTTGATGTTTTTGTTTTTTCTTTCTTAATTCATTTATAATATATTTAAAGCCTGCTTACAAGCCCAGCAAAGCTCATTTTATTAGATATAATAATTTTAAGTTTAGTGAATCGCTGTATAATATTAACGTGTAACCACCAGTTTTTATCTACCTATATCATCACGCTGGATCCCTTGCGGGGTAGACAGAGAGTATAGAGTTCCAAGAGGTTCTTTCGTTACATACCTCTCTGGCTTTCTCCACTCTCATAGTTCGTCCCACACACCAGTATTTATAATTTATTAATTTAGCTTATGCACAAATAAATTTGATTTGATTTAAATCTTTTCGTATTAATGGCTAAAATTGGTCATAGCAAATAAGGACCTTGAAGTTATTTTAGATAGTTCACTAATAAATTAAAGCCCTATTGGGCCGTGACAAAGCTTTCGTTTCTTCCCTTCAACCCTTGTGACCTTCTAACGATATAATTTTGAAGCTTAAGAAACAGGTTTAAGACTATTATTGAATGATTGGTTTGAATATTAGGAAAACATATAATTTTATTTATTTAAAATTTCAGTAGACTCTATAAGGTACATTGGGACCTAACTTTGTTGCCGATAAATGGGTGTATTCAGTACATCCCCATCACACCTACAAATAATATTAGCCCTGTTAAGAAACTGTCCCACTGTTGGTCACGGGCGTCCTCTCAAACTGAGAGGGTTTAGGCCATAGTCCACCACGCTAGCCCACTGCGGGTTGGCAAACTTGACACACCTTCGAAAAACTCTTTGGCATGCAGATTTCCTTACGATGTTTTTTTTTATCACCGTTATAAAAAGACAAACAGACTAAAAGACAGAGGTGCGCGCCAGAGTCCAACGGTCTAACCACTAGGCTATCACTGCACTTGGGGACTAAAAATATATGAATAATATCAGCCTTTACTGCCCCACTACTGGGCAAAAGCCTTATCTCACAAACCGAGGTGAGAGCCTGTGACACCTGCTGTTGGAACTTATGAAGCCGCCTATAGGCTTATTATTATTAGTCTTCCAACTCGGTTTCACGACTACCACATTATGTGCTAACCCGATGGCTTGGCGGGCCTTTAGAAGCACGGACGGCTTAGGGGCCTTCAGAAGCAAGGAGACGCTCAAAAATGAAAATACCACAAACGGTCACCCCTCACGCCAACCGAGCCGAACGCTACTTAACCTTGGTGATCGGTAAGAACACCGGGGTCCCTGATTAAGAAAAAAACACCTTCATGGGAATATGCTTGACCTATTGCTCATGTATTCAAAACGATTTTAAAAACTGTCCTTCTTACTTTTAAAAATGAGAGTTTTACAATTCTTTTTGTATAGTTCACCCATATTTTTGTAGAGTTATCCCATTTCATTGTTCTCCCATAGTCCACAATAAAATGTAGATGAAAATAAAAATATTGTTTTATTTTATTTTAAAAGACTAACCGTGGAGTTTTTTGCTTTTCCATAGGAAAGATATTCCGAACTGGTTGTAGAGCTGAAGTAATCATTATGCTCTTTTTCTTGATTACTCATAAATACTTTTTAGTCTACACGAATAAAAAAAACTTTACATTTTCATTTTGATTATGCAGAATCTGATTGTTTTTAATTCATATAATCAATTATAGTGTTCATGGAATATTGGAGAAGTAACGAAGGCTGTACCACCACTTTGGAATGCCACTTCTGTGAATGAAAAGGGCAGAAAACGCAATAGTTAATTTTTTAAAATAAAAAAAACATACTAATTACAAAATGAAGATGACATTTTGTTGTGGGGTACAGGAAAACAACGTCGTGTGACAACAACATCAGGTGAGTCTAAGTTAAATTAAACAAATTATAATGTTCATGAGAATGGCTACATGGTTCCCTCATAAAAAAAAAGAAAACCAAAAACAGCACTATGTTAAATTAATAAAAATACCGGGCACGATTTGAGACTACAAAAATTGTGATAGCGTCTTGTCTGACCTAAGACTTGAACCTGAAAGCTCGTGATCGTTAACCACACATTACACCATTATACCAATTAGGCAGCCCGGAAATTCTAGCTTATTTAAAGTAATGGGTGTTTTAGTGTTATAGATTTGTATCAGCGAACATTTTGTTCTAAATCTATTACCTCCATTAGCTACTTCTTTAAGTACAGTAATATATTATTTTTCAAAGGCTGTGATCATGCGATCGCGTGCGAACTCGAATGGAGGGTGAAATGACCGTATACCGAGCAATTAGCTAACTTTGATTGAATACAGTAAGTGCTTGCTAATAGTTTTCCTAAGTGTATTGTCAGTAGAGTAGCAAAGCTGGATGCGTACAGCATACAGAATTCGTAACTGTAAATTACTAGAAGTAAAATAACGCCTGATTTGTTCGAAACCACTATCATAGCTTTGCCATGCACATGCACAGTTTGAAACTAAATATTTAAAAATTCCTTTTTAAAACAAGCTTTCATAGCAAGAATACAACAGTATATCTTACTTAACTATGAAATTTTCATGGCTTACTTCCTGCTCTAGCAACAGACCAGTGGCCACCTTTTGGCTTCATGATCAGACCCTGAACACCATCTAGTTACCAATCCAAAAAACCTAAACACGAGAGTGTGATTTTGTGTAGTTGACATATTCCTACGAGGCATGCCTTTTAAGTTTTGTCGACAACTAGAACCTTATAGTACTTATTATTGTTTTTCATAGTATTCACCACGTAGCTTAATATACTTTTTCATTCGCTCAAACCAGTTATTATAACATTTATTCCACTCTAACGTGGGGGTGTTCAAAATGGCTGAATTGAAAGCGTCGACTGCTTCTTCACCGGACTGGAACCTATGACCACGAAGACTTTTCTTAATTTTAGGAAATGTAAAGAAATCGTTAGGGCTTAGGTCAGGACTGTATGGAGGATGGTCAAGAATTTCTACTTTTTCCTGCTTCAAATACTCAATCGTTTGACGAGCGCTGTGTGAGCTTGCGTTGTCGTGGTGCAGGATGATGCGTCGCTTTGAGTTAGATTTTCGAAGTTCGGCGATGACTTATTGTAAACAAACTGTGGTATACCACTCTGCGTTAACCGTTCTACAATCTTCCAGTGCAATAGTCGCAACATGGCCGGTTTTTTCAACGAACATGGCCACCATCTTCTTTGAAGTGCTTCGAGAACGAACAACTTTAGTCGGCTTTGTCTCGTCTTGAAAGACCCGGATTGTAGATTGTTGTTTGGAATCAGGATCGTAGGCATAGATCCAAGATTCGTTATCGTCACTGATAATGTTGTAGACGTGATTTGACTCTCCTCGGTTGAACCTTTGCAGAGTTTTCTTACACCATCTGACGCGGGCCGCCTTGTGATCGTCGGAAAGCAGATGCGGTATCCAACGGCAAACTAGCTTTCTCACACCAAGCGCTTCATGCAAGAGCTTCTGAGTGGTTTTCCCTGAGATGCCTAATAGAACCTCTATCTCTTGATACGTCACATGACGATCTTCGAGAATTAGTTGTCTCACAGCAATGATGTTATCTTCAGTGAAGGCGGATTTTGGGCGTCCTTCGCGAGATTTGTCACTAACACTAGTATGTCCACGCTGGAATTCTGGGGGCTGGGGCTTCATCACTTCATCATGGGGCTTCATCACTGAACACAGATGTTAGCTCTTCAAAACACTGAAGCCGTGTCAGGCCTCTTCTAAAGTTGTAGAAAATTATTGCACGAACATTTTCCTTATAAAGATTCATTTTCGTACGTAACCTGACAGATTCCAATCGACGCTGTGACTAAACAATAGCATTAATCCTAATACTTTCAACTGTTTTGAGATTCAAAATTTAAACACATTCGAATATAGAACAGTTCCAAATTCAAAATTACCGGGAAATATGGAAACGACAGAACTTAAAAGGCATGCCTAGTATGGCCGCCTTAGCTCCCTAATCTCCGTCCGACTCTATCATCAGACCTGTTCTATGGTACCATGTCGGTATACCATCAGACATGGTATTTATATCTATCTATATCTATATCATCACGCCAGATCCCTTGTGGGGTAGGCAGAGAGTACAGAGCTCCAACAGGTTCTTTCCTTACATACCTTTCTGCCTTCCTCCACTTTCATAGTTCGTCTCATACACGCTCGCCGGTTATGGAGACTGGACGACTCGCAGCAGAGCCATTTATACCATACTCAGGTAAAATGTTCCAAAGTCTCTTTCACACAACTCTATCAAACGCCTTCTCCAGATCCAAAAAACCGCAGAAAACCTTCCGGCCCACTGCCAAATGCTTCTCTACGATGTTGCGGAGGGAGAAAACTTGATCCGAACATCCTCTTCCGGGCCTGAAACCCCCTTGTGCCTCGCACAACATTCCATCGGACTTCTCGTGCATTCTCCGTTTAATAATTTGACCGTACACCTTGGCTGCCAAGCTAATAAAACTGATGGCTCTGTAATTGGCGCAGTCATATTGTGAGCTATACAAGGGTACTAGGACTGCGCGGTGCCAATCTGTAAGGACGCTTCCGGACCTCCAGCAAAGGTTTGCAAGGATCATCTCGGCAGATATCAAGTCTATTCCCGCAGCTTTACAATTTTTCATACTTCTTATCGCCCATTCAACTTCTTCCATAGTGATGTCCTCTGTTGATTCCGGTACCACAAACTCGCCTCTGGGCTCGCACTTCGCACCAGTATCCGGGGCCTCCCCATATATTTCTCCAAAATTTTCACTCCACCGGTTTTGTGTGTCTGCAAGAATGTCACCATCCTTAGATTTTATCCTTTCCATTCTGGAGCCGGACGAAACACCTCGAGAATTTTTCACTTTGCTCCAAAAGAGTTTAGTGTTGTTCTCGAAGTTCTTTCCCAGCTTCTCCTCCTCAATCGCACTAGCTCTTTCACGCTTTTCTTTCACTAAAGTTTTGGTGGCATTCTTGCATTGCCGGTATATTTTTTTTCTTCATATCTGTCATACTGGCATTCAGTTTTAAAGAAGAAACATAGCCACGCTTTCTTCTTGCTTTCTACGGAGCTTTGTAACTCCGCATCCCACCATGCATCACCTTTTACTGTACTATGCTTCTTTTAACAACCATATACTTCTTTCGAGGATTGCCATATTTTATCCAAATCTGTTTAGCCGTTTTGCGTGATAGAGTAACACACAGCCAAATATCTACATAAAAACTTTCACATTTATAATATTAGTAGGATTATAAGCAACCTATATATTAATACGTGAAGCAAAAACTTTGTACCCCTTTTTACGAAAATTGCGCGGACGGAGGAGTATGAAATTTCTTACACTTATTGTTTATATAGAGAAGGAGTGCAGAAAGCTAATATTTTTTTCTAAATTAGGCATAAAACATACATTAAATCAATGAAAAAAACATTACACACACTACCATGTATTTGACATAATACACGTCAAATTGATGTTTGTCTTTAATAATATTTGTCTATAGTCGTACTGAATGTCAAACATAACTAGCAAACGATGAAAGAGTAGGTCGAATATCGACCTATGAGCGACCACTAGTAGATCTAAAACTGTATTTTTAATTCAATGTAATCAATTTTCATAAATTGCGTCAACTATTTTTAATGTTCACCTGTGTCCTGTCAAGATGCTTAGATATTATTAAAATAGATGCCCACCGTAACAAAAAGAATAAAATAAAAAAAAAATCGGTAGAGAGGCAAGGACATGGCCGTACAAGTACACTTATAAAAATTGACACCTATTATATAAAAAATTGCGCCTTAAGATAACTTCTTGAAATTATCCTTTCATGGTACGCCAGTAGTATTCAGAATAATTTCACAAAGTTATTATAACGCGTTGTTTGGCCACAGCGACTAAGGACCCTGATAGGAATCAACGACGTGCATGCCATTGTTTAATTTTTGAAATAAACGACTTAATCGACAGTCCCCTAAAATCGAAAATTCTAGTATTTAAATTTGGCATATACGATAATGTTGTTTGTGTAAGTGTGTTTGGTGTGAGTGGTGTGTGAAGTTTGTGTGAAGTTTCTTGCCCTTTTCCTCCACAGTAATGACATTTCTTGACTATTCATAAGTATTTCTTAGTCTACATGAATTAAAAAGTTTTGATTTTAATTTTATATGGTTTTCAAGATATCAGGGTATGACCGAGTCATAACACTTTCACAACCCTCGAGTAAAGTGATGATTAGTGACTTCTTGATTAGCTTTACACGAAAATATTTTTTTTTATTTAAACCGTCTATTCAGAGATGATAATGTTCGTACATATTTACAATTACAATTGTCGATTATTGTTCTTCAGATAGTACTTAAGGGTGGTGAAATGACCCTTAGTATTTTGTAAGTTTACACGGTAGTAGTACACAGTACACTAAGGGGGAACCTAACCCTGACTCCCAAAAATAGGATGTATTTATAGAAGATTGTTACTATGTATTTGTTATAAAATGAAAAAGTCGTAAAAATAATGTATGGAGTAAAATCTAATTAAATTTTCCAAAATAATACTTTTAAAAACTCTACCTTTAATATATATTGCAAATGTAATATTCAATGGTAGATTGGATATGCATAAAATATACACGACAAAAAAGCTTAAGATATGCACTATAACTTGTATGGAGGACTTTATCATTTTAATTAACAATATCTATCTTCCGGGGACACATTTCACTGTTGTCAAGGTACCTTCTTCTGTAACTACTTGGTTTAATTTATGTCTTCGCGGGGTCAAATAAAAAATGATGAGATCCACAGGAAAATTATTCACCAATATAGCTTTTTAAATTTCCAAACATAAGTGGTAATGACCGGAATCGAAAAACTGACGGCAATTGTGGTTTCTCGAATGACGACCGCGTAACGGAAGGCGTGGAGTGGACAGGCCTGGGTGGACCAAAGCCCTTTTTTCAATGACAAGTTTGGATGGAAATCCCATTTATTAGGGAATTTTATTAGATATTTCATTATTCATGGTAGATATGGGGAGTATTTTAAAGGACCCTATTTTCTTCATAGTCCATTATCTATCAACAATAACGTCAAGTGCTGTTTGTAGTGTTTGATGAATAAATCAGAACCCTTGATATTGTAACTTGCTTGAATTTACGGAAGGTGAAAATTCAAAAAGGAAATGATAAATAAAATATTAAAATTAGTCTTAAACTAATAAAATTTAGTTTAAAAATGTCGTATTCACATATTTATTACATTATATTCATACTTTGATTAGCAAAGGATCTTAATAAAAGTGCTTAGTTCATTAAGTGGCTTTTATGAACCGGTAAATGAACACACCCGTCGTTTAAAGCTCCTCCTAAAATATAAATCTTGTAACACAAAAATGAATTACTTTATTGACTAAAAGTAAGAATTTGTCTATACTCCAGTAAATATACTATCGTTCATTCACTGGCTTAAATTGCATCCCAATAAATTTGAAACGTATTATATAATTGTCCTTTATAACATTCAGTAATGATTGTATTTCAAATACTAATTGAAGATTGAAGTGGCCAAGTGGCCAAAAAGCTAATTTGAAGATGTCGTATCTTACCGGAGTCGTTAATTCCATCTTGAACAATTTTTCGACATCGACAACTTTAAATGCTCACTATTTTTTAGTGAATCGTTAATCGTTTCAAGTTTTTTTTTTATTTTAATTTACGATCTATCTATCTATCTATATCATCACGCCAGATCCCTTACGGGGTAGGCAGAGAGTACAGAGTTCCAACAGGCTCTTTCCTTACATACCTCTCTGGCTTCCTCTACTCTCATAATTCGTCTCATACACGCTCGCCGGTTACGGAGACTCCTGACTTGTCCTTCAGATAAGACCCGGTCTATTTGGTCATGGTAAGATAGTCTAGGTCTTCCCCGGTACCTACATCCTTCCACTTTCGCGTTGTATATCAGTTTTGTCATTCTTTCTTCGGACATTCTTTCTATATGCCCGAACCAACGGAGCATACCCTTTCTCATCTTTACACCGATATTCTCTTTCATACCTATTTGCTTTCTTACTACGCTGTTGCGAATACGGTCGGTCAGCTTCACTCCGCACATCTTCCGCAGAGCTCGCATTTCCACCGCATTTATCCTACTTTCATTCTCCTTCTTACATACCCAGCTCTCGCTGCCATATAACAGCGTTGGGACAAGCACTCCATTATGTATGGCCAGCTGCGCTTTTCGGCTTAAGTGCCGGCTCCCAAGTAGCTTTCCCATCGCGCCATTCACTCTGTTCCCTGCACTCACTCTTCTCTCTATGTCAGCGGTGTATTTTCCATCCTTACTGAATGCGCATCCAAGATATACAAACTCATTCACTTGCTCCAGCACATCGTTCCCAACCACAATCCTTGCATTCGTTCTGGTTTCTTCCCGTTCAAAAACCATAATTTTGGTTTTCTTCACATTCAAATGTAAGCCATTTTTCATGCAGTCGTCTTTCATAACTGTGACTAGTGATTGCAGATCAGTGGCTGTTGGCGCTATCAAAACCGCGTCATCTGCATATAGTAGATGATTTACCACTAGATCACTCATTTGTACACCTTCATTCATCGCTTTCAGTCTTTGAAGACTTTTATCCAAATATATTATAAACAGTCTAGCGGACAACACGCAACCCTGCTTGACGCCGATTTCAACGTCAAACCAGGGTGACATGTTACCACCCACCCGTACGCATGCCTTGCAGTCCACATAGGTGGACTGGACGGCCCGCAGCAGAGTGCCATTTATACCATACTCAGGCAAAATGTCCCAAAGTCTCTTTCGCACAACTCTATCAAACGCCTTCTCCAGATCCACAAAACCGCAGAAAACCTTCCGGCCCACTGCCAGATGCTTCTCTACGATGTTGCGAAGGGAGAAAACTTGATCCGAACATCCTCTTCCGGACCTGAAACGATATTTTTATTATTAACTTTTATGACATTTTTATTATACTGTTTATAATTTTTTTATTAACCATGTAAGGTAATTAATATTTCTTTGGGTTTAGAAACGTATGGTAAATTTCATGAACTACATTTAATCATTTTTAATTTTTTTATTCTATCTATCTATCTATCTATAACCTCACGCCAGATCCCTTGCGGGGTAGGCAGAGAGTACAGAGTTCCAACAGGTTCTTTCCTTACATACCTCTCTGGCTTCCTCGACTCTCATAGTTCGTCTCATACACGCTCGCCGGTTACGGAGACTCTTGACTTTTCCATCAGATAAGACTCGGTTTATTTGGTCGTGGTAAGATAGTCTAGGTCTTCCCCGGTACCTGCATCCTTCCACTTTCACATTGTATATCTGTTTTGTCATTCTTTCCTCTGGCATTCTTTCTATATGCCCGAACCAACGGAGCATGCCCTTTCTCATCTTTACACCGATACTATCTTTCATACCTACTCGCTGTCTTACTATGCTGTTGCTAATGCGGTCGGTCAGCTTCACTCCGCACATCTTCCGCAGAGCTCGCATTTCTACCGCATTTATCCTACTTTCATTCTCCTTCTTACATACCCAGCTCTCGCTACCATATAACAGCCATACAGCCATAACAGCGTTGGGACAAGAACTCCGTTATGTATGGCCAGCTGCGCCTTATGGCTTAAGTGCCGGCTCCCGAGTAGCTTTCCCATCGCACCATTCACTCTGTTCCCTGCACTCGCTCTTCTCTCTATGTCAGCGGTGTATTTCCTATCCTTACTGAAGGCGCATCCAAGATATACAAACTCATTCACTTGCTCCAGCACATCGTTACCAACCACAATCCTTACATTCGTTCTGGTTTCTTCCCTTTCAAAAACCATAATCTTGGTTTTCTTCACATTCAAGTGTAAGCCATTGATCATGCAGTCGTCTTTCATAACTGTGACTAGTGTTTGCAGATCAGTGGCTGTTGGCGCTATTAAAACCGCGTCATCTGCATAAAGTAGATGGTTTACCACTAAGTCACCCATTTGTACACCTTCATTCATCGCTTTCAGTCTTTGAAGACTTTTGTCCAGATATATTATAAACAGTCTAGCGGACAACACGCAACCCTGCTTGACGCCGATTTTAACGTCAAACCAGGGTGACCTGTTACCACCCACCCGTACGCATGCCTTGCAGTCCACATAAGTGGACTGGACGGCTCGCAACAGAGTGCCATCTATACCATACTCTGGCAAAATGTCCCAAAGTCTCTTTCGCACAACTCTGTCAAATGCCTTCTCCAGATCTACAAAACCGCAGAAAACCTTCCGCCCCACTGCCAGATGCTTCTCTACGATGTTGCGGAGTGAGAAGACTTGATCCGAACATCCTCTTCCAGACCTGAAACCCCCTTGTGCCTCGCACAACATTCCATCGGACTTCACGCGCATTCTCCGTTCAATAATTTTACCGTACACCTTGGCTGCCAAGCTGATCAAACTGATGGCTCTGTAATTGGCGCAGTCATATTGTGAACCCTTGCCTTTATACAAGGGTACTATGACTGCGCGGCGCCAATCTGTAGGGACTCTACCGGTCCTCCAGCAAAGGTTTGCAAGGGCCCGGAAAGCGTCCCGGACGCAAGTTCCACCATATTTGATCATCTCGGCAGATATCATGTCTACTCCCGCAGCTTTACCGTTTTTCATACTTCCTATCGCCCATTCAACTTCTTCCATAGTGATGTCCTCCGTTGATTCTGGTGCCGCAATCTCGCCTTTAGGCACGTCTGCGGCATCAGCATCCGGGTCATCTCCATACATTTCTCCAAAATATTCACTCCACCGGTTTAGCACAGCTTGTGTGTCTGCAAGAATGTCACCATCTTTAGATTTTATCCTTTCCATTCTGGAGCCTGACGAATCACCTCGAGCCTTTCTCACCTTGCTCCAAAAGAGTTTGGTGTTGTTCTCGAAGTTCTTCGCCAGCCTCTCCTCCTCAATCATACTGGCTCTTTCACGCTTTTCTTTCACTAAAGTTTTAGTGGCATTCTTGCATTGCCGGTATATTTCTTTCTTCATCTCTGTCATACTGGCATTCAGGTTCAAAGAAGATACATAGTCCTGCCACGCTTTCTTCTTACTTTCTACGGAACTTTGCAACTCCGCATCCCACCATGCATCACCTTTTGCTGTAATATGCTTCTTTGAGCAACCACATACTTCTTTCGCGGATTCCACCAAACTCTCTTTCAGGCTATTCCAGCATTCATCTACATTTGAGTCCGAAGAGCCTGCTGTCAAAAGCTTGTCCCGGACTCTGTCTTCATACATTCTCCTCACGCTCTCATCTTGCAACTTTTCAACCTTTAATCTTTCAAGGTCTCCGAAGGGGATACGCTCTCGCCAGTGCCTCCACTTCCTGAACAGACCACTAAACCGCGCAACTACGAGATAGTGGTCTGATTCCAGAGTGGGGCCTCTATACGCACGCGTATCTTGTAGTTTGCTTCGGAGACGGTTATCAACCAGGATCAGATCTATCATGCTTTTTTGTTCATTCCTTCTCCACGTATACATATGTATGTCCTTATGCTGGAATATCGTATTAGACACAAGGAGACCCCTTTCCAAACAAACATCTACAATGAGCTTACCTGCATCATTCACTCTCTTATCACCATAAGGACCCAGAGCAGCGTCGCAAGTTTGCCGCCTGGTTCCTACCCATCCGTTCAGATCGCCACACAGAATCACCTTTTCGTTAGCCTCAGCCAAATCCAGAACTTCCCTGACATTATCCCAAAACTTCTCAAGGTCCTGGGGTGTCGACGAGCTTACGGGAGCATACGCTGCGACCAAAAATACTCTAGTGACACCCAGTTTTAAACGGACCCAGAGAAGTCTCGCATCGCACAGGCCATAATCTCTCACTCCAGAGGCCAGGCGACGGGACAGCAAGATACCCACCCCCATGCTGGCACGACTGCTCTGCGGTACACCAGACCACAGAGCCATCGTTCCATCAGGCAGATCACAGGTTTCACTGCCCCTCCGCTTAGTCTCTGTTACACACAGAGCATCCAGGCGTCTCTCTTTCATTACATCAATCACCTCATGCATCTTATCTTCCATACCACCTCTTACATTCCAAGTGCCTATTCGGCACTCTGCACCCCACGACTCGCCAGTTCGGGCCCGGCGTGATGGGTGGCGGCCCCCATCGCCGCTTCCACCTATATTCGTACCGACGGGGGCGGGCCGGTACGCGTCGCCTCGGGGGGACGCCCTAGCCCGCACTGCGGTACGTCTTCGGTCCAAGATTGCAGCCATAATGACTGGCAGGGGTCGCGACGAGCACGCTCTTGGACAGACCTATTTTATTTTAAAATATGATTTACACATTTTTATTGTGTAATTAATTATTGTTTGACGTAAGCGTTGCTGTATTGTTTTGATCTTATTATTTGTAATAATATTTTGAACGATAAAACTTGTCACATTCATTTAAAATTTAAAAAGAAAACAAATTAACCCAATTATTTAACTGTAATTCTAAGTTGAATAATTCTCCTTAATAATTAAAACAGACACTTGGTATTAATTCAATTGTACATATTGTATTATATATTTAACGTTTAATTAAATAATTTATAAATGTCCGATACAATTATTATGTTTTCTTAATTGTTAGGTACTTTAAGTTCTTGGATTATTCCTAATGATATTTGCATGCCTAAAGGCAGAATATGGCGTACGACCATTGTAATTTTAACATCCACTGTAACCCATTTTCGCAAATAAACTTATTAGATTTGATTTGAACTTTGTTTTACTCAAGAGATTTTTTTTGTTTTAATTTTGTTGGAGAAACTTGTCTAATTTTTTTTTAAATTAAGGCGGCTGTTTATGACCCCCCCTACCTCACGGTAGCCCATATATAAAGGGCTACACATAATGTAATAGGAGGACAGTTAACCAAATACACATTAAATATCAAGACGTTATCTTTTATTCATTGATACCCCAACAACCCACAGTACAGGAGAATGGCATTACCGCAGGAACAAGCAATTGCATAGAAATATCCTATTTTTTATTTATCGCAAGGATCTTCGTTTTGTCCATTTACTAGGGTGTGTTTCTTCACTGGAGCACTTACCCTAGTTAAAAAAGAAAAAAATACATAAAAAAAATGACTGATTAAATATTTACTGCTCAACCTTTTCAGAAATTGCCTTTTAAGTGATTTTCTATCACTTAAAAGGCAATTTCTTGATGTTTAATACCGATAAAAATTATTTTTTTTCTGAAATCTGTATTTCTTATATCTCGGGAACTCGAGCTGATAGAAAAAAACCGGTAAAATTTTTGATATAACCATGTAAGACATACTTAAAATCAGGTCTAAAATCCCCGGCACCAAAATCGTTGTAGGCCTGTGTTAGTATTAAACTTCTCTTCAGAAAATAATGATATATGTTTACTCCTATTTCTAAATTACTAAATATCCTAAATATTTATTTGGACACTGAGGAATAGCACGCGGATAGCCTACAGCATCTAAATACCTAGTGACGAATAGATTTTAGAATTATTAGTATACACTGCCTCGTTGGTCTGGTGGCAAAGCGCATCGCTTTGTGGTCACGAGGTCGGACAAATGTAGTTTTTCTAACGAAAAATTCCCAGTATGAGTCCGAAGTCTGGAATTGTGCCCGATATATGGCAATAGGCTCGCCCCCTATTACATGGGACCTAACATCGTCGGCGAAACGTGGGTGTACTTAGTACACCTCTGCCACCCCCTCTGGGGAATATAGGCGTGACGGTGTTTTTTTTTTTTTATTAATATACATCCGTATCTATGAACATGTTTAACGGCCGGTTTCAATATTTAACTTAGATTTGCCTACTACTGATAGAATTTTGACATATTTTATCTAGAATATCTATCAAATTTCTACTGACTGTAAGCAAATCTATCCATGAGTTTAATATTGAAACCGGCAATAATAAGTTACTTTTACTCAAGTATTTACTGTCTAAATTGAGAAATGTCAAAGGTTAGTTTTGTATAGAATTTAAAAACACGTGACTTTACTCGGCCAAGTTAAGTCTCGACTACATCATTTTTATTCTGTAGTTAAGAAACTAATTAAAGTAAGAAATATCAAAAGTTTGTTTTCCTAGCCAAGCGTATAATTTTAAACACATGACATTACTCAATCAATTAATCAATCAGCCTGTCGCAGTCCACTGCTGGACGTAGGCCTCTCCTAACACGCGCCATTGCACACGGTCCTCCGCCTTCCGCATCCAGTCTGTCCCAGCGACCTTTTTGAGGTCGTCGGTCCATCTAGCTGGGGGCCGTCCTACCTTACGCTTACCAAGTCGCGATCTCCACTCTAGGACACGTTTGCTCCATCGGTCGTCGGTCCTTCTGCAGATGTAACCAGCCCATTGCCACTTTAGCTTACTGAGTTTGCGAGCTATGTCGGTAACTTTGGTTCTTTGTCGGGTTACCTCGTTACGAATTTTATCCTTCAAAGAGACGCCGAGCATAGCTCGCTCCATAGCCCGCTGTGCGACTTTAAATTTGTGGACCAGTCCCACTGTGAGTGTCCACGTCTCGGCCCCGTAGGTCATAACAGGTAGGACGCATTGGTTGTACACTTTAGTCTTCAGGCATTGCGGTATAGGCGAAGAGAAGACGTGGCGTAGTTTGCCAAATGCTGCCCAACCCAATTGGATCCTGCGGTTGATTTCTTTCTAGAAGTTGTTTCTACCAAATTGGACAACTTGTCCAAGGTAGACATACTCCCGAACAACTTCGAGCATCGAACCATCGACGTAGATCGGTCCCGACATTACTCAGCAAAGTAAATTTTTAGACTAAGTAATTTAATATCTGTAGATACGGGTGTTAGTACATCATTTTAATTTTGTAGTTGATAAACTATCAAAAGTGAGAAATGTCAAAAGTTTGTATTGTATTGAAATTTAAACATGAAATTACTTGGCTAAGTAAATTTTTATACAAAGTAGTCAAATATCTATGGACACGGGTGTTAGTACATCATTTTATTCTTTAGTTGAGAAACTGTCAAAGATTAGTTTTCCTACCTAAGTATAGAATTTTACAAATGACATTACTCGGCTACGTAAATTCTTAGACTAAGTAATTAAATGTCTATAAATACGGGTGTTAATGCATAATGTTTATTCTGTAGTTGAAACTATTAAAACTAAGAAATGTCAAAAGTTTTTTTCAAGCCAAATATATAATTTTAACCACCCGAAATTACTCGGCTAAGTGAATTCTTAAGACTGAGTAATTTAATGTCTACAGATTCGAGCGACAGTCCTATGCACAAATCCAACGACGAATTGACAGTGTTGTTAGGATGTGACACTTTTTAAATACTCATGTACTATAATTTACTTTTGAGTCGATTATTATAATAATAGTATTGGCCTTGTCAAGAAATTGTCCTACCGTTGGGCATGGGCCTTCGCTCATATAGAGAGGGTTAAGGCCATAGTCCATCACGCTGGCATAGTGCGGGTTAGCGAACTTTCCTATTCTATTATAGAAATTAAATAAAAATTATTCGTACACAACTAAAACTAATTTAATTAGTTTGTAATTTTAAGACAGATGTTAATAAACATCTATAATTCATTCACCAATTTGTATTACTTAGAAACTCTTATGTAAAATCGGTATCTATTTCCAAAATAAATTTTACGCTGTATTTTATTGTTTAAGCTCAACCTTAATTAACCAATTTCAGAAAGGAGGAGGTTCTATGTTCGTTTGTATGTATTTTAATACGCTTTTACTGGCTTGATTTTATATGTTTTGATATTTTCGTCAACTGTCGACCGATTTTGAGTTTGGCATAGCTCTAAAGTAGTCCCATTCTCATTTTACTGGGATTTAATCTAGCGCTTTCAAGATACACAAATGACAAACAATACGAATGTGTAAATTGAGATTATGGGTAATACGTCAATCCTATAGGCACCATACTATAGAACTAAGCAGAATATTATCCAACAACTAAGCAGGAGTAGGTACATTCGCATTATTTCTGTTTTTTTATGACGTTTTCTTTTTGAACCAATTTGGGTGATTCTTTTTGTGTTAGATTCAGTATAGCTCCGAAATACTCCTATTTTAATTTCATAGGTATTTGACCCAAGATTTTGAAGATAGACCACAGGACTCCACGAAGACAAACGGCATGAATGTGTTAGTTGATTTAGGATGGGTGTTATGTTAATTCTATAGGAACCTTACTATAGAATTACTACTGATGGGTAGTTAATTCACTCATAACTTAAAGTTTTAAAATAAGAAAGTTCTATCTATCTATCTATAACCTCACGCCAGATCCCTTGCGGGGTAGGCAGAGAGTACAGAGTTCCAACAGGTTCTTTCCTTACATAACTCTCTGGCTTCGACGACTCTCATACTTCGTCTCATACACGCTCACCGGTTACGGAGACTCTTGACTTTTCCATCAGATAAGACTCGGTTTATTTGGTCGTGGTAAGATAGTCTAGGTCTTCTCCGGTACCTGCATCCTTCCACTTTCACATTGTATATCTGTTTTGTCATTCTTTCCTCTGGCATTTTTTCTATATGCCCGAACCAACGGAGCATGCCCTTTCTCATCTTTACACCGATACTATCTTTCATACCTACTCGCTGTCTTACTATGCTGTTGCTAATGCGGTCGGTCAGCTTCACTCCGCAGAGCTCGCATTTCTACCGCATTTATCCTACTTTCATTCTCCTTCTTACATACCCAGCTCTCGCTACCATATAACAGCGTTGGGACAAGAACTCCGTTATGTATGGCCAGCTGCGCCTTATGGCTTAAGTGCCGGCTCCCGAGTAGCTTTCCCATCGCACCATTCACTCTGTTCCCTGCACTCACTGTTCTCTCTATGTCAGCGGTGTATTTCCCATCCTTACTGAAGGCGCATCCAAGATATACAAACTCATTCACTTGCTCCAGCACATCGTTACCAACCACAATCCTTACATTCGTTCTGGTTTCTTCCCTTTCAAAAACCATAATCTTGGTTTTCTTCACATTCAAGTGTAAGCCATTGATCATGCAGTCGTCTTTCATAACTGTGACTAGTGTTTGCAGATCAGTGGCTGTTGGCGCTATTAAAACCGCGTCATCTGCATAAAGTAGATGGTTTACCACTAAGTCACCCATTTGTACACCTTCATTCATCGCTTTCAGTCTTTGAAGACTTTTGTCCAGATATATTATAAACAGTCTAGCGGACAACACGCAACCCTGCTTGACGCCGATTTTAACGTCAAACCAGGGTGACCTGTTACCACCCACCCGTACGCATGCCTTGCAGTCCACATAAGTGGACTGGACGGCTCGCAACAGAGTGCCATCTATACCATACTCTGGCAAAATGTCCCAAAGTCTCTTTCGCACAACTCTGTCAAATGCCTTCTCCAGATCTACAAAACCGCAGAAAACCTTCCGGCCCACTGCCAGATGCTTCTCTACGATGTTGCGGAGTGAGAAGACTTGATCCGAACATCCTCTTCCAGACCTGAAACCCCCTTGTGCCTCGCACAACATTCCATCGGACTTCTTGCGCATTCTCCATTCAATAATTTTACCATACACCTTGGCTGCCAAGCTGATCAAACTGATGGCTCTGTAATTGGCGCAGTCATATTGTGAACCCTTGCCTTTATACAAGGGTACTATGACTGCGCGGCGCCAATCTGTAGGGACTCTACTGGTCCTCCAGCAAAGGTTTGCAAGGGCCCGGAAAGCGTCCCGGACGCAAGTTCCACCATATTTGATCATCTCGGCAGATATCATGTCTACTCCCGCAGCTTTACCGTTTTTCATACTTCCTATCGCCCATTCAACTTCTTCCATAGTGATGTCCTCCGTTGATTCTGGTGCCGCAATCTCGCCTTTGCGCACGTCTGTGGCATCAGCATCCGGGTCATCTCCATACATTTCTCCAAAATATTCACTCCACCGGTTTAGCACAGCTTGTGTGTCTGCAAGAATGTCACCATCCTTAGACTTTATCCTTTCTATTCTGAAGCCTGACGAATCACCTCGAGCCTTTCTCACCTTGCTCCAAAAGAGTTTGGTGTTGTTCTCGAAGTTCTTCGCTAGCCTCTCCTCCTCAATCATACTGGCTCTTTCACGCTTTTCTTTCACTAAAGTTTTAGTGGCATTCTTGCATTGCCGGTATATTTCTTTCCTCCGGTATATCTCTGTCATACTGGCAAAATACTTCATCATGTCGTAATAGCTGATCGGGACCTTAATTCGCTTTGACCAATCCCAGCGCGTTACGATAACCTTGTGAAATGGTTATGTATTGGTATTATATGTGACAAAAATGTACGGTCAGCGACATAAGTCGCTTAAAATTATTAAATTTGAAAGTCTTTTGTTTAGTATAGAATTTATTATTTTTGTTGATCTTAATTACAACATACACATTAAACATACATTCCTAATGATTTGATTTTGACAATGTTCACCGAAAGTTAAAAATAAAGAGTATTACTGATTTGTACAGCAGCATGCAGACTGTCTCGAACGATGTTGACAGGGTCGTGGATTGGTCATGCTCACTAAAATGTCTTTGCTAGTGGCGACTCTGTGGAGCGGGTCATTCTTTTCCCTCTAAAATGGTTGAGGAGAGTGATGGCTGCTTCTCAGGTCATACTCGTGAACGGGTGCTGCTGGTGGGGACTGGTCCGTCCCCTGCCCTTTGTCTGACTGAACGTGTACCATAATGCTGTTAAATTTTGTCTCGTTCGGCATCACACTGGAGCTATGACCAGTTGTTTTGTACGCGCTCTTTACATATTTTATAGTAACACTTTCTCTTACTATTATTATTATGCTTTTTATTATATACCTCTACAACATCTCTATTTTGTAAATGAGAGGACTATGTAGACACTGACCAATATCATGAATCTAAGTACACTTATGATTAATCTATACTTAAGCACATCTATTTAGCTCGTTCTGCATTGTTCTCCCATACTCCATAAATGCAATGTATACAAAAAGAATTGTAAACCTCATTTTTTAAAAAAGAGTAACCGTGGAGTTTCTTGCCCTTCTTCTCCACAGGAATGACTTTCCGAACGGGTGGTAGAGTCTTAAGTGATAATAATTTTCTCTTTTTGACTATTCATAAGTGCCTTTTGGTCTACATGAATAAAAAACTTTTGATTTTGATTTTGTACCAGTAAACGCTCATTCCACGAAGCTAACATTACGCGCCGTGTTACGGGCCCGGGTAATTGATACCAATTGATCCCTTTGAGTTGAGGTCATGACATTCTTTTATCAATTTATCACTTGCTTTACAATCGCAGAACATACCATTTTTATTATCACACTAGCGACCCGCTCCGGCTTCACACGGGTGAAAATATATATAGCTTTTAATACATAAACCTTCCTCTTGAATTACTTAATCTATTAGTTAAAACCGTATTAAAATCCGGTCAGTAGTTATTGAGATTATCGCGTTTCGACTGACAGACGCGCAGGGGGACTTTGTTTCATAATATGTAGTACCTCTAATCTGGTCGAGGGGTGCGATGGCTATTCAAGTAGCCATACTCGTGAACGGATGCTACTTGTAGAGACTGGTCTACCCAGAATCCTTAAGATATTTATTATTATATATATTTAAAAATATTATTATTAGTCTTATATCTAAGTCGTAAGGCATCACACTAGAGCTGGATCGCAGAAATGATGTTTTTATAATATAGAAATGTATGTATCTATATTGAAAACGATGAAATCGTGGATAATTTGACAAAACAGATAAGCCTGCTTAATTTCTCGCCGGATCTTCTCAGTGGAGGCCGCGTTCGGATCCAGTAGTAGATTAGTAATATGAACCCCCGCAGAGTTTACAAATTTGAGTAGTGATAGTGTTAACATGTCGGTAAGGAATCACGGACAGCTTGGTGCAATGGTTAAGGGTTTTGTGTCGCTCCGCCTACAGATCGAGGAGTAGCAGGTTCGATCCCCGCACGGGACAAATCTTTGTGTGAACCCCAAATTGTTTCGGTCTGGGTGTTCGTGTGCATGTAAATTTTATGTTTGTTAACGCACCCAACTTGTTTTTTAGATTTGTTAGAATTCTGTATACTCTGTTTACTCCGCAAGGGATCTGGCGTGAAGGTAGACATATAAGAAAGGAGTCACAGTCAATACATCTAGGCTTGTCATGTGGCTATACTAGAATGTTTGGCTTAACTCACTGTTGTGTTTGTGTGTGAATGATCTACGCTGTTGGCCTTTAGAGCTTCAACGGACTAGAGGGCGAGCTTGCAACCACTACGCTCGAGCCAGAAGAACAAGGTGGCAACAAGCTCCAGGGCACCTCAAGAAGGAACGGCCTCGACTTGGGCAGTCGCTATGGGGGAGGGCGTATACTAGGTGTCTCGCCGTGGTGCGCTGCACCGGCCGGCGGGCAAATCTTTTTTTTTTTTTTTTTTTTTTTAAAAAACGTAGCCCCACACTAGGATTTATTCCTGTGTCGTGGGTGCGTTTACAAACATGAAAATTCACACACAAATACCCAGACCGGAACAAATAATTGTGGATCACACAAAGATTTGTCCCGTGCGGGAATCGAACCCGCGACTATTAAACACAGTAGGTGGAGCGACCTAAGCTCTTAACCACTGCGCTAAATCGTCCGTCAAATGTCTTTAAAAAATAATTCTTTGACCTTCCGAGTTAGCCGCCCTCTGAAGGAGGGAGGCGAGCGCTCGGGTCCCGCTCAAGACTTGTCTTACCACGAACGACAAAAAAGTCGTGGTTTTAAAAACAAAATGCGACTAGTCGTTGAACACTAGGGAAAGGTCGTCAGCGCCGTCAAAACGGTGCCTCGTACCTACCGAATGTACGTAAATACTTACGCGTGAGCGGGCGGACTGCGTCGCGGGGGGAGCAGCGCGGTCGGAACAGTCGGAATCGCACACAACAGAATAACCGGTCCGATATAATATGTACATTTTCCTGTTTGGTGAGGGAATTTGCAAAAATTACTTATTATAATTATTGTATTAGTAACAAATTAACTCGACGGACAGTTTGGTCCAGTGGTTAAGAACTTAAGCTGCTCCGCCCATTGGATCAAGTAGCCGCGGGTTCGATCCCCCTACGAGACAAATCTTTGTGTGGCCCTCAAATATTTGTTTCGGTCTGGGTGTTTGAGTATGTAAACTTCGTGTTTGTAAACGCAACCACGACGGGAAAAATTCCTAGTGAGGGTATATTTTTTTTTAAATCTGTCTCGTTGATCCAGTGATGAATAATGCGCTTTGAGAGCATGAGGGTCAGGATTTTAATCATAGTTTGTAAAAATGTAGTCTTTCCATTGAAATATCTCAGTATCAGGCTGGCATGATACTGAGAATATTTAAATAGAAAGACTACATAGATACAATAGAAAGACTGCCCGTTTCATGACAATGTTCCCGTTATACGAAAACAACCCCCTATTACATGGGACCTAAAAACGTCGGCGGAAAATGGGTATACATAGTTCACCTCTGCCACCCCCGCTTAGGGAACATAGGTGTGACGGTGCTTATTTTAAATTATTTGATTGTATCTAACATAATGGGTCATCATCAGGACGTAGATGACTTTTCCACTGCAAGACAAAGGCCTCAAGCATGGCCACGAAAACCGGCTATCGGCTGATTTCAATATTTAACTTAACCCGTCGGCTCGGAGCGAAAGTGAAAGTAGATAGATTTGCCTACTACGGATAGAATTTTAATATATTTTGTATGGAAAATCTGTCAAAATTCTGATGTCAGTAAGTCTATCCTTGATTTGAATATTGGAACCGGTCATATATGATGTACGCATCCAACTTTGGCCCGTGACCTTTATTATACCTTGTACATACTCATAATTATGTCCATATGTACGTAACGGTGACAGTATATTGTTAGAACAGCTGTAGCATTAATGAATGATTAAGTTAGTGTAATACGTAGTGTGTTGTACACACAACTATTGGTTGTGCAGCATTGTTTGATAATGTATTTGTGTGAAAACTTGTAACAAATTTTCTGTAATAACTATTATTATATTTAAAAAAAATAATGTTAGAAACTGTCTCACCATTGGGCACGGGCCTTTACTCAAACTGAGAAGCTGTAGGCCATAGTCCACCACGCTGGCCCAGTGCGGGTTGGCTAATTTCACACACTTCGAGAAACTCTTAGGTATGCAGGTTCCCTCACGATGTTTTCCTTCACCGTTAAAAGAAGTGATCATTATTTTTTAATACGCACATGCTTTCGAAAACACGTGAAAAGAAGTGTGTGCCTGTTTTTGAAACTGAGACCTCTGACTTTGTAGTCCAACGGTCTAACCACTAGGCTTTCACTGCACAGTATAATAAAAAATAATAATATTAGCCCTATTAAGAAACTTTGTCACCGTTGGGCACGGGCCTCCTCTCGAACTAAGAGGGTTTAGGCCATAGTGCACCACGCTGGCCCAGTTCCGGTTGGCATACTTTACACGTTTCCTCAGTTGAATTTTAATACGCAAAGACAGAGGTCCGTACCTAATGTTACGTAGAAGTACTAAAAAGAACCAATTAACCAAAAAAAGATTACTATTAGATTGCCTCGTTCATCTAGTGGCGAGTATGCGATCACGAGGTCTTGGGTTCAAATCCTAGGTTAGACAAATGTAGTGTTTCTATCGAAAAATTCCCAGTATCAGTCCGGACTCTGGATTGTGCCTGTTATATGATAATAAGCCCCTATAACATGGGACCTAACATTGTCGACGAAAAGTAGGCGTACACAGTACACCTCTGCCACCCCCGCTTAGGATTAGGGAATATAGACTTCACGGTGTTTATTTATCTTTTTTATATTAGCAAATGGGAAAGGAAAACTGATGATCTTATACGATATGAGAGTTTTATTCAAAACATCTTCGAAGGGAGAGTAGATAGAAAGAAGGATAAGGAAGGCCCAGGATAAGCTACACAAGATAATTAATGGAGAAAGTTTCTTACAGGTCGTATAAGGAACTCCGAGATGCTTTAAGAAGGACTGAGTGGAGAAATATTCATATATCAGCTGCACCGGCAAGAGTTCAACTCTTGAAGTATGATAATGAAGTGAATCGTCTGCGATATCGCAAAATTGCGTAACTAACAACAGACAATACGGCGTAAATTAGATATAACAAAACTTTACAGGGGAGCCAAATAACTAAATATTTTCTTTTTTAGCCATCTAATGCGTGTTAGTAATTTAAGATATTATAAAAAGGTGATTAATGCACATTTTCAAACATCTAACATTTCAACCACATGTGAGGTAAGTAGAATAGAAAACATGCAGTTATTTGATTCTATTGTAAAGTTTGCCATGCCGAATTTAAGCCTTATTGTCTGTTATTAGTTACGCAGTTTCGTAGTACTATACCCGACGAATAGTCTTTATGCTGGGACTTCCCTCTTTCAACACAAAAAGACTGAATCTCTTAAACGCACTGAGATTAGCAGATTTGAAGCCGGTTATTTGCTTAAATTAATGGCGCCAATCCCCACCACTTCCAGCAGTCTATCACACACTTTGCGAACAAGGCGCGCGTGCGCATGACATGTTTATTAACCCACATTTCTATGTGTAAGGAATACAAGTGTGTCTTTAAATAAAAACTAAATTTAACATAATGTTAATTTGTGTTTGTGGTATGTTTAGGTGAACTTAGTTACGAAAATGTAGTAAAAACTTAAATAAATATTGTGAAATAAATTAAAATATGAGGTAGAAATTTTCATTATTAGTATTGGTTTCCAGTTGGATATTAATGTACGTTTGCTAACAGCGCGGCTAGAGTATTATTTCAATTTAATTCAACAACTGAAGTTTTTTATATACATATCTGCTTCGCAGATATTACCGCGCTTGTGTTATTTTTAGCAATCGCCGCTAAAGACGGCAGTATGTGTTATCATATCAATGTAGAGTTTGCGTGAAACGTAACGAGTGATTAGCAAAAAATATTTTTTCAGATTATATTTTATAACACTTTCAACATTGGATTTACAGCTGTTAATCTGGTAACCCTTGTGACGTCAGTCTAACATTTACTATTTTGCATATCATCCATGCCATCTCCATCGTCCCGGCAAAAAGTCACCATGTATTTTAAAGAAGTGATTTTATTGTATCTAAGTTTTTGTTGGTGTAGTGCACAGAGCCCTTTTAATTTAAAAGAAGGTAAGTAATATAACCTTTTTTCTTATTTTTTCCTTTTGGACCATCTCAAAGTTATGTCAGCGGGAAAACGTTTAGAAGAACAAAAACGCAACATGATAATTGAATAGTTTTAAATTCTGTAGTGTATATAGATTCGGGCTTTTAATGTATTTTGATAGTGCCAAAAGCAAAACACCCTCAGATGACTTTTGCAATAATATGTTTATGTACCTACTGTCATATGGGCCGGCTACTCATCAATCAGTTACCCATTTTAAGTGTTCTTTAATAACAGTATTTAAAGGTCATGTTTGAAATATTGAAAAATACAAATATATAGTTTGTTTGACGACAAACATTCCTTAAAAGCGCTGCTACAAAGTCATGTTGCATTATGATACCTCTTGTCTGACAAAAGAAGTTTACAAGCATGTTACGGCGTACATCGCCATTATTTTGTATTAATTTTAGAGCACGCCATTTTGTCACATTTTTAGACAATGAGTATCGTCTAAAAATGTGACAAAATGGCAAAAATATTTATATGTTCAGGATCAGCTTGTGTAGCAAATGGCGTAAATGGTACTTGTGCTAATATGTACAAATGCTTTTCAGCAGCTTCTGCATACTTCTATGTAAGTACTTCTAAGTAAGAATTTTGTATGTAAACACCATGTAAACACTGAGAGATACGAATCAATCTAGTCTTTAAGCCTATGAGGTGGTCGGTTACATTATCACATAAAATTGATTTATCCAATGGCATGCTTCTACGGATTAACCACCTCTGCATCACAATTCCGTCCAATTTCCATTTTACCAATCCTATCCAAAGTCCTCGAGAGTGTTGTTCATAATCAACTGTTTCGCTATCTCTCGTCTAACTGCCTGCTTAGTCCGTTCCAATCTGGTTTCCGTCCTGGCCATAGCACTGTATCAGCTCTTATAAAGATTACAGACGACATCCGTTTGGCCATGGAAAATAAGCTTCTTACAGTTTTAGTACTACTGGACTTTAGCAGTGCGTTTAACTCAGTTGATTTTGACATTCTCTTAGGTATCCTATCCTCTCTTAATGTAGCTTCTTCTGTGACTGAATGGTTTAATACTTATCTTCGGGGTCGTTCACAGTCGGTCCGCTGCGATGAGGCCTTCTCTGAATGGTGTGATCTGACTGCTGGCGTTCCCCAAGGTGGCGTCCTTTCTCCTCTTCTTTTCTCAGTCTTCATAAACGCTGTCACTAAAATTCTATCATCACACTATCATCTTTACGCAGACGACTTGCAACTTTATCGCCATTTTAAAATAGATGAGCTTCCCGAAGCCGTTGATGCCATCAATAATGATCTTAAAAATATCAACGAGTGGGCTAAATCTTTTGGCCTGCTAGTAAATCCCACAAAATCAAAAGCTCTCATTATTGGTGGCAGATACTACATAATCCACTTGGATCAAGATGTCCTTCCACCAGTACTCTACAACTCAGTACCCATAGTCTACTCCAAATGGGCTAAAAATCTGGGTCTTTATATCGATTGCCATCTTTCGTAGAATGTTCACGTTGCAGAGGTAAGCAGAAGATTTTATTACTCTTTCCAGTCTCTCAAGCGACTCCAGAAGTTCCTGCCTTTTCATACAAAAATAACACTTGCTCAATACCTTCTTCTTCCTCTTCTGGACTATGCTGATGTCTGTTTCCTGGACGCGTCGGAAGAGCTCCCCAATAAACTTGAACGACTTCAGAATTTGTGCATCCGCTTTATTTTTGGGCTCCGAAAATACGATCATGTGTCGGAATTTCGGGCGCGATTGAAGTGGTTGCCTATTCGACGTCGTCGAGATACTCACATTCTTTCCCTCCTTTATTCTATTCTCCATAATCCTAATTCACCAACTTATCTAAGGGAACGCTTTGAGTTTCTAGTCCCCAGGGGAAAACCCTGCCGCACATCTTCTTCCCTTCTTCTCCGCACTCCCCATCACACTTCTAGCCTTTATAGTGGTTCGTTTACTGTTCGTGCAGTGCAGCTTTGGAATTCACTCCCACACACTATACGCGATAGTGTCTCACTAGACGTCTTTAAAAGGAAAATTAAAGAGCATTTCCTTTCATCATGATCTATATGTGTAAATATGTATGTATTATTATTGATATATATGTATTTATAGCCGCGTGGTTCCCGGCTTAGCCGCGTGGTTCCCGGCTTAGCCGCGTGGTTCCCGGCTTAGCCGCGTGGTTCCCGGCTTAGAATAGGACCAACCCATCTCATCCCATCGGGTGTCGTACAAGGCGACTAAGGGAAAACTAGGGAATGGGCAGCAGCGTTCTCTTAACACTTCTGCGATCAAAAACTGCGCTCGCCAACCCGCCTGCCAAGCGTGGCGAGTATGGCAAATCCCCCCCAATCACTATTATGGAAGAAAAGAAGAAAACCAGGCCCCTAGTCCCCGGCGGTCCTGATCGTCCTGGCCACGGTAGCAGCCATGGTAACGACAGGACAAGGGGTGCTAAGAATCTCCGGCAGAGATTCGGCTACCACCAAAAACGAAAATTGGCCCTGGTGACATACAACGCACGCACTTTGAGGACAGATGAGAAGCTTGTTGAGCTGGAAGAAGAGATAAACAAGTTGCGGTGGAATATTGTTGGTTTATCGGAGGTCCGAAGAGAGGGCGAGGACACGATAACCTTAAAATCCGGCAACTTGTTTTACTACCGGGAGGGCGAACAGCAGTCCCAAGGTGGTGTCGGATTTATCGTCCACAAGTCACTCATAGACAACGTTGTGTCCATCACTAGTGTGTCGAGCAGGGTAGCGTACCTGATACTCAGAATATCCAAAAGATATTCGCTGAAGGTCATACAGGTCTACGCACCGACCTCGACATACTCAGATGATGATGTCGAAGTTATGTATGAGGACATTAGTAGAGCCATACATACTTCCAAAACACACTTTACAGTGGTTATGGGTGACTTCAATGCGCGGCTGGGCAAACGGGGCGATGATGAGTTGAGAGTGGGGCAATTTGGATATGGGCAGCGCAACCCCAGGGGTCAGAGGCTGGCTGAATTCCTGGAGAAGGAGGGACTCTTTATGATGAACTCTTTCTTCCAGAAGCCGCCTCATAGGAAATGGACCTGGATGAGCCCTGATGGTTCCACCAAAAACGAAATAGACTTCATAATGAGCACCAAGCGACAAATATTTAATGATGTCTCCGTGATCCACAGGGTCAAAACCGGCAGTGATCACCGAATGGTCAGAGGCACATTAAATATTAATGTCAAAATGGAAAGATCGCGTCTGATGAAGTCTACGCTCCGACCTTGTAATGCACATATCCAAAACCCCGAGAACTTTCAACTCGAATTGGCAAACCGCTTCGAATTGCTAGACAGCAGCGCATCAGTGGACGAAATCAACAACAGGCTGGTAGAGACTGTCCATACGGTCGGGTCCAAGTATTTTAAGCCCCACCGTAAAAATAGACCTCAAAAACTATCCAACTACACCCGAAACCTCATGGCTGAGCGACGTTCCATGACGCTCCAAACCTCCGATGATGCTTAGTCCTATAGGCAGCTCAATGGACAGATATTGAAGTCCTTGCGACAAGACTTACGGTCCTTCAATACAAGGCGTATTGAGGAGACCATAGCACAGAACAAGGGATCTAAAGTGTTCGCAAGAGACGCGTCTATTGGGCAAAGCCAGTTGACGAAGCTGAAGATGGAGGACGGAAACATAACGTCGAATAGGTCGGAGGTGCTCAGGGAGATAGAGAGGTTCTATGGGCAGTTGTATACCTCAGTAGCTGAACCTGTTGTTGACTTGGTAAAAGACCCAAGAGCCAAGCTAACCCGACACTACACTGAAGATATCCCGGACATCAGCCTGTGCGAGATTAGGATGGCTCTCAAACAACTCAAAAATAACAAAGCGCCGGGCGAAGACGGAATTACCGTGGAGCTTCTGAAAGCGGGCGGAACGCCAGTACTTAAAGTCCTTCAGAGGCTGTTTAATTCCGTCTTGCTCGAAGAGAAAACGCCGGAAGCATGGAACAGGGGTGTGGTGGTACTGTTTTTCAAGAAAGGTGATAACACTTTACTGAAGAATTATAGGCCCATTACACTGCTGAGCCATGTTTATAAGTTGTTTTCGAGAGTCATTACGAATCGTCTCGAACGCAGGTTTGATGACTTCCAGCCTCCCGAACAAGCCGGTTTCCGGAAAGGCTTTAGTACCATAGACCACATACATACGCTGCGGCAGATTATACAGAAGACCGAGGAGTATAATCGGCCACTATGCTTGGCGTTTGTGGACTATGAGAAAGCCTTCGATTCGATCGAGACTTGGGCGGTTCTTAGATCTCTCCGGCGATGCCGCATTGACTATCGGTACATCGAAGTGTTGAAGTACTTGTATAATAACGCCACCATGTCAGTCCGAGTACAGGGGCAGTGCACGAAGGCGATCCCCATAAAAAGAGGAGTAAGGCAGGGAGACGTCATTTCTCCGAAACTGTTTACGGCCACCTTAGAGGACGCCTTCAAGCTCTTGGAATGGCAAGGACTTGGCATCAACATCAATGGCGAATACATCACTCACCTTCGATTTGCCGACGACATTGTGGTCGTGGCAGAGTCGCTGGAAGATCTAGGACGAATGCTCGGTGACCTCAACAGAGTATCTCAACAAGTGGGTCTTAAAATGAACATGGACAAAACGAAAATAATGTGTAACGTCCATGTCGTACCCACCGCACTCACCGTTGGGAACTCTACTCTTGAAGTTGTCGACGAATACATTTACCTGGGACAGGTAGTCCGGTTAGGTAGGTCCAACTTTGAGAGAGAGGTCAATCGACGAATCCAACTCGGCTGGGCAGCGTTCGGGAAACTGCGCAACATCTTCTCATCCAAAATACCTCAGTGCCTTAAGACTAAAGTTTTTAGTCAGTGTGTGTTACCAGTGATGATATATGGATCAGAGACGTGGTCTCTTACTATAGGTCTCATAAAAAAGCTCAGAGTTGCTCAGCGAGCTATGGAGAGAGCTATGCTCGGCGTTTCTCTACGCGATCGAATCAGGAATGAGGAGATTCGTAGAAGAACCAAGGTCACCGACATAGCCGTTAAGATTAGCAAGCTGAAGTGGCAATGGGCGGGCCACATAGCGCGTAGATCGGACGGGCGTTGGGGCAGAAAGATTCTAGAGTGGAGACCACGTATTGGCAAGCGCAGCGTGGGACGACCGCCTGCCAGATGGACCGACGATCTTGTGAAAATCGCAGGAAGTCGTTGGATGCAGGTGGCATCGGACCGGTTACGCTGGAAAGCGATTGGGGAGGCCTATGTTCAGCAGTGGACAAGTATAGGCTGAGATGATGATGATGATGATGATATGTATTTTTAATGTATCGATAAATGTATATGTATATATTATTATGTTAGGTTTGTATGTATATGTTATATATTGTATAATTATATATAGTTAGTTCTTTGCACATTTTACTTCGATTGTACACTTGGTACTGTCCTCTGTATTTTCATCTCTCTATGCCTATTAGGTTTGCTGTAAGAAAACTCAATTTTGAGTTAAGCTCGCCTTTGTACATAAACTTTCCTATCTTATTGTTATTATAATTAAACGTGTACAATAAAGAATAAATAAAATAAATAAATAAATTAATATTTTAGTATAACAATATTTATACCAACCTTTAAGTTTAAATGGAAATTTAACACTAGTTTAAGTTTACAATGTGTCAACTAGATTTTCGTTTTTTTTTTGATAAATCCCTGCTAGCGCCATTTTCTTTGTAGTCTTATACCTCACTATCTTTGGCTTACGTCATTACAACACCGCAAGATGGACAGCTTTACTTACTCATAAATGACTATTTCATATAATTCATTTGCATTTTGCAAAAAGCTATAAACACGCAGTGTAGACAATAGACATACTTTTTACTATTAACCCGCAACAACGCTTTGTAGATGTTCATCACTGATACATATGATGTAGCTTCTTAACTTTAAATAACTGTACTGATGTAAATAAAAGTTGAATAACGAAGTCGACTTATCAGAGGGCTTAGCACAAATAGACTGTCGTGGGTGTAAAGCAACCGAGTTGATATGCCATCGCTTTCACACTACAAATTTAATAATACTAAATAAATATGAACATGACCGTCAAGTATAGTAATACAGCTTTCATCGGGGCTCATTTTGCTAGGAGTTGTAGAATGAGTTTACAGATGAGACGACCCTTAGGTATATAGCTTGAGTGTAGGCTTCACGACTTATTGGTTCGAAAAGTTGCGATTTCGATCCCCACATAGAGCATATAATTTTGAGATCCATAGTTGTAACAGGCAGCTTGACTACCTGAAGCAATACCATAGAACATCTTAAATGGTGTATTCATGAGTTCACCCTGCGCTTGAACTTATACGGCCAAAGATAAGTGAGTCTTTTGTGTGTGTGTGAATGATCTACGCTGTTGGCCGCGGGGCCTTTACAGCTTCATTGATGAGCACACCAAAGGGCAGACCAAAATAGCCCTTAACACCAATTATCATTGTATGGCGATGTACTACTAGTAAACGACATAGGATCACAATTTTATGTCAAAATAGAAGAGCCATTTTTTATCTCCCGTGTCAGCTGGTGTAGCCCCACAAATGCGCCACTGAATTTCCTAGTAGGACAGTCATTCAAGATGTGCTGGATAGTTTGCACCAGGTCTCCAGTAAAAACAAGGAGTTTCAGTGATGACCCATTTGTATCGATGATAAATAACACCAATAAAGTAGTCCATATTGTCATCACCATCATCTTAGCCTATGCTTGTCCACTGCTAAACATAGGCCTCCCCAATTGCTCTCCAGCACAACCGGTCCGATACTACCTGCATATAACGACTTCCTGCGATCTTCACAAGATCCATCTCACTGGCAGCCGTGCCACGCTGCGCTTGCCTAACTTGCTTTTGTTACATATGCCTTTACCGTAATCGACTGAATTGATTGAAATATACTTACTTCATGGATGTAGCGTTTTAATGAAATAAAATCAGGTGCTTTAACACGAATAATTTGATATTATAAAGTACTTAACATTGTCGAAAAGCGTGTTGTGACCTTTATCTTCATTTAGCATTTTTTTATGTAATACAAACTTTTTTAAAAAGGGAAACCGACTTCAAAAAGCAAAAAATAAATAGTTGAAGTCGGTGCCGGTTGGTTTAGACAGTTTAAGGTCGGCTTCCCTTTTTTTAAAAGTTGTTTATTTTACAATTTTAACTGATAAGTGAATTAATTATTAATATTTGTATACCTATCTTAAATTATTTTACTTAGTTCCACAGTAAGGTACCTACAGGATTGATATAATACTCATAATAACTGAATTCACACATTCGCGCTGTTTGCCGTCAAGGAGTCCCCTGGTGTATCTTTAAAGACAAAGATCCAATATCAAGAAAATTAAAATAGAACCACCTTAGAGCTATACTGAACCCAATTCAAATAGAATCATCAAAAGCGGTCCATAATTGACGGAAAATTCGGTGAACATACATATTAAAATACATACAGACGAATACAGAACCTCATCCTTTTTGAATTCGGTTAAAAAGGATGAAATATCAATTCAACAGCATTACGCTAACTTCCAGCTTGTATTAAGCTCTCTGAATAACAGGGCCAAAACAGGGCATTTGTTTCTTCACACGTAGTGCTGCACTACTTTCAATCTCACTAACGTAATCAATATCAAACATATCACATCACATACTTATCTCGTAGCTTTCACAAATTAACTACAATTTGCTATACAGATTCCTTGCGGAGTAGGCAAAGAGAACAAAGCTCCTACAGGTTCTTTGCTTATAGTCCTTTCCCGTTTCTTCTTCTCTTACAGATCGTACTTAATTATTAATTATTGCATGTCATTTATATGCGTGTCATAAACTATATTATGCTCACGAGTACGTATTATGTGACTAACAATATTATTGTTTTTCAGCGGAGTGCTGGTTATGATATCGGCAAAATCCCAAGGGACATTGTTTTGTGCTTTTACGATGACAACAACGGGGAACCAGTCGTTTGTTGTACAGATTGTGACCGCGATGAAAAGAAAACGTAAGTATGCATGCTATATTGCTTATACTTAAAACACAGAGGGTATAAACCTGGGTATAGCCTGTAGGTCAATAATGCGCCCAGGGTACTCTTGGTAAGATCATGGTGTTGTAGTCCGTTGGGGATGTTTACAGAGTATACGGTTGATGGCTTCGCCACCATCATGAGAAAGCGATGTGTCCCTGCCTAGACATATTCGCGGTAACTCCAACACTATCCTGAGTGTGTTTGTAGATATATCGGAATCTCCGATGATGTGAAGATGGGTGCAGCTCCACACAAAATTATAATGTTTGGAATATTAACATAGACTTAGTGCTATGTTATATCCTAGTGTCTAAATTAATGATTTATTTTTATAATAATGCGAACACATTGACGTTAGCGTAACGCTATCGAGTTAAGTTGCCATCCTTTCATGCCACAAATTTGGTACATACAGAAGAACGTGACAGCATGCCCTTTGGACTACGTCAGGCTAGCGTCAATTTTTTCTTCCTAAGCTTTTGCGAGCCAAACATTTATTACTATAAATGTTTGGCTCTCAAAAGCTGCTGCTACTGCACTATCCAGAAATCTTTCAGTCACATTCATCTCTATTTACTAAACTTAAAGTGTGAAAAGGATGCAAATTTTATTTATTCGTGCTGGGGACATTTGACTTCGAAACTGAATGATTTCTAAGAAAAAAATAATCAGCACCATTCATATCTTATCTCGAAACACGTTATTATAACCGCATTATACAAAAACTCACGATAACACATTATCCTATAAATATTGTTAAACTTATAATGACTCAGTTATAGCCTCGTTGATCTAGAGGCGATAATTCGGTTTGCGATCACGAGGTCCTGGGTTCAAGTCGTAGGTCGGGCAAATATTCTTGTTCTATCCAAAAGTTCCTAATATAAGTCCAAAATGTGGAACTGTGCTCGGTATATGGCAATAAGCTCGTTCCCTATAACTTAGGATGTAACATCTTCGGTGAAAAGTGGGTGTACACAGTACACCTCTGATACCTCCGCTTGGTAGGCGTGACAGTGTATATTTTTATCTAACTTATAATATAATAAATATAATAATAAATAAAATTTTGTTTAATACAGCGGAATGAGGAACGCTGTAACTAGAGATGAAAAAAAATGTTTAAAAATTTTTAAAAGTATAAGGTATAGATAGATAAACTCTTTATTGTGCACTAATTATGTAACAAATTGTAAATTAATATAAAAACATCATAAGTAACACGTAGGGAGGCCTTATCGCTAATGAGAGATCTCTTCCAGGCGACCTTAGGAGGGAGAATTTTTAAGTAATAGGAATGAACGGGGGTGCACATAAGTATGATAGCAACGAGTATAATTATTATTTCTAAGATACAATAACAACAATAAGACGCTAATAGTTAAAAAATAAATAAGTACAAAAAAATGTCATTTAATAAAACTGTAATTGAGCCGAATCTATAAATTGAATATATTTTTCGAATTCTATTATTTGGAGTTAATTTTTTTATCGATATGGATGCCGAAAAATATTTTTTTGGAATTATTTTACATCTTTCTGTGTGTTTCAATAACTCAAAAACTACCGAATACAGGTTTGATTTAAATACTCAAATACAATACCTGCGTGAACCGACCATGCATTGAGGATTGTCTTTTCTGGAGAGAACTCTTTAATGATGAATGGCTTAGACTCGAAAATTTGTATATTTATGATTAAACATGATTTTGATCATGAAAATGAACTGTATATTTTTGCATGCAGACACGAAATGTACTCACAATACTTTTTACATACTTAGTTCGCAATGTACCTTTTTTAAATATTATTCGCGAGATTACGATTTTTGGGAGGCACAAATCAGCTATTTTACCAATAATTTTATAAAAAATAGATAAACTATTTATTAATCCTTATTGTATATGTTTTATGTGAGACAGCGTTAGCGTTGCATAAGATTGCGCTTTAGAAACCTATGTTAAATTACACAATAAATGCCTGCGGAGCCGTGGGTAACAGCTAGTTATAAATACAACCAATATTGGGGTAAGCAAATACATATTTAAAAACCATAATAAAGGTGTTCAAACTGGCTGTGGTAAGCGCCCTTATAAGTAAAATTCCTTAAGGGTACGGTCAAACCAACACGTCCGGTCGCGTCTGCACGCACAGATCGCGCGTGGTATACGCAGTACGCGTTGGTGTAAACACGTCCATAGAAGTACTACTGCAGGCACTGATCGCCACCGTGCATACCATCGCGAACGCGGCTGGACGCATTGGTTTACCTTAACCTGTTCTTTAAAGCGTTTAAAAGGCAACGCACCGTATAACAACCGGCAAAGCGTTCCCGAGTCTATATGGAAATATTATACCTACTCATACCTAGTTAATAAAAACTATAGTTGTAGTAAAAATTGACGCAAATATCATTTTTAGCATTAAGTAAGTATATATAACGTATACTTAAAATATAAAGACGGACGGCATGATCCATTGGTTCAGAGCTCGAGTCGCCCCGCTTACTGGTCAAGTACTCGCTTTCGATTCTCGCACGTGACACATCTTTGTGTGACCCACAAATGTTTGTTTTGGGCTGGGTATTTGTGCACCCATGACACAGATATAATTCCTTGGGGCTTAACAAAATACACAACTTTAAACTAAGTATACATACATGAGTATATAACCATTTTCAAAATAAGCTTGCTGAAAAGTCTTATTATACTTTTTGTGAAGGGCTTCGACGTATTGGACCCATGTCGCAAAAGCCCTGATAGTACCCGTAAATCTTAAGTTACATACTGCAATAATAACTAAATTATGTTTTTTTTAATTTTCTAGCTTTAGGTATTTCGATATTGGACCCGCTGGTCTCTTAAAAGAAAACAAGGGTTCTGTTGCGTGGCAAAGTGAGTATTCTCTCTTTTTATAATGAAGTCTATGTTAAAATTGTATATTAACAAACTTATACCACAGTTGATACATGTAAGCAAGTTGATCATCTTAGTAATAGTAACCCGAATCCGAATAACGTACAGAAACAGCTGCTCTTCGCGGCTTCTTGGGAAAGTAGCGGATTGTAACCGCCACCGCCGCCGACAACGCACTATACTCCTTTCGTATCAGCCACTATCGTCACCCGTGGCATGTTCTCACCAACCCTTTCGATGCCCTTACTTACCTTCTTTCGAATACAGATACCGCACACAGGATAAGACACTGGCCTCGCCGGCGTAGTCAAGAATCCCACACAATCACGCACGCATGCACGCACGCACGCACGCGCACTCACATACATACAAACACACACAAACCCCTTTGAGACTTGCCGAGAAACCGCGTAGAGTGCGAGTATGTGTGCTTGATTCTAATTCGGACCACCAGTACTTAGATGCTTAACTATTTACACATGTTAACTGAGCTTATACGTTTATTTTCAGAATGCTTGGAATATTTCAATAAGTTGTCATATTCATGCCAAGGAATCGGAGATATTGGTATTCCCAGCACATGGAACCCTATTAAGAAATGCTACGAACCTCAAGTGAGGATCGCCTTAATCGCCGGAGGTCGTCCCGCTAAAAGATGGGAGTTCCCGCATCTGGTAAGAAAATATTCCAGCACAAAAACCATTTTTCTTTGTTATATTATCTGCGCTTTGTAATTATTACATATTTGGTGCCATTTTTCAAATACAGACGAGAGACTTACTTTACCTTATGAACTAGGTGCCTCAATAAATTATTATCATTGTAGATTAGACATGCACCGACCTTAAGGCTCTACAGCTTCTCGGCTCCACAGTTTTATACATATATTCTATATACGAGTAATAAACTCTAGAAAAATGTTGCGAGGGTCTCTAGTCGTTCTTGTTTTGTTTGTGCTCTGTAATGTGGAATATATTATACTAGTTGTATCCGCAACTTTGTTCGGGTTATTTACAGGCGTGTATTTCACACCCTTAAACCCTTTTTTTAAACAAAAAGTAAATTAGTTTAGAGATTTACCGCTTGAATCATTGGATTTTAGTTTTGACGGTAGTTTTCAGTAAATTGGAACGCCAGTATAGGCTCTTTTTTAAAACCAATCGAAGATCTACATAAGATGATATGTGTGCTCAGATTACCACGTGTAAAATTTAAAAAAAAATGTGTTTATCATGTACATCCAAATCCGTTGAGTGAATAACCGGCGTTTCCTTTAATGTTATGTTTCAGGCCTTGCTCATTTATGGCCCAGAAGTGAATAATGTGCGTTGGATGTGTGGAGGTTCCGTGATCAGTGATCGATTTATACTTACCGCTGCTCACTGCTCATCTACTTCAGAGGGGTAAGAAACCTATACAAGGGGTAACATAATCAACGCAAGACCTGAAAGTAGTTTGTTCGAAAGCGGTAACTGAATTGATTCCAAAAACTTTTAATGCCTATTCCATTTTTTTTTTCATTTTGTTAAAACTAGTGCGCTATTACAGACTCAAGTTATTTTTGATTCAAAGCAATACGGAGATTTCAAATGAATGCATACCGTATTGCTTTGACAATATTGCATACAAGTTTCATCGTTAATAGGGGTATAAAAGTAAAAACTAAAAAAAGGGATAAAAATTTGCAAATTTGATTTTCGTATTGAATTTGTGAACCAGTTATTTAAATGGGGTGTCTGAGGTCTTCCGTTATTTATAATAAACCTTGTATATATCATTACACCAGATCCCTTGCAATATAGGTACACAGTACAGGTTTCGAACAGGTTCTTTCCTAACAGACCTCTCTTCCTCCTACTTGACTCATACATGACTTGCCCTTCTTAAGACATGATCTATTTGGTCATGATAAGATAGTCTAGATCTTCCCCAGTACCTACATCCTTCCACTTTCGTTATACACCTACATACTTTTTATTGAGAACTGGTTCCCTGATCCCTACAGATTCGTAAGATTTCTATATCATCATGCCAGATCCCTTGCGGGATAGGCAGAGCGTACAGATTTCCAACAGGTTCTTTCCTTACATACCTCAACGGCTTCCTCCACTCACATAGTTTGTCTCACACACGCTCGCCGTTTACGGAGACTCTTGACTTGTCCTACCGTTGGACCATTGGATACAATGGATGCATTGTGGGTTCTAGTTTACTTTTTCTCCACTTGAATCTATCATCTGAATCAGACCCAAATAATGGATTCCAATATACCTAAAAGATGCACTGGAATCCGTTGGTTATCTCCATTAACAGATCATAATACAATTATTACTTCACCTACATCCGTCATGCCAATCAATTTCAAATGATGGATTGTAACGTACTCAAAACTGTATTTGGAATTAGAAGAAGTTAGAAAAATGCGAGGGAGCAAAACGCAATGCTATCGTTAGATTAGGTTAGGTTTTCGGGTTTTCCGCAGCGCACGAGGATACCGTACCGTATCCTTTGAGGCAGCAACACTCCTGGCGTGCTTTTCTCCGCTCGACATCCTGGCGAACATGGACGCGAGGGTCTACAACCAGACTCGCGGCGTCCGCTAAAGCTCGCCGCTTTGGCAGGCGTGCCTGTGCTCGAAGAAGTGAGACGGCGGAAACGACGACGCACTCTAGAGGAGTGGCGCGCGTGGCTCAGCCATTGCGCGCAAGCGGGTCGTCCAAGCTATCCTGCCGTCCCTCGAAGCCTGGCAACAGCGGAGCAGAGGGCGAGTCTCCTATATACTTGTTCAGATAATAAAATTGGACGCGAGGCGACGACGACCTGTCACCACTCTGGTAGGGACTAGGATTTCGCCCAGCAAACGATTGAAGAGTGCCCAGCATGGGCCTCCGAGTGGCGGATCTTAGTCAACCAGATCGGACCGGATCTCACCCTGCCGGCAGTAGCAGCGGCTATGCTGGCAGGGGTATCGGCGTTGGGGCCATATCCTCATTTTGCGAGACTGTGATATCCCAAAACGAGAGGGCTGAACGGAATCGAGAGAGGGCCGATCCTGTTCGAGGAAGGCGGTAGCCCCGGCATGGAGGCACAGCCCGCCCAGGCCCCCCAGCCCAATAGACCGGGGCTTAAGAATACGGCTAACTCGCGTCCCTCGCCGTAATATCTGGCGGGGGACACGACGTCACTTCGGGGTCACGGATGCGAGGGGCGGGGGCCCTGAGCGTCCTTCACTAGCGACCCCAAGGAGGACGGCACCGTGGTGAGGCCTACGTCGCTGTGAACACAGCGTCAGTGGGGGGAGTGTTTTATTAAGTCTCCCCCCGATGGCGGGCTCTTTCGAGCGCGGCACAAGAGGGGCACCGGTGCGTTCCATATGGAGATCTCGGAGCCCCTCCCAAGTGCTGATATCGGCCACCCTAGGGTTTTGAGTCGGTAGGAATCCGACACGCCCCGTGAGCTTCCCCCGAGGCTCGCAGAAGTTCTATAGAGGATTTTCCCCAGGTAAAAAAAAAGAAAAGGTTAGGTTTTCGGGGTTTACTGTTGCGTTCCATACGAAGATCCCGGAGCCTTTCCAAAGTGTTGATGTCGGCCACACTGGAATTTATAGTCGGTAGGAATCCGACATGTACCGCGAGGTTCCCCTGAGGCTCGCGAAAGTCGTATGTAGGGTTGTCCACAGGTAAAAAATGGCAGTTCTATGATCGACGTTTTAACACTAGAAACTAATTTTAACACAATTGTTGCGTCCACTAGGATCTACAATCATATAATTTACACTAGCAATAAACACTATGCCAACTTTAATTTCGGGCACTACCCGGTCTTAATACCAATTTTTATTCTATAGAGTATGAGTTTGTCCAAAAATAAAGCAGTTATATATGTACACAACTCTAGCAGATACATTAGCACAACGTTGTGTAGAAGAAGTGCTACCACGTTTAAATTTATTGCGTAAGAATGTTGAAATACCATCCGTATTTCAACTCGATAGCGTTACGCTATCGTCTATCTGCTCGTCCTAAAGGGTTACTGTTATGTTTGGGAATGCAATTAAACAACCGCCTAGTGTAGTGACTTGTTTATTACTGATTGAACAGCTGACGCTGTCGCATGCAAGCGACCGAGTGCATCTATAGGTATGTATACATACATACATACCAATCCTTCCCCACTAATTTGTAAACCTGGTGACAAATAATATTTAAGTTGTTTAATAATATTTTTTATAATTTACTCTTTTAGTTCTAGGTCTTAGTTGAGGCCCGGTCGGCAGTCGAAGGTCTGTTTCAGTCTCGCTAGGCAGTGAATTGTTTTCTTGTTGTACCATCGGCTGCCGATCGTCCTCGTCTCTGATTTCGGGGAGAATATTTACATCACAGTCCTCTATATCCTCCCTCGCCTCCGCCCACTCCTCAGGATCCTGCTGAGACCTCTCACCATCCACCTCGCTATTACTCGAAGGTAATATAATGGTTGGTTCATTTGTATCACCATAATTTGGGCTGTCCTGGGGCGTGGTAGGAGACGCCGACGATCGTGAATGGCAAGGTACCTCCTCCGTATCTGTCTTATCCGACATCGTAAAGGATGGTCCGGTATATTTCAATATTTGATTTACATGCCTTCTGCACTTGACATTGTAATCATTGACAAATATTTCAAACATTCTCGTCCCGATCACTTTACGTATCGTTCCTATTACCCAAATTTCTTTTCTCGCCACGAACCATTTTAACCAGACAAAATAACCGATTTGGAAACGTCTATTAACTTTCAAAATTTTATTTTCTTTTTCTTGTTCAGAACTAATTTCCGAATCATTTCTGTTAGGTATAATCAAATCAAGCCTGCATTTAAGATCGCGCCCAATCATTAATTTTGCCGGCGTTTCACCGGTCGAGCAAGGGGTCGTATTGCGGTAATTAAATAAAAAATCCATCAATTTATTTTCTATGTCACTGTTATTGCACGTTTCTCTAATAATACTCTTTATCATTTTTTTTGATGTTTTACAGAATTTTCTGCCTGCCCTTTGCTCGACGGATGATAAACGGGGGATGTAACGTATCTAATCCCATTGTAAGCACAAAACTCGTTAAATTCCACTGAATTAATTTTAACGTCGTTGTCAGACACGATCTTGGTCGGTATGCCGTAACGGGATATTAATTCTTTTAATTTTACAATTGGAGCTCGTGTTGCCACAACCCATATGGATACATTCCAGCTATTTACTGAAGGCGTCTACTACAATAAGATACACTCTCTGTCCAATCGTCATATAATCTATGTGGAGGCGCTGCCACGGGCCGGCGGGGCGCGGCCAGGGTGCGGGGGGCGCGCGCGGCGGCGCGCTGCGCAGCGCGGCGCACGTGTCGCACGCGCCGACCCACCGCTCAATGTCGTCATCGATGCCCGGTCACTACATCCTACCCCGCGCCATGCTCTTTGTTTTAACGATTCCGAAATGCGCTGAATGCAATTCTCATATATCTTGGATGCGCCTTCAGTAAGGATGGGAAATACACCGCTGACATAGAGAGAAGAGTGAGTGCAGGGAACAGAGTGAATGGTGCGATGGGAAAGCTACTCGGGAGCCGGCACTTAAGCCATAAGGCACAGCTGGCCATACATAACGGAGTTCTTGTCCCAACGCTGTTATATGGTAGCGAGAGCTGGGTATGTAAGAAGGAGAATGAAAGTAGGATAAATGCGGTAGAAATGCGAGCTCTGCGGAAGATGTGCGGAGCGGAGTGCTGTTGCATTAGCAACAGCATAGTAAGACAGCGAGTAGGTATGAAAGATAGTATCGGTGTAAAGATTAGAAAGGGCATGCTCCGTTGGTTCGGGCATATAGAAAGAATGCCAGAGGAAAGAATGACAAAACAGATATACAATGTGAAAGTGGAAGGATGCAGGTACCGGGGAAGACCTAGACTATCTTACCACGACCAAATAAACTGAGTCTTATCTGATGGAAAAGTCAAGAGTCTCCGTAACCGGCGAGCGTGTATGAGACGAACTATGAGAGTCGAGGAAGCCAGAGAGGTATGTAAGGAAAGAACCTGTTGGAACTCTGTACTCTCTGCCTACCCCGCAAGGGATCTGGCGTGAGGTTATAGATAGATATAATCGAATATCTTTGTAGTCTCGATGCTGCCATTACGGGAATGCCCTTTTTGCTGCCAAAAATAGACAAAAGCGGACGGTGGTCCGTTTTTAAAACAAATGGTTTTTGACGACCATATAAAAAATCGTGAAACTTTTTCACCCCAAATATTATCGCTGTTGCTTCTTTTTGTATCTGGCTATAGTTCTTTTCACTAGAGCCTAATGACCTAGAAGCAAAAGCCAAGGGTCGTTCAAAACCTTTTTCGTCAACTTGTGCCAGCACGGCCCCGAGGCCCGACGGGCTAGCGTCAACTGAGAGCACCAGCTGGGCTTCCGGGTCGAAATGGCAGAGTACAAGATCTGACGCTAGTTGCTTTTTTACAGACTCGAAAGCATCTTGTTGAGCCGCACCCAATCCCATTTAGCGTTAACGCGAAGAAGCTCGTGTAGGGGATGTAATAAACTGGATGCGTTCGGAATGAAGCTACGATAATAATTGACTACGCCTAAAAAACGTTTCACGTCAGTAACGTTTTGCGGGCGAGGCGTTTGCATGATTGCATCGACCTTTCTATTACAAGCTCTCAATCCATTTTTATCTATAATAAAACCTAAGTTCAAAGTAATTCTGAAAAAAAGCACATTTATCCTTTTGTAACTTAAGCCCCGCGTCCTTTAACCTTTTTAAAACTTCACGAAGCCTAACGAGGTCTGTTTTCCAACAAGAAGCTGTGATACAGATATCGTCAAGCCAACAGCTAACATCCTCTATGTTTGATAGCAACGTTTCCATTGTACGTTGGAAAATAGCCGGTGCGTTCGCCAAGCCGTACACTAAGCGCGTATATTTAAATAATCCCTTATGTGTTGTGATGGTTGTGAGTTCTTGTGAGGTTTCCGACAGTAAAAATTGGTTATACGCATTACTGAGGTATATTTTTGAGAAATAAACACCTCCACCCAATTTAGAAAACACTTCTTCTATACGCGGCATAGGGTATTTATCAATCTGCAAATCTTTATTAAGAGTAACTGAAAAATCGCCAGCTATTTTAATTTTACCATCCTCTTTAACTACCGGAACAATAGGAGTTGCATAATTGGAAAAGTTAACGGGAACCAATACACCTAAAGACACGAGCCTTTCCAGTTCTTCCTCTACCCTTCTCTTTAAGGCAAATGGAACTGATCGTGGCTTAAAAACTTTTAATTTAACTTGAAATTTATTAAAACATCCTAACTCTCCAGTAAACAAGTCTGAAAAATCATCAAGTAATTGTCGCACCTCAGTCGAGCATGGAGTCTTATTACAGGAAATATAGTTATTCATACAACATATATTTAAACCAAATTTACTCATAAAATCGCGGCCTAGCAACGGTGGGCCACCACCTCTTACAACAACGATTTCTAAGTCTTTTTGCTTATTTATATAGCATACATTAGCTACAAAATAACCTAAAAGTGATACTTTTTGCCCATTATACATAAACATATTTAAACCACAATTTCGAAGCTTATAATTGGCAAAATTTTGTTTGTATCATTTATCAGAAATGACAGTCCATCCAGCGCCTGAGTCTATTTCCATTTTTAAAAGAATTCCATTAACATAAACATCTGCAGTTAAGGGTGGGTACTTAACCTACCTTAAGTTAAAAAGCCCGAATCCCTTACAGGCGCGGTCCTCTTTTTCGTTTGACGGCAATGTAGCTTCTATATTCTACACACAAGATTTCTTGGTCGTACACACCTTTTTGAGATGACCCTTATTACCGCACTTTTGACAACGATAATTTTTATAACGACACTCACTCGCCGCGTGATTTTTAAGACCGCACACGTCACAAACACTCATTGACTTCTGCTGCGATGTATATCCCCGACCGCCGCTTACACGGTAAACAGGTTCTTCCTTGACCCCACGGACGCCGCTGCCGCTCGCTCCTGCTAGTGCAGCTGCACGAGCTTCCCGCGCGCAGGCCGCCTGTTGGGCTACCTCCAGCGCCTTAGCAAATGTTAAAGTAGCTGCGTCCTGTTCGAACAAGCGATCACGTTCAGGTCCTGCGCTTAACCCCAGCACGAACTTATCACGCATCACGGAGTCCAACGAACTGCCAAAATCACAGTGGACGGCTAGTCCCCTGACACGTGCCGCCCACGCCTCAATACTCTCTCCATGCTTCCTGATGGCTTCATAAAACTTTGCCCTGTCGGCGAAGGTACATCTTTTCGGTTTGAAATGTTTCGCAAGCACTTCAATTAACGTTTCATAGGTCACTTCTTCCACTTCGCGCGGGTGAACTAAATTCCGCGCCAGGCGATATGTTTCATCTGATAGATGTGTCAACAGCACAGCTTTCTTTTTCTCCAAACTTATACCGTTTAAATGCAAGAACTGTTGCAGCTTACTATAAAATATTTCCCAATCGTGAGAAATATGATCGAAAACGGAAACATTTCCTATTATCTGAGACATTTTTTTTTTCTTTGCAAATGTGGGTATACGTAAACTCGTCGCCAGTGTTATGTTTGGGAATGCAATTAAACAACCGCCTAGTGTAGTGACTTGTTTATTACTGATTGAACAGCTGACGCTGTCGCATGCAAGCGACCGAGTGCATCTATAGGTATGTATACATACATACATACCAGTTACCCTTTGAAGAAATGTTTGCAATCTCCCAATATCATTACTGAATTAAATAAAGTTAAAGAGTTTGCTTGTTTTAACGTGCTAATCTCTGGAACTGCTAGTCAGATGAAAAAAAAATCTCTTTACATTTAATAGCTTAATTCTTAAGGAAGGTTATAGGCTATTTTACATCACGAGATGCTGCTTAGGAGCCGAGCAAAAAGAAAAAAAGGTCTGAAAGGACTCTATCAGGAAACGAAGTAATAGCGGAGGTAGGCGATGCGTTGCGACCCTATTAGCATCGTGATAAACGGCGGTTAAAACTGCGGGGCATAGCTAGTTGAAGTTATCACATCTTTAAGAGCCTTTGTTGTAAAATAGTACTCATTAAATAAAACGCTTTTGAAACATAAATAAAGTAGTGCTCGTTTCTTTAAATTATAACTCATCTTTACTTAACAGATAAAGCCAAAGAATGTGAAAATTTCTTTGCTTAACCCTAGCATGAAGGAATAAGACCATTTTCCCTTGATATTCTCATATGTCATGAAGCAAATAATTGTATCTTATAATGGACAGACTGGACACCCCTGAGTATGTACGTAACTGGAAAAAGAACCACTACTTCGTTCGCAAATGACCCTTTTTTACTAGTTTATTTAACTATCCTGCTCCAGGACAAAGGGTTTCCCTTGAATCTTTCACATGTATTATATTCCGAGTGGTACCTATGATCAACTCTAAAACATCCTGATACTTTCAGAATCAGAATCAGAAATCATTTATTGCTTGAAACATGGTTACACAGATATTATAAACTTAATTATAGTTCAACATGTTTCGCCAAATAATTGGCATGCAATATGTAATCAATAATAAGAATACTAAAAGCTTTTCAATAAATAATTCAGATTCAAACATACATGTCAATCACTCACTAGTAATATTTACATGGATCATAAATGTCGAAAAGAGTCAAGAAATCATGAATTAAATATAATTAGTGTATGTTTAAGTGAATGAATAAAATGTAATTATTATATATTTGGTATTTTATTCTCTATGAAATGGTGTGTTCTAAAAACATCGGAACCTGGCTTACAGACATCAAAATTTATGCATTATTTAGTCAAGTATTCATTGACAGAATAATATGCTTTTACTACCAGAAAATCGAATAGTTTTCTTTTAAATACACTTTTTTCTTGGTTTACCACGACGTTGGCGACTATCGGTTACTTCTATGACTAGGACTTCTATCTATACGAAGGCTATTGATTTTCCCTTCAGATAAGACACGGTCTGTTTGCTCATGTTAAGATAGTCTAGGTTTTCTCTGGTACTTAGATCCTTCGATTTTCGTATTGTTTATAATAATATTATATATTTTATAACTGATCCCCAGAGAACCCGTGAGTTATGCTGCTTTGGGAGTGCTGAGACGTTCGGATCCAAAAGATATGAGGAATATATACAAGATACAGAAAATCATCGTTCATCCTGATTATAAGCCGCCATCAAAATACAACGACATTGCGCTTTTAAAAACTGCGACCAAGTGAGTATAATTTTCCAAATATATATATATATATATATATTAACATTACTATGGTAATATATAGTATATTTTATGTGTACGGAAATATTCGAAATTGTGCTAAGCATTTAAAAATTGAGTTTCAAATTGAGTAATGTTCGCCTTTGCACATCATATGTATAAATATGATAGCAAATTTATTGTTATAATTTTAAAAATAATAAATTTAAAAGTGAGTAGGTATTTATATGAAAAAACGCTCATACCTTAATATAAAGGAGAACACAAAATTACGCACACATGTATATAAATTGACAAAGTGTAAATGATTTACGGCCCATTGCAATATTCAACCAAGGATAGATTTGCCTACTACGGATAGAATTTTGACATATTAAGTATGAAAAATCTGTTTTTGAGTTGAATATTGAAACCGGCAATTAGAAGCGGAGAAAAATCTTATTATGTTTAATAAAAGGCAATTTAACGATTCACATGTTTACTGCTAGGTAGCATACACAATCCTGCCCAGACTCCAGTTAATCTCTATGTACCCTACATTGTAATACTTATTTAAACAAATAAGAACACAAGTACCTACATTATATGTAACATACCTTTCCCCCAAGAGTGTACACTATTCTACAGTACCATTGAAACTAGGTTTATATGACAGTTCATCAAAAATACTCCTAACTGATACAAAAGATACTTAACTAAGTGATCTTAAGAAACTACACATTTAATCATTAGCTGTAGGTCTCACATATGGTGATTTAGATAGCCTATATTGCCTATTCCTAAATCGCCTACTAGCATAATTAGGTTCTGCATCCGATGTACTGGGAATACCCAACATCTCCTCCCATTTGCCTGAATTAGGAATTTCTATGATGTCTTGAGTGTCGATATCGTTATCTATTCCTGCTTGTCCATATTTATTATAAGAATCCTCTTCCACCATTTCCGAAGCTTCCTCAGTCCGTTTTTCATTATGCTGTTCCGTCTCTTTCATTTTAATTAGCTGATCAATATGCCTGTTCACAATATCTCCTTCTTTAGTTTCGACTCTGTAACTAGATGGACCATCTTTATTCCTTACAATACCTGGTAACCACCTAGGCCCACTACTGAAATTTCTGTACATTACATTCTGACCAACATTAGTTTCCCTGTGCTTCTTCTGCTGATTATTTTCAATTTGTACATCTCTCTTTCCTCGTCTAATATTATCAGGATGTATAGTGTCCAGCAGTGTTCTTAGTCGTCTGTTCATTAAAAGTTCTGCTGGGCTCTTTTGTGTTGTTGAACATGGAGCAACTCGTAAACCTAATAACATATTCGGTAATTTTATGTCCCATGGTATTTTATTCATTTTCCGTAGCTTGTCTTTAACAGTCTGAACCATTCTCTCAGCTAGACCATTCGTAGCGGGATGATGAGGGGCCGTAGTAATATGACGTATTTTATTTGAAGACAGATATTCCTTCATTTGAGCTGAAACAAATGGTGTACCATTCTCTGATACAATTGTCTCACACAAGCCATGGGTAGCGAATACCATTCTCAGGTGCCGGATCACTGTTTCAGACGTCATGTTATTCACTATGAATACTTCAGGCCATCGAGAATAGGCGTCAACCATTATTAAAAAGGTTTTATTCTGAAACGGCCCTGCAAAATCAACATTGATTCTGGACCACGGTTTAGTCGGTGTAACCCATTCATGCGCTGTTTTAGGGGGCATGTGGCGGTTTTCAAGGCATACATTACAGCCATTTACTACAGCTTCTATGTCATTGTTAATGTTAGGCCACCAAACGTAACTTCGCGCCATCGCCTTCGTCTGCACTATTCCACTGTGTATCTTATGTAAAGTCTGTAATATTGACTCACGCAATGAAGGTGGGACTACAACCCGACAGCCAAGCAATATGCAATCATCCTGTAGTGACAGCTCTGCTCGATGCAGCCAGTAAGGACGTAATTCATCGTCGGCAACCTTGGGAGGCCAACCGCTGAGCATGTGATGTACAACACGCGCTAAGGTTTTGTCTTTCTTGGTTCCTAGAATTAAAGCGTTAATATCGACTGGGAAGTCTGTCGGAGTTTCTGCCATTAATAAAATATCTCCCGTCTGTGGTTCGGGTTCTTCGTCTACCGGCTGGGGCCAACGGCTGAGCCCGTCCGCGTTGCCAATTTGAGTCCCGGGCCTATATACAATATTGTAATCATGCGATGTGAGTGCAATTGCTATTCTTGTTAAACGAGGTGATAAGATACTAGGCATAGGTCTTTTTGGGTCAAAAATACCAAGCAAAGGTTTATGGTCCGTAACTACAGTAAATGACCTGCCCATTAGGTAATTGTGAAACTTTTGAATGCCAAACATTATCGATGTCGCTTCTTTGTCCAGCTGCGAATATCGTCGTTCATGTATGTGAAGGGTTCTGGACCCCATAGCTATCGGGCGCTCGCTACCATCATCCATGACGTGCGCCAATACAGCGCCCACCCCGTATTCGGAACTGTCGCATGTCACAATCAGAGGTTTATCTAAATCGTAGTGCACCAACGTCATGTCAGATGACAATAAACGTTTAGCTATATCAAAGCTTTTCTGTTCCTCATCTGTCCATTTCCATTCCTTGGATCTGTCTAACAACCGGTGCAGCGGTTCAAGTATCGTCGCTTTATGAGGTATGAACCTTTCATAAAAATTGTATAGGCCCAAAAACGCTTGCAGTTCTCGTACATTTTTAGGTTCTGGCGTTTTCATTATAGATTCTACTTTACTAGGAGCAGGGTGGATACCCTCGGCATCAATAATGAATCCCAAAAATTCTACTCGTTTTTTGGCAAACTTGCATTTATGCTTGTTGAGCCGCAGTCCGGCGCGTTTAATCCGTTCTAAAACTACGTCCAGACGTTGACCCATCTCTTGCATTGTATGCCCACTGACTATTATGTCATCAATCAGGATTGCGACGCCAGAAATGCCCGCCAGCAAAGAGGACATTAACCTTTGAAAAATTCCTGGACATGCCTTTACCCCAAAGGCTAATCTATGTACTGTGTAGAGGCCTTTGCACGTATTTAGCGTTAACAGCTTAGCTGTCGTGTCATCAACGGTCACCTGTGTATAGGCTCTATTCAAATCCAGTGTGGTAAAGAATTTGCCACCAGCAATCGTAGCGAATACTTCACTAGCTGTAGGCATCGGATAGGTGTCAGACTCTGTAGCCTGGTTAACAGTGCAGCGGTAGTCTCCACAGAGACGAATTTCACCTGACTTCTTAATTATTGGTACAACAGGTGTTGCCCATTTCGAATAAGACACGGGACGAATCACCCCCTCGTCCACTAAACGCTGTATCTCATTTCCTACTCTCTCCTTCAAGGCGTACGGCACCGGACGCGCCTTCACAAATTTCGGTGTAGCATTGGGTAATAAATTTATGGTCACAGGGTCCCCACGGTAGGTACCGAGGTCCGCTCTGAATACTTCTTGATGCTTCATAACAATGTCGTCCACTAATGACATGTAATCATATGATACAGTATTTAAACTTAATGTAATATTAAGCGGTTGAAACCAATTTCTTCCCAAAAGATTTGGTCCGGCACCTCTAGCAACAATAATATTTAAATCGCGTATTATATCATTGTATTGCACACGCACAACCGTCTGACCGATCAGTGATACAGGAGACTTGGTCCACGTGTGTAAGTTCAATGGTGTAGAATGCAGTGAGTCCCGCGATCGCATTCCGCGCAGTATACGCCACGTATGTTCATTTATTAATGAGAAGCTGGCACCCGAGTCTATTTCCATAAACACAGGCGTGCCATTCAATATCAGCTTAACTCTAAATGGTTGTATTAAATTCCGTGAACTACCAAAACAATAAATCCCGTTTAAATTATAGTCGCACTCATTCGACGCACAGTAGTTTATCTTGTCCGCTTTCTTTTTTGTAATACATACTTTTTCTATATGCCCTTTTTTCTTACAATATCGACAAATTGCATTTACAAAACGGCATTCATTACTATGTCTATCACCGCAGCGATAACAGAAACGCATCATATTCTTAGCTTTAATTTGCACGGCGTTAATATCCATGGGTTCCGGCGCGCTGTCCGCGGCCGCCGCCGCGCTGGTCGCGCCGGGCGCGCTGCCCGCGGCTCGCGCCGAGATCATGCGCACGTCCCGGCCTGCGCTCTCCGCCAATAGCATCGCGTCCGTGACGTCCTTATAGCCTAGGTTGTCCCGCTTCAGCAATTCGTATTGTAATTTCTGATCACTCATGCCACATACGAGCCTATCGCGCAGCATTCGTTCTAGGTTTGGAAAATTGCAACCGGTACTTAATTTTCGCAACTGTGCAATTTGGATGCCGGTTCATTTCCTTTCTGATCACGATTGTAAAACTGAAACGATACCGAAATCTCATTCGGTTTTGGGCTATAATGTTCCGATAAAATAGTTTCAATCTCATTAAAGGTTACATCACATGATTTCCTTGGTGTAATTAAAGCTAAGAATGTTTCGAACACTTGTGCACCACACACTGTGAAAAAGTTAGCCCTTTTCGCTTGATCTGTCACTATGTTGTTTGCTTCCAAACAATATTTTAGTCTATCCAAGTAACTGTCCCAGTTATCTATGTGAGGATTGAATTCACAAAAGTTTATACACTTGTTACGCTCCATTATCACCAAATTTTCTACGTCGTCGCCACTATTATGTTTATTAAAAGACAATTTAACGATTCACATGTTTACTGCTAGGTAGCATACACAATCCTGCCCAGACTCCAGTTAATCTCTATGTACCCTACATTGTAATACTTATTTAAACAAATAAGAACTCAAGTACCTACATTATATGTAACAAATCTAAAGCGGTTAAATGAGTCACCTGCTGACTTTGCAGACAGGCATGCGTTTGGATTACTCCTCCATGTTTTATCATTGGGAAGGGTCGGGAAGGGATAGGTCGGACAAATGTAGTTTTTCTAAGGAAATCTTCCCAGTATAAGTCCGGAGTCTAGAATTGTGCCCGGTATATGGCAATAGGCTTGACCCTATTCATGGGACCTAACATCGTCGGCGAAAAGTGGGTGTACTCAGTACACCTCTGCCACCCCCGCTTGAGGAATATAGGCGTGATGGTGTATAAGCGTCAAGATTTTCTATTGCTAAGAAGACTTTTTGCTGCGTTTCATTAGGTTACAATTTTAACTAAAACGCAAAAAGCCAAGCGAGCGTGCCGCGACAGCACTCTGTGAACCAGATCCGAGGCATCCGAAAATATTTTTTTTTTTATAAAAAAACGTAGCCCCACAGTAGGATTTATTGCTGTATCGTGGGTGCGTTTTTACAAACATGAAATTTCACATACACAAATACCCAAACCGAAACAAATAATTGTGGATCACACAAAGACTTGTCCCGTGCGGGACACGAACCCGCGAAAAAAAATAAAAAAAAAAAAAAAAAATCTGAGGCGTATTTTCTTTTGAATAAAACATTTTAAAATGCTCGTGCCTAGTTCTCGATTTAGTGATTTTGAAGACAATCTAGTTTAACCATGAACGAAAACCATATTTAAATTAATGTACCTAATATTCTTTGAGAAGCCCAAAAACATAAGGTGCCTGTCAATTCAGTTACAAAGCAATAGCAACCTAAAATAACGCAACGAGTTGCGCTATTAACAGCGCCACACATTTTCTAGTTAGGTATAAAGAACATACCTAATAAGTACTCACGATAACTATATATTAACTGATGATTCGCCTGATAAGTAGGCACAATAGAAATCATCATCAGCCCTTGGCAGTTCACTGCTGGACGTAGGCCTCTCCCATGGCACGCCACTGAGCTCGATCTTCAGCTCTCCTCCTCCAATCCCTGCCCGCTGCCTTACGAATATCGTCGCCCCACCTAGCTACAGAGCGTCCTACACTACGTTTGCCGACACCCGGTCTCCACTCAAGAACCAGTTTGCCCCAACGGCCATAGGTTCTGCGGCATATGTGACCTGACCACTGCCACTTCAGCTTGCTAATTCGCTGAGCTATGTCGGTAACCTTGGTTCTCTGACGAATGACTTCGTTCCGGACAATAGAAATAATAACAGGTTATTCCGTCAAGTCTTATGATGATTCGCTGTCTAAGGATTTTGATCAGTTTTTAAATAGTACAATCGTAAAGGCAAAGTCATGCTAGAGTAGGTAGGTATTATTTAAAAAACAACAGTTTAATTATTATTAAACGGAAAAAAGAAACTTGGCTTGGCGCTATGGGGGAGGGTATACTAGGTGTCTAAGACCGGCGGGCAATCTTATCTACCTCACCAGCGAGGTTTACTTATGTTTAATCTATACTTAGCCATATCTATTTAGCTATTTCTAAACTGTTCTCCCATACCCCATGAATGCAATGTATAAAAGAATTGTAAAACTCTAATTTTTAATAGAAATATTAAAAATAAAAAAACGACTTCAAAAAGCAAAAAATAACTATTTGAAGTCGGTACCGGTTAGTGCAGTCGGTTACTTGGCACCGACTTCAAATATTTATGTTTTGCTTTTCTTCTTCTTCTTCTGATGCCTCTCCAACTAGTGAAGGTTGGCTATCAATATTTGGAAATCATCTTTATCCTGTGCGGCACGAAAGAGCTGTACTGCGCTAGCAATTCCCGTCCACTCCCGGATGTTTCGGAGCCACGACTTTTTTCTGCGGCCCACACGCCTTTTACCGGCAACTTTGCCCATCATAATGACCTGTAAAAGATGATATCTATCGTGCCTAAGCACGTGGCCGAGGTATGCAGTTTTTCGTCTTTTTATGAGGGTCATAAGTTTCCGTTCTTGATTGACTTGTCACAGAACGTCTTGGTTGGTGAATTTTGTAGTCCAACTTATTCTCAGCATTCGCCTATATGCCCACATTTCGAATGCTTCAATACGTTTCCCGAGGTTTTCCTTGATAGACCACGACTCACATCCGTATTGAATTATGGGCCAGATGTAACAGTGAAGAAGACGGGTACGCAAATTGATATTTAAACTCCTGTTGCAAAGTACAACTCGTAGTAGTAGTATTGAAGGCAGTTCGGGCAATTTTTATGCGGCGCTTGATCTCAAGATCACTGTCCCATTGTTCTGTTAGCCATGTGCCTAGATACTTGTATTTACGTACTCGTTCCACCATCTGCCCAGAAACCCTGATGTCGAAGTTAGTGTCGGAGTTTTTGGAGATCACCATGAGCTTAGTTTTCTTAACATTCATCCTCAGACCGGCTCTCTCGCTGTACTCATTCACTCTATCGACTATTATTTGGAGATCTGCAGCAGATGACGCTCTCAGGACGGTATCATCAGCGTATTGAATATCGTTAATGATACAGCCATTGATGTTGACACCACAGTGAAGGTCCTCTAGTGCTTTAGTCATTATTGTCTCTGAGTATAAATTGAACAGAGTAGGTGACAAAATGCAACCCTGTCGAACTCCTCTCTTTATCTCAACTTCCTGAGTGCACTCTCCGTCAACTCGAATAGTCGCCCGTTGTTTCCAGTACAGATTTTGAACAATGCGGATATCCTTGCTGTCTAACCCAATTGTGCCTAGAATTTGAATAAGTCGGTCATGGAGAACCCTATCAAACGCTTTTTCGTAGTCTATAAAACAGAGGAATATGTCCTGTTGCATATCTCTGCACTTTTGTATCAAAACTTGTACCGCAAACAAAGCCTCTCTCATTCTAACTCCGGACCGCAATCCAAATTGATTTTCTCCGAGCTGTGCGTCACATTTTCCTCTGATTCGCTCGTGTATGACTGTAAGGAAGAGCTTCAGAACTTGACTCATCAAACTTATAGTTCGGTATTCTTCACACTACTTAGCGTTTCGCTTTTTTGGAAGAGTAATAAAGGTCGATGTAAGCCAATCTTCTGGTATTTGTCCAGTGTCATATATATGGTTAAAAAGTTGCACAATGTTGTCGATATGCTCTTCGATCATCAACTTAAGCACCTCAATCCGAATTTTGTCTGAACCTTCTGATCTTCCCGTCTTAGCTCTTTGTAACGCTTTCCAACCATAGCATTTATTTCTTTATGTACGTTGAAAGAGTCATGTTTCTTGTGCAGACTTTCCATATATTCACACTTTCTTTGGTACCAAGAGTCACGAGCAAATCTTACCTCTCGTCGTATCTCCTTGTCTAGGTTGCTTTTAAAAGTCGTTTTTTTTAAAAAAAAAAAGATTTTTATTTTACAATTTTAAGTGATAAATGAATTATTTACTAATATTTATATAAAAAAGCAGCAAAATAATATAATATAGGTATATTACCTATATTATATTATTTTGCTGAGTTTTGTAGCAAGGTAGTAACCCACAGCAAAAAGACGATATAAATAAAGACGTTATAAAAAAAACACAGACGAATTGTCAACCTCCTCCTTTTTTGAAGTCGGTTAATATTCTGATTAGTTCCATGGCAGGGTAGGATTCATGTAATGCCCATAATATCTTAATCCTCGCATTCGTATTGTTTGTCGTTAAGGAGTTCCCTGATGTATCTTCCAAATCCAAGGTCCAATACCGATGAAATTAAAATGGGACCAACTTGGAGCGCTACTGAACCCAATGCAAAAAGAATTATCAAAATCAGTTCATAGTTGGCGGAATGATCGCGTAACATACATACAAAAAAAACATACAGTCGAATTGAGAACGTCCTCCTTTTTAGAAGTCGGTTAAAAAGAGTAACCGTGGAGTTTCTTGCCCCTCTTCTCCACTAGAATGACTTTCCGAACGGGCGGTAGAGTCATAAGTAATCAATAATTTTCTAATTTTGACTATTCATAAGAACCTATTGGTCTAAATGAATAAAAAAAACTTTTGACTTTGTATTCAATGGGTCTTTTGTCCTGCAGTAATCGAATTTCAGCTAATAGTAAAGTTATAAATGTGGAGAAACTCCAATTTAAACCTGTATATTTAAATCGCTTATGGATTGGCAGGTTGAGTCGCTGCTCCCGGTTATCACTTAATGTGGTAGTCGTTAAGCTGAACTGGAAGCTTGATAACTTCCAACAGAAAGGTCACCACAAATCTGCCTCCACTAATTTGCACTGGGTTCGCGTGGTGGGGTGTGACGTTCTCACCTCAATTTGTGAGTGAAGGTCTTCGCCAACAGTGGGATAGTATAGTCTGATATTATTATTATTATGAATTGTTCTAGAATAAAGTTTGGAAAGGCGATTCTACCTGCATGTTTGGATACCGGCAAGCCGAATGACTATTCGGAAGCTGAAGCAGCTGGATGGGGACAACTAGGACCTGAAAGAGAAAATGCCGATATTCTGCAAGTTGTAAGTAAACAAAATTATTTATGAAATAAAACTATTTTTTCGGATTTTATCGCGGTTTATTTTTTGATTTTTAAGTTCCCGACGTTTTTAAAAGTATTAGTTATATTCACTTGGACTTTGTACGCTAAAGTATCAACGACTCTATACAATCGGTTTTAGTTAGCAAGTTTCCCAAATCGTTCCAGTGGTGATTGGGCAATGCTTGAACAAAAAGATGGATAGATTAATTTTCATGGACCGTTTTAAATTGCACCATTAACTAGCTGCATAAACGCTTGATTTTAAGATTTTTTTTCAATTAATTTATCATTTGTTAATGTAGGTTACTCACAATAAAGTTTTACCTATAGGGCTATAACTGTATATCTAAATATAATATCTCTTTTGTTTCTTTCTCATAGGTGACCCTAAAAGAGTTCAATGTATTTGAATGTATTGGTTTCAATTGGCGTCACAGATTCCTGAGACGTGGGTTTGATAACGCCATGCAGATGTGCTACGGGTCTCACACCGAAATAGTAGATACATGCCCGGTAAATATTTCGATGAATAGATAAGTACGTAATTATATCATCCCGCCAGATCCTCTGCGGGGTACCTGCTTCGCTGTGAGAGGTCCATATAGAATGTCTTTTAGAATTCTACTCTCTGCTTAGAAAGTAGATGTTTAGATGATTCTGTTGATGAATACGCTACTTTTGTATAGAACTCTTTTGCCTCCTCGGCTTTTATATTAACACATACCATAACCCCTAACTAATCTTAAATAAAAACTAAACACCGCGGGTGAGAATTATTCACTTTTTGTGCAGCGCCATCTATCAGGCCACGTCGTAAATAATTAAATTAAATTGAACCATTGTTCGTGTCAAAAATACCACATTTGTCAAAACAACTTAATTAGATCGTATTAAAAATGTTTTTTCAGGGTGACAGCGGCGGTCCCTTGCAGATCCACGACCAGAGGTGCATGTACACTGTAATCGGCGTGACGTCATACGGCAAATACTGCGGCAGGCGCGGAGTTCCTGGAGTGTACACCAGGGTACAATACTATGTCCCCTGGATCGAGAACATTGTTTGGCCTAATAATTAGTAACCCTAATCACCTTCAGTGGAAGGTGATGCTACTCGAGTTATAGCACTTATCATATTTTTACACATTATACATCAGAACAAAATCCATGTTCTTAAGGGTAAAAACCTTTTTTTTTATGTACAATGGTATATTTAGGCATTTTTCAAAACTGACAATGTGTAAGATAATATATTTCGTATCATCACAAAGTTAACTGAACTAATCCTTCCCGTTTCTTTTTGCTTTACTGGTCCAAATTGAATTAACACATGTTATATCTACACAAAATATCTGTACAATTCGATTCAATTAGGTTCAGTAATGTTTATCAACAAAGGAACATATTTTTAAACAGTGTTCTTATACAAAATGTTTATATCACTTTAGTCGTTTGGTAAAATTATATATGAGTAATTGCCTATCCACAACTATAATCAACATTCGAATCAATGCAGCAGAAAAAAGGAAATATTTTTTTTAAAACTGTGAAGAACATAGCTCTCGAAAACCTAGAAATCAAGAACCAAATTTTAGATATTGTAAATGCACGGTGACAGTTTTCATACTAGGCTATCACTTCTTTTAACATCTAGTCATGCTATATCAAAAAGTCTGCGAATAGGCATCGAGTGTTAGTCGTATCACAGCGTAATAGAACAGAGATCTTATTGCATATTGCACACTAGGTCTCGCACCCGTCTGTACCCTGTTTTTGTTATTTAAAGCATCTTTCGCCTTTTTTACGGTACCCGTTCGCCTCTCGTCCAATAAAAGCATTATTTTTTTAAATAAATAATATATATATATATATATATATATATATATATATATATATATATATATATAACACTCCCCACATATATATATATATATATATATATATATATATATATATATGTGGGGAGTGTTATTTTTATTACGTTTTTTAATTTGTTTTTCCCATTATTATTATCTAATTTCATTGCAGTGGCAACATTCTATTAGGTTAAGAAAGAGATAGGAGCTTAAGGTTAGAGAGAGAAAGAGGAGGATGGTAAATTTGTTAAGACGTGTACGAAGTGATTGTGAAGGAAAAAATAAATAAGTTCGATATATTCATCCCGCTTTTACTCAAGAACGATCCCACAACTTTTTGGGGGCTCGTCCGGGATCGAGAAAAGTATCAGTGAGAAAGAATTATGAAGATTCACGAAGATACTATCCACAAAATACGAACAACTGGCAAGTCATTTTGAATCTGCTTTACCGACCCGATTTCGAACAAAACGAAGATAGTACAACGGTTCGTTCGAATTCATTCAAGAAATTGAGCGCGTGAGACTTCTTTACCGACACGGATTGTCGCTGCACCGAATGCTTCGGGACGCGAATTATGGTTCACCGATGCACGAACTGTTTAGAAAATGTTACGGGACGCTGTTTATTACGTCATAAATTAATATTTAGACGGCAATTATTACGATTACCGGACTTTACGAGTAATGATTATTCACGTTTTACGAAGGAGGTTATTATGATGATAAGAAGATTTCGCGAATATTAAGACTAGAAGATTTAACGTATTAAGAAGAAGGTTCTATGACGAATATAAGATGTTGGCCACACTTACGATTTAAGAAGATTTTATAAGAAGATTGATTTATTTTGAAAATTCAAGACTAAACTACTTACCCATTCAAGATGCCGCCGAAGAAGGATATTAAAGAAGCAGAAGGTCAGGACACTCATGATGATCCACCTTATATCCCGTTTCGTGATTTGGAGAAGTCAATGACAACTTTTACTGGCGATGATACTTACTCTATATTATTATGGTTTGACGAATTGGAAGATACGGCACAATTGATAAACTGGACTGAAACTGAAAAACTTATCTATGCAAAACGCCTGCTTAGTGGAACTGCCAAGTTATTTTTACGGTCACTAGGAGGTGTGAAAGATTGGTCAAAGTTAAAGAACGAACTCGAAGAAGAATTTGGTCCTAAACTAAATAGTGCTGCTATACATAAAAAACTCAGTTCACGAAAAATGAAAAGTGATAAGACGCACCAGCAGTATTTTCTCCACATGAAGGAGTGCGCACTTCACGGTAAAATTGAAGACGATGCGCTTATAGAATATGTTATCGATGGCATCCGAGACAGTGAGTCTAATAAATCTATGTTGTATGGTGCATCAAACCTTAGAGATTTCCGTAAGAAGTTAGAGAACTACAGCAATATGAAGAAGAAAATGTCCAACCGCCCTATTACGTCTAACACGACTCCTCAACGTCCTCAAATTCAGAGAAACTACCACGCCAAGCGATGCTTTAACTGCGGTGACTTAGATCATCAAGCACTAGCTTGTAAGAAGGGTATCAAATGCTTCAGATGTAATGAATTTGGACGTAAGGGACCGGAGTGTACAAACAAACCTAAGAATACCCTAAATATCCAAAATAATTCAAACATAAATACTACAAAAGAGATAGAAGATATTACAGAAAAGACAGAAGAAGTTAAAACTTCATACAAGAAGATAAAGATTAATGATGTTGAAGTGATAGCCTTGATTGATACCGGAAGTGACGTTAATTTGATCAATATTTCCGAAGTTGAGAACGTTCTGAAAGACAAATCAAGCTATAATAGAGATTTCACAATTAATTTGACTGGAATTGCTGGAAAAGAACTACGTACTGAAGGAGTTTTGAATGCCATACTTATAATTGATGATTACTACGCCGACATTAAATTCCATGTGGTCAAAGATGATGCTATACCTGTCAAAGTTATATTAGGGAATCCTATCCTGAAAGACTTCGAAGTTAATTTTACGGCAGATGGCATTTTTCTTGAGAAGATTTTACAATTAACTATATTGGCTGAAAAGAAGGTCACTGATCTTAAAGGCTGTGAAAACAAAGAAATTGAAAAGAAGATAACTAAGATGATAGAAGAGTACAAACCCAACGAAGCAAAGAAAGAAACGAATATTGAAATGAAAATAATACTCACGGACGAAGACCCAATTCACCAGAGTCCACGACGACTATCACCTCTGGAAATGAAAGTAGTTGACGACCAAATAAAAGAATGGTTAGACCAGAAGATTATACGACCAAGCAAATCAGATTACTCAAGTCCTATTGTACTGGCGAAAAAGAAGAATGGGACATACCGACTTTGTATAAACTACAGAAGACTAAATAAGAAAATTATAAGAGATCGATTCCCATTGCCGCTTATCGAAGATCAGATAGACAGACTGAAAGGTGCAAAAGTTTTTACGACATTAGACTTGAAGAATGGATTTTTACATGTAAACGTTCACCACGACAGCATAAAATACACATCCTTTGTAACGCCTCGAGGGCAATATGAATTTATAAAAATGCCGTTTGGTTTGTGTACGGCACCATCGGTGTTCCAAAGATACGTCAATTACATCTTTCAAGGCCTCATTTCAGACGGTACCGTTCTAGCGTATTTAGATGATCTAGCTATACCATGTAAAACACAAGATGAAGGACTAGAGAAATTAATAAAAGTTTTTAAGAGAGCTGGAGAATATGGTTTAATGTTTAATTGGAGCAAATGCTTATTCATGAGGAGAGAAATAGAGTACCTAGGCTACATTATTAAGGATAACAAAGTAAGACCTTCAAAAGAAAAGATTGCAGCTGTTTGAAAATTTAAGACACCTAACAATTTAAAGTCCCTTCAGTCATTTTTAGGACTGTCCGGGTACTTCAGAAAATTCATTAAGAATTACTCGATAATTGCAAGGCCACTGACTAATCTACTAAAGAAAGACGCTGAATTTTATTTTAGTGATGAGTGTGAGAAGGCTTTCAATGAGTTAAAAAACATACTGTGCAGCTCACCCGTTCTCCGTATCTATGATCCTGATTTGGTGACAGAGCTACATACAGACGCAAGCGCAGAAGGCTATGGAGCTGTTTTATTACAGAAGAGCCCAACAGACAATCAGATGCATCCAATCTATTATATGAGCAAAAAGACGACACCTACCGAAAGAAACTATCATAGCTATTACCTGGAGATATTAGCAATAGCCGAAGCGGTGAAAAAATTCCGCGTGTACCTGTTAGGAATACGATTTAAAATTATCACAGACTGCTCTGCTTTGACTAAGACGTTACAGAAGAAGGACTTACCTCCGCGTGTTGCGCGCTGGGCCCTACTTCTTGCAGAGTATAACTACGAAATAGAGCATAGACCTGGAACAAGACTTAAACATGCCGACGCGTTAAGCAGAAATCCGATTTGTATGATATTAACGGAAACTACAGCCCGACTTAAGAAAGCACAAGACGATGACCCGCATACCAACCTGTTAAAGAAAATGTTAGAAAAAGGACCCTATCAAGATTATCTTATAGAAAGAGGAATACTTTGTAAAGAAAAAGATGGTACGAGACTTATTGTAGTCCCAAAGAAGATGCAATACGAAATCATAAGAAAGAAACACGAACATGGACATTTTGGAATAATTAAGACGGAAGAACTTGTAAATAGAGAATACTACATAGAGAACCTGAAAGAAAAGATAAGAAAGATTATTGATAATTGTGTAGAATGCATTCTTATTTCGCATAAGAAAGGAAAGAAAGAAGGATACTTACATCCGTTGGAAAAAGGAGATGTTCCGCTGTCGACGTATCATATTGATCACCTTGGTCCGTTGACATCAACCCATAAGAAATACAAGTACATCCTAACCGTTGTGGATGGATTCACAAAATTCACCTGGATCTACCCTACGAGAACTTTGTGTACAGAAGAGACGTTGGATAAGTTAAGAATCCAACAACAAACATTCGGCTCACCACAGAAGATTATTTCAGATCGTAACGCCGCCTTTACATCAACAAATTTTCAAGAGTACTGTAAAGAGGAAGGCATTTCTCATTACATGATTACTACTGGACAGCCACGGGGAAATGGCCAAGTCGAGAGAATCCACCAAGTAATCATAAGCGTTTTAAGTAAGCTTAGTGCTGATGATCCGACAAAATGGTATAGACGAGTTTCAGGAGTACAACGCTGTTTGAATAGCACGTACCAGAGAAGTATTAGTATAACGCCTTTTGAACTTCTTTTGGGGACAAAGATGAAAGACAAGAATGGAGATATTATGGAATTGATACAAGAAGAGGAAATACAGAATTACAGTGAGAAACGGAATGAACTAAGAATTAAAGCCAAAGAATGTATCCAGAAGATACAAGAGGAGAATGTCAGAAGTTACAATAGAAAGAGAAAAAAGGCTATAGATTACGAAGTAGGTGACCTGGTTGCTATTAAGCGAACTCAATTCACTCAAGGAAGTAAGCTGTACCCAAAATTTCTGGGGCCTTACGAAGTAGTAGCAAAGAGACACCATGATCGGTACGCTGTAAGGAAAGTTGGCGACAGTGAAGGTCCCATTAACACCACCAGCTCGGCCGACCTTATGAAGCCTTGGGTCGTAGATGAAAATAGTTCATCTGGGCCAGATGAATAACCAGGATGGCCGTGTGGGGAGTGTTATTTTTATTACGTTTTTTAATTTGTTTTTCCCATTATTATAATCTAATCTCATTGCAGTGGCAACATTCTATTAGGTTAAGAAAGAGATAGGAGCTTAAGGTTAGAGAGAGAAAGAGGAGGATGGTAAATTTGTTAAGACGTGTACGAAGTGATTGTGAAGGAAAAAATAAAGAAGTTCGATATATTCATCCCGCTTTTACTCAAGAACGATCCGATATATATATATATATATATATATATATATATATATATATATATATATATATATATATATTAATCTGAATTTTATTTCAATATGAATACAATTTATTTTGATTTAATGATATTAAAAGTTTTTCCAAAACAGTATTTTTAATATAGATGAATCGAGGAGCGAACGAGAATATTTAAACTTTCAAGGGGCGAACGGGTTCAGTTAGGTTATCAGAGAAGAAACTTACAGGGTGAACGGGTTCAAGACCGCATACTTATAGCGGTGCCAGAACTGAATAACTATATTTTTAATGCACCAACACTATAGAACTGAGTCGCATAGATTCAGTGGTACATGTATCTATACGTACAACTAACCAAATTTTTTGTTTTTATCTGATTTTATAAAGAGTTTATTTATTTTTAACCTACTAAAATGAAATCAGTATTTAGATATTTTATTTCCTGTACTTTTGCTAGAGGCGTTCCTCTATTTTGTGATAATCAGAGTGAGTTTAATGCATTTTATGGCAGAACTCCAGAACGCATATAGGCTACAGACACACCGAACAAAAAACCCGCTGTTCCAACAAACTGCGTTTGTGTATAGTAAAGGTCATAGAAACCTCGTATTTATTAGGATACATATAACCCGCAACACGTGACGTCGAGCGACATGTGTTGCGCAACAATATTGACAAACGATACTTATTAACTTTCCGGGTGACATGTTTCATTTGACTAAACAAATATTGACGTCTATGTGACGTGTGAGAAAGAAATGTTGGCTTGTGACTAAAATCGCAATTGACGTAGTCATCAAGTGCAATGTCACTGTCACAGAGTTGCCGGTTGCCATAAAATTTACTAAAGTTTTTTTTTTTATTAATAACTGTGCGGACCTGTTGAAATATCTCCTTAGAAATAAGGGAATTTTACTAAACAGTAACACTAATTTCACACTAACGCTCTCCTGATACGACGCTAGATGACATTAATGAGAAGCAAAAAGATCTTCATCAGATTAAACTTTGTGGGACACACGCATCGTATCGAGTAGGCAGTACGACGTCGTTCGACTTCCTCTTTTGTCACCAGTCACACGTGTCGCGGGTCATTGACCCCTGATAAATATGAGGCTTTATGAATGTACGTTTCTTACCCAAGAGGGCTTAGATAGATAATACTTTATTGTTCCACCAGAAATACAAGAAGGAAATAAAAAGATACAATATTTCAATTGAAAGATAATGTAACAATGGACGGCCTTATCACTAATAGTGATCTCTTCTAGGCAACCTTTGGATGGAGAGGATCTAAAGAAAACACAAGATTTAGGGGTGTACTTAGCTAACAGAACATAACAATACACAAATAAATCTATCATAAACTACTTAAATAATATACCTATATATACACAAGTAAAAATAATATATACGCGCCAAAGATAAGTCTATAATATAAAGCAACTAGCAACAGCATATAGAGAACATCCAGCAAATTTAATTTAATTAATCGGCGCTATCAAAAGCCAACAGCCACTGATCTGCAAACACTAGTCACAGTTATGAGAGACGACTGCATGAACAATGGCTTACATTTGAATGTGAAGAAAACCAAAATTATGGTTTTTGAACGGGAAGAAACCAGAACGAATGCAAGGATTGTGGTTGGTAACGATGTGCTGGAGCAAGTGAATGAGTTTGTATATCTTGGATGCGCCTTCAGTAAGGATGGGAAATACACCGCTGATATAGAGAGACGAGTGAATGCAGGTAATGGAGTGAATGGTGCGATGGGAAGGCTACTTGGGAGCCGGCAATTAAGCCAAAAGGCGCAGCTGGCCATGCATAACGGAGTGCTTGTCCCAACGCTCTTATATGGCCGTGAGAGTTGGGTATGTAAGAAGGAGAACGTAAGCAGGATAAATGCGGTCGAAATGCGATCTCTGCGGAAGATGTGCGGAGTCACGCTGACCGACCGTATTCGCAACAGCGTAGTAAGAAAGCGAGTAGGTATGAAAGATAGTATCGGTGTAAAGATGAGAAAGGGTATGCTCCGTTGGTTCGGACATATAGAAAGGATGCCAGAAGAAAGAATGACAAAACAGATATACAATGCGAAAGTGGAAGGATGTAGGTGCCGGGGAAGACCTAGACTATCTTACCATGACCAAATAGACCGTGTCTTAGCTGAAGGGCAAGTCAAGAGTCTCCGTAACCGGCGAGTGTGTATGAGACGAACTATGAGAGTGGAGGAAGCCAGAGAGGTATGTGAAGAAAGAACCTGTTGGAACTCTGTACTCTCTGCCTACCCCGCAAGGGAGCTGGCGTGATGATATAGATAGATAGATAATCGGTGATGTAGAACTTTTTCACCTGTCCTCTAAATGAGTTCCACAGTGGCTTATCACGAACAGATTGATGTTAGCATACAGCCATTTAGTTGATGTGCCATCCTTACTACGCTACATAAAGATGAACGTGACAGCACGCTTTGTCCACAACGTTACTACAATGCCAATTTTTACCCAATGATCCTGAGTTTTCTGACAATGCAGTGAGCATAGGAAGGACATAAAACCGGGCAAAGCGAGAATGTAATGTGAATGTAATGAGTAGAGAAATAAAACTGCGCGAGTATGTAAACCATTTACTTCCGTCCTCCTTCTGTCCATGTCTACTCCCCTGCATACTGCCAAGCGTGTCAGCTGAATGTAATTCAGGGCTATACTTAAACTATATTTAATGTATATTAGTTTTAGAGACAAGGGCGTAACACCGTGAGGCTTAGTGACGTGAAGAGACTTTAATAGACGCATTTTATAGATCCTTCTCTTTTCACAAAGTGAGATTGCAGTAGTACTGCTAGAGATTGTGGTAACTCCCTATACTTGTAAATAATTATGTATGAACTTTTAGGTAAAAATGAATACTGTACTCAAACGCTGACTGGGTATAATCACCTTGCCTTCATAGTAAAGATAGGGATACATGTAGGGGCTTGCGCAAACTTATGTATATTTTAAAAATAAGCGAACAATACCGACAACGGAATGCATGCCGAAAACTTGTGCAAATAATTGAGTTCTTAGATTCACACACACACACACACACACACACACAATTAACACTTTTTTCATATTTTACCGCGATTTGTTTTTAGGTTACTGACGTTTCGGATGCTATAAAACCCATGGTCACGGGAGAACAGAAGTGTTTGACGTCCATATGGCATTATTTCGAGGTGTTTTCAAACTTCTAAGTCATTTTTGTTGGTCTGATCTACGCGGAATGAGCTTAGGACGTCTTAGTCTTGCGGTATAATGCTAGATTTTGAATATCTTTAAATGAACTACAGGGATTTGGATTTAATTATATTATAAACTAACATTGGGAACTTAAAAATCCAATCATATTCTAGTAAGCTGCAGATAACTACGTTTCTTTCAACTTACTGAAAAGGTTTCCCGAAAATATATCAAATATACAGTTTTGCTTGTCAAAATGTACACACTTATTTTCGCAAATTAAAGTATGAGTAATAATCAGAATTTGTTAGGACAGAGCATGTAGCCACTCTTTTACGAAACATTACAAATCTTGCTTATTTATTTTAAGAATGTACTCCCTAATATTTTTATATGATAGATCATTTAAACCACAAATTACATAGTACTCAGTATTTTTAGTTTTATTTTATCTCTCTAATTGATGTTATGGTATTATTTTAAATTAATTTACAGATGTTCACACACGTTCATACGCACAAACAATATTAGGGTAAAATAATTTTGGAGGTACATACGAATTTATTGCGGTGTCTACGCATATCTAAATGTTAAGATATTATGAACTGTGATATCTAAATTATTTTTTTAAAGATGTATCTCGGGTGCATACTGTAGTATTGATAGTTTAATTACTACAGAAATACGTATCAAGTATCTATCCTTTCTCTAAATATCTTACAATGTCCAATCTTCTGCAAATTTATTAGTTGTATAATTACGATAAATGGGGCGGGTAGCGTATCAATTTTATTTACTTCGTTGCCACGCCATATTCGTTTCCTTTATAGGCCACATAAAAAAACAGATTTTTGATTAAATGGTCTACAGCCTGTCTTAATTCGCTGTGCGCCTGCGTGTGACAAACATCGATAAAATTTTATGGAATAAAGAAATAAATTAGTTTTTTCTTAAATAGTGTTTTATTTCCAAAACTTGTCTCTTGATATACAACAGTATGAGTGAAATCTTTTTGGCTTATATTTAATACAAATAAATAGAATAAAAATAGGATAAAAAAAAAGATATGACAGAATGTAATTAAAGTTTGTAATATAATTAAAGTTATGAATTATTAATTTTCCCATCTCGCTTACTTACCTACTCCATATCTATACCTGTGTCTATACTGTCTTATATTTTATTATTAACCGATTTCAAAAAGGAGGCGTTTCTATTTTCGTCTGTATGTACGTTTTTTTCTATGTTTATTCACCTATACAAGGTGTAACATAATAAACGCAAGACCACAGACACCCCGATTAGAGAATTGCTTCATAAATTCAAAACCAACACCGAATTTCCAAATTAAAGGTTTTTACCCCTCTTTCAGCACTTTTATACCCCAATTAACAACGAAACTTGTACGTGTATGTGTGCGTTTTGAGAAATACTTTTTAAGAGTGCATTTTAATTCTCCTTATCGCTATGAATCAAGAATAAATTTAATTTTTGATAGCGCACTGAAAGCGTAAAAGCATTTTTTGTAAATTAAAAAAAAATGTAAGTTACATTAAAAATTGTTGGAATCAATTCAGTTACCAATCTAGGACAAACTGCTTTCAGGCCTTGCTTTTATTATGTTACACCTTGTATATCCGCCGATTGTGGAATGATTTTAATGGTTTTTTTGCATTGGGTTCAGTATAGTTCTAAAAAATATAAAAGATACACTAGGGAACTCTTTAACGTCAAATAATGCGCATTTGTAGATTGAGTTATTATAAGTATAGTGTTAATCCTATAGGTACACAGAACTAAGCAGAATAGTAACAGACTTCTAAAAAGCAGAAGTCTTACAATTTTTTTCATAATGTTTTGATTTATGAGATGATTTTAATGATTCTTTGTGCGCTAGATTTAGTATAATTTCGAGATGGGACCCATTTAATGAAATCGGTATTTAACCTTGGACTTTGAAGATACATCACGGGACTAATTTACGGGGAATAGCACAAATGTATAGATTCCATTATTGTGAGTATAATATCACTCCTGTAGGTACCTTACTGTAGAACTAACCATAATATTATTAAGATTCGCTCAACAATTAAAATAAAAAAAATCAAAAAATGGAAAGCGACTCCAAAAAGCAAAAAATAAATATTTGAAGTCAGTGCCCAGTTACCGACTGCACTAACAGGCATCGACTTGAAATATATATTTTTTGCTTTTAAGTTGGTCTCCCTTTTTTAAGTTATTATTACTAACGTAACGTTCTAACTTGTTAAATATACCATTTGTAACTGAGCAATAGGTCTCATGAAAAAGCTTAAAGTTGCTCAGCGAACTATGAAAAGAGCTATGCTCGTTTCTCTACGTCTTCGAATCAGGAATGAGGAGATTCGTAGAAGAACCGAGGTCACCGGCATAGACCGTAGGATTACCAAGCTGAACTGGCAATGGGCTGGCCACATAGCACAAAGATCGGACGGGACGAAGACGGGACAGCAAGATTCTAGACTTGCGACCACGTATTGGCAATCGCAGAGTGGGACGACCGCCTGCCAGCTGGAACGACGATCTTGTGAAGATCGCAGGAAGTCGTTGGATGCAGGTAGTATCGGACCGGTTACGCTGGATAGCGATTCCGGAGGCCTATGTTCAGCAGTGGACAAGTATAGGCTGAGATGATAAACTAAGCAAATAAATACTACAGCAAATAAATGTACTGTTTTGTCAAAATGTCAATATTATAAGAAAAACACCTGTAACTATATTTTATGCGTAACTTGTAAAAATCAATTGTTGAGACAATTAACAAAATCTAAATATATATTCAAAATATGTACTAACAAAATTATTGTTTGTAAAATTTAAGTTATCTGAATTAAATGACTTAATATTATAAAAAAAATTACCAGTTAACAATTGTAATTGCAATGTTATGCAAAACATTGGAATTACCAATTGATCTAATATAATGGCAAATCGTTGGCGAAATGTAGGTGTACAATGTAAATTTCTGTCCGGTGTTGTAAGGCCTGAATCGGGAGTACAAAGATTGAGTGAAAGCTCACCTTAAAGACTAGAGACAAAAAAAGAGACATAATCACATATTAAGTTTTAAGGGATTCTGATAACTAATATAGCGTTAATTTCTTAATCAAAGATGGCAGACGCGACATTTTATAATTAATTTATGTATTTTTATTTTGTGTTAATATAACATACATATAAATAAAACCGAAAATTGGCCCTGGTGACATACAACGCACGCACATTGAGGACAGATGAGAAGCTAGTTGAGCTGGAAGAAGAGTTAAACAAGTTGCAGTGGAGTATTGTTGGTTTATCGGAGGTCCGAAGAGAGGGCGAGGACACGATAACCTTAAAATCCGGCAACTTGTTTTACTACCGGGAGGGCGAACAGCAGTCCCAAGGTGGTGTCGGATTTATCGTCCACAAGTCACTCATAAACAACGTTGTGTCCATCACTAGTGTGTCGAGCAGGGTAGCGTACCTGATACTCAGAATATCCAAAAGATATTCGCTGAAGGTCATACAGGTCTACGCACCGACCTCGGCATACTCAGATGATGGCGTCGAAGTTATGTATGAGGACATTAGTAGAGCCATACATACTTCCAAAGCACACTTTACAGTAGTTATGGGTGACTTCAATGCGCGACTGAGCAAACGGGGCGATGATGAGTTGAGAGTGGGGCAATTTGGATATGGGCAGCGCAACCCCAGGGGTCAGAGGCTGGCCGAATATCTGGAGAAGGAGGGACTCTTTATGATAAACTCTTTCTTCCAGAAGCCGTCTCATAGGAAATGGACCTGGATGAGCCCTGATGGTTTCACAAAAAATGAGATAGACTTCATCATGAGCACCAAGCGACAAATATTTAATGATGTCTCCGTGATTCACAGGGTAAAAACCGGCAGTGATCACCGAATGGTCAGAGGCACATTAAATATTAATGTCAAAATGGAAAGATCGCGTCTGATGAAGTCTACGCTCCGACCTTCTTATGCACATATCCAAAACCCCGAGAACTTTCAACTCGAATTGTCAAACCGCTTCGAATTGCTAGACAGCAGCGCATCAGTGGACGAAATCAACAATAGGTTGGTAGAGGCTGTCCATACGGTCGGGTCCAAGCATTTTAAGCCCCACCGTAAAAATAGGCCTCAAAAGCTATCTGACTACACCCGAAACCTTATGGCTGAGCGACGTACCATGACACTCCAAACCTCCGATGATGCTAAGTCCTATAGGCAGCTCAATGGACAAATATTGAAGTCCTTGCGACACGATTTACGGTCCTTCAATACAAGACGTATTGAGGAGACCATAGAGTAGAACAAGGGCTCCAAAGTGTTCGCAAGAGACGCGTCTATTGGGCAAAGCCAGTTGACGAAGCTGAAGACGGAGGACGGAAACGTAACGTCGAATAGGTCAGAGGTGCTCAGGGAGATAGAGAGGTTCTATGGGCAGTTGTATACCTCAGTAGCTGAACCTGTTGTTGACTTGGTAAAAGACCCAAGAGCCAAGCTAACCCGACACTACTCTGAAGATATCCCGGACATCAGCCTGTACGAGATTAGGATGGCTCTCAAACAACTTAAAAACAACAAAGCGCCGGATGAAGACGGAATTGCCGCAGAGCTTCTGAAAGCGGGCGGATCGCCGGTACTTAAACTCCTTCAGAGGCTTCCATCCTTAATTCCATCTTGCTCGAAGGAAAAACGCCGGAAGCATGGAACAGGGGTGTGGTGGTACTCTTTTTCAAGAAAGGTGATAACACTTTATTAAAGAACTATAGGCCCATCACACTGCTGAGCCATGTTTACAAGTTGTTTTCGAGAGTCATCACGAATCGTCTCGAACGCAGGCTTAATGATTTCCAGCCTCCCGAACAAGCCGGTTTCCGGAAAGGCTTTAGTACCATAGACCACATACATACGCTGCGGCAGATTATACAGAAGACCGAGGAGTATAATCGGCCGCTATGCTTGGCGATTGTGGACTATGAGAAAGCCTTGGATTCGATCGAGACTTGGGCGGTTCTTAGATCTCTCCAGCGATGCCGCATTGACTATCGGTACATCGAAGTGTTGAAGTGCTTGTATAATAACGCCACCATGTCAGTCCGAGTAAAAGGGCAGTGCACGAAGGCGATCTCCATAAAAAGAGGAGTAAGACAGGGAGACGTCATTTCTCTGAAACTGTTTACGACCACCATAGAGGACGCCTTCAAACTCTTGGAATGGCGAGGATTTGGCATCAACATCAATGGCGAATACATCACTCACCTTCGATTTGCCGACGACATTGTGGTCATGGCGGAGTCGCTGGAAGATCTAGGACGAATGCTCGGCGACCTTAACAGAGTATCTCAACAAGTGGGTCTTAAAATGAACATGGACAAAACGAAAATAATGTGTAACGTCCATGTCGTACCCACCGCACTCACCGTTGGGAACTCTACTCTTGAAGTTGTCGACGAATACATTTACCTGGGACAGGCAGTCCGGTTAGGTAGGTCCAACTTTGAGAGAGAGGTCAATCGACGAATCCAACTCGGCTGGGCAGCGTTCGGGAAACTGCGCAACATCTTCTCATCCAAAATACCTCAGTGCCTAAAGACTAAAGTTTTTAGTCAATGTGTGTTACCAGTGATGACATATGGATCAGAGACGTGGTCTCTTACTATAGGTCTCATAAAAAAGCTCAGAGTTGCTTAGCGAGCTATGGAGAGAGCTATGCTCGGCGTTTCTCTACGTGATCGAATCAGGAATGAGGAGATTCGTAGAAGAACCAAGGTCACCGACATAGCCCTTAAGATTAGCAAGCTGAAGTGGCAATGGGCGGGCCCTATAGCGCGAAGATCGGACGGGCGTTGGGGCAGAAAGATTCTAGAGTGGAGACCACGTATTGGCAAGCGCAGCGTGGGACGACCACCTGCCAGATGGACCGACGATCTTGTGAAAATCGCAGGAAGTCGTTGGATGCAGGTGGCATCGGACCGGTTACGCTGGAAAGCGATTGGGGAGGCCTATGTTCAGCAGTGGACAAGTATAGGCTGAGATGATGATGATGATGACATATAAATAAACGATGTGTTTCTGTTTTTACAGGTGCTGGCAGAATACCTGTATTACAGCACATATGTACATAGCTAACTACTCGACGTACGGCTTGATCTAGTGGTGAATGAAGCTTAAGCCTCTCCGCCCACAGAATTAAATAATCGCAGGTTCAATCACAGGCCGCACAGGACAAATCTTTGTGTGACTCACCAATGTCACATCTATGGAATTCTGGTTTGGTCATGCTCAATAATGGCCGGTGTCAATATTGATGGCAGGAACGTTGTGGCAGGATATGTCAAAGGGAAAATCTTCCAGCCAGACGGGTGGTGTATCTGGCGGGGCCTGCCACCCTCCCCGAGAGTTGTTGTCGGGGGCTTGTATATATGTTACGCGTCGTGCGCTCTCTAATATCGCGTTCTAGACATGTATGGCGAATCATCAGCACCATCTGTCGGTAGGTAGTCGCAACTATTTAGCGATGTATAGGGGTCGCTACATGTTCAACTTAAGGATAGATTTGCTTACTGTCAGTAGAATTTTGACGGATTTTCCATACAAAATATGTCAAAATTCTAGTCGTAGAATGCAAATCTATCTTTGGGTTGAATATAGAAACCAGCTGTGAAATGTTTGCTCGCGGTAGCTATCTGACGTGGGTTAACTCCCTTACTCTCTCGTGACTCTATACTCGTGAAAGGGTGTTGCTTGTGAAAACTAGTCCATCTGAAATCTTTAAGACACTCTTTTAATTAACATCATAAGTCTTATATCTCGCTCGTAAGGCATCACACTGGAGCTAAATCGTAAACTATTTAATAGTAGCTTAAACATTGTATGTTTACACAAGAGACAGAGAATCAAATAAAAAAGACAATCCCTCTGAGTTTCTTCGCCGGATCCTCTCAACGGAGGCCACGTTTCGATACGGTGGTAGAGAAGTAGTTAAATTAAATTTAAAGAAATAAATTGACTATGGGCTCTTACAATCTCCCGCAGGGCTTATACGAAATAAATGATTTAGGTTAGAGTTTAAAAATATTTTGAAGTGCAGCAATATGCTAAGGCAGTATTAAGGAACCTCTGATATCTGTAGTTTATATTCAGCAATTATTGTTATTTCTTACAAAGAAATAATAATAATTGCGTGTGATTAAAGTAATGATTTTTTCTTCTCTTTTCTTTATTTCTTCCATATACGTTAAAAACAAATTAAATACATTATATCCAATTTTCTTAAGGTCATTGTAAAATTTGTAACTGAACACGCCGATGCATTCCACAAATTTCTTTGATAAATCCCATACAGTTCAAGCTTTACATTTGTGGAATGCATTGCCTCTGTCAATCAGACAAGCAAACACCGCCAATTGTACTACCATTTTATACATTTATATTTTATTTTCTTTGTCTCTTGTTCTGTGCTTATGTTGGTGTATAATAAAGTGTACTCTATCTATCTATAATAACCATGTAAAAACTGATCGAGATCCTTATTTGCTATAACCAAACTCGTCGTGTTACGATAGCCTTGGGAAATGATCGTATAATGGTCTCTATGCTACCGGACTGCCATTAAGCAATCATTTCATGAAGTTATCGTCACGTGCCGCGTAGCGGCCCTTATAATGATGATACCAATTGATCGGTTCGATTTGAGGTCATGGCATTCTATTATCAATTTATTAGTTGCTTCACAGGCGCAGAATATACCATTTTTAATAAAAATCAAAATCAAAAGTTTTTTAATTATTCAAAAGGCACTCATAAAAAGTCAAAAAGAGAAAATTATTGATAATTTAAGACTCTACCACCCGGATTGATAACTTCGGAAAGTCATTCCCGTGGAGAAGAAGGGCAAGAAACTCCACGGTTACTCTTTTTAAAAATGAGAGATTTACAATTATTTTTGTATACATTGCATTCGTAGACTATGGGAGAGCAATGCAGAACGAGCTAAATAGATATGTGAAATAAAACTATTTTATGGATTTTATAGTGCTTTGCAGCACCCATGGTCACGGGAGTCCCTCCCGTGACCATGGGTGCTGCAAAGCACTCGAAACGTCGGGAACTAAAAATAAAAAAATAAACCGCGATAAAATCCGTAAAATAGTTTTATTTCATGTGTAATATTCGCGTAAATCTAAGAACTCAATAAATAGATATGCTTAAGATAGTATATAATAGATGTGCTATAGATTAATCATAAGTAAACTTAGATTCATGGTATTGGCCAGTGTCTACATAGTCCTCTCATTTACAAAATAGAGATGTTGTAGAGGTATATAATAAAAAGCATAATATTAATAGTAAGAGAAAGGGTTACTATAAGATATGTAAAGAGTGCGTACAAAACAACTGGTGTATGTGATGCCGAACGAGTCAAAATTCAACACGGTACACGTCCAATCAGACAAAGGACAGAGGACGGACCAGTCCCCTCCAGCAGCAGTAATATTATACATTATGTAGAGGAAGCGATAGAGTTCAGAAAGGAATGACGGTATGAGGTTGTCACTAGGTGTGAAATGGACGACTGGTTGGTTAGACATATCTTTTATCTATCTATCTATCTATATCATCACGCTAGCTCCCTTGCGGGGTAGGCGGAGAGTACAGAGTTCCAACAAGTTCTTTCCTTACATATCTTTTGTTACCACTCTTAATGATCGGTTATATAAACTTAACTAGGTACGAGTATGTTCTATTTACTACACTATACGCCTCTTTAACAAAAAAGAAAAAATAAAAATAATTAAGAAGTTTGAGGGTACCCCGGAACAATTATGCCTTTTGGATGTCTAACACCTCAGTCCTTCCCGTGACCATGGGTGCTGTAAAGCACTCGAAACGTCGGGAACTTAAAAATCAAAATAAACCGCGATAAAATCCGAAAAAGTAGTTTTATTTCATGTGTAATATTCGCGTAAATCTAAGAACTCAGTATAAGAACTCAGTATAAAAATTCTATTCAACAAAATAAGGTTTGGTGCGATTTTTGTATACAACATCTATTTTACCATTACGTTCTATATTTACGTTACATTGTAAGTCTTCCAGCACTTTATATGGACCTAAATACACTGGGGTAAAATTTGTCATCATTTTCATTTTTAACTAATTTCCCGTCACTGGAATTATAATTTACAGGTTTAGTATACTTATCATACATAATTTTACGTTTCTCCTTACTGTTAATTAAGTTACATTTTGCTACACTTTGTGCTACTTGTAGTGTGTATTTCAATTGTTTTACATAACCATTATCATTATACAACGATTCTATAGTTTCAGACTTCAATTGCTAGGGATTTGCCAAAAACTAGTTCAAATGGGGCATATTCTGTTTCTGAATGGACTGATGAAAATCAAAAATATGGTTAGCACGTACTCCAATATATAGGATTATTATCGGTTTGAAAACGGCTTGGTTCAGTGGCTAAGAGCTTGAATCGCTCTCCGTACGTATCGAGTAGTCGCGGATTCAATCACCACATGGAATAAATCTTTGTATGACCCACAAATATTCGTTTCAGTCTCGGTGTTTTTGTGTAAATTTCATGTTTATCAACGCACCCACGACACGGGAAGAATGCCAAGTGTAGGGCTGTGATTTAAATAATAAAAAACTCCTTGTACCTCTGTGTTATCTGTCTACACCACAAGGGATCTTGCGTAAAGATAAATATGTTCATAAGGAGGATGTCACGGATACTACAGCTGGGCTTGCCATGTGGCAATACTAGGACGCCGCACACACATACACAACGAAATAACCGGTCCGACATAATATATTCATTTTCCTGTTTGCTGAGGGAACTCGCAAAAATTACTTATTATAATTATTGTATTTCGTAACTTATTAAACTAACTTTGTTGGTCCATTGGTGAAGGCGTTTTGCGACCATGAGGTCTTGGGTTCAAATCCTAGGTCAGACAAATGTAGGTTTTCTATGGAAAAAATCGCAGTATTAGTCCGGAATCTGGGATGTCTGCCCCTATAACATAGGACCTAAAATCGTCGGCGAAAATGAATGTTTAGAGGCCCCATGGTGTTTATTTTTATTTATCAAATTGGATAAAAAAAGCCAAAAAGCGCAGCTGGCCATACATAATGGTGTGCTTGTTCTAACACTGTTATATAATATGGCAGTCAGAGTTGGATATGTAAGAAGAATAAAATCAGTATAAATGCGGTTCAAATGCGAGCTCTACGGCTTATGTGCGGAGTCGAGCTGACCGTGTTCGCAACAGCGTAGTAAAAAATCGTGTAAGTATTTAAGATAATATTGGTGTAAAGATAAGGAAGGGTATGCTCCGCTGGTTCGGGCTTATAGAAAGAATGCCGTAAGAAATAATGACAAAAAAGATATACTATGCGAAAGGATGTTGGTACCGTAGACCTAGTCTATCTTACCATGACCAAATAGACCGTGTTTTATCTGAAGGGCAAATCAAGAGTCTCCGTAAACGGCGAGCGCGTATGAGATGAACTATGAGAGTGGAGCAAGCCAGAAAGGTCTGTAAGGAAAGAACCTGATGGAACTCTGTACCCTCTGCCTACTACGCAAGAGATCTGGTGTAATGATATAGATAGATAGATAGACAGATGGATAACAAATGGATCACCATCACCTAAAGTTCCACTGCTTCAAAATGTACGCATCCAACTTTCACCCGTGACCTTCGTCAGATCATCAGTACACCTTTTACACACACGTCATGATACGTAATGGTGACAGCATTGTGTTTGTACAGCTGTGATATTTGCGAATGAGTAAGCTAATGAACACTTTAGAATGAACTTGTGAAGATCGAGCATCGCGCTCAAAAATAGCATAAAATGTATCTACTCTTAGGATAAATAAATTGTAGTAAGCAAATGCACGCGCGCACACATTGACAGATTTTGAACTAGTCGAAAACTGGCATTACGCAAGCTCAGCGCGTAGCTGAGGCAGCTTTAGGCGCCATTTTGACTAACTTTAAATAGTAGGAGGTTCTATGTTCGTCTCTCTATCTCTATCATCGCGCCAGATCCCTTGCGGGGTAGGCAGAGAGTACAGAGTTCCAACAGGTTCTTTACTTATATACCTCTCTGGATTCCTCAACTCCCATAGTTCGTGTCATACACGCTCGCCGGTTAAGATTCTATGTTCGTCTGTATGTACTTCTTTTTCATGTATGTTCACCGATATTTTCATCAATTGTGAATCGATTTCAATGGTTCGTTTTGTGTTGGATTTAGTATTTATTTATTTATTTATTCATAGTATAGCAAGTGGCCCCGCATTAAATGCGTATTTGTAGTTTAAGATATTAAATAGGTAATTAATGCACATTTTTGGATATCTAAGACTTCAGACACATATTAGGTAAGTAGAGAAGACAACATTTAATTATTTGGTTCTTTTTGAAAGTTTGACATACCTAATTTAAGCCGTATTGTCTATTATTAGTTACGTAGTTTTGCGCTGTCCTCGACGAAATTTGATCGACTCTACTCTTTGTAGTGTCTCGATATCAACAAAACCGTTTACTGAATAAGTGATCATCTGGGACTTCCCTCTTTGAACAAAACACAGGGAACGTCTCGAACGCAAACAGATTTGCAGATTTCAAACCGGTTATTTAATTAAATTAATGGCGCCAACCTGCACCACTGCTAGTATCCTATCAGACGTTACGCGAACAAGGCGCGCGTGCGCATGACATGTTTATTAAACCACATTTATAAGTGTAATCGGATACAATTGTGTCTTTAAACAAAAAATGATTTAAACATAATGTTAATTTGTGCCTGTGTTATGTTAAAGTGAATTTAGTTACGAATACCTATTATAAACTTAAATAAATACAGTGATAAATAGGTATAATGTATTAAAAAAAATTAGATATACATTTTAATTAATAGTAATTGTTTTCAGGTAGATGTTTTAAATATTAATGTATGATTAGTAACAGCGCGACTAAAGCATTATTTTTATTTAATTCAACAATTTAAGTTTTTAATATACATATCTGCTTCACACATACCATCGCGCTTGTGCTATTTTTAGCAATCGCCGTTCGCGTTTTAAGCACCAAATACTACATGTGTTATCATATCAGTGTGGAGTATGTGCGAATCGGAATGAGTGATAAGCAAAAATATATTTTTTAGATTATATTTTATTACACTTTCAACATTGAATGTACAACTATTAATCTGGTAACTCTATGTGACGTCAGTTTAAAAATTGTTGTATTGCACATGGTTGGCGGTCAATCTCTATCGTCCCGCCTAAAAGTAACCATGTATTTTAAAGACGTGATTTTATTGTGTCTAAGTATTTGTTGGTGCAGTGCACAGAGCTCTTTTAATTTAAAAGAAGGTAAGTAATATAACCTCATTTCTTATTTTTCCTTTTCTTATCTCAAAGTTATATTTGCAGAAAAAATTTAGAAGAACGTAAAAGCAACTTTTTTCACTATTACCTAAGATACTCTCGATCTGTAGTGTATATAGATTGCTAGCTACTAATGTATTTTGATAGTGCCAAAAGCAAAACACCTTCAAGAGGCTCATGCAATAACATGTTTATGTACCTACTGTCATATGGGCCGGCTGATTGTCAAACAGTTTTCTGTTTTAAGCATCTTTAATTAAACAGTATTTAAAGATCATGTTTGACATATTTAAAATACTAAATATATTCTGTTTGACTACAAATTTTCCTTAACAGCGCTGCTACAAAGCCATGTTGCATTATGTATAATACCTCTTATCTGAGAAAAGAAGTTTACAAGCATTTTACGCAGTATATTGCCAGTATTTTGTATTAATTTTAGAGCACGTCTATTTTTAGACAATACTAAGAAAAAATATCTGTATTTGCAGGGTCAGTTTGTGTAGCAAACGGCGTAAATGGTACTTGTGTTAATATGTACAAATGCTTTTCGGCAGCTTCTGCACACTTTTATGTAAGTACCTTTTGTATTAAAATACTGAGAGATACGGAACAATCTAGTCTTTTAGCCTATGAGTAAGCTGGTGGTTGGTTACATTTACACAAAAATGCTTTAACCTCTGGCATGCTTCTATGGATTAGTATTTTAGTATAGCAATATGTAGATAGCATTTAAACATAAATGGGCATTTAACACTAGTTTAAATTCACAATGGGTCAAGTAGATGTTGGTTATTGTATGATAAACCCCTCCTAACGCCATTTGCTTTGTAGTATTGTAGTTCACTATCTTTGGCTTACGTCATTACGACACCACAAGATGGGCAGTTTTACTTACTCATAAATGACTATTTCATATAATTCATTTGCATTTTGCATGAAGCTAAAACATGCAGTGTAGACATACTTTTTACTACTAACCTGCAACAACGCTTTATAGATATTCATTACTTGTCAAAGGACTTAGCACAAACAGACTGACGTGAGTGTAAAGCGATCGAGTTGATTTGCCATCCTTTTCACACTGCAAATTTACAATGTGACAACACGGATTCTCGACAATGTTACTATAATGTGTAATAAATCTGTGCTTAACCCTTAGCTATATACACTATTCAGCGCGACTGATTTTGCGTAGAACTTCATGGAACATAATAAATAATATTGTACGTAGAGTTTAAAAACGGGTTCGCAAAACCTCACACAGGTATTACAAGGTATATTACATTTCTATGCAGTATGTTTATTACATAAACTCGATAGCTTACGGTAACAGTTTTTCGCCCCTTATTCGCCATGACTAAATGCGTTGCATTACAATATTATCATGTAATGGTGTATGTCACTGGAGTACTATCAAATCTATCTATCTAGATAGTATCAGAGAGTACAGAAATCCAACAGGTTCTTTCCTTACATACCTCTCTGGCTTTCTCTACTCTCATAGTTCGTTTCATACACGCTCGCTGGTTACAGAGACTCGGACTTGTCCTTCAGGTAAGACTCGGTGTATTTGGTCATGGTGAGTTAGTCTAGGTCTTACAGGTACATCCTTCAAATCAGCGTTAAAATTCAAAAAGTTTAAAAGTGGTGGATTTGAGGGTCTACACCAACTGACACTAAAGGCTTATCATTACCCCTTCACTGTTGAAATAAAATTTCGCATAATTAAAAGTTTGTATGCACTATGCTATCATACTTTGGCTGGGCTCTATTTAATAAAAGTGACAATGTTAAACATTTGTAAAGAATTCACAAAATCTTCGCATTGTCAGAACACGTGTTGTCTAATAAGATAAAGCGGTTTTTAATATTTGCTATCAATTACGTTATACTCATGGACATGAAATGTTTGTAGGAATAATCAATTTGTCGCCAGTTCGTCATTTTAAGCTGCAGGTAATACCATGGTTCCCAGTACATCTTCGGTCAAAAACGATGTGAACATCGTGAACTGCAGTATGTCGACCACGATTTTAAAGTGGTTTTCGTAGTTATGGCATATTTATATACATCATGTGATATGAAACATTTGTAAAATTATCACCTGTCATTGTTTCTTTCATTAAACAGACCATCGTGTCAACCTATAGTCACCGACCGTTGTGTGTAGGTCTCCGCATTAGCACGCCATTCTTGTCTAGTCGTAGCTTTCCTCATCCAATTTTTTCCTACCGCTTTGACGATATTAATTAGAGCCCTGATCCTTTGTTGATTGGAATATGTTGATATTTGTAGGTATTATACTTAGTGATTATATTTCGCTTGGTAGGTATATAATAATATGCATTAGGTGCTTACCCATTTCAATATTACCGATGCAATTCAAGCCGCGTAAGCACGGCTTGAATTGAATCCAACTTAAGAGTTGGATATAAATAACTCACCTGGTTTGGCAGCCGAAACTTGTAGGACGGGTTTGCATATGCGTCGTCCTTCAGGTATATAATTTAAGTGTAGGATTCTCGGCTCATTGGTCTGGAAAAACGTGTGCTCTATGTGGGGATCGATCCCCACATAGAGCACACATTTTGGAGATCAATATTTGTATCAGACAGCTTGACCACCTGTAGCAATACAATGAAATAGCTTAAACGGTGTATTGATGAGTTCACGCTGCGCTTGAACTTATACGGCCAAAGGTATGTCAGTCATTGAAGAGCACACCAAAGGGCAGACAAGAATATTCCTTAACACCAATCATTATCGTATGGCGATGTACTATTACTAAACGACACATAATCACAATTTTATGCCAAAGTAGAAGAGCCATTGTTTACGCTCCCGTATTAGCCGGTGTAGCCCCTCGAATGCACCGCTGAATTTATAAGTGGGACAGTCCTCCACGATGTGCTGGATAGGCTGCACTGAGTCTCCAGTCAAATCAAGGAGATTTAGTGATGTCCCAATTGTAAAGATGATAAGCATAATATCATCAGCATCTTCATCTCAGCCTATAATTGGCCACTGCTGACCATACGAGTAGTACTTTCGAATTACCTTCCAGCGTAACCGGTCCGATGCTACCTGCATCTAACGACTTCCTGCGATTTTTACATGATTCATCTAGCAGGGCGCCGTCCCACGCTGCGCTTGCCTAACTTGCTTGTCAATAGTTACATATGCCTTTACCGAAATCGATATAATTAATTGGAAATTATTATACTTATTTCATGGATGGAACGTTTGTTGAAATAAAATCAGGGGCCTAAACCATTGAGGTGAATAAATAGAGAAGCAAACGTCACTTCGGCGCGTCGAAAAAAGTATAACCACTTAAAAGCACGCGACGTAGCTTTTAACCCTAAAATAATTTACAGTAAAGATACTGGTAGATCCATCTCTTTTACTCTTGTTCCCCACCTTACCGAATTTATGTCGATCCGATAGAGGGAGCAATATAACTAGTAGTGGGAGCCTCGGTGTTGGTTACTATATGATTTTTTCCCACAATTTAAATTCAAAACCAATATAAATCTTTAATTAATGTTATGTAAATTTCAATAAATATTTTTGTTTTAAATTAACTTTGTTACATTTCAGTTAGAATCCAATACATAAATTAATGAATTATTATAGAAATTCAAATCAATTATTCAATATGAAACTAGAATTGTAATACAGATTATTCGGATATTAGTTAATAGTGTCCAAATTGTGGTCAAACTATGAAAAAATAATTGAATGAGTAATAAACAAAAACACGTAATGTTATCTATTATATTACTTTCAAAATACGCATGTTGATGGTTGCAGTCTATTTAGAGCAGGTAAAATAAATACAACTTTACACAATGAGGTTCTTTTCAACAAGCTCAGGAGAAAATGTTGACCATTTCCTGTATCCAGTGAGGACTTCTTGGTACAGACGTTAAGAGCGGTAAGCCTCTCTGGTTACTAGACTGAATAGTTGCGGGTTCGATTCCCGCATAGTTCAAATCTTTGTGTAATCCACACAATTTGTTTAGGTCTGGGTATTTGTTTATGTGATTTTCATGTTTGTAAACGTACCCACGACACAAGAACAATAACTAGTATGGGGCTTTTAAAAGAAGGGAGAGAAAGAAGTCCTAGTTAATTTCTCAATTGCTTTCTATGACACATGTTAGACCAAATAGAGTGGAGCTAATCTGTACGGTATCCATACGGTAGTTATGTAATAAAGAATAATGTACAATATTCGCTTTAAGAAAATAGCTTATTTTTTTTCAATTATGAAAAGATATAAAATAAATACTTCATCATCTTTTGTTGGTTCCCAATGGGTGCAATTTCGTTAGAGTATTAATTCTAATACCCTTTGGGAACCAAAAACAAAAATAAATAAAATAGGTATTCGTATAGTATATAATTATATATCACAAACTCATTCAACATTTTCCCATAAAGTCGGGAAAACCGAATGGTGTTTTATTAGCAACACTGAATCTCAAGTTAATGTTTGTAAATTTAAATCAATTTTTTATGTTATTTATTAGTAAATATATAAAAAACAATAAACTTATTTATGGAAAGTAATCCCGCGTGTGTGTGAATGATGTACGCTGTTGGCCGCGAGGCCTTTACAGCTTCACCGGACTTAAAGGCGAGCGTGCAACCACTACGCTCTAGCCAGCCAGAAGGGCAAGAGGCGACATACTCGAGGGCGCCTCGGCGCCCTCGGTTGGGACAGTCACTGTAGGGGGACGGGTGCACTACTAAGTGCACCGGTCAACCGCCGGCTATGGGAGGGGATCTACTACTACGTCGTCGTCGTCGCCCGTATTCTGAGCGGAAAGAAGGGATGACAAAGCATCGGGGTGGTCGATGAGAACATGTCGCGGCCGGCGGTGGCGGCAGGGGTCGGGGGGGAGATCGTAGTCGGCGGTGGCTACGATTAACGGATTCGCATGGGTAGATGCGTTCGCGAAGTGACGTGTTGACGCCTTTTTAATAAAGGCGCAAATATGTTCGAGACCTAGATCGGAGTGGAGGTCGACGTTCCGTACGAACCAGGGGGCTCCTACGGCTTTACGGAGGAAGCGGTTTTGAACCACTTGGAGTTTATCGATGTGAGAGGGGGCCGAATGCCCGAACACAACACACGCATTAGTCATGATGGGTCGAACGCAAGTTTTGTAAAGTGTCACCTTATTTCTAAGGGACATTTTACTCCGCTTGCAGATTAACGAATGGAGACGACCGAGCACAAATGATGCTCGGTGACGGACCCGCTTGATGTGCGGGCCGAAGGACATGGTACTGTTTAGGGTGACCCCTAGATATTTGACCTCTTTGACCCAGGGAATGGGTCGGTCGAACATGGTCACTTGGCCGAGATTACTTCTAGGGCGGCGCAGGGAGTGGCGCGGGTTGGCACCTCTGGAGAAGAATACCGCAGCGCTCTTGTCCGGGTTCACCTCTATACGCCACTTCCTGAACCAATTCCCTAGGGAATTGGCGGATGCCTGAAGGTTTCTGGTAATGAAACCCTTATTCCTATGCGAGACGTAGAGAGCGGTATCATCCGCGAATAGGGCTAGATGCGCCTTACTCGAACGAGGAATGTCGTTCGTGTAAAGGCTAAACAGGAGCGGAGTGAGAACTGAGCCCTGTGGGACTCCAGCACTGATGGAGTGGGAAGTGGAGCGCGTCATTTCGACGCGATAACGGAAGGCGCGATTCGACAAGAAGTCTCGTAAGATGAGCACGAGTCTGTCCGCCACACCCAATTGGTAGAGCTTGTAGATCAAGCCGTTATGCCAGACTTTGTCGAATACCTTCGCGACATCTAGGAAGAGGGCGCTTGTGTAGATGGGTTTGGGTCTATTGAGACCGGAGAGGATGTGCTCCGTGATGCGGTGCACTTGGTGGACGCAAGAGTGTTTGGCTCGAAAGCCGAACTACTCGTCGATAAGGATACCCCTGGACGTTACGAAGTCTTTGAGCCTCGCCAGAAGTAGGCGCTAGTATATCTTGGCCAGGGAGTTGAGGAGACTGATAGGGCGGTAGCTCGCTGGGAGATTGCGAGGTTTGCCGGGCTTGGGAATGCCTATGACGTCCGCCTCCTTCCACTTAGCGGGGAAGGTGCAGTTCGCCATGGCGGCGTTCAATATGGCCACTAAGAGGCCACTATGAGTTGGGCGGGCAGGCATTTCAGAACGCGATTCGAAATGCCGTCAGAGCCGGGGGCTTTTTTAGTTTTGAGACCCATAATTAGATCTTCGACGTCCGTTTGGGTGATAGGAGGTAAGGAATCGACGAGGGGGCGGGATGCCCTGCGCTCGACTTCCCTATCGACCGCGGCAACGTGGGACTGGTCGACGGACTGAGAGCTGGGGGCGCACTGGCTCTCGAGGGAGTCGGCGAGAAGCTCGGCCTTTTCGTCGTCGTCGAAGGCTGGGGGTGCGCCTGAAGGGCGGGACAGCGGGGGCATGTCAGTCGTGGAGTCGGATTTGAGGCTACACGCCAGCTGCCAGTCGGCCAGATGCGATGGCGTGATGCCCTCTAGGAAGTCACCCCACCGTTCCTCCTGGACCTCCGCGACACGACGCTTTACCTCTCGTTTTAAAGCGCGCATCCGGGCCGGATTGGCTTCGGTGGGGTAGGAGTTGTACGCTCGGATAGAAGCATTCTTGGAACGAATGAGATCCCTAACATCGTCCGGCAGTCGAAAGCGGTTGAGGTAGAGATCTTCCGCCTCGACTTGCTTGGACGATCGACTGACAGCCGATCGGATGTGTTCGGTGAAGGCATCTACGGCCTGATCGGTGTCCTGAGGGGAGTAGTCCCGCTTGCGTTATAGTGATGTTGTGACCTCAAATCGCGTTCTTACACTACGCATTTACCTATTTTGTGAGTTTTTCTTAATACGTGCTACTCGACAGACGCCAGGCATGTTAGTGAATGACAGAATCTTCTAACATGCCTGCGGGCACTTTCTTGGTCGACATACATTTACACCGTTACTGCTAATCAAGTGTTATGTATATCAATGGCCTAAACACCAACAATTTATTGTAATATAGTACTTATCATTGTCAAAAAGCTTACTGTCACCTTCATCTTCATTTAGGACATTTTTAATGTCCTAAATGAAGATGAAGGTGAAGATGAAGACGATGGCATTTCAATTCAACAGCATTATTAGTAGGCTAACGTCAACGTAACAAGTTTGTGTTAAGCTATTTGAATAACAGAGACAAAACAGGGAACTTCGTCATTTGTCTCTTTTTACGACTACGTCTGTGTTATTCAATGTCAAGCATATCATGTCACATGGTCATCTGGTGGGCAACATAAACTAACTACAATTTACTATCCAGATTCCTTGCGACGTAGGCAAAGAGTACAGAGCTCCTACAGGTTTTTCGCTTATGGAGCTTTCTTGTTCCCTCCTGTCTTACAGTTCGTATTAAATAATTAACTATTGCAAGTAATTTACATGCGTGTCATAAACTATATTATGCTTACGAGTATCTATTACGTGAGTAACAATATTATTGTTTTTTCAGCGGAGTGCTGGTTATGATATCGGCAAAATCCCAAGGGACATTGTTTTGTGCTTTTACGATGACAACAACGGGGAACCAGTTGTTTGTTGTACAGATTGTGATCGCGATGAAAAGGAAACGTAAGTATGCATGCTATATTGCTTATACTTAAAAACACAGATACCTGGGAATAGCCTGTGGGTCAATAGCACGCAGCGGGCATACAGTGATCTGCGTGTTCAATAGCATAATAGGCTAGTGCGTAGTAGTGGGGATGCTAACAGAGACAACGCTTGATGGTTTCGCCGCCATCACATAAATTTTACCAAAACTAAAGCCATGTATATTAAGTTCGCCGTGTAGCACGTACAGTAACGCTAAGTTAAACAGTATATAAATTATAGGTCATACGTATGAGTGCCTGCACAATGATAAAGTTGGTTGTCTATGCTCAAGTATAGAGGAGGTAGATCGGTATAGGTACCAAGGTTTGTTTGTGGATCGTAATTTAAACTGGAAGCTACACGTAAATGACGTTTATGGTAAACTAAGATCGATCCTGGGTAAATTCTTTCACCTTAGCTCTTTTGTAAGAATAAACATAGTGTATGTCTATGGTTTAAGCAGCTACGGGCTCATGTTTAAGACACAGTTCGATTGTATAAAACAAATGCAAATTAGACTCTTAAAATACTTAGTTAATGAAAAAGTTAAACAACAATACAAACCTGATTATAAAAACCTTTTTTGTATTTGTAAAATACTTCCAGTACATCTTGAAGTAGAATATATCAATGCTATTGAACAATATTATAAAAAAGATTATGAAGAATTGATAACGCAGATATACCAGGCAGGTTAAACGAGGAAAATTCATAATATCATCAGTTAAAAATTATTATGGACACAGAACACGGTATTACCTAACATCAGTTGTATATAATAACATACATTTGTTGAGAGGCTTAAAAAAAGATACATCAATTGCAACATTAAAGAAAATACTTATAAATAATATGGTTCTACTACTAAAAAGTGACAGTTCTTTTTGTTTCAATAATAATTAAAAGTGTAAAGCTGTATTGTAGACAAAGAGAGCGCCTCCTTCGCCTGCAAACTGTGTTGTGCAGTTTGGCGAACTTGTATATTATTGTATTTGTAACTATTTATCGATATTAAATAAATAAAAATCATAAGGAAACGATATGCGTCGCCGCGTAGCCATATTCGTGTCAGCTTCAACACTATCCTGAGTGTGTTTGTGGATAGGTGGGAATCTCCGATGATGCGGAGATGGATGCAGCTTCACACAAAATTATAATGTTTCAAATACTGGCATAGATTAAGTGCTATGTTACATCTTAGATGGTCAAAATAAATGATTCATTATTATAACACGAATAGATTGAAGTCAGAGTAACGCTTTCGAGTTAATTTGCCATCCTTTTCGTACCACAGACAGAGATGAGTAAAATATAATCAGATTAATGATTAAACACCTTGACTTGGGGAATGTAGGCGTGATGGTGTATTAATGATTAACGATTACAATTACATTTTGTAATCTTCAACGTTTACGATTACACTTTTGAACTTGAATCATTATCGGATGTTACAAAATGCAATTGTAAACATTAATCTGATTACATTTTGCCCATCTCTGACCACAAATTTGGTAAATACAGAACGATTCGGCGCAACGGTTAAGTGCATAAGCCGGTGTGCCCACTAGTACAAATAGTCACGGGTTCGATTCCCACATTCCAATCTTTGTGTGACTTACATTTATTTGTTTCGGTCTAAGTATGCGAATTTCCGTTTGTAAACACACCCACTACACAGGAATTAATCCTTATGCAGGGATACGTATTTTTTCTAAGATAAAGAAAATCATGACAGCATTGGTATGAGATGCTCGACAACGCCATGCTAGCGTCAATCTTTTCTTGCTAAGCTTTTGAGGGTTAAACACAAACTGATTGTCTTTATTGTAGCAGTGTCCAGAAATCTTACTGTCACATTCATCTTAATTAGTGTGAAAAGGGTGCAAATTCAACTCGATAGCATAATGATAACACATACATACACATGTTCGTGATTGGACCTCAGAACATGTGTCACCGTAGTTTGTCTTTGAAATTAAATTATTCCTGAGAAAAAGACTAATCAGCACCGTTGATATCTTATCTCGAAACATGTCATTAAAACCGCGTTATACAAAAAACTCACGATTTCACATTCTCCAGTAAACATTTTTGAACTTGTTATGACTCAATTACTGCCTCGTAAGTCTAGTGGCGAATAATGTGGTTTGCGAACACGAAATCCTAGGTTCAAATCATAGACAGTCAGTTAGACAAATGTAGTTGTACTATTAAAAAAATTACAGTATCTGTCCAAAGTATTGAATCGTGCCAGGTATATGGCAATAAGCTCCGTGCTTTGGAAGGCCGTTAAGCCGTTGTTTCCGGCTCCTACTTAATGTGGTAGTCGTTAAGCCAAGTTGGAAGCCTTAAAGGCGGGTTGATAACTTCCAACAGCAGGTAGCCTCGTGCCTCCACCTATCCGCACTAGGTTCGCGTGATGACCTAAGCTCTTTCCCCTCGATTTTTGAGGTCTTTGACGAGTAGTGGGCAGTATAGGCTGATATTATTATACAGCGGAATGAAAAACACTGGAGCTAGAAAAGAAAATGTTTAAGTATTTAAAAAAAGAGAAGGTATCTTCGTAACCGGCGAGCGTGTATGAAACGAACTATGAGAGCGGAGGAAGCCGAAGAGGTATGTAAGGAAAGAACCTGTTGGAACTCTGTACTCTCTGCCTACCCCGCAAAGGATCTGATGGCGTGATGATATGGAGAGAGAGAGAGAGAGAATGCATTATACCTCGTTTATCCAATGATACGTATTTTTTAAATTGATTCAGTTATCGATTTCGTCAATGAATTAGCTTGCACGGAACGGAGTTAGCGTTACTTGTTGACTAAAACTATATTCCCTAAGCTAGGGTGGCAAAGGTGTACTAAGTGCTCCCTCTTTTCGCCGACGATGTTAGGACGCATGTAATAGGGGGCTAGCCTATAGCCATACACCGGGCACAATTCCAGACTCCGGATTCATACTGGGAATTTTTCGTTAGAACAACTCATTTGTCCGACCTAGGATTTGTGATGTGCTTTGCCACTAAATTATGAACTCGCCACCACTAATTAACGTATACTTAGAATACTACACAAGTATATAATATATACGGTATTGACGGCCGGCATGGTCCAATAGTCAAGAGCTTGAGTCCGCCCACGGATTGAGTAGACAAATCTTTGTGAGACCCACAAATGTTTTTTTTTCAGTTTTTGTGCATATGAATTTCCTAGAGATTCCTAGAGGTTTAAAAAATAAGAATATTCTCTATTATATACTTTGTATACTACATATATAATGTCATAGTATACTGGTATAAGTGTGTACTCGTGTCGAAATTAGCTTGCTGGAAAATTCCTATTATACTTGTTGTAAAGCACCCCTATATACTAGACAATTACAAAATATAATTATAACTAAATTAAATTCCTTTTTTAGCTTTAAGCATTACGCTATTGGACCCGGTGGTCTGTTAAAAGAAAACAAGGGCTCTGTTGCGTGGCAAAGTAAGTTTTCTCTCTTTTTATAATTAAGTCTACGTTAAAATTGCATAATAACAAACTTATACTACAGTTAATATATGTAAGCAGTTGAGCACTTTAGTAAACACGATCCAAATCAGAATAACGCACACAGACGCGCTCTTCGCGTCTTCTCGGAAAAGTAGCTAACGCCTTCGACCACGCACCTAACTCCTCGTATCAGCCGCTACCGTTGCCCGCGGCATATTCTCACCGATCCTTTCGATGCCCTAACTTCCCTTCTTTCGAATACAGATACCGCGCAAACTGACCTCGCCGGCGAGGTTGAGAATCCCACACACGAACCCACGCACTTTATCATATTTTGACCAATAGGAGGGCGCAGTTAGCGGAAAGCGACGCCCATTAAATACGCCCATACACTAAGCTGCACTTAGCAATCCGTTTGTATTATGTAGTGCGACCCTAAAGTTAAATGAAGTACATTTTAAATAATCCAAAGTTTCCAGATATTTGAAACTAATCTGTAGTCACACACAAACATGCGCGCGCACGCACGCACGCACGCGCACATATACATACACAAAACCCCTCTGAGACTTGCCGAGAGCGGTTTATCGGCATAGAGCGCGCATCTATGTGCGTAATTCTAATTCAGACCGCTAGTAGACGCTTAACTACTTACATATGTTAACTGAGCTTATACACTTATATTGAGTTCTTAGATTTACGCGAATATTACACATGAAATAAAACTATTTTACGGATTTTATCGCGGTTTATTTTTTTATTTTTAGTTCCCGACGTTTCGAGTGCTTTGCAGCACCCATGGTCACGGGAGGGACTGAGGTGTTAGACGTCCAATAGGCATAGTTGTTCCGGGGTACCCTCAAACTTCTTAATTATTTTTGTTGTTGTTGGTCCGATCTACGCAGAATGAGCTCACGGTGTCTTGAGGTCTTGCAGTGTTATGCTTGGTTTTGGATTTGATTATATTAATTACCGGATCCCAAGACGATGGAAGCACCCAGCCATCTTCTCTATTGAAATTAGGATGTTTTTTAATTTCAATAGCCTCGCGAACCATCCTTGGTAGGAATCGGTGTTCTTTCACGAGGATTTGTGGTCTATCAAATCTGATGTTATGGCGGGTGCGGTCAAGGTCATGTTCACAGACTGCAGACTTCTTTGTGCGACGGTGTTTTAGGTCAGCTATGTGTTCTTTAACCCGAGTTTTTACCGGTCTTTTTGTTTGTCCTATATAAGAGAGACCACATTCACAATCAAGCTTGTAAACTCCTGCATCTTGTAGAGGGATCTGACACTTGACAGATGGTAAAAATTGACTGATCTTCTTCGGCGGCTTAAAAAATATTTTAATCGAAGCACGCTTCAAGATGTAGCCAATCTTGTCCGTGACTCCTCTCATGTAAGGTAGTACAGCAGGGAGACGCTCAACTGTGGCTGGTTTCACTCGGTCACTGTGACGTTGGCGTGGGACTCGAAGCTTATTGTCGTGCAGGACTTGCTTGACATGTTGAAGCTCGGCAGCCAGATGTTTCTTGTCACAGATCCCTTGTGCTCTCTGAAACAAAGATTTACCCACGGTAGCTAACTGTGTTGGATGGTGGTGAGATTCACCGTTTAAGTACCTATCAGTATGGGTCTTTTTACGATAAACCGTATGGCTTAAGGTGTTGTTGGGGTTACGGATTACTAACACATCTAGGAAAGCTAGGGAATTATTTATTAATTAAGCGAAACGTCGGGAACTAAAAATAAAAAATAAACCGCGATAAAATCCGTAAAATAGTTTTATTTCATTATACACTTATTTTCAGAATGCCTGGATTATTTCAATAAGTTGTCATATTCATGCCAAGGAATCGGAGATATTGGTATTCCCAGCACATGGGACCCCATTAATAAATGCTACGAACCTCAACTGAGGATTGCCTTAATCGCCGGTGGTCGTCCCGCCAAAAGATGGGAGTTCCCGCATCTGGTAAGAAAATATTTCAGCACAAAAACATTCCCTTAGTTATATTATCTGCGCTTTGTAATAATTTACCTTTTCGAAGTGATAACTTCTTATGGGAGGGTAAACCGCTTCGTAATGTAACGCTTAACGGCGCCAGTCTGTCTGGCTTCCCTTTCTCTCACGCATACGGCAGCGGTAGGCATGCTCTTCCTCTCTCACTCTAACCAACAGCGCTCTTCCCTTTCTCTCACGCATACGGCAACGGTAGGCAGGCTCTTTCTGTTTCACTCTAACCCACAGCGCTAGTTTAAGTTATCACTTCTGTCGGGCGTCCCGAGACGCAATATTTTTTTTTTGTTCCATAAGCCGTAGGTGTAGTACAGACGGAGAGAGACTTACAGTACCTTTTGAACTAGGTACCTCAATAAATAATTATCTTTGTAGCTTAGACATGGACCGGACCTTAAGGCTCTCCACGGTTATATAGAGTTGTATGGATCTTGAAATAACATTGATATCTCTTCCGGTAAGTGTATCGGAGGAGAGATTAATACTATCACCAGAAGACGCACAATAGTTAGAGATTAATATTGTCTCATGGAATGCAGTGAGGTCAGCTGCTCCGCGATACGTCGTACCGCTCGGCCCGTTGCCAATCGAATAACTACGCAGCGCCGTCCGCCATCTTATATCAACTTTCTGTCATCGGTGATTTGTCATCTGATAGATGTCATCTGTCATCGCTTCACAACTAAACTCACTTGAGCAATCATTAAAGGTATAGAGTATGTATATGACAAAATTAAAAAGTAACTAAAATGAAATGATGGATGAAAATAACTGCTCGTCATTCCATTGATTGTGATTTTCAAATAATAGGTTTCGACATAATATTTAAATCTAGAAGAATGTCGCGAAGGTCTCCGTCTGTTATTGTTTTATTTGTGATCTGTAATCTGGGATAAATTACATATGGATGATGTACTCCAACGAATGGGAATAACGTGTCATCTCTATCCATCTATACTAGCCACATATTGTTATATATTCATAAGCTTATCGTAGCCATCGTAAAGCAATCTTAAAAACGACCTAATTTTGTACAAGATTTTATTTAACTTGCAATGTCTGTATGTTTGTCTATCTGTCTTTCCGGTTCAAACCTTGTGATTCATTGTTCAAGCCCTTTTGGGTATCCGACTGTGCTGAAATTTGGCATACGTATGTAAGTTCGGTGACAATGCTATGATATGGTACCATAAAGCTTGTCTGATGATGGAATCGGAGGAAGGCCACGGGAACATGTGAACAATACACGTAACCCTCTTGTATTTTGCTTTGTAATATTGGTATTAAGAAGTACTAGACAACCAAATAGTGTACAGGGTCTGATGATAAAGCCAAAAGGTGACTAATGGAACCACCCAACTACTCTTTATAAACCCGCCGTGTTTAGACTTGTTGAATTATATTTTGGTGAGTACTTTAGACCCGGTCTAAGGTTTGATGATAGAGACAGAAGGAAGCCATAGGAAGCCTAATCAAAATATCTTTGTTGTGTTTTTGCTATAAAAGGTTGTTTTTAAAAAGGTGTTTTTTAAATTGAAATCATTTTGAATAAGCTTGCTTGTAGTTTTAACTTTAAATCGAAGTAAACTATTTATTACACATTAAGTTTGTATATATACATTCTTGAAATTAAAAATGCAACTCCCTCCTTCTGTATCTGCGACTTCCTGCTATATGCTGGTTCTTTAAGCGCAAGCCAGTCACCTTGTACCTACCTTCTTGCACCTGGGCCCTTATTCGCTTTGACCAAACGCGTTACGATACCTTCGTAAAATGATCGTATAACTGTATTCTGAATGCCACTGGAATACCATTAAACGATCTTTTAAACAAAGTATCAGTGCACATCACGTTAAGTGTTTTTATTGGTCATAGCGAATCCTATGAGGTTTGCGATATTCATGTGTGTAGATCATAATTTGTATGATGATTGATCGTACTTTATTTATTTATTTATTTATTTATTTATTTATTTATTTACTCTTTATTGTACATAAAAACAAAAATTGTAAGTACATTTACACATATGATGTACATAGGCGAACTTAACTCAATTTGAGTTGTCTTCCAGTTAACCTTGGAGTGCATGGAGAATATTTCTTGTAAGTGAAGGCAATTGTACAACTATTCGATAATTCCAAAAAGGAAAAGGAGATGAGTATGAAAACACAAATCAAAATCTCTGCATACATAAATAATACTAATATTACACATTATATATATATACATATACATATATATATATACCTATAAGTATAAATAACCATAATATAAAGAATATAATAGAATTTGTATCAAATTGAAAGGAAATGCTCTTTAACTCTTCCTCTAAAGACATCTAGAGAACAGCTCTCGCGTATAGAATGTGGAAGGGAGTTCCATAGTTTCACCGCACGTACAGTAAAAGAGCCATCATAAAGGCTGGAAATATGAAGAGGAGTACGTAGAAGGAGAGAGGTAGCCTTACGACAAGCTTTGCCCCTGGGAATAAGGAATTCGAAACGTTCACGAAGATATTCAGGTGAGTGAGGGTTATGAAGAACAGAGTAAAGAAGAGTGAGAATGTGTAAATCCCGACGTCGCCGAATAGGTAGCCACTTCAGTTTCATTCGGTACTCGGAAATATGATCAAATTTGCGAAGGCCAAAAATGAAGCGGGTACACAAATTCTGCAGGCGTTCGAGTTTATTGACAAGTTCCTCTGTAGCGTCAAGAAAACAAACATCGGCATAATCCAAAAGTGATAGAAGGAAGGACTGAGCAAGAATTGTTCTAGTTTGAAAGGGTAGGAACTTTTGGAGACGTTTGAGAGATTGAAACGAGAAATGTACTCTCCTGCTGACTTCCGCAATGTGAGTGCTCCAGGATAGATTGCAGTCTAAATACACGCCTAAATTCTTCGCACTGGTGGTATAAGGTATAGGCACTGTGTCATAGACAATTAGGGGGAGAGAGTGATGGTCCAGGAGATTGTAGAAATGCCTGCCACCAATAATGATCGCTTGCGATTTAATAGGATTGACTAAAAGTCCAAAACTTCTAGCCCACTGATTGATATTTTCAAGATCATTATTGATGGCCCCAATTGCTACTGACAGTTCTTCGACCTTAAAATGACGATAAAGCTGCAAGTCATCTGCGTAGAGATGATACTGTGATGCTATAACTTTAGTGATCGCGTCGATAAATACCGAGAAGAGAAGAGGAGAGAGTACGCCACCCTGCGGTACACCCGCAGAAAGGTCACACCATCCTGAAGAGGCCTCATTAGAGCGGACCGACTGCGAGCGACCGCGAAGATATGAATTAAACCAGGCAGTTACAGAGGAAGATACGTTAAGTGAGGAAAGGATTCCCAGAAGAAGGTCGAAATCGACAGTATTGAAGGCACTGCTAAAGTCCAGTAGAACCAGAACTGTAAGTTGTTTGTTTTCCATGGCCAATCGTAGATCGTCAGTAATCTTGACTAGTGCAGTTACTGTACTATGGCCAGTACGAAAACCAGACTGGTAAGGACTAAGCAGGCTATTAGATGAAAGAAAGAAAGATAGTTGTTTCTGGACAACACCTTCAAGAACTTTAGACAGGATAGGAAGTATGGATATTGGACGGAATTGTGAGACAGATGAGGGGTTTGAAACCTTAGGAAACGGTAGAACATAAGCCTTCTTCCAGGCTGAGGGAAAGAAGCTAGAACCAAGTGAGTAATTAATAATGTGGGTAATAACATAAATAAGTTCATCCACGAGGGGGCGCAACATTTGAATTTGAAGGCCGTCATCACCGACAGCCTTTGTAGTAATCGATAGGATAGATTTTTTAATTTCTTCCTCTGTGACTTGCCGAAAAGAAAATTCAGGACATGCAGGCAAAGGTTGGCAAGAAAGGTTGTGAAGAGTAGAACTTTTTATGTCATTTTCTAAAGTGACAGGAGATTTTGAAAAGTACACATTGATAGCGTTAAGGTCGATATCCAGGTTGGTATCGTTGGTAGAATTCCCGATACCCAGAGACTTAAGGAATTGCCATGCCTGAGCCGTGCTGAAATTTTGAAGTGAATTGTGTATGTGGCGTCTTTTCGCATCCCTACACATACGACTGCAGCGATTTCGTAGCTTTTTATATAGAGACCAGTTCTCTTCCGTAGGGAACTTAATGTACCACCTTTTAGCTTTGTCCCGTTTAGACATTTGTATTTTGATAGTGTCGGACAGCCATGGTGCAGGAGAATGTTTAACTTTCACCTTTTTTATAGGAGCGTGCACATCAAAAAGGTCTAACAATAGTTTATTAAAGGCGACCACCTTAGTGTCCAAGTCCTCACTATTGTAAACAGGAGACCAGTCAATATTACCCGCGTCCTCTCTCAAACGATCCAGATCAATAGTTTTAAAACTACGAAGAAAAAGGATCTTAGATTTGCGTTTAGGTGTTCGAATTTTATACGAGAGGAAAACTAGATCGTGATAAGAAAAGGAAGCTGGAAGTTGCCCGTGTAGAGCTACTTTACTTGGGTCGGATACTAGGATTAAATCTAGAAGTGAAGGAGAACAGTGGGGTGCATGGTGAGTAGCATGAAGAGGAAGAATATGCATGTTTACAGAAGAGACAAGAGATTGGAGTTTACGGCAGCGGATATCACCCTTAAGCAGACAAGTGTTGAAGTCTCCGAGGATAATAGTGTTGTCATATATTGATGAAAAATATTCGAGTTTGGTTTCAAAAGAAAGAAAATAATCAATATGACAAGATGGACTATAGTAGACACCTAAAAGAGTCTTCGTGTGGTTAAACATAATTTCTATAAAAAGGTGTTCTGCAAAATTTGAGTACATACTTGGAGACTGATCAACCACCTTGTAGGCAATATCTCCACGAAGATAAATCGCAACCCCCCCACCTCCCTTGCCCGTTCTGTCATTGCGCACAAGTTTGTACCCAGGAAGAGAATATTGTATGGAAGGAACAGCGGGTTTGAGAAAAGTTTCAGAAACAAGGACAGCGTGTATAAGTTCAGGGTCAAAAGAAGATAATAAATCGAGATGATGGGCAGGAATGCTTTGAGCATTTATGTGAACTACATTGAACATGTTTTTACATGAGAAAAAAGTGGAAAGAAGCTGATCGCGCAGGTGAACGGAATCATCATTAAATGCGGATGCGTAGCTGTCATCCGATGCCAAGGAGGAAGAGCAAGATATAAAACTATCATCCGACAAATCCCCCATAAAATATATAATATTCAGATAAATATGAATAAAAGAGTATAAATATACTAAACTATGAATAAACGAGTGACTATGACTCCTCTATACACTCGCCAGTTTTCTACAAAATGATTAAAGGACTTCTATCCAGATATCGTAAGTTTAAACTATCCGATCACAAAACAACAGTAGGCACAACATTTCCGAACGAACACAGTTAATGTCATTTTAAAGTAAACAAAGTTTCGTTGGTATGTACTGATTGAAAATAAATATTTAATGTGAGGAAAGAAGAATTAGACCATTGAAAATAATTATTTAAGAAAAGAAGATTAGATAAGAGAAATTATTCTAATAATAAAATAGTATCTAAAACTACTTGACCGGTTTGCGCGATCTTTTGTCGACCGGCTTCGGACACGATGCACCAGAGCCAGACGCGATATTGTTGGAATCCGCAGCCACCTCTGACGTCGACGCCGCCGCCACCGGAAATTGGCCAATGAGTTGTCGCAGTTCAGCTGCGGATTCTATTTTGCGTCGGGCTTTGTTTGGAAGCAGAATCACTATCTTCCCCTCGGACGTCCAGCACTGCCTCACACCGAAGTGCCTACGCGCATTCAGGAATGTGTCGTGCCTGGGCTTGGTCAAAAATTCTGAGAGTGTAAGCCCAGTGCCCTTCAATTCAGTCTTCCTGCGCCACACCTCACCACGCAGATCGCGCCTCTGGAACCTTACAAGGAGGGGACGTACCTTTCCTGCGGCCACTCCTAAGCGGTGACAAGTCACTATGTCGTTGGCAGTGATGCTGGCAATTCCACATTTTGTACTTAGCGTCTGGACTACCAAGGAAGTGCAATCTTCATCCTTCTTCTCTGGAAGACCATGGAAAAGGAGCACCTTACTTCGAGAAGCCATTTCGTGACGGTCCAAGCCCAACACCAACAGCTCCATTTGATTTTTTAAAGATGTAACTGACTTCCACATCAAGCATTTGAATTCCATAAAATCCTTAGACAGACTAGCTATGGATTTATGGGAAGCCTCGCTGCCGCCAGCTGCCTTTAATTCCTCTTCATAGTGGTCCATCCGTGCAGAGAATGCAGCCGAGAGATCTTCCATGCAGTTGGATAATTTAGTGTAAAGATCCATTTTGTGAAAAAATACAGATGAGTTTAAAAGTAGATAGAGAAAGTGAGTGTTATAGAGGATATAAAAGACTTAGTTCATAAGGAAGATAATATGTAAGTAAAATATATTTTTAATTTAAATTAAAACAGAGCTACGAAAAAAAGATACTATCACTTCAACTACCCTCAATTTATCTGGTAATTATTATTCGATTACGGTAAATAAAAACATTATTGTGAAATAAGTGTAGAGATTTATAGACCACTTGGTTCACTAGATTTTAGTTTTAACGGTAAATTTTCTAGTACATTAAATGCCGGTATAGGTGTTTTTTTACAACTATGGGAAGTTCTAAATAACACGACATGTTTAGAAAAACATGTGTATTGTGATTATTATAAAAATTACTCTGAAAAATGGCCAATATAACCAGTGTCAAATTGTTTAAAAGACATGTACACCCATCTGATTTTGGTAAATAACAGGAGTGAGAAATATTGATTTTGTTTAATGTTATGTTTCAGGCCTTGCTCGGTTATGGCCCAGATGTGAATGAAGCGCTTTGGATGTGTGGAGGTTCCGTGATCAGTGATCGATTTATACTTACCGCTGCGCACTGCTCATCTACTTCAGAGGGGTAAGAAACCTATATATATCATCACTCCAGACCTCTTGCGATGTACACAGTACAGATTTCAAACAGGTTCTTTCCTTGCAAATCTCCCTGACTTCCTCCACTGCAACCAATGAGCGTAAACAAGACAAGCTATGAGATAGTTCGTCTCATTACACTCGCCATTTACGGCGATACTTAACTTGCCCTTCAGATAAGACATGATCTATTTGGTCAGGGGGAGATAGTCTAGATGTTCCCCAGTACCTATATTCTTCCACTTCCGTTATACACCTATATATTTTTTATTGAGGACTGGTTCCCTTTTCTGCAGAGCTGTATAACGTTGTCGATAAAAAGTTCTATCACGTTCATTTTTATGTTGTACATTTACTATGTAACAAGGATGGTATATCAACTCTATCGGGTTACGCTAACGTCAGTGTGTTCGTGCTAAGGCCTCTGAAGATTCTGGTAATGGCCCAATATCTATACTTAATATAATATAATTAAGAGTTTGTTTTTATTTGAACGCGCTAATTTCTGGAACTTCTAGTCAGATTTGAAAAAAATAAATTTTAGTAGCCCAATTCTTAACGAAGGTTATACAATCGAAATTAACATCACGCTACCACCTTTAGGAGCCGAGAAAAAAGAAAAAAAACAGAAATTACACCGTCAGTGTCACGCCTATATTCCCCAAGGGGAGTGGCAGAGGTGTACTGAGTATACCCACGTTTCGCCGACGATGTTAGGTCCCATGTAATAGGAGGCGAGCCTATTGCCATATACCGGGCACAATTCCAGACTCCGGATCCGTACTGGGAAGTTTTCGCTAGAAAAACTACACTTGTCCTACCTAGGATTTGAACCCAGGACCTCGTGATCACAAAGCGATGCGCTTTGCCACTAGACCAACGAGGCAGAAAGAACCCTAAACAAAAACGAAGTAATAGCGCGGGCTGGTCTATGCTTTGCGACCGTATTAGCTGCCTGGTAAACGGCGGTTAAAACTGCGAGCCATTACTAGTTAATATTTAAAGTTATCACATTTTTAAGTGCCTCTAAGGTAAAATAGAGTTTTTGAGTAAGGTAAGTGTTAATTGTTGGTGTCATCATTACGAAAAACTCTTTTGGAATGTAAATAAAGTACTATTCATTCCTTTTAATTATCATTCATATTTATTTAACAGATGAAGTCAAACGATTTCAGAAATTCTTGAGATAAACCCTATCATGGTGGAATAAGACACATTTGTCTTTAACATTCTTTTACGTCAAGAAGCATATAATCAGACTGGACACCCCTGAGTATGTACTTAACTGGAAAGAGAACCACTACTTCATTCACAAATGAGACTTTTTTACTAGCTTATTCAACTATCCCGCTCCCGGACTCTTTCTTTGGATCCTCCACATGCATCATTTCCAAGTAATACCGATGATGCAATACAAAACATCCCGCTAGTATTTTCTTAGTATAAAAAACTTCAATCTATCTACCTAGATAGATTGAAGTTTTTTACCCTATAGTCGCCAACGTCATGTTATACTAACAAAATACTAGCGGGATGTTTTGTATTGCATCATAGGTATTACTTGGAAATGATATAGGTATATTTCACGGCAGATTTCTTGAGATTAAAAACTTATCTTTCTATATACAAGCTGTATCTAAACTACCGCAAGACCACAGACACCCCAATTAGATTCTTGCGTTACAAATTCAATATGACATTCAAATTTCCAATTTTAAGGCGTTTAATTGACCATTTTTTAAGCGCTTTGGTACCCAAATTAACCACGCAATTCAATAATTAATTAACTTTTGTATGCATATTGAAATGTTTGTAATAAATAAAATAAAAATAGCTATACTGCTTTGAATAATGATCAAATTTTGTTGAATACAGTTAACTGAATGAGTAGCGGCATTTATTGATAATTAAAAAATATGAAAAATGAATCATATTTATAAAAAAATAAATTAAAAACATACTTTAAAAATAGTTGAAATCGGTCCAGTTGCCGTTTTAGCACAGACTACTTTCAGGGCTTGCGTTAATTATGTTACACATTGTATATGTATCATTACGTCAGGTTCATTGCGGATTAGGCAGAGAGTAGAGAGTTCCAACAAGTTAGTCTGTCAAGTGCTTACAGACCTCTCTAGTTTCCTCCACTCTCATACTCGCAGTTCGTCTCATACACTCTCGTAGGTTACGGTTACATACAAATATTTAACTCAAAAAAACCTAGTTCAACTAGTGTAGTGTCTACTCGCCAGTATAATTTCAAGTATTCTAGTTATTCACGTGGTATCCCATACTTAAATACTAACACTATATTTACTATTCAATTTTTAGTTAATTGCTCAATGTTAATATAATAATACCAGCCTATACTTACCCACTGCTGGGCACAGGCCTACTCTCACAAATCAAGGTGAGAGAGATTAGGTCATACTCCACCACGCGGACCCAGTGCGGATTGCGGGAAGCAGGTTTGTGGCCACCTGCTGTTGGTACTCATCAAACCGCCTATCAGGCTTCCAACTCGGCTTAACGACTACCACATTAAGGGGTAACCTGGACCAACGATTTAGCGTGCCTTTTGAAGCACGGAGACGCTTGAATATGAAAATGCTACAAATGGTCACCCATCTCAGGCCGACCAAGCCGAGCGCTGCTTAACCTTGGTTACCGTCAAGAACACCGCGGTCGTATAGCGCACCGAGCGTCTCGCCAACGTTAATAATTCTGTTTAAATCTCTCAACACTGACTAACATTTTCTAATTATTCACCAGCAACCTCTCCACAAATTAATAGCTTGCTGGTTTGACGTCATTCATGTACTCATCTTCTATCTATCTATGTTATAACGCCAGATCCCTTGCGGGGTAGAGAGTACAGATTTCTAAGAGGATCTTTCCTTACAGACCTCTCGGGCTTCTTCCACTCTCATAGTATGTCTTGTTACGTCGTAACATAGTTTTTAAAATATAAACATAACATTAAAAAATCTTTACACACAAACAAAAAAAATAACTAGTTGTTACATCGAATGGAAACCGCGCGCCTTAACTAGTGATAGCATCATAATGACCATATAAGGTATTCGTTGGCACCGGAAATCAAATTCCTTTTAGAACACCTAATAAGAAACGCCCATAACATAGAAGGATCTAGAAATAATACAATAGCGAACAACGGGACAATGATCCTATCTCACTCGGTTCGGTTATTGCTAACTTAGTCCCACAAGAATTTTATAAAAAACAGACAATAGTTTAGGGCGTGCCTTGCTTCGGTTGAGCCGTTCTTTCTATATAGAAACACGACAGAGATATCTCTGTCCTCGTCTCAGACGAAGGATCAAGAGATCTGGGGAGTGCGCACTGTTGCCAGGCAGGAAGTAGGCCGTCCTGGGGGGCAGTATATAAAAACGAGTTCGCGCATGAACAACCCCTTTCCGACGCCAGAGCTCGCACGACAACAATTCAGTTCAGTTCAAACAGTGCTTTATTAAATTAAAATAAAAAATAAAAGTTTAGATTAGCAACATTCTTCAACCCCCTTGGTAAGTTTAATATAATTAATTCCAATAGTTCAGGTTGCTGTTAACTAATTTTTATTAATTATTCAATTTATTACTATTCAACAAGTGATTTGTTCTACCTCCTAATAGTGTATTTTTCTACGGCTATATATATTCCTTGATAGTGGGTTAACAACGTAACAAAATGTGACAGCCAGTATCTTAAAAATATGACATAGACGTACACGCTCGCCAGTTACGAAGGATCCTGACTTGCCCTTCAGATAAAACACGGTCTGTTTGCTCATGGTAAGATAGTCTAGGTCTTCTCCGGTACCTACATCCTTCGACTTTCGTATCTTTCATCTTTTTTTTTTCTTTTTTTTAAAAACGTAGCCCCACACTAGGATTTATTCCTGTGTCGTGGGCGCGTTTACAAAAATGAAAATTCACATACACAAATACCCAGACCGGAACAAATAATTGTGGATCACACAAAGATTTGTCCCGTGCGGGACTCGAACCCGCGACTATTAGACGCGGTGGGCAGAGCGGCTTAAGCTCTTAACCACTGCGCTAAATCGCAGTATTTGTATATAGTAATATTTAATATATTTTATATCTGATCCCCAGAGAACCCGTGAGTTTTGCTGCTTTGGGTGTGCTGAGACGTTCGGATCCAAAAAATATGAGGAATGTTTACAAGATACAGAAAATCATCGTTCATCCTGATTATAAGTCGCCATCAAAATACAACGACATTGCGCTTTTAAAAACGGCGACCAAGTGAGTATAATTAACCAAATATTTATACTACCCTAGTAAGTGTCTAAAAATTGAGTTTTAAATTAAGTTCGCCTCTGCATATGTGTAAATACTTGACGGATGATTTGGCGCAGTGGTTAAGAGCTTAAGCCGCTTCGCCCACTGTGTCTAATAGTCGCGGGTTCGATTCCCGCACGGGACAAATCTTTGTGTGATCTACAAATATTTGTTCCGGTCTGGGTATTTGTGTATGTGAATTTTCATGTTTGTAAAAGCTCCCACGACACAGAAATAAATCCTAGAGCGGGGCCTAAGTTTAAAAAAAAAAATACAAGGTGTAACATAATAAACGCAAACCTCAGATACCCCAATTAGAGAATTGCTTTATAAATTCAAAGCAAAAACCAAATTTCAAGGTTTTTACCCTTTTTTAAGCACTTTTTTACCCCAATGAAACTTGTATGTGAATGTGTGCGTTTTAAGAAAAACGTTTTAAGAATGCATTTGAAATCTCTTTATTGCTATGAATCAAGAATAAATTTGTTTTTATAGCACACTGAAGGAGTGAAGCATTTTATGCACTTTTAAAAAAAATGTAAGACATTAAAAATTGTTGATATCAATTTAGTTACCGATTTAGAACAAACTACTTTCAGGTCTTAATAATATAATAATAATAATAATAAATCTTTATTGTTAAAAATATAGTACAACCAAATATGTTACCTATATCTAGTACAATGGGTTAGCGATCACTTATATAAAATGTGCGGCTGGTACTTAAAATAGGGAAGCCCTGGTGCTATAAGTACCAGCGCTCTTCTAGTGACACAATTTTGTTATTCTTACGGAGATTAAATACATTAGATAGTAGTATACCCAATACATACGTCAGCAGCTAATGATCCCACCCTACTCTACAAGTCATACCCACATCGTGACTTGTGTTTTGGTGTGATATATGTTTACATAGTACCAGTTATATATAATGTAGGATAGTTAGCTACCTACTGTGATAGTGTAGTAAGGATGTGTTTATGTTTCACTGTATAGGACAAATAAGATTTTCTGTATCCATATACGAGAGTTGTAATAGCCATTGTGTAACAATTTTTTTGCACTGGTATTTAGTTTTAGAGATGACATCAAGGTGTTTAGTAATAAAGAAAGCTGCCTAGGAAATAGAAGAATTTTCGGCTAAAAGAGGTTTTACAGGAGTGAAGCCTAGGTATGTAATGTGTGCGCACAGATCGAGATGAAGCAACAGGTTGAGGCCAGGGAATTTCACGATGTTTCATAAGGATAATTTGTAGCACAAAGAGCTGACGCACTGTTAGAACTTCGCAGTATAGTCTTGCGTTTACTATGTTACACCTTGTATAATAACAAATTTAAATATTTAAATAGTTATTATTTATAATATTATTACAAAAGAGTATGATAAACTAAAAAGTGAGTAGGTATTTATATCAAAAAAGCGGAAGTAGCTAAACTACAAAGAAAACACAAAATTACGCACACATGTATAAACAGGGTGAATTTCAAGTCATGAGCATCCTTCTAAACTAAGACACTATCAATGATACTAATTGCATTAGGGCTAATATTACGCAAATCTAAAAATCATAATAATAATAATGCATGTATAGAAAACGCAATAAATTTAGTTTGTTTTATCAAGTCGTTACGTATCGCAGTATAACAGTTGTAGGTGGGCGAATCAATACGCGCGATATCTGTGACCCCGTCCGATTCAGGTGACTGATAAGTTAATAACGATTTCATTAATTTATTTCCAACTTTCCCTTCATACTTTGCCGGCTTAGGACAGTCAAAACTACATTAAGTAATTAAAACTAAAATGTTTAAATGGGTACGTAAGTAAAATAATATCCTGTAGCTTGAGAGTATTTAAAAAGTTGGAATTACAATATTTACAAGAATTGTTTAGGAATCACGATTTGTACTGCGCACGCTTAACGTGGTTGCGGGATTAATTGATCTATTTACGAGCTCGCTGAGCGAATTCACAAAAGCCTCATATTTTATATTATCTTAGAAGATTGTATTAGGTTGTACATAGATAAGTGTATTTGTATTTAGTGACTTTGCTACGTTATTGCATTAGGTTATTACCTGAAAGAATAGTGTATTGTTGAGAATAAAATAAATAAATAAATAAATTGTATTTACAATAATTACGTCACAAACAAGTTAGAAACTAGGTCAGCACTTACACCTACTTTAAAAGATGATTAAAGTGTTCACCGCCTCTTTGTACACATAACCCAGCCCGATGTCTATGGTTGTCTCTTTCACTCTAGCCAACACAAATCCTGTGATTTTAATTATTTTCAGTCTGTCCTACTTAAAATAACAACAAAGTAAAACACTGCAGTCCTAATAGCACCAAGTAGGAGCGCGTGCGCGACGTGTTCAGGAAGATCTGACATGCGTCAACGCACTTCCGTAATCGTTATGACACTGGAGAGGCCAGAGGGTGGGTGAAATTTGTCAAAATATTAACAAAACAAGCGGGGGCGAGCGGGACGGAGAAAGTGCGAAGCGGGCAGCATGTTCATTGTTGTTTGTTACATGCCCTATTACATATTTGGTGTATTTTTTATATACTTATTCGATCCGTTCGACCGCCAGCAAGCGCGCTTCAATATTATTATACATAAAGACTAATAGCGTTTATTAATTATTTTGTTGTTATTATTTTTGTATTTATTTGCAAAAATAGCCTATTACAATATTATGCCTTACAATTTAATTGTGTGATGCGTTTTTCATGAATTCTTTTCATTAATGATACTTTTAATTTGCGTAATATTAGGTCTGGTACAATGTGTATTATTAACAGTATTTTAGTTTAAAGTTGCCCATGAATTCAAATTCACTCTCAATATATAGCAGACAACCGTGTGTCTGAATGTCTACTCTACGTGTTTTCTTTGGAAAATTATACAATAAGCGTCAAAATTGTTTTTGCTGAGATGACCATTATATAATAACGCTTCTAGTAAAGTAATCCATATTTTTGCTTCGGTTGGTTAGGTTAAAATTTTGACTAAAACGCAAAAACCAAGCGAGCTTGCCGCGGCAACGCTTGGTGCGCCAGACCCAAGGCAGCCGAAATTTCATGGGTTAAATATAAATAAGCATCCTGAGGCGTATTAACTACAGCTTGGTTTGAAAAAATCATTTTAAAGTTCTCGTTCCTAGTCCCGAACCTAGAGATTTCGAAGACAATCTAGTTTAACCATAAACGAAAAACTTATTCAAATTAATGTACTACCTAACATTCTTTGAGAAGGAAGCCCCAAAAAATAAGTCCTTGTCAATTCAGTTACAGAGCAATAGCAACCTGAAATAAAATGAGTTGCGTTGTTGACAAACATATTTGCAGTCACTGGCCTGACCCACACATAATTTCTATTCACGCTTTAGCTATGTGCTTACTGATGATGCACCCGATAAGTAGACAATAGAAATAACTACAGGTGTCGGCCCCAAGTGTGATAATGATTCGTTGTCTAAGGATTTTGATCAGCTTACAATACTACAAGCGGAAAGTCCAAGTCATGCTTGACTAGGTAAATACAAAAACAGTGCACCTAAAAATAAGGCAGGTACAATTCTTTAAAAAACAACAACTTAATTATTACAAAACGGGAAATATTAACAAATTTTGGACATAAGTACACTTATTACATATCAATAGTAAATTAAAATAAATTAACAGAATGAAGTTTTAACATAAATGCCAGTGCTATTATTTGATACGAGGCGAAAGCGATTATCATAATAAGATAACTCAAGTAATAAGTATTGAGTAATAAGTCATACAAAATTCAACGGTTATTTGATCAAGTGGTAAGAGCGTCTCTCGTCTCAGTTGCGTCGCGTCGCGTTTCGGTGGTAAGAGAGGAGAGACTGGATCGTGTATTTAAGAGATAGTTTCCCACACAGGAAAAAAATATCAATCCAAGCCTAGTTGTTTTTGCATATAAAATTAATCATTGTAAACGCACGTACGGCCCAGAAGCGACCCCTACATTGGAGTAATAAGTTTTTAGAATTAAATAAAAAATAAACTTATTTTGAAACATGACTGGATTCCTGACACTCGATAATAATTTGTTTATAATACGGTTACGTAAGTAAAAATATATCTTAGTATAAATGTCAATACGTCATTCGGCTGACGATGGTGATGTTTACAAAAAGGTATAAGTTGTTGGATGTCCACCTAAGTATTTTACAAAAATACTGACGTCGACATCCAACAACACATCATATCTTCAGCCGTAAGATGCTCATTGCAAGACAAGTACTTCCACAGGCTTTGCGCAGCAGTCTTTCAGCATTTATCCACGACTTTTACCAGGTCAATTGTCTACCTTTGCGGGGCTTGCGCATTTCATTTTGTACACAACAAAACAAAAATATAATTTTTCGCAAAAATCAGTTTACTGCGCAGCACTTTTTTCAATTGTTTTAGCGATTTATTATGTTATGGTATAGTAAGTTGGGTATTATAACCAGCATAAAACATATTTTTTTTGTAATGTGATGTTTTGCAAACTCAACATCGCAGTGTCTAAATGAAAATCGATGCTATAGTGACCCCTATTTCGACACTGATCCCAATTTCACACCAGATTAAGTGTGTTTGTATGAGAGAGTGATCTACGCTGTTGGCCACGGGGCCTTTACAGCTTCACCGGACAAGAGGGCAAGCATGCAACCACTACGTTCCAGCCAGAAGGGCAAGGGGGCAATTAGCTCAAGGGCGCCTCAAGGAGGAAAGGCCTCAGCTTCTGCAGTCGCTATGGGGGAGGGAGTATACTAGGTGTGTCGCCGTAGTACTCTGCACCGGACGGCGGGCTAATGCAGACCCACAAGATGGATCAATGACTTAGTGACGGTTGCTGGTAAGCTAGACGCGTACAGCACATAGCTGGTTGTTGTGATGATTCTGTATTCCATGGGCCCTTTATTCTGCAGCGGTCGAATTTCGGCAAATACTAAAGTTATAAATGTAGAGAAACTCCCAATTTAATCCTGTATATTCAAATCGCTTATGGATTGGCTTGTTTAGTCGTTGGTTCCTGTTACCACTTAATTTGGTAGTCGTTAAGCCTTATAGGCGGCTTGATTACTTCCAATAGCAGATGGCCACAAACCTGCCTCCACCAATCCGCGCTGAGTCCGTGTTTTGGAGTACCTTCTCACCTCGATTTGGGAGAGAAGGCGTTTGCCAGGCAGTAGGACACTATAGGCTAATATGATTATTATGGATTGTTCTAGAATAAAGTTCGGGGAGTCGATTCTACCTGCATGTTTGGATACCGGCAAGCCGAATGACTATTCGGAAGCTGAAGCAGCTGGATGGGGACAACTAGGCCCCGGAAGAGAAGTTGCCGATACTCTGCAAGTTGTAAGTAAACAGAATTACTTATATTTACTCGGACTTAGTACGCCGAAGGATTAATGACTCTATACAATCGGTTTCAGATAGCAAGTTTCCAAAATCAATACAGTGGTATTTGCGTGATGCTTGAACAAATAGATAGACAGATTAATTTTGATTGGCCGTTTTAAATTGCACCATTTCCCGGCTGCATAAACGCTAGTTTTTTAGGTTACTTACAATAAAATTTTACCTGAAAGGCTATTACTGTTTTGTTACTATTCTAAATATAATCTCTTTGTTTCTTTTATACAGGTGACGCTAGAAGAGTTTAATGTATTCGAATGTATTGGTTTCAACTGGCGCCACAGGCACTTGAATCGCGGGTTTGATAACGCCATGCAGATGTGCTACGGGTCTCACACCGAAATAGTAGATACATGCCCGGTATACATTCCAAATAATAAGTACATAATTATATCATCCCACCCACTGTACCCACCTCGCTGTGAGAGGTCTATATAGAATTACCGATACTGGTAATTGACAGACGATTTAGCGCAGTGGTTAAGAGCTTAAGCCGCTCCGCCCACTGTGTCTAACAGTCGCGGGTTCGATTCCTACACGTGATAAATCTTTGTGTGATGCACACTTATTTGTTTCGGTCTGTGTATTTGTGTACGTGAATTTTCATGTTCGTAAACGCACCCACGACACAGAAATAAATCTTAGTGTGGGGCTACGTTTTTAAAACAAAAAAGAATGTCTGTTAGAACTTTACTTTCTGCCTAGGGAGTACAGATTTTCAATACGTTACTTTTTATTTTGTATAGATACCATAACCAGTGAATAATCGTAAGAAAAACTAAACACCGCGGGTTACAATTATTTATTTTCGGTGCAACACCATCTATCGGGATATGTTGTAAACAATTACATCATATCGAACCACTGTTCGTGTCAAAAATCCAATATTTGTCAGAACAAATCAATTAGATCGTTTTTATAAACCTTTTTTCAGGGTGACAGCGGCGGTCCCTTGCAGATCCACGACCAGAGGTGCATGTACACTGTAATCGGCGTGACGTCATACGGCAGATACTGCGGCAGGCGCGGCGTTCCTGGAGTGTACACCAGGGTGCAATACTACGTCCCCTGGATCGAAAACATCGTTTGGCCTGATAATTAGTAACCTTAATCACCTTCAGTGAAAAGTGATGCAACTCGAAATATAGCACTTATCATATTGTTACAGATAATATGGCAGAAAAATAATCCACCAATCCATGTTCGTAAAGGTAAAAGTCGGAGTTTTTGTGTATAATGGCATATTTAGACATTTTTCAAAATAGACAATGCGTAGGAAGCTATATTTCGAATCATCTTTATGATGATGAAGTAAACTCATTCTTTCTGTTTCTTTTTGCATTACTGATCCAATTAAATTAACATATTATACGTAATCAATACGTACAGATTAAAAAATCTGTGCAATTTGATATAATTACACTAATGTTTATCAACAAATGAACATATATTTAAACAGGGTTTTATATACAAAATATTATATCATATTAGTTGCATAGTAAAATAATCTATGAGTTGCATATCAACAACCGTAATCAACATTCCAATCAATACAGCTAAAAAAGTGAAAGAATTTTTAAAAACTTTGAATGCTAGATCTCAAAACTATGATTTTCGAGTTGTATTACCTTTCACAGAGCCATCGTTTCCAATGAGCAACGTACTTTTGACAATTCCCAAAAATCTTGTTGCATAGAGCTTATAGAATTCAATTTTTTAGTATTATAAACGTGAAAATTAATAGGAGGCGAGGCTGTCGCCATTACTTGGCCTCAAATTATTAGGTTCTCCAAGATATTAAGCTTTTCTCAAAAGTTTTAAAATAGGTCTCGAAAAACACGGCTCTCTAAATTCAAGAAAACCCAGAAGTCGAGAAGCAAATCTTAGATATCGTGAATGCACGGTGACTGTTTTCACGCTAGGCTATCACTTCTTTTAACATCTAGTCATGCTATATTAGAAAGTCTGCCAATAGGCATCGAGTGTTAGTTGTGACACAGCGTAATAGAACAAAGATCTTAATGCATACTAGGTCTTGTACCCGTCCGCCCCCTGTTTTCGCTTTTTGTTATTTAAAAGCGTCTTTCGCCCATTTTTACGGTACACGTTCGCCCCTCAATACGGGGCAAACTTAAAAATTATTCATGAAGTACCCATTTGCCCTTTCTCCAATAAAAGCATTATTTTTAAAAATAAATGTATATATTAATCTGAATTTTATTGCATGTGAATATAATTTATGTTAAAGTAATAAATTCAAAAGTTTTTCTAATACAGTGTTTTAATATAGACTAAAGGAGGGTCGAACGAGACCATTTAAACTTTTAACTGGCGAACGGGTTCAGTTAGGCTATCAGAGAAGAAACTTACAGGGCGAACGGGTTTAAGACCGCATATTAATAGCGATGCTAGAACTGAATAACTATATTTGTAATGCACCAACACTATTGAACTGAGTTGCACGGATTCATGTTCATACGTTCATACTAACCATAATTTGTTGTTTTATCTTATTTTATTAACATTTTATTTTTTACCTATTGAAATTAAATCAGTAGTTAGATATTTTATTACCTGTACTTTTAGTAGAAGCGTTTCTCTGTGACCTTAACAGTGATTTTTTGCATTTTATGGCAGAACAAAAAGCCTGCTGTTCCAATAAGCTGGGTTTGTGTACAGTAAAGGTCATTAAAACCTCGTATTTATTAGGATACAGTAGACTAAAGAAATGTTGTCTGTTGGCTCGTGACTAAAATCGCAACTAACGTTGTGATCACGTGAATTGCCGTTTGCTATGAAATTTACCAAAGTCCTTTTTTTGATAAATTTATCTCCTAAGAAATAAGAAAAATTTACTAAATGGTAACACTTATTCATTGATGGGCATTAAATTAAAAGATAAAATTAAGCTAGATACTATAAGGAGCAAAACAAGAGTCACAGATATTACGTACTGCATTAAAAAACTAAAATGGAGGTGGGCAGGTCATATGATTAGGAGTAACATAGATAAATGGTCTAGGGATGTAACAGAATGGTGCCCGAGACAACACAAAAGAAAGAAAGGGAGACAGCGACGTAGATGGGAAGACGATATTGTGAAAATAGCGGGGTATACTTGGAGAAGACAAGCTCTGAACCGCACTCGGTGGCGTACTCTAGGGGAGGCCTATGCTGGATAGCAAGACAATCTTCACGGACCGGTGTCAAACGAGTAAATAAGTTTATATTGTAAATATATTTTATGTAAGATTGTTAAATAAAGGCTTTATTATTATTATTATTATAACACTTATTCCACACCAACGCTTACCTGTCAATGTCATCCGCAAGCAAAAAGATCCTTGTCAGATTGAACGTCGCGGGACATACAAATCATTTTGGGAAGAAATACGACGACGCCCGACGTTGTTTGATTTCCTCTGACGTCATCAACCGCTCGTATCGCGAGGTATTTGTCTTCTAATTAATATGAGGCTTTTTGTGCGTTTCTTACCCAAAAGGGCTTAGCACGAACAGATTGATGTTAGCATACAGCTATCGCGTTGACGTCCTTATCCTTTTATGCTACAAATCTATAATACAAAATAAACGTGATAGCACGCTTTCTCGACAACGTTACTATAACGTCAAATTATTCGTACTAAGCCTACGCTCTCTGACACGGCAGTCAGCAGAAAAATGGACATGAAACTTGTCAAATCGAGTACGTAAGCCGCAATAATGAGTAAGGAAATTTAACTGCGCGAGTAATGGAAACATTTTACATCCGCACACCTTCTGTTCATGTCTACTTCCCTTCATACTGCCAAGCGAGTCAGCTGATTGTAATTTTGGGGCTATACCTACATTATATTTAATGTATATTAATTTGAGGTAAAGGGAGCGTAACACTATAGGGCTAAGTGACGTGAAGAGACTTAAATAGATGCATTTTTTAGATCCTTATATTTTTTCAAAGTAAGATTACAGTAGTATTGCTAGAGATTCTCGTTGCTCCCTCTACTCGTAGATAATTATGTAAGGACTTTTAGGCAAAAATGAATGGACCTTTCGTCGCAAACGTCGCAAAACGTTGACTGGTTAAAGTCACCTCGCCATCATAGTAAAGGTAGGGCTACATGTAGCGACTTGCGTCAACTTCTGCAAATTTTCAAAAAAAGGCACGATTTACAGTTTTTCCCAGATAACAGCATGCATGCACAAACTTGTCCAAAATTGTGATTTTAGATTCTCTCGAATATTACACACCCAAATAAAACTACTTATTCAGATTTTATCGCGGTTTGTTTCCATTTTTATGTTACCGACGTTTTGGATGCCATAAAATCTTTGGTCACGGGAGGACAGAAGTATTTGCCGTCCATTTGACATTATTGTTCCGGGGTGTCTTTAAACTTTTAAGTAATTTTTGTTGATCTGATTTACGTAAAATGAGGTTACTACGTCTTCAAGTCTTGCAGTATAGAGCTAGTCATTGTAAAATCTTTACAATGATATATCTTGAATATCTTAACTACGGGGTTTTCAATTCAATCATATTAATATTGGGAGTTTAAAAATTAAAGTAAATCACATTAAAATCCGAATAACTAGTTTACTTTAACTAATTCAAAAGGTTTCACAAAATTATATGTTACATACAGTTTTGTGCAACTTAATTGTGCAAATTAGCGTACTTTCCATAAATATCAAATTATTTTCGTCCCATAAATACTTAGTTCCGAAAATCAGAATTTGCATAAGTAAGACAAATCGTGTAGCTGCGACTTTATGAAACATTACCATTCTAATCTTGCTAATTAATTTTAAGAGTGTACTTCCAATTATTTTAAAAAACGCAAGTTATAACGTCCGCTTTGTTAGTCTTTTGGTCCTTTTTTAATTGATTACTCAAGGTTATTATTAAATATTAATTTACTGATGTTCACACACACTCATGCAGAAACACAGAATATTTATTTAAAGTAATTTTGGCGGTACATACAAATTTACTGCTGTGTCTATGCATATATAAATGTTAATATATTATGAACTGTAATACCTAAATTATTATTTAAAGATGTATCGCGGGTGCAGACAGTTGTATTGATAATTTAATAACTACACAAAGACGCATCAAGTACCTATGCGTTCTCTAAATAGCTTAAATTGTCCGATCTTCTGCAAATGCATTTGTTCTATGATGAAAATACGAAAAATGAAATATTGGTTGGTTTTTCATTGATTTCCCGGCGTATCAATTTTATTTACTCAAGTTGCCACGCTTTATTCGTTTCTTAAATTGGCCACATTAGCATCCTGTCTTAATTCGCTATGCGCCTGCGTGAGATAAAATTTTATGAAATAGAGAAATGAATTAGTATTTTTTTTCTTAAATAGGATTTTTATTTTCAAAACCTGCAACCTCCAAAACCTGTACCAGTATGAGTTAAATCTATTCAGCTTATATTGAATACAAAGATGAAAAAATTCTATCAAAAGTTTTATAATATATTTATGTATGTTTAAAGTTATCGATTATTAATTTTCCCAAATCACTTAATTACCTCCTGTACTCATATTTCATGTTTATTGCTAACTTTTTAAATATACCATTTGTAACTGAGCAAATAAATAGTACTGTACTGTTTTGTCAAGATGTCAATATTGTAATGATTACATCTGCGACTTTATTTGGAGCGCAATTTATAAATTATTATGAAAAAAAATTTAATAAAATATAATTATGAATCGCTTAGATCAAAGCAAAGAGAGGTAAATGTAGTACGCCCCTTCTTTGTACCTATCAACGTGGTATTGCAAAACTGATGACAAACAAGTCGATCAGTAGTTAACAACGTCGAATTATATCCGTTGGATTCATATACTCGTATGTAGGAGCACACGCGAAGGTTCTTATGGCATACATAATTTTTATTTAAAAAAAAAAATCATACCATCACGACTATATTTCCCAGGCAGGAGTAGCAGTATTGTGTACGATCAGCAACATAATTCGCTTAACATATTCAGATTTTCAAACCGCTTGTACGCTTTTGTTTCGCATCAAATTATTTTTGTTGTTTTATATATATTTGATTATTTTGACGAATGTTCACGAAAGTTTTTATATTTTAGAGTATTAAAGGTTCGAAATACTGAGAATGTCCAGCAACTTACGTCGCTAACTTTACACCTAAACATCGTTGACGATGTCAGGCCCTATTATACCAGGGGCATTTTCGAAACCAGGACTGTTATTTAAAAAATAATCGATAGAACAACAACACTAGTGCAGGTTCCCTCAGAAGGGCCCCGGTTTTCTTTAGTTTTTCTGAATCGAGAAGTCGTGAGTCCAATTCCCGCACGGAACAAAGCTTCGTGTGTCCCACAATTATTTGTTATAATCTGTGTCTTTGTGCACTGTTGTTGGTTTTCTTAAACCTGAAGGTTTCACGATATCTTTCACCATTAGGTTTCGAAATTCCTCTTGCAAGTGCGAGCCGAAACATGAAACTGGGACCTTGTGATGACAATGCGGACGTTTTATAAATAAAACTGTTTACGATCGTGTAAAAATCAGCATCACCAGGTTATTATAATTTGAGGGAGATATAGAGGTTATATTCACCAAAAAAAAACCAGATTGAGTTCGAGTATCGACACGCGAATGAGTAGGTAACTTTTGGTTTTATATGTAAGTAGCCATCGAGCAAAGTGCATCGCTACTATGTTTTATAAAGAAATATTTTTAATATTTTTGTTAACTTGTTTAAGCTGCATCAGAAGTAATCTTGGATTAAAAGAAGGTAAGTGTATTTATATAGTTATTTAAATCAAAACTATTAGCAAATACAAAGTGCGCCCGGAAAAATAGGTATGAAGACAAAAGATTATTAAAGGGTTGCTGATACTGATTGACTTTGAAATTAGTTTCCCCAGGCTAAATTTTTACTACATTATGGGTGTGTTTACAAAGACTGATTTCACGTATACTTGGTTTCATTTATTATATTAGTAGGTATATTGAATATCGAAGGGGTATGCTCCGTTGGTTCGGGCATATAGAAAGAATGTCAGCAGAAAGAATGACAAAACAGATATACAATGCAAAAGTGGAAGGATCTAGGTACCGGGGTAGACCTAGACTATCTTACCATGACCAAATAGACCAAGTCTTACCTGAAGGACAAGTCAAGAGTCTCCGTAACCGGTGAGCGTGTATGAGATGCACTATGAGAGTGAAGAGAGACAGAGAGGTATGTAAGGAAAAAACCTGTTGAAACTCTTTACTTTCTGTCTAGCCCGCCAGGGAACTGGAAAAAATGGCTAAAAAATGAATATTTAGTGCTTCAATCTAAAAGTAAAACGAAAAAATGTCTTTACATAGTAGGTATTTACCTTCAGACCAAGTAGTCGTCAAATTCGTATGATGTCTATGTTGAAGTCGATAATAAATAAGCGTCCCCATACAAAGTACTATTTGCTGATCCAAAAATCGATTCCATAGTAGATAATTTCATCTCTAATAATGATATCTCTGATAGTGTCTTCTCCTTACTGAACTTCAAACTGTAGGGTCCAAAAATACGTGAAATCCCGTCAAATGTTGTGACAAAGTATATAATATCAGCCTATACTGCCCACTGCTGGACAAAAGCCTCCTCTTAAAAATCGAGATGAGAGAGATTAGGTCATACTCCACCACGTGGACCTAGTGCGGATTGATGGAGACAGGTTTGTGGCCACATGCTGTTGAAACTTATCAAGCTGCCTTTAATGCTTCCAACTTGGCTTAACGACTACTACATTAAGTGGTAGCCGGGACCAACGGCTTAACGTGCCTTCCGAAGCACAGAGAATCTAGAATATGAAAAAAATCACAAACGGTCACCCATCTCAGGCTGACCGAGTCGAACTCTGCTTAACCTTGGTCATCGGTAACACCGTGGTCGCACAGTGCTTCGAACACCTCCTGCGTGAGTGACAAAGCATAACAGAGATTAATAGATTACCCTGTTACCCTGTATTACCCTATATTACCCTGTATATTATAGGTAGGTCTGTGACGGACCTTAATATAGATTCAAATCGATTGTTATCCAGGTAAGTTGAAGAATGAAAACTCGGTATAGGTAGAGGTTTATTGAAATTATAACGACCACTACGACCTCTTGTGGTCTGATCGTAGGTTCAGAATTGCGTAGTCAGGCGTGCAGACACCACTGGGACAACAATTAGTCTGATCCACGGGTATTTATTTCGGTCTACAGGTTGACGCATTTGAAATATGTGTTTATAAAATGTAATCATGATACAGGAATAATACCAAGTGCGGCCAAGGTTTAAAAAAAACAATTAGTTAGATAATGTATTGATATTCCAAATGTCTCTCACCTTGGCAGGGAAAATAAATGTGTCATGCCTGCTACATGGTCACGGTGAACTTTTATACGGTCACAAAAAAAATGTGTTGTTCATCGTAAAATATTTTTGTCACATGTTATTCGCATTAACATATTCTGTATTAAGACAATATTTAAATGCATCGCCTCATGTGAAGTAAAATATATTTTTGGTACTTTTTTACCTTTATACTTCAAATATTTAAACAAATAACCCCTCCTGTAGCTTGTTCAGATAAGTTTAGCTTACATTAACTTGTGTTTTATAGACTTTCAAACACTACTTGTTTGTCTCTACTGAAGACATATTTTCTGTAGACACTGTGGCAATTAAACCACATTTTTTATCGAAACGTCTAGAAAAAGTCCTTTAATCTTAAATTCAGATGACTCTCATAGACTTTGTGCGCCTTCTGAGCTCTCTCATTTAATGGTATTTCTCTACAATAATCTCTCTGTAACTCTGTGTAGAATTCTTATTTTTTTTTAACTTTACGTTCTTGCATTATAACCTATTTTTGCTAATTATGGAAAAGATTGTTTTACTCTGCCATGTTTAACACATCAAACATATGTTTTTTTGCTAAATCTTCTGGTCTGTGCGATCTCTACTGTAGACAAAATATTTATGTTTCTTTTTTCTAAAATTAATAAAAATATTTTTTGTAAGGAAATAAATAATTAAATTTATTTAAATTACATTATTATTTTGTGCTTAAACCTCGAGAGATGTAGTACGAAAATACCTACCTATGCTTTTTTACATTTTAGGCGCCGCTTGCATCACCGATGGCGTGAACGGCACATGTTATAATATCTTCAAATGTGCCACGGCAGCGTTGTCTTATCATTACGTATGTTCATACTTACCTACATTTTTTGATGATTATTTAAACAAATTTAATGCAACAGCTTTTATTATTCTCCTACTATGGTACCATAGTGGTATTATCTTTGTTTTATAATGGAATAATCATCGATTGGCGCTATATCGAGGTGCTGAGATGTCTGTATGATACCGCCACAATGACCGTCCAGCTCCAGGACCAAAAGACCAACCCGATCGAGCTGCGTCGAGGTGTAAGACAGGGGGATGTAATATCCCCCAAACTCTTCACCAATGCACTTGAAGACGACTTTAAGACGCTGGACTGGACTGGGCGGGGCATTAACATTAACGGCGAATACATCTCACATCTTCGGTTTGCCGATGATATCGTCATCGTGGCAGCATAGCCTAAATGGAGCCTCTCGAGGTGTCGGTCTCGGCATGAACTTGGATAAAACCAAGATCATGTTTAATGAGCATGTCACGCCGGGACCGATCTACGTCGATGGTTCGATGCTCGAAGTTGTTCGGGAGTATGTCTACCTTGGACAAGTTGTCCAATTTGGTAGAAACAACTGCGAGAAAGAAATCAACCGCAAGATCCAATTGGGTTGGGCAGCATTTGGCAAACTACGTCACTTTTTCGCTTCGCCTATACCGCAATGCCTGAGGACTAAAGTCTTTAACCAATGCGTCCTACCTGTTATGACTTACGGGGCCGAGACGTGGACACTCACAGTGGGACTAGTCCACAAATTCAAAGTCGCACAGCGGGCTATGGAGCGAGCTATGCTCGGCGTCTCTTTGAAGGATAAAATTCGTAACGAGGTAATAAAGAATCAAAGTTACCGACATAGCTCGCAGACTCAGTAAGCTAAAGTGGCAATGGGCTGATCACATCTGCAGAAGGACCGACGGCCGATGGAGCAAGCGTGTCCTAGAGTGGAGACCGCGACTTGGTAAGGTAGGACGGCCCCCAGCTAGATGGACCGACGACCTCAAAAAGGTCGCTGGGACAGACTGGATGCGGAAGGCGGAGGACCGTGTGCAATGGCGCGTGTTAGGAGGGGCCTATGTCCAGCAGTGGACTGCGATAGGTTGATTGATTGATTGAATCAGAATGTAGGTTTATTTTCGAGTTTGAATTATGAAAATCAATGAAAATCAACTTTCAGATCAAAGCAGGGTATGAAACCAATTATCCACCACTACCCGAGATATGCTTTTATGACAACCAAGATCCAATTGTATGTTGCACTGATTGTACGGTCGATAACGAACCACGGTAAATAATGATTTATTTTAAACTAACTGTACTAGCGATTTTATTCGCGCGATTTTTAACAGACTTTAAAAAGAAAGAGGTTCTATGATCGTCAGTGTGTATTTTTTTACGGATGTTTATCAATATTTTTATCAATTGTAGACCGATTTTGATAATTATTTTTGTATTGAGTTTAGTATAGCTCCAAGGTGGTCCCATACACTAGGGAACTCCTTAACAACAAACGATGCGAATATGTAGACTGAGTTATTATGTGTGTTATGTCAATCCTGTACTTCACTATAAAACTTAGCAGAATAGTTAATTCACTCGTCACCTTATTACTAATAATAAAATAAAAAAAAACACAGTCACGCCTATATTCCCCAGAGGGGGTGGCAGAGGTGTACTGGGTACACCCACGTTTCGCCGACGATGTTAGCACCTATGTAATAGGAGGCGAGCCTATTGCCATATACCGGGCACGATTCCAGACTCCGGAATCGTACTGGGAATTTTTCCTTAAAAGAAAAATATTAAAAAAAAACTTCAAAAAACAAAAACTAATATTTAAAGTCTTTACTGAGTAGCCGACTGGACCGACCACCGGACACCGACTTTAAATATTTATTTTTGCATTTTGATGTCGGAGAGGTGTGTATGATTTTATATCCCCGAGGTGTATTTTACTACAAAAGGTGGTTTATGACCTTGCCCCGGATGAAATCTATCTCCTTGCCGAATTTGATAAAAATCTATTCAGCGGCTTAGGGTGATATAAAAGCGATAGAAAAGATAACAGAGAAACAGACAGATAGAGTTACTTTCAACTTTATAAATATTGCTATAGATTGCACCCTATGAACAATGCACGGGTGTGTGTCGTATATTGGCATTTTGGTTTTGCTTGTGCTGCATTTTATTTTTCGTGAAATCAACAGGTTTCAACAATCATATAACAAATCTTATACTCCAAAGACGGCAGATGATTACTTGACTGTTACCAAAATACAGAGAGCTTAGCACGAAAAGATTGATGTAAGCGTGACGCTAGCGCGCTGACATGCCATCCTTGTCACATTATAAATTTACTGAATAAACATAAACGGCAGAGCACGATTACTCGCTAACGACAAAGTTTCTGTGCTAAGCCCTCAGTTCTATTTTGCCCGATAATAATGATTCCGACACTGGTAAATGATAGCCTTTGATTTATAGTAAGATTTTTTTAAGGTACCGAAATTATGCAATAGGACCCGGTGGCAAACCCAAGAATGCTTAGAGATTATGCGCTTTGGCTACTTGGATTTACTTTTCGTTCCACATAGCAACGACAAAGTGACAAGATCTGCAATTTTTTTTTATAAAATAACTATATTATTATGTTTTACTTAAAATAAAATTAATTTTTGACCTAACATATTCATGAACCTAACGATTTTGTATCTATACCGGCAACATGTTAATTTTTTACTGCATCACGCACTACAGACTGATATTGACCAACATCTATGCGCTTCCGCCTCACATATCTCATCATATGTTTACCCCATACATTTAAGACGATAACCCATCTAACGTATGCCGCTTAATGGAACTCAGTTTGGTCAATATCCTTTATTTTACCTGACATATTGATCTAACAAATCAAATATAGGTATGTGCGGGGTATATTTCTTTCTTAAAATAGCTAAAACAATTGATAAATATATCGTTTACAAATTCTTAACATCGCTATATTAACTTTCAGAATGCTTGGATTATTTACAACGCTTGCCTTATCCATGCCATGGTAAAGGAAATTTTAAACTTACAAAAGTATGAAAAGAAGACAAAGAATGCCATAATTTTATGTTTGCCATAATATCACCCGTAGGAGGCCGCAATGCGAAAAGGTGGGAATTTCCACATATGGTAAGTTGTATATACTTTTCGGTAAAATTTGTATTATACGCATTATATTACGAGATAATACAAAAATCTTACTAATTTGTCTACCTACTCAGAAGGCAATTTAAGGAGCAAAATCTATATGATTTACAAATAATATTAAAAATATATTTTTCCTCTTCAGTCGAAAGATATCCACTGCAGGGCAAAGGCCTTCCCAAAAATTGCATGTTGCATAAAAAATATATTACCTAAAATGTTCTGCGTTTCTTTAGTAAGAACAAGCATGATTCTCGTTAAATTTTTCTACTAATGGTAATAACGAAATAAGAATATCATTTTGCCACCGCAAGCTGCAGCGGAATTAACAAGGCGACTTAATCCATATCCAACAAATACCGCAAATAGCGGTACTTCTCCAAAGCAGGATTCTCGTCCAACATTGGAGGAGCCCTCGCTTGTATATACCTTGTCCTGGTAAAAGCAGAAGAATACTCATTTAGGTCGCGCTATCTATAGCATCTATGGCCCTAGTAAGTTGTATTAACCGAAAAGGTTTAACATCTGGTGGATGGTCAGTGTTACGACCGCCTGACGGCGGGTACAAATAAAACACACAATTATAAAAAAAATACAATTGTTTATTGTTAACAGGAAAAAATATATTTAATTACGCAAACAATTAAAAATCGTAATAAGAACAATCCAGAAAATTAAAATAAGTAATAATATTAAAATGGGGCGTAAATTCCCGGCACAGGGGAGTTTTCGGGTCCACAAAAAAACCTATGGGCGCTGGGGACTTATCTTTAGGCCGCTCGATCCCGTGACGCGTGGGGGGTCTTCGGTAAACAGCCTCCACCGGCTAGGTGGGGAATTTGGAGGTGCCCTGTAGAAGGCCCTCAGCCGCCGAGGTCAGCGGGAGTGGACGGGCAGAAGTGAGGCCTGCTGTCTCCCACACCGTACTTTGTCAACCCGTACGGTGGACCCCCAGTTTTCTGGAACGCGCCGAATTGGACACATGTAGCGCGAAAGATCCGACCCCCAGGCAGTAAGTGAGACCAGGAGTGGGCGTCGGCATCTTTCGCGAACCAATTATAATTTCACGAGATGGAGTGGTGATATTTACGTCCGGTTGAAACATAATACTAAGGAAAAAAAAACAAATATATAACAAAACTTATTACCCAACCCAGAAGACGGACGATTTAGCGCAGTGGTTAAGGGCTTAGCCCGCCCCGCCCACTGTGTCTAATAGTCGCGGGTTCGATTCCCGCACGGGACAAATCTTAGTGTGATCCACAATTATTTGTTCCGGTCTGGGTATTTGTGTATGTGAATTTTCATGTTTGTAAACGCACCCACGACACAGGAATTAATCCTAGTGTGGGGCAACGTTTTTTTTAAAAAAAAGTAAAAAAGAAAAAAGAATCAAACCCCAACATTATATGTTGGACTATCACCACTCCACTACGCTATGAGGTACAAAAGATTTTAAATTTTTTTTACATTACGGTAGGTCTATAAAAACATCGAAACAATGACCATTGATTTTTTTTCTTTTTTTGTCGGGTATATTGAGAAACCCTCTTTCGTGACATCAATCCAGCGAATAAATTTGTGTTACATTAAACAATTTGCGGTGGCAATTTTTAATAGATTAACAAAACCAAAAGCTCATTATTTTTATGTATGTTTAGAATTTTAGTATTTACGGAATTTTGACAACAAATATTTTAGAAAAAAAAGATACTCACAAGCCACCGATGTTAAATAACACACGCGTGGAATGCACAGTGGGAATTAATTATCGCGGCCATATCTCTCCTGGTTTCTTGTGAAGGCTGAACCGATTTGGATGAAATTAATATGATAATAGAAATGAAGAAAATACCGCGGTGAAATATATTCAAAACTTATCGAGTGATTAAATAGATGAGGTCATATTTTAAGATTTTTAAGAATTAAGAATTTTAAGATACTCGCTGTCACATTTTGTTACGTTGTTAACCCACTATTAAGAAATATATATAGCCATAGAAAAATACACTATTAAAAGGTAGAACAAATCACTTGTTGAATAGTAATCGAATTAATCCAGACACGAAAAATTTGTTAACAGCAACCTGAACTATTAGAATTAATTATATTAAACTTACCATGGGGGTTGAAAAAATGTTGCTAATCTAAACTTTTATTTATTTTTTTATTTTAATAAAGCACTGTTTGAACGGAACTGAATTGTTGTCGTGCGAGCTCTGGCGTCGAAAAAAGGGTTGTTCCTGCGCGAACTCGTTTTTATATACTGCCCCCCCAGGACGGCCTACTTCCTGCCTGGCAACAGTGCGCACTCCCCAGATCTCTTGATCCTTCGTCTAAGACGAGGACAGAGATATAGAAAGAACGGCTCAACCGAAGCAAGGCACGCCCTAAACTATTGTCTGTTTTTTATAAAATTCTTGTGGGACTAAGATAGCAATAACCGAACCGAGTGAGATAGGATCATTGTTCCGTTGTTCGTTGTTGTATTATTTCTAGATACTTCTATGTTGTGGGCGTTTCTTATTAGGTGTTCTAGAAGGAATTAGATTTCCGGTGCCAACGAATACCTTATATGGTCATTATGATGCTATCACTAGTTAAGGCGCGCGGTTTCTATTCGATGTAACAAATAGTTATTTTGTTTGTTTGTGTGTAAAGATTTTTTATTTTTATTTTATATTTTTAAAACTATGTTACGACGTAACATCAGTCATAAAGGGTATGAAAAACTAACAATGATTAAATCGTATATCGCTGACCCTAGACAATAGAAAATGATGGATGTTCAAAGGTTGAAGCACTTTGTGATAGCTTATATCAGTTCAGTGCTGAACGAAACCTAAAGCCAGCCCACGATAGTTGTAAGCATTCATAATTTAAGCTTACCAATATTGCAAAGGCTTCGAAGATTTAAATATGCCATTTTATTTGCAGGCCCTATTGGGATATGGCGCAGACCTAGAATCAGTAGGATGGTTGTGCGGTGGATCTATCATTAGTGAACGATTTATTCTCACAGCCGCTCACTGCACATCTTCCAATGCATTGTAAGTTATTTCTTTAAATACACACGTTAAACAATGAATTGAAACTTATGACAAGACGTTATGGTATTGCAATGAAAGGTTGCTTTACTGATCAAATGAACAAATTTAACTCCTTTATCTTTCAGTCGTGTTTTAGAATATCACAATTACGTCGTTGTGCCACTGACAGGTTACAATAACGATCTTCACAATAACAGTGAACATTGTAAATTGCCTTTTAGGGAGAAATGTCAACAAGCATGCGCGTTTTTGTAATGTAACAATTAGGTGTTGCATTTTGTGATTAAAATTGGATTGAGATTAAAATTGTTACCTACATTACAGTACACGTACATCTTTGCGGCGTACCTAACGCAGTATTACTTCTTCCATAGATAGTAGTCCAAATATCAGATAGTATTGATAATTATAATGTAAAAGAAAATATTACATTTCACTTGAATTAAATAAAAATGAACTATTACTACTAAAACTAATTTGGATTAATAAATCAACGCCCGCTTAGCTTATAGAAATTGTAGTTGTTTTATTTTACCAAACGAAGTTGTAGGTGCAATAAACTATATTTTTTCAGGGATGCTGTAAAATTTGCGGCATTGGGTATATTGAAGCGCACGATAAAATCTAAGTAAATAATATTAAAGGTTTTTTGAATAATAATATTAAAACTTTATTGAATACTAACTATCCTAAATATACTCGTAAAATTAATTGTGAGACCGTGAGAACATATACTATATACTAACACAATAAAAATGAAATTTTAAAGTTAGGACGATACTGAAGCAGATACATGAAGTGATCGGCATCAGACACCGTAAACAGAATTGGGCATTAATTAATTATGAAAAAATTAATTGCAATTGAAATATTTAGGATTTTATCGTGATTTAGTTTTCGTTTTAAAGTTCCCAACGTTTCAAGTAAACTACAGCACCCGTGGTCACGGCAGGGACTGAGGCGTTTTGCCTCCAAAATTCATGGTTATTCCAAAGTACCGCAGGAGGACTAATTTAATTGTAATTAAGATTTCAATAAAATAAAGTCCACGTGGAAAATTATTAACAATGAAACTGGGAGGTCTAAACGAAGCAGTACAGACAGCAGTACAGAAAACTCAATGTATACGGTTTTCTTTACCAAATGTGAAAAGTACTGCATGTGATATTATACTTAATAACGAGAAACTTGAGATTATAAATGATACAGCTTTCTTAGAGATTACGCTTGACTCTTAGTTGCAATGGGGCCCTCATATTAAGACTTTAGGTAAACGACTCAGTTCCGGTGCTGTAGGCCGTAAGAAAAATCAGACAGCTTACTGATGTGGACACCGCGCAGTTGGTCTACTTTAGTTACTTTCATAGTGTCATGTCTTACGGTATATTATTGTGGGGTAGGGCAGCTGACATTGACTCTATTTTTATTCTACAAAAAAGGGCTATTAGGGCCATCTATAACTTAGGTAGTCGCGACTCTTTAAGAGAATTGTTTAAAGAAGCAAATATTATGACGGTCCCATGTCAGTGTATTTATGAAAACAAAATGTACACTAGAAAAAATTTAGATCTATTTAATCATTTAGCTGATAGGCGTTGCTATAACACGCGACATAGAAATAAATTGGACCAACCGCAATTTCGTCTGTCTAAAATTCACACGCCTCTCATGGGGTACTGTGTTAGATTCTATAATAAAATCCCACTTGACATCACTGAAGTTACTGAAAATAAATTCAAATCTTGTATTTAACGTACGCTCTGTAAGCGAGCTGACTATACTCTATAGATAATTATTTAAAAGATAAAAATGCTTAGATAGGTGCATTTCCAGCTCCACCAGAATGTAGATAACATGTTCAGCTATTATTATTTATTATTCCCTCTCTTCCTTCTAGTAGTTAAATAAAATTCACCATGTTTCTTCCTCATTTCTTTATCTGTAAATGAGAGAAACATGTAACCAATCTCATGAATAGTTTAACTTGGTTTATTTAGACTTACCTGATACTCCATAATTCTCCCATACCCTACAACAAAATGTAGATGGAAAAATTGTAAAAATACTATTTTAAAAGAGTAACCGTGGGGTTTCTTGTCCTTCTTCTCCACAGGAATGACATTCCGAAGTGGTGGTAGAGCCTTTGTTACTATTTTGACGATTTATAAATACTGTAATGATTTACATGAATAAAAAATATTCTGATTCTGATTGATTCTACAATTATTGATTAAATACTGCCTAACACTGACCATAAATATATTTACCATTCACTACGATCATTTTTGTCTTTTTTTAGGGCGACAGCGGTGGTCCCCTCCAGCTTGATGATCACAAATGCCTGTACACCATTGTTGGAGTGACGTCATTCGGCAAGGACTGCGGAGTCCTCGGTTCTGCAGGAATGTACACCAGGGTTGAACATTACGTGCCCTGGATTGAAAGTATCATGTGGCCCGGGGAAACGGCAGAAGTTTGATGATTTAGTAGAAGTTTTATTTATATATAAGAAAAATATATTTTAATCGATAAAAATTAAAGAAACGATAATGATATTAGGTGCAAATGAAAACGTTGCTTAAGTTGCAGCTGCAATTGGTCAGCTGGCGAGAACTATAAATCAGTAGGTCTACCATGAAACGTAATTCCGAAGTTTCGGATCGAAATTTCGGGCGATTCCTACCACGAAGTGCTTTCGTTCCGAAATCGGTCCCGAAGACGGTTTGTGACGTTTCGTCCGTCGTAAAATGCTACCATGAAGTGATTCAAACAAACGAAGTTTCGGCATTTTGACAGCACTTCTTTCGTATTTTTAACCTCAATTATACGAAAACTAAAGAGAAAATAAAAATATAAAAATTGTAAAAACACAAAAAAAGAATATGCCATTAGTAATGGGTACGAACTCGAATCGAATTTGTAGCAGCTGTAACATTATTTACTGCGCCATTTCAACTTAACACGAGACTGTGAAATTTTGGAACATTATATGCATAGTTCGCGCCAGTATGTCATTATGACAGCTTGACATTTAATAATTTTACACGACTAACTTGGAATGTTCATAACTTATCATGTGTCTGATAAGAAACGAATGCACTTTTTATTAGGTTGGTTTATACTACTTCATTTATTACTTCCTTTTTTTCGTAAACGGAAACATACTTTGCATCTGTCATTCATTCACGAACACAGTCTATGGTGCCCGACCGAAAGAAATAAATGCGATGCAACTGCATGGTAGGTACACGTATCGTATTTCGTTCGTGTATCGTTCAGCTCCGAAGTTACGGATTGAAACTTTCATGGTAGACCTACAGATCTTTTTGAAAAGAGTTTTTGAAATTTAGAAGAATTAAATAAGATTATACCTTATTTTCCTGTTTACTTTTTTCCTACTCCTCTTCATTAAACAGACTATGGTTTTGTACTACGATGGGTACAAATAAGGAATCCCAAAATATGCTCTTATAATGGTCAAGATCCTATACGCCTACTTTGTAATGATCAACTAAAATGGCCTTTTAATACTGATGCCAAACGAAAAACGTTTAAATGTAAAGGTTTTTTAAACTGTGGTATAAAATTATTTTATTAACATTCTTATTGTGGATGTATGCTGTATTACTAATTCAAATATCGTGCTAAATGAACCGGTCACATGCAATGTATGGTACAGGTTAAGTTCTTAAAGAGTCGATGTGGTCAAGTATTATTACTATTGCTTACTTAATACAACTAGTTAAGTATAAATACAACCTAAATCATTGGGCAAATCTTTAGGTGTTGTTATCATAGATCTAGTACCCTGGTTGTTATATTGTGTGCATGAACACAAAAAATCGATGATTGCAAAATTGACAGTAGTTTGTATTATAATCTTATTTATGCCACCATATTATGACATCGTCGTGTCGAAAAGCTGCCAAACAAGATATCAACGAAATATGTCCGTTCGACTCTTTTAAGTTGAGCTAAGCGTAAAACGTACTGTCTTACATTAAAATAATAATACAGATTCATCACACTTATATTCCTTAGGCGGGGTTGGCAGAGGTGTACTGTGTGAACTTGCATCTAACTGACATAAATCAGTGAGTCGAATAGTCGTGAGTTTGAACCCTGTACAGAACAAAACTTTGTGTGACCCATATTTGATCCAGGCCCTTATTTGCTATGAGCAAACGCGGCGTTTTACCATATTTTCGGATATTTGTGTTACAATAAATACGATTGTGAATATTCTATATGCGACTAGAGTACTTTGTAACGATCTAGATGTTGGGTCTAGAGTGTTTAAGCAAGTTCCTAATTTGATAATTATTTTACCGTTTGAAAGGGATAAATCCTACATATGTATGTTTTCAAAATCACTGGTGCGCCCTAGTTTGAAACATGAATTACTATTACTACTAGATATATCTGAAGGGGAACTCAAGATTCTATGAACGTCTATGAGTCTAGACGAACTATTAGAGTGGAGGAAGCCAGAGAGGTCGTAAGGAAAGAACCTGTTGGAACTCTATACTCTCTGCCTACCCTGCAAGGGAGCTGGCGTGATGATATAGATAGATAGATACTAGGTATATAAGAAGCAAGAGGATATTTATAATTTTAAGGTGACATAGGTTACACTCGCCATTAACTAGTAACCAGATTTAGCTCTATTGAGAGGCGTCTTTGTGACTTTTATTTTTATCCATCGAGCAAAGTGTGTCGCTACTAAAATTTAGCGCAGTGGTTAAGAGCTTAAGCCACTCCGCCCACTGTGTCTAATAGTCGCGGGTTCGATTCCCGCACGGGACAAACAATCACACTTTGTGTGATCCACAATTATTTGTTCCGGTCTGGGTATTTGTGTACGTGAATTTTCATGTTTGTAACCGCACCCACGACACAGGAATCAATCCTAGTGTGGGGCTACGTTTAAAAAAAAAAATATATATATAAAAAATAATTTTTGGAATTTTTTTTACTCGTTTCTTCCCCGTTAGAAGTGAATTTGGATTAGAAGAAGGTGTGTATATTGAGTGGCCCCAGTAGACACGGCGTCCCACACCCTGTTGGTGTGTCCGGCGTGGGATGGGCAGCGGCTCCAACTGGCTGCTGAATTGGGGGAACGGGCGCTCTCGCTTTCGGGCGTGATTTCGGCCATGGTCGAGAGGGAGAGCGCCTGGGCGGCAACTGTCGCCTTTTCTGAGGCCGTGATGGGAGCAAAGGAGGAGGCGGAGCGGGAGCGGGAGGAAACATCCTCAAATCCCGCCCGTAGAAGGCGTGCCGGACGGAGGCGCAGGGCTTACGCCGGCAATGACCTCCGCCCGCCTTGAAGATTGGCCTGCAGGCGTCGGGGGAGGGCTCCCCGACGTCTGACCAGCAGCAGGCCCAAGTAGAGAAAGCGCCGTGTCACGCGCGCTTCGTACGGAGTCAAACCAGAGACGTGGTCTGCGTCACTAGACTCAGACCGAGGCCCGCCCTGTCGCAGACGAAATGCCCACGAGGCGACCCCTGCGACAGAGCACTCGGCCAAGCGAAGGACACCGGGGGGTTTTAGTGGGTGCGAGCCCCACATAACTGCCACACCAAGCCTACTCTGGTGTGGCATTATGCGGCAGGCATTTCCCCCCGAAAAAAAAAAAAAAAAAAAAAAAAAAAAAAAAAGATGTGTATATTGAATTAAAGCTTTATTAGGTACTAATATTATATTGTTATAATATGAATATTATAAATTATCTTGCCATAACCAAATAGGTCGTGTCTTATCTGAAGGGCAAGTCAAGAGAGTAAGTAACCGGCGAGTGCGTGTGAAATGAATTAGAGAGTCGAGGAAGCCAGAGAGGTATGTAAGGAAAGAATCTTGTTGGAACTCTGAACTCTCTGCCTTCCCCGCAAGGGATCTGTTGTGGTGATATAGATAGATATTAATAACAATATAAAGTTCGTCGATAGAAAAGAATTAAAGGTAAAAAAGGATTTTGATAGAAACTGCGCTAACAATTATTTTTTTGGCGAATAATGCACGTAGGGTTCAAATTCTACGTTAGGCAAATTGAAATTTTTCCATTGGACAATTTTCAGTATAATTATGGAGTATGGCATTGAGCCCAACACTAGACATAGACAACACAACAAGACAATAGATTTGCTTCTCTTTACATGGAAACTTATAAAAGTAGGTGTACACAGTACACCTCTGCCATCCCCTTGAGAAATATAGGCGTGACGATGTTTAATTTTTCTACTTATATAAATCACACAAAGACAAATTCGTAAACTGACACAAATATTTGTAAATTAGACAAATATTTTGTCCCTTTTTAAATTCGTTTAAAGTGTTCTCGACGAATATAAATAGTTACTAAAATAAAAAGCTTTTTAAAAAAAGAGAAACCGACTTTAAATCCCAAAAAATAAATATTTGATGCCGGTGCTTGTTGTTGCAGTCAGTTACTTGGCACCGACTTCGAATATTTATTTTTTTGCTTTTGGAAAAGGTTTCCGTGTTTTATTTCAAAATTGTAAGTGAATACGAATTAATTATGTATATTTATATACCTGTACTGTACTCTGTACTCTCTGCCTACCCCGCGAGGGAGCTAGCGTGATGATCTAGATAGATATATACCTATATTATATTATTCTATTTAGTTCTACAGTGAAGCACTTACAGGATTGATTGATACTCTTAGTAACTGATTTTACACATTATACTGAACCCAAAGCAAAAATAATCATCATAATCGCTTTATTGACAAAGAAGTCATAAAAAAGCTCAAACGAATTATAAACCTCTTTCTCTTTTGAATTAGGTTAATATTCTGCTTATATCTATAGCAGGGAACCTATAGGATTGCCGTTATCATTATATTAATACGTGAAGCAAAAACTTTGTACCCCTTTTTACGAAAATTGCTCCGACGGAGGAGTATGAAATTTCCCACACTTATAGTTTATATAGAGAAGAGATATTATATAAAGAATATTTTTTTAAATTATGCATAAAACATACATGAAATCAATAAAAAAACATTACACCCACTACCATGTATTTGACACAATACACTTCAATTTATTTGTCTATAGTCTTACTGAATGTCAAACATAACCAGCAAACGATGAAAGAGTTTTTACAAAAAACATCGCTTACAAAGAAGTTTTGTATCATTAATTAAATTATCGAAATATGTATGTCAAGTTTAATGGACAACATTTTCTTTATCGCATGGTTTTTGTTTCAATAAAAAATAAAAGGTATTCTTTATTTTAATCATTTCTTGTTTCTTTTTTTACTTAAATTTCATATAATTTGTTTGAAAAAAAATAGGCAAATTAACAGTGTAACCTAGGCAAAATCTGTGATTATAGAAGTATAGTCTTTGACAATAGAACCTTAATAATGTTCAAACTTATAATTTAAATTAATTATGGTCGAATTTCGACCAATGGGCGACCACTAGTACTCATAATATCTCAATCTACACATTGGTGTATATGCAATGTGTAGATTAAAATACCGACGAAATTAAAATGGGACGACCTTGAAGCAACACTGAACCCAACTGACGGAAATATTGGTGAAAATATGTAAAAATAGAAAAAAAAGCATACATACAGACGAACGTAGAACCTCCTCTTTTATGAGGTCGGTTAAAAATGATAGAAGTCCGTTGAAATTCTAATTGTTACCGTGATAGAGAATGTATGCTTCTTATTACTATAAGGTCAAGGCACAGCTCAAGGTAAAAGAGGAGAAAAGTATGGGTGTATCTCCTCTGCAAGCTACCGGTAATAATAGACATAATAGTATTTTTTTAGTTACACTACTTTTTTCATATTACTGTTTTAGCATTGTAATTTCTCATGATTATGTTTACTATATATGTTAAATGTTTAAAGTAAATACACTTAGAAAAACAAAACGCATATTTTTGACAGATGTCATCTTGTCATTGGATTTTTGTTCGATATTTTTTTCCAGACCAAAAAGGTTTTATAACAAAAAAACTTTAAAAGTTTTTTTGTTATAAAATTACAAAATAAAAGTGCATCAATACAAGAAAAAGGCCGTTTTAATTGAAACAGAAAAGTGAAGATATCTAACAAGGACCAGCGCAGAAATCGAGGAAATAACGTGGCCCCTTTGTTTTTTTTTTTCTGGGGGAAATGCCTAGCGCATACCCCGGGCCGAGGGTACGGCCCGGGGTATGCGCTATTACCCCAGCCATAAGCGGGGGTGGTTAATAATTAATCTAATTGCATTTTGCCCATCTCTGAAAACAACAAGGAAATTATAATTGATAAACATTTCACAGGATACAAGACTTTTTGTGTAAGCCTTTTTAAATGTTACCCGGTAAATGATAACTAGATATTTAAAGTGATTTTTATAAATTTCACTAATAAAGACTTAGACATGCATCATTTTACATCCTAACATACATAAAACACATTACGGATGATGTGAAGATTAATAGTCAAAGTAGATAAATATACTGATTATCTGATACTACTCAGGTTTCGCCACATAGCTGACGCAGCGCGACGAAAGCGCGACGGTGGCGTGGCTTGAGGAATTGTAATGTACTAAAATGTACGGGAGACGCCACACAGCGCAGCCCCGCTTGGCGCGAAGGCAAACGTCACGGCCGAACGTAGACGAGCACTTCTGTCACGCTCCCGTCATGCTCCGTCGGCTATTTGACCAAACCTTTAGGTAGAGTCTGAAGTAATGAGTCTCCTTTTCTTTGCGATTCGAAATGTCCTTCCTATGAAGAAGTTGACCAAAAATCTGACGATTACTTTTTTCAAAAGCTAGTAGGAACCGGCAGCGAAATGTGGGTACTTTTCTGCCACTACTACTTGATGAGTAGTAAGCGTGACGGTGTTTCTTTTTTTTGGGGACACAAGGACACAACAATATCTATAATCCAGCCCTTTGGAACGCGGCTATGCGATTTTGTTTTTTTTTCAGGGTGATAGCGGCGGTCCTCTACAGGTCAATGAAAACGAATGCCTTTACACCGTTGTTGGTGTGACATCATTCGGCAAGAACTGTGGGGTCCTCGGCTCCGCGGGAATGTACACCAGGATCGAGCATTTCCGGGCCTGGATTGCGAGCTACTTATGGCCTGGAGAAAGTGCAAAAATAATAGATGACATTTAGCTTTTGTAACTTGCACTGATAATTTGAAAGTAGTTCTTTTATATTAATTTTCTTCCTAAAGTACCGTGACAGGTTTTTTTTTGGGTTGTAAACAAAGATGCGTAAACATTCACAAGAGGACCTTTCAGCTTATGCAGGTTTTGCTAATTAACTCTGCAATGAGTTAAAGAAAGCTGATGATGGTGATGTTAAATAGCTCGACAAAATGTATCATGTAACTCTTGTTTAGCACCCAAAGGGGTGTTCGGGTGTTAAAATACAAAGTTGATGATTTTGCTGTACTTTTTGACCTGAAGAAACGTCTGTTAATAAGGTCCTTCCGTAAAAAAGTACTTGAAATAAACAATTTTTTTAAAACCTTTATTTTGTTCACCTTTTTGTAAGATATAAAATTATTGCAACGGATTTTACTTTTTATGTCATGCTCCCAACGTTTCAAGTGGTTTACAACAATAAAACCCATGTTCATGGGAACGTCTGAGATGATTAATGTTCATATCAAATTATTTATTTATACCTTCATACTTTTATTTCAGTGGCTCATCCATTTCATTGATATCGCATTGAAATTGGAGTATAAGTAGCTTCAAATGGCACCGGTGAGTTCTTTGCGGAGTTCCCGGAGCCCATTCAAAGTGTTAATACCGGCCATAGTAGGAGTTTTAGTTGGTGGAGTGGAGACCGATTTGCCCCGCAAACTTCTCTAAGGCTCGCCACACTCCTATGCAGTAAATTCAACACGAGAAGAGTCTGAGTTTTATTTGGTTATCGATGAGATTGAAATATTTTGCAATTTATTGCCACAGTCTAGAGTTTAATTTTGAATGTCACGTTCAATAATATTGTCATGTTTTAGCTTATTTTCATCCAATTAGAGGTGGAAATAAAAAACCCTTTGCTCAATACTTCTGGAATCATTAAAAGGCGCCCCATCTTTTTTCCTTATCGCTTACAATGCAAGTGTGTAATGTTCTTCTATTGTTAGTGGAACAATAGAACTAATACACAAGCAGAACTAACCCACAAACAGTTGTATCGTTATACATATTCTTCTTATCGTTTCGACGGCATTTTTTTCTTTAATAACGTGGCCTCGCACTAGTAATTATTTCAGTATCGTGAGTGCGTTTGCAAATATGAAATTCACATACACGAACAACCAGGCTGAAATAAAAATTTATGGGTCACATAAAGATCCCGTGCGGGGAAGAAACCGCAACTTCTCAAGCCAGAGACAATGTAGATAAAACTATATTGTGCTTACGACCGAAGGAATGAACGAATCGCACCGAGCAGTGAGTACTTATCATTTAGTAGTCTGTGTTGGTAACTTAATGTGTCGAAACAAGTTATATTCATCCACGCGCCGTGCAAAGTAAATTTCGCGATGATTTATAAAGAAATATGTTCATTATATTTTCTTTTTTGCTTTTACTGTGTTAGAAGTGATCTTGGATTGAAAGAGGGTACGTAAAATTATTGTTTATAATAGGTACATAAGTAACCATTTTTACAGTGTAAGGGTAGTACGGCCAAACTTTTTTGTGTGTGGGTGCGAATGATCTACGCTGTTGGCCGCGGGGCCCTTACAGCTTCACGGGTCAAGAGGGCGAGCGTGCAACCACTACGCTCCAGCCAGAAGGGCAATGGGATCAATAGCTCCAGAGTGCCTCAAGCGCTATGGGGGAGGGCATATACCAGGTATCTCGCCGTGGTGCTCTGCAACTGCCGGCGGGCAATGGATTCTTCAACCTCGCCGGCGAAGTTGGTGTCTGATCCTATGTGCGGTATCTGTATCCGAAAGACGGCCAAATAGTCGCGTCAAGCCGCGTCTGTGGTCGCGAAATTTATACCGAGCCGCACTAGCGGTCCAAAAATTATCCAAATACAAGCAAACACGAAATCGGTTTAAAAGGGTAAAGATCATCGATTCTATTACATTAGCTATTAGTTTGGTAAAATAAGGAATGTTGACGACGGATATTTATTAAAATATTTAGTTCTGATAATACCTATGTATCTTTGGGCTGTTTGTATCGCATCCAGTTGAACGACTCACACTTGTTTCTACTCGTCAAAGTACACTTTTACTAATCGGGGATCTGACCTCTTTGTTAATGATCGCCACTCACACTGCGGTACTAGACTAACAAGGGAATCAGTAGAGGGTGAGTCTAAGGCCATATCTGGCTGCTTGATTAATTTCAAATGATTTTTATTCGTTCTTTCTTTTCTTTAGTCTTCTTTTACGATAATCATGGTTGCCATTACGATAACTATACCATGGCATGTAATAAAATTTATTTTAGGCATTATTTTACAAATTCATTTAATTTTGTGTTTTCGTACCCAGTGGCGTGTACTTGGAGAAGCCTATATCCAGTAGTGGGCTGCTATAGGCTGATGATGATGATGATGATGAATTTTGTGTTTGTGCAAATAAAGACTATATGTGGACTATACTATGGACTATATTTATTTTATTTTTTAATTAATGGGGGAAGTTTTCTATTATTTATTACCAGCTGAAAGTCAGATCAGGCCAAGATCGACCACTAAAGATTGACACGACGACCGGCTTTGTGCCGTACACAGGTTTTGCCTGCATTCTTCACCTGGTCATCCTCAGTCACATCCACTAAATCGGTCCTCGGTCATCGGTCGTTTAAGTATACTTTTTCTAATATCATCATCATCTTCGAGCTGATTCCACCCATTGCAGGGCATAAGCCTCTTCCCTTTTACGCAACATATCCCTATCCAAAGCCAATCTTAGCTACGTCTTACCAACGCACTTAACTACACTTATCTTTTACTGGCCCTCCTCGATTGCAATATCTCTTCCATGGCCACCATTCGGTCAAAGATCTACTCCATTTTCCATCACCACATCTTGCAACGTGTCCTGAGGTGGGCAGAACACGTTGCTGCACTTGAGTCGAAATGTACGTCTTCCACTTAAGTTCTTTTACGAATCTCCGTGTTTCTGACTCGGTTGCTCAGTGTGATGCCTAACATGGCACGCTCCATGGCCCGTTTAGCAATTCTTATTTTATGCACAGATTCCTTTGTGGACGTCCATGTTTAAACATCATAAGTCATAGTGACATAGACACATTGGTTATAGAGATGGGTTTTCAGAGGTCTGACCAATTATCATCAAAAATTCTAGAAATACGATCATTTCCTAATATAGTTGTGACAAACTCGTCGTGTAGTAATATAAGCGTGACTAAAGGATAAGGTAGTCACGGGTTTGGGTACCGTATACATAGATACTTCATATTAAATTTTGTTATCCAAAACTTAGGCATTAAACAGCCTTATTTAAATAAGGCCGTTTTTTGCCAATTTTTGGTTGTAAGGATATACTTACGCACTTATAGCTACTGCAAACGGAAATTAGTTTTAAATTATTAATGACTATCTTTTTATTATGGTACCTACTTTAGTAACCAGCCAGAAAGGTCTGTAAAAAAAAACCCGTTGGCACTCTGTACTCTCTGTCTACCTCGCGAGGAATCTGGCGTGGTGTAAGTTAGTTTGTATTTTTAACTAACTTTAGCATTTTAATGTGTCACTCACGTGACACACTATTAATTTATCGAACTAATTTAAAATAAGATCACACCCATAATTGTGCTCTTATTTTTAAACACCACTGTCACGCCTGTATTCCCCAAACCAGGGTGGCAGAGGTGTAATGAGTACACCCACTTTTCGCCAACGATGTTAGGTCCCATGTAAAAGGGAGCGAGCCTAGTGCTCTTTTTTAGTGTCGTTTTACGGACTGGATTAATTATTTAAAGTGGCCTTAAATCTAGTACATAATAGTTTAAATCCGTATAGAACAAGGATTTCATTACACAAACTTCACACGTACCGTCTCTCACAGATATAATTAAAAAATTAAAAATATGATATTTTGCTGTTCCGATTGTCTTTCACCTTGGTGGAAAAAATAAATGTTTGACTTGCCTGCCTTATTCCTGCAAGGTCGAAGTAAACTCGTATGAATCACGATCAAAATGCAAGGTGCGCTACGTCAATACCGATGTTTTTATCCTGGTTTGAATCATCAACGAAGTTAAACTAAAGGATTCAATCCACAAATCCCACCGAACAAAAAATGAATTCTACGTGCACGAGTTAGAATTCATTTTAGTTAAATCACGCCACAATATAATTAAATTGAATCCTCTCTAAGTGTTTTTCTTCCAGAGATCTGTGGGCTTAGCAGGAATAGATTGACATTAACGTGACGTGATATGCTATCCTTGCTACACTACAAATTTACTCATTAAAAATAAAAGTGACCGTACGATTACTCGCGAGCGTCAAGCTAACGTAAAAATTTTCGAGCTACGTCCTCCGGTGTCAAAATATGAGTTTATGAGAGAATTTTATTTATTTCAGGCGCCGCATGCACCTCAGATGGTGTAAAAGGCACGTGTTATAATGTCTTCAAGTGCACCACCGCAGCTTTGTCTTATCTTTACGTATGTATATTAATCAGCTTGTACTACCACACTATTGGGCCTTTCCCTTTTTGTAATAGCCTAGGTATAGGTCTTCTTTTACAAATTAGGTGACACCACCATGCGAACCCTTTGTGAGCAACTGCTATTGGAACTTAATAAGCCACCCATAAACCATCTAACTCGGCTAGACGACTACTACATTAGGTGGCAGCCAGCCTAATGTGCCTTTTGCAGCAACAAGATGGTTGAAAATGTCACAAAGGGTCACCCGTCTTACATTAACCGAATCAAACGTTGCTTATTCTTGATGATCGCTAAAAATACCGCTGTCCCGGTCCATGTACCTAACTACACTATTGGTTGGTCGTTTAAACATATAATATGGAACAAATTTTCTTTTCTCTAATTCTGAGTTAAAGCTATAGGAAAAGTTGTCTAGTGCGGCAAATCAAAATTGTTAAACGACACCACTGGCCCGAGTACTCTAGAGAGCGGGTCAGAGTCCTCACTTCGGTGTGTTACTAGTCGAGTAGAGCTTTTATGTGTTAGTCCAATGTCCAAAGTTGTAGGTAAAACGCGTTAATCTTAGCGAGATAAGACGTGGTGAAATATAGATGCGCTAATCAAAATTGGGGTAAGCACGCATAATTTGAAGTTATTGTAAAGACGATGAGAAGTGTCTTAACACCTTCATCATTATTTAGTTAATTTTTTGGTGTGAAAAGGATTATAGCGTTGCGCTAACATCATTTTGTTTGATTCTAGCCAGCCGCATTTTAATATTTTGAGATAGCAGTATGTTTGGTACATACTGTTTGTCCATTGTGCCTATTAAAAACAAATGTAAATCTTTCTCAGATCAATGGAGGGTACAAAGCCAATTACCCAAAACTGCCAGAGATATGTTCTTATGACAATGAAGACCCAATTGTATGTTGCACTGATTGTAAGATTGATAACGAGCAAGGGTGAGTAATTAATTTATAATAATGATCTATTTTTATTTTATTTGGATTACCAACAAGTGAGACACATGTAACTTAAAAAACAAACTTATGAAAAACATGCTTCCTGCACACTTAATTAAAAGTAACCGCATCTAAACATGTAGGTCTTATAATTGTCATTAGCAATTAAAAACAAACATAAAAGATATTATAGGGAAAAAAGAACAATAACAAACAGTTCTGTACCTACGCAAACTGAACAGTTAGTACACACTTAATCGCGGCAGTCTGTTAGGGGCAGGGATATCGACCTTTGCCAGCAATTCAGGGCAATCTATTTTAATGTTTATAAATAAATAAAAGGTCTAGAAGCTTACGTCTGTCATTAAGAGAAATTATTTGATAGTGTTTAAGACGAGCAGAATATATATATATATATATATATATATATATATGTATCTTAAGGAACGTTTTTCCTTTCTCGCCACTACTCAGTCGCGTGAACTTCGTTCCTCTTCGACACTTCGCCTAACTATCCCTACCCGTGTGTGTGTGAATGATGTACGCTGTTGGCCGCGAGGCCTTTACAGCTTCACCGGACTTAAAGGCGAGCGTGCAACCACTACGCTCTAGCCAGCCAGAAGGGCAAGAGGCGACATACTCGAGGGCGCCTCGAAGAGGCGCCCTCGGTTGGGACAGTCGCTGTAGGGGGACGGGTGCACTACTAAGTGCACCGGTCAACCGCCGGCTATGGGAGGGGATCTACTACTACGTCGTCATCGTCGCCCGTATTCTGAGCGGAAAGAAGGGATGACAAAGCATCGAGGGGGTCGGTGAGAACATGTCGCGGCCGGCGGTGGCGGCAGGGGTCGGGGGGGAGATCGTAGTCGGCGGTGGCTACGATTAACGGATTCGCATGGGTAGATGCGTTCGCGAAGTGACGTGTTGACGCCTTTTTAATAAAGGCGCGAATAGGTTCGAGACCTAGATCGGAGTGGAGATCGACGTTCCGTACGAACCAGGGGGCTCCTACGGCTTTACGGAGGAAGCGGTTTTGAACCACTTGGAGTTTATCGATGTGAGAGGGGGCCGAATGCCCGAACACAACACACGCATAAGTCATGATGGGTCGAACGCAAGTTTTTTAAAGTGTCACCTTATTTCTAAGGGACATTTTACTCCGCTTGCAGATTAACGAATGGAGACGACCGAGCACAAATGATGCTCGGTGACGGACCCGCTTGATGTGCGGGCCGAAGGACATGGTACTGTTTAGGGTGACCCCTAGATATTTGACCTCTTTGACCCAGGGAATGGGTCGGTCGAACATGGTATCCCTACCCATTCTTCTAACTTCTTTACTAATTCCTTCACTATCCAAAGTATTCGTCTTTGGAACTCCTTACCTGATTCTATAAGGCGTGCTAAGTCCCGGGAAATATTTAAGCGGGATCTTAAAGCACATTTCCTGCAGGCCTAACACCTTTAGCAAGTTCCCTTTTAATTTTTTACCCTTGCTCGTATCTCTTTTGTTTCTCCTTTCCTTTATATTTATTTATTTCGTCATTCATTTGCGTAATGTGTAATAGGTTCTTTTTGTTTCATTTTACTTCTTTTCATTTTTTAATTTTTATGTTATTTTATTCATTGTTGCACCTTACCCATTTCTAAATTATTTTTAACATCTCTGTCCTCTACCTAAAGGTTGCCTGGAAGAAATCGCTTTAAGCGATAAGGCCGCCTTACTGTACCAACATAACTATGTTCGATCTTGTTTTTTGTCATAATATTTTATGTGCAATAAAGTGTATTATTATTATTATGTATATATTTATTAAGTATAATTTCTTATAAAATATATATAAAAATATAAAATACAAATATTCTTATATATATTGTATAAAAAAAAATGTGCTCCACCGACAGCAAGGTCTACGACCCAAGCTACCGGTGGTCAGGGCTCCAAAGAGAGGAACCTCCTCACAATGCGTGCCGTGTCCAACATTACTGCCTTCTGTATCAGGCCCTTCACCCAACTGCCTAGCGAGAGCTTCTCAAGGTGTTTATCGAAGCTCTTCGCTATAAGGCCGTTGACTGAAACGACCATCGGAATAATGATAGTTGAATCAACATTCCACATGGCGGTAACCTCATGGGCCAGGTCCAAATATTTAGATAATTTTTCTTTTTCGGCCTTCACAAGGTTCTCATCATGCGGAATGGTGACATCAACTAGCATTACACGATGCATCGATCGATCTATTATCACGATATCAGGTTTATTGGCTACAATAGTCCTGTCCGTGATAAAAGATCGATCCCAGTAGAGCGTGATATGACCACTTTCGAGAACTGGAAGAGGCTGGTACTGGTAGTACGGTACTTCAGAGTCCACAAGGCCATATTTAAGAGCAAGTTGCTGATGGATAATTCTAGCCACTTGGTTGTGTCTGTGCAAGTACTCTCCGTTAGCAAGACGAGAACAACCGGAAACTACATGTCTAATAGACTCACCGGGACGGTGGCATGCCCGACAAATGTCAACCGTGCCGTCCTTTAGGATGTGCTTCCGGTAGTTGTTCGTCATGATAACTTCGTCCATAATTGCAAAGACAAACCCTTCAGTTTCCCCAAAAAGGTTGCTGAAGCGTAGCCAGTTCACGGAAGCGAGCTGGTCCACATCAGGCCCTGTAAGAGCCCGATTGAACCGTCCGTGTAGCTCCTTGCCCTTCCATATGGCTGTGCGGTCCGAAATACTTAATACCCGGGGCCTTCGCCAGTTCTCGTTTGCCAAGGAAAGCGGAGTTAGGCCTCTATCAATTGCGGCAACATCTCGATACATCACCACGGATACACTCAAAAAGTACTGTCTGAGATTGCACACCTCGCGGTTGTGTAGAGTCTTAGCGTTTAAAAACCCACGATCACCGCACTTCCGCGGGATGTACAACCTCATAACAGATGACCGCGGGTGATGCATACGATACGCTGTCAACAATTGACGGACCTTTCTATCCAGGGCATCCAGTTCAGACTGAGTCCACCTTAGTATGCCAAAAGAGTATGTAAGAACAGGCATGACCCAACCATTGAAAGCTCGGACCTTATTTCCACCTGATAGAAGGCTTTTTAACACTTTTATCAGGCGGGCAAAGAACCGATCTTTCAATGATTGTTTCATATCCTGTTCAGCTATACTTAAGGCTTGTGACATACCAAGATACTTGTAAGAATCCATTTCAGAGAGAGACCTGAGGGATATATCTTCAGAGAGCTGTAGATTAAAAGAATCTTCAACTCTCCCTCTTTGTACATGGATGACCGCACACTTGTCTACTCCAAACTCCATTCCGATGTCGTTGCTAAAATTGCCGGTTATTTTGAGCAACTCCATCAGGTCTGTTTTCTTCGAAGCGTACAACTTGAGGTCATCCATGTACAGTAGATGAGATATAGGCTCACTCTCCCTCCGCAAATGGTAACATAGCTTTGAATCCTTAAGTATAGCACTTAATGGATTCAAAGCTAAGCAGAACCACAACGGACTCAAACTGTCGCCCTGAAAGATACCCCTGCTGATCTTTATCAAGTCCGACGAACCAGAAAGGCCTCCACAGCCTGGGTGACGAAGAACTGTGGTCCACTGCCTCATACATGAACTGAGGAAAGAGCACAGCGCCGGGTGTACTCTGTACAGCTCTAGCACCCTCCCCAGCCATGTATGAGGCACCGAATCATAGGCCCTCTTATAGTCAATCCAGGCCATGGAGACATTCTTTCTGGATCGTCGCACCTGTTGGCAAATGGCCATATCAATGAGGAGCAAATCCTTTGTACCCCGGGACCCCCCCTTACAACCATTCTGAGTAGGCGATAGAATATGCTGTGCCTTAAGGTGATTATTGATTTTTATTCTCAGAATGGATGTAAGGAGTTTATAGACCGTAGGTAGACATGTAATCGGTCTATAATTTTTAGGTTCCGAAGTGCTGCCAGATTTGTAAATCAAGTGAGTGACACCCGATGTCATAAAGCTAGGGAGCGATCCCAATTGAAGAGCTTCTTGGAATTGAGTCGCTAGACAAGAATGTGAATGTGTGACGTGAATGTATTATTATTATTATTATAAAGCATAAACCCGCCACCTTTTTACCGCAACTAAGTTCTGAGTATATATTATAATCTGGAAGCCCAAACATTTGTGCCATATCGTTTTTTATGTTCACCTCTGTCATTATTAATACGTGTATAGTATATTTAAAGTTTGCTACAATGTGTTCAATAACAGCAAAGTTTTTTGGTATTGACCGTATATTAACGTGAAAGAAAATTAAATTATTCTCTAAAGTAGATAGTTTATTAGTAAAATCGTGCCATGTTTGGCAGTTAGTTTCAACTATGATATAACTAAAATCTGTGTCCATTGTTGTGTTTGATATGCAGTGTATACTTAATCAGGTTATTCAAGTTTTTTTACATACCAGAAAAAAGGTTTACTCCCTGCCATTGTGCGACGACTTTACTTTTTCTATATCTTGTACTGATCGAATGCACATAATTTTTACTTTTTCATTTTTGCGCACATGTATGTTTCCGTATTGCACCAAATATATGCACACAATCCTTTTAGTTCTTCTTCAGTTTTCCATAGTAGGAAGGCGGTTGCTGGGCTTAAACAATCCCGTAAGTATATTTTGCTGCCGTCTTCTTTGCCCAGGTTCCTAGCAGACTTAATCATAGCTTTAGCTGCTTCCAGCCATTGGTCTCGTTTTCCTTCCCGCAGCACCACAGTTATAACAGATTGGTCTTTCTTCCCTTGTCTGTTTGCAATATTTTTCTTCTTTCTGTATGCCTTTATGACATCTGTTTTGAGTTTTGAGATATGGTACAGGCGGTTTTCTTTGCGATTTTATCTGTATTTTCATTTTCAGATTCCTTAATACCGCATATCTCGAGCTGGTCAGCCATCTGCAGTTGCTCCATCTGGTAGATTTTCTTTTCTAATACATCATGTTTTATGTTCATATTTTTTATACTATTTTGTAAATCGGTACAACGGTTATTTAGTTCTTTAATGTTTTTTCGTAGGTTTTAATTTTGATCTCATATTCATCAATTTTATCGGAATAGTATTTTAATGTTTGTTGTAATTCTTGTCTGACCACATCTTTTACTTCATTACGCAGGTTCCGCAGCATTTTTTGCATCATGCTATTTATTGGAGTATTTAGGGTGTTAGTACACTCTGTATCGGTGTTTACATCGACATCTGTATCAGGCATGATGCACGATACTCTTTTTGTTTTACTACCGCCAGCACACGTTTTGCATTTTCAATCGACGGAATTGGTGAAGAATATCGCCGCTAGTTGTTCAAGGAATATCATAGCACACGTCGCATGTAACCAATTTGAGCGTTTGCTACACTGTAATCCTGGCGATCTTTTTGTTAATGACTTTGAACACTTCACACATTTTGCCATTATAGCGCACCAAAAGTGGGTATACCGATAGTTTGCGATTGCAAGCGTATGCGACTGCACGGGTTCGTTGACCGCGAGCGGCTGAATATATAATATAATATATGAAATAATTGAATATTATTTATTAAGAATAAAGTAACCACACTTATATAAAATGTTACATACATATATAGTAAAAAATATATTTTAATTATACATAGTAAAATAGTAATAAACGTAATGTACTGTAAGTAAGGATAGACAGGGTTGGAAGTTATGACAGGGTCTCACTATTGACAGCAGAGAGGAAGTGGTTCTTAACCATCATTTAAAAATTAGCCAATGTCTGTCTACGTCTAATTGGCTCAGGTAATGCATTTCACAAGCGGAGAGCTTGAACTGAAAAGGATTTATCATAGAAATTTGTAGAATGTATCGGTGATTTTAGTGTGAGATTTTCCGATGACCTTAGGGATCTTAAATGTGTTCGTGAAGAAACTCAAATCGTTCTTTGAGATATGAGGGAGATGCTGGATTAAACAGGATGTTGTATTAAAGAGATAGTAAGTGAGCATTCAGGTGAAGACGAATTGGTAGCCACTTGATATTGGTGGCAAAGGCCTTCATCTATCGTGTCCACTTTAATCTATTTGAGAACTGTAGGCTTAACAAGGGTTTCGTTTTCATTCGCTTGCTACAGTTTTGTTTAAAATAATATTCTAGTACATTTTGTATTAGTATTAACAACTGTTAAATGTTTACTTGTGTACAATGTCTTGACACCTAAACGATTGGCCCTCAATAGCCCAAATATATTGTATAGTCTAAAGAACTTATTTTAAAAAAGAATAGTTCAGTTGCACGTTTAACGGTTTCACCATCAACTAGTAGGGTGATATCGTTTTTAGTGATATTTGTTGTCAATTATACAAGGTGTATCGTAATTAACCGGGTAAACTCAGACGCGGCCACGACATCCTCGACGGCGCGACGTCCGCCTGCTATTTTTAGGGACAAATATATATCTCTTTCGAACGTGCACAGTGTCGTTGAATCTTTGAGTGTCGGAAAAAAATCAATTGCTGAGACAATTAACAACCGATCAATCCCAATTGCAATGTTTTGCAATCAATTGTAAGTAGTTTTAGGTACGTTTACTTATTATTACTAACTTTTTATTTGTAATCATCATTCCTGAAAACCCTAAAATTGACACCCATATTGATTTTACATCAAAAGTCGCGGTCATCGTGGATTTTAAAAAATAACACCATAAAATATAAAATTAACACCATATTAGTATTTAGCATCCTCTAAAAAGTGACACGCATATTGATTTTACTTTAAAAGTCGCGTTCGCTATCTTGGATCCAGAATTAAGAGAACATCGAAGAAAGAACTCTGCTATTTATATACGATAGTGACCTTGAGAAAGTCAACTTGCGAAAGCAATCTCAACTTAACCGGTTAATTTAAGTTTCAATATCGGTTGTTATATGATGTTAAAAACTGATACCTGGTTGGTTCCCTAAATTTTCCAGGTTACCAGGGTACCATTTAACCAGAAACGAAAATCATTTCAGTTTGGGGTCAGTGACCGAAACCGGTTTCAAAAATTAACCGGTTTCCGACCCTTGCTACTTAGTAGGGGGTACCTAAAATCGTCATATTAACATTTTTTTTTAACTTATTTTACTATCACCGGATCGGAACGCGGCCTCCTCTGAGAAGATCCGGCGAAAAACTCAGCGGTGCTGGTTAGTTACTTCTCGATTAACGTTACTTGGCAATTAAAACTGGCTAGTTTGTTCGTCGGATAGAGCAAGTCGGAGATGGTAAATTTCGTGCATAGACTTACTTGCAACTTTAACTTGAAATTGGCGAATATCGTTCAAGCAAAGTATTGATTTTTATTTTTTGTATGGATTTACCTGAGGTAGTGAGGCGCTCGTAGCGCTGTGCGACCGCGGTGTTCTTACCGATCACCAAAGTTAAGCAACGTTCGACTCGGTCGGCCTGAGATGGGTGACCGTTTGTGGCATTTCATATTCGACACTTAATGTGGTAGTCGTTAAGCCGAGTTGGAAGCCTTAAAGGCGGCTTGATAAGTTCCAACAGCAGGTGGCCACAAACCTGCCTCCACCAATCCGCGCTGGGTCCGCGTGGTGGAGTATGACCCAATCTCTCTCACCTCGATTTGTGAGAGAAGGCCTTTGCCCAGCAGTGGGCAGTATAGGCTGATATTATTATTATATTACCTGAGGCATGGCAATTGCGTATGTACACAAATTGTAATATAAATGGCGCTCCTAAACTCCTGAGACATCCAAACAAATAACTTCGGTTTCAAAGAGTTACTTACCATTTTTTAAGGACTTTATTTAAATAAATCAACTACGAAACCGACACTTACGTATATCGAAGACTTGAGAATATTTTATAAACACCCGGACTGAAATAATTATTTTTGGATGATGGCAAATATTAATCCCGTTAATTAATAGTAGTCGCGAGTTCGAACTCGCGACAACTCAATCTAATGGGAGGACTGATACACGCTCTTAACCACTGGACCAAACCGTCTGTCAAATCACACTGTCTGTGCCAGCCCTGTTGTTTATTGTTTTAAAAAAAACCTATACTATCCCCACACTAGGATTGATTCCTGTGTCGTGGGTACATTTGCAAACATGAAAATTTACATACACAAATACCCAGACCGAAACAAATAATTGTGGATCACACAAAGATTTGTCCCGTGCCGGAATCAAACCCACGTCTATTAGACACAATGGGTGGAGCGGACTTAGCTCTTAACCAGTGCGCTAAATCGTCCGTCCGTCGTCCGTCTTGTAGTTATTGCAGTTGTAAATCTATAGGAGCTTTTAAAAATAATAAAGTGTATTGAGTCTCAAACTAAGCACAGCTTTGTCCTGAAGAGTTCAAATTAATGATAAAAAGTTACCTTAGAAAAAAAAGGAAAGAAAAAGGTCACTTTCATAAAGTAAACATGAGGGTTTTTAATTGCGTAAAAAATACTCATTTTGCGAATATGTACAGTAGAGTTTCACTAAAATATTTTTCACATAGAAAGGGTAGTGATAGTTTTAAGTGCCAAACGAAATTAATAATTAACTCAATGGTGTTAAGGCATAAAACCATAAGTATAGAAACGGGTCATGCGTCTTATTGCCACCGAATAAAGTATAATTTTCTTTAACACTTACCACTGTCACAGTACTGACTTTACATGAAAAATACTATAATCCGGCACTTTGGTAGTTCGGCACGTCCAATAATCCGGCACTAATGTCCAACCGAATGTTCGGCTTCGGCCACCTTCAGCCTAAAATACCACCTTTGACCAATCATTCGGCCAAAATAAAGTTTTGGCCGACGCTGACGCGTGTGACCGCGGCGGAAGACGCGCGGGGAAGAAACATATTCCCTTTACGAAATGATTTATTTTATTTATTATGAACCTTTATATACAATTTAATAAACTGAACATTCCAATAATCCGGCACCAAGTGAGACTACTATAATTGCTTTATTTGTTTCATGTTATCACAATGTACAAATTTGTCTGAAGGTTCCGGAACTATGTAATAGCGCCTGGTGGCTTCCCCAGACAAAAGGAAGGGCCGTTAGCATACAACAGTAAGTAATAGTATCTAGAAAGTTAAAGTATCCCGAATATCTTGCTGCCCCTTTAGGAGAACGAGATGATATAATATCGCACAATTTTAGTGTGACTTTCAAACATAATCTTCTCATAAGCCAGTACGTACCTGCTTCATTAGAGCTAAGGCTAATTATAGAAATAACATATTTCCTATCTATCTATGTCATCACGCTATATACATAGCGGGGCAAGCAGAACTTACGGTACAAACTTTTTCTGCATAAATTCTATGTAGGTACGTCGATGAACGATATTGATCCACTTACATTCATTCACTTTTATTTTGCATCAATTCCATAACTCTTGTTGATCTAAATATATTTTAATATGTCGCTAATAATTTTGTTTTGATAGTGTTCACCAACGTTTGTGATATTTATTTAATATTCAGTATCATCTCAGTCTATGCTTGTCCACTGCTAAACAAAGGCCTCCCCAATCGCTCTCCAGTGAAACCGGTCGGAGCCACCTGCATCCAACGACTTCCTGCGATCTTCACAAGATCGTCGGTCCATCTAGCATGCTGCCGTGCCTCGCTGCACTTGGCAATACGGGGTCTCCACTCTAGAATCTTTCTGCCGTAACGCCCGTTACATCTTTGCGCTACGTGGCCAGTCCATTGCCACCATTGAAGAGTATTACTGCTTTAAAAAACTGAGATGTTATACAAATCGCTTTGCTGACTGTATTTTTCAGCAGGGTATCCATATGTGTTTTGGAAGCTTCTTGAAACTATACATCCATGACTATCGGTGAAGTTTTTCATATATTACGTACTCGTACAATGTTATGTTAAGGTATAGAGAGAAAGAAAGTGTCTTTGAAACTATCAAGGCCGCGCCTCGCTCTTTCCCCTAATCGCTTACAGTGCCAATATGCTGTATCCAGCTAGTGCGCTAGTTCTATCGTTACAAACTTGTAGCGATAACGCGCGTCGTTGTGGATTGAACGATTGGACGAACGAACCTAAGTATGGAACGACTTGCAATGTAGTGATTTGGAAATTAATGGCGACTTTAAATCATTGCACATACAGAATAAATATTATAAGCGGCACGGTATAGATGTAGATTGTAAATTTTCCCTATCAAAAATAATTGTTATAATTGGATTTGCGTTAGTTAATAATGCTAAGGGAATTAGGTTTTTCCGATATCCTCTTTTATGAACCAACTTCGTTTGGGGACTCAGTGACCAACCTGTTAGGGCGTCCAAAAGCTAAACCTCAATTGCTTGATTTCTAAATGATCAAGTGTCAAATCTATGATTAAATCAGAATAAATAAGTGTCAAATTAGCAATTGGTATATGTGGTTCATTATCTTGGACCTTATAAGTCATTAACAAATAGGCGCAGGTCTCAATACAATAGCTTCTTTTTTATTTTTCAGAATGCTTAGATTATTTTAAAAGATTGCCATATCCATGCCGTGGTCAAGGAACATATGAAGTACAAAAAATATGGAAAGAGGACAAAAAATGTCACGAATATAATCTTCAAGTAGCATTTCCTGTAGGAGGCCGTAATGCCGAAAGGTGGGAATTTCCACATATGGTAAGTAGTACAACTTTTGTAAAATAAATACAGTCTGATGATCGTTAAGACCTGGCTAAATTTACTGCCATATCCGTAACAATAGTGGAATAATAAAATTTACTTCTATGCTGTGAAACTTGTAATCTCTAGACCTGAAGCATCCGGGATCAATCAATAGAAGTTTTAAAGTTTCAACATTTAAATTTACTTTTACAGGCCTTATTGGGATATGGCACGGACAAGGAATCAGCAGAATGGCTGTGCGGTGGATCAATCATTAGTGAGCGATTTATACTCACAGCTGGTCATTGCTCTTCTTCCAGTGCATTGTAAGAGAGCTAATTTTTTTTTATTGAATCATAATTATTAATTCCGAATATTGAAGTTCCACAATATTGAATGCAAATATTTTCTATGTGTGATGTATTACAAGTAACAGGCCAATTTATCGATGTTGATTAAAGACCGGTTATTCAATAAACGACTCTAATTAAAGTTTAGCTCCATCGTTAACCGAAGATTTTGCCAATAACAAGTTTGATCAGTTAAAATAAAAAAACTGACAATCCGTACAAGCAAGGAATTAGTTTTTTTTTTTAAAACGTAGCCCCACACTAGGATTTATTCCTGTGTCGTGGGTGCGTTTACAAACATGAAATTCACATACACAAATACCCAGACCGGAACAAATAATTGTGGATCACACAAAGATTTTACCCGTGCGGGACTCGAATCCGCGACTATTAGACGCAGTGGGCAGAGCGGCTTAAGCTCTTAACCAGTGCGCTAAATCGTCCGTCGTCAATCAGTGGTAAATTTATCTAAATATACCAAACCACCAAATTAACTTTCCGTTAAATTTTCGATAAAGTTTACGTCTAACAACGGATGACTCATCTCATTAGTTCACCTCGTTAATAATATAATTTTAAAACAGGCTTTTATGCCGCCAGGTTATGGTGCAATTTAAAACATCATCATCAGCCCATGTGAGTTCATTGCTGGACATACACCTTTCCCATAGCACGCCACTGAGTTCGATCTTCAGCTCTCCTTCTCATTTCCTGTCCGCTGCCTTACGAATATCGTCACCCCACCTAGCTGCAGGGCACACTAATTTAAAAAGGGGAAATCAAAATTTCGAGTCGTAAAAAAGCCAATCCTGCGTGTAGAATCAGTTCATGCTTACCTTAAATAATATTCTCATCGAAACCAACATGTCAAATTTTGACTCCGTGAAATAAGAGGAAGTGGTTCTCATTCAGACTGCATGATTTGACCTAAACAAACAAACATTGCAAGTTATATTATAGCTTGTAAATAATTCAATAACAAGTGATTTTGGTCATATATATCATCTATGCCAAATATAGAGTTTTCATACGTAGTCCATATCCATCCAATAGCAGACTATCAGACATTGACATTTTCTCAGAGAATCTCAATTAATTTAAATGGAAAGCTATGTCTAAATTGTGATGCAAGCAATATAATGTGTTAAAAAGTGTACAGCAAGTAAACATGTTTTACAATTAATTAATATATTGGCGCATTTTTATTTTGGTTAACGCATGATACTATAGGTTTGTTTAATTTCATTTAATTAAGTGTTGCGTTTGTTGTGTTGTTGTGTTATCACAATAAAATAAAATGAAGTAATTTTATTTATTATAAACGGTTGTTGGCTGTGTGGCTCTAAATCTCGAAATGAATGAAGGTGAAGCATACAATACTTGTTCTCATTAACGGTCGGCTCAAATTATGGGAATTAAATTTAATTTTGTTTCCCAAAACGAATCCGTAAGTAATTGTAAATGACTGTATTTTTACAGAGGCCCTATTAAATTTGCGGCATTAGGTATACTGAAACGCACGGACCCCAAAAAGCTATGGAAAATTTACGACATAAAGACAATCGTAATATATCCCGAATATAAATCACCAACAAAATATCATGATATAACACTTTTGGAGACAGAAACTGAGTAAGTAATATTATTATTTTACTACAAATAATTTTTTTTAATCAAAGGTTAGTTAATTGCATTATCACACAGTCAAATAAGAAATTCTGGTCGCCAATACATGACTTTTTAACTTTACCATGATTAAGATACTAACAGTCATAGTAGGGATGACTCGATTTTTAGTGAACTAATTCAGTGATTCAAAATACTTATAAGATCTAAATGATTCAAATCAATGATAAAAACAACGATGTTGTGTAGTAGTAAAACAAACATAACCTTAGAATCAATCTGGATCAACATTCACGAGTCATTGACTCACAAAACAAGCTCGCGTCGAAAGTTTGTTGACGATAGTTGTCCAACATTGGCTGGTTGCGTACCTATATGGAGAGATTTGGAAATGACTTATTATAAGAAAGAGATTCTAGATGATTCGCTCGCAAGCAAGCAATCAAAATATTCAATCATCACTTTGACTCAGTGATCAAAAAGTTCTTTACGAAGGATATGAGAGTTGTAATTATTTGCATTGATCCAGAATCAAATTATCAACTCTGAAACAGTGGGAAATCAGTAAAGAACTTTTGCCATGACCATTATAGAGCCTAATTTTAATTTGTAATAATCACTTGTATGGTTTCAGAATAAATTTCGGCAAATTTATTCTGCCAGCGTGTTTAGATACTGGGAAAACCTATAAGGAGTATGGAGTTGAAGCTGCAGGCTGGGGGCGACTAGGACACAGAAAGAATCTAGCGGATAATCTTCAAGTTGTATGTTATTTAATTTCTTAATATATTTAATCACGAAGCAAATACGAAGAGTAAATGGGCTAAGGTAGCGAGCCCTTTGAATTTCATCAATCCTTAACGTCATTGTGGTGGGCGTGGCTTACCTCAGTTTTTTATCACTACTCGCTCCATTCAAACGTGCGCTCGCATTCACATAGGTAATAAATTCTAGCTGTATTTTTTTAAATTACCCTTAAAATTAAGTGATATATATTAGCAGGAATACTTCTATTACAAGTTCCCTATACCGTAATATAATTGAACTTACAAGTAACACTGACATCAACGAACCGTTTAGTTTTTACTATTCTTTGCCAGATGGCAAATACAAATGTGGGTGGGGCGAAGGGTCCCTCTCGCCCTGTGTCCACCCCGCGTAGTGCCACGCTTAATCGTATAGAAAAAAAATATTTAGCCGTCTCCCCTTCGTATTTGCTTTGTGTATTTGATAACCAAAGAATAAGGAAAAATAAGATGAAAACGTATACTACCAAAAGACATCCACTGCAAGAGGAAAGCTTTCCGCAAATAGAGACTATCTAATGAAAGCTAAGAGTGATTTTGTAACGTTTTTATAAACTAGTAAAACTGCAATTAATGTTACCTATTGTTCTAGTAAACCATATACATAGACGAATTGGTTTTGATCCTTGCTAGATTTATTTATTGTTTTTCTATCATTCCATAAAATCCCACACAATTTAAATTTAACACTTTTGAATGTAAAATATACTTATATTCTTGTCATTGCATTGAGTCTTAAGATAATCCTTCTTTAAACTAAAAATTGGAAGTCTTACAAGAAATTGATTTAATATCAGAAAAACAATAAGTATCAGGTTCAGCAGAAAATAAAAAACGTATAAACCATTGACTCGAAATAATCAAATAAATTAGAATTTTATAATTTCTATGCAACTCCCTCCCTACTCCTTTTCCTCCCTCGTTCCTCTATTCTCCTGTGTGTATATGTTGAATTTCTTTAAATCATGAAACTTATTTACTTTTTTTTTACTAAAATATTCAAGTATCAAATCCATTTATTCCCAGTTCATGCAGGGTTGCACAACCCAACTTATGTAAATTTGCCGCCCTTTTGCACTCTTAGCTTTTACTAGTCACACCCTAAATCATTTACGTATTATAGATATATTGTTGGTTATATCCCCTTATTTTCAGAAGTTAATTTTTTTTGCTGCTCCCTTTATTATTTATTTCCTTAATTGTTGTTAATTTTTAGTTCTCAATTTATACAAGTCGAAGATCAAAATTGTCTGCTTTTAAATTTAAATTCAAATTGATTTATTTGCGAATACAGGTGTAATAAGATTTTAACTAGATAAACAATGTTTATTTGTATTTAAATATGGGTCTGTGTTTTTACGAAAACCGTTGTATGGCTTGTTGGTTGCTTTAATAAATAAACAAAGATAGCCAGGGGACGATAGACGCGCGGGTTTGTGCCTTGCGCATCCAGCTTTTATTCACGACTTCGTCAGGTCATCTGGCATCTGCCATTAGAGTGTAAATTTATAACATGGAAATAGACGTTTGAAAACAAAATGATGCTAGGTGTCTACATATTTCAATGATTTAAGCTATATGATTTTACACGACAAGCCTTCAGCGTGAATTAAAGACCAAGCAACCGGATGGCTCACAGAGTATATCAACTTAACAAAGGAAACGAATACATTACTAATAATTGCCGCAAGCGCTCATGCTTAATTTATGTCGTTTACCCTACGAGACATAAATGCTTGGCTCTCCCAGTCTTGATATAGAAAACTTTCCATTTATTTCCAGGTCTACGTAGACGAATTTAAAGAGTCTGAATGCGCAACAATCTATGTTCCACATAGACACCTGAAGGGCGGGTATAACCATACCTCACAAATGTGCTATGGGTCCCATTCCAAGATTATAGACACCTGCGAGGTAAGGCAACATATCTTTTTCTTAGTTTTATAATGTAAGCAATATGGATTTGTTCTTCTCTACAAAAAGACTATCTTATATCCAAAACTTTTAATAAGATCAGCCATTATGTGGTAGCAAACCAACAAGATGTCTGTTTAATGTTTCATTAATAGAGAAGAAATCGTCATGCCATTTTCTTAATAAATATACACATATCTTATTTGAGGCTAACATCGTTGCCAAAATCTGCTGGGAAATTATTTGGGAATAGACAGTGATGATATTAATAACATAGGTCAAACTAATATCTCTGATCAACCATCCTCTTGAAACGTTACTACGGTCAGATTTTTTTTACAGGGCGACAGCGGCGGTCCTCTGCAGGTCAATGATCACAAATGCCTGTATACCGTTGTTGGTGTGACATCATTCGGCAAAGACTGTGGGATACTCGGCTCCGCGGGAATGTACACTAGGGTCGAGCATTACGTGCCCTGGATTGAGAGCATCGTTTGGCCCGGGGAAAAGGCAGAAGTAATAAAGTCCATTCCGCCTCTATAACTTGGATTGATGATACAATAGCAGTTTTTCGTCTTATTTATGAAACATTTGTTTTTATTTTTAATGTAAACTTTAATAAGATTCCTGTGAATTGAAGCGTGGTCTATCTATTTATCTATCTACATTGTATTCCTTCCACTTTGTACCACCTTCATGTATTGTCTACTCCTTTTGGGAAAAAACCTGTGTAGGAGGCATATTACTTAGCATATGTTAGCGATCTCAATTACAAAATATAGAGCGGCAAGGATATTTTGGCCCGTAGATGACAATGCCAGGGGGCACTGGTGTGATAAACGAGGGTTATCCTTTAGTAAAATTTTCCTTCTTAAAGGGAAATATTACAACAGGTGGTTCCGCACGGTTTCTGATTAAAAAAAGAACTTGAGCAAATTTCTACAAACGGCAACTCTGTGACTGTCATGATGTGGCAGTCCACGGGATGACAGCGTTACTTCAAATTTTGGCCGCGGTCCAAAATATCCTGTAAAAGATGATGAGGTTGCTGTACTTACTTGTCACCCTGCGAGAACGGCTATACTTAGTAAATAAGGCCCTTGCCGAAAAAGTTCTTATGGTTAAATAGATGTATGATTATACTGAGTTCTTAGATTTACGCGAATATTACACATGAAATAAAACTATTTTTTATTTGTGTATTGATGAATGATGAACTATTATTTCCCTATTTACTTCTTATTTCTTTGGAATAAAACTATTTAATCGGATTTTATCGCGGTTTATTTTTTATTTTACGTTCCCGATGTTTCGAGTGCTTTGCATTACCTATGAGAGCGGGAAGTGACTGAGGTCTTGACGTCCAAATATCATAGTTGCCCGAAATAACTTTCAAACTTTTTACGCTCACTTCATTCATTTGGTTATATTTCACATGGAAAAAAGAGCATAATTTAGCTTAGAGAGGCAACCGTGGATTTCTTGCGGATACCCATGAAGCGATTATTTTTTTCTATAGTTTTTACTCTGTGCTTTCTGTCTACCCCGCAAGGGTCCTGGCGTGATGATACAGATAGATATATAGGTAGGTAGTTATTTTACAGGCTAAAATAACTACTGAATATGCCCCGCGTGATAAAGGCAACGCTACCGCGTCCATGAACTGAATGCCTATCTAAAGGTCTAGCCCGAATTAGAAGTGAGCGGAAAAAGTCGAAGGAGGCCTTTGCCCAGCCGTGGGACAACAATGACTTTCAGTAATAATTCGCCGTTTTCGACTCTTTCGCACCCGGTCGACAAGAGCTATAATGTAGCTTTCTACTTGTGAAAGGATAATTAAAATCGGTTGGATAGTTTCAAAGTTTATCGATTACAATCAAACAAATCTTTCCTCTTTACAATATCTATTATCATCATTATTAGCCCAAATTAGTCCACTGCTGAACATAGACCTCTCCCATCGTGCGCCACAGAGCTCGATCCTCGGCTTCATGCATACAGTTCCTGCCGGCTATCCGACGTAAGTCGTCACTCCAAGTCGTCGGGGGCGTCTTACACTGCGTTATGATATAAGTAAAGGTTACCGGAAATTTATGATATTTAAAAATTGTATACAATTTCTAGGAAATATAAATAACGCCGAGCCTTTATAGGAAATGTTAAAAATATTTTCAAAGGCTTATAATTTCATACATTTCCTAAGAAGGGTACAATATTTACTAGGCACTATGTACAATTCCAAAACGATACTAGAAAATGTAGTAATAATAATAAATATAAATATAAAAAAAACTTTATAGAATAAGCTAAGTAAATAATAAAAAAGAAGGTTGGGTTAGATTAATTATTAAATATTATTAGAAAAAAATTACTTTGTGATAATCGGGGTGGCGGGCGCAATGGGCGGGGGCCCTGAGCGTCCTTCACGAGCGAACCCGAGGAGGACGTTTGCGTGGTGTGGCCCACGTCACCCTGAGCACCGCGTCAGTGAGGGGGGAACGTGTTATCAAGTCCCCCCAATGGCGGGCTCTTCAGAGCGCGGCACAAGAGGGGCACCGGTGCGTTCCATACGGAGTTCCTCCAAAGTGCTGATGTTGGCTACCCTGGAGTTTTAGTCAGTAGGTCACACAAAATCGCGTCGAAAAAATGCTAAAATTTGGCTACTACTATGAATGCCACAAAATGTAGTATCGGTTAGATTAGATTAGAACTGTTACCAAAACACGCAAAGCAAGCGAGCGAGGCTAAACCTGCCGCGGCAGCGAAATTTATAGAATTCCTAGGAAATGTGTATTACCTTATTGTATTATAGTATTTCCTAGGTCATGTATATAATGACGGATTCCATACATTTCCGGTAACATATATAATAAGGTACAGTCCGACAAGGATTGTTTAGCCCGTATTCAAAATGGGAACTAACGCTGTCATCAAGTGAAATGCCACTTCACGATAATCGCATTATAGTTTGCTATGAAATTTACTCAAGTTATTATTTCTAATTAGTAACCGTGTGTAAGTGCGGACCCACATGTTTAACTATCTCCTTGCAAGTAGAAAAAAAACTAAATGTTACCCTAATTTCACACCAACGCCACCCTTTTAATATATCATTCACGGGGCAAAAGATCTACAGCTAGCTCACTGTATCGTTATCGTTGTAAATACGTAGTGTTAATTAGTCCGTGTTGTTAACCTGACGCACAAAAACAAGTTTGTAATAATTATAAGTACTCGTCCAAAGCTTTTCTCACGATGTTTTATAAAACAATATGTCTATTATATTTGTTTACTCGGTTATACTGTGTTAGAAGTGATCTTGGATTGAAGTAGGGTAAGTAACTTGTAATATTCCAGTATTATTTATTGATTCAAATATACACATGTATTATCATATACCTTTATATCATGTAAGTATTAAAAATATTACTTTTGATAAGATTTTTTTTTATATTAAATACCGATAGAACTCTAAGATTCATACAAATATTACACAGGAAGGTCTTTTTTTAATAACAGAGAGGACATCGTCAAAAATGACCCCAAAACCAATAAAAATGTGACCTATACCATAATTGTTTGTCTGTTTTATAATAGAAGTTGCAAACATCTGTATCTAACGGACAATTTGCAATCTAAATCGAATATTTTAAAGAATTGTAAGTACTTAAATCAAAGTCGTCAAGGTCTTTTCCGAATGTCAATGTTGTTATCGAATTACGGTTAGAGATGACAATCCTATTAATCAGTTCTATTCAATCGATTACATTCAATAATGATAGATTTGATTATTGCTAGTATATTTTTACATAACGATTTTACAAATGTCAATACATTTGTACTAAATCTAATACTTTTTTTGCAACTTCCCGGCTTGTCCGTTTAATACGAGGCATGCCTTTTAAGTTTTGTCGTTTGAAGAAAAAAACACAACTAGAACCTTATAGTACATTTTATTGTTTTTCAAAGTATTCACCACGTAGCTTAATACACTTTTCCATTCGCTCAAACCAGTTATTATATCATTTATTCCACTCTAAAGTGGGTGTTCAAAATGGCTGACTTGAAAGCGTTGACTGCTTCTTCACCGGACTGGAACCTTTGACCACGAAACTTTTCTTAATTTTAGGAAATGTAAAGAAATCGTTAGGGCTTAGGTCAGGACTGTATGGAGGATGGTCAAGAATTTCTACTTTTTCCTGCTTCAAGTACTCAATCGTTTGACGAGCGCTGTGTGAGCTTGCGTTGTCGTGGTGCAGGATGATGCGTCGCTTTGAGTTAGATTTTCGAAGTTCGGCGATGACTTGTGGTAAACAAACTGTGGTATACCACTCTGCGTTAATCGTTCTACGATCTTCAAGTGCAATAGTCGCAACATGGCCGGTTTTTCCAACGAAGTTGGCCACCATCTTCTTTGAAGTGCTTCGAGAACGAACAACTTTAGTCGGCTTTGGCTCGTCTTGAAAGACTCAGATTGTAGATTGTTGTTTGGATTCGGGATCGTAGGCATAGATCCAAGATTCGTCACCACTGATGATGTCTTAGACGTGATTTGACTCTCCTCGGTTGAACCTTTGCAGAGTTATCTTACACCATCTGACGCGGGCCGCCTTGTGATCGTCGGAAAGCAGATGCGGTATCCAACGGCAAACTAGCTTTCTCACACCAAGCGCTTCATGCAAGATCTTCTGAATGGTTGTCCCTGAGATGCCTAATAGAGCCTCTATCTCTCGATACGTCACATGACGATCTTCGAGAATGCACATTCGAACATGATTGCTGTGAGACAACTAATGTCTCACAGCAATCATGTTATCTTCAGTGAAGGCTGCTTTTGGGCGTCCTTCGCGAGATTTGTTACTAACACTAGTTTGTTACTAACAGGAACGCTGGAATTCTAAATACCAGCGTTCGACAGTCCGCAGACATGGGGTTTCATTACTGAACACAGATGTTAGCTCTTCAAAACACTGAAGCCGTGTCAGGCCTCTTCTAAAGTTGTAGAAAATTATTGCACGAACATTTTCCTTAGAAAGATTCATTTTCGTACGTAACCTGACAGATTCCAATCGACGCTGTGACTAAACAATAGCATTAATCCTAATACTTTCAACTGTTTTGAGATTTAAAATTTAAACACATTCGAATATAGAACAGTTCCAAATTCAAAATTGCCGGGAAATATGGAAACGACAGAACTTAAAAGGCATTCCTAGAAATAAACACTGAAGATAATTTGCAGGTAATTTTAAATCATACACGCATTTTTTCATTCCTGTTATTTCTGGGGCAAATCATGTATGGACGCAGAACAATGTCCTTTATAATTAAATCTACAAAATTCTTCATCGGATGAAGAGTTTATATGGAACGAAAATGGTGGTAAAATTTTCAAACAAAAAAATATCGAAATCAGTCCAGAAATGATGAAAAGACTAGGTAAAGTTATGAACAAGCAAATACGCTATTGAAAAGGACAATGTCCATTTTAGTTCTTCATTAGGTGTTTGAGGTCAGTTTACTGAAATGCGGACGTTTTTTTGCGTTTACGAATTCTTATCTGACTTTTGATATTTACCTATAGATTTTGTAAAACTATTTATACCTAATGTCTAGTAACCCTCCGAGGATATAGTCGAGAAGATGCTTACATAGTTTAATGCCCCGACATTGTAAGCTGGCGGCTTTCCTTAAAAAAAGGCCGTGACACAGTGGATGGCCTTCGTACATACGTATTGATAGATGTCAATGTGTTCTTTTTTAATTTATTTACGGAGATACATAAATACCTGATAATATCGGTATTATCAGGTATATCACTACGACAACTGGGTTGGCCCAGCGGTCGTAGTCCTATGGTACGTATGTGTGGCAAGGTGTTTGTACTGATCTTCAAAGTTAATCAGGGTTCGGCTGGGTCCGTCTGAGATAGGCAAACATTTGTGACATTACCACTTCCGAACGTCTCCTTCCTCTGGGAAACACTAAGCAGTTGATTCCAGTTAGTAGTTAGTAGTTGACAAGCCGAGTTAGACGCGCAGACGCGTTTTAGAGTGGAGACCACGAACTGGCAAGCGCAGTGTGGGACGCCCCCCCGCAAGATGGAGTGGCGACATACGTCGGATAGCCGGCAGGAACTGGATGCATAAAGCCGAGGATCGGCTCTGTGGCGCACATTGGAAGAGGCCTATGTCCAGCAGTGGACTGTTTTGGGCTGATGATGATGATGATGAAGCCGAGTTAGACGGCTTATAAGTGGGCGGCCGGATAAGTTCCAACAGGCAACAGCAAGTGGCCACAAACCTGCTTTCACGAAGGATGTTTGTTACTCAATCACGCAAAAACGGTGATTTGGATGAAATTTGGCCCAAAGATAGTTTATTACCTGGAATAACACATAGTATACTTTTTATCTCTGAAAAATGTAAAGTTCCTCTCTAAAATCAACGCGAACGAAGTCGCGGGCAGAAACTAGATTATAATATAGATGGGATACAATGTTCATATTTTTTGGCTTGTCCCCCTTTAGCTGTCTCCTACGATATCCTCAAGGAGTAATAGTATTTTCAATTAATCTATCGATATCATCACGCCACATCCCTTGCGGAGTAGGCAGAGCGTACAGAGTTCCAACAGGTACGTTATTTTCAATTAATGGTATTGCTAAAACTACCATTTTTATTCACAATAAGTTAGTAACAATAATATTTAAAAGATAGATAGGCATTAATATAGGAAAACCCAGCGATGCAAGCGCAGAAGCGAAAATGTAAAATTACCTACAGTAGATAGGTAACTCGACAGACCAGTTTAGATAATTAGACCGTTCATAGCAATAGGACAAATAAAAACGAATTGAGCACCGTCGTGCCTAAATTCTCCTCATCGAAAAATACTCTTTGTCTGACCTAGGATTCAAAACTACTACCTCGTTATCGCTCCGTGCATTATTCACCAGTAGATCGACGAGGCAAAAAAATAAAAACTTACAAAAAGCTCAAAATCTAGTGCCTAACACAGATGGCGCTGACTCGTACTCAGGAAACTTTCGAATGTTAGTAACACCCATTGAAACCAAGAAAATTAAATTACTTCTTTTATAAAGAAAAATATTATTTAATTCACTTTAGAATAAAAAATAATAATATGAGCGTTTATTGTCTCAATGCTGGGCAAAGGCCTTCTCTCACAAATCGAGGTGAGAGAGATTAATTAGGTCTTATTCCAGCAAGCGGAACCGGTGCGGATTGGCGGACGCAGGTTTGTGGTCACCTGCTGTTGGAACTTATCAAGCCGCCTATAAGGCTCCCAACACGGCTTAGCGACTACTACACTAAGTGGTAACCGGGACCAACGGCTTCGCGGACCTTCCGAAGCACGGAGACAATCGAATATGAAAATGTCACAAACAGTCACCCATCTCAGGCCGACCGAGTCGAACGCAGCTTAACCTTGGTGATAGGTAAGAACAATTCGGTCGCATAGTGCTACGAGCGCCTCTATCCTGTTTTAGGATATGTAATTCATACAATATTTTATATATGTTTATATTTGCCAATTTTACGTGTTTATGTACAGATGACGATGACACGAGATACAATATTATGAAGGGTATTGTGAGTCTATTGATTTAAACTAGTCAGTAATATTACAAAGAATTTTGTGAAACACGCAGTAGGTTATAGAGAAGGAAAGGAAATCAGAAGTAGGTATTAAGTATAAGATCGTGTTACTTTAATCGCGAATAATAATAAAGTTTTATTTAATGATGGCAGAGCATTGTTAAGGAAACTTTATTATCTTAACCTTCCTTGAATTCTAGAGAATGACTGATACTCGTAATATATTAATAGAAACAACTTCTAATATATATAGAAAACACCATTTATCACCGAATGAGCTAGTTGTACATAAGGCAATAGATTAACTTTACATACAGCACAGCTTAATAAAAACAGCACCATTTCAAAATAAATACCTGCGTAGCCGTGGGTAATAGTTAAACAGAGCTCTGCCTAAAGTTATACGTTGAATGATTGAATATAAAATTAGTATAAATTGGTGAGTTTGAATTGGTAACCAGTCGACGTTATCACTGAACTATTTCATGCTATATGCGGGAAGTGATAACATTAGCATAATACGGTAAACAACAAAGCTTTATTCTTCAGAGAATTTAATTTTTAATAAGTACTTATTAAGATTAATAATTGCCTTGTTAACAACTAGCGAGCTAAAAATAGACCCACAATACTTGTTGATTTCATTGTAATATCAAATGAATTGCTCGGAAGTTGTCAACAAATTACGTTCTTTAGATTGAATATCATATATTATCTCAATTTTATTTTTTAAAAACAGGTATACATGATAGTATAAGAGCTAGCTGCTCAAAGAAGCTATGATAAACCCGCAATAAAGAAAAAAAATCAGTCTGTACTCTGTAGAATCCGCGCCGTGTGGAAAATTTTAATACGTTTTAAAGTCGTTAAAAATGCTAAATATCGAACACTACTAACCATGACTGGATTTTACGCAGAATCAAATTGAACTGGCCGCTCTCTGTACCTTAATTACCGATACCTCATTTATTGGCTTGGTGACATTTTAGGTACTCCTTTACGGTTTATTTCAATAAATTAAGAATTGTAAAATTAGTGTTGGAGCACCGAATACTAAGAATACAATAGTTGTATGGTAATGCACACTTAGTAAAAAATATTTTACTTAACAACTGGTCGACTAGGTCTAGTGCATCATTTACAATCTGATCGCACTTGAAGTTGCTTAACACATCCTTTAATCGTTAGATAACGGTTAAGACTATTGCGCCTGAGTCAATTACACTTCCAAGCTTGTTAACGCTAATAGAACACGAAAAAATGTACGGGCGTAAGATTTTATAACTGTCAGCACAATGTCCTATATGTTAGGACGAGATAATAGAAATACAACGCTAGCCACTTGTCAAATCAGGAATTTCTCAAACGTTGGTAAATATTCTCAGAAACAAAAAATATTTAAATCAAATATTATTTAGCCAGAGATGTCTCTAAGAAAAGAACCTGTTGGAACTCTGTACTCTTTCTTCCTCGCAAGGGATCTGGCGCGTTGATATAGATAGATAGATTATTTAGATCAAAAAAATAATAGCTTTGACGAAAAAAAAAGTGTGCATGCGATTAAAAAATACTAAGAACAGTCTAATAAATAAATTTTCTTTTTCTTTCAGGTGATGTGTGTACCACTGATGGTGTGAATGGCACGTGTCAAAATATATTCAAATGCCAAACGGCAGCGTTTACGTATGTATTTTTATATTTAAACTGTGTATGCTTCCGATGCACGGAGTGCAATAGCTCGTGATCTATTCAAAGTCAAGGACCGAGGGCTTAGCAGGAACAGATTGACGTAAGCGTAACGCTATCGAAAAGAAATTCCATGCTTTTCGCATTACAAATTTACTATTTACTAAATAAAAATGGACGTGACAATACGTTTTGTAGACAACGTTACGCTAACGTCAGTCTGTTCGTGCTAAGCCCTTATGTTACACCTTGCGTTACATCTTTATGACCGCTCGAATGTAGGCGATAGAGCTGCGTATCGATGCGCACAACACAAAGTTATTTTTTTTTTTTAAAGTTATCGGTATGCGGCTACTTTCAGAGCGGCTACAAACCTTGACGTGAGCGATACCAAAGTTGCTGCATTAATTAAGAACAGTATAACTTAGTCAATATTTTCCCATTGCTGAGCAAAGGCAGCTTCTCACTAGTCGAGGTAAGAGAAAATACTCTACGCGGCTTCAGTGCGTACTTATTTTTGGTGAAAGGTTTGTGGCCAACGGTTGTTGAAACTTTTCAAGCAATCCATTATACTTCTAACGTGGCTTACTGTCTACCATGTGGTACTAAGTAGTCGCGGGAGCAACGGCTCGACATGTCTTCCAAATAACGTGGACGCTAAAAATTTAAAAATGCCACAAATATTCCCGCAGCTTGGGCTGACCGAATGGAATGCTGTTTAACATAAGTTATCGCTAAGAACACTATGGTGTAACTGAGTCACGAGCGTCTACAAAATAAAAATAGTAATGAATGTGAATATACTTTCAGGTCAACGCTGGGTACAAAGAAAATATTCCCGAAATGCCTGAAATATGCTTTTATAATGGTCAAGATCCTATTGTGCGCTGCTCTGATTGTCAGATTAAAGTTTTCTGTATATGCATATCAAGAACAGGCATGTGCCTCTTTAATTCTTGTGCTATGTAGGACTCAGGTCGGAATCAACGACGCTCACCTAATTAGACTGCCTCGTTGGTCGAGTGTGTTATTTTAAATCCCAAATCGGACAGAGTTTTTATATATCAAGAAATCCCATTCAGCAGTCTGGAGTCTCGTATTGTTCCGGGTACAGTGGCAAAAGGTTCGCCTTCTATTAGAATGGGACTTAGCATCGACAGCGAAATCTGATTGTGTGACTCCTATGCCACCCCTACTTGAGGGCGTATATTGCGTGACAGTATTCATTTATTTTTATAAAATTAATAAGATATCGCATATTGAATTGAATATAATATATTTTTTTATACTATATTCTCGATTGCTGCGTCTTTTAAAATTTGATGTCTGGTTTCCTCATGATATATTTCAATCATATGAGTGAGTGAGTATTTCATAAACTCCAATTGTGCCAGTGTTATTCCTCGAATAAAATAATATAACGATCATTTGACCTCTTTGCAAGAGTATTAAAGCTATTGCTAGTATCTTTACTGAAATCAACCTAATAATGGTATTTTTACAAAATTGTTCATCGTGTCTTTGTTTTTAGACAACGCAAGTATGCAACTTTTCCAGGTGGAGTGCTTAAGAAAAAGAATGAGCCAGTAGCATTCAACAGTAAGTTACGCAAGTTTCGGATATCGGTCTGACATAACAGGTGATCAGAAATCTTAAACCCGATTATCGACGCCTGATGTTTGTTGACGAACGTTTATAGAAATGGGTCTTTGCATTACGCCATGAGTAAAAACAGAGGCAACATATTTCTAACGGTACACATAAATACTCTCAAAGAAAATTTTATTGAAGTATCCTAGGAAATGATGTGATCATACTTGTGATGAATACTGCAACAAATCTTCTTAGTAATAATTGTCAATTTTCAGAATATCTCGATTATTTTCAACGACTACCATATCCGTGTCGTGGTCAAGGTATCGTCAAACTAGAAAAAATATGGAATGCATACAAAAAGTGCGACACCTTCAATTGTGGCGTTGCCTTAGCTGTTGAAGGCCGTGATGCCCAAAGGTGGGGATTTCCACATGTGGTAAGTAACCCTTTATTCAAAATTTTTGCTCAGTCCTTTGTGGGTAAGAAGATGGTAAATAGGACTATTTGCCCACTATAAAAACTCTGGGGTGTGACAACACTCCAGAGGTGTCCTGACCCCCTGAAGTTCGGGAACCACGGGAGGGCCCGTGTCGAAAGACGTGTCGACACGGGCCCTCCCGTGGTTCCCGAATCTTCGATTGGAATGCACCGGTGCCCTTATTTTGTATCTGGCACCATTGAACACAATCTCGGATAAAACAAATTCGTTTCCTTCACACCCTCAAGTTGCTCAAAATGGCGTAGTGCCATAGTAGTCACACCGCCATTTCCATCAATCACTTCGACAACTGGTCCGCAGGGGTCTACAATCCAGATGACTGCGATTGCTAGGCAAGTGATAAGTACTTATTATATTAATTACTGTGGAGTTCACTGGATAATATAATGCCTTGATCTTGCTTTTAGTTGCAACTGATCAGTGACAATGTCTAGAGTGCGTACTCCTCTTGCTTCGGTTGCTCTGATAAAATATATAGTTAATTGGTCTTATTACTCCGGTCTATTCACTTGATTCCAGTATCGTTTATTCCTTAATCGTTTTGCTCGTAAATGTGTGGACTTATGCGACCCATGATTAATAAATTTAGGGCTAAAAATAGCCATACAGTAAAAATGTATATTTTGCATTAAAAGAAAACACGGAACTGTCTTAGGATGTGTACTTACAGCAAATATCCTCGTTTAATATTAATGATTGGTATTTGTGTTTTTTTTTGTTTACTATATGATTACATTACATGATGTTCGCGATTAGTATCTTTTCCTTGTACAAACTGAATACAGAAATATAAAAATGTTTAAGTAAATTTACTCAAGCCAAGAATTCTAAATAACTTTACAGGCATTACTGGGATATGTTGTAAACCACGAATCGGCCAAATGGTTGTGTGGTGGAACAATCATCAGTGTGCATTTTATACTGACTGCTGCTCGCTGCTCATCTACACACACTTTGTAAGAATCATACCAATATTTTATACTTCCAACCTACCGTATTCTTTCTACAATTGTTTGGATGAATTTAAGAATCAGGCAGTCGACAGGCAGGTACACACATATATACAGACAAACACACACACACACACACACATACTCAAGCGCGTGCACACATTCGACCTGGTCATTTTGAATTTATCCACGTCTCCTCGTGAGACCTTCTTATCCCGCTTAAATGCTTATGTTGTAAGTGAATACATCATTCTTCGTGCTGCCTGCATAGCCACTGCCCGTTTGCATTGCGCTGAGCCGGGGACTTGACTGACCCGTAAGTGCATATGCTTTGATTGCCGTTTGTTGGTTTATGAGTGTATACGACCCTCCTCTCTGGCATCTTCCATTGTAAGAACCCTTTCATTTCCTTTCGCATCGCATACTCTTCAGCCACTTCTAGGCTACTTGCATCCCCGCACGCCGCGTCCCATTACAGGACACCCGCATCGCTCATAATATCTAACTGCAGTCGCCATAGTTTGGTCTCATTCAAGCCGGACTTACCAGCGAATTTCATCTTTCCCTACCAAATTTTCCTTCTTCCCGCATCACCAAAATTATTTTGTGTTTCAAATTACCATACAATTTGATTAATACAGAAGGTCGACCTTTGAATTTTACTATAAGAATATTTTTTGTCCTAATTTATAAGCCTCATTAATGTATAATCAATAACGAAAGTCCTTAAACAGATTCAAATTTACATAATAACTGAAGTCTAAAACTTTCCATAAATCACTGTCATTAATCACAAACATATTGTTATCTAAAAATTACAAAATTTACTGAACATCAATAGGCCATAAAAACATGAGCAAACATTGTAAATAAACATAAAAGCTTTTGAATAACATTTGACCATACTTTCTAACAAAAGAGATTACAGTTATTGTACGTTTTATTTATACTAGCTTTCTAAAAAAATGTGACAGATATCAAGACAACTGGTATTGGCAAATTAAGAAACTGAAGACCATCTAATTACTTAAAATTTACGACATACACTGCAAAAATCCATTTAAATAAAAATAGAACAGAGTAGAATAGAAGACCACATAATACTTATATTGTTTGTTGACCTTTCCAGTTGATTCCTAAGTCAGACAAATAGTTACCCTATTATTACTTGATAATCATGAAATTTGCTATTATGGAGTGGGACATTCGCTATCGGGAGAAGATAAGACTTCCCGTTCTATGATAATAAAGCTGCTACATAATTTGCTTCGTCAGCAATTTATGTTTTAAAGTGATGCAGAGGCATAATTTGAAATAAATTGTGTGCCGCAACTTTTGTGCCGATTCTACATAAATTCAGACAGACATAAACAAAAATAGCACGAAAATCACTTCATTAACGAGCGTAGGCTTAAGTACAATGTAACGTCACAGTAACAAGAGTTGTCGAGAAATCATTCTATCACATTCATCCTTATTTAGTAGATCTGTAGCGTGAAAAGGATGACATATCAATTAAATAGCCCTACGCTAACTTCAATCAGTTTGTGGTAAGCCCTGACTGAAAGTTAACGACGGGCAAAAGTATCGACCTTTCGAATATAACCCCGCTTTAACTTCGTTGATTTAATTTTCTGTCTGCTTTGATGAGCACAAATAGTTATAGTTCAGTTTTACAAGATACTTATTAATATTTATTTGAGAAGTGGTTATTTTTCGTTTACTAGAACTCGGAAGAATTGCGTGGGATAAGATTACTATATAAAACTTACTGTTATGGTATTGACTAATTTAAAAGCTATTTGTGTAAATTATCACTTTTTTATACAATAACGTACCCCTACATAAGGAGCGCTTCATACTTAAGAACTTGGCGAACCCTCAGACCATCATCTCTATTTCTAGTAAATGATCGTCATCTATATTTATATCATCACGCCAAATTTCTGGCGTGGTAAAGAGACAGTACAGAGTTCTAACAGGTTCCGTACAGACCTATCTGGCTTCTTCTACTCCCATCTGATTATACTGATCATATATCAACACGCCAGATCCCTTGCGGAGTAGACAGAGATCTATTTTAGTGCTTACTTTATTATGCTTACTTTAATTTGAGGCGCTCGTAGCGCTGTGCGACCGCGGTGTTCTACATCATCATCAGCCCGTGTCAGTCCAGTGCTGGACGTAGGCCTCTCCCATGGCACGCCACTGAGCTCGATCTTCAGCTCTCCTTCCCCAATCCCTGCCCGCTGCCTTACGAATATCGTCGCCCCACCTAGCTACAGGGCGCCCTACACTCAAGAACCAGTCTGTCCCAACGGCCATCGGTTCTGCGGCATATGCGACCTGCCTACTGCCACTTCAGCTTGCTAATTCGCTGAGCTATGTCGGTAACCTTGGTTCTCTGACGAATAACTTCGTTCCTGATTCGATCCCTAAGAGAAACTCCGAGCATAGCTCTTTCCATAGCTCTCTGAGTGACGTTGAACTGGTGGACAAGCTGCACAGTGAGTGCAGCTTGTCCACCAGTTCACGTTTCGGTTCCGTATGTCATTACAGGTAGGACGCACTGATTAAAAGTTTCGTTTTTAGGCATTGGGGTATGGGCGATAAGAAGACTCGACGGATTTTCCAAATGCTGCCCAGCCCAGCTGTATCCGTCTCTTAACTTTCTTGTCGAAGTTGTTTTAACCTAGTTGGAGCAACTGCCCTAGGTATACGTACTCAGAAACAACTTCGAGGGAGGCTCCGTTTACGGCGATCGGTCCCGGGTCAACATGCTTGTTGATCATAACTTTAGTTTTATCTAAGTTCATCCGGAGACCGATTCGCTGAGACGAATTAGCAAGGCTGTCCAACATCTGTTGTAGGTCTTGCAACGTTTCTGCCATGATGACGATGTCGTCAGCAAATCGCAGGTGAGAGATGTATTTTATATTGATGCCGCGACCTTTCCAGTCCAACGTCTTGAACATATCCTCCAGTACATTGGTGAATAGTTTTGGTGATATGACATCACCTTGGCGCACTCCGCGGCGCAGGTGGATATGTTCAGTCCGCTGGTTCTGTACTTGGACGGTCATCGTTGCGGCTTCAAAAAGGCACCTCGATGTATCGCCAATCAACTTGGCATCGTTGCAAGGAGTCCAGAACTGACCAGGTTTCGAAGTGTCAAAGGCCTTCTTATAGTCCACGAAGGCTAGACATAGGGGCAGATTATACTCTGCAGTCTTCTGTATAATCTGCCGCACTGTGTGGATGTGGTCTATAGTGCCGTAACCACTTCGAAACCCGGCCTGCTCCGGGGGTTGAAACTTGTCGAGCCTTCGCGCAAGACGGTTCGTGATAACCCTTGAAAACAGCTTGTATACATGGCTCAGAAGCGATATGGGTCGATAGTTTTTTAAAAGGGTTTTGTCTCCCTTCTTGAAAAACAGGACGACCACGCTTCTGTTCCATGCCTGCGGAATTCTCCCAGTGTCGAGGACAGTGTTAAATAACTTCCGAAGCTCCTTAAGTACTGGGGTACCTCCTGCCCTCAGAAGCTCAGTCGTGACGCCGTCCTCACCCGGGGCTTTTCCATTTTTAAGCTGTTTAAGGGCCAACTCGATCTCATCCAGGTTGATCTCGAGCAAGTCTTCTGTGAAGTGACGTGTAAGGGTGGCTCTGGGATCTCGTCTAAGAGATTCGGGTCGAGGTGCGTGTGAGGCGTAGAGCTGGCTATAGAAATTCCTGACTTCCGAGAGGATTCTTTTTAGTTAGTTTAGTTCTTACCAATCACCAAGGTTTAAAGGCGTTCGACTCGGTCGGCCTGAGTTGTGTTACCGTTTGTGGCATTTTCATATTCGAACGTCTCCATGGTTTCGGACGTTAAGCTGTTAGTCCCAGTTACCACTTAAAGTGGTAGATGTTAAGCCGAGTTGAAAGCCTGATAGGCGGTTTGATAAGTCCCAACAGCAGGTGCCCAAAAACCTGCCTCCATTAACGCGCACTGGGTCCTAGTAGTGGAGTATGACTTAATCTCTCTCACCTCGGTTTGTAAAATACTAGGCATGCCTTTTAAGTTCTGTCGTTTTCATATTTCCCGGCAATTTCAAATTTAGAACTGTTCTACATTCGAATGTGTTTAAATTTTGAATTTCAAAACAGTTGAAAGTATATATATAATGCTATTGTTTAGTCACAGCGTCGATTGGAATCTGTCAGGTTACGTACGAAAATGAATCTTTGTAAGGAAAATGTTTGTGCAACAATTTTCTACAACATTAGAAGAGGCCTGACACGGCTTCAGTGTTTTGAAGAGCTAACATCTGTGTTCAGTGATGCGGTCCCATGTCTGCGGACTGTCGAACGCTGGTATTTAGAATTCTAGCGTGGAGATATTAGTGTTAGTGACAAATCACGCGAAGGACGCCCAAAATCCGCCTTCACTGAAGATAACATCATTCATCATCATCATCATCTCAGCCTATACTTGTCCACTGCTGAACATTGGCATCCCCAATCGCTTTCCAGCGTAACCGGTCCGATGCCACCTGCATCCAACGACTTCCTGCGATTTTCACAAGATCGTCGGTCCATCTGGCAGGCGGTCGTCCCACGCTGCGCTTGCCAATACGTGGTCTCCACTCTAGAATCTTTCTGCCCCAACGCCCGTCCGATCTACGCGCTATGTGGCCCGCCCATTGCCACTTCAGCTTGCTAATCTTAACGGCTATGTCGGTGACCTTGGTTCTTCTGCGAATCTCTTCATTCCTGATTCGATCGCGTAGAGAAACGCCGAGCATAGCTCTCTCCATAGCTCGCTGAGCAACTCTGAGCTTTTTTATGAGACCTATTGTAAGAGACCACGTCTCTGATCCATATATCATCACTGGTAACACACATTGACTAAAAACTTTAGTCTTTAGGCACTGAGGTATTTTGGATGAGAAGATGTTGCGCAGTTTCCCGAACGCTGCCCAGCCGAGTTGGATTCGTCGATTGACCTCTCTCTCAAAGTTGGACCTACCTAACCGGACTACCTGCCCCAGGTAAATGTATTCGTCGACAACTTCAAGAGCAGAGTTCCCAACGGTGAGTGCGGTGGGTACGACATGGACGTTAGACATTATTTTCGTTTTGTCCATGTTCATTTTAAGACCCACTTGTTGAGATACTTTGTTGAGGTCACCGAGCATTCGTCCTAGATCTTTCAGCGACTCCGCCACGACCACAATGTCGTCGGCAAATCGAAGGTGAGTGATGTATTCGCCATTGATGTTGATGCCAAGTCCTTGCCATTCCAAGAGCTTGAAGGCGTCCTCTAAGGTGGCCGTAAACAGTTTCGGAGAAATGACGTCTCCCTGTCTTACTCCTCTTTTTATGGGGATCGCCTTCGTGCACTGCCCCTGTACTCGGACTGACATGGTGGCGTTATTATACAAGCACTTCAACACTTCAATGTACCGATAGCCAATGCGGCATCGCTGGAGAGATCTAAGAACCGCCCAAGTCTCGATCGAATCGAAGGCTTTCTCATAGTCCACAAACGCCAAGCATAGTGGCCGATTATACTCCTCGGTCTTCTGTATAATCTGCCGCAGCGTATGTATGTGGTCTATGGTACTCAAGCCTTTCCGGAAACCGGCTTGTTCGGGAAGCTGGAAGTCATCAAGCCTGCGTTCGAGACGATTCGTGATGACTCTCGAAAACAACTTATAAACATGGCTCAGCAGTGTGATGGGCCTATAATTCTTCAGTAAAGTGTTATCACCTTTCTTGAAAAACAGTACCACCACACCCCTGTTCCATGCTTCCGGCGTTTTCTCTTCGAGCAAGACGGAATTAAACAGCCTCTGAAGGACTTTAAGTACCGGCGTTCCGCCCGCTTTCAGAAGCTCTGCGGTAATTCCGTCTTCGCCTGGCGCTTTGTTATTTCTGAGTTGTTTGAGAGCCATCCTAATCTCGTACAGGCTGATGTCCGGGATATCTTCAGTGTAGTGTCGGGTTAGCTTGGCTCTTGGGTCTTTTTCCAAGTCAACAACAGGTTCAGCTACTGAGGTGTACAACTGCCCATAGAACCTCTCTATCTCCCTGAGCACCTCTGACCTATTTGACGTTACGTTTCCGTCCTCCGTCTTCAGCTTCGTCAACTGGCTTTGCCCAATAGACGCGTCTCTTGCGAACACTTTGGAGCCCTTGTTCTGTGCTATGGTCTCCTCAATACGCCTTGTATTGAAGGACCGTAAATCGTGTCGCAAGGACTTCAGTATCTGTCCATTGAGCTGCCTATAGGACTTAGCATCATCGGAGGTTTGGAGCGTCATGGAACGTCGCTCAGCCATGAGGTTTCGGGTGTAGTTGGATAGTTTTTGAGGTCTATTTTTACGGTGGGGCTTAAAATACTTAGACCCGACCGTATGGGCAGTCTCTACCAGCCTGTTGTTGATTTCGTCCACTGATGCGCTGCTGTCTAGCAATTCGAAGCGGTTTGCCAATTCGAGTTGAAAGTTCTCGGGGTTTTGGATATGTGCATAAGAAGGTCGGAGCGTAGACTTCATCAGACGCGATCGTTCCATTTTGACATTAATATTTAATGTGCCTCTGACCATTCGGTGATCACTGCCGGTTTTTACCCTGTGAATCACGGAGACATCATTAAATATTTGTCGCTTGGTGCTCATGATGAAGTCTATCTCATTTTTTGTGGAACCATCAGGGCTCATCCAGGTCCATTTCCTATGAGGCGGCTTCCGGAAGAAAGAGTTCATCATAAAGAGTCCCTCCTTCTCCAGATATTCGGCCAGCCTCTGACCCCTGGGGTTGCGCTGCCCATATCCAAATTGCCCCACTCTCAATTCATCATCGCCCCGTTTGCCCAGCCGCGCATTGAAGTCAACCATAACCACTGTAAAGTGTGCTTTGGAAGTATGCATGGCTCTACTAATGTCCTCATACATTACTTCGACGTCATCATCTGAGTATGCCGAGGTCGGTGCGTAGACCTGTATGACCTTCAGCGAATATCTTTTGGATATTCTGAGTATCAGGTACGCTACCCTGCTCGACACACTAGTGATGGACACAACGTTGTCTATGAGTGACTTGTGGACGATAAATCCGACACCACCTTGGGACTGCTGTTCGCCCTCCCGGTAGTAAAACAAGTTGCCGGATTTTAAGGTTATCGTGTCCTCGCCCTTTCTTCGGACCTCCGATAAACCAACAATATTCCACCGCAACTTGTTTATCTCTTCTTCCAGCTCAACAAGCTTCTCATCTGTCCTTAACGTGCGTGCGTTGTATGTCACCAGGGCCAATTTTCGTAGTTGGTGGTAGCCGAATCTCTGCCGGAGATTCTTAGCACCCCTTGTCCTGTCGTTACCATAGCTGCTACCGTGGCCAGGACGAACAGGACCGCCGGGGACTAGGGGCCTGGTTTTATCTTTTTCTTCCATTTTAATAAATTGGGGGGGTTTGCCATACTCGCCACGCTTGGCAGGCGGGTTGGCGAGCGCAGTTTTTGATGGTAGAAGTGTTAAGGGAACGCTGCTGCCCATTCCCTAGTTTTAATATAACATCATTGCTGTGAGACAACTAATTCTCAAAGATCGTCATGTGACGTATCGAGAGATAGAGGCTCTATTAGGCATCTCAGGGACAACCATTCAGAAGACCTTGCATGAAGCGCTTTGTGTGAGAAAGCTAGTTTGCCGTTGGATACCGCATCTGCTTTCCGACGATCACAAGGCGGCCCGCGTCAGATGGTGTAAGAAAACTCTGCAAAGGTTCAACCGAGGAGAGTCAAATCACGTCAACGACATCATCAGTGGTGACGAATCTTGGATCTATGCCTACGATCCTGATTCCAAACAACAATCTACAATCTGGGTCTTTCAAGACGAGCCAAAGCCGACTAAAGTTATTCGTTCTCGAAGCACTTCAAAGAAGATGTTGGCCACGTTCGTTGGAAAAACCGGCCATGTTGCAACTGTTGCACTTGAAGATCGTAGAACGGTTAACGCAGAGTGGTATACTACAGTTTGTTAATCACAAGTCATCGCCGAACTTCGAAAATCTAACTCAAAGCGACGCATCATCCTGCATCACTACAACGCAAGCTTACACAGCGCTCGTCAAATGATTGAGTATTTGAAGCTGGAAAAAGAAATTCGAAATTAGAATTAAGAAAAATTAGAAATTCTTAACCATCCTCCATACAGTCCTGACCTAAGCCCTAACGATTTCTTTACATTTCCTAAAATTAAGAATTATTCTTCGTGGTCAAAGGTTCCAGTCCGGTGAAGAAGCAGTCGACGCTTTCAAGTCAGCCATTTTGAACACCCCCACTTTAGAGTGGAATAAATGTTATAATAACTGGTTTGAGCGAATGGAAAAGTATATTAAGCTACGTCGTGTATACTTTGAAAAACAATAAAAAGTACTATAAGGTTCTACTTGTGTTTTTTTCTTCAAACGACAAAACTTAAAAGGCATGCCTCGTAAAGCCTTTGCCCACCAGTGGAACAGTGCCATCATCTCAGCCTATACTTGTCCACTGCTGAACATAGGCCTCCCCAATCGCTTTCCAGCGTAACCGGTCCGATGCCACCGGCATCCGTCCATCTAGTAGACGGCCGTCCCACGCTGCGCTTTCCAATACGTGGTCTCCACTGTAGAATCTTTCCGCCCCAACGCCTGTCCGATCTTAGCACTATGTAGCCCACCCATTGCCACTTCAAATAAATAATCTTGGCTATGTCGGTGATCTTGGTTTTTTACAGACTGATTCGATCACGTAGAGAAACGTATAACATAGGCCTTCCCCAAGCTCGCTGAGCTATTCTGAACTTTTTTGTAAGACCTATTGTAAGAGACAGTATAGGCTGATATTATTATTATTATTTACTTTGCTTGGTGTGTACTCCCAGTATTTTTTTTCGGTTTCTGTTAGCGTTCACAATTAAAAAGTCAATTTATCTAAAGACTTAGAAGTGGAATTATTTATTTACTAATCGAATCGGACATTACGGTAACCTTTAAGAATAATACACGGTTATAAAATTATAACACAAAAATAGATTGTGTAATCTGTTTAATGGTGTTCGTAGATCCGCATCGTTACATTTTGTTCTAAATCTATTACCTCCATTAGCTAGTTCGTTTTATACGTTATAAAGGCTGTTACACAATTGTGTTAACATTTTGTATGTACTCAAGAAATAACTTAGCAACTTTCGTTCAATTGGTGTATGATGACGTTACTAAAAAATTAAATAATAAATAAAAACATTTTTAAAAACTTTTACACAGCCAGATAGAGAGTAATTTATAAAGGCCAATCAAAATGTTGTACAATCACATTCATATACTTTGATGTTAGTAAACGCACCCACGACACAGGAATAATTCCTAGAGAGGCGCTAAGTTTTCACAAAAAAAAAATGTGGGTGCAAAATTTCGTGTCTATGTTGCTAGCCGTTAAAAAGTTCTGGAGCCAATTCTGTGCACAGAATCTGGTTATGCTTACCATTTAAATATATTTTCATCGGAACTGAATAAACATGTCAAGTTTCAACTCCGTAGGATAGAGGAAGCGGTCCCAATAAAGCTTGCACGATTTTACCTATACAAACGAACATTGCAACTTAAATAAAAGCTTGTTATAAGCACCGTGACGCTTATATTACCTGAGTAGGGGTGGCATGGTGTACTGTGTACACCCACTATTTGACCTAAGTCTCAAAGTAATAGGAAGGTAGCCCATTGGCCTCTGCGGAGCGGGCCGCTCTCTTTCCTCTAAAATGGTCGAGGAGAGAGATAGCTGCTTCTCAAGTCATACTCGTGAACGGGTGCTGCTGGTGGAGACTGGACCGTCCTTTGACTCATTAAACCTGTAGTTCTGTTGAACTTTGGCTCGTTCAGCATCACACGTACAAGTTTCATTGTTAATTGGGGTATAAAAGTGCTTAAAAAAAAGGCTAAAAACCTTTAAATTTGAAAATTTGGTTTTCGTTTTGACTTTATGAAGCAATTCTCTAATCGGGGTGTCTGAGGTCTTGCGTTTATTATGTTACACCTTGTATAATTTCTATTAAGCAGGTTTATTTTTCTTGTATTGTTTTTTTTAATATATATCTTTACAATCTTTATTTTGTAAATGAGAGACATGATTGATAACATGAGTGTAAGTACATAAACGTTTAGTTTCTACTTAACTCGTCCTGCATTGTTTTCATATACCTCATAAACGCGATGCATATAACAAGAATTATAAAACTCTTATTTTAAAAGAGTAACCATGGAGTTCCTTGCCCTTCTTTTCCACAGAAAAGACATTCCGAACGGGTGGTAAGGCTTAATTAATCATTAACTTTTCTTTCTTGACTATTCATAAGTACTTCTTGGTCTACATGAATAAAAACCTTTTGATTTTGATTCTGATATGTTGGGCATAATGGCAGACTTGTCTGATATTGGGATTTTTTTAACTTAAAATTGCACTTTGTGCAACAAACGAACTAGGATTCGAATCAAGGACCTGGTCACGTTGAATCACTAAACGATGCTTAGTAGCAGACGGTCGGTTTAGTGACCGACAAGACATATTTTGTTTGACATACATTCTCTTGTACGTTGTAAGTAAACTCAAAAGGTAAAAAGAAAAAAATACATGAAGACTGGTTTGTGTGCTTTCCCTATAGTTCAAAAGCTCTAATCATGCGATCGCGTGTTGTCGGCGATGCCGGGCGGCGAAACGACCGCGCGATAAAAGTGACATTATTTTTTAACTTTTAACTTTTAAGAATTCCGTGTCTTATCTAAAGGGCAAATTAAGTCTTCATAATCTGTACGCTTGTTTGAGATGAACGGTAAGAGTGGAGGATGCTAGAGAAGCCTGTAAGAAAAAAACCTCTTGGAACTTTGTATTTTCTACCTAACCCACAAGGAATCTGGCGTGATTATATAGATAGACATAGGTAATTGGGAATAGTAATTTACACCAAAATAAAATCTACCTACATTCAATACCCTTTATTTAACCAGTCATGCCATAAAACCTGCATCGTCTATGTATCACAGATAAAAAAATTGACGATGAAAAAAACTGGGTGCTAAGAAACAAAATATTCAAATGTATTCATGTCGACTACTAGTTTATTTAGATCGAGCGAGAAAAAAACACAATTTATAGCGTTCTTTTTCAGGTCAAGAATGAGAAGATTTCCGCCGTTTGAATGAAGGGAGCTTGCCGTTTAGCTGATTGAACCATCAATGCAATATCCTGTACCAAACGGGACACATTTTTCTAAGACGACTTTGGGAAATGGTCACCAAAAGACCAAGCATGAAGAGACTTATATAAACATCACGCTTTCGATTTAGTGTGCCATCCTTTTCACAGTACAAATTTATTTCATAAACACGAACGTGACAGTACGCCTTCTCGACAGCGTTTAGCTGACGATAATCTGTTTATGTCTGTTTATAGCACGAAAGTAGGGGTTAGTACAAAAATATTAACATTAACCTAATTCTAGGAGTTGATATGCCATCCTTGTCATACTACAATTTATTGAATAATCATGAACGTGACAGCAAGCTCGCTCACTAGCGTCACGATAAAATATTTTTGTGCTCAGCATGAATGGGAATCAACCTCAGCCCTCAGATAGTCATGCTGTATTGTTGTTGAGAAAACGTGCTTTTACGTTCATGTACATGCAGTACTAGTGTACTGTAACTGTAGACTAAACTTACTAAATGTGAAGAGTGAAAAGGATAGCATATTAATTCGATGGCGTTACCCTAACGTCAATCTATTAGTGCTAAACCCTTTACCGGATGTTTTGATTGTTCACAAAATGGAGTAAATATGTTTAACATCGATGCGACAGCATGACATGTTGAAAACACCATGTGTTTCCGAGTAAAGTAGCTGTGTCTCTTGTAATTATCGGGATTATAAATAGCGCTTGTTTTATTTTTTGCGGCTGTCATATAATTATAAAGATAATCTACCAGAGTAAAAATAATAAAAGTCTCTCATGTCTATATTTCCCAAGCGGTTTGGTAGAGGCATATTGTGTACACTTACTTGTCACTGTCTTCGTGATTTCCTTATAGAGGACGAGCCATATTACCATTGTACAGTTACATTACCAGATTTCAGACTGTTACTGAGAATTTTTCAAAATAAAAATTCTCAGTAACAGGAAATGACCGACCGCATTAGCAACAGCGTAGTAAGAAAGCGAGTAGGTATGAAAGATAGTATCGGTGTAAAGATGAGAAAGGGCATGCTCCGTTGGTTCGGGCATATAGAAAGAATGCCAGAGGAAAGAATGACAAAACAGATATACAATGTGAAAGTGGAAGGATGCAGGTACCGGGGAAGACCTAGACTATCTTACCACGACCAAATAAACCGAGTTTTATCTGAAGGAAAAGTCAAGAGTCTCCGTAACCGGCGAGCGTGTATGAGACGAACTATGAGAGTCGAGGAAGCCAGAGTGGTATGTAAGGAAAGAACCTGTTGCAACTCTGTACTCTCTGCCTACCCCGCAAGGGGTCTGGCGTGAGGTTATAGATAGATAGATAGAAAATTCTAGAACCTTAAGGAAACCCTAAAATATCAGTCTGAATGTAAAGCAACATGTCGTGGCAGCTTACCTCTAGTTATTTTTTTCTCTAAGTGATTTCATTTTACAACAATTAAACGAACGTTACACGTGTGACCTACTATTACATGGATGGGATCTAACATTGTCCGTGAAAAGTGGGTGTACACAGTACACCTCTGCTACCCCTGAGCATAAACGTGACGGTGATCATTTTTTTTAACAAACGGTGAACGCTATTCTATTGCAGTTATTACAGAACAAAGCAACTATAGTATTACTTTTTCTATTGAAACGTAACTTCTTTTTTAATGTTATCGTAAAATAACGGGTCGACAGATTAAGTCTGTGCTACCCTTTGAGCGCCAATTATACTAACAAAATTCTTCAAAACTGAAACTTAAACATTGCTGACCAACGGCGTAAGCTACTTCGTCAACATTTTGATAAGGCACATTGTCTTGCCAGCCAGTTATCGCTCGGCATTCGTGCCGACTAGTCAAGTCTCTTCAAATAAACATGGTACCACGGTAATTAGTATTTCAATTACTCGAGAGAGACTGCCTCGTTGGTCTAGTGGCAAAATGCATCGCTTGGTGATCACGAGTTCCGGGGTTCAAATCCTAGGTCGGACAAATGAAGTTTTTCTAACGAAAACTTCCCAGTATGTGTCCAGAGACTGGAATTGCGTCCGGTATATGGCAATAGGCTCCACCCCTATTACATAGGACCTAACATCGTCGGCGAAAAGAAGGTGCATTCAGTACACCTTTTCTATCCCCGCTTGGCAATATAGGCGTGATGGTGTGTGTGTAATTACTCGAAAAATTAGGAGTAAGAAGAGAGCGTTATTTACGAAATAACGTCACGAAGCTTTGCCAAATATATATTTCTACCTCTAAAAGCATTGCCATCATCAGCTTTTTCTAAACTGAAAGTCAACAATAAGCCTACTCCTGTTCGTACCGAATTTTGTAACGACGTGAATTGTATCCTACTTGTATCCGAAATGAGCTAAACGCTATTAATTGGTAGCGTTTAGATTTAGGTTTGCGAAATTTCTTTAGTAGAATCAGAGCCTGGTCCATCAGAGCCTAGCAAAGTTATTTACGACGGTGACTTCACATTATTACAAGACACTAAAATGTGGCCTGAATATTTGGGTCAGACAATTTGTCGTATTTATATTCTTACTAGCTTTTGCCAACGCCTATGCTGGCAAGATGACTACGCCATCATAAAATAAAACAAAAAAGGTTGCTCCTCTTTATGAATTATTTCTATGTTATAGGAGTACTTCACTAGGTCATTCATCTTGTAGGGGGCCTGCCCATAATAGATTTTTCAGTACGAGGTCACCGCTCAAGAATCTTTCTGCGAATGTTGGGGCTCGCCCACAGCTACTTTAGCACATTTGAGCTTTTCAGTTTAACAATTCTGAATGCTGTGTCTTTGGTCTTGACTATGGCTGAAATTTAACCAATTCTATTCAATCAAACTCGAATACTTGAGCGTAAGCCATCGCTTCACCATCGTGAAGGTCGCAGGTACTGTTACGTTTACGGGGTAAATAAATGCCGAATAACGTACGAAGTACTTTATTACGCGTACGAACTGTGTACGAACAAAACAGGACGTCGAATTCAAGTACGCACAAGTACTATACACAAACTAGTACTACTCTCGCTAGTACCCGATTACTGCTTCCAAGTCCCTGAGTCACTCGTAGTGTCCGTATATCGTTGCTTAGGTCGCGGGGTGTATTTCACTTGAATCGCTTGTGATCAATTTAATCGCTAGCGCTTCGGAAGAGTGGTCGTCGCCGCGCCGAGAGCTGTTTTTATACTTGTATAAAAGTTCTAGAACGGACCCGGACCCTCCAAGTACGTCGATAAAAAAGCCAAGGTTCATCAAATAGTAGCCGCCACACGCCGCGTGGTCGGCGGATAGAAAAGCGAGTACCTTCTAGTTTTCGGGATATCGGTACGTCCGGGTCATAACAGTGCAAAGTCGACTGTAGAGGCGGTCGAAAGACGAAAGGACGAAATAACCTATTGGAACTCTCTACCTCCCCCGCAAGGAATTTGTCGTGATGATATAGACTGATAGATAGTGTTAAATGTCTTAAGTCCTAAAATAATAATATGAAATAAATAACTCTATCTACGCACTAGATCATGCCGATGTTATCCATCTAAGTGGTATATAAAATGACACCAATATGCATTTGGTGGGTATTTATCGGCCTGCATAAAGGCTCAAAGATATTAATCATAATTCGTCTAAAGAGAAGCTTGGCAATCTTTCGATTTCCCTTTTCCTCTTCACAGGTGACTGGACCTGGCAAATTACTCATATTTAAGTTGAATTTATAAATACTTTTGTAAAATAAAGACGACTTGGTTTAAGCGATAAAACGTAGACAGCTTAACTTAATTTGTCAAATAGTCGCAGTTATGATCCCCGCACAGCGCACGGAAATATTGATTTGGGTTTTGTGAATTTGTAATAAAGAAGATATTTTACCAACCCTTTTTTTTATTATGCCCGTATACGGGCACAATAAAACAAAAGTTTGTTGGTCCGTAATGGCCGGAACGAACCGATTTTAAATAGACTATCACTGGAAAATTGAGGATTTTAAGAGATTGTTTAAGACTACTTTTTACCTCGGGGAATGCAAGATTTCTGGGGGATAGTTGTTTTTATTTCTCCATATTAACATAGCTGAACAAACTTAAAAGAAACTTATTGTGGAGGTGTCTCTATAGTCTTGGAATAATACTATCCCAAAAAGTCCTACCTACTTATGTCAAATAACAAAATAAACGCGTGTGAAGGCGGTGATCGTCAATTTCGCTCCTACCTTCTGAGAATGAGAAGTATTTTGGAATCTACTTAAATTCATTACGATTTATCAAGTAATATCTTTAGCACCTTTAATACTTATCGTCTTACAGTTTCAGAATATTACTTTAATATTTTATGAAGGCTATTTTTTTTAGGCTTAGTAGATCATTTAGTAGGGATTTATTTATTTATTTATACCGACTTACAACTATTATTACAGGACTATCCCAATACAATAGTGTAATTATAACTTAAGATTACCCATTACCGTAACATAATATGTACAGTGTGACCCGTTTAAATTCATCTACAGAACAACAAAATAAATCAATATTATCGGCAATTACATTTAGCGTGTGCATGATACGCGTTAAGGGCATTTTGTCAAGTAGGTGCGTTCGCCCTCGGGGTACCGCGAAGAGTCGTGGTTTCCTCCTACGGTGCACATACTCATCGGGCACACACAATCCAATCGATTCCAGTATGCTCGGGTTGGATACCTTCCCTCGAAGTAAGCTCAACACATAGTGCGCGAGGTTAAGATCCCTCCTGACTTCCAACTTGTTATATCTTGTCATTCCCAGAATAAACAACGTCGGATACATTTATTTATTTAAAGTAGCTACACCATCAACTTAACACTAAACATTTAAAATAAAATAAAAAATACAACAGGAATGAGACAAAGTGCTAAATCTCTACAGGTGTATACAACATTTTTAAGAAATACATCAAAATTAGTCATCAAGTTAAAGATAAAGATAATAAATAGTATAATTAAGAATTACCAAATTTATAAAATTATAATATATATAACAATAAAATAAAAATAAAGCTGGGAAAAGAATTCAAATTAATTTTTATAATTTTAATTTGAAGAAGTCAATTTATAAAATAAAGAACAAATTTTAATAAATTTACGAATGTCAGTAAGATGAAAGATGTCAATATCGTCAGCACAGTTCAATCTATTATATGTGTCTAATAGTCGGTTTAGAGGGGCATTCTTCTTCAGACTTGTTTTGTATCTCGGTAGAGTAAATGTATTTCTGATAGGGTGTCTTGGCATATTACGGGGGACTGTGATTTGGACGGAAGCTAATGCTTCCGACGACAGTATGCCGCCATGTATGAGTTTATGTAGGGTAGAAAGATCACTAATTTTGCGTCTGGTCTCAAGGGATTCCATTTGAAAGTGACGAAGCCTCATCATATAGCAGGCCCTGTAGGGACAACTGGGGTCCCTGAATGCAAGAAATTTTGTAAAATTTCGTTGGAGCCGCTCAATTCTGTCACAATGATTCCAGATTGGAGATAGGTATTCGAGGTGACTGCGGATCAACGAATTGTACAAGACGAGTATGGAACTAGGATTCCTGAAGTCCCTACATGAACGTTTTACGAAACCTAGCATCTGCCAAGATTTTCTAATTGTCTTGTCTATATGCTCTATAAAACTCAACTTCTTATCAAGGGTGACTCCAAGATCCCGAACTGATGTGCATTCTTGGAGATAATCTCCGGAAATGCTATATCTAGATGAGAAAACATTTCTGTTTTTTGTAAACTTTATGTGGAGACATTTTGATGCATTCAAATTCATACCATTTAATTTACACCATTCACTTATAGAATCAAGATCAGCTTGAAGGAGGTTAACATCATTTTGTGTTCTAATACTTTTATAAAGTTTAACGTCATCTGCAAAGATAGAACAATTACTGGTCTTGATGCCGTCCGATATGTCATTTATGAAAGCCAGGAACAAGATTGGGCCAAGATGAGAACCTTGCGGTACACCAGACGAAGGTTCAAAAGGCAATGAGCTAAAACCAAGAGCCGTCATCCGTTGGATTCTATTTTTTATGTAAGATTGGACCCAGTTTAACAATTTTCCATGAATACTATAGTTTTTGAGTTTACATAATAATATACCACGATTTACTCTGTCAAAGGCACTGCTAAAATCGGTGTATATGGAATCCATTTGAATTTGATTGTCAACCCCATTTATAAGGTCTGTGACATAGTTCATAAGATTAGTGAGGGTTGATTTATGTTTACGAAAGCCGTGTTGGAAATTTGAGAGAAACGTTTCAAAGTGCTTTGTAAGAGTTGAGCATACAATTTTTTCCAATAGTTTTGGAAAAATGCTTAAAATAGACACTGGCCGATAGTTTTCGATATTACTTTTCTCACCTTTTTTATAAATTGGAATGACATTTGCGATTTTCCATTGAGTGGGAAAAGTACTATTATCAATTGATTTCTGAAAGAGAAATGTTAAAGGAAGTGCCAGTTGCTTAAAAGTCATTTTAATAAAATATGGAGGAATTCCATCCGGTCCAGCTCTTTTGCTTATGTCCACCGATTTCAGCAGTTTTGTCAGGATTTCTTCCGTAATTGCTACGCCACTTAGCGAGAGTTGTGGATAATGATCTTGTGCAATAGGGGTTGACGCTGGTCGGTCATTAGACGAGGAAAATACTGAAGAAAACTGTGCGGCAAAAAGGCTACAAATGTCCTCCCCCGTTGAAGCTACTTGATCATTAAGAAACATCTCCGCCGGTAAGTCCGAGGTATCCCCTCGCTGCTGTTTTATAAATGACCAAAATTTTTTTGGATTACTATGCACAGATTTTTCTGTATCGCCTATATAATCGGAGTAACATGAAGCCATCAATGACTTGACTCGTTTGTTACATAGTAGTAATTCTGTATGATCTCTTGGATTTTTGTATTTCTTATATCTACTTCGAATTTTATCTCTTTCACATATTAAAGCTATAAGGTTACGAGTAAACCAAGAGGGAAATTTTAGGTTTCGTGGTTTAGTTTTAGGAACTGTGGATTCAATAACTAAGTAGAGCAAATCATAGAATCTGGCAACAGCGAGATTGACATCCTTACAAGACGATAGTTCAGAGACCCAGTCAATCTTACTTAACTTTGAATTTATGATAGTATAGTCTGCTTTTCTAAAGTTATGAGTTGCAAATGGTTTATTAATTATGTTGCTCTTTAGTCTCTTTATCACTAATTCAATCTCAAGGGCTGGATGATGTGAATCTAACTTGATAAGTGGATCATCGCAGGACTGTACAATCACTCCTTCAAAATTGCACAATACCAAATCCAAAGTCCGATTATTTTGATTTCTTACGGAGTTATATTGAACCAGATTGTTTAATGACATAAAATCTACAAACATGTAACCTAAATTACAATTATAATTAAGAGGCGTCAAATAAGACTGATTGGTTAATACTTTTAAATTCACCCACTTGCCGAAGTACGAATCCCAAAGTCTTATAGGCCTTTTTACATACATTGATAATGTGTGCTCGGAAGTTCAGGTCGGCTGTCATGTGAACTCCCAAGTCTCTCACCGTGTCTATTCTTTTTATTGGCACACCTTGAACTTCGTAGTCATGGAGCACTGTCTTTTTCGCTCTACTAAATGTTAACACTGAACATTTGGCAGTGTTAAACTGTAATTTATTTTTTTGACTCCATTCCACTACCCTATCAACGTCCTGCTGGAGGCGCTCATAGTCATCCTTATCCCTGATACCCATAAGCAATTTGAGGTCATCTGCGAACAGCAGGCATTTAGCTTCCTTGACTACCTCAGGCAAATCATTTATCATAAGTATAAACAGTAACGGCCCCAAGTTGCTTCCTTGACTCACACCAGTGTTAGTAAAATAACGGTCAGACGTAACGGGTTGTAAAACCCGTGTATTCTACATATTGCTGTCTGCCCCTTATGTAGTCGGCAAAGAATTGCAGTAGTTGATTGGTGCAACCAATGGTAGCCAACTTAGTTAGGAGTACGTCGTTATTTACCAAGTCGAAAGCTTTACGAAAGTCAAAGTCTTCGTTACAAAATCCCCGTGTTGGAGATCCGTAGTTACGTGATAAAGAGAAGCTCGCCGTCTCGCCGACTCCCTCGAGAGCCAGTGCACCCCCAGCTCCCAGTCCGTCGACCAGTCCCACGTCGACGCGGTCAACAGGGAAGTTGAGCGCAGGGCATCCCTCCTCCCGCCGATTCCTTACCTCCTATCACCCAAACGGAGATCGAAGATCTCATTATCGGTCTCAAAACCAAAAAAGCCCCCGGCTCTGACGGCATTTCGAATCACGTTCTAAAATGCCTGCCCGCCCAACTCATCTGCCTCTTAGTGGCCATATTGAACGCCGCCATGACGAACTGCACCTTCCCCGCTAAGTGGAAGGAAGCAGACGTCATAGGCATTCGCAAGCCCGGCAAACCTCGTAATCTCCCCGCGAGCTACCGCCCTATCAGTCTTTTCAACTCCCTGGCTAAGGTGTACGAGCGCCTACTTCTACGACAGACTCGTGCTCATCATACGAGACTTCTCGTCAAATCGCGCCTTCCGATATCGCATCGAAATGACGCGCTCCACTCCCCACTCCACCCGAGCTGGAGTCCCGCAGGGCTCAGCTTTCTCGCCCCTCCTGTTTAGCCTTTACACGAACGACATTCCTCGTGTGTCCGTCCCCCCAAACATGTTCGACAATGTTAGGTCCTAGTGTATATAGTTTCGCTATACCCAGAAACATTCCAGACTCCGGATTCTGATTAATTTTTTTTGATAGGATAAGCACGTTGTGTCAAACATAGGATTCGAAACCACCGCAATATCCAGCACTGTACCACTAGAGCTATAGATTTATTATTGGTCCGAATCCTAGGTTGGACAAAGAGTGATTGGAGTTTTTCTATAAAAAAATCTTAGTAGAGTCCCGAGTCTGATATTGTCCCCATTATAACGGTAATATACCCGCTTCCAATTAAAATGGAACCCAAAATCGTCGGCAAAATATGGCCGAGATTCTCTTACTTCTGCTAGCCCCACTTAAGAAATGTAGGCGTAACGGTGTTTATTTACTTATTTGATACTCAAATCTTCAAGTACATAATCGTTTTCGATCCAAAAAATATCCTAACACTAAGCTATCAGCACTAATACAGAAAGAATTCGAAAATAATCTGGTGAAACGAGTGGCGAACTAACCTCATCAAAAGTAGTGGTTCAGACCTTTTTCCCAACTTGCTAATCCTGTTTCGTATCACTCCAATTATTGATTGGCTCGAGAGGAAGGGGGTTTCTCGTTTTGTTTTGCCAATGTACCAAGTTTTATGAGTCTGCGGGATAGGTTCGTATTTTTAGTAGGTACTTGAAACCAATGTTTCTCAATCTTGAGAGTATCTGGAGAGTCACGGCCGGTAAAGGTCTGCGATTCCATATATACACCCAAGTGTTCATAGAAGCACTTGAATAAATATTTGAGATTAATATATATAAAAATATTTTTTATTAAATAAAGCAGTAGGTTTTATTTCTTTTTAAAAGATTTTTATTTTACAATTTTAAGTGACAAATGAAGTATTTACTAATATTTATATACCTATATTATATTATTTTGCTGAGTTGTACAGCAAGGTACCTACAGGATTGATATAATAACCATAATAACGGAATCTATACATTCGTGCTGTTCGCCGTTAAGGAGTCCCCTGATGTATCTTCAAAGTCCAAAGTTCAATACCGATTTCATTAAAATGGGATCACCTCGAAACTATACTAAACCTAACCTAAGAATCATCAAATTGAAACTTTTTTTGAAGTCGGTTAATATTCTGATTAGTTCTATGGTAGGGTACCTTTAGGATTGACGTAATACCCATGATATCTCACTCTACGCATTCGTGTTGTTTGTCGTTAAGGAGTTCCTTGGTGTATCTTCCAAGTCAAACGTCTAATACCGATGAAAATAAAATGGGACCACCTTGGAGCTATACTGAACCCAATTCTAAAAGAATCATCAAAATCGATTCATAATTTTCGGAATGATCGTGTCTACGCAACTACTGTGGCGACCTCGCGCGACTGCAGACTGCACAACTATTCCGTAGTCAACTTCATTCTGTTGTTAACTTAGCGGACGAAGCGACGGTCAAGGAACACACTCGATTGTACTATTTTTGATTATTTTCTATAATATGTATACAACTCAAATAAAATCGTGGTGCAGCTGGTTCAATTCTAGGTCAGGCAATTTTTTTTTAATTGTTCATTCCTATCAATATATTTTTGGTAGCAGATCAGTAGTAGTAGAGTCTGGATTTGTGTCTGGTGTTACTGCACCAGACTCTCAGTCTAGTCTAAGCTTGCTTAGCGGCAAGCCTATTGTAATAACAAATTTATAATAACAATAGGCTCACCCCCTATTATTATACTATTTTTTTTTTAGCCTCACACTAGTAATTATTCCTGTATCATTGATGCATTTACAAACATGAAATTCACATAAAAAAACACTCAAACCAAAACAAATGCCGGCTACATAAAGATTTCCTTTAGGCGAGGATCGAAAGCCCAACTACTCGATCTAGTAGTCGGAGCAGCTTTAGCTCTTAACCACTGGACAAAACTATCTGCCAATTAATCTGAAGTTAAAACCAATACCAAACTTATTAATTACATACTCTAACCCTCACGTTGACCGGAATAGCTGCGGAATATTGTAATTAACTATAGCACCCTTCAGAATATTTAACATGATATTACGGCGCTGTATTTCAGTTTAATTAACGATATTTACGCAGTTTCCCTAATCATGTATTTTGTGATACATATTGTTACGTTTGCAGGGTAAATAAATGCCGAATAACGTATGAATTACTTTATAAGGCGCTGTACACACAAAATAGTACGTCGAATGCAAGTACACACAAGCACTTAACACACACTAATACTAGTTTTTCTAGTACCAAAATAATGCTTCCAAGTCGCTGAGTCACTCGTAATATCCGTATTTCGTTGCTAAGGTCACCGGTGTATTCCACTTAGATCGCTTATTCTTGATTTGATCGCTGTCGCTTCCGAAAAGAGATTGTGTCCGTCCCTGCGCTCTGTATGTATTCTCTGTATTCCTTTTATACTCGTATGGATGTTCTAGAACGGACGCGAACCCTCTAAGTACATCGATAGAAGTAGATCCAACAATAGCCGGCGCACCCCACAAAGCGGTATTATTACATACCTATTTGTACGTGAACAAGTAGGTACTTGTGTACCGCGACCGCGCGCGGACGATAATTAAAGGAGAGGAACCTTTTAGACATTTTAGCACTTAAGCGCGGATTCTAGATCTTTATTGACGAATCGATAGGCCTAAGGGTGTGTAATACAAATTGCATTCATATGTATATGCACACACGCACACACACACACACCACGCACCATATACTCACATACACACACACACACACACACACACACACACGCGCACGAACACGCATACACACATACACTCTGCACACACATGAAAATCACTACCCTTTCCTATAGTTCAATAGAATTGTAAAAACAAAATTATTTATTGTTTAAGGAGACGGGCGCAAACAGCTACAGCACAGTTCTCACTAATGCAGTTCTTTACAAACGTTATTTTTCTGTTTAGATTGAAATAAATAATCTTTAATCTTTAATGCGTTTTAAAATTAACATCCACAGATGAGGCGTTCACGAGATATCGGGGTGTATTAGAGTCGAAACAATATTTAAGTATATAATAGCGCCAGATTCCTTTTGCATGTAAACTTCTCTCGCTTTTTCAACTTATATAGTTCGTCTCATACATTAATTTGTGCTAAGGATTGTTTAGGGTTTAGATTATACGAGCTTGTTTTCGGTTAGTTCCATCATCAGTCGAAAGACGTTCACAGTTCATTGCCATCTTCAATGATCGCCAGGATGATTCATCTTGTAGGGAGCATGCTTATTCCATGTTTTCCGATACGTGGTTGCCACTAAAGAACCTTGAGTGTGCTTGTGGTAATAGGCCACTTAAGTTTGGCAACTTCGAGTGCTTTGGTCCTACTCTGGATCTGCTCATTTTAATGATTTCATCTCGCAGGGAAACTCCGAGCCTAGTTCTCTTCATTGCATTACTAACTTGGCTCAAGAATACCCATCTTATGAGGCCCGTCATAAGACCATGTCTCAGTGCTGTCATTCATCTCCAGCAACAGATCGACCAGTGTCGAAGACCTTTATCATTAGACACTGCAGTATTTTAACAGTGGCGCGGCAAGTAACCCCTTTAAAATATTACCTTTCCTGCAATTAAGCTACAGGCCGTAAGTAACATGATAATTGCTGGCCTTAATTTTAATTAACTTTTTACGGTAGCCATGTTATTTAATTAAAAGTTCACAATGTCTGTTATTAGTCCACTATTATTACCAAAAGTGTACATTAAACGAACCACTCTCTGGATATAAAGTACAACGTAAGGTAATTGGCTTAATTGCTACCCCACACTATCAAGGGTAATTTCCAAGTCGAATCATGTCGAAATAAATTCCACTAATTGCTTTTTGCTTAGGATCTCGAATCTTATTTGTACTGAAATAAAAGGAAAAGTAGGTAAGTATGTAATTAATTGGTTTGCAGTTAGTTTTATTGCGTGTACTTAATCTTTGAGGTCATTAAGGAAAAGTTCAATGGAAATATTTTTGGAGCGATGTCTCGTCTTCGAACTGAAGGCTTAATATGAACGATATGCAACGTCATATACTATAACGATAGTAACTGTATCAAGCGTGCTGTCATGTTAATAGTTATTTAAGTTATTATGTAAGAAGTGTAAAAGGGATAGCATATCAACACGATAGCGTTAGGATAAAGTCAATTTACTCGTCCTTGGGTTACTAGTGCAGTCGGTTCTGAACAGATATAACCAGTATCAAACTGATGCATCCAAAGTTATTCAAGGCCAGCAGGTTGTTTAGGAAACAGGAATATCTCACAGCAAAAACTTTACCGTTTTGGAATTTGATTATATCAGATAACAACCCCTTTTTTTGAAGCTAAGCTTACTTATTTTGCATGATTTATTCATAAATTATTTTAATGAATCCCCGAAACAACGAATAGTGTAAAATAGTTTGCGATCACTTCACTGCATAGCCCTTAGACAAATTTCTCTCGAAGGGATGTTCAAAAACTTTCAGAACAATACATTAGGCACATTAATATCATGGTTCAAATGGTCTCAAACAGCTAATTTGAACATACCCAAAGTACGTCTTACAAATAAGTTAAAGAAGCTATTGGACATAGTTGAATCAATAGCAGTTTTAAACACAAATATAGAGGAGCGGAGTTTTAAACTGCGTACTTCAACCATTCTTTCCAGATTGCACCAAAGTGGAGATGGACAAAAGGAAGAAAAAAAAGAACAACATGGCAGGCAAGATTTATGGGTGAGCGCATGCGAAGACCTGGCGCAGTAGAACGAAATAGCGTTTACTGCGCATTGATCACATTACGTTTTTCCACTTCTTGTTCATTTAGGACAAAGAAATTTGAGATTCCTAATTTTCTCTCCAGATTAACTATGCCTTAAGAAATTAAGCGAAGTGTGCGGAGCAGAGCGGAGTATGCGAAGCAAAACGGAGTATGTCAGTAAAAACATCCTATAGGATATTTACGAGACTTCTTTCCGCTCACATTTGCTTTTCTGAATATTGGGTCTTGTTCTTGCTGTACTTGTCATTAACCGACTTCTAAAAAGGAGGAGGTTCTCAATTCGACTGTTAGTCCTTTTTTTTAGTACGTATGTTACGCGATCATTCCACCAATTATGAATCGATTTTGATGATTCTTTTTGCATTTGGTTCAGTATAGCTCCAAGGTGCTTCCATTTTAATTTCATCGGTATTTGACCTTGGACTTGGAAGATACATCAGGGAACCCCTTAACGACAAAGAATACAAATGCATGAATGGAGATATTTATTTTTATTTTATTTTATTTAAATAGGCACAGTAACAGACAGACATCATTTATCTTAAGACTTACAATAAATCACATTTTTACATCTGGCGTCCTTACCAACTGTACACAACTTACACAACGGTTCATAATTAAGATTCAAAAATAGGATCGCAAAAGTAGCATGCATAATTATTTAAACACATAATAAAAAGAGTTGAAAAAATAGGTTGGAAAAGAGAGTAAAGCAATATGTTTATGCCTAACTGGTTATAATTTTATAAATATCTTCTTTAAATTTATTATTATTATCGTTGTAATTCCAAATATCGCATACATCAGCTATCTCATTGTAGGATTTTAACATTCTGTGAATGGGGTTGTTTTGAGAAACATTATTGTTGGATGGAGGTATGCTAAACATTTTCTGATTACGTTGTGATCGTGATGGTATGTATAAAAGTAATTTTTCACAGAGGTTTGTGCCAAAATTACCGCCAGCAATTTTATGCAATAAGGTTAGGTCTGCAATTGTTCGTCTCTGCTGAAGACTTTTAAGATTGAATTTATATAATCTATCATCATACTCAACAAGTTTCTTTCTTAATCCATATTTAGAACACAAGGCTCTTAAAAAACGTACTTGAATGGCTTCTATATTTTTAATATGTTTGGTATAGATAGGCGACTATATGGAGGAACAATACTCAAGGTTACTGCGTACGAGAGATACATATAGTATTATAAGTGGTTTTGCAGTTTTGAATGGTTTTGCTGTCCTTAAAATGAAACCTAACATTTTGTTTGCTTTCTTAGTGATATAATCATAGTGGGGTCTAAAAGAAAGTGAACTATCATAAATAACACCTAAATCACGAATATGATTGACTTTAAGTAGTCTTGTCCTTTTAATTTTGTAATTATATTGAATAATAGTCTTATTTTTAGTAAAAGTCATAACTTTACATTTCTCCGCATTTAAATTCATTCTATTATCTATACACCAATTATGTATACGATCAATATCGCTTTGGAGGGTTTCACAATCGTTTGGTGTGAGAATTCTTTGATAGATTTTTATATCATCCGCATATGCTAAGCAATTGCTTTGAATAATGTATAGGAGATCATTAATAAATAAAAGGAATAGCAACGGACCTAAATTTGACCCTTGTGGTACACCAGATGTGGGTGAAAAAGGTATTGATTCATATCCGTGTAAAGCCACAAGCAAAGTGCGGTTCAAAAGATATAAAGTAAGCCACCGCAGCAGATTTCCATGGATGCCCAAGTAATCCGCTTTAAGTAGTAATATAGTGTGGTCAACGCGATCAAAGGCCTTAGCAAAATCTGTGTAGATGGAATCAACTTGAGCTTTCATATTGAAAGCGTCGCACAGATAATTGGTATACTCTAAAAGGTTCGAATTTGTTGATCTTCCACTAATAAAACCATGTTGTTTGCAGCTGAGAATGGAATATAAATGATTGTATATACGTTCATATACTAGACTTTCAAAGACCTTAGCAAAACAATTTAGAATACTTATTGGGCGATAATTTGTAACATCACTCTTGTCTCCAGACTTATGAATTGGTATAATGGTGCAACTATGGAAAATTACCCAATTTTCCATAGTTGCGGAAACTGGCTCTGCAACGATTTGTTGTAAATGATTGCCAGTGGTTTAGCTAATGTTGATGCGCAAAGTCGTGCAACAGTAGGTGGTATATTATCCGGCCCTGCACCCTTCCTTACATCTAGATTTTGTAGCTTACGATAGACATCTTCAACTGTTATGTGAATACTGTGAATAGTATGAGTGTGAGTTGGAAATTCAGGTGAATAATTAGTTGGTTTATTTGGTCCATAAACCGATGAGAAATAATCTGCGAAAAGGTTAGCAATATCAGTGCCTGTTTGCGCTGTTTGGTTACGATAGAACATTAATTTTGGTATATCGTTGGTAATATTTTTGTTTTTTGTGTACCTCCAAAAAGATTTAATACCAACATTAAGGTCTGCTTCAACTTTAGCAATATATTTTTGAAAACATATTTTCATGACAATTTTGGTTCTTTGTCTTAGTAATGTAAAGGTGTCATAATCACGGGGATTTTGGTATTTTTTAAATTTCGCATGGTATTTCTCTTTATTGTTCATAAGCTTTATAAGATCATTAGAAAACCATATAGGGTATTTACGTTTTCTAACTTTTGTTTTAGGAGTATTTTTCTCTATAGTCGTCCACAATATATTATAAAACCAGTGAAGGAAAGTATCACAGTCCATAGATGTCGCGTTAGATTCCCAATCAATATACTTAAATTCCCTAGAACAAGCCTCATAATCTGTTTTATAAAAACAAAGTTTGGGTTGAATCCTATTGTTTTCCAACAGTGGAGCAAAACTGTCAAATGTCAGTAAGAGCTCGAACGGGGGATGATGTTCATCAACACGACTTAAACCCGATGTACGAGATAGACTTATATTGTGTAGATCAGTCAAAACAAGATCTAATATACTTCCCGAACTATTAGTTACATTGTTGAGTTGTGCTAGGTTTCCTAGATATGGGCGGGCGAAAGGCTATCCCACCACACGCGTCCTTCGAGGCGCAGTGGCATAGCTTCTCGCCTATTTTGCTTGTCTGTCCCGGCAAGCAATTTGGCGTGGTCTTGGGAGTAGCGCACGGTCGCGACGATCCCCAAGGCAAGTGTGACTGTATCCTGCTCGCGGTTGCTGCCTGCTATTGGTCTGGTCCTTCTGAACAGACATAACAGAAACAGTCATGCGTCCCATCCCTCCCTTTCCTTGTCCTATCCAGTCTCCTGTCCCCCGGCTTTGGCCGGAAGGTTGTGGCGCCTGGTTGTGCCCCTCCGTGGGGTGCAGCAGGTGGCGCCTGTCGTTTGGGTGGTCGGTCGAGGTCAGCGCGGCGCTAGTGTGCGCCGTGCATTTTTGTAGAGGGAATGACCTCCCGACCGCCCGCTTTGCTGTGGGGCCCTTTTGGGTCCCTAGCCCGGCCGTGCTGGGCCGACCGGCCGCTGCTGCTTGCTGCCAGAGGGGCGGCGCAGTGGTGGCTGGAAGGCTCACGCGCCTTTTAGGCGCAAGGGTGGTGACAAGTGTTCCGAGACGTAGACAGGTTTCTTGTCACCAGCTACACCCAAAAGCGACGTATTAAGCCTCGCATTTGGGTGTGACTTATTATATCTTGTAGCAGCAGAAAGAAACTCATCTCGACATCGTACGTTTTTAAGTTTGACAATAATAGTTCGAGGAAGTCCACTCTCCCTGTTTTGCTTTGCAACTCTAGTACAATTAACAATGTCAGAGTCGGCCAACTTAAGATCTATGATAGAAGCGCACTGGTGAATGATAGAAGGTAGATTCTCATTACGCTGTTCAGCTACTCCATGAATTTCAAGGTTATTCTCGCGCAGGTGCTGTTCCAAGGTGTTTATCTGGATCGTGAGGTTGTCTACATTCTTAGTAAGTGTGGTATTTTCTTCTTTCAGTTTTTTATTGTCCGTTGCCAGTGCTGCCATAGAACTTTTTATGTCGTCGTAGCAATCACTTAAATACGTTACAGACTTACGAAGTTCTTCCATCTGTTTTTGTAAAGGAGAAAGTTCTGCTTTGACAGCTTTTGCTCACATAGTCGGTAACTCATTCTTTAAGGCGCTTAATATCCTTTCTTGGATCAATGTTACAAGTTCGTCATTATCCGTCTGGGGTGTAAGAGAATCATCATCTTCATCATCATCTTGCACTACAAGTGGCGACCTTGCTGGCGTGTTATCCGATACTAACGACCGTTTAGGCTTACATTCAGGGCATAACCAAATGGAACGTGCCTTTTTCGTGATCTTTTTAAAATTAGTAGACGTTATGCCAACACACAAATGATGATACGATATATTACAATTCGAACAACATATTTGGTCCACATTTTTAATTTGTTTCTGACAAGCCCCGCATATTTTTGCTCATTTTTGTTACTATTTGCAACAATCGTTCGCAATGTATCGTATTAGCGCTCAGTAAGTAGGTATAAGCAAGCGATAACGGCAAAGCGCCAGCCACAATAGCAATATTTAGTGAGCAAAGCTAGCAGCGCGGTGGCGAGAAGAAAGTCGTAAGCGCCAGGGATACGGTGTCGCTTACGCGTTCACGTGAGGCACTTTATAAAAACACTCGCTGTGACGGTTTTTGGCAAATTTTGAATCTAGATTTGTATTTATTGTTATTGGTAATTGTTAAAAATCACTATCACTGACACTGAATGATCACACACTAGTTACCAAGTATAGTGATATAAAATTGTAACTAAACTTGAACTTTAAACTAAACTTTAGAAATTATTTTGTAAGAGCGGTCGACTGTGAGTCTGACACGTCAAATAACTTTGGACTTTAAAGAGACACCAGGGGACTCCTTAACGGCAAACAGCACGAATGTATAGATTCCGTTATCATGGTTATTATATCAATCATGTAGGTACCTGGCTTTACAACTCAGCAAAATAGTATAATATAGGTATATAAATATTAGTAAATAATTCACTTGTCACTTGAAATTGTAAAATAAAAATCTTTAAAGAAAAACCAACTTCAAATATTTATTTGTTGCTTTTTGAAGTCGGTTTTTATTTTTTTAAAAGTACTTTCCTTTAAATATTTTTTTTATTGAAGTTAATCGAACACCCTCTTAAAAGCGAACGGGCATTATTTTACTACTAAAATTACAGCTCTTGGCAAAGTACCAATTTACTTATATAGACTGATTAGCAATTTCCCGCAGCCGCGGTCGAAAACAGCGCCACCTACCGGGTCTATGTTATATAGCCTATGGTACTTCTGGATAAGGTAGCTTTCTAATGGTGAAAGAATTTTTGAAATTGGTCCAGTAGTCGTTGTATATTCGTTACAAAAATTAGTAATGATACAGAGTTGTGTGAATAAAAGAAACAAAAATGCAGTGACCGCTAAGTTATCTTCTTGCACATTGGGTTCAATCTCAACTAGCACCTCCAGGTCTTTCGAAATTTAAACCCTTATTTATAATTAACCCGAGCACATGGTAGTATGCACGATATGGACATGATAATGAGCAGTAATAGAATATAAAGTTTATAGACCCATTCCACTCATTTTTATGCATATTTCGCTGCTTACATTCTTGCGCTGGCGAGATTTATCATTTATAAAAAAAAAAAAATACTTAATAATGATATCATACCACAGTCCTGTCCCACTGCTGGACAAATGCATTTTCTCAAAAATCGAGGTGAGAGAGATTAGATCATACTTCACCACGCGGACCCAGTGCGGATTGGTGGAAGCAGGCTCGTGGCCACCTGCTGTTGGAACTCATTGAGCCGCCTGTTTAGCTTCCAACTTGGCTGAATGACCAACAGCCTCATGTGCCTTCCAAAGCATGGAGACACTTGAATATGAAATGCCACAAACGATCATCCATCTCTGGCCTACCGAGTCACACGCTGCTTAACCTTGGTGATCGTTGAGAACACCCCGGTAGCACAGCGCTAAGAGAAACCACCAGCATCTCGACTCGATATTACTGGCGTTCGGCACGGTGCCTAGGAAGCCGGCAACATTCTCGCGATGGATAGCAACGCTGACCCTTTGTGCGAGATATGTGTCAGCACCAAGTCGAACAGACTTTAAGAGAGTTCCTCAAAGATATGATAGGTACGAACCCCGTGAACTCAAAGTTCAACACCAAACTGTTCATTTAAGCATTCTTTTAAACATCCATCTGTATGTATGTAGGTTACTCTTACTTTCACATAAATAAAACCTTCCGTGATAAAACTTACTAAATAAGAATAATAACTCGTTAAGACGCTTGCTCGGCTCGGTTAGGATTTTGAACTGTTGAGTCCGAGGTAAGTGTTCGCAATAGTTGTCTAAGTAGTGATTGACCGGACAGAAGTAGGTTTATTGTTTGTTGAAAAGCTTCTAACGGCGTTCGAAGTAAAGGCCAAAACGCATCGCTATGCTATGAAATAACCGGATTACTTGGTTGATTTTCAGAATTCTTTTATTCTTTCTTTTATGTAATGCCTCGTTCATCTAGTGGCGTATAATGCGAGTGGTTATCACGAGATCTTAAGTTCCAAACCTAGGTGTTTCAACTATTAAAAAGCACACCTCCCAGAATCACGTAGGCGAAATGTAGACAGTATATTTCTGCTAGCCCATAGGGAGAGAAATATAGACTTGACGATGTTATTTATTTTTAATTTGCGTCATCAGTTTTTTAAAATCTGATTTTAAATTCCATAATTATATTTATAATAAACTCTTTGAAACAACAACCTATTTTTTCCCGCAACCTCTCTATTTTTGCCCGCCGCCGAAATCGAAACTAAAGCTGTCATCGAGTGAAATATGACTTCATGACAGTCGTAGTTTTTTTGCTATGAACCTTAGTGCCATGCGGACCCACCTGTTGAAATATCTTCTTGGAAGCTAAAGATCCTTGTCGCACATACCTTTATGGTTAATCTTCCCCGTACATTAAATACAACTGCTAATGGACCGAGCTAAATTATTTACATTAGACTATTCATACGTATAAGAATACAGCTACTATCAATGATTCTGTAGCCTATCTATCATCTCACAATCTCTTCGACCGATGAACATAGCTTATTGGATCAGCTGAGTAACTCTATAGATGTTATATGTATCTACGATATAACTATAATATACTATGATGGCCAATCGGCGTCTATAACCGCACCGATTACAAATACATTTTCACCTAACTAAAGCCTCGTTTATGAGACGTCGCATATTGAACGTAGCGTCATACGACCACTTCATACGTTGCTGGGCAAATGTAAATATGACATAACTCATAAATATAATTATTTAAATGAGTACTCTAATTTTACGATTTATAGCTTGATTTCACCTGTTCTTGTTTTTGTAGATTTTTCACTGTTTTGTAAGTTCTCAGCTGTTAGTGCGGGTGAGAATTTAAGTACCCCGCTCATCTTACACGTTTTATAACCAATGTGAGCCCAGCACTAAACTAGTGCTTTTTGGTGGAGTCAGCTCCCCGTCTACTTTTCTGTAGAATTCAGTCAAAGCCCTTCTCTCACTGTAGGTAGTTTGGATTATGAGGGCTTGGGGCTACAGGCTTGTCGGAGTAATCCTATCACGTAACCTCGCGTAACGTATAAACCAGGGTGATGTTGTATAATCTATGGCAGTTATGACTAGTATTCAATTAAGCGTCCAATGATGTGTGAATTTATTAATCTTAGAATAATACTTATTAATATTCTATTCGTATTTTTCACCATTTAAAAACACATTGTAAGCTACATAGTAAAACATGTATTCACTAACATGATCGCATTTTCAGGAGAAATTATTGCAGACGTTCAAAACTCTTAAATGCTCCAAATCAAACCAAATACCAAAAATATATACAAACCAATTTACGAAATAGGACTATTGCCGAGACAAACTGGTCAATCGATATCACAAAATTGTATATATCATATAAATTCGACGTGCACGTTTCGATCCTGTCCTATTCGATCCTAATTATCGAATGAAATTAAATACTTAATGTGTTGGGCACAAAACTAGGTCAACCCATCTACACATTATTCGATTTCGTCCGATTATTAGGATATGATCTGTAATTAGTAGGTAGGTAATTTGTTCTAAGGGCCGTTTAAATGGTTTTTTTTATTGTTCTCATTTTAAAATACTGGAACTAGGAGTGGCGTTATTCGATTCACACATAACTGTATATAGAAAAGTTTTAACACATATTTTGATATACATACTTTGTTAAGATATACCGCTGTGAGTAGCAGAAAATACGTATCATTAAAATACTTACATATTTGCAATATCCTGACTGGTATTTTTATAAAGTTCTGCGGCTAGAACGAAATGTGACTTCATTTATAGTTAAAAAATGAACTTAGGTATAAATGTTAAGCTATAAATTTGGGTTCAGAAATGCCTCAGTAAGCCATGTCGTGTATAAGTCCTTCAAGTAATATTTTATTGAGCAAATAATCAATGTACAGCCGACATTATTGCCATTTACTGAGATGTGTGACATTATTTCAATTTCCGGACCCTCAGCGTTAGCCTGTGAACCTAGCCAATATATACTTACTTACATTTGTAGATACCTCTTACTTGTATCTGTATATGTCATTTTTGTAATAATACTATATGAGTTAATATTCCAATAGAGATAGTTTCATACAATCACGCTACGATAGCACACTAGTACAAGCCACGGCGGTGTGTGCGTGCCTCCTCACGACCACGCCGCCCGAGGACAAACCGGTTAACGCTGCGCCGGCCATTTTGTCATTTTGGGTGGAGTGCTTGTATTAGTGTGTTGTAGTGTAATATCATCACTCATGTCGTAATACTGTGCTAGAGTTAGAAAACTATTGACAGTTAGAATATCCATAGCTTACCTTCAATAATTTTAATTTAAAAAGTTTTTTTTTAAACTAGATTTTGTAGTAATAACACCAAAGACCGGTAAGTACTATGGCACTTGACAAATGTAACAAGCCCAAACACGGCGGGTTTATGTTGAGTACTTGGGTAGTTCCATTGGCCACAATCCGGCTCCATCATCTGGACATCATTCGGGTCTTCAGGACTCAGCAAGACAAAGCAAATGAGCCCAAACACGGTGGGGTTATATTGAATGGGTAGTTTTGTAGGTCACCTTCCGACTTTGGACAGCCGGATCTTGGGTTGAGACCCTGGACACCATTCGGATGTAAAGTACTCGTTAAGAGAAATCCAACGAGCTCAAACACGGCGGGGTGATATTGAGTACTTGTGTGGTTCCATTAGCCACCTTTCGGCTTCATCATCTGACCCTGAACACTATCTAATAGTATAGAACTTCTTAATACCAATCTAACGAGCCTAAACACGAGGGGGTTACATTGTAAAGTTCCCATATGCCTATAGCCATCTTCTGAGTCCATCATCAGATCAGCTTTATGGTACCATATTATTGCATTGTCATCGAACTAACATATGTATGCCAAATTTCAGCTCAATCAGGTACCTTACAAGTGGTTGAAAAATGGATCACAAGAAATTAACTGGAAAGACAGACAGACAGACATACGAACATTGCAAGTTAAATAAAATGAAGTAGTACAGTATTGTCTACAAAGTAGACACTACTGTCAATAATATTAATATATATTTCATATCAATAGTATGGATAGTAATGCCTTAAAGTATGGCCAATATGCAAAATCAAATTATTTATTTTGTATAAACCCTGCGGAAGTACTTATAAATAGTCGTGTTAACATTTTTTTATTAACTTATTAATCAACCACCGTATCGGAACGCGGCCTACACTGAGAAGATCCGCCGAGAAACTCAGCGGGCTTGTCTTTATTGTCTAAGTCTCTGTAAATTATTTTTTTACATCATTTTCTGTATAGATTCCTTTTATATTATAAAAAATCTTTTATAGAAAAAGGTAAACCGACTTCAAAAGCAAAAAAATTAATATTTGAAGTCGGTGCTGGTTGGTGCAGTCGGTTACTTGGCACCGACTTCAAATATTTATTTTTTTGCTTTTTGAAGTCGGTTTACCTTTTTTTATAAAAGATTTTTTATTTTACAATCTTAAGTGACCACTGAATTATTCTATAGTAGGGTACCTATAGGATTGACGTAATACCCATAATATCTCAATTTACACATGCCTATTGTTTGTCGTTAAGGAGTTCCCTGGTGTATCTTCTAAGTCCAAGGTCCAATGTCAATAAAATTAATATGGGACCACCTTGGAAATATACTGATACCTATGCAAAAAAAAATATCAAAATCGGTCCACAATTGACGGAAATATCGCTGAACATACATAAAAAAAAGCATACATACAAACGAACATAGAACCTCCTCCTTTTTGAAGTCGGTTAAAAAATAAATATACTACGAGTATCCAGCTCCAGTGTGATGCCTAACGACTGATATGACTAATAATATATTTTCAAAGAATAATACGCTAAAGGATTCTGGGTGTACAAGCAGGTCCCGTTTACAATTAAGTGAAATATCATTTCATAACAGTCGCAGAGTTGCCGTTTGCTATGAAATTTACCTTAGTTCTTTTTTCTATTAGTAATCGTAGAAAATTTTACTAAATGTTAACCCTCATTTCACACCAACGCCTCCCAGTCAATGTTATTTACGGGCCAAAATATCCTAGTTGCACTATACCACAGCTAAAAAAAACATTGAAATGATTAATGACATCGAAAAATTCTAGGTAGCAGTCCGAATTCTGGTGTTGTGGCCAGAACGACTGTGGAGTTTGATTCGAGAGACTCTCGAATCAAACTCCAGCAACTTGAAGTCTAACAAAAATCAACTATGAAGCTTAGTTTGTTAAATTTATTCAAAGGCACTTAATTTAGTGCACGAATCATTTCGCTGGGTCATTTGGATTCTGCTAAGTAAATTACTGCTTCCTGTATTTTCTGGCAGGGTTGTGTTTACGGAACCATTGTGGAATTTAATTGGCCGCCAGTTCGAGTTATTTATTGTTTAACTGTATTCCAAATGGGCCTCGGAGCTCGCATTGTATCTAAGGACTCAACATTCTAACAAAGAAACGTTTGTTTGGATTCATAAAACCTTTATTTTTTTATGTCATTTAAAAACTTTCTAATTCGAACAGTAAATATTCGTAATGTTGTTATGCGAATACTGTGAATGAATTAAACTTATTATTTGTTACACATAGGTAGATGCAGATAATGTATTTATTTTACTTATGGGTTCACCTAGATAGTAGACCATAACCATAATTGGACCTGATAGGTGTGAAGCCGCAAAAAAACTGCTCGTTTTGCTATTTCATTTCATCACATCCCAAGAAGGACAGTAATATATTTTTATTAGTGTTGACTGCAGATGGAGTGTCCTTATTTTTAACCGAGTTCAAATGGAGGAGGTTCTATGTTCGTCTGTATGTATTTTTACGGTATGTAGATTCACCGGCATTTTCGTCAATTGTGGACCGATTTTGATGATTCTTTTTGCTTTGGGTTTGGCATAGCTCCAAGGCGGTGTCATTTTAATTTCATAGGAATTGGAGGTTGGACTTTGAAGATACATTAAAACTCCTTAACGCAATCAATACGAATGTGTAGATTAAGTTACTATGGGTATTGTATCAAGCCTATAGGTACCCTACTATAGAACTAAGCAGACCATTAGTCAACTTTATAAAAAGGAGGAGGTGCACAATTTGCATGTGTTTTTTTCATTGCTTCTTTGTTTATGAACCAATTTTGATGACTCTTTTTGTATTGGGTTCAGTATAGCTCCGAAATAGAACTAAGCACAATAATATAATATATAGAATACTATAGAACTATAAATATTAATTGTTAATTGACTTTTTATATACAAGTGTTAATTTCTTTAAAAAAAAAGGTAAAACCGCTTCAACAAGCAAAACATATATTTTTAAAGTCGGTACCAGGTAGCCGACTGCACCGAACGCCGGGCACCGAATTCAAATATATATATTATTTTTGAAGTCGGTTTCCCTTTTTTCAAAGTTATTTCATGAACGATACATTAAGCACGACTTTTTGACTAAGTTAATACTTGATAATTATAATAAATTAAGGCGATCCCTCTGAATACTATTAAACAACGTAAACAAAGCCGACTAAACAATACTTAACTTTCAGATTTCTAACTCCGCTATGGAAAATTAAATAACTCTAATCTACTAAAAACAACTATTAAGTTGCTGAGCGTAAACAAGCTGTTCTATCTACTTTTGATTTTATTAAAAAATTTCCACTTCACCAATCGATATCAATTAAAACTTGTAATTTAACCGCACATTGATAAAGCAACTGACAGAGTTAAAGTTACTTTTGAATTTCTATTTAATTTCAACCTGGCATTTTTAAAACTAAAAAATTAAATTAAAGTAGAAAGATTTAGGTACCGGGAAAGACCTAGACTATCTTACCATGACCAAATAGACTGTAGCTTATCTGAAGGACAAATCAAGAGTCTCCGTAACCGCCGAGCGTGTATGAGACGAACTATGAGAGTGAAGGAAGCCAGAGAAGTATGTAAGGAAAGAACCTCTTGGCACTCAGTACTCTCTGTCTACTCTGCAAGGAATCTGGCGTGATGATATAGGCAGAATAAAATTAAACTTAGGTTTGATGAAAATATTATTCTTAAGGAGGATCTACTTAGTTCTATTATTAAAGAAACCCAATAGTGGTAAATCATGTCACATTGTTTGTGACATTGCATCTCTTAAGAAATTATCAGTACGGTGAAATATTCTACACTACTACTTTTATACATTTTTATTTTTGATAATATTTTACAAGTAGAGCACTTACTTATGCCTTATACGTGATGTAGCAAGTTCATTGAGGAACTGAAACGAACGAAGTCAAAGTAAATAATAAGAAACCATAGTAAATAACAAGACTTTGATGACCGCAACGCAAAATAGCGGTCGATAGATCGCGTTATGTGGATTTATAGAAAAAAAAAAACAAATAAAATTTTGGAAAATCATTAAATTTAGACGATTAAATGACTTAACATAAACAGATTGACTTAAGTTTGATGCTATCGACAAGATATATTCTACTGTTCACACTATAAAATTACCGACTAAAGATAAACGCGACAAGACGCCTTCTTGATAGCGTTATGAAAACATCAATGATTTATCCTTCGCTTATTGAATACATGCACGTCAATATATAATCTTAAGACTACGGCAAGTTGCAGGCTTTTTTTAAGATACCGCACCAGAGAAACAGCTGAGATAAACAAACAAATAAATACATGACCAAAATCTGTTTGTCATGAAACCTTTTTAAACTAGAATACATTAGACTGGCTTTTTCTAATTTCTTCGCATATAAATAAAAAGTATAATATAAATATCAAAATAAATAATTAACCTTACAAAATTGAAGAGTTCGTGGACGTTCGAGGTTGTTAACTAATATCAAAAAGTAATATTCTTCAGTTAAATGTTCGAGTCACGTCATTAAATAAAGTTTCAATTCATTCTTAACAAATTAATAACTTTGGAAGTTTAATTAGAGCAAAAGAGGGCACAAAAGGTAGACCTTGTGACTAAAAGCTACAATTTTTAAACTTTCGCAAATTATTTAATTGAAAGTAAAATCTTTTTACAACAATTATTGGCTGTAGTACTATTTAGGATATTTTTTTTTACTCATTCTTTCTATAGGCGTCTTACAACTTGACAAACTTCAGAGTTCTTCACGGAAACTTGAAGCATTAAAAATTAAGGAATACAAATAATGTCTAATTGATCCATCTAGGCTAATAGGTTTTGAATACGATCCATATTTCAAAATAAATAAAATACACCCATTTCGATCCTGCGGCTTAACCTCTAGATTTTTTTCATGTGATAGTTATAGTTTGAACCGTTAAAATACTTAGGCAAAACCTGACTTTCTTGTACCAGAAGCTTGCAATTTAAAAACCGTTACTGCTCATGTCCTATTTAACCATCCAATTGCCACCTATAAAATTTGATAACCAAGATAACGGCTAACTTAATGACTCAAAGATTGGTCCAATTAAGCTAAATGTGGCAAACCCTGTGAATAGTTTACCAAACTAGAAAAAGTTTATTCATCGATGCTAAACTACTGGACGTGTGATCATTATTGAGGATTCTAAGTGCCCTAAAAATGGTTGTAACGTTAAAAACTATGCTTCTTTCTGCCATTTCCGGCGGTGTCTACTCTGAAGGTACTTTATTACATATAGAAACTAGTAGTAAATCAAATTGGTCAGATATTCCCCATCTTCAGTCAAACATATACCAATTTCTGTGGAGAAATGTATATAAAGAATTTGTATGGAGCTAAGGCTTCACTTGAGAGACAGCTTGACGTTTAATAACAAGCCCGGCTTTACTCCCAGATTTGTATCCAAGTTTACGAGTATTGTTATAAGGCCGATACATCGTAGGTATAATGTTTATTGAAATAAAATACGGAGACTATTCAGAATGGACATATGACTCATCAAATAAAATTTCAATCCGTAAAAAATCAACAAGTTTTTATGCACTTTTTGTATCTGCGGTAGCAGATAGATATATACAAGCATTAAGCTAGCAAGTATGTATACGATGTTAACTACATATAAACTATTTATTCTCTGTGTGTTAAGGGTTTAAGTTCTAGAATCTTAAAGTAATAATTTCGCTACGAGACCAACTTTTATTCTCATAATATCATTAAGTGTCAAGATCATAACAATATCTCCACGAGAAAAGATGCATTAATACATCAATCAAGATACTTTAACAAATCTCATTTCAAAATAATAAAATACCTCCCTCGTTAGTCTAGTAGCAGCGCATCGCTTGGTGATCACGAGGTCCTGGGTCAAATCCTAGGTCGGACAAATGAAGAAGTCTGGAATTGTGTCCTAACGGACACAATTCCAGACTTTTTTTTGAGATTGCAATAAATATTGCACCTTTACAACGAGTTGCCCATGAAATCTAACCACTTCGATGACTTTAACAGCAAACGAACTTCTGTTAGAAATACTGCCAAACAGATCTTTCATCAGGCCTACATCACTTCTTAGTACTAAATTTTATGATTTTTTATTTTATTGTTTCTACTTATATGCTTTTTAGCTCTTATTGTGTCACAAAATTAACCTACTTATCTTAATGTGTTTACATATTTAGGATTGCAGTCTAGTTTATATTTCTTTGCACTATCTTACTGACTTAAGTCTTTGATTGTAATCTGTTTTGTTGACCAAATAAAAACAAAAGTTAAATAGGCTCGTCTCCTATTACATGGGACCTATCGTTGTCGGCGAAAAGTGGGTGTAGTCAGTACACCTCTGCCACCCCCGCTTGGGAAATATAGGCGTGACGGTGTACCAAGAGCAAAATATGTTTCAATACATCAATCAAGATGCTTTAACAAATCTAATTTGAAAATAATAAAATATCATTATGATAATATTGATAACGTCAAGTTCATACAGGAGAAGAAACTCATCGGACGGTACTTCGACGAGATCTCACAGGACACGGGCAAGTACTGCTTCGGCGTGGACGATACTCTACGTGCGTTGGAGCTGGGCGCCGTCGAGACCCTCATCTGCTGGGAGAACCTTGACATCCAGAGATACGTTTTGAAGTCGCACGCCACCAACCAGGAGACCATCCTGCATCTGACGCCCGAGCAGGAGAAGGACAAGTCACATTTCACAGATAAAGAGAGCGGCGTGGAGCTGGAGCTGGTGGAGTGCCAGCCGCTGCTGGAGTGGCTCGCCAACAACTACAAGTCGTTCGGCGCCATGCTCGAGATCATCACCGACAAGAGCCAGGAGGGCAGCCAGTTCGTGCGCGGCTTCGGCGGGATCGGAGGACTTCTCCGCTACAAGGTGGACTTCCAATCCATGCAGCTGGACGACGAGGAGATCGACAACCTGTACGACATCGACGACTATTAGTCGCGACGCTACGCCGGTCGCAGTGTTGTGTCGCGCGCCTGCTTCAAAGGGGCCTTTTTTTATAAGACTTTCTGTATACTGTATTGAATTTGCGACAAATTTTAGGTTGAGTTGAGAAAGACAACGTCACGACTAAATTCTCCAAGCTGGTGTGGCAGAGGTGTGCGTACGTAACTGTTGGGCGTTCTCCACTTGTAAGATCATTCAATTGAAATTTCATTGGGAGTTGACGGACGATTTAGCGCAGTGGTTAAGAGCTTAAGCCGCTCCGCCCGCTGTGTATTACCGCGCGGGACAAATCTTTGATCCACAATTATTTGCTCCGGTCTGGGTATTTGTGTATGTGAATTTTCATGTTTGTAAACGCACCCACGACACAGGAATAAATCCTAGTCCTCCTGAGGTACTCCGGAGTCGCAATGACTTTTGGACGTCAATCGCCTTAGTCCTTTCCGCGACCGTGCTGCAGAGCACTCGAAACGTCGGGCACTCTAAAACCACAGATAAGGCGCGACGACATTCGTTTTTTTTTTAGCTATATTTTTCAATTGCTGGGCAAAGTTTCACCTTACCTATTAAGTTTTTTAAATTTCAATACTAAACGTAATTACCGTATCCCTGATAAAACATTCATCTCAATGTGTGCAAAAATAATACCTCTTTCTATAAAAATTGACCATCAATTGCTTTAACGGTGAAGGAAAACATCGTGAGGAAACCTGCATGCATGCCTGAGTTTCTAGAAGGTATGTGAAGTTCGCCAACCCGCACTGGGCCAGCGTGACGGACTTACCCCCCCCCCCCCCCCCCCCCGACCCCTGCCGCCACCGCCGGCCGCGACATGTTCTCTCCGATCCCCCCGATGCTTTGTCATCCATTCTTTCCGCTCAGAATACGGGCGACGACGACGTAGTCGTAAATCCCCTCCCATAGCCGGCGGTTGACCGGTGCACTTAGTAGTGCACCCCGTCCCCAGCGACTGTCCCAACCGAGGGCGCTTCTTCAAGGCGCCCTCGAGTATGTCGCCCCTTGCCCTTCTGGCTCGAGCGTAGTGGTTGCACGCTCGCCTTTAAGTCCGGTGAAGCTGTAAAGGCCTCGCGGCCAACAGCGTACATCACTCACACACACCCACACACGTGACGGACTTATGGCGTAAACCCTCCCAGTTTGAGAGAAGGCCCGTGCCCAACAGTGGGACAGTTTCTTAACAGGTCTTATATAAGCTAATATTGATAATTATTTGCCCAATTCTGGCGTGCCCACCTTTCGCCGACGACGTTATATCCCGTGTAACATGGGGTAAGCCCGTTTTCATTGTACCTTTCAAATAGAGACTTCGGATTGATACTAGATTTTTTTCTAACGAAATTTTTTTTTTTGCCCCACTTAGAATTCTAACACAGGACTCCATGATCGCTACGCGCATTATTCGCCACCCGACTAACGGAGCATCTACAATTTGTCGCTAATTCAATATAATATTATAGGTCCTTTTTTATCAAGATTAACTGACGGCTAGAAATAGACTTGCAAATCCAGAGCTTACAGCGCTTTAAGAGTATAATTATAATATTATTTTTCTTCGTAAGAAAGAGACAAGTATAAGCAGTTTATACAGTATGTTGTTTTGTATTCTCTTGGAATTTATGGAATATGAAATAGCTTGAGTACTTAATTTATTCTACACCACTTAAATCTCGCTATGAGTGTTTTTAACTAATTACACCGTCACGCCTATACTCCCCAAGCGGGGGTGGCAGAGGTGTACTGAGCAAACCCACGTTTCGAGACTCCGGACTCATACTGGGAAGTTTTTTTTCGTTACAAAAACTTCATTGTCCGACCTAGGATTTTAACTAATATTTTTCTTATTAATACTCGTTTGACAGTAATACAGAATAAACTAATGTAGTATTTCTTATGTAGCAGTGATAGCCTAGTGGTTAGACCGTTGGACTGCAAAGTCAAAGGTCTCGGGTTCAAACCCAGGCACGCACCTCTGTCTTTTCAAAAGCATGTGCGTTTTAAAAATTAATTATCACTTGCTTTAACGGTGAAGGAAAACATCGTGAGGAAACCTGCATACCTAAAAGTTTCTTGAAGGTGTGTGAAGTTCGCCAACCCGCACTAGGCCAGCGTGGTGGACTATGGCCTAAACCCTCTCAGTTTGAGAGGAGGCCCGTGCCCAACAGTGGGAGAGTTTCTTAACAGGGCTAATATTAGTTTAATATTAGTAATATTGTATTCAGCCAACGATATTGCCACAATGCTTTGGTCATAAGCATACGTGGAACTGGGTCGATTTCAGTTTCGGATTTAATTTGACACTACTAGATCCGCGTGGTGAAGTACGACCTAATCTCTCTCATCTCGATTTGTAAGAGAAGGCCCCAGCAGTGAGACAGTATAGACTGATATTATAAGTGAGTGGCAAGCCGAATCCAGCCATTAGGATATACTGACAGATAGGTATAATGAGTGATCTTAACACGGTCTCAATCCTTTTCCTTTTCCAGAAAAGTCCTGATAAATGTAGCGTTAAGCACTTATGCTTGGTATTAAGCTTATGTGGATAGTATTTTGGCCAAACCATGAGGAACATACTAAAACTTATGATATTTTGTATTAGAATCTCTTTTTTATGAGAGCCTAAGACACTTGAGGTCTGTACGAAAAGATCCTATTGGAACTTTATACTCTTTGCCTACTCCGCAAAGAATATACTTATATTCTTTTTTTTCCTTACCCAAGTCGGTCGCACGAATGATCACACGCCTCCAATTTAATTTAGTATGCCATAATGAGATCCGGCCTGAATTAATATAAAGGGTTTTTGAACAAGGTATCTCGCACCAGTCCCGTTTACATGCCTCCTCTGAACACGCCCTGGCGAACACAATCACGCGTTTTATATTAACTGCTATTGAAACGGTACTGGCAGCTGTAATTTCTCTTCGCGTTATTTTCATCGTATTTCAGGCGTCAAAGTTTGCGGGTATGGAAATTTGAATAAGAAAACAACTTCGGTAACATGAAGTGCGTAAATAATAACATGAAGTGCTAGCCTGACAAAGAGTGTAATCGAGCGTAACAATATCTTAAAACAGTACAATGGTATGGAGTAATGTTTAGAAATTCAATGTTTCGATTATTGTATTTTGTAAAAAAACCTTTTGACTTTTCGGTATAAATACCATTCAAAGTGTTATGCAACATTTTAAGCTATCCGCATGCAAAGTTTTATCAAGCTTCGCTTGGTAGTTTTTACGTTATGATGGTTCCTACCCATGGATAGATAGACATACAGACAAACAGACACGATAGCCAAAAATTACAGAATTAGCTTCTATATCAATAGAATAATCCCTCAGTTGTTATTTCCAAAAAATATACACAGGTTATGAATAAAGTGTCTTTTTAAAAATTCAATGTTTTGCTTATTTTAGTTTTAACTAGAAAAACTGTTTAATTTTCCGGTATAAATACTATACAATACGTTAGCCAATATTTTAAGGTATCTGCATGTAGTGTTTCATCAAAATCCGTCTGGTAATTTTTGCGTGATGCCGGCTCATACCCTCCGACAGACAGACACACGAAAGCCAAAAATTGTATAATTGGCTTCTACATCGATAGTATGATGCCCCTGGGTTGTTATTTAATTAGGATGATCGGCCAGCCAAATAGAAATCTATGATTCTACAATCCGACAAAAATTATATAAGAACAATTGAAATGGTCGTTGACATTGATAGTTGAATTAAAGAATTCAACAAATTGACCAAGTGATCTAAAATTCAATTCACAACATCTTCCAGGCTCCAACTAGAACTTTAAATTTAGGCTCATTCGCATTAAAATGGACGGACATATCCATCTTGCAAGACCTAGTTCATTTTACTTCAAGCTGCTTGAAGGTACAGACGCATTCACAAATACGGTTTACAGGGAAACAACAAGGTAAACAGAAGCGTTTTGCCCGTGAATATAGTAATGCGCGTCATACCCGCTTCCATACGTGCCTCACACTTAAATTATCCTGCATTATTTCAATTGTAGGTAATAAAAAATTTGAAGGGTCACATTAAAATCATATAAGACCACACCATATTTGTGTATGAATTTTCATGCTTCTAAACGCATCCACGACACAGAAATAAATCGTAATGTAAAAAAAATAGTTCCAAGGGAGTTACACCAGCAAGTTATTTTTTTATACCTTAGATAAATATATATCAACCTCATCAGCTGAAAACCGTCCCATGCCATAGTGCTTTAGGCTGTATGCATCCAGTTTTTAACCACGGCCTTAGATGATAACATTCAAGCACTTTGTGGGGGCCTGTCTACTCCACGTCTTCCGTTTCCAGAAAAATATACCCGTAACTAAATGCCTTACAGCATACATGTCAACATTAATGCTAATAATACGACTACCTCAAGAAATATTACCAAAATAGCACATCGTATCTTGAAATAAATTTAAATAAAAGGGAAATGATAAACGCGAAAACAAACACACATAATGTAAAATATTCAAATGCTTTATGCACGGTATGTAAGAATAAATATTAGTCTTGAGGATTCTAGACCAAAATATATGACGGTCTTGCACCAGGGGATCATACATCACGCGAAAGTTGGCTACAGTCGGAGACAAAGTTACATATCACTACGGCTCTCCAGTGACGCAGCCTAATGTCACTTTCTAAAGGAACTTTTTCGCGTTTTTATAAGGTGCGTGAAAGACATGATGAATTTCATAATATGATAAACAATGCGTGGGATATCTTGATAGGTAATATATTACTTCGAATAGGATATGTGAAAAAGGAGTGCCTAACAACCTCCTTCGGCATGGGTATTTTATCATGTATGTATGTTAATGCTTATTGGATGAAAAGTGTGATGTATGTGAGATCTTATTGGATGATTTCAAGGTATTTATATCTATTTTGTAATAATAAGGAATATACTAGCTGAGCATAAGGAAATGGGTAAAAAATAGCAATTTTCCCTATAGTTAACTTCAAGATTGTTTTTTCTTTCCATATTAGATCAAAAAACTTCTACTTAACGACCAAGATTTCAAATAACGACTAAGATTTTTTATATATTAAAATATTGAGAACATCACATTGTCCGAATGAAAATACGAGCTCTGAGACGTCAATCTAAGACCCCTGAGTCCTCAACTTAAGATCTAGAATAATATTTAGGCATTTAAAATCACATTTTCTATTTACTGTCGCCAGATAATTATTATCACTGAAACTGAGATGTAAGTATTGCATGTCCTCCATGACTTCACTTCGCCTTTATCACGCAGACACGTTGTGTGTGGAAATTGTACGCTACTTTATCTTATAACGACTTGCAAGTCGATCGCTTACAAATTTGATATTACGTTTCTCGACGAAACTTTGATACCTAGGTGAAAAGTATCTGGTATTTTATTATGTATCTGATATTAAGAAGGTATCTTTTCTAGTTAATGTTGGTTAGTCATTTCGCGATAAGCGTTAATCGGCAATTAAAACTAGCTAATTTAACCTTCCGATATCGCTACTCAGAGATAGTGAAATTCGTATATAGACTTTTTTGCAACTGTAAGTGTCGATTAGTCTACATCAGAATTTGATCGATGTTGATGAAAGAGGCCCTAAGAGAGACATCATTGTGTTACCCGGTTTTAAAATTAAGCCACGCATAGAGATTATAGAAAAAAGTCTGTTTTACTTGGATAATAGGCTACTATTAAGACAAAAAACCCTATTACACGGCTATTTAAGTAATCTCAATTATTATAGTTTTTTGGTAATTATAGTTTTAATTATATTCACTAAACATCTCTGGAGATCTGCAGGAGAACCAAAGTCATCGATATAGCTCTCTGAATTGCCTAATTAAATAGATGATATGTATGTAATATGTGGGATATAACGTTAATAATGCAAAATAAACTCTATATTAAGTTTCTTTTCAATCCGTTCAGCCGTTTTAATATGGAGAAATAAACACAACTATACCCCAGAAATCTTGCATTTCCGGAGCTAAAATGTAGTCTTAAACAGTCTGTGAAAAATCCTCCATTTTCCAGTGATAATCTATTTAACATCGGTTCCGACGTTCTGGATAATACACGAAAAACCATATTTTTTTAGTGTGCCCGTTTGCGCATAAAATATATTCTTTATTTCAAAATCATAAATCCAAAATCAATATTTCCGTGCGCTGTACGGATATTGTACCAGCGACTATTTGACAAAGTAAGTTAAGCGGTCTACGTTTTATCGCATAAACCAGTCTTTGTTTTGCAATAATATTTAGAAAGTCAACTTAAATATGAGTAAATTTTCGTTATAGAACAATTTCAGTAGGTTCCCAGGCTTCCAGTTTACTTACTTTAAGAAATAATTAAATAAAATAAAAATTAATTCAGTTGACCAAACAACTGTGTGTGTGATTACATATTTACAATATCGGTGTTAGTTACTTGTTTAAATTGTTCAGTATTCAAGCGTTTCGGGATCTATGTTCAATTTTCTTTACACAGAAAATTAAACCACTCGGGCAGTTGCACTTTTTATTCTTTTTCTTAACCTAGCCCCACACTAGGATTTACTTCTGTGTCGTGGGTGCGCTTACAAACATGAAAATTCACATACACAAATGCCCAGACCGAAAAAAATAATTGTGCATCACACAAAGGTTTGCCCCGTGCGGGAATAGAACCCGCGACTATTAGACACAGTGGACGGAGCGGCTTAAGCTCTTCACCACTGCGCTTAATCCTCCGCCTGTTAACTTACTAAACACTAAATAAAAGCCTGTACAAGCATTAGTGAGTTTGCTCCATTCACCTCTTATTAAGAAAAATATGTGGTTCAAAATAGTGGTGTGTTTATGTTTGTATCCTCCTCCATGCAATTACAATTAAATAGAATGTGTAGCAAATAAAATACCTTTTTTTTTCAGCAGTTACCGTATTCCACATGCGTAGCGCCTAATACAATTCTGAACATTCGTTATTGTAACATTTTTAGTGCTTTGTAAATACTGTCGGGCCTCGCAGATAAACGTTTCGTAAGTTAATGGTAGCCCTATTTATCTGTTAATCCGTAATGAGTAGAGTATTTTCCTTCATAGATCTTCATGAACCGACGTACATACGAAGTTACAGCATCCCTTTTTAAGCATGTAGCGCAATAAATATTTTTAAGCCATTAGGTTTAATAGTTCAATTACGTTTTAGGCATCTGGATACATGCTGGTACAGCGCAGCGTAAAATAAACATTTTTTTATATTAAATAAACGTCGTGATCACAAAACGATGCGCTTTGCCACTAGACCGACGAGGCAGTCGATTCGTGTAATTTCGTTACATAAGCAAATACGATGATTGGTTATTTTACGATTAGGTGTATGGTAGGTTTTTAGTGAAGTAAACTTCTTTGCAGCTCGGCGCTTCATCTGGCAACCAATAACAGCAGATAGAGGAAAATCTTGCAAACGCCGGTAGCAACTGAGTCACGATCCTTAGTAATGAAGGATCCTACTAATGAGATAACTTCTTTGAAGTTGACCTTTCTTAAAAAAAATACCGAAGGATAAACCGGCCCCTCCATAAATCTTCAGGGCCACCTTAATGAAGAAATTTGTACGTACGTATGCATTTAACGCGGGCCCTGCCGATGAATTAAAACACATAAATACGGCGGAAATCTATTTGCCCGTTTTACGAGTTTGTTGAATGTTTTTTTTACAACTTAACAGCTTCCCCGTCCCTCTGTGTAAATCGTAAATTGTATTTACCCGACGAATGTGTTAGCTTTATGATGTCGACTGCGAATTATTGATGTCCGTGGAACCAAGGTCGAAGGAACCGGATATAATGACTCAACATTAACTGGACTAAGACCAAAGTGTTAAATGTTAACTTTATATGGTATCACATAAATAAAAAAACACAAAGAGAGGGGTGTTCAGAACACCGACATTTAAGAAACGTTATTTTGGTACGAATTTTAAAGCCGATCAAAATCACCAAGAATATTTATATTTATTTATAAATTGTCTAAAATGAAAGGGCTAATGATTACTTTAGACTAATAGCCGTTCATAATATTATTCAGGTAGAGAAGAAGGGTAAGAATTTTTTACGGTTGCTCTTAAATAAATAAGCGTTTAACGATTCATTTGGTGGCATACTACGTGACATTCCAGCTGCAGCATAAATGATGCACGCTCGTCCTCATGCCCGGTGAAGCTATAAAGGCCCCTGGGCCAACGACGCAGGTGAGTCAAAACATATTCTAGACAGACTTAAACAGAATTAAATGCATCCCTTTACAGACTAATTGAAGTATCTGCCTTGATAATACTTATACGTGTATCAAACGAGAAACGAGAATATATGACACCACCTGGTATTTCATACTCACGTGTCAAATAATCACCCAGTCATCAAGACTCATGGCTGGAACATAATCGAATGAGCGCACAAATGAGGTAAACAAGTTATAAAACGTAAAAACCGCCATAAGCCGTAAAATAAGCTCTATATTAAGCAGTTTTTAAGTCATATTGAGGGATAACGGGGTTTGTTAAACTGTTGTTGGTACGTTTATTCTAAGCCCGTGATCATACTAACTTTTAATATGCAGGTTTTTGTTTCAATTTTGTGTTTTTATAACATACGTATAATAAATATAGGATGTGTTTACTTTTACTGGTGCTGGCATAATACCAGTATTACACAAAATACATAGCTAATTCATTGACGTACGGCTTGATCCAGTGGTAAAGCTGAAGAGCTTAAGCCACTCCGCCTACACGATTAAATAGTCGCAAGTTCAACCCCCGCACGGGAAAATCTTTGTGTGACTCACAAATATTTGTTTCCGTCTGGGTGTGCTCCGCTTTCGCTTCCGCTGGGATGTGAATTTCATGCTTGTTGCACCCTCGGCACAGAAATAATTTCTAGTGTGGCGCTACGTTAAATTAAATAGCTTAAAGCCACAGCATCAGGCTGAGGCTTTCGTAAGGTTTGATGTCTATAGCTGTGTATTTTGCATTTTTTATCTTTGTGGTAAAACTAATGTGTTTCTTTCTTGCATATATCCGAAGAATAATTAAAAAAAGACCTTTTTAAAAACCAGCTTTTATAGCAAAAACACAATGAAGATATCTTGCTTAGTTAAAAAGTTCCTAGGGATTCAATGTCATGAATGGGTTAAATTTGGATCTAGTTGTGTCAACTGTATTTCTAGGTATTACTATTGATGCCAGACTGCGGTAGGGCCCACATATTAAACAACTGTCTAATAAGTTAAGCTCAACGGCTTATGCCGTAAAGAAAATTAGGTCACTGACTGATATTGTCACAGCTAGAATTGTTTATTTTCCGTATTTCCATAGCATTATGACATATGACATACTGCTCTGGGGATGTTTTGCTGAACTGAATACCATCTTCGTTCTGAAAAAAGGGCTATTCGTGCAATTTACAACTTGGCCCCCAGAGCTTTCCTTAGAGAAAAATTCAAAGAGATAAATATTCTGTTGTCTCGCAGTTTATATATTTACACCTGTTAAAAAGAATGTTAGTAACTTTGAAAAATATAGCGACATTCGTCATAACTCTTTCATGGGGCAATGTATACGCTTCTACAACAAATTTTCCTTAGCTCTCCAACATATGCCTATTAATAAGTTTAAAAGGCTATTTTGACGACAAAAGTGATTGGGTTAGAGCAGCTCCTCATTCGGCAACTCCTAAATACAGTTTGTAAAATACTTTGTTATTAAAATACGATATAGTAACAAAATAATGATAAACAGAAATGCCAGCCCAATTAAGTTAAACTCTAACCTGCTGAGTTTCTCGCCGGATCTTCTCAGTGTGAGGTCGCGGTCCGATTTAGTGTTAGTTGTATAAAATGGAATATTTTTTTTACGCTTGTAAGCGCTCTTGTTGGCCAACAATAAAATATTTTGACTTTGGCTTGACTTTGACTTCCTTCCGCCTCTATCATCAGACGTTGGACACCATCAGGGTCTAAAGTATTCGCCAAGACAAATCCAACGAGCCCAAACGAAACGGGGTTATATTGAGTAGTTGTGTGGTTCCATTGGGCATTTCTCAGCTTCATCATCGGACCCTGTGCACTATCTAGGTGTATAGTACTTCTCAATACCAATCTAACAAGCCTAAACACGGAGGTTCACATGTTCCTATGGCCACCTTTTGACTCCATCATAAGACCAGCTCCATGACAGCATGTTACCGACTTTTTTTACCGACTATACATACGTATGTCAAATTTCAACTTAATTGGATACCAGCAAGTGCTTGACATATGGATCACAAGATTTAAACCGGAAACACAGACAGACATAGAAACATAGCAAGTTAAATAAAATCTTGTAAAAAGAGCTTCCTGTGGAATTAGGACTTAAACCCTTCTTAAATAAAAACACAAGATTGATATTATATCTTCTAGGTCATTGCTGAGAGGGTGATCAGACGTGGAATGCAGTCACTCCTACAAGGTGAGGGGCTGGTACAAGCTAGATACATACAGCACAAAGCTAGACGTCATGATGATCTTTAAGGGAGGCCTTTAGCCTACAGTGGCGGACATCTGACTGATAATGAAGTATATGAATCGAGAAAAGCCCAAAGTTATTCCGGTCGGATCCCCCAATTTTGATCCTATGGGGATTCATTTTTAAATTATTTATAGTTCGACATTCTAAAAATATTAAGAAATTCGATCAAAAATGCGAACTATATTCAGTGAATCAGACAGGAATGAAATAATAATAACAAATTTGGCTTTGGGAATTGGATCGAAATAACCTAAAAATAGGTAGGTACGTAATTAAGTATACAAAAACCTTTTTAGCATGAAAATGGCTTTAACCCAGCAGCATTCAGTAAAAATGCAGGGTATGTTTGGCAACGTGCAGACACGGCTTTGACTATTGGCTTCCCAAGCTACATAGCCCGCTGACACTTGACGTGAGAGTTGAGAGTTATAAATTAACTACAACGTTTACCCCTCGAGTAAAAGATGGGTATTTGGCAATGGATTTTGGCTGTTACCCAATCACTTCTAAACAGCTGAATAAATTTAGATGGAATTAGTCAGAGGCGCATATTATGGAATAATACTCAAGCTATATTTGACTGACTGGTCCCCCCATAACGTAAAAAGGCAACGCGGCAGGCCCAGACGGAGATGGCGGGATGAACTGGATGTGTTTTAAAGAACTGGCCTTAGATAACAATAACTGTTAGTTATATTAATGATTAAACACAATTTAAAAATACAGCCTTAATACTATTTTTGTCTATGTTTTAATCCGCACCGTTGGCTCGTCTGTTGAAGTTGATTTTAGTTAAATAGGTTTTGTTTGGTTTTTTTAACGTGACGTGGGTGCGTTCACAAACATGAAAATTCACATACACAAATACCCAAACCGAAACAAATAATTGTAGGTCACATAAAGATTTGTCCCGTGTGGAAATCGAACCCGCGACTATTCGACCCAGATAGCGGAGCGGCTTAAGCTCTTAACCACTGCACCAAATCGTCCGCTAAATTTAAATATTATTAATAATAATATGAATTTGATCATTACATAATGGTATGGTCAGCATCTTCGGTAAATAAAAAATATCCCAAGCGGGGATAGCAGAGATGTAATGGGTATATATATATTTTTAACCGACTTCAAAAAGGAGGAGGTTCTATGTTCAGTTGTATTTTTTTATGTATTTTCACCGATATTTTCGTCAGTTATGGACCGATTTTGATGATTCTTTTTGCATTAGGTTCAGTATAGCTTCAAAGTGGTCCCATTTTAATTTCATTGGTATTGGACCTCGGACTTTCAAGATACACCAGGGAACTCCTTAACAATAAACAATAGGAATGTGCAAATTGAGATAATATCCTATAGGTACTCTACTATAGAACTAAACAGAATGTTAACCAACTTCAAAAAGGAGGAGGTTCATAATTTGTCTGTTTTCTTTTGTAATTTCTTTGCTAATAAACTGATTTTGATGATTCTTTTTGCATTAGGTTTAGTATAGCTCCGTGATGGTCGAATTTAAATTTTATTGGTATTGGACAATGGGCTTTGAAGATACATCAGGGGTTTCCTATACGGCATACAGCATGAATGTAAAAATTTAGTTATTATGAGTTTTATATCAATCTTGTAGGTACCTCACTGTATAAACAAGTAAGATAATATAAAGGAGGTATATAAATAATAATAATAAATTCACTCATCACTAAAAATTGTAAAATAAAAAATTTTTTTTAGAAAAGGGAAACCGACTTCCAAAAGTAGTGCCAAGTAACCGACTGCACCAACCAGCACCGACTTCAAATATTTATTTTTAGCTTTTTGAAGTCGATTTTGAAAAGTTTTTTGAAAAGTTTTTATATTGATGACGTTAGGTCTCAATAGAACTGCAGGCGAGTCTATAGCCATTATACCGGGCACAAATCTAGACCCTAAACGTCGACTGATAGTTAAAAAAAAAATACAATTTGAACCAAATTAGGATTCGAACACAAGATCTCGTTTGCTAATAAATCAACGAGACAGATAAAACACATAAATTATTCCCTAGGAAACAAAACTTTGATCTGTACATTACAGAATATTTCATAATACTGGAACTGAACTTTATAGCAATCCAAACTTGTTGACACTTACTGCGACACACGAGACTATTTCAATTTTTTATTCCCAAGTCGAAAGTTGCTTGGAAGAGCCAGATCCCTATGTGGTTGCGTAAAGAAAATATAGTATTTTGAAAAAAATAGGCACATAAAATTTGTATATCTTTTTTTTTACCTGGGTAAAATAATGCATAGAACTTCCGCGAGCCTCGGGGGACGCTCGCGGGGCGTGTCGGATTCCTACCGACTAAAAACGCCAGGGTGGCCGACATCAGAACTTTGGAGGGGCTCCTTAATGATACGCTCCCCCCCGCACCAACGCGGTGCTCATGGCGACGTGGGCCACACCACGCCGCCGTCCTCCTCGGGGTCGCTCGTGAAGAACGCTCGATGCCCCTGCCCCTTGCGTCCGCGACCCCGAAGGCCCCCCTGCTGATGTGGTTGCAGGGGGAGGTCCCCCGCCAGATTTTACGGCGGGGGACGCGAGTTAGCCCGTATTCTTAAGCCCCGGGCTATTGGGCTGGGTGCCTCCGCCCCGGCGCCGTCGCCTTCGTCGAGCAGGATCGGCCCTCTCCCGATCCCGCTCGGCCTCCTCCTTCTGGGACATCACAGTCTCGCAGAAGGAGGATACGGCCCCCCACGCCGATTCCCCTGCCAGCATAGCCGCTACTATTGCCGGCAAGGAGAGGTCCGGTCCGATCCGGTCGACCAGGATCCGCCGCTCGGAGGCCCACGCTGGGCACTCTTCGAGCGTGTGCTGGGCGGAATCCTGGTCCCCACTGCAGTGGTGACAGGTCGTCGTCGCCTCGCGTCCGATCTTCCTCAGATAATCACTGAAGCAACCGTGACCGGTGATTATCTGAGTAAGTCTATAGGTGACTCGCCCTCTCCTCCGCTGGTGCCAGGCTTCGAAGGACGGCAGGATAGCTTGGACGACGCGCTTGCGCGCGATGTGCTCTTGACTGAGCCTCGCGCGCCACTCCTCCAGAGCGCGCCGTCGTTCCCACCGTCTCACTTCTTCGAGCGCAGGCACGCCCTCGCCACTTTGGCGGACGCCACGAGTCTGATCGTAGACCCTCGCGTCCATGTCCGCCAGGATGTCGAGCGGCGGAAAGCGCGCCAAGAGTGTTGCCGCCTCAAAGGATATGGTACGGTATCCTCGTGCGATGCGGATGGCCATCTTGCGCTGCAGGCTCTGGATCTTCATCCTGCTGCGCCGGACGCCTGACAGTCGGTGTGACCACACGGGCGCCCCATAGAGGGCCACCGATCGCACGACTCCCCCGTAGAGGCGGCGCACCTCCTCCGACGGTCCCCCAAGGTTGGGCAGCAGTCTGTGCATAGCACCCACTACCCTTTCGACCCGGGGGACTAGGCGCTCGAAGTGCTCCTCGAAGCCCCAGCGACTGTCCAGGGTGAGGCCTAGGTACTTTAGGTACCTCCCCACCCGGACTGGCGAGTCTCCAACGCGAACCCACGAGTCGGGTGGTCCCCTGCTCCTCGGCAGTTTGTGGAACCATAGCGCCTCGGTCTTATGAGGCGCTATCTCCAGGCCCAACTCGCGGATCTTGGCGACGACGACCTCTGCCCCAAGCTCGGCGAGCCCTATAGTCCTCTCGAAGGTGTCCCCCTCGGCCAACACCAATGTGTCGTCAGCGTAACATACGACACTGACGCCGGGGGGGAGATCGACACTCAGGACTGCATCGTAAGCGAGGTTCCATAAGAGGGGGCCCAACACGGACCCCTGCGGAACCCCGCAAGACACTTCCCTCCGGTGCAATGTACCGCCCTGTCCGATGTACTGGACGTATCTGTCGCGCAAATAGTCCCCGACCACAACCTGCAGGTATAGGGGGACGCGATGATGTTCCAGCGCCCCCAGGATCGCGCCCCAAGGCAGGGAATTAAAGGCGTTGACGATATCCAGACTTATCGCCAACGCCATCCCACCCCGGGACACGGCCTGCGCCGACAGGGAGCGGACGCGAAAAAAAAAAAAAAATTTGTATACCTAGTACAAGTCAGACTTTCGAAAAAAGGTTCTCCGGAGTCTGGAATTGTGCCGGATATATGGCAATAGGCTCGCCCCCTTTTACACAGTGCACCTTTGCCAGCCCCGCTTGGGGAATATAGGCGTGACGATGTAAGTTTTACTCATCTAACCTTTCAGTTTAATATTTTTTCATATTGTTTTTCATCAGCATAATTTGGGATTTCTGATCGAGAAACTTCCTACAAATTCGGTATGTCAGTAGAACTACAAAACTCACCTAAATGGTTTTAGGTGCCCGGAAACTAAGACTTTTGTGTTTAGTATTTGGAGTTCGGAGTCCGTGTGTTTTATATAGATTCAATACGCTCGGTCACTCACATTCCGTTCATACTAATCAAAATAATATTTGGTCATGCTTTTCCTTATTCTTTTCATGTCAATGGTTCTTATTTGTCCCGCTAAGTGACGCGGTCGTATCGCTGTGTGACCGCGGTGTTCTTAGTAAACACCAAGGTTAAACAGCGCTCGACCCTACCTGGCCCTAGTTGGCCTAAGATGGGTGACCTTTCGTGGCATTTTTATATTCGAGCATTTCCGTACTTTAGAAGGCACGCTAAGCCATTGGTCCCGGTTACTACGCAACGTGGTAGTCGTTCATCCAAGTTGGAAGCCTTATACAAGGTGTAACATAATAAACGCAAGACCTCAGACACCCCAATTAGAGAATAACTTCATAAATTCAAAACTAAAACCAAATTTCAAAATTTAAAGGTTTTGAACCATTTTTTAAAGCACTTTTATACCCCAATTAACAATGAAACTTGTACATGTATGCGTGCGTTTTGAGAAATTTGTTTTAGGAATGCATTTGAAATCTCCTTATTGCTATGAGTCAAGAATAAATTTATTTTTTTATAGCGCACTGAGGAAATAAAAAAAAATTTTTGGAAATTAAAAAAAAGTAAATACATTAAAAATAGTTGGAATCAATTCAGTTACCGATTTAGAACAAACTACTTTCAGGTCTTGCGTTTATTATGTTACAGCTTGTAGGTGGCTTGATGAGTTCCAACAGCAGTTGGCCTCAAACCTGTCCCCACAAATCCGCACTGGGTCCGCGTGGTGAAGTACGACCTAATCTCTCTCATTTGGATTTGTAAGAGAAGGCCCCAGCAGTGACACAGTATAGGCTGTTATTATTAGTGAGTGGCAATCCCAATGGCGCCATTAGGACATACTGACAGATAGATATAATGAGCGATCTTTAGACGGTCTCAATGCTTTTCCAGGAAACTCTTGATAAAATGTAGCGTTAAGCACTTATGCTTGGTATTAAGCTGATGTGGATAGTATTTTGGCCTAACCATGAGGGACATACTAATACTTAAAATATATTGTACTAGAATATTTTTTCTATGAGAGCGGAGAACACTTAAGGTCTGTAAGGAAAGAATATAGCTGTAATGATATAGACGGATAGAATATTTTTTTTGCCTTATGAAGTGTTTTAAGTTGAGTGTTTTAGGCTATGTCGAATAAATCTATTCAAATACAGAACTCTAAAAATGCTCGGCTTGAGTGCAAAGCGAACTCCATCTCATTACTATATTGAGCCGCCGCACGCCCGAATCCGGTCGCACGAATGATCACACGCCTTCAATTTAATTTCATGTGCCATAATGAGATCCGGCCTGAATTATTATAGATTTTTGAATAAGCTATCTCGCATCAGTTCCTTTTAAACGCCTCCTCCGAACACGCTTTCGCGAACACAATAACGCGTTTTATATTAACTGCTATTGAAACCTTACTGGCAGCTGTAATTTCTCTTCGCGTTATTTCCATCCGTATTTCAGGCGTCAAAGTTTGTTGGTATGGAAATTTGAATGAGAAAACAACTTCGGCAATATGAAGTGCGTAAATAATGTATGAAAAACAATGTGTGGGAGATGGTTACGAGTACCTACTGTCTAATTTTATTAATTGCGAATTATAAACAGGGCTGCTAGATCGTATAATTGAATACGAAAGATGTAATATTTGGTTATGTTTTGTATCTTATGTGTATAGCTATGAATAATTGCACATAAAACAGTAAACACTACTTTAATAAAAAATGCGCTTGAAATCGGTAACCATTATTTCATAAAACTATTTTGTTTGATGCCTATATGTAAGTTTACATGACATCACATCTACTACATTGAATAGTAATTTTGTGATTTTTTCCAGTTTGTGTAATAAGATTTGTATCAGTTCAGAGACAGAACAGTATAAAATAAGTGGCGTCTACTATCAGCCCTGATTATAAGGATATCTTTTTATAATGTTTAAAAAACCTGTATGCCTAGACAAGTGGCGAAAACGCTAGAAGAATAGAATCTTAAGTGTATGGGATTGACAGGAGGTTACGATAAGTAATTTGATCTAGCGATCCGAACTTGAAATTGGTAGCAGAGTGTTAATAATTCTATTCGTTAAAACTAAACGTCAGATGAGGAATGAATTCCTTATACAAAACCGTAGCCGAGTGGCATTTTTGACAAGCGAATCGCTAACTCAAGCGTTACGTATATTCGATACAAAGCAAAACACCGTGACCCTGAAGATTTGGAGAATTTGGTAACTAGGTAAAATAAAACTGATTCTTCTTACTGTGAACTTAGGAGAACATTTTGCCTTCATTAATTTGACTATATTATTTTTTCTGCTTAAGAAATAATTAATTTTATTAAGTGGACTTAATAATAGCTGTGTTTTTTGCGATAACCAAACAGTGGTCATTTTGTTCAGTTTGAGATAGGTGACGGTTTGTGGCATTTTGATTTTTGAGCGTGTCCGTTCTTCGCGGCGGCTTTCAACCTTATAGGCGGTTTAATAAGTTCCAACAGCGGGTGGACACAAACCTGTTCCACCAACCCGCACTGGTTCCGCGTGAATGGGCCATACTCGATCGAGTATGAACCATTATCTCCCAACTCTATTAGTGTTAGTAAAGGTGTTCTACCTTTTTCTAACAATGAAAGAAAGAAACAAGAAGTGCAGTGTAGGCTAAATATACTAAGAAGTGATTAAATAAAATTAATTTAGTTTACCAAACAACTGTATGTGTGTGATTACATATTCACAAAATCGGTGTTGATTGTTTAAACTGTTCAGTATTCAAGCGTTTAGAGGCCCATGTTCAATTTTCTTTGTATTTTTACTGTACACAGAAAATTAAACCGCTCAGGCCGATGCACTTAGCACTCGAGTTTGCGCGTTTCACCTTTTATTAAGTAAAATTATTAGGTTTAGAATAGTCAGATTTTGTGTTTGTGTCCTCCTCCAGGCAAATTACAATTAGTTGGAATGTGTAATAAATAAAATACCTTTCTACTTTAGCAGTTACTGTATTCCACATGCGTAGCGCCTAATACAATTCTGAACATTCGTTATTGTAACATTTTTAGTGCTTTGTAAATACTATCGGGCCTCGCAGATTAATGTTTCGTAAGTAAATGGTAGCCCCATTTATCTCTTTAGCTGTAATGAGTAGAGTATTTTTCTTCATAGATCTTCATGAACCGACGTACATACGAAGTTCCAGCATCCCTTTTCAAGTATGTAGCACAATAAATAGTTTTAAGCCATTAGGTTTAATAGTTCAATTAACGTTATATACATCTGGATATATGCTATTAAGGTAGGTACAGCGCTGAAATAACATCAACACTTTTTTATTTGATTTAATATAGAATTAAATGTATTGAAGCCTTTGTCACAAAAATTGGGATGATCGGCCGGCCAAATTTAAATCTATAATTCTATAACCCAATAAAAATTATACAAGAACAATTAAAATGGTCGTAAACATTGATTGTTTAATTAAAGAATTCAACAAATTGCCCAAGCGATCAAAAATTGAATTTACAACATTTTCCAGGCTCCATCTAAATTTTTAAATTTAGGCTCATTCGCATGGAAATGGACGGTCATATCTATCATGCAAGACCTAGTTAATTTTATTTAAAGCTGCTTCAAAGTACAGACGCATTCACAAATATGGTTTACAGGGAAGCAACAAGGTAAACGAAAGCGTTTTGCCTGTGAATAAAGTAATGAGCGTCATACTCACTTCCAGACGTGCCTCCAACCCGGATACGTGACTCACACTTAAATAATCCTACATTATTTCAATTGCTGGTGATAAAAAATGTAAAGGGTCACATTAAAATCGTATAAGAACCATATAGCTTTACTAACATTCTGTACTTATCGAAACCTATCAATAATAATTGCGGTAATTTACGGATGATTTTAAAATTCGCTAAGTTTGTATAATAGTCGCGGTTTCGATTGCCAGACAAATCTTTGAGTGACCCACAACTACTTGTTTTGGCCTGGGTATTTGTGCATGTGAATTTTCATGTTTTATACGCACCCTCGACACGAGAATAAATCGTAGTGTAAAAAAAGTAGTTCCAGGGGAGTTACACCACCAAGTTCATTTATTATACCTGCAAAAAAATCAACATCATGAGCCGAAAAACGTGCATTGCAGGAAGAAGTTCTCCAAATATTGCCAATGCAAACTGCTTTAGGCTGTACGCATTCAGTCTTTAACCGCGGCCTTAGATGATATCATTTAAGCCCGCAAGCTTCAAAAACCATCAGGCCACCTAGTCTACTCCACGTCTACCGTTTCCAGAGAAATATACCCTTAACTAAATGCCTTACGGAACACATGTCAATATTAAATGCCAATAAAACGACTACCTCATAACATATTACCAAAGTAGCGCTTCGTGTCTTGAAATAAATTTGAATAAAAACGAAATGATAAACGCGAAAACAAACGTACATAATATAAAATATTCAAATGCTTTATGCACGGTATGTAAGAATGAATATTAGTCTTGAGGATTCCAGACAAAAATATATGACGGTCTTGTACCAGGGGATCATACATCACGCGAAAGTTGGCTACAGTCAAAGGCAAAGTTAGATATCACTACGACTCTCCGGTGACGCGGCCTAATGTCACTTTCCGAAGGAACTTTTTCCCGTTTTTATAAGGTGAGAAAGACATGACAAATGTTCGCACACCTGCCACTTAATCTTGTTCTGCGATTACTTCATGGTATGATAAACAATACGTGAAATATCTGGATAAGTAATGTATTACTTCGTTGAATAGGACATATGAAAAAGGAGTGCCTTATAACCTCCTTCGGCTTGGGTCATTTATCGTGTCTGTATGTTAATGCTTATTGGCTGAAAAGTGTGGTATGTGTGAGATTAGATGATTTCTGCGTATTGCTATAGTTATAGTGTAATAATTAGGAGTCCACTAGGTGAGCATGAGGAAATGAGTAGGTATTCTTAAAAAATAGCCATTTACCTAGTACTAATTAGTATGTGTTAAAGAAAATGAATTGCTATTTTCCATATAGGTAACTTCGAGACTGTTTTTTCTTCCTATAATAGATCAAAAAACTTCTACTTTACGAACTAGAATGACAAAGATTTTAAATTGCTTCTAAGAATTTTTTATTGAAGAATATTGAGGCCATCACATTGTCCGAATCAAAATTTGAGCCCGGTTGTCAACCAACTAAAAATACACATCTTCTTTGTCAAATGAATATCTGCTATGTGCACTTTTGGAGATTTCGACATTTTGACTAATGTGACTAGTTTACTAAACAAATTTTCCCATTAAAAGACTGCTATGTGACTCTAAGCAATATACGGTGAACTGTGGTCGCTAAAAATATGCTTCCAAAGTCTGCTTCATATAAAATTTTACAGGAGAATGTTTTTATTCACTATCTCTAAGTTATACTTTTTGCACATAGCAGATATTCATTTGACAAAGACGATATGTATTTACTTAAGATCTAGAAGAATATTTCGGCATTGAAAATACCATTTTCTCTTTACTGTCGCCAGATAATTATTATCACTGAAACTGAAATGTAAGGAACGAATGTTCTCCATGACTTCACTTCGCCTTTATCGCGCAGACACGTCGTGTGTGGAGATTGTGCACTACATTGACTTATAACGACTTGCACGTCGATCGCTTGGAAACCTGACTTTACGTTTTTCGACAAAACTTTGATACCTAGGGGAAAAGTATCTGGTATTTTATCATCAGAAATATTACGAAGGTTCACTTTCTAGTTAAGTGTTGGATCGTCACTTTTTGATAAGCGTTACTCGTCAATGAAAAAGATTTGTACATAGACTTACTTGCAACTATAAGTGTCGATTAGTCTACATCAGAATTTGATCGATAGTGGTGAAAGAGGCCCTAAGTGAGAAATTATTGTTGTTGCCCGGTTCTAATCTTATCTCTAACTTACTCTTTTCTTATGAACTTTGATATACAAATTAACTACGAAACCTGTTTGTATGAATTTACATGTATTTTGAGGAATATTTTTTAGACTTAGAACTGAAATCGCCTATACCTTTGAATTGTTGTTAAAATTTCTTTAATACAGCGAACTGAAGTATTGGGATTATAGCTTATGACAAGCAATTTACATTTAAAATTGTTGTAATCAATTCAGTTTTTGATTTGGAACCAACTACTTTCAAGTCTTGCATTAATTATAGTACACTTTGTAATTTCGTTACATACACAAATACGGTCATTGGTTACTTTACGATTAGGTGTTCAGTAGGGTTGCAGTAAAGTGAACCTCTTTGCAGCTCGGCGCTCCATCTGGCAAGCAATAGCAGCAGATAGAGGGAAATCATAAAAACGCAAGCAGCAACTGAGTCACGATCTTTAGTAGCGAGTGATCTTTAGGGACCGAAGAGAGAACTTCTTAGAAGTTGAACATCCTAATAAAAACGAAGAATAAACTGGCCCCTACATACATTTTTAGGGTCACCTTAATGGAGAAATTTGTACGTACGTATGCATTTAACGCGGGACTCCCAACGAAATGAAACGCATTAATACGGCGGAAAACACTTTTCCCGTTTTACGAGTCTTTTGATGTTTTTTACAGCTTAACAGCGTTCCCGTCCCTTTGTGTAAATCGTAAATTGTACTTACCCGACGCATTTCGTTAGCTTTATAATATCGAATTATTAAATTTAGCCGCTTTAATGTCCGTGGAACCAAGGTCGAAGGTTTTTGAGGTGTACGGACAAAATAACACCCTTATGTAATTTGCGAACCGAATATAATGACTCAACATTAACTGGACTAAGAGTAAAGTGTTAAATGTCAACTTTATGTGGTATCACATAAATAAAAAAAACTAATTCTGACTCCTTTTATATCCAAACATATTTTTATTTAGATACGATTTTTAAAGATGAATAAAAGTAAAGAAAAGGATTTATAAATAGTCAAAAATGAAAGGGCTAATGATTACTTTAGACTCTACTAGCGGTTCAGAATGTTATTCATGTAGAGAAGAAGGTCTTACCCTTCGTCTCTACATGAATAACATTCTGCAACTTTACGGTTGCTCTTAAAAATAAGCGTTAATGCAGAGTAAGCTAGACAGATATGCTTAAGTATTAATCAAACATAAATGTGTTTATACTCATGGTGTACGCTATAAAGTTCTCTCACCGTCACGCCTATATTCCCCAAGCGGGGCTGGTAGGGATGCGCTAAGTACACCCACTTTTCGCCGACGATTTTAGGTTCCATGTAATAGGAGGCGAGCTTATTGCCATATACCGGACACAATTCCAGACTCAGGACTCATACTGGGAAGTTTTTGTTAGAAAAACTACTCATTAAAGTTATCTCATTATAAGGATATGTAGGATGTATCTATAGTTGGAGACCGAATGAATAACTGCAACAATATTCATTCCTTTTTTTATCTATTTATATCACTACGCCAAATCTCTTGCGGGACAGCCAGAGGATATAAAGTTTCAATAGCTCATTTCCTTACAGATAGTTATTTTATTATTATTTATTTAGATAAACAACATTATGCACGATGCTATATCTTATCCCATTCAAAAATATGCAACCAGTTTGACAGTGGGTTCGATTCAGTCACATACTAGATCCAAAATGAATATCATGGTAATGTTATTAAATACGGCCCAAATTTAGGTAATAATCTTTCAGTTTTCATTTAAAAACTTTTATAATATTCTCGCACCTTATGGCTGCCGGCAGACTATTCAAGCGCCCTTACACAGAAGTAGTTGGTCTCCCTTGGAACATTGTACTGCCGTTACTGCCGTCGGCCACCAAGCGCGGTTCTCGTCTTTTTTGTTTTAGCGTTAATATTATGATCTTCCTTTCTGTTATATTAAACCTATTATAATATTTTCTCTTTAATCCTTCATAAAATAAGAAGATCCCATATATTTTGGGATATAAATAATTTTGTTCGCTGTAAGTGGTAACCACATTCAGAATTGAGTGTGGTAACTAAGGTGTATTTTTATCATTTTTCCGCTACCTTCTGAAGCCGTGAGTAATTCTTATAAAAGAGCTTTCCGCTCAAAGGATTGCTTCGATAATTCCGTAATAAATGATATTAAATTTTCTTTATATGTTCGTATCATTGAAGCTTTGCACTTCTTTTTCATTTACCTAATAATATTTTCCTGTTTATTAATTACATTAACATATGAAATATTTCATAAAAAATATTGACATATGCAGTAGAACACAAAAATATTCAAGATTTTTTATTAAAAACAAATCGCCCAAGAAAGGCCCTTTGCATACTAAAGATTTCGAAAGAAGACAAGTTGAAAATCAGACTGGTAAAATCAGCTACAAAAATAATAAATTTAATTAAATAATATTAAATTAATATAATACGCGACAATCTTTTTGCATTAAGCTTTAGTCTAGCGTAGGCGGCCATCTAACATATTATTCGTAGAATCTGCATCACCGCGTCGTAGGTAGTATGTACTCGCCGCTACAATTAGTAGCAAATGCTGGTAAAAAATGTTTTGACTGTCTTATTTATCTAACAGCACATAATTCGTGTAGTTTGAATCTTAGGTTGGACAAAAATAGAATAATTTCTAGCCAGGAGTCCGGTATTTTGTACGGCATAATGGAAATATGCTCGCCCCCTATAACATGGCATCTAACATCTCCGGTCAAATCTAGGTGTATATAGTACACCTGCCACACTCATTTGGAGAATATAGAGGTGACGATGTTTTTTTGTAATGCTAGAATTACGCAGATATGTAACAACTACCTAGCGCAGACGTACAACAATGAACCAATCAACGCCTAATGCCCTTTCGATGCCCTTACCTCCCTCCGTTAGGATACAGATATCGCATAAAGGATCAGAATCCGACCTTGCCGGTGAGATCAAAAAATTCTTTGCCCACCGACCGGTGCAGAATACCACAGCGAGTAACCTAATGTATGCCCTCCCCATAGCGACTACCCAAGCCGAGGCCCTTCCGCCTTGAGGCGCCCTTGAGCTAGTTGCCTCCTTGGCCTTCCAACTAAAGCGTAGTTCTTGCACGATTTTCCTCTTGTCCAGTGAAGCTGTAAAAACCCATCGGCCAACAGTGTACACCATTCCGCCCAACGCGAATTCTAAATAATTTAGAATGTATGATCCCTAAACTACGCAACACTATTTATGAAGAAGTACCTGTGAATTTACTGTAAGCAATAGAAACACCGAATAGGTATATATAATAATACATTTTGGTGAAAATCAGTATTCCAAATATATATTTGAGAATATGACTGTGGTATACGAATATGTGAGCATATAAAATAATACATCGCTTGAAGCTCTGATTTATTCGGTTGACTTAATTATATAATGCTAGCTAACTAAGCACCCATAACACGAAACTAAACTAAAATAACCCCGAGATTTAATCAAATTATAATCCGGCGGTTCACCTGACCGTGAATATCTAATGTTAATAACAGGTCTATAGCCGCATTCATATTAAACGTATGTATAACTGCGAATTGTATAAGTGCGGATATAGCTGAACGCATAGCAAAAAACGTGCGGCTTAATTCACGTCGCGGATTCCAGCGATATGGTGACATGATAATCAAAGAACAAAAAGATATGAACAAAAACGAAGTAAGTGCCCCTGAGCTACCACAATACGGGAGGCGTTTAACACAAATTTCAAACTTATTTTTGGTTTCCCAATAAGATATAATTTTTGTTTTTTTTCGTTTACATGCAATGAAGTATCGCTTGCGGCTTATGCATTTTAGCACCTGCCCAACGGCAGTGTTGGGCATTATTCAATTATTTTTTTTAATTGTAGGATCAATCAAATTTTGTCATTGAAAATCGATTGTAAAAAAAATCTATCTATCTATCTATCTATAACCTCACGCCAGATCCCTTGCGGGGTAGGCAGAGAGTACAGAGTTCCAACAAATTCTTTCGGCACTCTGCACCCCACGACTCGCCAGTTCGGGCCCGGCGTGATGGGTGGCGGCCCCCATCGCCGCTTCCACCTATATTCGTACCGACGGGGGCGGGCCGGTACGCGTCGCCTCGGGGGGACGCCCTAGCCCGCACTGCGGTACGTCTTCGGTCCAAGATTGCAGCCATAATGACTGGCAGGGGTCGCGACGAGCACGCTCTTGGACAGACCCCCAAAAAAAAAATAATCCCCATTAGGTACGAGTACTTCAGAATAACAATAACTTTCGTACGTCAAACACCTTAGTCCCTCCCGTCAAACGACGTCGAGAACTTAAAAACCAAAAATACACCGCGATAAAATCCGAGATATTTTAATAGCAATATATTTTTTTAACACTTATTCTTTTTTCCAACTCTGCCCCTCGATAACTGTATGTATGGCACTTCTTCTATTTTTTTTCTCATGTGATTGTAACGCATCGCTGGTTTTCTTGCACCACATCAGATATCCAATCAAGCACGAAGAGGGCAAAACATGAACAAAATAAGCGTAAAGTTGAGCTATTCTTTTCACACTACAAAATTATTAAAGATGAACTCGACAGTAAGCTTTCTCGACAAAGTTACGATAATGTTAATTTGTTTGTACTTAGCCCTCTGTGTAAAATGCCAAGCTTGTGGGTGTTTCTAGAGACGCCGGTTTAAACTGTACAAGGCTGTTAGTGTTAGAGTTTTAATTATAGATTTATGTTCAAGACGGCCTCGTTGGTCTAGTCGAGAATAATGCGCTTTTCGATGACGAGGTTCTGGTTTTAAATCCGAGGTCGGATAAAAGTAGTTTTTCTATCAAAAAAACCAAGTAGCACTCCGGAGTCTGGAATTATGCTTTATTGTAATAGGCTCGCCCCCCTACAAGAGACCTAACATTGTCATCAAAAAGTGAATGTTCACAATATACCTTTGCCACCCCGCTTGGAGAATAAAGGCGTGACGATTTTTTTATGGTCGAATGAATATTGAAATTATTTGGAAAGAGCATAGCACCCGCTCACATTGAGCGACTGTCGGTATATCTGATCTAAGCTTAAGTGCCTAATTTCCATATTTCATGAGTCACATAGTTACCCGGTACCAATCATTTAGTTGTTAAAGGTTCCGTTATTGGCCGTAATATGTGTGGAGTTTCAACGCCTAAAGTGGCCATTACCAAACCATGAATTATATCGAAACGCGCCGGATCGATAAGGGTGATATTTTATGTGTCGCATTACTTTCAACATTTTCTCATTTCCTTTGGTGTCACTAATACGAACTTTTGTTTTAACGTAAGAATATACCTTTCCGCTTTTTGTATTGTTGGAATATATGTAGGTTTATATGTTTGGTAGATATAGTAGTGACACGTGTAACAAATTTAGAATAAACATTTTATCCTTACCATTTCTCTTTTATTTTTAATCTCACGTTGGATCTGACGGTTTTTAAGTACATAAATCAATTATACTACATGTGGCATAATTAACGCAAGCAACACTGATTGATATTAGCGTAATGTGGTCGAAAAAGCATGCTATCAAGCACATCTATATTTAGTAAATTTTTAGCTTAAAAAGGATAATAATCGTATATCAACTCGATAGCGTTACACTGACATCGATCTGTTCGTATTAAGCCCAGTGTAAGTAGCATGCAACAAAAAAAATACTGTAGTAGCAACCTAAATTGCTGTCACTCATTCTATTTGTATTTCTGATTGGTGTATTAACCAAAATTTAAAGCAATACCGCGATTTAAATTTTAGCGTTTTAATGTACTAAAGGATCACCGGCCACTTACGAATAAACCACATTATTATTTCTAAGAAATAACATAACATTTTTCTATAAATCGACTATTCATTTACCTAACAAAGAATAACGAAACACATAGATACCATGAAAAAGTAATAACGTACTTAAAACTTTTTTATGTTCTAACATTTTCGATGAACGAGGACCAATGAAACGGTGATGATTTCGGTAGAACGAGTAGCAAGATGGTGACTATTTTCCAAGAACGAAGTTTAAATCGCAGAGGATATAACTAAAACTACAGAATAAGGAGGAAGAAACATTTCAACAGTTTTAGAAGGAAACGTTTCTATTGTCTGTGCTCATGTATTCTACGTTAATAGAATGTTATCATAAGATCAACAGCGCCAGATGTAAATAGTTTAGCAGTGTGCTGCCAATGAGATTTCATCAAGATAATTGTGAGATGAAGCAGATACCACACAGATACCATCTACGGAGTGCCTGCCTAGACTGTCGGGCTTTGATGGAAAAAATGCATTAGTAACATCACAGACCAATTTAAATTAAAAGACGGTTAGTAAATAACCATATACAACGTACCGCACAAAATCGGGTATTGTGCATAGGTGGCGCTGATTCGTAGCCTGGAAACGTTCGTAGCATTCTTTGAAACCACAAAATTTATATTAGTTTTTAAATGAAAACTTCTAATATAATTTAGAATATTGGAAAAAAAACCTGCACTAAGATGTCCTGTATTATGGGTACGTTTAACAATTATGTACATTTTCACAAACACCTTGTGAGAGCAAACTTTTGTGGTCACACAAACATTTATATCGTGCTGGTAGCGAACGCGCGACGGTGATTTGGTAGGTGGGACAGCTCTCAACCATCGTCATCGAATCAGTATGTGATAGGTTTAGATATATTGTAAAAATGTATAATGTAATTCACTAATTTTGAAGTGGATAATTAACCACTTTTATATGTTTATCAACATATGGCGTGGTTGTAACGAGTTCTACAGCCCGATATTTCGCAAACGCGCCCAATCATAGGAATCCGCTAATCGTAGCCGCCGCCAACTACAAACCTATCCCCGCTTATCAGCCGCTACCGCCGTCCGCGGCGTGTTCTCACCGAACCTCCCGATGCCCTTAAATCCCGTCTTTCAGATGCGGATACCGCACACAGAGAGGCGCCCATGAGCTAGTTGCCCCCTTGCCCTTCTGGCTCGAGCGTAGTGGTTGCACGCTCGCCCTCTTGTCCGGTGAGGCTGTAAAGGCCCTGTACAGCGTAGATCATTCACACACTCACGTACGGGGTACGATATTTTGTAGAATATTGTCTCTCGACTTATACTAGTCTCTGATAACAGTTTACATTTCCTATTTGATTTTCCTTAACGTTTAAATTGATTTCCGTAGATCGCATTTGATCCTCAAACTCGTTAAGTTTCGAGAGTATGAGTTTGGTCTAGACTTAGTCTTAGGTCTTAGACTAGATTCGTATAGTTAGTTGATGATACGAATTTTACATTTATGTACGAACGTTTCCCTTTATACCGCTAAATTTATAATATCCACTTGATTGGAACTCCGTAACATTTTATTATCATTGCTTTCTTGGAATCAAGTTTTCGTTTGGCCTTGCTTCGGGCAAGCGTGTATGCTAACAATAATGAGAATGGAGTAGAAAAAAAACTTAATAACATTAGTAAGTACCTAAGTGGCGTTCGTAGCGCTGTGCGATTTTCTTAGCGATCACCTATGTTAAGCAGCGTTCAACTCGGTCGGTCTGAGATGGGTGACCGTTTGTAGCATTTTCATATTTGAGCGTCTCCATACTTAGGAAGGCATGTTCAGTCGTTGGTCTCGCTTCCAGCTTGCCTTAACGACTACAACATAAGTTGTAGTCGTTAAGGCAAGCTGGAAGCCTTACAGGCGGCTTAATAAATTTCAATAGTAGGCAGTCACAAACCTGCCTCCACCAATCCGCACTGGGTCCATGTCCATGTAGTGGAGCATAACCACATCTCTCTCACCTCAATTTATGTGTGAATGTCGTTGCTCGGGATACTATAGGCTGATATCTTTATTTATTCCTTAATACATATACTTTCTAAAATACATTTTAGCTTACAAATTTTATACTGACATCCCAATCCCGACATCCAAGCTGGAATATCAAATCTTGACGCAAAACTAACTTACGATAGCTATGCTTACATCATCGCTCCACATAATATCAACACACTATGATGTTGAACCTGTCGGCAGTTGTTGACTCATTATTTACACGTAATTATAATCCCTCAGGCTTGCTTGTTAAGATCTAAGCTTCGCCGGGACAGAACATCACGCTGGATGTTTATATAGGACTATTTTTGTCAATATACCCGCCTAAAAGGACTTTGATACACGGACCAGCTAGAAGCATTTCAAGGTGTCGGTTTTATGGAAACTCGATTACTTTCCTTGATATACAAATTATATCCTTATTATATAAAAGTTATAGAGGTGTTTTACATACTATAAGGTGGTAAGTAGACACACAGTTAGAAAGAAAATGAAGATTTATTAAATATTTTGGAGACTATCAGACCACAAGCAAATAGAATTCTTATCTTAAGGGCAAACCATGAGTCTCCGTAAACTGCGAGCGTGATTGATATGCGTGCAGGCTTGTGAGGAAAAAACCTGTTGGAACTTTTTGCTGTCTGCCTAACCTGTAAGGGATTTGGCATGATGACATAGACGGAGATAGATTTAGGCAGTATAGTTATGAGAGTGAATTGAAAGCTACCCAGTTACCACACGAGCCAATCATACCCGTCACTCGACTGTCACCGCATTGATTGATGAGTAAGACCTACCTACCTAAACGTTCCTATATTCATAAGATAGCTGTCACTCTTGTTGAGAACCATAATATTTGGGTTTTACATTCAAGAGAAGGCTACCTAAAAGTTACAATGTCTATCAAATAAAGGTATGAATAAATAAATCCTCAATCAACTTGAATTGTAGCTTCGAAACAGACATGCGATTCCAAATACAAATAGTATCACACTAAATAATAGTATTTACCCAAAAAACCTAAAAAATAACTAATTCATTATTGATCACAATATGACTCACAGATTCTGCAATTCCTTAACTTTGCCGTAGAATACTGACATAACCGCGCCGGCTTTATATTATAATAAATCTTTTGTACCGTGAACTTAAGTATTCCCCTAAAACTTATCCCCGTAAGCCGAATGCAAGCGGGAGATAAAAATAAACACAAGTGACTACCCTAGATAGGTCTGTCTCCGATTCTGTATCTGCCATATTCCCAATATATAAGGATAGTTTGTAGCATGTGAGAGATCTAGTTAGATTGGTCGGGGGTAGATCTTGGGGTTTCTGCATCGGAGGCAGTCGACCCGACGGCGCCGCGGCGTGACTCAGCGGATGGCAAATCAGCTGCTTTATAGCTTTTAAGCTGACTCACCGTAATTCATCGTGGATTTAATGCAAAGTACGACAATAATTACGCTTTTGTTCATAATGTGGAGATGCTTGGGATGGTTAAAGGGCTGATTACAATATAGTAAAGTAAGTAACTAGAATGCAAGATTTACGTAATACGTAAGAAAAGACGTTTGCAGGGCAAACTAATATGGAGATAGCGAGTTCATATTTCTTTTCTCCGAAATATCCTTGTCTAACATTGAAATAAAAAAAGAATTGTGTTAGAATGTTCGTTTATAGAACGCTTTACAATTTTCACCTTCTTTGAAAATAATCAAGTACACAATATTAGGATACCGCTCCGAATTCCTAATGCGATTTCATTTAAACTTAACAAAACAAATATTTACAAAAGTCATTTTCGCAATACAAACAATCCCATTTTCTTTTTAATTATAAAAACGGGTACAAGCAGAAAGAAAACGAAACTTATTATCTTCGCCGTAATAAACAATGATAAAAAAATACTTAGTGTCCTTAAGGGTTCTGTCACCAACCTCAAGTAAAGTCTGATGTAGACTAATTGACAATTAAAGTTGCAAATAAGGCTATGTACGAATTTAACCATATCTGAGTTGTCCTATCCGACGGTTTAATTCGCCAGTTTTAATTGCCAACTAACGGTAATCGAGAAGTAACTCTCCAGCACTTTAATCGACGGTGGTGAGAGGCCCTAAATTTTTTTGGCAACCTATAATCTTTTTAACGGCGACTCAAATCGTAATGAAGCGCTAAAGCGGCTATAAGCCAAACTTTGTGTTGACATGGGATACTATAACATTTTAGGGTAATGCCCTAAGTTTGGTCGTGTCCCCCTAACACTCTCACCCTATATCCCATCCACAGAAATCATAATATTAAAACACTAGAAAAGAAATAGCGTGCGATTTTGTTTGAAGCCACTGTCGCCACTAAGCCAAATAGACACAGTCTCAAATACACTTATATCGTTTATTTCTGAAAAAAATATTTTCCAATGAATTGTATTACCTTATAAATAAAATTTCAAGTTTTAGAAGACTCTCATATGTCCTTGCAGTCCCGATTTATTTTGTGATAACTTTGTCACAATACCTACATTGGTCCTCGCAGTCCTAAATCATTTTGTGATAATTTTGTCACAATACCTACATTTGTCCTCGCAGTCTTGAATCATTTTGTGTTAATTTTGTCACAATACCTACATTGGTCCTCGTTGTCCTAAATCATTTTGTGATAATTTTGTCATAATACCTACATTGGTCCTCGCAGTTCTGAATAATTTTGGGTTAACTTTGTCATAATACCAACATTACTCCTCGCTGTCCTGAATCATTTTGTGATAATTTTTTCACAATACCCAAATTGGTCCTCGCTGTCCTTAATCATTTTGTAATAATTTTGTCACAATACCTATATTAGTCCTCGCTGTCCTGAATCATTTTGTGATAATTTTGTCACAATATCCACATTTGTTCTCGCTGTCCTTAATCATTTTGTGATAATTTTCTCTCCTGTCACACGACAAAGTTCATGCGGCTATACCGCTTCTAGTGTATATTTATTACGATTTCTATGGTCCCATCGCACTGCGCGGTTCATGGGGGCAACACATATAAATTGCTTTAATTTAATACAGCCCATTGGGGTACATTTTTCTCTTGCAACTTTGGCATCAATCCATAAATAAACTCGCACTAAAGCCGGGTGTACTTCATGTTACGTTGTAGACATGTGAGCAATTTTAATAACTGAACGCCGAACTGAGCCAATTTTATTTGTTTTAAGTGTAAAATTTCTATATCGCTTTCATTTTATTTCGTTGCAACTGGGTTAGTTTACAGCAAAGTTGGGAAGGATTGGTCGGACAGGCATTACATGCATGCATACTTGCAACACCATACGATATAAAGATTTTCTTTTAAGTATTAAGCTAACTAAATAGTTAAATTTAAGTAGAAAGCGAGGGTAGTAATCCTTACATTCACTTTGATACTTACCGTATCCTACTTACATAATGGTGACACTTCTTGAGTGTTAAAGAGACAAGTCGATCTCAAAACTGGATTCATAGAAAGAATCTCGCACCAAATAAAATAAATAAACACCGTAACGCCCATATTCCACAGAAGAAGTGACAAGTGTACTGCATAGACTGTAAAGACATGTATTATCATACCGGACGCGATTTCAAACTCCATATTGTGGCTGAGAGATTTTCAATAAAAAGGTGCACTTTATCCGACCTCAATTCGAACCCAAGATCTCGTCATCTCCAATCGCACTAAGGGCACACTCCGATACCACTAGACCAACGACACAGAACTACAGACAGACAGAACTACAGAATATTGTTTTTAGGGCGATCACAATAACATAATAGCGCAGTATATCTTACACCGTGATAGTAGTGATCTTATTTCGAATGGGTTTCGTACTCACACTCGACATACATTTTATGACATAAAGTGCTTACAATACAATAATAACCAATCATTACTAGATAACAACTATAATTGATTAAAACAAGCGTTTCATACGGCGATGTGATGATATTTCTCGTGTTCCCTCGTTCGGGATACATGTTTTAATTGGTGCATATTTGTTACGTTTGTCAATTACTGTCGTCGATTCCCATGTATTTTGACGACGTAAAATTAATTTAAGTGCGAGGGTATGATAGATTTTTTTATGGCAGAATACTCAATGACAGTGTGAAATCTGAAATTAGGCCTGGTATTTATAAGAGGTGTGTGGACTGTGGATTGCCTTCGACCTGTCGACCTTAGGTGGGTGACCGTTTGAGGAATTTTCATATTTGAGCGTCTCCGTGCTTTGGTAAGCACTCTAAGTCCCGGTTATCACGTAATGTGGTAGTTGTTAAGCCAAGTTGGAAGTCTTATAGACGGCTTGATTAGTTCCAATGGCAGGTGTCCACGAACCTGCCTCCACTAATCCGCACTGGATGCGCGTGGTGGAGTATGACCTAATCTCTCTCACCTCGATTTATGAGAGAAGGTCTTTTCCCAGCAGTGAAACAGTATAGGCTGATATTATTATTGTTAGTATGATAGTTTTTAATGGTTAAATGCTCAGTTGCAGTGCAGTCAGAAGATGCTCGGTGTAACGGCAATAGCCTTGCCTCCTATCACGTTAAGACATCATCAAGGACACGCCTATGTGAATATAAAAAACTATCAGTTTCCCGCCGCTTTGTAACCAGTCGACAACAGCGCCATCTGCGGGGTCTATGTTTTTTTTGACATTATCCAGAAGTAACATTCAACAAGTAGCTTTCTTGAAAGAATTTTTAAAATCAGTTCAGAAGTTTCAAAGTTTTCTATGCGAAATAAACAAATTTATTATCTTTATAATATTAGTATACGTAGATAAATTTAGGCGTGAAGATTTACAGGCCAGAGAGGTATGTCAGGAAAGAACCTGAACCCCGCAAAGGATTAGGCGTGAAGATAGAAGATTTACAGGTCAGGGGTGATAATTTTCTGGCCGACATTTTAGTTATGTTGCATCGCTATTACTAGAAATTATAAAACAAAGTCCCCCCGCCGCGTCTGTCTGTCTGCCTGAGCGCGATAAACTTAATAGCTACCGAAAAGATTTTCATACGGTTTTCACCAATATATGGAGTGATTTAGGAGGACAGTTTGTGTATATAATTCAGTCGAATAAAGCCGGAGCGGATCGCCTTCAAACTTACACGCTTGAGCGGCGATAACCAACTACTCAAAGTCCAAATAAGAAACCTACTTTAATATTCTTTGCTAAACAACTATAATAGCATGACATTTATAAAACAATAAAGGTACTTGTAACAACCTAGTAATAGTTGTTTGATCATCACGGACACTGTTTACCTCACCTGAACCAACAAAGCATTGGCTTAGAACACTAATGCATACATTAAAGTCATACACACCTTGAATAAGTGCTGTTTCAAACAAAGACAATGATTAACCTGGATATACATCAAAAACTTTTAGAAACTAGCTGTGGCATGCGGTTACTAGCGATAACTAACCATGTGTATATAGGCCAGGTAAGGATCTTTTATCCAAACCGGCTTGATTAAAGTTTATGGTAATCCCTAGAATCGGCTCTTGAATATGGAGGAATCAAGATATATCTTTGTTCATAATAAACTAGGTAATTTTAATGAAACATACAACACTTTAAGTAAGACTGTTAGCTATTCTTATTAAAAGGCCTGTCTTCTTCCGTCTGTAAATGTCATAGTAAATGACGCATCCAGTTTATTAGTATTGCTAGTATAACAAGTTTATTTTTCCCTACTTTTATTTGCTGAGGACTTTATAAGTTCCAGTATTTAATGGTATTATTATAGTTAACCACTACATCACGGTTTTAATATTTAGCTAACATGATGAAAATATATTTTCCCTACATATTTTTTTCTTTAAAAAAACGTAGCCCCTCACTAGGGCTAATTTCTATGTCGCGGATGCGTTTACAAACATGAAAATTCACATACACAAATACCCAGACCGAAACAAATAATTTTGGGTCACACAAAGACTTGTCCCGTGCAGGAATCGAACCCGCGACTATTAGACACAGTGGCCGGAGCAGCTCAATGCCCTAACCACTGCGCTAAATCGTCCGTCAAACTACAAACCGCAATAGTTCAAGTATATCTATTTCTTGAGTTTAATATGCATCAAAATACACGTTACCGCAACAACAATTTTTTATCATCTACTCTAATGTATCATCAACATTTATCCCAAAAGCGGTAATCTTTCCGGGCTGCCAACGTTACGCGGGTAGGAAGTGCGGTAAGGGCGGAACGTTTGCTGAATTTCGGCTTCACCACGCGGCGTGCAACTCCGACTGGACGCACCTTCTGAATATTGTTCTAAGTCCCGAACAAATACGTCGTAAAACACGCAAAAAGCCTTCTTGCCTCCCCCGCTAAATACTTTGTTATTCAGTTTAGGAGACTCTTGACTTGTCCATTAGATATAACTACACAATTCATAAGATACTTTTCCCGTGTAAACTAGGAACCCTGACAATAATCATGGAGAGAGTACTAAAAGCTAGGAGCAAAAATCGTTCGATATGGTTCAAAACAACCGCTTCATTTGTGTTAAATGATTTTTAAACTCTTTTCTTGATTTTTTTTTATATACAGAGCTACAGTCATACTAGGATGTGGTAGACTGCGGCCAAACTTGGCACTAATGCTATCATCAAGTGATATGTCACTTTATGACACTCGCAGAGTTGCCTTTGCTATAAAATTTACCCAAGTTATTTTTGTAATTAGTACCTAACCGTTCGGACGTTCAACTGTTGAAATACTTCCCTGGAAGTAAGAAAATGTATTAAATGATAACCCTAATTTCATACCGACGCCCCCCTATCAAAATATTGTTGTTGCACTATAAGTTTTCACATACAATACAAAAGCACGAAATACCAAGTGAATCCTTTATTAAGGGTTAACACTGCTAACCTTAATAAGCATTATGTGCCCGGATCATAAAAACAGTACAAACACATGTCTTCATTTTCTCAATTCATCAACCGCCCACATCTCATAATACTGTTTTCTCAGCTAAATGTTCTTCATAACTAATACACTGAGCAAACGAGATATACAGTATCATAAAACAGCCTCGGTTCTTATTCGTTGAGCAAACGCAGTGCGTTACGATAACGAAGTGAAATGATACACAGTCACGCCTATATTCCCCAAGCGATACACTCTCGTTAGGCCGACGATGTTAGGTCCTATCTAATATGGGGCGAGTCTATTGTCATATAACAGGCATAATTCCAGACTCCGGAGTGATACCGGCATTTTTTTGATAGAAAAACTACATTTGTTCGACCTAGCATTTGAATAGGACCTCGGGATCGCAAAGCGCGCGTTACGCGACAAGACCAAGGAAGCAGTCGGGACTAGAGCAACAAGGCAAATGAAATGATCATGTAATGGTATTCTGAATGCTGCTGGGAGTACAACAAAGCATAATTTCACGAAGTTATCGTTACGCGCAGCGTTACCTGTTTAATTGGTTATAGCAGATAAGGACCCTGATACGAGGGTGAAAAGGTTCGACGAACCCGCCATATTGGCTTAGGACCGTTTGCGTTCAGAGATCAAGTCTTATGCTCATAATCTGTGCCAATAATAATAATAGTATGTACTATATCAGTACGTTTCTGAACATGATTGCATGTGGATATGGAATGGTGACGTCGGTGATAGAGGTTTGGTTTATATTTGCACATGTATTAGGAACTGAGGCTATTTACCAGACCATAAAATTTTATGGACAAGGGAATTCATTCATATGTAAAAAGGAAAAATCAATACAAGTAACTTCGATTAATATTTTCATTTACAAGTATTTAATCGTTTCCGTCTTGTAGATGCGTTTACAAACATGATTTTTTATGTTGGTCAAATATTAAAGTGGACATGGTCCAATATTGAATACACCGAATGATATCGTCTTGGTCGTCTTGGTTAAAGTCTTGACTTTAACATTTTTTTGTGGGTTATACATAGATTTGTTGCGTATGGGGATCGAATGACACCACGATTTAGTATTCCGAGTAGTTAAACTAATCACTAGACCAAGTCGACGTCATACATTCCTGCTATTTTATGATGAAGGTGAAAATATTTCATTGGTACAAATATCCAGACTATTACTCGTATTAGCCTTTGAATGTGTGGAGCGTACAATTTTGACTTAAGTTAGTGTTGTAAATCAAATATCGAATAGGGTAATAGGATAGGTAGAACCCAACTAGATTTTGGTTAATAATCTCTGTTATCATTTTTGTTAATTAATATTACTATAAGTTTCTATATCATCACGCCAGATCCCTTGCGGGGTAGGCAAAGAGTACAGAGTTCCAACAGGTTCTTTCCTTACATACATCTCTGGCTTCCTCCACTCTCATAGTTCGTCTCATACACGCTCGCCTTTTCCTGCAGATAACACTCGGTCTATTTGGTCGTGGAAATATAGTCTTGGTCTTCCCCGGTACCTGCATCCTTCCACTTTCTGTTTTGTCATTCTTTCATCTGGCATTTTTTCTATATGCCCGAACCAAAGGAGCATGCCCTGCATAAGTTAATAAAATAAAATTTTACTTTTATCTGTTAAAAAAAAACTACTTATGAGATCTCAGGATACTGTAGAAATCAAATGATAAACAGAATGAGATAATATTGAGTTCTTAGATTTACGCGAATATTACACATGAAATAAAACTATTTTACGGATTTTATCGCGGTTTATTTTTTTTATTTATTTTTATTTTTAGTTCCCGACGTTTCGAGTGCTTTGCAGCACCCATGGTCACGGGAGGGACTGAGGTGTTAGACGTCCAATAGGCATAGTTGTTCCGGGGTACCCTCAAACTTCTTAATTATTTTTGTTGTTGTTGGTCCGATCTACGCAGAATGAGCTCACGGTGTCTTGAGGTCTTGCAGTGTTATGCTTGGTTTTGGATTTGATTATATTAATTACCGGATCCCAAGACGATGGAAGCACCCAGCCATCTTCTCTATTGAAATTAGGATGTTTTTTAATTTCAATAGCCTCGCGAACCATCCTTGGTAGGAATCGGTGTTCTTTCACGAGGATTTGTGGTCTATCAAATCTGATGTTATGGCGGGTGCGGTCAAGGACATGTTCACAGACTGCAGACTTCTTTGAGCGACGGTGTTTTAGGTCAGCTATGTGTTCTTTAACCCGAGTTTTTACCGGTCTTTTTGTTTGTCCTATATAAGAGAGACCACATTCACAATCAAGCTTGTAAACTCCTGCATCTTGTAGAGGGATCTGACACTTGACAGATGGTAAAAATTGACTGATCTTCTTCGGCGGCTTAAAAAATGTTTTAATCGAAGCACGCTTCAAGATGTAGCCAATCTTGTCCGTGACTCCTCTCATGTAAGGTAGTACAGCAGGGAGACGCTCAACTGTGGCTGGTTTCACTCGGTCACTGTGACGTTGGCGTGGGACTCGAAGCTTATTGTCGTGCAGGACTTGCTTGACATGTTGAAGCTCGGCAGCCAGATGTTTCTTGTCACAGATCCCTTGTGCTCTCTGAAACAAAGATTTACCCACGGTAGCTAACTGTGTTGGATGGTTGTGAGATTCACCGTTTAAGTACCTATCAGTATGGGTCTTTTTACGATAAACCGTATGGCTTAAGGTGTTTTTGGGGTTACGGATTACTAACACATCTAGGAAAGCTAGGGAATTATTTGCCTCCAACTCCATTGTAAACTGAATTTTAGGGTTAATGGAGTTAAGATGATTTAGGAATACATGAATTTTGTCAGATGGTAATATTGTGAAAGTATCATCTACGTACCGCTTGTAGAAACTTGGCTTTACAGGTGAGGTACGAAGGGCTGTCTCCTCAAAGTCTTCCATGAATATATCGGCAACAATGGGAGATACAGGGGAGCCCATCGCCACGCCATCTACTTGCTTGTAGAACTGCTCCTTCCACAATAAGTAGCCAGATGTAAGGCAGTGTCTCAATAGTTCTAAGTATTCCGCTGGCATGTTGTTCTCCGCTAGTTTCCTTTCTACAATTTCGACACAGTCTTGTACAGGTAGGCATGTGAATAGTGACTGGACATCGAAACTGACCATAGTTTCATTGTCAGTAAGATGTAGATTTTTGATCTCACTAACAAAATGGTATGAATCCTTAACATGTGCTCTGGTGTGTCCTTTGAGTGCCGAGAGCACTTTCGCTAGGTGCTGAGCCAATCTGTAGGTTGGTGTGTCGATTTGGCTAACGATTGGACGTAGGGGAGCATTCGGTTTATGTATTTTTGGGAGCCCATACAACTGTGGCGGTTTTGCGCACGAAGGTATTAGCGATTTGACGTCCAGATTCAATGTTTCGGAGTACTTCTTTATTAAATCACTCGTTTGTTTTAATATATTGGTGGTTGGGTCTGTCTTGACCTTTTTGTATGTATTTTCATCCGATTAACATTTTTTAAGCCGCCGAAGAAGATCAGTCAATTTTTACCATCTGTCAAGTGTCAGATCCCTCTACAAGATGCAGGAGTTTACAAGCTTGATTGTGAATGTGGTCTCTCTTATATAGGACAAACAAAAAGACCGGTAAAAACTCGGGTTAAAGAACACATAGCTGACCTAAAACACCGTCGCTCAAAGAAGTCTGCAGTCTGTGAACATGTCCTTGACCGCACCCGCCATAACATCAGATTTGATAGACCACAAATCCTCGTGAAAGAACACCGATTCCTACCAAGGATGGTTCGCGAGGCTATTGAAATTAAAAAACATCCTAATTTCAATAGAGAAGATGGCTGGGTGCTTCCATCGTCTTGGGATCCGGTAATTAATATAATCAAATCCAAAACCAAGCATAACACTGCAAGACCTCAAGACACCGTGAGCTCATTCTGCGTAGATCGGACCAACAACAACAAAAATAATTAAGAAGTTTGAGGGTACCCCGGAACAACTATGCCTATTGGACGTCTAACACCATGGGGTGGTGCTGCAAAGCACTCGAAACGTCGGGAACTAAAAATAAAAATAAATAAAAAAAATAAACCGCGATAAAATCCGTAAAATAGTTTTATTTCATGTGTAATATTCGCGTCTGAGATATGTACAGGGTACTCCTCTAAATGCTTTGCTAAGTGATTCTTGATGGCAAAACCTACCCCTGATCGTCGAGTTTCGGAGGCAGTGGTACCTTTCCAGAAGAAAGTGTAGCCGCCACCTGCTTCCACCAGCTCTCCTTCATCGGGGAGATGTGTTTCGCTGAGAGCAGCCACATCCACGCTATAGCGATGAAGTTCCCGAGCTACTATGGCGGTCTTACGTTCGGGGCAGGCGTTGACATCTCGATCAAGAAGCGTTCTCACGTTCCACGCGCCGAATGTCATAACAGGTGTTCTTTTTAAATTTCCTTTGCGGCGTCGACCACGATTTAAATGATGCGATGATAGCCGCGGTTACTACCATCTGCCATGTCGGGACGAGCATTTTTAGGGCACCTTTTCTAGCCCCCTCCCCAGCTGAGCGGGGAAAGCAGTGCCTCCCTAAACAGGGCTGCTTTGACATCCCAAGTGCTGCCGAGCCCGTGCTGTCGTCCCAAATGTGCAGCTCGGAAACGACCACGGTGTGTTCTCACGCCCCCGGGACCGCCTGCGTGCAGATATCAGACAAAGCCTAGTTTGCATCAGGCTAGACCTCTCTACTTCTACCCATCGCCACAGGACTTTTGCGTACTCGGAGTCCAGTAACGGAAGCGGTCAGATGCGCAGGAAATATTAAGGTGCACAAGTATACGCGCGAGACACAGGTGCACATACTCATCCTTATCCTTCTGGGCCCAGTGGAACGGAGACCGTTACGACCGGAGAAGGACTCAGACAGACGGAGCAGTATCACGGTGAGAAAGATACAAGGAGTCAGTATTTTCTCACACTCCCTTAATCGCCTTCTACGATACCCACGGGAAGATATGGGGTGGCGCTATTCTGCTCTGCCGGCACCACACGGCCAATATCTCAGACCGCGTAACCACACTGCGCCTTCACCTGGACAAAGACAACTACCTTAATGTCATCAGTGTCTATGCTCCAACGTTAGACAAGTCTGATGACATCAAGGAAAAGTTCTATGAGGAAGTGACACATTGCCTCGATAGCTTCAACGCCAGGGAGCAGGTTTTATTGCTGGGCGATTTCAATGCCAGGGTTGGACGGGACTATGAGGCTTGGCCTGGAGTTCTGGGTAGACATGGAGTGGGCAACATGAACAGCAATGGTCAGTTGCTGCTCAGTCTTTGTGCTCAATACGGTCTGGCAATTACGAACACTATGTTTAGACTTGCCGCCAAGTACAAGACAACATGGATGCACCCAAGATCTAAGCATTGGCATTTGATTGACTATGCTATCGTGAGACAAAAAGATTTCAGCCAAGTACAGGTCACCCGCGTGATGCGTGGTGCGCACTGCTGGTCTGACCACCGACTTATTGTCACTAAGCTACGAATCCGCCTCCGTCGCCCGCGTAGATCTCTTATAAAAAAGCTTGCTTCTTTGAACTTGGATAAGCTAGAAGATATCGCGGACAGGGAGAAATACGCTGAAGCCCTGTCTGAAAAGCTGATGCCAGCTAATGAGGTAGGTGATGTTGATGCTGCCTGGGGAACTATGTCATCTCATATCATGGATACCGCTTCAACTGTACTGGGTAAAAAAATCCGTCGCAACGAAGACTGGTTTGATGGAAATGATGAAACCCTGCGGGCAGCATTCGACAAACACCGAGATCTCCTGCGACAGCACAAAAGGCAGAGAGGAAGCGTTACGGTTGTTAAAGCTAGTGACCTCGAATTGCGCAAGCTGTCTCGACATATGAAAGACAAGTGGTGGCAGGACAAAGCTAGTCACATGCAATGGCTCATTGACACAAACCAGCTGGGTGAGTTCTACAGTGAGGTACGTAAGCTGATTGGTTCATCCTACCAAGCTCGGGTGCCTTTAAGGTCTCTAGACGGTAGTCACATGTTGACAAGCAAGGAGGATATACTAAACCGCTGGGCGGAGCACTTCAACATTCTGCTAAATGTGGATCGATCAGCTGATCTGCAAAGTATCGGTTTAATGCCTCAGCTCCCTATCGCCTTTGAGCTGGACGAGACTCTATTGCGTGACGAGGTTGTTACTGCCATCAGACAGCAACAAAACAAACGGGCGGCTGGCATTGACCTTATACCGGGAGAGCTGATAAGATACGGCGGAGAGGAGTTGCACACGTTAGTGTGGGAACTATTTGTTCGCATGTGGGAGGAGGAGCGCGTTCCGGATACCTTTAAAGTATCGCGCATAAGTGCTCTTTACAAGCACAAGGGTGACCGATCTGACTGCAACTCCTACCGCGGTATTTCGCTCCTTTCAGCCCCCGGAAAGGTCTTTGCTAGAGTTCTCTTAAACCGCCTAAAGAACTTGTCTGAAAAGATTCTGCCTGAAACCCAGTTTGGCTTCCGACCGGACCGAGGCACATGCGAAGCTATATTCTCTGTGCGTCAACTGCAAGAAAAGAGCAGGGAACAGGGCTGTCAGCTGTACCTTTGCTTTGTTGACCTGGAGAAGGCTTTCGATAGCGTGCCTCGGGAAGCTCTATGGTTGGTGCTAGGTAAGCTCGGGTGCACGGAAAAGTTTGTGAGACTTCTTAGACTCCTGCATGACGACATGCAATGCTGCGTTGCCGTAGACGGTGAACAGACAGACTTCTTCCCCGTTACCTGTGGGGTGAAGCAAGGATGTGTCTTAGCGCCTACTCTGTTCGCCTTATACTTTGCGGTGGTAGTTAGAGAGGTCTTACACACTGTTTCTCAGGGAGTCCGCATCCGTTTCCGCACAGACGGCAGCCTTTTCAACTTGGCTAGACTTAAGGCTCGCACTAAAGTCTCTTACGCACTGATCACTGAGATCATGTATGCTGATGACTTGTGCTTCCTATCAGAATCTCTAGACGGCCTGCAACAGCTGATGTCCGCATTCCACCAAGCCTGCCGTAAGTTTGGCTTAAAGATCAGTGTCAATAAGACGGAGGTGATGTCCCTGGACATGCACGGTCACGAGACACTGACCATAAAACTTGGTGAGGATGTGCTAAAGCAGGTGGATAGATTTCGCTATCTGGGGAACACTGTAACATCCAAGTGTGACCTTGATGCTGAGATCAATAGCAGGGTGGGTACCGCAGCTGCGGCATTCGGCAAGCTATGTACCAAGGTCTTCCGCTCGCATAACCTTAAGTTGCCCACTAAGATATCGGTGTATATGGCAATCGTGCTGCCAAACCTCCTATACTCCTCTGAGACGTGGTGTGTATACCGCCGCCACATTTGCACTCTGGATCGCTTCCACCTTAAATGCCTCCGTACCATCATGAGGATCAGATGGTCCGATAGAGTGCGAAATACCGAAGTTCTGCGACGAGCCAATGTTGGTGGCATTGAGGCCTATTTAATGCGTCGACAGCTTCGGTGGTGCGGTCACGTATCTCGTATGGCGGAGGAAAGAGTGGCGAAGCGCATCTTCTACTCTGAACTGGAGAAGGGCAAGCGGAATCATGGCGGTCCCCTCCTCCGGTACAAGGATGTCCAAAAGCGACACATGAAGAGATGCAACATAGAGCCCTCTCGTTGGGAACGTTTGGCAGCACAGCGGCCAGAATGGCGCAGGATGGTGAACAGCCAAGTACACGAGTTCGAGGCTCAGCGTAAAGCTGACCTTGACGCCAAACGCAATCAGTTAAAGGCCCGCCCACCTGCTGCCATATCATACAACTATGAGAACGGCGTGCTTACGTGCCCTCAATGTGCACGGAGTTTCGCCGCGAAGATAGGCTACATAAGCCATCTTCGAGCGCATCAGCGGCATTACTCTGACTAGGGGTCTTTAAAGTGGTCGCCATGGCCGAAATCGGTCGGATCAATCATCATCAATATTCGCGTAAATCTAAGAACTCAATATGTGAACCAGTACGGACTGGGAATTGCTAATAAAGTACGCCGGTTAGAAGATCTCAAGACTAAGCGCGCAAGATTTACAACATCCTTAAATTTCTTGAAGAGATGCAGAGACCACAATCTCATTCCTACGTGTGTCAAGATATCCACCAAGAAAGGCATACGAGGAAGCGCTAAGATCCTAAACCAGGCAAGTAAAAAGTTGTTACGGACGGTGATTCATCAAACCCGTTCCGATCTACACCACCTCAGCAGAAATATAGAAATTTCATCCAATGAACTAAAGACAGTGTTAACTACATTTGATTTTAATAAATGCATTGATATCTTAAATAAGCGTGAAACATCTAAATATAATGAATGCAAAAATAAACACATAATAAAATATAATAAATTAACAACTAAATCAAATGTCAAGAACAAATCATTACGGTGTAACGAAACGCAACCGTGCACCATAGACAACGAATCACGCGCAGTCATCAATCTGTCAAAACAAACATTGGATGAAAATATCGTAAAGGTCCTATCTAAAGGTTTAAATTATGCTGTAACACCTCGAAGGATACCGTATGAGGAAATTATCAGCGCCGTTGAAGACGTCCTATCCAAAAATAGCATAGGAAGGGAAGATTCGGAGGCAATACGTCAGGATGTCTCATCCATGTTACGTCGAAGTTCAGTGCCCAAACTAAATCTTCCTAAAAATCAATATTTAACGTTGAAAACCTTACGCAATAGAAAGGATATTACTGTTCTCCGCGCGGATAAAGGAAATGCTACGGTCATTATGGATACGTCAGATTACAATGTCAAAATACACGAACTTTTATCGGATGAAAATACATACAAAAAGGTCAAGACAGACCCAACCACCAATATATTAAAACAAACGAGTGATTTAATAAAGAAGTACTCCGAAACATTGAATCTGGACGTCAAATCGCTAATACCTTCGTGCGCAAAACCGCCACAGTTGTATGGGCTCCCAAAAATACATAAACCGAATGCTCCCCTACGTCCAATCGTTAGCCAAATCGACACACCAACCTACAGATTGGCTCAGCACCTAGCGAAAGTGCTCTCGGCACTCAAAGGACACACCAGAGCACATGTTAAGGATTCATACCATTTTGTTAGTGAGATCAAAAATCTACATCTTACTGACAATGAAACTATGGTCAGTTTCGATGTCCAGTCACTATTCACATGCCTACCTGTACAAGACTGTGTCGAAATTGTAGAAAGGAAACTAGCGGAGAACAACATGCCAGCGGAATACTTAGAACTATTGAGACACTGCCTTACATCTGGCTACTTATTGTGGAAGGAGCAGTTCTACAAGCAAGTAGATGGCGTGGCGATGGGCTCCCCTGTATCTCCCATTGTTGCCGATATATTCATGGAAGACTTTGAGGAGACAGCCCTTCGTACCTCACCTGTAAAGCCAAGTTTCTACAAGCGGTACGTAGATGATACTTTCACAATATTACCATCTGACAAAATTCATGTATTCCTAAATCATCTTAACTCCATTAACCCTAAAATTCAGTTTACAATGGAGTTGGAGGCAAATAATTCCCTAGCTTTCCTAGATGTGTTAGTAATCCGTAACCCCAAAAACACCTTAAGCCATACGGTTTATCGTAAAAAGACCCATACTGATAGGTACTTAAACGGTGAATCTCACAACCATCCAACACAGTTAGCTACCGTGGGTAAATCTTTGTTTCAGAGAGCACAAGGGATCTGTGACAAGAAACATCTGGCTGCCGAGCTTCAACATGTCAAGCAAGTCCTGCACGACAATAAGCTTCGAGTCCCACGCCAACGTCACAGTGACCGAGTGAAACCAGCCACAGTTGAGCGTCTCCCTGCTGTACTACCTTACATGAGAGGAGTCACGGACAAGATTGGCTACATCTTGAAGCGTGCTTCGATTAAAACATTTTTTAAGCCGCCGAAGAAGATCAGTCAATTTTTACCATCTGTCAAGTGTCAGATCCCTCTACAAGATGCAGGAGTTTACAAGCTTGATTGTGAATGTGGTCTCTCTTATATAGGACAAACAAAAAGACTGGTAAAAACTCGGGTTAAAGAACACATAGCTGACCTAAAACACCGTCGCTCAAAGAAGTCTGCAGTCTGTGAACATGTCCTTGACCGCACCCGCCATAACATCAGATTTGATAGACCACAAATCCTCGTGAAAGAACACCGATTCCTACCAAGGATGGTTCGCGAGGCTATTGAAATTAAAAAACATCCTAATTTCAATAGAGAAGATGGCTGGGTGCTTCCATCGTCTTGGGATCCGGTAATTAATATAATCAAATCCAAAACCAAGCATAACACTGCAAGACCTCAAGACACCGTGAGCTCATTCTGCGTAGATCGGACCAACAACAACAAAAATAATTAAGAAGTTTGAGGGTACCCCGGAACAACTATGCCTATTGGACGTCTAACACCTCAGTCCCTCCCGTGACCATGGGTGCTGCAAAGCACTCGAAACGTCGGGAACTAAAAATAAAAATAAATAAAAAAAATAAACCGCGATAAAATCCGTAAAATAGTTTTATTTCATTTCAGAATGAGATAACATGAATATAACTGATTTTATTCTTCAAAAATAAGTATTAAGGATACTTAAACGGCAGATACCATGAAAACTCACAACAATAATTATAAAGTGTTGGCAATTTTCTGAAAGCATCAAAGAGCTCATTTCCCATGACCTTCACTCCGGATCGCTGCGAGCATGTTTCCGACAACAGCTAAACATTATACAATAATTAATCGTGGAGTGAATGACAGGTGGCAGTTATAGGTAAAGTTGGGAACCAGTACAAACTGATGTCATGGTACACTCAAACTTCGAGTAAAATCATTTTTTTGGGGTTCTTAGGTTGTATTACTCTGCATTTGGTTTGGTTGTAGGTGACGTTTTTGGTTTAAGTTTAAAACTTTTGGTTTTAAGTTTTAAGCTTTTGGTTTCAAATGATGTTTAGGTCTTGATCTGAAGAGAGTATTATCTTTTTTAGCGGAGCTTGAGAATACCTTTAAGTCTCGTAGACGAACTATGAGAGTCGAGGAAGCCAGAGAGGTATGTAAGGAAAGAACCTGTTGGAACTATGTACTCTCTGCCTACCCCGCAAGGGATCTGGCGTGAGGTTATAGATACATAGATAGATAAATCTTGCGATGATTGTGGAGAAATTCAAAAAGATTTTTCAGATAACACATTTAATACGTGTACTCACTGGCACGCACTTGTTGTTTGTGTACTTCGAAGGCATCAACCGTGTTGATATTGATATATAGGTAGTCAAATATAAAGGCCGGCGTGACTTTATAAAAATATATTTATTTCACAATACAAATTAATAATAGATACTCAAAATATTAATGCAGTCAATTAATATTACTTAACGTTAGTGCGAACGGTAAGAGAGCTGAGTCGATATTAAATGTACTTTGCTTGGCGATGGCTTTTATAGGCATCGTCAAGTAAACAACTCCTTCTAGAATGAACCCACGCGTTATACGTCTTATTAATTGATATCTGCTTATTTAGCAAAACAGTTATGAGAATTGGACTGAGACTAAACAATTAACCTGATATCTGTTTACATGATTAATACGCAGCTGAGGCAAGTTAAGCTGATTAAGCAAAACAGTACTTGGAATTATATTCTATGAGCAACAGTCTGTTTATATTGCATCATCTTTTAAAGTACTTGCACTGAGCTGTGTACTGGTCTAGTATACATAACTCCTCCCTCCATAAGTTCAAAATCAGCGTTCGATTTTTGAGAATGTTGATTTTGCTTATGTTTACATAAGGACAATATTTTAGACTTATAAATATATAAAACAATCAAAAGCACAATTAATAATATTACATAAGGGATTATAGAACCTAAACTTATGCTATGCACATTCACTGAATATACGTGGTTTTCACTGAGATTTTCACTTTTACTGTTTAACACATGTGACAGGAACTGAAGATCTTTTAAGTTGACCTCATCTAGGCTGATTGGCTGCTTGTAGATTTTCTCTGCTGCTGTGATGCTTGGTAAATTTATAACTGGAACTTGATGGAAGACTTGATTAGTTAATTGAATGAGACGTTTCCTTAATGTGATGTTCTCTAATTTGGCTTCACATTCATTATTTAGGGTTAATACATAAGTGCCAAAAATGTTGTACTGGTTAAAATCATTTTCACAGTGCTCTGTGAGAAATGTCTGTTTTCCTGAATATAGTAACCATGTGTCAGGCCGAATAGATTTGACCTTGACTTTTGAGGATTTCACTGTAAGTGGAGAACATGATGTAATTTGTGAAGAAAATTTCATCAAATCTGTAATGCATAAGTCTTCATTAGTGACAGATAAATTATCTTCATAACACAGGAATTCTCCTTCGTCTATTTCTTTGCATGATTGTGATAGTGGAAGTATATCTGACCCTCTGACCAGGATTTGGGAATATTGAGGCGTTATTAGGAATGTTAGGTTTAAATGAGGATTATACATGGGAAAAGGATGAAGGTTGTAATAGTTATAGAAATCTAATTGGACAATTGGTATTGACATAATAAACGTTATTCGTTTGTCCTTAATATATGCTCTTATGTCTATACAATGTTCAATTTTTATCAAATTATCGGAATTTACTGGATACATTAATTTATCTATTTTCTCTATATCTTTAAGAGTTGATAACAATTCATCTATGTCTAAAATGGATTGATGTAAAATATTTAATCTACTGAAAGCAATAGCTGTTTCAACCTCATCTAACCTAGTTAACAAAATTTGAAAATTATGGATAATTAAATCGAAAGTATTCAAGACAATTTCCTTACTATGTTGGAATTGAGTTTTATTCAGAATGGATTCTATTTCGTTAATTGTTTTGTCTATTTCAATAAAATTGTTTCTCGTAGAGTTTGTCAGATTTACTAATACTCCAATTGTTTCGGAAACTAATGATATTTTGTTATCAATAGCGTTTTGTTTAGATTGAATATGACTTATTATGGAATCGTATCTGATTGCGTCTTCATTATCTAAATTGCCTGTAATGGCTTTAACTATTGAACCTAGGGGATTTAAAATACCTCTTTTAATTCTAATTGTTGGGACTAATTGATTATAACGCTCTAATGTTAAACTCATAATATACTCAGTTTGCATTTGTGCATCTATGATATTTCCGTCTAAGAAATATACATTTAATTTTTCTTTTAAATAATCGTTAACTTCATAATACTTGTTAACGTTATATTCAATACTGTTACTAACAAATTTTAAATCTAATATTTTAATTATATTCCAATTATAAGTGCTAATGAATGCTTGTCCTTCCTTAACTGGGAAGATTCCAGGATTATCTTCAATTTTCTGAAGTTGAAGGGCCAGGTTTTGGGCTGCCTGTACGAGGATCAGGAGCGCGAACCTGCGGAGGACGTTTTATATCTTTTATTGGGACTTTTACCTTCCTAGAACGGGATTTATTTTTGCCATGGTTTGATAATATTTTATCATCCTGTTTTACTTTACGTTTACGTTTCTTTTTAACTTTTATTTTGTTTGGATTAAAGTCTTTGATTGAAAATATTAAAGGATTCGATGTATTAACCATCATTGAAAAATTATCTTTAAATAAAATAGGAATATCGGAAGAATCTATGTTTTCCTTTGAATGGATAGTTATAAGGGATGATTTCGGGTTTTCAGACACGGTCAAAGTATTACTATTTAAAGAAGAAACTGGGTTAGTTAATTTTGATTTAATTGAATCTTCGGGGGATTTTGTTGTGGGACTTGAGGCATTAACTTTTATTAATAGATTATCTTTTAGTTTATTAATTTTTGCACGTGAAAGCGCATCAGCGTTTCCATTTTGTTTACCGGGTTTGTATTTAATTTCGTAATCAAATGCTGTTAATTGTAATTTCCAATTAGTAAGTCTATTTCCGGGTTCTTTAACTGAATTTAACCACATTAGGGGTTTATGGTCACTTAATATGGTGAATTTATTTCCATATAAGTATGGCCTAAATTTTCTACACGCCCATACTATGGCTAATAATTCTTTTTCTATTGTACTATAACGGGTTTCTGCGTCGTTTAAAGTCCTACTAAGATAAGCTACAGGCTTGTCATTACCTATCGGTCCTTGTGATAGTATAGCGCCAAGGGCATAATTAGATGCGTCGGTTGTTAACAAAAATGGTTTAGTAAAATCGGGGTATTGTAAGATTGGTGCGTTTGTTAAAATTTCTTTACATTTCTCAAATGCATCAATATATTCTTTGTTAATTATAATTTTGTGTCTTTTCTTTAAACATTTAGTGAGAGGTTGTGTTAATTTGGAAAAATCTTTAATGAATTTTCGGTAGTAACCTACTAATCCAACAAAACTACGTATTTCCGAAGGTGTTTTAGGTAACGGAAATTGTAATATGGCTTTAATTTTATCATCATTTGGTTGAAGACCATTTTCTGTAATAGTGTGACCTAGGTAAAGAACTTCTTTTCTGAGAAATTCACACTTGTCTAATGTTACTTTTAAATTTGTTTGCCTAAGTCTTTCAAATACTTTTTCTAATTTTTCTAAATGTTCTTCTAAACTACTTGAGAATATAATGATATCATCTAAGTAAACTAAACAATGGATACCCTGTAAACCTCTAAGTATGTTATCCATTGCACGTTGAAATGTTGCGGGGGCTGTTTTTAAACCAAATGGCATTCTAGTAAACTCATAATGACCATTTTGTGCTGTAAATGCTGTTTTAGATTGATCCTGTTTCTCTACTTCTATCTGATGGTAACCACTAGCTAAATCTAATGTAGAAAAATAACACGCTTTTCCTAATTTATCGAAAAGGTCTGAAATGTTTGGTAATGGGTATTTGTCGTCTACGGTTATTTCATTCAATCGTCTGTAATCTATGACCATGCGAAATTTTCGTTCGCCCGAAGCGTCCATTTTTTTCGGAACTAAGTGAACTGGGGCGCTCCATGGAGAGTGCGATTCCCTAATGACATTGTTTCTTAATAATTTATCTATTTGTTTTCCAATTTCTTTATTTTCTGTAGGGGCATGTCTATATGGTTTTATATATATAGGATCTTCATTAGTGGTTTGAATTTTATGTTTAACTTGATTCGTAAAAGTTAAAGGAATATCATCACAATAGAATATGTCTCTATATCTGTAACATAATTGTTGTATGGCTTGTTTTTCTTCTTTCTTTAAATGTTCTAATCTTAATTTAGAAAGATTTTGTTGTAACAATTTATTTTTATTTGTATTTAAATTTAAAGTATTGAGGTTATTGAAAAATTTTTCCTCAAATTTGTCTACTTTTAATGGATTATCAAATTTTAATATAACATTCTGATCTGTAGAATTTTGTATAATTGTTTGGGCTATTGAATTTTTACAATTTACTATGGCATCGGGCATTCTAACTCCTGGTTGAAATTCTAAAAAATGTAATATAGCTTCACCATTTTTAAGATTTGTCGGAATTTTAACACGAGTTTCTGAACGCGGTGATAATTTAATTTCGTAGGGTTTTCTATACAATATCGGAATTTTAGTATTTCTGGTTTTTAAAACTTGATTTTTCATATCTATTGTGGCTTCTAGTTCTTTTAACAAGTCTGAACCTAATAAACCTTCGTATCTGCATAAATGTAAAATTTGTGACAATGTTTGGTTTTAAAAGTTTTGGTTAAGGGCATATAAGCTACTTTACTGTGCCTACTGTGTCCATGTGTACTAATTATTTCAAAAGGTTCTAAAGTTATAAAATTATAAAAGAATTTGTTTGCTATTTCGGGGCTAATGAAGGATCTAGTGCTTCCTGTATCTATCATAAATTTTGAATTAATTTCTGGTATTATAATATGTGGTAATTTAAAGGTTTCACTATAATTAAGTTTAACTATTTCGGGGGATCTTGGACCGGATCCATGGGAAAATTTTCAGGTGGAGAAACATTATTATCGGGGTTTTCGTCGTCGATTTCATCGATTGTTACTGGCTCATATTCATTAAAGTATTCGTCAGTCTCAAAGTCGATGTCATCTACGTCATTCTCATATAAATTTTCAATCATGTTGTTACGAACTGCTGTCCTCATTGTGACATCATTATCTGTTTGATTTTTATTTATGAATCTATTAGGAATCCCAAAACGGAATTGTTGATTTGGATTGGGTTTGAAGAACCCAGATTGCTTGTAATTATTTATATTGTAAGGTAATCTTTGATCATTTTTAAATACTTTTTGTTGATTTTGCTGAATTAAATTAGGATTGAAGTTAGGTCAGAAGTTTTGATTCATTAGTTGTCTTTGTGGGAAATTACTTTGAAGGAATCTATTTTGAGGTATGCCAAATTTATATTGGGTCGGAATTTGTTTGGTTGTTTGTAAACTATTATTTGATTTGACTTTACTTTTTGCATTATAATGGTTATGGAAATTTACTTCCTCTGTAACTACTCCTAAGGCTGATTCTAAATTAGCGCATTTATTTAACCTAACGATCCTTAATAGGTCTTCTGGTAAGTTAAACAAAAAGCTATTTAACGCAGAATTATTATAAATAATCATTTTAGCGGCTTTAACGCCTTCATCGGTTAACAAATTTACTTTGGCTATAACTGAACTTTTTACGTCCTGGATTCTATGAGCTAAATCTATATATGATTCTCCTGATTTTAATTTAATGTTTTCTAATTCTACGGCAATGCAATCTTCTGTTCTAGGATCTCCAAAATGTTCTATGAGGAGTTCCTTTAAGCTATCCCAAGAATTGATAATATTTCTTTCACTCACTAGTTTCGCGGCTTTATCTATTAATTTACTCGTCAGACTATGGTAAATGTACATTTGTTGTGCGGCATTATTTTCGCGACTAAAACTTCTAATTACGTATTCGCACTTTTGAATATAAAAATTTAATAATTGATTGTTACCGTCGTAACGTGGAATTAAGTCGAGAATTTCTTTCGGAATAATTTGAATTTGATTCATTTTGAATATTTTGAACACTTATTATTCACTTTTACAAACACAATAAGATAAATATTACACACAAAATAATAAAAAAAATACAATTTAAAATAACACACACAAAAAAAAATACAATTTAAAAATAACACATAAAAAAAAAGTTTACAATAAAAAAAAATGTATATAATAAAAAGTTTATAGATTCGGCGATTTTTGTCCGAAAATATAACTCTTATCAATTATTATTTAACTTAGCCTTTATAGGCAGAACAACGTTTATTATTTTTTTTATAATATTTAATTTCTTTTCATTAAGATTTATTTTCTTTTTTTTTTTTTTTTTTACAGATAAAGAACTTTAAGTTTTATTTAGAAATATATGTTTTTAAATAACTGTTAAAATCAAAATACAATAAAAACAACACGAAATACTAACACTAATTATAAGTCTAAATCTTGTCCGCGTGGTATGGTGGCAAGAGAGCTGGCTGCATTGCCTCGCTGAACCGCTAAGCTAATTTTCTGCGCGAGGAATAAGCCAGCCCTCTTGTCACCTGTAGAGGCAATCAATCTAGGTGTTAGAGATTTTAAAAAACTTTTAGCGCAGTTACTCCACGGGCCTAGCGTTTCCACCGCAAACGGCACAAAAATGTAATCTCTTCTAATAGATACATACTTGTGCCGCTTGCCCAGATCCGCCTTCTCAGCCGCAGCTCCCGCCTTAGACACTGATTCCCTGAGGTGGGACGGAGCCAAAGTATCGACGCATGTGGCGTCCCACACAAGGGCCCGACCTCGATTCCAGGGGATTAGTGTCATGCCATCGGGTCTCTTGCCATCATCACGGAACATTCCTATCGGTTCCAAGACAGCAGGAACGTTGATGGTGGCAAGAGCCCTTTTAATAATATCGTTTATCGAGCTGTGGCGGGAAAACCTGCCGGCACTTTTTCGGCATGAAAGACCGTGGAGACCTGACCGGTCTACCTCCACTCCACACGGACAAATGTGTTCGCAGCAGATTGGTGCGCCCAGCCGTATACCCACCGCAACCCGGAAGCTTTCGTCGTCCAGCAGGGTACCGAGGTTGACTGAAGGGATAGCGTGCAGCCAGTGGCCCGATTCTGTTTGACCTAACGCTAGGAGTCGGGCACGGTCACGGTCACTGATGTTAATTTCGTCCAAATATTTTTTTGTTACCTGCACCAATGGCATGTCCCAAAGTTTTTGTACGTTTGCTTCCTTTCAATAAATATATTTTACATTCTCAAGTGGACCTTGTGATCACCCCACTGGAAGTAATTTTCTTTTCAATAAAATACGACAATGTTTTACGTAAGTTCAGCGATGCTTGTCTGATTCTTACGGCCCTAAGTGGTGATCTACGGCTTAGCGATGCGTGTCTAAATCCCGTGAGATCCTAAATTCTAATCACAAATTAGCGATGCTTGTCTAATAATGCGATATCCTTTTATCCAAATAATTCCCGTGATTTTTGACCGGAATTACAGGCTCGGGGTCTGAATGAAATTAGCGATGCTTGTCCAATTAAATTCAGAATAGACAGAAAAATAGGAACATGTGGAAAAGGTCAGAACTCACACAATGCTGCAATTTTTCATGCCGAATATCCGCTCTTTGAGTATCTGCAGGCACTTCTTGACAAAATTTCTTTGTTCGAAGGTAGGTCTTTTTCTAGGATTCAGCCAGGCGATTGTGGTCCGGAATCGATGCTTGTACTCCTACACGGCGTTGAGCTTGTCTGGTATGACTACTGCAACACTTATCGCGACTGAAATCCTACCGTTCGGCTGCGCCAGTCAAATATAAAGGCCGGCGTGACTTTATAAAAATATATTTATTTCACAATACAAATTAATAATAGATACTCAAAATATTAATGCAGTCAATTAATATTACTTAACGTTAGTGCGAACGGTAAGAGAGCTGAGTCGATATTAAATGTACTTTGCTTGGCGATGGCTTTTATAGGCATCGTCAAGTAAACAACTCCTTCTAGAATGAACCCACGCGTTATACGTCTTATTAATTGATATCTGCTTATTTAGCAAAACAGTTATGAGAATTGGACTGAGACTAAACAATTAACCTGATATCTGTTTACATGATTAATACGCAGCTGAGGCAAGTTAAGCTGATTAAGCAAAACAGTACTTGGAATTATATTCTATGAGCAACAGTCTGTTTATATTGCATCATCTTTTAAAGTACTTGCACTGAGCTGTGTACTGGTCTAGTATACATAACTAGGTAGACATTTAATGTGTAATATTTTAATTTAATGTGTATGTATACGATGCAATTATTAAAACTTCATACAACGCATTTAAAAAAGCACTCTCCCTTTCTCAGCCCACAGAATAATACAAAAAACTAATTATTTACAACTACAGCAGTACATATCTCTCTACATATCTGTCCCACTGTACTCACCTTTAGTGCGTGACATAGTATAATCATAAAGGGTTCCTGACCGCAGCAAAAGTACGAAATTCCTTTTAAAGTTCCCGACTAGCCACCTCCAATTATCCAATAAGGTTACCCTCATATAAAATGTATGATTTCACACAGATTTTTCTTCATAAATCCACACCTATTTTACGATCAACGGTTTTAAAACAAGCGAAACTGAATCTAGAAGTTCAAAGAGTAACGTCGAAAATTATATAAAATTTTCAGGTTGTTGAGCTTGTGGTGAATACGAAGTGGATTATCAAGTGCAAACGGAATTGTTTAAGAAGATTTTAGCTGGTTCAGTTGTAAGGATCTTAATTTTTATTTATTTATGTAGGCGTTTTAGAACGAGATTTAAACATTAATCTGAGAAATATAACGTGCGAAATATATAGTACACAGCTTATTTTCAAAAAAGAAACTGGGGGCTTAGCACCAAAACACTGACAACATGCCTTCTTTGTTACACTACAAATTTACTAAATAAACATGAAAGTGACAGCACGCTTATTCGCTACTGTTACGTAAACGTCAACTTTTTCGTGCTGAGCCCTTAGTTTTCTTACGCATCCATTCTTCAAGAAGAATTGGACGAGAGGTAGCTCTTATTATATGTAGGTATATTTTATACCTACCTTTTTTCTATCATGAACAGACACATAGAAAGAAAGCCGTAGAAATATTTACGTAAAAGTCTGAAGGTACGCTTTATTTAACAGAAGGACAGCATCTATGTTACAGAAATAATTCCCAGGGTAGCCACACCCTGGGATTTAAATAAAAAAATAAAAAGCTGATAGACTTTTTAAAACCCCGTATAAGCCTAAGCATTTTTATATAAATGCTTTACCGTAATTCGCAAAGCAATCAAATCAGATTCAAGTACCTAGTTCTTATCATAAACCACTGCATAAACTGCAAACTTTATAAAAATTTAAACTAGAATTAATAAAGTCAGAAGATCTAATACCGCTGCGCCTAAGATTAATGTTGGAACTTGGTACCGACTTGCGATCTATTCCGTGGAACTTTCACGCAAGGGAGGCAACTTACTCACAAACCCTCTAATAGGCCCGACTAATGTCAATAGTCTAAAAACTAATTCCAAAACGATTAGCAGTTTCTTAGGAATTATGTAGTTTGTGTACGTAATGTGTGTTCTTAATTAAAACGTATTAACAAGACTGTGTTGTTCTTGAGTTTGGAGATGCTATGTTTTTTCTAAAGAAGATTGAAATACTATTTAATGTGTTACAATATGTGGGTGGGCCACATACCGCGAAGATCGGACAGGTTTGCGGCAGAAAGATTCTGGAGTGGAGATCATGTATTGTCAAGTGTCAGATCAGCGTGGGACGACCGCCTACCAGATGGACCGACGATTTTGTGAGGATCGTAGGAAGTCGTTGGATGAGGGTGGCATAGGACCGGAGAGTGCTGGAGAGCGATTTGGGAGGCCTATGTTCAGCAGTGGACAAGTATAGGCTGAGATGATGATGACTATGTTAAAATTTAGTGGTAGTAATAAATGCCCCAGAAAGACTCCCTATCCAAGTTATTTCCAAAGACTCCTCGGTATTTCTGTGTTTCTTTAGATAATATATTATACTGCTACTATTTTACAGTTGGCGATCACGTGGTCGTAGGTTCGACTCCTATATCTAGTCTGACAAAGTTTAAGTGGGGTTTATTTGTGTATTCACTTACAAAATACAAAAATACATTCAATAAGGGAGTATTCCGTCTGAATTTCATGAAACAAGCACGGATTTCTTAAGGTAAAATAACACTGCTAGTTTCTCACTAGTGTTTGGTATGGTTTAATAGAACTGAACTATCTTACTATGACCAAGCAGACCATGTCTTATCTGAGGAGCAAGTTAAGACTCTCCGTAACCGGCGAGCGTGTATGAGATGAACTATGAGAGTGGAGTAAGCCAGAGAGATCTGTCAGGAAAGAACCTGTTGGGACTCTGTACTCTCTGCCTACCCCACGTGATTAATATATAGATAGATCAATAAATAATGTTTACTAATTGTAGCAAAAGAAATGTTTGTCACTGTCAGTTATGAATTAGAAAATAAATGCAGTCAATGTGAGTCCTATTTTTATTTAGGTACCAAATATTATACTAATATTACCATTTTTGTCTTTGGACATATAATATACATTTATTTATTTATTTATTTTAATCTCACCAATACACTATTTTTACAGGTAATAACCTAATGCAATAGCGTAGCACAGTCACTAAATACTAATTCAAATTCTAAAACCTAATACAATCTTCTACGATAATACCAAATATGAGGCTTTCGTGAATTCGCTCAGCGTGCACGTAAACAGATCAATTAATCCCGCAACCATGTTAAGCGTGCGCAGCGCCCGCACAAGCGGCGTACGCTGCAGCAGGTTGATGCGCGCGCGCGGCACCAGCAGCAATGGCGGTCGCCGCCGCCGACCCATGTACGCATCAGGAACACAAAGCCTAACCTCCTGTAAAACTGCTGGGTTTTGTACTCTGCCACGTAGTACTTTAAATAAGTAGATAGCTAGGGCTACTTCCCGTCTAGCTTCCAGTTTCATATAGCCTACCATACCCAGAACAAATAAAGTTGGATACAACAGCGGATATCCGGGATAAACCCCATACTGTTTTAAATATAGGAACCTTATAAATTTATTCTGAATACGCTCCACCATCAGTCTGTATTTGGCCTCATATGGAGACCAAATTACCGCATTACATTCTAAATGACTTTTTACGAAAGCCTCATACAATGCTTTTAAAGCTCCGATGTTGGAAAATTGACCAGCTTGTCTCAAAACAAACCCCAGATTCCGATAAGCTTTCTTACATACGCCTATAATATGTTTCCGGAAATTCAAATCTACAGTAAATCTGACTCCCAAGTCTTTCACCTCAGTGACACGTTGCAGCGGTGCCCCTTCCATGTGGTACGGGTGGTGACGCGGGGCGCGCGCACGACTAAACGATAGCAAGGAACATTTAGCCACGTTAAAGTATAATTTATTTTCCAAGCTCCAACTTACAACCCTATTTATATCCTGCTGCAGCGTGTCATGATCCTCGGTCTGATCCACTCTACGGAACAACTTCAGGTCGTCAGCAAATAACAAGGGGGTAGACCCAGTGACGACTTCAGGTAAGTCATTTATCATTAAAATAAAGAGCGATGGGCCTAATGTGCTGCCTTGACTCACCCCAGATCTCGTAAAGTAAGGTTCAGAATAGTATCCACCACAATCGACGTACTGGCATCTATCACGCAGATAGCTCGCCAAGAATGTCAGCGTATGCGGCGTGCAGCCTACTCTTGCCAACTTTGACAGCAGGACATCATTATCTACTGTGTCAAACGCCTTTCTGAAATCAAAGTAGGCCATGTCTACTTGCACACCAGCATCTACCGCCGGTACTAGGTGTGTCATAAAATGCATCAAGTTTCCCGTTGTTCCCCGTCCCGGTCGAAATCCGTGCTGCGCGTCAGACAACTGGCTACTTATCTGTACATAAAGGTAGCTATGAATTGCCGCTTCGAAAACTTTAGCCGGAGTGCATAGGACAGCTACAGGTCGGTAATCACTGGGCTCCGAACCACCGCCTCCTTTAGGTACGGGCACGACTCGGGTGAGTTTCCAGCTATCGGGAAATGTCGCGGTCTTTACAAAAAGGTTGAATAAATGCAGCAACGGATCGACCAATACCTCGCAACAATCCCGGAAGACGTACGCCGGTATACCGTCGGGCCCCACTGAGCGCTTAGGCGGCAGGCGGGCGAGCGCACGCCGCACGTCAGCGCGGGGCAGCGGAGCGAGGTGCACCCGCGCGCCCGGCCACGGCGCCGCCGCCGCGCTCGCCGCCGCTACGCTCAGCGCCACCGGCTCCAGGTTATAAACAGAGTGAAAGAACTGCGCGAACTCACTTGCGCATTCCGGTTCCGACAAAGCTCGACCATTTTTTATTAACTTCCGTTTGCTCGAGTAACCTTTCCTAGATCTCACATAGTCCCAAAACGCACGCGGTTCCGCTGCCAGGTGACTTTCCACGCGGTCGCAGTACTGATCGTGCGCCCTTGCAGTCTCAGCTTTAACTCTCGCTCTCATACGACCGAACGCGTCATAATCGCTACTCAATCTACTGCATTTATATTTTTTGTGTAATTCGTGTTTGAGTTTAATATCTCTAATGATGTCAGGCGTATACCATACAGGGTAGGTATACCTTATAATTTTAGAACTAACCCGTTTTAGAGGAACACAGGCGTCAAAAGCCTCAAAGATTTTGTCATAGAATATCTTTAATACTACGTCAGGATCTTTTAAACAATATAATTCACTCCAATCTATAATAGACAGCAAAAAATATAAGTGGTTAAAATCAGCTTTATTAAAATTCCATTGTTTACGTGTTATGTGAGGGCGGTGAGAGTGTGGTGTATATACGGGGCGTGCAAACTGAGGCCGTTGCGGCGCGCCAATCTCAACGCTGACGGCAAGCGGTGGATGGTAGGCGTCCACGGGCTGCAGCGCCTCGTCCGCCGCACTCACGCGGACACCGCTGCGCGCGCTCAACACGAGATCCAACTGTCTACCGTTACAGTTAGGCACCTTACTACACTGAACGAATTCACCGAAAGCCACAAAATATTCATAGTAATTACAAACTTTAATACTGCACGAAAAAAGATTAAAATCACCTAATATAATTAAATTATTTCTATACTTAATACATATTTTCTCTAATAAATTAAACATTAACATATACTCGTTTTCATCAGTATGTGGCGGAATATACACTGTGCAACATGTAAATAAAAACCGATTTAGCATGTAAACTGCAGCACAAATCAATTCAAACCAGTAATTGTCTATTTCAACATCAGCTGGCATCGTTACTCGTCGCATCTCGAACCGCGGTGAGGCCACTAGAAGTACCCCGCCCTGCTTACGTCCATCCGCTCGATCACACCGCATCACTTGGTACCCGGGCAGTACAAATTCCGCGTTTTGAATAGCTTCATTTAACCCACTCTCGGTGATAGCGAATATATCCGAACCGGACGACTCCAGTAAGGAAGAGAACTGTATAGTATTAGTTCGAAGTCCTCTGACGTTTTGATATAAAATGTTGACGCTTCTACTGGGTTTATGATTGGGTTGGTGAATTTGTGCGACGAAACCAAATCCATTCACTGTATTCTACATTCAGGGGCCATACCTTTGGGTCATAAAGCTTCTCAAAATTGCTTTCTGTAACACCAATCCTAAACGAGGCGTAGTTCCGTTCAGTTTTATGTTTCAATTTTTCTATGATAATTTCAGATTCGTTTCCAAGAATATTTCTTACATACTCCATTAAGTTGTCTTCCGTCGTGCATGTATCCAATCTCCATACATGCAAAAATTTCTTGCGTTCAGCTACTTTCAGGGATACAGTTGTCGTATTACCCCCTCTTTTTATAAGGCTCATCTTCTTATTGTTTTTAATTACCATCCAAGTGTTACAATTAGTCTTATTATCATCTGAGTGAACCTAGCCACCGCCGCGTAGCTAACATCAGGTGCCTGTGCTTGCCGCTGCGACTTATTATTAATATCGCGCTCACTGTTTCCGATATTATCGCCCGAAGGCGATGCCCTGGTGTTATTTGACACTGGCACAGTGGTAAAAAGTTGGCGTTGATTTTCTGTGATGGAGCTGGAGTTGCTGTTGTTAATACCACCCATCTTTATAATTTTTTGTTTCTCCGTTTTTAGGGATTTGACTTCCTGCTCAAAGTTAATACATTTCTCATTAGCTACCTTTAATTCTTGTCTTAGTTTACTATTTTCTGATGCTAAGACGGTTACAGTAGCTTTAATCTCTTCAATAATTTTAGACTCAATATCACTTAATTTTGCCATAATTATGCTATTAACGTTTTCCATGATACCTGCGATAATAACTTTTTCCTCACAAGACAATAGTCCGGTATTCTTAGAAGCACCAACCTCGAAAGATTGGTCATATTCATCTCTGTCCGTCATGCGTACACCCCGCACGGGGGTGTCATCAGTTACCCGTATACGTTGTGTTACATTAGAACAGGCATCACACTTAAAAGTACGCTGCATTTGTACTTTTGCCTGCTTGAAATCAGCTGAGGTAATGTTAAGGCACATATAGTGACATCCTGTCTTGCATCCATTGCATTTAAGCACATCCCCTGCATCAATTTTTTTGCAGCAAATAGCACAGTTCATTTTGAATTTGATCTAGCGTAACCGCACCATGCGACAAGGTACATATCAAGTAGTTGTACTAACCATAGAGTTAGTACCTATGTACCTACCTCTATATGTAAGACTTAAAAGCATAGAGGGATTATAAACCCAGTTCAGCTTTACACTTTTTCTGGACCTTTGGTACCATTTAGGTAACCTATTTAAAAATCTTTGTTCGTATTTCCTTTTTAAACAAAATATTATAGCTTGTCATTTCGACGTAGGCTTCATGTAAATTTATCGGTTAACATTTATTTGTCTAGTGACTGTGTTCTCGATGACTATTTATTTGTTTTCAAGTAATATTTTATGTCAAAATGAAGTGTACAAGAGTGTAACTGATTACGATAAATTTGTCCCCTTTCTTATCACTGACATGACATAAATGTAAGCAGTGCAAATATATAATCTTGGAAATGCTCCCTCTATGCTTCTAGTGCCTTTATGGTATAAACACATCCATCAATGATGTGATTGTGTATGTGAATTTTCATGTTTGTAAACGCACCTACGACACAGGAATAAATCCTAGTGTGGGGATCGTATTTATCGTTTAAAAAAAAATGATTACAGCATCAATGATTAAAAAAGTTCCTGCCATTTCAAACCAAGGTCACTCTTGCTCAATCTCTTCTTTTACCACTTCTTGACTATGTCAGCTTTCTCAATGCAACTGAGGACCTTCTGAAAAAACTCGAACGGCTGCAGAATTTGTACATCCGCTTCATTTTTGGCCTTTGGAAATTCGACCATGTGTCAGAATTTCGTAGGCGGTTGCAGTGGTTACCTATTCGGCAGCGTCTCTGGATACTCATAATTTCTCTTTGCTGATCTCTGTTCTTATCAATCCTAATTCTCCAGTATATCTTTGTGAACACTTTGAGTATCTTGTCCCCAGGGTAAAAGCCTGTCGCTCCACCTCTTCCCCCAATCCAAAATATCCGAGAAACGTATAAAAACAATTTAAGTAACAAATGGTGAATTATTCGCACTAATCAACAAATAATCGCACTAAATAAAGATAATTAATTCTAAAGTGGCTTACGCAGCATCTTAAACCAATTCTAGGGAGTTCCGACCGTTACGACCATCTACAAGAAAAATGGACCAAATCTTTGACTACTCCCGCTTTTATACAAAATGGGGGTAGTCCAGTGGCGTTGGTGGGGGTGCCGCTTACAGTATATAATACATTTTTCGCACTCCGTTAACAATTGATTTTCAGACTATCCTGCGCTCAGTTTAACGTTATATTTGAATGAAAAGTAATTAAAAAATGTTAATAGCTTTCATTACCATCCGATGCCATTCAAGTCAACCGTACATTGCTGGCGCTGGAGGGAAAAATAATTATTTTCTGATTAAAGTCAACTTTATAGAATTCAAAAATCTCATTACCGGTGTTTACTTTTTTGTTCTATTGTGTACTTGTTTACTGTTTTGTTGTGTGGTAAGTTTAATATTAATATTACTTAAGTGATCTATCTATCTATCTATATCACCATGATCGAATCAAGAATGAGGAGATTCGTAGAATAACCAAGGTCACCGACATAGCCCTCAGGATTAGCAAGCAGAAGTGGCAATGGGCGGGCCACATAGCGCGATGATTGGACTGGCGTTGGGGCAGAAAGATTCTAGAGTAGTGACCACGTATTGGCAAGCGCAGCGTAGGACGAACGCCCGCCAGATGGACCGACGATCTTGTGAAAATCACAGGAAGTCATTGGATGCAGGTGGCATCGGACCGGTTACGCTGGAAAGCGATTGGGGAGGCCTATGTTCAGCAGTGGACAAGTATAGTCTGACATGATGATATGAGACGCTAAAGAAAACACAAACGAATTGTAAACCTTCTCCTTTTTTAAGTCGGTTAATATCCTGAGGAGTTTTATGGTAGGGTACCTATGGTACACAATACTTATTATAACTCAATCTAAAGATTCGCGTTACTCGTCGTTAAGGAGTTCCCTATTGTATCTTCAAAGTTCAAGATCCAACACCGATGAAATTAAAATGGAACCACCTTGGAGCTATACTGAAGTCAATACAAAAATCATCAGAATCATTAAAATCGGAGCCTATTGCCATATACCGGGCACAATTCCAGACTCTGGACTTGTACTGGGAACTTTAGAAAAATTACACTTGTCCAACCTAGGATTTGAACCCAGGACCTCGTGATCCCAAATGCGCTTTGCCACTAGACCAACGAGGCAGCCACTAATATTTATATACCGATATAATATTATTTTGCTGAGATATACAGTAAGGGTACCTTATTATAGTATATTCCGTTATTATAGTAGTATAATAACTATAATAACGGAATCTATACATTCGTGCTGTTCGCCGTTAGGGAGTTCCCTGGTGTATCTTCAAAGCCCAAGGTCCAATACCAATAACATTAAAATAGGACCACCTCAAAACTATACTGAACCCAATGCAAAAAGAATCATCAAAATCGATTCATAAGCAAAGGAATTATAAAAAAAAACAGACGAATTATGAACCTCCTTCTTTTTTGAAGTTGGCTAATATATTGCTTAGTTCTATAGTGGGGCACCTATAGGATTGACGTAATACCCATAATATTTTAATTGACACATTCCTATTGTTTGTCGTTAAGGAGTTCCCTGGTGTATCTTCTAAGTCCAATGCCAATGAAATTAAAATGGGACCACCTTGGGGTTATACAGAAACTAATGCAAAAAAATCATCAAAATCGGTCTACAATTGACGGAAATATCGCTGAACATACATAAAAAAACATACATACAACCGAACATAAAACCTCCTCCTTTTTAAAGTCGGATCAAAATAGACTAAAGTAAGTTTCTAACATCTAGATAGCCATATTGGAAAAGTTTTAGTTTAATATTTAATAAATAGTATCACATAATTCTAAACGTTCAAGTCTTAAGCCTTTTCTATATATTTTATTTCATTTATTCTTTATTGTACAATAAAACATCTATCTATATCATCACGCCAGATCCCTTACGGGGTAGGCAGAGAGTACAGAGTTCCAACAGGCTCTTTCCTTACATACCTCTCTGGCTTCCTCTACTCTCATAATTCGTCTCATACACGCTCGCCGATTACGGAGACTCCTGACTTGTCCTTCAGATAAGACCCGGTCTATTTGGTCATGGTAAGATAGTCTAGGTCTTCCCCGGTACCTACATCCTTCCACTTTCGCGTTGTATATCAGTTTTGTCATTCTTTCTTCGGAAATTCTTTCTATATGCCCGAACCAACGGAGCATACTCTTTCTCATCTTTACACCGATATTCTCTTTCATACCTATTTGCTTTTTTACTACGCTGTTGCGAATACGGTCGGTCAGCTTCACTCCGCACATCTTCCGCAGAGCTCGCATTTCCACCGCATTTATCCTACTTTCATTCTCCTTCTTACATACCCAGCTTTCGCTGACATATAACAGCGTTGGGACAAGCACTCCATTATGTATGGCCAGCTGCGCTTTTTGGCTTAAGTGCCGGCTCCCAAGTAGCTTTCCCATCGCGCCATTCACTCTGTTCCCTGCACTCACTCTTCTCTCTATGTCAGCGGTGTATTTTCCATCCTTACTGAATGCGCATCCAAGATATACAAACTCATTCACTTGCTCCAGCACATCGTTCCCAACCACAATCCTTGCATTCGTTCTGGTTTTTTCCCGTTCAAAAACCATAATTTTGGTTTTCTTCACATTCAAATGTAAGCCATTTTTCATGCAGTCGTCTTTCATAACTGTGACTAGTGATTGCAGATCAGTGGCTGTTGGCGCTATCAAACCCGCTTCATCTGCATATAGTAGATGATTTACCACTAGATCACCCATTTGTACACCTTCATTCATCGCTTTCAGTCTTGGAAGACTTTTATCCAAATATATTATAAACAGTCTAGCGGACAACACGCAACCCTGCTTGACGCCGATTTCAACGTCAAACCAGGGTAACATGTCACCACCCACCCGTACGCATGCCTTGCAGTCCACACAGGTGGACTAGACGGCCCGCAGCAGAGTGCCATTTATACCATACTCAGGCAATATGTCCCAAAGTCTCTTTCGCACAGCTCTATCAAACGCCTTCTCCAGATCCACAAAACCGCAGAAAACCTTCTTGCCCACTGCCAGATGCTTCTCTACGATGTTGCGAAGGGAGAAAACTTGATCCGAACATCCTCTTCCGGACCTGAAAGGCCTTAAGCCTTTTATAACTAAGATATATACTACCAAGCAACCGACTCAAAGCAGGAAGTTTGATGTAACCGAGAATATTATTGTACGTAGGTGGAAGTTACGCTAAAAGTATCAGATAACGATTTACTTGATACAGCTAAACATACTTTGTGTTATGGCTACTACAAGCTACTGGGGCGCACACAAGCTATACTTACCGACGTATTCATTTGATAGGCTGAAACATCTGCAGGAAAAAACGCTGCTGGTGATTTGATTTAATGGCTACATGGTACCTACCCTAAGTTTTCTAGATTGAGGGTCGATCCCTGCATGAGATAAATTTTTGTACGTGTTGCAACATGTGTTTGAGCTTGGATATTCGTGTATATGAAATTCTTGTTTATATTGCACCCATGACACTACGATGCTGGAATAATTTTATTAATAACTTGTTTTCAACAAAGTTTAAAGTTGCTCATACATTTCTGGCTTGAACTATGGTAATGACCAGAACTTCGGCGAAGCATGAGGTAACTTCAAGTAAGGGGCGAGGATTAATAACTTTAAATACTATTCGCTGTTAACATAATTCAATAGCTTTATAAGTTGACTGAGTGAGCATAACGCTGGACGGAAAACGGTCAAGGATATTCTCGCTACTACAAATATTAGTACAAATACAAAAAAAAATGTTTCATCTACGAAAATAATATTTCTTTTTGATTACGTTTACTAATATAATAAATGTCAAAGAAAAAGAAATATAAAACAAGTATTGAGTTCTTAGATTTACGCGAACATAACACATTAAATAAAACTATTTTACGGATTTTATCGCGGCTTTTTTTTTTTTTTGTTTTTTCGTCAAACATCGTCGCTCAAAGAAGTCTGCAGTCTGTGAACATGTCCTTGACCGCACCCGCCATAATATCAGATTTGATAGACCACAAATCCTCGTGAAATTTCAATAGCCTCGTTCGCGAGGCTAATAGCGAAGAGCTTCGATAAACACCTCGAGAAGCTCTCGCTTGGCAGTTGGGTGAAGGGCCTGATACAGAAGGTGGTAGTATTGGACACGGCGCGCATAGTGAGGAGATTTCTCTCTTTGGAGCCCTGACCACCGGTAGCTTGGGTCGTAGACCCCGTTGCCAGTGGAGCACATTTTTTGTATAATATATATAAGAATATTTGTTTTTTGTATTTTTATATATATTTTATAAGAAATTGTATTTAAATAAATGCATACATAATAATAATAATAACTTTTATTGGTATCAAAAAAGGATGTACAGTTGCTTCGTAGTACGTAAAAATAAAGTTACACAGTATCTTAATAGAATTTTAAGCAAATTAATGTGATTCTGTGCCTGAACTAGGAGAAATACAGTTAGTACATTACACAACTCGTATAGTTTATCAGTGGGAAACAGGATAGGCCTAAACGTAGAAACTTTTAATACCGCTCTTTGAGCTATTTCTAAACCCTTGAGATGCGATTTAGCTGCGCCACCCCAAACAGTTATGCAATATGTTAAGACTGACTGGCAGAGAGCTAGGTATACTTGATGGATTAATGTGGGTGTAGCGATATGGCGTAAATTTTTAAAAATAAATATTAATTTTCTGACCCTGTCTTGCAGATTATGCAGATGTGGTTGGAAGCTAAGATGTTTGTCGATGACAACACCTAGATATTTAAGACTAGATGTTTTTGCTAAAGGGGGGCAACTGCACGTACTAGTTCCTAAACAAGAGCAACTATGAGCGGTTAATTTTAAGTTAGTAGGAGGTTGAGAGGAATTTTTCATACTAAATGATATGTATTTCGTCTTTACAGTGTTTAATGTTAAAATATTTGTGAGGAGCCACTGGGATACGCGATTAAGGCCATCTTGTGCAATGTGGAATGTTTGCTCCCAGGTATCTGCAGAAAATAGTAAGACTGTATCGTCAGCATAGGATATGATTTTGCCGTGGTAGTGGGCGAGGTCTAGAAGGTCATTAATGTAGATCAAGAAGAGGACTGGGCCCAGTATACTGCCCTGGGGAACGCCGAAGGTTGTCGATAACTCCAAACTGATATAGTTATCGATCCTAGTACATTGTGATCTATTTGTGAGGTAATCTTTAAAAAGGCTTAACTGGACTCCTCTAACGCCCAAACTATCGAGTTTTTTTAATAGGAGGGAAGCAGAGACCGTATCGAATGCCTTAGCTAAATCCAGGAATATACCAATGACTTTTTTTCCCCTATCTAAGTTTAAGGTAACATAATCACTAAGTTCGTGGACAGCATCGTTAGTCGATTTACCAGACCGAAATCCAAATTGATTATTCGCAATAAAGCGATGTTTTTCAAGATATTCTAGTAATCTTCTATTTATTAACCCTTCTAGAATTTTGGAGATAGAGGGAAGAATAGAGATGGGTCTAAAGTTATCGACACGGTCTCTGTCACCCCCTTTGTATACAGGGATAACAATTGATTTTTTTAGGTAGTTGGGGAAGATCCCATATTTAAAGCATAAATTAAATATATATGTAAGGGGGGGGACTAAAACTGTTGCACATTGTTTTAGGAGGCCATTAGGGATCATATCCCATCCTGGAGTGCAAGTATTCTTTAAGTTCATTAAAGCAGAGTATATTTCCTCCGAGTCTGTATCCAAAAGCACGAAAGATGAAGAATTTAAAGAAGTGGGGGAGTATGGTGCAAAGTATTGATTTGAATTTAGAATTGTTTCAGCAAAAGATTTTCCAATATTACAAAAGTAGCTATTGACATTGTTTATCGAAGATTCTTTGTCCGGGCCAAGAAGTTCTAAAGGTCTGTTTTTGTCCTTACTTGTGTGTGTGATCTTTTTAATAACGTTCCAAAGGAGCTTGTTGTTTTTACCAGCAGTTTGAAGTTGTTTTTTATAGTACTCATTTTTTAGACGCTTAAGGATAGCATTACAAAAGTTCCTGTACCTGGTATAAGACTTTTTTAGAACAATATTATGTGGGGATCGTTTTGTTTTCATATGCAGGCGGTCTTTATTACGTAAACATCTCACTAACCCCGGGGTTATCCAGGGTCTGATGACTTTAGAACGTCGGGAAGGTTTGGACGTGACTGAGTTCTGCATCAAACAAAGTTGAATTGAATTTACAAGAAATTCTATTGCCTTGTTCGGATCATCCATGGTATATAATGTGTTAAAATCTATATTAGAAATGTCCTGATGTAGGTTATCTAAATTTATCCTGGTTGTACTTATTTGGCACACTTCAGTAACAGTTTTAGAGTATAGATCTAGAAGGACCGCATGATGGTCGGTAACTGTGGTGTTGAGCACAAAAGTTTGTGATTGTAGTTTCGTTTTAAGCATGACATGATCGAGACATGCGTCGAGCCGGGTGGGAAGGGTGTGAGCTGGAAGTAAGCCATTACTAGCACATATGTTTTGGTATACTTGCGCTGAGATATCTCCAACTTCTCTACAGATACTAATATTTATATCTCCTATTATAACTATGGTATTAAAAGAGGAGAGGAGGGAGAGTATACTATCCAGTGAGGCGTTAAAATTATCAAGATTTCTTTGAGATGGAGAACGATAGATTGCGATGATAACAGTATGAATTCCTAGTTTTATAATAAGACAGTTTGCATCATTCAGAGCTGGTTCTTCCACGATGATGCTAATATTATTCCTACTATAGACTACAACACCATCATTTTGTAGTGGATTTTTTAGAGTGGCACGACAGTTATAGCCAGGGATTTCAGGTAGAATGCTATTGCAGGATAACCAACATTCTGATAAAATAATGATATTGCATTCTAGTTGTAGTTGATCCAATACAATAGAGAAGTCGTCAAAGTTACGCGAGATGCTACGTATATTTTGATGAATGATACGAAGTCGTCCGTGGCTATGATTAGAAATCTTGTTACATTCGATAATGTCACAGAAAAAAGATTCAGATACGGAAAATTCGTCAATTTCCTTATACAATTGATCAACCATGATTAGTAGTAATTGAAGAGGATTCATCTAGATGTAATATAATGGTATAAAATTGATCTATAAAATCAACATGCCTATCTGCACTCCAGAAAAAAGACATCGTGAAGTATCTGTTTATAATAGGAACATTATTTTTTACAAAGTATAGTGGGTTGTAATTAAGTTCAAGTATGTAAGTCATATTGTAAACGTGTGAATTGTAAAGTGTAGGTACAGTTAAGAATAGAACAAAATTAAAAAGAAACTTAGGGTCTAGTCAACCTGATTTAGATTGAAGTTTTTTTAGATCATTTTCGTCATTTACTCTTATGTGCGGTTCGCCATCCTTTTTTCGAAGGAATATTCTGCCATATGAGGACCAGCAGTAGGAATAGTTGTGGCTTTTAGCAAAATCCCTGGAAAGAAAGTACAGACGTTTTGTTTTCGGAGTAAGGCACTCCGAGATGAAGATAGGTTTCGGAGAACCTTCTAGTTTTAGATGGGTCGAATTAAGTTTCGAGCTGCTCTTGTTGAACTTCTTTAAACAAATCATGAACTTTTCCTTTAGTATGACAGAACTGAACTCAACATGAATAGGTTTAGGGGCATCCTGCTTAGCGATTCCACGAAAGACATCTTTAATGTCGTTCATCAATATTGATAAGCTTATAGTTTGCCCTATATCCAGGATTAATTTTGCAAGGGATTCTTTGGATTCATTTTTCAATTTGGGCACATTACGGATCTCCATTTTAGCCGCACAGTTAGACCTTTCTAAATTTTCAATTTTAGTTTCAAGTAGTTTTATGTGCGATTCATATTCTCCACGCTCTTTACTTAGTTTATTTAACTCGATTTTTATGTCATCATAATCTTTCGACATTAGTTCCATCGCAGAGTTAATGGATTCATTTTGCGTCTTTAACTCATTTACCGAAGCAATAAGTTGCGAAAATTTACCACTGTGCAGGTCAATAAATTTTTCCAGTTTTTTATTTTGCAACTCTATAAAGGCATCGAGGCTATTCTTCTGAATTTTAGCGAATTCCGAAAAAAGTCCTTTCATTTCATATAATACATCTTGTGTGTCGCTCTCTCGTCTTCTTTTTAAGCGTTCCATATTAATATTACTTTTGTCAGACGGATTCATGGAGGAGAAAGATATGTTCTCCATAGCCAAGTTAGAATCAGAAACCGCCTTTTGGGGTGGAGAACGTTGCATGTTTGGCATGATTTTCTTTAGTTTATTTCGACTAAATCAGTCTGATAGCGAGCTCCGATAGAAATGCTATTGTTATAATACGTATCACGTAGACACTATGGATCGTATATTAGTTTATCTTCGTGTAATTTATAAAATCAAATCCAAAACCAAGCATAACACTGCAAGACCTCAAGACACCGTGAGCTCATTCTGCGTAGATCGGACCAACAACAACAAAAATAATTAAGAAGTTTGAGGGTTCCCCGTAAACAACTATAGGCATAGTTGTTCACATTGAACGTCTAACAACTCAGTCCCTCCCGTGACCATGTGTGCTGCAAAGCACTCGAAACGTCGGGAACTAAAAATAAAAAAAATAAAAAAAAAATAAACCGCGATAAAATCCGTAAAATAGTTTTATAAAACAAGTATCCTGTAGTTTTGCTCTTGCTTCACTCGTTTCCGCATTATTCTAAGCTAGACTGATAGAAAATTACTTTGTTAATTAATAATGTGGATTAAGTGGGTAGGAAAATAAGATAATGACATACGCACTCTTGTACAATGGCTACCTAGCAAAATACATGATTTACATTGAGTTGGTGTTTTACTAAAGTTCAGGACTTAATAGTGGCTAAGGCATTAAGAGCTCCTTTGTTACAATAGTGCATTATGTATTACATAAATATCCTGAAGCATAGTGCCAGAGTTACATGCTTAATTATTCCATACATCCCGAAGAAAATCTGTACCCAAAAGTTAGCAAACCTACATTCACGAGTGCCAATCTTATATTCCTTCTTATAGTTCTTGGAATAGTATTCTTACACTATTTCAAGAACTTTACGTTTCTTGACCGCTCCAAAGAAGAGTGAAAAATACGACGCAAAAATTCCTTGCAAGTAAAAAAAGGATCCGTTATTATTGTGATATGAGTCCCTAAAGTTGCATCTTCATCTTATTCCTAGTATTATCTTATACATGATACCTGTTTCCCAAGTTTCTCCAAAGGTATTGACGTGCTCTAAAAATAAGTGCCTAGAGTCAATAACAGCACGGAATAACTTCACATACTATAAGTGTCCTTGTAGTCCATCTTTTTGTCGATAAAGCTCAAAATCTAAATACCAAAATAGCTGTAAAATCTGTATTAGCATGCCAGTCTGAAGCATAAATTACTTCTAACTGTAGACCATCATAGTAGTCAGAACCATAACTTGTCTTATGTGATCGTCATCAGCCAAAAGACGTCCACTATAAGACAAACACCTTCCCCAAAGATAGCCACGACTAAGACGGCTTTGTTATGTATGCATCCAGAATTTACTCCTGATCTTCACCGTGTCATCGTTCACCTAGTGGGCGCATACTTTTTATTGCTTGTCTGTGTATTGTCCAACAATAGTAATTGCAAAATTCTAAAGTTAAATTTCTAAAATTTGTGGAACAACTTCGTAATATAGAGAAAACAGTAACATAAGAAACCCTTGTAGCGACACGTGGCTGCGGTGTTTTTACCGGGCCTGCTTCATGAAGCATATAAAACCGTTGGTAAGGGTTACAAGGGGTGGTAAGGGGTACACTTTGTTTAGTAATCGTTAAGCCTACATGAAAGCCTTATGGGCGGCTTCATAAATTCCAATAGTAGTCACAAATCCGTTACTACCAATCCACATTGGGTCAGCGTGGTGGAGTTTTACTTCTCTCACTCGATTTCTGAAAAAAAAGACATTTGCCCAAAAGTGGCATAGTTCAGGCTGATTTAGTATGTAAAGAAATAGTGTAATATATTTTACGTAGAAACAAAATGTCTTATGATAATTCGAAAGAAATACAACATCGTTAGTGCCAGCTCCGCACATTTAAATGTTAGCAGACAGCGGTACAAACAACCCATTTATACAAAATATAATGGAAGCAATAAAAATGGCTACAAACGACGACCAGAAGCCTGCAGTCTGCAAGAAAATACCATTACATACCCATTTCCACATAAAGTAGAGATATTTTCTTTTGGAAGTCGTCTTAAATATTATTTTATTTAAAAAAATCTGGTATCTGCTTAGTGCTTGCTCTCGGTCTTGCCTCTTCAATATGCTTTTATAGAGATCACGGAATATTAACGTCGATTTAAGAATCCAGACGACTTATACAAGGTGTAACATAATAAACGCAAGACCTCAGACACCCCAATTAGAGAATTGCTTCATAAATTCAAAACGAAAACCAAATTTAAAGGTTTTTACTCCTTTTTTAAGCACTTTTATACCCCGATTAAAAATGAAACTTGTACGTGTATGTGTGCATTTTGAGAAATACGGGTTAGGAATGCATTTGTAATCTTCTTATTGCTATGAATCAAGAATAAATTTAGATTTTTATAGAGCACTGAAGCAAATTTAAAAAAAAAATGTAAGGTACATTAAAAATAGTTGGAATCAATTCAGTTATCGATTTAGAACAATCTACTTTCAGGTCTTGCGTTTATTATGTTACAGCTTGTATAGTGGTCTGGATTCTTATATATACCTTAATATTTGTAAGAAAAATATTTTGACGTTCCTAGTTCCTCTATATATCTTGGCCTCATTATCGATTAAGTTCAAGCTTGGTTAAGTGGCACTCAAGGTAAATTAGTATTTACTCAGATCATAGAGGTATGACTTAAAAGCATAGATGGATTATAAACTCAGTTCAGCTGTATACTTTTTGTGGACACTTGGTACCATTTAGGTAACCAATTTTAAAATGTTTGTTACTCTATGGTTTGAACTTCCTTTTTATTTAAATAACTTATGATTTTTAAGTAATAATTAATGCCACAATAAAGTGTACAAGAGTATACGACGGATTTGTCCCCTTCCTTATGGCTGACATAAGTGTAAACAGTGCAATTATATTATCTTATAAACGCTCCCTCTATGCTTTTAGTAACTCTATTAGTCAGATAAAAAAAAATAGTTGTATATGGTATCTATTTAGATCTATGGTCTAACAAGTGGCATAAATATCAGATTAAAATTTGCTTTTGTCCTCCTTCATCATATTCAAAGACTTTGTCTGCAATATCTTGCTACATTGACAAAATACCATTATCACATTAATTTGTTACTGACGACAATAACAAAATTGAAATTTCAGAATTCTGTAATATTATGTATATGCGTGCATAACATTAAACACGTATTACTGTACGTCTTGTATTGGGGTAACCTGTAAAGATAGTGCTGGGTTTGGATAAATAAATAAACATCGACTGCCTCATTGGGCTAGTGGCAAAGCGCATCGCTTTGTGATCACGAGGTCCTGGGTTCAAATCCTAGGTTGGACAAGTGTAGTTTTTCTAACGAAAACTTCCCAGTACAAGTCCGGAGTCTGGAATTGTGCCCGGTATATGGCAATAGGCTCGCCCCCTATTACATGCGACCTAACATCGTCGGCGAAACGTGGGTGTACTCGGTACACCTCTGCCAGCCCCGCTTGGGGAATATAGGCGTGACGGTGTACATAAATAAACAAAACTCTCAATTCTCATCGCAAAAATATTGTCAATACTATTTTATGTGTAAACCGAACCGTTCAAAAAGGAGGGCTGAGGTAAATAAAATTGTCCTTCGCAACTATTCGCTGAGTGCTTGTATGTGAGTCATTGTAGCATATATCATAGTTATTCAAAGACACACCCATAAATATATTTAAAAGAATATTTCGAAACATTAAAGGTTTCGCCACATAGCCGACGCAGCGCGATGCGAGCCGGCCGGTGGCACTGCTTGGAGAGTTGTAATGTACTGAAATGTACAGGAGGCGCCACCAGCGCAGCCACGCTCGGTGCGACGGCAAACGTCACAACCGAACGAAGCCTAATGCTTCCGTCGCGCTGCGTCGGCTATGTGGCGAAACCTTAAAGGTCGCAATTCATAACACACAAAACTCTTCAAAACATACCTTCATGATTCCAAATATTATCAAGGTTTGAACAATATAGCGCACGCAAGTACATTTAAAAACGTTCTTACACTTACGTAAAAATACAGAACAAGTTTTCCACTTCATAGACATTAAGTTTTCACGCAAATAGTATTGAACTTTTTGAACAGATTTTGATGAAACTTCAGTGATATAGCTTATACTTCAGAATATCACACAGGCAATAATTAATAAAGATATACGGCTTAACTTATTAACGCGTGCATAGCCGCGGGTAACAGCTAGTTAACAATACATGTAAATATATTTAGATCGACAAAAAATAAAGACTCGAATCACGAGCCACAAAATTTTGTCCTACATCAGAAAAGTCTTCCTACCTGTGCAAGCACTACTAAAAGGAATATATATGATGATAACTTCAATACGAAGTTTAGGGGTTATCATTATTCTTTTAGAATTAATTATTATATTTGATCAAAAAGTTGCGTCTGTAACACGATTTCCTACTTTGCGAGGTACATTTTCACTCGTAATTATATGATAAGGTGCTCTTTTCTGATAATAAAGAGTATTGTTGAATTATCTAAGTGCTTTGGATGGTTTTGTTCATAGGAAGTGTTTTTCGGTTATATCCAGAGTTTCTTTTCCATTGATTGGACTAGTCGTACTATTAGTACATTTCTTATAGCCGTTTAGGCCAGTTGTATTCACAGTTTTTTCGGTAAACGTTTCCGAGGTATATTGGTACAACATTAATAGAGTTAATTAATAGAGTTACATAAAAAAGATAAGCCCGCTATTTTTCGCTGGGTCTTTTCAGTGGAGGATGCGTTCCAATTCAGTACTAGGTAGATCACAAGGTAGGTAAGATTTATAAAAAAAAAAATATGAAATTGACATTGTAAAGGCCCTTGCATGGTAGGTTGTTGCAATACATAGTGATATATAGGGTCGTATTTAAGTTAAGATGTGTAAAGGTTATAAAAAAGTTGAGCCAAATATGTCGTCGGCATGTGCTGAAAACTGCCAAATTGTTACCACAAGTATGTTAGTTCTTGTATATTGTATAAGTAGGCGCGAAAATACCGAACAAAGTTGAAAGTTGAGATACTTGAGTAACTAAAAATGAAGTAAATAAAGTCTGTGTACGGTTAACCATTGGTTTTTCTGTGAAGTCTCTCTGTAAATCCTAAAGAGTAGAAGTTTTGCCAAAAAAAATATCTCGCAGAAAATTCTTATCCGTCGCAGTAAAAACTCAGAACTTAAATCGTTAGTAAAAACAGTTTATTCTGGAAATATTATATACATTTATGGAGTAACACTTACCTATATACATTTATCCAGTTAGTTCCACCTTGCAGCTTTATAATTTACTAAATATATAAAATCATTAAACTAAACACGTGGACGTATAAATAAGGCGGATGGAATGTTGGTAAAAAAGTGAAGCCGACTAGTAAGTTAGTTCGCGTGTACGTAGGAGCTCAAACGCACACAACGTTTCGTAAGTACACTTTTCACGCATTTAATTTTCTTACTGCGAAAACGACTTCTGTCAAACCATAGAGGTACTAAAAGCATCATTAACAAGATTATATAATTGCACTGCTTACACTTATGTCATGTTAGTGATAAGAAACGGGAAAAATCTATCGTAATCAGTTACACTCTTGTACACTTTATTTTGACATTCATTATTACTTGAAAATAAATAAAAAGTCACCTAGACCACGTTCACTAGTCAAACAAATATTAACCGATAAAGTTGCGTGGAGCCGACGTCAAAACGACAAGCCATAATATATTGAATAAAAACGTAGGATGAACAATATAGGAACTAAGACTTTTAAATTGGTTACATAAATGGTACCAAGTGTCTACAAAAAGTGTACAGCTGATATGGGTTTATAATCCCTCTATCTTTTTAAGACCTATCTCTATATGTCAAACAAGGCGGCCGATAAGACTTAATGTAGTGCAAGTGTATGCTTTTCAGCTCTTACGTACATGCAAACTGACTTACTGTTAGCCCTCACTTTTTGTTTAGCGGGAGTCCGTCCACCTTTTTCATACGTCCACCACTAAACAATTAATTATTTTGCCGGCAAATCGCTTCTCAGAATAATAATATGGAAACAAATTATTGAACGTGGGTGTTTATTTTATTATTATTATGAGATAATTATATTCTCATACGTTTCGTTTGTACAAGTACATTTAAGCTTTAAAGTTAATTTCTTCGGGGAATTAGGGAAATTGTAATAATAATATTGCATTCCTCGACTTTTAAATGAGTGGGCTATTTCTTGATTTTTTTATGGAACTTTTGTACATTTTTTCGATACAAAACCTGTGTATAGATACACGTTAGTTTTAATAATCTTACTTATTTTAAAATATCGACGGTTGCAAAGTAAAATCGTGCAAGCGACTCGACTGTTGAAAGGTTAATCTTAAAGGCTTAACACGAAAAGAATGACGTTAAAATGACGCTAGCGAGTAAGCGTGTTGTCACGTTCACGAATAACATTTTAACTCACTAGCGTCACGCTAACGTCAATCTTTTCGTGTTAAGCCCTCAGAATAAGAGACATTTTCTGCACGCTGCTTACGCAAATTTAGACTTTTAACCATTTAGTCGTTTACACTAATAAACTTTTGAACCATCTATATGTATGTACGTCTATATTTTTTTGAATAAGAACGCCAAAGAAAAAAATACAAATATTTCGTGTATTCCATTTAATGAAATACGTAAATTCGGGTTGGCACAACTACAAAGTATCAACAGTGAAAATATAGAGAAGAATTTCATTTATCAGTCGTAGAAACTTCTGGATCTTTAGTTCTATTCGATCGTACGAACATAGGCGATTATAAATTGTTGCTAACTAAAAATGTTGCAAGAAATTATCTTAAAACGTTTGGAAGGAAGTATGCGATGAAAATAAATAAGTTGAGTGTAGTTGATACGTTCCCAGGTGAGTTGCAGCCATCTGAAAAAGAAGGAGTGATATTAAACACCAAACGTGTCAAGGAAAAATAACTTTTAGGGTAACGCTATTAATTAGTATGAATCTTAGACTCTAGGGTACTTTTAGTGTGTCCACTTCTGTTAGCTAAGTCCTTACTAGTACTTAGAGACCATAGTATTAATAAATCAGCATGTTCTGCCCCACTACTGGGAAAAGGTCTTTTATCCCAACTCACCCTTATCACACATCCTACTAATATTATAAATGTGATAGTTTGTATGTTAAGATGTTTGGATGTTTGTTGCTCAATCAGGCAAAAACAGCTGGGCGTATTTAAATGAAAGGACATTGTTCTGCGTCCATACATGATTTGCCCCAGAACCAACAGCAATGAAAAAATGCGCGTATGATTTCTAGTTACCTGCAAATTATCTCCATGTATTTATTATTAAACGGACAAACGGGGAAATTGCATTATTGCAAAAAACTAATTAGATTTTGAGGTTATAATTTAGTAGCAAACAATACATTTGTAATATTGTTACATAAAAATACACTAGCAATAATCAAATGATCATTATTGAATGTCGTCGTTTGAATATAACCCGTTGTTAGGATTGACATCTCCAACCGTAATTCGATAACAACGTTGGTATTCGGAAAAGACGTTAGCGACTTTGATTTAAGTACTTACAGTACTTTGAAATATTCGTTCTGGATTGCAAATTGTCCGTTAGATATGGATGTTTTCAACTATTATAATAAAACAGATAACCAATTTTAGGTCACATGTTTGTTAGTTCTGGTGCCATTTTCGACGTTGTCCTTTGGCACATAGATATTTTATTACCCAAATTAACACATATAATACTTCTTATCCCAAAAAAATATAAGGTTTCTAACAAAAGTCAACACGGATTAAGTCCCGGGCAGAAACTAGTCCTACTAATATTTAAATGTGAAAGTTTGTATTTTTGTTACTCAATCACGAAAAAACGGCTGAACGGATTTGGATGAGATTGGGCACACAGATCGTTTATTACCTGAAATAACACATATGAAAAAAAAATTTAGGTTCCTGTATAAAATCAACGCGGACGAAGTCGCGGGCAGAAGCTAGTACTACATATAAATGCTGATAAAATCTCTATCCATCCTTTGATACTGACAAACCTGATCTACGCGAGAGCTAATAAAATACTAATTGAGACAGGAAGACTTTACACGCGGACGTTACACAAGTGTATGGTATAAATAGTAAAAGAGACGCACATAGGTAGCTAAGTTCGTACTTCGAACAAAACATTGTAACCGCTTATTCCCAGTAGTGACGTTAAAACTTCCGCACTAAGAAATAGTGGTTGCGCATTATTCAGAATTAGCTGCGACACTATTGTTCCTGGCCTTCATTCGCCATGATTCATTAAACATGTAACGCGGCGCATTATGATAAGTTCGCCGGACGATTTGGCGCAGTGGTTAAGAGCTTAAGTCGCTCCGCCCACTGGGTCGAATAGTCGCGGGTTCGATTCCCGCACGATATAAATATTTGTGTGATTTGTTTCGATCTGGGTATTTGTGTTTGTGAAGTTTCATAATTGTAAACGCACCCACGATACTGGAGTTGGAAAAAAGTTTGAGAACTTATCGTTTGATGATATATAGAATACCTTTACAGGACCATTTCACTAAGTTATCTGATTGCACCGCAAGTAGTCGTAACGAATAAGAGCCCAGGAAAACCAACAAACTAGAGCATTTTAAATCCTCTTCTATCGCGTTGCGTCGTTGTGCGCAAATTAATTTTATGTAAAGTAAGATAAATATAAGGTTGATCATAAAAAAGTCATACCTTCATTTTGGAAGGTCACGTCGACTAAGACCTACTAGCTACAATTATGATTACAGATATCACAAGCTCGATGAGATTTAAAAATGCTTAGATACTGGCTTCTTGTCTAGTGTCACCAAGGCATTACACGGCTGCGTTTCGTTGCAACTTTCGTTATCTAGCCACGAAATGCTGGAATAATCTCCCACCACTTATCAGGATAGTAATAATAATATAATATTAGCCCTGTCCCACTGTTAGGCATAGAGTGTATACCATTTCAGTGCCACATTTAATTTTTATTTTATATTATTTGTCGTTCGTCGCTGACTAAACGTTTTCCTTTCTTTTTACATGTGGTACGCAAAAAAAACCTGAAAATTCTCAATTTAGCAAAGGAATTAAATAATAGGTAAAGAAGAAAGAAATCTTCACCGCTGTGACAACAATATTTCACGTAACCTAATCGTAAGTATACCGCCTATATATTCTTCCACAATATAAATCTTATCAATCTTTGTCAGTATTCTTTTCTTAAAACAGGGTATCTTTTTTAAAAAATAACAAAATGTAACAAAAATAGAAAGTTTAAAAGAAACACAAAACTCACTCAGTGAGACTTCACTATAATTTTCAGTTTAAAAGCGAAATAGTTATTAGTGTATAATATTAAAGCAATACATTTCAATAGGTGTTCATACCGATTACCAAGGATAAGCAGCGTTCGACTCAGTCAGTGACCGTTTATGGCAATTTCATATTCGAGCATCTCCACGCTTCAGAAGGCACGCTAAGCCGTTGGTCTCGGTTACTACATAATGTGGTAGTCGTTGAGCCGAGTTGGAAGCCTTAAAGGCGGCTTGATAAGTTCGAACAGCAGATGGCCACAAATCTGCCACCAAAGCACAGCACTGAGTCCGCGTGGTGGAATATGACCTAATCGCTCTCACCTCGATTTGTGAGAGAAGGCTCTTGCCCAGCAATGGGCAGTATAAGCTAATATTATTATGTATCACTGAGATTCACGAGCTTTACCCGGACCTTTGAAAGGCTTGCATGGGGGCATGGGTCCAACACGTAGAGGCCCTTAGCGAGAAGTTAATGTTATGTAAGTCACCTGCTGAGATCACTTGCTGAAAATGAAGAAACATAACCATATTATTATTATTATTATACAATTCAATATAAAACTCAAGTAGTTTATAAAGTGTATCGTATAATGTGCTTTATTTTTCTAGCACATACATAAACGATTTACCATTGTACTTGAATAGAAACACTTCTTTCCAATTTTACATAACTATTATATACGTACAAATATTAACAATACATAACACTTTTGTACAAACAAAAGAAGTGGTTTCGCTTTTAATTTACCTACTGGCAGCTGGCGCGTAGCCTCAAAACCGACTCCACGACTGGCATGCCCCCGCTGTCCCACCCTTCAGGCGCACCCCCAGCCTTCGACGACGAAGAAAAGGCCGAGCTTCTCGCTGACTCAATCGAGAGCCAGTGCACCCCAGCTCTCAGTCCGTCGACCAGTCCCACGTCGACGCGGTCGACAGGGAAGTCGAGCGCAGGGCATCTCTCTCCCCCCCGCCGATTCCTTACCACCTATCACCCAAACGGAAGTCGAAGATCTCATTATGGGTCTCAAAACCAAAAAAGCCCCCGGCTCCGACGGCATTTCGAATCGCGTTCTGAAATGCCTTCCCGCCCAACTCATCTGCCTCTTAGTGGCCATATTGAAAGCCGCCATGACGAACTGCACCTTCCCCGCTAAGTGGAAGGAAGCAGACGTCATAGGCATTCCCAAGCCCGGCAAACCTCGTAATCTCCCCGCGAGCTACCGCCCTATCAGTCTTCTCAACTCCCTGGCTAAGGTCTACGAGCGCCTACTTATGGCGCGGCTCAAAGACTTTGTAGTGTCCAAGTGTATCCTTATCGACGAGCAGTTCGGCTTTCGAGCCAAACACTTCTGCGTCCACCAAGTGCACCGCATCACGGAGCACATCCTCTCCGGTCTTAACAGACCCAAACCCGTCTACACGGGCGCCCTCTTCTTCGACGTCGCGTAGGCATTCGACAAAGTCTGGCACAACGGCTTGATCTACAAGCTCTACCAAATGGATGTGCCGGACAGACTCGTGCTCATCATACGAGACTTCTTGTCAAATCGCGCCTTCCGATATCGCGTCGAAATGACGCGCTCCACTCCCCACTCCACCCGAGCTGGAGTCCCGCAGGGCTCAGCTCTCTCGCCCCTCCTGTTTAGCCTTTACACGAACGACATTCCTCGTTCGAGTAAGGCGCATCTAGCCCTATTTGCGGATGATACCGCTCTCTACGTCTCGCATAAGAATAAGGGTTTCATTACAAGAAACCTTCAGGCAACCGCCAATTCCCTAGGGAATTGGTTCAGGAAGTGGCGTATTGAGGTGAACCCAGACAAGAGCGCTGCGGTGTTCTTCTCCGGAGGTGCCACCCCGCGCCACTCCCTGCGCCGCCGTAGAAGTAATCTCGGCCAAGTGACCATGTTCGACCGACTCAGTCCCTGGGTCAAAGAGGTCAAATATCTAGGGGTCACCCTAAACAGTACCATGTCCTTCGGCCCGCACATCAAGCGGGTCCGTCACCGAGCATCCCTTATGCTCGGTCGTCTTCATTCGTTAATCTGCAAGCGGAGTAAAATGTCCCTTAGAAATAAGGTGACGCCTTACAAAACTTGCGTTCGACCCATCATGACTTATGCGTGTGTTGTGTTCGGGCATTCGGCCCCCTCTCACATCGATAAACTCCAAGTGGTTCAAAACCGCTTCCTCCGTAAAGCCGTAGGAGCCCCATGGTTCGTACGGAATGTCGATCTCCACTCCGATCTAGGTCTCAAACCTATTCGCGCCTATATTAAAAAGGCGACAACACGACACTTCGCGAACGCATCTACCCATGCGAATCCGTTAATCGTAGCCGCCGCCGATTACGATCTCCCCCCGACCCCTGCCGCCACCGCCGGCCGCGACATGTTCTGTCCGATCCCCCTGATGCTTTGTCATCCATTCTTTCCGCTCAGAATACGGTCGACGACGACGTAGTCGTCGATCCCCTCTCATAGCCGGCGGTTGCACTTAGTAGTGCACCCCGTCCCCCCACAGCGACTGTCCCAACCGAGGGCGCCTCTTCAAGGCGCCCTCGAGTATGTCGCCCCTTGCACTTCTGGCTCGAGTGTAGTGGTTGCACGCTCGCCCTTAAGTCCGGTGAAGCTGTAAAGGCCTCGCGGCCAACAGCGTACATCACTCACACACACATCATCATCATCATCATCATCATTTCAGCCTTTACTTGTCCACTGCTGAACATAGGCCTCCCCAATCGCTTTCCAGCGTAACCGGTCCGATGCCACCTGCATCCAACGATTTCCTGCGATTTTCACAAGATCGTCGGTCCATCTGGCAGGCGGTCGTCCTACGCTGCGCTTGCCAATACGTGGTCTCCACTCTAGAATCTTTCTGCCCCAACGCCCGTCCGATCTTCGCGCTATGTGGCCAGCCCATTGCCACTTCAGCATGCTAATCCTGAGGGCTATGTCGGTGACCTTGGTTCTTCTACGAATCTCCTCATTCCTTATTCGATCACGTAGAGAAACGCCGAGCATAGCTCTTTCCATAGCTCGCTGAGCAACTTTGAGCTTTTTTATGAGACCTATTGTAAGAGACCACGTCTCTGATCCATATGTCATCACTGGTAACACACATTGACTAAAAACTTTAGTCTTTAGGCACTGAGGTATTTTGGATGAGAAGATGTTGCGCAGTTTCCCGAACGCTGCCCAGCCGAGTTGGATTCGTCGATTGACCTCTCTCTCAAAGTTGGACCTACCTAACCGGACTGCCTGTCCCAGGTAAATGTATTCGTCGACAACTTCAAGAGTAGAGTTCCCAACGGTGAGTGCGGTGGGTACGACATGGACATTAAACATTATTTTTGTTTTGTCCATATTCATTTTAAGACCCACTTGTTGGGATACTCTATTTAGGTCACCAAGCATTCGTCCTAGATCTTCCAGCGACTCCGCCATGACCACAATGTCGTCGGCAAATCGAAGGTGAGACACACACACACACTCACACACACACACGCTTTTAATTTAATGTTTATAGAGATATAAAATGAAAAGTGACCGAAAAGCATTTATCCATGAAACAGCTTCACTGCATGTCTGGTCTTCGCGTCCTGTTTGAAAAACAATTGATAAACCATCAGTCCAACCAACCATCTTAGGGTTTTGAGCAGTTTTATGCAATTAGGTTGACAACATTTTGTCTGGACAGAGCATAAAGGTTGTCCCTGATCGCGCATACTTGGACAATATGCCCGTAAATTTTAGCGGTACCCAAGGTTCTGTCGCCCGAGCCTCTACGTAACTAACGTAGAGACGTTAGTTACGTAACTATAATATCATAGCCGTTTTCCGCGGCTTCGCACCCGGTCGACAACTGCGTCAATACCGGGTCTAGATAATGTAGTTCTCTAATTGTAAAAGAATAATTATATTCGGTTGTATAGTTTCAGCCCTTAATACAAAATTTACTGTTAGTTTAATCATAGTACGTGTTACACTTCACATATTATAGAGCTATTTTTTACTTATAGACGGTTTCGATCCCTCAGGTTTTTAGACACGTTTCTATCTATCTCTATCTATAACCTCACGCCAGATCCCTTGCGGGGTAGGCAGAGAGTACAGAGTTCCAACAGGTTCTTTCCTTACATACCTCTCTGGCTTCCTCGACTCTCATAGTTCGTCTCATACACGCTCGCCGGTTACGGAGACTCTTGACTTTTCCATCAGATAAGACTCGGTTTATTTGGTCGTGGTAAGATAGTCTAGGTCTTCCCCGGTACCTGCATCCTTCCACTTTCACATTGTATATCTGTTTTGTCATTTTTTCCTCTGGCATTCTTTCTATATGCCCGAACCAACGGAGCATGCCCTTTCTCATCTTTACACCGATACTATCTTTCATACCTACTCGCTGTCTTACTATGCTGTTGCTAATGCAGTCGGTCAGCTTCACTCCGCACATCTTCCGCAGAGCTCGCATTTCTACCGCATTTATCCTACTTTCATTCTCCTTCTTACATACCCAGCTCTCGCTACCATATAACAGCGTTGGGACAAGAACTCCGTTATGTATGGCCAGCTGCGCCTTATGGCTTAAGTGCCGGCTCCCGAGTAGCTTTCCCATCGCACCATTCACTCTGTTTCCTGCACTCACTCTTCTCTTTATGTCAGCGGTGTATTTCCCATCCTTACTGAAGGCGCATCCAAGATATACAAACTCATTCACTTGCTCCAGCACATCGTTACAAACCACAATCCTTACATTCGTTCTGGTTTCTTCCCTTTCAAAAACCATAATCTTGGTTTTCTTCACATTCAAGTGTAAGCTATTGATCATGCAGTCATCTTTCATAACTGTGACTAGTGTTTGCAGATCAGTGGCTGCTGGCGCTATTAAAACCGCGTCATCTGCATAAAGTAGATGGCTTACCACTAAGTCACCCATTTGTACACCTTCATTCATCGCTTTCAGTCTTTGAAGACTTTTGTCCAGATATATTATAAACAGTCTAGCGGACAACACGCAACCCTGCTTGACGCCGATTTTAACGTCAAACCAGGGTGACCTGTTACCACCCACCCGTACGCATGCCTTGCAGTCCACATAAGTGGACTGGACGGCTCGCAACAGAGTGCCATCTATAGATGGCACTCTGTTGCGAAAAGAGACGAATGATGGTATACCATACTCTGGCAAAATGTCCCAAATTCTCTTTCGCACAACTCTGTCAAATGCCTTCTCCAGATCTACAAAACCGCAGAAAACCTTCCGGCCCACTGCCAGATGCTTCTCTACGATGTTGCGGAGTGAGAAGACTTGATCCGAACATCCTCTTCCAGACCTGAAACCCCCTTGTGCCTCGCACAACATTCCATCGAACTTCACGCGCATTCTCCGTTCAATAATTTTACCGTACACCTTGGCTGCCAAGCTGATCAAACTGATGGCTCTGTAATTGGCGCAGTCATATTGTGAACCCTTGCCTTTATACAAGGGTACTATGACTGCGCGGCGCCAATCTGTAGGGACTCTACCGGTCCTCCAGCAAAGGTTTGCAAGGGCCCGGAAAGCGTCCCGGACGCAAGTTCCACCATATTTGATCATCTCGGCAGATATCATGTCTACTCCCGCAGCTTTACCGTTTTTCATACTTCCTATCGCCCATTCAACTTCTTCCATAGTGATGTCCTCCGTTGATTCTGGTGCCGCAATCTCGCCTTTAGGCACGTCTGCGGCATCAGCATCCGGGTCATCTCCATACATTTCTCCAAAATATTCACTCCACCGGTTTAGCACAGCTTGTGTGTCTGCAAGAATGTCACCATCTTTAGATTTTATCCTTTCCATTCTGGAGCCTGACGAATCACCTCGAGCCTTTCTCACCTTGCTCCAAAAGAGTTTGGTGTTGTTCTTGAAGTTCTTCGCCAGCCTCTCCTCCTCAATCATACTGGCTCTTTCACGCTTTTCTTTCACTAAAGTTTTAGTGGCATTCTTGCATTGCCGGTATATTTCTTTCCTCATCTCTGTCATACTGGCATTCAGGTTCAAAGAAGATACATAGTCCTGCCACGCTTTCTTCTTACTTTCTACGGAGCTTTGCAACTCCGCATCCCACCATGCATCACCTTTAATTATATATTAGAGACACGTTTAATTATATATTAACAATTCTTTTTTATGGTGAATATCAATAATACTCAGTACTTCTTGGACCAACCGCAAATTAGACTGATCACGTATTGAACTAATAGCGATTTAAGTGAATTGTACGAAATGAGAATTGGATAAATCGCGCCTAACGATTCTCAGGAACTTTAAATCACGCAGTGTATAATACATTATTAATCACAACATTATCGCATGTTTAGCAATAGTTAGGGTGTGTTCTGTACATGCAAAATCCTCGTTCAGATTTACTCTAGGTAACGTGTGTACTTGTAATGTCGAGCTGTAGTCGATTCTTCATTACTCCACACGACACACGATTTATCGTCCCTGATAGACATTAACATCCATTGAATAAACTCGCACTATAAAAAGAGCTTAAGTTAATCCGCAATAAATGACATAAATTTGTTTGTCATCAGCCTAATGAATCTAGAAATCATTATTATGATTTCTGTGTTTAGTAGCCACCTACTATTAAAGCTATCGACACACAAAATTCTATGTATTTTGACAGTAGGTACAAACAAATTCACTAAATTCATTAAAATGAGTTTGTAAGGAGTTATCGACCGAAATTGGTAAGATAGTGATCATAATCTATGTCAAGATTGCAGGGCCTGATGAAGGTAATGGCTGAAGCAGAAGAGCACAAACCTGGTCGTCATTGCAAAATGAGAAATCAGCTTTGACAGATGTAATAGACATGGAACAACTACACTAAATGAAAGAACATAAAGTACACGTCACTCATTAATTCTACTTTCTTAAATCTATAAACACAGGTCCATAAATATTATTCTATGCAAATGCAGCTAATAAATCGGTCTTTTTATAATGCCACTTCTTTACCTTATTCAAGTAGTGCCTATTTTCCACAATAATGTCATCAAATTAAAAGCACCTTAGTCAGCTATACAAATATTGATATACCTACGTTCTGGAAATTCGGTAGCGCCGTGGGTTAACAAATATTTGCCTACAGTAATATAAAGTCATAAAAGCGTCACTTATTTGGAGTTTTAGGATGGTCAATGACCGTTTCGTCCTTAAATTTGTTTTCAAATGAATTAAATCGAATATTTTACTGGGTATTCCATTATTCCTATGGTGAACGTTGTGGAATATTACTATGCTCCAAACACAGTCGAATAAAAAATGTTCCAAAACATTAGTAGTTAGTTTCAACTGCTCAGTAAAAAATACCTAGATTTTCTAAGTATTAACAGGCTCATCCCCTATTACATTGGGACCTAGCATCATTGCAAAAATGTGAACTCAGTACACCTGTACCATCTCACTTGGGGTCGTGACAGTGTTAATGTTTTTCACTTTACCTTGTCGGTTTCCTTGTATTAAAAAATGCAAGGAACCTTGTTTTATATACCTTAAAAATACATTTACTACACCATAATGATTCGAAACGACAAAGAAAATAACGATTATCACTGATTCAGTGGGCTGAAGAAAATGAACAAAAGATGACGTAGGGCAGTTTGTAGAAAGCGCTGTTATTGTCCAGCTGTCTCCTTCATTGTTTTATTTTAACACGTTCTATGCTTTTGATTCCTTTTTGCTTGCAACTTGTACTCTGCAGCGATGGAAAATTATTAGTTCAATTTTTTTTGGGGATCCACATCGCCAAAGGAAAATCGGAAGTAAACAATTTTAGGTGCCCAATTTATTCATTTATATTTAAGAATTGTGAAGCCCTATAAAATAATAATATATTAGCCTTGTTTAGAAATTGTCCCACCGTTGGGCACGGGCCTCCCCTCAAACTGAGAGGGCTTAGACCATAGTCCGCCACGCTGGCCCAGTGCTGGTTGGTGAACTTCACAAACCTTCGAGAAACTCTTAGGCATGCAAGTTTTCTCATGATGTTTTCCTTCACCGTTAAAGCAAGTGATAGTTAATTTTTAATCAGCACTTTGGAAGCACTTTTGTGACGTCACTTTGTTGCGGTCACGTGCCGCTCTGAAACCTAGGTACCGTCAGCAATATAAGCATCTCAACATTCACGGTTTTTTAAAGCAGTGATACTCTTTACTTTACAAGCTTAGGTGATCTTTGTCATAACTAAATTATTAGCAACATATTAAAATCAACAAAAATAATAAGTCAAGAGTCTTCGTAACGGGCGAGTGCGTATTGGACGCACTTTAGGAATGGAGTAAGCCAGAGAGGTCTCTAAGGAAAGAACCTGTTGAAACTCTGTACTCTCCGTCTACCCCACAAGGGATCTGGCATGGTGATATATATATATATATATAGATAGATAATCATGTATTTGTTGCAAAACAAAAGTGTGCTCGCGATGTAAAAAACTGAGAATGTTAAGCGAGTTACACTGCTGATCATACCACAGGTCTGTTGCTTTTTAAAATTAAATATTCCAGCACAATTCATAATGAAGGATCAGCAGCCAGTTAAAATATTTTGACCTCGCTCCTGGACTGAAATGTTGGTTTTTGGTATGTTTGTTTCGGCCATATTACTGGTCATTAGCTAGAAAAGACATTGCTTTTTAAATTAAACAATATCACGCCTATACTTTCCAAGTGGAGATGGCAGTGCACTGTGTACACACACTTTACATCGACGAAGTTAAGTCCCATATCATTTAGGGTGAGCTTGATGTTTTTTCTTTTTAAATAGGATCCCCCGGCTGTAAGAAAATAGGATTCGTCGCACTAGGATTTATTCCTGTGGCGTGAGTGCGTTTACAAACATGAAATTTTACAGACACAAATACTCAGACCGAAACAATTAGTAGTAGGCCACACAAAGATGTGTCCCGTGCGGGAATCGAACCCACCACAATTCGACCCTGTGGACGGAGCGGCTTAAGATCATAAACACTGCGCCAAATCGTCCGTCAATTCCGTCCGTCCGGTATTGCTATTATAACGGGCACAATGCCAAACTTCGGACTGATACTGGATTTTTCCATCGAAAAATTACATTTTGTTTGATCTAGCAATCAAAGAACCTCGTGGCCGCTATGCACATTATTCGCTAGACCGACAAGGCAGTCGATGACACGAAAAGTATATAAATAGTCACGAAATAGTCTATAATAACAATACTGTTTCTTTTAGAATTCTTATGATAAAAATGAATATAGAATATAGAAAAAATAATGACAAAACAGATATACAATGCGAAAGTGGAAGGATGCAGGTACCGGGGAAGACCTAGACTATCTTACCATGACCAAATAGACCGAGTTTTATCTGAAGGGCAAGTCAAGGGTCTCCGTCACAGCCGAGCGTGTATAATACGAACTATGAGAATGGAGGAAGCCAGAAAGGTTAGTAAGAAAAGAACTTGTTGGAGCTCTGTACCCTCTGCCTACCCCGCAAGGGATTGGGCGTGATGATATAAAGAGATAAATTGTTATAAAAATAGCTTTTTAGAAATTGTGGAACAACTCACCTTTAGTTCAGCTAGGCATAAAAGAACTACATATTTTTTATGATATGAATACTAAGATAAGTTTTTACGAGTAGTAATTACTGAAAACTAACTTTTAGCTAGACTAATTTAGGTTATTATCAACAAATTAGTTACACTGATAAACTGTCGGAGTTAAATATCTTTGAGTCTATGACTACTACCCTTGTTTATTATTGATATAACGATTCAGGCCAGTTACAGAATTGACTTATTATTATTTAATTGACAGAGGACTTGGTTCGGAGCTTAAGCAGCTCCCCCCACTGAATCTAGTACTCATACCCCACACTAGAAAAATCTTTGTGTGATACACAGACCCTGCATGGAGCAAATCTTTGTGTGATCCACAAAAATGTTTTGGTCTGTGTGTTTGTGTGTGAGTTTCTTATTTGTAAACGCACCCACGATACAGGAATAATTCTAAGGGTGGGAATAAGTTTTTTAAAGGCGAAATCAAGTATTGTTTAATATAGCGGTTTTGTATGGCTAAGTATTATCCAATTTGTCAAATTGTTATCACTTGTCATTGTCACTTTACACTTAGTACGAAAAAAATAACGTTAGCATGACTCTAGCAGGTAAGCGTGCTGTCACTATCATGTCTATTTGGTTAATATGTAGTGTGCCAAGATTGCATATCAACTCGCAAGCGTCACAGTAACGTCAAAGTTTTCGTGCTAAGCCCTCAGGTACTAAATAAGCCTGTAATTGCTGTAAGGTAAGATTTACGTAAAATAATAAAATACACTAGCTATTACAGTTTTACATGCCTCCCGGTCGTTCATTACCAACTAGACGACAAGGCTTCCGAGTGACAAATGCGAGGAAATAGCAACATGTGGTTAAAGCAGTATAAATTCTATAGAGTTGTTTTAGAAGTAAAGCGTCGTAAGCGACAAATCGCTTAGTTACAATAATTTTTTTGACAAAACAGTAACTAAGGAACCTTGTGGAACTCTGTACTATCTGCCGACCCCCACAAAAGATGTGGAGTGATGATACAGATAGGTATACTTTTTTAATGTAAACCCATATTCCATATGATTTTATGATACTATCGAGTACATTTAAGGCATAAATTTCATCACATACCATACCTATACAAAAAAAAAACTTTGATTACAAATAATGTCTGAGGCCGAAACGTGGACAATTTGACGTAACAGTAATGTTATATAGAAATCGTTCTGTCACGTTCATCTTTATAGGCTAAATGGGTAAGTGCCATACCATGCCAAGTTATAGAGTTACTGTGAGCTCAAGTTATTTGTGTCTTTGATCCAAATATTTTGTGCGGCAGCATAGTCCTACAAATAATTAATTCAGAAAATCAAATATTACATCTTATGCTAGGACCACAAGACCAGGAGCTCGATATTATTTTTTAATTTATTAACATAGCCCCATACTAGAAATAATTTCTGTATCGTGGTTACGTTTACAAACATGAAATTTACATACACACACTCAGACCGAAACTTTTTCTGGTGCGGGTATTGAATCCTCGACTACTCGATCATTACCCTCTTAAATAATAAACGAAGTCAAATTATAATGTAAAACACATAAAAAACATTGTCAAAATATTATTCAAACAACGTTATATTGTAAGCGTACTTTGTCTCTTACGATCTTTTTTTCATTCACATTCATTTGCATTCACATTTATATACGCTTCCTGCACGAAGTAGGGTCGAAACTATCCAACATATAAACGGGGCTCAAACACGCGATCAGATGTTCGATTAGTCAAACTTTAATTAACCACTTCTCTAATTAGCCGTTAAATGTCCTTAACTGCAATAAATTGTACATATAAGAAGGTGACTTTGTACGCCACCGTCCGCCTTACAACTTAACTAAGTATATCCAGAAAATTTGTATTGTATTTTTTCCTAAAACAGAGTATAATTATTTTATTTCTTCACACCTGGTCAACTACAGCATCACCTTACGGACCAACTGTAGCCAAGAACCATCCAGATGATCCCATTAATACAAAAATCATCAACATCGGTCAAGTCGGTTAGAAAGGAGGAAAAGAAACTCAAACTCGAATAATCCCGTATATCCGTATCCCGTATAATCGAATAAGGCCCGTCCACTAGCAGCATCCTTTCCATCCAGTATGACTACTGGAACAGCCATCACTCCCCTCAGCCATATTGGAGGGAAGGGAAGAATTACGAACGTGTTTTCGTAAGTCTTTCGCACACCGGAACTTAATATATAAAAAAAAACGTTGTATAAAAACGATAATAAATGGCATCTTCCAAGACATGGAAAAATCATGAATTTGCTATTTTAATGCGTAGATATTGTACACATCTATACATTTTGATACCAATAATAGTAAGTTTTGATTTTGCCATCATACTTTGGACACACTGATTGTGATGTTTCAGTGGGTTCAAGAGTTTAATATATTTTTATAGCTGCAAGATTTTTTTGACGAAATTCAGAACAAATATTTTATCTGAAGGGCAAGTCAAGTGTCTCCGTAACCGTAAGCGTGTATGTGACGAAGTATGAGAGTGGAAAAAGCTAGAGGGGTTTGTAAGGATCTTTCCTCAGAAACCTTTTTAGTTTCCTCCACTTTCTCTCATTCTGTTGGTTATTTTGGTAGGTCTCATTATTATGATACCGCACACTGGCAAAATAAACCTAAATATATACTCAAAACCTGTCATTTGAAGATAAAGATTGTCTACCCTATAAAAAAACAATTTCATAACAATACAGGTTCCACATCAAAAGCATAATGTAATACAGTCTAAGCTCTATTGTTGGCACAACTAATTAATTCTAAGTGGGTATTACATTACGTTGAAATTGCGTTGTTTGCTAAGACGCTTAGGTAAAGCCCAGAGTGAGCGTGGGCGTGGCCAAATAATGCAATTTTGATTTTTCAATATATTTATATCATTACCAAAGTAGGTGTACTCAGAACACCTCTGCTAATCCCGCTTGGGGAATATAGGCGAGACAGTGGGTATATCATTACGCCAAACTCCTGGAGAGGTAGTCCGAGATTGTAGAGATACAACAGGTTCTTTCCTTACAGACTTGTCTTGATTTTTAAAAGTGAAATGGTGTGATTTTTAGAAGGATGAGGTCAAGGCATATATATTCTATCTCTATTTATTATTTTCTTAACAACAATATAATAACCAGCGTCACGCCTATTTCCCCAAGCGAGTATGTTGTTTACACGTATCGCCATTAATATGAAATCCCAATTCCAGATTTCCGATGAAAACCACACTGTTTGACCTGGGATTCTAACCCAAAACCTGATATATTCTGATATATAGATACTAAGTCGGCGTAAGCCAGTCTAGATATCGTTGGTTGAACAAAAATGGCATAACTAAAGAATCAAAAACAAAAGAAATCGAGCTTTTTGGTGTTAAAATTAAAGTCCTTATTCAATTAATCAAATTTTCGATATGTATCATTATCTTAATACACAAACCATAGATTTTATACTTTCCTATTAAAATCCAACATGACTAAGCTCCTGTCAGGGCCCTTATATGCTGTGTCCAAACGCAGCGCGCTACGATTACTTCGTGAAATTATCGGTCAATAGCACGAAGCATCTATAAAAAGGAGTTGGCCTAAGCAACTGTGCGCGGTGTCTTCTAATTATACCCAGAAGGCCCATACTCATATTTAATTGACACTGATACTGAATATTTATTGAACTTAAATTTAATTATGAATTGACTCACATTTGGTATTCTGCTCCTCTAAATTATCAATTCGATTTCAGTGTCATCTCAGTCTTATTTCGATATAATGTGAAGTTCTTAAATTTAAAATATATTAAGTTCTTAGAATTACGCGAATAACACATGAAATAAAACTATTTTTCGGATTTTATCGCGATTTTTTTTTAATATTAAGTTCCCGACGTTTCGAATGCTTTACAGCACCCATGGTCACGGGAAGGACTGAGGTGTTAGACATCCAAAAGGCATAGTTGTTCCGAGGTACCCTCAAACTTCTTAATTACTTTTGTTGGTTCGATCTACGCAACATTTTATAAGCCGCCGAAGAAGATCAGTCAATTTTTACCATCTGTCAAGTGTCACATCCCTCTACAAGATGCAGGAGTATACAAGCTTGATTGTGAATGTGGTCTCACTTTCATAAGACAAACAAAAAGACCAGTAAAAACTCGGGTTAAAGAACATATAGCTGACCAAAAACACCGTCGCTCAAAGAAGTCTGCAGTCTGTGAACATATCTGTGACCGCACCCGCCTTAACATTAGATTTGATAGACTACAAATCCTCGTGAAAGAACACCGATTCCTACCAAGGATGGTTCGCGAGGCTATAGAAATTAAAAAACATCCTAATTTAAATGGAAAAGATGGCTGGGTGCTTCCATCGACTTGGGATATAGTAATTAATATAATCAAATCCAAAACCAAGCATAACACTGCAAGGCCTCAAGACACCGTGAGCTCATTCTGCGTAGATCGGACCAACAAAAATAATTAAGAAGTTTGAGGGTACCCCGGAACAACTATGCCTTTTGGACGTGTAACACCTCAGTCTTTCCCGTGACCATGGGTGCTGCAAAGCACTCGAAAAGTCGGGAACTTAAAAATCATAAATAAACCGCGATAAAATCCAAAAAGTAGTTTTATTCCATGTTAAAATATATTTTTGGTCACACGTTTATCTCAGTTGCAACAGTCTCAATAAAAATATCTAACTGTAATCTTCAATTTAACGATGTTTTGTATTATTCGTTGTTCATGTCAGTTCAAAATTTTGGTTGAATACCATATACATTTCGTTCAACTTTCGGTCCGATCCCGATTCGGTCGATATTCGATATTTTACAAGAATACCATTTGTGAGATTTGTGACACTGATATGACACTAAGAGTGCATTTTGAACGCTTATAATTACGACAATTGGCCTTCTGACGTCATCCCGGTGGTTGTGGTTTACGTCAGTCTCTAATTTTCAGCTAGATGGTAAATACAGTAGTCTGATGGTTCGTGCCACAAGAGTACCATTCGCAATAATTTCGCCAAGTTCTCGTAACGTGCCGCAACACGTGTATTGGTCATAGCAAATAAAGGCTAAGGAAACTCGACTCGTTTATTATGAAAATAAAGTTTGGAGGTTATTAGCATTCGTAGTTTGTACAAACGTACGAATTCGTGACATGCAAAAGGAAAATTTCGCGGAATACCGCTGTGTAATACCGATTTCGTCCGACATCTTTTTCTTTGTGCGGACTACATTCCATTAGGGTATTGAGTTTTGTTCCATTATTTTATAGTTCTCATCTACATATTTATAAAATGTACGATTTTATGTTAGCTTCGCAAGTTCTATGCGTAGAAAAACATAGCTACAAATATATATCCGAGCCAAAAATGTCCTGCTAAATTAAACACTACGGTATTTTTTGTGCATATAAGCATATACAATATTTGTAAATTCAACGAAGATAAAAACTTTTCACATATTTTAAGTAATGTGCTAGTAATCGTACACACGGCGACACATCAAGTTAGACACCCAACATACCCATAGCTACGCTACATACAATCCAGAGAATCGTGGGACAAGGACTCCCGAGCTTACCCACACAAACACACTGTATTGTAAAACCTTGCACCCCGTGCCCGTGCGGGTGTGTGCGTGTGGGTTGCTCGCACGCAACGTCTCGTCTGTTGTCATTTTCAATCAGTGCCATAATATCGCGCTTAAAGGATTGTTGCGTCACACATTTCCGTTTTAAGATTTTTTTTTATTTAGTGCGTGTGCGTAAATTATAATGGCTCCACAATCATCTCCACAACAGAGGCAGTTAATAGTGACGTTGCGAGAGAGTGGTTACACTATAAAAGAAATTGAAAGGCGGATGGGGATAACGGTGAGTGATAAACATTTATATTTAAATTTATTGAAAATAAATTAATTGATTTTTTTTATTGGTATATTTTGATTAATTGATTGATAGAATGATCCGCAACAATTAAATACAAATTTACTGTAGTAAATAAATCAATTAATCGAAAATACAGAAGTATAGTTAGTAACTTAAAACGACCGAGTTTGTCCTATTTAAATAAAGTTCAAATTGTCATGCAAATGTAAACGGAGGGGTTTTATTTCGTTGATGCAAGTGTGTCAATTTATTTAAAAAGTTTAAATAAAATACATGGTAATAACTTTTTTTTTATATTTGAACGGTGGGCTTTTATTATTGTTTTTTATGAGATTTATGTCAAAAATTGTTCCCTAAAGAGATTGTAAAAGATTAAAAATTAAATATTTTTGAGAAGTAAGAACATAGTAGCTCAGCAATTGGCCAGTGCCTATTACTATAATTTTACGGCTAGTGATATGTATTTAAATTTAATTGTTTTAGAGGACAACAATCAACTTTTGGCTGCGCCGAAATGAGGAGACTGGGGGTGACCTATCGGCTCATCACCGGCAGCTTTACGAGCGCGCCACCACCGCAGAGCAAGATGCCGCCATTGTATCGGCGCATAGTAATCAGCCATTTTTAAATACGCAGGTCTCTGCCTCACAATATAACGTAAGTTGACTACAATTAATACTGAAAAAGTAATCTGTAACTAAAAATATTGAGCCAACGCCCATAACAGCCTTCCAATAATTAACAGCTAAATTGATTATTTGTGCTTGAAGACTTGTAAGTTGTTACAATTTTAACGCAACCAAACATAGTCTTTACTTATTAAAAGTTAAAAAGGCATTTAAGTAGAATGTCAAAAGATCTGAAAATGAATATTTGCGTTTAATTAAAATCATAATGTTTGTTAGCGTGTAAAATAAAATACGCATTGTTTCATATTAACGATTTTAAGCCAAATATTTTTATCTGTTATGACTACTTTACATTCTATTCTTAATATAGCTCTAGTCCGTCTTTTAGTTCGAACAAAATCATTGATACGTCATAATAATTATATGCATTTCTACCCAGATATTAGATTGAATAATGCCCTAGGCAGCTAATGTCTAATAACATTGTAATTATATCGTATGAGTTAATTGACTAGCATTAAATAGGTAGCTTAGTTTGGCCGAGCTTAGATGACCGCCCGCTTGGTCTAGTGCTTGGGCGTAGGCCATTCGACTCAAAAAAAATCACATGAGTATGGGTAGCACTTGTTGTTGTGTGTTATAGTAAACGCTTCCACGACACAGGAACAATACCAAAGTATGGGTGTGCATTCTTTCAAAAATATAATTATAGTGATTAAGTAATTTACCATTGTTTCAGGTATCAACCCAAACAACACGCCGCAGGTTGCTTGCTGCTGGATTAAAAACCAGAATCCCAGCAAAAAAAATTGTTTTTTCAAGAGCCCACGCACAAGCCAGAGTTAGTTTTTGCCTCGAGTATTATAACTTTGACTGGCAAAACAATGTAGTTATATTTGTTGATGAAAAAACATTTAAATCGAATAAAGATGGGCGTAAAATACTGAAACGCAAAGATAATGAAAGATATTTAGCCCAAAATACGTTACCTAACAGGTCAAGTGGTCGGCTGAGTTTAGGGTTTTGGGGCTGGATGAGTTCTGTTGGTCCTGGTGAACTGGTAGAGATATCTGGTCGCCTAAATGCAGAGCAATATGTCGACATTTTAAGAGACGTGATGGTGCCGACTGTGCGTTTGCACCATCCTACAGGCACCATATATCTTTGCCAGGACAACAGTTCCATACATAGTGCTGGAGTTGTTAAGGCATGGCTCCAAGCACAGCCGGACATTCAAGTTATACCATGGCCTGCGAAGAGCCCTGATCTAAACCCAACTGAGAACCTCTGGGGACAGATGGTTCTTAATTAGGATGTGTCAGAAGTGCGCAACATAGAAAACTTGAGGCAAACGGCCATCGAGACGTGGGAAATGATGAGGGGGGATCCTCATGATATGTGCTGGAACATGGTAACTGGCATGAAAGCCAGGTTGGATGCAATGCTAGATGCTAATGGCGGGCCCACCAGATATTAAAGATCTAGCATTGGATCTCCCTGACTGACATGCCAGTTTCCATCCGTCCGCGTATTTTTGGAATAAACCGTTTTTAACATGAATGCCATTTAACATCTTGCGCATGGCTATGTATGATTAACTTATTTGGTAACATATTGTAGACACTGTAAATTATTTTAACATCATTATATTGTTTGTTTTGTTTTTACGAGTTTATTTTTTGTTAATCATTTTTTTTACTTTTTTGTTTAAACATTTATTTGTAATATAACATTGATTATTTTAATTTTAAAAGATATTGTTTTATAATTAGATTTAATTTAAATCATGTTAAACTATGTTCTACCAATTGAAATGGCTATTATTTGTTTGTTTTTTTTTTTAAATAAAACCTAGCCCCACACTAGGATTTATTCCTGTGTCGTGGGTGCGTTTACAAACATGAAAATTCACATACACAAATACCCAGACCGGAACAAATAATTGTGGATCACACAAATATTTGTCCCGTGCGGGACTCGAACCCGCGACTATTAGACGCAGTGGGCAGAGCGATTTATGCTCTTAACAACTGCGCTAAATCGTCCGTCGCTAACACTGGGTTTATATTTTTTGTTTTTACTTATGACAGTTTTTATTACTGTTAATATGATTGTTGTTTATTGGTTTGAAGTGATAATTATATCATAATATTGAATTAAAACGTTTTTTTATTTACACTTACGTTGTTTTTATTCATAAAATTATTAGTATTTACAAAATAAAGAAAGTAGGCAAACAATGGTTTCCCATTTTATACTATAAACTATTCAATGTGGTTGAGCTACCCCGAATAGCTCTAGGTGTGTGAATCCCAAACAGATATACGACCACGTTCAACAAGATGTCATCACTCGATTTTGTATGATTGCAAGTGTAGATTGCTAATAATTAAGCGAATCTATAGACCTATTATAATAGAGCTATGCTGGACTAAATTGTGAGATTAAAAATGCTCTTTGGGCATATTTTTAATATTATAACTCTATCTCTCTATCTATATTATCCAGCCAGTGCCCTAGCGGGGTAGGCAGAGAGTAGACAATTCCAGCAGGTTCTTTCTTTATAGACCTCTAACATAAAAACTATTTTATCTTAAACAATACCTATCTACTTAATATATGAAATTTTGCAGTGGACAACCAGATTGTGGCCAGGTAACGTTTATCGTTTTATGATTAAATATTTGACTCAATCAATCAGTTTTTATATAGTAGTTGCCCGCGTTTAATCTTCGCAAAAAAAAATCTTTGTGTGATTCGTAATTTTTGTCTCGGGTCTAGGTAACTAACTCTATAGACTATATGAAACTTAAATTGCAAACGCACACACAATACGGAAGGTAATAATAATTCTTAGTGTGCCTATATTTGTTTTTACACATAAATCAGTATAATATTATTTTTTTGGTTCAATTTTATAGTTAAGTAGATATAATCTAAAACCTTAAGTATTACTTTTACACTCTAATTGAGTCAGTTTCTCAATTATTGTTACTAAGATCGATAAAATACCGTCATAATAAAAATTAAATATGTAAAAATGCAACTTTGTAGTTACAGACGAATAAAATAGACAATAAGGGATTAGAAAGGGCGGGCCGCGCAATTCGAAAATACTTATTTACGCGACGAGCTCAACTTGTTTCAAATATGCCTGCACAATATATCTGTAGCAACCTATAGGTAGATATGAACAGAGCGCCGCGGAACGAAATGACAACAACATATCGCACCCTCTCGCACAATTCGCAGCGTTCAACTTTAAATGGTTCAAAGTCCAAACAGTCTAGGTTGATGTGTCGCCGTGTGTACCTAATACATAACGATAGGTACTGATAGCATTAGGTAGGTTTCTTTGCTAAAATTACAATAGTCCTTATATATACTGGTGTTAGTTGGCTTTTTAGACTCTTTATTTTCAGCCATTGATCTTTGTCAATTGATCCCAGCAAGTGATTTACAAGAGTTTTACTTTTCGCTAAGGGCCTTTCATGTCAGAAAAATGCTCCCGCACAAGCCTTCTAAAGGTCTGAATATAAACGGAAAGAAAAATTATACAAAATAACGAAAAAAATAATATTTGTCATTCTAAGTATTCTTTTAAATAAAATGCGGCCATTTTATTAATTTTAATTCTATACTAAACATATTACACGGCTACACGAACCGAGCTATACGGATCCAGTGTGTATAAATGCATGAAAATCCACAGGAAAAAGAAATTGCACTTTTCTACTAAGCTAGAAAGTGCATTACGTTTCAGGTTGGCTGAATTTAATAGCTTATCACAGTAAGGCTCAAAATATCAGTGCGCGTCACCGCACACTAGCTTCAACTGCAAGCGACGTAGTTTTTGTACGATGGACGCGACATGTCACTGTAGCGCCCATTAAAGGCCAGTAGTCGCTCGACGCGCCTTTTGTTACAAGGTTTTTAATTGAAATCGTGGCGTTACAGTTATTTGTAAATATGAACCATATTTGAAACTCTTTTGATACGATTCTCGGCGCTTGAAATAGGCCGATTTATAATATTTTCATTATGACACCACGATTTTTTAAGGATGTTAAAATAATTGTATCCTCTTCCAAATTTACTATATTTAAAAATAACCACGCCTTCTCCACGTAAAGGTGGCAGAGGTGTACTGTTCACACTCCCATTTCGCCGACCATGTTAAACGAACTAACTTCCATTTGACAGGCAGAGTTCCGGACTCCGGTATGTTCCGGAGAATAAAAAAGCCAAATAACAATTTGTCAGACCTAGGATTCAAACAATAGACTTCATATTCGCCACTTGCACTAGTGGCATATACTAGACTAACAAAATTTTATGATTACGTGTCATTCAAGCTTATAATCTATCTCTTTGCTAATTTTTATGAATATGCGTTGCATCGTTTCGTCGGTATTAAGTAAAATTATTGAAAGATAATATAAACTTTGGCATTTAGTATATTACATAATACAGTCACGCCTAGTTTCCTAAGCGGGGGTGGCAAAGGCGTACTCTAACCTCACACATATCACCCTACGATGTTAGGTATGTGGGACACGAGCCTGTTCCATCGTTATTCAGTATATTTGTTAATTATTGGAAATATCTATACTAATATTATAAAGAGGTAAAGTTTGTGAGTTTGGATGTTCAGGGTAATGTCCGGTACTACGGATCCGATTTTAATGATTCTTTCATCATAGGAATGCTACCTTATCCAGAAGTAACATAGGCTATATAACATAGACCCGGTAGGTAGCACTGTTGTCAACCGGGTACGAAGTCGCGGGAAACTGCTAGTTCAGTATATTTGTTAATTGTTGGAAATATAAAAATAAGCGATTTTAGATATTTCAAAAACTATTTTTTTTTCCGTAACGGGCGAGCGTGAATAAGATAAACAATGTGAGTGAAGGAAGCCTGAGAGATCTGCAAAGAAAGAATCTGTTCTTACAGGATCCAACTTTTCACCCTCTGCCTACCCCGCAAGTAATCAGATCACGTAATGATATAGTAAACAGGTAGAACAATGCTACTCTTTTGTATGTGTTCTTTTTTAACATTTCTCTTGTAATAAAGCCATCACAAGGAACGAACTGACTTTTATTTAAGACCAACTCATGGCACATATTTTATTTAGTATAATATATATTAGCCCTGTTAAGAAACTGTCCCACCGTTGCGCACGGGCCGCTTCTCAAACTGAGAGGGTTTAGGTTTAGGCCATAGTCCACCACGCTGGCCCAGTGCGGGTTGGAGAACTTCACACACCTTCGAGAAACTCTTAGGCATCCAGGTTCGTTCCCTCGCGATGTTTTCCTTTACCGTTAAAGCGAGTGTTAGTAATTTTCAATACGCACATGCTTTTGAAACGACAGAGGTGCGTACCTGGGTTTGAAACCTGGGTTTGAACCCGAGACCTCTGACTTTGCAGTTCAACGGTCTAACTACTAGGCTATCATTTTATTTAGTGCCTATTTTTTATTTATATTTATTCAGATCTATTTATTTATTCAGAAAACCAACGGCGATGTGCAAATCCCACTTAAGATCATACAAGTAGGTATATCTTAAGACATCGTGTAAAATGCAAACCTCGCCTCAAAGTCACTTTTACATGAAAAGCTTAAAGCACACGTTATGTCAAGTTGTCAAGTTTCTCGAACAGATAGTGCCATAAAAGATTTTGTTGCCGTCGGTGCTAGTGCAACTGGTCGTTTCGGAACTTTGTTTTGGTTTACTGACTCACTCTATATCAAACACTTCAACACACATCGTAAAATAAATAAAGCAGGACTTGCAATCTCCCATCCAATACTACTACGTACCAGATTGAGCAAATCAACCTTTGCTTTGTTGTTTGTTTGTTTAGTATAAATTTTGCAATTGATGAGTAAGTTTTAAAACTTAAATGTAGGTCAAAATTGGATGACAATGTAATACAAGACTAAAAAGCATATTTTTTTAAATAAAAGAAATACTAACGTTGTAAAATATGGACCAATAATTTAAAACAAACGCATGCAATAGATAATTGATCTATTAACATCAACTATCTACATACGTCAGGTAGATCTCTATAACTGCTCTGCTTTGACCTCGCTTTGTAATCATAAGGTCCAAGGTTCGAAACCCGGTTGGCAAGTAAACTTAACAAATATTCATATATATAATTATAGAATGGTAGCAAGTCCGTAAGGTAGCGGGCAGGGATTGGAAGAGGGGAACTAAAGATCGAGCTCAGTGGCGTGCCACGGGAGAGACTTACGTCCAGCAGTGGACTGACGCGGGCGGATGATGTATGTATGTATATAATAGGAAGTCTCTTGTTACAATGCACCGTAAAATATCACGGTGATACATGAATGTACCATTTTCACTTATGCCTACCTCCTTTGTTATAACATGCTTGAAAGATATTTTACTAACACTTTATTCATCATCAACAAATGGCGCTAATAAATTACACTGTTTTCATCACGAGCAAGTCTCAGTTCGGATCCGTTAAAATAAAGGATGAGCGCTGTATTTACTTCAAATTATTTTTTAGTGGAACCTCGTCTGACCTAAATTAAGTTCAAACTATGTTAGCATGTTAAGTAGCTAGTGATTTAGTTACAAAGCAGGAATTTTGTTTTTGTTGTGTAAGTTGCTCTACCTAATAACTATACCCAGGTTTTGTGTTCTCAGAACATATTATTGTATTAGAAAGTAGTGTTCTATGCCAAGTGTCACGCAACTGAAATACTGGCATAGTCTGAACCCACCTTCAAATCTATTAAACCCTGTCAAATAACAAAAGACACGAGAGACGTTCTTTGATAACACTATAGTGACCCTCGTATAAAGGCACCATCGCGTCGCCTGCATTGTATATCCTGAGATATCTGATGCCATTAGAGTGGGTAGTGGGTAAAGCTTCAATACGATGACGTCATCTAATATCGCATATTTCTGAAGATCTGTATAATCTATCATGTACTAATTTTGCTTTGAAAGTAACTCAATATCGTTGTATTGTGTATGGACGTAATCTAGGGTTGAGTAAAGCGGTACCGAGAATAAGAAAATAATGGAAATGATGGGTTACTGAAAATTTCCTGCTGTGATAAAGATGCTTGTTATATGTAACGATGTAGATATTTTTAGGTTAATCTATAGAACAAAGGAGTAAGAAATGGAGTAAATTATCGCTGCGTGTTCTTAAAATTGAGCGTTTTTCAGTAATCCGTGCCTGAAGGCCCTTTTATATGGTAGTCGTTAAGCCGAATCGGAAGCCTTATGAGCACCTTGATACTTTCCAACAGCAGTTGCCATAAACCTGCATACACCAATCTGCACTGGGTCCGTGCAGTGAAGAATGACTTATTCCCTCTCCCCTCTATTCTGAGCCCTTTGCCAGCAGCTTTATTTATTTATTTAATATAGAACCTTCTGTTCTCTCAAATTGTGGACTGATTTTCTTCTTATCTTCGGGAACGCCAGCAGTCAGTTTTTTGTGATGAAAAGTTGACAGCTTGGCGCTGTCTCGGTACTGGCGTTCCCCAAGGCCCTTTTATTTTGTGAAGAAACAAATAAATATTTTTATTCTTATTTTCCATTTTTATTTATATGATTACTCAAGAACTTCAGTGTGCGTATCATCTGTACTATGCTAATGACTTACAATTATACTCGTAAGACAGTGCTGGTCGAATTCCTGATATTATCAGCAAAGTTAATCAGGATCTTGGTGCAATCGAGAATCGGTCCAAAAGTTCGGTCTCACGGTGAATCCTACCAAGTGCCAAGCGATTCTTGTGAGGAGCTTTAGATTGATATGCAGGGTGAATATTGGAACTTAACCTCCACCTGAATTCCTCTAAGCTTTAGTGCACATTGACACGACGCTAAGCTGGCAGACTCAAGTTACGGCCGTTGGTCAAAAGGTCACCGGTGTATTGCTTCCAATATTAAAGCAATGCTTACAGTCCCTGATCTTCCCTATCATCGACTATGGTGATGTGTGCTACTTCAACCTTTATGCAGATCACCTCAACAAACTAGACCGCCTTCTCAATAACTGCATTCGATTCGTCTTTAACCTACGTAAATATGACCATGTGTCAGTACATCGTTCTCACTTAAAGTGGTTACCTATTCGTCAGCGTAGAACTCTGAGAGCACTGACAACACTATTTTCAATTCTCCGTTCTTCAGTCTCGCCTGCTTATCTTACTTCCCAATTTCAGTATTTGTGCTCCAATAACGAGAAAAATATTCGCCCCTCAAGTAATAGTTTTCTTTAGTGCCCTTCTCATCGTTCTGATTTTATTCACTCCTCCTTCTTCATCCAATCTATCCTTCGTTGGAATATATTGTCTCAGGAACTCAGGATGTTAACAAACTATTCCTCTTTAAAAAAAAACTACACGAGTATAAATAGTTCATCATCATCATTTCAGCCTATACTTGTCCACTGCTGAACATAGGCCTCCCCAATCGCTTTCCAGCGTAACCGGTCCGATGCCACCTGCATCCTGCGATTTTCACAAGATCGTCGGTCCATCTGGCAGGCGGTCGTCCTACGCTGCGCTTGTTAATACGTGGTCTCCACTCTAGAATCTTTCTGCCCCAACGCCCGTCCGATCTTCGCGCTATGTGGCCAGCCCATTGCCACTTCAGCATGCTAATCCTGAGGGCTATGTGAGTGACCTTGGTTCTTCTACGAATCTCCTCATTCCTGATTCAATCACATAGAGAAACGCCGAGCATAGCTCTTTCCAGCATAGTTACTATATTATTATTATTTTATATTTAATTTCTTACAATTTTTAGCCACGTATTTATTTTCGCACCTACCACTCATATTTCCACACCACCCAAAGGTAGACTGGGAGAAAATGCCTCAGGCATTAAGTCCGCCTATGTACATACATATGCGCATGAAGAATAAAATAAAAAATAGATATCCTACAGAAAATATCGTTCTGTAACATCTTGGTATTCTGTTATTGTTTATATAACAGAATAATCTCTTCCCTATCAAATCCAAAAATGGATACCATAAACTCAAAACTCAAACTCAAAGTGGGTACTAGTAAAATTACGCAACGGTAGCAATCAATATTATTATAACTGTAAGTACTTTGTTGCTGTATATCTAATTATAGTGAAGACGAAGCGGAAGCGCGCTTCAGATATCTAAATTAATATGTAAAGACGGGTGTAGAATAAAGTAAGGGTCAAAAGTAGAGTTAAGTGAGTGGTAAGGTTATTAAGAAATAATAAGGTAATTAGTAGGTACTGAAGTACAATGTAATAAGGGATAATCGCCTAAGTTACGGGGTTTATTTCAGTTGTAAACTTGTGGGGTATGCGGGACATAAAGACGGGTTTATATTTGTTATTTAGATATAAATAGGTACAAGATGTTACTAATATATTGAATAGTAGTTAACTAAATTACAATGAAAGCTATATTATCGTAAGTCCAATAGAAAAGGAGTTAGTAACCGTACACACAAAACAATTTTCGAAATGTCACATTGCAATATTTGGCAGCCAAAGCAATAGGTTATCGTTAAGGTGCGAAGGGTGATTCGTTCATATTCGATATGTCAAGAACAAAAGTTCATAGCGCTATAAATAGGGTGAACAACAAAAATAATAGGAATCTCTGAGCTTATCCTATTAATACTATAAATGTGAAAGTTTGTGTTTGGATTTGGATAAAATTTGGCATACAGATACTTTATTACCTGGATTAACACATAGAATACTTTTTATCCCGGAAAAATGATAGGTTCCTGTTTAAAATCAACGCAGAAGAAGTCGGGGGCAGAACTTATCAATAACACAGCAGACCCGTGCGTATTATAAAAAAATAAAATATCAAAAGGTTCTCGTTATACACAGCGATCAAGCGCCATTAATATTTTCTAACATCCTGTTGAATTTTTCATTCATTTGAGATCGTTTACTCCGAATACATGGTATTTCAAATATTTCCGTTAACTTTTTCAAAATATTGTAATGGCAACTTAGTCTTACTAAAGTAGAAAAATTTAGAAACTGTAGTCTCATAATATTACAGTGTGATGGAGCTCCGCAGCTATCTGCACCATTTTTATAATCTGTTGTCTCTCTATCCTACCAGAGTAAGGCCAAAATTATTTGTTTAAACAATTAAATGGAAATTAAAACATTTCGGATTTTATCACGTTTTATTTATGGTATCTAAGTTGCCAACGTTTTGAGTGCTGTAGAGCAGCACCCATGATCACAGGAGGCACCGATCTTTTTGACGTCCAAAAGTCATTATTCCGGAATAACTTCCTGGGATTGATTTAATTACAATTAGAATTTAAATTGATCCTACAGTTAAAAAATATTAAATAATTTCCAACACTGCAATCTACCTCTCCTGTCCGTTTTATGAGAACATAGACTATTTCTTGCCGACCAACTATGCTAGTTGTCTTTTGTGTTTTCACGTTATTTCCGGAATACTAACTAGAAGATGTTTGGATGTTTGTTACTACACTACAGTAACGCAAAAACAGCTGAACGGATTTGGATGACAATTGGCACACAGATAGTTTATTATCTGGAATAACACAAAGGATACTTTTTATTTTGACTGTCTAGATTAACACAAAGGATACTTTTTGGATTAACTACCTTTTTGGTAGTGGCAAAGCGTATCGCTTTGCAATCACGAGGTCGTGGGTTCAAATCCTAGGTCGGACAAATGTAGTTTTTCTAACGAAAACTTCCCAGTACGAGTCCGGAGTCTGGAATTGTCCCCAGTATATGGGAATAGGCTCGCCCCCTATTACATGGGACCAAAAATCGTCGGCTAAACGTGGATGTAATCAGTACACCTCTGTCACCCCCGCTTGGAGAATATAGGCGTGATGGTGATACTTTTTATCTCGGAAAAATATTAGTTTCCTGTATAAAGTTAACGCGGATGAAGTCGCGGGCATTAACTAGTTAAATAATTAGCGGGAAAAAGCTGGATTTAGAGAGCACAAAACATGACAAAACTGAACGTTGTGGCAATGTTCCGGCCTATGTTCTGTAGTAGCTGTCTGTATGTTGATATAGGTAATAGTAGAACCTTATAGATCGTTGTATTTGTTTGACGTGATTGGGTCACCGTACACATCGGAACACAATACATATTTTTGTAAATATAAAAAATATTGGCTTTTTATTTTATAAATATGTACCCAGTATTACTAGTACAGTTATCTACTCTTGTACATTTTGTGGGTGTACAAGACAATATAGGGTTTACAAACTTACGTCTTATGTTGCCGATTGACGTACGTCTTACGCTGGCGAGTAAGCGTACTATCACGTTCATGTTCATCTACTAAATTAATAGTGTGACAAGGATGGCATATAATATCAATAGCATCATGCCTCATTTTTTTTGTGCTAAGTTCGCAGTAAGTATGTATAACACAACCACTGGGACCCTTAATCCACAAATGTATGTAATTCGGCTGCTATATTGAAACGTAATTGTTTACACGTTAACACGCTTTGGTGGATCCAATAGCATTATGGATTATTCATGATTGAATCGCTTTAACTACGTTATTATTACGCTCGATATAACTGAGTATAGGTAAGGTACACTCATTTATAATGCTCAGCTTACATAAGGTGGCAGGACTGCAACATTCAAATGTAATTTTTAACCTAAATAGTGATAAGTACCTTTTAGTTTCACAAATCAAGTGTTTTTAAGAGTACATAGATCCTTTGTGAAATATTAACATATTTTAATCTCTATTTATCCTAAAAACCTCATTAGAACTTTGCGAAGTGTATCCATTTTACTGCAGCTGACTTAACTTCAAATTTATCTATGATTTGTACCTAATATATATATATATATATATATATATATATATATATATATATATATACTTAAATATTACCAAACAAAAAAAAAACATTTGCAACAACAACATCAGAAGTAAAACTTATAGAATTAGAGTACTCAAATGGCACTGGGCAGGACATACTTGTAGGATGAAATAGGTGGACAAAACGTCTAACAGAGTGGGTACCGAGGGACACGAAAAGGAGAAAAGCGAGACCAAATAAAGGATGGAGAGACATTTTCAGTCACAGAGATGGATCTCATTGGATGCGAAAGGCGCGAGCAAGAGATGTATGTAAAGGTTTAGAAGAGGCCTACGCCGCAGAGACGACTACTACGAACTAGAACTAATATTTTTAAACATTTATAATATTTTTAAGGTAGGTTAAGTTGCATGTTAAGTAGTAGCAAATAAAGGCTATTTTCATTTTATTTTTTATTTATTTATTCACAAACATCTTATAACTCAATCTCATTGCAGGAATTTATACTAATATTATAAAGAGGTAAAGTTTGTGAGTTTGAATGTTCGGGGTAATATCCGGTACTACCTTATCCAGAAGTTACATAGACCCGATAGGTGGCGCTGTTGTGGACCGGGTACGAAGTCGTGGGAAACTGCTAGCTGGTTATTAATAAATAACCAGCTTCTGCCCACGGCTTCGTTCGCGTTGACATTAGACAGGAACTTAAATGTGATAATCCTGGTAATAAACTATGTGTGTGCCAAATTTCATTCAAACGCAAAAGTATGTGAAAGTGGATGTATGGATGTTTGTTGCTATTTCACGCAAAAACTGCAAAACGGATCTTGGTGAAACTTTACAGTAATATAGCTTATATTTCAGAAGTACACTAGTATTACTAATTTACAAAGTTATTCCAAAATAAACGCGTGCGCAGCCTCGGGTGACAGCTAGTACATAATATGTCAGGGGTTATAAAAGTATATAAAATGCGGAAGTCATGCTACCCCGCAATTAAAAACTTTGTTTAAATCCACATAACGATCTAACCGTAAAGCCACGCGGGAGTTCGTCACAGCATCAATTAAAAGTATGATAACAACATTGTTTTAAGTAGCTTTCACAAAGTTAGGAGTTTTATGGTTGGTTATATTCAATTAAACAAAGAATATCTATTTAATAGCCGAGTATTTATATATCTTTAGAAAAAAACAAAGCTGTTAGAGATAGGTCCTTACCTTAAGACGCTAGTTGACTTACGAGAAGAAGAATTGAAGTGGCTCATACTTTCTCTGTTAACACAACATTTGCTAATCGCCAAAATATGAAGCAATCTAGCTCTCTGTATAATAAAATAAATAGTATTTATCTATCTATCTATCTATCTATAACATCACGCCAGATCCCTTGCGGGGTAGGCAGAGAGTACAGAGTTCCAACAGGTTCTTTCCTTACATACCTCTCTGGCTTCCTCGATTCTCATAGTTCGTCATAATTAGAAATTAAATAAACTCAATAAAGCTACATGACTGTAAGAACGCCATGCCAATGTGGCGTAAGTCCCTCGATTATGATGTAGTGGAGGCATTATTACAATCAGTTACTTAATTTATTAGCCCATACATATATAACAAAGCATATTTAGTGTACTACTACTAACACATACGCACATTCACGCGCACGCACACACACAGGGGGGTCTTACCTTTGTTTTCTAATATACCTACTGTATACAGTTGAAAAAAAAAAATATTTTTTATTATTTATAGGTTTTACTCCATCACGGAGACCCAATGCAAATTAGCGGCTACATCCTGTTGAAACTTATAAAGCCATCAATAAAGTTCCCAACTTTGCTTAACGATTACCCCATCTGCCGTGGCAGCTGGGATTAACAACTTAACTTACCTTCCAATGCACGATAATGGTCGAAAACGAAAATGTCACAAGCGATCACTCATCTCAGGCAGACCTTTTTTACCTGAGGAAAATCATGCAAAGGACTTTCGTGAGCCTCGGAGGAAGCTCGCAGGGCATATAAGACTGCTGCCTAAAGACTAAAAACAGCAGTCTTCGGGATCTCCCTATAGAACGTATTAGCGCTTTTCTTGTGCCGCGCTCCGAAGAGCCCGCCACACGCTCCCGTGCACCGACGCAGTGCTCACAGCGACGTGGGCCACACCACGCCGCCGTCCTCCTCGGGGTCACACATAAAGATCTCAGAATGACTTAGCGTAACCTTGGTGACCGCGGAGATAGATCTTTCTTTTATTTTATCCTCTTTCAATAATTCAGTTGTGACAATAAAGGAATTTTCATTGATTCTTTCTTACACTATGATTTCATCTATCAAAATAATCAAATAACATTTGGCCGTCTTGTAAAATATTTGTAAAGCATTTACTATATTTTGTTTCCAATGTTATCGAATCTTCAACAAACTTATTATATTTTGTTTGCTCAATTCTCAAAGTAAAATAAACTACAGAGATATCGTTTTGTGATAACGCATTTCTATTGCAATCAAGAGAGTTAATAAACATATTTACTTATGTTTGACATATGCATAAACGCATATATAGTCGTACCTTTCAATCGAATACAAGTTTCATTTAAACGTACACCTATACTAGAAATTGTTCGTCGTGGGTGAGTTTACAAACATGTAATTAGCATATACTACTACCAACTCCGAAACAAATACTTGAGTGTCACACTAAAGTTAGTGTCATGCGATGATCAAATCCGCGACTACACGGTCCAATGGACGAAGCACTTAAAGCTTTTAACCACTGAAACGAACCTTGGTAAAAATGAGTGTTTACATTGTAAAAGACATGTCACCCAATTTTTTTTTAAGCGTAGCCCCGCTCTAGTATTTATTCCTGTCGTGGATGTGTTTACAAATATGAAAATTCACATACACAAATACCCAGACCGGAACAAATAATTGTGGATCACACAAAGACTTGTCCCGTGCGGGAATTGAACCCGCGACTATTAGACGCAGTGGGCGGAGCGGCTTAAGCTCTTAACCACTGCGCTAAATCGTCCGTCATCCGTCAATTAAAACAAACAAATCTTTCTGGTCGCGGAAACACCGCCAAAATAAGCTCTCTTTCTTAACAAAGTAATAAGTATTTAATTATAAATGAAAACACAAAATAACCTCTCTTAACGGAACGTTAACCCACCGAAGGTACTCATTACCCGCAGTGTCTCTATTGTGTTCCTTTGTTGAGGGACGCCCCATTCGCTTACCGCCCCGGTTATAAAGTATAGCTCTAAATAAAACCCGATTAATCAAGTAATGTTAATGAAACTCGAAAATTTTAGCCGAGATCTAAGCACAAACCATTTGACGTTAACGAAACGTTGTCGTGAAAGCGTGCTGTCACTTACATCTATATTAAGTCGATTAGTAGTGTAAAAATTAAGGAAATTCAATTATACAGCGTCACGCTAACATCAATATTTTCATGCTAAGCTCTCACATCTTCGCCGCGTAAAATATAGAGTATTCTTCCACCTCGATCTGTGCGAAAAGGCTTTTGCGCTGCAATGGAACAATATAGTTTACACACCTCTCTGTCTTACTCCATAGTTCCTCTCATACGCTGGTCACGGAGACTATTGACTTGCCCTTCAAAGAAGACACGGTCTGTTTGATTATGGTAAGATAGTGTAGGTCTTAATACGGTCTCAGTATTAATACGGAGTTTGGAATTGTGCCTGATATATGGCGAAAGGTTTACCTCCTATTACATGAGACCTAATACGAAAAGTGGGCGTACGCAATATACATCTGCAATCACTGCGTGGGGAATATAGACGTATCGGTGTTTATCTTTTTTTTACTTTTTACAATTTTATCGACTTTTGTACCCACAGATGCATTATTTATAGTATACTCGTAACATAATACGAATTCTGTGAAAGTTTAAAATTTCATTCTTAACAAGCACTCGTATGTTTAACGAGCTGTTACATCCCTAACTTCCACGGCTATATTGCTGAATTGCAGTTCCCACATTTTGCCATTTCTGTTAAAGCAAATCAGAAATATACGCCTTTATAAACCCCGGGTTTTCAACAAAAGGCAGTCATTATTCATTTGGTAATTAGTCTAATTTCAGTAGTGAAAACTAAGCTGCCAAAGGGGTCTGAATTCGGCAAAGACCTTCAGGAGGTCTCGCGTGTGAGCGACAAAAGTACCGCGTTACAAGTGTAGTCGGTTATAATAATTGTGGAACAAAAATAAATAAGTGTCTAGTACTCTAGTTGTTTGTTTTTTTTATTACAACTAAGTGCCCGGACCTAACAGAGCGCCATTCATGATGTTCATTTCAGTCTGATGACTCCCAGTTCATCATGGCTCGTAGGAAATTGCCAATGAATATTAATTCCCCGTGGTAGTTGACATAAACTCAGGTTAATTAGTTGTCATGTGCCAAAATAGGTAATGCCCCGTTATGATATTGCGCAGTTTATCAGCTTAATATCAATGACAAGCATTATGCCGACGCACTGCCAAATGAAACGTGGATGATATATTACGTGAATTGGTGATGCGAAAATCGGGCTTAATTATTGTAATGGTTAATATTCCTCATGTGTTTCCTGAATACGAGAAGTAGTCTATTCACACAATAGTTCATCACGCCAAGTAGGTAGTGAGTACAGATTACCATCAGGCTCTTTTCTTACAGACCTATCTTGATTTTATGGAAAGACATGATGTCTTCCTTAATCTGATAGCGTGTCTCATACACACTCGCCAGATACGGAGATTCTTACTAGGACCAAGTATTAGTTGTATAATAGAATATCGCTGCTACTATTTATTCTTCCATATTCTATAGATAAGAAGTCCAATTTTAAAAGAATAACTAATGTTGCTATATCGTTCCTATTCTATCTAGTTTTTTCTACTTAAAATGACATTTCGAACGAGTAGTAGCCTTAAGTAACTATTATCCTTATTCCATACTCGGGATTGCTACTGATTTTTTTACTAGAAAAGCCTACATTCAAAATATGACTCAATTGTATAATCAAGTCATAATATTTTGATTTTCGATAGAATTTTGCTCTAACGATCAGCCGTCAACTAGTTTGGCAACCAAATGGATCGTTAGCTGTTATAACCAATACTGTTGGAAACACATTTGGTTTCTACGCTTCGACTTTATTATAGTGTCCCTGTTAATATACACGTTAATTATAAGCTTCATTTGATAATTTTAATTCTAGAGTAGAGAGAGAGTACTGAGTTCCAGCATTTCCTTCTTCTCCGCCCTACTCTACTTTTATAGCTCGTATCACACACGCTCACCTGTTGCGGAGGCCTTTGATTAGCTCATCAGATAAGACGCGCTTTATTTGGTCATGGTAAGATAGTCTAGGTCTTTCCAGGTACCCACATCCTTCCACTTTCGCATTGTATATCTGTTTTGTCATAATAATAATGAATGCTTTAAAAAAATACTTACAAGTTAAATATGTTACCAGAATGTCAACTTAAGTAACATTTGCATGTTAATATACATTACTTAATTTTAAACGTTTCAAGTCAAGAGTCTCCGTAACTGGCAAACGTGTAAGCAAAGAACCGGTTGGAACTCTGTACTCTCTGCCTACTCTCTGCGGATCTGGCGTAATGATATAGATAGATAGACAGATCAACAGCCAAAAGACGTCTACACTAAGATCAAAGTGTCATCTAAGAATATTCAAAGATCGCCAAGATGGACCAGTTTTCTGCCGAACGTATTCAGCTTTAAACACTCACGTTCTTATTTAAAGGAGTCGTCTGTACACTCTCGCTTGAAACTGGGACTTCAAAATCGTCAGCATCATAATACATCGCTAAACCAAAGAGGCAATCGCTAAGCATTTAGAAATAGGTATATTTATGATTAATCGAGTCAGAAGAACTTCGGGAGGTTTGGCCTTGGACCGCGAAGAATGGTACAAAAGGAAGGAGGCTATGCCCAGAAGCAAATTACAGAAAGCTCATAATGATCTGTATATATCTATATCAACACGCTCGATCCTTTGCGGGGTAGGCAAAGAGTACAATGTTCCAACAGGTTCCTTCGTTACAGACTTCTCTGGCTTCCTCCAAAATAGAGTACTTTTGCTTTATTTAACCAGAATCCAGAAAATTACTGTCTAGAAAAAGTCAATAGCCCTGCAAAGAAACAGGATGTTACATTTTCAGTTTACTGAAGTTACTTTGTTAAATTGTTTTCACAGACAGCTGAAGTCAGATATTTCTACGAAAATAAATATAGAAACGGTATTCTATTGCTATTGAATTGCGATTCCATAGTAGAGAATAAGTGGGAGTGGGTAGGCCCCCTATAAGACTGATGACCTGGTGAAGATCGCGGGTAGAAGTTGGATGCGTACAGCACAAAGCCGGTCGTTGTAGCGGTCTTTAGGGGAGGCCTTTGTCCTGCAGTGGACGTCTTTCGGCTGAAGAAGAAGAAGAGAATAATAAATAAAGCTTAAATGTTTTATACAGTGTTGAAAACGTTTAGGAAATTTAAAGAGATGTTTTTATATCCAAACGTAAATTTTTATTACAATGAGTACAAACTAGCAACTACGCTCTTGGCTTAGGGGCTCCTACAGATTTACCAGGCAAGGAGGACGAGCGTATAAAAACTATGCTTAAGCCGGAAGAGTAAAAAGACGTGCAACGTGCTCAGGGTGTCTCAAGAAGGAATGGCCAGGGTTCGGGGACTCGTTATGGAGGATAGCGTAAACTAGGTGTCTTACCGTGATGACCTGCACCTGTAGGGGGGCAAGGAGTCCCTCGACCTCAAAGAATAAAGAAGACTGATATCCACTTCTCTGGCGCAGTCGGTGTCTGATTCTACTATTGCTACTACAAAGATACAGAAACTATTTTTTCTGATAATCTTTTATTTAATTCACCACGAGCCTTATCACTAAGGGTAATTCAATTAACCCTCATTTTAAAACCAAAGAACAATTTTAGCAAATGAGAACAAATTGATATTCACTAATAATGTTATCGTGTTCGCGGAATACGGTTCAAAGTTCAACTGAAAGTGGTTAACGAAAGAATCTAAAATTTTCAAGAAGCAAATTTCCTAACCTATTTATTCTTTTAGGCGAGAAACGTACCGAATTGGGGCCAATTAGGGCTGTGAGCTATTAAATAGAGCTTGTTCACTCCACGGGGATGTGCCCCACTGTTTTTTCTAATTGCTTATAATGCAAGTGGCTAATTTGTCACTGCACGACATTTACGATAGAACACAGTAAACATATATGAAAACAAGGCTAGATACAAACCATTTGAGATTATCGTAACGTTGTGGCCAGTGTTGTCAACCCTAATTAAAACCCTAAAGAAAATTGGGATATGAAGTACCTAAAATTGGTAGATCAACCAACTCATATAATTCTAATTCATTCATCACACTTTGTAATAAAAATACCGTTTACCTATTGCACTTTTTTGAAGCTAACCTGCATATTCCTTATCTTTTTTCCTTGATTTCAAATATTTTTGGTCATAGTGCCTTTTTTGTGGTGGAGCTTCCGACCAATGTAGTCGTCTATGCAACTCATTCTTACAATTTACACTAGTATATATACTAAGAAAAAAACACGATACCTAATTGTCAGCTTTAACTATCATTGTCAGCGCTCATTCAGACTAAATAACGTTCTGTTACATTCAAACCTTGGTTAAAACGACTTCACTATGGTGTCGTAATTACTTTGGAAGATAGGTAGATTTGAAGGGTATGGTGGTAGATAGGTAGACTAAATGAAAAATGGGTAGATCTACTAAGAAAATGGTAGATATGGCAACACTGGTTGTGTCACATACATTTCAAAAAATCTACGAGTGTGTTCCAGAATGTACGCTAGACTTTCATTATATAAACATATGCATTCTACCGACCATGACATAGGAACTTAAAAAGTAAGGCAAAGTCGCAAATTCAGGAAACGATCTTCTTTGCACTACGCACATCTTTATTATTCAAACATCGTATGCATCGCATTTAAATAATTCGTTATCCGTTGCTTACGGATAAACAAATATTTGGAGACTTACTGCTTTCTGGCAGCCGATGTATGGAGTACACGACGGCTTCGTGTACCTCTGGGAGGCTGACGGGAGTGGTTCGTATCCCCTCCTCCTCAGCGCTCTTTTCAAGGCTCTGTAGGTATATGGAATATATGCTCGCTGTACATCGTATTTGTAACAAATCGGATGTGTGAATATGAAAAATACAAGAGAACCAGCCCACTTGATCAAGCAGTCGTGGGTTCGAACCCTGCACGCGACAAATAATCAGCTTTCAATAACCCACTGCAGTGCATAAGTCCCTTCCATTTAATGCAATTCTTCGTGGTCCTGCGCCAATCTACCCCAAATTCTTCCTGTAATTCTCGATACAACATCTATCCACCGAGTCATTAGTTTTCCCACACGTGGTTTTCTACTTCTATTCTAGGGCACAAATATCCATGTATACCGCATTCATTTGTTTCGGTCTGGGTTTTTACCTATGTGAATTCTATGTTTGTAAAATCTCCCACGACGCAGAAATAACTCCTAGCATAGAACTACGTTTTGTTTAAAAAACAAAGAACTCGGTCACGATCAAATAAACTACAGTACCTTGTATCTCCTTTGAAAAAATTGATTTCAAAGAAATCCGCCAAAATAAAGTCTTGTATTCTATCAAAATCGATTCTAGAAAAGCGAGCCCTAGAAATTCAGTAGTCACAAAGGGTAGAAGGACACAGGCGTAACCCAAAAGTTACCGGGCAGTTAGATTATTTGAAATAACTGACTTTATTAACTACTTGTATGTATTTTATTCATCGAAGCTATATCTTAAGAACCTGTTTAAGCATTTGTGGTCATTCAATCGATATAACGAAATAATTTGCTAGTGGCGGCTCTGTGGAGCGGGTCACTCTCTTCCCTCTGTTATGGGCGAGGAGAGTGATGGCTGCTTCTCAAGTCATACTCGTGAACGGGTGCTGCTGGTAGGGACTGGTCCGTCCTCTATCCTTTGACTGATTAAACATGTACCATAGTATTGCTGAATTTTGTCTAGTTCGGCATCACACTAGACCAATTATTTTGTACGCACTCTACATATTTTATAGTAACCCTCTTTTTCTTTTATTATTATATCCTCTTGTTTTATTTTCTGAGCTTGTGTGCTGGCAAAGTAATGTCATTTACGGGCTAGGCTAAGTAAATGACATCGAGTTTAGTTATTATAAGTTCTATAGTTAGTCTGTCTGTCTGCTTGCGCACAATTCGATTATTATTATTATTATTATACTTTTTTATAATATACCTTTACAAAGTCCCAATTTTGTAAGTGAGAGGACTATCTAGACACTGAATGATACCATGAATCTAAGTACACTTATGTTTAATCTATACTTAAGCACATCTATTTAGCTCGTTCTGCACTGTTCTCCCATACCCCATGAATGCAATGTATATAAAAAGAATTGTAAAACTCTCATTTTTAAAAAGAGTAACCGTGGAGTTTCTTGCCCATCTTTTCCATAGGAATGACTTTCTGAACGGGTGATAGAGTCTTAAGTAATTAATAATTTTCTAATTTTGACTATTTATAAGTGCCTTTTGGTCTACATGAATAAAAATATTTGATTTTGATAATAAATTTAATAAACTACTGAACGTACTAAAGATAAATCATTACAGTGAAGGGTCTACTTGTTGATTTAAATGAATGCACTGATTTATAAAATATTTTGTAAGGCTTTGGTGTATAAAAGAGAAAAGTTAAAACGATAAAATATTAATTAGAGCTTCTTTCGATGACCTATTTTAACGTTGTAATGAATGAAAATTAAATTACTTTTTCAATTACCTTTCCCCAAGCAGAGGTTACAGATGTGTACTGTGTACACCCACCTTCGGCGACGATGTTTAGTCCCATGTAATAGGGGGCGAGCCTATTGCCATCATACTGATAAATAGACCAAACATTTTTTTTTCGAAAAATTACATTTTGTTGAACCAAACCTAGGATTCGAACCCAGGACTCTGACGTGTATTATTCCCCACTAAACCAACGAGGCAGTCCAGCAAAAACGTTTTATTAAAGCTCACTTAAATAATTTTGTTGTGTATTAACTGAAATGATTCGGCGCTTTTTCATATGTGACATGAGTGACACAATAATAATGGCTGCTTATTTCTCGTTTCAAATAAATTGAAATAGTTATATTAAAGGCCTGGCCTTTTCCATCAAGAATCAAAAAATACTTTTATGTTATGAACGAAAAATTTAGTTTTAGTTTTATTCTTTTTTATTTACCATTAACTTTTATATACACATTTTTCGGCCATTGTTAAATTCATTGTAATTACATACAACCAATTTAATTTTTATTTAATGATGACACGTATACTCGTGCCATCGTTAAAATAAAAAATGAGATTGAATTTAACAATAATTGAGTATTTTTTGGACAATCTAAAGCTTTTTGTGTATTTTTCATCCGTAATTAATATTATACAATAAAAACTTTTCTTTTTCTTTTCTTTTAAACGTAGCTCCACACTAGGACGTATTCATGTGTCGTAGGTGAGTTTAACCACATGAAAATTCACATACACAAATTCTCAGACCGGAAAAAATAATTGTGGATCACACATGGATTTGTCCCGTGCGGGAATCGAACCCGCAACTTTTAGACACAGTGGGCGGAGTAGATTAAGCTCTTAAAACAATAGACTATCACTTCTGGCACTCTGGCACATACCCAGGGCAGGAACAAATTTTTACCCCACATACATAGACAACTACATTATGTAAGTTAAAGGGTGCTCTTAGCGTTGTGAGACCACGGTGTTTTTACCGATCACCAAGTTTAAGCAGCGTTCGACTCGGTCGACTTGAGATGGGTGACCGTTTGTGGTATTTTCATATTCGAGCGTCTCCGTGCTTCGGAAGGAACGTTCAGCAGTTGGTACCGGTTGATATGGTAATTGTTAAGCCGAGTTGGAAGCCTTACTAGGCGGCTTGATAAGTTTCAACAGCAGGTCGCCACAGACCTGCCTTCACCAATACGCACTGGGTTCGCCTGGTGGAGTATGACCTAATCTCTCTGATCTCAATTTCTGGAAGAAAGCCTTTGCCCAGCATTGGGCAGTATAGGCTGATATTATTATTATAATGATATGAAATCATTAGATCACACTCACTCAAATGTAACTTATGAAATATAACTATTATATGGATTTTATCGCGGTTTATTTTAAGTTCGACTGACTTTTCGAATTCTTTTTTTACCAAGACTTCTTTTTAGTTGCTATAGAACACTCTATAAAAATCCTTTTTCTCGAAGAATCTGAGACTCAAACTGAACTGACCTGTTGTCCTCTTTCCTCTACTTTCTTCACTAAGCTAGTACCAATGTACTTAATCGATTTTAGCCGAATGCAAATAGAACATAAAAAATAGAGGCGCTATTCTAACCCAGTAGCGCCGCGTTGAAAGGTCCATTTGCATAACACTTACCTTAATTTTCCCTCTAACAAAGTGGTGTTTCTGTACAACGAACTGTATCGTGCTGTAAGCAGTCATGGGCCCGCCCACCGTTTCGCCGTCCACTCGATGCAAAACGTGTTGAGACAGCGCCTGCACAAACAATATGTTGCCATTAGTTTCCATTTTTTTATTTTGAATCTGAATCATAAATACTATGAGCTACTCGTAGCACTGTGCGACCGCGGTGTTCTTAGCGATCACCAAGGTTAAGCAGCGTTCGACTCGGTCGGCCTGAGATGGGTGACCGTTCGTGGCATTTTCATATTTGAGCGTCTCCGTGTTTTGGAAAGCACGCTAAGCAGTTGGTACCGGTTACCTATCAATTTGGTAGTCGTTAAGCCAAGTTGGAGGCTTTACAGGCGGCTTGATAAGTTGCAACAGCAGGTGGCCACAAAACTGCCTCCACCTATCCACACTGTGTCCGCGTGGTGTAGAATGTCCTAATCTTTCTCACCTCGATTTGTGAGAAATGGCCTTTGCCCAACAGTGGGACAATATAGACTGATATTATAAATACTATAACCTTTTACATTAATAAAGAATTATGTAAACCATTATAGTATTTATGAATCTAGAGAGAAGTAACAAACACTCTACCAACACTTCGGAATGTCTTTCCGGGGAGAGAAAGGTAAGGTACACCACGATTGTTTTTTTAAATAATATTTTAACAATTTTTCCATGTACATTTTGTTGAGAAGTATGAAAGAGCAATGGAGGCTTGATATATCAGGAATCTAAGTTAAATCAATAACGTTATAATAATTAAGATGAAATGGTAAAAACAACATTAATGGTACAAAATTAATAGAAGGAAGAGAGGGATATCTTACTAATATTAAAAACGTGAAAGTTTGAATGTTTATTAATCAATTACGCAAAAATGGCTTAACGCATTTTGATAAAATTTAGCACACAGATAGTTTATTACCTTAATTAACACAAAGGATACTTTTTATCCCGGAAAATTGTAAGGTTCCTGTTTGAAGTTAACGCGGACGAAGTCGCAGGCAGAAACTAGTTAACTAATAATAGCTGAACGACTTATCCATATTGAAGGGGAACATCACCTATATGAGCATTTTTGTCTTAGCTTGCTGCTCGCTACCCTAATGATCACGAGGTCTTTGGTGAAGGTTCTTAAGTGGAAAATTCTCAGTTGCAGTCCGGAGTCTGGATTGGGCACAATAAAATAGCTATATGCTCGCCACTACTATATTGTGACGTCACAATTTCGACGATATGTGGATGTACATAGTACACCTCTGCCACACACAAATACATAAAATATTTTCAAAAATTAGTACTACTATATTTCACCAAATATACACGGTGTAATTTCAGTCGTCCTGGAGCGAAAGCCCCAGTGATGCATCCAAAGCCAATGTTCAATGGTACTAAAAAATATAAAAAAGAACATTTCAATAAGTAACAATACATCTAACAATACTAATTACAGTATTCTGTTTAATTCTAAAAGACCCTCGTGCCTTAAAGAATGATTTGAATTCTTTCACGAAACACATTCGAGGTTCCTAAGGTCATCGGAGAATCTAAGGCTGAAAATACCAATACATTTCACAAACGTCTTTCACAAATCCTTTACTAATCAAGCTGGTCGCTTGTGAAATGCATTGCCTGTTACAGTCACTGACTGCCCTATATTATTCTATCTATTGCTTCTTCGCACTGGCTGTCGGGAATAAATTGCTTTTAGCAATAAGAATGTCAATTGTACCCATCGCCATAAACTAATTGTATTTCTTTACTGTAATTATGCTGGTGTACAATAAAGAGTACTCTATTAATTAAGTGATTAAAAAAACAACTTTTTACCTATACCAAACGCAAAATAACATTAAGGGGCAACGCGGTTCGTCAGCTGGTCGGTAGATACTTTCGTTCTTCCGGATTTTTACACTAGCTATAAGATTCGGATAGGTTAGTAGGTACATGTTACTTATTGAAATGCAAATTTCATTGAAGGGGGTTTCAGAGCCAAAAGAGAATGTTACATCACGGAGTGCTTGTCCCAACGCTGTTATATGGCAGCGAGAGCTGGATATGTAAGAAGAAGAATGAAAGTAGGATAATTGTGGTCGAAGTGCAAGCTCTGCGAAAGATGTGCGGGGTGAAGCCTTCCGACCGTTTTCGCAACAGCGTAGTAAGAAAGCGAATATGTATGAAAGATAGTACTAGGCATGCCTTTTAAGTTCTGTCGTTTTCATATTTCCCGGCAATTTTGAATTTGGAACTGTTCTATATTCGAATGTGTTTAAATTTTGAATCACAAAACAGTTGAAAGTATTAGGATTAATGCTATTGTTTAGTCACAGCGTCGATTGGAATCTGTCAGGTTACGTACGAAAATGAATCTTTCTAAGGAAAATGTTCGTGCAATAATTTTCTACAACTTTAGAAGGGGCCTGACACGGCTTCAGTGTTTTAAAGAGCTAACATCTGTGTTCAGTGATGAAACCTCATGTCTGCGGACTGTCGAGCGCTGGTATTTAGAATGCCAGCGTGGACATACTAGTGTAAGTGACAAATCTCGAGAAGGACGCCCAAACTCCGCCTTCACTGAAGATATCATCATTGCTGTGAGACAACTAATTCTCGAAGATCGTCATGTGACGTATCGAGAGATAGAGGCTCTGTTAGGCATCTCAGGGACAACCATTCACAAGATCTTGCATGAAGCGCTTGGTGTGAGAAAGCTAGTTTGCCGTTGGATACCGCATCTGCTTTCCGACGATCACAAGGCGGCCCGCGTCAAATGGTGTAAGAAAACTCTCTCAGAGAGTCAAATCACGTCTACGACATCATCAGTGGTGACGAATCTTGGATCTATGCCTACGATCCCGACTCCAAACAACAATCTACAATCTGAGTCTTTCAAGACGAGCCAAAGCCGACTAAAGTTGTTCGTTCTCGAAGCACTTCAAAGAAGATGGTGGCCAACTTCGTTGGAAAAACCGGCCATGTTGCGACTATTGCACTTGAAGATCGTAGAACGGTTAACGCAGAGTGGTATACCACAGTTTGTTTACCACAAGTCATCGCCGAACTTCGAAAATCTAACTCAAAGCGACGCATCATCCTGCACCACGACATCGCAAGCTCACACAGCGCTCGTCAAACGATTGAGTATTTGAAGCAGTAGAAATTCTTGACCATCCTCCATACAGTCCTGACCTAAGCCCTAACGATTTCTTTACATTTCCTAAAATAAAGAAAAATCTTCGTGGTCAAAGGTTCCAGTCCGGTGAAGAAGCAGTCGATGCTTTCAAGTCAGCCATTTTGAACACCCCCACTTTAGAGTGGAATAAATGTTATAACACTGGTTTAAGCGAATGGAAAAATGTATTAAGCTACGTGGTGAATACTTTGAAAAACAATAAAAAGTACTATAAGGTTCTAGTTGTGTTTTTTTCTTCAAACGACAAAACTTAAAAGGCATGCCTCGTATCGGTGTAAAGATGAGAAAGGTTATGCTCTGTTGGTTCAGGCTTATAGAAAGAATATCAGAAGAAATAATGACAAAACAGATATCAATGCAAAAGTGGAAGGATGTAGGTACCGGGGAAGACTTAGATTATCTTTTCATGATCAAATAGACCGAATCTTATCTGAAGGACAATTCAAGAGTCTCTGTAACCGGCGAGCGTGTATGAGACGAACTACGAGAGTGGAAGAAGTCAGAAAAGTATATAAGGAAAGAACCTGTTGAAACCTGTGCCATCTGCCTACCCCGCAAGGGATCTGGCGTGATGATATAGATAGATAGATTCATGACGTTCATTCTTTTATTACCAGTGAACAGTAGGCATTGGATACAGCACCTGAGCTTTTGGTCCAGGACGACTAAGATTAGACCTTGTCATCAATTTATATTATCACACCAAATCACACACTATACAAGGTTTATCGTAAATATCGCCAAGGACTTCAGTCACATCGTTTAGATAATTACTTCACAAATTCAGTACGCAAACCAATTTACGAAATTAAATTTTTTTAACCCCTTTTTTAAGCACTTTTAAACCCCAATTAACAATCAAACTTGTTCGTGTATGTGTGCGTATTGAGAAACACGTTTAAAAATACATTTGAAATTTCCGTACTGATTTGAATCAAGAATAATTTTAGTTTATTATAGCGCACTAAAGGAGTAACAGCATTTTTTGCAAATTAATAAAAAATTAATAATCATTAAAAATTGTTGGATTCAATTCAGTTATCGATTTGGAACAAGTTACTTTTAGATCTTGCATTTATTATATTACACCTTGTATATATAGATAGAGTACTCTTTATTGTACACCAGTGATATTTACAATTAATTATATACAAAAAATATTAACAACACCTAGGTACAATTGGCGGTCTTATATATATACATTTCTTCCAGACAACCAATGTATTGGAAGTAGCAACATAAGGAATAGGGCAGTTTTGGTGGCGTACACAATAAACCTAGATAAAACATATTGTCATCATATTACCTACATACATATCATAGTTATAATGCAACATTATATACATACACATATAATACTATGCAAGTATATAAATATATCTTACACACAATACAGACAGTGTGTAGTAGAGACATTATAAATGAAAAAGTGGTGGTAAACCATCTTTTAAAGGACGCCAACGACTGTGTACGACGGACTGTCACAGGCAATGCATTCCACAAGCGAACGACTTGATTAGAAATGGATTTATCGAAGTAGTTGGTAGAATGCATTGGTGTTTCAGCTTTAGATTCTCCGATGACCTTAGAAACCTTGAATGTGTTGCGTGAAGGAATTCAAATCGTTCTTTGAGGTAAGAGGCAGATGTCGGACCACCTTGTGTATATACAAACAATTTATAGTATAGTGTACTTTATAAGCAAGTACAAGATTCGAACCGTTGTGATAAATATGTAGTGTTTATATTCTATCTCAGAAAGTCATTTAAGTTACAGTTGCGAAGTACTCTCATACATGCACGGTACAAGTAATCTAATTGGAACTTTAACTTTACACTGGTACTGAATACTTTTAAACTTCCCACGCCACTACATGAAGATTCGTGTACTTGTAAAATTAGATTTTGCATTTTCGTAAGCAAGAGGAATGGAGGAGTCGTTATATGCTTACAGTGTTATGCAGTAAAAATGAGTATTAGTCACAAAATAGGGTTATTGCACTGTCATGAGAAATACTGGACACAAATAAGCAAATGTGTCATACATTAATAATGTGCTATTGAAAATTGAATTTGGTTGTTATAAAGTTAGAGTATTAATTTAAACGCCACGTTACATTTGGTGCATGCACTTTAGTACTTTGTCATAATGACGTCATGTTTGAAAAGACCAGCGGATTTATTACATCCGTGACTATGACAAAGGAATTAAATTATTCTGTTTGTTATAGTGTACTTGATTTTGTTATCCGAGTATTACTCATACTCAGATTAAGTGTTAACTCGAGACACGTGAGCACAACGGATACTAGTCCAGAGTGCATTTTGGTTTTCAAAAAATACCTGGTCTATTCTATTCTATTCTATATCATCACACCAGATCCCTTGCAGGGTAGGCAGAGAGTACAGAGTTCCAACAGGTTCTTTCCTTACATACCTCTCTGGCTTCCTCCACTCTCATAGTTCATCTCATACACGCTCACCGGTTACTGAGACTCTTGACTTGTCCTTCAGATAGGACTCTGTCTATTTGATCGTGGTAAGATAGTCTAGGTCTTCCCCGGTACCTACATCCTTCCACTTTTGCATTGTATATCTGTCTTGTCATTCTTTCTTCTGATATTCTTTCTTTATGCCCGCACCAACGGAGCATACCTTTGCTCATCTTTACACCGATACTATCTTTCATAGCTACTCGCTTTCTTACTACGCTGTTGCGAATACCTGGTCCCTGCCCGGGATATGGAATTTTGCCAAGTATCATACTAATAGGCTCATCCACATGGATCATGTCATTGGAACCTAGCATCGTCGGGGATATATGGATGTACCTGTGTACGGGGGTGGTAGAGCTGTCTCTACAACTCCCACTTGGGTAAATAGACGTCAGTGTTTTTTTACATAATAAACACCTGCAAGAAAGTGAACATATTCTTAGAACTAAACAAGCACCAAAACAACAACCATGATATCAAACATTCGTCTCATGCAATATGTCCCACCAACTTGTTCCATCAGGCTATGGGCATAGCATTACGGCGTGTTAACTCACGGATCGCGTGACAGCACAGATAAGAAGCCTGCCTCGCTAAAGGAAGACTTCCAACTTTTCGGCCGAGTGGTTAAGTGAAACCAATATTCTGTTGGTGGAGCGTCATTGCTCTTGGCCTGGTGTTGCTAGCAACGCTTTCTCAGGAGTAACCTTTATATTATTTACACAGTCTAGGTTTTCGACGAGCCTCCAAGTCGATTTTGCCATTTGGCAATTCGGCTTTTATTTATATTTATAAATACTGGCATATATAGCTTCGTCTTAATTATCACGCCTATATACACCAAACGGTGATGGCACAGGTGAAAATATCGCCGAAGATATTAGGACCCAATGGATTATAGGGTGAGCACATTGTCATTGTACCTGACAATATTTCCAGACCGCTGACTTATACTCACTTTAAAAAAAATCACAATTTACTAATTTAAGATTCGATTTTCAACAACATATTTTGCCATTAGACGAACGAGGCAGTTTTTTTTTTACTTTCAATATAAGAGACGCATTACTTTCGAGACCTTTTTCGTTCTTTTTATCTATAAAGAAGCCAATAAAATAATTTAAACCTAAAATTTTATTTTACATTAAATAGTACAAACACCAAAATAGCAACATGATAAAGGTATTTGTGTTTACATATTTCGGATTTCTTAAATTAGTACTTCAAAAATACCCATGTCTTACGTTAGTAAGACATAGGTATTTTTGGTTTAACTATCAGCTTATAACGTCATTATACAATGTATATGATATAAAAGCTTGTCGCGAGATTTACCTGTGTAGATAAACAAGTAAATTAAATAACTTGATCTGATTGATTTTAATTTTTAAATTTTCAAACTATGTATATATAAGTATTTAAATCTCGCTACAAGCTTTTTATATCTTTTCGAACACGGAGAATTTCTCACAATGTTTGCTTTCATACATGCACTTGATAATAACACATACAAGTTTTCGAAAACTCAAAAGTGTGAGCCGTAATTTTAACCTCTTGAATGCTAATGAACATCCTAACACAACAATTACTACTTATTCATTGTTAGAAGTCAAAATAAATCAGGCTATACTATCCCACTGCAGGGCTACGGCCTTCTTTCACAATATGGGTGATAGAGATTAAGCCATTCTCCGCTACGCGGGCATTGTGTGGATTGGTGGAGGCATCTACCTGCTGCTGTCACATACGGAGAAGTGGGACTGGCCAGATCATACCGGAACTCGGCCTAAGTTCTGTCTCATCAGTCTAGAATCAGTTATTACTGAGTCAGCGAGTCATAGTTCCGGCCCCACCATCACTTTCCATCACGAGAGATCCTAACTTATGAAGGATTCAAATCAACACACTTTTATTAAATTAACTCACTTTACGTATATAATTCACACTGTCACGTCTATATTCCCTAGGCGGGGGCAGCAGAAGTATACTGAGTACACCCACCTAAGATTAGAATGCAGGACCTCGTGATAACAAAGCGATGCGCTTTACCACTAGACCAAAAAGATAGTCTCATAGTCTGTCATATATAATTGAAATACTAACATTCTCAATAATCCCGACAAATTTTTTTGCATATTTCTTTTGATAACAAATTCATCTGATAAAACGTGTTTCTATATTATGTGTTTAACCCGTTGATAAAAAGTTTCCTCAGTCAAAACAACCTCCAGCAAATAAGATACTGAATAATGAAACAGCATTTTATTCTTAGTTCATAATTTTTTCATGAAACATTATGAATGAACGGCTTATAGTGAGATTACTTCGAAGTGTGATGGCGGCAGGACGAACTTTAAACCAGTCAGTTTCTATTAACTGTCACCCACTAAAAGAATAATATTGTACTTAAATTAATATTATTTTACATTTTAAGAGCAGTGATAGCCTAGTGATTAGACTGTTGGACTGCAGATTTAAAAGTCTCAAGTCCAAACTTAGGCACGTACCTCCGTCTTTTCGAAAAATATGTACGTATTAAAAATTAACTATCACTTGCTTTAAAGGTGAAGGAAAACATCGCGAGGAAACTTGCTTGCCTAAGAGTTTCTCGAAGGTGTATGAAGTTCACCAACTCGCACTGGACCAGCGTGGTGGACTATTGCCTAAACCCTCTTAGTTTGAGAGGAGGTCCGTGCCCAACGGTGGAACAGTTTCTTAACAGGGCACTATTATTATTATTAGTAACGTTTTACGTCGTATTTATAATATAATATCAGTTGTATATTTGCAGGCGTTTTGCACAAATAAAAAGATTAAAATTTATTTTTGGTGTATCATCATTATCAGTACCATCCCAACATCAGCCGAAAAATATCCACTGCGGAACTAAGACCTCCCCAAAGATCTCCTAGACGCCCGGCTTCAGTGTACACTGGATGCGACGCTTTCACTCGCGACCTTTACCAGAAGGCCAATTCTCGTAATTAAAAGTGTTCAAAATCCAGTCTCGATCTACTCTCTATGTCATGAATCTCACAAATGGTATTCCTCTAAAATATCGACATCGACCGATTCGATTCGAAATCGGACTGAAAGTTGAACAAAATGTAACTGGTACTTCGATAAAATTTTGAACTGGCATGAATAACAAATATACATAACAAATATCAAATTGAAGATTACTGTTAGATATTTTTTATTTAGACAACGTCAGCTGAGATTACCATGTAATCAACACATAATCAATAATATATTTTAAATAAAACAGCTTGACATAATATCGAAGGTGACCGAGATGATACTGAAATCAGATCGATACTTTAGTGAAGCAGAATACGAAATATGAGTCAATTCATAATTAAATCTCAATTTTGTCAATATAATTTTTCAGTGTAAATTAAATACGAGTATTGGCCTTCAGGTCATTATTCCACCTTGTATGAGGCGGGCCCTCTACTTTACTTTTAACAATAGCAGAGCTATCATTATTTTTGTATCATTGTATCGTTGTAGGAACCTTCATTATAATTGTCTGTACATAAGTTTGTATATATAAGAAGGACCCATGAACCGGTGAAGGTCTCAGGTAAAAGTCGTCGTGGCGGTCTTGAAGAGCCATTTCCACAGGTGTGAATGTCTTACTAGTAAAGATGGCATTATGTAGCTGTGTACAATACACTATCAATCAATCAATCAATCAGCCTATCGCAGTCCACTGCTGGACATAGGCCTCTCCTAACACGCGCCATTGCACACGGTCCTCCGCCTTCCGCATCCAGTCTGTCCCAGGTCCTTTTTGAGGTCGTCGGTCCATCTAGCTGGGGGCCGTCCTACCTTACGCTTACCAAGTACAATACACTAGTTAAAGGAGAATTAAATTATGGTGGTACAACCAACTATTAGATGTGGTCGCGCAAGTTTAAAATTTGCTTTATTTCAAATTGTTATATAATTTAGATGCTGCGTTCCCCCAACCCTATACTGTACCTGCAAACATTAAAAAACGTCCTAATTTCAATAGAGAAGATGGCTAGGTAATTCCGTCTACTTGGAATCCGGTAAATAATATAATCAAATCCCAATAATCAAAAACCAAGCATAACACTGCATGACCACGATGAGACACCGGGAGCTCATTCTGCGTAGATCGGGCTAACAAAAATAATTAAGATGTTTGAGGCTACGCCGGAACAACTATGCCTTTTAGACGTCTAACACCTCAGTCGTTCCCGCGACCATGAGTGCTGCAAAGCACTCGAAATGTCGGGAACCTACAACTACTGCTAAATATTCATATTTTCATGTCATATTATCACTTGTCGACCAATATGGCTAAATAAAGGTTACGTAGGTATTTTACGTCTCATGAATATGTTGCATGTTTTTGTATGTTACAATAATATAATCTTAAAAGAATGTGTATTGATTTCTCAATTCTGCACTTTTCATAACAAAAAACTATCGGAGACCACTCTAAAACTGAGGGCTAAGCACAAATCACTTGACGTACTTTCACATTTCGTCACGTTCAATTTTATTTAATACCCGTTTCTGCCCGCCACTTCGTCCGCGTTGACTTTAGACAGGAACCTTACATTTGTCCGGGATGAAAAGTATCCTTTAAAATAGTTGGAATCGATTCAGTTGTAGATTAAGAACTAACTACTTTTTGGTCTTGCGTTATTTATGTTACACCTTGTATAATTCAAATACTGTTTATTCACAATAATCCCCTTAAATTTTCTTGCATATTTCTTTTGATAACAAATTCATCTGATAAAACGTATCTATTATATGTATGTAACCCGTTGATAAAAATTATCCTCAGTCAAAACTACCTGCAGCAAATAAGATACTGAATCATGAAACAGCATTTTATTCTCTCAAACAAGTAAATTATAAGGAAGGAAGTAGGATTAGTAGGATATTTGTAGTGGTAAAAGGGTGGCATATAGGTAACGCAGTTCATACTAAGGTCTCTGGAGTTAGCCTGGTTCTGCCAAATCTGTACGCATATTGTTCTCAAAAGAAATCATGCCTTGGGTGCTATCGTCATCTCAGCCTATACTTATCCACTGCTGAACATAGGCCTCCCCAATCGCTTTCCAGCGAAACCGATCTAAGCATGCTTTGGGTACCAACTAGAACACATACTATTACAGCAAAATACACCCATAAGGAAAAAGATGAAACAACGTCTTTACGTAGATCCTTTGATTATTCCGAACTACCTATTATAGTAAGGAAATAATGAGCGGAACATTCTGTGTAGAGATTCTCTTTAAACCATTATAATCAAATTACTAGTCTAGTTATGAAACTGAAGAAATAATTCGTTTCTCGAATTAATTAAAGTACCAAATTTTCGCCCTTAGAATACGTAAAATGCGTGCCCGTTTCGCTTTCAACCTACTTTTCTTTTCATGAAAACTTACGAGAATTAATTTGTAATGTCGACTTCGGGTCAACGTTAACGCATTTCACGTTGACACGAAATGAGTACAGGAAGTACAGAAAGTATCCTGTAATATTATTAATGTGGAAATTTGTATGTTTAGATGTTTGGATGTTTGTTACTGAATCACGCAAAAACGCCTGAACGAAATTGGATGAAATGTGGCACACAAATAGTTTATTACCTAAATTAACACATAGGATACTTTTTATTTATATTTGTGAGTGCTATTGTATTAGCCTATACAAATAAATGATTTTAGACTTTGACTTATCTCGGAAGATGTAACGTTTCTATTAAAAGTCAAGCCAAAGCGGGGGTTGCAGAGGTGTACTGAGTACACCCACGTTTTGTCGACGATATTAGGTCCCATGTAATAGGGGGCGAGCCTTTAACCGCATACCGGGCACAATTCCAGACTCCGGACTAATACTGGAAATTTTTCGTTAGAAAAACTAAATTTATCCGACCTAGGATTTGGACCCAGGACCCCAGGATCTTTACATTTGTGCAAAATACTGGCAAATATACAACTGATATTAACTACACATATAATAAAACTGTAAGGAAGTCGTGTCTGTACATGGAATATTTTTAGGAAATAACAACACAGGGGTATCCTTCTATCGACGTAGAAGCCAATTCTACAATTTTTGGCTGTCGTGTCTGTTTGTCTGTCTGTCTGTCGGTCTGTCGGAGGGTATGAACCGTCATCACGCAACAACTAATGAGCGGATTTTGATAAAACTTTCCACGCGGATACCTTAAAATGTTGGCTAACATATTGTATAGTATTTATCTCGGAAAATCAAAAGGCTTTTCCAGAAAAGACGAAAATAAGCGAAATATTGTATTTCTAAAAAGACACTTCACTCCAAACCTGTTAGATGGATTTCAATGAAATTTTGTGTAATTGTAACCTGTACTAAGGATCACAACTCTGTATACTTATATTTTCGAGAAATGTAATAGTTTCTGAAGAAAGAAAAAAAAGAATCGATTTTGATAAATCATTAATTTTTCCATAACAACTTAAGCTACTAGATTGTCGCGGGATATTCCGCAAAACTTTACTACTGTTTGTCCCGAACTACAATGTTACGACGTTAACTATGTGATTTTGCCTATACATCAATTCCTCCATACATTGATATTGGACTCAGGTTCGGCTCCTCACAAAAACTATGCAGTAGTTAAAAACACTCATTGAAAATTGTTCATACACGTTTAATTTAAACACTCAAACATGATTTCGTGCATAAACCGGATTACAAAGAAACTTAATATGAAAGAAACCCAGAGATATGAAATGACCAAGTGGAAGAACGTTGGTATTGGTTGACTATCTTACCATAACCAAATAGAACGTGTATTATCAGAAGGGCAAGTCAAGAGTCTCCGTAACCGGCGAGCGTTTATATACGCGACGGACTATGAGAATGGAGAAAGCCAGAAAGGTCTGTAAGAAAAGAACCTGTTGGAAATCTGAAATCCCTGCCTATCCTGCAAGGGATTTAACGTGATGATAACGATTGATAGATAGTATTGAAGTATCTTAAGTCGTGAAATAGCAATATGAAATAGGTAACTTTGTTCACACACTATATCATCCCGATAATATCCGTGTAAGTGGTATATAAAATCACTCTAATATGCATTTGGTGGATTTTTACCAGTCTGCATGAAGGCTTAAATATACTAATCATATTTAGGAAAAAAAGCCTGGCAATCCTTCGATTTCCTCTTATTCTTCACAGGAGACTAAAAGTCTGAGGACCTGTTGAAATTGTTGTAAAACAAAAATTTACCAATTTTTAAGTTGAATTTAAAATACTTTTACAAAACAAAGATGACTTTAACCAATAAAACCTAGACTGCTTAACTAAATTTGTCAAATAGTGCCCCAGGTACGATCCCCGCACAGCGTACAAAAAAATTGATTTGGGATTTGTGATTTTGAAATAAATAAGATATTTTAAGTGCATATGGGCACAATAAAAAAATATGTTTGTTTGTCCGTGTTAATCACGAACGTTGGAACCGATTTTAAAAAGACTTTTACTGGAAAATGGAGGCATTTTCAAAGATTATTCAAGATTACTTTTTAGCTTGGGAAATGCAATATTTCTAGGGGATAGTTGATTTTATTTCTCCATATTAACACGGCTGAACGGATTTAAAAGACAGTTCTGGCTGTGCCTTGCGCGCGTTCGGTCGTGTCGCTGCGCTGCCCGCCCGCTCGCTATTTTCGTATTTCACGTACGTGTTAGATTTTCGACTTGCTCTGTTGGAAACGCCTGCGCTTGCGTGGAGTGGTGATCTCGCCGGCTCGATATACGTGTATACGTACATATATACGGGCTTGCGACATTATTCTCCGCGTCTGGCTCGCGCGTAGCAACAAGGCGAGCCGATAGGTAGACACGCCGTTCTGACGGCGGTCGGCCTTCCCGCGTTTTTGTAACGGTCGTTTTCCGAGACCTACGTGGTTTGTCGCGGCTGTGCTTACGTGTTTTGTGCTTGCGTGTTTACGTAATTGCATTCGCTGTGCGTATGCTTTTGCGTCTCGTGTAGGTACGGTTCGCGTATCGCTCGGTGTCACCAATTACGTGGGTTGCTAGGCAGCCGCGTTGGTTAACGGCGCGGCCGGCCCTCCCGCGGTTTTTTTTTTCTCAACGGTTTTTAATTAAATTATATAATAGTGTCGTATTGTAAATCCACGTCTTTGTCCGTTCGTGGTAAGACCGGTGGACGCCTAGCAGTGTCGTAAGCCGGGCTTGAGCGGGACCCGAGCGCTCGCCTCCCTCCTTCAGAGGGCGGCCATCTCGGAAGGGCTTGAGCTCTGGCCTTGGGGGCTTCCCTAGTCAGGGCTCTTGATTGCACCAGGACCCTACTTTAACCCATCCCACTATCCTATTCTCCGTGCGGCGGTTCTCTTCGCCCCGGAGCAGCTAGGGTTTGGTGCCGCCCGTTCGCCCTTAAGGCGAAGGGGCACACCGCGTCTCCCCGGTAGTGCCACCCCCCCCGCCGCTACCCGGTGGGGGGATCAGGGCATCGTTCACGCCCGGGTCTTAGGGCCCTATTTTAGTCCACTCGCCCTGCCATTTCCCCTCTGGAAATGGCCGAAGACTTCCCTCCGGAATTCGTCCGGGACCTTACCAAGTATATCGTCCTGCATTGCCCGGACATAGTCCGGGAATTCAGGGCGACGTACTCGCCCGCCTCTCCCGACGCGTTGCCCGCGCGCGCGTCGGCCCCCGCCCCCGCACACCCCGCGCCTTCTGCGCGCCCCGCGACTCCGTTCGCCGCGCCGCGAACTGATTTAGTCGCGCCGCCCCAGACCCCCGCCGACCGCCCCGTCTCGCCATGCGGGTCCGAGCCTCTCTCGGACTCGGATATGGAGGTCGAGCGCGCGTCCGCGCGACGCGCCGCCCCCGCCCGGTCTCCGTCCCCGTCGCTCTCGTCGGAGGACGACTTCGTTCCCATCGCAAATGGGAAGCGGGCGCGCAAACCGCGCGACTGGCCGCCGCCCAAAATTCAAAGGGCCGGAAACGTTTCCGTTTCTCCCGGCCCCTCCGGCCCCCGGCCGTCTCCGTCTCCCAAAGCGGCCGCGAGGGCCTCCCCCCTCGCGCGCCCCGCACGTCCGAACATCACTCCCCCGCCGCTTGTCATTCAGGACAAGAGCGCCTGGGAGCGCATATCCAAAGCGATTTACAATCGCCAAATCAACTATACGCACGCGCGTTCCACCGCGCAAGGCATAGCCGTCAAGGTGGCGTCTTCGGACGACCACCGACGGCTATCCGCTTTCCTGCGATCGAACAAGATCGCATACCACACCTACACCCTGGAGGAGGAAAGGGAGCTCAGGGTGGTAATCCGCGGTGTCCCTAGGGAGCTGGACACCGCCGTCATCAAGGCCGACCTCCAGTCCCAGGACCTTCCTGTGCGCCAGGTGCACAGAATGGTCAATGGGCGCTCCAAGGAGGCGTACGACATGGTGCTGGTCGTCCTCGACCGCACCGAGTCCAGCCGTAGGGTCTTCGACCTGAAGGCCGTGTGCCACATTTCTGGCCTCTCCGTGGAGTCCCCCCACAAACGTGGCACGCCCGGGCAGTGCCACAACTGCCAGCTGTACGGGCACTCCGCCCGTAACTGTCACGCGCGCCCTCGATGCGTTAAGTGCATCGGGGACCACGCAACGTCCCAGTGCGCCCGCTCGAAGGAGACGGCGGCCGAGCCCCCAGCTGCGTCCTCTGCGGCACCAAGGGGCACACCGCGAACTATCGCGGTTGCCCCAAGGCCCCGAAGGGGAGACGCGGCCGGGCGAGGCGCGGCGGCCGCCGTCGCTCCCGCGCGGTTGCCCCCCCCCCCTCTGCGCCCTCAGCACAACACCCCCCCGCGCCCTCAGCGTACCCTCGTCCGGTGCCTTCTGCGCCAGCGACCACGGCTCCCCGCGCTCCCGCGCCGCTGAAGCTGACCCCCCCTCCCCCGCCGCTCAGGCCGTCCCTCGGCGCCAACGCGTGGGTGAAGCCGCTGCCCTAAACCGCGGCCTCCCACCCTGCGTCAGTGGGCCCTGCCCGCCCCCTGAAGCGCGCGCCGGCGATCCAGCCGGTGGCGGCTTGTCCCCCTCCGCCCACTAACGTCAGTCAGGACGTCGACCTCATTATGAGCGTCTCGGCGGTGATAAGCCCCGCACTTTTCCCCAGAGTCCGCGAACTCGCCCTTCGACTCCGCGCCACCACCAACTTGGCGGACCAGGTTCTCCTGGCCGCGGAATACAGGGACGTCTATGACGTCCTGGCGTCCCTCAGAACCCAACCCCCCCCGCACCCAATAATGGATCTACGATCTCCCCGCCATAAGCCCCACAACCTATCCCTGGCGTTCTTTAACGCCGATGGCCTTCGCTCCCAGCGAGATCAGGTTACTGATTTCCTCCGAGATCACCAACTTGATATCCTCCTCGTGCAGGAAACCTTCCTGAAGCCCGCACAACGCGATCCTAGGATCGCAAACTATAACCTCGTGCGCAATGACAGAATCGGCTCCCGCGGAGGCGATACTCTCATTTACTACAGGAGGTCCCTTCACTGCATACCTCTCGATCCCCCCGCGCTCACCAACATCGAAGCCTCGGTCTGTCGCGTCTCTCTCACGGGGCACCAGCCCATCGTGATCGCCTCCGTATACCTTTCCCCCACTAAATCCGTTCTCAGGAGTGACTTTGAAGCACTCCTCAATCTGGGAAGCGCCGTCATTCTGGCGGGCGACTTCAACAGCAAGCACGTGGCCTGGAACGGTCTCACCACTTCCCCTAACGGTAGGAGCCTTGACGCCCTGGTCGACGTTCTCGACTTTGACGTCATCGCACCTATGCACCCTACCCACTATCCTAACAATCCCAACCACCGACCCGACGTCCTGGACATGGCGCTTCTGAAGGGTGTCACCCTACGGCTGCACTCCTTGGAAGTAGTCCAGGAACTCGACTCTGACCATCGACCTGTAGTCATGAGACTCGGTTCCCCCCCTTCCGCCCCTCAGCGACCCAAAAAGACGGTGGTGGATTGGCATGCGCTAAGCACGGCCTTGGCGGATGCCGACCCTCCCCCCCTGCCTCTCAGCTCGGACTCCATCCCGTCCCCTCAGGACACCGATCAGGCCGTAGATGCCTTCACCGAGCACATCCGATCGACTGTCAGTCGATCGTCCAAGCAAGTTGAGGCGGAAGATCTCTACCTCAACCGCTTTCGACTGCCGGACGATGTTAGGGATCTCATTCGTTCAAAGAATGCTTCTATCCGAGCGTACGACTCCTACCCCACCGAAGCCAATCGGGCCCGGATGCGCGCTCTACAACGAGAGGTAAAGCGTCGTGTCGCGGAGGTCCGGGAGGAACGGTGGGGTGTCCTCCTAGAGGGCATCGCGCCGTCGCATCTGGCCTACTGGCAGCTGGCGCGTAGCCTCAAATCCGACTCCACGACTGACATGCCCCCGCTGTCCCGCCCTATAGGCGCAATCCCAGCCTTCAACGACGACGAAAAGGCCGAGCTTCTCGCCGACTCCCTCGAGAGCCAGTGCGCCCCCAGCTCTCAATCCGTCGACCAGTCCCACGTCGACGCGGTCGACAGGGAAGTCGAGCGCAGGGCATCCCTCCCCCCCGTCGATTCCTTACCTCCTATCACCCAAACGGAGGTCGAAGATCTAATTATGGGTCTCAAAACTAAAAAAGCCCCCGGCTCTGACGGCATTTCGAATCGCGTTCTGAAATGCCTGCCCGCCCAACTCATCTGCCTCTTAGTGGCCATATTGAACGCCGCCATGGCGAACTGCACCTTCCCCGCTAAGTGGAAGGAGGCGGACGTCATAGGCATTCCCAAGCCCGGCAAACCTCGCAATCTCCCCGCGAGCTACCGCCCTATCAGACTCCTCAACTCCCTGGCCAAGATATACGAGCGCCTACTTCTGGCGAGGCTCAAAGACTTCGTAACGTCCAGGGGTATCCTTATCGACGAGCAGTTTGGCTTTCGAGCCAAACACTCTTGCGTCCACCAAGTGCACCGCATCACGGAGCACATCCTCTCCGGTCTCAATAGACCCAAACCCATCTACACGGGCGCCCTCTTCCTAGATGTCGCGAAGGCATTCGACAAAGTCTGGCACAACGGCTTGGTCTACAAGCTCTACCAATTGGGTGTGCCGGACAGACTCGTGCTCATCTTACGAGACTTGTTGTCGAATCGCACCTTCCGTTATCGCGTCGAAATGACGCGCTCCACTTCCCACTCCATCAGTGCTGGAGTCCCACAGGGCTCAGTTCTCTCTCCGCTCCTGTGTAGCCTTTACACGAACGACATTCCTCGTTCCAGTAAGGCGCATCTAGCCCTATTCGCGGATGATACCGCTCTCTACGTCTCGCATAGGAATAAGGGTTTTATTACCAGACACCTTCAGGTATCCGCCAATTCCCTAGGGAATTGGTTCAGGAAGTGGCGTATTGAGGTGAACCCGGACAAGAGCGCTGCGGTGTTCTTCTCCAGAGGTGCCACCCCGCGCCACTCCCTGCGCCGCCCTAGAAGTAATCTCGGCCAAGTGACCATGTTCGACCGACCCATTCCCTGGGTCAAAGAGGTCAAATATCTAGGGGTCACCCTAAACAGTACCATGTCCTTCGGCTCGCACATCAAGCGGGTCCGTCACCGAGCATCATTTGTACTCGGTCGTCTCCATTCGTTAATCTGCAAGTGGAGTAAAATGTCCCTTAGAAATAAGGTGACACTTTACAAAACTTGCGTTCGACCCATCATGACTTATGCGTGTGTTGTGTTCAATTCGGCATTCGGCCCCCTCTCACATCGATAAACTCCAAGTGGTTCAAAACCGCTTCCTCCGTATAGCTGTAGAAGCCCCCTGGTTCGTACGGAACGTCGACCTCCACTCCGATCTAGGTCTCGAACCTATTCGCGCCTTTATTAAAAAGGCGTCAACACGTCACTTCGCGAACGCATCTACCCATGCGAATCCGTTAATCGTAGCCACCGCCGACTACGATCTCCCCCCCGACCCCTGCCGCCACCGCCGGCCGCGACATGTTCTCACCGACCCCCCCGATGCTTTGTCATCCCTTCTTTCCGCTCAGAATACGGGCGACGACGACGACGTAGTAGTAAATCCCCTCCCATAGCCGGCGGTTGACCGGTGCACTTAGTAGTGCACCCGTCCCCCTACAGCGACTGTCCCAACCGAGGGCGCCTCTTCGAGGCGCCCTCGAGTATGTCGCCTCTTGCCCTTCTGGCTGGCTAGAGCGTAGTGGTTGCACGCTCGCCTTTAAGTCCGGTGAAGCTGTAAAGGCCTCGCGGCCAACAGCGTACATCATTCACACACACACACACACACGGATTTAAAAGAAACTGAATATGGAGGCGTCTCTTCAATCTTGGAATAATGCTTATACAATATATTCACTACAAGGTTCTCCCGCGATATCTTGCTGTTATTTCTTCATACTAAAATGACAGAATGGATCTTACTAACACTTTCAACGTGTTTTAGGTCTCAAAATAATATATATATGGATACTTTTTATCTCGAAAAGAATCACAGTTCTTGCGACATAGCTGGTATTTATTCATATTAAAATGGCTAAACGATTCTAACTGAAATGTTATAATAAGGTAAGTGTCTTGCATCGTAAAATAAAACAAATCACTTTTTATCTCGAAAAATAGCACGACTTCTGTGGAATATCTATTATTTCTTCATACCTAACGGATTATAAAGAAACTTAATATGAAAGAAACCAAACAGATATACAAATTTAAAAGTGAAAGGACGTAGAACAACAACCATTAATAGTTTCACAAATTATATACAATATGTACAATTACATAAAAAAATAGCAAAGAAATATCTATAAAAATGGAAGTAAAGAAAGAAATACACGTATTTACAAAGGTTTAAATGGTTCCACGCCGCTGTCAGTTGGTAGAGTACCTAGAACAGGACGCAGATATCGGGGAAGACCTAGACTATCTTACAATGACTAATAGACCATGTCTTATCCAAAAAGCAAGTCGAGAGTCCCCGTAACCGGCGAGCGTGTATAAGACGAACTATGAGAGTGGAGAAAACCAGACAGTTCTGTAAGGAAAGAACCTGTCGGAACACTGTACACTCTGCCTGCTCCGCAAGGGATCTGACCTGCTGATATAGATAGGTAGATAGTATTAAAGTATCTTAAGTCTTGAAATAATAATATGAATTATGTAACTTTGTTTACACACTAGATCATGTCGATATTATCCTGTATTATATGCATTTGGTGGGTTTTAGCCGGCCTGCATGAAGGTCGAAAGAAAAGCCTGGCAATCCGTCGATTTCCCTCTTCCTCTTCCTCTTCATCGGCAACGGGAAGCCTGAGGACCTACTGAAATTGTTCTACAGCGAAAATTTACTTATATTTAAGTCGACTTTATAAATACTTTTTTTCTGGAACACAAAGACGACTTGGTTTAAGCGACAAACTTACTTTGTCAACTAGTCGCAGGCACGAGCCCTGCACAGCACACGGGAATATTGTTTTGGGATTTGTGATTTTGAAATAAAGAAGTTATTTTATGCACATACAGGCACAATAAAAAAAAGTTTGTCCGTGATAATATCCAGAACGGTGGAACCGATTTTAAATACGCTATCATTGGAAAATGTAGGATTTCTTAGAGACTGTTGACTACTTTTTAACTTGGGAAATGCAAGATTTCAGGGGATAGTTGATTTTATTTCTCCATATTAACACGGCTGAACGGATTGAAAAAAAACTTAATATGGAGGTGTCTCTTAAGTCTTGGTAAATTATTATTCCAAAAAGTCCTACCTATCAATCTCAAATTATAAAATAAACGCGTGCGAAGCCGCGGAAAACAGCTAGTGCATAATAAATTAAAATTAATTTCAAAACTAATTAATGTCGATGTAAAACGTTAAGTAACATTAATTTAAGTACAACATTATCCTTTTAGTCGGTGACAGTTAATAGGAACTGGCTTCTAAGTTCGTCCTGCCGCCATCACACTTCGAAGTAATCTTACTTTGAACCGTTCACTCATAATGTTTCATGAATAAATTACGAACTAGTTGCTTGAGAGAATAAAATGCTCTTTCATTATTCAGTATCTTATTTGCTGGTGGTTGTTTTGAATGAGGACAATTTTTATCAACGGATTACATACATTATATAGAAAGACGTTTTATCAGATGAATTTGTTATCAAAAAATTTTTGTAAGAAAATTTGAGAGGATTATTGTGAATATAATTGTTGGCTAGGATTCCAACCCAGGATTTACGTAGAATAGTTTTCAAAAAAAAACGTAGCCCCACCCCAGGATTTATTCCTGTATCGTAGGTGCGTTTACAAACATGAAAAGTCACATACCCAAATATATATACCTGGGCCGAAACAAATAATTGTGGGTCACGTAAAGATTTGTTCCGTGCGGCAATCGAAACCGCGACTATTAGTCACAGTGGGCGGCACTGAAGCTCTTAATCACTGCGCTAAATCGTTCGACTAAGTTATCTTTAAAAATACCAACACGCCCGCTCACCCCGCGCGTGTCCCACGGTCATCGAATTGCTCGCAATTTCTAATGAAAATAGCTTCTCCGTACTTAGTACATCATAACTTAATGATATAAATACATTAAATAATATTGCCAATTTTAATACAATTTCATGTATATTTTGTATAATCTGTTAAATAACCGAATGTCTACACTACGCTCGGTTTTAATTAATAACCTTCAATTTTACATAATGAATTTAAACAGCGTAGTTTAATGAAGTCAATAAAATGGGTCAACATTTAAAATTATACATTTTTGCAATATAGAGTCAATGTATTGATTGGCCGTGCCTTTAAAAAAGTACAAATTACTAGTACAAGGGTACTAACTAGATTTTTTTGCCATAATTGTTGATGAGGTGGACTGACAACCTGTTGAAGGTTAAACCTCTAATTGTTTATTTTGCATATTTAGAGATTGGCATATTTACATTTTAGTTTTTTTTAATCTTTCATCGGATCGGAACGCGGCCTCCAGTGAGAAGCTCCGGTGAGAAACTCAGCGGGCATGTCTTTTTTGTCTAATTCTCCATTCATTATTTTTCATCATTATCTGTATACATACATACATTTTTATACTATACAAAATTCTTTTATACGATCCAGGTCCAGTGTAATGTCTTACGACTAATAATAATATTTTTTTAAATATATTTTATAATGAAATCTAGAGGATTCCGGGTGAACCAGTCTCCACAAGCAGCACCCGTTTAAGAGTTCGACTTCTTGAGCAGCCAGCGACTCCGTCGACCATATTAGAAGGAAGGAAGTGACCCGCACCAAATAGCCACTGCAAGCATAGACTTGTAAGTGACCATGCCCAATCCCAAACCTCATAGTGCAGTAAAAAAAGTCTACTAAAGGAGCAGTACTTCGAGCTCGTTTGGTCGACACGCTACGCGGTTGATGCGTATAATACAAAGCCGAACGTCATGTTATATCAATTTTGGTGAGGTCTTTGTCCAATATTATTCGCCTATTGATGATGATAACGATAATGACGATGATTATTCAGAGAAAGGACAGAAGCTGTTGGAACTCTGTACTCTCGGCCTACCCCGCAAAGGTGTGATGATATAGTTAGATGATTCAGAGAAACAGAAAATGATGAACTTCTTAGGAATGTTTCAATAACAACGTTCGGTTTAATGTTCTTTCGAAGGCTAAACTTTAAGACACCACAATTATTTGTTTCGGTATATTTGTGCACGTAAAATTCAAAATATATACTCGAATGATACAGGTATAATTTCTAGTACAGGGTAGATGTTTTTCGGATTTTATCGAGCTTTATTTTTGATTTTTAAGTTCCCTACATTTCGAGTGCTTTACAGCACCCATGGTCACCAAAGGGACCAGGTTCACGTTTAACGTGATCAGTTTCACGCCAACTTCACAGTGGCCGAGCTAAGCCAGCTACAGTCGAGCGTCTCCCTATGACTTTGCATAAGAGGTGTCACAAACAAGATTGACTAGATCTTCAAGCGTGATTTAATGACACCGCTAACATATAGAGAAGAATGAGTGCAGGGAACAGAGTGAATGGTGCGATGGGAAAGCTACTTGAGAGCCACCACTTAAGCCAAAAGGCGCTGCTGCCCATATATAACGGAGTGCTTGTCCCAATGCTGTTATATACCAACGAGAGCTGGGTATGTAGGAAATGAAAGTAGGAATTTATACTACCTACAGTCGAGTAGGATAAATGCGAGCTTGCGGAAGATGTGCGGAGTCAAGCTGAACGACCGTATTCGCAACGGTATGCTAAGAAAAGCTAAGAATGTCAGAAGAAAAATGTCAAAACAGATAAACAATGCAAAAAAGGTAGGACGTAGGTTCTGGGGAAGACCTAGACTATATTACAATGCCCAAATAAACCACGATATATCTGAAGGACAATTCAAGAGTCTTCGTAACCGGCGAGCGTGTATGATAAGATAAACTATGAGAGTGGAGGAAGTCAGAGGGGTATGTAAGAAAAGGACCTGTTGGAACTCTGTACTGTCTGCCTACCCCGCAAGGGATATGGGGTGATGACAGATATATAGATAAAGAACACGTGGCTGACCAAAAACACCAACGCTTTAAAAAAAATTGTGCTTGACCGCACCCGCCATAACATTAGATTTGATAGACCACAAATCCTCGTAAAATAACACCAATTTCTAGCAAAGATAGGTCGCGAGCTATTGAGATTAAAAATCATCCTAATTTAAATAGTGTGATTGTTACAGCATTTTTAAACTACACAATATACGTCTCTTAGTGCAGACGATCGCAATAAGTTGACTCATAAACAGGAAATTTATATATCATTGTGATGAGATTCTGTGATAATTATTTTAAATGTTTTTACCGAACATTCCGACATTGAAAGTGACAACTGAAGAAATAATATATTGTAAAAACATATTGCATCCGCTTTTTCTCAAAATAGGGGACGGAAACAAAAATTGCCAACACCAGACCGAGCAATTACGGTAATTGTGATTATTGATTTACCTTAATGGCAATGACATTCTGCCTGGGTTCTTATTCGATATAACCAAATAAACACGAAACGTGACGTGTTACGATAACTATGTAAAATGATCGTTTAATTTTACTTTATAAATCTCATAAGATGGGTAGTGACAGTTCTAAGTGCCGAACGAAATCAATATTTAATTCAATACCCGTTTCTATACCCATAAGTATAGAAACGGGTCACGCCTCTTATTGCCATTGAATAAAATATAATTTTCTTTCACACTTACAAGTGTCACAGTACCCTTCCTTCATAAAAAATAGTGTATTGGCATACAGAAAACCACTATACGATAATTTCACAAATTTATCATAACGCGCCGCGTTTAGGAAAAGGGGATAAAGCCACAGTAGAACTATACATTTGTTAGGCCCACATGGCAATTAGATATCAATTAATTGGTACGCTGCCACGTTCATCTATATTTGGTAAATTTGTTGTGTGAAAAGGATGACATATTAATTCGATAGAATCACGCTAACGTCTTTTCTTACTAAGTAAGCCTTTTAGTAAAGCTTCCTCACTTATTTAAGGGCTTACCGCGATCGACCAATCATCGACCGCGAGAGTGAGAGTGATGCAATTACTTTACACATTAATAATAAGGGACGGATATATTGAGCGCACGCTCGGAAATAAACGACGTATATGTGCAGAAACAAATTTTATCATTTTCTAACAACTACACTGTGAAGTCTAAAACTGTTTTACGAGAACTTTGCTACAGTTATTTGCTATGTTTTAAAGTTAATTCTATAGACTAGTTTTGAAGCGTTTCGCGTTCGAATCAGATAATATTTAGCAATAGAGATGGCGATTTTTTTTTCTACCGAGGAACTCTGTTTAATCCTTTTTCCAGGTTCTAAGATATACAGTCAAAAATCATATTTTTAAATATTAAGTCTTATCTATATACTTCTTGAAGTGCATTTTTTCAGCTCATAAACACGTTTTTTCGCGGTAGCCTCTTAAGTATGAATCAAGTGCAGTGGACACCGCATATTGACGTGCAGTCAAGTGTCGCGTTCTATGCGTTAAAAAATGGCGTTGCCCAACTTATCGAAAGAGCTTTAGAAGACTTGAACTAAGTTCGATAATCCAATTGAGATGAAATATCATGATAAAAAAAAATAACAATTGTTTATTACGGTTTCTAGGAATCGAAAATACTTCGGTCTCACACTTTGGCCCACATTCGTAACTGGGTTTCCATAGCCAGCGTAAAACGAATTATATTTGATATTTTCAACAATCCCGACTATTTTTTCTGAATTTATAACTATGTTTCGTAACTGGCTACAACAGGGAATCTTAAAAAATAACATTGTATTTATTTACTATACTTCAGATTACCCACTATATTTGCAAAATGAATAGCGATTACTGAGTTATATACATCGACATCAGTTATCAAGCTTGAACTTTCGAATAACCACAAAGCTGTAACTACAAGCTGCGAGTTCTCATTTGTTAAGCCCATACTACAATATTAACGGTTAAACGATCATTAACTATGATAGGTCATAGTTACTGTGACAGTGTAATATCGAAAGAAAATGCTGATAGATGAATCTATCTATTTATCTATCTATAACCTCACGCCAGATCCCTTGCGGGGTAGACAGAGAGTACATCATCAGCTCTTCATCATTTTTCTATAACCATTTCCCATGACAATGGCATCGCTAAGTACGTGCTTATTAAATTGACTTAAGTAGAGGAGAGGTCGCCGCGTGGTTCCCGGCTTAGAATAGGACCAACCCATCTCATCCCATCGGGTGTCGTACAAGGCGACTAAGGGAAAACTAGGGAATGGGCAGCAGCGTTCTCTTAACACTTCTGCGATCAAAAACTGCGCTCGCCAACCCGCCTGCCAAGCGTGGCGAGTATGGCAAATCCCCCCAATCACTATTATGGCAGAAAAGAAGAAAACCAGGCCCCTAGTCCCCGGCGGTCCTGATCGTCCTGGCCACGGTAGCAGCCATGGTAACGACAGGACAAGGGGTGCTAAGAATCTCCGGCAGAGATTCGGCTACCACCAAAAACGAAAATTGGCCCTGGTGACATACAACGCACGCACGTTAAGGACAGATGAGAAGCTTCTTGAGCTGGAAGAAGAGATAAACAAGTTGCGGTGGAATATTGTTGGTTTATCGGTGGTCCGGAGAGAGGGCGAGGACACGATAACCTTAAAATCCGGCAACTTGTTTTACTACCGGGAGGGCGAACAGCAGTCCCAAGGTGGTGTCGGATTTATCGTCCACAAGTCACTCATAGACAACGTTGTGTCCATCACTAGTGTGTCGAGCAGGGTAGCGTACCTGATACTCAGAATATCCAAAAGATATTCGCTGAAGGTCATACAGGTCTACGCACCGACCTCGACATACTCAGATGATGATGTCGAAGTTATGTATGAGGACATTAGTAAAGCCATACATACTTCCAAAACACACTTTACAGTGGTTATGGGTGACTTCAATGCGCGGCTGGGCAAACGGGGCGATGATGAGTTGAGAGTGGGGCAATTTGGATATGGGCAGCGCAACCCCAGGGGTCAGAGGCTGGCCGAATTCCTGGAGAAGGAGGGACTCTTTATGATGAACTCTTTCTTCCAGAAGCCGCCTCATAGGAAATGGACCTGGATGAGCCCTGATGGTTTCACCAAAAACGAAATAGACTTCATAATGAGCACCAAGCGACAAATATTTAATGATGTCTCCGTGATCCACAGGGTAAAAACCGGCAGTGATCACCGAATGGTCAGAGGCACATTAAATATTAATGTCAAAATGGAAAGATCGCGTCTGATGAAGTCTACGCTCCGACCTTGTAATGCACATATCCAAAACCCCGAGAACTTTCAACTCGAATTGGCAAACCGCTTCGAATTGCTAGACAGCAGCGCATCAGTGGACGAAATCAACAACAGGCTGGTAGAGACTGTCCATACGGTCGGGTCCAAGTATTTTAAGCCCCCCCGTAAAAATAGACCTCAAAAACTATCCAACTACACCCGAAACCTCATGGCTGAGCGACGTTCCATGACGCTCCAAACCTCCGATGATGCTAAGTCCTATAGGCAGCTCAATGGACAGATATTGAAGTCCTTGCGACAAGACTTACGGTCCTTCAATACAAGGCGTATTGAGGAGACCATAGCACAGAACAAGGGCTCTAAAGTCTTCGCAAGAGACGCGTCTATTGGGCAAAGCCAGTTGACGAAGCTGAAGATGGAGGACGGAAACGTAACGTCGAATAGGTCGGAGGTGCTCAGGGAGATAGAGAGGTGCTATGGGCAGTTGTATACCTCAGTAGCTAAACCTGTTGTTGACTTGGTAAAAGACCCAAGAGCCAAGCTAACCCGACACTACACTGAAGATATCCCGGACATCAGCCTGTACGAGATTAGGATGGCTCTCAACTCAAAAATAACAAAGCGCCGGGCGAAGACGGAATTACCGTAGAGCTTCTGAAAGCGGGCGGAACGCCAGTACTTAAAGTCCTTCAGAGGCTGTTTAATTCCATCTTGCTCGAAGAGAAAACGCCGGAAGCATGGAACAGGGGTGTGGTGGTACTGTTTTTCAAGAAAGGTGATAACACTTCACTGAAGAATTATAGGCCCATCACACTGCTGAGCCATGTTTATAAGTTGTTTTCGAGAGTCATTACGAATCGTCTCGAACGCAGGTTTGATGACTTCCAGCCTCCCGAACAAGCCGGTTTCCGGAAAGGCTTTAGTACCATAGACCACATACATACGCTGCGGCAGATTATACAGAAGACCGGGGAGTATAATCGGCCACTATGCTTGGCGTTTGTGGACTATGAGAAAGCCTTCGATTCGATCGAGACTTGGGCGGTTCTTAGATCTCTCCAGCGATGCCGCATTGACTATCGGTACATCGAAGTGTTGATGTGCTTGTATAATAACGCCACCATGTCAGTCCGAGTACAGGGGCAGTGCACGAAGGCAATCCCCATAAAAAGAGGAGTAAGACAGGGAGACGTCATTTCTCCGAAACTGTTTACGGCCACCTTAGAGGATGCCTTCAAGCTCTTGGAATGGCAAGGACTTGGCATCAACATCAATGGCGAATACATCACTCACCTTCGATTTGCCGACGACATTGTGGTCGTGGCGGAGTCGCTGGAAGATCTAGGACGAATGCTCGGTGACCTCAACAAAGTATCTCAACAAGTGGGTCTTAAAATGAACATGGACAAAACCAAAATAATGTCTAACGTCCATGTCGTACCCACCGCACTCACCGTTGGGAACTCTACTCTTGAAGTTGTCGACGAATACATTTACCTGGGACAGGTAGTCCGGTTAGGTAGGTCCAACTTTGAGAGAGAGGTCAATCGACGAATCCAACTCGGCTGGGCAGCGTTCGGGAAACTGCGCAATATCTTCTCATCCAAAATACCTCAGTGCCTTAAGACTAAAGTTTTCAGTCAATGTGTGTTACCAGTGATGATATGTGGATCAGAGACGTGGTCTCTTACAATAGGTCTCATAAAAAAGCTCAGAGTTGCTCAGCGAGCTATGAAGAGAGCTATGCTCGGCGTTTCTCTACGCGATCGAATCAAGAATGAGGAGATTCGTAGATGAACCAAGGTTACCGACATAGCCCTTAAGATTAGCAAGCTGAAGTGGCAATGGGCGGGCCACATAGCGCGTAGATCGGACGGGCGTTGGGGCAGAAAGATTCTAGAGTGGCGACCACGTATTGGCAAGCGCAGCGTGGGAATTCAATATTCATATCATAAAGATATTTTATCTGAGACGCAGAGGGTCTACGTCTTTCGTTTTATTTCATGCGAAGTTTGCCATCTATTTTATAATATGATCCTAACAGTAGGAGACTGGTATATTTTACTCTCCATTTTGTCAGGGATCGACGTCATAATACGTAATATTGATGTGGAGGTGTAGTGCTTTTTTTATTTATCTCCACTAAAAAGTGTAGCTTAGTGGTATTGGGCCACATACAATTATATATTTAAATATATGATACTTAAACCTGATAGTAAGATCCACTCATTCAATATTTTTAATCTAAGCTGTACCTACTTCAAATTCCAGAATTATTTAGCAACAGTTTATTTCATCAAGTTTTCTTTGTTAAACATAATGACATAATGTTGTCTCCTACCTTCGAACGTACAGAGTAATTACCTTCTATTCTACGGTTGGGTCTTTGAAGTCGGATTCCACAGAAATTCAATTTCATATTTTAAAAAAAATTAGTTTAAATGTAGATAGATAAACCAATGTCTCAAGAATAGTAAAGAAGATTATTATCTACCTTTGACTTAAAAAGAAAATAGAAAAATAGTATCATTAATAATATTAGCCCTGTTAAGAAACTGTCTCTCCATTGGGCACGGGCCTCCTCTCAAATTGAGAGGGTTTAGGCCATAGTCCACCACGCTGGCCCAGTGCGGGTTGGCGAACTTCACACACCTTAGAGAAACTCTCAGGCATGCCGGTTTCCTTACGATGTTTTTCTTCACCGTTAAAGCAAGTGATTGTTAATTTTTAAACCGCACATGCTTTCGAAAAGACTGAGGTGCGTGCCTGGCGTTGAACCCGAGACCTCTGACTTAGCAGTCCAACTGTCTAACCACTAGGCTATCACTGCTATTATTTCATTGTCATTATATAAGTTTTAATCGGTCCAAATTTTGCGCAGACGATATGGCGCAGTGGTAAGCCACCACACCCACTGGGTCGAATAGTCGCGGGTTCAATTCCCACACGGGACAAATCTTTGTGTGATCCACAATTACTTGTATCGGTCTGAGTATTGTGTATGTGAAATTTTATGTTTGTTAACACACGTACACACGGACACAGGAATACATCCTAATGCGGGGATATGTTTAAAAAAATCCAAAATGCGGACTAAGACTTCGCTTTGTCCGACCTAGGCTTCGAACTCAGGACCTTGTGATTACGACCCGTAATGCGCTACTAGGCCAGTGAAGCAGTCCTGATTAATATTAGGCTGATATCTATCTCATTTAAACTTATTGCAGGCTTATTAATATAGGGCATATACAAAGAATGTCAGAAGAACGAATGACAAAACAGATATACAATGCGAAAGTGGAAGGATGTAGGTACCGGGAAAGACCTAGACTATCTTACCATGACCAAATAAACCGATTCTTATCTGAAGGATAAGTCGAGAGTCTCCGTAACCGGCGAGCGTGTATGCGACGAACTATAAGAGTGGAGGAAGCCAGAGAGGCATGTAAGGAAAGAACCTGTTAGAAATCTGTACTCTCTGTCTACCCTGCAAGGGATCCGGCGTGTTGATAAAGATAGATAGATAGAAGGCTTATTGTGATTTTAGTTCACATGCTATGCTCCTAGATAAAGTAATTACAGTAAGAGAGTAATTTCACTTGCTAACTAACCGCAATTTATACCGAATTAATAAGGTTGAGTATGATAATGGCTTTGAGTTTGTAGTACCAAAGGATACTGTTAGTTAAAAGGGCTAAGCACCACAGAAATTGTAATAATAAATAAAACATCTGAAGTGAAATACCGCACTCTTTTATTAGAAACAACTATCATCGCTTTCCATTACATGCGTAGTTGCTCCATTGTCGCTCCTTTATTCTTAATGTACGAAATAATCTGGTTAAATAAAGAAATTATTATTATTATTAAATTATTAGTTAGAAATAATTTTTATTTCAAAATGGCTTTATTATTTACCTTTTTTAATTAGCAGTGATAGCCTAGTCGTTAGACCGTTGGACTGCAAAGTCAGAGGTCTCGGGTTCAAACCCAGGCCTGCACCTGTGTTTTCGAAAGCATGTGCGTTTTAAAAAAATATTAATCAATTGCTTTAACGGTGAAGGAATACATCGTAAGGAAACCTGCATACCTGTAGTTTCTCAAAGGTGTGTTTCGAAGGTGAAGTTCGCCAACCCGCACTGGGTCAGCGTGGTGGACTATGGCCTAAACACTCTCAGTTTGAAAGGAAACCCGTTCCCTACAGTGGGACAGTTTCTTAACAGGGCTAATATTATAATTATAAGACCTTTTTAAAAACAAGCTTTTAAAGCACAAGCGCAACGAAGATATCTTGATTAGTTGAGGAGTTCCTATGGTTTCCTTCGGGCTCCATCATCAGATCGTAGACACTTTCCGGGTCTAAAGTACTCGTCAAGACAAATGCCAGGAGCCCGAACCCGGCGGGGTTATATTGAGTAGTTTGGGGTTCCATTGGCCACCTTTCGGCTTCATCATCACCTTAACACTATCTGGTTGTATAGTACTTGTCAATACCAATTTAACAAGCCTAAACACGAGGGGGCTACGTTGTATAGTTCACATGTTCCTATGGCCACCTTCTGACTCCATTATCAAACCAGCTCCATGGTACCATATTATTGCATTGTTACCGTCTTTAAATAAGTCTGCCAAATTTCAGCTCAATCGGATACCCGCAAGTGCATAAAAAATGGATCACAGGATTTGAACCGGACAGACGGACATACAAACATTGCAAGTAAAATAAAATCTTGTAAAAATAGACGCAGACGACTTTTAGTGTCATTGTTTTACGATTTCTATAGCTAAGCACAAATCATTTGACAGCACCATAACGTTCTCTAGAAAGTGTGACGTCACGTTCATCTTTATTTAGTAAATTTGTAGTGCGAAAGGAATGGCAATTCGATAACTTCTCGCTAACGTCAGTCTGTTCCTGATAAGCCCTTAGTTTCTGCGAGCTTAGCACAAACATTTTGACATGAGCATGACACTAGCGAGTTGCTAAGCCATCCTTGTCACAGCACCATTTATAAAGTAAACATGACGCCGTGATGACGTTACGCTAACGTCAATGTATTCATGCTAAGTCCTCTGGGGTGAGGAATTCAATCACAATATAGCTTAATTCTATTGTATGAGTGTAAAAGTATGATCCTGAAATACACCACAGAGGTTAGCACAAACAGATGTTACCTTATCGAATTCGTATTAATATGCCATCATTTCACACTACTCCACAGAGATTAGCACAAACATATGTTACCTTATCGCATTCGAATATGCGATTCTTTTCACACTAAAAATATACTAAGTAAAGATGAACGCGTCAGCACGCTTTCTCGACAAAATTACGATAACGTCAATCAGTTTGTGCCTGGTCCTCAGAACTACTACACAGAGCTGCAGAGACGTTCTTTAAATTTAAAAATAAAGCTGATCTATCCTTACTTTATACATTAAAAAGACAGACTAGCCAGCTTTAAATTTAAGAACTTCTCTACGGGGCGTTAGAATTAAATAAAATATATCAAAACACAACAGTCACAGTGCTACATGCATCTCTTGGCCCGCGGCGAAAATCGGAACTAACGCTGTCATTAAGTGAAATGTCACTACATGACAGTTGCCGATGCCGCCGTTGCCGTTTGGTATAAAATGTACCCAAGTTCTTTTTTTAATAAGTAGCCGTGCGGTCCACTAATGGAAATATCTCATTGCAAGTAGGAAAATTTACTAAATGTTAACCCTTATTTTACACCAACACCCCCCTGTCCATGTCTTCCACGGGCCGAAACATCCTTCTCGTACCATATATTTTTCGTTGTTACTAGTTTGTGAAATTAATACTTAAATTGCTTTCGGCTGCATATAATTTGCCAATTATTACAGTGTTTTTTTAATTATTATTTATGTAGAGTCAAGAGTCTCCGCAACCGGTGAGCGTGCATGAGACGAAGTGGATTAAGCCATAGAGGTAATTAAGGAAAGAACCTGTGGGAAATCTGTACTCTCTGCCTACCCCGCAAGGGATCTGGCGTGATGATATAGATAGATAGATTTATGTAGATATTAAGGCAGCACAATGCCGGTCGTTAAGTAGATCCTTGTAGGAGGCTTTTATTTTGCAGTGAACTGATGACGACGATGATGATGATAATATTATTATTTTTTTGTTTTCACCATTTATAAAGTTCAATATACTTCAACAAATAAGTAAGTTATGTTTGTATTTTGATGTGTACATTCATATTTCACATAGTTATTACGGAAAAGCCATTCGCATTTTTACGGTTCCATTTTATCGTTCCAAGATATAATTTGAATTTCATCATAAGACTGGCTAACACTTTATTGTTTTCAAGATTTCTCGTAAAATATGTACATAGCTTTGTAGTTCTAAGTCAGAGTATAAATTTAAGAAGAGTTCTTCAGTTTATTACGCTACGATGAACGAATAATCGCTTTAATAAAATAAATAAAAATATTTTATTTCAGACAACACAGTCCATATTAGAAATTTAAAATATCATTAGGTTTAGTAAATTATTTAGATTTACGAAATATATTAGTATTGACATGAAGATCTGCATATCTTTGGAGGACATCTGCATCCATTCTATTCGCAATCATTTCAGAACTCCATTGGTGCTCCGCCGCAACCTTCTAAAAAGTAGTAGTTAAAAGTCATCTATGCCAGCATCCGCAAATATGCCAGATACAGTACAGAAGTAAGGGGGCCTCAACACAGCCCTGAAGGTGTTATTATACTGGACCCACAGAGCGCTGCATACAGCACTCAAGGGTATGCCCTTGATATGAAGCTGGTCCACAGAGCACACGTGTGAAAGCTTTGGCAGTACGCTCTATAAAGTGTTAATTTTCCCTGCACATTACAGCGTGTGAACCTATGGGCCAACACGTCCCCATGTTCATGGGCTTTGTCATGGGTGCGTTTACAAACCTGAAATACACATACACATATAGTCAAACCAAAAAATACATTTGTGGGTCTTACAAAGATGTTCTGTACGGAAATCGAACACCGGACTACTCTATACAGTGACCAGAGCCACCTACGCTGTTAACCAGTGGATCAAGCTGTCTGGAATTCAATCCCAAGACTTCATGATCATTTTTATATATACTTTTAATAATTTTCCCGACAGATACCGAAAGACGTAAACTAGGACCACCAAAGTACTTCTGTGAAACTGTGGGATTAACACGAAAAGGCTGACGTTATCGTGACGCTAGCGATTTTTTACGTCATCTTCGTCACACTACTAATTTGCTAAATATATATGAGCATGGCAGCACGCTTACTCGCGTAACGCTAACATTAATCATTTCGTACCAAGCCCTCTGGTGTGTCATATTCATACTTCAGCTAGATTAGTACTTATTAGTTGGTAGGTTGAGAAATGCTCCGTTGGTTCGGGCATATAGAAAGAAAGTCAGAAGAAAGAGTGACAAAACAGACATACAATGCGAAAGTGAAGGATGCAAATCCAATCCAATCCAAATAGACCGTGTCTTATCCGTGAGGCAAGTCAAGATTCACCGTAACCTGCGAGCGTTTATGAGACGAACAGACTATGAGATGTGAGGAAACCAAAGAGTTCTGTAAAGAAAGAACCTGTTGGAACTCTGTACTCTCTGCCTAACCCGCAAAAGATCAGGCGTGATGATAAAGATAGATAAATAGTTGTTAGGCAAGTTATCTATCCTCTACAACCTCAACAAATAAACAGAGATAAAGCATAGTTCAAAGCGAGACGCTACAAAGCCGGCAAAAGCTAGAATAGTTGAAGAACCCCAATAGTTCAAAATGTTAACTTTGGAAAGTTTCGCCAAGTATTCAGACTGTAGTTCAAAACCTGCACCAACAAAGAACAATGTCAAAGATCAAATTCTTTTTTATTGATATAGGAACAGCGGTTTAAAATACCTATACGTAAATAACATATTTATGCAGGGCTCAATAACAAGGCTATCTGACATATCAAAAACAAAACTTAAAACTAGAATTACCTAATTACCAATAAATTTTTAACTCGTCAATTCCGAGACTATATCTGAAAGGCAAAACAAGTTTCTATAAGTGAAGAGCGTAGAAGTCTGAAGGGTAAGAATCTATTGAAACTCTGTACTGTAGGTAGTGACAGTTCTAAGTGCCAAACGAAATTAATATTTAATTCAATGGTATTAAGGCAGTACACCATAAGTATAGAAACAGGTCATGCCTCTTATTGCCACTGAATAAAGTTTAATTTTTTTTGACACTTACAACTGTCACAGTACCCTGCCTTAATAAAAAATACTATAGGCAGAAGCCTACCCTGCAAAAGATCCGGCGCGATGAAATGGATAAAAGATAGATATAAGCCGCGAATAAAATAACTGCCACGTTGTCTTCATAGCGTATAGTACACACACTAGCGATCAGCCAGTCTTAGGTTCTATTCTACATTCTCCAAATGAGGATGATATAGGTGTACTGTGTAAACTCATATTTCACCGACCTATAATCTACAACAACGGTAAGCTAAAAGCCTTCGACCCAGAACTATTTGTTTATTATAAGGAACAAACATATCATACAATGTACACAAAAATAGAATACAATACATAGTATGTACTAAACATCATGAAGAATAGTTCCAAACACACATAAACTAATATCCACGTCCATTATCCAGAACCCTGCAACATCGGTTCATTAGCGTCGAAATGATGTCCTCGTATTTCGGCTTAACGTGCCGAATACGGACTAATTTATTTCGAGGTAAGATCTATTTATTAATTGTTAAAAATAATAAAAATATAAACACCGTCACGCCTATATTCCCCAAGCGGGGTTGGCAGAAGTGTACTGTATACACCTATTTTAACCAAAGATGTTAGGTCCCATGTAAACGTGGCACAATTATAGACTCCGGAATGATATTTTTTCAGTGAGTTAATGATTGAGGAGTAATAATTAAATTTTGTACGACCAAGAATTTGAACCCAGGGCCTCGTGATGGCAAAGCGCATTATTTGCCACTAGACCACTAAAGGCACTTTACTCGTTTATTTATTTGTTGTGAATAGAACAGGGCAGACAATTACGCTATTAATTACAAAATATGACATAATTTTCATAGTACAACATTATTCTCGCAGTACTTCAAGCGTTCAAACAAAAAAATTCTTCTGTCACTCGCAAATATATCACACTTAGGCTTCGAATGCTTAATGCCTTAAGGGTACGAGTCTATGGCGAATTTGCTCTGGCAACCGTAGGAAAAGGTATAGATGCAGTCATATAGTACTGGCCACTTGCTAGTTCTCAAAGCTAAAAATACAAGATCTAGTCAGCGCATTATTTCTTTCTTTTTAACAACCCGTGGTTGACCCAAACTAAAGAATACTTGTATGTTGTGGGTGCGTCTAAACACATAAATTTCACATAAATAAGCCAGAGATTGGAGGTGGAGATTTCACAGAGATCTGTCCTGTACGGTCATCGAACCCACGTCTTGTCGATTCAGCGAGTGGAGCAGTATATACTCTGACCGTATAGGTCAAACGTCGTCTAGCTGTTATACATACACTTAAGTACTATGCGTCATGTTAGTATCAAGGCGTTCGTAGCGCTGTACGACCGCGGTGTTCTTACTGATTACCAAGGTTAAGCAGAGTTGGACTCGGTTGGCCTGAGATGGGTGACCGTTTGTGGCATTTTCATATTCGAGCCATTCCGAGCTTCGGAATGCACGTTAAGCCATTGGTCCCGGCTACCACTTCATGTGGTAGTCGTTAAGCCGAGTTGGAAGCGTTAAAAGCGACTTGATAAGCTAGAAACAGCAAGTGGGCACAAACCTGCCTCCACCAATCCGCACTGGGTGCGTGTGGTGGAGTATGACCTAATCTCCCTCACCTCGATTTGTGAGAGAAAACCTTTGCTCAGCAGTGGGTAGTATAGGCTGATATTATATGTCAGTATCAATAAAATCACTTAAACACTAAATAAATACACAATGGTGTGTTGGTACCTACGCTTATGTATGCCAGTGAATGTTGGGTATGGCAAAAGAAGCATGAAAGTAGAGTTAATGCTGTGAAAATGCGCTCTTTTCGGAGTATATGTGGTGTCACCCGTGCTGACCGAATGAAGAATAGTGTGATTAGAACCCGATGTAAGCTAAAGGTGACGTGGTGACTAGGATTGAAAGAGGTATGTTGAATTGGTATGGGCATGTGGAGAGGATGTGTGACAGGCGGCTAACGAAAGGAATACATCGAGCAAATGTAAGTGGACGTGCCGGAAGAGTTCACCCAAGGAAAACCTATCACGACCAAATTAATAGTCTCTTGGAAAAGGGTCAAGTGCGTAGCACTATAAATCGACGGAAATGTATGAAGAAATGTATGAACGTAGATGAAGCGAAAGAGATGTGTCAGAATCGTAGTATGTGGCAAACTGTAGTCTCTGCCTACCCCAGTGGGATAAAGGCGTAAGTGTATGTATGTATGTAAATACATATACAAAGGTAGCCCTCCAGGCGGTAAATGGGCTTGCGCCTTTGTGTCATTTTAAGTGATATCTATAATACCCTAAAATATCGACGACCGAGGAAATACAAAACAAAAAAAAAAACCACTTTCACGCCTATATTCCCCAGAGGGGGTGGCAGAGGTGTACTGAGTACACCCACGTTTCGCCGACGATGTTAGGTCCTATGTAATAGGGGGCGAGCCTATTGCCATATACCGGGCACAATTCCAGACTCCGGACTCATACTGAGAATTTTTCGTTAGAAAAACTACATTTGTCCGACCTAGGATTTGAACCCAGGACCTCGTGATCACAAAGCGATGCGCTTTGCCACCAGACCAACGAGGCACAACAAACTGTATATTTATATATTATTATTCGAGTTAATGCAATAAATTGAAATGTCGTGCCCTTAATTTGATTGCGTGTATAGGGACGCATTAGCCGCCATTCCACGTCAATGGTTTTGGCGGTTTGAAAACGCACGGCCCCTTCGCCGTTCTGATGATTTTTTAGCATGAAAACACGGCAGCCGGAAACCATGTGAATACCATGTCATAATTACTCATACATTAAGATATTTTCAGCTCAAACAAATTAAAAATTGCTCTAAAGGATTATATGCCTATAAGTAAAAAACCGTATGATTTTAGGTCTGTTTTAAGCTATTTACAAAGGCAATTGCCAGGTTAAATATTTTATCGTAAAGTGGTGAACTTATCTTGAACTATTTAATCGAACAATTAAAGTAATTATACCCGAAAGAAGCACAATTAATTTAAATCCACTTAAAAGTTGCTTTTAACACATGGAAACAGCGAGTGACGTTGCTCTTCTTAACCCCTTCTGTTTAGCACATGGTTTCCAGCACTTACTAAGTTCAACAAACATTTTATCATGAACCCAACAAGGATTAACATTTCCTACATTCTCGGGCAAATAATCTTACGTCACCGAAAAACATTCGTTCGTGCAAAATTGGTATCCATTGATTTGCATTTTATTTCCTCCGCGTTGACTTTGCAGAGAAATCTAACATTTTTAGAGAGATAGGAAGTATCCTATGTATTAATCCAGGTAATAAACTATCTGTGTGCCAAATTTCGTCAAAATCCCTTCAGCCGTTTTTCGCGTGATTAAGTAACAAACATCAACACCCGAATGTACAAACTTTCACATTTATAATATTATTAGTAGGATAAACACCGTCTCGTGTTCATTGCCCAAGTGTAAAAGTATGCTGTGTATACCGACATATTCCCGTCTATGGTCCCATGTAATAGGAAGCAAATATATTGCTATTATTCTAGGCACTATTCTAAACTTCGGTTCGTGACTATGATTTTTTTCGGTAGAAAGCCCCCAATAACCTCGTAATTGCCAGCCGCGCCAGGCGCCACTAAACCGACAAGGTCATGATCATTTAGGTATTCATTGTTTATTACGGAAAATAGTACACGGTTATATAGAAGAAAACTCTGCCAATCTCGCGTGGAAAATATAGGCGTGACAGCGATTTATAATTGCCTATAACAAAAATTCACTGAAAAAATAATGATTTCCGATATACTGCCTTACGTTATAGTAGCAAGGTATCCAAACGATCGCTTTAAGGAAAGATGACTGTTATAGCCTAAAAAATAAACTTTTATATGGTATTAAAGTAAAAAAGGTACACGAGTATATGATACTAAAGTATATACGGGTCCAAACAGATACATTATAACATGTGAACCATTCCTTTTCATGGAAACGATAAAGTAGAGGTCCGCAATCGTTAATGCCACTTAAACTTTTGAAATAGACCCCTAAGAGGGTGTACAGAATGAAAAGGTAACTTATTGCCCAATGACTATCCGTCTATCTTCAGCCAAAAGACGTCCACTGCAGGCCAAAAGTCTTCCGGAAAGACAAAGACTACGACGACTATGGCTTCATGGTGTACGAAGCATGCCTTTTATGTTTTGTCGTTTGAAGAAAAAAACACAACTAGAACCTTATAGTACTTTTTATTGTTTTTCAAAGTATTCACCACTTAGCTTAATAAACTTTTTCATTCGCTCAAACCAGTTATTATAACATTTATTCCACTCTAAAGTGGGGGTGTTCAAAATGGCTGACTTGAAAGCGTCGACTGCTTCTTCACCGGACTGGAACCCTATGACCACGAAGACCTTTCTTAATTTTAGGAAATATAAAGAAATCGTTAGGGCTTAGGTCAGGACTGTATGAAGGATGGTCAAGATTGTCTACTTTTTCCTGCTTCAAATACTCAATCGCTTGACGGGCGCTGTGTGCGTTGTCGTGGTGCAGGATGATGCGTCGCTTTGAGTTAGATTTTCGAAGTTTGGCGATGACTTGTGGTAAACAAACTGTAGTATACCACTCTGCGTTAACCGTTCTATGATCTTCAAGTGCAATAGTCGCAACATGGCCGGTTTTTCCAACGAACGTGGCCACCATCTTCTTTGAAGTGCTTCGAGAAGGAACAACTTTAGTCGGCTTTGGCTAGTCTTGAAAGAACCAGATTGTAGATTGTTGTTTGGAATCAGGATCGTAGGCATAGATCCAAGATTCGTCACCACTGATGATGTCGTAAACGTGATTTGACTCTCCTCGGTTGAACCTTTGCAGAGTATTCTTACACCATCTGGCGCGGGCCGCCTTGTGATCGTCGGAAAGCATATGCGGTATCCAACGGCAAACTAGCTTTCTCACACCAAGCGCTTCATGCAAGATCTTCTGAATGGTTGTCCCTGAGATGCCTAATAGAGCCTCTATCTCTCGATACGTCACATGACGATCTTTGAGAATTAGTTGTCTCACAGCAAAGTTGACACACATGTTATCTTCAGTGAAGGCGGATTTTGGGCGTCCTTCGCGAGATTTGTCACTAACACTAGTATGCCCACGCTGAAATTCTAAATACCAGCGTTCGACAGTCCGCAGACATGGGGCTTTATCACTGAACACAGATGTTAGCTCTTCAAAACACTGAAGCCGTGTCAGGCTTCTTCTAAAGTTGTAGAAAATTATTGCACGAACATTTTCCTTCGAAAGAATTATTTTCGTACGTAAGCTGACAGATTTCAATCGACGCTGTGACTAAACAATAGCATTAATCCTAATACTTTTAACTGTTTTGAGATTCAAAATTTAAACACATTCGAATATAGAACAAATTCAAAATTCCAAATTCAAAATTGCCGGGAAATATGGAAACGACAGAACTTAAAAGGCATGCCTAGTACACACACACACCTAACTTCAATACATGTATAATGCTTGGATAGATGCTATTCCAGCTCCACTTGAGTAATTAAAACTATGAAACTGTTATTAGTTAACATTTTATTCCTGTACTTTTTTTTGTAAATGTAGCCATTCTTATAAATAGTATACTTTGCTTTATTTAACTTAGACTCACCTGATGACCAACCTACATTGTTCACCCATACCCCACAACAAAATGTTGATCAAAAAGTTTGTAACATTTTTATTTTAAAAGAGTAACCGTGGAGTTTTTGCCCTTCTTCTCCACATAAAGGACATTCCGAAGTGGTGGTAGAGTCTTTGTTACTTTCTGATTTGTCGATTTATCAATACTATAATAGTTGACGTCAATAAAAAATATTGTGATTCTGATACTCAATTTTAGATTTCGTACTGCCATTGAGGATTTTTCGAAAGAATAACACACTTTTTATGACTTAGAATTTGAACCAAAAATCTTTTGATCGCTGCACGCACTACTTCACTAGAGCAACGAGGCAGTTGCAAATACATAGGTTAATTTTAAATTAATTAAATTGTGATTTAATCACAATTCTGTTTATAAATGAATTGCGGTAGCTAAGTCTTAGAACTAATTTTATTTCGAGTAAATAAACAATAAATGAGTCAAAAATTAATAAGGCTCTCAATAAAAACTCCACAACTCTTAGTGGGTACGTCCTCTTATATTTCATTAGAAAGTTCATGTTAAAATCTTATACGCGAAATATCTTTCTTTTAGTTTCCAAAGTACTTCTGCCCTCCAAACTTTTAATGTGCTGTTGGAAAGGCTCGCCTGTTTAAGTTTTCAACTTTCAAATACAAAATTAAAGTGAAGTATACATAGCCCGCTTTGAGAGTTCATATACTTAATCTGATCTGTTGAATCTCAATCTAGAATTATTGTTCGGCTTATTTATAAGAAAAATTAAATAAGCATGGCCTATATTCCCCAAACGGGTTGGCAAAGGTGTACTGTTAACACCCACTTTTCGCCGACAATGTTAGGTCACATGTAATAGGGGACGAGCCTTTTGCCACATACCAGAACAATTTTAAACTCCAGACTGATTTTGGGAATTTTTTGATAGAAATACTATATTTGTCTGACCTAGTATTCGAACCCTGGACCCTGTCGTCGCCATGGACCTTATTCGCCGCTAGACCAACAAGGCAGTTATATTTTTTAATTATAGAGTGATATTTTTTTTTATTATAGACCTATACGCCAAGAGGTACATTAGACACAAAAATATTAAACTCGAAACTAAAACTAGGTTTATATATTTAACACTCCCCCAGTCTCTAACTTCACTTTCTGCTACAGTGGTATATTTTCCATTATATCTAGTATGTATAATCTCTACGAGAAAAACAAATAAAGCATTATTTCGAACAAATAACAGTCAGAGAGTTTTGGTGGGAAGTCAAAGAGAAATGTCGCCAATTTGTTTTAATTCACAAAACTTCGGTAATTTAGAATAGTAATGTGTAATGTTGGTAAAATACTAACAATTATGTATTCTCATATGTGCATGACTGAAAATAATTGTAGCAAAGTTATAAAACGTGCCTTTGCGATTTCTCTTAAAACGGCCGTCGCAATTGGTATGTAAAGTATCCATCGCTCTACTGTCCAGGGTGGGGTACTTCATCAATTTCATTATTATCGTTGTCATCAAGTTCATCGGGGTGTACAATTTATTTTTTACTTGAAACACATTAAGCATCACCCTGTACACTGGTGAAATACACTTAGATTAGTGTAGAGCCATAACTTAAAGAAGAAGAAGAAAGAATAATCAGTTTATTCATTAAACGCACCTATAAAATATACTCATGTTCAAATACCGTGTAAGCCAAGACGCCAAGATGTCTCGGTCGAAATTAAGCTATCCTGAGATCCGCAAAGAATTTAATCAAAGAAAAGCAACAGATGTAGAAAATACCGATTTTATTTTCTACGAGTCGGGAGCAGCAAAATTAAAATTACCGACTTGATCCCTCGAATACTCCGAATGCATTCGCCATTTAAGAGAGTCCAGTTATTATGCTTCGTGAAATATGATTCGGACATTTTTTTATTGTTAATATCTTTTATTCTTCGCACTTTTTCGTTGACTGAACTTCAATAATGATTTTTGTATGATTTTATATATTGGCATAATAAAAGATTTGAGAACTTATCTAAGAATGTTCAAAGATATGAAATAAAGTATTTTTGCGCCAATACATCGCCAGACGGTTCCCTCTAAGACTTAAACGGTATTGCGTTATCTTGAGTTGTAGATAGTGGGAATTTGCAAATGATTGGTTCTCAGTGCGCTCCTAAGAGAGGAGAATAGGAGAGAGTCCTTTGCCCGGAAATAGGACACTTACGTCTATTGGTAAACTAAATATTAGCCCAGCTAAGAAACTGTCTCACCGTTGGGCACGGGCCTCCTCTAAAACTGAGAGGGCTTAGGCCATAGTCCACCATGCTGACCCCGTGCGGGTTGGCGAACTTCAGACACCTTCGAGAAACTCTTAGGTATGCAGGTTTCCTCACGATGTTTTCCTTCACCGTTAAAGCAAGTGTTAATTATTTTTTTAATACGCACATGCTTTCGAAAAGACAGAGGTGCGTGCCTGGGTTTAAACCCGAGACCTCTGACTTTGCAGTCCAACGGTCTAACCACTAGGCTATCACGGCTCTCCTCGAGCCTCGCCGGTTATGGATAAATTATTTAAGTTCTAAAAAAAGTCTGACAGCGTTTTCAAAATATAAATATTCTAGATTTTAGTTATTGTCATAGAATGTGTCTAATGTATAAGATTTTGGCCCTTGTAATAGTGTTCTAGCTTATCCCAAGTACGGAGAAACCAGAACACCAATTGAAATAGTACGTACAAGCATTAAACGGTGTATAGTTTTTAACGGGGACAGGATCACTTAGTGAAAGCCTTTCATATAAAGAGAAAAAAGTCAGATAGCGTAATGAGCCTCGCATTAATTTTATCTACATTGATTTTGTTGTGAATTATAGAATACGTATTAATTCCAAAAAGTCGTTCAAAACTCCGAGATTACTTCTAGGGCGGCGCAGGGAGTGGCGCGGGGTGGCACTTCTCCAGAGGTGCACCATGTTCGACCGACCCGGTCCCTGGGTCAAAGAGGTCAAATATCTAGGGGTCACCCTAAACAGTACCATGTCCTTCGGCCCGCACATCAAGCGGGTCCGTCACCGAGCATCCTTTGTGCTCGGTCGTCTCCATTCGTTAATCTGCAAGCGGAGTAAAATGTCCCTTAGAAATAAGGTGACACTTTACAAAACTTGCGTTCGACTCATCATGACTTATGCGTGTGTTGTGTTCGGGCATTCGGCTCCCTCTCACATCGATAAACTCCAAGTGGTTCAAAACCGCTTCCTCCGTAAAGCCGTAGGAGCCCCCTGGTTCGTACGGAACGTCGACCTCCACTCCGATCTAGGTCTCGAACCTATTCGCACCTTTATTAAAAAGGCGTCAACACGTCACTTCGCGAACGCATCTACCCATGCGAATCCGTTAATCGTAGCCACCGCCGACTACGATCTCCCCCCCGACCCCTGCCACCACCGCCGGCCGCGACATGTTCTCACCGACCCCCCCGATGCTTTGTCATCCCTTCTTTCCGCTCAGAATACGGGCGACGACGACGACGTAGTAGTAGATCCCCTCCCATAGCCGGCGGTTGACCGGTGCACTTAGTAGTGTACCCTCCCCCTACAGCGACTGTCCCAACCAAAGAGTATGTCGCCTCTTGCCTTTCTGGCTGGCTAGAGCGTAGTGGTTGCACGCTCGTCTTTAGGTCCGGTGAAACTTTAAAGGCCTCGCGGCCAACAGCGTACATCATTCACACACACACACACGTTCAAAACTTATTGAGTAGGTATTTCGGAGCAAATAAATTCTCAAGATATTAGTAGAAATATAAAAGTAAAAAGAAATAAATAGCCAATAATAAATCTTAGCATTGAGATAAAACTTAAAATTGGATTTATAGTCCTTTCATTGAAAAACTCCCAGCCTAAGAACTATTCTAAACTTTTCTATATAATATTGACAAGACGTCATTTATTTTTTATCAAAAGAATCGAAATAATATTTAGCCACAATTTATTTTACTGTCACATTTTGAAAATTAAATGTCATTCCCACAATAAACCAATTACTACCACTGCAATAGTTTAAGACAGAGATTATTTTTGTGAATAACGTCTGTTGCTACAATCGTAATGTTTTGGCGTATTAATTATATATTTTTATTTTAAGATTCCTGAGGCGCTTATAGCGCTGTGCAACCGCGGTGCTATTACTAATAACCAAGCTTAAGCAGTGTTCGGCTCGGATGGTCTAAGATGGGTTGACCGTATGTAGAATTTTCATATTCGAGCGTCTCCGTGCTTCGCAAGGCACGTTAATCCGTCGGTCCGGAATAACACTTCTTGCCGATCACCTAGGTTAAGCAGTGTTCGACTCGGTCAGCTTGAGATGGGTAACCGTTTATGGTATTTTCATATTCGAATGTCTCCGTGCTTTGGAAGCAACATTAAGCCGTTGGTCCCGGTTACCACTTAATGTGTTAGTCGTTAAGCCAAGTTGAAATTCTCAGGCGGCTCGACAAGATCCAACAGCAGTTGGCCACAAACTTGCCTCTTGGCCTTTCTCACCTGGATTTGTGAGAGAAGAGTTTCACCCAGCAGTGTGACTGTATACGTTGGTAATATCTACCTATCTATCTATATCATCACGCCAGATCCCTTGCGGTGTAGGCGGAGAATACAGAGTTCCAACAGGCTCTTTCCTTACATACTTCTCTGACTTCCTCCACTCTCATAGTTCGTCTCATACACGCTTGCCGGTTACGGAGACTCCTTACTTGTCTTTCAGATAAGATTTGATCGTGGTAAGATAGTCTATGTCTTCCCCGGTACCTACATCCTTCCACTTTCACATTGTATATCTTTTTTGTCATTCTTTTTTCTGACATTATTTCTATATGCCCAAACCAACGAAGCATGCCCTTCCTCATCTTTACACCAATAATATACTTCATACCTACTTGCTTTTGCGAATACGGTCAGTTAGCTTCACTTAGCACATCTTCCGCAGAGCTCGCAATTCCATCGCATTGGTAAAATTAATATGATTAATTCATTTATATTTATCTACAGTTAAGTTTTTATTTTTATTCATAAATTCAGGATTATTTAGTATCAAAAATTTTACTTAAAACTTATTTAGAGTTTTGAAAGAAATGTATCATAAAGTCCAACAGAAGTTTAAAGTAAATCGAAATGATCATATCTACGTTAAGGGAGCATATCTCATGTCTAGCGCTTTGATTCTAATTTAAATCTTAAAAATGTATAACAATTTCATAGGACAAAAAATATTTCAAAAAAAAGGTAAACCGACTTCAAAAAGCAAAAAATAAATATTTAAAGTCGGTGCTGGTTGGTGCAGTCTGTTACTTGGCACCGACTTCAAATATTTATTTTTTGCTTTTTGAAGTCGGCTTACCTTTTTTTACAATTTTAAGTGACGAGTGAATTATTTAGTAATATTTATATACCGATATTATATTATTTTGCTGAGTTGTACAGTAAGGTACCTACAGGTTTAATATAATGTCTATAATAACGGAATCTATACATTCGTGCTGTTCGCCGTTAAGGAGTTCCCTCTTGTATCTTCAAAGTCCAAGGTCCAATACCAATAACATTAAAATAGAACCACCTCAAAACTATACTGAACCCAATGCAAAAAGAATCATCAAAATCGGTCCACAATTGACGGAAATATCGCCGAACATACATAAAAAAAGCATTTAAATAGTTAAGCCCAAATTCTCGCAACTAAATAATACACATTATTCGCTATAAAGGTAACAATCGGAAACCGCAATGTTTACCTCACCAAAGTAAGCAAAAATCAAAAATGATATTTCCAGTAAAATTGTCCATAATTTATATTCAGCGTGCATTTGCTTTATTGATGCGCATACGGTTTAATGTTCCACAATTTGCTTTTAATTGCAACTGTGAACCGGCGTAACATAAGTATCATACTTGGTTCATCCATCCGTTGGTAATTTATCCATCCTTTAACATCAACCCTAATGTTAAGTGTTGTATCACAATAAATGTTTAGATGGGGTAATCGGCTGTGTTACAGAAGTCCTAATAGTATTTTGTCTGGTAGAAATTGCTATTAGCAATAAGACCGCCAATTGTACCTTATGGTGTTTTACAATTACCACTTTGTAATATATTTCACCCAAAGGGCGATGAAGAGAGCTATGCTCGGAGTTACCCTGCGGGATCGAATCAGAAACGAGGAGATCCGCAGGAGGACGAAAGTCACTGACATAGCACTCAGAATTGCTAAACTTAAGTGGCAGTGGGCGGGGCACATCGCTCGTAGAACTGACGGCCGTTGGGGCAGCAAGGTTCTCGAATAGCGACCATGTACCGGAAGACGTGGAGTGGGTAGGCCCCCTACAAGATGGCCTCTGGTTGTGGCGGTCTTTAGGGGAGGCCTTTGTCCTGCAGTGGACGTCTTTCGGCTGAAGAAGGCGAAGAAGAATATATTTGGTGTATAGTAAAGAATAATCCATCTATCTAATAGTGTATTATCCAATAGTATCACATTGACAATCGTATCCCCAGAGATGCTTGAATCTTTGTACTATTTTGCTTTTGTTTTTGACAAAACTACACAGATAGTAGTAAGGATAGTCAAATAAAGAAAAACAAGATGTTATATTTTAGCTGCTTTTTTGGTCTAATGGCGTATGATGCTGCTAAATAATCCATCTATATCATCACGCCAGATCCCTTTCGGGGTAGGCAGAGGGTACAGAGTTTCAACAGGTTCTTTCCTTACATACCTCTCGGCTTCTTCCACTCTCATAGTTCGTCTCATACACGTTCACCGGCTACGGAGACTCTTAACTTGTCCTTCAGATAAGACTCGGTTTATTTGGTCATGGTAATATAGTCTAGGTCTTACCCGGTACCTACATCCTACCACTTTCACAATCATAATAATAAAAATAAAATGGTTATTTCACCACTTGAAAATGCTTACATTGCATATATGTAACCTCTTATTAAGCTAAAATTATTGCTTGTATTAGGAGGTTCCGCTCTGGTTACGATCACGAGATCCTGGGTTCTTGGTAGGGCAGTGTTATTCAGGTTTTCTATTGCAACATTATCAGTCTGAGATTATAGTCGTTATAATAGCATAAAAGGTTAGTTACTTAGTATAATATATTAGGACCTAACATCGTCACTAAATGTGGGTATGCATAGTAACCTCACAGCTACCTCCGTTAGAGAACAGTAGACGTAACGGAATTCATTTTCTTACCATTATTTTCATCACTACGTACTGCCCGCCGAAATCTTAATATTACCTATAAAAGTAGAAACTGTAGAGAAGTAATAAAAACATACTGTCTCTACATAATAAAAATAATCCCAACCCTTTCAGCAAAGCGAATTTAAAAAAGTCACACACAGAGAAACCACCACATTTTGACAACCCTTTTTTAACACTTTATTTCAAACTTTTATACTAAAAATAAGTTGCCATAATATTTATATGAAGTATATAAGGTAAGGTAAGTAATTCACTTTTCCAGTTTAAGAGATTAATTCAATTAAGGTTAAAACAATATTAGCACTTGTTAACTTTTTGTTTAGTTGGTGTGTTTAGGCCCGTGTTTTAGTTGGAATAATTTTCAAATAAGGCTTCATACCCCTTACTTTTCTTAATGCATATATAACGTATGCAAGTGGGTAGATCCTAGGGTAATTTGACTTTAGTGGCATTATAATAGGGTGACCGGGCTGGCAAAGGCTCCGTTTTGAGAGAGCCAAAAAGCCCTAACGACGTAAAGTATAATTTATCGGGCTTAAAATTCAATGCACTAACCCCTATACTAATAAACAGTTACACAAACTTTCTTCTTTCGAATGTTAAATGACAGATGTCAGAAGGAGAGAAATTAGTGGGTAACTATTCACTCCCTATACTGTAGTAGTAGCGTAGTAGCAAGGCCGTAGAGTACAAGTACATAAATACCTTTTCCTACGCTATTGTACGACATGTTAGTCAAAAAAAAAATTAAACACGGTCACCAATACTCCCCAAGTGGGTGTGGCAGAGGTGTATTTTATATACCCACTTTTGGTCAACGATATAAGGTTACAATATAACAGGGGGTGACACTATTACTATTACATCGGGCTCCAGACATGATTTACAGAAACATTTGAATGCTTTTGAACTAAAAGCTGAAATTATATCAATGGTTGCTCATAACGGCCTTAAATACTGCGCTCCATAATACAACACAATATGCGACGATTTAGATATTTTATAACTGAGATGCAAATATGGCAAACCCAATAATATTATAATAACAATATTAGCCCTATTGAGGAACTGTCCTACCGTTGGGCACGGGACTCAAACTGAGAGGGTTTAGGCCATAGTCCACCACGCTGGCCCAGTGCGGGTTCACGAACTTCACACATCTTCGAGAAACTCTTAGGCATATGTAGGTTTCCTCACGTTTACCTTCACCGTTAATTAATTCATTTTTAAAACGCAAATGCTTTCGAAAAAACAGAGGTGCGTACCTGGGTTTGAACCCGAGACCTCTGACTTTGCAGTCCAACAGTCTAACCACTAGGCTATCACTGCATTTAAAGTAAAAGCTGAAATTATTTCAAAGATTGCACATAACGGCCTTTAATACTGCAGTCCATAATACAAAACAATAAGCGACGATTTAGATATTTTATAACTGAGATGCAAATATAGCAAACCCAATAATATATTAGCCCTGTTAAGAAACTGTCTCATCGTTGGGCACGGGCCTCCCCACAAACTAAGAGGGTTTAGGCCATAGTCCACCACGCTGGCCCAGTGCAAGTTGGCGAACTTCACACACCTTCGATAACCTCTACTCATGATGTTTTCTTTTACCGTTAAAGCAAGTGATATTTAAGTTTTTAAACGCACATGTTTTCGTTAAGACAGAGATACGTCCTGGGTTCGAACCCGAGACCTGACTTTGCAGTCCAACGGTCTAACCACTAGGCTATCACTGCTTTAAAATGATCTTTTCAAAAATTAAATTGGCACCATTACCCAAAGTACACATAATTGAAAATAACAAATATGCTTAGAAACAGGGTAATTATCAATAAATACCTTTGTTTACAACACAATGTCCTATATCCTAAGTATGCATCATCATCCCTGTAATTACTTAGTCTAAAACTACACGTTTTACGAAATACAGTTAGGACTGGGCATAATTCCAGACTCTGAACTACCACTGATATTATTTTTTTAATCTTATGATTTGTGAGCACAAGCTATACAATGCAGCTTATAGCCCAAAGAGGTAGTAAGAAGACGATGCAAGGAAATGGAATGAATGAATTTTTTATCTCCCTATGTTATTCTTAACGTTCCTATCTTATTTTTACTAACATAAGAGGTATTATCCCTGTTAGTAAATAATATACTAGTAACTACAAGTCTATGATAATACATACGTATATAGAAGCACTTACCGCATCGTTGTTAATGAAGAAGGACAAGTTGGCCGCAGACAAAGAGTGTCGGCTTATGCACTCCACTTTTAGCTTCATACTCGGCCTGTACCGCCGCTTCAGGCCGTGCATCGAAGGACCTGATTTGGGCAACACTGGTAACAAAATTACCTATTATTAAACTGAGGCCTATCGTGGCTATACATGTTATAGATAATCGATGTTTATGCGAAAGTGGAAGGATGTAGGTATAAATCGTATATGCATAAACATCCAGACCAGTATAAATTGTTATGGAGCGCACAAAGCCATCGTCACAAACATCCATCAATAATATAAGGAGTCTATCTTTAAGTAGATCTATGATCACGAGAAGGGATTTCTTTCCGTGACTATGGGTGTTGATAAACACTAGAAACGTCTTGTCCGGTGAAGCTGTAAAGGCCCCGCTGTCAAAAATAAAATTGGCTTAAATGAACCCGCAATGTGCTTAACTTATGAATAAGTAATGCCAGAAATGCCGTAATTGAACAGAATATACTACGCAGACTTTATAACAGTAAAAAAAGACGAAATAAAAATGTGGCTGTATGTTAATTATTAAGTTATCATGGATATGGGCAAAATGTAATCGATTCATGATTATAATTGCATTTTGTAATATTCAACCATGATTAAAGATTAAAAGTGTAATAATCGTAATCGTTGAAGATTACAAAATGTTATTGTAATCTTTAATCATTCATACACCATCACGCCTATATTCCCCAATCGGGGGTGGTTAATCATTAGTCTGATTACATTTTGTCCATCTCTGTTTATCATTAAGGGCTGTGGACTTCGATTAATAAATAAATAAACATCATCATCCCTACCCCGCAAGGGATCTGGCGTGTCACCGACGATGTCACATAATCACCGACGATGTCACATAATCACCGACGATGTCACATAATCACCGACGATGTCACATAATCACCGACGATGTCACATAATCACCGACGATGTCACATAATCACCGACGATGTCACATAATCACCGACGATGTCACATAATCACCGACGATGTCACATAATCACCGACGATGTCACATAATCACCGACGATGTCACATAATCACCGACGATGTCACATAATCACCGACGATGTTGAATCCCAATGTAATAGGAAGTGACTCTAGTGCCATTGAAAATATCTCAGGAACTCAGCAACATAAGCCGCTTAATATTACCAAATTTTGAAGTCAGTAATACTCTTTATTTTTCACATTTCTTGTGAATATTGTCAAATCCAAATTATTAGGAACGTATTCAAAATTGTTTAGATCAGCAAACATAATAGATTCCATACAAAACCGTGCAAGCGATTTGAAAAATAAATATGTTAAGCGACTTATGTCAGTGACCGTACCAATATTTCAGACTCCGGACTTATCCCTTAGATTTTTTTCATAGAAAGAACACATTTTTATGCGCCAGTATTTGAAACTAAGTCTTCGTAATCGTTACCCGTATTATGCACTGTAAGACCAACGAGGCTCTGACGAACAATTTCCAGATTAAAGCGAAAGGTTTTGATCATGTATAGAAAATACAAAAGCTGATCGTTGATAGGTGCCCAAACTCTATCCGTTTATTATGCAAACATGAAGATGCCTTAGAGCGGTACGGTAATATAGGACAAGGCCACTAGTTGGAATTCGTTCGTCGAGTGAACAAAAACACCCACCGTAATCGTGTGGCTTACATCAATACATGTTGCCTATTCTGCCTTCGTAATAGCAAATGCAATACCCTCAAATTGGACGTTTCGAAAATAAGGAGATATTATTTAAATCTCTACTTTTAACTGTTCAATAACTCAGCCGACATTTTCTCATAGTTGGGCAAAATTGAGAAAGATTAGGTCACTGGGTCACCCACTCGGTTGAATAACCGCAGGTTCGATTCCCGCACGGGACAAATCTTTGTGTCACCCACAATTATTTGTTTCGGTCTGGGTATTTGTGTGAATTTTCATGTTTGTAAGCGCACCCATGACACGGGAATAAAACCTACTGTGGGGCCACGTTTTATATAAAAAAAAAATTCTTATTACTGAAAAGGAACGCCCTACATTACACTATTTTTTATAGAGGTTGCATTCGCCTTCAAAGGTCAGGCATAGATGACAGAATGATAATGATGTTTAAATATCGATTACTTCATTATTGATTACAAAGGCAGTACTGTTTTTTACCTAAAATAGAATGCAGTAACGAAGCTCATGAAAATTGCATTGTAGAGATTTAGAGTTGAGGTTTGCGACATACATCGTCACATTGTCGTTACTATAGTGTTACAAGGATCTTTTGGGCTGTGGCTGACATTGACGGGGCGTTTAAATTATAAGCTGAAGGGCGCTGTGCTGTGCGACCGTGGTTATTATTACCCATCACCAAGGTTAAGCAGCGTTCGACTCGGTCGGCTTGAGATGGGTGACCGTTGTGGCATTTTCATATTCGAGCGCATTCGTGCTTCGGAAGCTACGTTAAGCTGTTGGTCCCGGTAACCACTTAATGTGGTAGTCGTTAAGCCGAGTTGGAAGCCTTATAGGCGGCTTGATAAGTTCCAACAGCAGGTGGCCACAAACCTTCCTCCGCCAATCCGCACTGGGTGCGCGTGGTGGAGTATGACCTGATCTATCTCACCTCGATTTGTGAAAGAAGGCCTTTGCCCAGCAGTGGGCATTATAGGTTGTCAACATTATTGTCTTGCTTTCTTGTGGAAAACCTGACATTCGTAGGCTTGCCCTGATGCATGTTCAACCTTATATTGTAAATCTCATATAATGTTACCTTCGACATTAAGATTTGAGCTCCTTTATACTTCAATATTACTTCTTGTGAATAAAATAACCTCATCACCGTTGAACAGATTTTGATTAAATACGGCTAGGGTACACACGCCTGTATTCCCCAAGCGGGGGTGGCAGTTATACTGAGTACACCCACGATTTGCTGACGATGTTAGATTTCATGTAATAGGGGGCGAGCCTATTGCCATATACCGGGCACAGTTCTGACTCCGGACTCGTACTGGGAAGTTTTAGTCAGAAAAACTACACTTCTCTGACCTAGGACAAAGCGATGTACTTTGCCACTAAGCCAACGAAGCAGTCAAAGTTCGGCTAGGACATAGATTTAATCCAGGGAAAGGATATAGGCTACCTTTTCTTTCAAAACGAAACTTAAGGGTGTAAAATACACGCGTGAAAAGAACGCGAACGAAGTTGCGGGTTCAGCTAGTATTAAATAAATTAGCCTAAGCTGTCCTACTGCTGGCCAAAGGCGTTCTCCCACAAACCTAGATGAGAGAGATTAGGTTTACAGGAGATTAGGAGAAAAACCAGGTTTGTGACCACCTGCTGTTGGAACTTCTCAACTACAATGGCATATAATATTACAGTTAAGTCAAGTTATCAGCGTTATAGGTGGTCACAAAGGTTTCGCCACATAGCCGACGTAGCGCGACGGGAGTGCGGCGGTGGTGCGGCTTGGGGATTTGTAATGTACTGAAATGTACGGAAGACGCCACACAGCGCAGCCCCACCCAGTGCGATGGCAAACGTCATACCCGAACGTAGCCGAATACTTCCGTCGAGATCCCGTAGCGCTCCGTCGGCTATTTGACCAAATCTTTAACGGTAACCGAAACCAAAGGCTTAAAGTGCCTTCCGAAGCACGGAGGCGTTCGTATATAAAAATGCCAAAAACAGTTACACTACAGTTACATTTTCAATCATGTTAATCTATCTATCTATCTATAACCTCACGCCAGATCCCTTGCGGGGTAGGCAGAGAGTACAGAGTTCCAACAGGTTCTTTCCTTACATACCTCTCTGGCTTCCTCGACTCTCATAGTTTGTCTCATACACGCTCGCCGGTTACGGAGACTCTTGATTTTTCCATCAGATAAGACTCGGTTTATTTGGTCGTGGTAAGATAGTCTAGGTCTTCCCCGGTACCTGCATCCTTCCACTTTCACATTGTATATCTGTTTTGTCATTCTTTTCTCTGGCATTCTTTCTATATGCCCGAACCAACGGAGCATGCCCTTTCTCATCTTTACACCGATACTATCTTTCATATCTACTCGCTGTCTTACTATGCTGTTGCTAATGCGGTCGGTCAGCTTCACTCCGCACATCTTCCGCAGAGCTCGCATTTCTACCGCATTTATCCTACTTTCATTCTCCTTCTTACATACCCAAGTATGTTAAAATTAGGTAAATCCATTAATTGTATAATCAATTAATTATTCAATTAAAATTGCTGTACTACTTAGATAGATAGCCTACAGGCTCGCCTAGAACGGTTAAATAAAACTGATGCATTAGAATTTTATTTATACAATAAATTTTAATATTGTTTAAAATACATCTTAGAAATGTATGCGTGCTATACTTTAAAAAAGAAAAGCAATTACCTAATCACTCATTTTAAATTATGCAAATACCCTGTTTGTTATAATATACAACTAAATTGTAAGTACTTAATCTAAAATCCATTAGAGGCCGATGTTCTTTTAGACGTAAATAATTCACGTTTAATCCATCAAATAGATATGGGCCATAACCATGGCCATTAAATAATGGACAATGCCGACAGTTACATAACAGAAATTGGAACAAAAGAGCTGAGGACTGGACCCCATGGCGTGTTTTGGAAGAGGGCTATGTTCAGCAGTGGGCTGCGTTATGATGAAGATGAAAATAACAGAGCTTCACGAACTACCTCTGCAGCTAAATTTTTTAATGTATTATGCAATTTCCTAGATTCACGAAAAATTCGAAATTTTTGGTAACAAAACGTAATTTAACAGTCCTCTATTCTATCGTGACAGTGAGACATTGAATATTTTAGTCTAAGTCCGCATGACAGAACCCAAATAATTAAAGTTACTTACAAACAAATTAGTATGTAAAACCAAAGCGTCCATTGTAATTAAACTCTAACTCTATAAATAGAGTTCGTTTTCCACTCACCGACGACATACATGTGCGTGTGAACCTGCGCTGTCTGAAAGGACGGCGCGTCCGCAGACACTTCGCAGGTGTAGACCGCCCGCAGTCTGCGTCGCCGCCTGGATAGTCAGGCGCTCGGCGTCGCTCTCCTCACGCTGTGAATAACATGGCTTCGTCAGGAGTTATGCGGAGTTATAAAATAAAAATAGGAGTTCTGTAAAGACAGAATCTGTTGGAACTCCGTGTTGTTTATTTACTCCGCAAGGGATCTGGCCCAATGACATAGATAGAGAATGGGCACAAACGGATGTGTTTTTTAAGCATAACCCCACACTAGTTGTTCCTGTGTCATGGTTGAATTTACAAATATGAAATTCCAACACAAACCGCAACAAATATTCGTAAATCGCATTATCCTAATCGCACAATCGTATTTATCCCGTGTAGGGATCAAATGGCTCTCTCGGCTCTCAGTTTACTTTATACACAAATTTTTTGCCGACAATGTGTGGCGCAACTGTACAATAGGGCGAGCTACTACGTAATTCATAGTTCTAGGTCCAGACTTCTGAAGATTTTTCGGTAGAATAACCCCGATGACTCTTTGCCTGACCGGCCGATTCAGCGCTCGACTAATGAGGCATTCAAGATTTAATAGATACGTTTACATTGATCTTAGTTTCGTATAGTATAATTAAGTAAGCCCCCCATATACTTTTTAACATATTCATGAAACAAATATTTTTTTAATGCGGGCACACAAGATTTGTCTAATGCGGTGATCGAACCCGCGACTACTCAATCCAACGAGCAGAGCGGCTTCTGCTCTTGATTATAATTTCTCAAAGAATGTTATTATTTTTTGAAATCTCAGTTGACAAAGGCCTTCTATTACTAATTGAGATGCGGATTGGTGGAGGCAGTTTTATGACTACATTTTCTTAATGCTCGTTAAACCCACTAGAAGCCGTCCAAATTAACCTAAAAACTTATAAAGTGGTAGCCGAGACAAATGACTTAACGTGCCTTTTGATGAGCATGGGTGCTTCCATATGCAAAATCCCGAAAGGGTCATCCATTTCTGACTGAACGAGTCAAAAGCTACTTAACCTTCAGGGTCGCCTCACACAAACCTACAAGCACCTCACATACCTCTACCAGCGCCTCACCATTACATTTCTAAATAACCAAACCAAATTTTCACATACTTAAGTCACACAGTATTGATTTTCTTACACAGCACCTGAGTCTTGTTATCGGCTTATTTCTTTAGCGTCAGCTCCTCAAATAGCACCAGTTAGTACAATTTAACCCAAATCACCTGATAGAGCAGTCAATTTACTAAAAGGTGCACACTAAAATGGTTCTTAGTGACATGACTTTAACATAAAAACAAATTGTAATGACTTTTCTTGAAGATTTTTATCAGCGTGTTTTTGGGACAACTGCCACAACTCCAATACTTTAATATTATAAAAATAACTATGTCCTAAAACACATTAATCAGTGACAAAGTATTAAAAACACAGTCACGCCTATATTTCCCAAGCGGGGTGGCAAAAGTTTACTGTGTACTTCCATTTTTCGCCGACGATGTTGGATCCCATGCAATTCAGTCTCTGGATTCATACTCGGAATTTTTCAATAGGAAAACTACATTTGTCCGACCTAAAGTTTAAATCTAGAACCTCGAAATCGGAACCCGCATTATTTGCCACTAGACCAACGGCACAGTCAGATGCCTATGAAATGTTCTATCACAAAAATATGACTTTACCAACCCTTACCCAATGGACCAACACGAATAGTTATACTTTAAGTTTCGAAACGTGGTAATACTTTAGACTTGGTAAAACTTTATCATTTGCATTTAAATTACAATAAACTTTTGTCTAAAGGTCTTTTTAACTTTTTCATTATTACAGCGACGGGTTAGAATCTAAAATATATTTAAGGCTGCCGAGTAGCCTTAGTAATTTTATCAAGCTGTTATTATTATTAACAGGATAAATACCTACCTAAAATGGCTGAGCTTATAACGCTGACTACTTTAAATAATTTTGTTTTGAAATATTTTGTAAATATGGACGTAATTTATACATAAAAATATTAAGTTTAATATTATATCCAGTTGACTGTTGTTTAAAAATGTATGTATTCTAAAATATATTATTAGAGAAACATTGAAGGTATAGTCGATAAAACGCTTATGTTATATTCAAGAGGATTTAAATCCCAGCTTGCATTCATTTGTTGTTCGTGTTACTACCAGCTGTACTACCAGTAGTAACCACGAAGAATATATAAAGAGTCTTAAGCAACTGTGCATTGTGTCTTCTAACTAGGCCCTGACGTCAGGCTAAAATTGTTTATTTCAATTATTTCCATAGTATTTTATCCTATGGAATCTTACTTTAGGGGTGCTCTGCAGACCGTAATACCATATTTAAACTACAGAAAAGGGCTATTAGAACCATTAACAATCTAGCTCCTAAAGAATCTCTCAAAGATAAGTTTAAGGAAATAAACATTCTAACCATTATTTCCCAATTCATATATGAAAATTTGTTATATACTAGAAATTGACAAATTTGAAAAATTGAGTGATATTCCACACTAAATACTCGGAGTAAAAATAATCTTGCTGTACATGTCACGCGGGCCAGTGTATACGCTTTTAACTTTCCCAGGATATTCGAGATTTGCCAATTAATACATTTAAAACCATAATCAAGGCTAAATTATGTAATAAAGCTAGTTACAAAATCTCAGATTATATAGAATATAAGACCGCGTGCTATTGAAGTGCCATATTGTTAATAGTGATGCTATGTATTTTTCTCTTGTAATTACGGCAATGTTAAAGCGTAGCGTGTTCAGCCTGACAAGCCTGGGGTATTGCTGCTTTGTAGACACAGTCTGGCTACTGTCTTTGGGCTAATGTCTGCGGTGACGGTCTGGCGCGGGTCACTCCCTTCCCTCCAATATGGTCGAAGGGAGTGATAGTTGTGCCAGCATTCATACTCGTGAACGTGTTCCAGCAGTCATACTGTTGAGGTCTCGTCCATCTGGGATCCTTTAGACACTCTTTACAGATAATATCATTACATTCATATCTCGATCGTAAGGCATCACACTGGAGCTAGATTGTAAACTATTAAATTGGTACCTAAACATTGTATCCACACAATATGATTTAAAAAAAAGAGAAAGAGAAGTAAATAAAGAAGACAAACCCGCTGAGTTTCTTTGCCGGATTTTCTTAATGGAAGCCGCTTTTCGATCCGGTGGTAGATTAGTAGTTAAATAAGATTTAAATTTTAAATATAATAATTATTAAAGTTATATATTATGTATTAAATATGATATGTATTAAATTACAATTTAAGCGCCTCCGCAGGATTTATCTACACTAATAGGGAGGATTTGTATGTTTGCAGCAAATGAACTCAAAAACTACTGGACCGATTTTAATGATTATTTCACCATTAGAAGAAGAAAGACACATTATCCGGAAGTAACATAGGTTTTAAAACATAGACCTGGTAGGTAACGCTGTTGTCGACCGGATACGAAGTCGCGTGAAAGTGCTATTACAAAATAAATTATTTGAGTTTGAGTTAGTCATCGCGATGGGCGTAGTTTACGTCAGTCTGTCATTCTTAGCTAGATAGTATATGCAGAAATAGTGTAATGTCCTCTTCATTTACTCCGCGTAGTGACACGCTTGATCGTATTTGGAAATCAAACAAATGCCGTAGTAACACAGGCAATATTCAAAACATGTCACTTGTACGCTAACGGTGGACGAAAATATCGTAAGGAAACCTTTATTCGGAGAGAATCTAATAAATATCCTAAAGGCATGTAAAATGACGTATGACGAAGTCTTCGGCGAAAAGTTGGTGTGCAAATTACACCTATACCTATCCCTTCAACGAAAACGGGCACGAGAATTATTTATATATTTTTTTCTTTTAAACTATTATTATACCGTAAATACCATCCAAAAACTACGTACATACTTTACATCTACCTTTTATATTGAAAGGAACATAACAGAACTTTGTTTTCTCCTCCCACCCCGCAAGGGATCTGGTGTGATGATATAGATAGATACATTAACTGTAACACTGAGCTAGTTTGAAAATAAAAGTCAAAAATATTGGGGAAAAAAGTCTTTTCAAGTCTAAGAGTGTCGAAGTGTTACAGATTTCAACGTCAACAGAGCAGTTTTGCGATGGTTTAACGCTTTACTAGTTTTTGTTTATTACTCTTCTTCTTCTTAGCGTTTCGACGGCAAACGTGATACATTTATATGGATGAGACCACACAGACCAGAAAGCGGCCACACTAACTGCATTTTCGGAAGCAGATATCAAGTCTTGCTGCGTGCAGATGTTAGGGCACGCAGGACACTATACAAGGGGAGACATCATTTCGGTTGCACCACTCAAACACTCTAGATTTGTGCTGTCAGTGAGTTTCCACATGAGCATGGTTTTCTTGCTCCGACCGACCTGATTACCTTGAAGTTAATTTAAATGAACACCGTCGCGCCTATGTTCTCCCCAAGCGGGGCAGGCTGGTTCACTTTTCACCGACTTTGTTAGATGCCAGTATAATAGGAGGCGAGCCTATTCATATCAGACGGGGTAAAATGACAGACTTTGGACTGCAAATGAGATTTTTTATAAAAAAATCACGCCTTGTCAGACCTAGGATTTGAAGCCAGGAACTCGTGATCGAGTTCCTGAGTGAAGACCGCGGACTGGCAAACGTAATGCAGGACGCCCTCAGGCTAGGTGGAGCGATGACCTTCGTAGGGCGGCTAGCAGAAACTGGATGCGAGTAGCCAAGGATCGTACTCAGTGGCGTGCAGTTGGAGTGGCCTATGTCCAGCAGTGGACTGATATAGGCTGATCGTGATGATGATGAACTCGTGCTCGATACGCGCATTATTTGCCACTAGACCGACGAAGCAGTTTGATTTAATTAAACGTAATTGAGTAAACAAACAACTACTTTCATTGACTATCGGCGCCCAAGTAGCTTTCCCATGGCAACATTTACTCTGTTCCCTGCACTTACTCTTCTCTCTGAAATCCTGTTGAACACACCATTACCAGCCCCGCTTGTGCAAAAAAGTGAGACGCTATTTTTAAATCAAACATTTGCATAAACTGTAATTACCATACTCAAAATTTGACATATAAATAGAAACTCGATAACTTCGTGGTTCAATCAACTTAATTAACACCAGGTGGATTAGTTCGTTAATTAATTACATACTTAGCAACCTGTCGTATCGACTAATCTATTTTATACAATGGCGCCCTAATTCAATACGATCTAATACTAATGGAACACGTTAATTTGCAATGTCCTTATTCGCTATGGCCAAACGTGGGGCGTTACAATATTTTCACGGAATCATCGCATAATGGTATTTTGCCTAAACACTACAGTCTGTTTCATAAGTAATATTTAAAAAAATCAAGAGCTCTACTCAGTTTAAACAACAGCGTTTCACGTTCAACACATTCTTAATTTGGATAGGTCCATAAGTCCTTTATATATTACGATGGACGATTTAGCGCAGTGGTTAAGTGCTTAAACCGCTCCACCCACTGTCTAATAGTCGCGGTTTCGATTCTCGCACGGAAAAAATCTTTATGTGATCCGCAATTATTTGTTCCGGTCAGGGTATTTGTGTATGTGACTTTTCATGTTTGTAAACGCTCCCACGACACAGGGATAAATCCTAATGTGGGGCTACGTTTTTTAAGAAACAAAGATATATAATTTAAAAAAAATAATGAACACCGTGGAATTATGCCCGGCTCGCCCCCTGTTACATGGGGCTTAACATCGTTGGCGAAAAGTGGGTGTACACAGTATACCTCTGCCACCCCCGCTTGGTGAATATAGACGTGACGGTGTTTATGAACACCGTCTTGCCTATATTCCTCAAGCGGGGCTGGTATACATCTACTTTTCGCCTACTGTGTTAGGTCTAATATAATAGAGACAGTAGTAAAGGCGGGAGCCTTTAGTAAAGCCAGTAGTAAAGGCTCCCGCCTTTACTACTGTACCAAGCACAATGCCAGACTGAGCTGATACTGGAATTTTGCCTCTTGGAAAAACTGGAAATTCCCTCCTTCAAAAACCGCCACAACGCTGCTCTGTACGAATCCACCTTCTAACTGCGACCTTCACGAAGTCATCGGCCCAACATGTAGAGGGCCTGCCCTCTACACGTCTTCCGATACGTGGTCGCCACTCGAGAACCTTTCTGCTCCAAATTCATCAGGTTCGATGTACCTACCTAATTGCTGTTTTTTGTAATGTGTAGGTCAATTTTTCCTTTTTTCTTTCTATTTCACGAAGTTATCGTAACGCGCCACGTTACATGTTTATTTGGTCATAGATAATAAGGGCGTATTTACTGTATTGGAAGCAATATGGGTGGATATACGATATTCCCTCCCTGATTATCAGGGAAACAATTTGTTGTGGGGTATAATATGTCTGCCCTATTTCTGGTTTTATTCTTATAGATGATGATATCTATTTATTCAGGTTGAAAAGAATAAGGACGTTACTAATAAAGTAAGAAAGGAGAAAATTAAGCTTTCTAGTTTTGAACGTAGAGTGCTAACTTAATTAACGTGTGAAAAAAACCAAGTGCTCGAAGAAAACCTTTATATCCTGGTGTCGTTTGCCCTAACTGTCGTCTTGACTGTCCCTTGCGTGCTCGGGTTCTACTCGGTGTTTTTAAGTGAAGACAATTAGTTTAGGACTGTTAATAAAAATGTAAATGTAACCATATTTATGAGTTGTATCCGTTTAACACTTGGCCAGTGTATAATTCTTAATAATAACACACACCATATATTCCCCAAATAAACCCACACACACACAGTGGGTGTACGCAATAAACCTCCACGTTTACTGTGTAAGTACACCCACTTTTCGCCAACGATGGTAGATTCCAATTTCATAGAGGGCGATTTATTGCTACACGTATTACACTGACCATCATCCCGGACTCCGATGAATAAGTCCAAAGGAAGGATGAAAATGCTTGAAAATTTAATAATAATTATATAATATTAGCCCTGTTAAGAAACTGTCCCACCCTTGGGCACGGGCGTCCTCTCAAACTGAGAGGGTTTAGGCCATAGCCCACGAGCCTGAAGCTAGCCCAGTGCAGATTGGCAAACTAAACACACCTTCGAGAAACTCTTAGGCATGCTGGTTTCCTCACGATGTTTTCCTTCACCGTTAAAGTAAGTGATAGTTTTTTTTTAATACGCACATGCTTTCCGAAAGACGGAGAAGCGTGCCTGGTTTCAAACCCGAGACCTTGCAGTCCAACGATCTAACCACTAGGCTATTACTGCTCTTAAAAATTTAAATCGCACAAATAGCACCCATCTCGGGCAGATTCAACTGAACGCTGGTTAAACTTGAAGATAATACTACCGCTGCGAGCATATTAAGTATAATATGGTTAGTAAATGATAATAATAAGCCCAGCCTCTTCCAGTTCTCGAAAGTGGTCACATCACGCTCCACTGGGATCGATCTATTATCACGGACAGGACTATTGTAGCCAATAAACCTGATATTGTGATAATAGATCGATCGATGTGTCGTGTAATGCTAGTTGATGTCACCATTCCGCAATATTTGGACCTGGCCCATGAGGTTACCGACATATGGAGTGTTAATTCAACTATCATTCTTCCGAAAGTCGTATTAGTCAACGGCCTAATAGCGAAGAGCTTCGATAAACATCTCGAGAAACTCTCGCTAGGCAGTTGAGTGAAGGGCCTGATACAGAAGGCGGTAGTATTAGACTCGACACGCATTGTGAGGAGGCTCTTCCCTTTGGAGTCCTGTCCACCGGTAGCTTGGGTCGTAGACCTTGGTGTCGGTGGAGCAAACTTTTTTTATACAATATATATATATAAGAATATTTGAATTTTTATACATATTTTATAAGAAATGTATTAAATTTATGCATACATAATAATAAAAACTCATTTATTTTCAAGCGACTGAAATTTTACAAAAATATTTTTGTTCAACTTACAGGCCAATACATAAAAAAACTTATATACTAAATAACATGTATCGCCGGCGGCATGTTGCAATCTGCAGGCTCTTCTTCAGAAAGTGTCAATTGTCTTTCGAACATTTTTTTTGGTTAGTTTTCGTCGTAGTTATGCCAAAACAAAATCTCTACAAACGATACTAAACAAAGACTTATTTTACAGAAATAAACCTTAGCGAAGCAAACATACTAATAGAAGGAAACAGCCGTCCACTTCTTTTAGTCAGTTCACGTATAATTAGTTGCTCTCACTAAAGGGCACATCTGCCGGCTTCGCTGGGCATATCCCCGCCCGGGTAAAAGCTTTAATCCGTTCCGGTACTGGACCGGAGGTCTACTCTGGACTTCTTATTAGACATTTTTAGATTTCATTTATTCTGATGTAAAATAACTAAAAGTAATACTATAATATAATACTATAATATCAGCCTATACTGCCCACTGCTGGGCAAAGGCCTTCTCTCACAACTTCTCTCTCACTTTCCTTCGAAGATCTCCATCCCCTCTCAATATTATAATGTATTGAATATCATTATCGAAATAAAAATATACTACATTTTTAAAACGGACCGAAACGTGTACTGTTCGATTTTATTTTGAAGTATCGTTATAAATCTAGGTCTAGTAGAAATTATTTTAAAGTTTACAATTCCGACCGACACTCAAAAATGCATATTATTATTGCATTGTTACCCACTTCTGAGCTAATTTAAAATTATTGTCTCTAGGTTATCGCGAAGTTACCTTAAAATCCATTGCAAAATATGTACCTAATAGACAAACAACAGCCAAAAAAATAAGTTTACTTTTTAAATAGAATTAATTTTAGCACCACCGTATCGCGTTTTTTAATAGGCATGTCATTTTACCATCAAAATCGGTTACGAATATACAATATTCGGCTTTCAAATATTAATCTAAAGTGACAGAAATAAAGTTCAATTTTGAGAGGAATACTTTTGCTCGTTATTGTTAGGATACCTATGTTACCGCGTGTAAAGGAAGGAAAACTATAAATAATAAAGTTAAATTTTTAACCTTGTTCATAGTAGGTACGTTAACAAATAATTTGACCTGCGAAATATCGTGAATACTCGGTTGTACTTAATATTCATCTCATTATCGCCTTTGTGTATTTAACAGTTGGTATTCATAAGATAAATTTCACAATTAATGAATGTATGATTAATTTAATTTTATTTTTTTTTTTTTTTTTAATTTATTTATCACTTAAAAAATTTGTACAACAAGTCGGTCACATAGCATTGAGAAACCACAAAGGTTTGTATTCATGCTAAATACATCGAGACACCATATTTATAAGAATAATAACAAAATATAACAAAAATATTAAAAACATCAAGTTTATATATAATTAAACTATTATGTTTTTATTTAGGCAATATTGTGCAAGAAGGATTTTAATTTATCTTTAATGTTCTTTCTATTAATGTTAATACATACATCAGAGGGTAGTTCGTTGATAAATCGAGGAACTAGGTAAGCAGCTGTTCGCTCGCCATAGCAGTTGTTTACGCGGGTCGTGTTCGTACGAAGCCGTTTCAGCGCCACAGCCCGCGTGTATACAGGATGTGTAATTTCAATTTTATATTTGTCATTAAAAAAGTTTTCTTTTAGTAACATATATTTGAACTGTAAATGGACAGGTAATACATTACAGTGTTTAAATAGCCTACTGTCATTGTTATCAAATTGCTTCTTTATCTTTGGAGATACTAAATTTCTTAGGATTCTTCTTTGGAGATCAAAGATAGTATTTAGATATGTGTTATAAGTACGACCATAACTAGTTAAACCGTATTGAATATAAGACTCAGCTAGTGAATTATATAACATTAGCTTGACCCTGAAGGGTATACGGTGCTTTAAAATGATTATGTTAGCTAAAAACTGCCTGAGCCTATTACAAACATACTCGATATGCTTGCTCCAATTAAATTTGCTATCTATAGTTAATCCAAGGTATATTTGAGTATCAACGACTTCTATAGTCGGACAACGACATAATTTCTTATCTGTTGTGTGTAGGCATTTGTGCCTGTGCGCTACTATAGGTTTTTTTAATGGTATGAATTGTGTGTATGGAGATTTAATGATTAACAATTTAGTTTTAATAGAGTTTAGCACTAGACCCACATCATGGCACCAGTTTACAAGGGTATTTAAATCAGATTGTAAGAGATCACTAGCTTTCTGCGGATCTGTATCGGACGTAACCAAGCACGTATCATCGGCAAATTGGTAGCATGTGCAGTGCTTAACACACTCGCTCATATCATTAACATACGATAAAAAGTGGAGGGGGCCTAGCACGGATCCTTGGGCTGTGCCTTCTGTTATGGGTATATGGTCGCTGTATGCGTTATCAACCTTTACAGTAAATTTTCTGTTTTGTAGGTAGTTTTTACACCAGTTGAGTAATGGGCCGCATATTCCACAATGGTCGAGTTTGGTGATTAGTTGATTATGTTGCAGGGTGTCAAAGGCCCGTGAAAAGTCTATAAATAGCGCCAATATATGTTTTCTTTCATTAAGGAATCCGTTTACTTCATCCGTAAATTTTGCTAAGAGTTGGTTTGTGTTTTTGTCTGATTGGAACCCGAATTGATTTTGGTATATCACATCATGCTTTGTGTAAAATGAGTGAATCTGTTCGCATACAAATTTCTCTACTATTTTATCTATGGTTGAGAGCAATGTTATAGGACGATAATTTGAATAATTGTCTCTTGGCCCTTTTTTATATACTGGTCTAACGCATCCAATCTTTAATTCATCTGGATACAGACCCGTTGCTACACTACAGTTAATGAGATTTGTTATAGCCAATTAACAACCAATTTCAAGTTGCCTCTTTTGTTCAACGAGAATATATATTTCGTAAAGCGGACTTTTGGTAATAAATCATTTATTTATGAATACTATAATATTCCAGTTATGTAAGCAATTAAAATTATTAAATTGTTTTTAAATCCAATAAATTTAAAATACTAAATGTTTTTGAATGTATTTAAAATCAAAAACTAGCGTTTTTTGTTTTGAGAAATAACCAATCCAGTACTCATTCAGAGCATTTACAATATTCTGCCTATATTAAATTTGACATGGCCATTGGATCAGCTCTTGTGACAATTTGAGCGATAAAGAAAAAACCTCTCGTAATAGTTCTTAATAATCCCTTGTACCCTCGTTAGGACCTTTTTTTATTACTTGGGGAAATCCTCATGGCCTTCCGCCAGCCTCGGGGGAAGCTGGCGGGGCATGTTGGACTCTTACCGACTAAAACCCCCCGATGACCGGCATCGACACTTCGGGGAAGGGCTCCGGGATCACCGGGCATGGGCCACACCACGGCGCCGTCCTCCACGGGGTCGCGCGTGAAGGACGCTTAGGGCCCCGCCCCAATATCCCACGACCCCAAGGCCCCCCCTGCGGATGCTGGTGCAGGGGACACAAGTTAGCCCGTATTATAAAGCCCGGGCTACTGGGCTGGGGGCCTGGGCGAGCCGTGCCTCCGCCCCGGCGCCGTCATCTTCGCCGGGCGGGATCGGCTCATTCCCGATCCCGCTCGGCCTCCTCCTTCTGGGACATCACAGTCTCACAGAAGGAGGATACGGCCCCCCACGTCGATTCCCCTGCCAACATATGCTACTACTGCTGGCAGGGAGAGGTCCGGTCCGATCCGGTCGACCAGGATCCGCCACTCGGAGGCCCCCGCTGGGCACTCAACGAGCGTGTGTTCTGCGGAATCCCGGTCCCCACCAAAATGGTGACATGTCGCCGTCGCCTCGCGTCCGATCTTGCTCAGATAATTACCGAAACACCTAATTTAACATAATAAGAACATAAGTATAGGTACCTTGAGCGAATTGCATTGTACTTAATTCCCCCAATTAATTCCGCTAATTGATTTATTTCTCATAGATAGTATTGAAGCACTATTAAAGCTTTTTCATTTTCTCTTAATAAACCGTCACGCCTATAATCCCTGAAGCAGGGGTGGCAGGGGTTTACTGAATACACCCACTTTTCGCCGACGATGTTAGATCCCATGTAATAGGGCGAGTCTATTGCCATATACCGCGCACAATTCCAGACTCCGGACTCATACTGTGAAGTTTTCGTAAGAAGAACTTCATTTGTCCGACCTAGGATTGGAGCCCAGCACCTCGTGACCACCAAGCGATGCGCTTTGCCCCTAGACCGACGAGGCAGTTACATTCTTAATACGAAAAACAAGAGCCTTATTAAAGAGCGAACTACTTCGTTATTAGCAGTACAAAATCCCTCTTTCGACAGAGTCCAATTATCAATCCACGAATCAATTTTCCAACATCTCACTCGTTAGATCTCGCCCGAGGCCTTACTGTCACAATGTTTCGAGAAACATAAGTAGGCCTCAGGAATTGCAAGACTAGGACCAAAGGAGGCAATTAGTCACGTTTGTGCGGACACAAATAGCGTTTTCCTCAACTTAGCCCTTATTCGATACGAACAAACGTACCACATTACGATAATTATGTGAAATGATCGGATAATAGTATTCTATATGTTACTCGATAAAGTGTGTGCTAGTGATAGCCTACTGGTTAGACCGTTGGACTTCAAAGTCAGAGGTCTCGGGTTCAAACCCAGGCATGCACCTCTGTCTTTACGAAAGCATGTGCGTATTTAAAATTGACTATCACTTGCTTTAACGGTGAAGGAAACCTTCAACCTAAGAGTTTCTCGAAGGTGTGTGAGGTTCGCGAACCCGCACTCGGCCAGCCTGGTGGACTATGGCCTAAACCCCTTTCAGTTTGAGAAGAGGCCCGTGCCCAACAGTGGGAAAATTTCTTAACAGGGCTAATATTTATTTTTGAAAAACATAGCCTCACACTAGGATTTATTCCTGTGTCGTGGGTGCGTTTACAAACGTGAAAATTCACAAACAAATACCCAGACCGGAACAAATAATTGTGGATCACACAAAGATTTGTCTCGTGCGGGAATCGAACCCGCGACTATTCGACACAGTGGGCGGAGCCGCTCAAGCTCTTAACCAATGCGCTAAATCGTCCGTCATATTATTATGCCACTAGATGGTTTGGTCCAGTAATTAAGACTTTAAGCCGCTTCGCCCCTGGATTGAACAGGGTTCGATACCCGTAGGGGCAAATCTTTGTGTGACACACAAGTATTTCTTTCGGTCTAGTTGTTTGAGTAAGTGAGTTTCGTGTTTGTAAACGCACCCTGAACACAGTATGATTCCTAGAGTGTGGCCACATTTTTTTTAATATAACCATTCAATAAACAAGAGAACATTTTTTCTAGGTTATTTGACTGTCTCAATCCTGAGTAAGGGCCTCCCGTTTATATTCGGGTCACGAAATAATTTTAATATGTTATCGTAACGTGCCGCGTTATGTGTTTGGTCATAGCGAATAATCCTGACATAATCATCTGCGAACTTAAGTTTCGGTTCATTGTTATTCGATTAAACAGACGAAGGTACCGTTGTAATTATTCCCGATTCTTCATACTCGTATTTTTCTTTGTTAGAGAGAACTCAGTAGGTTTATTTGAATTATTATGATGAACTTCTTCTAGGATGAAGGGAGGTTTCTTTGAGTTTGTGATGTTTAAGGTGCGAGTAATTATGATTGTTAAATGCTTAATGATTAAGCTGTTTATTCTAAGTCAAAATAATAAGAGATTGCTTACGGTTTTCGTGCTTAATGGATCATATTATAGGATCACAGGGGTCTTCCATTATGTCTTTGCTGAATCGAGTGATTTCGGATGCATTTTGTATGTTAACATTTAAAATTTATGTTTGTAAATACACTAAGGATTCTAGTGTATCTAAATCCTAGGTGTCTAGGTGCCTTCATTTGACCTGCTCGAGTCATTCCGGTCCGATCCCCAAAACCGATCCCTTGGTGTTTATTATTATTATTAAATTCCTGTGTGATCCACTAAATATATTTTGCATTTCGATTTGATCGATGCCCCTAACATTTTTGGAAGGTGTATCATCTGATCCACTTTATACCACCGGTATAGAAAAAAACTGAAAATAAAATTGATAGGGGATCAGTTTTATTTTAAGTTATTTTTTTATAGTTTTTCAGGGATTCCCAAAGTGGTCGATATCGGTTTCCCAGTGGTCGACATAAACAAAAACTGATTTTGAGGGTCGACAAGGTCTAAAAATCGACCCCTATTAATGATCACAAGTTCTTATTTGAAACTTTCAAGATAATGTATACGTTGTGTTACCTGTACCAAGTTGTTATAAGAATGACTAATATTTAAGTAAGATTATTTAGGAGCAAAGATTTTAATTTGCTAAGCATTTTTTATCAATTGGATAAAAACTGGGGTCTGAGGTATTAGTTCATTTTGGAAAAGAGGTCTCTTGCCCAAAATAGCCTGCCTTAGGGGATCAAACCAAAACTGGGGGATCGGACCGGAATAACGCAGGTAGGTTATTCCGGTCTAACTTCTGATAATAACAATATATATATATCGTCATTACCCTTGCAGGGCATACAGAGAGAAACGAGCAACAACCAACAAATTTCTTTTCTTACAGACCTCTATGGCTTTCTTCACTCTTATAGTTTGCCTCAATACGTTCGCCGGTGACGGTTATATTAATACTATTATATCTAAACATATTATTCAAGGGATTTTTGGGTAGGCTTTTATCCTAAACCGGACGTTTCACGACGTTCAGCTAATGATTTCGATTTAACGCAGTGGTTAAGAGCTTAAACCGCTCCGCCCACTGTGTCTAATATTCGCGGGTTCGATTTCCGCACGGGACAAATCTTTGTTTGAGACACAATTATTTGTGTAGGTGAATTTTCATGTTTGTAATCTCACCCACGACACAGAAATAAATCCAGGCGTGGGGCTACGTTTTCAATATCAAAAAAAAATAGTAATGATGATGCCAATCTTCCTTAAAGTAATCATTTAAAAGATCAAAATTTACCAATGAAAATACACTCCACAGAATAAGTAATGTGTTAGCGCAAAGGGACAATTTTATCCTGGCTAAATAAATTGTTTCCTGGCGAACAATAAAACAAAAACTTTTCAGCGTCAAATAGCTAATCGGTTTGTTAACTTTATATATTTTATTTCCAACGGAGGTAACTATATATATCTTGGAATGGTATTTTGTTTTGAAGCCATGTTAACAGTGATTGAGGGTATTTTCTCAGTATCGGCAATGTTTTATAATAAATATGGACTTGTGATTATTTTCAGTTATCTACTTACTCTCTAGAAAAAACAAAATAAATTTGGTACTACCCAAAGAATTCCTAGAAGTAAATATGTCTATATAAAAAATATACACTCTCCTGGGTAAAGCAGGCCTTTTCTTACAAATATATAATGGTGCTTATGTTTTCTGGATGGGCGTTACAATGCGGTGAAAGGTGGATTTATCTTCGTTTTTATGGTCGTCCGCATGGTCACATGGAATGCAGTGAGGTTAGCTGCTCCGCGATACGTCCGAGCGCTTGCCCAATTGCTAATAGACTAACAACGCAGCGCCGTCCGCCATCTTACATCGACTATCTGTTATCGGTGATTCGTCATCTGACAGATGCCATCTGTCATCGCTTCATAACTAACACACACTCGAGCAATCATAGAGTCACATACTCTTGAGTCTATGAAAAGATTAAAAGGTTACTAAAATGAAAATAACTGCTCGTTATTCCATTAACTAATTTTCAAATAAAAGGATACGACATATAGATTAGAGAGATTAGGTTATACTATACAACACTAAAAAACAGTACTAATTGATGAAAGCAATGTTAACACCACCTAGGTTGTAATTATCAAGCTACCTATAAGGCTTCCGATTTGGCTAAACGTACCTTTTAAGGCGCAATGCCACAAACGGGCATCCATCTCAAACTGACTTGCACAAGCCCTGCCTAGCCTTGATTATCGCTTAGGACTCCACGCCCCTGAAACGCTACGACCGCTTCAAGCTCAACCACATAATACATACAACTAAATCATCAGAGGGCTTAGCAGGCAGAAATGGCGTTCGCGTGACGCTAGGTCTTAATATTTCTTAAGATTTCATCAATCTTAATTCCGGAGGAAATAAAAATTTTGAATATAAGCAGTTTGAAAATACAACTGCATGATATATTAATAAATAAATGTTATTATTCCTTAAACGACTATTTTAATGATGAGTTCAATAATCGCGAGATAACAAATTATACTTGAACGATAAATTTGACAATTTATTTCCTTCGACATGTTTATAGCATACTAAATTGACATTATATATACTATTTATGACAACTGACAAGGACTGTATTAGTGAATTATATATTAAGATATTATTATAAAATAAGTACTAAGATGAAATAAGTATTAAATACTTAATGTATTTTTGTAGTTGAAGATTCATTTTATTAATTAAATATTTGTACGCCAGTTGGCGAAACATAGAGTACGTACTCAAATTTTAACATCTCACATCATATTATAATGCACCTAATTAAGTGACGTTTTTCTTTTGCATTGCAATCTTTCAAACAAGGCGAAATCACACATTAATTAAGAAAATCCCTTACGTTATAGCAATTAAGAAACCCTTTCTATAAGTCTTATTGCAGCACAATTCTTATCTCTAACTGAGAAAAATGTTCAAACATTGGCGTTTTCGTAGAAAGACATTTCAAACTTATCCTCAGTCCCCGGTAGATCAATATTGGCAGTTCTTGAGAATCTCATTTAGGAATAACCAGGGCAAGTACCTACGGAGAGCTTTTGATTAACTCGGATGAGTCCGCTTATATATATTATACGTAGGTATTACGTATACCATCAAATATAAACGTATCTTTAATTTAATAACATCATTTTAACATTATCAGTCGTTTAATTTGATAACATTAAAAGTGCAATAAAACAATTGTTTTGGATTTTATCGCGGTTTATTTTTAAGTTTCCTACGTTTCAAAAATCAAAAATTAACCGCGTTAAAATCCGAAGAACTATATTTTTTATGTGTAATATTTTAAAAACTCAGAACATTAAAGTGTTTTAACTTTCTCTAAAAACTTAAATAAAATTGCTAAATCATTATAATTATATAATAGTCGCAGTTATAATTCGATTCCTGCAGGGAACAATTCTTACTGTGACACATGCTAACTGTTATGAAATTATTTCTAGTGCGCGGCAACTGTTGAAATTAAAAAACATAGTCTAAAAAATATACACTTCCGTATAGTAAATGGTAATAGTATTCCATAAGCCATAAGAACGTTTAATAATTAAGAACCACGCGAAAATTCAATTACTGTGCTAGTATACACAAAAACAACTACTGGCTCTATAAAAAATTTTCACCGACCAAATCCAAATTAACTCCTTAAAACCATCCACAATAAAAACCACTAACTACTACTCACTAGATGTTAACTAAGTGCCGACATCACCTACAAACCTTAATAACTAAAACTAAGCTCCACAGCTATATTATTAAGTCGTAAGTTCACTCTAATAGTAGCTAAGTTATGCCACACTTTACTCAAAGTAACCCTAAAATATTCAAGTAAAAATATATGCGCTAAGTGCCCTTCAGCACGGGTTATGAATGACATGGCGTGTCGATTAGGCCTTCTATTCTATACCTTTATAGGTATGTAGCATAAGGGCGTAATTAGACTGGCTAGCAGTCTGATGATGATGATAGTATTTACTAATATTACGATGATAGTATTTACTAATGATGATGATAGTAAATACTATCATCATCATTAGACTAGCGAACTATTAAATATCATCATCACCCGAAAGGTTTTTACCTGTGACTTTCACCAGGTGTTCAGTGACTATAACTATAGTAGTGTCAGGCGCATCAGCATAGAATAATGTACTTTATCACGAGGATGTAAGATTCAAAGATTTAATGACATTAATATGATTGATGTTACACCTTATGTCGAAAAGAACATTAACCAAAATTGAGTAATTTATGTTTGGTCATTTGTTTTGTGAAATCAGAGTTCTTACATCGATCAGAGTGTGAGCCCTACAAGATGAACCATGGAACTGGTTAAGGTCGCGGCTTAAAGCTGAGTATGTACAGCATAAAACCGATCGTCGAGGCGATCTTTGTTTTTCGACGAAAAATAAGTGTGAGCTATTAATTGATGGTTTACGTACTATTAAAATATTAACTAATAACGTTTATACTCATAGTTTAGCTTCTTATTAGAAGATAGTCAACTCATACATAAATATGTATTACCTAAAACATGTACCCTGGAAGACCTCAGTGCTATGCTCGACGACCTCAGTAGAGTCTCTCAACAAGTAGGTCTTAAAATGAACTTGGACAAGACGAAGATCATGTCAAACGTCCATGTAGTACCAACTTCTATAAAGGTTGGAGACTCTACGCTCGAAGTTGTTGACGATTATATATACATGGGACAAAGAATCCAATTAGGTAGGTCCAACTTCGAGAAAGAGGTCAATCGTCAAATCCAGCTCGGTTGGGTGGCGTTCGGGAAGCTACGTAACATCTTCTCGTCCAAAATTCCGCAGTGTCTCAAGACAAAAGTCTTTGACCAGTGTGTGTTGCCAGTGATGACTTACGGCACTGAGACATGGTCGCTTGCGATGGGCCTCATAAGAAGTCTCAAGGTCACCCAAAGGGCGATGGAGAGAGCTATGCTCGGAGTTACCCTGCGGGATCGAATCAGAAACGAGGAGATCCGCAGGAGGACGAAAGTCACTGACATAGCACTCAGAATTGCTAAACTTAAGTGGCAGTGGGCGGGGCACATCGCTCGTAGAACTGACGGCCGTTGGGGCAGAAAGGTTCTCGGATGGCGGCCACGTACCGGAAGACGTGGAGTGGGTAGGCCCCCTACAAGATGGACCGATGACCTGGTGAAGGTCGCGGGTAGAAGTTGGATGCGTACAGCACAAAGCCGGTCGTTATGGCGGTCTTTAGGGGAGGCCTTTGTCCTGCAGTGGACGTCTTTCGGCTGAAGAAGAAAACATGTAACTTATATGGGACGAGGGTCAATAAATATCTGATTCCTAATCTTTTGAATGACCTCCCGGAATTATTACAAAGAGTCTATATAAGTTGTCCAAAAACGTTCAAAAGAAAAGTAAAACAATATTACTTAGATGCATAATGTGATCTATGCAATAAGCTATTTAAAATTGAATTGAAACAAAGCTTGTAACGAAAAAATGTAAATAAAAAAGGTCAATCTATGTGCTAATAGATTGACTTTTTTTTATTTATTTATTTGCAAACCACTTATATCTATCGTTACAATAAATAATATTGCCGCACCACGTAAACCTCTGATGGTTTATCTGGGCGCCGGCGAGTACTTGCTAGTAGGCACTACATTACATGAACTAGCTGAGCTGGAATTTTCATAGTTGTACACAATAATGTGAACCCACAAGTATTTAGCTAATATGGTGCCATTCCGCTCTAACCTCGTAAACCAAATTTCAATTTAGCTCTTCTTGAACTATTAAATAGCCACGTTAATAGCTCTCAATTTGACTGCGCCCTTACACGTGTAATACAAGGGGCTATTTACATAGAGACACGCCCTTGTTATAGTCGTAATTAAGGTTGAATTTGTTCGAGATTAAGTGTTTAAAACTGAGAATGTGTTTTTCTTAGAGAGTTTCTGGAAGTCGCTTTTTGCTACAATGAATCATAACTGCGATTGTAAAATTGGACAACAAGCTCAATTTGTCTTGTAGATAGAACTATCTTAAATCCTAGGGGAATATTGAACCATTTGTGTAGCATCAGCGAGGAGGTGTTTGAGCCACATTTTTTTCCAACAACTTATTTTCCATAGAATAATTTTGATTTGAACGTACTAATATAACTACTTAATACCAAATTGCCTCACATATTAGACATATATCAAATTGATAAGTAAAGACTTGTCATTGGCTTTCCTTTACCTATAAAAGCTGTGTAATATATTTTATTTATACGAGTATGCTGTATGTTTTCCATGCACCTAAGTAAATAAATAAAATTATTAATTAATTACAAAATAAAAGTGAAATAATAGTAGTGTCGTTAGTGGAATTATGTACATTTCTAAATATAAAATTAATAAAATGTTTAAATATTTGACATTAATTTTACATATATGCCTATTTACGGATGCATCTGATTTACGGGATAGAATAGATTAAAACATAATAACAATGTTTTAGTGACACACTTTAAAATAAAAATAATAGATCAGTATACCTCCAAAGCTTAAGTTTCAAATAAATTAAAAACAAGAGGTAAATTAAAATTACAAACAAACATTTACAAGTTAAAAAACAACAGCGCGGAAAATAGACAACGCACTCCAAAAACACGAAAGTGTGAAAAATTACTACACTTCGTATAATTTTAACGCATAATATAGGATGCTGGCAGCACTGGGTACACTTTATGATAAATTACAACGGCCGTGAGATTACGCTTTAAAGTCTAAACGGCAACACATGTTACTTTACACTGAAAAGCTTCAAGATTTACTGCGCGTAGTGAAATACTTTGGAACAATAAGTTTGTCTTGAAGGGTTGCGGTCGTGAATATAGTAAACATGCTTTCACTACTTTGTCGGCAAAATGACGTCATAGGGACTTATTATGCTTAGCTGTTGCCGTGTTTTCGTTATTTTCAGGCTTATACTTCACATCCTTACACGTTTTTGAGACTAAAGGTAGCCTATGTGGTTCTCCTGAATGAAATTTTTGTCCTTGGCGAATTTGATCAAAATCTGTTCAGTGGTTTGGGCAAAGAAGGTAAGATACACAGACAAACAGAGTTACTTTCGAATTTGTAATATTAGTTTGGATTATTAGACGTGCACTGCAGGATAAAGTTTACCCCAAACATTGGTACGAAGACCGGCCCCCCACAAGATAGACCTATGACTTGCAGAAGGTTGCATGTTTCTTACCAATTTCTAATTATCAGTCTATTTATACTATCACTTCAGGTCACTTGCAGGGTAGGTAGGGAGTACGAATTTAATCGCGGCTAATGAATTTTAAGTCCTTTCAATTCGAGTGCTTTATAGCATCCATAGTCAAGTTTATGATTAATTCTCCTGCCATCAGGTTTCAATAGATCTGAGTTCAATAACTTTATCGATACTTAGCAACAATTATTTTGTTACCAAATAATTCACGTCCAAAGCAGTACATTATCACAAAACATGAAATACAAATATTTTAAGACGATTTTGTTGGACTGTTTCGTATATACATAATATATTCTTTGTATTTCTATGACTTCTGTATTCACAACAGCTAAACAAAGTTTTTCTCTACAAAACTTCAAAAGGAATTAATTTCTTACGCGCTTTTTTTCTGAAAATAGAACGCATGATATAAAACTCTGTCTTAGTTCATTTTCAGGCAGTTATAGACCCTAACTACATAAGTTTTGATATTATTTTTCTTTAAAACAACTAAGCACTCTATTACAAATATTTACTCGATATCCAGTCATGTTAAATTCCACCTTTACTTAGCCATATGCGTAAATTGTATCTAAAATTAATTCCTTGCTTTATTACAATCTTTTTATGCATAATCAATAATGTACAAACTCGCCATAAGTCCAACCATCCCCGCTACTGGAAAACTCGTCCTACTTCTAAAGTTTATTTAGAGGAAGTATATTATTACAAACTACCTGTTTCCCGCGGCTTCGCGCGCGTTAATTTTGTAATTTGACATAGATAGGTGGTGGTGGAATAACAATTTTCCAAGACTTAAGAGACACCTTCATATTAAGACTATTTTCAATCCGTTCAGCCGTATTAATATGGAGAAATAAAAACAACTATCCCCTGAAATCTTGCATTTCCCAAGGTAAAAAGAAGTCAACAGTCTCAGAGAGATCCTACATTTTCCAATGATAGTGTATTTAAAATCGGTTCCTCCGTTCTGGATATTAACACGGACAAACAAACATTTATTTTATTGTGCCCATATGCACTTAAAATATCTTATTTATTTAAAAATCACAAATCCCAAATCAATATTCTTGTACGCTGTGCGGGGATCTATTCGGGAACTATTCGACATAGTAAGTTAAGCAGTCTACGTTTTATCGGTTAAACCAAGTCATCTTTGTTTTGCAAAAGTATTTTAAAGTCAACTTCAAAATGATTAAATTTTTGTTGTACAATAATTTCAATAGGTCCCCAGGCTTCTAGTCACCTGTGAAGAAGAACAGGGAAATCGAAGGATTGCCAGGCTCTTTTAGCCTAAATATGAATAATGTCTTTGAGCCTTCATGCAGGCCGGTAAAAATCCACCAAATGCATATTGGAGTGTTTTTATATACCACTTACACGGATAGTATCGGCATGGTATAGTGTGTGAACAAAGTTACCTATCACATATTGCTATTTCAAAACTTAAGATACTTTAATACAGTCTATCAATCTATATCACATGTCAGAGCCCTTGCAGGGTAGGCAGAGAGTACAGATTTTCAACAGGTTCTTTTCTTACAGACCTTTCCGGCTTCCTCCAGTCTCATAGTCCGTCTTATATACGCTCGCCGGTTACGGAGACTCTTGACTTGCTCTCCTGATAATACACGTTCTATATGGTAAGATAGTCTAGGTCTTTCCCAATATCGTTCTTCCACTTGCTCATTTTATGTCTCTGGGTTTCTATCATATTAAGTTTCTCTATAATTCGTTCAGCCATTTTAGTATGAAGAAATAATAAATACTAGTGGTCGCCCATTGGTCGTAATTCGACCTACTCTTTCATCGTTTGCTAGTTATATTTGACATTCAGTAAGACTTTAGACAAATAATATTAAAAACAAACGATATAAATCTAAAAAAATAAAATAAAAAAAAAAGAAAAGAATTCTATTCTCAATTTGATCGCAGACTTTTTAACAATAAACAAAAGAGTATATATGCGTGTTTGTGTCAAATACATGGTAGTGTGTGTAATATTTTTTTTATTGATTTAATATATTTCTATGCATAATTTAAAAAAAAATATTAGCATTCTGCACTCCTTCTCTATATAAACTATAAATGTGGAAAATTTCATACTCCTCCGTCCGCGCAATTTTCGTAAAAAGGGGTACAAAGTTTTTGCTTCACGTATTAATATAATGATTTCGCAGAAGTCATGCTATTGTATATTTTGCTATGTTATACAGTTTTTCGTAATAAACAGTGTTTTGTTTAATTTTACAATGTAAGACACCTTCATATAAAGTTTCAATTAAGTTCATTTAGCCAGCTATGTCGCAAGAACCGTGATTTTTTCCGGGATAAAAGTATCTCGAATATTATTTCGAGACCTAAAACACCTAGACAGTGTTAATACGTTCCATTCTGCCATATTAGTATGAAGAAATAAAGGCTAACCCGGAAGAACCGTGTGTGAATATATTTTATGTTTTGACAACTTCCACCAGCCTTATTTCTGTATTACCAGGTTCAGTCTTAGCCCCACTTAGCCCGCACAGGTGGTCTTTGTAAAATATAAACTAAACTATAGCGCGATCTTATCAACACACACCACTAACGCCGTCTCAAAAAGTGTTAGTTTTCTCGTAAGATATTAGTCGTCGTTAAAGTTTCGTATCCGGCCTATTCATCGTTAGAGTTCTCTCCGGAAGAAACAATCCTGAATGCATCATAGGTTTATGCACGAAATCATATTTGAGTGTTTAAATCAAACGTGTATGAACAATTTCAGCAATATGGAAGTAAACAGAAAACATTGCTGACCACCGCCAAAGGAATAGAGGCGTGACGGCAATTTAACTTTTAACGTGACCCATCTCTAAAAGCTATGCAATAGATATCGAGTGTCAGAGCCCAGTGGGCCCTTGTAGGGGGCGGCCCAGCTGGGAACGACAATCTGTCTATTACGGAATGATTTCGAACCATCTGTTTGGTCATAATTGGCAAGTCCGTAGGGGACACGGATTTTCGGATCCGCGTCTTAATTAAATTATGAGGAAAAGGAAAGGATAATATGGGTCTTCGATAAGTAAAACTAGTTAATATATTTTTTTGACAGTTTCTTTAGTCTAGTGGTGTCGAGTGCGGGTGGTAATCATAACCTCTTAAATGAGAACCCTAACTCGGAAAAAGTATATTTTTTTATCGAAAGATTCCTATCAAGAGTGCTGAAATAAAAATTTCGCCCGATGTGATATCAGTAGCCTCGGCCCCTATTATACTGGGTCTCAACATAGTCAGCGATATATAGGTATACACAGAACACCATTGACCACCGTTTGGGGAATATAGGCGTGACGGTAATTTAACTTTCAACGCGACTCTTTCGACCGCGAAAAGCTTTTGTCAATAGAAATTGAATATAAACAATGCGCTCTGTTACTGAAATACCAAAACAAAGCCCAATGAATATCGAGTGTAGCCCAGTGGGCCCTTTTTTGCTCAACTGGGAACGACAATCTGTTAATTACGGAACGATTTCGTACTATCTGTTTGGTTATAATTGGCATGTCTGTACGAAACACGGATCTGTGGATCCATGTCTTAATTAACAAATAGGGAAAAGGAAACAATGATGTTGAATTAACTATCAGGATATGACAGCAGGACCCGGTGAACAAGTAGGTAAGTAATTCTACCACACCTGGTCCTTGAAGCTCTCTAGCGACGATTCAATTAACTTATAAAGAAAAGGAGACGATGATATGGGACATCGTTAAGTAGAACTTGTGATTATAAATATCATTAAAGAGAAGTGTTGCTTCTTTGACAGCTTCATTAGTGTTGTGGTTTATAATGCGGATTGCGATCACGATGGCTTAGGTTCGTATTCTAGACATTCTAGATTAGAGAAGGTGTGCTTTTTACATTGAAAACTTCTCACAGTACTTCGGAGTCTTGAGATGTGAACGGTAAAACAGTAATACTTTCTCCCCATATTACATAAGGAGTTTATTAGGTACCTCGTCAGCAATGTGTGAGTGCACATAGTACGCTTCTGTCACCTCTGCTTCGGGACTATAAGGGTGAAGTTTTTTTTTGTATATATTTTTAGAAAAGAAAAAATAAACTGAATTGTTTCGGAGAAGCCGTAATTAAATACCCTTTGATATTCTCATAAATACGAATGTATAAAGGTCTCATAAACCTCTGCCAGCCCCGCGTGACGAATATAGTGGCGTCGGTATTTTTTTTCTTAAGAGAAAGCTAGTATCTCCCTCCGTAACCGAGTTACCGTTTGTGTAACTCCCTCCGTAATGGAATAGAAGATAAACACAAATACATTTTTCTCAGCTCAGACAAGTGTTATGGAGTGACGCACATTGTTTTCAAGAAACTTATACGTCGCAGATAGTGAAAAACTGCGTAACTAACCACGACGAAGTAGTGAAGTGAAGCTCAATAGTAAGTCAGTTCGCATGCACGTACGAGCTGAAACGCACACACTCACACCATAGTAAGTCTATCGGCAGCCATTACGCAACTCGTTCGACAAAAGTCGTTTAAATAATAAAAAAACAAAATAAAAATTTGTCGTCAGGTGTGATTAAATACTATCGAAACTATAGTCAGTTTTAAGAAAAAATGTCAAGAAATCAGCTTTCATAGGTAAGTGAATAATTTATCACTAAGTATCCGTGTTATGGACATGAAATAAAATCGTGTTTTTCGGAACATTAAACTTCAACGAAAAGAGCAATATTGAGTTGTTAGATTTACGCGAATATTACACATGAAATAAAACTATTTTACGGACTTTATCGCGGTTTATTTTTTATTTTTAACCATAGCATAAGATTTGATAGACCACAAATACTCGTGAAAGAACACCGATTCCTACCAAGGATGGTTCGCGAGGCTATTTAAATTGGAGAAGATGGCTGGGTGCTTCCGTCGACTTGGGATCCGGTAATTAATATAATCAAATCCAACACCAAGCATAACACTGCAAGACCTCAAGACACCGTGAGCTCATTCTGCGTAGATCGGACCAACAACAACAAAAATAATTAAGAAGTTTGAGGGTACCCCGGAACGGTACGCCTTTTGGACGTCTAACACCTCAGTGCCTCCCGTGACCATGGGTGCTGCAAAGCACTCGAAACGTCGGGAACTAAAAAATAAAAATATGCCGCGATAAAATCTGTAAAATAGTTTTATTTCATGAAAAGAGCAATGTTACCATATATCCAAAGAGACATATTCTCGAAAATATGGGAGTTTAATACTTTTTTAAAAATTATAATGAATAATAATATTAGCCCTGTTAAGAAACTGTCCCACTGTTGGGCACGGGCCTCCTCTCGAGTGCGGGTTGGTGAACTTCACACACCTTCGAGAAACTCTTAGGCATGCAGGTTTCCTCACGATGTTTTTCTTTCACCGTTAAAGCGAGTGATAATTAATTTTTAATACGCACATGCTTTCGAAAAGACAGAGGTGCGTGCCTGGGTTTGAAGCCAAGACCTCTGACTTTGCAGTCCAACGGTCTAACCACTAGGCTATCATTGCTTGAATACTTTTTTACTTTAATTCAATTATTTTGTGTTAAAAAAAGTAAAAAACGAGATCTGATAAAGTAAAACGAATACGATATTTTACCTAAATTTCGGTGTTTAAATTGAACTTAAATAGACAAGGATTTTCTAGGCGATGTGTATGTTGGGTACATAAGGTACAATAATTAAGCAGCTAGGAATTGGGAAGTATATACTACGTAAAAAAGTGCCTGTATAACATTCATAAATAAATGTATCACTAGGGATTTCACAGGAAGGACCAAATCGATATTTGATAATCGATTTTTTTAGATTGACCTAAAAGCATTTTCTTTAAAATCGAGTTATTGTATCAATAATCAATACTTTTGTTCGTTGTAGAAGTAAGTTAGGATGTAGGATTTTTCTTTGCTTAATTTCAATTGAAACAATTTAATAACACTTATTGCAACATAATCAACTTTAAGTTTAAATAGAATAATAATTTAATCAAAAATTTACTTTCAATTCTTTTTTATTCCATGTATGTGAATAGAAGTACATTATTTAATCGCGAAATGTGTTTGATTTCCTGGTCAAAATTGTTAAAGAATAAGTTTGACACACGTTTACCGTAGTGGATTTGCGTACGATATTATCTGCTATCAAAAATAAACTTTCAGCTAGAATAGAAGATATGTTAAATAAGTCGATTAATGTAAAAATAAACAATAAAGAGTAAAAAAACACAGGAATAAGTTATGACTTATCCCTGTGTTGTGGCTAGGTTTTAAAGAAAAATAAAATACGGCTTAAATCGCTTGGGTATGGTAAACTGTACAGGAGAGCCAAACAACTAAATATTTTCTCTTCTACTCTAACATGTGTTTAATTCTGAGATATTTAAAAATGTGCATTGCTTACCGTTTTATTAAATTAAAATACAGGCACGTATTATATAGGTAGAAGAGAAAATATTTAGCTTTTTGGGTCTCCTGTAAATTTTGCCATACCTAATTTACGCCGTATTGTCCGTTGTTAGTTACGCAGTTTTGCACTATCACCGAAGTTATTCTGTTCCATGGGTGGATCCCGTTTCAGTTAGTTACGATTATTGTTCAACGCTAGTGTTAAAGTAACATGTCTAAGGGTAATTTTATTCTGCACGACAGATTTTATTTGAAGTATATATCGCTAACTCCTTTTTAACTTAGCATTTTTTCGTATTCTGTCTGGAAATACTTAATTCAGGTGAGTAAATATTTTATCCTAGAAAGAGGGTAATGTATTTTGAAGGTATGTCTATTTTATTTGTATCACAAAACTGTCGTGCAAAGTAAAACTACAGAGCACGAACAGATTGACATTAATGTTACTCTATCGAGTTGATATGTCATCCTTTTCAAACTATAATTTTACTTCATAAAGATGAATGTGACAACACATTCTATCGACAATTAGTCGTTATTATAATATTAAATAGTTTGTGCTTAGCTCTCAGTAAGTACGAACGATTGATATTGGCGTAAGGCTACCGAATGGATATGCCATGCTTTTCACACTAAAAATTTACTAAATAATCATGAACGTGACAGCACGATTTCTCGACAACTATACACTAATGTCTATTTGTGCGTGTTTGCTAATTTTTATTTTTATTTTAAGCATCTCTGTCCTCTATCTAAAGGTTCCTAGAAGAAATCACTTTAAGCGATAAGGCCGCCTTGCTGTACCGATAGCTATATCCCATACTTTTCTTTCGTTCTGTGATTTTTTTTCGTGTGCAATAACGTATATTGTAATGTATTGTTTTGCTGTCTTATGTTAGACATGTTATCGCAACACTAGCGTTGAACAACGATAGTAACTGAGTGCTTAGTACGAAAGGCTTTTTTTAACGTTGCCCTACGCTATGTATTATTCTTGAGTTTGAAGTGCATTCACAAACATGCATTTTACACGCACAGACACCTATATGAAAACAACTAATTGTATGTCACAAAAGATTTGTCTTTTCTTGATATGGTGTGATTACTTGATATGGTGATCCGAGAAGTCTTCGCTTAAACCACTTGACCAAGCTAGTCATCCCATCCAAAAACACGTAACAAGTCAAAATTTTACCAGTATTATTCAGATACAAACAATGTATACATACATTGTTTCAGTGTCAATATTTGAACAGCACAATTGTTAGAGACACAAAGCCCACGTTCCAAATTGGCCGTTTGTATTTAATCGTGTTCCGTCGAACAGTCGAACGATAGCCTTACACGATAAAAACCTTATTAATGGGCATACACAATGTATGTATTATGGACGTTAATGAGCACGAGACTGTTTCCAGTAATGAAGGGACCCGCGATAAAGTAATTTTAAAATAATCCATATCTATATCGTCATGCAAGATCCCTTACGGGGTATGCAGAGAGTACAGAGTTCCAAGAGATTCTTTCCTCACATAATTCTCTGGCTTTGTCCACTTCCATAGTTCGTCTCATATACGCTCGCCGGATACGGAGACTCTTGACTTGTCCTGTCCTTCAAATAAGACACGGTCTATTTGGTCATGGTAAAATAGCCTAGGTCTTCCCCCGTACCTACATTCTTCAACTTTTGCATTGTATATCTGTTTTGTCATTCTTTCTTCTGGCATTCTTTCTATATGCCCGAACCAACGGAGCATACCCTTTTCTCATCTCACACAATTTGAAATAAATTAGTAGCAAAGAAACATTTTCAAAAGCCAGCTTATACGCAGTCAGGTAAAGGTGCAATTTCCAATGAGCAATCAAAATTAAAGTAGGTACCTATATGCAAAATTTCGTGTTTATGCTGTTGGCCGTTGACAAGTACCTTTGTTTGGAGCCAATTCTGGGTAGAATTAAGTTTACCATGAAAATGCATTGTCATTGGAATTAAACAAACATGTCAAATTTCAACTTCTTAAGATAAGAGAATACGCTTCAAATTAAGCTTGAAACATTACAAGTTAAAACATGTAAATAGAGACAGACTCACATAAACACTCATTATTGCTGTAAAACCTTTAAAATTACCTTATAAATACAGTACAAGTTTTGCAAGACTCATACCGACTTAAGCGTTACCGTTGATACACACGATCCTGAAGGCTCAGCACGGAAATATTGACGTTAGCGTGACCCGAGTTGATATGCTATCCTTGTCACACTACAAATTTACTAAATAAACATGAACGTGACAGCACGATTACTCGCTAGCCCTCTGAAGCATTTCCTGATAATATTCTCACATGTGTGGTGACAAGTTATACGCCTATACAACTTCTAGTTTCTTATAACGTTTTCCATGGTTGTACCAAATTGCCCCGCTATGGACCTAGTCAGCAGATAAAGATGATAATGACCCACATAGTTGGTCCCTGATAGGCCGCAATAAAAAGGACGCCCATCGTAATTATAACGAGAAATTTCTTGACACAAATGGCGGCGGTAAAACAAATAAATTTGTCGCTTACTCGCGCACTGGGGCCTCATTCGCCATGACCATTAAACACGTAACTCGGCGAGTTACGATAACTTCGTTAAATGATCGTTTAGGGGCGATAAATTAGCTCACACGAATTTCATGATTTTTATAGTCCGTCTCGTCCTTGTCACAAGTGGCCACAATTATTTAAACTCTTCTTTTGGTGTGCCGTCACATATTTTGCATTTTTAAACTTAGCAAGTATGACTAAACGTCTTATTTCAAAACGCAGATTTTTGATAGTACAGTATTAAATCACTGACCAATCCAGCTCCTAAGAAAATTCATATTACAAGACGAGAATCAGCGTTGATAGATCGACGGGTGCAAAGTACATAATTTTATGTACAAACTAGTACCTGTTACCATTAAACTAAAAACTATCACCAAAGAAGAACAGTTACCATTTTTTCATATTATTGACAGATTTCGATGGGGTAAAATAACTTAGTTAAAAAATAATTTTATTATCTTATAAAGTTCATTGTATTCAGTAAAACAAGGTTAAAGAGTAAAAAAACACAAATTTGTAGATTATTTTTTGTACTTTGCAGCCGTTGGCTGTAACTTCTGAATGCAAGAATCTGATGAAAAAAAAAAATCTGATGCATGTGACGTCACGAAATTTATAACTTCTCCTTGTCATACGATACTCTGTTAACCTCCTCCCTCCCGCTCAACGAGTAACATTATTAATGCCTCCTTACTGGTAACCCAAGTGAAATACAAAATACCAATCCCTGACCATTTCATGAAGTTATCGTAACGAGCCGCGTTTGGTCCTATCGAATAAGGATCCTGCGTGTATACACCGTTCGTAATTATGCAGACATGATATATACAAATCGTGACTGCTGCGCCAACGAAACGACGAGTGCGTGCTAGTCATTTTATCTGAACTTTACAGACATATAAATTATATTTTTTATCTGAAAAGATGAAACAAAATTTGATACTGCCTCGTTGGTCTAGTGGTAGATAATGCCCGTTGCGGTCACGAGATATAAGTTTCAAATCCAAGGTCGGACAAATGTAGTTCTTAGTCAAAAATTCCCAGTATCAGTTCAGAGACTGGAATTGTGCCCGGTATATAGCAATAGGCTCGCCCTCTTCACGGGATCTAACATCGTCGGAAAAAAGTGGGTGTACACAGTACTCCTCTGCCACCCCCGCTTGGGAAGTATAGGCGTGACGGTGTATTTTAAAATTTGTTATACACCTCCATCCCGGCCCTTTATTAGATTTCAGATAATTCAACTGAACAACAACAATCGTTATTTACTTTTCTTTCAAACAAACGATGAAATATTTTTCTTTATGCCATTTTCGCCACAAACACAGTTCAAAGACCGGTATAATGCAATTAAATTCACAAACGGGGTGCCCTCTGGGATTCATGTTCATGCGAATTTTTAACGCATCTAAATGATATAATGAAATGTTGTGTGTTTTAAATATCCTAGTATGTTACCACGTCACCTGGTAGATTTTGAGCGAAAAACATATTTTTCTCATGTAAAACGTATATGGGAAAAATACCTCTCTCCCTACGGATCGGACGGGATCTGACGTGTTGATACAGACGGAAATCGTACATAATAAAAAATGTAACTTGAAAAAAAAATAAACACTGTCACGAATGTATTCCCTAAGCGCGGTGGCAGAGGTGTACTGTGTACATTCACGTTTCGCCGACGATGTTAGGCCCCGAGGAATTTCCATTTTAACGGGCACAACGCCCGACTCCAGACTAATACTGGATATTTTTTATCGAAAAATAATATTTCGGCCGACCTCGAATTAAAATACAGAACCTTGTGATCGGTATGCGCATTATTCGCCACTAGAGCACCGAGGCAGTCCATTTCACTTGAATTATAACTAAATCACAGCAAACGTTTGTAGAGTCAGACTCTTTTAAGTCAATTAGCCGACGGAGCGCGATGGGAGCGCGACGGAAGCGTTGACTACTTTGGGTCGTGACGTTTGCCATGTCGCCGAGAGCGGATGCGCTGTGTGGCGTCTCCCGTACATTTAAGAACATTACAACACCCCAAGCCGCGCCACGGTCGCGCTCCCATCGCGCTGCGTCAGCTATCTTTTTTTTTTTTTCAAACGTAGCCCCACACTGGGATTTATTCCTGTGTCGTGGGTGCGTTTACAAACATGAAAATTCACAAACACAAATACCCAGACCGGAATAAATAATTGTGGATCACACAAGGATTTGTCCCGTGCGGGTATCGAACCCGCGACTATTAGACACAGTGGGCAGAGCAGCTCAAGCTCTTAACCACTGCGCTAAATCGTCCGTCGTATCTAGCTAAACCTTAACACCCGTATTACCCGTAGTCTCAATTTACTTCCGATTTATGCCATGTGCGAATAATTCTATCAGTTGAAATCCTATTCCATAATTAAATAATGGCTCAATACTTCAGAATCTTTTGAACAATTCCAAAAGATTCTGTCTGTCCGTCTATTGCCAGTGCAATGTGGCAATATTACATCTTCTAGCTTTTTTTTGTTAATTTGGTTTACCAACAATTGCTTCCACTCATACAATTTAAAAATACATGCGCCAAGAACATTTTCAGTGCAACAATTACTTAAAGGTATACACCGTATGCAATAATAGAAAAAGTGCAGACAAATAAATTTAAGTCAGTATAAGGTTACAGTTAGCATAGGCTTTTCCATTAAGGTTATTCAAGATTAGACATTGTTGAAAGTAGACCTTTATTTCGCTAAAGAATAAAAGTGTAAGTCGATTGTATCACTACACTTGTTCAAAATCTTGCACAACTTTGCACAGGGGGAATTGGCACCTAAAACAGTTTTCCTTAACGGTGGACAAAGTGGCGTGATGGAGCTGCGAGGTATTTTCCACGGGACCCGAAAATTAAAAAGGGCCAGTACTTGTGGACAGTCGATTTCGTGATTGAAAACTTTACACGCGAACAGTCCATCATTTATATTCCTACGTTTATTAAGCGTGTTCATATTAAACAATTTCAATCTTTTTTCGTATGAATGTAATTTTTTAGCCTTACCTATTGAAAAAACAAGGTGCCAAAAGAAACGTTTCTGTACTTGCTCCAAACGTAGTGTGTGTGTCGCATAATGTGGGCGCCAGATAATGCTACAGTATTCTGAAATACTCCTAACCAAGTTGTTATAAAGTAATATTTTTGTAGTACTATGACGAGATTCTTTATAATTTCTTAAGAGAAATCCTAACATTTATGATGTTTTTTTTTGTGATATTGTCTATGCGAGGGAGAAAGGTAAGTTTTCTGTCAAAAGTTACTCCTAGTTCTTAACTTCTTTAATTTTATGGTTGTTAATAAAATAGTCATGATGTATGCAGTTTTTTTTCCTTGAGTATTTGACATGGTAGCATTTTTTTCGTGTTTAGGTGCATTCTATTATATTCACACCATTGGACTTGTCTATTCAAATCACTCTGCAAGTTTGAGGCATCTTTATCTGGCTTAATAATTTATACAACGCGAAAGTGGAAGGATGTAGGTACCGGGGAAGACCTAGACTATCTTCATCATCATCATCATCTCAGCCTATACTTGTCCACTGCTGAACATAGGCCTCCCCAATCGCTTTCCAGCGTAACCGGTCCGATGCCACCTGCATCCAACGACTTCCTGCGATTTTCACAAGATCGTCGGTCCATCTGGCAGGCGGTCGTCCCACACTGCGCTTGCCAATACGTGGTCTCCACTCTAGAATCTTTCTGCCCCAACGCCCGTCCGATCTACGCGCTATGTGGCCCGCCCATTGCCACTTCAGCTTGCTAATCTTAACGGCTATGTCGGTGACCTTGGTTCTTCTACGAATCTCCTCATTCCTGATTCGATCGCGTAGAGAAACGCCGAGCATAGCTCTCTCCACAGCTCGCTGAGCAACTCTGAGCTTTTTTATGAGACCTATAGTAAGAGACCACGTCTCTGATCCATATATCATCACTGGTAATACACACTGACTAAAAACTTTAGTCTTTAGGCACTGAGGTATTTTGGATGAGAAGATGTTGCGCAGTTTCCCGAACGCTGCCCAGCCGAGTTGGATTCGTCGATTGACCTCTCTCTCAAAGTTGGACCTACCTAACTGGACTACCTGTCCCAGGTAAATGTATTCGTCGACAACTTCAAGAGTAGAGTTCCCAACGGTGAGTGCGGTGGGCACGACATGGACGTTACACATTATTTTCGTTTTGTCCATGTTCATTTTAAGACCCACTTGTTGAGATACTCTGTTGAGGTCACCAAGCATTCGTCCTAGATCTTCCAGCGACTCCGCCACGACCACAATGTCGTCGGCAAATCGAAGGTGAGTGATGTATTCGCCATTGACGTTGATGCCAAGTCCTTGCCATTCCAAGAGCTTGAAGGCGTCCTCTAAGGTGGCCGTAAACAGTTTCGGAGAAATGACGTCTTCCTGCCTTACTCCTCTTTTTATGGGGATCGCCTTCGTGCAATGCCCCTGTACTCGGACTGACATGGTGGCGTTATTATACAAGCACTTCAACACTTCAATGTACCGATAGTCAATGCGGCATCGCTGGAGAGATCTAAGAACCGCCCAAGTCTCGATCGAATCGAAGGCTTTCTCATAGTCCACAAACGCCAAGCATAGTGGCCGATTATACTCCTCGGTCTTCTGTATAATCTGCCGCAGCGTATGTATGTGGTCTATGGTACTAAAGCCTTTCCGGAAACCGGCTTCTTACCATGACCAAATAGACCGGGTCTTATCTGAAGGACAAGTCAGGAGTCTTCGTAACCGGCGAGCGTGTATGAGATGAATTATGAGAGTAGAGGAAGCCAGAGAGGTATGTAAGGAAAGAGCCTGTTGGAACTCTGTACTCTCTGCCTACCCCGTAAGGGATCTGGCGTGATGATATAGATAGATAATTTTTACAAATTCGAGGTCATCAGCGTACATAAAGACATCAAAAAATTTCAATCAAAAAATCAGTTTGGGATATCATTTATAAAGAAATTGAATAAGACTGGACCTAAATGTGAGTCCTGAAGTATATTTTGCACTGTAAGTTGATAACCATTGACTACAACGAAAAACGTCCTACAAGATAAGTAAGACCAAGATAAGTAAAACTATCGTAGCAAGGAGCCAACGATACCATAGGCACGCAATTTTATAATTAATATTTCATGGGACATTCTATTAAAAGCCTTGCGAAATCTGTATATAGGTAAGTCATCCCCTTGTTGGCCTGAGTCAATAGAATTAAATAATACCTCAGTGAAAGTTATTAGGTCAGTTGCCGTAGATCGTGACTTCACAAAACCATGCTGATGATTACTTAGATACAATTTTAGGTGATTTTGAATGTAGGGACAGATAAGGGACTCAAACACTTTTGCAAACGTTGATAAAATGGATATGGGCCTATAATAAAGTTTTCTTACCTAAAAAGCTTTGCTTATTATTGGACTGGAATTGGATTGGATTGATATTGGACAATACTTACTTTCGACAGGTTCTCAACTATATAATAAAAATATCTTTGAGTAGAAGTAATTACTTAGACATGTTTATAGGCAAGGGTGTATGACACAACTGTAGGAGAAAGTTTGCAAACTTAATTGCATACTTGTTATAATTTGTCGTGTTGGCAACAAGGGCAATGGCTGGGAAATTTCATTTTCATCGCAACCGAATTCTGTGTGTCACTCAAATGGTGGGCCTCGTGTTTTGAATATAGCTCGCTTCCTTTCGGACTTTTATGTGTGTACTACGAATACCGTGTTTATTTTATATTTGTTAGGGACTGTGACAGGACTACAAAAAAGGATATTTTTAATCTTTCATATCCCACGTCTGTACATATCAAATGTACGCATTTAAATTCTAGAACGTTAGCAATGTAATAATAAAAAAAAAACATTTTATCTGTCCCACTGCTGAAAAGGCCTTCTCTCACAAATCTAGGTGACACAAATTTGATCGTATTCTATCTACCACGATCCATTGTGGATTGGTGCAAGCAGATTTGTGGCTACCTGTTGTTGGAACTTATCAAGCCCATTATTCCAACTACTATTAGCGACGATCAACGACTACCACATTAAATGGTAAGTATGCTTCCAAACCACGGAGACGTTACAATATGATAATGTCACAAACGGTCACCCATCTAAGGCTGACCGTAACGTACACTGCTTAACCTTAGTGATCGATAAGAACACCGCGGTCGCACAGCTTTACGAGTGTTATTTAGCAATGTATTTTGAGTATCACAGTAATTGTGATTAATTAGTATCAGTAATTCAAATTATGCATGCATCTGGGGTAAAATATGGTGAATCGTCATAAATAGAAACTGTTACATCAAATAATGCACTTACATTTGCACACTAAACAATTTGAATTTGATTTTCACGATGAGTGTGAAAAGAAATAAATTATTTATATATTACGCTGTAAACAAATGTAAATATCAATCTGTGTGTCTTATTAATCGAGAAATAATCTCTTTAATGGAAATTCTCGTAATATTTTTTTTGTAAGTGCAATCAAAGGTTTCATGTCAATTATCTGTATTTTTTTGGATGTACGGAGAGTAGAATAAATAAAACATTGAATGTTTGGACATTAATATGAAAATGGGCTTAAAAGGATTTTTTTCGGGAGCATCATTTCAATATTTACAAGGTATATTTACATGATGTATTTAATAAATAACTCAAATAAAATGTTGTTTACAAGTACCGATACGGCGATGAATAGAGACAGGTTTTTGTAGAACATGTAATTATTGCGTGTATGAGACGAACTATGAAAGTAGAGAAAGCAAGAGAGGTGTGCAGGTAAAGAACCTGTTGAAACTCTGTACTCCCTGCGTACCCCGCAAGGGATCTGGCGTGATGATATAGATAGATGTAGTCTTTATTTTTATTTAGTCGACACAACATATTACAGTCAAAGACTTAGGTAAGAGAGTGCAAAGGAATATGAACTAGACTGAAATCCTGCATATATGAAAACATTACGATATACAAGGTGTATCATAAATAACGCAAGACCTCAGATAGTCCGATTAGATATTTGCTTCACAAATTCCACAAACCAATTTTTCAAATTTAAAATTGTTATCCCCTTTTTTACTCACTTTTATACCCCAAATAACAATGAAACTTGTACGTGTATGTGTGCGAATTGAGAAATACGTTTTAGAAATGCATTTCAAATGTTCGTATTGCTTTGAATCAAGAATAAATTTAGTTTATATAGCGCACTAAGGGAGTAACAGTATTTTAGGCAAATTAAAAAAAAATGTAATTTATATACATTTAAAAATAGTTAGAATCAATTCAGTTATCGATTTAGTACAAACTACTTTCAGGGCTTGCGTTCATTATGTTACACATTGTATAGGTTACTGTTGTGACACAAGACCTAAAAAGAAAATAAGTACCTAAAAATAATAAAAGGAAAAGTCATAAATTTAGTTCTAAGAAGTGATGTAGGAGTGTTGGAGGATCTGTCTACATTCATTTATGTCAATTTAAAAAAAACTAACGTAGCACCATATTAGGATTCATTCTTGTGTCGTGGGTGTGTTTATAAACATGTATATTCATATATAAAAATAACCAGACCGAAACAAATAGTTGTGGGTCACACAAAGAGTCGTCCCGTGCGGGAATCGAACCCGCGACTATTCGACCCAGAGCGGGGCGGCTTAAGCTCTTAACCACTGCGCGAAATAGTCCGTCGTATAAGATATACTTACTTAGTCATTGGATTTATCTTATTAGTTCTTTGTATTGTATTTCACATATCGCTGACGATGTTGCATTACAGTCGGGGCGGCTATTGCAATTGTACGAGGCACAATCCAAGACTCCAAACAACGACTGAGTTTATTTTCTTTGACTCTTTGCTGGATGCTCGCTATGCACCATTAGACTAACAAAGGCGTTCCAACCAGACCGACGTATATGCTAATAAACTAAACCATCACCGCCGAAAACTCCATAATCCTCCTCATAAGTTCAGAGGTAATCTTGCAAGTTCCAGTTGAAATTTCTAAAGACATTACAAACTCTATCAAAGGCCACTGCGGAAACGTAGCTTATCAGAACAAGTTTGATTACTATCTAACGTGAAACTTTAATTATATAGTGGCGCGCGAGGAATACGGAATCGAATACTTTTAGGAATCGATTTGAGACTCATTATCTCAAATACTAAGGCTGAAATTTAAGGCCTAATATTACCAAATACATTGACCTTATTTTACCAACTAACCAATAGATTGGTACTACATAAAAGAAAAAGGAGATCCGGAATCAATGAGGATACAATTTAATTATTTGACGAACTTAGCGCAGTGGTTAAGAGCTTAAGCCGCTTCACCCACTGTGTCTAATAGTCGCGGGTTCGATTCCCGCACGAAACAAATCTTTGTGTCACCCACAATTATTTGTTTTGGTCTGGGTGTTTGTGCATGTAAATTCTTATGTTTGTAAACGCATCCACGACACAGGAACCAATCCAAGTATGGGGCTACGTTTTATTTAAATAACTAAGTAAAACTAAAATTGTAAAATGATAAATTTATACGGCTAATGTAGGTATAAGAATATATATATATATAAGTATGATCTCTAGCAAGTGCACCCCCATCAATAATACTTACAAATCTATTTCTCCATCCCGAGGTTGCCTGGAAGAGATTGCTTTTTAGCGATAAGGCCGCTCTTTGTGTTACTTTTAGTTCTGTTTGTTATTTTGAGATGTATCTTATTGGTGCACAATAAAGAGTCACACAATAATCGATCTAACTTTTAATGAGAGTAACCAGTTTAAAAATGTACATTTTTATATACAGCATAGACCCGTCACTTAATAATCAGGCTAGTCAAGTAATCTGAGATTTCTAAAAGATAAATTAATTTAATGACATTAACTTATATTTCATTTTATTCCATTATAATTTTATATTCTTAATTTATTATTAATAATTGGCAATTGATAATTTCGTATGCTGTATGGCAGTACATGGAATGAACTATTGCAATGTCATCACCTAAGCCTATATCTACCTATGTACACGAAATAAATTATTTGATAACTTTAAATAGTTTTAATCGTTCTTATTTCGGGCCGAGCGATGCGACCTATTTTGTTGGACGATCGTCCACCAATACATACAATACAACCAGCCCGGAAAAAACATTGATAGAGTCTAAAAAAACACAATTAAAAACATTGTTCACTTTCACACACTCATACTGAACGCATACGGTATGCCTCGCTAAAATGCACATTAAAAAATGCAAAGCTGCACAAAACTCATTCAGCCCAGTTTAAGTTTTCCAACTTCAAATCGATTTGGAGAATTTCAAAATTGATAATTAGATCAGAGAATCAAAGGTATACAACGCATGACTGGCCTAATAAAATAGGAATAGTTCAAACATAGTTCGTGTAATGAAATTACAAAAGCGTTTTTACCCCTATTAGTAGTAATAATCTTGTTTCTAAAGAATGTATACCTACATTCTTGTCAAAATTGGAAATCGGCGTTAATAAATTAACGTTTTTAATAGCCGTTTTCAAAATTTCATTTTATTTTTTAAAATTAAACGTGGCGCCACGCTGGAAGTTATTCCTGTAGATGCGATTACAAACATGAATACCCAAAACACCCACATCAAAACAGATATTTGTGGGCCACACAAAGATTTTCCCCGTTCAGGAATCAAACCTACGACTATTCAAAACAGAGGGCGGGGCAGCTCTTCAAGCTGGTTCAAGCCACTGGTTCGAGCCATCGTTATGTCAGAGCATCGACTATTTTTCTCTCTTCCTGATATATTCACACATAATCGATAGCATTCGCATCACTATACTTTACTTAGTAACATTATGTATAAAGTTGTAACTTACATTGAATTCTATGCCTGGTATACGGAATATCTTGAGCGGGGGTACGTCCCTCGGCGAGTACCGGCAAAACTCCCGGTCCCCGCGGTACCACTTCATGGAGTATAGTACCTCTTGCTCGAGGTCGTACAGGCAATTCATCTCTACCTTGGTACCGCGCTCTACCGCCTCTGGGACTATCACGTGGACACTTCGGAGGCATAATGCGCCTGCAACAAAAAGAAAACACGTTAAAACCTCATCAAAATTAGCGAGAAGAAAACTGACGAAAAGTGCTTCTATCAAAGTTGTCAAAAAATGTCTCTGTCTGTCTATAATGCGACAAGGTTCTTTTGGCTCATAGATTCAAATGTTGATGTGAAATTAGGGTTAACATTTAGTAAAAATTTTCATCTTCCAAGGAGTTATGTCAACAGGTTAGGTCTGCACGGTTGCTAATTAATAAAAGAACTTGGGTAAATTTCATGACAAGAGTACAGACTTCCAACAGATTCTTTCCATACAAAGCTCTTTGGTGTCCTCCACTCTTAAAATTCGTCTCATACAGGCTCGCCGATTACGGAGACCCTAGCTTTTCCCTTCAGATAAGACACTGTCTTATTAAGGAGCATCGGGTACTTACATATATAAAAAAATATCGATAGTAGTTAGGCGACTCCAATAACTAAAACACCTTAATGCATTTAAATGGTTAAATGAATATTGTATTTAAACCAATCACACCTGTACAAACTCCAAATATTTATGAAGGTTTCAATTACATCGGCAGAGGGCAATAACGCAATCGGTTAAATAAAACCAAATACATTAAATTGAGCCATTTCACATCAACGTCAGACCTAATAGCTAAACGGCAATATTATTAATGGTAATTAAGTGGGTATCCACCTGTCACAATCATGTTTGCAGTCTAGACTTGTTGCAGTCGACGTTGTGTGAACGCCTAGGCGTTCACACAACGTCGATTCCTTTTTTTCTTGTTTAGTGGTTCTTTTTTTAAATAAAGAAAGCGGCATTGAACATACGCGAGCCTCGCTGGGAAACTAACGAAGTGTTTCAGACTCCTAGCGAATAAAACCACTAGGTGGTCGGTATCTTCGAAAGTGCCCGTCTGTGCCGTGTTCCAAGGAGTCAGTCATCGAGAAGGAAACTAGTCTAGCTTTTCGTCTTAACCGATGTGTTGCTTCGTGGCGGCGAGGGACGATTTATGCACCGATCTCCTCTGAGTCACTAAAGGCTTCCGACCTTCGGGTCTCGCTACCATGAAGGCTCATTTGCGATGTTGGTGCAAGGAGTCAATTCCTACTCACCTTAGCGGTGTCATAAATTTTTACCCAATTACACAAACGTATCGAACTAGTATTTTTGTAAATATTTTGCTCCAAACTAAAAACATAAATTACAGCTACCAAGAACTAATTAACTATGATAATTATTATAAATCATATTACACAATAAAACCCCAAATATATTCACAAATATATCAAATGCTAAGTCCCCGAACCACATCCATTATTTTAGTCAGAACAAGATAAATGGATATCTTCGAGCTCCGAGTGAAATTATAAACAGTTGTTAAATTAACTTGCACCTATTTGCAGAGAGATTTGGAAAACGAAAAAGAAAATGAATTTTCATAGTATCGATGGAACAATTTATATTCTCTGGAAGATCGAGTTTTATTAATTATGGTAAGTAAACTGTTTTGTCTACGTAAAATCGTCAGCTGCTGCCGCGTTCCATTTTGATATAAACCTTTTTTTTCGTAAGTATTTTGACTCCTGCGGTACAAGCTTGTTAGCAACATAATTTATTAAGTATGTCGTGCTGTTTCATAATGAAAATACGACGGAACATTCATAGTAAAGGGTAAAGTATAGAGTAGGAGTATTGAACCTAATTTGAAGTGCTTCGTGAGACCGGCTTCTGTGGATACTAATGAGAAATAACAGGTTGTATATATAAGCAAAATACAGACATGGCATCATCAGGAACTGCCTCGGAATCATCGATCTCATTTGTTACTACACGTTCTTTGTAGTCCTTCAAGGGAACAACAGGATCCTTATTAGATCACTGGTGCGTCTATTCGTCTATTTGTTACGTTAGTTTTTCTCGGAGACGATAAGAAGACTGGAATTGAGCATTGTGATCTGAGCGATCCGTAATTATTACGATAGTTTGAATTCAAGGAATATTTCTAACGGATTTTTTTCTTTTTAAGCTTAATACAACTATTCGTAAACTAGTTGATTACAGTTCATTACTAAGTACGGCAAAATGCTTTAATGCACGGAAATTTTCTCGAGTTGGTACAAAATCCGTGTATAACATAACGTAAAAACATGCGCTCCCTATGAACATGACGTGCTGGATCAGTCGAGGAACATTAAAATAACTGTGAAGGTACCAGAAGTTGGCATTGTCTGAGAAAAATTTAGCCAAACAAAGTGGTCAGCTTCCAGCCATGTTCTTGCCAGAAGTTCACGTACGGGCGACATAAAGGAGAGCTGACTGCCCTTTGATAATTATCTCATCTAATCTGCCATTTAGTCAGAAGATCTAGTTTGCTGTTTAAATAATATAATAATTTTACAATAGTCATATATAAAATAAAAACACGGTGTTCGAGTTCTCTTAATATACATTGACCTTTACACCTCTAAGTCGACCGGAAATACACCTGCGACTGGGTACTGTTACAATACTGGTATAAAATCTTTTTCTAAGAGTAAATTTAGTAATATACCTAAAGCTCAACGATTGTGTCAACTATATGGAGGCAATTTTAGCTATCCACATTCACCTAACCTTGGATCAAAGGAATGGGAAACTCCGGAAAAGAACGGTGAAGTCCAATGACACCTTTTTTGTGTTTTATGGAGGAAAATCTCCAAAAGATTCTTAGTCTTTTGTGGGGAAACACTGATATATGTGGGACTTTTAAAAAACTTAAAATAAGCCATAGGGGTGTCCTTCATCGTAATAGGGAGCTTCGAGAACTGCGGAGACTCTAGGAACTCCAAACTGACCCTACCAGTGCTCTTTCTTTTGCCTGGCTCTATTAAGTACATTTTGAGAGAAACAAATACATTATGTCACACTCTTACAGTGTTTACAACAGCAGGGTGTTACTCATGCGCTCACACACGCTCACTCACTCACTAACACACACACACACACACACACACACGCACATTATTTTTTTTTTAGAATGTACATAAATTAATTTTATCTTGCTTCTCTTTTATTTCAGGTAACTAATGTTATATAGATAAATATACCTGATTATTACCTAATAGCCAGCTAACGCACGTCCATTGAACGAGGTCCTGGTAATCTGTCAAACAGGGTCACCTAGTACAGATACCAGTCTCTTACAAAGTTTTAAATAATGCTGTTATTGTAATTAGATATAGTTTAAAAGAATTTTGTAACTACTTTGTAAAAGAGAAAAATAAATCTTTATTATTATTATTATTACTCACATTGCCGTCTTTCTATGAAATCCAGTGTTTTTTTATTGTGGGCATCGATCGTTGAAACTTATCAAGCCACCCATAAGTTTTTCAACGTGGCTTAGCAACCATCGTGTGGTAATACGTCATGTGCAGTAGTAACCAGGACCAACGGCTTATCGTGCCTTCCGAGGCACGGAGGCACAAAAAGCCACCCATCTTAGAATACTGCTTAGACTTAGTGGTCGCTAAGAACACCGGAGTCATATAGTGCTAAGAGCGTTTAACGAGATTTAACAAGCACTCTAAGGTCTTATTAAGAAAACAAATAACCCCTAAAAACGAAAAAAATAACACCGTCTCGCCTATATTTCCCTAGCGGGGGTGGCAGAGATGTAGTGCGCTTTTCGCTGACGATGTTGTCCAATGTAATAGTGGGCGACCCTATTGCCATATACCGGGCACAATTCCAGACTCCGGACTAACACTAGTAATTATTCGATAGAAAAACTACATTTGTCCGACCTAAGATTTGACCGAAGACCTTGTGATCGCAAAGCCATTATTCCCCACTAGACCAACGAGGAAGTCCTCAAAACGCAAGTAATTAGAAAACCCAATATTCCATCGTCTCTTCCCACATCCATTGTAGGGTTCTTCCCTTACAAACCTTTCTTGCGTCCTCCATGCTCATAGTTCGTTACAAATACGCTCGCTGGTTATGGAGACTCTTGACTTGCCCATCAAAAAATACACGATCTCTTACACTATTATTCCAATAAAATCCAGATACTGTCAAGTACGCCTACTAATTCTCTTATTATGTATTATTCCGTATTCCCAATTCACATATAGATCCATAAATATTCTACAAATACCTTTGATGGTCCTATCTGTGCCAAATATATAATGAGCCGGAATATGGAACAGACCGTATGTAGACGAAAATTTCCTTAGGCCGGCTTCAATTTTATTCCTCAAATGTAGATGGAATCTTCAGTGATCTTGGGTTTGTTACTAATGAGTATCTTTGAGAGTAATCAATAAAGTAATAAGCTCTGGGGCCTAATTTGCTATGACCAATAAACTTATAAAATAATCCTTTAATGGTACTCCAATGGCATATACCGTCACGCCTATATTCCCCAAGAGGGCGTGGCAGAGGTAACCTGAGTATACCCATTTATTCGACCACGATGTTAGACCCCATGTGATAGCCTATTGCCATATACCGGGCACAATTCCAGATTCCTGACTCATACTGCGAATTTTACTTTAGAAAAACTACATTTGTCCGACCTAGGATTTGAACCCAAGACCGCGTGATCACAAAGCAATACGCTTTGCCCCTAGAACCACGAGGCTGTCAATGGCATACAAAATACCAATACATGATCATTTCACGGAGTTATCATAACGCGCCGCGTTTGTTCACAGCGAATAAGGCCTTAGTAAGTAATATATCAAATCTAGCCTCGTTTCTCGATATTGTTTATCTTGAAGTAATGACTTGTACATACTGATAGGTTTTTGGTATCAGCAACCTAGTTTGGCTTCGAGTGCTCAGCAACGTATTTAATTAGCTGTAGCAAATAATTGCCTCGTGTGTGGCATCAACTAAACTGAAGAATATTGATCACGTTGTTTGAGTACAAATACAAATTCAAATTAATTTATCCGAAAGTGTGATTTCTTGTACTTCGAAGGCATTACATTCTAACTATCTATCTAAATCATCACGCCAGATCCCTTGCGGGGTAGGCAGAGAGTACAGAGCTCCAACAGGATATTTCCTTACATAACTCTCTGGCTTCCTCCACTCTCATAGTTCGTCTCATACACGCTCGCCGGTTACGGAGACTCTTGACTTGTCCTTCAGATAACACACAGTCTATTTCGTCATGGTAAGATAGTCTAAGTCTTTCCCGGTACCTACATCTTTCCATTTTCGCATTGTGTATCAGTTAATTAATTGTTCATATTGTTATGTTTGCCGGGTAATTAAATGCCGAATAACGTGCGAAGTACTTTATTAGTCGCTGTACACACATGCAAATACACGCGCGAATAATTTCATACTAGTACTACTCTTGTTAGTACCCAAATACTGCCTCCGAGTCGCTGAGTCACTCGTAGTACCCGTATATCGATACTAAAGTCGCCGGTGTATTCCACTTAGATCGCTTGTTCTCCGATTTGATCACTATCGCTTCCGAGAAGAGACTGTCTCGTCCCCGTGTTTTGTATTCCTTTTATACTTGTTTGAAAGTTCTAGAACGGACGCAAACCCTCCAAGTACATCGATAGACGTATATAAAGCGGTATTATTATTACATACCTACTCGTATTTGCGCGTGAACAAATAGGTACTTGTATACTGCAACCGCGCGCCGGCGATAATTAAAGGGGTGGAACCTTCTAGACGTTTACGGTATTTTCGGGTCGTAACAATATTATCTTTAAAATCTGCCGTATATAATAATCATCAGCCCAAAGACGTCCAGCGCCGAACAAAGGCCTTCCCCAAAAGATCGATACGATGACCGGCTTTGTACTCATCCAGCTTTTACCTGTAACCTTCACCAGGTCTTCCACCTTTTAGAGGGCCTGCCCACTCCATGAAATCACTTTACAGGTACATAATCTTAAACAAATATACAGGTACATAAGTCAAACAGTGATAAAATAACCAAGTTGGTAGTTCAGCCGTACTCTCTTTTAACTATTTCTTTGTTTAGTCTGGCCTTCAGTGTTCAGAATATTTCTTTGTTTCGCTTCTGTCTGTATCCGTAATCTAATTGTAGAAGTCCCATTCGACGTTCTTGTATTGAACATCTATCTTTTATATTATTACGCCAGGTCCCTTACGGAAAAGGCAGAAGTGAACGACTTGATTCACCAAGTAAGATTTTACTGGAACGATTTGCCGCGGGTTAGATCCCCGTACGGGACAAGGCTTTGTGTGACCCACAAATATTGGTTTCAGTCTGGGTGTATGTGAATGTTTGTTTCATGTTTGTAAACACACCCATGACACAAGAATAATTCCAATTGGCTACGTTTTTAAAATGCATAACTCCAACATGTTCTTTCTCAACAAAGCTCTCTTACTTCTTTCATCTCTTTCACCGCGTCATCTAAAGTCCTAATATTCTTTAAGTTAACTATAGTCATTTATGAAGATCATTCTCAACAAGATTTTATTATATACGCAAGACTGAAAATGGCATATAATTTTTTGATGGCAACGAACCCAGTTTGAGTGACCTTCTAAAACACGTAATATTAAAAAAGAAAATGTAATAAAGCAAGAAGAAAGTATTACTCACAGGTGTGCTAATCCTTCTATAACTCTATCCTAAGCTGACATAATAGATATCTATTAGTATGTATGAATATATGTGGACACGCTAATTTTTATCTGTAATTTGTATGTATTAATGTTATTTGTGGTACCTATTAATACAGCGTACTTATTATTTTTATTACTCCAAAACAAAAATGATCATAAACACCGTCACGCCTATATTTCCCAAGCGAGGGTGGCATAGATCTACTGAGTACACCCACTTTTGCCGACAATGTTAGGTCCCATGTAATAGGGAGCGAGCCTATTGCCATATACCGGGCACAATTCCAGACTCCGGACTCATACTGCGAAGTATTCATTACAAAAACTTCATTTTACCGACCTAGGATTTGAACCCAGTACCTCGTGATCACCAAGTAATGCGCTTTGCCACTAGACCAACAAAGTAGTCGAAACGAAAATGATCATACTTCACATTTATTCGTATCACATTCTCAACTCAATAAGCACGCGTCTAATCGCCCGATTTATGTGAGTTCCGAGGGCGACGGCTTCGTCATCGTCCGTATAACCTCCTTATTATTGGATAAGGAAGTAGGTCATTCATGAATAATTGGCACGTATACATTACGCGCCAGACGGTCCTTTCTCTCCACACAAAAATGGCCACGTTCATTCCGCCTAAACCATTCGCAACAATTTTATTTCCAAACGTGGAACATTAACCATTCATTCCACATCGATTTTGTCCAATATGCGCTCAAACTTACTACCAAAACGTGTAGAATAACTTTAGAAGAGGCATTCACATGGGGAATCGCCAACTAGACTGTATCAAAAGAGTTCTTATTATACCAGATGGTTAAATGATCTTTTGTGGCCAGATTAAGTAAGCCCCAGTCGCTCGACAGTCATTAGACCCTTACACAGTCATTACCCTAGAAGTCTTTCATAAATGTAATATACCGCATAACGCGTGATACGAATGAACCAAATATATCCGAGGGTCAAATGCCAAAAGGACTAATATTGCCGAAATGACGTGAACAATATTCGCGGAGTAATTTCGTCGATCGTAAAATTCCGGGCGAACATAATATCTCACGCAATAGCGTGCGTGCGTGAACTTGCTGCATAGTAATAACTATGCAGCAAGTTCGGTATAACGTATAAAGAAATTCCCCGCGTAACATTGGCAACTTTCAAGTTATTATCATTTCATGACTTAACGCTTTGTTTTAATTAGACATTAAAAAATAACGGCTCATGTTCCGTAATGAATTAAGGCTTTGCGCAATTTAGGTGTGAAGAAGCTGTTTGATATTCTCAAGAAGTCAAAATATTATCTCCGTGAGATATCATATTAAATACTCCCTTCATTTTAAAATCTCTTGACAGTAGTTTATACTCACTCACAATATAAATTATATAATTTATTTAATGCAGGAACACGATACTAATAAGAACTTAAAGAAACAATCCTTCATTGAATATCTTAATTCAGAGAATTACCTTATTATTATAAACCGTTAATGTATAGGTTGCTAAAACTGGTAAAACTGGTAAATAAATAAATAAACACTGTCACGCCTGTTTTCCTCAAGCAGGGGTTGGCAAAGGTGTACTGTGTACCCCCACTTTTCGCCGATGGTGTTAGGTCCCATGTAATAGTGGGCAAGCCTATTTCCATATACCCGGCACAATTCCAAAATTCGGACTGATACTGGAAATTTTTCTATAGAAAATCTACATTTATCCGACTGAGGATTTGAACCCAGGATGATCGCAAAGGGCAGTAATCGCCACTAGGATGACGAGGCAATTTAGTTACAAAAATGGTATTTCAATTACCTATTTGCTTTTAACTTCATTGCTTGCTTTCACGGAGGTATCGGCAAAATAAGCTGCCATTGTCAAACTTAGAATCATGATTGCACTTTGTTTGATGAATCGCACGAACAAAAAAAAAGTTCACATGGTCTCATTGCTCGAACTAAAGGTACGGCCAAACCAACGCGTTTAGCTGCGTCCGCGTGGCGTGCACGGTGGCGATCAGCTCCTACGGTAATATTTGTATGAAATTGTTCACACAAATGCATCTTGCGTCCTGCGCGCACTATCAGGGCGGCGTCTGCACGCGCAATCATTGGAAAATACTAATCACCATGATCGCCGCCAGAGACACCATCGCGGCCGCGGCTGAACGCGTTGGTTTGACCGTACCTTAAGCGGTCGGATCACGCGATCAAAGGGTTAAATTTGAAATAAATACTCACTCTATTTATGACTGAGTTATTCATTGCCCATGACAAAAACATCTATCAATAGAACTACACCAAAAGGGTAGTGCAACAAAGTTTTTTCTGCGTATTATAATTCACTAATTCGCAGAAAAAAACGTACGAAATAACTCCTCATCATACAAATTGAATAGCTAGCCCGTCGCCATGATTCACCGAAAGCCTCGGCTATCCGTTGCGACCATTAGTAGGTATTCCATACCCATCGTGCTGGGCCATTTGGGTAATGCTATTACACTATTGCAATTGTACCGCGATTGTGCGAGTAACAACAATTATTGCCTGCTCTACGGAATTTTAGCTCTACATTTAAAAAAAATCTATTTTCGTAATTACCGCTAACAAACCCTTAGGGCCTCTAACTAACCAGCATTTTACTCGAGGGTAGTGAAAGATCACTACCCTCGAGTAAAGTGCTGGTTAGTTACTTCTCGGCCATCATTTTTTATTAAAAAATCAAACGTAGAACCACAATAGAATTTATTACTGTTTCGTGGGTGCGTTTACAAACATGAAAATTCACATACACAAATACCCAGACCGAAACAAATAATCGTAGGTCACACAAATATCTGTCCCGTGCGGGAATCGAACCCGCGACTGTTAGACACAGTGGACGGAGCGACTTAATCTCTTAACCACCGCTCTAAATCGTTACTTAGCAATTAAAACTAACTAATTTAACCGTCGGATAGGGCTACTCAGAGATGTTGAAATACGTACATAAACTTACTTGCAACTTTAACAGTCGATTAGTCTACCTCAGACTGTACTCGAGGGTGGTAAAAGAGACCCTAAGAGATAAAATAAATAATATAGTAATAATCATTCAGCCTATACTGTCCCACTGGTGGGCAAAGGCCTTCCCTCACAAATCGAGATGAGAGAGATTAGGTTCATGCTCCACCGATCGAATCAAGTGTGGATTGCTGGAGGCTATGGCTACCAGGTGTTGAAACTTATCAAACCACCTTCCAACTTAGCTTAACGACTAATAAATTAAATAATAACCAGGAACAAGGCTTGGCGTGCCTTCCAATGTACGAACACGCACGAATATGAAAATGCTACTATCGGTAACCCATGGCCAACTGGGCCGATCGCGGCTTAACCTTGGTAATCGCTTAAAACACCGCGGTCACCTAGATACGAGCGTCTGAAAATGAATAACATGGAATGATAAATCACTTGCATCGAATAGCACTAAGGGCCGGTTTCAATATTTAACTCAAGGATAGATTTGCCTACTACGGATAGAAATTTGACATATTTTGTATGGAAAATCTGCCAAAATTCTACTGACAGTAAACAAATCTATCCTTGAGCTGAATATTGAAATCAGCCATTAGTCGTTGGTCAACTGTCATCAAGTGAGGCGGGCAATCACGAGATCCTGGGCTTAAATCCTAGATCGGATCAAAGGACTCAACTAGACCACCAAAAAATCTCCTTTATCTTGTGGGGTAGGCAGAGAATACAGATTCAATGAGTTCTTTCCTTGCAAACCTCTCTTCTACCACTCTCATTATTTGTTTCATACACGCCCGGTTATGGAGTTACTTGATTCGGTTATTTGATCTTTGAAAGTCCTTACTTATCATCATAATTCATTATTAAAATATTAAATAAACATCAGAGCAGGCTAGAAATAACGTGATCAAACTATCATAAATAATTCAAAACTATTACCCACTCATAATTATTTAATAAACAGGTTAATATAATAAAAAGCTTAATATTGCTTCAAACTAGGGATGTAACGATATCTCTGTTCTCATATCGATGCGTATATAATTACTTAAAGTCGGATAAAATCAATTTACTAAATGTTCAAAATGAGTTGATGCGCAGTATTTAGACACACAGTAGTGTGTCAATCCAAGTTTGGCACAGAATAGGGTGACACTGCTGCAATGTGTTAAAGTTTGCGAACCTTTTCAAGCTACTCTCAGTCCCTCCGTAACTCAAAATGTATTTTAATAACTTTGTTTTACACTTGTTATTCTCCCTGCGTAAAAAGTGTGTTAACAAACATAAAATCCACAAACAAAGGGACTCAGGCCAAAATACTCTTAAGTTTTTGTGGATACAAAGATTGGATCGAAGCCACAACTACTTCCTAGGATCTCACTGATATTTGACATATTGATGATTAGGTTTTTTGAAATTCTAGTTATTAGTTATTGGTAGTAGACACTACAGGACATTTTTTGTTTAGAAAATGCAATATTTTCTCTATTATTTACTACGACAACCAGCAATTTTTGACCATCGAAATCAGTGTCGTTACATCCCTACTTTGTACGGAATTGTTTTCAACGGGTAGCCTACAAATTTACTCAAAAAAATAATTCGATAACTTGCAACAATGAAATGGAAATAATTCAAATTCAAATCGTATATTTGAAATTCTCAAAACTCTAATTAGTACGACTCACAATGAGACCGGACAAATGATCGAGCAAATTGTCAGCGGGACGTTAACGGATTACAAATGAAATCAAATTTAAGATGAATGTTAAAACAATGTTTAGCTTTGGTACCTATTATTTATGCCCGACAGTAGCTAATACTTTTTTTGTTAAGTTGTCCACAAACCTGGGACGGTTAGAGAACATCAGTAACTTTTGTTTTTTATGTGCTGGCTTATATAATATATATAATATCTATATAATATTATATTAGATTTTGTAACTTACATATTTATATCTTTAATAAGACCTTAGGTCATTCTGTTTATATGTATACATAATTGTGTAAAATATTTTTTTCATATAATATTTACTCGCGTGTTACGCTGGCTACATGTCCTCTTGCAAACGATTTGAAAGATGATTTCCCTGTATTTAAAAGTAACAATATATCTAGGTACTATAACTGCCATTAAAGTCTAACAGGAAGTTGTTTGTACAAATGTTATACACAATCGTATACAGATATTATAAAAGAGGATTAGAGTTTCTCAGAATCGGATCAGTGCGGTTGAACGCTCTTACAAAAGAAACCAGACGAGTGTCACTACATTAAAGAGAATAAATATAGCAAAAGATTTACGACATGTGGCATAAATTGGCCAATACTTTGAAAAATCCCTTCCAATAGGGCTAGTTTGTTTGTCAATTGAAAAACAAAATTTGATTATTTATATAAACGTCGGTCATCTGTAACACCAGCCGGCGTTACTGACGACCGTACTTTTGTAAAAAAAACTATAAAACATAATACATCTATACAACAGTCAAATATAAAGCGCGGCCGCACGTACAAATGTTATCGACAATCGTATACGGATATTTTAAAATCCCACTTAAATTTCTCAGAATCGGATCAACCGCACAATCGCTTTTACAAAAGAAACCAGACCAGTGTCACTAAATAAAAGAGAATTAAAAAAAGGTTTACGACATGTTCAATCAATTTGCCAATGCTGTTTAGAATCCCCTCTAGTAGAGCTGGTTTGTTTGTCAATTGTAAACCGATATTTGTTTAGATATATGTATTACGCTGGCGTGTATCACCGGCTGCGTATACTTTATTTGAAGGATATTTCCCTTGAATTTTGAAAAGTAAGCAGAACTACTATTTCTTCCATTCAAGTAAAATAAAGCACGGCCGTTTATCCAAATGTTATTGAAGGTGTATGCGGATATCACATATAGAACTAAAGTTTCTCAGAATCAGAGAGAGAATTGTTAGAGCGATTGTGATCAACCGCCGACAATCGCTCTTACAATACAAACAAAGTGTCACTACATTGAATAGAATGAAATTTACGAAAGGCTTATAACATGTGCTATTTATTTTAGAATCGAGTCCAGCAAGAGTGGTTTGTGCGGACGACAGTTTAAATCTATATTTATTTATATAAATTTCGATTGCATGTCACATTAGCTGAATACATTTTTGAAAAAAAAAACCCTGTATGCTGAAAAGCAACCAAAACGGATCAAGTCTTCTCATTCCGCAACATCGTAGAGAAGCATCTGGCAGTGGGCCGGAAGGTTTTCTGCGGTTTTGTAGATCTGGAGAAGGCATTTGACAGAGTTGTGCGAAAGAGACTTTGGGACATTTTGCCAGAGTATGGTATAGATGGCACTCTGTTGCGAGCCGTCAAGTCCACTTATATGGACTGCAAGGCATGCGTACGGGTGGGTGGTAACAGGTCACCCTGGTTTGACGTTAAAATCGGCGTCAAGCAGGGTTGCGTGTTGTCCGCTAGATTGTTTATAATATATCTGGACAAAAGTCTTCAAAGACTGAAAACGATGAATGAAGGTGTACAAATGGGTGACTTAGTGGTAAACCATCTACTTTATGCAGATGACGCGGTTTAATTAGCGCCAACAGCCACTGATCTGCAAACACTAGTCACAGTTATGAAAGACGACTGCATGATCAATGGCTTACACTTGAATGTGAAGAAAACCAAGATTATGGTTTTTGAAAGGGAAGAAACCAGAACGAATGTAAGGATTGTGGTTGGTAACGATGTGCTGGAGCAAGTGAATGAGTTTGTATATCTTGGATGCGCCTTCAGTAAGGATGGGAAATACACCGCTGACATAGAGAGAAGAGTGAGTACAGGGAACAGAGAGAATGGTGCGATGGGAAAGCTACTCGGGAGCCGGCACTTAAGCCATAAGGCGCAGCTGGCCATACATAACGGAGTTCTTGTCCCAACGCTGTTATATGGTAGCGAGAGCTGGGTATGTAAGAAGAAGAATGAAAGTAGGATAAATGCGGTAGAAATGCGAGCTCTGCGGAAGATGTGCGGAGTGAAGCTGACCGACCGCATTAGCAACAGCATAGTAAGACAGCGAGTAGGTATGAAAGATAGTATCGGTGTAAAGATGCGAAAGGGCATGCTCCGTTGGTTCGGGCATATAGAAAGAATGCCAGAGGAAAGAATGACAAAACAGATATACAATGTGAAAGTGGAAGGATGCAGGTACCGGGGAAGACCTAGACTATCTTACCACGACCAAATAAACTGAGTCTTATCTGATGCGTGTATGAGACGAACTATGAGAGTCGAGGAAGCCAGAGAGGTATGTAAGGAAAAAACCTGTTGGAACTCTGTACTCTCTGCCTACCCCGCAAGGGATCTGGCATGAGGTTATAGATAGATAGATAGATAGATATTTTAAAAAAGGACTTCTTAGAATAGGATAAATTCTAAGAAGTCCTTTTTATCGCATGTAATTGCTTTTTTACCAGACCAATAATAACAAAGGGTTTAGGATATGTGCAATCAATTTGCCAAATCTTTTTAGAATTCCATTCAGATTCAATTGGTTGGGTAAATGGCTGAGCACAAACCATTTTACGTTATCGTAACGTTGTCGAAAAAGAGTGCTGTCACGTTCAACTGCATTGTATAGATTTATTAGTGTGAAAAGGATGGCACATCAACCCCATAGCATTACACTTACGTTGGTCTGATCGCTGCTAAGCTCTCTGGTTTTGTCGTCAATTGGAAAACTACTAAATCGATTTAGCACTGCGGTTTTTATTTTATTGAATGGTTCTTCGATAGAGGAAATTGGAGGGGAGGAAAAAATAACATAAGTAACGGCACGAAACTGTTCGTATTTACTTTCATTTATAGTTTATAAGAAATTTTTTTTCAATTTCTTTGCAAATACGATAAAATTTTAATGGTATTATTCTTTGATCGCTGAAACGTTTAACATTAAAAGTTATTGCCACGTATTATTTATTTAAAAGCAGAAAGGTATATTTGTAGCAGTAAATACTTTAGCAACAAGTTTACTGAAACTTTTTCTTCAATCATATCATCACGATAGATCCCTTGCGGGGTAGATAGAGAGTACAGAGTTTCAACAGGTTCTTTCCTTACATGCCTCTCTGGCTTCCTCCACTCTCATAGTTGTAAATATTTTTTATGTTGACATTGAATTTGAAAACATTTTGGTTTTTTTTCTCGACAATTTCCACAACTGTATGCTTGCTGCTTCTGCTGACTACTGTACTGTACTCAGAATGCTGATCAGGTATGGAAAAGAATACTAATGGAACAGATAGGTTGCAAAGCACTTTGGGACAGATAAGTTAGACAATGTGTGTGTGTGTGTGTGTGTATGTGTGTATAAGTGATCTACGTTGTTTGCCATGGGGCCTTCAAAGCTACAAGGGGGCAACTACCTCAAGGACGCCTCAAGGAGGAACGGCCTCGGCTTGGGCAGTTGCTAAGGGGGAGGGCGAATATTAAGTGTTTCGCCGTGGTGCTCTGCACCGGCTGGCGGGCAAGGGATTCTATGACCTCACCGATGGGGTCGGTGGCTGATTCTGTGTCTGGTATCTTTATCCGAAAAGATGTAAGGGCATCGGGAGGGTCGGTGAGAACATGCCGCGGACGGCGGTAGCGGCTGTTAGGTTCGTGTCGGCGGCGGCTACGATTAGCGGATTACTATGATTGGACGCGTTCGCGAAATATCGAGTTGTCGCCTTTTTAATAAAGGCGCGAATAGATTTGAGACCGAGATCGGAATGGAGATCGACATTCCATATCAACCACGGGGCTCCCACGCCTTTGCGGAGGAAACGGGATTTAACCGTTTGGAGTCTATCGATATGAGAGCGGGCGGCATGCCCGAACACCTGACATGCGTACGTTATGATGGGTCGTACACAAGTTTTGTAAAGTGTCACCCTATTTCTAAGAGACATTTTTCTCTTCTTTCAGATCAACGGGTAAAGACGGCCGATCAAAAAGGCAGCTCGGTTGCGGACACTGATTGCTTCGCCCACTAAATCACTCGAAACCAACCTTTAGTGACCCATAAAAGTTTGTATCGGTCAAGACGCTTATGAATTTCGTATTTGTAAACGTACCTACGACATAGAAATAATTCCTAGTACCTAATTTATAAAAAAAAAACGTTTAGATCATATTTTGGTACCATTTTTTAACTTTTGTTTATCTCTTTAATTGCATATACCGTTTTTAGCAAATTATTAAAATATTTTTGAAATAAACAAAATGTCTATTACACGAAAGAGCCTGCACAAACGGCTAAAATACCCTATTTAATTAATACTGAATAAAAATATAGATACGTACATTAAGTCTAAGACCTTATCTTGATATAAAAAGCGAATAAATTAAATAAAAACCCTATCTCGTTTTTCTACAATTTATAAGGTCTGCATTTGCTTGCTAGATATGAACTATAATGGAATATTTGAACCAAAAGGCCATAAAATAAAATATATGATGTGAAAATACTATTTTTATATTTTTCAGAATCGTAATCGTTCTAGACAGTGCATCAAGATTGATATCTCTTAAAAAGATTAATAGGAAAGATTTATAGGTACTTTATGTGAAGTAAAATAAATAGTTGAAAACCATAACGCCGGGGGTGGCAGAGGTGTACTGTATACACCTACATTTCGCCGTCAATGTAAGTTCCCAATGTAATACCGGGCGAACCTATTGTCAATGTGCTTGGTACAATACTAGACTCCGAACTACCAGTAGTAAGCCCTAAGGCTTTTAAGAAATTCTCACTAACATTATCCAACCGGCGACTCGATTCTGCAACCACATAATATCCGCATGATGCACTGCCATACCAAGGCGTTATGGCGACTATAATCAAGGAAACGCGTGCTAAGAAAGAAATAGAGGACTTAGCATAACAATTTGTCGTTATAGTAGATAACGTTGTTTGTCGTGAAGGTGTGCTGCCACGTTCATTTTTATTCAGAACTAGCTGATACTCGCGGCTGCGCACGCGTTTTTCTTGTAATTTGACATAGGTGAGTACGTCTCTAAAGCGCGATCTTATTCAATTCTCTAATCTACAGCGCGATTGAATTCAACGCTAATGCCGCCTCATAAAAAACACATATACAATAACTGTGTACTTTCTTTTTAATATGGGTCATCAGTTTATCTATTTATTATAAAATTATTGATAAAATTATTGATTGTGGTTGGTAACGATGTGCTGGAGCAAGTGAATGAGTTTGTATATCTTAGATGCGCCTTCAGTAAAGATGGGAAATACACCACTGACATAGAGAGAAGAGTGAGTGTAGGGAACAGAGTGAATGGTGCGATGGGAAAGCTACTCGGGAGCCGGAACTTAAGCCATAAGGCGCAGCTGGCCATATATAACGGAGTTCTTGTCCCAACGCTGTTATATGGTAGCGAGAGCTGGGTATGTAAGAAGGAAAATGAAAGTAGGATAAATGCGGTAGAAATGCGAGCTCTGCGGAAGATGTGCGGAGTGAAGCTGACCGACCGCATTAGCAACAGCATAGTAAGACAGCGAGTAGGTATGAAAGATAGTATCAGTGTAAAGATGAGAAAGGGCATGCTCCGTTGGTTCGGGCATATAGAAAGAATTCCAGAAGAAAGAATGACAAAACAGATATACAATGCAAAAGTGGAGGGATGTAGGTGCCGAGGAAGACCTAGACTATCTTACCATGACCAAATAGACCGTATCTCAGCTGAAGGGCAAGTCAAGAGTCTCCGTAACCGGCGAGTGTGTATGAGACGAACTATGAGAGTGGAGGAAGCCAGAGAGGTATGTAAGGAAAAAACCTGTTGGAACTCTGTACTCTCTGCCTACCCCGCGAGGGAGCTGGCGTGATGATATAGATAGATAGATAGATAGATAGGTATATTGCGGACAAAGTATGTAACAAAGTTTACATCGTGTTTCGTTCAGTATGTTTCGTGTCAGTCTTCTAGCAAGAATATACAGTTCATTTTCATAATCAAAATCTTGTTTAAATATCTTAAATAAATGAATACACAAAGTTTCGTGTTTAGGTCCTTCATCGTTAAGGAGTTCTCTCCAGAAGAAGTAATCCTGAATGTATCATCGGTTCATGCACAAAATCATGTTTGAGTGTTTAAATTAAACGTATATGCACAATTTCCGATGAGTGCTTTTAACCACCAAAGAGGTCCTCATGAGGAAATTAACCTGAGTTCAATATCAGTTCATGAAGGAAGTCATGTGTTGGTAAAATCACACATTTAACGTGACATTGCAGCTCGAGACTAATAAAAATAAAAATAAATATGTTTTATGGATTGTCCCGCGATTATCCCCGATTGGTTCTTGTTTCTGGGATAAAAAGTTCTTAAAAAATATTCCAAATATCACTAAAATCCTTTCAGTAACTTTTGCGTGATTATAACACAAAGGAACAGACAGACAGACAATAAATCCAAAAAAAATTGATTCGTTCTCTTTATCGATAAGGAAATGTACCCCAAATAAAATTAAAAAAAAAAAATTCTATGTACAGGTTCAGGTCAGTTACAGTTTTATTATATGTATAGATTTTTTTGTATGCAAATGATGGCACATTAACTCAAAAGCGTTGCCCTAACACCAATCTATTTATGCTAAGCCCTCGTAGGGCTCAAATTGTAATGCCATCTTTTTCACACTACGAATTGACGATTGACGTTACAAAGTGACGCTAGCGAGTAACGTGCTGTCATGTTCATGTCTATTTAGAAAATTCTTAGTGTGACAAGGATGGCATTCCAACTCGCTAGCGTCATGCTAACTGTTCGGGCATTGTGATTCACCAATTATGTGGGTGGACCGCAAAAAAACTGCGACTCGGAATATGAGGGTAGTTGAAAAACTACAACATTGAATTCGGGTGCAAGGGTGTTGATCGATTACCGGAAATATTTAAATTACTACATTATTCGTCGGTTTATTTGTGCAAAACAATTTGTGAGATTTCGGACAATAAGGTGGTATGCTAAAGACATCAATATAAAAGGATTGAAACAACCAGGCAGCCGTGCACGGCGGAGCTACCTTCGGGAGACGAGTCAAGGTGAGTGGTTCACCTTGTATTTGGGGATTGCGGTGCCTGGACTCCCAAATCTAACCGATAGAAAACTCAGGACCAGCAACTGAGCTATCGAAGGGGTTTTCACATGAACATAATTTTGGTCCCCGAGCCGGATTGGGTTTTCGTAAATTAGTTGGTTAGATAGGGGTTTCATTTATTTATAACGGTTACAAACGGGGTACCTACTTTTGGCATAGAAATAATTATTTAAATTGTAATAGGCATTGTGTTTAGAGGTTCTATTGTTTTCCAAAGATGGCAAAATCTTTTGAAAGCAAATTTAAAATTAAATACGACTGGTTTGTAGATTCGTCAAAATTAGTAAATAGTAAAACTTGTAGTTCGGGTGTTTTATCAGCTCGGTTCAAAAAACTGCATGACTATTTCAATGTTTTAACGGAGTCATACGAGGGCATACTGACCAATACTTCTTCAGAAGATGAAGAAATAATCGGTAGATATGAGGTAAAATACAAAGAGGCCACGGAGTTATACAACCAGTTGGATGCGGTCTCGGCGGCCTATCCGAACCTTGACGGCACCCACATGCCCACGGAGGGCGCGTCAACGCCGCGGCTACCGCGGATTGTGCCTAGTACGTTTGACGGGGACGTTTTTTCATGGTGTAGCTTCATTAGTCTGTTTACATCATTGGTTTTAACACGGAAAGATATCACTAAAACGGAAAAATTTCATTATCTTATTTCGCACGTGGAAAAGGAGCCTAAAGCACTTATTAAACATCTGCCGATGGTGGACGGGTCGTTAGACACGGCATTGGATATCCTAAAAGGCCGGTATGAAAATAAAAGATTGTTGGCGGATTCACTGATTGCGCGGATTTTACATTTGCCGGTGTTGAATAAGTGTGCTGGGCTTCGAACTAAAATATTGAACCCGTTATTGGAATCTTCGCGGGCATTAGCTAATTTAGGTTTTCCAATTAACGAGTGGAGCTACATTTTATTGCATGTAAGTCTACAAAAATTACCAATTGACGTCAGAACACGGTTTGAGCAAAAACACGGTGGCAATAATATAAGTTTACCCACTTTTGATCAGCTCATAGAATTCCTACAACATGAATGTAGACTTATAGACACGGCCACTGCGGAACCGGTTTCTTATTACGCGGATCGCACTCACAACAGGCCCGAGCGCAGGGTGCATAATATTGTGACGGAACCACCAGCACAGGACCAGCGGGAACGGGCGAACAACTACGGCCGTATTAAAGACTGTGGCTATTGTCAGAGGTCGGGGCACGGTATAGACAGCTGTTATAAATTTGCTGACATGTCCAGGTCTAAACGTAAGGATTGGGTTAAAAGACAATTCTTATGCTTTCGGTGCTTCGGTACTCATTTGGCGGCATCGTGTACCCGCAAGGTACCATGCAGTCGGTGCGGAAATATCGGGCATAACAAACTAATTTGTACAACGTCCATTGCGCGCTCTGACTCACCGGCGGACGGCGAGCCGTATACACGGCGCGCATTTGTTACGGCGCAATGCGATAGAGCGACGGGCGGTCGGCGGCGCTCACCTATTACTCAGTCGCGGCGGTAACGGCACGCGTCTCCTAGGTCGTCGGTTCGAGACTCGCGTTATCCACGGCGTGGTGATAGTTCCGCGGGATCTATGGACCGGGTACGCGAGTTAAAGGATGGTTACGGGCGTGATTCGGACCCACGGGAACAGCGGGACTGGGAGACCCGACACCGCCGGGAGCGGACTGATTGGGGTGGGCGGCAGTCGAGTCCTGTGGTGCCGCGTGTGCCACAGGAATAGCAATTACAGTCGTGTAATGTCGCCTCGGTACCTCGGCTAGCGGATAATGTCATCTTACCCACGGTCATTGTAGAAGTAAAATCCAATCGGGGGGATTTTATCAAATCTAGAGGCCTGCTAGACCTGGGTAGTCAAGTCACTATAATTAAGAGTGATTTGGTAGCAAGTTTGGGTTTAAGGCGACATTACAACCAAACACCGTTAACAGGCGTCGGCGGATTTAATAACAATGAATGTTGTCATGTTGTTAAATTTTATTTTAAACCGGTAAATTCGAGTTATTTGTTATCGGTTACGGCGGTGGTTTTGAAGAAACCAACTTCATATTTAGCGCGTAGGTTTAGTAAACAAATTGCTCATATAAAATTTTCGGATGACGGTTCATTTAATATGTCAAATGTTGACATAATTTTCGGATGTGACATATTAGGTCAAATTTTAAATGGTGAAAAGGTGAATTTCGGTACTGATGGACCGTATGCTTTAGGCACCATTTTTGATTTTGCGATTTTCGGTCCGGCGCAACCATTAAAAAATGATAACTCGGAATCAAATGTTAATGTTGGTGTTACATTAATTGAAGCGGTCGAGAGATTTTGGCGATCGGAAGAACCACCCAGGCTGAAAATCAAGGACCCGGCGGACTTAGAATGTGAACATTTGTTTTCTACAACTACCTCACGCGGCTCGGACGGAAAATATGTTGTCAGATTACCACTGTTGCCAGATCGACAGCGGTTGGGAGAATCTAAGGAGACGGCCCTGCGTCGATTTACGGCCTTAGAACGAAAAATGAAACGGCTACCAGAATTTAAAAAAAAATATGTGGAATTTATGTCGGAATATTTAAGACTCGGTCATATGACGGTTTCCAAATTTGATGTTTCGTCAGGACAGGAACATTATTTTCTTGCGCATCACGGTGTTTTTAAAAAATTAGGCGACGTCGGAAAAATTCGGGTAGTTTTCGACGGAAGTGTACCCACCAGCACCGGTGCGTCCATCAACGATTGTTTGTTCACGGGTGAACGACTTCAAAATGACATCACACAAATTATAATTAATTTTCGGTTGCCTCTGTTTGTGTTCACTACGGATGTGAAAATGATGTTCCGGCAAACCTGGATACATCCGGACGATCGGAAATACCAATTAATATATTGGCGCTCGTCACCCGATGAACCGTTGGTAGTTTATGAGCTGACCACAAACACATACGGGTTAAAGTCCAGTCCATTCGTCGCTATACGGTGTTTACATCAGTTGGCGAGTGACGAGGAGCACCGGTTCCCGCGGGCGGCCCGGCTGCTGCGTCACAACAGTTACGTGGACAATCTGAACGGCGGCGCGGACACGCTGCGCGACGCGCGGCATCTGAAGGACGAGCTCGTGGCGCTCATGCACACGGCGGGCTACGAGCTCAGGAAGTGGTCGTCGAACGCACCGGAACTGTTGGACGACTTGCCGGCGGATCATTTGGAGACGGCTCAGTCATTTAACATGGATACAGACGGATCGGAATTTATGAAGGTTTTAGGTATACAGTGGAACCCAAGGTCAGACAGTTTTTCGTATAAGTTGAATCTACCAACGGACACTACTGTCACTCGGCGCAGTATTTTATCATTGACGGCTCGCCTTTACGACCCTCTCGGATGGGTGTGTCCGGTTGTTTTCAAAATTAAATTATTACTACAACGATTGCTTAGCACTGGTGATAATTCACGGAAGGTAGACTGGGACGCTCCCGCGCCGCAGGATATAGTGCGAGCGTGGCGCGATATCGTTTCGGATTTGCCTAATCTACAAAAGATTACAATACCTAGATGTCTGAAACCGGATAAAAATAGCAGTTATTCGGTTCATGGGTTTTGTGACGGATCATCGGTAGGATTTTCTGCGGTCGTATATTTGCGGTCGGTGGATGAGGCCGGTAATGTCTTTATGCGGTTGCTTATGGCTAAGTCTCGGGTGGCACCATTAAACACAAAGCGGACCATCCCTAAGTTAGAGCTGAGTGGTGCGACCCTATTGACTACGCTTATCAACCACATAGTCCCCTCCCTGCAGAGTGACATTGCGATTGATGATGTCGTGTGTTGGTGTGATAGTACCATTGTATTGGCGTGGCTAAAAACATCACCACATAAATTACAAGTGTTTGAAGGAAATCGGGTATCTCAAATTATTTCATCTAAAGTAGATATTTTATGGAGACATGTCCCCGGCGAGATGAACTGCGCGGACGTGGCGTCGCGCGGCGCGACAGCCGACGAGCTGCTGCAGCACCCGCTGTGGTGGGGGCCGCGCTGGTTGCGGGACCCCCCGGCCCGGTGGCCCGGCGAGTGCTCGGACTTTCCGGCGGACATGTTACCGGGCATGAAAGCTAAAGTTGTTAACCTTAATACCGTCGATTCAGAATTCGATTTATTGGATCGGTACAGTTCGTACGATAAATTAATAAATGTAACGGCGTACACACTACGGTTCGCTAATAATTGTAAAAATACATGTAAACTCGGCGGTAATCTCTCAGTTGCGGAACGTAGAAACGCGACCATACATTTAATACGAATTGTACAAAATACATATTTTCACGAAGAAATTTCGGCCCTTCAGTCAAAGAAATCAATTAAGGGCTCACTTCGGCGGTTGAATTTATTCATTGATAACGATCAGTTGCTTCGTGTCGGCGGCAGAATAGGTGCGTCGGAGCTGCCGTACGCTGCGCGGCATCCTGTTTTACTACCGGGCAAAGGTCGCTTCACGGAACTATTGGTAACTCATTATCATAAAATATTTTGTCACGTCGGTGCAAATACACTTTCGGCCATTTTATCTCGGACCTATTGGATTGTTTCGGCTCGACGCGTGACGCGTCATATCACCTTTAAATGCGTACAGTGCTACCGGTCCCGGGCGCGACCTGTCCAACCCTTCATGGCGGATCTGCCCGCAGATCGTGTACAGGGTGTTCGTCCGTTTCTCGGAGTCGGTACGGACTTTGCCGGACCATTTTATATTAAATCTAGCTCGCTACGGAACGCGAAGATAGAAAAATGTTTTTTGTGCATTTTCGTATGTTTAAGTACTAAATGTGTTCATTTGGAAGTAGTCAGTCAACTATCGGTTGAAGCCTTTATAGCGGCGTTTACGCGATTTATTTCTCGTCGAGGACTACCCTCACTAGTGCGGTCGGATTGTGGCACAAATTATACGGGCACGGATAAATATTTAAAAGAATTGTATGTTTTCTTGCGGGACAACCAATCTGAAATTGAACGGAACTTGACGAAGAATCACATTAAATGGCTATTTAATGCGCCCTCGAGTCCAAACCACGGCGGTTTATTTGAGGCGGCGGTTAAATCTGCAAAAACACACGTCAAGCGTGTGCTCGGCGAAGCACGTTTAACGTTCGAAGGGCTCACCACGTTCTTCACCAAGGTGGAGGCCGTCATGAACTCTCGCCCGTTATATCCGCTTAGTACGGATCCGGCGGATCTGGATGTATTAACTCCGGGGCACCTTTTGATTGGACAACCACTGGTGGCTCTCCCTGAATACCCTTACACCGATGTCAGTGTGCACCGGCTGTCTCGGTTTCAACAAATTCAAAAGATGTCTCAACACTTTTGGTCTCGGTGGAAAAATGAATACCTACACACTCTTCAACAGCGGTTCAAATGGACCTCACAGACGGAACCTCCTAAACTCAATGACTTGGTTTTGATTAAAGAAGATAATTTAGCTCCTTTACATTGGAAACGCGGACGGTTAGTCAAACTTTTACCAGGTAAAGACGGGGTTGTACGGGTTGCAGAAGTGAAAACTCAAAACGGTGTCCTGATGAGGCCCATTTCTAAATTGTGTAGGTTACCCATAGATAATTAGGAACCAAGACGGGTCTTGGTTAGGCGGGGGGATGTTCGGACATTGTGATTCACCAATTATGTGGGTGGACCGCAAAAAAACTGCGACTCGGAATATGAGGGTAGTTGAAAAACTACAACATTGAATTCGGGTGCAAGGGTGTTGATCGATTACCGGAAATATTTAAATTACTACATTATTCGTCGGTTTATTTGTGCAAAACAATTTGTGAGATTTCGGACAATAAGGTGGTATGCTAAAGACATCAATATAAAAGGATTGAAACAACCAGGCAGCCGTGCACGGCGGAGCTACCTTCGGGAGACGAGTCAAGGTGAGTGGTTCACCTTGTATTTGGGGATTGCGGTGCCTGGACTCCCAAATCTAACCGATAGAAAACTCAGGACCAGCAACTGAGCTATCGAAGGGGTTTTCACATGAACACTAACATTAATCTGTTTGTGTTAAGCCCTCTAAGGGCTCGAGTTTCATACTACGAATTAACTGCATAATGATGAACGTGACACCACAATATCTCGACAAGGTCATTATTTATAGGTAGAATGTCAAATGGTTTATACTTAGCCCTCGTAGTGCGCGTTACGCTAGCCAGTAAGCATTCTATCACGTAAATTTGTAGCGTGATTGTGGCATATTAACTTGATAGCCTTACGCTAACGTCGAGCTATTCATGCTAAACCCTCTGATTATACATTCAATAGTAAACAAGACGCATCATATTACAATTTCGTTCAGCAATCTGCCTATCAGCCGTAGGCATAATAAACAGCAGAAGAAATGAGACGGGGATTTCGTTCTAAATTACGTGTTTCAGATGAAATCGATTTACTTTTATGCAAGTGTAATTTAATGTTGGATTTTGTAATGAAGAGAATATTGAATTTGTCGAAGCCAAATTTTAGAATTCTAGCTTAGTTACATTATGGCTTTTACAAAACGGCGGCCTTTCATACAACCATATTACAATCCCTCTAAACGTTGTTTTGCCATTTTACAATCAGGCTCCTTATTTTTAAAAACAATACAATTCAGATAAATAGATAACGTTGTTTGATTTTTTCTTCCTTTTCCTTATTTTTTTAACTTTTCTTAAATTAATATACCTCTTTAATGAAAAATTAAAACATCGTGAGGATTCCCGCATGCCTAAGAGTTTCTCGAAAGTGTGTTAAGTTCACCAACCCGCACTGGGCCAGTGTGGTGGACTATGGCCTAAACCCTCTCAGTTTGAGGGGAGGCCCGTAATAAACGGTGAGACAGTTTCTTAATAGGGCTAATATTATTATTATTATTATTAAAAACCATATCTGTCTCACACTATAAATATTGCTGTATCGTGGGTGCTGTATCGTTTATAAGCATCAAATTCACGTATACAAACCGAAATTAACATTTGTGGGCCCCACAAACATTAGACCCAAGCGGGGATCGAACCCGAGCTTACTTAATCCAGTGTTTATGCCTACTTAATTCATCTAATAATATAAGAATACCAGCCTATACTGGGTCACTGCTGGGCAAAGGCCTTCTCTTACAAATCGAGGTGAGAGTGATTAGCTCATACACTGCCACGCGGACCCAGTGCGGATTAGTCGCGGCAGGTTTGTGCCGACGTCCTAAACTCAAACTTAAATCATTTAATTTTTTAATCTAATTTAACTGCTAATCTACCACCCAATCGGAACGCGGCCTCAACTGAGAAGATCCGGCGACTAGACTGCCTCGTTGGTCTCGACTGCCTCGTTGGTCTAGTGGCAAAGCGCATTGCTTTGTGATCACGAGGTCTTGGGTTCAAATCCTAGGTCGGACAAGTGAGTTTTTCTAACGAATCGTGCCCGGTATATGCCAATAGGCTCGCCTCCTATTACATGGGACCTAACATCGTCGGCCAAACGAGGGTGTACTCAGTAAACCTCTGCCATCCCCGCTTGGGGAATATAGGCATGACTGCTCTTTATCTTTTTTCTTTTTTTTCAAACTTTGTGTGGATACAATGTTTAAGTTACAATTAAATAGTTTACGATCTAGCTTCAGTGTGATGCCTTACGATCGAGATATGAATCAAATGATGTTATCCATAAAGAGTATCTAAGGGATTCCAGATGGGCCAGCCCCTACAAGCTGCACCCGTTCACAAGTATAACTGCTGAAAACAGACATCACTCCCCTCGACCAAATTGGAGGGAAGGGAGTGATCCGCGCCAGATAGCTACCGCTAGCAAAGACATTATAGTGAGCATGACCAAACCAGAACCCCAAAGATGGTAGCCAGATTGTGTCTGCAAAGCAGCCTATTGGAACTTATCAAGCCCACAAAGCTTCCAATTTGGCTTGCCGACAACCATAGTAAGTAGTAACCGGGACCAACGGCTCAACGTGCCTTCCGAAGCACGGAGACGCTCAAATATGAAAATGTCACAAACGGTCTCCCATCTCAGACCGACCGAACTAAGTCATCTAATACGATAAAATATCGATGAGTACGAGTGACAAAATAAGACTGTATAAAAAATATGTAACCATTATACCAGAATCAATTTTAGATTTCAGGCCGTACTGAAACTTTTTAAATAGTAAAATCTCAATAAACCTTTAACTGATCTAAGAATCGAACATTGTGACGCTCTGACTGCGCGGCGAATGATGCTACTGGGATTGGCCTATCCAAACGCAGAGGAACTACGGCTCTGCCCCCCTGCTGGAATCTACAGCCTGATACAGGGAGTATTTGATCCTTCAAGTACGTAAGAGCATTAGGGCGAGGACAGCACAAAAGTTCCCATCGGGTCGAAGTGCGCCTGAGGTCTCCTCGGTCCGTTAAGCCAACAATAAGACAAGATTAGATTAAGAAGAATCGAACATAGGATTTCTTGATGGAAATGGCTAATGGAAACATTCCGACTACCCAATTTTTAACTAAGTAGTATCTAATCTAATTTGGCTCTCAATATTCTATTGGATCTTCGAAGTTTCGTAATATTTGAAACACATTTTGGAGTTAGCCACCGTTCCTTTTAGTTCGAGCAAACTAATAGTAACTTTATAGAAATTACTAACAGTTGGTACTATGTATATCCTTTAACCACTGTAATCTAGAACTTTGATCTAAACTCCGAAAATCCACCTATTCCAAACGTACATAATATTTCAATTAATAGGAAATAAATAGCTATCTACCATCAAACAAAATCGATGGCACAACCCAGCCATCTTTTTCATTAAAATTAGGATGTTTTTTTTATTAAAATAGCATCGCAAATCATCTTGGTAGGAATCGACGTTCTTTCACGAGCATTTGAGATCTATTAAATCTGACGTTTTAGGCGGATGCGGTAAAACTTGGAATCCTGTACTTAATTAGATCTATATCATCACGCCAAATTCCTTGCGGGGAGTCTTTCCTTATATCTCCATATCTCTCTGTCATGAAAACCCCTGTAATTAATATAATTAAATCTAAAACCAATCAAAATAATGCTGCAAGATCTCAAGACATAGTGAGCTCATTCTGCGCATATCCGACCAACAAAATAATGAAGAAGTTTGTAGGTACTAGGCATGCCTTTTAAGTTCTGTCGTTTTCATATTTCCCGGCAATTTTGAATTTGGAACTGTTCTATATTCGAATGTGTTTAAATTTTGAATCTCAAAACAGTTAAAAGTATTAGGATTAATGCTATTGTTTAGTCACAGCGTCGATTGGAATCTGTCAGGTTACGTACGAAAAAGAATATTTCTAAGCAAAATGTTCGTGCAATAATTTTCTACAACTTTAGAAGAGGCCTGACACGGCTTCAGTGTTTTGAAGAGCTAACATCTGTTTTCAGTGATGAAGCCCCATGCCTGCGGACTATCGAACGCTGGTATTTAGAATTCCAGCGTGGACATACTAGTGTTAGTGACAAATCTCGCGAAGGACGCCGAAAATCCGCCTTCACTGAAGATAACATCATTGCTGTGAGACAACTAATTCTCGAAGATCGTCATGTGACATATCGAGAGATAGAGGCTCTAGTAGGCATCACAGGGACAACCATTCAGAAGATCTTGCATGAAGCGCTTGGTGTGAGAAAGCTAGTTTGCCGTTGGATACCGCATCTGCTTTCCGACGATCACAAGGCGGCCCGAGTTAGATGGTGTAAGAAAACTCTGCAAAGGTTCAACCAAGGAGAGTCAAATCACGTCTACGACATTATCAGTGGTGACGAATCTTGGATCTATACTTACGATCCTGATTCCAAACAACAATCTACAATCTGGGTCTTTCAAGATGAGCCAAGGCGACTAAAGTTATTCGTTCTCGAAGCACTTCAAAGAAGATGGTGGCCACGTTCGTTGGAAAAACCGGCCATGTTGCGACTATTGCACTTGAAGATCGTAGAACGGTTAACGCAGAGTGGTGTATACCACAGTTTGTTTACCACAAGTCATCGCCGAACTTCAAAAATCTAACTCAAAGCGACACATCATCCTTCACCACGACAACGCAAGCTCACACAGCGCTCGTCAAACGATTGAGTATTTGAAGCAAGAAAAAGTAGAAATTCTTGACCATCCTCCATACAGTCCCTAAGCCCTAAAGATTTCTATACATTTCCTAAAATTAAGAAAAGTCTTCGTGGTCAAAGGTTCCAGTCCGGGGAAGAAGCAGTCGACGCTTTCAAATCAGCCATTTTGAACACCCCCACTTTAGAGTGGAATAAATGTTATAATAACTGGTTTGAGCGTATGGAAGTCTATTAAGCTACGTGGTGAATACTTTGAAAAACAATAAAAAGTACTATAAGGTTCTAGTTGTGTTTTTTTCTTCAAACGACAAAACTTAAAAGGCATGCCTCGTACCTCAGAATAACTATGCCTTCTGGACGTCGAACATCTCAGTCTCTCCCGTGACTAAAGGTGCTGCAAAGCACACGAAACGTCGGGAACTTAAACACCAAAAATAAACTGCGACAAAATACAAAAAATACTTTGATTCAGAAGACCGAATTATCTCCTAATAATAATAATATCTAGTTAGTATGTAGTTCACGGAAAAAGCGCAGCACCCCTCTCGATACCCTTGAGGCGCTCACAGCAGTATTGCGCTCAGTTGTTTTATGACAACCGTTTGAGGATCTCGGACCACGCGTAATTAGATATCACTAATTATGGTCAGTGCCAATTTGAAAAGGGAGGAAATAGACCAGTTCCATCAAACCTCATTCATATAGTCTTTGTCCTCTTTCCATTATTTACAATAATCTCTGCACCTGCTGGAGTTAGTTCGCTGTTTATGTATCTACATTATCGGTAATTGATCTCAGCAGGTGACTTACATAATATTAACACCTCTTAGACCTATGTCCACATGCAAGTCTTTAAAGACCCGGATAAAACCCGTAAACCTTAGCGAGATACATAAATAAGTAGTTAAAAAAATCCCTGTTAAGAAACTGTCCTACCGTTGGGCACGGGCCTCCTCTCAAACTGAGAGGGTTTAGGCCATAGTCCACCACGCTGGCTCAATGCGGGTTGGCGAACTTTACACAACTTCGAAAAACTGTTAGGCATGCAAGTTTCCTCACGATGTTTTCCTTCACCGTTATTTAGTTAAATTCATATATTTATCCAATAATTTGCGTTTTGCTCTCGTGTATCCTCTTTGTTCCCTAATCACAGTTAAATGGCAGAGCAACAGGGTGAGACTTTCTAGTTAAGACACGCGATGTCTTGAATGCTAAATTCCTTAATCTAGCTTAAGAGAACAGATTAAGTGCTTAAGTCGAGACTTAAAGTTGATTATTGGCTGGTTTATGTTAGTAGTAAACTATTGTATTACTATACGTGAGTAACTATTGTACTATCACTGAAAACTCTTTAGTACTTATTCCTTTTTCTATTCTTTTTTTTATTACACTCTTATAATGTAAGCTATGCTCACCTTTAAAAGGTTGCACATCATGTTTATAATATTAACAACCATGTACGAAGAAATGTACTGAGGGCTTAGCTCGAAAACATTCGCTTGCGAATAATCGTACTGTCCCATTCATGTTTAGGTAGTAAATTTGTAGTATGACAAGGATAGCATATCAACTCGCTAGCAGCACGCTAACGTCAAGCTTTGCGTATTAAGCCCTCTGTTGCTGTACCCAATGGTAAAACTGAATATAAGATAATAAATAAAATAAATGAATTGTCAGATTCATAAAAAAAAGATAAGCACTCTCTCGCTCACCTCGATACGTGAATATACATACTGTGGGGACATTTGGTTACGTTTGAATGCTTTTTTGCCACCATACTTTGCATAATGGGCACATTATATGCAGATACCGCACACACAATCAGACAGATCGAAGAATCCCTTGCCCGCCGGCCGGTGCAGAGCACCACGGCGCGACACCTAGTATACGCCCTCCCCCACAGCGACTGCCCAAGCCGAGGCCGTTCCTCCTTAAGGCGCCCTTGAGCTAGTTGCCCCCTTGCCTTTTTGGCTCGAGCGTAGTGGTTGCACGCTCGCCCTCTTGTCCGGTGAAGCTGTGAAGGCCCCGCGGCCAACAGCGTAGATCATTCACACACACACACACACACACATACACACACACACATACACATACACACACACAAACACACGAAAGGGCACATTTATTTTTGTTTTTTTTAACATACGGTAACTTTATTGCTGTCATATGTATTTATACACATTTTTCTGTTTAAGATGCACTACGTAAACTTAAGTGGTGGAAGCCAGAGAGGTATGTAACGAAAAAACCTGTTGGAACTCTGTACTTTCTACCTACCCCGCAAGGGATCTGGCGTTATGATATAGATAGACAGATAAATTCTTAGAGATCTCCAATCTTTATTAAAATAATCTCAGACTTACAAGTATCCGCGACATTAACTTATCGATTGCCGTTTTCGCAATCTACTTGATAGATGCTAAATATATTTTGAAATAATGCTACATTGCAATGCTTTCTTTATAGAACAAGTAGCCGTGATTATCTTAGCTTTACTAAAAACGTGTTGGTTAGTAATTAATTGAAATAAAATGCATTCATACGTTCATACGTTGGGCGCCAGGTACCCACGTTTTAAACAAATAAATAATATTTTTTTGTTTGTAATTAATTGTAATATTGCGCGAGCGAGCGAGCGCGCGGACGTGTCGTTAGCTGCGAGAGCATATATTTGACTTAATTACATAAGAAAGTACTCTTATTCAAGACCCAAATGGATACAAAATATAACGGTTGTAGGGCTGTTATTTATGATATTTCATACATGGAATGTTCGGAAGACTCATGCAAGAAATTGTATCATCTAAAATGCTTGGCATTATCAACACAGCAGTTCGAAGGTTTCACACAAGAATATAAGGACAACTGGAAGTGTCCGAAATGCGTATGTACTATACCGAAAAAATATAATTCTGAAAAACCAGTACGAGGAAATACAGATATGAATAGAACGTTTACCCCCAACACCTATGTGAATATGGAACGTGGTAGTCGTCTTAATCAAAATGATCAACCTTTGATTTTAAATGAAGAAGTTGGTGATATACTGCAAGAAATACGTGCGTTTCGTCTAGAGTTGAGAGCTCGTATTAATGAACAAAAAACAGAGTACACACTACTACAAAATAGATTCTATAAAACAGAAAACGAGTTACAAGACTTAAAAAAAATATAGACGGTAGTTCAGAAAAAAGCCGATAAAGCTGATTTGTTAGAAACTCGCGTTAAAGTCTTAACAGAAAAAATCAGTGTCTTGAAACTTGCCTGAGTAAGCAAATATCAGGAAAGAGAATATCCAAAAGCAACAAGAGCCAAAAGAAAATGTCTCATTTGCAAATGCCGTTAAATAAAATAAAATTCAGGTAGTTGAAAAGAAGTGTAATAATGAACCTATAAAGGATTGTCTGGCCACTAAACCGGCAAACATAATTGAAAACAATAATAATAGACAGCTCACATTTAACAAGAGTTCTACAATGGTGGTTTGTGAGCAGGATGGAAAAAGAAAGGATATAGAAGAAATGGAGCATGAAGATAACACAACACAAGCGAATTGGACAACGGTGAATAGGAAAAGAAATCGATATCTTAGTAGCGGTGTAAAAAGAGGGGGAAGTACTAGTGCATCTGTTATACAAGGAATGGAACGAAAAAAAAATATTTACATGTCTGGCGTTTACAGAAAGAAACAACAAAAGAAAATTTGGAAAGCCATGTTCGGAATATATGTGAAAAAGAAGTACCAGTAATAGTGGAAAGAATTAATCATAAGACAGAGCGGGATTATGCCTCCTTTATCATAGGAGTTCCAAAGCAAGTACGAAGAATTATGTGGTCCAAAAAACTGGTCAGTTAATATCGAGTTTGCAGAATGGGTGTGGTTTTGTAAATCAACCAAAAAAACAAAGACGCCGGAATAAATACGTTGAAATATATTATCAGGTTGTAAGGGGTCTTCGAACAAAATTAGAAGAATTTAGCTTAGGGGTCTCCTCCGCAAGTGCAGATTTATTCGCGATAACAGAAACCAGCTGTAGTGAATCAATTAAAAATGCTGAACTGATTGCTCCTGGATACACTATATTCTGATGCGATCGGGCAGATGGGCGGAAACAAGGCGGAGCGTGTCTCGTGGCCACACCGCGTCTGGAATTAAGACAAGTATGCAGCGGCGTAAATATCGATGATCATATGTTCGAACTAGTTTGTGCTACCGTGTATTCGCGAAATAGATTACAATTTTTACTGTGGGTTGTATATATTCCACCAAACAGTAGTGAGAATGAATATATGTTGTTATTTGGAAAAGTAGAAAAATATTGTAATAGAAACAGTGACGTGTTAGTTCTTGGAGATTTTAATTTACATTTTTGTCCTGTAAGTATTACTAATTACTTTGAATGTTTTTAACGACATGTGGATCCACTCAAAGTAACAGAATACGTAATTGCAATGATAGACAGTTAGACCTAGTGTTAGAGAGGGAGTGTACAGGTGGTACGCGCGGCAGGATTACCGATCGTGCCTGTGGATGCATACCATCCGCCGCTTGAGGTTACCGTCGGCTTGCTCCACCGCGATCTGCCTATACCTGATAATTGTGTTGAGCCAAATACGCACAAATCTTGAACTACGGGGTGGAATTTTAATAAAGCCGATTTTACGTCTTTATATATATTTTAAGGGGCGGTAGATTGGACTCCGTTGTATAAATTAGATTTAGAGTTAAGTTTAAATTATTTATATTAAACGATTAATTCTGTTATAAATAATTATGTACCAATGAAAAAGAGAATCAGCTTAAGTTCGATGTATGTGTATCCCCAGTGGTACACCTCGGAAATAATCCATCATATTAAACTCAAAGCTTCTCTTCATAAGCGATATAAATCGACAGGGTCGAAGGCAGCTTACGAACCGTTTGCTCGGTGTAGGACAAAGGTTAAGAATATGATAGCGTTCGCAGAAAAGCAGTACAGGCATCGTATTCAAATTCAATTTTTAAAAGATCCTATATCTTTTTGGAACTATGCTAAGTCTAAACGGGGTAGCAGAAATACACTTAAGATTTTAAAGAACGGCGAATTTTTATCCAACGAACAATGTGCTATAGAGTTTGCTAATTTTTTCCAGTCTGTGTACAGTCCAGAGCGAGCGCATTTATCCGTGGATGCAACTGTAGCTAAAGCAGGTAGTGATAACGGTGCAGCCTGAGTTTGTGTGGACACAGGACTACAGTTGAAAGACGTGCAGCGCGCACTTCAACAACTTAAGAAAAAGAAGTCGTGTGGCCCGGATCGTATACCACCACTCCGATTTAAGGACTGCAGAACAGTCCTGGCTGAACCGTTACATCACATGTTCAATGTATGCCTTAAATAAGCAATATATCCGGGGAGATGGAAGCTAACTAAGGTCGTTCCAGTTCTAAAAGGACGTGTGAGCGAAAAGGTGGAGGGATACAGACCGGTGGCAATATTATCTACTCCCGCCAAATTATTTGAGTCAGCTTTGCATAAGAGCATATTAACGCAAGTCAGCGGGCAACTCGCAGATGCTCAACATGGGTTCCGACCAGCCAGGAGTACTACAAGTAATCTTCTCAATTATATGGCGGACATTGTGCCAACCGTAAACAGTGGAGGACAGACTGATGCTGCTTACTTTGATTTCAAAAAAGCATTCGACCTTGTCGTCAACGACGTGTTGCTTACAAAGTTAGCAGTAACCGGTTTCACTCCCCAACTGCTGCCCTTTTTTTGCAAATTATATGAGAGATAGACAACAATACGTAGAATATGCAGGAATCGTGTCGGAACCTTATTTTACGCGATTTGGCGTAAGTCAAGGTAGCAACCTTGGACCTTTGGAATTTATAATAATGGTGAACGATTTGCCAAAGGTTGTTAGATATGTCAAATTTTTACTGGTTGCTGACGACTTAAAGCTATCTCTCACTATTAAAAGTTGGGATTTATTTTATTTTATTAGGTTTAACAACAGTTATTACATTAATACAAGGTATCAAATACAAAGATATACAACGCGAAAGTGGAAGGATGTAGGTACCGGGGAAGACCTAGACTATCTTACCATGACCAAATAGACCGGGTCTTATCTGAAGGACAAGTCATGAGTCTCCGTAACCGGCGAGCGTGTATGAGACGAATTATGAGAGTAGAGGAAGCCAGAGAGGTATGTAAGGAAAGAGCCTGTTGGAACTCTGTACTCTCTGCCTACCCCGTAAGGGATCTGGCGTGATGATATATATAGATAGATAGATAGATCAAATACAAATATTGTTCTTCTTGGGTCTAATGCACAACTAATTACAGGTAAACACAGCTTGCAATGTAAGCGTCGTATTGATAATAATAAAGTGCATATATACATATATCTAGTGTAAATAACAAAACACAAAAAGAAAAAAGAGACATCGTTATTGTTCCTGGCCAGTTTAACTAACTATCGACCATTTATCGACAATCGACTATGGATAACAATATTGTGCTGTATACTATCTGCCACCCTCCAACACACCATTTCGAAAACTAGTCAGGGATTGAGCGAAAATATCCAGATTAGGGTTGTCGTTATGAAGCCTGCACAAGCGAGGTATTGGCGAATTAGAACCAAAGGCGGTTCTACGAAATGGTGGCGCAAGTATTCTAATGTGGTATCGAAGACTCCTACGAGGCACATTTAAAGGTACCTTTTGCAATAGCTCAGGGCAGTCTATTTTGTTTCTTAATAGTTTGTATAGGAATTGTAGATCGAGCAAATCCCTTCGTTTCGAAAGTGAGTTTATTTTGAAATAACAGAGCCGCTCATTATAAGAAAGGTGCCGGATGGCTTGTCCAGACAGTCGTGCCAGGTTCCATAGGAACCGTTTCTGTACCCTTTCTAATCTAAGGTTATGCGTAGCAAAGTGGGGGCGCCATACTATACTACAGTACTCTAAAGCGCTGCGCACAAGTGTGCAGTAAAGCAATATTTTCGTTTCGGTTTGGCGAAATACTTTACCGTTTCTGATTATGAAACCGAGCATTTTAGAGGATTTTTTTATAGTGGACTCCAAATGTGGCACGAAAGTTAGTTTCCTATCAAATAAGACCCCTAAATCTTTAATGCAATCAACTTCCTCAACACGTTCCCCAAGAATATAATACGAAGAGAGTAAGAAAACATTTCGAGATCAAATCACACAAATATGTAAAAAAGCATATAGAAATTTAGGATTTGTACTTCGCATGTCTCAAAGCTTAACAAATATTAAAGCTATTAGAGCCCTATTTAATGCACTGGTTAGGAGCCAACTTGAATGCAACGCAGTTATTTGGGCCCCGCATGAGACCAAGTACAGTGTCATGTTGAAAAAAGTGCAAAATAAATTTATATATACATGAGACAGCACGGGGTGTACCCGTTTTATCTATTAACGTATCCGACTTTATTTATATTAGGTATGGTCGGGTACAACGAATTGAGGGTTAGGAGGGGCCTCGCACTCGTCTCATATATTTTTAAAATTTTGAGAGGCAAGATTGAAAATGGTGGCATGTTGGAAAACATGAAGCTGTGTGTCCCGGATAGGTATGTGTGGCGACGCCGGCGGCCGCCGCTAGTGGCTGTGCCGCGCGCGCGCACCAACCAGCTGCAGCAGGCTCCGCTGACGCGCGCGTCATCATCATCATCACCCGAAAGATGTCCACTGTAGAACAAATGCCCCAAAGATCATTACAATGTCCTGTCTTGTACTGTAGGCATCCAGATTTTACCCGTGACCTTCACCAGGTTAGCAGTCCACCTTGTAAGAATACTCACTCCTAAACCAAGGAGTGTGTAACGTATTACCACTGTGTGCTATGTGCCTATATATGCAGTAAATAAATATAACTGCGTTCTTGCTCATCGTCATCACCCGAAACACGTCAACTTATCCAAAGATCACTATGATTTATTACTCTACACTCTCGGATCAATACAGCGGTTATATATGATGTAAGAACATGCTTATTATGTACCTAGTTAATACATAATAAGGATGTTCTTACATCATATCACCACGACAACCGTCTTTGTGCTGTAGGCGTCCAGTTTTTACCTGCGAACTTCGGCAAGTCGTTCTTGATATAGTAGTACATAAAGTAGGTAGCGATAACGAATTAAAATTACGACAACATGTTTTTCTACCATTCCGGTCTTGGTCTCGGACCTATTGGCGCCTTTATTAAAAAGGCGACAACCTGATATTTTGCGAACGCGTCCAATCATAGAAATCCGCTAATCTTAGCCGCCGCCGACTACGAACCTAACTGCCCTACTATCAGGCGCTACCGCCGTCCGCGGCATGTTCTCACCGACCCTCCCGATCTCTTCTTTGGGATACAGAACCCGCACACAGGATCAGACACCGACCTCGCCAGCGAGGTCGAAGAATCCCTTTCCCGCCGGCCGGTGCAGAGCACCACCGTGAGACACCTACACCAGGTATGCGCCCTCCCCCATAGTGACTGCCCAAGCCGAGGCCGTTTCTCCTTGAGGCGCCCTTTAGCTAATTGCCCCCTGCTCTTTTGGCTCGAGCGTAGTGGTTGCACGCTCGCCCGCTTGTCCGGTGAAGCTGTAAAGGTCCCGCGGCCAACAGCGTAGATCATTACCCTAACATATGTATTTAAGTTATAGAAAGATATTAAATAAATAAATAAATAAATTCACACACACACACATGTTTTTCTATCGAGAAATTCTCAAATACAGTCCAAAGTCTGCAATGATCACCGGTATAGTGGCAATACTTACTTACTCCTATTAAATTGCGACCTAACATCGTCAGAGATATATGTACACACAGTACTTCTACCTACCTCGCTTCCTGGATTAAGGCGTGACGGTGTCTAACGAAGAACTACACAAAAAATGCATGAAAATACTCGTATTATGTCTTCTATACATACTCACAAAAGTGAACGCTTTCGCTTCCATGCACACATGCTGCGGCGATTTTATCGTATTGAATAATAGAATACCGCTCTGGGATGGTGTCATTAGGTTGCAGGTAAAACAAAACCTCTTTTTCCGATCCTTGAACCCTCGTGCGATGACTTAAATAATATATTATACATGAAATAAAACTATTTTACGGATTTTATCGCGGTTTATTTTTTTATTTTTAGTTCCCGACGTTTCGAGTGCTTTGCAGCACCCATGGTCACAGACTGCAGACTTCTTTGAGCGACGTCTGCAGTCTGTGAACATGTCCTTGACCGCACCCGCCATAACATCAGATTTGATAGACCACAAATCCTCGTGAAAGAACACCGATTCCTACCAAGGATGGTTCGCGAGGCTATTGAAATTAAAAAAACATCCTAATTTCAATAGAGAAGATGGCTGGGTGCTTCCATCGTCTTGGGATCCGGTAATTAATATAATCAAATCCAAAACCAAGCATAACACTGCAAGACCACCGTGAGCTCAATCTGCGTAGATCGGACCAACAACAACAAAAATAATTAAGAAGTTTGAGGGTACCCCAGAACAACTATGCCTATTGGACGTCTAACACCTCAGTCCCTCCCGTGACCATGGGTGCTGCAAAGCACTCGAAACGTCGGGAACTAAAAATAAAAAAATAAACCGCGATAAAATCCGTAAAATAGTTTTATTTCATGTGTAATATTCGCGTAAATCTAAGATCTCAATAATATATTATATTTGGATAAAAGCGTTTTATCCGTGTGCAGAGCTTTGCATAAAGATATTGAGGTAAGCGTGACGCTAGCGAGTTGATATGACATGCTTATTAAACTACAAATTGACTTAATGAACATGAACGTGACTGCACGTTTACTCGCTAGGGTACCGCTACTGTCAAAATTTTCGTACCAAGTCCTCAGGTTAGAACTGCCTCGTTGGTCTAAGAATGCCTCTACTATCATGACTTGCTCGTAATCGTTAGAAAAACAATGATGGTTGGTTAACGATTACGAGTTCCTGAGTTTGAATTGTAGTTATAACAAAATGTTCGAAGGTAGAACGTCAATTTATTGAAAAATTTTGAGTAGTCATTCGTAGTCTAGAACTGTGCCCGAAATAATGTAGACTGTTCTTAACATAAGGGCCTAACATCATCGATAAAATTCGCGTATTTAATAAAAAATAAACATTGCCCCACACTAGGATTTTCTTATCTTTTTTTTTTACATAGGCCCATACTTTGATTTATTCCCGTGAAGTGGGTGTGTTTACAATCATGAAAATTCACATACATAAACACCCAGACCGAAATAAATATTTGTGGGTCACATAAAGATTTATCACGTGTTGAACCCATGACTTCTCAATCCAGGTTTAAGCTCTTAACCACTGGACCAAGCCGTCCTTCAAGATACACAGTATACCTTTGTCATCCCCGATTACAAAAGAAGGCGATACGGTGTTGCAAAAATTGCAAAGAAGGTAGTAGCTTAAAGTAATAGTAGGTTTTAACAGCAATTACGAGTATAATTAGGTAGACAGTCTTCAGGATTTTTTAAAATCCAACCACGTTTAATGCGTACAGACCCCTGAATTTATAAACTATGTGATATATTTGATGCTATCAACACAAAACCGATCCTCGTGATGATTTTGTCCTGCATAGGATGTCATCGGAGGTGTTTAATGTAGGTATTTACTTCATGTTCATTGTCAAAAGTCGTAGACACAACTGCCCAATACCAAAACATTTCGAATGATCCATCATTCTATTTCTGTTTCAAAAGGTTCTTGCTTCTCTAATGAATATAACCGTTAAAAATATTATTGTAGCTTTAATAATGTACACTAAATTTGTACTTATAACGTAACATTGAACCAATTCTAAAATTCCATTATTTCGAAGCGTGCTACGTTCGGTGCGGTGCGCCTCAATTGATTCAACGCAACGCCTCGCTTGCTTCCAACCGACCTCGCTTGATTCCAGTCAAGGAAGTGAACTCCTTATTCGTTATGGCCAATTAAACACGTAACACAACGTGTTACGATAACTTCGTGGGATAATCGTTTAATGTCACTATAGTCTTGTGGTACCCGACCCGTTCAAGCTCAAACTCAAATTATTTATTTTGAATAAATCCTGTGGGGTACTTACAAATGGTGATATTTAATTTTTTTTTAACTTACTAATATACAACTAGTTCGGAACGCGGCCTTCACTGAGAAGATCCAGCGAGAAACTTAGCGGCTTTGTCTTTTTCGTATAATTCTCTAGTCATCTTTTTTTTAAAGGGTTTTTTCATCATTTTCTGTATAGATACCTTTCTTTTTATATAAGACAAAATTAAGCATGCAATTCCACTCCAGTTTAATGCTTTACGACTGAGATATAAGACTAATAATAATATTTTATAAAGAATGATAAGCTTAAGGATTATTCGTGGACCAGTCTCCATAAGCAGCACCCGTTCACGAGTATGAATACTTGAGTTGTTGGCACTCGAATGTTCATTTCACGAAATTATCGTGACCTTCCAAGTTTAGTCATATCGAATGACGGCCCAGTAGTGCCGCAGAGAATGGCCTCGCTTGCCTGTCGCCTCACATCCACACTTTAAGGTTCGTTCCCAACAGTTTGTATCCACTCTGGCAATTTGCCAACCCCGAGTCCATTTCCCGAGCAATCACAACTTAACATGAAATTTCAATTTTTATGCCGGTTAGAACTCGCGAAAAAACACGTCTGGTTAAATGTTGTTGCTCGGATAACTTGGAAAGGCGTGTTGGATTTTTTATTTTATTTTTATAGTGCTTTATAACGAAGGACGTTTTAAAACATGTTAATGGTATGGGCTTGTGGTGGTAATTTTATAACATGTAAACTTTTGAGTAGGCTTGTTTAGGCGATCGTGTTTTACTCCTTCATTTGAAACGGTTTCATAACATGACTACATACTATTTAAGCTTATAAATTTGTAGATACTTAACTATTTTACATTATAGCGATTAAATTTAGATAAGAAATATAACATTTAACGTGCTACACTAAAATGGAATTCTGTCAGATTACAATTGTTAAAGGGGAAGCGTTTTATGTAAGTACTTCTTATGGACATTGGATAGTTATAGCCTAAGGTAATTTTTATACATGCTCAGGCGTCAATCATTTTATACAAACGCTGTCAACAACTCTAAATGCAACGAAACTTTAATCTGATGATGAAGAACGTAATTTACCAATTATAATAGTACTACAATATTAGCATCATCAGTCTATATCAGTTTACTGCTGAACAAAGACATCTTCCTCTTCAATCGTTCCCTCATTATTGAGGATCTTAACTCCATTGCTGGCATTTTTTTACAATTTCCCTCCATCTGCTGCGATTACCTGCCAGATGGAGTGCCGTGCTAACTGATATCTCCAGTTGTTTGAATATCTAATCCGAAAGTCTTTTGGGGCTGCGCCCCCTTGGCCTCTTCCTCTCTATTTTACCTATATCAGTTCACTGCTGAACAAAGATATAGACCACCCCAATTATACGCCACTGTGTCCGATCCTCGGCTACTCTGATCCAATTTCTCCCAGCCGCTCTATAAAGATCATCTCCACCTAGCCTTAGGATGTTTTCTAAAGACCTGAACTTTATTTGCTAAAAATTGGGGACTACAGGCACCATAATAATAATAGTACGACCGTTTGAGGCCCCATCTAGTAAGCGGCGAGTCACCGCCGATCGCAGGTAGTTAAGTATCACTAATTATGGCTGGTGACCGTCCCTTTTGAAAGAGTCTAGTTTTTGTCCATCATATTTATATAGCACTTGTTTTCTTTCCATAATATACAATAGTCCTTGCACCTGCCGGGGTCAGTTCGCTGGTTATGTTTCTTCATTTTCAGGAAGTGATTTCAGCAGGTGATAAACATGACATTACCTTCTCGCAAAGGGTATCTACGTGTTGGACCCATGTTCCCATGCAAACCTTTCCCCGTAAAGCCCGTGAATCTCAGCGAGATACAAATATAATAATAATATGTTACTTTTTACAAGCTCTTATTTGATTTGCAATGTTTGTTTCGGTCAGATCTTGCAAGCTGAATTAGAACCACTTCCTCTTATCCTACGGAGTTGTAATTTGACATGTTGGTTCAGGTTCGATGACAATAGGACGCTGGAGCAGGAGCCCTAAGAGCCATTTACGCGTGAACCCGAGGAGAACGTTGGTGTTGTGGCCCACGCCGCCGTGAGCACCAGGGGGGAAAACAAGCTACAAATTTCCCCTTCCAAGGCGGGCTCTTCAGAGCACTACACAAGGGGGGTATGGGTACGATCCACTTAGAGATCCCTGGGTCCCTCTGACACATGCCAGTGCCGGCCACAGTGGGGTTTTAGTTGGTAAGAGTCCGACATGCCCCGCCAGCTTCCCCTGAGGCTGGTGGAAGTCCATGAGAATTTCCCCACGTAAATAAAAAGGCTCGATGATATATATACAGATACATTTTATGGTCTATGGAAGGACTGGCTCCAAACAAAGGAATTCCTCAAGGGTCAACAGCAAAGACATACATATTTTGATTAGCCGTTTTAAATTGCACAATTACCTGGCTGCATAAAAGCTTGTTTCTTAAAAATGTTTTTATTTTCAAAACTGGAATTTTAGAAATGGGCTACAAAACAGCCAAGCTGAAGTGGGGACGGGCGGGTCATTTGAGCAGAATGAGCCCAGATAGGTGGATAAAAATCACTACCAAATAGCGACTTAATGGACATCGACGCCGCGGAAGACCTAGAAAACGATGGCGCGACGACCTTATCGCCTATGTGGAGAGATGGTCTGATAAGGCCAAGGATCGGGTTAAGTGGAGAATCATGGGAGAGATCTTTGTGTGGCAGTGAAACGAAAGAGGTTAATAAAAAAAACTATTAATTTATTACGATGAACTACATAAATATAAATGTCACAACTTCTGAACTCTTAACCAATCTACCACTAACTTGTTATATCCCTGTAGACAATCCAATCCAAATTGTATTTAAAATGCAAACATGATCCATTTATTCTATGAAGGACTTTAGTTTGGTAATTTTAAAGGCTTTTTTTAAAAAAAACCGTAGTCCCTCACTAGTATTTATTCCCGTGTCGTGGGTGCGTTTACAAACATGAAAATTCACAAACAAATACCCTGTCCGGAACAAATAATTGTGGATCACACAAAGATTTGTCCCGTGCGGGAATCGAACCCGAGACTATTCGACACAGTGGGCGGAGCAGCTCAAGCTCTTAACCATTGCGCTGAATAGCCTTGGTAAACTACTTTTGAAAGGCAAAGTCACTCAACTTAGGGGTTGGTTGGAAACTTATCGATCGGGTTCAGCCCTTTCACGTACCTGTCCTGTTCAAGGGTGAAAGTAAAACTTATCTATAAATAAAGAGCTTAAACTACTTTATAACGTTCTGAACTGGGATATTTTTAGGGTGGACTAATTCATCTTTAATTGTTAAATTTCCCTCATTGGTCTAATGTTGTATAGTGTTCGTAGGGATGATGAAGTTTTGAGATGAAGTTCTAGGTCGAACAAAAAGCCGTCTTTATATTAAAATTAGCAAGAGTCTAGAATTGGGCTCAGTATATTGATAATACGCTCGTTTCCTATTACATTAAAACCTAACATCGTCAGCGATCATTGGGTGTTTATTATACTTTGCATAAGCGTGACGATTTTGAATCACTTAAGTGTTCATAATACTTAGATACTAACTCTATTGATGACGATTATTCTTTTTTTTCTAGTTTCCAAAACTTTATTTACCCCTTACACTCTCCATGATAAAGCCCCCATACACTTAGAATCCACAATTACGACCAAATAATTATAAAGCGTCACTATTACCACCAGCTGTATAACACGTAAATTCCAGAAACCATATCCGATGGCGCTTGTACGCCATTTCATGTATTAGTACAATTATTAATTGAAACAGAAATTATATACCATACCAATTATATAATAAACGATGTCTAATCTAAAAGGCAAGTCAAGAGTCTCCATAACATGCGAACGTGTATGAGGCAAACTATGAGAGTGGAGGAAGCCAGAGTGGTCTGTAACCTGTTGGAAGTCTACATTCTTTGCCTACCTCGAAAGGGATCTGGCGTGATCATATAGATAAATAGAAAGAAAGCTAAGAGGGTTCTTGTGGACTAATCTAAGTATAGCACACATGGATTGTTCTTTTATTCCTAGTATTACACTAAAGCCTTTTCAAAACTCGGACCCGTCTGGGTATATTACAGGGAATTATTCTATCCATTGTTTGGTACCCTGCTTAACCCTACTATAATTAACAACCACACGATTAGCTTATTTTCATAACTACTTTAATCGTTCCAGTTTTAGGTTTTCAATGAACTTACTGCTTGGTCTAGTGGTAGAAGATGCGTTTTGCGACCAAGAGGTCCCTGGTTCAAATCCTAGGTCGGACAAATGTAGTTTTTCTATCGAAATTTTTCAGTATCAGTCCGGAGTCTGGAATTGTGGCCGGTATATAATAACAGGTTCGGCCTCCTATTACATGGGATCTAACATTGTCGGCAAAAAGTGGGTGTAGACAGTACACCTCTGCCACCCTCACTCGGGGAATATAGGCGTGACAGTTATATTATTTTATAATTATATAAACGTAGTCCCATAAGAACCTAGCAAGAACGAAGTAGTTTAAACCCTTAACCAATAGTCTATGTTACCTCCTTCGCGAAACTTTGGAAGCTGCTGGCATTGCATCAAATTTTAATAAACCGTTATACAAATCTCGAACACAAAAGTTTCTCTAAGAATACATTATATGTAAAACACAATTTTTGAAACTAAAGTAGAAAATATAGTACAATAGCGTGTTTATTCATGTAGCTAAATGATATTTATGCTGAAAACTTGTTGCAAATAATGCTAACATAGCAAATTTATGCTAGCCTTTCTACTTCGCATGAATGCAACCAGTCTAGGGTATATTTTCTAAAAGTAGACTAAATTTAAATACTGTTATGCAGTTTTTCAAGACGGAAATAAATCCATATATAACCAATATTTTGGAAGCTTTGACCTACCACAGTACACTGGTAGTAGACTGCCTCGGTCTAGTGACGAATAATGCACGTAAAACGAGGTCATGTGTACTACTAAATGGAACCTTTCATCGTCGGCGAAAAGAGGCGGCGGTGCACCTCTGCCACCTCCGCTTAAGAAATATAGTCTTGAACGTGTTTATTTTTTTTAGTCACCTATATAATATCCACAAACTTCATAAAGAAACCCGCGGATTACATCTAACTTCTAACGACCGAATCCCCAGATGCATCCATTTACATCTTCAAAGGAGCTTTGGGATTTCCGCAAAGGATACCCCTTGTGAACCATGCTGAGGTGGTATAATATATTTTGAGTGGATTATTTGGGATAACTTGGTGACCTATAAACGTTTGAAAGCATCGTTCAAATATAGGTAGATACACGCTCGACGCACGAAATATGGCACCACCAAAAGGCAGCCAAAAAGGACGGTACTAAAAAATTAACAGGCTTCTGATTTTTTACAAATACATCTTTAAGTGATACGAGTAAGGTACAATATGCCTTAATGCATGTTTATATCATAACTATCACTACTCACGTGGACGTTATTTAGTGTATCTTTTGAACAGGACTGCGTATCTTGTTATGATATATTGATATCTGAAAGGCATAAGAAGAACCGAATGCGCTTCTACTAACTATTCCTCTTTCAAATTACAAGGGAAATGTAAAATATTTTGGCATGGTGTAGTAACACAGATAAATTGTCCATGAAACTTGCTGAACGTGCTTTTGAATTTAATGATTGTAATATAATTTGACTAGCAGTTTCCTATGTCTTCCTTTGTCTTCCTATAACCTCACGCCAGATCCCTTGCGGGGTAGGCAGAGAGTACAGAGTTCCAACAGGTTCTTTCCTTACATACCTCTCTGGCTTCCTCGACTCTCATAGTTCTACCAATACCAATCTATGTTACTTCTGAATAATGTAATGGTGAAATATAATTAAAATCGGTTCAGTAGTTTCAGAGTTTATCGATTACGAACGAACAAACAAATCTTTCCTCTTTATAATATTAGTATACTAGCTTCTGCCCGTGACTTCGTCTGCGTTGACTTTAGACAGAAACCTAACATTTTTACGGTATAAAGAATATCCTATGTGTTAATCCAGGTAACAAACTATCAGTATCTAAATCCGTTTAGCCGTTTTTGCATGATTGAGTTACAAACATGCAAACATAAACATACAAATTCAAATTTAAAGTCTAAGTAGGATAGTAGGAGAGAATTAGTAGGAATTGTAATTTGATAGGATATGTAGATGCAGAACTGTACTAGATCCCCAATCACGTGCTTCTTCGCTGCACTAAATGCATTCCTTGAGAGTAGTCCTGAGGGCTTAGGACGTAAACATTAATGTTCGCGTGACGTTATCGAGTTATTATGCCATCTTTTTCACACCATTTATTTATTAAATAAAGATGAATGTGACAGTACGCTTTCTCGATAAAGTTACGATAAGTTCAAATGATTTATGCTTAGCCATCTGTTTGCGGCTGGCATAGAGTTATATTTTTTCGGAATTTAGAAGTACTGCGGGAATATTGAAAGAATGAGCTTCTATATCTTTCTTTTATACTTGTTGTATTTTTTCTTACATTTGCTAACGTAAGTAGTATTTTGCGTGTCGGTAAAAATAAATATTATTAACCGGCGAGCGTGTATGAGATGAACTATGAGAGTGGAAGAAACCAGAGGTCTGTAAGGAAAGTACCTGTTGGTACTCTGTACTCTCTACTTACCCTGTAACGGGGTTGGTGTGATGATATAGATAGATAAACAGATTAACACAGGCCTAAATGCGGCATACAATAAAGCAGGAATTGCTCCTTTTGAATTTCAAAATTCAATGTTTACCTACCGCTGATTAAAAAAACAATTTACAGGCGTATTTTTTATAATATTGGCATAACAAACACTGCCTGGATTCACTGTTTCCAGGACCCTTATTTGCTATGTACAATAAACACGTAACGCGGCGCGGTACGTAAATCTCGTGAAATGATCGTTCAATAGTACACAGAATACAATTACATGATCATTTCGTGAAGTTATCGTGAAACATCCCGTTTGGTCATAGGTCTTGCGTTATTTACGTTACACCGCGTACAAACTATATTATTTAAGTTTAAAAAATAACAAATACCACCACTAAATAGACCGAGTCTTATCAGAAGGACAAGTCAAGAATCTCCATAACCGGCGAGCGTGTATGAGACGAACTATGAGAGTGGAGGAAGCCAGAGAGGTATGTAAGGAAAGAACTCTGTACTCTCTGCCTACCCCACAAGAGGTCTGACGTGATGATATAGATAGATAAAATATACATACATATTCAATTTCTATTTATTATCCACATTAGTCAGATAATCTGAATCTGTTAAGGTATAATAACAATTTTCATTTAAAAATTTATACATAACTGATTTGATTTTGTAATGTACTAAAACGTACGGGAGACGCCACACAGCGCAGCCCCGCTCGCCGACGGAACGTAGATGAGCGCTTCTGTCACGCTCCCGTCGCACTCCGTCGGCTATCTGACCAAACCTTATCTTATCTTATTGTTGGCTTATCGGACCGAGGAGACCTCAGGCGCATTTCAACTCGATGGGATCTTTTGTGCTGTCCTTGCCCTGATGCTCTTACGTACCTGAAGGATCAAATACTTCCTGTATCAGGCTGTATATTCCAGTAGGGGGGCAGAGCCGTAGTTCCTCTGGATTTGGATAGGCCACTCTCAGCAGCTTAATTCACCGCGCAGCCAGAGCGTCGTAGTGGCAGAGGACGTGCTTCATAGTTTCAGTCTCTTTACCACAGTTCCTGCATACCACGTCGCTGCATAGGTTCATCTTGTGTAGATGTTCTTTTGTGCCTTAGTGGCCTGTAAATGCTCCAATAAGTTGCCTTAGTTGTAGTCTACTGTGTTTTAGTAGTCTCTTACTGTCGCTGTCACACCATGTGGAGAGAAATCCCTTGGAGTGTCTTAGCCCTGTATTTGTTTCCCACTCTTTCCTGTATTGTTCTTGGGCATATTTGTAGAGTGCGCCTCTTAAGGTGCCATCTGGTATGCCTATGACTAGACCAACAAGTTTCTCCATTGCTCCCTTTCTGGCTAAGTCATCCGTACACTCATTGCCATCACTGTGTTGCGCGCTCCACATCTTTCAAGAAGGTATGCACACTCCACAGCCAGTGCTGAGTTTAGCTCGTAGGAGTTGATGGCTTTGAGGGCAGCCTGACTGTCACTACAGATGTAGATTCTCTTGCCTGTAATTCGTTTGTCCAATATCTCTTTTGCACAAATATTTCGCATAGGTCTCTGCTTGGAATATTTACGCAAATCTGCCCATGCCTTGACTTAGGCTGTATCCTTCTGTGTATACACCGGCTCCCGTTCCAGACTTGGTTTTGGATCCATCAGTGTACCATATCATTAGTTCCTTGCCTTGTTTAATTAGACTACTTTTCCATTGTTCCCAGGTAGAGATGTGGGTGCTAAATCTTTTGTTGAACATGTGCGTGGTCAAGGTCTTGTTGTCTTGTTCTCATGTTCCTTATGTCATCTAGTTCCTTGTCTGGCGCTAGCTTGGTGTGTTCAAGGCTTGGCGCTGTTACGCTCCATAGTCCAGTTTTCTCTAGCCTATAGAGTGCCTTCCTCGCCTCAGTCTGAATGACGATGAGATTGTGCAAGCACTCCATAGCTGCCGTCGGTGTTATTTTGAATGCACCTGTGATGGCCAGGCAGGCTGGCCTCTGTAGTTTTATTAGAGCGTCCCTGCAAGTTTGTGTTTTAGTTTTAGGCCACCACATGATGCATCCATACGTTAATATCGGTTTACCATAATTTTATATACCCAATGCATTATTTTGGGCTGTAGGCCCCATGTCTTTCCATATGCTGACCTACACATATTCAGTACTCTCAATGCTTTAGCAATGGTTTGGTTAACATGTAAGGTTCGGTGTATGCAATAAAAGATGTTTACTGTTCAGTGCATAAGTTTATTCTAAGTCCTATAGTATGGGTGGCAACAGTATTTATATTGACCCTAGCTACTACACTATACCTACCCCCTTAAAATAAAAAAAAAATAAAACAATAGGTTTTTTTTTTACCTAGTACATACTTAACAAATACAATATTTCAAATAAGTATCGTGGTAATAATTGATTGTTACATTTTTTTTTCTTCTTTCCCATGTTAATTACCAGTCACATATAAATTTTGACTCTTTTACAAAAGTTTTAATTATTACAATTTCATCAGGAATATTAAAATATTTTTTCTTTTATCAAACAACATAATACATTTTCATTATAAATCACTTTAGATTTTATTTTGGATAATATTAAATGTAGGTATTTTTATAGATTGTTATTGCGAAAATTATTATAGTATAGACAAAATTATAATATAAAAATTAAGGTTATAAGTGTAAATTTCAGTTATAAAAAAAAATAAGTCTAACCTTACTTAAGCTTACATACACAGTGTAGAAACTAATAAGTACTATAATATATGTGTTTATAAATATGTTTAAAATAATTCTTATCTAAAAGTGGGCCCCTATATCTATATAAACATTAACTATATCGATATTGTTATAGTTGTAATCATAGGTAAGCATGATGGATATTCTAGGTATATCCTCTATAGTCACAGAATTCATGACTAATAACATTTATTTATGTTCGTGACGTTACCTTACATCCTTGTGAAAATATCCTTTTTGCAATTAAACTTCTGCAATGTCGTTTTACTTCCTATATACGGTTTTACACCTTTTTAAGTACAAGACTGTACTAGTTTCTTCAAGGTACACATTTTATATTTGATTGGTAGGCTTACCATTTATTTATTTTCATTCATTTTATTATGCAGGATACAAGGAAATATTTATTACATTATTGTGCGCACATTCCTCATAAAACAAACAATTATTTTTACTAATTCAGGCAGTTCATTTAACACTTCCTTTTTTTTAAATCATACCATGTGTCCAAGTTAACTTCACAAGTGGTAGCTCGACCGAATTATGATCAGATTAACAAGGATTCCGTGCCTGCCTTGTATCCTGGTGTACCTTGCTATCATTGGGGCTAGCTCGCTCAACAGTGCCTCTCGGGCTACTGTTTATAGCGATTGCTATTGCCCTACTCCCCATATATTATTATTATCAAATTCCATCAATATATAAAATACCTATCAGTTCCTTACAATAATCTCAACCCTATTGAATTCTCTTATAAGGATATCAAAAAAATTACTTAGGTGATCAGGCTAAGCTTTCATTGATACCTTATAGGCTTATTATCCATAAGAATCCCCATCAAAATGTATATGCATTCTAAAATCTATCTTTGCCACCTCTTAAGATAACCTTTCCATTATTCCATATCTCCTAAATCCATTCCTTCCCAGTCACATTTTTATTCAAACTATTCATGTCATTCCAATTCAAACTTCAACCAAACTACCTAAACCAGCAAATACAACATTATACCAACACCTTACTTACAATATCAAATCCAAAACCTATCAACCATCTACTCTTATAGTAGACAAACCTTCCGATTACATATAAGTAACATTATTCATTACGTCATTACATAACTATTGCTATACATGGTCCTTTTACTTGAGAAGTACATTCAGAGAAACTACCACATAATAGTCAGTACTTTTCCGACATAATTATTTAATAGTAATTGAAATAAGCATAAAAATATATCTAAGTTTAATATTTCGTTATAATTGCAACTAGTTTTAAAATACATGAAGCTTGTGTATGCATTCCAATCCTGTTATGGTTATCGTCAAATAAACAAACCTACCTCATGAAATTGACCACACACGATTATTGTAACGTGCCTTAAATGGAATGGAATGTTTGAACGTCTCAATTTCCTTATACTTTGCGCTAGATGAGACACCCGTATCAACTAACGAATGATCTAAGTTATTATTTACGGATAACTGCATTGTATAATAAAAATTATTTCATTTTTATATTTACGAACCAAATTTGACTTGAAAGTTCAGGTCTTTATGATAGTGTTGTTTGTTTAATTTGAAAACAAAGGGCTTTGAGGCATAATTAATTATTCCTCTAAAAGCATGTTAATATATTATAGACATCTGAATTATTATAAACGTATCTACTAGTAATGCGACTTTAAAGACTGGATTCAATTGTGACGTTGAGTAACGTTTTCGAATTGGAAACTTCTAAGCTGCGCCTATAGTCAAGTTGACAATCTACAGTCGTTAACGCTAATAGAAAGCGGAAAAATGTATGGGAATGACATTTTGCAACGAAAAGTCACGTGGTCAAAACAATGAGCTATCGATTGCGACAAGAGAATAGAAACAAAACGTTTGCAACTTGTCTAGGCCCTCTGTACACTGAACAAAAAAGACTTAAGTTTATATAATTACAACCACAAAAAATATGTAAGTTTTTATACCACTGATCAATTAGATTACTAAAAATTCTGTACCAACCGCTAAATGTATTTTTTTTTTCGTGTAATGATCATTTCCATTATACTTAATTAGTACCGAATACTCGCATTACTCTTCAGGTGTATTTATAACAAAATAGCTCATAGCTTATAAGACCTTGCCTAATTCTGACCGCAAATTTTTTTCTGTTTACATATTTCAAACGTTTTAAAATGTTTGTAAGTCATACAATTTACCAACAATATTGGACATGTCTAAATGGCTGAAATAGAAGATCCGCATCTGAATAGCTCAAATCGTAAACTAACGCTTAAGAATAGCTTAAAGAGAAAGTAGTACATAGAACAAATAGTAATGATATACAAGAAATAGCAGCACTCAGATCTTCTTATAAGAATTCATCAAGTAATTATTGTGTGCCTGTAGGTAGCGACAATGAATAAAATAAGCGACAGTTATATAATTTTTCCATATTATATTAGCTATATGAGATAACGTATATATTGACTCGCCAAAAAAAAAAACAAATACTTGTAATTTGACACGTATGGTAAAAATAAATTAAGCGAGAAAAGTGTCGTGGAATGAAAATATTACAATCAAAAGTATGCGAAAGAACTTTCCTTGGTAACTGTAACTGCTAATGGACATTCTGAGTGAAGGATGATTATATTTCTTCTTAAAAAACTGTAATAAACTAAATGTTTATACATGTCACGCCTTGATAAACTAATGGAAATCACAACCGGGAAGATCGTGCTCTTTGCATATCATGCCAAGGTTGCATCTGTATACTAAATTTTGGCATATTATTATGGGTAATCTACAATAATTTTCACATAATTGCCTCTTAGAAATTTTGCAGAATCTTACCGAAGAACATAAAATTCAAACACTGCCCCATATGTAGTATGCCCCAATATTTTGTTAATGAAAACAAGTAAATAACTAAAATAATACTCTCAAAATTATTGCACCCATAGTTCCGAAAACTCTCAAAGTAAAATGTTATTGTTACACAGTGCGATTTTATACACCTCCATGGATTACTAAATGTGAAAGGATTAGTAGTTCCATTAGAATTAATAAAAAAAATTTGATACTCTGAATTCTTTAAATTTATATCTTGATATTTGATTGGACATGGCATTTTGAGTTTATGCTGAGATGTTTATAGCAGTATTATGACAAAACTTGAAAAACATAATCCAATTCGTTACGATACAAACAATTAAAACGAATACATTATGTAATAGTAAAATAAAAGATAATTTTGCATAACTATTATGTTAACCTTGCGGAACATTGTGTTGATTGCAAGTAAGTAATATAGATATAATATTCCTGTAATCAAAAGTAATTAATTCCATGATTTCTTTACAAAAAATACGACATACCTGTTACGCTATCATCCTTATAAGCATTAAAAAGTACCCTTTTTTGTAACACAGAAAACATGTGTAGATTATAAGCAAAATAACACTAAGAAAAGGGCATCCACATCTTGCTCTTTTCGAAATTTGAATAAACAAAATGCAAAATAAAACATGCAATTTTCCTTTCACACCGAGTAGTTTTACCTCATCAAAATCGAAAGCCTTACATTAAATTTCATTTGAACCATACTATGGATTATTAATAAGGATTAATTTCTGAATCGAATACAACACAAGCATTTTTGTAATTCGTTGGTACTTAACATTTTTCTAACCATATTATAAAATTCAAGATACACATTTATAAAATCGGCAAAATCGATCAATAATAAAAAAAATATATATGTTGCGCTTACATAGATGCGTTAAATGGCTTAACTGCTCAAAATATAACTACAATACTCCATGTTATATATTATACCTACCTAAACATACTACGGCTATATTTCCACTAATCACTATTTCCTCTACACTACACTTAGCACTCCGGGTCCACACAAAGATCGTCCGGGACTTTCACTACTAGCGCCGGAACCAACTGCCTGATGCTGGCACCACATTGCTTGAACTTCTCGATCATCACCGTTATCAATATCGCCTTTTTCTTTTAAACAGATTATTTTTTTTCTGCTAGTCACAAAATCGTGCTGACTCTGAGCAGGGGCTGACTCTTGTTCTATCTCGCATGACCCCTCAGCTTATAAACTTTTGTCCGCATGTCTTCTGTTGGAAACTCTTGAACATTCTTCATATGTTTCGACTTTTTTTTTGTTCAGTTTTCTTTATTTGATTTAATTACACTTCAGCGCAACGGTACAAATAAATCAATCAGTCCTTTTAAGGCAAAAGAATTTGCACTCCATGGTCGCTACCCGACACCTTAAGACGCCCGCGTCGGCGGCGCCTGCCTGGCATGGTCGCCATGTAAGGTTCGGTGTATGCAATAAAAGATGTTTACTGTTCAGTGCATAAGTTTATTCTAAGTCCTATAGTATGGGTGGCAACAGTATTTATATTGACCCTAGCTATTACACTACAAACATGTGCATGCCACCGTAGTTGCTTGTCTAGAGTCACTCCCAGATATTTAACTTCAATGGTCCATTTAATTTTATTACCGTACATATGAAGGCTTTGTAGGCATGTTAGTACCTTTTCCGTGTGTACATTAGTTTTCTTCGGGTTGACCGAGAGGCTATTTGTCGTGCACCAATTCGTTATTTTATCTAGAGCTTCCTGCATCAGTGTCGACACTGTGTTTGGAAACTTCCCATTGATTGCTATCACTATATCGTCAGCATATCCTACTCCGTAAAACGGACCTTTGTTGATTATCTTCAAGAGACAGTCCACTACCTGGCTCCACAGAGTCGCCAATAAGACACCTCCTTGCGGAAATCCTTTAGTCGTTTTTAAGGATAGCCCTTCTCCTAATATAGTAGACTGGATAACCCTGTTCCATAGCATATTTTTTATCCATCTGACTAAATTTGTTTCTATCCCATGCCCTATAGCAGCTATTTCAATGGATGAGAATGTTGTGCGATCATAAGCACCCTCGATATCCAGAAAAGCTACAGCACAGATTTTCTTTTGCTGCCATCTCTGCGCGATTCATTACCAGAGGCTATTTGTCGTGCACCAATTCGTTATTTTATCTAGAGCTTCCTGCATCAGTGTCGACACTGTATTTGGAAACTTCCCATTGATTGCTATCACTATATCGTCAGCATATCCTACTCCGTAGAACGGACCTTTGTTGATTATCTTCAAGAGACAGTCCACTACCTGGCTCCACAGAGTCGCCAATAAGACACCTCCTTGCGGAAATCCTTTAGTCGTTTTTAAGGATAGCCCTTCTCCTAATATAGTAGACTGGATTACCCTGTTCTTTAGCATATTTTTTATCCATCTGACTAAATTTGTTTCTATCCCATGCCCTATAGCAGCTATTTCAATGGATGAGAATGTTGTGCGATCATAATCACCCTCGATATCCAGAAAAGCTACAGCACAGATTTCCTTTTGCTGCCATCTCTGCGCGATTCTTCATTAAGTCTTACTCGATTTCTAAATTTAAACAAGCTGTTGTTTGTTTTATATAAAGTTTGCTAATGTTCCTCAAAGTAAAATTTAATGCCTTGCCACTTGCAAATCCATAAAAACTAAACATTCGATAAAAGGAGCATGTGAAGCTAGAAGTACTGGTGCCTTCCACACTAGGAAAGCATGTCTCGTGGAGACGTAGGTGTATTATAATAACATGATAAAAAATAATTACCTTACGTCCTTCCCTCTAATATGGTCGAGGGGAGTAATGGCTGTTCCAGCAGTCATACTCGTGAACGGGTGCTGCTTGTGGGGACTAGGCCATCTGGAATCTCTTAGACAGTCTTTACAGATAACATTATTAGATTCATATCTCAAGCATCACACTGGAGCTAGATCGTAATTATTTAATTGTTATCTAAACATTGTATCCACACAATATGATTGAAAAAAAAAGCAAATACAATACAGAAAGAGAAGTAAATAAAAAAGACAAGCCCGCTGAGTTTCTTCACTGGATCTTCTCAGAGGAGGTCACGTTCCCGTTCGGTGGTAGATTAGTAGTTAAATAAGATTTAAAAAATAATGTAAATTGACTATTTGCAAGCGTCCCCGCAGGGCTTATACGAATAAACTGTTTGAGTTTGAGTATTATGATAATGTTATAGGTATACAGTAATATCTACATACCTTGTCACATAAACTAGACAAATTTAACAAGAAATCAAGTATGATAGTGTTATAAAATATACGTATTATAAAATCTAGTGAAATTAAATTAACATAAATGAGATCATGATGTGAAACAACTTTAAAAATAACTAAGGAATTCCTGTTAAATAAAATGTGCTGTAAATTGTGTTCGCCCGCATACGTGCATATGTGTGTGTGTGTGCACGTGTATGTGTATGTGAAATTTACATAAAAATATATGTATATGAAATCTAGGTTGTTATAATTTTTATTATATTTTTACGACCTTAGGTACTATCATTTTAAAGCTATCCGTCCAAACTAAATTCTAATTTATCTTAATCCCCCGATGAAAATATTTTTAAGGATGAAACTGTTGAAATATCCCAATCAGCAAAGTGGTGGATAATTTGCAGACCAATTACGACTGGCGTCTTGGGGGAAATCGAAAAGTCACGTTTCATTACTTTGTTACCTTCACTCAAGCACATACATAAATGAATAATGTTTATTATTTGACCAACATTAACTACCGTGGGGCAAGGATCTTTTTGCTCGTGGTCTAAATTGGAACTAACGCGGTCATCAAGTGAATGTCATTCCATGACAGTCACAGAGTTGCCGTTTGCTATGAAATTTGACCGAGTCCTTTTTTTAATCAGTAACCGTGCGGTGGGTCCCCACCTGTTGAAATATCTTCTTAGAAGTAGCAAAATTGTACCAAATTGTAACAAAAATTTACACCAACGCCCCGCTGTTAATATCATCCACGAGCCAGAAGATCGTTTTCATGCACATGTCAATGTACACACACTGTAAAATAACAGTTTCTTAGGTATAGCTGATAACGGAGATAGCATAAAAATATATTGGTTTCTTATACTTCGGATCTTCTATATTATCTCACCAGATCAATCGCGGGGATAGTTCCTGACATTTATTTCTGAATTCCTCCACTCTCATACACGCGCGCTGGTTACGAAGAAAGTTGGGTTGCCTTTCATATATACCCTTAACACAGTTTACTTGGTCATGGTAACATCGTGCAAATATTCCCCGGTGAAATTCATCCACATTCGTATTGTATATCTGTTTTGTGGTTCTTTCTTCCGACATTTTTTTTATGTGCCTGAATAACTAACTACCGCAGCATAATACTAGTATCGTCAGAATAAACTAACATGACTCACTTTCGCATTCTCTTTTTTCGCTAGCTAACATTTTCCATGTCCAACTAAAACAATAATGTTATCGTCTTTTATCGATACAATGGTATCAATCGACATCGATAAAACCCATTCTATTCGAAACCTATCGGTTAGCAGCCGTTTCCAGTCCGCCCGTCTGTATTGCTTGTGAAACTGATTTGCACATCGATTCCACCTCGGCTCAGACAGTCTCACCAATCACGCTCCCGAAATCACGAGTTATTTGACCGAATAAAGTGGTTTTATCAAAGCCCACGCCATCTGTACTCGTCCTAGCAACGCCTTACATATAACGACTAGAGCTTTTGGCGTCTCCCCAAATTTGAATAATTTGCTTCGACGAAACTGAAACGGAACGCAATTTAAAAAAATACAAATATAATCTTTGTAGAGATCACTGACGTATGGAAGGAAAGTAGTAATACCGGTGTGATCTACTTAAAAAACATGCTTCGGATTAAAAGTTATTATCATATTATAATCAAATGGGCATTAGGATAAAATATAACATTTATTGTTTCAGAAATTATTAAACAACCCACCGTCACCCCTATATTCCCCAAGTGGAGGTGGCAGAGGTGTCGTTGTGTAAAAACCTTGTCTCACTAATACGTCCTTGTGGGAGTAAGCGACCGTTAACAAAAAATATGTTCACATGCACAGACATTCAGACGTAACTTTTACATAGAATAATGCTTTCATACTATCTATCTATCTATATCATCACGCCAGCTCCCTCGCGGGGTAGGCAGAGAGTACAGAGTTCCAACAGGTTCTTTCCTTACATACCTCTCTGGCTTCCCCCACTCTCATAGTTCGTCTCATACACACTCGCCGGTTACGGAGACTCTTGACTTGCCCTTCAGCTAAGACACGGTCTATTTGGTCATGGTAAGATAGTCTAGGTCTTCCCCGGCACCTACATCCTTCCACTTTCGCATTGTATATCTGTTTTGTCATTCTTTCTTCTGGCATCCTTTCTATATGCCCGAACCAACGGAGCATACCCTTTCTCATCTTTACACCGATACTATCTTTCATACCTACTCGCTTTCTTACTACGCTGTTGCGAATACGGTCGGTCAGCGTGACTCCGCACATCTTCCGCAGAGATCGCATTTCGACCGCATTTATCCTGCTTTCGTTCTCCTTCTTACATACCCAACTCTCACTGCCATATAACAGCGTTGGGACAAGAACTCCGTTATACATGGCCAGCTGCGCCTTTTGGCTTAAGTGCCGGCTCCCAAGTAGCCTTCCTATCGCACCATTTACTCTATTACCTGCATTCACTCTTCTCTCTATATCAGCGGTGTATTTCCCATCCTTACTGAACACAAGACTTACAAGATATACAAACTCATTCACTTGCTCCAGCACATCGTTACCAACCACAATCATTGCATTCGTTCTGGTTTCTTTCATACTATTTCTCATATCTGCATAAGTACAGTAGAAAAATATACTACTTGAAATAAATCTTCGTAGACTAGCTGGCAAGGAGACTAGCGGAAGCAATTTTGTTTATTTAACCTCAGGTGGGTAAAGAATTTGAACAGCTAATCAGTGCAGTCATCGATTTTATTCGGGCGTCTTTCTCTCTTTTTTATTTTAGAATTCTCTGTAAAATAAGTTTCTTTTTGACAAATTGAGTTAGTTCAAAGCGTGCTGGTCAAAATACATAAAGAGCTGACTAAAACAACATTTATTGTACCATACCTTTTTATTCAAATATAAGAAATTGGTTTACTTTTAGTTAAGTTTATTAAAATAATGTGAATATAGTTTTAGATAGACAGTGAATCAATACCTATTTTTTTTTTTATTATTGGCGTGGATGGGCCTTTGTATGTGGGTTAAGTGTCGAGAGAACACTCATATGACCAGGTGAAGTGCGAAAAAATAGCTAGCGCACGAAGAGACATAGAGACTATAGTAGTACTCCTGCTCCACTCATTAATATTAAATGCCTGAATGTTACAGTGCATTAAAATAACATGTTTAATAAGTAGCCAATTTACGCATTAAAATTGTAGCTTCATTGCGTTGATGCATTATAACGTAGATCCACCTACGTTATAATTCGTAAAGAATATTAGCAAATATATTATTAAAAAGTATGAAGGTTCTTTTTTAAATAGAATTTTGAACAAGATTTGACACTGACTTGTCTTCATGTTTGTACAAAACAAACAATAGAGATTAAACATAATTCCAAGATGCGCAAGGAGAACTTCGCTTGACTTGATAAAATTTCATTAACAAAGTGCTTAAAAAAGAACTGAATACTGTCAGAACTTTTTTCCCCTTATTTACATTTATGCAGCTCTAAAGCTGCGTATACACTACGCGCAAATTCGAGCATTCGCCCGTAATAAACATGAGGCAATGAAAATTCGAGCATGAGTACTTTGAAAGGTGTGTTAGCCAACTTCGCACACGACCACGACGATCCATGGAGAAAGTGTATTCCAGCAAACACCGTCTGTTGTTTTAAGGTTATCGGTCACACAGGAATGCTTTGCATCCAATAGAACATTTGCAAGCCCATTAATTACTCCTTCTATTACATACGCCGAATATCTACTGTAGGACAAAGGCTTCTCTCAAACATCGCCAAAACGATCGGTAGGAACCATGACGTTATCGTTCGGGAAATGCTCGTGAAAAATTGGGACGCACCTTAATGATAACATTTGTCTCCAATTACTTTCAAGGCTAAGCATGAACTCATTTCCAAGTTATATTATGAAGTTTTATAGTTATAAGTTCATCACGTTTACAACGTAATAGTAGATAGTTTTTTTGCACAACTTTGATTATACGGGTAAGTTTATTATTGCAAAGTAATCTTTTCTTGGGGTAATTTATACGCTTCAACAGCAAACTTTCTAAGGATGTACGAAGAATGCCTACCTTTTTAATATGTTTAAGAAGGCTATTTAAATTCCAGTAGGTACACAGTAAAGGAATTTATAAAATGTTGAACTATCTCAAAGTTAAAATAGTAGTTTGAATTTTAGCAGCTAATCTGCATGGCTAACACGGGCGGCATTTTTTACACGCAGAACAAAAATTTGTCGACCGGGATAAAATCTTGTATGCAAGTCAAAATAGTCTTGTGTATATTTTGCCAGTAACCAGTAGCTTTTCGAGGTTGTCGCCCTCTTCGCTGGCTATGAGGCCGAAAAATTCGAAAATCCCTCGAGTACAGATGGTTGTGATCTTGAGCTCAGCCACTATCTGATCTATTACCTACTGGTCACTAGCAAAGTAGAAGAAAAGAGACCAAAAAGTCGTAACCCTATGCATTGGTCCGATCAGATACGATCTGGACACCACAATATCTAAGGCGATACACACGGCTGAGAACGGAGCTGGTTGGCGGAACATAATCCGCGATATCGTTGTTCCTCGAAGTCACGACCCTCAACATTGAGGATATCGACGCAAGGAGGAGAAGGAGGATACTTCAATACGAGTTTTCTCGTGTCAAACTGTTCACGACACGCCAGGCTAGCACGCACTAAACGGTCATCTTACGCTTTGAGTGGCAAAATGCGTGACATGTGTCTTGTCTTGTCGCCCGCTTGTACTAATCCTGCAGGAAAACCGTACAAACATCTTCAAAAAAAAGCAACTTTGAAAAAAAGGCCCACTGGGTGTCTCTACGAATCTTCTTAGTTGAACCTATGATCCGTACCGATGGTAAATGTGAAAAAAAAATATTGCTTGAAAGTGCTATTTCTTTGCTTCTGCTATACTTTTTAAAAGGCATTGAACTTTGTACAAAGAAACAAACATTTCCAACATGAAATAATAAATTAAAAGATAAAACAGAAAGCCAAAGAAATCTTGTTTAGAAATTAAAGCTGTCATCTCGATATCTACCCCAATCCATTTAATCCTAATTCTGTAATTCTAATTGGTAGCCTGCCCCCTTATTACAAAACCCAGAATTCAATCTATACTTGTCAAACCGACTCGCCATTTTGTGCCTCTATGTATATTTATACAAGGGTGTATTAGTTCTGATTAAATTAAGTGGTTGCTTTAATTAAAAAATATAAATTAGAAATACCGAGTTCTTAGATTTACGCGAATATTACACATGAAATAAAACTATTTTTTCGGATTTTATCGCGGTTTATTTTTATTTTTTACCTAAAACACCGTCGCTCAAAGAAGTCTGCAGTCTGTGAACATGTCCTTGACCGCACCCGCCATAACATCAGATTTGATAGACCACAAATCCTCGTGAAAGATCACCGATTCCTACCAAGGATGGTTCGCGAGGCCATTGAAATTAAAAAAATAGGATGCTAATTTCAATAGAGAAGATGGCTGGGAGCTTCCATCGACTTGGGATCCGGTAATTAATATAATCAAATTCAAAACCAAGAGTAACACTGCAAGACCTCAAGACCCCGTGAGCTCATTCTGCGTAGATCGGACCAACAAAAAGAATTAAGAAGTTTGAGGGTACCCCGGAACAACTATGCCTTTTGGACGTCTAACACCTCAGTCCTTCCCGTAACCATGCACTCGAAACGTCGGTAATTTAAAAATCAAAAATACACCGCGATAAAATCCGAAAAAATTGTTTTATTTCAGATAAATTAGAAATTTAGTCTTATCTGAAGGACAAGTCAAGAGTCTCCGTAACCGTTGAGCGTGTATGAGACGAACTTTGAGAGTGGAGGAAGCCAGAGGTATGTAAGGAAAATACCTGTTGAAACTTTGTACTGTCTGCCTACCTCGCAAGGGATCTGGCGTGACGATATAGATAGAAATTTAAAGAGTGTCTCGTTAGTCTAGTGGCAAAACGCATCGCTTTGTGATCACGAGGTTCTGGATTCAAATGCTAGGTCGGACAAATATAGATTTTCTAACGAAAAATTCCCAGTATAAGTCCGGAGTCTGAAATTGCTCCCGGTATATAACAATAGGTTTGCCCCCTATTACATGGGATCTTACATGATCGACGAAAAGTGGCTGTACTCAGTACACCTCTGCCTCCCCCGCTTGAGCCCGTAAATTTAAGAAACACCTGACCGTGTTGTTCGTTATTTTCTGGTCATCATTAAACAGCCAATCGGACGATTTAGCGCAGTGGTTAAGAGTGTAGCGTGTCAACATTTATTATAATACATATAAACACACACATACATATATATTATACTTATGTTAAACTAACTACATACTATATTTACAAAATAATATTTATAATTATTATGTTGATATCGATATCGTCGAAATTTATCGACTCAACCACATCACTAGTCTGATCCAGCACATAACCCTTATGTACGTCTCGCGGACTGCGCCCGCGCACCACGGGCATTTGAATGTCACGGCCAGTCAGGACCTTGCTACGACGCGAAGCGCATGTCTTTATTTTCTACGCTAACGTACACGCGGCTAGATTATATTTGCTTATTTAGATGTTTCATCTTACATCTTCGCTTTCCCTTTCACGCTATCGTAATAAAGACTGTTTGCTGTTATCCTTGAACATTTATGTGCTGTGCTTTTCGTTTGTGCTTGTGCTTCTATCCTACTGTGCCTTCTGACTGTTATGTGTTACGATTATTGGAACAATATAATCTAAAACTGTAAGTGTGTTACTTATTTCACTAACTCCAAAAAGAAGATCCCAACTTTGGTACTTAAATAACCAAACTGGTGACCCCTAGAAGAACATGGAGAAGGATTCATATACCGATGCACAATCGGCCGCATCACCCGGTACTAGTGATGCGAACAAAGAGCACGAGGTATATAAGGACACACAATCGCCCTCACTACCCGGCCTTAGTGATGGGAACATATCGATGAGTCGCTGCGATGTTTTTAATGTTGGCTTGCGAGTGCCACCGTTCTGGGCGGAGGAACCAGAGACTTGGTTCGCGCAGCTCCAAGCGCAATTTACCCTAGCTGGAATTACCAGGGATTCCACAAAGTTCAATTATGTCATTGGGCACCTAGAAAATCAATATTGCAGAGAAGTCAAGGACATTATAGTGAACCCACCAGCTACAGGGAAATACGAGAAGCTCAAGACGGAATTAGTGAAGAGGTTGACCGCGTCAAAAGAGAAGAAGATCAAGCAGTTGTTGATGCACGAGGAGCTTGGAGACCGAAAGCCATCTCAATTTCTGCGCCACTTGAAAGGTCTAGCAAGTGCTGACGTTCCAGACGACTTCCTGAAGACAATTTGGACCAGTCGTCTTCCGCACGGTATCCAGACCGTTCTCGCAGGTCAGCCAATTACAGCTTCCTTAGAGGATCTTGCTGACTTAGCAGACCGAGTAGCCGACCTCACTTTACCTTCACCTCTAGTCGCCTCGGTCAATGATGCAGTGCCTAGCTCTTCCCTCAGCGATCTCACTAAGGAAGTAGCCGAGCTTCGGAAGCAACTACAGCAACTGACGACAGACCGAAACAGTAGGCCACGTTTCCGTTCCTCTCGAAGTAGCCGCAACACATCAAGACAGCGGTCCCAATCCAGCTATCGAAAGTTCCCGCTTTGCTGGTACCACTTCAAGTTTGGAGAGAACGCAAGGAAATGCATCCGCCCCTGTGACTACAAGGCGGAAAACTTAAAGGGCGGTCGATAATGGCGACAAACGATTGCCCTTCATCTGTTACTGGTCGCCTGTTCGTCACCGACCGCAGCTCCAAGACACAGTTCCTGGTCGACACTGGTAGCGACCTCTGCGTCTTTCCACGGTCAGCGCTGCGTGATCGTCGTACACGGACGGAGCACTCGTTGTGTGCCGCTAATGGGTCTGGTATAGCTACGTACGGCTACGTAAATTTAAATTTAGATTTTGGCTTACGTAGAACTTTTGTTTAGCGTTTTGTTGTTGCCGACGTAACAAAACCAATCAATGGCGTAGATTTTCTAAATTTCTATAACATTGTCGTAGATTGCCGTAATAAACGTCTAATTGATAACCTTACTTCTCTTACAGCTATTGCTACCGTAGCTAATTGTAAAGATGTATCGTCTGTAAAAGTCGTGACTGGCGAGACAAAGTACCACAGAATTCTCGACGAATTTCCCGAGATAACACGACCGGCGGGTACACATCAGACCACACCTCACAACACATTTCACCACATACGCACGACACCAGGCCCTCCAGTATCTTCTCCTCCTCGTCGATTGGCCCCAGATAAGCTCAAAATTGCGCAAAAAGAGTTTGAGTCTATGCTAGCCAATGGCACAGCTAAACCTTCAGAGAGTCCATGGTCATCTCCTTTGCATTTAGCGCCGAAGAAGAACAACGGCTGGCGTCCATGTGGCGATTACCGCAAGCTAAACGCCCGTACAGTGCCTGACAGATATCCGATTAAACACATACATGACTTCAGCCACAATATCGCTGGCTGTAAAGTTTTTAGCACTTTAGACTTAGAAAAAGCGTATAATCAGATACCTGTCAGCCCAGAAGACATCCCTAAGACGGCCATCACGACTCCGTTTGGACTGTTTGAATTCCCGTTTATGACATTCGGTCTCCGAAATGCGGGTCAAACATTCCAACGGTTTGTGGATGAGGTCACTAGGGGTCTCGATTTCGTATATTGTTACCTTGACGATTTTTTGATTTTCTCTAGGAACGAATCGGAGCACGAGGAGCATTTACGCTCGGTATTTCGCAGGCTTAAACAGTACGGTATGTTGGTGAATACATCCAAGTGTGTTTTTGGTGTTAAAGAGGTTACTTTTTTAGGTTATTTAATCTCTGTGACTGGAACTAAGCTATTAGATTCAAAAGTGCAGGCTGTACGCGATTTTACTGCCCCCACCAACATACGTCAGTTACGAGGCTTTCTTGGAATGATTAATTTTTATAGGAGGTTTCTTCCCAAAGCAGCTCAAATTCAGGCTCCCTTGCACGCTTTGTTGACAGGATCGGTAAAAGGATCGCAACCAATCCAGCTCACGGGAGATACCTTAGCAGCGTTCGAGGCATGCAAAGATAGCTTGTCCAATGCTGCTTTGTTAGCTCACCCTGATTGCACTGCACAACTTGCCGTGGTAACCGATGCATCAGATAAGGCCATCGGCGCGGTTTTGCAGCAATTTAAGGACTATTCTTGGCAGCCTTTATCTTTTTTCTCCCGAAAATTAAGCCCATCACAGACTAAATACTCTCCTTATGATAGGGAATTATTAGCTATTTACGAAGCCATTAAATATTTTAGGCACATGCTCGAGGCTCGTCACTTTGTCGTCTATACTGACCATAAGCCGATCAGTTTCGCATTCCATGAACGGAAGAACAACTGTTCGCCAAGGCAATTTAGGCATTTTGACTTTATCTCCCAATTCACTACTGATATCCGTCATATTTCCGGAAAAGATAACGTGGTGGCGGATACATTATCCCGAGTTGAGGAACTGGCAGTTCCAGTAGACCTTGAAGCATTAGCTCAAATTCAAGCTTCCGACCCTGAGCTCCAAAAACTTCTAAGTGAAGCGTCATCTTTGCAGCTCCAAAAACTTAGTATTCCCGGAAGTCAAGTTACTTTGTATTGCGACGTCAGTACTCCGACTTCTAGGCCATACGTCCCAAAGTCTTTTCGGAAACAGGTTTTCGACAGCTTACATTCCCTAAGCCACCCTGGCGCAAACGCTTCTTCCAGATTAGTAGCTGAACGATTTGTCTGGCCAGGTGTAAGGAAGGATTGCAGGGACTGGGCGCGCTTTTGTCAGGCATGTCAGAGAGCGAAAGTGAACCGTCACGTGTTCACACCCCTCGGCACCTATAAATTGCCGCGCGCTCGCTTCAAAGAGATCCATATCGATCTGATCGGACCACTCCCCATTTTGCAAGGCTTTCGTTATTGCCTAACAGCCATAGATCGCTTCACTCGATGGCCAGAAGCAACGCCCATCGAAGACATTAGAGCGGAAACCGTTGCAAAGGCATTACTGTCGTCCTGGATATCGCGATTCGGTTGTCCGACAGACATAACAACTGACCGCGGTCGTCAATTTGAATCCGATTTGTTCAAATGTCTTTCTAAGCTAACCGGATTTGTACACAAACGGACGACAGCTTATCACCCGGCTTGCAATGGAATGGTTGAACGATTTCATCGACAACTTAAAGCGGCAATAGTTTGTCATGCGAATGACAGATGGACTGAGTCGTTGCCGTGGGTCCTATTAGGCATCAGAACTTCCTTCAAGGAAGATCTAAAAACTTCTTCTGCAGAGTTGGTCTATGGAGAGCCGCTTAGACTACCCGGTGAATTGTTTGAGCCTACCGTAACCGGCACATCAGATATCACAGAATTTTCTGCTAGGCTCCGAAATTTCACCGAGAAGTTAAGGCCCGTAGCAGCTTCACGTCATTCCAAGGACAAAGTATTCATTTACAAAGAACTTCCAACTTGTGAGTACGTATTCCTTCGGGATGACGCGGTACGGGGTGCTCTCACACCTGCCTATTCTGGACCATACAAAGTACTACAGCGAAGTGATAAAGTATTTAAGATTTTATATAATAGCAAAGATGTGACAGTATCCATTGACCGACTCAAGCCGGCTTTTATTCTGTCACCACCAACTAAAGAACGGCCACCGGAAATTCCACAAAATTTTGTGAGTCGGTCGGGTCGCCGAGTACGGTTTCCCGATTATTATCGCCCGTGACGGTCTCTGGAGGGGGGTGGTGTAGCGTGTCAACATTTATTATAATACATATAAACACACACATACATATATATTATACTTATGTTAAACTAACTACATACTATATTTACAAAATAATATTTATAATTATTATGTTGATATCGATATCGTCGAAATTTATCGACTCAACCACATCACTAGTCTGATCCAGCACATAACCCTTATGTACGTCTCGCGGACTGCGCCCGCGCACCACGGGCATTTGAATGTCACGGCCAGTCAGGACCTTGCTACGACGCGAAGCGCATGTCTTTATTTTCTACGCTAACGTACACGCGGCTAGATTATATTTGCTTATTTAGATGTTTCATCTTACATCTTCGCTTTCCCTTTCACGCTATCGTAATAAAGACTGTTTGCTGTTATCCTTGAACATTTATGTGCTGTGCTTTTCGTTTGTGCTTGTGCTTCTATCCTACTGTGCCTTCTGACTGTTATGTGTTACGATTATTGGAACAATATAATCTAAAACTGTAAGTGTGTTACTTATTTCACTAACTCCAAAAAGAAGATCCCAACTTTGGTACTTAAATAACCAAAAGAGCTTGAGTCACTTCGCCCACTGTGTCTAATAGCCGCGGGTTCGATTCCCGCATGGGACAAATCTTTGTGTGATCCACAATTATTTGGTCCGGTCTGGGTATTTGTGTATGTGAATTTTCATGTTTGTAAACGCACCCACGATACAGGAATAAATCCTAGGGTGGGGCTACGTTTAAAAAAAAAGAAACTTACTTAATATGTCGAATCATAATAAAAATGTATCTTTTTTTTCTTTGCCAAAAATATATACGGATATGGATCAAGAAGTCGCAGATTGTTTTTTTTTTTTAAATACTATTTAATACATTCTAGACAAGATATAGCCTCATTATCTAAATAATGAGGCTATATCTTGTCTAGAATGTATTCACAAAAATTGTTATAATGAGTACGATTTCTGAGAATATATCTAAAGAAGAGTAATGTAATCTATAATCATACGGTAACCGCCTTATATTTTTGGGACTCCTTCGGGAAAAAGGACGTGTATATATCTATTTGCACCCGAAGTATGTGTTACCCATAAATCATTTGTTTTGATCTGGGTTTTAGTGTGCGGTTTTACCTATGCAAAAAATTTATATATTATCGGACGGACGGGCTTTTATTGTTTTTTTTACAGCATTAATTCAAGCAACCTAAAATTTTTTTTTTATTTTTTTTTAAAGTAAAAATGTAGCCCCACACTAGGATTCAATCCTGTGTCGTAGGTGCGTTTTACAAACATTAAAATTCACATACACAAATACCCAGACTGGAACAAATAATTGTGGATCTCACAAAGATTTGTCCCGTGCGGGAATCGAACCTGCGACTCTTAATCACTACGCTAAATAGTCCGTCAGATCTGTTACTGTACTAAAATCTGTAACGGCTCCCTGGCTTATTATACTCCATCTCGAAACATACCTCAACGCTATGCTATTTATTCATGACTATTTACATACAAAACATTACACAGAACTAAACTCGGTCATACAGCGCAGGCAAGCGACGCGTTCACACGAATAATCCGTAGAACACAAACGCATTAGGCAGCTGTATTAAGTTCAGTAAATAGCCCCTCGACTGGAACTAATCTGAATGCGAATAAACAAGCATTGAATCTTATGATTCACATAATATAACAAAGACGCCTCGCAGAAGGCTCAACGTAACGACGATTATAATTCGACGTAAAAACATCACGAAAAAAATATAGCTATAACAAATCCCAGTTTATTCCGTATAAAGAGGCCTGAGCACGAATAGGTTGACAGTATCTTAACGCTATCAAGTTGATTTGCCATCCTGTTCATACTACAAATTTAATCAATAAATATGAGAGTGATAGTACGCTTTCTCGAGGACGATACGCTAACTTCGATCTGTTCGTGCTAAGCCCTCGACTAAGCCCAAACTATTTGACATTATAGTATCGTTGTCGATAAATTGTGCTGTCACATTCATCTTCATTTTGTAATGTAGTGTGAAAAGGATGGCATATGCACTCGATAGTTACGTTAGGCTAACGTCAATCCGTTCATGCTAAACTCTCAGGACTTTGTTTTACCATTCAACATAATAACTGTTGATGATGATGATTGATCCGACCGATTTCGGCCATGGCGACCACTTTGACCCCTAATCGGAGTAATGCCGCTGATGCGCTCGATGATGGCTTATGTAGCCTATCTTCGCGGCGAAACTCCGTGCACACTGAGGGCACGTGAGTACGCCGTTCTCATAATTGTATGATATGGCAGCAGGTGGGCGAGCCTTTAACTGATTGCGTTTGGCGTCAAGGTCAGCTTTACGCTGAGCCTCGAACTCGTGTACTTGGCTGTTCACCATCCTGCGCCATTCTGGCTGCTGTGCTGCCAAACGTTCCCAACGAGAGGGCTCTATGTTGCATCTCCTCATATGTCGCTTTTGGACATCCTTGTACCGGAGGAGGGGACCGCCATGATTCCGCTTGCCCTTCTCCAGTTCAGAGTAGAAGATGCGCTTCGCCCCTCTTTCCTCCGCTATACGAGACCGTGACCGTACCACCGAAGCTGTCGACACATTGAATAGGCCTCAATGCCACCAACATTGGCTCGTCGCAGAACTTCGGTATTTCGCACTCTATCGGACCATCTGATCCTCATGATGGTACGAAGGCATTTAAGGTGGAAGCGATCCAGAGTGCGAATGTGGCGGCGGTATACACACCATGTCTCAGAGGAGTATAGGAGGTTTGGCAGCACGATTGCCATATACACCGATATCTTAGTGGGATATTAATAACTGTTGAATGGTAAAACAAAACAATAGGGATAATGCGCGTAACAATTATGAGGTTCATTTTTCGATTCGGATTCGAATCCTAAGTCGGTCAGTTGTATAACTGACCGACCTATGATTCAAATAAACAAAAAATATACTCCCTGTATCAATGAATGCAGACAAAGAAGCAAGTAACGGCTAGTCTATACAAATAAATAAAATGGAAGTGTCTGTTTGTAATGTCAAAAAAACACCTTTTTACTAAATACATATGATATACTCTGGAATCAGACCACTATCTCGTAGTTGCGCGGTTTAGTGGTCTGTTCAGGAAGTGGAGGCACTGGCGAGAGCGTATCCCCTTCGGAGACCTTGAAAGATTAAAGGTTGAAAAGTTGCAAGATGAGAGCGTGAGGAGAATGTATGAAGACAGAGTCCGGGACAAGCTTTTGACAGCAGGCTCTTCGGACTCAAATGTAGATGAATGCTGGAATAGCCTGAAAGAGAGTTTGGTGGAATCCGCGAAAGAAGTATGTGGTTGCTCAAAGAAGCATATTACAGCAAAAGGTGATGCATGGTGGGATGCGGAGTTGCAAAGCTCCGTAGAAAGTAAGAAGAAAGCGTGGCAGGACTATGTATCTTCTTTGAACCTGAATGCCAGTATGACAGAGATGAAGAAAGAAATATACCGGCAATGCAAGAATGCCACTAAAACTTTAGTGAAAGAAAAGCGTGAAAGAGCCAGTATGATTGAGGAGGAGAGGCTGGCGAAGAACTTCGAGAACAACACCAAACTCTTTTGGAGCAAGGTGAGAAAGGCTCGAGGTGATTCGTCAGGCTCCAGAATGGAAAGGATAAAATCTAAAGATGGTGACATTCTTGCAGACACACAAGCTGTGCTAAACCGGTGGAGTGAATATTTTGGAGAAATGTATGGAGATGACCCGGATGCTGATGCCGCAGACGTGCCTAAAGGCGAGATTGCGGCACCAGAATCAACGGAGGACAGCACTATGGAAGAAGTTGAATGGGCGATAGGAAGTATGAAAAACGGTAAAGCTGCGGGAGTAGACATGATATCTGCCGAGATGATCAAATATGGTGGAACTTGCGTCCGGGACGCTTTCCGGGCCCTTGCAAACCTTTGCTGGAGGACCGGTAGAGTCACTACAGATTGGCGCCGCGCAGTCATAGTACCCTTGTATAAAGGCAAGGGTTCACAATATGACTGCGCCAATTACAGAGCCATCAGTTTGATCAGCTTGGCAGCCAAGGTGTACGGTAAAATTATTGAACGGAGAATGCGCGTGAAGTCCGATGGAATGTTGTGCGAGGCACAAGGGGGTTTCAGGTCTGGAAGAGGATGTTCGGATCAAGTCTTCTCACTCCGCAACATCGTAGAGAAGCATCTGGCAGTGGGCCGGAAGGTTTTCTGCGGTTTTGTAGATCTGGAGAAGGCATTTGACAGAGTTGTGCGAAAGAGACTTTGGGACATTTTGCCAGAGTATGGTATAGATGGCACTCTGTTGCGAGCCGTCCAGTCCACTTATGTGGACTGCAAGGCATGCGTACGGGTGGGTGGTAACAGGTCACCCTGGTTTGACGTTAAAATCGGCGTCAAGCAGGGTTGCGTGTTGTCCGCTAGACTGTTTATAATATATCTGGACAAAAGTCTCCAAAGACTGAAAGCGATGAATGAAGGTGTACAAATGGGTGACTTAGTGGTAAACCATCTACTTTATGCAGATGACGCGGTTTTAATAGCGCCAACAGCCACTGATCTGCAAACACTAGTCACAGTTATGAAAGACGACTGCATGATCAATGGCTTACACTTGAATGTGAAGAAAACCAAGATTATGGTTTTTGAAAGGGATGAAACCAGAACGAATGTAAGGATTGTGGTTGGTAACGATGTACTGGAGCAAGTGAATGAGTTTGTATATCTTGGATGCGCCTTCAGTAAGGATGGGAAATACACCGCTGACATAGAGAGAAGAGTGAGTGCAGGGAACAGAGTGAATGGTGCGATGGGAAAGCTACTCGGGAGCCGGCACTTAAGCCATAAGGCGCAGCTGGCCATACATAACGGAGTTCTTGTCCCAACGCTGTTATATGGTAGCGAGAGCTGGGTATGTAAGAAGGAGAATGAAAGTAGGATAAATGCGGTAGAAATGCGAGCTCTGCGGAAGATGTGCGGAGTGAAGCTGACCGACCGCATTAGCAACAGCATAGTAAGACAGCGAGTAGGTATGAAAGATAGTATCGGTGTAAAGATGAGAAAGGGCATGCTCCGTTGGTTCGGGCATATAGAAAGAATGCCAGAGGAAAGAATGACAAAACAGATATACAATGTGAAAGTGGAAGGATGCAGGTACCGGGGAAGACCTAGACTATCTTACCACGACCAAATAAACCGAGTCTTATCTGATGGAAAAGTCAAGAGTCTCCGTAACCGGCCAGCGTGTATGAGACGAACTATGAGAGTCGAGGAAGCCAGAGAGGTATGTAAGGAAAGAACCTGTTGGAACTCTGTACTCTCTGCCTACCCCGCAAGGGATCTGGCGTGAGGTTATAGATAGATAGATAGATAGACATATGATATACGGTGCTTATAACAAAGACACGATTTTAAATTTTTTGTCTGTTTGTCTGCTTTTTTTGGTGAATCTTCGGAACGGCTGGACCGATTTTGACGAGACTTTCACTGGCAGATAGGTGATGTTATACGGAGTAAATTTATTTAAATAAAAGATTTTTGTTAAATTCTACGCGTGCTAAATCGCGGGGTACAGCTACTGTAATATAAAAGCTAAAACTACAAACTGAACATATTTCACATACTTTCCGTATTTAATAAGCGTAACATTATGTGAATATTTGTTCAGGAAAACAAACAACAGTTTAATTATAATTCATGAATGAATTAGCATATAAATTAACATGCTTTGCTGCGCTCACGTCCAATGAAACTAAATTGGAAACAGCGCTAAGCAAAAAGGGAGTATTAACCTAAATCAATGTCACATATTATAATGGCTTAATTCCAAAATATGCTCAAATATACTCAGAGTTGCTTAGCGTGCTATGCTCGGCGTTTCTCTACGTGATCGAATCAGAATTGAGTAGATTCAAAGAACAACAAGGCAATAGGCGGCCCAAATAGCGCAAAAATCGGACGGGCAAAGAGGCAGAAAGATTCTAGAGCAGAGACCACGTTTCGGCAAGCGGTGCGCGGGACGACCGCCTACCAGATGGACCGACGATCTCGTGAGGTGAACAGGAAGTCGTTGGACGCAGGTGGCATCAGACCGGCTGCGCTGGAGAGCGATTGGGGAGGCCTATGTTCAGCAATGGACAAGTATAGGTTGAAATGGTGGTGGTGGGTTCCAAAATATAATTTAATAAACTCTTAGCGAATATATCCCTTAGTAAAGTTAGTAGAGGTGTACTGTGTGCACCCAAATTTTGTCGATGTTGTGTTTAAAAATATATGAAGTGTACTTTGTACAACCACATTTCGCCAACGAGTTTAGGTCCACTCTTTGCGTAGATGCGTGGTATAGAAGCAGCTAACGAGTGTAGTCTCTTCGTGATTATCTGACGTTCCAATAGAGCAGCAATTTTGTCGTACGGAACGTTGCATACAACATTATTCTTATGTAAAGATCACGGATAAGCCTAGTCATTTAAAAAACTTGGCGTAGGGGTACTTAAAGGCTCTTTGCGAAAGTTTAATGTTACTATGTAGTTTGCTTGCCGGGTCTACTCCTAATACATTTTTCCAAAATCATCCACGTGTGTGTTATATGTTGTGTCCCGTAGAACCAGTCTATTTATACTTTTAATTGCCTATGTAATAACTCGAAATCGTTGCAGCAATGACAGGCTACTTCAAATGACGTTAAAATTTAACATAAACGTGACAACTCTAAAAGTATACATCTGTAAAAACACCGGCATTGTCCCCGCGAAAATTCTAATTCGACAATCCAATTACTAAAATTAGTTACTTTAACTATCCATATAATCAAATCTAAAAGAAAATCCTTCGCTCTGAATAATTTGCCCTTGTGCAAAACAAACTACGCATCGTTATATATTTGGTAGCTTTAAATCGACCAAAAAATTACTATAAAACTGCTCTAATTCTAAATATAGAAATAATTTCTACGTTTTACTACATTTTCATTTGAAAAAAGTTCGATTTTTTTCACATTGACTTCACATGTGAAATTACACATGCTAAACAATATCATCGGAACATGAGATTTAGCAGCCATTGTATAAAAATATAGTAAGAGCAACAAATGAAAAAAATCATAATATTTTTCACCGTTTTCAGTAATTAAAGTGGAATACCACTTTAATTAACTGGGTGATAAAGGGCGACCAATTAGTATAGTACTTAAATATTAATTATATATAATTAAGTATCCAATACAGAATCTAATCACCCGGTGATTTTATACTACTCGTTTGTTTCTCGTTTTTGTTATGCTATCTGTAAATTTTTCGAGCCAATCAAACGCGCTAAATGGTCATTCAAATAATGTGACCGACACTGAAAATATTTCGTCAGTAAGTACTGCGCTGCGAACTTTTTCATCTGTTCAATGTGAAGTTATAACAACACGTAGTAAAGTTTAACATGGTGGTAAAACGTTAGGTGTATTAACTACAATTACCGTGATGTAACTTTTTGTGAAGGTTTTGTAACTATATGTAAAAGATAGGTTGATTCCGTAGTGGGACCAGTCAGAGATCCAATTTTAACAGCCTGCGATTGTGTTGCTACCTCGCAGACTATGTCGCACCTACTGGGCTACCCCTTATGCCCCACCACCTGTACAATAGAAGAGCTGAGCGCGGCCACAAATGGCGCAAATTAGCTAGCCACTCACTTAGCGGAACAAATATGAATCATTGACACCAAGACTATCTTACCATGACCAAATAGTCCGTGTCTTATCTGAAGGGCAAGTCAAGAGTCTCCGTAACCGGCGAGCGTGAATGAGACGAACTATGAGAGTGAAGGAAGCCAGAGAGGTCTGCAAGGAAAGAACCTGTTGAAACTCTGTACGCTCTGCCTACCCCGCAAGGGAACTAGTTTGATGATATAGATAGATAGATAGACACGAACATAAGAAGAAATGACATTGCAGTTCTTTGTCAAAGTGAATAATCAATATTAAGGTCATAACATCTTACCATGCCCAAATATACCGTCTCTTATCTTAAAGGAAAGTCAAAAATCTCCGTCACTGACGAGCGTGTATGAGATGAATTATGAAATTAGAGAAAGCTAAGAAAATAACCTGTTGAAACTCTGTACTGTTCTGGCGTGATGATATAGATAGATAGACTTCATAAATTTATGCGATTATTAACAAATCTAAATCTATTGTTACGGATTTTATAGCGGCTTATTTTTAATTTTAAGTTTCCGACATTTGGCCTTATTTACCTATGGTTACGAGAAATACCTCAAATGATTGTTTTGTTTGACATATTTATTCCGGAGATGTTCAATCTTCTGAGTTATTATTATAAAACATTACTATATAATATTACACTAAAAAAAGTATTCATAGCTTAACTAAAAACTAAACTAGATTTTATAAAAATTTAGTTAAATTTGCCGCTACCGTCACAGGGTAGGATAATAAATAAGTTACATTAAATAGGTGGTCATAAAATAGGGTTAAAGGAGTAAAAACTAACTACGACGGTTTATCCTTTTTGGGCATGGACATTCTCTTCACACGAAGAGCCGGCTGAGTCCAATATTAAAATATCTAAATATTCATATTATGACCTAATACCGCCACACAAGCCAGCATACAACATTCTTATTTAATGCATATCGAGTTTGTTTAAATACCATAGTGATTCTAGATAGAAAGATAAATTCATCGCTTCAGATGAGATTCAGACACACGTAATCCGCCAAGCCGGAGATACCACTCTGACCATTTAGCTTACAGAAATCATAATTATTAATAATTAATAAAATGTTGAGCTTGAATAACTTTTAAACTCGTCGGTTTATAGAAAAACGATACGAGACATTTTTTTAGAGCGTTCAATTTCCTACAAAAATATAATCGCGCAATGGAATCCGTTAATTGGCTTGTGAGCTGACAATTTAAAAAAAAACCCCGTGTTATTATTTAAATGGGAAATAGAAATCCACGATGAGCGACCCCTAAATATTAATATTAAGAGCTCCGCTTCTAACAGGCTTCTTTATCATCCCTTTGACAGTATTTAGGTATCGAAAAAAAAGTAGATTTTTTTTGAACTGGTCTAATACATTTATTTACAGGAAGAATTTACAAATTCAAGACCACACTTGGCTACATCGATATACCTACTGTCAATGTTTTGAATTATTTTATTTTAATGCGCGTCGCATTTGGTTTTGAATAGTTATTCTAAATTGAAATAAATCTTCAACGATGAATTTTCATTTAATTTATATACACTATTCCACTGATTTAGTTAAAATAAACAGAGCGAAACTTCTATTTTTAACGAAAATGAATCTGCAATTTACTTCCTTATCTCAAAACCTCTACAACCGAATGACTAATTTCTGTTAGTAAATGGGGACGAGCAAATACTCTCTGTGACCGCATAAAAAATGTGGTCACATTCACGGCACGCACGGAGATATCCCATCTGAAATATGAAAAGTATTCGCACCACATCAGCTTTCAATGTATTTGTCACAGTGCATTCATTATATTTTGAAGCAAAAATACCAATTTATTAGTAACAAGATCTCGTTAAAAATGACCAACGACCGTCAACAATGGCAATGACCGATACAGTGGCAGGACAAGGCAAGTCAACAAAAATACAACAACACAGCTTTTCACAAATTTGTAGAGATATGTGCTTTAATTAATTTTTTACAGCATCAAAATACTGTTGAAAAAATAGAATTACCAAACAAAGGTCATACCAACATCTGAATCATTAGGTAATAATAGGATTGGCAAAGGAAAAAGTAACCTGTAACTGTAAGAAAACAACTACGAAATATATGCAGAAAAATAGTAAAATTGTTTTTTGTCGCTTGGTAGATTTTATGTTGAATACTGTACTATCACTGTTTTTTTCTTTAAAAAAAAGCTGTGATGGCCACTAGTCTGTGGACAATGACCTAAGGCCTTTGTTTGAGAGGAGGTCCGTGCCCAACCATCCCACGGTTGGGCACAGTTTCTTAACAGGGTTAAATTATAATTTTTATTATACTGTACTATATCTTTATTTATGAACTGTAAATGTTGTCTTCTTTTATTTAATATGCCACTCGATCATATATCAAATAAAAAATTAGAGACCTCTACTTTTTTGGATGTATCTAACATCCGTTAAAATAATTTTGTTCATATATAATGAAACGGCTTGGTCAAGTGATAAGACCTTAACCCGCTTAGCCCACTGAATCGAGAAGTCACCAGTTTGATTTCCGCACGAAATAAATCTGTTTCTGTGTTGTGTGTTTTCCATAAAATCTTTGTTTCGGCCTGGGTGTTTGCGCATGTAAATTTCGTATTTGTAAACCACCCACGGCACAAGAATTATTCCTAGTGTGGGGCTTTATATAAAAAAAATGTGTTACCCAGACCATGTAACGAACCGATTGCCATCTCATTGAATAAATTGGGTTGAGTAGCTTAGGTGCTACGGTGGATCACGTAAAAACAAACATAAATGCATGGACTCCTAAAAATATAACCCTTATTATTTACTTTACTATAATCGGATAAATAGAATAAGGATCCTCCTCACGCGCATACTAAAAGGTACATAATAGTTAAAACAGAATGCTTATAGACATTACTCTGACCTCGTTTTTCCACAAGCCTCGAAATAGGCGCAGCGGGGCGTGTCGGAACCTTAGCGACTAAAAAGTCATGGTGGTCGACACCTACACCTCAGAGGGGCTGTGCTGGACCCCGAACAGTCCGCCTTTATGGGAGGAAAGGACATCTTTACCCGTCCCCCTCACCCCGTACCAACAAGATAGCATATGAAGCACACTTAGAGCTAGATATTATTTTTTTTATTATTAAGGACTAGTCAGCGATTGGCCCCTATCATACCTGATCGAAAGTAACGATGGGTCGAAGATGTGGCTTATTAATAAATAAATCGACCTAATAATAGCCTATTCACTCTGAAATAGGCTAAAGAGAAGTAGACTCGGTATGATCGGGCTGGACCCGTATCTTCGCTTGCTTTAAGAAGCCTCCGCGCAACATGCTGGAACATTACTAGGTCGCATGACTTTGATTGTCCTCCTGTTGGTGACTAGCCATGGCCCTAACCTACCACCGGCGAAAGTACTGCATGTTTAGCACTGCCCAGGGACAACGTATAATGCGAGTAAATCCTACAAACGCGAGTAGATTCGGCCCCCGAAACTCTAACCTATCCTAACTCTAATTTTAATCTTACGGCCTCCACACAGAACATAACTTTATAGTATAGTTTACAACTCCTCAAACCTCTCCTAGACCTTAGAGTTAGCAAACCTAACAAAACTAAATTCAGTCGACATCTACGAATACGAGTAGCCGACGCATTTGCGAGTACTGGGAAATAAACCTGGTTTACAAATTATGGAGCAGTTTTGAGTCCACTGAACAATTACTGCTAATGAACGTAGCTAGTGTTTAAGGCTGACAAAGCGGTCTGGATTTTAAGTTTTTTTTTCATAGTGACTTTGATTCGGTTTTCTAAAATCCATTTTTTTCTTTGATACGGTATCGATAATATCAACTGTGGGCATAATGAGACCTGAGCTTAGCACAAAAACTTTGATTATAACTTTTTTGTGTGTGTGTGTGTGTGTGAATGATCTACGCTGCTGGCCGCGGGGCCTTGATGCTAGCGTGGCGCTAGCGAGTAATAGTGCTGTCACGTTAATCTTTTTTTCAAAGTTGTAATGTGTCAAGGGTGGCATATCAAACGTTACAACATTTTAAACCAAACATTACATTTTACATCAAAAGCTATTATTGACACCTTCTAATGACAAAGCTGATGATCTATTAGGAGCTACGATTAAGTTTACATGCACACATTTATCTATCTATATCATGACACCAGATCCCTTGCGGGGTACGCAGAGAGTACAAAATTCCACATTTAATTATATGAAATATTAAATATGAGTAGCACTATTGCAATTCTACAGTGTGACTCTATACGACTTCCAGTCTTTACACAACACCATCTTGTTGGTCTAGACCAATCCTTTGCTACTACAAGTAGTTTATGATGTGGGTGACGATCACGAGGCCCCAGTTTTATATTCTATGTGGAAGTGTTGTTTAGGTTTTCTATTAAAAATACATATAACATTGCGATCACATAACATTTTTGGCAACCACACTTAGGGAATTAATAGTCTCTAGATAAATATACTAACCGTAACTCAATTACTTCACATAATTGTCCGTTCACCCTTGCTAAAATAGCTATTATGAAATACCAAGCTACAAATTCTTGCCACACACAGCATAATAGATGTGGTTGACTGTCGCATTTCCTCGAATTGTATAACATATCTACTACTATTAACCAACTGAAAAATTGCCACAACAGAAATTCTCCTGGCTATTTCCTCGGCGCCGGGGCAGCATGGCCGCCGGCCGCCGTTATGAAATTATTACACTCGGCACTAAATAAATTCCTTTCATAAGCCCGTGTGGTTGCTGGAACTTATATAATTACTGAATAGAATATCGTTGCTCCTTCTTTCTGTGTGTTTCTTAACCTTAAAAGTAAAAAATCATTTACGTATACGCAAGTAACAGTCAAGATGATTTGAAATTTTATACACGGTCCAGGTTAAATATCTATGGGCAATACTTTGCAAATGCGTATACTTCAACACATGAAAAAATTAATCATTCTGTAGAGACGTGTAGCATGTGCAGTAAGATCTTTTTTTGTGTATTAATGTGATAAATGTCCCTATATTTGTTTAATTCACTCTCACGACATTCAGCGAGAAGATAAGTGGACATGATACTGGCCAGCGCGAGAATATAAACTGGGGCAGTAAAGACAAGTAAACATAAAATGAGTACGGTAATGTTGAAATTATACACTCATGCTGATAGTTTTTATGTCCACCTCCCAACATTTGGGGCTGAATTTATATGCAGCCCGAGCAGTGTACTGCAGTGAACCAGCGATAAGATAAGATACCAGCGAAAATAAACGAATGAAATAATAAAATTAAAAGAAAAAATTGTAAATTTAGTTCGTCTAGTGGCTAAGCGCTTTGTGATCACGAGGTCCTGGGTTCAAATCCTAGGTCGGACAAATGAAGTTTCTCTAACGAATAAATTTCCCAGTGTGAGTCCGGAGTCTGGAATTGTGCCCGGTATATGGCAATAGGCTCGCCCCCTTGGACATGGACCCAAACATCGTTAGCAAAAAGTAGGTGTACCCAGTACACCTTTGCCATCCCCGCTTGGGAAATATAGGCGTGACGGTGTTTTTTTTATAAAAAAACAATTTGATTTTGATCATATAGTCTAAGTTATTATACATAATCCGATACGGATTAAGATCATATAAAAAAATAAACACTGTCTCAACTATATTCTAAGCAGGGGCAGCGGATGCGTAGGTACTGTGTACAAACACATTTTCTCAACTTTGATAGATACATATTATAAAACAAATTACCCCCGCCGCGTCTGTCTGTCTGTTTGAACGCGATAAACTCAATAACTACCAAACGGATTTTCTACGGTTTCCACCCATGGACGGAGTGATTCAAGAGGAAGATTTGAGTATATAATTCACCCGTGCAAACCCGGGGCGGGTTGCTTGTATGATATAAGTACAGTTTCAGACGTATCTGACTACCCTTTCAGAGGCAGTCGTGATGTTTTGCACTAAATAATTCCAAATACAACTCCATTTTAATAATAATCTATCTCTTTTAAAATAAATACTATTTGTTAGATCTGTTTGCAAACAAAGAATTTTATATATTATATAAGCATAATTTGAAAATGGTTTATTCAAAATCACTTTTCGCATACATAAGTTAACTGAAAATTTGAATTTCATGAATTGTGTATACTTAAAAGATATCTCGAATTTACAATCTAGATAGGTATCCACTTAGAATTTTAACATTCTTACTTGAATTAGACAATTAACAAGCACACACTTAGGTACTTATTAAGTACTTTGGTCAAATAGCCGACGGAAGCCGACGGGAGCGTGGCTAAGAATAATATATCCAGAAGCCACGTCCAATCGTAATTGCACGTGAAGCCAAAAGATTAACAACACTGCATTTTCCACCCGTGTAATGTTGGCAACCCGGAAAGATGAGATTAGACTTTTTGGGGTAAATGTTGATGAAATTAGTGTAGATGATAATACAACAATTGTTGCGGTAACGTGTATTTTAATCCATATTAAATTCAAGAAATAGATAAAGATGAAGAATAGTAATTCAATGTTGGGAAAATATATTTTCATAATCTTAACTAAATATTGAAACCGTGTTCTAGTTAACTATATTCGTACCATCTAATACTAGAACTTATAAAGTCCTTACCAAAAAAAATTTGAGACAAATAAAATTGTTTTACTAGCAACACTAACAAAATGGACGTGGCTTTCACTATGACACTTACAGATGGAATAATTGATTCGATATTTAAAAAATGCGGCACCCGAATGCGCTAGTTACGTATGAAATGTGACCCTAACATCTTTCGTTAGGCGGAAACGACACAAGACGGTATAATTCAATTTGATTTGACCCGCGCAGATCACGTTATTTTGCACGACGGTCACAGAGTCACTACTCGCGTGAACTACTTGTGTGGCTACTTGCTTTGCAGGTAGTAAATGTTGCTTCAATTCGGTGCGCGCTCGCGGCTTCTAGATTATATTTATTCTAAGGAGCGTGGCAGAAGCGCTCGTCTACGTTCGGTCGTGGCATTTGCCATAGCGTCGAGCGCGGCTGCGCTATGTGGCGTCTCCTGTACATTTTAGTACATTACAACTCCCCAAGCCGCGCCACCGTCGCGCTCCCGTCGCGATGCGTCTGCTATTTGGCAAAACCTTTAAAATTGATAATAATACGAGTAAAACATTTGTTTTAGACGAACGGCTTGGTCCAGTAATTAAGAGCTTAAATCGCTCCGCCTACAAGATCGAATAGTCGCGGGATCGATCCCAGCATGGAACAATTTTTTTTATAACCTGCAAATTAGCGCAGGGTTTAAAAGCTTAACCCGCTCCGCCCACTATGCCTAATAGTCACGAGTCGATTCCCGCACGGGACAAATCTTTGTGTGTACCACAATTATTTGTTTCAGTCTGGGTATTTGGTATGTGAATTTTCATATTTGTAAACGCACCCACGATACAGGAATAACTCCTAGTGTAAGGTGAGATTAAAACAAGTAGCAAATGATCTACCTACACAGCAAGGGCTATGGGGTGTAGAGAATAAGAGTTCAAGTTTTAGTGATGCCTAATATGTGATTTCTTTTAGATTGAGAAATCGGTAATCTACAATAAAAATTAGGCGCACGTAGTGCTGTGTGACCGCGGTGTTTTTAGTGATCACGAAGGTTAAGCAGCGTTCAACTTGGTCCGTCTAACATGGGTGACTGTTTATGGCATTTTCATATTCGAACGCCTTCGTGCTTTTAAAGGCACGCTAAGCCGTTGGGCCCGGTTACCACTTCATGTGGTAATTGTTTAATCAAGTTTTAAGTCTTATAGGGGGCTTGATTAGTTCCAACAGCAAGTGGCCGCGTCCGCCATCCGGAGTATGACCTAATCTCTTTCACTTCGATTTGTGATAGAACGTATCTGCTCAGCAGTAGCACAGTATAGGCTGATTGTATCACATAGTCACGACACACCTATATTCTCTATGCAAAAGCGGGAAAGGCAAACTGTATCCACCCACATTTCTTCGGCGAAATGTAAGATCCCATGATTGAAGGCGAGCTGACTGTCACTTTAACACTAAACGACTGGCACAATTCTAGAATTAGATGCTATTGAAAATATTTTAATAGAATAACTACTTGTACAATAACATTTGTCCATCTTAAGATTCATATCCTGAAACTTGATAGCCATCCGTACTATACTAGCGAGGCAAAGGCCACGTATACTCACCAAATATTAAATAAACAGTCCTTAAAATCAATTATAAATTAGTTCAACCCCTTTCGATTAAAAGCTTTGGACTAAAAGCGCAGAAAGGGAAACGCTTTCTTATGAATATTATACTTACTTAATGTCGAGGAAATAAAGCCATTACACTTATTAAAGATTCCACTATTTTGCATAATCTTCAGCTCGATGATGTGGAAAAATTAGGTGATATATAACATAATTAGGGTCCTGCGATAAAAATGCGACAACGGTTGGTAATGTTTTTAATGGGCCTTCGTCTAATGTTCTTTTGACTTTTTTACTAAAATACGCGAGGAATATATTTTGGATACAACTTTTTATTCGGGCAACACAAAACATGTTTGGAGTTATTTTATATCTTTATACATGTCTGATGTACTCATTATGCAAGGTTCAAACTAAACAATATTTCTTGAATTACAATAAATTAGAAAAGATCGCAAGACCGCCTAGACTATAAAAAAGATGATTTGTATTTTGTAAAGGAATCGAACCTACACCAAACTTAGTTAATTTCTAGGCCTGACGCATAGACTACGCATTTAACACCAAGTAATTCAGTATTATCCTTAGTTGCATTAAGTTCCCTCAATATAAAAGCAGGAGAACTGAAACCATAAACAGTTGGCTATGTTATTATTTATTATCATCCCTTTTCGCCGAACCCTTTTCTCTTTAAACCTTTCAATCCGACACCAGATTCTGGCAGAAACAACAAAATAAGTAAGAAATAAAATAGATTAAGTATAAAAAATACACCGTACGGAACCAACATTTTATTGCACAGTTGATGCGATGAATTTCGTTAATTCAAGCTGATTTCTATTTTCTTTATCATTTTCGCCATCTGGTCGTTGGTAAAAAATATTTGACTGGCTGCCAGACATTTTGACCTTCACTGGACTTCTTATAATTTTGCTAATTAAAGAAATGGCGGAAGAAAGAACGGAGAGAATTTTGTAAGGAAGGAACCTGTTGGAACTCTGTACCCTCTGCCTACCCCGTAGGGGAACTGGCGTGATATTTTTTTTTGGATAGAAAAACTCCAAGAGCACTTTGCTCTACTTTTCAAACCCAGAACTCCTAATTGCCATGTGCATCATTCGCCACTGGATCAATATTTTTTTTTTAAACGAATCTTATTAGTCAAAATAAAAAAAGTATGTTAATCCTTGATATGATTGAAATAGAAGTGATAGCCTTGTGGTTAGACCGTTGGACTTTAAAGTCAGAGGCCTCAGGTTCAAACCCAGGCACGCACCTTTGTCATTTCGAAAACATGTGCTTGTTAAAAATTAACTAATCACTTGCTTTAACGGTGAAGGAAAACATCATGAGGAAACCTACATGCCTAAGAATTTCTCGAAGGTGTGTGAAGTTCGCCAACCTGCGCTGGGCCAGCATGGTGGACTATGGCCTAACCCCTCTCAGTTTGAGAGAAGACCTACGCCGAACGGTCGGACAGTTTCTTAACAGAGCTAATATTATTATTATTATACGCTTTGATATAGAGAAACTTAAATTTATCCATGGTGCACCTACACCTAAAATTAGGAAGTATGTAGTTTTTTTTGTATTCTTATAGACGACAATTTATCAAGGTTCACATTTCATTTGAAAAACCATTATGATCTTCATTTATCTTCTTCGTGAAATCCCTCCCAATCTTTGTCTTCTCCGGAAGCAGTGATAGATGGGATCATTCGACACTGCACATGAATTTCGAAAAACTCATGAGCTGTTTGCTCGCCGTATATTTCTGAAAAATAAACACCATCACGCGTATATCCCCTAAGCGGGTTAGTTGAGGTGTACTGTGTACACCTACTTATCGCCGACGATATTATTTCTCAATATAACTAATAGAAGGAGAGCTTATTATCAATATACCGGTCACCATTCCGGTCTCTAGAATTCTATGCCCTTATCCGCTATGATCAAACACGCCGCGTTTTGATAACGATAGGTTCGTGAAATAATGGTATTAAGGTTTAGCCACATAACCACGTAGCGTGACGGGAACGCAAAGGTGGCGTGACATGGAGAGTTGTAATGTACTGAAATGTACGGGAGACGCCACAGCGCAGCCCCGCTCAGCGCGATGGCAAACGTCACGACCGAACGTAGCCAAGCGCTTCCGTCCCGCTCCGTCAGCTATTTGACAATATCTTAAAGGGTTTCAGTATGATTAAACCATAATTTCTTATATTTAACGTAACATGCCGCGTTACGTTTGAAAATTAGTCATAGGGAATAAGGGCTCTGTTGAATTATTTTTGATAGGAACACCACACTTTGTCCGAACTAGTTTTCGACTTGAACCTCGGGATTACTAGTCGCACACTTTGCTCCACCAAACCAACAAAGCAGTCCCTTTTATTTCTTAAACGAATATTTAATCGACTTACCTGTTATTAGATAATTCAAATAAATAATTCAATCCTTTATATTATTCGTGTCAGCCCCAAAACAACAATATAGGTATGCAGTTAGTTAGGGCTGGATAAAAATGAAAATTGATGTTCCCGACGGGATTTCGATATTCTCTCTATCTTATAGGTATCAACATTGTCTTGATTTAAAGGTTTAGGTTTTATTTCGATGCAGACTTGTGTATATCGCTATTTATTACTATATTCATTGGCATTTTAGCACCGAACTGATGAACTTCCAAAAATCCTTTTTAGTGCTCCTGTATTATGTAAGAATTATCTGCAATATTTTATGATTCAAACCCACTGATTTAAGCTGTGCGTTAACTAGTCAGTTCTAGAGTTTTATTACCTGAAGTCCCTCTGATACGTGCCAGTACTAAATACCAGATAATCAACAACTTTTGTTCTGATGTTTTTAATACGTTCTTATTAACTTGACCTGCAACTATGTGTCTAGTATGTAATAGAATCTTTCAACGTGATTTTCACCAACTTCAAGGGACGCTTCTCCATTCCGATCTCAGTCCTAATCGCGCGTTCATTAAAACAGCGACAACACGATATTTCGCTAACGCGTCCAATCATAGGAATCCGCTAATCGTAGACGCCGCCGGCTACGAAGCTATCTGGCTGCAAGCGTAGTGGTTACACGCACGCACGCACGCACGCACGAACAAAATTTGAAGGGGTTATTTATCTGCCAATCACTGCTTATTCAGGGTTGCTGAATAATCTGCACAAAGGCGAGTTTTACCATCTTGCTTTAAAACTGGGACGATTGGACAAGCATAGTCCGAAAAAGGAACGGGTTCCATAATACCTAACCCTAAAAGTCTGTCTATATCCTTGTCTAACTTTAGTCTGAGCGCAAAGGTCACCGAACGTGCTTTTAAATAAATTGTTGAGGACTCTGGTTTTCAATTAAGTTTTACTTCCAGACCCTTACAGCACCATAACTCTTGCGAAAATAACCTGGGGTATTTTTTTCAAAATGTTCTACCCCTTTATGTACTATTTCACACGTATTTACCTGACAAACTTGAAGTTTAAATTTGGCTATAAAATCCCGACCGAGTAATGAGGGACCGCCATTCTTTACCGCAAATACATGTAATATTTCTGTTTTAGAACAGAAACTAAAAGGTAAGTAATAGTTCCCAAAGTTTGTTTCAAACTACTATTATAACTCCGTAACAACCTTCCACTATTACATAACTCGTACTTTCAAAAAGATTAAATACATTGAATCCGAAATAACGGTTACCGCTGAACCGGTATCAATTTCAAAACTCAAGGAAATATTATCCACGATCACGAACTCCTGCAAGGGTTCCGTATACGAATGAATATTAAAAAGTAATTGTTTACCATCGTCCTCATCCGAACAACGCTGTAAAAATCTGAGATTTTTCGAATCGTTCTTTTTATCTTCACACACGCGCTTTAAATGCTCTTTTTTAGCACACTAAGCAGACGCATTTTTAAAATGACACTTATTTTTCAAATGCCCGAAATAACCACACATTTCACATTGTTGAAAAGAGCCTGAAGACCCAGCCTCTGGATCCCGGCGAGACCTGGCGTCCCCAGTAGCTGAGGAGCCCCGGCTACGTGCCGCCATTTTGAACACGTCGAGTGTTGGGGCCACCGGCGCCTGGCTGCCACGACGAGCTCCCTTCCTGGCCCACCGGACGCTGTCTGCCATCTGCACCGTTTTCTGCAGGGTTAGCTCGTCCATGGGCTCGGTGAATAAACGGTGTCGCTCTGGTCCGCTAACCATTCCTAAGACGCACCGGTCACGCAGGATATCGCCTGATGTCGAATCCGGGAAACCACAATCCTTGGCTAGCCCGTGCACTCGCGCAGACCACTCCGCAAACGATTCATTTGTTGTTTGCGCGACAGTGTGACACTTATAACGTTCCGCAAAAGTACAAGTTTTACTTTTGAAATGATCGTCAAACAGTGTGGGTACCTCTTCATAACTTAGAACTCCGACGTTTTGAGGAAGTGCCAGATGAGTCTGTAAGTTGTTTCTTCTAAACAAATGAGTAGAATCGCCCGACGTTTAGCTCCTGATTTATCTTCCGCATCTGTAATTCCGTTAGCTCAAAACCATTATTCCAACCACCCCTTGTACATTCCCCAATCTTTAACTTCATGGTTAAAAACTTTTAACACTCCCACAGACATTACCTGCAATTGCTATAATTCATTCCAGCTATTGCTTAGTTTTCCCTATCAACTAAACTTAACCATAATTTAAACCAATACGCGGATATTTCAGTGGAAATTCACATATCTTTAACATATCTTCAATACACATACATACAAGCAGGTTCGTAATGACTTTGTTTATCAAAGTTCTTGAGAAAACAGTAATTAACTCTTTAAAACTGATAGTTTGGTTTTTGTATTAATTTTCTGAAGCTAATCTAATCGGCGTGTCTGAGGTCTTGCGTTATTTACTTTACACGCTTTAGAAGTTTCTAGAAGTAACGCACCTGTACGTTGCAGCAGTATTTTTTTTTTTTTTTTTTTTTTTTTTAAAACGTAGCCCCACACTAGGATTTATTCCTGTGTCGTGGGTGCGTTTACAAACATGAAAATTCACATGCACAAATACCCAGACCGAAACAAATAATTGTGGATCACACAAAGATTTGTCCCGTGCGGGACTCGAACCCGCGACTATTAGACGCAGTGGTCAGAGCGGCTTAAGCTCTTAACCACTGCGCTAATCGTCCGTCAAGTATTGTTTCTTAAATATTATTATTATTAAAAGAAAATTTTATTTTGTCAAGTTATTTATGAAATAAATGTTATATGTAGCAAATGCTAATACATTTATTATTATTTTAAAGTTTATTCTTATACCATCCTTGTCACATTGCAACTTCACTGAATGAATATAAACGGAACAGCATACGCTTTTTGCGCTAAACCCTGTGTAAACGTCATACGATAGAATTAATTACTTCAAAAATATGAATTCTTTGGTTGTTAATATGAGATTATTAGTAGAGTCTAAGATGGACCGATGACCTAAAAAAAGGTCAAAGGTGAAGGTCGCTATGGCGATTCCGGGGAAGCCTCTGTCGTGCAGTGGAAATATTTCAACTATAAATTATCATCATATCAACCCGTAGTCACCCACAGTTGAATGTAAGTCTTCTTATTAGCAGGTCATTCTTGTCAGTTGGCACCTTTTCTGATCCAGCGTTTTGCTGTAACCCTGACGATATCATCGGACTATCTAGCAGGCTGGTGACTCACGTTCTCTGATAGATCAGCTGATAATTATGTAAATATACAAATAAAAGGTCTAATAAAAATAGGCCTTCTTTAAAAAAGCTACGATTTAATAAAAAAAAAATCAAATATACGATGGTACTTGTACCAGGGGATCATATACCACGGGAAAGTTCTTTGCAGGCAATTTGGTTATCACAACGTCTTTCCTGTGACGCGGCCTCATGTCATTTGCCGAAGGAACTTTTTATTTTTTCTATAGTACAACAGATCATTTATGCACGTACTAGATTTGCCCACGACTTGGCCTATGTAAGGTTCGGGGTATTTTATCTATTGTATTGAGATTCAATTACAAATTATATTGAAGCAAACTATAACATCGTTTGAATATAGATTAATTACTAACCGATAATCTTCACTTATATTTATACTATATTATCATCTCCACCAATACTTACTAATTCTGAATGGTGGAGCCACGGATTTCGATTGGTGATAGAAGGCCTTTATTCATAAGTAGGACAGTGCAGGTTGACTTTTTAATCCCATAAGATTTGTCCTGCGCGGAGTCTGAACCTGCGATTGCTCGATCCACTGAGTGGGCTAGACCTGCCATTAACTTTTTAATATATTTTAAATTCACAAGTAAATTTCATTATTAAAAATTTTGTTTACATAGCTTTTGAAATCCAGCATTCAATGAAAACTAGTAAACCGCGGCACACGCAATAAAGAGCAAACAATAATTTTATTTCGATCCTATCCATATTAAATTGGTGATTTTTCATGCGGTTTATTATTGGTTCAGAATTGTGAAAACAAATCAGCTAATTGGATTGATTTTTTATGCAGATTAAATTCATACGACGACTGACGTATGACGACAGTGACGACTAACTATTCTGTTTTTTTTTCTTTAATTTATTTAGAGGTCTTTTTTTCATTATTGAATATTTCAACTCCATCACATGTCATATGTGACCATCACTTGTAGTCTCCTGGACTATCTATTCTTACTGATCCAGTCACTTTATATGTGCTGTAAACACGCTTTTGTTGCCAGTTGTTTTACAAAAATGTTTCTTAAGGGCGATTTTTTAAGGGCGGCTTTGATAACATCTCAAAAGCAGGCGGCTGGCTTGCCTCTATCAATGCACTGAATTCTGCGTGGTGGAGTATGAGTTACACTCTTTCATCTCTATTTGTGTGAAAAGCTTATGCCCAGCAGCTGTGGGATAGTATAGGCTGACTTATACAGAATGTAAGGGACAGCTGTACAAAAAATTGAAACATAGTACCCACCGATGTGATCAACTATTAACATTACAGCAGTCATCGGAATTAAAATAATTTTAATAATAAAAAAACATTTTAAGAATAGGCTCTTATAGCAAAACCACGATGGAGATCTTGCTTAGTTGAGAAGTTCCTGTGTTCACATTTGGACTCAATCATCAGGCCCTAAACACTATCAAGACAAATCGAAGAGCCGAAACACGAGAAAATAATGTTGTATTTTTACCGTGTTCCGGAGGCTACTTGGCGGCTCCATCATTAGACCAGCTCTATATTAACGGATTGTTGCCGGAGTTACATACTTATGCCAAATTTGTGCACAATCGGACGCCAACAAGTATTTGGAAATGGAAAACAGAATTTGAATTGTATAGGCAGACGGACATGCGAACAAAGCAAGTTAAATAAAAACTTTTAAAAATATATGCGTATTTATAAAAATGCTGATACGTATGCTCCAAGTGAGAGAGTATGTTTATTATTTTTAGCTCCGATAAGTTTCGCTATAGTAAAACCTATTAATACGGAATACCCGAAACAGGTACTATTACCTGTTTCGGGTATTCCGCAGCTATCTCTCACATCCTTTTTATACCAAGCAAATATCTAAAACATAGAGTTTCACTTTACAGTAATATTGCAATCCAGAAAATTCTCTAGTCATTATACCGCTCATTTAAGAGGTGAAACCTCTTCGTAAAGCCTTATACATGATTTAACTACGCAGAACTGCTTATTTAAATTACCTAAAGTAACACATGTTGTGAAAGGTGTACTTAATATATTAAGAAATTAACACAAGATTTATCATAAGGCTAAACTTTGATTTAGTCGATGGACGCGAATTCTTTATGACATATATAAGAGGAATCATCATCATTAGCCGAAAGACGTCCACTGCAGAGCAAACGCCTCCCCCAAAGATCGCCACAACGACCGACTTTGTGCTGTACGCATCCAGCTTTTACCCGCGACCTTCACCAGGTCATCGCTCCACCTTGTGGTCTTCCAGTACGAGGTCGCCACTCGAGGTTTCTGCCCCACCGGCCGTCAGTTCTACGAGAGATGTGCCCCGCCCACTGCCACTTGAGTTTGGCAATTCTGAGAGCTATATCGGTGACTTTGGTTCTCCCGCGGATCTCCTCATTTGTGATTCGATCTCGCAGAGAAACTCCGAACTTAGCTCTTTCCATTGCCCTCTGGGTGACCTTGAGCCTTCTTATGAGGCCCATGGCACTGGTGACACACACTGGTCACACACTTTTTGACGACATTGTGGTCATGGCGGAGTCGCTGGAAGATCTAGGACGAATGCTCGGCGACCTCAACAGAGTATCTCAACAAGTGGGTCTTAAAATGAACATGGACAAAACGAAAATAATGTGTAACGTCCATGTCGTACCCACCGCACTCACCGTTGGGAACTCTACTCTTGAAGTTGTCGACGAATACATTTACCTGGGACAGGTAGTCCGGTTAGGTAGGTCCAACTTTGAGAGAGAGGTCAATCGACGAATCCAACTCGGCTGGGCAGCGTTCGGGAAACTGCGCAACATCTTCTCATCCAAAATACCTCAGTGCCTAAAGACTAAAGTTTTTAGCCAATGTGTGTTACCAGTGCTCAGAGTTGCTCAGCGAGCTATGGAGAGAGCTATGCTCGGCGTTTCTCTACGTGATCGAATCAGGAATGAAGAGATTCGTAGAAGAACCAAGGTCACCGACATAGCCGTTAAGATTAGCAAGCTGAAGTGGCAATGGGCGGGCCACATAGCGCGAAGATCGGACGGGCGTTGGGGCAGAAAGATTCTAGAGTGGAGACCACGTATTGGCAAGCGCAGCGTGGGACGACCACCTGCCAGATGGACCGACGATCTTGTGAAAATCGCAGGAAGTCGTTGGATGCAGGTGGCATCGGACCGGTTACGCTGGAAAGCGATTGGGGAGGCCTATGTTCAGCAGTGGACAAGTATAGGCTGAGATGATGATGATGATACATAATGGTCTACGACTTTGAGTGCAGAGTCTCCAAACTTCACAGGAGTGGGTACGACATGGGTGTTTGACAGGACTTTCGTTTTATCCATGTTCATTTTAAGACCCACTTGTTGAGAGACTGCAGAGGTTATCGAGCATAGTGCCGAGGTCTTCCAGGGTCTCAGCCATGACCACGATATCGTCGGCAATTCGAATGTGAGAGATGTACTAGCCGTTGATATTGTTGCCATGTTCTCTCCAGTCCAGAAGCTTAAAAAACGTCTTCCAGCGCGGCGGAAAACAGTTTTGGGGAGATGACGTCTCCCTGTCTCACTCCTCGCTGCCGTTGGATGGGCTTTGCGGTTCCGGCCGTAGAGACGGACTGACATCGTGGCGTTTTCATACAACCACTTCAACACTTCGATATAACGGTGGTCTACTTGGCACCGCTGTAGAGACTGTAGCACAGCCCATGTCTTAATCGAATCAAAGGCTTTTTCATAGTCTACAAACGCTAAACATAGTGGCTGGTTATACTGATATATGAGGCATTAGTATACATTTATATGGGTACCTACATAGATAAATTATGTTCCTCTGGATTTTCCGTCTCCTGTTACATTGATGTAACATCGTTGGCGAAGTGGAGTGTACACAGCACATCCCCCTTTGGGAATGTAGGCCTATCGGTGTGTGTGGCGGCAACTGAGATATTTAACAATTTTTTTTTGCTATAAAAGCACTTTTAGTCCGACCCAGGATTCGAATTTAAAACCACAAGAACGCCACGTATAGTAGTACCATTAGACCAACGAGTTAAACTAATAATTCAAAAAAGTCACATTTTTAGTACACGCCACTTTACCTCCTTTTCCATAGCAAAAAATATCTATCTATCTATCTATCCATATCACTATGCCAGATCCCTTGCGGCTTAGGCAGAGAGTACAGATTTTCAACAGGTTCTTTCCTTACATACCTTTCTGGCTTCCTCCACTCTCATAGTTCGTCTTATACACGCTCGCCGGTAAATATATATCAATATTAAAATAAGCGTAAAAGCATGCCACTCCGTTACAGAGGGCTAAGTGCAAGTCATGGGACGTTATTCTAGCTATCGAGAAAACGTGCTGTCATTTCCACTAAAATTTTGTATATTTGCAGGGTGAAAAATATGGCATATCAACTTGATAGCGTCACGTTGACGTCAATATTTTTACGCTAAACTCTGAGTTCAGCACTAAATTTAATTTTAGAGTTCAATTTTAAAATATACTACTAAACTTTGTTGTCACTAATGGGAACCGAAAAAATAACAAATCGAAGGGCCTTCAGATGCTGTAGGTAAGAGGTAAGGTAAAAGGTAATAATAAAGGGGACCCAAAAACTTCTTTCCCAACCAACATTTGGAGTAAATCCTGCCAGCAGGTGCGACTTACTGCCGGCTCGAATACAAGTGGAATTTTGGGTGTCGTAACGACTTCTTTGAAGTTGCCCATTTTTCTTGGCAAGCGGTAAAAACGTTCGCTAATGGTTTGTGTGTCACAGGAGTACTAATAATAGTTTCGTACCGCGTTTTTTAATCTTTTATTTTACGATCTAATATTTTGGCGCTAGTCTGGGGACGGAAAAGTTGTTTATGTAAGAGTGTGTCGTGAGAGTTAAAACACTCACAGTTAAATTGTTTTTTTTTTTTTAAATTGTTGCTTTTATACTTTAGTTTTAATTTTGTTTGTTATGTGGATATAGTCATTAAGGAGAAAACTGGACGTTTGACTCGTCTTCTGGGATATAAGCAAAGTCACCTGTGCTTGGGGAATAAAGGCGTGACGGTATTCGTTTAGTCTCTACACATATTGCTGTTGATAGAATGCTTATTTAGGAAGAACGTAATGTACGATTAGAGCATTTTCATATTTCAGGAAACTTTCGATCACTAATTAGTTGGTTTCGGTTATTTGAAGTCAGTTCCAACTCATGCTAGTGGACGGATAATCAGGTCAGCGGCCTTTTGACGTTCAGATCTTCCGGAATTGTCCTCCAGTTAGCTGTGCCATATACGGCTCAGTTAGGTTTGCCATATTGCTAACCGTTAAAAGAGCCAGATGCCATGAATCCTTTATAGGGTGTTTGTTTTTTTCATTAAAAAACCCGTAGCCTCACACTAGGAAATATTCTTATATCGTGGACCACACAGTGGTCAATTTTTATATCGTGTGTGGCTTCTCTATATGCACAAAATAAATTAAATGATGACTTAACAGAACAGACGGAACAGTAACTAAAATAGGAGGAGAAAAAAATTGTATGGTGATTAGGTGCTTACTTTACTTTTTTGGTCAATAAACGTGCGTTAATACAATACCCGAACTCACTGAACTCAGGGTAACTGACACCAAATGAACCAAGGAAATACAATAAAATGAATGAAATAATAAAAAAAGCAATTACTTTGACGTCAAGTTCAACTAAATTATTCATATAGAGCTTCCGCAACTGTTCCTTAAAAGCCATTTTCAGAAAGTCGAACCACAAAATGATTACTTTGAATCGCCTGTAAAATCGCTAAAAGCTATATTTAATACGTCGTATTTCTTCCAGCGTTTTCTCATTTACTTTGGTGTCGATTTTTCGTTATGTGTAAGTACGTACTTGTAAGTGAAAAGAGCTTCGAGTTGTATCGATAGGAGACATTTTTGAGACCCATAATGGCTATTTGGTGCTTCAAAGAAACATGAAACGGGTTTAAGGTGTAAGGTTTCATACTTTCAACCACTTTTGTATCGGATCTCTTTTATACTAAGACAGTTGTTACATTAAATGGAAGGTCAATTTGATGTATTTTACCAAACAAGCATATTGCATAAAATGTAAAGTGAGTTGAGGGCTTAGTATAAACAGATTGATGTTAGTGTAATGCTATCGAGCTAACATACCATCCTTTTTAATCTACAGAAATAAGAAAGTACTCTTTCTTGATAACGTGACACGAACGTCAAACTGCTCGTTCTAAGCTCTCAATTATTAACAAGTGGGTATAACACCGCGCGTTTTTAGAGCGAAGTCTATAAGAAAGAGTCAATAAAAAATGTATACATTTTTTTATTCGAAAAATATTCCATATTAGTAGGAGTCTTTATTTGAGGATTCATGAACATAAAAAAGACTGCTTTCTATACAAGGATATTGGTTATTAAAGAAACGTGTATTAGTATATGTATCATATACATAGAGTAATAAAGTAGCCGTGACGCAAGTTGCACGTTGTTTCATTTCTTAACTAAAAACACTTTACTGACAACGAGAATGAGATTTAAAACTTAGTATGTTTTAGCTTTTACGAAAGCTAAAGCACGCATCGTTGTCATTAAATATATAGCCTCAATTTAATTCAACCCGTACACATGGGGCTGGCCGTTCAAGCAAATGCCTCTCTTATAGTATTTTCATCTCTATTTGTATTAAAATGAGTCAATGTTTTGTTATTGAGAAACTTTCCAAGCATGCTTACGGAATCTTATCGACGCTGACCCTTCCATGCGATTTAAGCCATTTAATTTATTAGGTGACAAATGTCCCGCGACAAGTATCGCTTGCAATGTGGCGCGAAGTCGAGCGACGTTGAGCCATATCACCCCACTAGTCTAGCAATATTGCGCGAACTATTCCTGTTTACTGCGTCGCTTTTGGCGCAACTATATGGCCGAACGATGTATGTATCTACCTTTTTCGGGTTCGCTGCAACCCATGAGAAGCTATTACAAAAAGCTTCATCCTGCAACCGATTGAATAAATATGGACGATATAAGTCGCGCGACAGGTATTCTCCAATTATTACGAAGCTTTAGATACCGCGTTCGAACGCTGAAAGCTGCATAAACGCAGTATTGATTAGGTCGTAGTTGTTGTTCGCTCAACGTATCGCATGTGTTTAAGCCTATAAAATACATTGAGTATATTTTTTAAATAAAATGATGAACGTGCGAATTAGCTTTGGCTGTTTAAAAGTAGTCTCTATTTTATGCTTACTGTACAATATAGTATTTTGTGTACCTGGTATTTGTTTTATGTGTAATCCGTGCTTTATCTTTGTCCGCTCATCCGTTTTTTATTGGAGTTTATAGATTTTCGCGTCAATAAAACGACTCCTACATATACATGTTACCAATTTTTGCAGGTATATTTTATCGACCATTCCGTGTATTGTATGTTTTTACGTATGGTATATTGTATGTTTTTACATTAAATAGAAAACGTATCCCTATACTATGAACTATTCCACTAACACCCAGACTGAGACAAGTGATTGTCGGGTCACACGCGATTATTTCAACCGATGAGCAGAACTATTTAAGCTTTTATCCGCTGTGCCAATCCCTCATTATCATCTCTTTCACATAGTTTTCTGACAAAAAATTAAGATGAATGGAATATTATTGATTTAAAGTGGTATGCAGAACTTGCCACCTCAAAAATCGGAAGCATAACTAAAATATTACTTTCTATGCGAAGGTTGACTAAAGATGTTGGCAAAATGGATCACAAGATTAGGGGAGATGGGTTAAACACTTGATATGACGAAAAAATGGCAGGTGGATCAAGGCCGTGATAGAGTGGTGGTTTAGAAAGACAGGGAGACCCATAGGTAGATCATCAGATAGATGGAGCGTTATTATGGTGAGAGTAGCTGGAACATGGTGGAATAAACTAGCAATGAATCGGCTAGGCTGATTGAAGATGATACTCTTATCAAGAGTATCATTTCGATTTTAGTATGGCATAGTGTGATTGTCTCGTTGGTTTAGGGGTTTAAGAAGTCCGACAAAGTATAATTTTTCAGTATTAATCAGGAGTCTGGAATTGTCCCGGTACAATGGCAATAGATTCGACTTCTATTTACATTATGCAATAACACATGGTAGCAACAACAAAGTAGCACACAATGGGTGTACACAGTATCTACACATCTGTCAACCACCCTTGGAGAATATAGGCGTGACGGCATCGATATATCATAATAAGATACACAGTCCCCAAGTCCATGTGAATAGTAATCATCATCATCATCATCATCAGCCTATAGCAGTCCACTGCTGGACATAGGCCTCTCCAAGTGCACACCACTGGGTACGATCCTCGGCTACTCGCATCCAGTTTCTGCCAGCTGCCCTATGAAGGTCATCGCTCCACCTAGCCTGAGGGCGTCCTGCATTACGTTTGCCAGTCCGCGGTTTCCACTCAAGAACTCGTTTGTCCCAGCGGTTATCGGTTGTTCGGCTAATGTGACCAGCCCATTGCCACTTCAGCTTACTAATCCAGTGGGCTTTGTCGATAACTTTGGTTCTCTGTCGAGTGACTTCGTTCCGGATTCTATCCTTCAGAGAAACTCCGAGCATAGCCCTTTCCATAGCTCGCTGAGTGACTTTAAATTTATGGATCAGGACAAGATGTGTGCAAGGCGTATAGTCGGCTGTAGAAGTCTTCTACTTCCAAAAGAATCTCCGGCTTAGAAGTGATGACGTCCCCACTGGCTTTGGACAACTTCGTCAGATGACTCCTCCCCAAAGACTGGACGAAAACTTTCGACCCCCGATTTTGCTCGATTGCTTGTTCAATAGCGCGTGTATTAGCGCATCGGAGGTCATGTCGTACCAGTTTATTAATTCGTTTGTTGAGTGCCCGTTGCTCTAACGAAGTGTTAGGTGGGTTTACACGTCGTTCCTTCATAATCTGCAGTGTCTCCTCCGAAAGCTTCGTTTTCTTACTTATACGTCGCATTTCACAAAATCTCTTACCTTTCTCCCTGAGGATTTTAACCACATTTGTGAGGGCCTACGTCATTTGTGGTTTCCATGGTAACGAATCGGTTCTCCAGATTTAACTGGAACGCTTCAGATCCTACTACGGTTTGGAGGAGGTTGGGCCCGAGCCTGGGCTTCATCAAACAGACTAGGAATAGTAATAGTTATGATATAAACATAAATTAGCGCATATTTTACCTTATTCGTATCACTTAAAGTTGTATTTGCAAAAACCGTCCACTTTTGCCTGCCTTTTGGTGGTGGCATTTTTCATGCGGCATGTATCTACCTATATTTGATCGATGCGTGACGGTGTTTATTTATTTTGCGGACGATTTAGCGCGAGCTTAAGGCCATCCCCCACTGTGTCTAATAGTCGCGGGTTCGATGCCCGCTCGGGACAAATCTTTGTGTGATATCAATTATTTATTTCGATGTGGGTATTTGTGTATGTAAATATTCATGTTTGTAAACGCACCCACGACACAGGATAAATCCTAGTGTAAGGCTACGTTTTTTTAAATTAAAATAAATAAATACACAAATACCCAGACCGGAACAAATAATTGTGGATCACACAAAGATTTGTCCCGTGCGGGAATCGAACCCTCGACTATTAGACGCAGTGGGCGGAGCGGCTTAAGCTCTTAACCACTGCGCTAAATCGTCCGTCAATGTTATCTTAACGCGCCACATTTGGTCATACAGAAGGAGGTCTCTTGTAGCCATCGATTTATTATATTTATTTACTATATCACGGATCACGAACCAATTAATGACCAAATAACGGCCGCGTTTGGGTATACTTACGCATCTTTACTTACTTATAGCTAGCAACTGAAGAAATAAGTTTTCAATTAAAAAATAAATACATTGATGCACTTACCTCAAGGATTCGTATCTACATCTTTAAGCGCCTGCGACATGTTGCGGATGAGAGTCTGCGTAGGATGGTCTACTATGCACTCTGCCAGCCTTTACTTTCAATCTGAATATCTTCTTGGGGCGGATAAGGCAAGTCGAGTATCATCAAAGTGGAGCGGGCACAGCGAGCTATATTAGAGGTGACCCTACCGATACCCTACACCAATGCTGTACGAGGAGAGCAAGGTCCTGTCGGTACGTCACTCTGTTTTAAGGCAACACACACTGCTGACTTATCGCTGACCTGCTCTCCTTGGTAAAAGACGTTTTGATTCAGCTGACCGTACGTTTGATGGACTAAGTACTCGATTCGCAAGTCAGCATTTTCGCTTTCGCCTTGTACAAATAACATCGATACTTGTAGCCTCTTTGACATCACGACTACACAAGAAAGAAAAAAAACAGCTTTTACCGCCTTAGTATGAGCGGTCACTCCTAAAGCAGCTGACATGGCTTCGATACCCAACCTAAGCGATATGATTTTTCTTTTTGTGTAAAAAGTGGGAAAACGTTTCCCCCTTCTCTGATTAATTTAGAAACTTTTCCTACTAATAATACTAACTGCGATTACAAGTCCCTTTTACGAAGTTTTCGTAACGCACGCGTTTGGTCATAGCGAATAAGGGCGCAGCAGTCATTCCGCGAAATGGCACTCAGTACAATAAACATTTTAGTAATTTATCGTGTTTTGTGTAAAATGAGCTGTAATATGCTGTGTGTGAGCATATGTATTTACATTTCCAAGCAATTAGGTTGGTTTTGGGGATAGGACACTTGTTCTTGAGTTGGGGCTTTTATAATGAATAATTCGCATCCTATCGAGGCACTTATATAGAAACGTTTTATTAATCTGTAGCCGTTACACGGGGCTACGCACATTTTTATTTTGTAATAAATTACCCTGTGAACGTCGTACTACCTAAATTTGATTTTATCGTAACTCTTCATATTAACGCCATCTATTTTAAAGTTATCGGAAGTAGCAATTCCCATACAAATAATCAATTTTCTGTTTTGCGGCCTTTGGGTTTCTCTTAATTTTCTTTTTACTGAATCACTCCAGTATTGAAGCGAACAATACAAGAAAAAATTCAAATCGATCAAGTTATTATAGAGGTAATGCGAGACTAACGCACGGCAATTGATATTTATTTAAAATATTTATGAATTAATTTTATTAAGCTATATAATTATAACTTTTCACCAAAAGTCGATCACGTGTTTTTGAAAGAGTGACAAACATCCATACGTCCAGCCATCGTCATAAACATATGCGTTTATAATATAAGTACGCTTATATCACCTCTTTGAAAATTAAACTTAAAAAGCTTTTTATTTCGCCTTCGGAAACGATATTTTGCATTTTTATGATTTTAGATCAAAATAAAATTGACAGATTAGTAAAAATGATTTCTTGTAGCTCTATATAATTGTCCCTATACGAACCCAATTAAATAAACTACAATGCCTAAAAATCTATTATTTACACCACATATCTTGCAGGGTAAGCTCTACCTTCTTTCTAGTACCTACCAGACTATGTACTAGGTACGGAATTGATGTTTGATATTAATTATTGTCATCACAAGTTTGTTGAGAAGAAAGTTCTTTCTTCTTCACTTTTCGTAACGATGCTCTAATTTTTACTTTAAGACATTAACTCCATTCCAAAGATCTAAGATTCAGTTTGACTTTGAAATAATCTCTCTTCACCTCTAAATGGCACACATGAAAACTAAATTAATTAGTCCAAAGAATACCCATAAAATTTAATTACATCCTTACAATTTCAGAGTAAAATTCCTTCCTGTTAACCGCAATCCACTTAATATCATTGCATTCAAATCTCCCGTATAAAATGTATACTTACAGCTGCGTCTCCACTGCGCACATACACGCTTTATAAACATTCGGCTAAGTATAAGAATTCGGGCTGTGAGTACCTTGATATAAGCATATCCGAGGGCTTACCGTGACCTAATCACGTTGATATGCCAGCCTTTTCATACAGTAAATTTATTAAATACTGATGAAAGTAACATCACAATTTTTCAAAAGCGTTAAGTTAACGTTAATGTCTTCATGTTAAGCTCGCTGAAGTTTGTTCGCGAATTCGTATGAGGTTCGCAAAAGGTTCCTTTGGTGACTACGTATGAATGAACCCCACCCATTGATTTTAAGTAATCGCTCGCAACTACCTAATTAGTTTAGGGCCGCGTGGTACTTGTGTCGATAACGAGATCCCTGGCTCCAGTCTTTGTTCGGATAAAATATGCTTTTTTATTAAAAATATTGTCAATGGTATTCCAGAGAATAGTATTTCTTAATATGCCCATCCCTGGTACATTAGAAACAAAAATTGTCAGCCATATGTGGGTACATAGTGCACGTCTGCCACCCCGCTTGGGAAATATTTGCGAAACAAATTGCAAATTTTGTATTAATTTGTAACCACGTCAATACTCACGAAGAAAATCTCGCGAACCAAACTCGCAGTGGGTAAGTACCCTTTAACAAAGAATTTCAAACGTGAATATAAATTGTAACTGTGCAGGAATAACAATAAACATATTATGAAATCCTTTATTGTCGGCGGGTTTTGTTGAAACAAAGGCCACTTTCTATATTATACTCATATTAAACGGCAGGTCGGGGCCCAAACTTAATGCCGGCACCGCTGTGAATACTTGGGAATGCGTGCTTAATTTATGGCATGCCACTTTGAATTTTGGTTGTACTTTTGTCGTTTCTGGGTTGTGCTTTTTAAGGTATAGAATATTATATTAGCGCCTTTATTTGTAAGGGGAATAGAGACGATTTTTCCCAGCACAAGTTATCAAGATGGAAGCTAGAGAAGTATGTAAGGTGCATAGTTATGCTATGCTTTCGCTAAATGTCTGCGCTGCAGTAAATGCTTCTGAATGCGTACCATTTATGGCATGCCATTTCGATTTTAGTTTTTGGATGGCACTATATATGGAAGTAGAGGCTAGAAAAAGTATGTAAGGCGCTTTCGTTTAATGCTGACGCCGTTGTGAATGCTTCGGACTGCATGCTCAATTTTTGGCACGCCACTACAAATGTTGGTTGACCTTTGATCGTTTCTGGGTTGTACTTTTTAAGATGTAGTATATAATATTTGTGTCTTCATTTGTATGAGGATTAGTTACGATTTTTCGTAGCACAAGTTGTAGAGACGGAAGCTAGAGAAGTATATAGGGTGTTTATTGATTAGTATGCTTATTATATATTTCAACAGGAACCAGTGATCCGATGAGGGCGTTTTTTTAGATAGATATTTATAGAAGACGATGATTAAAGATATGAGTTGAACATCAATAAACATCCTAATTACGATGCTCAGATGCGTAAAGCAAGTCAGTACCTGCTTTTGAGCATTTGACACTTTATTAATAAATCAACAACGGACGAGGGTGCGATCCCCACAGGAGACATATCCACATATATTTGTGTGTGGTTAGGTTCTTTTACTTATTAAGTTAACGCAGAGACGTAGATTGTAGTAACAGGCAAAATAGCATCACATCGTCACCAATCACGCCAGAAGTTAATGTCACATTTCGTGCAATACGCCGACGATATCTAAAGTTGTTGATAAAATGACAATTTGTTGTTGTTCATATAACCTTACATAACATTTTTATAATGCCATAAAACGCAGATATCTTGAGCGTGTCCCCTTGTTTTATGATTTAAGTCCACACATAAGCATGTAAAATGGACATTTTATTTATGAAATAAAATGTAGGTACTGTTTTAGTATTGATAAATCTAAACCGATAAGGTTCGTTGCGGGAAGTAGTTGAAGAAGCCTACCTGTTGTCCTGCGTAAGCTTTCCTTGAAGCGTTGTGACGCATTTTGTTGCAACACGTAAAAATTAATCATCCATCTATTATTTATGTTTTATATATATATTTACTTCGTATCGCTCGTAGAACTGACGGCCGTTGGGGCAGAAAGGTTCTCGAATGGCGACCACGTACCGGAAGACGTGGAGTGGGTAGGCCCTCTACAAGATGGACTGATGACCTGGTGAAGGTCGCGGGTAGAAGTTGGATGCGTACAGCACAAAGCCGGTCGTTGTGGCGGTCTTTAGGGGAGGCCTTTATCCTGCAGTGGACGTCTTTCGGCTGAAGAAGAAGAAGAAGATATATTTACTTTAATTTATTGTTTTTGCTGTATGAAAGTCTGTAAAATACGAATAAAATTTTAGCACCATCTAAAAAGGAAGACGACACTGACTCAACACAGGTATTGTAAACCTAGCCCTGGGGTCAGGGCCTAACTTTAACTGTACTGTAATATTTAATGCCAATAAAGAATTGTTATTATATTTAAAAGTCAAATAAAATGTGCACGTGATATGAAAAACTGAGTATGTTTAGAAACTTATGTCACTAACTGCACACTGTATAGTTTAGTTACATCAGAACGACTCACTTTACGCCGTTTATGTAAGACAAGGGAAAATAAATGTCGAGTAGTAAACCGTCTCTTACGGCCGGTTTCAATATTCAACTCAAGCATATATTTGCCTACTACGAATAGAATTTTGACATGTTTTGTATGAAAAATCTGTCAAAATCCTACTGACAGTAACCAAATCTATCCTTGAATTGAATATTAAAACTGGCCATTAGAGCCTAAACATACGCAATACTTTTAGAAGCAGCGATCAATGATTTCGCTACTGCATCAACGCTTAACGAGTGTTGACTTTCTGCTTTTGATTTTTTGCGTTTTAGCTACTGTTTTGATGCCACATTAGATTTTCGAAGCATCGGAAAAGCCATCAAATCAGCAATCGTGTGCACTGTAGACCTTATTACGTCAACCGTTAGGAATGTTCTCTCACGATGTGTATTCAGTAACTACAAGGTTCTCGCCACCATATGCTATATATCAATTGAAATATAAACATGATTTTTCATAGATCATGTTTATTTTTCATTTCACCGTAAGCTTTATTCAGACAGGTGTTCTTTGCTTGCCGTTCTCCTATCCTTTGTCAGAAGAGCCTTATAACAATATACCTACTTGGAGCCGGAACTAATGCAGTCCTTGTTATTAGCTGTCAACTTGTCTATCGAATAAAAGATTTGCCTTTTATAAATCACTATTTTTCCTCGTTTGTCGAAGGATGCTTTTTATTTGACACTATTCTAAATAGATTCATAATTGTAGGAATCATCATCATCAACATCAGCCTATAGCAGTCCACTGCTGGACATAGGCCTCTCCAAGTACACGCCACTGGGTATGATCCTATTGTAGGAATATTTTACAGAAAATTTTCATCTGAATACTAGACATTTCAAGCCGTATCATTATTATCCATCGTAAAAATTTTCAAGACATGTCGGAATTTTGCTTAGGAACATTAGGCCAACACGTTTAGATCATTAAAGAGTATATTGTAATTAGTCAATAAAAATTAAGACAGAAACAAAAATCTGAGTCAATCAATTTTAAGGCCTTTATTAGAAGTGACTGTTTAGGTTAACATATACCTCTGTTATGGTCTTATCACGTATTACCTATATTTCTTGTACGACCTTGCACATATTCATCTGAACACACGTGTGTTCACTCGACACTTTTTATAAAACATACAACTTTATGTCATATTTAAGATAACTTTATTCAAAAATTCCTTCCATAGCCCAAAGGCCACTTAAGCGTGAACTCCGCAATAGACATCGAAAGAAATGGTTTCATAAAAAGTTAGGAGCAACTATCTTTTGATTTGTATTGCCGGCAGCGTATGCTGGTCTATGGAAGTTTCCTTCGATCAATTCAGACGACCCACTCTATATTCAGATGGTTATTGAGTATGGTAAACTTTTGAAGGCGTAGGAACGCCTCAGAAAAAAACCTTACTAACTTTAGCTTTGAAAATCTTCTAGGCGTTTTTATCCGCGGACATAAGAAGGCAAATATCCGAAAATGCGTTAGCCAAATTTATTGTCCCATTCAAAATTTACCTTTGATCCTAATACAATAGAATTGAATTACGCAAATTCTAACAAAACGTAACAAAGAATTATGCTGAAATACTTTCGATATCGTGCAACAGGTCCCTCATGAAACCTGATGCGTAGCTTTTTATTGGCGCTCACCTTCACGTTTAGCGTTAAAATTATACAACGCTAATGTAACATTACATAAATTGTAAAGGATACGCCATTACAGTCATTGATGTGACTTTGAAATATATTGATTCTTAAACTTCAGTATTACCAAAGGGCCGTTCAGAACCAAGGGCCGACCCAAGTAACAAGGGCTTCGTGTTTATTTTCTTGCCACAATCGATAGCGCTTTATTCTATCCAGGCGAAGTTTCATTGAAAAATGTAATTCTCGTAAATTATATAGATTTCCATCAGCTTTAGCGACTGCAAAACATCCACTTAACTACAGACTCTGATCATCCTAGTAATTAAGCATTGAAATTAATAGCAAGTATCGTCATATTCACCGTTTAAAGAGACGCTTCGAACACCCTCATAAATTTTACCTTGTTTATTTCACTATTTCATGTATTTATTGTTTCAAAAAATCTAGATTGCATAGCCCTCGTCGTATGTTTTGATAAACTAGGTTTGATAAACTGCTCAATTATCGATAAATGGTTTCTATTGCTATATCCATGTTAGTCTCCCTCAGAGAACTAAAAATAAACTACCCACTAAAAATAAAACTAGACTAGACTACCTCTGTTGGACTAGTGGCTGGGGTTTGAATCCTAGATCGGATAAAGCGTGCTTTTTCTATAGCAGAATTCGCAACTGCAGTTTGGTGACTGTAATTGTTTCCGGTATGATAAATACTTGAGGTACATAGGAGTGTTAAGGAGCTACCGCAAGAATAACGTGTTTTGTACTCCATGCACTTTAAGAAGTATATAGTTTAGAGACTTAATATTTCGAAATATAATTTTTGATTTTTATTTTAGATCTGTTAAAAGGAATATACGATTAAATAAAAAAAATTCTGTAGGAATAAATCTAAAGTCATCTCTATATTACTTTACGTTTTCTGGTTCCAACGCGAAATGCTTAAAAACATAGCAAATCATTCTAGCAAAGTTCTTGTAAAACAGTTTTTAATTTAATAGTGTAATTTTTTTATGAAATGATCAAAACTGTTTTTGTACATACGTCGTTTATTTCCGAGCACGCGCTCAGTATATCCATCCCTTATTATTATTTTGTAAAGTAATTGCATCCCTGTCACTCTCCTGGTTGATAAATGGTCGATTGTGGTAGGCTCTTAAGGTTTCGTCACATAGCCGACGCAGTGCGACAGGAGCGCGAACGAGATAAGAGAGAGGCACAGAAACTTCCTTCATCTACAAACGAAAACCTAGTTTGAGAGCCTTGGAGTCCATGAACCGAGAATTTTTTTTCAGAAAAAGCAAAAAAATGCCTATCGCTACAAAACGTGTATATAAAAATAACGGTATGCAATAGACCTAGAAGCCTCCCACACCTACAAACGGAACATTGGTTACGAGCAAGACAAGAGAAAGCCACCACCACCGAAGTTTCCACCACCTACAAACGGAACACTGGTTACAAGTGATACGAGACAGAGAGAGAGAGAGAGAGAGGCACTGAAGCTTCCAGCACCATCAAACAAAACACTGGTTATGAGCGAAGCAAGAGACAGAGAGAGAGAGAGAAAGCGAGAAGCAGGCATTGAAAAGTCCAGCACCTACAAACAAAACACTGGCTACGGGCGAGAAAAGAGAGAGAGAGAGAGAGAAAGAGAGAGGCCCGAAGCCTCCAGCACCTACTAACGGAACACTGGTTTGAGAGCCCCGGTTACCAAAACTCGAAGGATCGCGAGATTTTTTAGTGTGTGGTAGTAAGTACTCCATAACTCAATCTTCCTCACAGATGACTAAGAATCTTTTACTACCAAAAATATGCCTATTGATACAAAACGTGCGTAAGAAAATATTGGTATACGATAAAGCGGAAACATGTCTGCGGGTGTTTTGCTATCTAATTCGTTATTAATTTTTCTATGTCAAAATTACACTGTATGTTTTCCTAGGATAATAAAATAAATAAATAAATAAATCTCAACCGTTCATTGACATAGGACATTACGCGTCACTTCCATTACGTGTAATGTCACTACATGGTGTTTCGCTCGTCGTACGCCAACGCCGTATCTGCAATACGTGCGGATGCTTGCAGTGGAGACGCACCCCAAGGTACTTTCAAGGTAGTTTAGTCAGTTTATTTACTTCATAAGTACCTAAAACTAATATAATTTAAAAATTTTACTTTAGTCTATGGAATAGAAAATTTATTTTCAGATGGAAGCCAATTTGGCTCACTGGTTATTACCAAGAATTTTTCGTTAAAAATTATCCTGTTGTTATCCACGCCGCGTGGTTCCCGACTTAGAATAGGATCAACCCATCTCATCCCATCGGGTGTCGTACAATACGTCTAAGGGAAAACTAGGGAATAGGCAGCAGCGTTCCCTTAACACTTCTACGACGAAAAACTGCGCTTGCCGACCTGCCTGCCAAGGGTGGCGAGTATGGCAAACCCCCGTTTATAATAATAATATTAGCCCTATTAAGAAACTGTCCCACCGTTGGGCACGGGCCTCCTCTCAAACTGAGAGTTTTTAGGCCATAGTCCACCACGCTGGCCAGTGCGGGTTGGCGAACTTTACACACCTTCGAGAAACTTTTAGGCATGCAGGTTTCCTTACAATGTTTTCCTTCACCTTTAAAGCAAGTGATAATTATTTTTTAATACGTACATACTTTTGAAAAGACAGAGGTGCGTGCCTGGGTTTGAACCCGAGATCTCTGACTTGGCAGTCCAACGGTCTAACCACTAGGCTATCACTGCCAATTCAAGAAAACACATACATTTGAAAAACTTTACCATTAACCTTCAAGGGCAGTGGGTAAAATATATGCATGCTCAAATTAGTGTAATTTTTGCATTTTGTGCAACTTCCAATTTCAGTAATCCAATTTGCCTACTCCATAATTCAAAGCGACTAGTCACAGGCACCACTAGTACCCAATTTGCAATCGTTCTCTGATTGCATACAGTTTACACTAATAAGTAACCGTGGAATTTTCAATTGCTCCAAACACTCGACCCGTAAACCAGCAAGTTTCCAACCAAATTAACGCCGCGCTGTGCTAACTCGCTTAGTAAAGTACGTGCATGTAGATAGTAATACGAGTTTTGCAAAATTGGAAGTACTAAAATTATCAATTTTACCAATCCAATTCGCCTACTCCAAAATTCGAAGTGCCTTTGGCACCTTTTGGCATTTGGCACCAGTTTCAAATTAGCAATCATTGTCTCATAGCATAGAGTTCGCACTAATAAGTAACCGTAGAATTTCCAGTTGCTCCGAATATTCCACCCGTCAACCAGTAAGTTTGGATCCAAATTAATGCCGCGGTGTATGCTCACTTAGTTAACTACGATTAGAGTTTTCAAAGTAATCAGAATTAGACCTTACAGAACAAGGAAATCCGAACTGTAGAGTATGCTAATTTTAGTACTTTGTCATATTCAGCTGTTTGTTCTTTACACTGTTGTTAAACATCATTCTTTGAGAACATATGAGCCTCATGAAAATCCTTTAAAAACGTAGAAAAGACAGAGTTTGCAACACAAATTCATTTAGTTTTCACATCGCTTTTTCTTCTATCAAGGTGGTAATCTGTATAATAAAATAAAAAAAAAGTATTATCAATTTATCCACTTTACACAAAAAAAAGTGTAAATAAATCCTTAAAGAATGGATATAAAAACTGGATTATGCTGAGACCGAAAAACTGCTACACGCATCGGCAATATAACCGTTACCATATATACCGTATAAATGTAAGATCTAAAATTCTTACTGTTCCTGGCAGTACCAGAAACAATTCGGGCAATGACTTACAGACACCAAACAACCTCACTATCACCATATCCACACGTGCTTCGAAGAAGCATAGTATTGAAAAATAAATGAAAGAAGTAGGTACCTTTAATCCACATCAATAAAATAATTTTGCTGCATCAGTAAAAACATATAAAAATTTGAAGGTAACTTGTCGATTCTTGTTATCGTAACCAAAAGAAAAGGTGTTCTTTATTCTTTATTACCGAAGAACATTTAGAATAGAAGGAAGAGATAAAAAATAAGAATAACTCTGAATTGGCAATGTGTAGCCAAAACGTCTTTAGTTGCACAACTGAGGCCGTAGCTAAGTGGCATGCATTTTGTTTTTAATATGTTTCCACAATCAATAACAATGTACTGACCACATAATTTTTCATCGTAAAATGTCATACCCGTACAGTTTTTCGTTTTTAACTGACTTCTAAAAAGGTTTTCAACTCGACTGAATGTTTAATTTCATCGGTATTGGACCTTGGAATTGGAAGATACACCAGGGAACTCCTTAACGACAAGCAATACGAATGCGTAGATTGTGATATTATGGGTATTACGTCAATCCTATAGGTACCCTGCCGTAGAACTAATCAGAATATTAACTGACTTCGAAAAAGGAGGAGGTCGAAAATTCGCCTGTGTTTTTTTTAACGTCTTTATTTATGAACTGATTTTGATGATTCTTTTTGCGTTGGGTTTAGTATTGTTTCAAGGTGGTACCATTTTAATGAAATCGGTATTGAACTTTGAAATTTGAAGATACAACAGGGGACTCCTTAACGGCGAACATCACGAATGTCTAGATTCCGTTATTATGGTGATTATTTCAATCCTGTAGGTACCTTGCTGTACAACTCAGCAAAATAATATAATGTAGGTATATAAAAATTAGTAAATAATTCACTTGTCACTTAAAATTGTAATATAAAAATCTTTAAAAAAAACCGACTTTAAAAAGCAAAAAATAAATATTTAAAGTCGGTGCCAAGTAACCAACTGCACTAACCGGTACCGACTTCAAATATTTATTTTTTTGCTTTTTGAAGTTGGTTTTATTTTTTTAAATAAGATTTTAATGTATTACCAATATAGTTTTTAAAGCACTGACATAATAACGCTCCGGTATCTGCACTGCAGGTTTGTCCTAGCGAAATAATATCTTAAGACAAAGAGAAACTTATCCATAATTTAGCTTTGAGATTGCTGAAAATATTCACGTTTGAATGATGAACCAACTCTAGATTTTCCAGTTACGTGACGGTCCTCATAATCCGGGTAGTTGTAATCGGATTAAGGTGAACTCCAACTTGGTAGGATGCACGCAGCATCAAAATTTGTGGGTTCATCCAGAATGGGCCGTTCGCTGCCAGATCAATAAAGTTTTAATTATTCAATGGGATAAATACTTGCTTAATCATACTAATCTATATTTAAGCACGGAGTTTTCGTTTACAATATTTCAATGGATATCAGGGACCAGTTGTGGGAATAATTAAATGTCCGCTTTAAGAGTTGATTGGTCAGAAAAATGTCCCCACTTAAATGTACGTAATATATTAAATTAAGCACATATTTTATTCAACAGTTCTAGAAGAAGGATAATGTTTTATCTATACTACCTAACTGTTCCGCGATATCTGCTGTAGAGTAAGTAGAGAGAAGTCAAAAAATGTTTCTCGCTTGAACAATATTGTTTCAGCCAAGTAAGTATAGCAACGTATTATTATACCAAATGTTGGTGATTTTTTAGTACACGAACCTTAATAAGTATCATACACATATATCTATGTCATGTCTTGTGGGGTAGGCAGACAGTATAGAGTTTCAACAGGTACCTTTTCTAAACATAATTTGAACTAAATAAAATGAAAGTATTAACTTTGTGTACCTACATAAATAATATTTACATGCAAAACAATTTAGCGTAGTGCATTTCTCATTCAACGGATGCGATAGTAACCTTCATTCATATTTAATAACCCTGCTCGAAGGACAGCGAACCTATAGTACGGCGAGCTAACTATACCAGATATTACAAGTATTGTGGTGAGACAAAAAGGGGCCATTGCAGGTGTTGGATTTTATTAAATTGGAAGGCAGTGTGGCGAGAGACAAAAGCTTTGTATTAATGGGACATGATGTTGTGGAATTAGAGTTCGTGTAATGAATAGTATATGAACGTCGCGAAATATGCATGTAAATGTGTGTACTTGTAGAGCTAAGTAAGGGATTTAGGGTACGGCAAATATTGTATGCACAGTAAGGTAATGTTTGTATAGATCTTGGGAGATGATTGTGCTCATCGGTGTTCTAAATGTCCTTTCTTCTTATCTGTTCTTTTTTAATAATCGTAGCTCCACGATACAAATTATTCCTGTACCGTAAATGCGTTCAAGATGACATTCACATACACGAACATCTAGAATAAAACAAAATTTGTGAGTCACACAAAGATCGAACCTGCAACTACTTGATCTTGTAAGCGGAGCGGCCTAAGCTCTAACCGCTAGATCAAACTGCCATCGTCTACTAAACACTTTCTTTATACACACCGATAGTATCTCATCTGATTGACGAGTTAAGTGACTGAATTCGTCAAATGTATATAAAACTATTAGAGTAAAGACGACAGAGATCTTAAGATTCTAAACTGATCAATATCTGTGTCATTCGCATACTCTGAGAGGAATCAAGCGTGAGAAGTAGTAGCTATATAAGTCCGAAACTATCCTTCTGAAAGCATGCTGCTCATCCTGTCATAAAATCTCGCGAAAATTCAATAGAATATTGAATAAGATATACTCGGAAGGTGTTCCGAGTGACTGACTCTCTTCCACATTGTTTGGAGTCGAGTGAAACTTCAGTTGCAAAAGGAACAATAATGGAATACGTGATAAATCTCACATAATTTATTTCCCCGCCCATTACTTCTGCGGGCGTGAGGCGAATCCGCGAACCGCGAGATTTGTGCCAGCTGTAGATAATGTTATGTTTGTGTCGAAATATCGACATGAATGAATATCTAATGAATCTCTTGTTAATAAATATTATTAATAGCTAAATACATGAATCTTACACAGCTCCTTCACTATCGATTGCACTCGTACGTTTGCTACATGAATAAATGAACAATTTACATTTAAACTATTACTCTACAAAAAAAAACTAAGTGCACGAGTAAACCCGGTCACACATATATCCATTTCTGGGCTAAATGTGTCATATACCTACTGAATAACTTTGTGGTGGCTCATTAAGTACGACAGAATTGTCCAAGTAGCACAACTGCTGATTAAAAGAGGAAGTAACTACCCTTTCTTAGCTTTAACCTGTACAAAAGCTACGTAATGGTGTAAAACTAAAATAGGTTAAACCTGTAAAAGGGCAGATACTTCCTCTCATAAGCATCAGTTGTGCTACTTGGGCAGTCTAATAGTGTGAGCTGGTTTAGGAATCTGTGTCTGGCATAGCTCACTGGATGGAATAATCACGGGTTCAATCCCTGCACGGTAGAAATCCTTGTATATACCATGGTCACTTCGGTCCGGATCATTGTGCGTAAAATTATACCTATGAACGCATCTGAGCTTGATATGATTCCTGGAGCAGGAATATAAAAAAGTTGTTCACGTTTCTGAACGGAAGTGCCAAAACTTAAAAGTAAAAACAAACGAAATCAAACTGTTTTTTAGTAAAATAGAGAGCTTATTCAATAAACCATATTATTTTACGTTATTATTTCATGGAATTAGTAATATATTTCGCAACAAGTAAATACTTATACGGCAGTCTGAGTACTTCTTGTACAAAGTAATTTGGGTCGCACTATGCAAATTCTTCCACAAAAGTTAGGAGTCGTGCGAATAATACAAGCTCCAGTTTTTCTCATGGAGATTTCTCATTCTGAAGGAAATGCTTATTTAATCAGATAAACTGAGATGGTGTTTTATTCATTCGACATTTTAATGATGTTACAAAAAAAAGAAAGCCAGGATTTTTATCAGTATAAATCAACCACCAGTTTAAAATACCAACCTCTAGTAATTGGAGAGACCATAGGAATGATGCGGATATAGTTGCAATACGGTAATTGATAGTACGGTACATTCCTGTAAAATTAAAGTTGTAGTTGGATATATTTTAAATAGTCTAGCCATTTTCTCAAAATTATTAGATTTACGCTGATACATCTTCGCTAATATAGGCTACAGTTCCTGGATTTTTAGCTTTCAGTATTTTGAAATCAAAGATAGTACCATATTTCAACGCATTACCAAAAAGAAGTTTATAAACAAGGTGCAATTTTAGTCGTCCTGGAGCAAAAGCCCGGTGCATCCAATTGTTACCGTTTTCTGGTACTAAAATAAATTAAAGAAGCACATTTTAATAAGTAAAACCAACTTTTAACCCATACCAAGCGCAAAATGACATTGAGGGGCGCGGCGCGACTCATCATCTGGCCGGTAGATACTTTCGGTGTTCCGGATTTTAACTCTAGATATGAGATTCGGATAGGTCAGTAGGTACATGTTACTAATTTAGGTGTGTTTTTATTTATTTTTTATTACCAATGAACAGTGGGTATTGGATACATCTCCTTGGCTTTCGCTCTAGGACGACTAAGATTACACCTTGTATATAATCACTTTTTATTTTTTCTTTTAAAAAACGTTGCCCCTCACTAGGATTTATTCCTGTGTCGTGGATACGTTTACAAACATGAAAGTTAACATACATAATACCCAGACCGAAACAAATAATAGTGGGTCACACAAAGATTTGCCCCGTGCGGGAATCGAACCCGCGACTATTAGACACAGTGGGCGGATTGGCCTAAGCTCTTAACCACTGCGCTTAATCGTCCGTCAAAACTTTACTTTACGCATTGGTATTGGAAAGAAACAATGTGATGTTATACTCGGTGGTTTTGGATACACAAAACTCATCCGTTTGTAAAACGAAAATGCCAAAGTAAATAAGGAACATTTAACATAGGTTAATCGCTTCAACCAAAGTATATATTCTAGATAAAGCCGCAAGTAAAAGCTTCTTACTAACAAGATAACTCATATAAGCATATAGACGAAGCCTTATCTCGCGTCATTGTTTAGAGGGCGACCCCAAGATCACAATAGAGGTACCTGGCACATTGTATCGCATCGTACCGCAATATCCTTCTCCACGCCATGGCCGGTTTCTGCAAACAGTTACATAAGAATTTATTGTTAGTAGCCCGAAGTAAGCACTGCGATACATAATACCCATATAATAGCCCACAATTGCGTGAAGGCAGGCTGTTTACCGACTGCACCAAATTGACGATTTGATGCAGTGGTTAAGAGCTTAAGCCGCTCCGTCCTCTGGATCGAATAGTCGCGGGCTCCCGCATGGGACAAATCTTGGTGTGAACACGAATAATTGTTCCAGTCTGGGTGTTTGTGAATGTGGATTTCATGTTTGTAGACGAACCCACGGCATAGGAATAAATCTTAGGGCCGTGTTACAAAATGTAAATTAGTCGTCAATCTAGTTTTAAAAACTAATTTATGTACTAAAATGTTAGTTAATAAATTCGTATTAAATCAATAATCGTATCGCTCTATCTCATCGTATTAAATGAAGGTAATATAAGCGAGTATTAATATTTTAAAAGTGTTTCGTGTCACTCATCCATACATCATTGCCATACACCGGATACAATTCCGGATCCCGTACTCATACTGGGAAGTTTTCGTAAGAAAAACTACACTTGTCTGCCCTAGGATTTGAACCCAGGACCTCGTGATCACAAAGTGATGCGCTTTGCCTCCAGGCCAACGAGGCAGTCAATTATTAAACCTTACAAGAGTAAAAATATTTTGATTGAGAAAACTAAAGGCTGAGCCCTGACCGCCTATATTACTCTAGCGAGGTCATGGTCACAAATTAATGTCTAACTTGGCTGTCTCGTTAGGCTAGTGGCAAAGCACATCGCTTTGTGATCACGAGGTCCTGGGTTCAAATCCTAGGTCTGACAAATGTAGTTTTTCTAATTCGAATAATTCCCAGTATGAGTCCGGAGTCTAGAATTGTGCCCGGTATATGGCAATAAGCTCGCCCCCTATTACATGGGACCTAACGGCGTCGGCGAAAAGTGGGTGTACTCAGTATACCTCTGCCACCCCCGCTTGAGGAATAAAGGCGTGACGGTGTATATTTCTTTATTTTATTTGTTGTCTAATAAGGAATATGTCTAATGAGGAAAAGGGATTACGTTACCTTAGAATGACGAGTTTTTGTAGTTTCCTGAGAATGTTTACAAAAAAGAAAACTGTTTTATACAAATATGAGCCAACCTAATAATGCCTTTTTTGAGTAAAAATAAGGAATCTATTGCTTAAGGAAATAACTACTTTTGATCCAAAATAAATCCAGTTTTACATATGATTTTGCGTTATTAGTGGATTGAGTAAAAATATATGTAAGATGAGTTTCTCCCTTTTGAAATTCACAATTGGATTACATAACTGATTAACATCAAGTGATTGCGTAGTTCTTATCTCTATCTATTTATATCGTCACACGGATCCCATGCGGGGTGGACAGCGATTTCAAAATTCCAGATTTTTCCTTACAGATGTATATAGTTGCAAATAAATAAATAAAATAAACACCGTTACGCCTATATTCCTCAAGCGGGGATTGGACAGGTCTACTGTGTACACCTACTTTTCGCCGATGATTTTAAGGTCTCATGTAATAGGGGACGAGCCTATTGCCACATACCGGGCACATTTCTTGACTCCGAACTGAAATTGGGAATTTTCCGATAGAATGACTACATTTGTCCGACCTCGTGCTTGCAAAGCACATTATTCGCTTGTAGACCCACGAGATAGTTCTAGTTGTGTTGTTAAAACTTACTGTATGGTTTTGTGAACTTCGATCTCTTTTGTAGAAGGTAGTCCTTCACCAGCAAATGCAAGCTATAGAGCACGCCTGCGAGCATAGCTAACACTAATATAAGCCTGAATCTTACCAGAATAAATGCATGAGAATACAAATTCATACATGATATATGCTACCGTAATCCAAAAGAATTAATCGTATATAGACTATTGTTCTAAAAAGAAAGAAAATATTAAATTAGACTAGTTATTGACTTTCAGTCTTCTGTTTCGATGCTATAAATATGACACATTTGTGATTAGACTGCGGGGGTCGTGTGCAGAGAAGAGCGGAGGTAGCCCCCCCCCCCCCCCACTGCAAGATGAATTTCATGTAAAGTAATCTAAACGCATGGCAAGCAGAATGTTGTGTCTTCGACTAAGAGAGCTGCATATTGAAGTAAAAATTAAATTAAAATGAAACTAAGTAGAAGAGGCAAAGTTATAACATTATTAAAGGGTATAAAAAATGTGCGAGGCGCGTGTGTAGTCCGCATGGAAGCAATTTGCTAGTGGGGCGATGACTTTATAACGTCGCTAAGCCCCGCCTCCCGCGGGCTGTGGTGAAGGCGAAGACGTAACACAGAACTCGCATATTTACGCACTCATTAGCTTTATCAATCTACATACATAATGACGAAGTATCTACATACACATTAATATTTCTAGTTCTGTCAACTGGACAACATTCAATAGACAGATATGTAAATACTAAGTAGCTTTTCGTAAGTAATTTTCTCTCGTCTTTGTTGTGCTTCCTTCATATCTATGTGTATTATTATTTTGTATCGCACCTGGCGTTGCAGTTAGTGATATTATTATTGTTAAGGAATATCATTAAGTTGACTTTTGCGTTAGGTATCCACCTTATTATCGCGGTGACTGACACAACTTGTATAAATATTAGTTATTCGAGAACATGCGTGACATGCTGCTTCAAATTTATTTTGCCATCGTTTGACTTCTGACGAAATTAGCGGTATAAGTTGTGCTATTCTTCGAACAGATAACTAGGAGACCGCAAAACATTCGAAGTAGGCATGGTTAATTGAACATGATTTTGAAATTGGCAGAGTGATGAAATATGATTAGTTCAAATAGCTGTAAGTTCATATTGTAATTAATAAATTAATTACTTTGGATGAGCATCGAATTTACGTAAACTGCCATGCCGGGGCGACGGCACCCAAATGAAATGTTCTTCCTTTTTAACCGACTTCTAAAAAGGAGGAGGTTCTCGATTCGACTGTATGTTTTTTCTTTTTTGTACGATAATTCCGCCAATTATGAATCAATGTTGAAAATTCTTTTTGCATTTGGTTCAGTATAGCTCCGAAATGGCTATAAGCCAATTTTATCGGTATTGGACCTTGGATTTGAAAGATACTCCAGGGAACTCCTTAAAGACAAACAATACGAATGCGTAGATTGTGATATTATGGGTATTACGTCAATACCATAGGAACCCTGCCATAGAACTAATCAGAATATTAACCTACTTCAAAAAAGGAGGAGGTCGACAATTCGTCTGTGTTTTTTTTTATAACGTCTTTATTTATGAACTGATTTTGATGATTCTTTTTGCGTTGGGTTTAGTATAGATTCGAGGTAGTTCCATTTTAATGAAATCGGTATTAAACTTTGGACTTTGAAGATACACCAGGGGACTCCTTAACGGCGAACAGCACGAATGTTTGATTCCGTTATTATGGTTATTATATCAATCCTGTAGGTACCCTGTAGTACAACTCAACAAAATAATATAATATAGGTATATAAATATTAGTAAATAATATTTTGTTTTATTGTCACTTAAAACTGTAAAATAAAAATCATTTAAAAAAAAAACCGACTGCAAAAAGCAAGAAATAAATATTTATATAAGTCGGTGCCAAGTAACCGACTGCACTAACCGGTACCGACTTCAAATATTTACTTCTTGATTGTTGAAGTCGGTTTTTTTTAAAAAAGATTTTTATTAAAATCACTATTTTAAAGAAGCAAATGCGACATCCTGTAAATATAAATAATTCGAAACATTAATCAAATGCGTTCGTTTTTTTTAATAACATGTATACCACCCACACTATAAATTGTGCCGTAGATGCAGTTTCATACATATAATTCACAAACACTAATACCGAAACAAACACTTGTGGGTCAAATAAAGTACTTGTATAGTTGACATGTTTCTATGGTCCCAGTGAGCAGAGCAGCCTGTGGTTATAATCATAGGCAAGTCGTCGTCAAATTATCAGGATCTTGTTTTCATAAATATATAATAATAATATATTAGCCAGCTTATAGTGTCCCACTACTAGGCAAAGGCCTTCTCTCACATATCGAAGTGAGAGAGATTAGGTCATACTCCACCACGCGGACCCAGTGCGGATTGGTGGAAGCAGGTTTGTGGCCAGCTACTGTTGGAACTTATCAAGCCGCCCATAAGGCTTCCAGCTGGGCTAAACGACTACCACATTTTGTGGTAACCGAGTCCAATGACTTAATATGCCTTACGAAGCATGGAGATGCTCGAATATGAAAATGCCACAAACGGTCACCCATCTCAGGCTGACCGAGCCAAACGCTGCTTAACCTTAGAGATCGCTAAGAACACCGTGATCGTGTAGCGCTACGAGCGCCTCAAAAACATTACTCCTTTAAAAATATAACCCTGAAATGATCTAAAAGATATCTCTATATTTCAGTTATGGTGCTCTTAACCTATTTCATTCAAATCGATAATGAAGGACCATTTTCGGATAGCGGCGGGTCTAAATAGGTGCAAAATTAAAGTGACTCTATCTTTTGACAGCTATATTAAGCCTTGAATTAGATGGTAACGCAAAATCTTCCGGCTCTTAAACTTCCCTAATTTTATACCATTCAGAATTATATAAATATGGCAGCTAAAATAGCATCTTAAAGTAAACTTGATGATGATAATTTGCATTTCTTGATGAACAAGAAATTTCCACTTCCTGAACTGTTTACAGAACCTTTCCGGAAATTAATTGGCTACCAGTTAAAGTTATTTAACCGTGTTCCAGCCGACGGCGAGGTCAAACTCCTTGTACATGAATGAAACTTTGTTCCGTACAAACGAAAATTGTACATGAATGAAACTTTGTTCCATTTGGATTGCGGAAGACGTTTCTCATTGCCGTTCTGTTTGCTTTTAATCTAATATTGGGTATTTAGTTGCAGAGAAAATTTAATGAAAATTATTTATTTAACTTTGAAAGCCTTATTATTTAAACTAGTGCAAATCTTTTTTTATGTTTATTTTCTGATTTAACAAGCTATTTACGAGCTGTGTGTACATTGTGATTTATTGTAAAAATGTTTTAAACTCTCTTGATCAGAATAAATATCTATATATTTTTAGTCTATACTAGTAGCTGCCACACGCGGCTGCGCACGCGGTTTTATTTTAAAATGTCTTTGTACATTATCTTATTATTATGTGTATATTCGCGATGCGTCGTACTAAATGATTGGTATAATGCTGCCGTGTATGAAAGTTCGTTGCATAGTGAGCGCCTATGTATTAGCTGAGGTCTCCCAAATTGGTGTGCGCTAAGCGTGCAGTTTGCAGCTAGAGGAAAGTGGTCGTACAGTACTGCCTCGACGAGTTTTGTTGTTTAATTTCCTTTAAAGATTATGCGAGCGCAGAGTCGAACTGAAGCAAGATAAATACAAATGATTTAATCATTACCATACTTTCAGCTTATGTGATGATGGGAATAAAAACTTGTTTCATTAGAAAGAGAAAAAAAGATACTTATTAACAAAACATTGACGGATGATTTAGCGCAGTAGTTAAGAGTTTGCGCCGCTCCGCCCACTGTGTCTAATAGTCACGGGTTCGATTCCCGCACGAGACAAAACTTTGTGTGACCCACAATTATTTGTCTCGGTCTGGGTATGTTATTTGAATTTTCATGTTTGTAACCGCACCCAAGACACAGGAATAAATCCTAGTCTCGGGTTATGGTGTTTTAAAAAAAGAAAAAATAACAATAATAATCATTTTTAGATCTTAAAAGTACAGATATGCAATATTTTCAAGACTATAAAACTGCACATAATTACTGCAGAAGTAATTTTGTGCAGTTTTTTTTTACGAAAATATACTGAAAAGGTACTTTTCCCATTTAAATTAATATACAAGAAGAAAAAAATCTCTGTATTCAACAAAAAGTATTTAAATCGTCTGTTAACTAATTTCTAACAATTTGTTTCGACTCCAACATTATTCAATTTTGTAAAGTCGACTGTTTGCGAGTGTTCGGCTTTTTCAGTCCGCACAATCTAAATGAAATGTTTGTTTATTGAAAATCAACTTAAGCCTGATGTCATAAGGAGCGCTTTCACTTGGCCAAACTACCGAAGTAAAATAGTGAAAAACTTTTTAAAAACCACCTTACGATGGTATTGGAAATAAAAAGTTTTTCAATCTGTACGCCGAAGTTACTTGACCGAGTCGGTTTGCCCACAATTTGATATAACCGATAAATTAGCTGCTCGAAGTAGGTATTTTTATTGCTGTCGATAAAATTTTACTATTTATATTTGACTCTTAATGTTCGAACTTTCTGGAAAGCTAATGAACTTGATGAAAAACTTACTACCTCATCATCGCATCTTCCAATATCAGATTAACCTCTTATATTTTTGGAACATAATTAAAATGCTTTATTAATTTTAGTGCCAGATATCAGAAGTGATAAACGTTGTACCTGATATTTGAACAATTATATACAATTTGTAAACACACCCGCAGGGTTTATGCAAAATAAACGATTTGAGTTTGTTTGTTTGTAATAGATAAACTCTGAAACAACTAAACAGTTTTAATCATTCTTTTACCATAACTTTTAGATAATGTACTACTACACATTACATTACACAGTACATTACCTAGAATTAACATAGACCCGGCAGGTTGCGCTGTTTTCAACCGGATGGAAAACCGCGGAAAACTGCTTGTATTTTATAGAAACTCATATTTAATAAATGAACGAATGAAACTATATAGATTTCCTACAGTGTCTGTTGATATAAAATGACACATAAAAATAGCTTGATCTTTCTGTGGCTTCATTCATTGTTTACATCCATTTCACGCGGCCTTTTTCAAATTAATAATTGTGTGACACAGCGCGGGAGGACACGCATAAATCTTCTTCAAACAGAATTATGTACGGAGGCGAACACAGCATCAAAACACGTCCTATTGTTCTCGAGATTAGCTTTAACATGGAAACGTACAAATTAATTGAAGTATGTATTAGTTTTTGCTATACCTGATTAGATGATTTTTACTAAAGTTGGTTTTTATGCTACGCGTTGTTGGTTTTTTTTTAACATGTTTTTATTTTAACGGACTTTGCCTCGGTATAAGTATAGATGGGCGAAAGTGCTAGTATAAAAGCATTGCGATATTTATGAATTCAATGATTTTCCAGCGTATTAATTCTTGTCTATTGAAAACTTATTAAATTTGAACTTCGATGTTTCATCATGATTTTGTCTTTGACGTTTTCAAGTGACAATTGCGTTAAAAGGTTAATTGTCGGGTTTAGAAAACTAAAACACTTATTTATTAAGCAATTGTTATTCATTATGAATAACTTGTATTATTTTAACAAGATGATAAACTACGAGTTTAGAGGAAGCCTGTAAGGAAAGAACCTGTTGAAACTCTGTATTCTCAGCCTACCCCGCAAGTAATCTGGTGTGATGATATAGAGATAAATAGATAGATTTATATAAAATCTTCACACCTAATTGTTTCATGTTTTTACTTGTCTTTGCTATTCTACCTATTTCCGATTCTCTCTAAATAAACGAATCTATGCACTATGTTTGGATACTGCAAGCCTACGATTGCACAATATACCGTACCGTAGAGATGTATATGAGTAATGGCCGCGTAACTGCCAACGGGAACTGCTTATTTTGTTTCTTGTTATATTATTGAATGTTTAAACAGTAGTTTTATAAACAGTGCAGCGTGTTTTTTCATTTTGATAAATCAAACATCTTTTTGAAAAATCTGACCATACTGGGAAAAGTAAGACTGCCTTGTTGGTTTAAATGCTAAGGCTCAGTCAAGAGCATATCGCGCGATAGCGCGTCGTCCAAGCTATCCTGCCGTCCTTCGAAGCCTGGCACCAGCGGAGGAGAGGGCGAGTCACCTATAGACTTACTCAGATAATCACCGGTCACGGTTGCTTCGGTGATTATCTGAGGAAGATTGGACGCGAGGCGACGATGACCTGTCACCACTGCGGTGGGGACCAGGATTCCGCCCAGAACATGCTCGAAGAGTGCCCAGCGTGGGCCTCCGAGCGGCGGATCCTGATCGACCGGATCGGACCGGACCTCTCCCTGCCGGCAGTAGTAGCGGCTATGCTGGCAGGGGAATCAGCGTGGGGGGCCGTATCCTCCTTCTGCGAGACTGTGATGTCCCAGAAGGAGGAGGCCGAGCGGGATCGGGAGAGAGCTGATCCTGCTCAACGAAGGCGACGGCGCCGGGGCGGGGGCACAGCCCGCCCAGGCCCCCCCAGCCCAATAGCCCGGGGCTTAAGAATACGGGCTAACCCGCGTCCCCCGCCGTAATATCTAGCGGGGGACTCCCCCGCGAGCGCTTCGGGGTCGCGGACGCAAGGGGCGGGGGCCCTGAGCGCCCTTCACGAGCAACCCCGAGGAGGATGGCTGCGTGGTGTGGCCCACGTTGCCGTGAGCACCGCGTCGGTGAGGGGGGGAGCATGTCATCAAGTCTCCCTCCGATGGCGGGCTCGTCAGAGCGAGGCACAAGAGGGGCACCGGTGCGTTCCATACGGAGATCCCGGAGCCCCTCCAAAGTACTGATGTCGGCCACCCTGGGGTTTTTAGTCGGTAGGAATCCAACACGCCCCGCGAGCTTCCCCCGAGGCTCGGGGAAGTCCTACGCAGGATTTTCCCCAGGTAAGAAAAAAAAAAAAAGATGCTGATGCGACTGGAGATCACAGGTTGGGCAACATTTTTAGAAAAGTGTCGAAAAATTCTTAGTTGGGAGACTGGAACTGTGTTTGGTATAAAGGAAAATACTCTCGTTTAGATTTGCCAGCCTATGTTAACAATCGCCTATAGTGTACCATAGGTGTTCTGTGTATACCCACTTTTCACTGACGATGTTAGGTGTGAAAACTACATTTGTCCGACCTGGAATTTAAACCCAGACCTTGTGCGATCACAAAGTGCATAATTCGCCACTAGACCAACGAGGCAGTGAATTCGCAGAGTAGTTTTTGAGATTATCGCGTGTATACATAAGGAAGTCACGGCAGGTGACTTCAATTATACCTATATTTATAGTATGGATAGCGAAGTAGGTAAACTAATGCTTATCAACTATTTACCTGACTTGTTGCATTCCTAATGATCAAGGAGCGAATGTTTTTTCCGCGAAAGTCAAGAATGCAAATGATTAAAACGTACGTAAATTTGTTACGTAAGCTTTAATAGATTCTAAATCGGGCCATTTATCTATAAAACACACTAACGACGACGTACGAAGTTATCTATAAAACACACTAATAGAAATTTGAACCTACGCGCATTGTATTAAAACTCATAATCGCAAATTCGTTCTATAAATCATCGTAACGTCTCTATCTGTGCTAAACGATGCATCTCATTGCCGGATCGGTGCTCCTATCCGCGAACTGTCAAACACTCGCGATTGTGTGCTTCGTGGTGCTACAATCTGCATTCTGCCAGCATTGTACCGTACTCACACATCCAACCATCCAACAATGTCTAAGCGCACTTGGATATAGCAAAGAATGTAAACCTGCCTGAAGAACAGAATATTACGCCTAACGCAAACTATAAGAAGAAAGAAAAAGACAAATAGTATGATCTTACGCAGCTGTTTGAGAAACTATCGCAGCAAACTGCCGGAAAATTAAACGATTGGAGCAACGAATTACATAACAAAACTACTTGTATCCAGGATGATTTAAGAAGCATAATAAGAAACGATCTTGCTGCCATCAAGTCTGAAATTAACGTGATAGCTACAAAACAAAACCAGTTATCTTCCGACTTGAAATCCGCTGAATGCTCTAGAATATCATGATAAGGAGTATAAAGCTCTGCGCAAGAGAACGAAAAATCATCAATGAACATCTTACAGTAGACCATAAAAATCTATACAGAATATCTTGTCAAAAATCGAAGCAAGATATGCTCGAAAGGACGATACCTCTCAAGCAATCTACATCAAAAACATTGATGGGTGTAACAAAATAAATATTTTTACTCCTTCATTGCACATCATCAATTGTGGCTTGTAAATTATAAACCAGTTATCGTTATCTCCAATTAATATTCCTTTTCCTTTTGTATTAAGTACCCACTTTAAATTTATAAAAACTGTTATTTTCTGTAGGTCGCATTATTTTCTGTTTAGTGTATTATTTATTTCAGCATTCCTATTTGAAAATATTATTATATCTTTATGCAAGGTGTAACATAAATAACGCAAGACCTCAGACACCCCAATTAAAATATTGCTTTATGAATTCGATGCGAAAATCAAACTTCCAATTTTAAGGGGGTTTCTACAATTTTTTAAGCTCTTTGCTATCCAAATTAACCATAAAATTTAATAATTAATTAAATGTTGTATGCATATTGAGGCGTGTGTAATAGAAATACATTTAAAATAGCGGTAATGCTTTGAATAATTATTAAATTTTATTTAAAACAGCGAACGGAACGAGTAAACAGCATTTAAAAAAAAACTTTGAAATTCCAACTATTTTTAAAGTTAGTTATTTATTTTTTTCGATTCTTTTGCCGATTTAAAACAAACTACTTTCAGATCGTGCGGTAATTATGTTACACCTTGTATACGTTTACAATGCTCTCCATTTTAATGGATACGCATTACTGTTTTGTTATTTTAATATTATACATACATAATACATTACACGATAGAACGCTAATTGCACATTCCCAAAGACATAACTACGTAGTAGTTGAGAGTAGATGTTCTTTGTGTGATGTTATATCCGATGGGTACTTTAATATGATAGTAGAGGTGGCTTTATCCGTTATTATTTTACTATTCTGCGAATTTCACAACATAGGTAAACACCACAAACGCCAATCTTTAATTAATGATTCCCTTCCAGGTATACTAGACTGTCTATATATATTATTACACTGGATCCCTTGCGGGGTAGGCAGTGAGTACAATGTACAAGATTTTATTTGGATAAAAAATGGTAACCTATGACACTTGACGGACGATTTAGCGCAGTGGCTTAGTCCGCGCAAGGGCTTAGTCCGCCCCGCCCACTGTGTCTAATAGTCGCGGGTTCGATTCCCGCACGGGACAAATCTTTGTGTGATCCACAATTATTTGTTCCGGTCTGGGTATTTGTGTATGTGAATTTTCATGTTTGTAAACGCACCCACGATACAGGAATTAATCCTAGTGTGGGGCAACGTTTTTAAAAAAAAAAAAAAAAACAATATAAAAAAAAATCGTAAGTTAGAAATTTATTACCAAAATGTTCGTGGAATTCATACAAAACATCTTGTTAAAAAACAACATGTTGCGAAACATGTTTGTTTCGCTGTGATCGTGATTTGGGTATGTATGATAAATATACATGCCAGACTGGCATGATCATTGAGTCACTTTGCATTAAAATCCTGCTCGGGCGCTAGGTGCTTCAGTTGACCTGCATATAATATTATTGTATATTACTCCGAAAGATAACGAACTATCCACTTGCATTGACAATGTTTCCCACAGTATTTCCCGACTTCTAGAAAATAATCACTCCGACAACCATCTTTTAGTCGGAGATTTCATCTTCCCTGGCTTTCTAGGACTTTTGATGGATATACATTAATCCATAAATCCGAAACTCAATCCCCAGCCTTGTCATTTGAAGATAACTTGACATATCTCGGACTAAAACAATATAACATTCTAAGGAATTTTTGCAACAAGAAGATATGGCGCTGCTGAGCCCCACAATCAATGGAGAAAGGAAATTGCTTTCCATATGTGGAATCTAAGCTTCGCAGCATGAGCTTATATATAACGCTAAAAAAGTGAGCTGTTGATATTCAGAGATAGAAATAAAAGTCCAACGTATATCCCCCCGGTGAAATTAAATGGTTCACTTTTGGTAATAGTAAACCAATTCAAACAGGTCATACTGTTACGGAGGACCTTAAAGATAACTTCGATATGGTAAGGGAAAGCAGGGAAATGGCTGTAAGGGGAACTTACTGGCTCGAAAGATGGCTAGTTCCTAAGTACCGGTAAAAATAACACTTTTTAAGGCACATGTTACACCAGCGGCCTTTGGACTAATCATTCTCGAAAAACAGACATCACCCTACCTATTCAATACAACAATGCGCTGTTGAGCTTGCTGCAGTGCATCAGGTATGTTCGGTGATGCGCATACCGATGACTACTATGCGACAATGCGTAGGAGAGTTGCTTCAGTAATGAACAGAGTGAGAGGAAGCACCAACAGCATCATGAGGTTATTTGCGGAGAGGTTGGATGGACCTACTGTAGGTAGGCTTAACAAGCTACATGTCAAACGCGGGGCTTGATAAATCTTCCTCAGATGAATTATGATTTATTATATGCCCCAGTTTATTTTTGACTAACATAAAATAAATTGTAGTTCTAGCATCCTATTGTCCACTACGCCTGAAAATAAAGTATTTTTATTTTAATTATAATTTTTTTTATGGGGCATCTTATGAAAGGCGACCTGCCTTGAACATTAAAACGGAAACTTATCGACATGTGTATTTTGTCCGTTCTCACTTACGGCGCTTAAACGTGGTCACTAACCGAGGCTCAAATGTCCAAACTCAAGGTTTGTCAACGAGCAATGGAGCGTAGCATCTTAGGTATATATAAACGTATCGATCGAGTACGGAATACGGTGCTACGTTCCATGACTCGCATTGTAGACGTCGGAGTTAAAACCGTGACATTAAAATAGAATTGGGCGGGTCATCTGAACTGAATGGACATAAATAGGTGGGTCAAACCGTGTACCGAATGGGTCCTACAACTAGGTCATTGTCGCCGTGGCAAGCGTAGAAAGAAAACGGTGGCGCGATGACCTCGACGCGTACCAATCAGAATTGCTGTTATTGACAGGGGATAGAGATCGTTGGAGGAAAGAGGGGTAGACCTTGGCCCAGCAGTGGGACACATTAGGTTAATAAAAAAAAATAATTTTAAAGGTCGACTCAATCCTCAACCTTGTCATTTGAAAATAACTTGACATATCTCGTATTTAAACAATATAACATTATAAAGATTTTTTACAACAATACTTTTATTCATGTTTTAGCAACCTGCCTCTTGTTCAAAATAAAAAAGCCTGTTTTTTAACAAATTTAAATATTCAACACCCACATTACGATGTTATCATGAGTGCTCATTCTAAGTCAAACAAAAATGTAATTTTTATATAGAAAAAAAAACAATATCGGTCATCGAGTTTGGCATTGTGCCCGGTAAAATGGCAGTAGGCTCAGGTTCACTATTACTTGGGACCTACCATCGTCAGCGAAAAATTTGTATACACAGTACACCTCTGCCAGCCCCGCTTGGGCAATATAGGCGTGACGATGTTTATTATTATTATTATTTTAAACACCTATATTGCTGCAGTATCAAAGTATACTAGTTTCAGTCCGCGACTTCTTCCGCGTTGTCTTTATTACATTTTTCCTGAATAAAAAGTATCCTATGTGCATGCTATATAAATTCGTTTAGTCGTTTTTGAGTGATTGAGTGACAAACAGCTAAACATACATACCTAGACTATCTTACCAAGACCAAATAGCTCGAGTCTTATCTGAAGGATAAGTCACGAGTATCCGTAACCGGCGAGCGTGTATAAAACAAACTACGAGAGTGGAGGAAGCCAGAGTGGTATGTAAGGAAAGAACCTGTTGAAACTCTTTACTCTCTGCCTACCCCGTAAGAGATCTGGCGTGATGATATAGATAGATAGATAAACATACAAACTTTCACATTTATAAAATTAGTAGGATTCGGCGCTTGCAGAGTTGTGGTAGGACAGTCATCATCTGGCGACGAAGACCTATCACCACTGCGGTGGGACCAGGATTCCGCTCATATCTCATCATATGTTTACCCCAACACTTTTAAGACGATAACCCATCTAATATATGCCGCTTAGTGGAATTTAGTTAGGTCAATATCCTTTATTTTACCTGACATATTGATCTAACAAATCAAATATAGGTATGTTCGGGGTATTTTTCTTTTTTTAAAATAGCTAAAACTGATAAATATATCGTTTACAAATTCTTCACATCGTTATATTTATTAACTTTCAGAATGCTTGGATTATTTACAACGCTTGCCTTATCCATGCCATGGTAAAGAAAATTTTAAACTTACAGAAGTATGGAAAGAAAACAAAGAATCCCAATTAATAAATAAGATATTATACTGTGTCCTTCGTTCTCGATATACACATGCAGCTCTCTCTACTCGCTTGGCAGTCCGCTAAGTTTTTTAGAAACGTCAACGCCTTCTCTATGGTATCTGTGGACATAACCTCTGCGACCATTCTTTCTTTTAACGCGGCAGCCGATGCCTTGTAATAAAGTTTTGGTCGACATTTAATTTAATCATATAGTCGTAGCAGTGAAATTATATAACAAAAGGGTTTTATATACTCAAGTGATGTTGTGAAATAAATTAAAAACATCGTATAGGCAAATTCAGAAATATTTTACGTCTTGACAAAAAAGTACATTCTAAAAAGATCAACTGATAGTTATTTATTTGTGGCGTTTTCAGCTTAACTTGTTTATGTATATGATATCGAATATTTGGAGACGTGAGTTTTGTCATATTAAGACTTGTAAAGTCTTCATTCGAAAAGTAAACTTACGAAGTCTCATGTCCCTCTTCGTGTAAAAACAGTTTAACACGCAATATACCTGCAAACAATTATTAACCGTCTATAAATTGGCAATGTAATACCTCTAATGAGAGAAATTAGGGGGACATTAATCAATAATGATGATTGTTAAGGATCGATGCCAATTTAAGGACACGGGTGATGTACGAGATGCATCGACGTGGTCCGCAAGACTTAACGGTAATACAAGGACACGAGTGGTGTACGAGATGCATCGGCGTGATCCGCAAGACTTGGGGCCCATACGAGATATGTGCTGAATTTATGTATTTAATACATTAGAAATTTGAGACACACAAAGGAAAGATTATACATCAATTCATGAATTGAAGAATTAGATGTTTTTATTGTACTTTTGTTTGATAATATGATAATCAATAAATAATATATAATCAAATAAACTTATTCAAAAAATTAATAACTATAAAAAATAGGTTTGTGTTTAGTTTTGAATGTGTACATTTATATTGAGCACCAGTGATGTTTCTGGTACAGTTAGGATATCGGAGATATGACACAAACACAACCTACTACCATTATGGAAACAGGTGGTTTTAGAGCACTATACATGCTGTAATTTATTTGAAGGTGGTTCAGTGTAAACATATTGGATTGGAGATGTCATACAAAAATTTGCATTTTTCATATTGTTACATTTAAATTATTACATCCACATGTTACATGTATCTTATTAATGTATGTATATATAAAAAGAAAATAAAGTCATGCAAATGACTTAATAATAATTTTATACTAGAGGCCTAATACCTATTTAAAAATTTAACGATATTAGGTCATGCTATAGTTGATGAAATATTGAGTTACAATATTTAAAAGTATAGATTATCTTAAACAAGAATAATCAAAAGTATGTAGTATCAGCAATAACCTTAGTCTTAGGGAACTTGATATTATTTATTTATTATTAATTATAGAACCACGCCAGATCCCAAGTGGGTAGGCGAGTGTACAAAATAATATTATGATATTAAACGAAATAAGAATGATACGTATGTTCTACATGTATAAGTTAAGTGACACTCAGTTCTCACGGTTGGACATCTAGAACTAACTAGAAAGTTACTCATTACAGTTTCTACTTATAAAAAACAGCCACATACAAAGAAGCAGAAGAAGTGTGGCATTTAAGGGAATGAAAAAGTTAAGTTATGAATAGCATTCCCAATATCATAAAGTTATAGTCCGTGGTTTGGACTAATTGCCTATGACTTATTCGCTTCTTAAGTCAATACTAAATTAGTAAATAAGAGTGTAATTTTCATCAGTAATATAATAATTCAGGTGTGGCCCGATCGTATTGCCAATTAAAAAAAAAGGTAAACCGACTTCAAAAAGCAAAAAATAAATATTTGTAGTCAGTGCTGGTTGGTGCAGTCAGTTACTTGGCACCGACTTCAAATATTTATTTTTTGCTTTTTGAAGTCGGTTTACCTTTTTTTTTAAAAGATTTTTATTTTACAATTTTGAGTGACGAGTGAATTATTTAGTTATATTTATATACCAATATTATATTATTTTGCTAAGTTGCAAAGTAAGGTACCTACAGGATTAATATAATGACTATAATTACGGAATCTATACATTCGTACTGTTCGCCGTTAAGGAGTTCCCTCTTGTATCTTGAAAGTGCAAGGTCCAATACCAATAACAATAAAATACGACCACTTCAAAACTATACTGAACCAAATGCAAAACGAATCATCAAAATCGGTTTATAAGCAGAGGAGTTATAAAAAAAGGATGAGTTAAGAACCTCCTTTTTTTAAGTTGGCTAATATACTGCTTAGTTCTATAGTAGGGTACCTATAGGATAGACGTAATACCCATAATATCTCAATTTACACATGCCTATTGTTTGTCGTTAAGGAGTTCCCTGGTGTATCTTCTAAGTCCAAGGTAAAATACCAATGAAATTAAAATGGGACCACCGCGGAGCTATACTGAACCCAATGCAAAAAAAATATATCAAAATCTGTCCACAATTGACGGAAATATCGCTGAACATACATAGAAAAAAAAAAAAAAGCATACATACAACCGAACATAGAACCTCCTCCTTTTTGAAGTCGGTTAAAAATGAATGTTCGCGGGCGTTATTGTGCAAGAACGAATCGTTAAGTGATACATAAATATTTATGTGGCCACTCAGGACATGGAAATGATTCCGGGATAGTTTTGAAATATATAATAATAGTAGTGGTATAGTTTAACAGTGGGGTAGGTTAAATTAGTTTACCACACATCAGCACTGTCCTTCGTTTCTGACCCTAAAATGGGGAGGGGGGGGGGGGAGATCATATATCATATAGGTAAAGTACATAGCCTTATGTGAGGAGTAGCTCTAGATAAAGACATTAGTACAAAGGCCTCTAGTATAAAAATGTTAAATTTTGTTATATGTCTTTAAAGATTATAAATATAACTAACATTACATATAACCGAACTTTGACATAAAGGAAAATACTTTGACATAAAGGAAAATACTTTATCATATATTAAATAAGTAATTATAGCAAAACATCCTTATAATCACCAATATAATTTGTAGCCTTTGTCTGGTACTGTACTCAAAAAAGAGATCATTTGACAAAACAAACCACATACCACTTGGAAGACACTTTAGTGGGGAAACAGGTCTTATTTGTCTTATATTGTTATAGATTGGGTACTAAAATACTTTGTTTCCAGATCTAGTACACAGTAAGGGTTTTCTATGTATCTCTATTTTTATTATCTTTATTGTCACGCCAGATCCCTTGCGGGGTGGGCGGGGGGTGCGGGGTTCCAACAGGTCTCTAATTGAATCTATATATGTATATATATATATATATATATATATATATATATATATATATATATATATATATATATATATATATATATATATATATATATATATATATATATATATATATATATATATATATATATATAGAAGACATTACAAATGGAGAATGCACTGATATCTGGTAAGTAATGATTGATTACTATTACCCGGTAGTTATAACAGGTGCTTTAAAGATTTTTGTTGGGATGGATCTACACTATATAACGTAACATGTTATGGAATTTGATTAAATAAATTTATTTTGAATAAGTTAGACAGACTGGTTGTAAGAAACAATATATGTGTATATATACTCGTCTGTGTATATTTACATGGGTTGTATTTGTGTTGTATAGCAATGCAAACAACGGGAATGTGTTATACAAACGTACTCATGACATGTTATGTTTTAGAGCTCACGCTTAAAATAACATTCATGTGGTATACTTCAACTTTACCCTTATAGCTCTAAACAGCTGCATGTTTTATATCGAGAACGAAGGACACAGTATAATAAGTGATCAAACGAACTTACCTGAAGTGAAGTTCGATCATTATAATCTAAGCTCACCAATATTTTAAAGGCTTCAAAGATTTAATAGGTACGCTATTTTTTTGCAGGCCTTAGTAAGATATGGCGCAGATATATATATCTGCTGATTGTAATCAGCAGAATGTACATGCGGTGGATTAATAATTAGTGAATGATTTATTCTCACAGCCGCTCACCGCTTATCTTCCCATGCATAGTGAGTAAGTTATTTCTTAGATACACACGTTAAACAATATTCAATAGAAACTTATCCTATGACAAGAGGTTATAGTATTGCAAGGAAGAGTTGCTTTAGTGATGTCATATATACAAAGTTTAATCCTTTAGCTATTAGTAGTGTTTTAGAATATCATAGTACGTCGTTGTGCCACTGCCAGGTTACAATAACGATCTACAATGAACATTGTAACCTGTTTTTTAAGGAGAAATGACAGCAAGCATGCGCGTCTGTGTAATGTAACAGTTTGGTGTTGCATTTTGAGATTAAAATCGGTTTGAGATTAAAATTGTTACATAACATTACACATACATCTTTGCAGTCAATGCTCTCTTAATTACAGACAATCAATCAATCAATCAAATCAGCCTATTGCAGTCCACTGCTGGACATAGGCCTCTCCCAATATGCGCCACAATACACGGTCCTCCGCCTTCCGCATCCAGTCCCACCCTGCGACCTTCTTCAGGTCCTCGGTCCACCTAGCTGGGGGGCGCCCTACCTTACGTTTGCCGAGTCGCGGTCTCCACTCTAAAACTCGTCTGCTCCATCGGCCATCGGTTCTTCGACAGACATGGCCAGCCCACTGCCACTTAAGCGAGCTCACTCTGCGAGCTATGTCAACTACTTTGGTTCTTTGACGGATAACTTCATTTCGGAGTTTATCCCTCAAAGAGACTCCGAGCATAGCCCGCTCCATAGCTCGCTGCGTGACTTTGAGCCTATGGACTAGCCCTACTGTAAGTGTCCACGTCTCGGCACCGTATGTCATAACTGGTAGAACGCACTGGTTGTAGACTTTCGTCTTCAGGCATTGCGGTAAAGGCGAAGAGAAAACCCGACGTAGTTTGGTGAATGCCGCCCAGCCCAACTGGATCTTTCTGTCGACTTCTTTCTCGAAGTTGTTCCTATCAAGCTGGATAATCTGCCCAAGGTAGGTGTATTCTCGAACAACTTCGAGCATCGATTCTTCGACGTAGACTGGTCCCGGCGTGACATGTTCATTGAACATGATCTTGGTTTTATCCAAATTCATGCTGAGACCAACACGTCGAGAAGTCACATTTAGGCTGTGCAGCATCTCGCTTAACTGTTCCAGCGTCTCTGCTATTATGACGATGTCGTCGGCGAACCGAAGATGCGAGATGCACTCACCGTCTATATTCACGCCCCGTCCCGCCCAGTTCAGCGTCTTAAAGACGTCTTCAAGCGCGTTGGTGAAAAGCTTAGGGGATATTACATCCCCCTGTCTCACGTCATCTCTGCGCAGCTCAATGGGGTTGCTCTTTTGTTCCTGGAGCTGTACGGTAATAGTGGCGGTATCATACAAACATCTCAGCACTTCGATATAACGCCAGTCTCAATTACAGACAAGCTAATCAAAAAACAATTACCATATTTGCGGTGTACCTAGCGCAGTATTATTTCTTCCATATATAGTATTCCAAATATCAGAGAATATTGATAATGATAATATAAAAAAAAAATATTATATTTCACTTGGATCAAATAAAAATCATCTACTACTACTTAGACTTATTTGGATAAATCCATAAACGTCAGCTTATAGGAATTCTAGTTATTTTATTTTACCAAACGAAGTTGTATGTGCAGGAAACTGTATTTTTAAAGGGAGGCTGTTAAAATTGCGGCATTAGGTATATTGAAGCGCACGAACCCCATGGAGCTATGAAATATTTACTGCATAAAAAGGATCATACTAAATCCTGAATATGAATCACCCGCAAAATATAACGACATGGCACTTTTGGAGACAGAAACTGAGTAAGTAATCATTTTAGCGTATATTGTGACCTACACATAGTTCATTTGTGGTACTACTATACTAGTACCTGACACAATGGTATGCTGGCGGCGGAAAGCCAAAACTTGTCTTGTAAACTTTTGCGTGATTAAGAGGCTGGAACTGCTATCGAGGCAGCCATGTGTCGACCTTCAGTGAGGCGCTTCAGTGACTTAAAACATCAATAAGATCCAAATGATTCGAATCAATTGTATTAAAACAAACGCTTCATTTAAATCGATCTCGATCATCATTCACAAGTTACTGCAGACAAATTTGCCGATGGTTGCCGACATAGAAAGTGACAAAGGAATGAATATAACAATACCTTATGGTAAGAACGTGATGATAAATAAATCACTCGCTGAGCACAAATGTTTCATATTAGTAAACAAATCATTCAATCGTAACATTGATCCAAATATTTTAAGAGTTTAGCATGAACGTGACACCACGATTACCCGCTATCGTTAAAGTTTTTGAGCTAAGCCATCACAGGACATAATGTTCCCTAATTCAGATTCAAATAATAAAATCGAAACAGTGAAGATATTTTGCTATGCCTATGATCAAACTCAAATTGAAAATGTTAAACTGACTTCAATCATTACAGAATAAATTTCAGCAAAGTAATTCTGCCAGCATGTTTAGACACTGGGAAAACGAGCAAAATATATGGAGCTGACGCAGCAGGGTGGGGATGACTCGGACACAGGAAGAATGTAGCAGATAATCTTCAAGTTGTACGTTATTTCATTTATGAACTAAATAAAATCCCGCAAGGGATCTGGCGTGACGATATAGATAGATAGATCAAATAAAAAATAAACACCGTCCCGCCTATATTGCTCAAGCGAGGGTGGCAGAGGTGTACTATGTGCACCTGCTTTTCGCTGACGATATTTGGTCCCACATAGTGGGCGAGCCTATTGCTATTTTAATGGGTACAATGCCAGACTCCGGACTGATACTGGAAGAAAAAAATATTTAATGAATAGGTTATTGAAATTAAAAACAACCACGTATTACCAACCGATGAAGCACGCCACCTACCTAGTTCTTCGGTTCGTATATTTTTTTCTTAACTGACAAATACCAAATTGCTAAAAAAATGTTCGTCTAATGACGCTAGGTGTCTTCATTATTGGATGCTTTGAGGCTTCGTGCTTTCAACAAGAAATATAGTAGTTTAAACCAAGTAACCGGGCGGAAAGTGGAGTATAACACTTCCGCGAAAGAATTGACTTATCTACTTGTTTTTATTTATTATCAGGTCCACTTAAGCGAATTTAAGGAAACTAAATGTGCAACAATTTACGTCCCAAAAAGACTCCTGAAGGGCGGGTATAATCATACCACACAAACGTGTTATGGTTCCTATTTTCAGATTGTAGACACATGTAGGAGGCGCTCGTAGTGCTGTGCGACCGCGGTGTTCTTAGCGATTACCAAGGTTAAGCAGCGTTCGACTCGGTCGGCCCGAGATGGGTGACCGTTTGTGGCATTTTCATATTCGAGCATCTCCGTGCTTCGGAAGGCATGTTAAGCCGTTGGTCCCGGCTATCACTTAATGTGGTAGTCGTTAAGCCGAGTTGGTAGCCTTAAAGGCGGCTTGATAAGTTCCAACAGCAGGTGGCCACAAACCTGCCTCCATCAATCATCAAGGGTCCGCGTGGTGGAGTATGACCTAATCTCTCTCACCTCGATTTGTGAGACAAGGCCTTTGTCCAGCAGTGGGCAGTATAGGCTGATATTATTATTATTATGTAGACACTTGCGAGGTAAACAAACGTATCAATCGTTATTTGTTTTATCCTAAGCAATTTGGATTAGGAAGTCACAACAACAAAGAAAAAAAAATGAGATTTCAATTAATTGATTCTACAATTATTATTGAAATAATGCCCAACACTGACCGTCAATATATTAATCATATATACATACATCTGAAATGTTACGATGATCTTTTTTGTCTTCTTTTTTGGGCAATACTGGTGGTCCCCTCCAGCTTGATGATCACAAATGCCTGTACACCGTTGTTGGAGTAACGTCATTCCGCTCCACAGGAATGTATACCAGGGTTGAACATTACGCGCCCTGGCTTGAGAGCATATCAACAAAAATTAAACAATCGACACTTGCTCAATTTGCAGCTGTAATTGATCAGCCTGCGGGGACGATAAATAAGATTCTTAGAAAAAAAAATTGAAATTTAGAAGAAACAAATAAAATTAAACCTTATTTTCCTGTGTCCTTTTTGCCTACTTCTCGTCCTTAGACTGTTGTTTAGTACAACGCTGGGTACAAATAAGGAATCACAAAATATGCTCGTATAATGGTCAAGATTCTATTATGTGCTGCACAGTTTGCAAGATCGATGAAAGTAAGGGTAGTAAAGTTTTCTCTATATGCATATCAAAAACAGGCCTGTGTCTCTATCATTTCTCGGTTATGTAGGGCTGAGTCCTAATCTGAGTTGGAATCAATGAAGCTGATCTAAGATGGACTGCTTCGTTGGTCAAGTGGTGGAACTTGCAGCTTGTCATTATGGGACACTAATGTCATTTTGAATCCTAGATTGGATAAAGTGTTATTGTTATATGTTCTTTTATCAAGTAATCCCAACCAGCAATCTGAAGTCTGGTTTTCTGCCCGGTACGATGGCAATAGGTTTGCCTTCTATTAGACTGTGTGAAATTTGTAAATTATATACCCATTGTAATCTGTTTTGTTGTCCGAATAAATAGGTATAAAAAGATATATTTACACACACACACACGGATGCACACACTGCACTATTATGTAGTTTTTTATTATTATTATTTATAATATTTATCCAATGAACATTTATTCATCTATATCACCACGTCTGACCCATCGAGGGGTGGACAATTATTTTTTTCTCTATTATTTTTGAACGGGAAGAAACCAGAACAAATGCAAGGATTGTGTTTGGGAACGATGTGCTGGAGCAAGTGAATGAGTTTGTATATATCTCGGACTCAGCGGCTAATTCAGCGCGTGCAAAATGCCTGTTGTCGATATTGTTTTAATATCCCTTCGCGTACACACGTTTCACCTTTTATTAATCGGGCCTCCATGTTAAACATGGAATCACGCAGGCAGTTGCATCTTGCGGCTCTAATGTTTGACTTGACCAAATGGAAACAGCCTGACTATCTGTATGGCAAACTTAAATTTTCCGCTTTCCACAATCGCTACGGATCGGATGGGGCCAGGTCAGCGCGGCCACCGTTGTCGACTCACACGCACAGAACAGTAGCATTTAATGGCAGTTTTTGCTACCAGGCGACTAAGTGTTGGAACAATATATTACCTCCTATAAGAAATGTTACTACAAGGGTTACTTTTAAAAAAAGGTTAAAATCAGCAATTTTGGAAACTCAAAAACTAGATTTACGCTTTGATCGTCCTGGTAGCGTTCTTCAGTTGTCGTCGGGGCTCGTATAGTCCTAACATAAACTCAATATATATATTTTTTTGTTTTCTTTTTGCCACGAATAAATAACATTATATGTATTCTTCTTCTTTTTATGTATATATATTTTATTAACAAGTTTTGGGATCATGTCTGTAACGCTGCACGAGTTTCTCGCGTAACATCGTGGTTGCAGCTGAAAATCAGCGTTTTGCTCCTCGAGCAAATGCGGCGCTGAGCTGTGGCCCTTTTGTACCACTGTGACACACTTACTACAATAATGTTATAATTTAAATTGTACTGCATGTTTGTTTTTTTTTTAATGTTTTAGGATAAAATTTTGTACTGTGTGTCCTTTTGTTACAAATAAACTTTTTATCTATCTATCTATCTATATCTTGGATGCGTATTCAGTAAGGATGGAAAATACACCGCTGTCATAGACAGAAAAGTGAGTGCAGGGAATAGAGTGAATGGCGCGATGGGAAAGCTACTTGGGAGCCGGCACTTAAGCCGAAAGGCGCAGCTGGCCATACATAATGGAGTGCTTGTCCCAACGCTATTATATGGCAGCGAGAGCTGGGTATGTAAGAAGGAGAATGAAAGTAGGATAAACGCGGTGGAAATGCGAGCTCTGCGGAAGATGTGCGGAGTGAACCTGACCGACCGTATTCGCAACAGCTTAGTAAGAAAGCAAATAGGTATGAAAGAGAGTATCGGTGTAAAGATGAGAAAGGGTATGCTCCGTTGGTTCGGGCATATAGAAAGAATGTCCGAAGAAAGAATGACAAAACAGATATACAATGCGAAAGTGGAAGGATGTAGTTACCGGGGAAGACCTAGACTATCTTACCATGACCAAATAGACCGGGTCTTATCTGAAGGACAAGTCAAGAGTCTCCGTAACCTACGAGCGTGTATGAGACGGACTATGAGAGTAGAGGAAGCCGGAGAGGTATGTAAGGAAGAGCCTATTGGAACTCTGTACTCTTTGCCTATCCCGTAAGGGATCTGGCGTGATGGTATAGATAGATATTATTTTTAGGTATACTGTACGCAATTTATAAATCTACATCCATTTTATTTATATTATCGCACCAAAAAATATAATGACCTGCAAATCTTATGTAGTTATTACGCAGTTGTAAGTTTTTAAATAAATAGATCGTTTGCTTCCAGATAGCCAGAGAGGTATGTAAGGAAAGAACCTGTTGGAACTCTGTACTCTCTGCCTACCCCGCGAGGGAACTGGCGTGATGATATAGATAGATAGATAGATAGATAGATAGATCGTTTGCTTGGTTTTTGTGGACGAGGATGCCTGGCTTACCGTGAGACAGTTTTATACTAGTACGGTACGATTCGTGATCAAACAACGATGTAAGTAATTATACTGCTACACTTTATTGTATTAATTAGATAAGTTAAGGTTGTAAAAAAAATTGCCAATAAAGTTTTATTTATTTATATATTTTCGAATTCACTCAGATAATCAGTACGTACCTACTATGTAATTATAAATTAAAACTGGCCTTGTAATACTGATGACAAACAAGTCGAACAGCTGCCAAACAAGCTATCAGCGAATTGTGTCCGTTCGACTTATTTAAGTTGGGCGAAGCGTGACATATACTATCTTATATAAAAAAATAATACAGTCTTCACGCTTAAATTCCTCAGGCGGGGCTGGCAGAGATGTACTGTGTGCCCTCACTTATAACTGTAATAAATCAGTGAGTCAAATAGTCACGAGTTTTAACCCTGCACAGAACGCTTTGTGTGTCCCATATTATTAGTTTTGATCCAGGACCTTACTCACTATGAGCAAACGCGGCGCTTTACCATATTTTCGGTTATTTATCTATACATATAATAAAACTGTAAGGAAGTCGTGTCTGTACTTGGATTTTTTTTAAGAAAATAACAACCCAGAATCGCTGTAGAAGCCAGTTCTAGAATTTTTGGCTTTCGTGTCTGTTTGTCTGTCTGTCGGAGGGTATGAACCGCCATCACGCAAAAACCACCAGGCGGATTTTGATGAACGCGGACACTCTAAAGTATTGGCTAACATGTTGAATAGTATAGATAGATAGATAAATTCTTTATTGTGCACCAATAATGTACCAAATAGTGATTGGACATAAACAACATTACAAGTAACACAAAGGGCGGCCTTATCGTTAATGAGCGATCTCTTCCAGGCAACCTTAGTATTTATCCTGGAAAATCAAAAGGTTTCTCCAGAAAAGTCGAAAATTAGCGAAGCATTGGATTTCTAAAAATACACTTTACTCCACACCTGTTTGATGGATTTCAATGAAATTTTGTGTAATTGTAGCCTGTACTAAAGATCACAACTATGTCTATTTATATTTTTAAAAAATCTAACAGATTCTGAGGAAAGAAAAAGAAAGTCGATTTAGATAAATCATTCATTGTTCCAAAACTACTCTTTAGATAACAGTGAATCTTAGCACGGATATCATTCATATGACAGACAATTTCGTTAATATTTATGTTTTCAGGAAATCAAAGGGTTTGTAGGAAAAAGTAAAGCATCTATATCTATACATACTACATATAATAAAACTGTAAGAAAGTCGTGTCTGTACATGAAATATGTTTAGGAAATAGCCCAGGGATATCATTCTACTGATATAGAAGCCTATTTTGCAATTTTTGGCTTTTGTGTCTGTTTGTACGTGTGTCCAAAGGTATGAATCATAACAACGTAAAAACAACTGGCGGATTTTGATGAAACTTTGCATGAGCATACTTTAAAATTATGCCTAACATTTTGTATAGTATTTATCCCGCAAAATCAAAAGTTTTCTCCAGAAAAGACGAAAGTAAGCGTCATGAAAGTTCTAAAAAAACACTTTACTCCAAACCTATTGGATGAATTTCAATTAAATTTTGTGTAAGTGTAGTCTGTATTGAACATCACAACTCTGTATACTTATTTTTTTGAAACATCTAATAGTTTCACAGGAAAGAAAAAGAAGTCGATTTTGATAAATCGATCATTATTTCAAAATAACTTAGTTACTTGATTGTCGCGGGATTAACCATAAAACTCTATAACTGTTTGTCCCGAACTGCAATGTTACTATGTAAAATATGTGATTTTGTCTACACATAAATTTATCCGTGATTTGATTTTGGACTCAGGTTCGTCTCCTCACGAAATAATTTTCAGTGGTGTTTTTTTTTATTAAATATGTAAACACTGCGGGCCCGTTTCGTCCCGCACCTTATTTATGTTTTAGTTTTATTTTATTAATTCTGCTTTATTGTAATTAGCATAGTATATGCCGCTTCCTTTTCCTTTTTGTTTTTCTGTTTTGGTGTTTAGTTTAGTTGTAACAGTGTTTGGTTGTTGCTTTTGATTGATACTGTTCGTCAGTAGAGGTTGAAGTTTTTTTTTTCCCCTTTTTTTTGTAATGTGATTGTGTAAATGCATTATATGCTTGCTTTGCTATTACTAGGTTTTCTTTTTTTTTGTCAATTTAGATTTGCCCTAGAGCGAGAATGCCTTAGTCGTGTGAGTGTGGGACTGCTGGTGGGGGTTTCCTTTAGACCTTTAGGCCTCCGCATCCAACAGCTTTTTAACAACTGTCATGTCTCGCCTTTTCAGTGGTTAAAAGCACTCACTTGAAATTGTTCATACAAAACACTAAACAATAAACATGGTTTCGTGCTTCAACCGATGATGCATTCAGGATTGTTTTTTCTGGAGGGAACTCTAACGATAAATGGGCTGGATACGAAACTTTAACGACCATTAATATCCTACGAGAAGACTAACACAAAATGTACTGACAAAACTTTGCCACTTGCTTAGCTGGCAATGTATCGTTTTCAAATATTATTACGCTAGATTATAATCTTTGACAGGGTAGGTAGAAAAGGTTTAAATCAGAAAAATTTAACCGATAATTTTAAAATTAATAGATAAAGTAAAATCATTCTTGAAAAGGAAGGGCTGTATTTTTTTTATGAGACGGCGTTAGTGTTGTGTGTTGAATAAGATCGCGCTATAGTTTAGTTTATATTTTACAAAGACCACCTGTGTGGGCTAATTGGGGCTAAGACTGAACCCGGTGGTAGAGATAGTTGATAGATTAATAAGTCTGACGGAAGTTGACAAAATATACAATTTATTCACTACACGGTTCTTCTGGGATAGCTGTTACTTCTTCATACTAAAATGGCAGCATGGAAGTTGCTAACACTTTCAAAGCGCTTTAGGTCTCGAAATAATATTCGAGATAGTTTTTTTTTCAGAAAGAATCACGGTTCTTGCGAAATAACTGGTATTTATTCATATTAAAATGGATAAACCAATTTACTTGAAACTTTATGTATCTTACATAAGAAACGTAATACGGAAACAACCACACAGGCATAGTACAATGCGGAATTGGAAGGATGTAGAACAACAACTATTTATAGTTTCACAAATTATATACAATATTTATAATTATATAAAAACAGCGAAGAATTATTAACAATTACATATTTACACAGGTTCTAATGGTTCCACGCCGCTTTCAGTTGGTAGTGTACCTAGAACAGGACGTAAGTATCGGGTAAAACCTAGGTTATTTTAAATAGATCATGTCTTATCCGAAGAGCAAGTTAAGAGTCTCCGTAACCGGCGACCGTGTGAGAGTGGAGACTAAGAGAGTGGAGAGAGTCAGAAAGGTCAGTAAATAAAGATGCTGTTGGAACTCTGTACTCTCTGCCTACCCCGTATGGGATCTGACGTGATATAGTTTGGTAGATAGTATCAAGGTATTTTAAGTCATGAAATAATAATATTATTTACACACCAGATCATGCCGATATTATCCGTTTAATTGGTATATAAAATCACACCAATATACATTTGATGGGTTTTTACCGGCCTGTATGAAGGTCCAAAAGATATTAATCATATTTTGGGTAAAGAAAAGCCTGGCAATCTTTCGATTCCTCTCTTTCTCTTCACAGATGACTGGAAGCCTGGAGACCTGCTGAAATTAATCTACAACGAAAATTCACTTATATTTAAGTTGACTTTATAAATACTTTTGCAAAACAAATACGACTTGATTTAAGCGCTTAAACGTAGACTGCTTAACTTACTTTGTAACAGCACACGGGAATATTGATTTGGGATTAGTGATTTGGATATAAAGAAGATATTTAATGGGCTTACGAGCACAACAAAAAAATGTTTGTCTGTGTTAATTAATATCCAGATCGGCGGAACCGATTGTAAATACACTATCACTGGAAAATGGAGAATTTTTCAAAGATTGTTTAAGACTACTTCTTAACTCGGGAAATGCAAGATTCCTGGGGATAGTTGTTTTTATTTTTCTATATTACCACGGCTAAACAGATTTCAAAGAAACTTAATATGGAGGTAACAATAAGCTAATAATAAGCGGCATGTACCATACAAGTGCATATAAAAGCAAATACTAACAACACATAAATTACACAAAAAAAGGTGCGGGACAAACCGGGCCCGCAGTGTCTAATTACAAATAAAAAATAAAAAAAATATGGAGGTATCTCTTAAGTCTTAGATTAATGCTATCCCATAAACCTACCTACTACCTACCTATGTCAAATTACAAAATAAACGCGTTCGAAGCCGCGGGTTACAGCTAGTACTATAATAAATGCGAGTGTAAATATTCTATATGCCACTATATCTATATGTGCAAGTTTCTTAATTTGATGAGTTTTTCACCGTTTGGAAGGGATGAATTGCACTTGTGTAGGTTACCAAAAATTACTGGTGCGGCCGAGTTTGAAACTTGAATTACTATTACTACTAGATATATCTGAAGGACGAGTCAAGAGTCTCCGTCACCGGCAAGCGTTTATGAGATGAACTATGAGAATGGAGTAAGCCAGAGAGGTCTGTAAGGAAAGAATCTGTTGGAACTCTGTACTCTCTGCCTACCCTGCAAGGGAGCTGGCGTGATGATATAGATAGATACTAGGTATATAAGAAGCAGAAAGATATTTTTAATTTCAAGGTGACCGAGGTAACACACGCAATTAACCAGAAACCAGATTTAGCTCTATCGAGAGGCGCCTCAGTGACTTTTTAGTTTTATATGTAAGTAGCATCGAGCAAAGTGTGTCGCTACTATGATTTATAAAAAAATTGTTTTAATATATTTTTTTAATTGTTTCTGCCGCGTTAAAAGTGGTCTTGGATTAAAAGAAGGTATGTATATTGAATTAAAGCTTTATTAGGTACTAGCTGTTACCCGCAGCTTCGCACGCGTTTATTTTGTAATTTGACATAGGTAGGTAGTAGGTAGATATTTGGGATAGCATTAATCTAAGACTTAAGTAATACCTCCATATTGTTTCTTTTAAATCCGTTTAGCCGTGGTAATATGGAGAAATAGAAACAACTATCCCCAGGAATCTTGCATTTTCCGAGCTAAAAAGTAGTCTCAAACAATCTCTGAAAAATTCTCCATTTTCCAGTGATAGTGTATTTACAATCGGTTCCGCCGATCTGGATATTAACACAGACACACATTTTTTTTATTGTGCTCATAAGCCCATAAAACATCTTCTTTATTTTAAAATCACTAATCTCACATCAATATTCCCGTATGTTGTTACAAAGTAAGTTAAGCAGTCTACGTTTCAGCGCTTAAATCAAGTCGTCTTTGTTTTGCAAAAGTATTTATAAAGTCAACTTAATTATAAGTAAATTTTCATTGTAGAACAATTTCAGCATGTCTCCAGGCTTCCAGTAATCTGTGAAGAGGAAGGTAGACAGTGAAAGATTGCCAGGCTTTTCTTAACCCAAAATATGATTAATAACTTTTGGGCCTTCATACAGGCCGGTAAAAACCCACCAAATGCATATTGGTGTGATTTTATATACCAATTAAACGGATAATATCGGCATGATCTAGTGTGTAAATAATATTTCATATTATTATTTCACGACTTAAGATACTTTAATACTATCTACCAATCTATATCATCACGTCAGATCCCTTATGGGGTAGGCAGAGAGTACAGAGTTCCAACAGGTTCTTTCCTTACAGACCTTTCTGACTCTCTCCACTCTCATAGTTGGTCTCATACCTAAAAATTGGTGGTAGTAACCGCACACAAAATTTATTCTCGGTGCCCCACTCTAACAATAAAACCTCATACAATGACCCTGTTGCTCGAATGTGTAGAGGGTATAATAATCACTGCAAAGAGTTAGACATATTTTATCAAAGACACCGAGAATATTTATATCAGTGTAAAATAATTCTTAAATCAGATAAATTTTAATTTTAATTCTAAATTTTAAATTATAATTTCATTTTAATCTTTTTTTATTTGTATTTTGAAAATACTTTAATGTACTGTGTTGTATTTATTTTATTGTAATTACTTAATTTAATCCAATCCCTGTTGACATAATTAATTTTTGAATCTTTTACTTGTCAATCTAATGGTTTTATTTAATCTTAGTCTAAGTTTACTTTTATTAGGTTATTAATTGATGTTTCTATAGTTCTGTAATATCTCATAACTTTATAGCCCCATCTTAACTTATAGTTTGGACTAACTAGTGTTTGGGCTGGCAACACTGTCAGGGTGACACGTCAAAATCATATGTCCTGATTTAAAATACAAAAATATTTGATTTATATTGTAAATTACATGTAAAAATAAGTTTATTGACTTGTCATTAGTATAGTAAGTCACCACAAGTGTTAGTGAATTGTTTTAAGTACTATTGTTAACTTTAATATCTACCGGGCGGTGGAGTGAGGACTTGTCAACGGTTCACTGTTGAATATTTAAATCTACGGAACAAACGGGGAGTATTTGCATTTTATTCAATTATTGCCACTAATATCACAATAAAGAGTATACCACATTCACAAAAAACAGTATATAACGGGTACATAGGATAATTCGGTCTGTTTATTGTTAATAGTTTCATAAAAAGTTGAACTCATCTTATTGATTTGGAAAATTTTGCTTTTTTACAATTTATGCAACTTATATAGCACTATACTCAATATAGTACTGTGACAGAGGTAAAAATAAACTCAATTTATAAGTATATCAGTTTTGAGTAGGTACAACTCTTTCAGAAATATCCTGTTATAACTCTGTCCTGCCTGCCCTGCAGAGGAAATGTGTGATGATATATATGTAGACTACTTTTTTAATTGCAATTTACCTACTGTTACAAACTTATTCACAGATAAGTTTTTAAAAAATTAATCTCATTTCCACTAGGTATTTATTATAATTATAATTAAAATATTCCCTAAAAAATCAATACAGCTAAAAAACAAATAATAAAAATTTAAGACTAAAATTAGTTCTACCACCCGCATTTAGATGCAATCAACTAGTATATTTTGATTCTGCCCCATTCCTTATTACATTTTCAGTTTTTGACACCATCAACAATATGATGACCCGCAGAGCCTCTGCTAAGGACATCGAAGCCAAGCTGAAACTAGCTCTGGAGGATCTTAAAGCCTCAAAGGACCTCTGGGACCAACTACTGAGGGAGCGGGATGAGAGTGAAGAGGAGATCCGCAAAGTTGTGAATAAGAACTCTCAGCTGAAAAGGGAACTGTCAGACCTTCACACCCAGTACATGGATGTGCTTGACCAGCGAGACCAGCTGCAAAATATTGTTACCAATTTCCAAGAATGTAGTAACACTCATGAGAGGGCTCTGAGTCGCATATCAGAGTTGGAGAGTAGTTTATGTGAGGCTCAAAAATCTATCTCAAATTTGGAACATTTAAACGAGTCTCATGCTGCACTTGCCACTCAGAGTCTTTACAATGAACTACTGGGCTCTAAGTCAGAGACCAGTAGTGAGTGTCCTACAATAATTGACCTCACATCTGAGATGGAATTTAATACCAAAATGACTAGTTATAAAAAGATAAAAAATTACTTAAGACAGCAAAATTATTAAAAAAACCAAAAAACACAAGATGATTGTCAGAAATTAAATTTATTTAGAAAAGATAGGGTGAACATTAGGCCCAAATTAAAAAATTTGACTCTCAGTTGCATTATAGCCACTGTGTATATAATACGGAGGTTAAAGAATTGCACACTGAAATTGTTAATCTCCAGTCTATTTTAAAGGAGATGACAACCAAGTATGAAGAGGCTCAAAAGTTTTTGTCATGTAAACTAACTAATATGGTGCCCAATATTGAGTCAGAATTGCTCACCTATACCCAACCTCAATCTATTATTATAGACAACACATCACAGACTACTAATTTAGGAAAATATCACCTCAGAAGCCTTTACAGAAAACTGTTATTTATTCAGACAAATTAGGTCATGGACTAGGTTGTATTTTTTACAATGAACTGCACAATCATCAAATTATTAATTTGTGTTCACCCGGACCCAGCTTTAATTATATAAAAAATTCTATTTGCTCAAGCAGATTTGACAAACACTCCACCATTGTAATATTATATGGTGATAGTTTTTCTGTGAAAAAGTATATAGTATAAATCAGTAACTAGTATAAATAGACTACTGGAACTGAGTGTAAAATACAATTGTAAATTTGTTTTATGTGCTTTACCGTATGCCTGTAATTTAACACAGGAACAAAATAAGCACATTTATGACATGAATTTAGTTATATATAATTTGGCACATCGTCATAGCAACATTATTTTTTATATTGATTTTAATAAATTTACTAGAAATAAGTTCAGGGTGACGATAGATACTATGTATCTGCCATTTTATATAAAACGATGTATAGCTACATTGTTAGCTTATAATATTCAGAATTTTGACCTGGTTATATGTCATGTAACCAAGACTATTGACAAGGGTGATAGTGTTAATTATTATATCAATATTAATGTAATGGACATACCCAATAACAATCATGACATTTTAAATAATTTAAATTGAGTTTTAAGACAACAGAGAATATCTCCCGTAATAATATTGTTGATCAATATTCATCCTATGTCAACCTGGTTCATCAAAACATCCAAGGCCTTAAGAGTAAAGATTTGGAAATTGAATTGTTTTTAAGCTGCAATAATATAGACATTCTTTGTATAACCGAACATTGGCCTTAAAGTGATCAACCGATGTTTAATTTTAGAAATCACCAGGTTGCTAGCTCGTTCAGCAGAATAAACCTGATTCATGGTGGCTCTTTAATAATAATGAACAACTATATAAAATTCAAAGAACGTAAAGATATTGTGAGCCTGCCTGTTGAGCGTGTAATTGAGATAGCGTGTGTTGAACTCGCGCAATTCTTAGTGTTGTGTATATACAGGCCTTCGTGTGCTCCATATGAAGAATTTGAAAAAAAAATAGAGCATATATTATTCAAAACTCTTTTACAGTCATATGACTTGCTAAACAGTTTTATTGAGCCTACTAGGATAACAGCTACGAGTGCAACGTGCATTGATAATATATTTACAAATCGGAAACCGGCGAGCAAGGAAATAATAAATAAGCTGGACTCGGATCACTGTGGGCAATTAGTCGTATTTAATAGCAATATCAACACACCACAAGGGAAATATACTTTTATTCCGATGTCCGGAATAAAACTATATTTCCTTTGTGTTCCTATATATCCTTAAAACTATATTTCCGGCCTGTCGCCTTGAGCACTTCTAAAATAATGTAGCCAACAAACTGCCTAGCTTACCACTTCACAGCGATCCAAATATTTGTTATAATTTGTTATTCAATCTCATTGATGATGAGTTTCATTGCGTATTTAAACAGAGGATATCATCAATCAAAAACCGGGCATCGTTTGGTGAGTGGGCAACCGAGGGCATTTACCTAACCTAACCTAGAACAAGTAGAAGAAGATAATATGAATTGTATAGTAAAAGGACATATAATCTTTGTCCTCAGTTTAAAGAATATGTTAAGAAATATTCTAAAATATTTAAGAGTGCCTGTTCTGTTGCTAAATCTCATTATTTGAAAAATAAAATAACAAATGCTTCTAATAAAATTAAAACTATATGGACAATAATTAATAGTGAAACAGGTAGAAATACAATACGTAATAATGATTTTCATCTTAAAATTGATAATTTGGACATTAAAGCGGATTTAGATGTAGCGACTGAGTTTAAGAAGTTTTGTTAGTAATATTCCTATTATTACAACTAAAACTCTAGTTTCGTCTTCTACTTCTGCCAAATTTCTACTAAAACAAAGCGTTTCTGAGTGTACCATGTATTTTGAATTTTCTTATATCGATGCAAAAGATATCATTAATACATTTAAATCTTTAGACATGAAGAAAACTGCGGACTTGTGGGGGCAGTCCGTAAAAATCATTTCGTCTATATTTGAAGTAATTGCTCCGCGATTAGCATCGGTATTTAATAGTTGTATTTCAAGTGGTCTATTTCCTGATCTCATGAAAGATAGCAAAGTAATACCGTTATTTTAATCACGTAGTACTTTTGACCCTTCCAACTTTCGGCCTATTTCTGTCCTACCCACCCTAAGTAAAGTATTTGAAAAACTCATTTTAAAACAATTATTAGGTCACTTTTCAAAAAATAATCTACTCCAAAACAACCAATTCGGTTTTACAAGAAACCGTTTGACAGTAGATGCGGGAGTAGAATTGTTAAAGTACATATTTGATGCCTGGGAAGAGTCACAGGATGCTCTTGCTATATTCTGTGATTTATGGAAGGCATTTGATTGTGTGCATCATGAGACACTCCTAAAGAAATTAAGCCACTACGGCATCAGGAACAGCGCTCTCGATCTCTTGGCATCCTACCTAGATAATAGAATTTAGAGGGTTGATATTAACGGTAAGAGATCCGGTGGATCGGTGGTCACCTTGGGCGTTCCACAGGGTTCCATCCTCGGACCATTCCTGTTTTTAATTTACATTAATGACTTACCTTACTTTGTAGGGGACAAACACAAAATTTTTTTGTTTGCAGATGATACATCTCTCATTTTTAAAATTTATTTATATAATATTATCTTTTTTATAATTAAAAGACAATTGCAAAATTATGACGATGTGAACAATGCAGTTACCAGAGTTGTGCATTGGTTTAATAGTAATAATCTCCTACTCAATGATAAGAAGACTAAGTGCATTAAATTTTCGACGCCTAACGTGAGGCAGGTAGGAGCTTACGTGCAACTAAATGGAGTCGAGTTGGATCTAGTTGAATCAACTTCGTTTTTAGGTATTACCATAGATGCCAAATTACAATGAGGCGAACATATTCAAAAACTATTTGGAAAGTTAAGCTCGGCAGCTCATGCGGTTAAAAGAATTAGATTCCTAACCGATGTTGAAACGGCTAGAATTGTTTATTTCAGTTATTTCCATAGTATTATATCCTATGGAATCTTGCTTTGGGGGTGCTCTACAGACCTTAATACCATATTCATACTGCAGAAAAGGGCTATTAGAGCCATTTACAATCTAGCTCCTAAAGAATCTCTCAAAGATGAGTTTAAAGAAATAAACATTCTAACCGTTATTTCATAATTCACATATGAAAATTTGTTATATACGAGAAAGAATATTGTCAAATTTGAGCAGCCAGCGTCGCGGCGTGGCCAGAAAACGCCCATGAGATCTGGTCCGATCCGGAAAGGGAGGCGACCTGGTTCCGGGACACGATGACGGCGCTATGCGACGCCGCCATGCCCCGGGCCAGCTGCCCCAAGCAAAAGGTGGTGTACTGGTGGTCGCAGCAGATAGCGCAGTTGCGCGAGGTCTGCTTGCGCACGCGACGCCGGTACACCCGAGCCCGACGAAGAAGGCGAGCCACCGAAGAGGAGAAGGCCAGAGCCTCTGAGCCCTACCGAGTGGCTACTAAGGCGCTCCAAATCGCTATTGCGAACGCCAGGTCTCAGTCCTGGAGTGAGCTCCTAGAGGGACTCGACGGGGATCCATGGGGGCGCGCCTACAAGGTGGTGTTGGGCAAGCTTCGGCCCTGGGTGCCCCCCCCCCCTGACGGAGACCCTAGATCCCGGACTGCTGCGTCGGGTAATCGACGCACTATTCCCGACGGTCCGGGGTAGTCCTTCAGTCCCCCGACGGTATCGTCGGCACTTTACACCGACGAGTTGGGGGTGACCGAACTGGAGCTGAACCGACCCGTTAGCCACTTGCGGGCTTGCAATACCGCGCCCGGCCCCGACGGTATACCGGAGCGGGTGTAGGTGATCGCTCTGGCCGCCCTGGGGGACAGGCTGAGGCGGCTGTTTAATAGCTGCCTTCGTTATTCCAAGTTCCCCACGGCCTGGAAGGAGGCTCGCCTGGTCCTCTTGAAGAAGGAAGGGAGGGCTGCAGACACACCCTCTGCGTAACGTCCCATATGCCTGCTAGAAGAGGCCGGCAAGTTGTTCGAAAGGATTCTTGCCGCTCGTCTCGGCGGGCATCTGTCACGTGTCGGTCCCGACCTGGCTGAAAGCCAATACGGCTTCCGACAGGGGCGTTCCACGCTGGACGTTATACTACGCGTCCGCTCTCTGTCGGTGCAGGCCGTGTCCCGGGGTCGGGTGGCGTTGGCGGTATGTCTGGACATCGTCAACGCCTTTAATTCCTGACTTAGGGTGCGATCCTGGGGGCGCTGGAACATCATCGCGTCCCCCCATACCTGCAGGCCGTGGTCAGGGACTACTTACGCGACAGATACGTCCAGTACATCGGACAGGGTGGTACATTGCACTGGAGGGAAGTGTCTTGCGGGGTTCCGCAGGGGTCCGTGTTGGGCCCTCTCTTATGGAACCTCGCGTACGATGCAGTCCTGCGTGTCGATCTCCCCCCCGGTGTCAGCGTCGTATGTTACGCTGACGACACACTGATGTTGGCCGAGGGGGACACCTTCGAGAGGACCATAGGGCTCGCCGAGCTTGAAGCAGAGGTCGTCGTCGCCAAGATCCGTGAGTTGGGCCTGGAGATAGCGCCTCATAAGACCGAGGCGCTATGGTTTCACAAACTGCGGAGGAGCAAGGAACCGCCCGACTCGTGGGTTTATGTTGGAGACTCGCCAGTCCGGGTGGGGAGGTACCTGAAGTACCTAGGCCTCACCCTAGACAGTCGCTGGGGTTCGAGGAGCACTTCACACCCCCGAGTCGAAAGGGTAGTGGGTGCTATGCACAGACTGCTGCCCAACCTTGGGGGACCGTCGAAGGAGGTGCGCCGCCTCTACGGCGGGGTCGTGCGATCGGTGGCCCCCTATGGGGCGCCCGTGTGGTCACACCGACTTTCGGGCGTCCGGCGCAGGCGCAGGATGAAGATTCAGAGCCCGCAGTGCAAGATTGCCATTCGTATCGCACGAGGATACCGTACCATATCTTTTGAGGCGGCGAAACTTTTGGCGCGTTATCCGCGGCGCAACATCCTGGCGGACATGGACGCGAGGGTCTACGACCAGACTCGCGGCGTTCGTCAAAGCGGTGAGGGCGTGCCTGCGCTCGAAGAAGTGAGACGGTGGGAACGACGGCGCGCTCTGGAGGAGTGGCGCGCGAGGCTCAGTCAAGAGCATATCGCGCGCAAGCGCACTATCCGCGCAAGCTATCCTGCTGTCCTTCGAAGCCTGGCACCAGCGGAGGAGAGGGCAAGTTACCTATAGACTTACTCAGATAATCACCGGTCATGGTTGCTTCGGTGATTATCGGAGGAAGATCGGACGCAAGGCGACGACAACCTGTCACCACTGCGGTGGGGACCAGGATTCCGCCCAGCACACGCTTGAAGAGTGCCCGGCGTAGACCTCTGAGCGGCGGATCCTGGTCGACCGGATTGGACCGGACCTCTCCCTGCCGGCAGTTGTAGCGGCTATGCTGGCAAGGGAATCGGCGTGGGGGGCCGTATCCTCCTTCTGCGAGACTGTGATCCCTCAGAAGGAGGAGGCCGAGCGGGATCGGGAGAGAGCCGATCCTGCTCGACGACGGCGACGGGGTGGAGGCACAGCCCGCCCAGGCCCCCCAGCCCAATAGCCCGGGGCTTGAGAATACGGGCTAACTCGCGTCCCCCGCCGTACTATATGGTGGGGGACCCTCCTGCATCAACATCAGCAGGGGGGCCTTCGGGGTTGCAGACGCAAGGGACAGAGGCCCTGAGCGTCCTTCACGAGCAACCCCGAGGAGGACGGCGGCGTGGTGTGGCCCACGTCACCGTGAACACCGCGTCGGTGCGGGAGGGAGAATATCATCAAGTCTCCCTTCGATGGCGGGCTCTTCGGAGCGAGGCACAAGAGGGGCACCGGTGAGTTCCATACGGAGATTCCGGGTTTCCCCCGAGGCTCGCGGACGTCCTATGCAGGATTTTCGCCAGGTAAAAAAAAAGCTCGATGCTATCCAGAGGGTGAAGGTGATGGCAGCGGAGGTAACTTCCCGTGGGGGGGGGGGGGGGGTGCTGTTGGCGGTGTCGCTGGATATTGCCAATGCTTTTAATGCGATACCCTATAGCACAATACTGACGGCTTTGAGGTATCACGGGTCCCGCCCTACCTCTACTGCACAATCCGGGACTATTTGTCAGACAGGCGTGTGACCTACATTGGGCGGGAGCGGTAGACCGAGAGAGACGTGGCACGCGGTGTTCCACAGGGGTCGGTTCTGGGTCGCCTCTTGTGGAACATCGCGTATGACTGGGTTCTGCGTGGCGCATTGCTGCCGGGAGCGTCGGTGACGTGTTACGGGGACGACACCTTGGTCACTGAGAGGGCAAAGACGCATCGGAATGCGGCGGTCCTGGCGACAGCTGCAGTGTCCCAGGTAGTGGGGAAAATTCGGCGGCTCGGACTGGATGTGGCGCTGCGGAAGACGGAGGCCATCTATTTTCACGGGCTCAGGAAAGCTCCCCCCCAATGCGCACAGTGTGGTTGGGGGCGTCCGCATAAACATCGGCCGGCAATTAAAGTACCTGGGCCTGTTGTTGGATGGCCACTGGTCATTTGAGCCTCATTTTAAAGCGATGGCTCCAAAGCTCATGAGAACTGCGGGAGCTCTGTCTGGGCTGTTGCCCAATCTTGGTGGCCCGGAGGCGTCTTGCCGCAGACTCTACGCGGGGGTCATGTGGTCCCAAGCCCTATATGGGGCCCCAATCTGGGCTGGGTGCTTGACGACCGGCAGTATTGTGCTTTTGTGCCGGCCACAGCGAATGCTGTCCATCAAAGTGGCCCGCGGGTACCATACAATATTCTATAAGGTGGCCACCCTGCTTGCCGGAACACCACCCTGGCACTTGGAGACGAAGACCCGAGCCAGAATGTACCAGTGGCGTGGGGGGAGTAATTCGGAACCCCCCGGAGCGGTGGAGGTCGGACGCAGGGAGCTCCAGCGAGCAGTACGGGAGGAGTAGCTGGAACTGCTCACAAATCCTAGTGCGGGGCATGCCACTATTGCCGCGATTGTGCCGATCTTCTGGGCGTGGCTTGAGAGGCGACACGGTGCGCTCACCTACCGGCTGAAACAGGTGCTGTCCGGGCATGACTGTTTTGGGCGATACCTGTACCGGATAGGCCGTGAGCGTAGGGAGGAGTGCCACCACTGTAGTGGGCCAGATGATATGGCACTGCACACCCTACTGGTGTGTCCAGCGTGGGATGCGGAGTGGCAGCTAATAGCCGCAGAGATCGGAGAAGCGATGCTCTTGCTGCCGGCTGTGATATCAGCCATGGTCGAGAGAGAGTGCCTGGGCGGCAACCGTCGCCTTTTGCATGGCCGTGTTGACGGCAAAAGAAGAGGCTGAGCGGGAGCGGGAGGAGACCTCCTTCAATCCTGCTCGCAGAAGACGCGTCGGGCGAAGGCGCAGGGCATACGCCGCAAACAACCTCCGCCCCCCATGAACATAGGCCTGCGGTCGCCGGGTAAGGGCAACCGTTCGCCCGAACAGTGATAGGCCCGTGAAGGAAGCGCGCTGCGTCCTGCGCGCCCTCATACAGAAGAGCACGGGATGTAGACGAGGTCTGTGTGAAACAGACCAGGCTCCCCCGCGCCGCAGATGTTATGCCACTAGCGATTCCTGCGGCAGGGCACTCGGGCAAGGGACGGACGCCGGGGGTTTTAGTGGGTGCGAGACCCACATAACTGCCACATCATTAAAACCCACCATGTGGCAGTATGCGCTAGGCATTTCCCCCGGGGGGGAAAAAAAGTCAGAAGCTTGGCACCGACTTCAAATATTTATTTTTTGCTTTTGGAAAAGGTTTTCGTTTTTTATTTCAAAATGTTAAGTGAATAAGAATTAATTATGAATATTTATATAGCTATATTATATTACTCTGCTTGGTTCTACAGCAAAGCACTTACAGGATTGATATAATACTCATAGTAACTGATTTAACGGATTATAATGAACCAAAGCAAAAACTATCATCAAAATTGGTTTATTGGCAAAGTTATCATAAAAAAGCACAAACGAATTACAAACCTCCTTCTATTTTAAAGTAGGTTAATATTCTGCTTATATCTATAGTAGGGTACTTATAGGATTGACGTAATACTCACAATATCTTAATCTACACATTCGTATTATTTATAGTTAAAGAGTTTCCTGGTGTATCTTTAAAGTCCTAGGTCCAATACCGATGAAATTAAAATGGGACCACCTTGGGGCAACACTGAACCCAATTGATGGAAATATCGGTGAATATATATAAAAAAGAAACAAAAAACATACATACAGACGAACGTAGAACCTCCTCTTTTGTGAGGTCGGTTAAAAATGATGGAAGTCCGTTGAAGTTCTAATTGTTACCTTGATAGATTATGTATACATCTTATCACTATAAGGGCAAGACACAGCTCAAGGTGAACTCTTATAAATTCATAAAAAAGGTCATATACCGAAAAAAAAAGTGTTAGCTCGTCATAAGGTATATTTATAAGTTTTAATTATTATTTTATAACAAAGATATTTTTAAAAGCATCGCATTACATAAGGGAAAAGTTCTAGTTTTATTATTTCAATATTTAAGCAAAACCTCGTTTTTTTTTCTAGACTATTCAATTATTTATAAACTGTTGGCTTTTAACAAAACTTCTATAGACACCGTGGCAATGGAATGGCATTGAAATACTATTTCAATAATGAAGTCCAAAGAAAAGAACTCTTAAGTCATCTTAGATTCAAAAGAAATATGAAATTGTGCGCGGTATTTGTACTATGTATTAACTGTAATTAGATCCTTGGTTTTTTTCCCGATGAGGCCGATGTGCGTTCCGTAGCAATCGCGAGTTTCAAATCATAGATTGAACAAAAATGTAATTTACTGACCGATAAAAAATATCAGTATCAGTCCGCAGCTACAGCAGCAACATTATGCCCGGCATGATGGCAATTGGCTCGCCCACTATTGCACGAGACCCCGACTTAACAGCCTCAGAGAAAAGTATGGGTGTATCTCCTCTGCCACCCATCGAGAATAATATGCATAATAGTATTTTTTTAGTTATACCCCTTGTTTTCTTCTTCTCATGATAATGTTTACTATATAAAAGACATTAAAACGTTTCCCTTCCATTTTTTAGACTGTAGAACCTCTTCCATAAACATATTTTTTATTGTTTAACATTCATATTTTTTTAATGTACATTATATTTTGTTCTGTGTGCTTACTGTTAGAGAAATCTATCGTAAAAATATGACGTACCTATTAATATTTTTTTTTCAGGCGCCGAATGCACCACCGATGGCGTGAACGGCACGTGTCATAACATCTTCAAATGTCCCAGCGCCGCTTTGTCTTATATTTACGTATGTATCGTTGTATGCTATCGTTGCCTCAAATTGTCACCTGAGATTTTCCTTATGGAAGTACTTTTTGCCATATTTATTTATTTTTATATTAAAACGTAGCCCCGGACTAGGATTTATTCCTGTGTCGTGAGTGCGTTTACAAACATGGAAATTCACATACGAGACCGAAACAAATAATTGTGGGTCACACAAAGATTTGTCCCGTGCAGGAATCGAACCCGCGACTATTAGATACAGTGGGCGGAGCGGGTTAAGCTCTTAACCACTGCGCTAAATCGTCCGTCATTATTTTATTTTATGGTAAAGTCAGCATCAAAACTCGATGACCACATCCAGATTACCTAAACTCCTATACACCGTATCATTGTCAAGGTACGGCCAAACCAACGCGTCCACTCTGCGGCGATGGCGTCCACAGTGGCGCCTTGCCTGCAAAAGTCGTTTACACTAGTCCTAGTCTAATTCCGTCTCTACATTCCCCTTATTCTCTTCCTAATAATAATCTATGCAGTATTAAGCGGATAAGTCCAAACCTTTTGTTTTCGACTTATTGAAGCTTTTTACCTATCGCAAGATACTTTGTTAAAAGGCTGGTAAACGCGAAAATAACAGGATTTGAGCCATCTTTTTTCGGGAGTTCTATAAATGCCCCTAATTGTGGAACAATCTGTTTTAAGGTCCAGTGTATTGCCAATTTTAATGATATCGTTGCATAGGTTGTCTTTCGTTTCTCCATTAACATTCAGTAAATTTCGTATTTCTATTCTAGTTTCACGCTACCTACGCTCCTGGGATTCCAGTTTCTCTCCTAGCAGTTTTATGTTTTTTTTTATCTTCCAGCCTTTCAGTCTCGAGCAACGATATTTTTACTAAGAACTCTTCGAATTTTTATGACCTTAGCTCAACAGTCTTGCTTAATTCAACATTTTGAACATTAAGTTCTTTAATCGCGTTAGTTAATTCCTGAAACCGAATACGGTTTCAGCGCAAATTGCTATTATCTTTATCAAATTCACGTTTCTTTCGCTCTGTAAGAGCTGATGTAAGTGAAAGTAGATCTGGCGCCTATTCGCAATGTTGCTGAAGGAAATCACTAACGGCCGCTTTCAATTACCTATCGATCGCTTACTGTCTGTTAAAATATCTATCTCTAGTAGCTTTCTGCTCATTAAACTGTTTTAATAAACAAAGAGAGATAGAAAATCTTATTCATAACATTTTTCTATATTTCTAGGAGGGTCGATCTGTAACCATGAATAAATATCTTTATACAAAAAATAAGCAAAGCGTTCCAATAACATTTTGACAGCTATCTGCAGATAGAATAAACGTCAGTTTGCTTATCCTTCAAAATCCGCGGATAATAAACGGCTCATATTATGATGTAATATAAAACATTATCTATAATGAATTCTATATTCATTGTTGAAAGTGATATTGAGCTATTTCACGATCCGACTCGGAACTAGAGGAAAACCAAGGTCCCAAAGTTTATACAAGAATAAACTGATTTTTATGCCGCTTCTACACGTATCGTACGTACACCGGATCTATCAAATTTAACATATGAATATATTTCTATCTATCTATAACTTCACACCAGATCCCTTGCGGGGTACGCGGAGAGTACAGAGTGCTAACAGGTTCTTTCCTTACATACCTCTCTGGCTTCCTCGACTCTCATAGTTCGTCTTATACACGCTCGCCGGTTACGGAGACTCTTGACTTTTCCTTCAGATAAGACTCGGTTTATTTGGTCGTAGTAAGATAGTTTAGGACTTCTCCGGTATCTGCATCCTTCCACTTTCACATGGTATATCTGTTTTGTCATTCTTTCCTCTGGCCGCACATCTTCCGCAGAGCTCGCATTTCTACCGCATTAATCCTACTTTCATACTCTTTCTTACATACCCAGCTCTCGCTACCATATAACAGCGTTGGGACAAGAACTCCGTTATGTATGGCCAGCTGCGACTTATGGCTTAAGTGCCGGCTCCCAAGTAGCTTTCCCATCGCACCATTCACTCTGTTCCCTGCACTCACTCTTCTCTCTATGTCAGCGGTGTATTTCCCATCCTTACTGAAGGCGCATCCACGATATAGAAACTCATTCACTTGCTCCAGCACATCTTTCACACACACACATGCACATCCTTACATTCGTTCTGGTTTCTTCCCTTTCAAAAACCATAATCTTGGTTTTCTTTACATTTAAGTGTAAGCCATTGATCATGCAGTCGCCTTCATAACTGTGACTAGTGTTTGCAGATCATTGGCTGTTCGCACTATTAAAACCGCGTCATCTGCATAAAGTAGATGGTTTACCACTAAGTCACCCATTTGTACACCTTCATTCATCGCTTTCTGTCTTTGAAGACTTTAATCCAGATATATTTTAAAGAATCTAGCGGACAACACACAACCCTGCTTGACAAACCAGGGTGACCTGTTACCACCCACCCGTACGCATGCCTTGCAGTCCACATAAGTGGACTGGACGGCTCGCAACAGAGTGCCATCTATACCATACGCTGGCAAAATGTCCCAAAGTCTCTTTCGCACAACCCTGACAAATGCCTTCTCCAGATCTTCAAAACCTCAGAAAACCTTCAGGCTAACTGCCAGATGCTTCTCTACGATGTTGCGGAGGGAGAAGACTTGATCCGAACATCCTCTTCCGGACCTGAAACCCCCTTGTGCCTCGCACAACATTCCATCGGACTTCACGCGCATTCTCCGTTCAATAATTTTACCGTACACCTTGGCTGCCAAGCTGATCAAACTGATGGCTCTGTAATTGGCGCAGTCATATTGTGAACCCTTGCCTTTATACAAGGGTACTATGACTGCGCGGCGCCAATCTGTAGGGACTCTACCGGTCCTCCAGCAAAGGTTTGCAAGGGCCCGGAAAGCGTCCCGGACGCAAGTTCCACCATATTTGATCATCTCGGCAGATATCATGTCTACTCCCGCAGCTTTACCGTTTTTAATACTTCCTATCGCCCATTTAACTTCTTCCATAGTGATGTCCTTCGTTGATTCTGGTGCCGCAAACTCGCCTTTGGGCACGTCTGCGGCATCAGCATCCGGGGCATGTCCATACATTTCTCCAAAATATTCACTCCACCGGTTTAGCATAGCTTGTGTGTCTGCAAGAATGTCACCATCTTTAGATTTTATCCTTTCCATTCTGGAGCCTGACGAATCACCTCGAGCCTTTTTCACCTTGCTCCAAAAGAGTTTGGTGTTGTTCTCGAAGTTCTTCGCCAGCCTCTCCTCCTCAATAATACTGGCTCATTCACGCTTTTCTTTCACTAAAGTTTTAGTGGCATTTTTGCATTGCCGGTATATTTTTTTCCTCATCTTTCTTCAATGAATAATTTAACATATTAAATTTCATCAGTACAACATAAAAACTATATATCGATATATAACATATTAATTATACAGTAATAATGTAAATACCATATATTATCTTATCTTAAAATGTATTTTTATTAGATTGGATGCAAAAATAAAACGCTTTGGATCTCCACTTTATCCAAGGAGAGGTAGCGTTATCTATCCTAAGACTGAAGTAAGCATAACGTAATGTCGATATTGAGACGGCAGTAACAGATAGATCCGTTTCTTTTATCTTCGATATCTAACTGCGGCTAGTGATTGATAGGTTATTGAGAACTGACGTAAGTCAAAGTTACAGTCAGTTGTTTCCTTTTTACTACCAGCGGCGCTTCGGCTTTTGGGAATTCGGGGGACGTAGCAGGCGATGTCCGATTTAGTGGCATAGTGATATTGAATTTTTTGCTCGATCTAATTACCAGGAGAGTATAAGATTATCACAGTTCAAATTGCGTTGAGGAACGAAGAAAGCCAATAAATAAAGTCGAGGAGCGAGTGACGTAGTTAAATATTAAAGTACCAGGAGCGCATAGGCACTGCGGAGATAATAGTAGCGACCGCGCTGCTTCGACGCGTAGGCGGAGCTTTTGTGAACAAGCAGGATAGAGGTGCGAGAGTATGTTACCGCAGACGTCCGTATGCGTAAGTGGGTAAATATTGAAGTATGAGGAGCGCATAGGCACTGCGGAGGTAGTAGTAGCGACCAAGTTACTTCGATGCGTAGGCAAAGCTTTTGTGAACAAGCAGGATAGAGGTGCGAGAGCACGTTACGGCAGACGTCAGTATGCGCTCGTAGTTAAATATTGAAGTATCAGGAGCGCATAGGAACTGCGGAGATAGTAGTAGCTTTGATGCATAGGCCTAGCTTTTGTGAGCAAGCAAATATCATACATCTCAAATATAACTTTATATAACTTAACAATATTAAAATTTTGTTGGGATAAACATTTGGGTGGTACTTACTTGAAAATATATACAAGGTGTAACATAATAAACGCAATACCTGAAAGTAGTTTGTTCGAAATCGGTAACTGAATTGATTCCTACTATTTTTAATGTCTCATACATTTTTTTTTAAATTTGCAAAAAATGCTATTACTCCTTCAGTGTGCTATAAAAAACTAAATTTATCCTTGATTCATAGCAATAAGGAGATTTCAAATGCATTGCTCAAACAAATTTCTCAAAACGCACACATACACGTACAAGTTTCATTGTTAAATGGGGTATAAAAGTGCTAAAAAAAGGGTAAAAACCTTTAAATTTGGAAATTTGGTTTTCGTTTTGAAATTATGAAGCTATGTTACAGCTTGTATATAAACCTTTTCATGTTACACTCTGTCCTTTAGTGTAAGTTGAATTAATATCCATTAGGCATATATGCTTACAAATGCCGACATTTTACATTACTTATGTAAATATAAGGATACATGTTTGAGCGTGTAGTATTGATATCAACGTAAATCTTCTTTCAGATGAATGCAGGAGACGGTAATGATGTCCCGCCACTCCCGGAGATATGCTCTTACGACAACCAAGAGCCAATTGTGTGCTGCACTGATTGTTGGATTGATGACAAACAAGGGTAAGAACTGATTATTTGTGGCCTTAACTGGTGTACACAGATACCTGTTCATTTGCCGACTAATCACAATATTGCATGGACGAATCTATAGAAATTTTACTAAATTAAATTATTATGATAAATTAATTTATTATGATTCAAATAATTTTAATTTAAAAGCCTTTTTAAAAAAACAAGCTTTTATAGCAAAAACACTACCAAAATATCTTGCTTAGTAGAGGAGGCTTCCTTCCGACTCAATCATCAGACCTTGGGCTCCACACGGGTGTAGAGTACTCGTTAATACAAATCTAACGAGCCTAAACACGGTGACGTTTCATCAAGTGGTCAGATGGTTCCATTTGCCAACTTTCGGCTCCATCGTCAGACCCTGAACACTATCAGCTTGTAAAGTACTCGTCAATACCAATCTAACATGCCTAAACATTTGTAAAGTTCACATGTTCCTATGGCCACCTTCCGATTCCATCATCAAACCAGCTCTATGGTACATACCATAATGTGTGTGTGAATGATTGATCTCTGCTGTTGGCCGCGGGGCCGTTACAGCTTCACCGGACAAGCGTTGCATTGTCATCGACTTTACATACGTATGCCAAATTTCAGTTCAATCGAATACCTGCAAGTGCTTGAAAAATGAATCACAAAACTTGAACCGGAAAGACAGACAGACATACGAACATTGAAAGTTAAATAAAAGCTAGTAAAAAGTATATTCGTGAAATAAGTAGGTAGTAACATCAATATTTGTAACACACTGAAAACAATTTAGGATTGTATACAGAAATACAAAACATTGTAGAAATCAATGCTTTTTAATACATTTAGTTTATATCAGAGGTCCCCAGACTTTTTTTGAAAAAATGTGAAGATTAGATTTAACTGTGGAAATTTGCGTTGCGGCTTAGTTCCAACCACGAATTAATAGTTTTCGAAAATAGAAAGTGAGAATTGCTTGGTTAATTAATTAATTGACTGGGTAGAAAGATCTAGAATCCGCGCTTAAGTGCTGAAACGTCTAGAAGGTTCCTCTCCTTTAATTATAGCCGGCGCGCGGTCGCGGAATACAAGTAGCTATTTGTTCACATACAAATAGGTATGTAATAATAATACCGCTTTGTGGGCCGCGCCGACTATTGCTCGGTGTACTCCTATCGATGTACTTAGAGGGTTCGCGTCCATTCTAGAACTTTCATACGAGTATAAAAGGAACGCAGAGCGCGGGGACGGACACAGTTTCTTCTCGGAAGCGATAGTGATCAAATCGGAGAACGAGCGATCTAAGTGGAATACACCAGTGACCTTACGGTATAATCTTTAAGAGATCTTTAAGATCAGAAATGCCTTTGTTCTGAACCACAACATATTTAAAGGCAGGCCATGTAGCGCTTCATTCATTTTCAATCACTTTAACGATAACTACGGTTAGGCAGCAATCGGTCGGTCAATCTAAGATGGGTGACCGTTTGTTGCATCTTCATATTTTTGCAAATTCGTGCTTCAAAAGACAAGCTATGCCGTTAATTTCGGTTATCACTTAAAGTGTCAATTGTAATTGCAAAACATTGCAATTACAATTGATCAATTGTTAATCGTTTTATACACATTTACGATTAAACAATTAACAATTAATCATCAAAAAACCGTCGGCGCAATGTAGGTGTTAAAAACACACTTAACGTTGGCGCAATGTGGGAGTGTACAATGTACACTTCTGTCTGGTGTTGTAAGGCTTGAATCTGTAGTACGATGCTTGAGTGAAAGCTTGCCTTCTAAAAAGACTCAAGACAAAACAAGATATAATCATCTATGAGATTTTAGGGGATGGTGATAACTAAAATGGCGTTAATTTTTGGATCAAAGATAGTGGTCGCGACTTCTTATGAATAATCAATATGGGCATCGTTTTTAGAGCGTAGGAGTATGCTGATTACGAATATGGATTGATTACGAACAAATTAAACACTATATTCGTTATCAGCATCTCCTAAAACCCCAAAAATGATATCCATATTAATTTAACACTAATATCAATCTACTTGTACTTGTCAGTATCAATCTAACCCGCCTAAACACGAGGGGTTTTGTCCAGTTCACATGTTTCTATGGCCACCTTCCAACTTCATCATTAGACCAACCCCATGTACCATATTATTGTATTGTTACCGAACTTACATACGTATACCAATTTCAGCTGATTCGGATACCGTAAGTGCTTGAAAAAAATATCAAAAGAGTTGAACCGGAAAGACGGACAGACATACGAACAGTGAAAGTTAAATAAAAGCTTGTAAAAAATTAAGTATATTTATTTTGTCCATATAAGAATTGAATATTTTACAAGTTCCAGTTCCATATAAAAGCATTCGAAGTTCGTTCAATACACTGCACCCCCCTGCCAACCCCCCGTACTATCAAAATGTTTGTTTATAAATAAGTACCTAAACTTTAAAGAAACGCGCGCGCACTTGTCGCCTTTCGGCAGCGGCACGAACCGACAAATGCGCGCGCGTCAGTAGTAGGGTTGCCACCTATTATTTGAGCAAATAAAGTACATTGGTTTTTAAAGGAAGGCAAAAAAGAACATTGTATCTAAATAAAGTATTATTTATTTCACTTGACTATCTTGTTTAAAAACATATGTTTTATTACTTTTACAACTTTTCAATCACTATTATCATTGCTAAACACCTTCACAGCATGTTAACAGTCTATGATAACTATCTATTTAAGATTGGAGAAAGAATTTATAAGTGCTTATAGTATTTACTATTTTCTTTAAGTTAGAGAAGTTGTACATGTAACATACGTGACATACGGAGCCGAGACATGGACACTTACGGTGAGACTAGTCCACCAAATGAAAGTTGCTTAGCGGGCTATGGAGAGAGCTATGCTCGGAGTTTCTCTGAAAAATCGAATCCGGAATGAGGTGCTCTGACAGAGAACCAAGGTCATCGACATAGCTCACAGGATCAGCACGCTGAAGTGGCAGTGGGCTGGCCATATTTGCCGAAGGACCGATAACCGCTGGGGTAGACGTGTTCTCGAGTGGAGACAGCGGCTTGGCAAACGTAGTGTGGGACGCCCTGCAGCTAGATGGAGCGATGATATACGGAGGGTGGCAGGCAGCGATTGGAGGAGAAGAGCCGAAGATCGGGCTCAATGGCGTGCCTTGGGAGAGGCCTATGTCCAGCAGTGGACTGATAGGGGCTGATGATGATGATGATGACATATAACAATGTGTTTTTCTTAAATCTAGCTTACCATATATTCAGATTCTAACACCATACATCATCCACTTTGCTTTTAATGCGATCAATTATTTTCTTTTTAATGATTATGTAAAATGAATCTTAAAAAACAAATTTCGCGTACTTTACAGTTCTCATAAAGTACGAAGTATATTTACCCTAAATAACGTACAATAGGTACTTTATAATAAACTATGGGTGGCAACCCTACTTACTCGTCGCCTTTCGGCGCCGACAGGAGCCGTCAAAGTGCACGTGCGTAGGTAGGTAAAGACGGTCGGTAGTGCCACAGTATCTATCTATCCAGTAACTCATCTAAGCCGTTTTAGTGGCATAATTACCTACACTCCCGTCAGAACGCTGTTAAGTTTAGCACCTTTTTTTGGATTTATTTTTTGTCATTTATTAAAACTAATCTACTGCAGTGGTTATAAGCCTGTATTTTTTCGATATGAGTGCAGCGTAATACAATTTAACATAGACATTGTGTAATAACAGCATAATGAAATCGTTTATAATTTTATTTTTTTATGCTCAAGAATATATTATTTACCTTTATTGCAAATTGTTTCTAGAAACACGTTTTCTCCTTTTACGAATAAGTATTCTCATTATATATAAGTATTCTCGAATCTCAATCTGAGAGTTTTTATGATAGATTACTCGGAAATTGTATATAAGTATATATGTTAAAAACCACATAAGTTACTAAATATCAATTTGGCGATTCGAGTGGCCATTATTTTAATTCTAATAATAGATACATATTGAGAAACCATACAAGCTCTCATGTATCGAGTTTGATAGCAATAAGCAAAGAGCGATGTAGTATCTAATAAGTTTAAAGCGGTCATTTTATTCTAAATATTAAGGCCTAATAGCACAAAAAGACAAAATATTTAAATTTGTAATAATTTTCTATCTATCTATATTGTCACGCCAGATCCCTTTTGGGGTAGGCAGAGAGTAAGAGTTCGAAAAGGTTATTTCTTCACAGAACGTTCTAATGTTAGTTGTTAATAAAAAAGCGTCCGTCTCGGACGTGAATGCCACCGCGGCTTATTACATGCGGAATACTATCGAGAAGGCGTGTAGAGCGCGCGTCTGTGTGCGTGAGTTTGATTCGGACCGTCAGTACTAAGATGTTTTACTGTATTATAGTATACTGTGGTAGGGCACACCACATACCCCGCGCACTGAGACCCCGCGTGTCTCTGTTCGATCGTTTAGGACAAAAATATTGTCATAACTTTCTTTCGGAGCCCAAAGTATCGCCTACATTTTGACACGATCTCACTTCAGAGTACTTTTGTGTGTGTACTTATAGTAGTAGGTATTTACGTAAACTTACGAATTTTCACAAACATAGAGAGTGAGTGTGAATCGTGCGCACCCAGGAATATTGTAGGGATTCGAATTCAGTTATATTTCAACGAGTATTTCCACACTTTTTGGATATTATAGTTATTATGGATGAAAAGGAATATAGTTATATGTCAGATAACACGTCGGATACGGATATCAATGAACAGTTAAATCGAGATGGGCAGTCTTCAGGTCCGAGCTCAATCACGTCAATATCTTCACCCCCGCGTCTTGCACTTGCACATATAATCAGAGCTCTGTGTACTAAATCAAAGGATTCGACAACTGTACGTCCAATTTTCTGAGTCACCGCAAACGGAAACATGGATAAGATTGTGTAAATGAATATAAAAGATACATAAAAACAAAGAAAAATAATAAAAAAGTGCAAAAATTCAAAAAAAAAAAAAACCGACAAGGGGCTTAAGAAAATTTGAAGAGCTCCAGCCAGCCATATACACAAGAAAAATTTGCACAAAATATGATAAACTATAAACCCCAAAAATGAAACCCATATCGATTTAACTCCAAAAGTCGCGTCCGCCATCTTGGTTCCAAAAGTTCAGGCCATATTCGTTATCAGCATCCCCTAAAACCCCAAAAGTGACACCCATATTGATTTGACATCAAGAATCACGTCCGCCGTCTTGGATTTTTAAATAACGTTATATTTGTACTCAGCATCCCTTAAAACCCTAAAAGTGACACCTATATTGATTTTATTTCAAAAGTCGCGTCCGCCATCCTGAATCCAGAAACTAACGCCATATTCTTAATCAACATCCCCTAAAACCCCGAAATCGATACCCATATCGATTTTCATAAAAAGTCGCGTCCGCCATCTCGGATTTTAAAATTATCGGTATATTCGTAATCAGCATCCCTTAAAACCCCAAAGTCCATACCCATATTGATTTTCATAAAAAGTCGCGGCCGCCATCTTGGATTTTAAAATTAACATTATTTTCGTTATCAACATCCCTCAAAACCATAAAAGTGACACGCATATTGATTTTGTTACAAAAGTCACGTCCGCCATCTTAGATCCAGATATTAACGTCATATTCGTAATCAGCATGCCCTTATATCGCAAATTGATTCGATTGATCGCACCCATATTGATTTAACTTTCAAAGCCGCGTCCAACATCTTAGATCCAAAAATTCACTCAATTCAATCATTATTCCCGAAACCCCAAAAGTGACCCCCATTTTACTTCAAAAGTCACGTCCGCCATCTCGGATGTGTTTAAAATATATTCTGTCCTGTGTTTAATTGTTAATTGTTTAATTGTAAACATGCAAAAAACGATTAACAATTGATCAATGGTAATTGCAACGTTTTACAATTACAATTGATCAATTGTTAATTGTGAAAACCTACAATTAACAATTAATTTTTCAATCGTCAATTGCAGTTGATTTTTTCTGCGATTGAAATTTCAATTGTTTGATCCTACAATTGAACAATTAAACAATTAGTGCCCAACACTGGCTAATAATAGCTTGATAAATTCCAACAGCATGCGGCCACAAACCTATCTCTACCAATCTGCACTGAGTCTGCGCGGTGGAGTTTTAAACCTGTTTCTCTCACCTCGATTCGTGAGAGAAGGCATTTGCTAAGCAGTGGAACAATATGAGCTGATTTTATTATTATTTATATTTTTAAGGTTCAGAAATTCTGCAATAGGAACTAATGGCGTACCCACAACAAAATCAGGCCCGCTGGCATGCAACAGTAAGTTCTTAGATGAATAATTTGTCTAGATGGAGCATTTCACGCACGAAAACGCATAAAATGTATACAGACAGAACTGTAATACGCGCATTCATGCGCACGCGCACATTGACAGCTTTTGAACAGATTGATCACCGGCATCACGCACACATTGTGCATAACTAAGGCCGCTTTAGGCACTATTTTTTTAGCAATGTCTCAGTCTAGACACGTTTTTTTACCTTATAATACATAGCACCACCCTCGAAATTATTCCTGTTTCAACACCCAGACCAAAACAAATAATTGTGGGTTACACAAAGATTTGTCACGTGCGGGAATCGTAACAGCGACTTTTCAATCCAGTAGGCGGCGCAACTCAAACTCTTAACCACTAGGCCAAACCGTCCGTCAAGCTACTTAAACCAGCTTTATAAAGGTGATCAAGTTATTTAAAACTATGCAGTACAGTACATGTATTATTTATCTCTGGCAATATTTTATAGGAGTTAAGTTAAGCCCGAAGACACTTGGCACCTTGGTTGCTTGGATAAATTTCCCAAATTTCTTGTAAAAATCATCGTCTATTTAAATTTAGTTAAAATTAAAATAACTTTTCGTGCCAGCATATTCGTGATAGTAGCGATAGTAGCGTTACGGCATACATAATACCATTACATAGAGTTATCGTTACATGCGTTTTCTCATAGTATACCTTGCTGCTACTTCACATGTCTGACCCAGAACTTTAAGCAAGCAACACCTCTGGTGTTTGTCGGTAAATAAAGTTAAGTTTTGTTGATATACATACTTCATATAAAACGAACAGTTTTAAGCTTAAGCTACCCACTTGTTCGAATAGTTGCCGTTTCGAGACCCGCACGGGACAAATCTTTGTGAGAGCCACAATATTTGTTTTTGGTCTGTATGCTTGTGCAGGTCAATTTCATGTTTGTAAACGCTTTTACGACTGAAGAATAATTCTTAGCATAAAACTACGTTGTATTAAACAAATCTTCATGCAGTGGTCTACAAATACAAAGGCCAACGAACTGAATATGTATCCGGATTCCTCGTCTAATAACAAAAACACAAGGTGTATATATATATATATATATATATACAAGGTGTAACTTAATAAAGGCAAGATCTGAAAGTTGTTCTAAATCGGTAACTGAATTGATTCCAACAATTATTTAATGTATCTTAATTTTTTTTTAAATTTGCAAAAAATTGCTTTTACTTCTTCAGTGCGCTATAAAAAAATTAACTTATTCTTGATTCAGAGCAATAAGGACATTTCAAATGCATTCCTAAAACGTATTTCTCAAACTGGAAACATACACGTGCAAGTTTCATTGATAATTGGGGTATAAAAGTGTTTAAAAAAAGGGTAAAACCTTTAATTTTAGAAATGTGGTTATTGTTTTGAATTAATGAAGCAATTCCCTAATCGGGGTGTCTGAGGTCTTGCGTTTATTATGTTACAGCTTGCATATATATATATATATATATATATATTTGATTTGTAATTTTATATCGACCGATTTACAGAATGCTTGGAATATTTACAACGGCTTCCATATCCGTGCCCTGGTAAAGGAAACTCCAAAGTAGAAAAAACCTGGATTGCAGACAAAAAATGCCATGGTTTTGGGATTTCCTCAGTATTAGCTGTAGGAGGCCGCGATGCGCAAAGATGGGAATTTCCGCATATGGCAAGTAGTAAAAGTATTTATTCTTTAGAATTTTACAGCCTGGTGATTGTCAGGGCCTTGGTTTGCTTACTCCCCTTAAATGCCACTGTATTAATGAGCAAAAGAATCGTGTTACTACTTTCTGAACGCGTAAGGTAAAATAAAAATAAGAAGCCCTTTATTTCTTGCAAAAAAACGTAGTGTGTACTAATTATTATTGCTACATTTATTAGCATAATAAATAATGATAAACAAGAAAACTGATTAATTTGCAAGAACCCATCCTCGGGAGAAGGCCTCCTCCAAAGAAGTCCATTTGTCCCTGTCTTCGGCCACTTGAATCCATTTTGGGCCTGCTGTCCTACAAGGACAGCAGGTCGGGTCGTCTTGCTATGTCGCGTAGAGTCTTCCTCTGTAGCGATTTGCTTTTGAGCCTTAGTAGGCTCAAAAGCAAAAGGCTAGTGCCTAGAAGGTGATTTTTAGACCATCTCTCATCTTGTAGTCGCGCTACATGTCTCGCCCATTTCCACTTTAGTCTTTGAGCATGGTTTAGATTTAGAGTGTCAGTAGTTTTTATTATTTGTGTTCTATTGTATTTAGTATACCTCCACTCGGGAACGTATGGTTTCACACGTTACGGTAATCGATTGCGTTTTCGATTTATTGTGGGCCAATACTAAATTGTAGCCATAGACGATGTTCTAACGAAATGTATAGGATAAAATTTAAGTTCTGTTGATGTATAATAGTTGGTAGAATGTGTTTGTGATTACGTGATTGGATAACGTAAATATCCATCAGACGCGCGTTCCCGCTACGTGGCGTCTCAAGTGTCGCGCGTGTAAATAACCAAATTCGTCATTCCAATTGATGAATAAATCTTATTAGAATTCTTATAGGAACTTGCTAGTAATAGTTTTGTGTATAAAATGTTACAAGCCCCCGAAAAGTGTGAGTGATAAAAAGTGTTTGTTTGAGATTCCCAACGGATTCCCTTCAATTTAGGTCTAATTACGTAAAATAAACGTTTATTTGTGTCTATTTATGTTTATAATTGTAAAATTGGATGTATTCTTATTATTTTTTCTAAAACTTAAGTCGGAATCCTTTATATTATTGTAAAAACTTTTGCCTAGATTTCGGCCTATCTAACCTAACAAGAAATTCAGGCAAGTTTTTTGGTAGCTTACGAGGTATTTTTAGATGTTTATTTGTTTAGATGACCTTAAATTAGATATGTTTGCTTACTTATTAGTTATTTACAAGTAGCAAGTGCAATACACCATTTGTCTAAGTGTTATGAAAATTTTCCTAAAAATATTTGTTTACGTGAAAACAGGGTATTTTTTTTTAAATTTCCGGTTGTTTATGTTTGAGCTAATAATGTTAAAAGTGCAAGGGTACAAACTTTTTAAAATTGTGCGCCAATAAAACACGTCAATATCATAGAGTCGTTTACTTTTTATTTCAAGTGAAAATTCGCTATAGTTTTTTAATTATCATATTTTTTGCAAACGTAGGCTTGCCCCCTATTACATGAGACCTAACATCGGCAGCGAAACGTGGGTGAACTCAGTACACCTCTGCCACCCCTGTTTGGGGAATATAGGCGTGACGGTGTCATTTTTTCGTATTTTTGTTGATTAATTGTAACCACGTGACTTGTTCAAAAAACAAGATTTTTATGAAAAGAACAGGTTTTATTGAAAAAAGATGTTTTAAACATTACAAACAAATGATGTTTTAAACATTTACTATGTCGTTTGTCGTACACCTCTGCAATTGCGGGTAAAAGTGGGTGAGATCGTGGGTGTACATAGTACACTTCTGCCACTGCCACGTGAGGAAATATATTTATAGGCCAAACAAATATGATTGGCGAAATGTGGACGTACAAAAAAAACCTTTCGTTGGAGAAATATAAGTGTACAAAGTACATCCACAATCAGTGTACAATGGATACCTCGTGTCAGTTTCACTGTAGCAAATTTTAGCAACTCATGCTCACGGCTCTGAATGTAAACGAAAGAAACCATCGTTTTTTTCTAAAACTTCATTAGAGTGATACATGTTTTATTTCGGATCAGTTATCATTTGTTATTTTCGAACGAAACATGAAAAAAACGATGGATTTTGAAGGAAACGGGAATGTTTCAAGTTTTGTTTCAACGCTAGCCTTACCCCTCTGTCGGTAGGAAACCTTGGGCCGATTTTATACAGTCTCACCTGTATTGTTTTCATAGATGCTTTTTGTACGGGATCGGGCAGTGGACTGTAGGGGCTGGTTGACTGGCTAGTTTCCTGTTCGCTCGATAACCGTACCTATGGGCTGGTTCTAACAAATGACAAGACTTGTAGGCTTCTACTTGATCTTTACTACGAGAAAACTCACTGTGTTTATTACAACACGGTAGACAAATCGCAACTGAACTGAACGCTGTGTGTGTATGTCAATGTTCCACGCTATTGGCCGCGGGGCATTTACAGCTTCACCGGACAAGAGAGCGAGTGTGCAACTACTACGCTCAAGCGCTTTTTTGTGTGTGAATGATCTACGCTGTTGGCCGCGGGGCCTTTACAGCTTTACCGGACAAGACGCTCAAGCGCTTACATCTATTCGGCCTTATATTCTAATTTTGCTGTAGGTCCTCTGATTTGTCGATCAATCAGAGGAGCCACATTTCTTTTAATTGGGACGCTTAACCCGAAAGGACGCGACACAGCACGGTGGCCGGCCAATCCGAGGGGCTACATTTCTCCCAACCGCAGTGGACGACGGCGCCCGACCGACATGCTCGACTAAGCACGCCGTTAGGTAGATGTCCTATTGTTCTCCGTCGTCCTGCACACTTTTGATTACCTGTATACATTTTCTACTTCCTGGTCTTGCTTTTCCCAGATGCTTGAATGTAACACAGTACAGTTAGGTGATATAAGGAACAACAACTATTTAATATACATAGATTAGTCAAACACACTGCGTTAAGAGTAAAATACATTCTAAGTTTATTTACAGTATACTTTCGAAGAATCTCTGCTAAAAATAAGGATAGAACATTTCCAGAGCTGTATAAGTAGCAAATTCTATAAGTCCCTTACAGGAGCAACTATCACAAATAGTAGTAATTCAAGCGAGGTGGTAGTATTTTAATACCCGTATTAGAGAACTCGTTTATACCTGGTGTAGGCAGAATGGTATTTTCAACAGCCTATGTCCGTAGTTAATTACTGAAAATAAAGAAACGCCTGACGACGGTAGTATTCACAATCTGAGTTCATAAGTGTTGCTACAAAGGCTCAAGATGCTTATTTACTTTGCAGGCTTTACTTGGATATGGTGCGGACAAAGAATCAGCAGAATGGCTGTGCGGTGGATCAATAATTAGTGAGCGATTTATTATCACAGCGGCGCACTGTTCACACTCCCGTACTTTGTGAGAATACATTTTTTTAAATGTTAAGCTTTACAGCATTTCCTATCAGCCGAAAGACGTCCACTGCAGAATAAAGGCCTCCCCAAATATCGCCATGACAATCGGTTTTGTGCTGTATCCAAATAGACAAATAAAGGACACAAAAATAATAGACACAAAAACCACAAAATTTAATGCAAATATATTTTGTAGAAGTAATTAAATACTGCAGTGACAGATGCGTTTCACAATGTCAATTCAACTACAATATTTTTACAATTTAATTCAAACCTTGTCTGAGACCTTTGTAAGTAACAATTTTTACTGGTTTATGTTAATTTATCTGCAAATATTAATCGCACAGCAAGGTGACTGTAAATTTCCGAATTATAAACGCAAAGATAACGTATATTTTAGGATGGATACTAACCACAAGAATGCTTGTGTCTTTATTATAACAATTTGATATTCTACTTTGAATTCAAATTTAAAATTATTGATACTCTACACTCACATACTTGCAGTAGCTGCGGTATATATCCCTAAAGAGAAGTTTCAAGTACAAAACAAGGACACACCTTGCAGGTATACTGCTGGTAACTCTGGATATCTACCATATATGGTAAACCAGTTAACTATAAAAGAATTTACATACAACACTGTGAGAAAAATAAGGTCCGTAGGAAGAAAACGACATTGTTGTCTGACAGGTCAGACAGGTTGTTCTCTTAGAATAATCTAATATCAATAAAAAAAAATGAAACCAGATGATTTATTATAGTTGGCGTCGGCTTAGCTTACAAAAATTCTAGCTAGTTTATCTGACTTAAAGGTTATTTTAAGTGCAATTAAATTGTTTTTTTTTTTACAGAGAACCCGTTAAATTTGCGGCATTGGGTATACTGAAACGCACAGACCCCCAAGAGCTTTGGCATATTTATGACATAAAGAGAATGATAATACATCCTGATTATAAAGCACCAGTAAAATATAATGACATAGCACTTTTGGAGACTGAATCTGAGTAAGTAATGTTATTTCTCTACTGTGTAGTTGCATGTCTTCATGGCCCATCCGTTGCACTAACACGCTGATATTTGGAACAATGGTATACTCGTTACAATGAATTTGAAAATCACTGTTTAAAGTTATGTTCTAAAAGGATTGAATTGAAAGCCACATGAAGACATGTCAGTGAACTGATGTGGAAGGCGGAGGCGGAATTAAATGGTTCATGTATCAATACATTTATGAAAACATAATGTATACAAGAAAAAATATACAGTTGTTTAATCAATAGGTGATAGGCATTGCTATAACACGCGACATAGAAGTAAATAACATTAACCGCAATTTTGTCTGTCAAAAATTCACACTTCTTTCATGGGGTACTATGTTAGGTTTTATAATAATATTCCTCTTGACGTCACTAAGCTAAAGGGAAATAACGCTTACGCTTAGTAAGCAAGCTTATTATACGTCAGATGATTATTTAACAGACAAAATAATTGGATAGGTGCTGTTCCAGCTCCACTTGAATATGGGTAACTTGTTCAGCTAATATTATTTTTTATTATTTCCTGTCTTAATTTAGTAAATATTAACCATTTTTTTCTCTGTAAATAAGGGAACCATGTAGCCATTCTCATGGATAGTATAATTTGTTTGATTTAACTTAGACCCACCTGACAGACCAGCCTACATTGTTCTTCTACACCCCACAACAAAATGAAAATGGAAAAAGAAAATGTACAACTACTATTTTAAAAGAGTAACCGTGGAGTGTTTTTTTCTCTGCTTCTCCACAGGAATGACATCTCTGTTGCAATTCATAAATACTGTAATGGTTTACATGAATAAAAAATATTATGATTCTGATTCATATAAAGCAATTTACTGTAAGTTGGTGGCCAGTGAACGATATTTTCTATGTAAAATAGAGTAAGAGCATCTTCTCACGTTGAAGTGGAGACAAGTCATTACAATGAAAATGTTAATTAACAAACTGACATCTCTGTTGGAAATCTGTACTCTCTGCCTACCCCGCAAGGGATCTGGCATGATGATATAGATAGATAGAAATAATAGATATTCCACAGAAGTATTTTTCGAGATAAAAAGTGTCCTGATTTATTTTACTATGTAAGACCTTCAATTAAATTCGCTTAGCCATTTTAATATGAAGAACTAACAGGGAGACTAACTATTCCGGGAGAACCGTGTAGTGAATATATTATATACTTTGTCAACTTCTACTAGACTTATTTTTCTATCAACTAACTCTATCACCGGGTTCAGTCTTAGCCCCGCTTAGCCCGTACAGATGGTCTTTGTAAAATATAAACTAAGCTATAGCGCGATTATTATGTTAACCATGTTTAAGTGTTTAAATCAAACATGTATGAACAATTTCGAGTGAGTGCTTTTAACCACTGGAAAGTTCTTCGCGAGGAGACGAACCAGAGTCCAATATCAATTCATAGACGAATTCATGTAAAGGCAAAATCACATATATTACATCGTAACATTGCAGTTCGGGACAAACAGTAATAAAGTCTTATGGTTTATTCCGCGACAATCTAGTAAGTTGATTTAGAAACAATGAATGATTTATCCAAATCGACTTTCTTTTTCTGTCCTCAAAAACTGTTAGATTTTACGAAAATATAAGTATGCAGAGTTGTGATCTTTAGTACAGGCTACAATTACACAAAATTTCATTCAAATCCATCAAACAGGTTTGGAGTAAAGTGTCTTTTTAGAAATCCAATGTTTCGCTTATTTCCGTCTTTTCTGGAAAAACCTTTTGATTTTTCGGGATAAATACCTATACAACGTGTTAACCAACATTTTAAGGTATCTGAATGCAAAGTTTCATCAAAATCCACCTGGTAGTATTTACGCGATGATGGTATACACTTGGACAGACAGACAAACAGACACGAAAGCCAAAAATTGTAGAATTGGCTTCTAAATTGATAGAATGATATCCCTGGGTTCTTATTTCCTAAAAATATTCCATGTAACGACATGATTTCCTTACAGTTTATTATATGTTACCGGAAAACTTAAATATTAACTATATTATCTGTCATATGAAATATCTACGTGCTATGTTTCACTGACATTTTTGGAACAATGAATGATTTATCAAAATCGACTTTTTTGTACTTTCTTTGGAAACTGTTAAATTTTATGAAAATATAAGTATACAGAGTTGTGATCTTTTGTACAGGCTGTAATTACACAAAATTTCATTGAAATCCATCAAACAGATTTAAAGTAAAGTGTCTTTTTAGAAATCCAATTTGTCCTTTCTGGAGAAACCTTTTAATTTTCCAGAATAAATACTATACAACATGTTAGCCAATATTATAAGGTATACATATAAGCATGCAAAGTTTTTGCGTGATGCTGGTTCATACCCTCCGACAGACAAACAGACACGAAAGCCAAAAATTACAGAATTAACTTCTACATCGATAGTATGATATTAATTTCCTATTCTGTAATGGTGAATAAATTGTGTATAAATGCTGTGTACGTCTGTTATTGATATGCATATAAGACTATATTGTTAACATATATATATATATATATATATATATATATATATATATATATATATATATATATATATATATATATATATATATATATATATATATATACATATGACAAAATTGTTATAATATGTATATTGTCGATGTACCAAATAAATATATATACCCCTGGCTTGTTATTTCCTAAAAATATTCCATGTACAGACACGACTTCCTTACAGTTTAAAAAAAAAAAAAAAAAACGTCGCGGTTATATTCCCCAGAGGGGGTGGCACAGTTTTATTATATGTATAGACTAGCGGCCCGTCCCGGCTTCGCATGGGTAGATATTGCGTTCGCTACGTAGGAACACGCGGCTACCTATTTCATAGATGTGCACACCTCTCCTGCACTTCGGTCCCCCCTCCCTCGCCGCGTTGCCCCCTGCGCTGCATGGGTCCACTATGCGGCGGCGTTTAATTTTCTATTAGTATTTTGTTTAGATTGACATTTTTAAATTCGTAATATCTTTTGAATGGAATGTCCGATTTTAATAATTCAAAAAGTAATCTACTGATATTGAAACGGTCTTTAATATGATATTATTTATTTGGATAAGGATTAAAACAAAGGTATGGATAACATGGTCTGATTTTGTTTAGCATTTCTATCAGTTTTTAAAATGTAAAAAAGTGGTTATGGTGCCGTACTACAATAGTTAGACGTGTGGTATTGCAAAGATTTTTTATAGATATTGATATGTTCTTAAATATTGTAGAACATTTTTTTGTTCTATCATCCATAGTCAGCGCATGCGTTGAAAGATATATTATGGCAAATATTTTTACACCCTCGGTTACATTATTGAAGTTTTAGTAGGGGTCCTTATTCTTTCTAGCAACAAATATAGCTATGTTACTCATAAATAATGTAACATTCTAATGGTGAAAGAATTTATTAAATCAGTCTACTGGTTTTTGAGTTTATTCGTTACATACATAAAAAAATACAAATCTTTCCTACTTATAATATTAGTATAGATATGTAGGAGAATTTTACTTACATGCGACATCACTGAGGTGGATTTACGAGTAGACCCTTTCTTGTGGAGAGGAATCAATACGGACTCTGTCCAGTCTTTAGGTCCACTGTCCTGTGCGCCATACTTTTTGGCATAGCGGGTATGACTTTAGTGTCATCTGTACCCAAGCCCTTGATCATCAGAGCGGTTATGCAATCACCCCCGCATGCTTTTTGTTATAGCCTGTCAATTGTTGCAACAACTTCCTGAAGAAGGATATCGGGCTCATGTTGGTATAGCGCTATCATTTCATCAATAGTGTCACTACTGATGTCACAGTATAATTGTTGGCAGTACCTCCTCCATCTATCCCACACAAGTTGCTTATCGACGATGAGACTACCATATTCATCGTCTATACTCCAGGTTTTCAGTTTATACTCTTTGGCCAGTAGTTTTAAACTCCGGAACATGTCTTTAGTGTGAGCATGGTCGGAAGCTCTTTGGATTTCGACGCAAACGGTATTTATGCACAGCCTTTGAACTTCTTGGTGCAGGGGCTTGTATTCCTGCTTCTCTGTTTCCGAACTCAGGCCATACTCTTTACGGGCTTTTCTCTGTTATATTACAGACTATGCTTCCTCAGACATCCAAGGTGACTTAGGCCGGTCAGCTGTTTGAGTTTTATTGATTTCATTAGCCGTTTGCAAAGTGACCTGTTTCAACTGCTCCCAGGTTACATTCGCGGAGTCAAAAGGGTCAACTGTAAAATCACGCAGCTGATCATAGATGGTTTTGCTGAAGGCTTCTTGTGCACCATGTGGTAGATCCACCGCCTTTCTTAGCTTCCCTTTTTTGATGGACTTAAGGCGGATTCTAACCTGGGCTACCAATAATTGGTGATCACTGCCACAATCCGCATCAGGCTTTGTCCTGACATTCAACACTGAATATTTCCATCTTTCTCCTATCATAACATAGTCGATCCAGTTTCTATGTTGCCCATTAGATGAAGTCCACGTGTACTCGTATAACCTAACATATATCTATATAGTAGTAAATGACCAATAATACATTTGACACTCGTTCGTTTTGCAAAAAATGCAATTAAACCTCTTGAATCCAGACTGCTCCGTTGGACACTGCATCCCAGAGTGATCTAGTAGCAGCTAGTTATTTTCATCACAATTACGATGCTTTATTAACGAAATATCGATTGTAATAGCAAATATAAACCATAAAATTCCGCCTTAAGATCCAAATCCAAATGTTTCAAATCTTAGTTCTGAACCAGATGCATCGCGTATGCAAGTTAGTAAGGAACTTGCTTAGTATAAAACCCAAACTAAATTGTAAAATTCCCTTATGTCGTTTCAGGATAAATTTTAGCGAATTGATTCTTCCAGCGTGCTTGGACACGGGAAAAATTCAAAAAGATTATGGAGCTCAAGCCGCAGGTTGGGGAAGACTCGGACACAATAAGGGTCTAGCGGATACTCTTCAAGTTGTACGTATTTAGATTTTAAGATCTTATATAATTATTACAAAAAAATATGCTTTTTATGCATTTTTTTCACTCTTTATAATTGTGCCCAGTATACTAGCTATTGCTAGTATACTGGGCACTCTGGGCTCTCCCTATGATTCTGAGATTACTGTACAACTCCGCCACGATGACCGTTCAAGTACAGACTAGTAAATCAAGGCATATTCCATTGCACTGCGGCGCGCGACAGGGGGATGTTATATTCCCTAACTGTTCACTGACGTGATAGAAGGTGTTTTCAAGACACTTAACTGGGAAGAATGGGGTATAAACGTAAACAGCGAGTATATCTCACACATGAGGTTTGCCGATTGTATTGTTGCCATCGCTGATGACGTGCAGGTTCTTCAGGAAATATTGGACAGCCTATATGAGTTCTCTCGACATGTCACGGTCTCAGGATGAAATTGGATAAGACGAAAGACATGCTCAATCATCATGGGACTCCGAGAGAGACCATAGTCGAAGGAACTTCTCTCGAAGTTGTACAGGAATACTTATACATCGAGCAAACATTGTAATTAACTGGAGTTGTTGGAGGAAATAGGTTTTAGAGCGGAGACCACGAGCTGGCTAACGCAGTGTAGGACCGCAAGATGGAGTGACGACTTACGTCGGATAGCTGGCCGGAACTGCATAAAGCCGAGGATCGGGCTGTGTGGCGCACATTGGAATTGGACTAATTTGGGCTGATAATGATGATAAAGATAATAATGACGATACTATTGAGACCTAACATCTAGATGATGTTTATTTAGACCTTGGGTTTATTTACAAACATGACATTTACATACTTAATCTAGTGGGCGGGACGACTTATGCTCTTAACTAAGTCGTCTTTCATATTTATTACTGTATTTAAGTACTGTTCATTTTTGTCGTATGTAATTAAATATTATATGTCCAAAGTTTAGCCCGAACAGACCAGTCCGTATAAACCACTGCTGGGCATTATTTCATCATTGTTTTAATTGTAGGATCAATCAATAGAAATTTCAATTTCAATTAAATTAATCCCCCTAAAGTACTCCGGAATAACAATGACTTGATGTCTAATGCTTTAGACCCTCCCGTGGCCATGGGTACTATTGAGCACTTGAAACGTCGGTTACTTAAAAACCAAAAATAAACCGCGATAAATGTTTTAATTAATTTTTGTCCAACTCGGCTATAGAACAAGCTGCTAGATGTCAAAAGAAACTATAACGCCACCAAAAATATCACAATCCATCATACTGCAGGTTTATTTATTTCTAGGTCTACTTGAACGTATTTAACGAGTCTGAATGCGCAACAATGTACTTTCCACATAGACACCTGACGGACGGGTATAACCATACCTCACAGATGTGCTACGGTTCCCATTCCCAGATTATTGACACTTGCGAGGTATAAAACATATATTTTAGTTTTTTATCACTTTAGTTCACAACAACCAGAGAGAGGCAAAATGTAATAAGATTAATAATTACAATTGCATTTTGTAATATTCAAGATTAAAAGTGTAATCGTAAACGTTGAAGATTACGAAATGTAATTGTAATCAGTAATCATTAATACACCATCACGCCTATATTCCCCAAATGAGGGTGGTTAATTATTAATCTAATTACATTTTGCCCATCTCTGAAAACAACAAGGAAATTATAAATGATAAACATTTCAGAGGATTCAAGATTTTTTGTGTAAGCCTTTTTAAATATCACCCGGTTAATGGTAACTACCTATTTAAAATGATTATTTATATCACTAAAGACTTAGAAATACATTCCTTTACATCCTAACATACATAAAACACATTACGGATAATGTGAAGATTAATAGTCAAACAACTAAGGTTTCGCCACATAGCTGACGCAGCGAAACGAAAGCGCGACGGTGGCGCGGCTTGAGGAATTGTAATGTACTAAAATTTACGGGAGACGCCACACATCACAGCCCCGCTTGGCGCCACGGCAAACGTCACGGCCGAACGTAGACGAGCGCTTCTGTCACGCTCCCGTCACGCTTCGTCGGCTATTTGACCAAACCTTTAGGTAGAGTCCGAAGTAATGAGTCTCCTTTTCTTTGAGATTCGAAATGTCCTTCCTATGAAGTTGACCAAAAATCCCACGATTACTCTTTTCAAAAGCAAGTAGGAACCGGCAGCGAAATGTGAGTGGACCCAGTACTTTCCTGCCACAGCTACTTGAGGAGTAGTAAGCGTGACGGTGTTTCTTTTTTTTTTAAATTTAGGTCAAAATAATATCTATAATCCAGCCTTTTGGAACACGGCAATGCAATTTTGTTTGTTTTTTTTCAGGGTGATAGCGGCGGCCCTCTACAGGTCAATGAAAACGAATGCCTTTACACCGTTGTTGGTTTGACATCATTCGGCAAGAACTGTGGGGTCCTCGGCTCCGCGGGAATGTACACCAGGGTCGAGCATTTCCGGCCCTGGATTGAGAGCTACGTATGGCCTGGGGAAAGTGCAGAAATAATAGATGACATTTAGCTTTTGTAACTTGCACTGATAATTTAAAAGTAGTTGTTTTAAAATAATTATAATTTTTATATTTTCATGAAAACTTAACTTTTTACGTATGCTTGTGACGTAATGTTCCTGAAGTACCGTGATAAGTTTTCAACGATTTTAAAATAATGTGTACAAAGACGCGTAAAATTTCACAAAACGACCTTTCAGCTTATGCAGGTTTTGCTAATGCAGTGGGTTAAAAAAAGCTGATGATGGTGATGTTTTAATATAGCTCGACAAAATGTGCTATATACACCTCTTGCTACCCCTTCGGGTGTTAAAATACAAAGTTGATGATTCTGCTGTACTTTTTGACCTGAAGAAACGTCTATTAATATGTTCCTTCCTTAATAAAATTCTTAACAAAATAAACTTTTTTTGTTTTTTTTTTCTGTGTATCTTTATTCTGTTCACCTTTTTGTATGAAATAAAATTTTTGCAACCGATTTTACTTTTTATTTAATGTTCCCAATGTTTCGAGTGCTTTACAGCACTAAGTCTTTTGGTCATGGGAACGTCTGAGGTGATTAAAGTTCATATCAATGTTATTTCATAATACCTTTACACTTTTATTACGGTTCCTCATTATTTTCATTGATATCACATTGAAATTGGAGCATAAGTAAGTAGTACTTAGAATCGCACGGGTGAGTTCTTTGCGGAGATCCCGGAGCCCATCCGAAGTGTCAATACCGGCCACCGTAGGAATTTTAGTTGGTGGAGTGGAGATCGATATGCCCCGCAAACTTCTCCAAGGCACGCTACGCTTTTATGCAGGAATTTCGTCACGAGAAGAGTCTGAGTCTGAAAGTCTTTTATTTGGACATCGATGAGTATTGATGAGTCTATTATTAAAACATTGCAAAAATAGTTTGTAATGTATTGCCCAGTATAGAGTTTAATTTTGAATGTCACGTTAATGTTAATCCATTAGAGGTGGAAATAAAAAGCGTTTGCTCAGTACTTCTGGAGTTATGAAAAGGCGCCCCAGCTTTTCTCCTTATCGTGAAATGTTCTTCTAGTTTGCCATTTCTATTGTAAGCGTAACTATAGAACGAATACACTAGCAGAACTAACACACAAACAGTTGTATCGTTACACATATTATTTTTATCGTTTCGACGGAATACATGATGTAATTATATAAAATCTTTTATAAAAAAAGGTAAACCGACTTCAAAAAGCAACAAAATAAATATTTGAAGTCGGTGCTGGTTGGTGCAGTTGGTTACTTGGCACCGACTTCAAATATTTATTTTTTTGCTTTTTGAAGTCGGTTTACCTTTTTTTATAAAAGATTTTTATTTTACAATTTTAAGTGACCAGTGAATTATTCTATAGTAGGGTACCTATAGGATTGACGTAATACCCATAATATCTCAATTTACACATGCCTATTGTTTGTCGTTAAGGAGTTCCCTGGTGTATCTTCTAAGTCCAAGGTCCAATGTCAAAAAAATTAATATGGGACCACCTTGGAGATATACTGAACCCAATGCAAAAAAAATTATCAAAATCGGTCCACAATTGACGGAAATATCGCTGAATATACATAAAAAAAGCATACATACAACCGAACATAGAACCTCCTCCTTTTTGAAGTCGGTTAAAAAGTGGCTCACAACGTGGCCATGCATTGTCGGAGGCAATCATAAGCCCTCCTGCGTACAGGTGTTAGACTGCGCGTAGAACACGAACAATACAAATACCACATCAGTAGAACATTCACTCGAAGGGTAACGATTATTTACATTACTACGATCATATAATATACTTTTTTCTTTAATAATAATAACACAGGCCTACAAAACAAAATTGTTTTGGTGCATCTCTGTTTTTGCCTATGAACGATAAAGTAGGTAATGTACAATATATTGGCATACGTTATTTTTACTCTTTAGCGCTAGTTTACCTTCTACCCTCATTTAATTTTATTCTCGGTCTTTTTCGTAAATAGTCATTATTACAATAACATCGATAAAGTTTGTGTTACTATATCATTATGGCTAGTACTTCCAGATGTTGTGTTAATAATCCTGATACATTTTGTTATGTTTGTGGTGAATACATACTAAAAGATCAGCGTAAATCGATAACAGACACTGTAAATCGTCTGTATTTTGCTTACTTCGGTATTGAAGTTCGACACCAAGATAAAGTGTGGGCGCCTCATAGTGTATGTAAACTATGCGTTGAACATTTGCGACAAGGGGAGAAAGGGACACGTAAGTCTTTGAAGTTTGGAGTGCCTTTGATATGGCGAGAACAAAAAATCATTATGACGACTGTTACTTTTGTATGACTAATATAGTGGGCATCAACAAAACAATCGCCGTAAATGGAAATACCCTAATATTTCTTCAGCACAAAAATCTACTCCGCATTTAGAAAATGTTCCAATACTAGCTTTTTACCAGGTAGTGCAGCAATCTCAGGAGGAAAAAGCTGAAACACCTATACTGCGAATACTGCGGAAACACATCAAATCCTAAGCTATTTTCGCAGAATGAGCTTAATGACCTCATCAGAGACTTAGATCTTTCTAAAGAACATGCTGAGCTACTAGCATCCAGATTAAAATAAAAAAAATTGCCTTTCCTCAGATGTTCGAGTGTCTACATATCCCACGAGAAAACGACGCTTATTACAGTTTTTTTCATCTGATAAAATTTTTGTGTATTGCTGTAATGTAAGTGGTTTGCTGATATCCATGGGTTTGACGATCTATCAGCTCAATGAATGGAGTCTGTTTATTGACAGTAGTAAACGAAGTCTTAAAGTAGTTGTTCTACATAATTGAAATAAATATGCTCCCGTTCCAATTGCTCACTCAACATCTGTGAAAGAAGAATATGAGGTAATTTCAATTCTTTTACAGAAAATAAAATATTTTGAACATAACTGGGTGATCTGCGTCGAGTTGAAGATGGTTAATTTTTTATTGGGTCAACAGTGTGTTTATAATAAATACCCATGCTTTATTTGTCTCTGGGACAGTCGAGCCAAATCACACCATTGGACTCAATAAAATTGGCCTATGAGAGATGCTCTTGTTGTCGGAGAAAGAAATGTTATAAATGAACCCTTAGTTTCAAGAGAAAAAATCATTCTTCCGCCATTGCATATAAAATTAGGGCTGATGCAACAGTTTGTTAAGGCTCTCGACAGAAATGGTCAATGTTTTCAGTTTATTTCACAGAAATTTCCTGCTTTAAGTACTGAAAAACTAAAAGCAGGTATCTTTGATGGACCTCAAATACGTCAGATCATGAAAGACACCACTAATTTTGAGACTTCTATGAATGATCTGGAAAGGCTTGCATGGAAATCTTTTGTCACAATCTTTGTAGCAGTTGCACAAAATTTCCTCGGAAATCATAAGGCTGTCAAAATATGTAGAATTAGTTGAAGAAATGCAGGTTCGTTTCAAAAATTAAGTCTGTAAAATTTGTATAAAATCTCAATAGTCATCTAGATCAATTTCAACACAATTTAGTAGATTTAAGCGAAGAACAAGGAGAACGTTTCCACCAAGACATAAAAACGATGGAGAATAGATATCAAGGAAGGTGGGACACCCATATGATGGCCGACTATTGCTGGGGAATCATGCGAGATTGCCCACGTCAGTCTCATTCTAGAAAATCACTTAAAAGGCAATTTCTTGATGTTTAATACCAATAAAATATTATTTGTTTCTGAAAACTGTATTTTTTATATCTCGGGAACTCGAGTTGATAGAAAAAAACCGGTAACATTTTTGATATCACCATGTAAGACATACTTAAAATCAGGTCTAAAATCTCCGGCACCAAAAATGTCATTTTATCTACATACGAGGAGGGATCAAAAAGTAGTGAGAATGAGATAGAATATAATGACTATTGATAACTTAATAATTCAATTTTCTACATAGTTTCCGAGTCTCTCTACACACCGAGTCCAGCGCTTTTCCAAGGTTTCAATCCCTTTCACAAAAAAAGTTTTGCCTTGGTCCTGCAAAAAGCTCTCCACGGCATCCATCACCTCGTTATCGTCTTCGTACCTGTTTCCCCTTAAGTATTTTTTCAATTTGGGGAACAGATAATAATTGGTAGTCGCCAGATCTGGTGAATAAGGGGGGTGGTCAACCAATTTGAAGCCAGCTTGCTGAATGGCAGCCATTGCAACTGCCGACCTGTGCGCGGGTGCGTGTCGCTGTTTCACAACACGCCCCTTCGAAGATGCCCTCTCCTTTTATCTTTGATGGCATTCCTCAACTTGGGAATTAAAGCTGCCTAATATTGGCCTGTAATAGTGGTTCCACGTTCCAGGTAATCAATCAACAATATTCTTTCTGAGTTCCAAAATATTGAGGCCATAACCTTGCCAGCCGATGCCACGAAACGAAACTTCTTCGGGGTCGGTGATGATGGCCATTTCTATTGCGAAGATTGCTGTTTTGTCTCGGGATCAAAATGATGGACCCATGTTTCGTCCATTGTTACGAAACGAGACAAAAAGTTTTCAGAATCTTCTTGAAACTTGTCCAACAATATCTTCGAAATGTCAAGTCGATTTTGTTTCTGACTGTCGGTTAACATTCTCGGCACCCATCTTGCGGAGACTTTTCTCATATTCAAAGATTGTTTCAATATGGATTAAATACTTCCATATGTAATGCCCGTTTCTTGAATTAAGTATCGGATGGTAACTCATCGATCGCTCAATACAATTTTCTCGACTTTCGCAACAATTTCTTGGGTGACTGACGTCGATGGACGGCCGCAACGATGTTCGTCTTCCGTGCTCGTTCTCCCTACTCGACATTGAGAAGCCCACCTTGCGACAGTGGAATACGGCGGAGCAGACTCTCCTAATGTTGCCTCCAAATCGCAATGAATCTCTTGCGTCGTTAACTTTTTTAAACAGAGGTATTTAATAACGGCTCGCACTCCATTTTTCTCCATTTTCGAGAACACGTTCCGACACGAAGCAAACAAATGGCTACAGTCAGAAAAAACAAAAGAGAATCGAAGTTTTTTTTTTTATTAATATTACAAATATGTATCTGAGATATGTCTGCCAGTATTTTTTTTATTTTTTTTACCAAGGAGTATGTCGTTCTCACTACTTTTTGATCCCTCCTAGTATAAGTGGAATTATTCATTCATTAACATTAATCGATCCGGACATTACACAAAAATACAGTATGTAATCTGTTTTATGATGTTCGTAGATCCGTATCGTTACATTTTGTTCTAAATCTATTACTTCCATTAGCTAGTTCTTTTTATACGTTGTAAAGGCCAATACACAATTGTGTTTACGTTTTGATTTTACGCAAGAAATAATGTGGCAACTTCCTTCAGTTATGTATGATGATGTTACTAAAAAATAAAATAATAGTTAAAACATTTTTAAAAACTTTTACACAGCCAAATAAAGGTGTAATTTACATTAAGGAGTTCTTTCATCTGGAGCTAATCCTGGGTGTAGAATCAAGTCATGCTTGCCATTAAAATGCATTGTCATCGGAACTGAATCAACATGTCAAATTTCAACTCCGTAGGATAAGAGAGAGTGATTCTAATACAGCTAGCACGATTTGATCTATATGGGAATGTTTGCAATGTTTGTTAGAAACATTGCAAACATTACCTAAACAGGAGTGGCAGTGGTGTACTATGTATACAATTTCCCCTAAATTCGTTCATTATACTGGGCATAATCCCAGACTTGAAACTGATACTGGGAATTTTTTTAACGAAAAATTGCACTTTGTTTGTACTAAGATTCGAACCCAGGGCCTACACGAACTATCCTATTCAACCAAGGAGGCTGTCGAATGGATTACTAGTGGAGTATATATTAACTTCGTCTAAGTATGGAACTAAGCAAGTAAGTTGTCTGATTTTACTGCAAAGTAATACATATTCAGAAGTAAATGTAACCCACAAGAGTATACTCTTAATATGAGTAGAAGCACTAATGGTTTCCATTTCTGTTTGACTTATTTCAAACTGTAATCTAATGTTCTACATATTACTAAGGTACAGTGTGTTGTCATATATACAATAATTATTTATTTATATCAGGCATCAGAAATTGTAAAATTTACAGGCCCATATAATATATATCTTACAGACTAATATACATATTTATTAATATACATATCCTATTATTTGAAAATCAGTTAATGGAATGGCGAGCAGTTATTTTCATTTTAGTAACATTGTAATCTTGTCATAGACATACTCTATGATTGCTCGAGTGTGTTTAGTTGTGAAGCGATGGCAGATGAAATCTGTCAGATGACAAATCACCGATGACAGAAAGTCGATATAAGATGGCGGACGGCGTTGCGTTGTTAGTCTATTAGCAACGGGGCAAGCGCTCGGACGTATCGCGAAGCAGCTAACCTCACTGCAGTGGCACTGCACTTACATGGATGTAACTTAAGCGCCGGGCGCGACCTCAATGTTAGCTCAAGATTTCCTTTATGTTCGGCCACCATGCGGACGTCTTAGTGATATTTCGGGCAGTGGCGTGCATTGCATATAGGTAATTAAGCAGTGCCTAACTTAAAAGTATGAAATACTGAGTGTAGCTATATATTATTCTATCTATCTATATCATCACGCCAGTTCCCTCGCGGGGTAGGCAGAGGGTATAGAGTTCCAACAGGTTCTTTCCTTACATACCTCTCTGGCTTCCTCCACTCCTATAGTTCGTCTACACGCTTGCCGGTTACGGAGACTCTTCACTTGTCCTTCAGATAAGACTCTGTCTATTTAATCATGGTAAGATAGTAGACGATCTTAGTTAGACCTAGAGTTCTTCCCCGGTACCTACATCCTTCCACTGATATTTATTACTATAATTAGGTAAGGATGACGATTGACATTTTTTTTTATGTAGTTATATTAAATAGTAGTCTAATTGCATTGTTATAAGGTAGGCACTGCTTAATTGCCTATATACAATGCACGCCACTAATTTGGGGAGGCCTTTTTCCTTCAGTGGACGTCTTTCAGCTGATGATGATTCCATTTTACATTTTATTTAAGAATATGACCGTCGATGGGTTGGTGGTTGAGTTTTGTCCTACTTAGGAGACACCTCAAATATGTTTCTTGTAGCAAAAGTTAGAGTGCATAGACTTTAGTTCCCTTTGCTTCCTGCAACGTGACAAGTACAACTTAAAGTTTTATTTTAAAAATATGCTTTCATATGCATTGGGATACTGTTTCAACAACTCCAGCTAACGCAGCCATGCCCGTTTACCCCGCGGTCATCAAGTTGCGCACCATTTTTTGTAAAAATAGTAATAAATACACACCGTTACGTCTATATTCCTCAAGCGGGGGTGGCAGAGGTGTACTGAGTACACTCACTTTTTCCTGACGATCTTAGGTTCAATGTCATAGGGAGCGAGCCTATTGCCATATACAGGGCACAATTCTAGACTCCGGAATCATACTGAGAATTTTTCGTTAGTAAAACTATATTTGTCCGACCTAGGATTTGAATCCAGGACGTCGTAGTCACAAAGCAATGCGCTTTGCCACTAGACCGACAAGACACTTTTTGTTTGACATACATTCTCTTGTACATAAACTCAATGGGTAAAAAAAATACATTGGTTGTTCGATGTCTGTCTTGTGTGCTTGCCCTATAGTTCAAAAGCTCTAATCATGCGATCGCGTGTCGGCGGCGATGCCGGGCGGCGAAATGACCGCGCTGCCGCAGGAATTAGCCGGCTTTGATTGAACGGAGTGAGTGCTCACTGAGTGTTTTCAACCAAGTGTGTGTCACCTCCACTTAATATGGACCTATTTAATATAAACTGATATAGATTTTTTTGTTGTGTGTGTAACATAATACACCAGCTTTTCCGAATAAAAGAGAGCGTGCAACAACTATACGCCAGTTTCAGATAAATAAAAACTTGTAATAAAAGTGACATTATTTTTTAACTTTATGTTAGTATTCCGTGTCTTATCTGAAGGACAAATTAAGTCTTCATAATCGGTAAGCTTGTTTAAGATGAACGGTTAGAGTGGAGTATGCTAGAGAAGCCTGTAAAAAAGAACCTCATGGAACTTTGTATTTTCTGCCTACCCCGCAAGGAATCTGACGTGATTATATAGATAAACATAGGAAGTTGGGAATAGTAATTTACACCAAAATAAAATCTACCGACCTTCAATACAATATATACCTGGACCGTCTATGTATCACAGATAAAAAAATTCACGACGAAAAAAACTGGGTGCTAAAAACAAAAGATTCAAATGTATTCATGTCGACTACTAGTTTATTTAGATCGAGCGAGAAAAACACAATTTATAGCGTTCTACTTCAGACCAAAAATGAGAAGATTTCCGCCGTTTGAATGAAGGGAGCTTGCCGTTCAGCAAACTTGCTATTCCTGTTTCGGATCACTCCAATCACTGATTGGATCAAGGGGCTTTGTACAGTTTCTCGTTTTGTTTTGCCAATGTACCGAGTTTTATGAGTCTGCGGGATAGGTTCGTATTAGGTACTTGAAACTAATGTTTCTCAATCTTGAGAGTATCTGTGGAGTCACGGCGGTTAAAGGTCTGTGATTCCATATATACACCTAAGTGTTCATAGAAGCACTTGATTCAATATTTGAGATTGTATCCCGCGACTTCGTACCTGGTTGACAATAGCGCCAACTACCGGGTTTATGTTATATAGCCTATGTTACTTCTGAATAAGGTAGCTTTCTAATGGTGAAAGAATTTTAGAAATCGGCTTAGTAGTTTTTAAGTTTATTTGTTACAAACATACAAAAATATAAATCTTTCCTCTTTATAATATTAGTAAAGATAAAAAAAACATAAATGTGTACGTAGTCAAGAGAACCTATATTCTTAGTACCCTGCCAACCGACAGTGGTGCGGAATTTTTATCCCTTGTTTCGGTCCTTTTCTAATTAAATTATTTTGTTTTACTTACGTAGTACATCGACTCTGCTCCAAGTTCTTTCTGTCTGAGTATGACCATTGCAGTGATGAGCTTGTATATATTCTTCGGACATTTATGTTCCTATAACATCATATTTTGTATTACGCGATGGGCTCCGGCGTGACGATGTATTAGGATGATGTGAATGGAGGTACGTGACTATTATTTCGTACCATCTTTGTGCGTCGATAAAAATATTCGGTTTGGGTCATTTATTATGTCTGTTTTTAACCCTTATTGGATGACAAGTGTGGTGTGTGTCAGATTTGATGATTATGTTGTGTTGTATATATTTAGGTTGCTATAGTTATGTTGTAATAATTAAGAGTATACTAGCTGAGCCTGAAGAAATGGATAGGTATTTAAAAAAATATATATTTACCTGGTACTAATTAGTATGTGTTATCGAACATGAATTGCTAACAACGATATAAGTAACTTCAAGTAGAACAACCAAGATTTCAAATTGCTTCTAAGAATTGTCATATTGAAAAATATTGAGGACATCACATTTTCGGACAAAAAAAATCGTGACCTTGGTCGTCAACTAACTAAAATGTTATGTATTTAATTAAGATCTAGAAGATATTTACGCATTTAAAATAACAATGGTTCTTTACTGTCGCCGGTTAATTATCATCGATGAAACTGAAATGTAAGGATCGCATGTCCTCCACGACTTCACATCGCCTTCATCACGCAGGCACGTCGTGTGTGGAGATTGTAAGCTACATTAACTTATAACGACTTGCAAGTCGATTGCTTAGAAACCTGATATTACGTTTCTCGACGAAACTTTGATACCTAGGTGAAAAGTATCTGGTATTTTATTATCAGAAATATTACGAAGGCTCACTTTGTAGTTAGGTATTGGTTAGTCACTTCTCGATAAGCGACAATCGGCAATTGAAACTGGCTAAATTTAAAATCTAGTTGGAGCCTGGAAAGTGTTAAAATCTGACGCCCATTTAAGGTCAACGACCATTGAGGTAAACATATACGTATATATTGCCCACTTCTTTAAAGGTTGGAGACTTTACGCCCGAAGTTGTGGACGATTATATATACCTGGGACAAAGAATCCAATTAGGTAAGCCCAACTTCGAGAAAGAGGTCAATCGTCGAAGCCAGCTCGGCTGGGCGGCGTTCGGAAAGCTACGTAACATCTTCTCATCCAAAATTCCGCAGTGTCTCAAGACAAAAGTCTCTAACCAGTGTGTGTTGCCAGTGATTACTTACGGCACTGAGACATGGTCACTTACGATGAGCCTTATGGGAAGGCTCAAGGTCACCCAAAAGGGCGATGGAGAGAGCTATGCTCGGAGTTAATCTGCGGGATCAGAAACGATGAGATCCGCAGGAGGACTAAAGCCACTGACATAGCACTCAGAATTGCTAAACTGAAGTGGCAGTTGGCGGGGCACATCGCTTGTAGAACTGACGGCCGTTGGGGCAGAAAGGTTTTCGAGTGGCGACCACATACCGAAAGACGTGTAGTGGGCTGACCTTCTACAACATGGACCGATGACTTGGTGAAGGTCGCGGGTAGAAGTAAGATGAGTACAGCAAAAAGCCGGTCGTTTTGGCGGTCTTTAGGGGAGGCCATAAACATTTTATGTATATATATGTAACTATTTATTTAATATAAAAAAATGTTTATTTTACGCTGCGCTGTACGTACCTTACCAGCATGTATCCAGATGCCTAAAACGTAATTGAACTATTGAACTAATAAACCTAATGGCTTAAAATATTTATTGCGCTACATGCTTGAAAAGGGATGCTGTAACTTCGTATGTACGTCGGTTCATGACGATCTATGACGGAAAATACTCTACTCATTACGGATAAACAGATAAATGGGGCTACCATTAACTTACGAAACGTTTATCTGCGAGGCCCGACAGTATTTACAAAGCACTAAAAATGTTACAATAACGAATGTTCAGAATTGTATTAGGCGCTACGCATGTGGAATACGGTAACTGCTAAAAAAAAAGGTATTTTATTTGCTACACATTCTATTTAATTGTAATTGCATGGAGGAGGACACAAACATAAAAACACCACTATTTTGAACCACATATTTTTCTTAATAAGAGGTGAATGGAGCAAACTCACTAATGCTTGTACAGGCTTTTATTTAGTGTTTAGTAAGTTAACAGGCGGACGATTAAGCGCAGTGCTGAAGAGCTTAAGCCGCTCCGTCCACTGTGTCTAATAGTCGCAGGTTTTATTCCCGCACGAGGCAAACTTTTGTGTGATGCACAATTCTTTTTTTCGGTCTGGGCATTTGTGTATGTGAATTTTCATGTTTGTTAACGCACCCACGACACAGGAGTAAATCCTAGTGTGGGGCTAGGTTAAAAAAAAGAATAAAAAGTGCAACTGCCCGAGTGGTTTATTTTCTGTGTAAAGAAAATTGAACATAGATCCCGAAACGCTTGAATACTGAACAATTTAAACAAGTACCTAACACCGATATTGTAAATATGTAATCACACACACAGTTGTTTGGTCAACTGAATTAATTTTTATTTTATTTAATCATTTCTTAAAGTAAGTAAACTGGAAGCCTGGGAACCTACTGAAATTGTTCTATAACGAAAATTTACTCATATTTAAGTTGACTTTCTAAATATTTTTGCAAAACAAAGACTGGTTTATGCGATAAAACGTAGACCGCTTAACTTACTTTGTCAAATAGTCGCTGGTACAATACCCGTACAGCGCACGGAAATATTGATTTTGGATTTATGATTTTGAAATAAAGAAGATATTTTATGCGCATACGGGCACACTAAAAAAATATGGTTTTTCGTGTATTATCCAGAACGTCGTCTTGAAGTTACCTATCGGGAAAATGGCTATTTTTTACCCATTTCCTTATGCTCAGCTAGTATATTCCTAATTATTACAAAATAGATATAAATACCTTGAAATCATCCAATAAGATCTCACATACATCACACTTTTCAACCAATAAGCATTAACATACATACATGATAAAATACCCATGCTGAAGGTGGTTGTTAGGCACTCTTTTTTCACATATCCTATTCGAAGTAATATATTACCTATCAAGATATCCCACGCATTGTTTATCATATTATGAAATTCATCATGTCTTTCACGCACTTCATAAAAACGCGAAAAAGTTCCTTTAGAAAGTGACATTAGGCTGCGTCACTGGAGAGCCGTAGTGATATGTAACTTTGTCTCCGACTGTAGCCAACTTTCGCGTGATGTATGATCCCCTGGTACAAGACCGTCATATATTTTTGTCTAGAATCCTCAAAACTAATATTTATTCTTACATACCGTGCATAAAGCATTTGAATATTTTATATTATGTGTGTTTGTTTTCGCGTTTATCATTTCCCTTTTATTTAAATTTATTTCAAGATACGATGTGCTATTTTGGTAATATTCCTTAGGGTAGTCGTATTATTAGCATTAATTTTGACATGTATCCTGTAAGGCATTTAGTTATGGGTATATTTTTCTGGAAACGGAAGACGTGGAGTAGACAGGCCCCCACAAAGTGCTTGAATGTTATCATCTAAGGCCGTGGTTAAAAACTGGATGCATACAGCCTAAAACAGTATGGCATGGGACGTTTTTCATCTGATGAGGTTGATATATATTTTTTTCTAAGGTATAAAAAATTAACTTGGTGGTGTAACTACCTTAGAACTATTTTTTTTACATTACGATTTATTTCTGTGTCGTGGATGCGTTTACAAGCATGAAAATTCATACACAAATATGGTGTGGTCAATTTCAATTCAAATTTTTTAATACCTACAATTGAAATAATGCAGAATAATTTAAGTGTGAGGCACGACTGGAAGCGGGTATGACGCGCATTGCTATATTCACGGGCAAAACGCTTCTGTTTACCTTGTTGCTTCCCTGTAAACCGTATTTGTGAATGCGTCTGTACCATAGATTTCAATTTGGATGGCCGATCATTCTAATTTTTGTGACAAAGGCCTCGAAACTTTTGATTTTAAATTAAATCAAATAAAAAGTGTTGATTTTATTTAAGCGCTGTACCTAAGGTAGGCTAACAGCGTGTATTCAGATGACTAAAACATTAATTGCACTATTAAAACTATTTATTGTGCTAAATGCTTAAAAAGGGATGCTGTAACTTTGTATGTACGTCGGTTCATGAAGATCTATGAAGAAAAATACTCTACTTATTACGGCTAAAGAGATAAATGGGGCCACCATTTACTTACGAAACATTTATCTGCGAGACCCGACAGTATTTACAAAGCATGTATAACGAATGTTCAAAATTGTGTTAGGCGCTACGCATTATAGTTTCGAGGTGGTCCCATTTTAATGAAATTGGTATTGAACTTTGGACTATGAAGATACATCAGAGGACTCCTTAACGGCGAGCAGCACGCATGTATAGATTTCGTTATTATGGTTATTATACCAATCCTTTAGGTACCTTGCTGTACAACTCAGCAAAATAATATAACATAGGTATATAAATATTAGTAAATAATTCACTTGTCACTTAAAATGGTAAAACGAAAAATCTTTTAAAAAATAAATAAAACCGACTTCAAAAAGCAAAAAATAAATATTTGAAGTCGGTGCCAACTAACCAACTGAACTAACCGGTACCGACTTCAAATATTTATTTTTTGCTTTTTGAAGTAGGTTTTATGTTTTTTAAAAAGATTTTTGTGAATATGCAATCACCCACCCACACAGTTGTTTGGCAAACTAAATTGATCTCTTTATCTATCTTTATCATCACGCCAGATCCCTTGCGGGGTAGGCAGAGAGTAAAGAGTTCCAACAGGTTCTTTCCTTACATACCTCTCTGGCTTCCTCCACTCTCATAGTTTGTCTCATACATGCTCGCCGGTTACGGAGACTCTTGACTTGTCCTTTAGATAAGACTTGGCCTATTTGGTCATGGTAAAATAGTCTAGGTCTTCCCGGTACCTACATCCTTCCGCTTTCGTATTGTTTATGTGTTTTGTTATTCTTTCTTCAGACATTCTTTCTATATGCCCGAACCAACGGAGCATACCCTTTACACCGATACTATCTTTCATGCCTACGCGCTTTCTTATTACGTTATTGCGAATAAGATCAGTCACCTTCACTCCGCACATCTTCCGCAGAGCTCGCATTTATGCTACTTTCATTCTCCTCTACTCTATTCTACTAAATTAATTTTTATTTAATTTAATCTGGCTATCTATCTATATCATCACGTTAGATCTATATCCCCTTGCAGGGTAGGCCAGGAATACAGAGTTTCAACAGGTTCTTTTCTTACAGACCTCTCTGGCTTCCTTCACTCTCATAGTTCGTCCCATACATGCTCGCCGGTTACGGAGACACTTGACTTGCCCTTCAGATAAGACACGGTCTATTTGGTCATGGTAAGATAGTCTAGGTCTTCCCCGATACCTACATCCTTCTACTTTTGCATTGTGTATCTGTTTTGTCTATTTTATTTAATAATTTCTTAAAGTAAGTAAATTTGGCCTATACTGCACCATTGCTGTACGAACATACGACACCAAAGTCATCTCACAAATAGAGTTGGGAGAGAATAGGTCATACTCGATGAAATACGACCCATTTACATGGAACCAGTTCGGATTGGTGGAGCAGACTTGTGTCAACCCACCAGAATATTACAAAATTAAGCTTTTAGATTTAATTATTAAGTATAGAAATTATTCTGCAACTAGTTTAAAAGAGTTAGGATGTACAAACGTAGAAAATATGACTATTGATTTGAGTGATAATCAACCCATCGTTTATAGGCCGTACCGATTATCATAATTTGAAAGAAAAGAAGTTTAGGAAATGGTAAATGATATGGTGGATATTGGCATTATACAAGAATCTATTTCATCATATGCTAGCCCAATTATAATTGTGCGAAAAAAAAACTGGTGATAAAAGGCTATATCATGATTATAGGGCACTGAATAGAAAAACCGTAAAACAACATTACCCTTTACCTTGTATGAAAGATCAGATGTATAGGTTAGCTGGAAGTTGGTTTTACAGTACTCTAGACCTTGCTAGTGGCTATTATCAGATCCCTGTATCAGAAGAATCAAAACCAAAAACTTCTTTTGTTACTCCTGATGGTCAGTGGGAGTTTAACAGAATGCCATTTGGTTTGGCTAACGCACCTGCTATCTTCTAAAAGACTATTAACAAAGCATAAGGACCATTTAGGTTTGATACTGCCCACGTTTATATGGATGACGTTTTGCTACCGTCGATTTCAGTAGAAGAATGCTTAAAGACTTTGGAATGCATTTTACATAAATTAAGAGAAGCTAAATTAACCCTTAAATTATCAAAATGTAATTTCTTTCAAACATCAGTTGAATTTTAAGGTTTGACATATCTTGTGATGGTATCAAACCTGGAGTTAGAAAAACACAAGCAGTTAAAGCTTTTCGTGTCCCTAAGAGCATACACAACGTTAGGCAGTTTATTGGTCATGCAAGTTTCTTTCGAAAATTCGTAAAGGGATTTGCAACGATTGCTCGTCCATTAACTAAATTGCTTAAGAACGGCGTTCCTTGGGTTTGGGAGGTGGAACAACAGCTAGCGTTTGATACTATTAGAAACAGAATAATAACTCAGCCTATCTTAGGATTGTATGACTCTTCGTTAAAAACGGAACTACATACGGATGCCAGTAAGTGGGGTGTTGGTGGTATTTTACTGCAACAGCAAGTTTCGGGAGAACTCAGACCTGTCGCCTATTACAGTCGACAGACTTCGCCAGAAGAGCAACGGTACTCCTCCTATGAATTGGAGACCTTAGCAGTTATAGCATCTTTATTAAAATTTAGGTCTTATTTATTTGGTATACCATTCACTGTAGTAACTGATTGAAATTCGCTCCGTGCCACCTTTATGAAAAGGGATATGATACCAAGAGATGCTCGCTGGTGGAACATGATACAAGAATATGACTGTGATGTAGTTTATAAAACAGGAAAATCAATGGCTCACGTAGATGATCTTAGTAGAAATCCTATTATAGACGATTCTCCGCAACCAGAGATTTCAGTTGTTTTTAATATTTCTGATAATTGGCTAAAAACTGTTCAGTCGACAGACGATGAGGTAATCAAAATTAAAAAAGTTTTAGAAGACCCGTGTAGTAATAATATAGTAGACATTAAACAAAATTATTGTATTAAAAATAACAATATTTACAAAATAATAGATAGTGGATATAAGTGGCTCGTGCCAAAGGGAGTCCGGTGGCAAATATTAAAAGTTTGTCACGATAATATTGGGCACTTTTCTTTTGAAAAAACATTAGACAAAGTGAGGGAAAAATATTGGTTCCCTAAGATGCGGAGATTTGTTAAAAAATACGTAGGTGCATGTTAAGAATGTGCTCACAGCAAGGCTCCTGCTGGAAAAAAATCCGGTTATCTGCACCCAATACCCAAGGTATCGATACCAGTTGACACAATACATGCTGACCATTTAGGACCTTTCAATCCTAGCAAAAATAGAAATAAGTACCTGCTAGTAATTGTTGAAGCATATAGTAAATTTATTATGCTAAAACCAGAAAGAAATACTAAAGCAAATACCACAATTAAAGTATTTAAAGAGTATTTTAGTACATTTGGATCGCCAATTAGGCTCATTACTGATAGGTACTCGTCGTTAACTGGAAAAAAGCTACGCGATTATCTAAAAGATATTGGGGTAAATCATATAATGAATGCGGTAGCTACTTCTCGCGCAAATAGATAAGTGGAACGTTATAATCGCACGATATTAGATGCACTTACTCCAATAAATCACGGTTTATATGAGTCGTTATGGGATAGTAAAGTCTTAGATGTACAATGGGGACTAAATAATACCATTAATGAAGGAACGGGTCATACTCGTACAGAAGTTTTATTTGGTTTGCGGCTAACTGGTTTGAATGAAGCAAAATTAACGTCTTCTTTAGAATTAACTGATAATGATAACACCGTTAATTTACAAGAAATACGAGCCGAAGTAGATAACCATATACGAATAAATCAAGATAAACAAAAGATTAGATTTGATAAGTCAAGGTGTCCAGCCAGAACATTTAAAGAGGGTGAGTTAGTGAGGGTAGAGGGTTTGTGTCCTGAAAAAAGTAAGAAGTTAGTTTCTAAATGTTATGGTCCATACAGGGTAATCGAAGTTATGGACAATGATAGGTACTTAGTCGAAGATACCCCTTTAACGAAAAGAAAAGGCAAAGTTATAGTAGAGTTCATCCAGTAGAACGTATTCATCCCTGGTTAAGTTTTGAGGGAGTTTGTGATTGTGATAAGGGTGAGAGTGACAAGAATGACAGTAATAACGAAGATGACGAAAATGCGAGTGAAATAGCTATAGACATAAGAACAAATGGATTAAATAATGATGGTTAAATTATAAACATAACTACAAATGAAAATGTAATTATAAAAATACATAATAGCAATTTAAATGTTTACACATGTATATTTTATGTATTATTTCATGTTGATTTTTAAGTAAAAAATATCATAATTTTATTTAGATTTCTACACAACAAAGAAAAGACAACGATTGTTTGCAACTTAAAAGGTAGAGTAATAAAAAAAATAGAGAGCTAGAGTTATAGTATATGTATGAATAAAGTTTGTAATTTAATTTCAGTCCTAATTATATGTGGAAGACTACTTTGTTTCAGAAAATATGTATGTTACTCAAACACAGGTACTTGCAACTTAAATTTATTATATAATATAAGTATAAAAGCAATATCATTATATTACGGTTATCTATTTTCTAAATAGAAAGTTTGATCACGAGGACGTGACATATTGCCAGGATGGACAAATTTGTTAGCGTTATAAATATTTTAATGAAAACATAAATTTTTCAATCGGGCACCTCTGTGAAATTGTAGCAGTAATTATTTTTGTAAGTTGGCAACACTTTAAAATCGTTACGAGTCGAATCTATAAATAAGCTGTTTTGACAAATTAAGCGCCAGTCTAAAGCTTGTTTTTGAACAAGTAAGCACGTGGAACACTGTTGGAAGGAATTATTTTGGAAGGAATATTGTTAATTGGAAGGAATATAAAACTTATCTGAAAGGAATTCATGCGGAAGGAATATTTTGTTGATGTTTGGAGACAATAAAGCAGAAAACAAGTTTGTCTGGGAGTTTATTTTGTCAGATAGATCGGCTACAGAATCATTGATAGTAGCTGTACTGATATATTATATACATATTATTATGAATGTTTTATGTAAATAATTTAGCTCAGTCCATTAGCAGTTATATTTAATGTACGGGTAAGATTAATCATAAAAGCATGTAGATTAACCATAAAGTTATGTGCGACAAGGATCTTCAATTTCCAAGAACACGGCATAATTTTCATAGTAAAAAACTACGACTGTCATGAAGTCATATTTCACTTGATGACAGCCTTAGTTTCAGTTTTGGCCGCGGGCCAAAATATCCTTGTACGAATGTACCTACGTGTGATAATTTTTCTTCAAAGGTTTTTATAAATATAATTATGGAATTCAAAATCAGATTTTAATAAACTATTAACACAAATTAAAAATAAACAACACCGTCAAGTCTATATTTCTCTTCCTATGAGGTAGCAGAAGTATACTGTCTACGCCTACATATCGCCTACGTGATTCTGGGAGGTGTGATTTTCTATTTATTAGTTAGTAGAATTATAATTAAAACACCTAAGTTTGGAACTTAAGATCACGTGATAACCACTCGCATTATCCGCCACTAGATGAACGAGGCATTACATAAAAGAAAAATATATGAGAATTCAATTGAAATTGCAAATGAAAATCAACCAAGTAATCCGGTTATTTCATAGCATAGCGGTTTTAGCCTTTACTTCGAACGCCGTTAGAAGCTCTCCAACAAACAATAAACCTATTTCTGTCGGGTCAATCACTACTTAGACAATTATTGCGAGCACTTACATCGGACCCAACGGTTCAAAATCCTAGCCCGAGCCAAGCAAGGGTCTTAACGAGCTATTTACCCGTATTCTTATTTAGTAAGTTTTATCACGAAAGGTTTTATTTATGTGAAAGTAAGAAAAACCTACATACATACAGATGGATGTTTAAAAGGATGCTTTCATGAACAGTTTGGTGTGGACTTTGAGTCCACGGGGTTCGTACCTATCATACTTTGAGGAACTCTCTTAAAGTCTGGTCGACTCAGTGCCACACACACATATCTCGCATAAAGTCAGCGTTGCTATCCATCTCGGGAATGCTGCCGGTTTCCCGGGCACCGTGCCGAACGCCAGTATTATGGTACCGTTATGTTCCTATTCGTCGGTCGTGGTGCTCTTACCGCTAGCACTGTGCCACCGGGGTGTTCTCAGCGATCACCAAGGTTAAGCAGCATTTGGCTCGGTAAGCCAGAGATGGGTGATCGTTTGCGGCATTTCATATTCGAGCGACTCCATGCTTCGAAAGGCACATTAGGCCGTTAGGCCCAGCTGCCACGTAATGTGGGTGTTATTCAGCTAAGTTGGAAGCCTTACAGGCGGTTTGATAAGTTCCAACAGCACGTGGCCCCAAACCTGCCTTTACTAATTTGCACTGGGTCCACGTGGTGAAGTATGACCTAATCTGTCTCACCTTGATTTGTGAGAAAAGGCATTAGCCCGGCAGTGGGACGGGACAGTAGTGGTGGAATATTATGTATTACTATTATTTTTTTATTAATGATAAAATTCGCCAGCGAAGAATATATGCCGCAACTGTGAGCAGCGAAATAGGCATACAAAATGAGTCGAATGATTCTATAAACTTTATATGCTATCACTGCTCATGCTCATGTTCCATATCCCGCATACTATCACGTGGTCGGGCTAAATAAAAATCAGGGTATAGATTTCGAAAGACTTGGCGGTGTTAGTCGAGGTTTGAGTCTTAAACCCGAAAAACAAGAAGATAACTTAGCGGTTACTGCGTTTTTGTTTATTTTATTCAGGCAACTGTTCGTTTTTAAAAGGGTGTCTACAAGAAAAAAATCTAATTAAAGTCACAAGTACAGCAAGCGTAAGGTCCAATATTCAGAAAACTGAATGTGAGCGGAAAGATGTTTCGTAAACATCCTATAGGATATTTTTATTGACTTACTCAGTTTTGCTTCGCATACTCCGCTTAATTTCTTTAGGCATATTTAATCTGGAGGGAAATCGAGAAATCTCAAATTTCTCTGTCCTATATGAAGAAGAAGTGGAAAAACGTAACGTGATCGATGTGCAGTAACCGGTATTTATTATACTGCGGCAGGTATTTGCATGCGCTTACCCATAACTCAACACTATGTCTTTGCTCTATTTTTGGTCAAAACATCTCGCCTGCCATGTTGTTTTTTTTCTCCCTTTTCCCCTTTTTCCACATTGGCGCAATCTGAAAAGAATGGTTGAAGTGTGCAGTTTACAACTCCGTCTTTTTCTATCTTTGTCTTTAAAACTGCTATAGAGTCAATTATTGCCAATAGCTCCTTGAATATCTTTGTAAGACGTACATACCCACCTAAAAGATCAGCTGTTTGAGACCATTTATGTGAAATTAATGTGCCCTATGGGAATATTTTCATTGTTTCTTTGTGTTTCCGAAAGTTATTGAGCACCCTTACTATTTTACACTATTTGTTTTTTAGGGGTTAGTAAAATAATCCAATATTGCAAAATTGCTAACCTTAGCTTCAAAAAAGTGTTATTATCTGATATGATCAAATTCCAAAACAGCGAAGGTTTTGTTGTAAGATATTGCTGCTTCCTAAACAACCTGCGGGCCTTGAATAACTTTGGCTACATCAGTTTGATAAATAACTTGCTGGCCTTGAATAATTTTGGCTGCATCAGTTTGATACTAGCTACATCTATTCAAAACCGACTGCAGTAGTAGCCCAAGCACGCGTATAATGACGTTATCGTAACGCTATCGTGTTGATATGCTATCCCTTTCACACTTATTACATAATAACTTAAATAATTATTAACACATGACAGCACGCGTAACAAAGTTACTATCGTTTTAGTATATGACGTTTCATATCGTTCATATTAAGCCCTCAGTTCGAAGTTGACTGCACCAATCAGTCGATATTTTTAACAAGGTATGAACAACGTAACATCGCTCCAAAAATATTTCTATTGAACTTTTCCTTAATGACCTCAAAGATTAAGTACACACAATAAAACTAACTGCGAACCAATTTATTACATACTTACCCACTTTTCGTTTTATTTCAGTACAAATAAGATTCGAGATCCTAAGCAAAAAGAAATTAGTGGAATTTATTTCGACATGATTCGACTTGGAAATTACCCTTGATAGTGTGGGGTAGCAATTAAGCCAATTACCTTAAGTTATACTTACCATCCAGAGAGTGGTTCGTTTAATGTACACTTTTGGTAATAATAGTGGACTAATAACAGACATTATGAACTTTTAATTAAATAACATGGCCACCGTAAAAAGATAATTAAAATTAAGGCCAACAATTATCGTGTCACTTACGGCCTGTAGCTTAATTGCAGAAAAGGTAATATTTTAAAGGGGTTACTTGCCGCGCCACTGTTAAAATACTGCAGTGTCTAATGATAAATCTCTTCGACCAGTAAGTGTTGCTGTAGATGAAGGCGGGCCTCATAAAATTGGTATTTTTGAGCCAAGTTTGTTTCGGTTTGGGTGTTTGTGTATGTGAATTTCATGTTTGTAAACGCATCAATGATACAGGAATAATTACTTGAATGATGCTAAAAAAACTGAAAAAAAAAGTTCTAATAGGGAGTGAGCCTATTGTTATTACAAATTTGTTATTTGATAGGAAGAAACACTTTAAAAACATTTTGTCTGACCTAGAATTGAACCTATGACCTCGGGATTGCCAGCTGCACCACGCAACTTATTGTTGGCTGATGCTAAACCATTATCAAGAGGAAATAATATTGTTGTATAAACGAAAAAGAAGGTAATGCGACTTTCAGTTACGTTATTTCTACAGAACATCGTTTCCCAATATTTTTATCGACGCACGAAGATGGTACGAAATAATAGTCACGTACCTACATTAACATCATCATATTACATCGTCACGCCGGTGGCCATCGGGGAATACATAATATGATGTTATGGGATCATAAATGTCCGAGGAATATATACAAGCTCATCACTGATCAATGGTCATACTCAGGCAGTAAAAACTTGGAGTAGAGTCGATCTAATACGTAAGTAAAACAAAATAATTAAATTAAAAAGGACCGAAAGAAGGGATAAGAATTCCGCACCACTGTCGGTTGGCAGGGTACTAAGAATATAGGTTCTGTTGACTACGTACACATTTGTTTTTTTTTAAATATAGTAATATTATAAAGAGGAAAGATTTGTATTTTGTATGTTTGTAACAAATAAACTTAAAAACTTATAAGCCGATTTCTAAAATTCTTTCACTATTAGAAAGCTACCTTATTCAGAAGTAACATAGGTTATATAACAAAAACCCGGTAGTTGGCGCTATTGTCGACCAGGTACGAAGGCGCGGGATATCAATCTCAAATATTGAATCAAGTGCTTCTATGAACACTTAGGTGTATATATGGAATCACAGACCTTTAACCGCCGTGACTCCACAGATACTCTCAAGATTGAGAAACATTACTTTCAAGTACCTACTATAAATACGAACCTATCCCGCAGACTCATAAAACTCGATACATTGGCAAAACAAAACGAGAAACTGTACAAAGCCCCTTAAGCCAATCATTGATTGAAGTGATCCGAAACAGGAATAGCAAGTTGGGAAAAAGATCTGCACCACTACTTTTGATGAGGTTAGTTCGCCATTCGTTTCACCAGATTATTTTCGAATTCTTTCTGTAACACAGCTGATACCTTAGTGCTGGGATAATTTTTGGATCGAAAACGATAATATACTTGAAGATTTGATTATCAAATAAGTAAATAAAATATGCTTATTATTAAAACAATGACACCATTACGCCTACATTCCTTAATTGGGGGTAGCAGAAGTGTATGCTCGGCAATATTTTGCCGACGATCTTAAGTTCCATTTTAATTGGGAGCGAGTCTATTGCCGTTATAATGGGGACAATATCAGATTCTGCACTCTATTAAGATTGTTTTTTATAGAAAACCTCCAATCACTCTTTGTCCAACCTAGGATTAGGAACAAGGATGAATCTATAGGTCTAGTGGTACAATGCTGGAAATTGTGGTGGTTTTGAATAATATGTTTAACCAAGCGTGCTTTTGTTATTAAAAAAATTCAATCAGAGTCCGGAGTCTGTAATGTTGCTGGGTATAGCGAAACTATATACATTGGGACCTAACATTGTCAACGATGTGTGGGTGTACACAGTTATTCGTCTGCCACCCCCTCTTTTGGGAATGTACGTATGACAGTGTCCACCGCGAAGCTAACACGAATTGTAGGTATTTGATTCGAGGTGTCTACATTTCATCAAAGGATCTCAAACAGGTCACGCGATAGCAGGTAAGCCTATTGCCACAGCAGGGAATTTTTACAAGTTTTTATTTAGCTTGTAATGTTTGTTATAGTATTTTTATGTAAGATGGGTAATATGACAGTTCTAAGTGTCATTATACTTTATTCAATGGCAATAAGAGGGCTTTTAACGGGAACTTAAGAAACGAGTCATGACCCATTTCTATAATTAACTATGTTTATGCCTTAACATCATTGAATTAAAGATTAATTTCCTTTGACACTGAGTACTGTTACAGTATCCATCTCATGTGAAAAATATTATAGTTTGTTGGTTTAGGTCAAATCTTGCAAGCTGAATTAAAAACACTACCTCTTATCCTACGGAGTTGAAATTTTACATTTTGGTTCAGTTTCAATGACAATGCATTCTTACGGTAAGCACGACCTGATTATACACTCAAGATTGGCTCCAGACGAAGGAATTCGTCAACGGTCAACAGCGTAGACACGAAATTTTGTATACACATTTAATATTGACTGGTCGTTTTAAATTGCATAAGTTGCTTAAAAGCTTGTTCTTAACAAGTATTTTTAAAATAAAATTGTTATAAATATCAATATTTTTCATTATTTGCCTTCTAAAATATCTACATGGATTACTGTTTCTCTTTTTCACGTAACTACAGATTTCCAACACGGGGATTTCGTAACGAAAATATCCCTACTAAATGATCTACTAAGCTTTAAAACAATAGCCTTCATAAAAGATTAAAGTAATATTCTGAAACTGTAAGATGATTAGTATTAAAGGTGCTAACGATATGATTTGATAATTCGTAATTGATTTAAGAAGATTCCAAAAACTTCTCATTTCTTAATAGGGTCATAATCTTTTTTGCTTAAGTAGGAGCGAAATTGACGATCAAATTGTATTGTTATATGTAAGGACTAGCTGCTACCCGCGTCTTCACACGCGTTTATTTTGTAATTTGACACAAGTAGGTAGGACTTTTGGGATAGTATTATTCCAAGACTTTAGAGACACCTATACGGGCATAATAAAAAAATATTTGATAAAATATCTTCTTTATTACAACTTCACAAATGCCAAATCAATACTTCCGTGCGCTGTGCGGGGATCATACCTGCGACTATTTGACAAAGTAAGTTAAGCAGTCTACGTTTTATCGCTTAAACCAAGTCGTCTTCATTTTACAAAAGTATTTATAAGGTCAACTTAAATATGAGTAATTTGCCAGGTCCAGTCACCTGTGAAGAGGAAAAGGGAAATCGAAAGATTGCCAAGCTTCTCTTCAGACAAATTATGATTAATATCTTTGGGCCTTCATGCAGGCCGGTAAAAACCCACCAAATGCATATTGGTGTGATTTTATATACCACTTAGACGGATAACATCGGCATGATCTAGTGTTTATATATTATAAAGTTATTTATTTCATATTATTATTTCACGACTCAAGACATTTAACACTATCTTTCAGTCTTTATCATCACGTCACATTCCTTGCGGGGTAGTTAGAGAGTACAGAGTTCCAATAGGTTCTTTCGTCCTTTCGTCTTTCGACCGCCACTACAGTCGACTTTGTACTGTTACGACCCGGACGTACCGATATCTCAAAAACTCTAGAAGGTACTCGCTTTTCTATTCGCCGACCACGCGGCGTGTGGCGGCTACTGTTTGATGAACCTGGGCTTTTTTATCGACGTACTTGGAGGGTGCGAGTCCGTTCTAGAACTGTTATACGAGTATAAAACAGCTCTCGGCGCGGCGACGACCACTCTTCGGAAGCGCCAGCGATCAAATTGATCACAAGTGATCTAAGTGAAATACACCCCGCGACCTTAGCAACGATATACGGATACTACGAGTGACTCAGCGACTTGGAAGCAGTAATCGGGTACTAGCGAGAGTAGTACTAGTGTGTGTATAATACTTGTGCGTACATAAATCCGACGGCCTGTTTTATGCGTGCACAGCGCCTAATAAAGTACTTCGCACGTTATTCGGCCTTTATTTACCCCGTAAACGTAACAGTACTGTATGCATGCACTTTTTACCTGCGACCTTCACCATCGCTTACGCTCAAGCATTTGAGTTTGCATTTCAATTTCAATTCAATCACCAAACGGTTGCCACTTTTCTAGGCTAACAGTTTAGATAGGAGAAGATCTGCCGAAGAGCCATAGTCAAGACCAAAGACATAGCATTCAGAATTGCTAAACTGGAAAGCTCAAATGTGCTAAAGTGGCAGTAGGCAAGCCCTAACATTCGCAGAAAGATTCTTGAGCGGTGACCTCGTACTGGAAGATCTATTTTGGGCAGGCCCCCTACAAGATGAAAGAATGGCCTAGTGAAGTACTCCTATAACATAGAAATAATTCAAAAAGAGGAGCATCCTTTTAGTTTTAATTTAAGATGGCGTAGTCGTCTTGCCAGCATAGGCTTTGGCAAAAGCTCGTAAGAATATAAATACGACAAATTGTCTGACCAAAATACTCGGGCCACATTTAAGTGTCTTGTAATAATGTGAAGTCACCGTCGTAAATAACTTTGCTAGGCCTCATGGACCAGGCTCCAATTCTACAAACAAACAAAAATTCGCCAAACTAAAACTAAGCGCTGTCAATGAAGAGCGTTCAGCTCATTTCGGATACTAGTAGGATAAAATTCACTTCGTTACAAAATTCGGTACAAACAGAACTAGGCTTATTGTTGACTTACAGTTTAGAAAAAGCTGATGATGGCAATGATTTTAGAGGTGGAGATACTTATATACGAAGATATTTGGCAAAGATTCATTACATTATTTGGTAACTAACGCTCTCTTCTGACTTCTAATTTCTCGAGTAATTACACACACCATCACGCCTATATTGCCAAGCGGGATTAAAAGAGGTGTACTGAGTGCACCCTCTTTTCACCGAAGATGTGAGGTCCTATGTAATAAGGGTGGAGCCATATACCGGACGCAACTCCAGACTCTGGACTCTCGAGTAATTGAAATACTAATTACCGTGCCATACCATGTTTATTTGAAGCGACCTGACTAGTCGGCACGAATGCCGAGCGATAACTGGCTGGCATTGTGCCTTATTAAAATGTTGATGAAGCAGATTACGCCGTTGGTCAGCAAAGGTTAAGTTTCAGTTTTGAAGACTTTTTATTACTATAATTGGCGCTCAAAAGGTAGCACAGACTTAATCTGTCGACCCGTTGTTTTACGATGAACAAACACATTAAAAAAGAAATTACGTTTCAATAGAAAAAGAAATTCTATAGTTGCTGTGTTCTGTTATAACAGCGATAGAAAAGCGTTTACCGTTTGTTAAAAAAACTGATCACCGTCACGTTCATGCTCAGGGGTAGCAGAGGTGTACTGTGTACACACACTTTTCACAGATGATGTTAGATCCCATCCATGTAATAGGAGGCCAGACCTTCGTTTAATTGTAGTAAAATGAAATCATTTAGAGAAAAAAATAACATGACTCATTTTTTAATTAGGATAATAAAAGAAAAAAGTAAGGCACATTCTAGATGGAGGAAGTATAACAATCAGTTAGATTATGACGAATTTTGCATGCTCCGTAAAAGAGAACACCATGTTCAAAAGGCATGTTTTCTTAACTTTACAAAAACATGCGAAAATAATATTAAAACTCAACCGAAGGCTTTCTGGAAATATATTAAGGCATTACGCGGTGGGTCTAATTATCCAAGGACATTAAATTTAAATGGCAACAAGTTCTCTTGAGGGCAAACAGATATGTGAAGCTTTCAATACATTTTTTAAAAGTGTATTTGGTATACCGAATGAAGTGGACTTCTTTGATACAGACGGTTCTCTCGAGGATGATGAGCTTGGGTTTAACACTTGTTCAAAAATACAGACGATGATTGAGGAGGTTCGTACATTATTAGCAAAATTAGACATCCGAAAAGGTCCTGGTAGTGATGGAATATCTCCACTGTTTTGGGCTAATTGTGTAGACTCTCTTGCTTGTCCACTCACAATAATTTTCAATCGCTCTTTTAAAGAAAGTGTTTACCCCAACATTTGGAAGATAGCTCATATTATTCCCATCCACAAGAAGGGTTCTAAATCTGACATTAAAAATTATAGAGGTGTATCTATATTGAATGTTGTCGGAAAAATACTTGAACGTATAGTATACAATAGAATCTATAATGTAATTTCTCAAAGAGTATCCTCAAACCAACACGGATTTTTGAAACGAAGATCAATTATCTCTAACCTAGCAACTTTCACGGCATTTGTCTTAGAAAACATGGACCATGGTGGTCAGGTGGACGTGATCTACACTGATTTCGAGAAGGCCTTCGATCGTGTAGATCACGTCACTCTTTTAAGGAAACTCTACAAGCTTGGAATTCACGGCGATCTTCTCCGTTGGATAAAATCGTACCTGTCAAATCGATCACAAGCTGTGGTAATAGGTGGTTATAGGTCAAATTTCGTTTCAGTGCCTACAGGAGTCCCTCAAGGATCGCATTTGGGCCCATTATTCTACAAAACGTACTTATATGACATTGGATCTTGCTTTAAATATTCTAATTATCTGATGTACGTAGATGACAAAAAGATTTTTTTGAAAATAAAGTCCATCAACGACAGCATGTTACTACAAGAAGACCTGGATAGATTGTTCTATTATTATACAAATAATAGAATTACCGTGAATGCCCAAAAATGCCAGTACATAAGTTTTACTCGTAAGGTGAAACCAGTGTCATATAGCTATAATTTTAATGGGATAGTTATCCAGAAAACTAACATTGTTCGCGATTTAGGTGTAATCCTCGACCATAAATTGACATTCTCAGAGCACATTGACAACATATCGGATAAAGCTTATCGTAATCTCGGGTTTGTGTTGCGAGCATGTGAGGTGTTCTCGGATATCTCTGCTCTAAAGGCAGTATACTTTGCGTACGTGCGTAGTATACTTGAATATGGTAGCCCCATTTGGTCACGTTAATCATAAAGAAAGAATCGAAAGAGTCCAAAAATTATTTGTTAAACATCTTAATTACCGCAGCCACAAAACGATTAAAACATACGAGGAAGGCTGCGAGGAATATGGTTTATTAAGTCTAGATGACAGGCGTACTGTGTTGGACATGTGCCTTTTGTATGATATTCTTAGTGGTAATTTGGATAGTTCCGAACTACTGGCTGGGATTTGGTTCAGGACACCGTTTACGCGGACGCGACACACTACTATGTTACACGTATCACACCACCATAGTAGATATGTAGATAATGCTGTCTTGGCTCGTGTCTCCCGAGAATATAACAGGCGCTTCAGTCATATCGCTCATTTTATATATTCCAAAAATAAATTTAAAACGGTAGTTATAAGAACCATTACAAATCACAAGTAGATAGTCGACTAGGTATGGGTACCTCAGTACAAATCCATGTGAATCAGTAGGTGTGTATAGTAATAGTAATTATGTATGTGTATTTCTCTCTATATCTCTCTATATATCTATCTATCTATCTATCTATATATATATATACATATAAGTATTCTCTCTATATATTTACGTACAAATGTGTATTAGGTATGTTTGATTTGTGATTTAAGCTTTCAGCTACATTATATTTAATTTAATTTAGAAAAACCTGTTATTGGCCTTACTTAATTTTATCTATAGTTTCTTTTTATTAATATTCTTTTTCTTTTTCTACAAAAACGAAGCCCTACACTAGGATTTATTCCTGTGTCGTGGGTGCGTTTACAAACATGAAAATTCACAAACAAATTATACTATTGTAACGCTGTTGGTTTTTTCAATAAATAAATAAATAAACAAATGAGGCAAGCTGCCACGACATGTTGCTTTGCATTTAGACTGATATTTTAGGGTTTCCTTAAGGTTCTATAATTATTATTTTGAAAAATTCTTAGTTACAGTCTGAAATCTGGTAATGTTACTGAACAATGTCAATATGGCTCGTCCTTTATAGGGGCATATCGACGTCAGTGACAAGTAAGTGTACACAATAGGCCTTTGCCAACCCGCTTGGGAAATATAGACATAAGAGACTTTTATTGTTTTTACTCTGGTAGATTATCTCTATAATTATATGACAGTTACGAAAACAAAACAAGCGCTATTTATAATCCCGATGATTACAAGAGACGACTACTTTATGATGATGTTAAACATATTCACTCCATTTTGTGAACAAACAAAATATCCGGTAAAGGGTTTAGCACTAATAGATTGACGTTAGGGTAACGCAATCGAGTTAATACGCTATCCTTTTCACTCTACACATTTAGTAAATTTAGTCTACAGTTTAGTGTACTGCATGTACATGAACGTGCAAGCACGTTTTCTCGACAACGATACGCTACGTCTATCTGAGGGCTGAGCTTGATTCCCATTCATGCTTAGCACAAAAAGATTATATCGTGACGCTACTGAGCGAGCTTGCTGTCACGTTAATGTTTATTCAATAAATTGTAGTATGACAAGGATGGCATATCAACTCCCTAGAGTTAGGTTAATGTTAATATTTTCATACTAACCCCCTACTTTCGTACTATAAACAGATTATCGTCACCGAAATGTTGCTGTCTCGTAGCTGTTACGTTCGTGTTTATGAAATAAATTTTTACTATGAAAAGGATGGCACACTATGTCGAAAGCGTGATGGTAACATAAGTCTGTTCATGCTTGGTCTTTTGGTGACCATTTCCCAAAGTCGTCTTAGAAAAATGAGTCCTGTTTGTTACAGGATATTTTTTTTTGTTTGTTTGTTTTTTTGTTTTAAAAAACGTAGCCCCACACTAGGATTTATTCCTGTGTCGTGGGTGCGTTTACAAACATGAAAATTCACAAACAAATACCCAGACCGGAACAAATAATTGTGGATCACACAAAGATTTGTCCCGTGCGGGAATCGAACCCGCGACTATTCGACACAGTGGGCGGAGCCGCTCAAGCTCTTAACCACTGCGCTAAATCGTCCGTCAGGAACTGGCGTGATGATATAGATAGAATAATATATACCTACACTCAGTATTTCATACTGAGTTAGGCACTGCCTAATTTAATTGCATTGATGGTTCAATCAGCTGAACGGCAAGATCCCTTCATTCAAACGGCGGATATCTTCTCGTTTTTGGTCTGAAGTAGAACGCTATAAATTGTTTTCTCGCTCGATCTAAATAAACTAGTAGTCGACATGAATACATTTGAATCTTTTGTTTTTAGCACCCAGTTTTTTTCATCGTGAATTTTTTTATCTGTGATACATAGACGGTCCAGATATATATTGTATTGAAGGTCGGTAGATTTTATTTTGGTGTAAATTACTATTCCCAACTACCTATGTTTATCTATATAATCACGTCAGATTCCTTGCGGGGTAGGCAGAAAATACAAAGTTCCAAGAGGTTTTTTCTTACAGGCTTCTCTAGCATCCTCTACTCTAACCGTTCATCTCAAACAAGCTTACCGATTATGAAGACTTAATTTGCCCTTCAGATAAGACACGGAATACTAACATAAAGTTAAAAAATAATGTCACTTTTATTACAAGTTTTTATTTATCTGAAACTGGCGTATAGTTGTTGCACGCTCTCTTTTATTCGGAAAAGCTGTAATGGCCCCACCAATGTTTTTTGTTACACACACAACAAAAAAATCTATTTCAGTTTATATTAAATAGGTCCAAATTAAGTGGAGGTGACACACACTTGGTTGAAAACACTCAGTTAGCACTCACTCCGTTCAATCAAAGCCGGCTAATTCCTGCGGCAGCGCGGTCATTTCGCCGCCCGGCATCGCCGCCACACGAAATCGCATGATTAGAGCTTTTGAACTATAGGGCAAGCACACAAGACAGACTTCGAACAACCAATGTATTTTTTTTACCCATTAAGTTTACGTACAAGAGAACGTATGTGAAACAAAAAGTGTCTTGACGGTCTAGTGGCAAAGCGCATCGCTTTGTGACTACGACGTCCTGGATTCAAATCCTAGGTCGGATAAATATAGTTTTACTAACGAAAAATTCTCAGTATGATTCCGGAGTCTAGAATTGTGCCCGGTATATAGCAATAGGCTCGCTCCCTATGACATGGGACTTAACATCGTCAGGAAAAAGTGGGTGTACTCAGTACACCTCTGCCACCCCCGCTTGACGAATATAGACGTAACGGTGTGTATTTATTACTATTTTTACAAAAAATGATGCGCAACTTGATGACCGCGGGGTAAACGGGCATGGCTGCGTTAGCTGGAGTTGTTGAAACAGTATCCCAATGCATATGAAAGCATATTTTTAAAATAAAACTTTAAGTTGATCTTGCCACGTTGCAGGAAGCAAAGGGAACTAAAGTCTATGCACTCTAACTTTTGCTACAAGAAACATATTTGAGGTGTCTCCTAAGTAGGACATAACTCAACCACCAACCCATCGACGGTCATATTCTTGAATGAAATGTAAAATGGAATCATCATCAGCTGAAAGGCCTCCCCAAATCAGTGGCGTGCATTGTATATAGGCAATTAAGCAGTGCCTAACTTATAACAATGCAATTAGACTACTGTTTAATATAACTACATAAAAAAAAATGTCAATCGTCATCCTTACCTAATTATAGTAATAAATATCAGTGGAAGGATGTAGGTACCGGGGAAGAACTCTAGGTCTAACTAAGATCGTCTACTATCTTACCATGATCAAATAGACAGAGTCTTATCTGAAGGACAAGTGAAGAGTCTCCGTAACCGGATCGTGTAGACGAACTATAAGAGTGGAGGAAGCCAGAGAGGTATGTAAGGAAAGAACCTGTTGGAACTCTATACCCTCTGCCTACCCCGCGAGGGAACTGGCGTGATGATATAGATAGAATAATATATACCTACACTCAGTATTTCATACTGAGTTAGGCACTGCCTAATTACCTATATGCAATGCACGCCACTGCCCGAAATATCACTAAGACGTCCGCATGGTGGCCGAACATAAAGGAAATCTTGAGCTAACACTGGGGTCGCGCCCGGCGCTTAAGTTACATCCATGTAAGTGCAGTGCCACTGCAGTGAGGTTAGCTGCTTCGCGATACGTCCGAGCGCTTGCCCCGTTGCTAATAGACTAACAACGCAACGCCGTCCGCCATCTTATATCGACTTTCTGTCATCGGTGATTTGTCATCTGACAGATGTCATCTGCCATCGCTTCACAACTAAACACACTCGAGCAATCATAGAGTATGTCTATGACAAGATTACAATGTTACTAAAATGAAAATAACTGCTCGCCATTCCATTAACTGATTTTCAAATAATAGGATACGACATGTATATTAATAAATATGTATATTAGTCTGTAAGATATATATTATAGGGGCCTGTAAATTTTACAATTTCTGATGCCTGATATAAATAAATAATTATTGTATATATGACAACACACTATAACTTAGGAATATGTATAACATTAGATTACAGTTTGAAATAAGTCAAACAGAACTGGAAACCATTACTGCTTCTACTCATATTAAGAGTATACTCTTGTGGGTTACATTTACTTCTGAATATTTATTACTTTACAGTAAAATCAGACAACTTACTTGCTTAGTTGCATACTTAGACGAAGTTAATATATACTCCACTAGTAATCCATTCGACAGCCTCCTTGGTTGAATAGGATAGTTCGCGTAGGCCCTGGGTTCGAATCTTAGTATGAACAAAGTGCAATTTTTCGTTAGAAAAATTCCCAGTATCAGTCTCAAGTTTGGGATTATGCCCAGTATAATGAACGAATTTAGGGAAAATTGCGGGTATACATAGTACACCACTGCCACTCCTGCTTAGGGAATGTTTGCAATGTTTGTTAGTATATATCAAATCGTGCTAGCTGTATTAGAATCACTTTCTCTTATCCTACGGAGTTGAAATTTGACATGTTGATTCAGTTCCGATGACAATGCATTTTAATGGCAAGCATGACTTGATTCTACACCCAGGATTAGCTCCAGATAAAAGAACTCCTTAATGTAAATTACACCTTAATTTGGCTGTGTAAAAGTTTTTAAAAATGTTTTAACTATTATTTTATTTTTTAGTAACACCATCATACATAACTGAAAGAAGTTGTCAAATTATTTCTTGCGTAAAATGAAAATGTAAACACAATTGTGTATTGGCCTTTACAACGTATAAAAAGAACTAGCTAATGGACGTAATAGATTTAGAACAAAATGTAACGATACGGATCTACGAACATCATAAAACAGATTACATACTATATTTTTGTGTATTGCTTTGCCGTGTTATGACTTTATAGCCGTGTATTATTTTTAAAGGTTCCCGTGTAATGGCCGGATCGATTAATGTTTATAAATGAATAATTCTACTTATACCAGAAGGGATCAAAAAGTAGTGAGAACGACATACTTCTTGGTAAAAAAAATAAAAAAATACTGGCAGGCATAGCTCAGATACATATTTGTAATATTAATAAAAAAAAATCTTCGATTCTCTTTTGTTTTTTTCTGAATGTAGTCATTTGTTTGCTTCGTGTCGGAACGTGTTCTCGAAAATGGAGAAAAACGAAGTGCGAGCCGTTATGTAATACCTCTGTTTAAAAAAGTTAACGACGCAAGAGATTCATTGCGATTTGAAGGCAACGTTAGGAGAGTCTGCTCCGCCGTATTCCACTGTCGCAAGGTGGGCTTTTCAATTTCGATTAGGGAGAACGAGCACTGAAGACGAACATCGTTGCGGCTGTCCATCGACGTCAGTCACCCAAGAAAATGTTGCGAAAGTCGAGAAAATTGTATTGAGCGATCGATGAGTTACCATCCGATACTTAATTCAAGAAACGGGCATTTTATATGGAAGTATTCAATCCATATTGAAACAATCTTTGAATATGAGAAAAGTCTCCGCAAGATGGGTGCCGAGAAAGTTAACTGACAGTCAGAAACAAAATCGACTTGACATTTCGAAGATATTGTTGGACAAGTTTCAAGAAGATTCTGAAAACTTTTTGTCTCGTTTCGTAACAATGGACGAAACATGGGTCCATCATTTTAATCCCGAGACAAAACAGCAATCTTCGCAATAGAAATGGCCATCATCACCGACCCCGAAGAAGTTTCGTGTCGTGGCATCGGCTGACAAGGTTATGGCCTCAATATTTTGTTGAAAGAATATTGTTGATTGATTACCTGGAGCGTGGAACCACTATTACAGGCCAATATTATGCAGCTTTAATTCCCAAGTTGAGGAATGCCATCGAAGAGAAAAGAAGAGGGAAACTTCGAAGGGGCGTGCTGTTTCATCACGACAACTACTTGCACCGCACCCGCGCACAGGTCGGCAGTTGCGATGGCTGCCATTCAGCAAGCTGGCTTCGAATTGGTTGACCACCCCCCTTTTTCACCAGATCTGGCGACTAGCAATTTTTATCTGTTCCCCAAATTGAAAAATACTTAAGGGGAAACAGGCACGAAGACGATAACGAGGTAATGGATGCCGTGGAGAGCTTTTTGCAGGACCAAGACAAAACTTTTTTTGTGAAAGGGATTGAAGCCTTGGAAAAGCGCTGGACTCGGTATGTAGAGAGACTCGGAAACTATGTAGAAAAATAAATTATTAAGTTATCAATAGTCATTATATTCTATCTCATTCTCACTACTTTTTTATCCCTCCTCGTATGTAGATAAAATGACATTTTTGGTGCCGGAGATTTTAGACCTGATTTTAAGTATGTCTTACATGGTGATATCAAAAATGTTACCGGTTTTTTTCTATCAACTCGAGTTCCTTAGATATTAAAAATACAGTTTTCAGAAAAAAATAATATTTTATTGGTATTAAACATCAAGTAATTGCCTTTTAAGTGATTTTCTAGAATGAGACTGACGTGCGCTATCTCGCATGATTCCCCAGCAATAGTCGGCCATCATACGGGTGTCCCACCTTCCTTGATATCTATTCTCCATCATCTTTATGTCTTGGTGGAAACGTTCTCTTTGTTCTTCGCTTAAATCTACTAAACTGTGTTGAAATTGATCTAGATGACTATTGAGATAGTGTAAATTTATACTAATTTTATAGACTTAATTTTTGAAACGAACCAGCATTTCTTCAACTAATTCTACATAGTTATCAGCTTTATGATTTCCGAGGAAATTTTGTGCAACTGCTACAAAGATTGTGACAAAAGATTTCTATGCAAGCCTTTCCAGATCATTCATAGAAGTCTCAAAATTAGTGGTGTCTTTCATTAACTGACGTATTTGAGGTCCATCAAAGATACCTGCTTTTAGTTTTTCAGTACTTAAACCAGGAAATTTCTGTGAAATAAACTGAAAACATTGACCATTTCTGTCGAGAGCCTTAACAAACTGTTGCATCAGCCCTAATTGTATATGCAATGGCGGAAGAATGATTTTTTCTCTTGAAACTAAGGGTTCATTTATAACATTTCTTTCTCCGACAACAAGAGCATCTCTCACAGGCCAATTTTATTGAGTCCAATGGTGTGATTTGGCTCGACTGTCCCAGAGACAAATAAAGCACGGGTATTTAGTATAAACACTCTGTTGACCCAATAAAAAATTAACCATTTTCAACTCGACGCAGATCACCCAGTTATGTTTAAAATATTTTATTTTCTGTAAAAGAATTGAAATTACCTCATATTCTTCTTTCACAGATGTTGAGTGAACAATTGGAACGGGAGCATATTTATTTCAAATATGTAGAAGAACTACTTTGAGACTTCGTTTACTACTGTCAATAAACAGACTCCATTCATTGAGCTGATAGATCGTCAAACCCATGGATATCAGCAAACCACTCACATTACAGCAATACACAAAATTTTTATCACATGAAAAAACTGTAATAAGCTTCGTTCTCTCGTGGGATATGTAGACACTCGAACGTCTGAGGAAAGGCAATTTTTTTCTTTTAATCTGGATGCTAGTAGCTCAGCATGTTCCTTAGAAAGATCTAAGTCTCTGATTTTAGCTTTTTCCTCCTGAGATTGCTGCACTACCTGGTAAAAAGCTGGTATTGGAACATTTTCTGAATGCGGAGTAGGTCTTTGTGCTGAAGAAATATTAGGGTATTTCCATTTACGGCGATTGTTTTTGTTGATGCCCACTATATTAGTCATACAAAAGTAACAGTTGTTATAGTGATTTTTTGTTCTTGCCATATCATAGGCACTCCAAACTTCAAAGACTTACGTGTCCCTTTCTCCCCTTGTCGCAAATGTTCAACGCATAGTTTACATACACTATGAGGCGCCCACACTTTATCTTGGTGTCGAATTTCAATACCGAAGTAAGCAAAATACAGACGATTCACAGTATCTGTTATCGATTTACGCAAATCTTTTAGTATGTATGCACTACAAACATAACAAAATGTATCAGGATTGTTAACACAACATCTGGAAGTACTAGCCATAATGATATAGTAACACAAACTTTATCGATGTTATTGTAATAATGACTATTTACGAAAAAGACCGAGAATAAAATTAAATGAGGGTAGAAGGTAAACTAGCGCTAAAGAGTAAAAATAACGTATGCCAATATATTGTACATTACCTACTTTATCGTTCATAGGCAAAAACAGAGATGCACCAAAAAAATTTTGTTTTGTGGGCCTGTGTTATTATTATTAAAGAAAAAAGTATATTATATGATCGTAGTAATGTAAATAATCGCTACCCTTCGAGTGAATGATCTAACACCTGTACGCAGGAGGGCTTATGATTGCCTTCGACAATGCATGGCCACGTTGTGAGCCGCTTTTATATAATTACAGCATGTATTCCGTCGAAACGATAAAAATAATATGTGTAACGATACAACTGTTTGTGTGTTAGTTCTGCTAGTGTATTCGTTCTATAGTTACACTTACAATAGAAATGGCAAACTAGAAAAACATTTCACACTTGCATTGTAAGCGATAAGGAGAAAAGCTGGGGCACCTTTTCATAAATCCAGAAGTACTGAGCAAACGCTTTTTATTTCCACCTCTAATGGATTAACATTAACGTGACATTCAAAATTAAACTCTATACTGGGCAATACATTTCAAACTATTTTTGCAATGTTTTAATAGACTCATTAATACTCATCGATGTTCAAATAAAAGACTCTCAGACTCAGACTCTTCTCGTGACGAAATTCCTGCATAGAAGCGTAGCGTGCCTTGGAGAAGTTTGCGGGGCATATCAATCTCCACTCCACCAACTAAAACTCCTACGGTGGCCGGTATTGACACTTCGGATGGGCTCCGGGATCTCCGCAAAGAACTCACCCGTGCGATTCTAAGCTACTTATGCTCCAATTTCAATGTGATATCAATGAAAATAATGAGGAACCGTAATAAAAGTTTGAAGGTATTATGAAATAATATTGATATGAACTTTAATTAGCTCAGACGTTCCCATGACCATAAGACTTAGTGCTGTAAAGCACTCGAAACGTTGGGAACATTAAATAAAAAGTAAAATCGGTTGCAAAAATTTTATTTCATACAAAAAGGTGAACAGAATAAAGTTAAACAGAAAAAAAAAAACAAAAAAAGGTTTCTTTTTTTAATAATTTTATTACGGAAGAAATATATTAATAGACGTTTATTCAGGTCAAAAAGTACAGCAGAATCATCAACTTTGTATTTTAACACCCGAAGGGGTAGCAAGAGGTGTATATAGCACATTTTGTCGAGCTATATTATAAAACATCACCATCATCAGCTTTCTTTAACCCACTGCATTAGCAAAACCTGCATTAGCAAAACCTGCATCAGCTGAAAGGTTGTTTTGTGAAATTTTACGCGTTTTTGTACACATTATTTTAAAATCGTTGAAAACCTATCGCGGTACTTCAGGAACATTACGTCACAAGCATACAAGTCAAAAGTTAAGTTTTCATGAAAATATAATTTTAAAATTATTATTAATATAAAAGAACTACTTTCAAATTATCAGTGCAAGTTACAAAAGCTAATTGTCATGTATTATTTCTGCACTTTCCCCAGGCCATACGTAGCTTTCAATCCAGGGCCGGAAATGCTCGACCCTGGTGTACATTCCCGCGGAGCCGAGGACCCCACAATTCTTGCCGAATGATGTCAAACCAACAATGGTGTAAAGGCATTCGTTTTCATTGACCTGTAGAGGGCCGCCGCTGTCACCCTGCAAAAAAAAAAACCAAATTGCATTGCCGTGTTCCAAAAGGCTGGATTATAGCTATTATTTTGACCTAAATTTAAAAAAAAAGAAACACCGTCACGCTTAGTACGCCTCAAGTAGAAGTGGCAGGAAAGTACTGGGTCCACCCACATTTTGCTGCCGGTTGCTACTAGCTTTTGAAAAGAGTAATCGTGGGATTTTTGGTCAACTTCTTCATAGGAAGGACATTTCGAATCTCAAAGAAAAGGAGACTCATTACTTCGGACTCTACCTAAAGGTTTGGTCAAATAGCCGACGAAGCGTGACGGGAGCATTACAGAAGCGCTCGTCTACGTTCGGCCGTGACGTTTGCCGTCGCGCCAAGGACATTTTAGTACATTACAATTCCTCAAGCCGCGCCACCGTCGCGCTTTCGTTGCGCTGCGTCAGCTATGTGGCGAAACCTTAGTAGTATCAGATAATCAATATATTTATCTACTTTGACTATTAATCTTCACATTATCCGTAATGTGTTTTATGTATGTTAGGATGTAAAATAATGTATTTCTAAGTCTTTATTAGTAAAATTTATAAAAATCATTTTAAATAGCTACTTACCATTAACCGAATGATATTTAAAAAGCTTACACAAAAAATCTTGTATCCTCTGAAATGTTTATCATTTATTATTTCCTTGTTGTTTTCAGAGATGGGCAAAATGTAATTAGATTAATAATTAACCACCCCCACTTGGGGAATATAGGCATGATAGTGTATTAATGACTACTGATTACAATTACATTTCGTAATCTTCAACGTTTACGATTACGTTAATTTTGAATATCACAAAATGCAATTGTAATTATTAATCTGATTACATTTTTCCCCTCTCTGGTTGTTGTGAACCAACGTGATAAAAACGTAAAATATATGTTTTATACCTCGCAAGTGTCTATAATCTGGGAATCGGAACCGTAGCATATCTGTGAGGTATGGTTATACCCGTCCGTCAGGTGTCTATGTGGAATGTACATTGTAGCGCATTCAGACTCGTTAAATTCGTTCAAGTAGACCTAGAAATAAATAAAGCTGCAGTATAAGAGATTGTGATATTTTTGGTAGCGTTATAGTTTCTTTTGACGAGCATCATCTAGCAGCTTGTTCTATAGCCGAGTTGATCAAAAATTAATTAAAACATTTCGGAATTCGCCGCGGTTTATTTTTGGTTTTTAAGTTACTGATGTTTCAAGTGCTCAATAGTACCCATGGCCACGGGAAGGTCTAAGGCATTAGACATCAATTCATTGTTATTCTGGAGTACTTTAGAGGGAGGGTACTTTACTGAGAAAGGGTATGCTCTGTTGGTTCGGGCATATAGAAAGAATGCCAGAATAAAGAGTGACAAAACAGATATACAATGCGAAAGTGGAGGGATGTAGGTGCCGGGGAAGACCTAGACTATCTTACTATGACCAAATAGACCGTGTCTTAGCTGAAGGGCAAGTCAAGAGTCTCCGTAACCGGCGAGTGTGTATGAGACGAACTATGAGAGTGGAGGAAGCCAGAGAGGTATGTAAGGAAAGAACCTGTTGGAACTCTGTACTCTCTGCCTACCCCGCGAGGGAGCTGGCGTGATGATATAGATAGATAGATAGAGACTTTAGGGGGATTAATTTAATTGCAATTGAAATTTCTATAGATTGATCCTACGATTAAAACAATTTTTGAATAATGCCCAGCACTGGTTTATACGGACTGGTATGTTCGGGCTAAACTTTGGACATACAATATTTAATTACGTAAGAAAAAATGAACAGTGCTTAAATACAGTAATAAATATGACAGACGTCTTAGTTAAGAGCATAAGAAGCCCCGCCCACTAGATTGAGTATGTAAATGTCATGTTTGTAAATAAACCCACGGTCTAAATAAACATCATATAGATGGCTGGTCTCAATAGTATCGTCATCATCATCTTCATCATCATTATCAGCCCAAATTAGTCCAATTCCAATGTGCGCCACACAGCCCGATCCTCGGCTTTATGCAATTCCGGCCGGCTATCTGACGTAAGTCGTCACTCCATCTCGCGGTCCTACACTGCGTTTGCCAGCTCGTGGTATCCGCTCTAAAACCTATTTGCTCCAACAACTCCAGTTAATTACAATGTTTGCTCGATGTGTAAGTATTCCATTACAACTTCGAGAGAGATTCCTTCGACTATGGTCGGTCTCGGAGTCGCATGACGATTGAACATGTCTTTCGTCTTATCCAATTTCATCCTGAGACCAGCATGTCGAGAGTACTCATTTAGGCTGTCCAACATTTCCTGAAGATCCTGCAGGGCATCAGCGATAGCGACAATATAATCGGCAAACCTCATGTGTGAGATGTACTCGCCGTTTACGTTTATACCCCATTTTTCCCAGTTATGTGTCTCGAAAAATAGAACATTCTATTACGTCAGTGAACAGTTAGGGAATATAACATCCCCGTGTCGCACGCCGCTGTTCAATGAAATATGCCTTGATTTACTAGTTTGTACTTGAACGGCCATCGTTGCGGAGTTGTATAGTAATATTATAGGGAGAGCCTATTGCTAGTATACTGGGCACAATTATAAAGAGTGAAAAAAATGCTTAAAAAAAGCTTATTTTTTGTAATAATTATATAAGATCTCAAAATCTAAATACGTACAACTTGAAGAGTATCCGCTAGACCCTTATTATGTCCGAGTCTTCCCCAACCTGCGGCTTGAGCTCCATAATCTTTTTTTATTTTCCCCGTGTCCAAGCACGCTGGAAGAATCAATTCGCTAAAATTTATCCTGAAACGACATAAATGAATTTTGCAATTTAGTTTGGGTTTTATACTAAGCAAGTTCCTTACTAACTTGCATACGCAATGCATCTGGTTCAGAACCAAGATCTGAAACATTTGGATTCATTCCGAACATTTGGATTTGGATCGTAAGGCGGAATTTGACGGTTTATATTTGCTATTATAATCGATATTTCGTTAACAAACCATCGTAATTGTGATGAAAATAACTAGCTGCTACTAGATCATTCTGGGATGCTGTGTCCAATGGAGCAGTTTGGATTCAAGAGGTTTAATTGCATATTTTTGCAAAACGAACGAGTGTCAAATGTATTATTGGTCATATACTACTATATAGATATATGTTAGGTTATACACGTGGACTTCACCTAATGGGCAACATAGAAACTAGATCGACTACGTTATGATAGGAGAATGATGGAAATCTTCAGTGTTGCATGTCAAGACAAAGCCTGGTGCGGATTGTGGCAATGATCACCAATTATTGGTGGCCCAGGTTAGAATCCGCCTTAAGTCCATCAAAAAAGGGAAGCTAAGAAAGGCGGTGGATCTACCACGTGGTTCACAAGAAGCCTTCAGCAAAAACCATCTATGATCAGCTGCGTGAATGTACAATTGACCCTTTTGACTCCGCGGATGCAACCTGAGATCAGTTGAAACAGATCACTTTGCAAACGGCTATTGAAATCAATAAAACTCAAACAACTGACCGGCCTAAGTCACCTCGGGTGCCCGAGGAAGCATGGTCTGTAATATTACAGAGAAAAGCTCGTAAAGAGTATGGCCTGAGTTCGGAAACAGAGAAGCAGGAATACAAGCTCAAAGCTCTGCATAAATCCGTTTTCGTCGAAATCCAAAGAGCTTCTGACCATGCTCACGCTAAGGACATATTTCGGAGTTTAAAACTACCGGCTAAAGAGTATAAACTGAAAACCTGGAGTATAGACGATAAATATGGTAGTCTCATCGTCGATAAGCAACTTGTGTTGAATAGATGTAGGAGGTACTGCCAACAATTATACTGTGACACCAGTAGTGATACTGTTGAAGAAAGGATAGATCTATACCAACATGAGCCAAATATACTTCTTCAGGAAGTTGTTGCGACAGTTGACAGGCTAAAACAAAAAGCATGCGGGGGTGAGTGCGTGCGGGGCTTGGGTACAGATGGCACTAAAGTCATACACGCTATCTGCCAAAAAGTATGACACACAGGATAGTGGCCTAAAGACTGGATAGAGCCCGTATTGATTCCTCTCCGCAAGAAAGGCTCTCCTCGTAAATATGAGAAATACAGGACCATCTCAGAAATCTCGCATGCAAGTAAGATTCTCCTACATATCTATACTAATATTATAAAGAGGAAAGATTTGTATTTTTGTATGTATGTAACGAATAAACTCAAAAACTACTGGACTGATTTAAAAAATTCTTTCACCATTAGTATGTTACATTATTTCTGAGTAACATAGGCTATAAAGGGTGTAAGGGAGTCAAATACTACCATATGGCTCCAAGTCATCCTCACCTGCTCGTGGTACATCCTGCTAATCAACGAACGAGGCTCTGACGACCAAAAAATGGCGGTATAACCATAACAAAAACTGCGTAACTAAATACCGCAGATCGGTGACGGGCAGCAGTGGCACCGATGCGAAGAGTTACGCACTGCGATCGCCAACCCGCATGCCCAGCGTGGCGATTATGGGCAAACCCTCCAAATGGCAAGCCAAAATAAACAACGGCCCCCAGTTCCCGGCCGCCCTGCTATTCCAGATCACGGCGGCGGTCACGGTAACGGCAGGGTAGGGGGTGCGAAGAATCCCCAGGCTACGAGAGGCCGCCAAAATCAACTGACCTTGGCGACGTTTAATGGACGCACGTTACGGCTTGATGAGCGCATGGCGCAACTAGAATCCGAACTCGAAGGGATAAGGTGGCACGTTCTAGGACTGTGTGAAGTCCGAAGAAAGGGAGAGGACACCGTTACCCTAGAATCAGGCCACCTTTTGTACTTCCGAGAGGGCGACCAGCTATCCCAGGGCAGCGTAGGGTTCTTGGTCAATAAAACCCTTTCTGACAACGTTGTAGAAATGTCTAGTATGTCAAATAGGGTAGCGTATCTGGTTATTAAGTTAACCGATAGGTATAGCCTAAAGGTTTTGCAGGTTTATGCACCGACTTCGGCACACTCTGACAATGAAGTTGAAGATATGTACGAGGACATATCAAAGGCCCACTACAACGTTGTCATGGGGGGTTTCACGCTAAAGTGGGAGTACAAATTTGCAACGAATCGGTAGTAGGATCTCACGGTTTCGGTAGCAGGAATTATAGGGGGCAAATGCTTGTCAACTTTCTTGAGAAAGAGGGGCTTTTCTTGATGAACTCTTTCTTTAAGAAACAGCCCCAAAGAAAGTGGACATGGCAAAGCCCCGACTCTAGGACTAAAAATGAGATTGACTTCATCATAACGTACAAGAAGCACATATTCAGAGATGTCTCAGTCATGAACAGGTTTAATACCGGAAGCGATCACAGACTTGTCAGAGGCTCACTGAATATCAACTTTCAGCTCGAGTGAGTCCGTTTGATGAAGGCCAGGCTCCGGCCCAACCTCCTCCAAACCGTAGTAGGATCTGAAGCGTTCCAGTCAAATCTGGAGAACCGATTCGTTACCATGGAAACCACAAATGACGTAGACCAGGCCCTCACAAATGTAGTTAAAATCCTCAGGGAGAAAGGTACGAGATTTTATGAAATGCGACGTATAAGTAAGAAAACGAAGCTTTCAGAGGAGACACTGCGGCTTATGAAGGAACGACGTGTAAACCCACCCAACACTTCGTTAGAGCAACGGGCACTCAACAAACGAATTAACAAACTGGTACGACATGACCTCCGATGCGCTAATACACGCGCTATTGAAAAAGCAATCGAGCAAAATCGGGGGTCGAAAGTGTTTGTCCAGTCTTTGGGGAGGAGTCATCTGACGAAGGTGTTCAAAGCCAGTGGGGACGTCATCAATTCTAAGCCGGAGATTCTTTTGGAAGTAGAAGACTTCTACAGCCGACTATACGCCTCGCATACATCTCGTCCTGATCCCGGAAATGAGGATCCTAGAGCTACATTAAGTCGCCACTTTACGGAAGACATGCCCGAAATCAGCCTAGACGAAATCGTGATGGCTCTTGAGCAGCTAAGGAATGGAAAAGCCCCTGGAGAGGACGGAGTTACAACTGAACTATTAAAAGCAGGAGGTAAACCGGTGCTAAAGGAGTTCCAAAATATCTTTAACTCTGTCCTCTTTAACGGGAGAATTCCAGAGGCTTGGGGTAGGAGCGTGGTCGTATTGTTTTTCAAAAAGGGTGATAAGACCCAACTGAAGAACTACCGCCCTATTTCGCTCCTGAGCCACATTTATAAGCTGTTTTCAAGAGTTATCACGAATGCTCGACGAATTTCAACCCCCGGAACAGGCCGGGTTTCGAAGAGGGTATGGAACCATAGACCACATCCACACTATACGGCAGATTATACAGAAGACCGAAGAGCATAATCGGCCCCTGTGCTTAGCATTCGTGGACTATGAGAAGGCCTTTGACTCGATCGAGACCTGGTCAGTTCTAAAATCCTTGCAACGATGCCAAGTCGACTGGCGATACATTCAAGTGTTAAAAAGTCTCTATAACGCCGCGACCATGACCATCCAGATACCAAACCAGCAGACCAACCCTATCCCAATGTATCGAGGAGTGAGACAAGGGGACGTTATTTCCCCCAAATTGTTCACAAATGCATTGGAGGATATGTTTAGGACGCTGGACTGGGAAGGTCATGGCATAAACATAAATGGCAGCCATATCTTACACTTGAGATTTACAGACGACATTGTCATTATGGCCGAAACGTTGCAGGATTTACAACAGATGCTGACCAGCCTAGCCGATTCTTCCGAACACATAGGTCTCCGCATGAACTTGGATAAGACCAAGGTAATGTATAACCGACATGTAGTACCGGAACCTGTTGCAATACATGGCGCTATTCTGGAGGTTGTTCAAGAATATGTTTATCTAGGGCAAACTCTGCAGATGGGGAAAAACAACTTCGAGAAAGAGGTCAACAGAAGAATACGGCTGGGCTGGGCGGCATTTGGGAAATTACGTCGAGTATTTACATCGCCCATTCCACAAAGCCTGAAGACAAAAGTCTTCAATCAGTGCGTCCTGCCCGTTATAACATATGGAGCCGAAACATGGACACTCACGGTTGGAATGGTCCATAAATTTAAAGTCACTCAGCGAGCTATGGAAAGGGCTATGCTCGGAATTTCTCTGAAGGATAGAATCCGGAAAGAAGTCATTCGACAGAGAACAAAAGTAATCGACATAGCCCACCGGATTAGTAAGCTGAAGTGGCAATGGGCCGGTCACATTAGCCGAACAACCGATAACCGCTGGGACAAACGAGTTCTTGAGTGGAAACCACGGACTGGCAAACGTAATGCAGGACGCCCTCAGGCTAGGTGGAGCGATGACCTTCGTAGGGCGGCTGGCAGAAACTGGATGCGAGTAGCCGAGGATCGTACCCAGTGGCGTGCACTTGGGGAAGCCTATGTTCAGCAGTGGACTGCTATAGGCTGATGATGATTATGATGATGATAGGCTATATTTATTGCTAGAAACAATTAAGGATCCCTACTAAAACATCGATAATGTAACTCAAGGTGAAAAAAAATTAGCCATAAAAATATCTTTCATCGCATGCGCTGCAGAATCTATTGATGATAGAACAAAAAAATGTTCTACAATATTAAGGAACATATCAATATCTATAAAAAAACTTCGCAATACCAAATGTCTAACTATTGTAGTTACGGCACTATAACTACTTTTTACATTTTAAAAGTTGATAGAAATGTCAACCAACATCAGACCATGTTATCCATACCTTTGTTTCAATACTTATCCAAATAAATCATATAAAGTAAGTATCATATTAAAGAATGTTTCAATACCTGTAGACTACTTTTTGAATGATTAAAATCGGACATTCCATTCAAAAGATATTACGAATTTAAAAATGACAATCTAAACAAAATACTAATAGAAAAATAAACTCCGCCGCGCAGTGGCCCCATGCAGCGCAGCGGGCAACGCGGCGATGGAGGGGGCACTGAAGTGCAGGAGAGGGGCGTGCACATTATGAAATATGTAGCCACGCGTTCCTACGCAGCGGACGCAATATCTACCCGTGCGAAGCCGGGACGGGCCGTTAGTCATTAATAAAAGGCTGGAGCATTTAATTAGCCGTCAAATCGCAAAGGAACAAGGGGGCTTTGGCTAAACAAGCTCGACCACAGGGTCGAAGCACGAGAGAGCAAATTTTGGAAAAAAAACATCAGACAGGTAATCGAAAAAGCACTGTTCCGATGGCTCTTTGCTTCGTTGATTACACCAAAGCATTCGACTGCATCAATTGGAGAAAAATGTTCGATGTCACGCGGGGAATGGGTATACCGGAACACCTTGTTTTTCTTGTACAGAATCTTTACCTGGATGGAAAAACAAGAGTCAGAATGGACGATGAACTACTCATTTAAACCAGAGCGCGGGTCAGACAGGGATGCATCCTCTCAGCACAACTATTTAACCTTATTGGAGAGCACATTATGAGAAGAGTACTCGAGAACTGGGAGGGAGGCATCCGAGTAGGAGGACAGCGCATAACCAATCTCCGCTTTGCTGACTATACCACCCTAATAGGATCCTCAGGAAGAGAATTGAGTGAACTATTCACAAAAGTGGAAGAGTTCAGCAAAGTCTACGGGCTCTGCATAAACCGTTAAAAGCTCAAGGTGATGTTTGTCGACAGAGCCGGAACCATGACGCGCACTCACGAATTGCGCGATCTTGACGTGGTCCAAGAGTTTGTATACTTGGGGTCATTGATAAACAATGATGGTGACTGTGACAAGGAAGTCATAAGAATAGCCCAGATGGCAAAATCGGCGGTGAAGCGATTGGAGAAGATTTGGAGGAACAGTAGCATCAATCGGAACACCAAGATCAAACTCATGCTCACCCTTATCTTCTCCATATTTACGTACGCTTCTAAGACCTGGACTTACAAGGCCCGTATCCGATCGAGAATAGATGCATTCGAAATGTGGTATTGGCGAAAATGTTGGGCATACCGTGGACTACACGCCAAACAAATGCATCTGTTCTGTCGGAATTAAAGATCAAAACTCGCCTGTCTACAGTCTGCATGCAGAGACTCTTTAAACTCTTCGGACACGTGGACCGACGAGAAACAGACATCTTGGAAAATCTAATAAAACACAGTACTACAGAAATACACAGTAGCGAAATAACATGACTTACTCAGCTTCAGTCTCCAAAAGTGCTATGTCATTATATTTTACTGGTGCTTTATAATCAGGGTGTATTATCATTCTCTTTATGTCGTAAATATGCCAAAGCTCTTGGGGGTCTGTGCGTTTTAGTATACCCAATGCCGCAAATTTAACGGGTTCCCTGTAAAAATACAGTTTAATTGCACTTAAAACAACGTTTGGGCCATATAAACTAGCTAGAATTTTCGTAAGCTAAACCGACGCCAACAATAACAAATCGTCTGGTTTCATTTTTTTTTACAGAACAGATCATATTAGATTATTCTAAGAGAATAAACTGTCTGACCTGTCAGATAACAATGTTATATTCTTCCTACGGACCTTATTTTTCTCACAGTGTTGTATGTATATCCTTTTATAGTTATCTGGGTTACCATATATGAGAGATAATATCCAGAGTTACCAACAGTATACCTGCAAGGTGTGTTCTTGTTTTGTACTTGAAATTTCTCTTTAAGGATATTTACTTCAGCTACTGCAAGGATGTGAGTGTAAGGTATCAATTAATTTTATTTTGAATTCAAAGTGGAATATCAAATTGTTACAATAAAGAGCATTCTCGTGGTTAGTACCCATCCTAAAATATACGTTATCTTTGCGTTTGTAATTCGAACATTTACAGTCACTTTGCTGTGCGGCTAATATTTGCAGATGAATTAACACAAACCAGCAACAATCGTTTCTTACAAATGTCTCATACAAGGTTTGAATTAAATTGTCAAAATATTGTAGTTGAATTGACATTTAGAAATGCTACGCTGTCATTGCAGTATTATTACTTGTACAGAATATATTGGCATTAAATTTTGTGGTTTCTGTGTCTATTATTTTTGTGTCCTTTATTTGTCTATTTGGATACCGTACAAAACCAATCATTATGGCGATATTTGGGGAGGCCTTTATTCTGCAGTGGACGTCTTTCGGCTGAAAAGAAATATAGTGAAGCTTAAACATTTAAAGAAATGTATTCTCACAAAGTACGGGAGTGTGAACAGTGCGCCGCTGTAATAATAAATCGCTCACTAATTATTGAGCCACCGCACAGCCATTCTGCTGATTCTTTGTCCGCACCATATCCAAGTAGAGCCTGCAAAGTAAATAAGCATCTTGAGCCTTTTAAGCAACACTTATGAAGTTAGATTGTGAATACCTAATACTACTATCGTCAAGCGTTCCTTTATTTTCAGTAATTAACTGCGGATATAGGCTGTTGAAAACACCATTCTGCCAACACCAGGTATGAAGGAGTTCTTCTCTAATATGAGATTTAAATACTACCTCACTTGAATGCCATGCCATTTGTTATGCAGCTTTGGGAATCTTTTGCAGAGATTCTTCGAAAGTATACTATAAATAAACTTAGAATTTGTTTGACTCTTTACGCAGTATGTTTTACTAATCTATGAATATTAAATAGTTTTTGTTCCTTATATCACCTAACTGTACTGTGTTACACTCAAACATCTGGTAAACGCAATACTAGGAAGTAGAAAATGTATACATACAGGTAATTAAATGTGTGCAGGACGACAGAGAATAATAGAACATCTACCTAACGGCGTGCTTAGCCGAGCGTGGTGTTCGGGCGACGTAGTCCACTGCGATTAGGAGAAATGTAGCCCCTCGGATTGGTCGGCCACCGTGCTGTGTCGCGTCCTCTCGAGTCAAGCGTTCCAATTAGAAGAAATGTGGCTCTTCTGATTGATCGACCAATCAGAGGGCCTACATTAACCAGCAAAGTTAGAATATAAGGCCGAATAGATGTAAGCGCTTGAGCGGCGGATCGCCCCGCGCCCATTGTGACCTAGTAACCTAGTGACCGCCGCACGGACTGAAATCCCATTCGCAACCTACCCCCTTCGTCTCTCCCAAGACGTAGCGAGGCGGAAGCACCCGTATCGGACTCGTGTGTTACGGCGGGGATAGCTAATCGCTGTTGAACGCCGACAGACTCGTCTGTCGACGGTCGCGGCAGGGCGCGTCCCCAGCCGACGCCTGCCGATTTATCGGCCCCCCAAAGGGCCTTGGGGGCCTCGGCAGGCGTCGGCCTGCATGAGGCAAATCCAGAGCTCCCGCTCGCTGTCGGATCTCTCCGACTGGCGTACCAGGCCGACGAACGTACCGTCCGCCTCTCCCGCGACCGCGATATCGTCGCGCCCCAGTGCGGCCGCCAGCCGCACCACCCTGATTGCGCGTCCCCCGTTCGCGACTGCAGCCCATACGCAGACTGCGTCCGCGAGTGTGACCGCGTCCGCATCCTGTCCCGCACAGCCTTCACCGCCGAAGGTTGGTGCGATGAAATCGAACGCCGCGAGTGCCAAGAAGAGAAGTCCAGGTGCCGCGAGTGAAACCCGCCGCGACACCGTCGCCTAAGCCGGCTCGCACAGCCGCACCCCTTGCGCCGCTTCCGCAGCGTCCTGCCGCCGCTCATGCGCGCCCGTCTACCTCTCGTGCCACCACCGCGCCCGCAGCCTATGCTGCGCCACGCGCTGCCGTTCGCCGGGCTCCTCTAACGTCATCGGTAGGGTCGAGCGTGTCCGACAGGCACACCGGCCCGCAGCAACCGCCTCTGCCTTCTCCCGAACCGCGCACCTCTGCACCCGCGTTGCCTGCGCCGTTCGCACTCCTCACGCCCGCCGCGCGCGACCGCTTCAACTTGTCCTCCGCATCCCTTGCGTCGAGCGATATGGACGTTAGTGAGTTCGGGCGCCCATCGCCGGGCCCCATCCGAAGACCGCGCGATTTCTCGGATGATGAGCTGGAAGAGGGGGTTTCGAAAGAGACTAAGCGTCTTTGTTCAGCCCCGCCCAGATCTACTCCACGTCGCTACGCCGATGTAGCCCGAAACCCCCGCTCGTCTCGCCCCGCCCCCCGAGAAGCAGAGGCTGAAGCAGTAGCGGATAAGACGCCAAAGAACCAGGCGAGGTACCAGCCCCTCATTGTTGAGCGGCTACCGAACTGGCCAAGGCACTTCAGGACGCTGAAGAACTCGCTCGGCCACGCACCCAACGCACGCCCCTATGGACAAGGCGTGCGTTTCTCACCCCGGTCCGAGAAGGAATTCCGGGTGATACAATCTTACCTCTACGTCCTAGAGAAGAACGAGAATATCGCACGGTTCTCGTACTCTCTCCCGACGGAGAAGAGCTTGAAGGTGGCAATCCGGGGTCTACCGGTGAACACCGACCCCGAAGACATCCTGGCGGAGCTCACCGACATCGGTTTCGAGCCCGAATACGTGCGCCAGATCCGGACTAGACGAGGAAGACCAGGGAGCATCTTCCTCGCAATCTTAAAGCGCACACCGGACCTCACGCCGGGCATCTATGAGGTAGAGGAGCTGCTCTACATGCCCGGCGTCAAGATTGAGGCCTGGCGGGGCAAGCAAGGCCCCGCCCAATGCCATAGATGCCGGAAATTCCGGCACTCAAGCCACCATTGCCACAGAAGGCTGGCATGTGTGCGCTGCGGTGGTGAACACCCCGCCAAAGAGTGCGAGCACCCCAGAGAAGAACCGGCCACCTGCGTAAACTGCGGTGGCCCCCATCCAGCTAACCATGCGAAATGCCCCGTCTTCCGGAAGGAGGCCCGGAACAAGACCATGGCATGGTGGCCATCAGTGGGAGAGACCGAAGTGAGGCCGGAAGAGGCCCCGCTCCCACTGAGCTCGCACAGACTGCCCGAGGAGCCACCTTAATGGCGCCTGCGAACGACCCCAAGGAGAGCAGTTCGCAGAAGAAGAGGAGGAGGAGGAGCCGCAGGACCAACCGCGCTCAACCACCCTCCATGACCGAGACGCCCGTCGTGCCGCCCACGGTACATTTTGATGCACCGATGCCCCCGAGAGCGCCAACCAGGGCCAAGGCTGCAAAGCCAGCCCAAGAAAAACCCGACTCCACTCCCCACCCAAACAGGGGGGGTGCCACATTTGCCGACCATCTCAAGGAGGCACTAGTCGTCCTAAAAGAGGTCATGGAGGCCCTCCGGGCAGGAGAGGATCCTCGCCCAATTATCGAGGGCTACTGCCAAACCGCTACTGCCAAATCCCAGAACCGGACCCCATGAGGCCCGCACCGGACTGACTCCCGCCGCCCACTGCAGTTCGCTCCGATGGCTCGCCGTTGGGGCTCGAGCGCGTGCGCGACGTTAACAAAGGACCAGACGCCTAGTACTTTAATATCCGGACACGGCCCGGTGGTGTTTGATCGCCCGCTAGGTCTCTCTAGCGGTGCTGTATCGCACTACCGGGCGAAGTAAGAAGAGGGGCCTCGAGAAGTCGCCGCCTCCTGCTGATCGCTTTGTCTGGCTTCCTATGGTTCGCCATAGGTTCACCAGGCAGCGTTGGTCGCGGAGTGCGGCGTGAACACACTCTGATGCCCCCCCCCCCGCGGGATCCACGGGTCTCCGCCTCTTCGAGGATAATAAATCCAACCCAAGGACCCGGCCACGAAGAGACCACGAACGCTTGAGCGTCTTATCCGGTCAAGCTGTAAAGGCCCCGCGGCTAACAGCGTAAATCGACGGTGCATTGCCAGTACGCAGGGCATATTCGGTACGTGGGGACGGTCCAATGGTTAGCAATGATTTTTAGTTGATTAGTAATTTCTATCGGTGAAGGTGATTTAGGTAAACAACTTGAGCAAAGTAAGTTAGAAATATAATCGATTGAATAATAGATAAATTAAAATAAATCTAACGTAGATATTATCATTAAATCTACCCTGCTGGAGATTTGGTCCAACGACAGATTACCACAGATTCCTAAGTATTTTTATGAATTACACTTATGTATTTACTAACTACCTACTTTTATATTATAATATGGAAAATCTCAAATAAGACATATCCCGATTCAAATCTATTGATCCAAAACAATCGATGGTGCAATCGATTGTGGTCTATCGATTGCTTGAATGTTACGCGCGCGCGGTCTAAGCGCTGGGTAACAACAATCGATCAACAATTGACGTATTGTGAGCCTACAAGTCTTGTCATTTGTTAGAACCAGTCCAAAGGTACGGTAATCAAGCGAACAGGAAACTAGCCAGTCAACCAGCCCTTACAGTCCACTGCACGATCCCGTACAAAAAGCACCTATGCAAACAATACAGGAACGGTGAGACTGTATAAAATCGGCCCAAGCTGTCCTATCGACAAAGGGGTAAACTAACGTTAAAAAAACTTGAAACATTCCCGTTTCCTTCAAAATTCATGTTTCTTTCGAAAAAAAAAAAACAAATGAAACTGATGCGAAATAAAACATGTAAAAATATTTTTCATCATGCGGCGGCGGCAGTAGTGTACTATGTACATAGTACCTACGATTTCACCCACGATAGGTGTACTTTGTACGCCTATATTTCGCCAACGACATTAGGTCCTAAAATATGTTTATGTTTACTTAGTATACCCACATTTCACCGACGACAAACGACATAATAAATGTTTAAAACATCGTTTTAAACCGCCTTTTTCAATAAAACCTGTTCTTTTCATAAAAATCCTGTTTTATTAACAAGTCACGTGGTTTCAATTTTTCTATAAAAATACGAAAAAAACTGAAATAAACGAAGTTTCAGATTTTTTCGCGATAGAAACAATTGGTTTCTTTCAGAATTTTTAACGCTAGGTAAGACACTCCTTATCTCCGAAATTATTTACTTTCATACTGGAATCGATAACGAGGAAATTGGACAGGAAACAATACGGATTAAATATTGATGGCTAGTATCAGACGTTTCGCTGATGATCTGGTGCTGCTATCAGAATCGGGCACACAACTACAACTTATGATCCACTCGCTGAAAGAAGCCAACAAACAAGACGGTTTAGAAATGAACCTGACAAAAACAATGGTCAAATAGCCCAAAGAGAAGAATATCAGTCGACACCGAATTCCTCACACAGAAAAATTACCTTATGTAAAAATATTTAAAAGCGATATGACACTAACGATAAAAACTAGAGCAATGAATACATGTCTCCTGCCGTACCTAACTAACGCGTGTCAGACCTGGAGATACACTAAGTAAAGAACAAAATTATCAGCTAAGAACGAATTATACTAAATATCACTAAAAGACAAATAATAAAAACTACTAACGCTTTAAATCTAAACCATGCTCAAAGATTAAAATGGAAATGGGCGCGACATGTAGCGCGACTACAAGATGAAAGATGGACTAAAAATCACCTTGTAGGTTAGTAGGCTCAAAAGGCAATCGCAGAGGAAGACTCCACGCGACTTGGCAAGACGACATCATAAGGACAGCAGGCCCGAAATGGACCCAAGTGGCCGAAGTGGCCTTCACCCGAGGAGGGGTTCTTGCAAATTAATCAGTTTTATTCTTTATTATTATTTATTATGCTAATACATGCAATAATAATTAGCACATACCAACGGTTTTTTGCAAGAAATGAAAGGCTTCTTATTTTTGTTTCACTATCACCTTACATGTTCAGAAAGTAGAAACACGATTCTCATGCCCATTAATACAGTGTCATTTAACGGGAGTAAGCAAACCCAGGCCTTGACAATCACCAGGCTGTAAAATTCTAAAGAATAAATACCTTTACTACTTACCATATGCGGAAATTCCCATCTTTGCGCATCGCGCCCTCCTACAGCTAATACTGAGGATATCCCAAAACCATGGCATTTTTTGTCTGCAATCCAGGTTTTTTCTACTTTGGAGTTTCCTTTACCAGGGCACGGATATGGTAGCCGTTGTAAATATTCCAAGCATTCTGTAAATCGATGTAAAATCACAAATCTTATATATATATATATATATATATATATATGCGTTTTGTGTTTTCGTTATTAAACGAGGAATCCGGATTTATATTCAGTTTTAAAGGCCAACCTTTGTATTTGTAGACCACTGTATGAAGATTTGTTTGAATATAAGTCTTATACTAAGAATTATTCTTCAGTCGTTAGTGCGCTTATAAACATGAAAGTGACCTGCACAAACATACAGACTGAAACAAATATTGTGGGTCACACAAAGATTGATCCCATGCGTGGGTCGAAACGGAAACTACTAGAACAAGTGGGTAGCTTAAGCTTTTAACCACTGGACAAAGCTGCTCGTTATATATGAAGTATGTATATCAACAAAATTCTACTCTATTTACCAACAAACACCTAGGTGTTGCTTGCCTAAAGTTCTGGGTCAGACATGTGAAGTGGCAGCAAGGTATACTATGAGAAAACGCATTTAACGATAACTCTATGTAATGGTATTTTGTATGCCGTTACGCTACTATCGCTACTATCACGAATATGCTGGCACCAAAAGTTATTTTAGTTTAAGCTAAATCAAAATAGATGAAGATTTTTACAAGAAATTTTGGGAAATTGGCACTTCAGCGTTATTATTTAAGTAGAAAATTTGTCCAAGCTACTAACGTGCCAAGTGTCTTCGGGCTTAACTTCCACTCCTATAAAATATCGCCAGAGATAAATAATACATGTACGTCAAAACTGAAGCTGTGCTGCATAGTTTTTAATAACTTGGTCCGCTTTATATAGCTGTTTTCAGTAGCTTAACGGACGGCTTGGCCTAGTGGTTAAAAGTTTGAGTCGCTCCGCCTACTAGATTGAGAAGTCGCGGTTTCGATTCCCGCACGGGACAAATGTTTGTGTGACCCACAAATATTTGTTTTGGTCTGGGTGTTGGCAAAACAGGAATAATTTCGAGGGTAGGGCTACGTATTTAAAAAATAAACTTGTCTAGACTGAGAATTGCTAACAAAAATGGTGCCTAAAGCGGCCTTAGTTATGCACAAGTGTGCGTGATGCCGGTGTTCGATCTGTTCAAAAGCTGTCAATGTGTGCGTGCGCATGAATGCGCGAACTAGAGTTCTGTCTATATACATTGTATGCGTTTTCGTGCGTGCGATGCTCCATCTAGACAAGTTATTCATCTAAGAACTTACTATTGTATGCCAGCGGGCCTGACTTTCTTGTGAGTTCGCCGTTAGTTTTTACTGCAACATGTCTGTACCTTAAAAATATAAATGATAATAAAATAAGATCATACTGTCCCACTGCTGTGTAAATGCCTTCTCTCACGAATCGAGGTGAGAGAAATAGGTCTTAAACTCCACCAAACGGACCCAGTGCGGATTTGTGGAGGCAGGTGTGTGGCCGCATGCTGTTGGAATTTATCAAGCCATCTATAACACTTCTAATTTGGCTTAACCACTATCACTTTAATTTATAACCAAAATTAACGGTATAGCTTGTCGTTTGAAGCACAAAAATGCACAAATATGAAGATACAACAAACAGCTACCAATCTTAGACCAACTGACCCGAATAATAATAATAATAAGAATATTTGTATTTTATATTTTTATATATATTTTATAAGAAATTATACTTAATAAATATATAAATAATAATAATAATAATAAATTTATTCATTTAAGATCAGTACATGATACAATCTTATTCGAACTTATATTTAAGTAGGTATATTTACCGGTTTGCCTGAACTAGGTCGAGACCTGTGTTTCAGGCATGATTAGTGCTAAAGCATCGTAAATCTAATAATTTTAATTACAATAATATAGCTTATTTGATTAGAAAGTGGCTTAACTAATAACATATGTTTTATTCTACTTTTATAATAAAATTAAAGTTATGATATGCTATGAGAAAATATGTTATCTACAAATTGCTAGTAATTGTTCCGTCTGTTCGTAGGACATTCTTTGTAAATAGTTATGTAGCATTTGTTTGCAGCTAAAATAATTTAATTTGTATATATTTAGTGCTTTATTTATTCTATTGTACAGAAAAGGTCCTAGGAAAGTGAAAAATCTATTAGTATATATATGTTTTGAAGATGAATTTGAAAGGCAGACTATATCTTTCCGTCTCTTATTAATAGTCATGTCAGCTGTATAAGCGAGTGTTTTATGTTGTTTTAATAGTAAATGCATTATAAAGAGTTGGCGGACTGTTAACACCTTGCAGGACTTATATAACAGGATAGTGGGAAAGCGAAAAGAATGGAAATTGGCAACTTTTAGAACTGCTCTTTGGGCACGTTCGAGGGGCAGTAAAACAGTTTTTAGGGCTCCTCCCCATGAGGTAATACAGTACTGGATTATGGACTGACATAGGGTTAAGTATACTTGTGTCACTAGTTTTGAATTAGCAATTTTTGTGAGTATTTTAAATACGTATATTAATTTACGGACTCTTCTGACTAAACATTCAATGTGTTGGTTGAAGGAGAGTGTATTGTCGATAATAACTCCGAGGTATTTCATATGGTTGGTGTTCTGGATAGTAGGACAGTTGCAGGTGTTAACTGTGGGGTTTTTACAATGGTGTGCATATAGATGAGGGTTAGTTACAGTGGGGTATGGCTTGCGCATAACGAAGTGAACATATTTAGTTTTGTCAGCATTTAATGTTAATAAGTTGTTATGAAGCCAATTATTTACTAAATTAAATCCAAGCTGTGCATACTCGTACAGCTCGTTAGTGGTTTTGGCGCTAAAAATTAATGCGGTGTCATCGGCGTAGGATATTATTTTGCCGTGTCCAATATTTAGATTACACAGGTCATTAATGTAGATCAGGAACAATGTAGAGGCAAGTATACTACCTTGAGGGACCCCAAAGCCTGTGTTTCTTTGGTAATCGCTAGTAAAATTATCTATTTTAACACATTGGTACCGTTCGTCTAGGTAGTCTGCAAACAGTTTTAACTGCGTGCCCCTAATGCCTAGCGCCTCTAGTTTTTCCAAGAGCAAAGGAATAGAAACGGTATCGAATGCTTTGGCTAGGTCAAGGAATGTTCCTAAGGTTTGATATCCTTTGCCAAGTTCTTGTGTCACAAATTCAGTAAATACATGCATTGCGTCAGCCGTGGATAGTTTAGCTCTAAAACCAAATTGCATTTTTGATAAAAAATCGTTAGTTTCAAGATAACTGACTAATCTATTGTTGATGATTTTTTCTAGTATTTTGGAAATTGAGGGAAGCAACGATATAGGTCTATAATTTGTAACTAAGTATTTGCTCCCGGATTTCAAGACAGGAATCACTACTGCCTTTTTTAGACATTTAGGGAATATTCCATCAGAAAGACAAAGTTGGAATATATAGGTTAGTGGCGGTACCAAGATGTGCTGGAAGCGTTTAAGGATCTTGTTATTTATGCCGTCCCAACCAGTTGCGCAATCGTCCTTTAGTCCTGAAATAATTCGTTTTATTTCTTGTTCATCAGTATCAAACATTGCAAACGTTTTTGTACTAAAGTTCTTTTTTGTTTGGTAGGTAGACGTAGCTGTATAAGTGCGCGTTTGTTTTCGAATATCCTCTGCAAGGTTCTTACCGACATTTACAAAAAATTCGTTGACATTATTAGCTGAGCAAAGGGGTGTAGTATGTGTAAACAACAAATTCGAACTTGATTCCCGTTGTTTAGACGTAAAGGTAATATTCTTAATATGTTTCCAAATTTCTTTGCTATTATTACCTGCTCTCTGTAATTTATTTCTATCGTGTTCAATTTTTAGTTTTTTTAACAGATTATTACAGAAATTTCTGTACCTTTTATAGGTCGTTTGAAGAATTAAATTATCGGGGTATCTCTTCGATCGCTGATGGAGTTTATCTCTGTGTCTTATACACCGAATTAACCCAGGAGTAATCCATGGCTTAATATTATAATGTTTATTCTTTACTGTTATTAGTGTCGTGTTTCGTATAATAGCTTGTTGGGCATTCTCAATTAGGTACGATAGAGATAAGTTAGGGTCAGCAGTATTGTAAATGTTGTTATAATCAATGTTGCGTAAGTCATGTTCGAGTTTGTTCATGTTTAATTTGGTATTAGTCTGACGGCGATTTAGCTTAGGCAGCATTAAATTTACGTTTAGTAGGACAGCGTAGTGGTCGGTAATAAAGGAATTAGTAATAAGCGTGAGGTATTGAAGGCTGGATTTGATCATCATGTGATCGAGGCAGGAACCGCTCTGATGTGTAGTCTTTGTATGAGAGGGAAGGAGCCCATGGTATGAGCACAGATTTAGATAGTCTTGAGTTCCTGCATCGTAATGTTCAGATCCAATGTTAATATTTATGTCACCTGTTAGTATAATATTTTTAAAAGACGCTAGTGCTGTAAGTGTATGATTCAACGAGTTTAAAAATGGGTCTAAGTTCCTAAAAGAGGGAGACCTATACATGGCAATAACTGCTGTGTTTGTACCTAATTTAACAATCAAGCAGTTACAGCCTTGAACAATTGGTTCGTCGATGGTGATGTTCAGCGATTCCTTAGCGTAAATTATCACTCCATCATTTTGATTGTGGGTCGTTTTGCTATAAGATAAATTGTACCCGGGAATCTGTGGGAGGATATTGTGGCGGTTTGATAACCAGCACTCGGTTAGGACTATTAAATCACAATAAAAATTAAGCCTATGTACAAATAGATTAAAGTTCTCTATATTCTTGTAAATACTACGAATTGGGTAAGTATGGTTAGCGAGTTTTCGTAGATGGTGAGATATTGTCTGCAGTTCTCAACATCACAGGACTTTGACTCAGAGATGAAAGCGTTGTCTATTTCACTGATTAAATTAATATCCATCCTAACTAATTTAAATTACTAATTAATTAAAAGTTCTAAAAAAAACACAGATGACTGTGGCGCTCTTAGGCGCCTTCATAATACCTATTTTCAGCAGCCTTTCTAGCCGGGCAGTCGATGTCGCCTGTCCTGTGATCGCTAGGTTTTTTGTAGCGCAGGCATGTTGCACATTTAGGTGAGTCGGTTTTCTTTGTGCAGTCTTGGATTGAGTGGCCTTCCACCCCGCAGTGGCCACACGTTGGGGTTGTCGCTTTGCAGAATTTTGCTGAGTGGCCATATTGCTGGCATTGGTAGCATCTGGTCACTAATGTGAAGTCTCTGACCGGGCACGACGTCCAGTTTATGAAAACTCTGTCCTGGGTTATGAGGGCTTTACGAGTAACTGCCGATACTTCTAAGATGTAGTTGCAAGTATCAGAGGCTTTCTTGCCTGATTTGTGGCTTAATTTTGTTGTGTTCATAAATGTATCCCGAGTCATAGCTGGGAGTTTGTCGGCTATATTTTGCTCGAAAATACATTTAAAAACTTCTTTCTCGGCCATTGTTGCGGGCACTCCTAAAACTATGATTCGTGGTTTACTCTTATGTGGTTCATCAACTGTGAGACCTGACGTAGCCAACTGGACATTCCGCTTCAGCTTTTCGGAGTCACTCTTTGTCTCGGTGCTTATGATGACTCCACCGTTTCTAATTTTGCGAACAGCACGAACTTTTAGCTTCATTTGTTCGGGGCATATTGCTTGTTGGACTATTTGTTTTGTTTCCTCACTTGTCTTCGATTTATCGCACGGATAAATTGCCACGGAACTGAGGGTGCTCGGACGAATGAAGCTGTTTTGGTTTTTCTTCACCATGTCCGCAAAAGATGTGCTTGCTGGTGCTGGTTTTGAGCAGGACTCAAGGGATTCTTTGAGCTCTGTTAAACGATCGGCTAGGGTTTGTTGTTCGTTCAAGGTCTGCAGTGAACAGTGCGTTTGGAGCGCTTTTTGTTTTAATGACTGGTACTGTACAGCCATTTGTCCGACACCGTTTCCAACTTTTCGGCAAAGGTTTGTAATTTTAAGTTTCTGCTCCGTATTTAACTTCCCGTCGGACGCAATGTTGCAGATCTCGTTTAAACATTGCTCGATTGAAGACATCCAGTTCTGTATTTCAGGTGTTGAGACCACTTCCATTCTCTCATCCTGTTGCCTCTGGGTTTGAGGAGTGGGCGTCGATGGAGGGGTGCGGCGTGTGAGACCGCTCCGATTAAAGGGGCTGCTATCCATAACTATCAAAAACCACTATTGTCCATTTCAATAAGTCACTAATGTTACGCTTATCGCGCTAAAATACTAAACTAGGTCACTAATAATGAATTGTTAAAATTATTGTAATTATATTTATGCACGTCTGCATTCGCCGAGAGTCAATTATATTTATGCACGTCTGCATTCGCCGAGAGTCATCGGAATGCTGCTTAACCGTTGGTATCGCTAAAATGACCGCGGTTGCACAGCAAATATCGGTAGAAATATGTGTTTTGTCAAGTCAGTTGCCGATTGTCTCAAGACTGATGGCACTGGCGCAAATGATGGTATTTTTTTTTACGCCTATATTCCCCAGAGGGGTGGCAGAGGTGTACTGAGTACACCCACGTTTCGCCGACAATGTTAGGTCCCATGTAATAGGGGGCGAGCCTATTGCCATATACCGGGCACAATTCCAGACTCCGGACTCATACTGGGAATTTTTCGTTAGAAAAACTACATATGTCCGACCTAGGATTTGAACCCAGGACCTCGTGATCACAAAGCGATGCGCTTTGCCACCAGACCAACGAGGCAGTCAAGGGTTTTTTATGGTATTTATTATCACTAATCATCACCTTATTTAAGAAAATGAAATGAAAAATATTTATTCAACACAGCGCACATTTGAAAATCACAAAATGTAGGACAGGTTGCGTAAAAAAAAAAAAAAAATAAACAAATACAGAAAAAGAAAAAAACAAAATTAAATTAAGCTACAATAGGCTGCTGCGGCAGCATTAGCCTTGGTGTGAGCTGTGCCGAAAGGCAATTGGCTCAGCATGTGCTGGAGGGGAACAGAGTCTCCCCCAGCGCTGGTTTTCAGCCAAAGCCTCCTCATTTATTATTTATTGCACATAAAATTTTTACACTCAATGGTGACGCAATCGCGTACGTTGCATAATACAGATATAACACATACGTACACCTGAATATGTATTATAAATGTGTAAATAAAGGGAAAAGGAAATTGTATACATATATTATGAGTGGAAAAATTAACATTTACTATAAAATAAAAAGGACTAAAATGGTACAATACATAGTACTCTGTGCCTGCGCAGGCGGTATGAGGTATAATTATATATAATTGTTGTGTTGAGCGAGTGAGAATCGTTTCGATGGCACGAAACCGGTTCTCCGCGCGGCATTCCGGCGCATGTGTGTTCATCTCACTCCGCTCATAGGCAACTATGCAATATACAAAACCATTGTACTATGTAATTGTATTATGTGCTTAACGGTAAAGTATTAGATTACACAAGGTTTGCAAACAAGTAAGGAAATAAGTACCGAAAATAGTTGAGTCTTAACTAGTGATGAGTTTATTTATACGGACAAAGAAAATAATTATGAGTTATGGGTGAAGTGTATAAAATACCATGACGCCATTACTTGATGCGCATATGTCGCCGCTCCACCACCACTTTTGAATGGACTAATAAACCTAAGGAACCAAGAGGTTAGCACTACAGTCTATCTATCTACGACAGTAGTTTGTACAGTATCATTTAATAAAGTCGTTAATTATGTAATTTTAAAATTGTGTGTGAAGTCTAACACCTCAGTCCCTCCCGTGACCATGGGTGCTGCAAAGCACTCGAAACGTCGGGAACTAAAAATCAAAAATAAACCGCGATAAAATCCGAAAAATAGTTTTATATCATGTGTAATATTCGCGTAAATCTAAGAACTCAGTATTTGTTAAAAAACTTAATCATTTTCAGAGCAAAAGATAAAATTATAATGTAATATAAAAGTTCGCTATAATGAAGAATTTGTATTTTTTCATCTAACCTCAAAATATTTGATCGACAATAATTACAGATTGCGGAAGACATACACGCACACACACACACGCGCACTCTCTCTCACACACACACACACACACATACATTCACACACTCACACACACACACACACACACACACACACACACACACACTCACTCACACACACACACTCACACGCACGCATGCGCGCGCGCACCCACATACACACTAGAGAAATATTTCATTTATTATTTCTTTTATTTAATAATCGTGCCTCGTTGGTCTGACTGCCTTGTTGGTCTGGTGGCAAAGCGCATCGCTTTGTGATCACGAGGTCCTGGGTTCAAATCCTGGGTCGGTCAAATGTAATTTTTCTAACGAAAAATTCCCAGTATGAGTCCGGAGTCTGGAATTGTGCCCGGTATATGGCAATAGGCTCGCCCCCTATTACATGGGACCTAACATGGTCGGCGAAACGTGGGTGTACTTAGTACACCTCTGCCAACCCTCTGGGGAATATAGGCGTGACGGTGATTTAATAATTGTCATTTCATTTTGTTACATTGATTTATATAATAATAATATTAAATCGATATCAATCACGGCAACTTATATTTTGATAAAAACACTGAGACGAATTTCGCTTCCACGAGACAGGCTTACCCTAGTGTGGTAGACATAAGTAACTCCTAAATTTCACAGACTTACCTTCCTTTAGTTTCTTGGCTAAGAAGACTTACCTTTTCTTAATTTAATTTCAAATTTAGTATTGAAAACTTATCTTTTGGTAATTTCCTAGATAAGTACTGTATTCTATATTTAGTTTTGAAATTGTATGTCTGTAATTTCTTTTCTCAACAAATAAACATTAATAATATTATACATATCCTATACCTTAGACCCTCTCAGTTTGTGAGGAGGCCCGTGCCCAGCAGTGGGACAGTTTCTTAACAGGGCTAATATTATTTTTATTTTATTATCCTATACCTTTACTACTTACCTACTTATTTCATGAATATTTACTTTTTACTAGCTTTTTTAACTTTCAATGTTCGTGTCTGTTTGCCTTTCCGGTTAAAATCTTGTGATTTATTTTTCAAGCACTTGCAGGTATCCGATTGAGCTGAAATTTGGCACACGTATGTAAAGTCGATAACAATGCAATCATTCACACAAATACAATGCAACAACATGCTATGTACCCTGGAGCTGGTTTGATGATGGAGACGGAACGTGGCCATAGGAACATGTAAACTTTACGAGTGTTTAGGCTTGTTAGATTGGTATGTCAATACCAATCTAAGAGTTCTTCGGTTTAAAGATCTTTATTTCTCATTAAGACAGGTGTCAATTACATGGGGACAATTTGCAATAAAAAAAAATATAAATTCTAGCTCGGTGCTCACAAATAACATTCACATTTTTTTATCATTCACAAGCTTTTTCATCATATACAAGCTGTAACATAATAAACGCAAGACCTGATATTAGTTTGTTCTAAATCGGTAACTGAATCGATTCCAACAATTTTTTATGTAATTTACATTTTTTTAAATTTGCAAAGAATGCTTTTACTCCTTCAGTGCGCTATAAAAAAATAAATTTAATCTTGATTCATAGAACGAAGAAGATTCCTAACGCATTCCTAAAACTTATTTCTTAAAACGCACACATACACGCACAAGATTCATTGTTAATTGGGGTATAAAAGTGCTTTAAAAAGGCATAAAAATCTTTATGCCTTTGCTCTGTACTCTCTGCCTACCCCGCGAGGGAGCTGACGTGATGATAAAGATAGATAAAAATCTTTAAATTTGAAATTTGATTTTCGTTTTGACTTTATGAGGCAATTCTTTTATCGGGGTGTCTGAGGTCTTGCGCTTATTATGTTACACCTTGTAGTTGTGGTTTAAGCAATTATCGGTTATGCAAATGATCCGTCATCTATCTATACATATAATAAAAGTGTAAAGAAGTCGTGTCTGTGCATGGAATATTTTTAGGAAATAATAACCTAGGGGTATCCTTCTATCGACGTAGAAGCCAATTCTACAATATTTGGCTTTCGTGTCTGTTTGTCTGTCTGTCGGTCTGTCGGAGGTTATGAACCGTTATCACGCAAAAACTACTAGGTGGATTTTGATAAAACTTTCCATGCGGGTACCTTAAAATATTGGCTAACATATTGTATAGTATTTATCTCGAAAAATCAAAAGGTTTTTTCCAGAAAAGACAAAAATAAGCGAAATATTGTATTTCTAAAAAGACAGTTTACTCCAAACCTGTTTGATTGATTTCAGTGAAATTTTGTGTAATTGTAACCTGTGCCAAAGGGCACAATTTTGTGTACTTATATTTTCGAAAAACTTAACAGTTTTTGAGGAAAGAGAAAAGTCGATTTTGATTTATCATTCATTGTTCTAAAACTACTTTTCAGATGGCAGTGAAACTTAGCATGGAGATATTTCATATGACAAACAACATAGTTAATACTTACGCTTTCACGAAATCTAACAGTTTGTAGGAAAAATTAAAGCATCTATATCTCTACCTACTACATATAATAAAACTGTAAGGAAGTCATCAAGACTGTATATTTTTTGGAACTAAAACACACGGATATCATTCTATTGATGTAGAAGCCAATAATACATTTTTTGGCTTTCGTGTCTGTTTGTCTATCTATCTATTTGTTCAACGGTATAAACCATCATAACGCAAAAACCAGCAAGCGGATTTTGATGAAACTTTGCACGTGGAAATCTTAAAATGTTGGATAACATATTGAGTAGTATTTATACCAGAAAATCAAAAAGTTCTTTCAGAAAGTACAAAAATAAGCCAAACATTGAAATTCTAAAAATACATTTTACTCCATACCAAATTTTGGATAGTTGTAGCCTGTACTAAGGATCACAGCTCTGTGTACTTATATTTTCGAGAAATGTAACATTTTCTGGGAAAAGAAAAATAGAGTCAATTTTGAATGTCGCGGGATATTCCGCAAAACTTTATTACTGTTTGTCCCGACCTGCAATGTTACGATGTAAACTATGTGATTTTGTTTACACATGAATTCCTCCATGAATTGATATTGGACTCAGGTTCGTCTCCTCACGAAAAACTATGCAGTAGTTAAAAGCACTTACTGGAAATTGTTCATACATGTTTGATTAAAACACTCAAACATGATTTCGTGCATAAACCGATGAAACATTCAGGATTGTTTCTTCCGGAGAGAACTCTAACGATGAATGGGCCGGATACGAAACTTTAACGACGATTAATACCTTACGAGAAGACTAACACTTTTGGAGACGGCGTTAGTGGTGTATGTTAAATAAGATCGTGCTATAGTTTAGTTTATATTTTACAAAGACCACCTGTGCGGGCTAAAGACTGAACCCGGTGATAGAGATAGTTGATACAGAAATAAGTCTGGTGAAAGTTGTCAAAACATACAATATTCGTACACTATATTTATTCTATATTTACTATATTCGTACAATATATTCGTACAGTATATTCACATACAGTCTCGAAATAATATTCGAGATACTTTTTATCCCGGAAAGAATCACGGCTTGCGACATAGCTGGTATTTATTCATATTAAAATGGCTAAACGAATTTAACTGAAACGTTATATAAAGGTGTCTTACATCGTAAAATAAACAGAACACTTTTTATCTTGAAAAATTGCACGATTTCTTTGGAATATCTATTATTTCTTCATATCTAACGGATTATTATGAAACTTAATATGAAAGAAACCACACAGATATACAAGTTCAAAAGTGAAAGGACGTAGAATAACAACCATTTATAGTTTCACAAATTATATATAATATGTACAATTACATAAAAAAAACACCAAAGAAATATCAATAAAAACGCTAGTAAAAAAAGAGAAGTACGTATTTACAAAGGGTTAAATAGTTCCACGCCGCTGTCAGTTAGTAGTGTACCTATAATAGGACGCAGATATCGGGGAAGATCTAGACTATCTTACGATGACTAAATAGACCATGTCTTATCTGAAAAGCCAGTCAAGAGTCTCCGTAACCGGCGAGCGTGTATAAGACGAACTATGAGAAAACCAGAAAGCTCAGTGAGGAAGGAACCTGTTGGAATTCTGTACACTCTGCCTACTCCGCAAGATGTCTGACGTGGTGATATAGATTGGTAGATAGTATTAAAGTATTTTAAGTCGTGAAATAATAATATGAAATATGTAACTTTGTTTACACACTAGATCATGCCGATATTATCCTGCATTATATGTATTTGGTGAGTTCTAAGCGGCCTGCATGAAAGTCCCAAGATATTAATCTTATTTTGTCAAAAGAAAAGCCTGGCAATCCGTCGGTTTCCCTCTTTGTCTTCATCGGCGACTGGAAGCCTGGGGACCTGCTGAAATTGTTCTACAGCGAAAATTTACTCATATTTAAGTCTTGGAAAATTGTTATTCCAAGAAGTCCCACCTATGTCAAATTACAAAATAAACGCGTGCGAAGTCGCGGGAAACAGCTAGTTGAAAATATATTCGAATGTTTTTTTTCTTAAAAATATTCAGCGAAGTCGCTTCCTTTACATTATTTGGAAGTTTGTTGTGCTTCCGTGTATGTTAAGGTATTTTTGCCCTAGTTCGTTCGAATACTAGGTAACATAAGATGGATGGCTCGACGGGATCCGTATTTTTTGGACTTTTCCTTTTGTAGTAAAAGTTATTCGTTAATGAATTTGTTTGTGGATGATCTTCATTTATTCTTAATTAATGTTAATAAAAGCGGAAAGAAAGCGATTGGGGAGGCTTTTTAGGTTTACTTGAACATTTTGTAAATTCGCCGTAGAAGTATCTGTCCTTAGTATTTCGTATTTCTTATGTTAAATCAACTCTTTTCGATTTATGATTTTGTTCCAATTGTTTATTTTCAGGGTCTTGATTTTATTTGCTCCATATTTGTTTTTTTTCCTTTATTTCTGTTATAATCCATTCTTTTTGTGGTAGGTTTATTATCTTGGATTTTTTGTAGTATATTTTGCAATAATTTGCTTTATAAATACATCTAGTTTGCTGAAGTTATGATTTTTGTTGTGAAATTTGACTGAGCTAACCGTTTTGTACAATTGGTGATAATCGATAGCCTCACATTGCAATCTTTGCTTCGCTGAAGATGATACTTTTTTCAATTCAAGATATATAGTTTTATGATCTGATAAAAAGGACTCTATGACTGCGAAATGAAAGCTGTTCTCGTTTAGGTTTGTTGAAATATGATCTATGATCGTTTTGCTTGTTGCCGTTTTACGAATACAATATTTTGGTGTTTGTTTGCTTATAATCTTATATCCAGCTTCAGAAAGCATTGCGGTATACCGCTTGGTCTTGTTATAGGGTGTTAATAGATCAATGTTCGTATCTCCAAATATTATAGCTCTCCTTTTCTGGAGTAACTGTGTCTCATAAATGTCGATTATATACCAACCCAATCTCAAGTGCGTATTTGAGTAAATTTATTTACATGAAGTTATTTACATTTGGTAAGGATGAAGTTCCCTGTTTGTGCTTTAAATTATAGTGAACATAAATAGAAACTCCACCACTAAGGACCTCAGGCCTGATGTTGTAGAAGTGTGTAATTTTTTATTTGAAGTTGCTGAGCTTGCTGTTCCGTTTTTATCCACGTATCCGTTAGCAATATAATATGTATACATCTTTTAAAGGAATGTAGTATACATCTAAGCTCATCAATTTTGCATGATTTGCAAATACTTCTAATATTAGCGTAGAAAAAATGTAGACTTGATTTATTGATTGGTATATCTGATTAATGGGTGCACACTTGATAGGTTACTGCGTTTCTGTAGCTTTCATAATATTTGGACTTTGATCTTCCTAGTTTTTTGAATTTTTATCTGTTACAATTGTTTGTATACCCTTTACGTATTTTATTGTGATATTTTTCTCCCAATATGCATTTCTTTATACTAATGCGGTTTTCAAAACTTTCAGGTAGCGTTTTTGAGCCGGGATTTGATCTGAGTAGATTTTGATATCACTTCCAAATTTATTCTTACTACGTAATAGCATCTTGGCTGTTTGTAGGGAATCAAAACACAATTTAATATTGCAATCTTTTCCTGGGATGTACTTTCGGAGTCTAAACACCCCACTAGGCTTTGGACAGTCTTTAATTAATTTGTTAATGATGTTAGATACCTCAATCATATCAAAGGACCTGCCATCATTTGCATTCGTAGTTTTGCTCTCGGGTAAACCTGTTAAAATTACGTTTTTTACCCTATTTGTGCGTTCTTGTAATTCTTGCATTATATTTTCTTCAAAGCCCTGTCTAGTCTTAACAACAGAAGTAGTTTGTTTACTTTTAGTAAAATCGGATTCAAGGGCCTGTAGCTTACTCTCCGTAGCACTATTTATATTTGTAAGATCGGATATTTGGGACTTCATGAGTTTTTGTTGATTATTCAGACTGTCGATTGGACTTTTTATACTACTTATACTAATACATTAAAAACGTGTGATCGTGTTTAAGGTCTGATAATGTATCCGAAAGGTGGGAATGGGAACCATTTGGCTACTTAATGTAACCTCACCGTATTTAGGCACGTTAGATGTGTCTTGACGCGTACTCTAGACCCGTAATGTCCGAGGTCTGATGATGGAGCCGGAAGGACCATAAGAATCTTTCAACTAAGCAAAATATTTTCGTAGTGATTTTGCTATAAAAGCTTGTTTATAAAAAGGCTTTATAAATTAAAATTATTTGGACCATTCACATAATATTTAGCACTTTTAAAGGTGTCAAATAGTTTGTAAGAATTTGTAGGAACTATGATGTTAATTCAGTAAAAATCTTTTAAAAAAGAAGGTAATCTGACTGCTGGTTGGTGCAGTCGGTTACTTGGCACCGACTTCAAATATTTATTTTTTGCTTATTGAAGTCGGGTTACCTTCTTTTTTAAAAGATTTTTATTTTAAAATTTTAAGTGACGAGTAAATTATTTAGATGCCGATGCCGATGGAGCAAGCGTGTCCTAGAGTGGAGACCGCGACTTGGTAAGCGTAAGGTAGGACGGCCCCCAGCTAGATGGACCGACGACCTCAAAAAGGTCGCTGGGACAGACTGGATGCGGAAGGCGGAGGACCGTGTGCAATGGCGCGTGTTAGGAGAGGCCTATGTCGAGAAGTGGACTGCGATAGGCTGATTGATTGATTGAGTAAATTATTTACTATTATTGATTAATTTACCTGATACAATGTATCTAAATAATCAGTTGGGATTTGATGGAAAATCTATAGCAAGTATGTTTAATTCGTTTTTTCAGTCAGTATTTGAAGTTCATCCCACACCGCCAATAAGAGAAATTAGGGGGGCATTAATCAATAATGATGATTGTTAAGGGTCGATGGCAATTTAAGGACACGGGCGATGTACGAGATGTATCGACGTGGTCCGCAAGACTTGACGGTAATTCAAGGACACGAGTGGTGTACGAGATGCATCGGCGTGATCCGCAAGACTTGGGGCCCATACGAGATATGTGCTGAAGGTCATACTACTCATAGGTTTCACCCATGAGGTGCTCCTGTGCAGTTCACATTTCTACAATGGTAAGAATCTAAAATGTTACCCAACATACATACCTTAAACAGTAAATACAAAGACTATTGCTATAAACTATAAGCAATTTGTGATATCATATCTCCTAAAGGAGACTTTTTGAAAGGGTAATTAAAGGGATATTGTTTATGAATTTATGGATAACAATACATTATTAATAACATAAGCCACTCATTTGCAGAAACATAATGTTTTGCATTGATTTCATTATTAGACATACTTATATAATAATCCTGAAATAGCCCAAAGTGGAGCTTATTACACAAAGAATTGTGCAATATTATGAGCACTTGTATTACTTGTACTTGTAAACTAATAATTATCAATATTATCAGCACAGACCCCTTGCAGGGTAGCCAGAAAAGATGAGTCCTAACAATACAGTAATGAAACATTTATTGGGATAATAACCTTTGTGGTCAGCAGTATATATTTTGTATTAAAGGAGTTTTAATATAGTGGAGTACCAATATGGAATTATAACTATCTGTTCATAAACAGTATTTTTAATGTCAAAACACCACCAGTGTTGTAACCAACATAGAACAACAATCCTCATCCGGTGTGTAAAAATATTAACCCACACTGTACCTATCAACCCACCAAAAACAAATCACAATGGACATTGGAAGTCTCCTACCAGAGAATGTGAGGTAAGAAAAGCTTGCTAAGCATTCTACACAAAGACTTGTTTTTGTTTGTTTTTAAGTTACTGAAAACATCAGTTAAACATTCAGGAATACAACATGGGTGTTATAAATAAACCATAATATTGGAGGCTAAAGGTATTCATTGACTTTGGTATGTCACAATGTATCTATGACACTAATAAAAATGTGTGTCTGTCTGCCTTCAACGGCAAACATAACTTTATTGATTTTGTGCAAAAACTTGCAATCCAGACAAGTGAAGGTTAAAAAATCTGGTCCTATATATATTTAACATTATACTGTGTCCTTCGTTCTCGATATAAACATGCAGCTCTCTCTACTCGCTTGGCAAGCCGCTAAATTTTTTAGAAACGTCAACGCCTCCTCTATGGTATCTGTGGACATAACCTCTGCGACCATTCTTTCTTTTAGCGTGGCAGCCGATGCCTTGTAATAAAGTTTTGGTCGACATTTAATTTAATCAAATAATCGTAGCAGTGAAATTATATAACAAAAGGTTTTTATATACTCAAGTGATGTTGTGAAATAAATTTAAAACATCGTATAGGCAAATTCAGAAATAATTTACGTCTTGACAAAAAAGTACATTCCAAAAAGATCAACTGATAGTTGTTTAATTGTGGCGTTTTCAGCTTAACATGTTTATGTATAATAATATCGAATATTTGGAGACGTGAGTTTTATTATAAAGTAAAGTCTTCACTCGAAAAGTAAACTTACGAAGTCTCATGTCCCTCTTCGTGTAAAAACAGTTTAACACGCAATATACCTGCAAACAATTATTAACCGTCTATAAATTGGCAAGGTAAAACCTCTAATGAGAGGGGACATTAATCAATAATGATTGTTAAGGATCGATGCCAATTTAAGGACACGGGCGATGTACGAGATGCATCGACGTGGTCCGCAAGACTTAACGGTAATTCAAGGACACGAGCGGTGTACGAGATGCATCGGCGTGATCCGCAAGACTTGGGGTCCATACGAGATATGTGCTGAAGGTCATACTACTCATAGGTTTCACCCATGAGGTGCTCCTGTGCAGTTCACATTTCTACAATGGTAAGAAACTAAAATGTTACCCAACATACATACCTTAAACAGTAAATACAAAGACTATTGCTATAAACTATAAGCAATTTGTGATATTATATCTCCTAAAGGAGACTTTCTGAAAGGGTAACTAAAGGGACATTGTTTATGAATTTATGAATAACAATACATTATTAATAACATAAGCCACCCCTTTGCAGAAACATAATGTTTTGCATTGATTTCATTATTAGACATACTTGTATAATAATCCAAAAATAGCCCAAAGTGGAGCTTATTACACAAAGAATTGTGCAATATTATGAGCACTTGTATTAAAAAGGTAAACCTTGCAATATTTATCCCTGAACAGGGTTTATAAACAGATGAGCCAAAGTAGTCTCTACTTATAACAATGCCTGTTATAACTGACAAGCAACAGAATTGTGGAAATATTCCAAATATAATATCACAGTCTACCGATGCTGAGACAGGCAAGTTGTACAATAATTTGTGTTACACACATACATCCTTAAAATATAATATAAAATACCTGGTCTATCCAGTTAACATAAAACTAATAATTATCAATATTATCAGCCCAGACCCCTTGCAGGGTAGCCAGGGAAGATGAGTCCTAACAATACAGTCATGAAACATTGATTGGGATAAGAACCTTTGTGGTCAGCAGTATATATATTTTGTATTAAATAAGGTTAATATAGTGGAGTACCAAGATGGAATTATAACTAGCTATTCATAAGCAATAGTTTAAATTTCAAGAAACCACCAGTGTTGTAACCAATATGGAACAACAATCCTCATCCGGTGTGTAAAAATGTACATCTATCCACAAATGTATGTATAAATGTACCTACAGTGTACCTATCAGCCCACCAAAAACAAATCACAATGGACATTGGAAGTCTCCTACCAGAGAATGTGAGGTAAGAAAAGCTTGCTAGGCTTTTTACATAAAGGCTTGTTTTGTTTTTTTTTATGTTACTGATAAAATCAGTTAAACATTCAGGAATACAACATGGCTGTTACAAATAAACCATAATATTGGAGGCTAAAGGTATTCACTGACTTTGGTATGTAACAATGTATCTATGACACTAATAAAAATGTGTGTCTGTCTGCCTTCAACGGCAAACATAACTTTATGAGTTTTGTGCAAATACTGCAAGTAATCCAGACAAGTGAAGGTTAAATAAATCTGGTCCTACATATGTTTAACATTATGTATAGAAACATTATTATTAGAAACATAATTTTTAATAATTGATATACAATTTATAGCCATTCTCATTAGAATTTAATTAAAGATGGATGATCACAACTGTGCTATAATCCTTATCCCACAAAGAAACTCAATGCTAATAATAGACATTAGAGTCATATTAAATATACTAATAAAAAATTTATTAGGAGCTATTCAGCTTTCTATTGGGTAATGAGTCCAATAGTTTTGGTTTTTGGTTGCGTCCTGCATCATTTATAGTGTAATTAATACATTAGAAATTTGAGACACACAGAGGAAAGATTATACATCAATTCATGAATTGAAGAATTAGATGTTTTTATTGTACTTTTGTTTGATAATATTTTAATCAATTAATAATATATAATCAAATAAAATTATTCAAGTAATTAATAACTATAAAAAATAGGTTTGTGTTTAGTTTTGAATGTGCACATTTATATTGAGCACCAGTGATGTTTCTGGTACAGTTAGGATATCGGAGATATGACACAAACACAACCTGCTACTATTATGGAAACAGGTGGTTTTAGAGCACTATACATGCTGTAATTTATTTAAAGGTGGTTCAGTGTAAAAGTATTGAATTGGAAATGTCATACAAAAAATTTGCATTTTTCATATTGTTACATTTAAATTATTACATCCACATGTTACATGTATCTTATTAATGTATCTATATATAAAAAGAAAATAAAGTCATGCAAATGACTTAATAATAATACCTATTTAAAAATTGTTGATGAAGTTGATGAAATATTGAGTTACAATATTTAAAAGTATAGATTATCTTAAACAAGAATAATCAAAAGTATATTTTTATCACAGGTATGATAAATATTAGGTAGTATCAGCAATAACCTTAGTCTTAGGGAACTTGATTTTATTTATTTATTAATAATTATAAGACCACGCCAGATCCCAAGTGGGTAGGCGAGGGCGCAAAACATATTATTATGATATTAAATGAAATATGAATGATACGTAGGTACTACATGTATAAGTTAAGTGACACTCAATCCTCACGGTTGGAAATCTAGAACTAACTAAAAAGTTACTCACTACAGTTGCTACTTATAAAAAACAACCACATACAAAGAAGCAGAGGAAGTGTGGCATTTAAGGGTATGAAAAAGTTAAGTTATGAATAGGATTCCCAATATCATAAAGTTATAGTCCGGGGTTTGGTCTAGTTGCCTGTGACTTATTCGCTACTTAAGGCATTACTAAATTAGTAAATTTGAGTGTAATTTTCATCAGCAATATAACGGGTCAGGGGTGGCCCGATCGTATTGCCAAAAATGAATGTTCGCGGGCGTTATTGCGCAAGAACGAATTGTTAAGTGATACATAAATATTTAGGTGGACATAAAAATGATATCCGGGATAGTTTCGGAATATATAATAATAATAGTAGTATAGTTTAACAGTGGGGCAGGTTAAATTAGGTTACCACACATCAGCACTGCCCTTCGTTCCAAACCCAAAAATGGGGGAGGGGGGGGGGGGCGAGTCCATATAGTTAAGGTACATAGCCTTATGTGAGGAATAGCTCTAGATAAGGACATTAGTACAAAGGCCTCTAGTACAAAAATGTTAAATTTTGGTATATGTGCATCTTTAAAGATTATAAATATAACTAACATTAAATATAACCAAACTTTGACATAAAGGAAAATACTTTATCATAAATTAAATAAGTAATTATAGCAAAGCATCCTTATAATCACCAATAGAATTGGTAGCCTTTGTCTGGTACTGTACTCACAAAAGAGAACATTTGAAAAAAAAAAAAAAAAAAAAAAAAAAAAAAAAAAAACACAAAGCCCCACATGCCACTTGGAAGACACGTTAGTGGGGAAACAGGTTTCCCTGTCTTATTTGTCTTATATTGTTATAGATTGGGTACTAATATAGTTTGTTTCTAGATCTAGTACACAGTAAGAGTTTTCTATCGATCTCTATCTATATCGTCACGCCAGACCCCTTGCGGGGTAGGCGGGGGGGTGCGGGGTTCCAACAGGTTCTTTACTTACTGGCTTCCTCCACTCTCATAGTTCGTTTCGGAAGGGTTTTCTATGATACAAGAATTATTATAAAGGGATTAATTTCATATAAACAAAGTTCTGGATCGGTAATTCCTCAACTCTCGTTATATAAAGGGCCATCTATAAAAAAAAAAAAAAAAATCTTTATATAGAAGACATAACAGATGGAGAATGCACTGATATCTTGATAAGTAATGATTGATTATTATTACCCGGTAGTAATGAGTTAAGGACAACAGGTGTGCTATAACAGGTGCTTTAAAGAATTTTGTTGGGATGGATCTACGCTATATAACAAAACATGTTATAGAATTTGATTAAATAAATTTATTTTGAATAAGTTAGACAGACTGGTTGTAAGAAACAATATAGGTGTATATATACTCGTCTGTATATATATATATATATGTTGTATTTGTGTTGTATAGCAATGCAAACAACGGGAATGTGTTATACAAATGTACTCATGACATATTATGTTTTAGAGCTCACGCTTAAAAATGACATTCATGTGGTATACTTCAAATTTACCCTTATAGCTCTAAACAGCTGCATGTTTATATCGAGAACGAAGGACACAGTATAATAAGTGATCAAACGAACTTACCTGAAGTGAAGTTCGATCATTATTATACGAAGTCCTTCGTTCGAAGATATAAGTACCCAACCCGCCCTGCCCGTTGGTAAAGTTGAAATGTACTACTTCTAAAAGGAATGGTCGCAGAGGTTATGTCCACAGATACCATAGAGGAGGCGTTGACGTTTCTAAAAAATTTAGCGGCTTGCCAAGCGAGTAGAGAGAGCTGCATGTTTATATCTTCGAACGAAGGACTTCGTATAATAATGATCGAACTTCACTTCAGGTAAGTTCGTTTGATCACTTATTATGTATAGAAACATTATTATTATAAACATATTTTTTTTTAATAATTGATATACATTTTATAGCCATTCTCATTAGAATTTAATTAAAGATAGATGATCACAACTGTACTATAATCCTTATCCCACAAAGAAACTCAATGCTAATAATATACATTAGAGTCGTATTAATTATACTATTAAAAAAGAAAAAATATTAGGATCTATTCAGCTTTCTATTGGGTAATGAGTTCAATGGTTTTGTTTTTGGTTACATCTTGCATCAATTATAGTGTAATTAATACATTAGAAATTTGAGACACACACAGGAAAGATTATACATCAATTCAGAAATTGAAGAATTAGATGTTTTTATTGTACTTTTGTTTGATAATATGATAATCAATAAATAAAATTTAATTACATAAAATTATTCAAGAAATTAATAACTATAAAAAATAGTTTTGTGTTTAGTTTTTGAATGTGTACATTTATATTGAGCACCAGTGATGTTTCTGGTACAGTTAGGATATCAGAGATATGACACAAGCAGAACCTGCTACCATTATGGAAACAGGTGGTTTTAGAACACTATACATGCTGTAATTTATTTGAAAGTGTTTCAGTGTAAAAATATTGGATTGGAGATGTCATACAAAAAATTTGGATTTTTTCATATTGTTACATTTAAAATATTACATCCACATGTTACATGTATCTTATTAATGTATCTATATATTAAAAGAAATTAAAGTCATGCAAATGACTTAATAATAATACTTATGTAAAAATTTAACGATATTATGTTGACATGCTATAGTTGATGAAATATTGAGTTACAATATTTAAAAGTATAGATTATCTTAAACAAGAATAATCAAAAGTATATTTTTATCTCAGGTATGATAAATATTAGGTAGTATCAGGAATAATCTTAGTCTTTGGGAACTAGATATTATTTATTTATTATTAATTATAGGACTACGCCAGATCCCAAGTGGGTAGGCGAGTGTACAAAATAATATTATGATATTAAACGAAATAAGAATGATACGTATGAAGTACATGTATAAGTTAAGTAACACTCAATTCTCACGGTTGGACATCTAGAATTAACTAGAATGTTACTCATTACAGTTTCTACTTATAAAAAACAACCACATACAAAGCAGCAGAGGAAGTATGGCATTTCAGGTTATGAAAAATTTAAGTTATGAATAGCATTCCCAATATCATAAAGTTATATCGAGCGATATCATATAGGTAAAGTACATAGCCTTATGTAAGGTGTAGCTCTAAATAAAGACATTAGTACAAAGGCCTCTAGTACAAAAATGTTAAATTTTGGTATATGTCTTTAAAGATTATAAATATAATTAAAATTAAATATAACCGAACTTTGACTTAAAGGAAAATACTTTATCATAAATTAAATAAGTAATTATAGCAAGGCATCCTTATAATCACCAATACAATTTGTAGCCTTTGTCTGGTACTGTACTCAAGAAAGATATCATTTGGCAATATAAAAAAAATGAAAAAAAAAACCCCACATACCACTTGGAAGACACTTTAGTGGGGAAACAGGTTTCCCTATCTTATTTGTCTTATATTGTTATAGATTGGGTACTAACATACTTTGTTTCCAGATTTAGTACACAGTAAGGGTTTTCTATCTATATCGTCACACCAGATCCCTTGCCCCGCCCACCCCGGGCGGGGGGTTCGGGGTTCCAACAGGTTCTTTCCTTGCACACCTCTCATAGTTCGTTTCGTAAGGGTTTTTTTTCTATGATACAAGATTTATTATAAAGGGATAAATTTCATAGAAACAAAGTTCTGGATCGGTAATTCCTCAACTCTCGTTATATAAAGAGATACCTATAAAAAAAAGAGAAATTAAATATATAGAAGACAACAGATGGAGAATGCACTGGTATCTGATAAGTAATGATTGATTATTATTACCCGGTAGTAATGAGTTATGGACAACAGGTGTGCTATAACAGGTGCTTTAAAGATTTTTGTTGGGATGGATCTACACTATATAACGTAACATGTTATAGAATTTGATTAAATAAATTCATTTTGAATAAGTTAGACAGGTTGTAAGAAACAATATATGTGTATATATACTTGTCTGTATATATTTATATAGGTTGTATTTGTGTTGTATAGCAATGCAAATAAAGGGAATGTGTAATAAAAATGTACTCATGACATGTTATGTTCTAGAGCTCACGCTTAAAATAACATTCATGTGGTATACTTCAACTTTACCCTTATAACTCTAAACAGCTGCGTGTTTATATCGAGAACGAAGGACACAGTATAATAACTGATCAAACGAACTAACCTGAAGTGAAGTTCGATCATTATTATACGAAGTCCTTCGTTCGAAGATATAAGTACCCAACCCGCCCTGCCCGTTGGTAAAGTTGAAATGTACTACTTCTAAAAGGAATGGTCGCAGAGGTTATGTCCACAGATACCATAGAGGAGGCGTTGACGTTTCAAGTCCAAAGTTAGCGGGCTGCCAAGCGAGTAGACAGAGCTGCTGCATGTTTATATCTTCAAACGAAGGACTTCGTATAATAATTATCGAACTTCACTTCAGGTAAGTTCGTTTGATCACTTATAATATCGTATTACGTCATACGTCCCCATAATCGTTAAGGATTTCCCTGGTGTATCTTCTAAGTCCAAAGTCCAATGCCAATGAAATTAAAATGGGACCACCTTGGAGCTATACTTCAGTATAGCTCCAAGGCCCATTTTCCCAATGCAAAAAAAAACATCAAAATCGGTCCACAATTGACAGAAATATCGCTGAACATAGATAAAAATAAAAAAAAAATAATAAAAAAAGCATACATGCAAACGAACATAGAACCTCCTCCTTTTTAAAGTCGGTTAAAAATGTTTATAGATTCGTCCATGCAATGTTGTGATTAGTCGGCAAATGAACGAGTGTCTGTGTACACCAGTTAAGGCCACAATTAAACAGTTCTTACCCTTCTTTATCATCGATCCAACAATCAGTGCAGCACACGATTGGCTCTTGGTTGTCGTAAGAGCATATCTCCGACAGTGACGGGACATCATTTCCGTTTCCTGCATTCATCTGAAAGAAGACTTACATTGATTTCAATACTACACACAAATATGTACCCTTATCTTTACGTAACTATTGTAAAATGTCGGCATTTGTCAGCATATATGCCTAATGGATTTTATTTCAACTTACACTAAAGGTCAGAGTGTAACATGAAAAGGTTTATATATATATATATATGTATATATATATATATATATAAATATGTATATATATATATATATATATATATATATATATATATATATATATATATATATATATATATATATATATATATATATATATATATATTTTCAAGTTCCACCTAAATGTATGTCCCGTGCGGGGAACCCGCGACTACTTATCCAATGTGTGGTTTAACCACTCGAGCAAGCCGTAACAAAATTTTATTATTGTTCAGTTATATAAATTTATAGTCAAATTTAAAACATTTTATTTGTATAGGCCAACAACAGCGCTTACAAACGTCAAAAATTATTACATTTTTTACAATTACCACCGGATCGAACGCGGCCTCACACTGAGAAGATCCGGCGAGAAACGCATCAGGCTAGTCTTTTAAATTAATTGGACTAGCCTTTCTATTTATCATCCTTTTTTTTCAAAATTGTATTTTAATAACAGAGTATTTTACAAACTCTATTTGGGAGTTGCCGAATGAGGAGCTGCTCAAACCCAATCAGTTTTATCGCCGATATATTCGGAAATATTATAATATCCTTTACTACATAATCCAGTTTTAATAGCCTCTTTAAGCTTATTAACAGACATTTTCCGGAAAGCTATGGGTAATTTTTTGTAGCAGCGAATACATTGCCCCATGAAAGAGTTGCTAATTCAGTGGAGAAAACTGTCAATTGACCGAATAGCCTTTTTTTGAAGAACGAAGATGGTATTCAGTTCATTAAAACATCCCCAGAGCAGTATGCCTTATGACATAATCCTATGGACATAAGCGAAATAAACAATTTTAGCTGTTTCAAACTCAGTCAATAACCTAATTTTATTTACGGCATAAGCCGTTGAGCTTAACCTATTAGACAGTTGTTCAATATTTGGAGCCACTGTCGTCTGGCATCAATAGTGATACCTAGAAAAACATTTGACTCTACAAGGTCCAATTCTACAACATTCATTTGTACATTGGTTCCTACCGGTTTTCCATTGGGCATAGTAAATTTAATAAATTTTGTCTTCTTCTCATTTAGGAGAAGATTATTTGTATTGAACCAATAAACAACCTTAGACAGTGCGTTCACGTCGTCATAATTAAGCAGCTGTCTTTTAATCTTGGATAAAAATAAAGATGTATCATCTGCAAACAATACAATACCCGAATTGTCTCCTACATAGTAGGATATGTCATTAATATATACCAGAAATAGAAATGGACCGAGAATCGAACCCTGGGGCACGCCCATAGTCACGGCAGTGCCGTGAGACGTTTTCCCTTAAACATCGACTTTTTATTTGTCGAATAGAATGCAAAAGCATTCTACTCGACAAATAAAAAGTCAATAGGTCGAGAGCCTTGATCCGAATACGGTAGTGATTTAATTTCTTGACAAAAGTTTCATGATGCACACGGTCAAAAGCCTTAGACAAATCGCAAAATATACCTAAAGCATCTAGCGAGTTCTCCCAGTCATCAAAAACATTTCTTATTAATTCAACACCCGCATAAGTAGTTGAGCGATTCTTAGTGAAGCTAAAATGTTTTTTGTGAAATATATTATGACTACTAAAGTGGCTTAACATCTGATACAAGACAACCTTTTCGAATATCTTACTAAACGTGGGTAGCATAGAAATAGGCCGAAAATTATTTGGGTCCGATGTGCTACCCGATTTGAACAAAGGGATCAATCACTCTACTAAGTTTTATAAGATCAGGAAATACACCACGAACAATACAGCCATTAAACGCAGATGCCAAATGGGGGTTATTATATGGATTATAGAGCTAACTGTCTTTACATACAGTTCTCATATGTTTGCCGTGTTTTTAATATTAAATTATTTTTTATCTATCCCACTGACCTCTGAAATTAATTTTTCTGCATTTTAATGTACTAAGTTTGAGGAGCGACTCAGCGGAACTGCAATATATTTGGGATCTATGATATTTTTGGATATATTAATGTTTAGCCAATTTTGACAACCTTCCATTGTAAACACTCAACAACCGAAACATACATTTAATATTGTTCAGTGTCATTTGTATCCTATGATGTTAAGATATATTTGGATTTGGTAATGTCCATCTATTTTCTTCTATTTGGTGAGCCGCTAAAGGTGAACTTTTAAGGTACGCACATTGGCCAATTCACAATTGCGTCTGCGGTGGCGATCAGTTCCTGCAGTAGTATTCGTATGGACGGATTCACACCAACGCGTCTTGCGTCCTGCACGCGTAGTCAGTGGAGCGTCAAAGTACAAGATTAATTGTACCAATGAATAAAATTTTTCAAGAAAATATTTCATTGATTGGTACTAACGCATTAAAACAATAAAATATCTAGGTGTTACCATAAATAACAACCTCAACTTTAAATACCATACTAAGATTCTTTGTGGTAGGATCAGAAAGTTAGTATACGTCTTTAAGACCCTCCGACACGTCACTGAACTCCTTGTACTGAAGCGAATATACAACGCTCTCTGCCAGTCACTCATCACTTACTGCATTACATCTTGAGGAGGTTCTCCTAAAACCATTCTATTAAACCTGTTGAGGTTGCGCAGCGTCCTATTCTAAAGGTTTTCACCTTTAAAGATACAATTCCCCACCACACTGCTTTGCGGCGCGCGTGAGCAGCCCCACTACATCCTTAAGCGCGGTGAAAGGATCGCCCCGCCACAGGTCTCCTTTACACCTTTGCCGGCGACGGATGATATCTTTAATATTTATTCGGGATTTTATTTTATCAAACTATTGCATTTAATGGTGAATAAATCAGAAATACAGTCCACTTATATTTAGGGTTTTTTATTTAGTTAGTCCCTGGGACCCTAACAAAACTGACGTTTATTCTATCTGCAGATAGCTGTCAAAATATTATTGGAACGCTTCGCTTATTTTTATCTATTCATGGTTACAGATCGACCCTCTGAAATATAGAAAAATGTTATGGATAAGAATTTCTATCTCTTTTTGTTTATTAAAACAGTTTAATGCGCAGAAAGTTACCAGAGATAGATATTTAAAGTGACAGTAAGCGATCAATAGGTAATTGAGAACGGTCGTTAGTGATTTCATTCGGCAACATTGTGAATCGGCGCCTGATCTTCTTTCACTTACATCAACTTTCACAGAACGATAGAAGCGTGAATTTGATGAAGATGAATGCGATTTGCGCTGAAAGCGTATTCGATTTCAGGAATTAAATAACGCGATTAAAGAACTTAATGTTCAAAATGTTGAATTAATCATAAAAATTCGAAGAGTTCTTATTAAAAATATTGTTGCTCGAGATTGAAAGGCTAGAAGATAAAAAAAACATAAAACTGCTAGGAGAGAAACTAGAATCCCGGGAGCGTAGGTAGCATGAAACTGGAATAGAAATTTACCGAATGTTAATGGAGAAACAAAAGACCTATGCAACGATATTATTAAAATTGGCAAAACACTGGACCTTAAAACTGATTGTTCCACAATTAGGGACATTTATAGAACTTCCGAAAAAAGATGGCTCAAATCCTGTTATTATCGAGTTTACTAGCATTTTAACAAAAAAAAGTGTCTTGCGAGGGGTAAAAAGCTTCAATAAGTCGAAAACAAAAGATTTTGGACTTATCCGCTCAATACTGCATAGATTATTATTAGGAAAAGAATAAGGGGAATGTAGAGACGGAATCTTAGACTAGGACTAGTGTAAACGACTTTTGCACGCAAGGTGATCGCCACCGCGGACGCCATCGTGCACGCAGATTGGACGCATTGGTTTGGCCGTACCTTTACAATGTTACGGTGTATAGGAGTTTAGGTAATCTGGATGTGGTCATCGAGTTTTGATGCTGACTTTACTAAATAATAAAATAATGACGGATGATTTAGCGCAGTGGGTAAGAGCTTAACCCGCTCCGCCCACTGTCTAATGGTCGCGGGTTCGATTCCTGCACGGGACAAATCTTTGTGTGACCCACAATTATTTATTGCGGTCTCGTATATGAATTTCCATGTTTGTAAACGCACACAGGGATAAATTCTAGTCCGGGGCTACGTTTTAATATAAAAAATAAAAATAAAATAAATATGGCAAAAACTACTTCCATAAGGAAAATCTCAGGTGACAATTTGAGGCAACGATAGCATACAACGATACATACGTAAATATAAGACAAAGCGGCGCTGGGACATTTGAAGATGTTATGACACGTGCCGTTCACGCCATCGGTGGTGCATTCGGCGCCTGAAATAAAATATTAATAGGTACGTCATATTTTTACGATAGATTTCTCTAACAGTAAGCACACAGGACAAAATATAATGTACACTAAAAAAATATGAATGTTAAACAATAAAAAATATGTTTATGGAAAAGGTTCTACAGTCTAAAAAATGGAAGGGAAACGTTTTAATGTCTTTTATATAGTAAACATAATCATGAGAAGAAGAAAAAAAGGGGTATAACTAAAAAAATACTATTTATTTACACACCGTCACGCCTATATTCCCCAAAGGGGGTGGCAGAGGTGTACTGAGTACACCCACGTTTCGCCGACGATGTTAGGTCCCATGTAATAGGGGGCGAGCCTATTGCCATATACCGGGCACAATTCCAGACTCCGGACTCGTACAGGGAATTTTTCGTTAGAAAAACTACATTTGTCCGACCTAGGATTTGAACCCAGGACCTCGTGATCACAAAGCGATGCGTTTTGCCACCAGACCAACGAGGCAGTCAAAAAATACTATTATGCCTATTATTCCCGATGGGTGGCAGAGGAGATACACCCATACTTTTCTCTGAGGCTGTTAAGTCGGGGTCTCGTGCAATAGTGGGCGAGCCAATTGCCATCATGCCGGGCATAATGTTGCTGCTGTAGCTGCGGACTGATACTGATATTTTTTATCGGTCAGTAAATTACATTTTTGTTCAATCTATGATTTGAAACTTGCGCTTGCTACGGAACGCACATCAGCCTCGTCGGGAAAAAACCAAGGATCTAATTACAGTTAATACATAGTACAAATACCGCGCACAATTTCAAGTTTCTTTTGAATCTAAGATGACGTAAGAGTTCTTTTCTTTGGACTTCATAATTGAAATAGTATGTCAATGCCATTCCATTGCCACGGTGTCTATAGAAGTTTTGTTAAAAGCCAACAATTTATAAATAATAATAATAGTCTAGAAAAAAACGAGGTTTTGCTTAAATATTGAAATAATAAAACTAGAACTTTTCCCTTATGTAATGCGATGCTTTTAAAAATATCTTTGTTATAAAATAATAATTAAAGCTTATAAATATACCTTATGACGAGCTAACACTTTTTTTTCGGTATATGACCTTTATAAGAGTTCACCTTGAGCTGTGCCTTGCCCTTATAGTAATAAGATGTATACATAATCTATCAAGGTAACAATTAGAACTTCAACGGACTTCCATCATTTTTAACCGACCTCACAAAAGAGGAGGTTCTACGTTCGTCTGTATGTATGTTTTTTGTTTCTTTTTTTATATATATTTACCGATATTTCCATCAATTGGGTTCAGTGTTGCCCCAAGGTGGTCCTATTTTAATTTCATCGGTATTGGACCTAGGACTTTAAAGATACACCAGGAAACTCTTTAACTATAAATAATACGAATGTGTAGATTAAGATATTGTGAGTATTACGTCAATCCTATAAGTACCCTACTATAGATATAAGCAGAATATTAACCTACTTTAAAATAGAAGGAGGTTTGTAATTCGTTTGTGCTTTTTTATGATTTCGTTGCCAATAAACCGATTTTGATGATTGTTTTTGCTTTGGGTTCATTATAATCCGTTAAATCAGTTACTATGAGTATTATATCAATCCTGTAAGTGCTTTGCTGTAGAACCAAGCAGAGTAATATAATATAGCTATATAAATATACATAATTAATTCTTATTCACTTAACATTTTAAAATAAAAAACGAAAACCTTTTCCAAAAGCAAAAAATAAATATTTGAAGTCGGTGCCAAGCTTCTGACTTTTTTTTCCCCCCGGGTGAAATGCCTAGCGCATACTGCCACATAGTGGGTTTTAATGATGTGGCAGTTATGTGGGTCTCGCACCCTAGCCCGAGTACCCTGCCGCAGGAATCACCAGTGGCATAACATCTGCGGCGCGGGGGAGCCTGGTCTGTTTCACACAGACCTCGTCTACATCCCGTGCTCTTCTGTGTGAGCGCGCAGGACGCAGCGCGCTTCCTTCACGGGCCTATCACTGTTCGGGCGAACGGTTGCCCTTGCCCGGCGACTGCAGGCCTATGTTCATGGGGGGCGGAGGTCGTTTGCGGCGTATGCCCTACGCCTTCGCCCGACGCGTCTTCTGTGAGCAGGATTGAAGGAGGTTTCCTCCCGCTCCCGCTCAGCCTCTTCTTTTGCCGTCAACACGGCCATGCAAAAGGCGACGGTTGCCGCCCAGGCACTCTCTCTCGACCATGGCTGATATCACAGCCGGCAGCAAGAGCATCGCTTCTCCGATCTCTGCGGCTATTAGCTGCCACTCCGCATCCCACGCTGGACACACCAGTAGGGTGTGCAGTGCCATATCATCTGGCCCATTACAGTGGTGGCACTCCTCCGTACGCTCACGGCCTATCCGGCACAGGTATCGCCCAAAACAATCATGCCCGGACAGCACCTGCGTCAGCCGGTAGGTGAGCGCACCGTGTCGCCTCTCAAGCCACGCCCAGAAGATCGGCACAATCGCGGCAATAGTGGCATGCCCCGCACTAGGATGTGTGGGCAGTTCCAGCTACTCCTCCCGTACTGCTCGCTGGAGCTCCCTGCGTCTGACCTCCACCGCTCCGGGGGGTTCCGAATTACTCCCCCCACGCCACTGGTACATTCTGGCTCGGGCCTTCGTCTCCAAGTGCCAGGGTGGTGTTCCGGCAAGATAGATAGATAGATAGATAGATAGATAGAGTACGCTTTATTGTACACCAGTGATATTAACAATTAATTACATACAAGAAAAAAAAAATAGGTACAATTGGCGGTCTTATCGCTAAAAGCAATTTCTTCCAGACAACCAATGTATTGGAAGAAGCAACATACGGAATAGGGCAGTTATGGTGGCGTACATTATAAACCTCAATAATACATACTGTCATCATTTTACTTACATACATATATACACATATAATACTATGCAAATATATAAATATATCTTACACACAATACAGAGAGAGTGCAATGAAAAATTTATAAATGAAGAAAGTGGTGGTGAACCATATTTTGAAAGGACGCCAACGACTGTGCACGACGGACTGTTACAGGCAATGCATTCCACAAGCGATCGGCTTGATTAGAAAAGGATTTATCGAAGTAGTTGGTAGAATGCATTGGTGTTTTCAGCCTTAGGTTCTCCAATGACCTTAGAAACCTTGAATGTGTGTCGTGAAGGAATTCAAATCGTTCTTTGAGGTAAGTGGGAGATGTTGGATTAAATAAGATATTATAAAGAAGAGATAATATGTGAGAATTCCGGCGAAGGCGAATTGGTAACCACTTGAGTCTTAAACGAAATTCAGAAATGTGATCATATTTGCGAAGGCCAAATATGAATCTAATGCAAAAATTTTGAAGTCGCTCAAGCTTGTTATATTGGTTCTCTGTGAGATCAAGATAGCTGGCGTCTGCATAATCGATTATAGGGAGTAGAAAGGAATGTGCGAGAGCAATTTTAGTGGCAGTAGGGAGAAAATTGCGCAGTCTTCTCAAGGACCCTGCAGAAGCAAAAACTTTGCGACTAACTTCTTGAAAATGCGGGCTCCAAGTGAGATTTCTGTCAATATAAACTCCCAAATTTTTAACAATTTTGCTTATTGGTATGGTAATATCGTCAAACTTAATTTGGGGTAATTGTGACCAATCAATCCGGGAAGTCATTCTAGAGCTACCAATAATAATAACCTGTGTCTTAGTTGGGTTGACTTTGAGACCAAATTCCTTACTCCAAGTACTTATTTTGCATAGATCATCATTAAATAGTGTTAACAGCTTCCGGCAACCTGACTAACGGAGCTTGAGTGTAGATTTGCAGATCGTCAGCATAAAGGTGGTATGAAGATTGTAGTTGGTTGGGAATAGAGTTAATAAAAACAGCGAAGAGTAAAGGAGAGAGAACGCCACCCAGTGGAACACCGGCATTAGTATTGCACCAAGAAGAGTAGTTTTCTTCAATGTGAACACGTTGCCGACGCCCAAACAGGTAGTTACGAAACCAGTCAATCGCTGTTGAAGATATGTTAATAGAGCGAAGAATCCCAAGTAGAACATCAAAGTCCACAGTATTAAAAGCATTGCTATAGTCAAGCAGTGCAAGTATTGTTAAATTACTATTTTCCATTCCTGACCTTATATTATCCGTAATATTCACCAACGCAGTAACAGTACTGTGACCAGGACGGAAGCCAGACTGGAAAGGATTAAGAAGGGAATTTTTATTAAGGAATTGACTCAGTTGATCGTGGACGAGGCGCTCGAGAACCTTTGATAGAAAAGGTAATATAGATATGGGACAATATTCAGAGAAGGACGTGGGATTGCATTTTTTCGGGAGAGGCGTTATTTGGGCTTCTTTCCAAGAAGATGGAAAGTGGCCGCTGGATATGGAATGGTTACAGATATGGCAAATGACAGGAAGGATTTCATCAAGGATAGGTAGGATAATATTACGGCTGATACAGTCACTGCCGACTGCATTGGATGTAATCGATTCTATGCTCTTTTTAACATTACAAGCAGGGAATTGACTAAAAACAAATGGAGAATAATCGGGCGCCGGTATGGATAAAAGAAAATTAAGAGTATTTGATTTTATTGTCTTATCCATGTGAGACGAAACTGAGAAATGTTGATTTAGGAGATTAATATCTAAGTCTTTAGAAATGTTGTTTTGGCGCGACTTGCCGACACCCATTGATTTAAGAAATTTCCAGACTTTTGCTGGATTTCCGTTTTGTACAGAAGTGTGAATATGTTGGCGTTGAGCATCCCTACACACCTTATTGCAATGATTTCTAATGGCAACATATTTATTCCAATTGGAATCAGTGGTTCTAGCTTTGTATTTGGATTTAGTTGCCACTTTTTTGCTCATTAACAACTTGATATCATCAGTCAGCCAAGGAGCCGTAAGATGTTTTACTCTAATAGAGCGAATAGGCGCATGGACATCGAATAACCGTATTAAGGTGGATGTGAAAATATTAACTTTATCATCCAACGAGTCCGACATAAACAAAGAATCCCAGTCAATGTTGGCAGCATCTTCACGAAGCATCTTAAGGTTAATGTCACTAAAATTGCGCTGCATAAGAATTTTAGCTTTAGCCTTAGGTGGCCGGACTTTATAGGATAGGAAAACTAAATCGTGATAAGAAAATGCGTCAGCTGAGCACTGCCCATGCTTTGCAACGTCTTCAGTTGAAGAAACAAAGATAAGATCAAAAAGTGACGGAGTTGAGTTCGGAAAATGATGGGTGGCCTGAAGCGGAAGCACGGATAGGTTACAGGAGCCAAGAACTGAGTGAAGATTAGAAGAGCGGGAGTTATTTTCGAGCAGACATGTGTTAAAATCTCCCATAATAATGCTATGACTGTAAGAAGGAACCAAATTTTCTAACAAATTTTCAAAAGAAGAAAAATAGTCTATACTTGACGAAGGACAGTAATAGACACCGAGAAGTAATTTAGAATGATGAAGCTCGATCTCAATGAAAAGATGCTCACCAGCATTTGGTGGTGGGGGTTGTGTCGATAGTTCAATTAAAGAAAAGGAATATTAGATCGGAGATATATCGCCACACCACCACCACCGCCCGATGAGCGGTCGTTCCTAATGAGATTAAAGCCCGGAAGTGAATAGAGTGTAGATGGGAGACACGGCTTCAGCCAAGATTCAGAAACGAGTATAGCGTGGATATTTTTACAGTCAAAGCTGGCCAGCATATCGGAATAATGAGCCGGAATACTCTGAGCATTAATATGAACGACATTAAAGTTTCTAATGATATCAGAGAACGTCGATGTGAGAGTGTCAGCAAGAGATGGGACACAAATAAAACTTTTATCGCCACTTTCCACAGAAAAAAACGATTCCGAATCGCTGCAACTGTTATGATCAGACATAATGTTGCTTATACACTAATAATAATAAATTACTATTTAAATAGCTATGTAATGTATATGTAGTATTTAAAATATATATTGTGTTTACTAAATAATTATATAATATGACTCTATATGACAAAAAGAAATAAGTAAATATAAATAGGATTATATACTACAGCTAATTTCAACTATACGTATATAAATTCGTCCACCTGCCGAACGTGTTATAACAAAAGAAAATAAGCTAAAAGAAATAAAATTAAATTACAGCTAAATTAACAATGCAAAAACATTTTCTACAAATAAGAAACAAAAAAAAATAAAAAAAATAAAATTAAGTTTTAGGATTAAAAAAAAAAAAAAACAAAATAAATATGGATGATAAAACGGAAATAAAAACAAAAAAGAAAATAATCAACTGTGATGCAATTGCATTTTGCAAGAAGTTAATGCCGAGATACTGCGTGAAAACGGAACGCATTCATAATTTAACAAAACGGAACGCCGCTGACATTGACAATCTTGGCATTATTGACGTTTAGAAAAATTTTAAACATAAACAACACAGTGACAGATAAAAAGTAAAATGTGTAACAAAATGTGGGTGTTTAAAACAACCATATCAATCAAAAAGAGGAACAGGAAATGTTATATTAAAGAAAATTGTCTTGCGAATGACACTGCTGTTCACACACACACGCACAAAAAACAACAATCACTTTTTCACCCGTTTGGACTTCGGTACTGTGCCGGTCTTAACAGCAGCCGGTTTAACAGGATCTTGTGTGATAGCGATCTGCTATAGACCGCACACGGGCCTGTGCCCCATCAGAATTAAGGACATACACTTCTCCATCTTTTGACCAACTCTTCGTTACGCCAAATTTCGCCCTCGCAGCGAGAAACAAGTTATGCCGCGTCTTAGTGAGAAACTCGGAGATTGTCACCCCCGAGCCTTTCAGTTTTGTCTTGGCGAACCACACTCTACTGCGAACAGCGACATCCACGAATTTTACAAGGATTGGCCTACTATTTTGTGAGGGCCGCCCCATTCTGTGGCATCGGCGTATATTGACGGTGTCAAAGTCACTCAGGCCCAGACGACCCCGGATGATGCTCACTACAGCTAGCGGTGTGTTCTCCTTGCTGTCCTCAGCCACACCATGTAGCAGAAGGATCTTTCTCCGGCTTTGTGTCTCCATTGCATCAACGGTTTGAGCCATCATAGTCAACTGCTGCTGAAGAGTGTTCAGAGCTTCAACTACAAACACTCTAAAGGCAGCAAACTCTGCAACCAGGCCTTCCGACGATGAGGTGTTTGGGGATTTCTGAAGTGCACTCTCGAAGTCTTCCATTTTTTTAAAAAACCTGCCTGACAATTGTGACATGCTCTCTTGAAGTAAGTCCATTGCAACCGAAGTGTAAAAGTAGAAATTAAGTATGCTGTACTGGAGAAAACACTTATTCAGCAGGTATATAAGGTTAGTTAAGCATTGAACTTATTGTGTACCTTAATGAAGTAGTATTACTATTAAAATTAATAATTAAAATATGGAGCTATAATAATTACATGTTATTACTACAACCACCCACAAAAAAATAAAAAAAAGCAGGGTGGCCACCTCATAGAATATTGTATGGTACCCGCGGACCACTCTGATGGACAGCATTCGCTGTGGCCGGCACAAAAGCACAATACTGCCGGTCGTCAAGCATCCAGCCCAAATTGGGGACCCATATAGGGCTTGGGACCACACGACCCCCGCGTAGAGTCTGCGGCAAGACGCCTCCGGGCCACCAAGATTGGGCAACAGCCCAGACAGAGCTCCCGCAGTTCTCATGAGCTTTGGAGCCATCGCTTTAAAATGAGGCTCAAATGACCAGTGGCCATCCAACAACAGGCCCAGGTACTTTAATTGCCGGCCGATGTTTATGCGGATGCCCCCAACCACAATGCGGGCATTGGGGGGAAGCTTTCCTGAGCCCGTGAAAATAGATGGCCTCCGTCTTCCGCAGCGCCACATCCAGTCCGAGCCGCCGAATTTTCCCCACTACCTGGGATACTGCAGCTGTCGCCAGGACCGCCGCATTCCGATGCGACTTTGCCCTCTCAGTGACCAAGGTGTCGTCCCCGTAACACGTCACCGACGCTCCCGGCAGCAATGCGCCACGCAGAACCCAGTCATACGCGATGTTCCACAAGAGGCGACCCAGAACTGACCCCTGTGGAACACCGCGCGCCACGTCTCTCTCGGTCTACCGCTCCCGCCCAAGGTAGCCCCCACGGGACGTTACCTCCGCTGCCATCACCTTCACCCTCTGGATAGCAGCCCGCCATCGGAGGGGCCACACCACGCCACCGTCCTCCTCAGAGTTGCTTGTGAAGGACGCTCAGGGCCCCTGTCCCTTGCGTCTGCAACCCCGAAGGCCCCCCTGCTGATGTTGATGCAGGAGGGTCCCCCGCCAGATAGTACGGCGGGGGCGGGCTATGCCTCCGCCCCGTCGCCGTCGTCGAGCAGGATCGGCTCTCTACCGATCCCGCTCGGCCTCCTCCTTCTGAGAGATCACAGTCTCGCAGAAGGAGGATAAAGCCCCCCCACGCCGATTCCCTTGCCAGCATAGCCGCTACAACTGCCGGCAGGGAGAGGTCCGGTCCAATCCGGTCGACCAGGATCCGCCGCTCAGAGGCCTACGCCGGGCACTCTTCAAGCGTGTGCTGGGCGGAATCCTGGTCCCCACCGCAGTAGTGACAGGTTGTCGTCGCCTCGCGTCCGATCTTCCTCAGATAATCACCGAAGCAACCATGACCGGTGATTATCTGAGTAAGTTTATAGGTGACTTGCCCTCTCCTCCGCTGGTGCCAGGCTTCGAAGGACGGCAGGATAGCTTGCGCGGATAGGGCGCTTGCGCGCGATATGCTCTTGACTGAGCCTCGCGCGCCACTCCTCCAGAGCGCGCCGTCGTTCCCGCCGTCTCACTTCTTCGAGCGCAGGCACGCCCTCACCGCTTTGACGAACGCCGCGAGTCTGGTCGTAGACCCTCGCGTCCATGTCCGCCAGGATGTCGAGCCGCGGATAGCGCGCCAAAAGTGTTGCCGCCTCAAAGGATATGGTACGGTATCCTCGTGCGATACGGATGGCAATCTTGCACTGCGGGCTCTGAATCTTCATCCTGCGCCTGCGCCGGACGCCCGAAAGTCGGTGTGACCACACGGGCGCCCCATAGGGGGCCACCGATCGCACGACCCCCCCGTAGAGGTGGCGCACCTCCTTCGACGGTCCCCCAAGGTTGGGCAGCAGTCTGTGCATAGCACCCACTACCCTTTCGACTCGGGGGACTAGGCGCTCGTGCTCCTCGAACCCCAGCGACTGTCTAGGGTGAGGCCTAGGTACTTCAGGTACCTCCCCACCTGGACTGGCGAGTCTCCAACACGAACCCACGATTCGGGCGGTTCCTTGCTCCTCGGCAGTTTGTGAAACCATAGCGCCTCGGTCTTATGAGGCGCTATCTCCAGGCCCAACTCACGGATCTTGGGGACGACGACCTCTGCTTCAAGCTCGGCGAGCCCTATGGTCCTCTCGAAGGTGTCCCCCTCAGCCAACATCAGTGTGTCGTCAGCGTAACATACGACGCTGACACCGGGGGGGAGATCGACACGCAGGACTGCATCGTAGGCGAGGTTCCATAAGAGAGGGCCCAACACGGACCCCTGCGGAACCCCGCAAGACACTTCCCTCCAGTGCAGTGTACCGCCCTGTCCGATGTACTGGACGTATCTGTCGCGTAAGTAGTCCCTGACCACGGCCTGCAGGTATGGGGGGACGCGATGATGTTCCAGCGCCCCCAGAATCGCACCCCAAGGCAGGGAATTAAAGGCGTTGACGATGTCCAGACTTATCGCCAACGCCACCCCACCCCGGGACACGGCCTGCACCGACAGAGAGCGGACGCGTAGTATAGCGTCCAGCGTGGAACGCCCCTGTCGGAAGCCGTAATGGCTTTCAGCCAGGTCGGGACCGACACGTGACAGATGCCCGCCGAGACGAGCGGCAAGAATCCATTCGAACAACTTACCGGCCTCGTCTAGCAGGCATATGGGACGGTACGCAGAGGGTGTGTCTGCAGTCCTGCCTTCCTTCTTCAAGAGGACCAGGCGAGCCTCCTTCCAGGCCGTGGGGAACTTGGAATAACGGAGGCAGCTATTAAACAGCCGCCTCAGCCTGTCCCCCAGGGCGGCCAGAGCGATCACCTACACCCGCTCCGGTATACCGTCGGGGCCGGGCGCGGTATTGCGAGCCCGCAAGTGGCTAACGGCTCGGTTCAGCTCCAGTTCGGTCACCCCCAACTCGTCGGTGTAAAGTGCCGACGATACCGTCGGGGGACTGAAGGACTACCCCGGACCGTCGGGAATAGTGCGTCGATTACCCAACGCAGCAGTCCGGGATCTAGGGTCTCCGTCAGGGGGGCACCCAGGGCCGAAGCTTGCCCAACACCACCTTGTAGGCGCGCCCCCATGGATCCCCGTCGAGTCCCTCTAGGAGCTCGCTCCAGGACCGAGACCTGGCGTTTGCAATAGCGAATTGGAGCGCCTTAGTAGCCACTCGGTAGGGCTCATAGGCTCTGGCCTTCTCCTCTTCGGTGGCTCGCCTTTTTCGTCGGGCTTGGGTGTACCGGCGTCGCGCGCGCAAGCAGACCTCGCGCTACTGCGCTATCTGCTGCGACCACCAGTACACCACCTTTCGCTTGGGGCAGCTGGCCCGGGGCATGGCGGCGTCGCATAGCACCGTCATCGTGTCCCGGAACCAGGTAGCCTCCCTTTCCGGATCGGACCAGATCTCATCGGCGTTTTCTGGCCACGCCGCGACGCTGGCTGCGGCTTCGAGATCTCGATCTAGCCGCTCGAGGGACCAGTGTCGCGGGGGGCTGCCTGCTCTGCAGCTGGGACAATCGGAGGGTCGGAGGGCCACATCAAAAAAGATGTAGCGGTGGTCGAATAATGTGACCACCTCCTCCGCTACGCGCCACCCCGACAGCATGCTAATGACAGCGGGAGTCGCCCACGTTAGGTCGACGACCGACTCCCCCTGCCACCGCACGCATGTACTCACGGACCCCCGATTCACGAGCCGGAGGTCCAGCCCAGCCGACCACTCTTGCAGCGTCTCTCCCTTTGGACTGTCTCTGGGGGTGCCCCACGCCCTAGCGTGGACGTTAAAGTCCCCCAGGACAATCAGTGGACGGGGTAGGCATCTGCGCATGCAGTTTGCCAGCCCGTCCAGGTACACCTCGTAGTCAGCGAGGAACCTATTGGGAGAGACGTAACAGCCCACTACGGCTATCGCTCCCCACTGCACAGCCACGTACTCCTGCCCCTTTTCTATTAAGGAGCAGGGTGGAGCGCCTTCTCCTCCCCCCCAAATCGACGGCGAGGATGGATTGGGACATTGTAGGGCTCCGCGACAACGCCGAGGGCAATGGACCACTCCGCAACGGTTTGCAGCAGCAGACTCTACACGTTGCGGCAGTGGTTCAGATTGCCCTGCAAGTATTTTTGGGGAGGCAATTTTTAGGCCTCCATTGCTTCCGGTGGGCTGATTAAACCCGCTTCCGTGGCCTGTGCCTCGGGGGCCGCCTGGGATTGTAATTGTGGTCGGGAAGGGACCTGCTTTTTTCCCTTCCCTTTCCCCTTCGGGGGGACACACTTTTTTGTGTGCAGCCGATGGTATGCTGCACACCCCTTCGCGGAGCACAGCGGGCACTTCAGCTCCCGCGCTGTGCATGCGCCGGCACTATGTTAGGCTCAGCGCACGCGTAGCACTGTGTGCTGCAGTCCACCCCGTTGGGGCACTTACTGCCTACGTGGCCTTTCTCAAGGCACCGGAAACAGTACAGCGGCCTCTGCTCCAGCGCCTCGACCCTGGCCGTCTCCCAGCCCACTTTTACGGTTTTAGTCGCCATGATTTTGCACATGGCGGCGAGTAGGCACCGGAATCGATAGTGGACCTACCCCATCGGAACCTAAACTGGCACTCACTAAGGTCCGGTCCAACACGCGTAAGGTGCTCAACGAGTCTACCGGCGATGACCCTTTCAAGGACTTTGCCAGCCTTATCAAGCAACACTATTGGACGGTATCCCGATGGTGAGTCCGTTGGCCGCCCCTCCTTTCTGATAAGTACCAGTTTGCCAGTTTTCCACAATTCTGGAAACTGGCCCCGGTCCAAACATTCAGAGAAGCGCTCGCGAATTCAGCCCACACACGCCCCGGTATGCCGTCAGGGCCAGGTGGCATCTTTTTTGCACGGAGTCTGCCTACCGCTTTATCCATTTCGGTTTGCAATACTACAGGTACTGCAACATCATGCGGTGGTGTCCCATAACGTGACTGGTTTTTTATTTACTTCTCTTTCACTTTTTTCTTTCCTTTTTTTTAATCATATTGTGTGGATACAATGTTTAGGTTACAATTAAATAGTTTATGACCTAGCTCCAGTGTGATGCCTTACGATCGTGACTTGAATCTAATGATGTTATCCGTAAAGAGCGTCTAAAGGATTCCTGATGGACCAGTCCCCACAAACAGCACCCATTCACGAGTATGACTGCTGGAACAGCCATCACTCCCTTCAACCATATTGGAGGGAAGCACCGCAAGCAAAGACATTATAGTGAGCATGACCAAACCAGAACCCCAAAGACGGTAGCCACATTGTGTCTACAAAGCAACAATATCATAAGCTCGTCAGGCAGAACACGCTACTCTTTAACATTGCCGTAATTATAAGAGAACAATACATAGCATTACTATCAATAAAATGGCACTTCAATCCCACGCGGTCTTGTCTTCTATGTAATCCGAGATTTTGTAATAAGCTTTCTTACATAATTTAGTTTTGATTATGGTTTTAAACTTATTTTGTTATAAAAGCGTATACACTGGCCCACTAACGAATTGCTAATTCTGTGGAGATGCGAGACATGTACAGCAAGATTATTTTTACTCTGAGTATTTACAGTGTAGATCTCAGTAAATTTTTCAAATTTGACAATATTCTTTCTTGCAAATAACACATTTTCATATATGAATTTTGAAATAACGGTTAGAATGTTTATTTCCTTAAACTTATCTTTGAGAGATTCTTTAGGAGCTAGATTGTAATTGGCTCTAATAAGGGCTATTAGAGCCTGCAGTATGAATATGGTATTAAGGTCTGTAGAGCACCCCCAAAGCAAGATTCGATAGGATATAATACTATGGAAATAACTGAAATAAACAATTCTAGCCGTTTCAACATCGGTTAGGAATCTAATTCTTTTAACCGCATAAGCTGCCGAGCTTAACTTTTCAAATAGTTTTTGAATATGTTCGCCCCATTGTAATTTGGCATCTATGGTAATACCTAAAAACGAATCCAACTCGACTCCATTTAGTTGCACGTAAGCTCCTACCTGCCTGCCTCACGTCAGGCGTCGAAAATTTAATGCACTTAGTCTTCTTATCATTAAGTAGGAGATTATTACTATTAAACCAATGCACAACTCTGGTAACTGCATTGTTCACATCGTCATAATTTTGCAATTGTCTTTTAATTTAAAAAAAAGAGAGAGTAGTATCATCTGCAAACAAAACAATTTTGTGTTTGTCCCCTACAAAGTAAGGTAAGTCATTAATGTAAATTAAAAACAGGAATGGTCCGAGGATGGAACCCTGTGGAATGCCCAAGGTGACCACCGATCCACCGGATCTCTTACCGTTAATATCAACCCTCTAAATTCTATTATCTAGGTAGGATGCCAAGAAATCGAGAGCGCTGTTCCTGATGCCGTAGTGGCTTAATTTCTTTAGGAGTGTCCCATGATGCACACAATCAAATGCCTTACATAAATCACAGAATATAGCAAAAGCATCCTGTGACTCATCCCAGGCATCAAATATGTACTTTAACAATTCTACTCCCGCATCTACTGTCGAACGGTTTCTTGTAAAACCGAATTGGTTGTTTTGGAGTAGATTATTTTTTGAAAAGTAACCTAATAATTGTTTTAAAATGAGTTTTTCAAATACTTTACTTAAGGTGGGTAGGACAGAAATAGGCCGAAAGTTGGAAGGGTCAAAAGTACTACCTGATTTAATTTTTTTTTTTTTTTTTTTTTCAAATAACGGTATTAATTTGCTATCTTTCATGAGATCAGGAAATAGACCACTTGAAATACAACTATTAAATACCGATGCTAATCGCGGAGTAATTACTTCAATTATAGACGAAATGATTTTTACGGGCTGCCCCCACAAGTACGCAGTTTTCTTCATGTCTAAAGATTTAAATGTATTAATGATATCTTTTGCATCGATATAAGAAAATTCAAAATACATGGTACACTCAGAAACGCTTTGTTTTAGTAGAAATTTGGCAGAAGTAGAAGACGAAACTAGAGTTTTAGTTGTAATAATAGGAATATTAGTAACAAAACTTCTCAAACTCAGTCGCTACATCTAAACCCGCTTTAATGTCCAAATTTTCAATTTTAAGATGAAAATCATTATTACGTATTGTATTTCTACCTGTTTCACTATTAATTATTTTCCATATAGTTTTAATTTTATTAGAAGCATTTGTTATTTTATTTTTCAAATAATGAGATTTAGCAACAGAACAGGCTCTCTTAAATATTTTAGAATATTTCTTAACATATTCTTTATACTGAGGACAAAGATTATATGTCCTTTTACTATACAATTCATATTATCTTCTTCTACTTTTGTAAATGCTCTCGGTTGCCCACTCACCAAACGATGCCCGGTTTTTGATTGATGATATCCTCTGTTTAAATACGCAATGAAACTCATCATCAATGAGATTGAATAACAAATTATAACAAGTATTTGGATCGCTGTGAAGTGGTAAGCTAGGCAGTTTGTTGGCTTCATTATTTTAGAAGTGCTCAAGGCGACAGGCCGGAAATATAGTTTTAAGGATATATAGGAACACAAAGGAAATATAGTTTTATTCCGGACATCGGAATAAAAGTATATTTCCCTTGTGGTGTGTTGATATTGCTATTAAATACGACTAATTGTCCACAGTGATCCGAGTCCAGCTTATTTATTATTTCCTTGCTCGCCGGTTTCCGATTTGTAAATATATTATCAATGCACGTTGCACTCGTAGCTGTTATCCTAGTAGGCTCAATAAAACTGTTTAGCAAGTTATATGACTGTAAAAGAGTTTTGAATAATATATGCTCTATTTTTTTTTTCAAATTCTTCATATGGAGCACACGAAGGCCTGTATATACACAACACTAAGAATTGCGCGAGTTCAACGCACGCTATCTCAATTACACGCTCAACAAGCAGGCTCACAATATCTTTACGTTCTTTGAATTTTATATAGTTGTTCATTATTATTAAAGAGCCACCATGAATCAGGTTTATTCTGCTGAACGAGCTAGCAACCTGGTGATTTCTATAATTAAACATCGGTTGATCACTTTTAAGCCAATGTTCGGTTATACAAAGAATGTCTATATTATTGCAGCTTAAAAACAATTCAATTTCCAAATCTTTACTCTTAAGGCCTTGGATGTTTTGATGAACCAGGTTGACATAGGATGAATATTTATCAACAATATTATTGCGAGAGATATTCTCTGATGTCTTAAAACTCAATTTAAATTATTTAAAATGTCATGGTTTTTATTGGGTATGTCAATTACATTAATATTGATATCATAATTAACACTATCACCCTTGTCAATAGTCTTGGTTACATGATATGTCATGACCGGTTATATGTAACCGGGTCAAAATTCTGAATATTATAAGCTAACAATGTAGCTATACGTCGTTGTATATAAAATGGCAGATAGATCTATCGTCAGCCTGAACTTATTTCGAGTAAATTTATTTAAATCAATATAAAAAATAATGTTGCTATGACGATGTGCCAAATTATATATAACTAAATTCATGTCATAAATGTGCTTATTTTGTTCCTGTGTTAAATTACAGGCATACGGTAAAGCATATAAAACAAATTTACAATTGTATTTTACACTCAGTCCCAGTAGTCTATTTATTCTAGTTACTGATTTATACTATATACTTTTTCACAGAAAAACTATCACCATATAATATTACAATGGTGGAGTGTTTGTCGAATCTGCTTGAGCAAATAGAATTTATTATATAATTAAAGCTGGGTCCGGGTGAACACAAATTAATAATTTGATGATTGTGCAGTTCATTGTAAAAAATACAACCTAGTCCATGACCTAATTTGTCTGAATAAATAACAGTTTTCTGTAAAGGCTTCTAAAGTGATATTATCCTACCAGTATTAATTTCACACAGTGTTACCAAACTAGTAGTCTGTGATGTGTTGTCTAAATTAAAAGATTGAGGTTGGGTATAGGTGAGCAATTCTGACTCAATATTGGACACCATATTAGTTAGTTTACATGATAAAAACTTTTGAGCCTCTTCATACTTGGCTGTCATCTCCTTTAAAATAGACTGGAGATTAACAATTTCAGTCTGCAATTCTTTAACCTCCGTATTATATACACAGTGGCTATAATGCAACTGAGTCTAAATTTTTTAATTTGGACCTAATGTTCACCCTATCTTTTCTAAATAAATTTAATTTCTGACAATCATCTTGTGTTTTTTGTTTTTTTCTAATAATTTTGCTAAGTCTTAAGTATTTTTTTATTTTTTTATAACTAGTCATTTTGGTATTAAATTCCATCTCAGATGTGAGGTCAATTATTGTAGGACACTGGTCACTCACTACTGGTGTCTGACTTAGAGCTTAGTAGTTCATTTTAAAGACTCTGAGTGGCAAGTGCAGCATGAGACTCGTTTAAATGTTCCAAATTTGAGATAGATTTTTGAGCCTCACATAAACTACTCTCTAACTCTGATATGCGACTCAGAGCCCTCTCATGAGTGTTACTACATTCTTGGAAATTGGTAACAATATTTTGCAGCTGGTCTCGCTGGTCAAGCACATCCATGTACTGGATGTGAAGGTCTGACAGTTCCCTTTTCAGCTGAGAGTTCTTATTCACAACTTTGCAGATCTCCTCTTCACTCTCATCCCGCTCCCTCAGTAGTTGGTTACAGAGGTCCTTTGAGGCTTTAAAATCCTCCAGAGCTAGTTTCAGCTTGGCTTCGATGTCCTTAGCAGAGGCTCTGCGGGTCATCATATTGTTGATGGTGTCAAAAACTGAAAATGTAATTAGGAATCGGGCAGAATCAAAATATACTAGTTGATTGCACCTAAATGCGGGTGGTAGAACTAATTTGTCTTAAATTTTTATTATTTGTTTTTTAGCTGTATTGATTTTATAGGGAATATTTCAATTATAATTATAATAAATACCTTGTGGAAGTGAGATTACTTTTTTAAAAACTTATCTGTGAATAAGTTTGTAACAGTAGGTAAATTGCAATTAAAAAAGTGGTCTACATATATATCATCACACAGTTCCCCTGCAGGGCAGGCAGGACAGAGTTATAACAGGATATTTCTGAAAGAGTTGTACCTACTTTAAACTGATATACTTATAAATTGAATTTATTTTTACCTCTGTCACAGTACTATATTGAGTATAGTGCTATATAAGTTGCATAAATTGTAAAAAAGCAAAATTTTCCAAACCAATAAGATGAGTTCAACTTTTTATGAAACTATTAACAATAAACAGACCGAATTATCATATGTACCCGTTATATACTGCTTTTTATGAATGTGGTATACTGTTTATTGTGATATTAGTTGCAATAATTGAATAAAATGCAAATACTCCCCGTTTGTTCCGTAGATTTAAATATTCAACAGTGAACCGTTGACAAGTCCTCACTCGACCGCCCGGTAGATATTAAAGTTAACAATAGTACTTAAAACACTTCACTAACACTTGTGGTGACTTACTATACTAATGACAAGTCAATAAACTTATTTTTACATGCAATTTACAATATAAATCAAATATTTTTGTATTTAAAATCAGGACATATGATTTTGACGTGTCACCCTGACAGTGTTGCCAGCCCAAACACTAGTTAGCCCAAACTATAAGTTAAGATGGGGCTATAAAGTTATGAGATATTACAGAACTATAGAAACATCAATTAATAACCTAATAAAAGTAAACTTAGACTAAGATTAAATAAAAACATTAGATTGGATTGGATTAAATTAAGTAATTACAATAAAATAAATACGACACAGTACATTAAAGTATTTCCAAAATACAAATAAAAAAAGATTAAAATGAAATTATAATTTAAAATTTAGAATTAAAATTAAAATTTATCTGATTTAAGAATTCTTTTACACTGATATAGATATTCTCGGTGTCTTTGATAAAATATGTCTAACTCTTTGCAGTGATTATTATACCCTCTACACATTCGAGCAACAGGGTCATTGTATGAGGTTTTATTGTTAGAGTGGGGCACCGAGAATAAATTTTGTGTGCGGTTACTACCACCAATTTTTAGGTATGAGACCAACTATGAGAGTGGAGAGAGTCAGAAAGGTCTGTAAGGAAAGAACCTGTTGGAACTCTGTACTCTCTGCCTACCCCATAAGGGATCTGACGTGATGATATAGATTGGTAGATAGTATTAAAGTATCTTAAGTCGTGAAATTATAATATGAAATATTATTTACACACTAGATCATGCCGATATTATCCGTTTAAATGGTATATAAAATCACACCAATATGCATTTGGTGGGTTTTTACCGGCCTGTATGAAGGCCCAAAAGTTATTAATCATATTTTGGGTTAAGAAAAGCCTGGCAATCTTTCACTGTCTACCTTCCTCTTCACAGATTACTGGAAGCCTGGAGACATGCTGAAATTGTTCTACAATGAAAATTTACTTATAATTAAGTTGACTTTATAAATACTTTTGCAAAACAAAGACGACTTGATTTAAGCGCTGAAACGTAGACTGCTTAACTTACTTTGTAACAACACACGGGAATATTGATGTGAGATTAGTGATTTTAAAATAAAGAAGATGTTTTATGGGCTTATGAGCACAATAAAAAAAATGTTTGTCTGTGTTAATATCCAGATCGGCGGAACCGATTGTAAATACACTATCACTGGAAAATGGAGAATTTTTCAGAGATTGTTTGAGACTACTTTTTAGCTCGGAAAATGCAAGATTCCTGGGGATAGTTGTTTTTATTTCTCCATATTACCACGGCTAAACGGATTTAAAAGAAACAATATGGAGGTATTTCTTAAGTCTTAGATTAATGCTATCCCAAATATCTACCTACTACCTACCTATGTCAAATTACAAATAAACGCGTGCGAAGCTGCGGGTAACAGCTAGTACCTAATAAAGCTTTAATTCAATATACATACCTTCTTCTAATCCAAGACCACTTTTAACGCGGCAGAAACAAGTAAAAAAATATATTAAAACAATTTTTTTATAAATCATAGTAGCGACACACTTTGCTCGATGCTACTTACATATAAAACTAAAAAGTCACTGTGGCGCCTCTCGATAGAGCTAAATCTGGTTTCTGGTTAATTGCGTGTGTTACCTCGGTCACCTTGAAATTAAAAATATCTTCCTGCTTCTTATATACCTAGTATCTATCTATATCATCACGCCAGCTCCCTTGCAGGGTAGGCAGAGAGTACAGAGTTCCAACGGATTCTTTCCTTACAGACCTCTCTGGCTTACTCCATTCTCATAGTTCATCTCATAAACGCTTGCCGGTGACGGAGACTCTTGACTCGTCCTTCAGATATATCTAGTAGTAATAGTAATTCAAGTTTCAAACTCGGCCGCACCAGTAATTTTCGGTAACCTACACAAGTGCAATTCATCCCTTCCAAACGGTGAAAAACTCATCAAATTAAGAAACTTGCACATATAGATATAGTGGCATATAGAATATTCACACTCGCATTTATTATAGTACTAGCTGTAACCCGCGGCTTCGAACGCGTTTATTTTGTAATTTGACATAGGTAGGTAGTAGGTAGGTTTATGGGATAGCATTAATCTAAGACTTAAGAGATACCTCCATATTAAGTTTCTTTGAAATCTGTTTAGCCGTGGTAATATAGAAAAATAAAAACATCTATCCCCAGGAATCTTGCATTTCCCGAGTTAAGAAGTAGTCTTAAACAATCTTTGAAAAATTCTCCATTTTCCAGTGATAGTGTATTTACAATCGGTTCCGCCGATCTGGATATTAATTAACACAGACAAACATTTTTTTGTTGTGCTCGTAAGCCCATTAAATATCTTCTTTATATCAAAATCACTAATCCCAAATCAATATTCCCGTGTGCTGTTACAAAGTAAGTTAAGGCGTCTACGTTTTAGCGCTTAAATCAAGTCGTATATGTTTTGCAAAAGTATTTATAAAGTCAACTTAAATATAAGTAAATTTTCGTTGTAGAACAATTTCAGCAGGTCTCCAGGCTTCCAGTCATCTGTGAAGAGAAAGAGAGGAATCGAAAGATTGCCAGGCTTTTCTTTACCCAAAATATGATTAATATCTTTTGGACCTTCATACAGGCCGGTAAAAACCCATCAAATGTATATTGGTGTGATTTTATATACCAATTAAACGGATAATATCGGCATGATCTGGTGTGTAAAAAATATTATTATTTCATATTATTATTTCATGACTTAAGATACTTTAATACTATCTACCAAACTATATCACGTCAGATCCCATACGGGGTAGGCAGAGAGTACAGAGTTCCAACAGCTTCTTTATTTACTGACCTTTCTGACTCTCTCCACTCTCTTAGTCTCCACTCTCACACGGTCGCCGGTTACGGAGACTCTTAACTTGCTCTTCGGATAAGACATGATCTATTTAAAATAACCTAGGTTTTACCCGATACTTACGTCCTGTTCTAGGTACACTACCAACTGAAAGCGGCGTGGAACCATTAGAACCTGTGTAAATATGTAATTGTTAATAATTCTTCGCTGTTTTTATATAATTATAAATATTGTATATAATTTGTGAAACTATAAATAGTTGTTGTTCTACATCCTTCCAATTCCGCATTGTACTATGCCTGTGTGGTTGTTTCCGTATTACGTTTCTTATGTAAGATACATAAAGTTTCAAGTAAATTGGTTTAGCCATTTTAATATGAATAAATACCAGCTATTTCGCAAGAACCGTGATTCTTTCTGAAAAAAAAAACTATCTAGAATATTATTTCGAGACCTAAAGTGCTTTGAAAGTGTTAGCAACTTCCATGCTGCCATTTTAGTATGAAGAAGTAACAGCTATCCCAGAAGAACCGTGTAGTGAATATATTGTATATTTTGTCAACTTCCGTCAGACTTATTAATCTATCTATCTATCTACTATCTCTACCACCGGGTTCAGTCTTAGCCCCAATTAGCCCGCACAGGTGGTCTTTGTAAAATATAAACTAAACTATAGCGCGATCTTATTCAACACACAACACTAACGCCGTCTCATAAAAAAAAAATACAACCCTTCCTTTTCAAGAAGGATTTTACTTTACCTATTAATTTTAAAATTATCGGTTAAATTTTTCTGATTTAAACCTTTTCTACCTACCCTGTCAAAGATTATAATCTAGCGTAATAATATTTGAAAACGAAGCCATTGCCAGCTAAGTAAGTGGCAAAGTTTTGTCAGTACATTTTGTGTTAGTCTTCTCGTAGGATATTAATGGTCGTTAAAGTTTCGTATCCAGCCCATTTATCGTTAGAGTTCCCTCCAGAAAAAACAATCCTGAATGCATCATCGGTTGAAGCACGAAACCATGTTTATTGTTTAGTGTTTTGTATGAACAATTTCAAGTGAGTGCTTTTAACCACTGAAAAGGCGAGACATGACAGTTGTTGAAAAGCTGTTGGATGCGGAGGCCTAAAGGTCTAAAGGAAACCCCCACCAGCAGTCCCACACTCACACGACTAAGGCATTCTCGCTCTAGGGCAAATCTAAATTGACAAAAAAAAAGAAAACCTAGTAATAGCAAAGCAAGCATATAATGCATTTACACAATCACATTACAAAAAAAAGGGGAAAAAAAAACTTCAACCTCTACTGACGTACAATATCAATCAAAAGCAACAACCAAACACTGTTACAACTAAACTAAACACCAAAACAGAAAAACAAAAAGGAAAAGGAAGCGGCATATACTATGCTAATTACAATAAAGCAGAATTAATAAAATAAAACTAAAACATAAATAAGGTGCGGGACGAAACGGGCCCGCAGTGTTTACATATTTAATAAAAAAAAACACCACTGAAAATTATTTCGTGAGGAGACGAACCTGAGTCCAAAATCAAATCACGGATAAATTTATGTGTAGACAAAATCACATATTTTACATAGTAACATTGCAGTTCGGGACAAACAGTTATAGAGTTTTATGGTTAATCCCGCGACAATCAAGTAACTAAGTTATTTTGAAATAAGGATCGATTTATCAAAATCGACTTCTTTTTCTTTCCTGTGAAACTATTAGATGTTTCAAAAAAATAAGTATACAGAGTTGTGATGTTCAATACAGACTACACTTACACAAAATTTATTTGAAATTCATCCAATAGGTTTGGAGTAAAGTGTTTTTTTAAAACTTTCATGACGCTTACTTTCGTCTTTTCTGGAGAAAACTTTTGATTTTGCGGGATAAATACTATACAAAATGTTAGGCATAATTTTAAAGTATGCTCATGCAAAGTTTCATCAAAATCCGCCAGTTGTTTTTACGTTGTTATGATTCATACCTTTGGACACACGTACAAACAGACACAAAAGCCAAAAATTGCAAAATAGGCTTCTATATCAGTAGAATGATATCCCTGGGCTATTTCCTAAACATATTTCATGTACAGACACGACTTTCTTACAGTTTTATTATATGTAGTATGTATAGATATAGATGCTTTACTTTTTCCTACAAACCCTTTGATTTCCTGAAAACATAAATATTAACGAAATTGTCTGTCATATGAATGATATCCGTGCTAAGTTTCACTGTTATCTAAAGAGTAGTTTTGGAACAATGAATGATTTATCTAAATCGACTTTCTTTTTCTTTCCTCAGAATCTGTTAGATTTTTTAAAAATATAAATAGACATAGTTGTGAACTTTAGTACAGGCTACAATTACACAAAATTTCATTGAAATCCATCAAACAGGTGTGGAGTAAAGTGTATTTTTAGAAATCCAATGCTTCGCTAATTTTCGACTTTTCTGGAGAAACCTTTTGATTTTCCAGGATAAATACTAAGGTTGCCTGGAAGAGATCGCTCATTAACGATAAGGCCGCCCTTTGTGTTACTTGTAATGTTGTTTATGTCCAATCACTATTTGGTACATTATTGGTGCACAATAAAGAATTTATCTATCTATCTATACTATTCAACATGTTAGCCAATACTTTAGAGTGTCCGCGTTCATCAATATCCGCCTGGTGGTTTTTGCGTGATGGCGGTTCATACCCTCCGACAGACAGACAAACAGACACGAAAGCCAAAAATTCTAAAACTGGCTTCTACAGCGATTCTGGGTTGTTATTTTCTTAAAAAAAATCCAAGTACAGACACGACTTCCTTACAGTTTTATTATATGTATAGATAAATAACCGAAAATATGGTAAAGCGCCGCGTTTGCTCATAGTGAGTAAGGTCCTGGATCAAAACTAATAATATGGGACACACAAAGCGTTCTGTGCAGGGTTAAAACTCGTGACTATTTGACTCACTGATTTATTACAGTTATAAGTGAGGGCACACAGTACATCTCTGCCAGCCCCGCCTGAGGAATTTAAGCGTGAAGACTGTATTATTTTTTTATATAAGATAGTACATGTCACGCTTCGCCCAACTTAAATAAGTCGAACGGACACAATTCGCTGATAGCTTGTTTGGCAGCTGTTCGACTTGTTTGTCATCAGTATTACAAGGCCAGTTTTAATTTATAATTACATAGTAGGTACGTACTGATTATCTGAGTGAATTCGAAATTATATAAATAAATAAAACTTTATTGGCAATTTTTTTTACAACCTTAACTTATCTAATTAATACAATAAAGTGTAGCAGTATAATTACTTACATCGTTGTTTGATCACGAATCGTACCGTACTAGTATAAAACTGTCTCACGGTAAGCCAGGCATCCTCGTCCACAAAAACCAAGCAAACGATCTATCTATCTATCTATCTATCTATCTATATTATCACGCCAGTTCCCTCGCGGGGTAGGCAGAGAGTACAGAGTTCCAACAGGTTCTTTCCTTACATACCTCTCTGGCTATCTGGAAGCAAACGATCTATTTATTTAAAAACTTACAACTGCGTAATAACTACATAAGATTTGCAGGTCATTATATTTTTTGGTGCGATAATATAAATAAAATGGATGTAGATTTATAAATTGCGTACAGTATACCTAAAAATAATATCTATCTATACCATCACGCCAGATCCCTTACGGGATAGGCAAAGAGTACAGAGTTCCAATAGGCTCTTCCTTACATACCTCTCCGGCTTCCTCTACTCTCATAGTCCGTCTCATACACGCTCGTAGGTTACGGAGACTCTTGACTTGTCCTTCAGATAAGACCCGGTCTATTTGGTCATGGTAAGATAGTCTAGGTCTTCCCCGGTAACTACATCCTTCCACTTTCGCATTGTATATCTGTTTTGTCATTCTTTCTTCGGACATTCTTTCTATATGCCCGAACCAACGGAGCATACCCTTTCTCATCTTTACACCGATACTCTCTTTCATACCTATTTGCTTTCTTACTAAGCTGTTGCGAATACGGTCGGTCAGGTTCACTCCGCACATCTTCCGCAGAGCTCGCATTTCCACCGCGTTTATCCTACTTTCATTCTCCTTCTTACATACCCAGCTCTCGCTGCCATATAATAGCGTTGGGACAAGCACTCCATTATGTATGGCCAGCTGCGCCTTTCGGCTTAAGTGCCGGCTCCCAAGTAGCTTTCCCATCGCGCCATTCACTCTATTCCCTGCACTCACTTTTCTGTCTATGACAGCGGTGTATTTTCCATCCTTACTGAATACGCATCCAAGATATAGATAGATAGATAGATAAAAAGTTTATTTGTAACAAAAGGACACACAGTACAAAATTTTATCCTAAAACATTAAAAAAAAAACAAACATGCAGTACAATTTAAATTATAACATTATTGTAGTAAGTGTGTCACAGTGGTACAAAAGGGCCACAGCTCAGCGCCGCATTTGCTCGAGGAGCAAAACGCTGATTTTCAGCTGCAACCACGATGTTACGCGAGAAACTCGTGCAGCGTTACAGACATGATCCCAAAACTTGTTAATAAAATATATATACATAAAAAGAAGAAGAATACATATAATGTTATTTATTCGTGGCAAAAAGAAAACAAAAAAATATATATATTGAGTTTATGTTAGGACTATACGAGCCCCGACGACAACTGAAGAACGCTACCAGGACGATCAAAGCGTAAATCTAGTTTTTGAGTTTCCAAAATTGCTGATTTTAACCTTTTTTTAAAAGTAACCCTTGTAGTAACATTTCTTATAGGAGGTAATATATTGTTCCAACACTTAGTCGCCTGGTAGCAAAAACTGCCATTAAATGCTACTGTTCTGTGCGTGTGAGTCGACAACGGTGGCCGCGCTGACCTGGCCCCATCCGATCCGTAGCGATTGTGGAAAGCGGAAAATTTAAGTTTGCCATACAGATAGTCAGGCTGTTTCCATTTGGTCAAGTCAAACATTAGAGCCGCAAGATGCAACTGCCTGCGTGATTCCATGTTTAACATGGAGGCCCGATTAATAAAAGGTGAAACGTGTGTACGCGAAGGGATATTAAAACAATATCGACAACAGGCATTTTGCACGCGCTGAATTAGCCGCTGAGTCCGAGATATATACAAACTCATTCACTTGCTCCAGCACATCGTTCCCAAACACAATCCTTGCATTTGTTCTGGTTTCTTCCCGTTCAAAAATAATAGAGAAAAAAATAATTGTCCACCCCTCGATGGGTCAGACGTGGTGATATAGATGAATAAATGTTCATTGGATAAATATTATAAATAATAATAATAAAAAACTACATAATAGTGCAGTGTGTGCATCCGTGTGTGTGTGTGTAAATATATCTTTTTATACCTATTTATTCGGACAACAAAACAGATTACAATGGGTATATAATTTACAAATTTCACACAGTCTAATAGAAGGCAAACCTATTGCCATCGTACCGGGCAGAAAACCAGACTTCAGATTGCTGGTTGGGATTACTTGATAAAAGAACATATAACAATAACACTTTATCCAATCTAGGATTCAAAATGACATTAGTGTCCCATAATGACAAGCTGCAAGTTCCACCACTTGACCAACGAAGCAGTCCATCTTAGATCAGCTTCATTGATTCCAACCTGAGTCCTACATAACCGAGAAATGATACAGACACAGGCCTGTTTTTGATATGCATTACTACCCTTACTTTCATCGATCTTGCAAACTGTGCAGCACATAATAGAATCTTGACCATTATACGAGCATATTTTGTGATTCCTTATTTGTACCCAGCGTTGTACTAAACAACAGTCTAAGGACGAGAAGTAGGCAAAAAGGAAACAGGAAAATAAGGTTTAATTTTATTTGTTTCTTCTAAATTTCAATTTTTTTTTCTAAGAATCTTATTTATCGTCCCCGCAGGCTGATCAATTACAGCTGCAAATTGAGAAAGTGTCGATTGTTTAATTTTTGTTGATATGCTCTCAATGCAGGGCACGTAATGTTCAACCCTGGTATACATTCCTGTGGAGCGGAATGACGTTACTCCAACAACGGTGTACAGGCATTTGTGATCATCAAGCTGGAGGGGACCACCAGTATTGCCCAAAAAAGAAGACAAAAAAGATCATCGTAACATTTCAGATGTATGTATATATGATTAATATATTGACGGTCAGTGTTGGGCATTATTTCAATAATAATTGTAGAATCAATTAATTGAAATCTCATTTTTTTTTCTTTGTTGTTGTGACTTCCTAATCCAAATTGCTTAGGATAAAACAAATAACGATTGATACGTTTGTTTACCTCGCAAGTGTCTACATAATAATAATAATATCAGCCTATACTGCCCACAGCTGGACAAAGGCCTTGTCTCACAAATCGAGGTGAGAGAGATTAGGTCATACTCCACCACGCGGACCCTTGATGATTGATGGGGGCAGGTTTGTGGCCACCTGCTGTTGGAACTTATCAAGCCGCCTTTAAGGCTACCAACTCGGCTTAACGACTACCACATTAAGTGATAGCCGGGACCAACGGCTTAACATGCCTTCCGCAGCACGGATATGCTCGAATATGAAAATGCCACAAACGGTCACCCATCTCGGGCCGACCGAGTCGAACGCTGCTTAACCTTGGTAATCGCTAAGAACACCGCGGTCGCACAGCACTACGAGCGCCTCCTACATGTGTCTACAATCTGAGAATGGGAACCATAACACGTTTGTGTGGTATGATTATACCCGCCCTTCAGGAGTCTTTGTGGGACGTAAATTGTTGCACATTTAGTTTCCTTAAATTCGCTTAAGTGGACCTGATAATAAATAAAAACAAGTAGATAAGTCAATTCTTTTGCGGAAGTGTTATACTCCACTTTTCGCCCGGTTACTTGGTTTAAACTACTATATTTCTTGTTGAAAGCACGAAGCCTCAAAGCATCCAATAATGAAGACACTTAGCGTCATTAGACGAACATTTTTTTAGCAATTTGGTATTTGTCAGTTAAGAAAAAAATGTACGAACCGAAGAACTAGGTAGGTGGCGTGCTTCATCGGTTGGTAATACGTGGTTGTTTTTAATTTCAATAACCTATTCATTAAATATTTTTTTCTTCCAGTATCAGTCCGGAGTCTGGCATTGTACCCATTAAAATAGCAATAGGCTCGCCCACTATATGGGACCAAATATCGTCAGCGAAAAGCAGGTGCACATAGTACACCTCTGCCACCCTCGCAATATAGGCGGGACGGTGTTTATTTTTTATTTGATCTATCTATCTATATCATCACGCCAGATCCCTTGCGGGATTTTTATTATATACCATAAATTAAATAACGTACAACTTGAAGATTATCCGCTACATTCTTCCTGTGTCCGAGTCATCCCCACCTTGCTGCGTCAGCTCCATATATTTTGCTCGTTTTTCCAGTGTCTAAACATGCTAGCAGAATTACTTTGCTGAAATTTATTCTGTAATGATTGAAGTCAGTTTAACATTTTCAATTTGGGTTTGATCATAGGCATAGCAAAATATCTTCACTGTTTCGATTTTATTATTTGAATGTGAATAAGGGAACATTATGTCCTGTGATGGCTTAGCTCAAAAACTTTAACGATAGCGGGTAATCGTGGTGTCACGTTCATGCTAAACTCTTAAAATATTTGGATCAATGTTACGATTGAATGATTTGTTTACTAATATTAAACATTTGTGCTCAGCGAGTGATTTATTTAATAAAGACGGTGAGTGCATCTCGCATCTTCGGTTCGCCGACGACATCGTCATAATAGCAGAGACGCTGGAACAGTTAAGCGAGATGCTGCACAGCCTAAATGTAGCTTCTCGACGTGTTGGTCTCAGCATGAATTTGGATAAAACCAAGATCATGTTCAATGAACATGTCACGCCGGGACCAGTCTACGTCGAAGAATCGATGCTCGAAGTTGTTCGAGAATACACCTACCTTGGGCAGATTATCCAGCTTGGTAGGAACAACTTCGAGAAAGAAGTCGACAGAAAGATCCAGTTGGGCTGGGCGGCATTCAGCAAACTACGTCGGGTTTTCTCTTCGCCTTTACCGCAATGCCTGAAGACGAAAGTCTACAACCAGTGCGTTCTACCAGTCATGACATACGGTGCCGAGACGTGGACACTTACAGTAGGGTTAGTCCATAGGCTCAAAGTCGCGCAGCGAGCTATGGAGCGGGCTATGCTCGGAGTCTCTTTGAGGGATAAACTCCGAAATGAAGTTATCCGTCAAAGAACCAAAGTAGTTGACATAGCTCGCAGAGTGAGCTCGCTAAAGTGGCAGTGGGCTGGCCATGCCTGTCGAAGAACCGATGGCCGATGGAGCAGATGAGTTCTAGAGTGGAGACCGCGACTCGGCAAACGTAAGGTGGACCGACGACCTGAAGAAGGTCGCAGGGTGGGACTGGATGCGGAAGGCGGAGGACCGTGTATTGTGGCGCAAATTGGGAGAGGCCTATGTCCAGCAGTGGATTGCAATAGGCTGATTTGATTGATTGATTGATTATCAGTAATTAATAGAGCATTGACTGCAAAGATGTATGTGTAATGTTATGTAACAATTTTAATCTCAATCCGATTTTAATCTCAAAATGCAACACCAAACTGTTACATTACACAGACGCGCATGCTTGCTGTCATTTCTAATTATTAATCCACCGCATAAACATTCTGCTGATTATATATCTGCGCCATATCTTAATAAGGCCTGCAAAAAAAATAGCGTATCTATTAAATCTTTGAAGCCTTTAAAATATTGGTGAGCTTAGATTATGAATGCTTACAACTATCATGGTCGGACTTCACGGTCAGTTCAGAAATTAACTGATACAGGCTAATGATAACATTCTTGATTATCACAAAGTCTTTTAACCTGTAAATATTTATTATTTTCTATTATTTGGGATCGGCGAAATACGATTTAACCATTGTAAGTTTTGCATACACTTTATGACTGACCATCCACAAGATGTTAAACCTTCTCGGGTAATACAACTTACTAGAGCTGTAGATGCTGTAGATACGGCCTTTCAAATGAGTATTCTCCTGCTTCTACCAGGACAAAGTACAAGCGACGGCTCCTCGAATGTTGGACGAGAATACTACTTGGAAGAAATACCTCTATTTGTGGTATTTGTTGGATATCGATTAAGTTGCTTTGTTAATTCCGCTGCAGCTTGCGGTGGTAAAATGATATTCTTATTTCGTGGTGAATGGTTCTCTTCTAATGGTAATACCATTAGAAGAAAACCTTTAAAAGTACGTAATCAGGGTTTTTTAAAAAAAATCATGCTTGTTACTGCTAACTCAGTATATTTTAGGTAATACAATTTTTATGCAATATGCGATTTTAGGGAAGGCCTTCGTCCTGCAGTGGATATCTGTCGGGTGAAGAAGAACAATGTATTTTTTGAATAATATATGTAAATCATACAGATTTTGCTCCTCAAATTGCCTTTAAATAGGTAGGGAAATAAGTAACATTTTTGTATTTTCTGGTAATACAGTGCCCTGAGAAAAGTAAATTCTACAGAAAAGTATAAATTTACCATATGTGGGAACTCCCACCTTTTCGCATTGTGGCCTCCTACGGGAGGTTTTATAAGTGATCAAACGAACTTACCTGAAGTGAAGTTTGATCATTATTATACGAAGTCCTTCGTTCGAAGATATAAAACATGCAGCTCTCTCTACTCGCTTGGTAGCCCGCTAACTTTAGACTTGAAACGTCAACGCCTCTTCTATGGTATATGTGGACATAACCTCTGCGACCATTCCTTTTAGAAGTAGTACATTTCATTTTTACTAACGGGTAGGGCGGGTTGGGTACTTATATCTTCGAACGAAGGACTTCGTATAATAATGATCGAACTTCACTTCAGGTAAGTTCGTTTGATCACTTATTATACTGTGTCCTTCGTTCTCGATATAAAACATGCAGCTGTTTAGAGCTATAAGGGTAAAGTTGAAGTATACCACAATGTTATTTTAAGCGTGAGCTCTAAAACACAACATGTCATGAGTACATTTGTATAACACATTCCCGTTGTTTGCATTGCTATACAACACAAATACAACCCATGTAAATATACACAGACGAGTCTGTCTAACTTATTGAAAATAAATTTATTTAATCAAATTCCATAACATGTTACGTTATATAGTGTAGATCCATCCCAACAAAAATCTTTAAAGCACCTGTTATAGCACACCTGTTGTCCATAACTCATAACTACCGGGTAATAGTAATCAATCATTACTTATCAGATATCAGTGCATTCTCCATTTGTAATGTCTTCTATATATATATATATTTATATATATATATATATATATATATATATATATATATATATATATATATAGATTCGATTAGAGACCAATCTATAACAATATAAGACAAATAAGACCTGTTTCCCCACTAAAGTGTCTTCCATGTGGTTTGTTTTGTCAAATGATCTCTTTTTGAGTACAGTACCAGACAAAGGCTACAAATTATATTGGTGATTATAAGGATGTTTTGCTATAATTACTTATTTAATTTACAATAAAATATTTTCCTTTATGTCAAAGTATTTTCCTTTATGTCAAAGTTCGGTTATATGTAATGTTAGTTATATTTATAATCTTTAAAGAAATTTAACATTTTTATACTAGAGGCCTTTGTACTAATGTCTTTATCTAGAGCTACTCCTCACATAAGGCTATGTACTTTACCTATATGATCTCCCCCCCCCCCCCATTTTAGGGTCAGGAACGAAGGACAGTGCTGATGTGTGGTAAACTAATTTAACCTACCCCACTGTTAAACTATACCACTACTATTATTATATATTTCGAAACTATCCCGGAATCATTTCCATGTCCTGAGTGGCCACATAAATATTTATGTATCACTTAACGATTCGTTCTTGCACAATAACGCCCGCGAACATTCATTTTTAACCGACTTCAAAAAGGAGGAGGTTCTATGTTCGGTTGTATGAATGTTTTTTTTTTTTCTATGTATGTTCAGCGATATTTCCGTCAATTGTGGACAGATTTTGATATATTTTTTTGCATTGGGTTCAGTATAGCTCCGCGGTGGTCCCATTTTAATTTCATTGGTATTGGACCTTGGACTTAGAAGATACACCAGGGAACTCCTTAACGACAAACAATAGGCATGTGTAAATTGAGATATTATGGGTATTACGTCTATCCTATAGGTACCCTACTATAGAACTAAGCAGTATATTAGCCAACTTCAAAAAAGGAGGTTCTTAATTCATCCTTTTTTTATAACTCCTCTGCTTATGAACCGATTTTGATGATTCTTTTTGCATTTGGTTCAGTTTAGTTTTGAAGTGGTCGTATTTTATTGTTATTGGTATTGGACCTTGCACTTTCAAGATACAAGAGGGAACTCCTTAACGGCAAACAGTACGAATGTATAGATTCCGTTATTATAGTCATTATATTAATCCTGTAGGTACCTTACTTTGCAACTTAGCAAAATAATATAATATCGGTATATAAATATAACTAAATAATTCACTCGTCACTCAAAATTGTAAAATAAAAATCTTACAAAAAAAGGTAAACCGACTTCTAAAAGCAAAAAAGAAGTCGGTGCCAAGTAACTGACTGCACCAACCAGCACCGACTTCAAATATTTATTTTTTGCTTTTTGAAGTTGGTTTACCTTTTTTTTTAATTGGCAATACGATCGGGCCACACCTGAACCATTATATAACTGATGAAAATTACACTCTAATTTACTAATTTAGTATTGACTTAAGAAGCGAATAAGTCATAGGCAACTAGACCAAACCACGGACTATAACTTTATGATATTGTGAATGCTATTCATAACTTAACTTTTTCATACCCTTAAATGCCACACTTCTTCTGCTTCTTTGTATGTGGCTGTTTTTTATAAGTAGAAACTGTAATGAGTAACTTTCTAGTTAGTTCTAGATGTCCAACCGTGAGAATTGAGTGTCACTTAACTTATACATGTAGTACATACGTATCATTCTTATTTCGTTTAATGTCATAATATTATTTTGTACACTCGCCTACCCACTTGGGATCTGGCGTGGTCCTATAATTAATAATAAATAAATAATATGGTCCTTCAATACAAGACGTATTGAGGAGACCATAGAGCAGAACAAGGGCTCCAAAGTGTTTGCAAGAGACGCGTCTATTGGGCAAAGCCAGTTGACGAAGCTGAAGACGGAGGACGGAAACGTAACGTCGAATAGGTCAGAGGTGCTCAGGGAGATAGAGAGGTTCTATGGGCAGTTGTATACCTCAGTAGCTGAACCTGTTGTTGACTTGGTAAAAGACCCAAGAGCCAAGCTAACCCGACACTACACTGAAGATATCCCGGACATCAGCCTGTACGAGATTGGGATGGCTCTCAAACACCTTAAAAACAACAAAGCGCCGGGTGAAGACGGAATTACCGCAGAGCTTCTGAAAGCGGGCGGATCGCCGGTACTTAAAGTCCTTCAGAGGCTGTTTAATTCCGTCTTGCTCGAAGGAAAAACGCCGGAAGCGTGGAACAGGGGTGTGGTGGTACTCTTTTTCAAGAAAGGTGATAACACTTTACTGAAGAATTATAGGCCCATCACACTGCTGAGCCATGTTTATAAGTTGTTTTCGAGAGTCATCACCAATCGTCTCGAACGCAGGCTTGATGACTTCCAGCCTCCCGAACAAGCCGGTTTCCGGAAAGGCTTTAGTACCATAGACCACATACATACGCTGCGGCAGATTATACAGAAGACCGAGGAGTATAATCGGCCACTATGCTTGGCGTTTGTGGACTATGAGAAAGCCTTCGATTCGATAGAGACTTGGGCGGTTCTTAGATCTCTCCAGCGATGCCGCATTGACTATCGGTACATCGAAGTGTTGAAGTGCTTGTATAATAACGCCACCATGTCAGTCCGAGTACAGGGGCAGTGCACGAAGGCGATCCCCATAAAAAGAGGAGTAAGGCAGGGAGACGTCATTTCTCCGAAACTGTTTACGGCCACCTTAGAGGACGCCTTCAAGCTCTTGGAATGGCAAGGACTTGGCATCAACATCAATGGCGAATACATCACTCACCTTCGATTTGCCGACGACATTGTGGTCGTGACGGAGTCGCTGGAAGATCTAGGACGAATGCTCGGTGACCTCAACAGAGTATCTCAACAAGTGGGTCTTAAAATTAACATGGACAAAACGAAAATAATGTCTAAAGTCCATGTCGTACCCACCGCACTCACCGTTGGGAATTCTACTCTTGAAGTTGTCGACGAATACATTTACCTGGGACAGGTAGTCCGGTTAGGTAGGTCCAACTTTGAGAGAGAGGTCAATCGACGAATCCAACTCGGCTGGGCAGCGTTCGGGAAACTGCGCAACATCTTCTCATCCAAAATACCTCAGTGCCTTAAGACTAAAGTTTTTAGTCAATGTGTGTTACCAGTGATGATATATGGATCAGAGACGTGGTCTCTTACAATAGGTCTCATAAAAAAGCTCAGAGTTGCTCAGCGAGCTATGGAGAGAGCTATGCTCGGCGTTTCTCTACGCGATCGAATCAGGAATGAGGAGATTCGTAGAAGAACCAAGGTCACCGACATAGCCGTTAAGATTAGCAAGCTGAAGTGGCAATGGGCGGGCCACATAGCGCGTAGATCGGACGGGCGTTGGGGCAGAAAGATTCTAGAGTGGAGACCACGTATTGGCAAGCGCAGCGTGGGACGACCGCCTGCCAGATGGACCGACGATCTTGTGAAAATCGCAGGAAGTCGTTGGATGCAGGTGGCATCGGACCGGTTACGCTGGAAAGCGATTGGGGAGGCCTATGTTCAGCAGTGGACAAGTATAGGCTGAGATGATGATGATGATGATGAAATAATATCAAGTTACCTAAGACTAAGGTTATTGCTGATACTACATACTTTTGATTATTCTTGTTTAAGATAATCTATACTTTTAAATATTGTAACTCAATATTTCATCAACTATAGCATGTCAACATAATATCGTTAAATTTTTAAATAGGTATTATTATTAAGTCATTTGCATGACTTTATTTTCTTTTTATATATAGATACATTAATAAGATACATGTAACATGTGGATGTAATAATTTAAATGTAACAATATCAAAAATGCAAATTTTTTGTATGACATCTCCAATCCAATATTTTTACACTGAAACACCTTCAAATAAACTACAGCGTTTATAGTGTTCTAAAACCACCCGTTTCCATAACGGTAGCAGGTTGTGTTTGTGTCATATCTCTGATATCCTAACTGTACCAGAAACATCACTGGTGCTCAATATAAGTGTACACATTCAAAAACTAAACACAAAACAATTTTTTATAGTTATTAATTTCTTGAATAATTTTATGTAATTAAACATTATTTATTGATTATCATATCATAAAAAATACAATAAAAACATTTAATTCTTCAATTCACGAATTGATGTATAACCTTTCCTCTGTGTGTCTCAAATTTCTAATGTTTTAATTACACTATAAATGATGCAGGACGTAACCAAAAAACAAAACCAAAACCATTGAACTCATTACCCAATAGAAAGCAGACTAGCTGCAAAAATTTTTTTATTTTTTTATTTGTATAATTAATATGACTCTAATGTCTATTATTAGCATTGAGTTTCTTTGTGGGATGAGGATAATAGTACAGTTGTGATCATCTATTTTCAATTAAATTCTAATGAGAATGGCTATAAATTGTATCTCAATTATTTAAAAAAATATGTTTCTAATAATAATGTTTCTAAACATAATGTTAAATATATGTAGGACCAGATTTTTTAACCTTCACTTGTCTGGATTGCAAGTATTTGCACAAAACCAATAAAGTTATGTTTGCCGTTGAAGGCAGACAGACACACATTTTTATTAGTATCATTCATATTTCGTTTAATATCATAATAATATTTTTTGCGCCCTCGCCTACCCACTTGGGGTCTGGTGTGGTCTTATAATTAATAATAAATAAATAATATCAAGTTCCCTAAGACTAAGGTTATTGCTGATACTACATAATATTTATCATACCTGTGATAAAAATATACTTTTGATTATTCTTGTTTAAGATAATCTATACTTTTAAATATTGTAACTCAATATTTCATTAACTATAGCATGAACTAATATCGTTAAATTTTTAAATAGGTATTATTATTAAGTCATTTGCATGACTTTATTTTCTTTTTATATATACATACATTAATAAGATACATGTAACATGTGGATGTAATAATTTAAATGTATCAATATGAAAAATGCAAATTTTTGTATGACATCTCCAATCCAATATGTTTACACTGAACCACCGTCAAATAAATTACAGCATGTATAGTGCTCTAAAACCACCTGTTTCCATAATGGTAGCAGGTTGTGTTTATGTCATATCTCCGATATCCTAACTGTACCAGAAACATCACTGGTGCTCAATATAAATGTACACATTCAAAACTAAACACAAACCTATTTTTTATAGTTATTAATTTTTTGAATAAGTTTATTTGATTATATATTATTTATTGATTATCATATAATCAAACAAAAGTACAATAAAAACATCTAATTCTTCAATTCATGAATTGATGTATAATCTTTCCTTTGTGTGTCTCAAATTTCTAATGTATTAATTACATAAATTCAGCACATATCTCGTATGGGCCCCAAGTCTTGCGGATCACGCCGATGCATCTCGTACACCACTCGTGTCCTTGTATTACCGTTAAGTCTTGCGGACCACGTCGATGCATCTTGTACATCGCCCGTGTCCTTAAATTGGCATCGATCCTTAACAATCATCATTATTGATTAATGCCCCCCTAATTTCTCTCATTAGAGGTATTACATTGCCAATTTATAGACGGTTAATAATTGTTTGCAGGTATATTGCCTGTTAAACTGTTTTTACACGAAGAGGGACATGAGACTTCGTAAGTTTACTTTTCGAATGAAGACTTTACAAGTCTTAATATGACAAAACTCACGTCTCTAAATATTCGATATTATATACATAAACGCCACAAATAAACAACTATCAGTTGATCTTTTTAGAATGTACTTTTTTGTCAAGACGTAAAATATTTCTGAATTTGCCTATACGATGTTTTTAATTTATTTCACAACATCACTTGAGTATATAAAACCCTTTTGTTATATAATTTCACTGCTACGACTATATGATTAAATTAAATGTCGACCAAAACTTTATTACAAGGCATCGGCTGCCGCGTTAAAAGAAAGAATGGTCGCAGAGGTTATGTCGAATGTAAGGCGTTGACGTTTCTAAAAAACTTAGCGGACTGCCAAGCGAGTAGAGAGAGCTGCATGTTTATATCGAGAACGAAGGACACAGTATAATATCTTATTTATTAATTGGCATTCTTTGTTTTCTTTCCATACTTCTGTAAGTTTAAAATTTTCTTTACCATTGCATGGATAAGGCAAGCGTTGTAAATAATCCAAGCATTTTGAAAGTTAATATAACGATGTGAAGAATTTGTAAACGATATATTTATCAGTTTTAGCTATTTTAAAAAAAGAAAAATACCCCGAACATACCTATATTTGATTTGTTAGATCAATATGTCAGGTAAAATAAAGGATATTGACCTAACTAAATTCCACTAAGCGGCATATATTAGATGGGTTATCGTCTTAAAAGTGTTGGGGTAAACATATGATGAGATATGAGCGGAATCCTGGTCCCACCGCAGTGGTGATAGGTCTTCGTCGCCAGATGATGACTGTTCTACCACAACTCTGCAAGCGCCGAATCCAACTAATATTATAACTGTGAAAGTTTGTATGTTTATCTATCTATCTATATCATCACGCCAGATCTCTTACGGGGTAGGCAGAGAGTAAAGAGTTTCAACAGGTTCTTTCCTTACATACCACTCTGGCTTCCTCCACTCTCGTAGTTTGTTTTATACACGCTCGCCGGTTACGGATACTCGTGACTTATCCTTCAGATAAGACTCGGGCTACTTGGTCTTGGTAAGATAGTCTAGGTATGTATGTTTAGCTGTTTGTCACTCAATCACTCAAAAACGACTAAACGAATTTATATAGCATGCACATAGGATACTTTTTATTCAGGAAAAATGTAATAAAGACAACGCGGAAGAAGTCGCGGACAGAAACTAGTATACTTTTATACTGTAGTAATATAGGTGTTTAAAATAATAATAATAATAATAAACATCGTCACGCCTATATTTCCCAAGCGGGGCTGGCAGAGGTGTACTGTGTATACAAATTTTTTGCTGACGATGGTAGGTCCCAAGTAATAGTGAACCTGAGCCTACTGCCATTTTACCGGGCACAATGCCAAACTCGATGACCGATATTGTTTTTTTTTTCTATATAAAAATTACATTTTTGTTTGACTTAGAATGAGCACTCATGATAACATCGTAATGAGGGTGTTGAATATTTAAATATGTTAAAAAACAGGCTTTTTTATTTTGAACAAGAGGCAGGTTGCTAAAACATGAATAAAAGTATTGTTGTAAAAATTCTTTACAATGTTAATTTATATTTTTTTTTTACGCTTGCCACGGCGACAATGACCTAGTTGTAGGACCCATTCGGTACACGGTTTGACCCACCTATTTATGTCCATTCAGTTCAGATGACCCGCCCAATTCTTTTTTAATGTCGCGGTTTTAACTCCGACGTCTACAATGCGAGTCATGGAACGTAGCACCGTATTCCGTACTCGATCGATACGTTTATATATACCTAAGATGCTACGCTCCATTGCTCGTTGACAAACCTTGAGTTTGGACATTTGAGCCTCGGTTAGTGACCACGTTTAAGCGCCGTAAGTGAGAACGGACAAAATACACATGTCGATAAGTTTCCGTTTTAATTTTAAAGGCAGGTCGCCTTTCATAAGATGCCCCATGAAAAAAATTATATTTAAAATAAAAATACTTTATTTTCAGGCGTAGTGGACAATAGGATGTTAGAACTACAACTTATTTTATGTTAGTCAAAAATACACTGGGGCATATAATAAATCATAATTCATCTGAAGAAGATTTATCAAGCCCCGGGTCTGACATGTAGCTTGTTAAGCCTACATACAGTAGGTCCATCCAACCTCTCCGCAAATAACCTCATGATGCTGTTGGTGCTTCCTCTCACTCTGTTCATTACTGAAGCAACTCTCCTACGCATTATCGCATAGTAGTCATCGGTATGCGCATCTGCGAACATACCTGATGCACTGCAGTAAGCTCAACAGCACATTGTTGTATTGAATAGGTAGGGTGATGTCTGTTTTTCGAGAATGATTAGTCCAAAGGCCGCTGGTGTAAAATGTGTGACAGTAAGCCTTAAAAAGTGTTATTTTTACCGGTACTTAGGAACTAGCCAACTTTCGAGCCAGTAAGTTCCTCTTACAGCCATTTCCCTGCTTTCCCTTACCATATCGAAGTTATCTTTTAGGTCCTCCGTAACAGTATGACCTGTTTGAATTGGTTTACTATTCCCAAAAGTGAACCATTTAATTTCACCGGGGGGATATACGTTGGACTTTTATTTCTATCTCTGAATATCAACAGCTCACTTTTTTAGCGTTATATATAAGCTCATGCTGCGAAGCTTAGGTTCCACATATGGAAAGCAATTTCCTTTCTCCATTGATTGTGGGGCTCAGCAGCGCCATATCTTCTTGTTGCAAAAATTCCTTAGAATGTTATATTGTTTTAGTCCGAGATATGTCAAGTTATCTTTAAATGACAAGCCTGGGGATTGAGTTTCGGATTTATGGATTAATGTATATCCATCAAAAGTCCTAGAAAGCCAGGGAAGATGAAATCTCCGACTAAAAGATGGTTGTCGGAGTGATTATTTTCTAGAAGTCGGGAAATACTGTGGGAAACATTGTCAATGCAAGTGGATAGTTCGTTATCTTTCGGAGTAATATACAATAATATTATATGCAGGTCAACTGAAGCACCTAGCGCCCGAGCAGGATTTTAATGCAAAGTGACTCAATGATTATGCCAGTCTGGCATGTATATTTATCATACATACCCAAATCACGTACACAGCGAAACAAACATGTTTTGTAACTTGTTATTTTTTAACAAGATGTTTTGTATGAATTCCTCGAACATTTTGGTAATAAATTTCTAACATACGATTTTTTTTTTCATATTCATAGGTTACCATTTTTTATCCAAATAAAATCTTGTACATTGTACTCACTGCCTACCCCGCAAGGGATCCAGTGTAATAATATATATAGACAGTCTAGTATACCTGGAAGGGAATCATTAATTAAAGATGTGTAAAGACGTTTGTGGTGTTTACCTATGTTGTGAAATTCGCAGAATAGTAAAATAATAATGGATAAAGCCACCTCTACTATCATATTAAAGTACCCATCGGATATAACATCACACAAAGAACATCTACTTAAGTAGGTAGTTATGTCTTTGGGAATGTGCAATTAGCGTTCTATCGTGTAATGTATTATGTATGTATAATATTAAAATAACAAAACAGTAATGCGTATCCATTAAAATGGAGAGCATTGTAGACGTATACAAGGTGTAACATAATTACCGCACGATCTGAAAGTAGTTTGTTTTAAATCGGCAAAAGAATCGAAAAAAATAAATAACTAACTTTAAAAATAGTTGGAATTTCAAAGTTTTTTTTAAATGCTGTTTACTCGTTCCGTTCGCTGTTTTAAATAAAATTTAATAATTATTCAAAGCATTACCGCTATTTTAAATGTATTTCTATCACACACCTCAATATGCGTACAACATTTAATTAATTATTAAATTTTATGGTTAATTTGGATAGCAAAGAGCTTAAAAAATTGTAGAAACCCCCTTAAAATTGGAAGTTTGATTTTCGTATCGAATTCATAAAGCAATATGTTAATTGGGGTGTCTGAGGTCTTGCGTTATTTATGTTACACCTTGCATAAAGATATAATAATATTTTCAAATAGGAATGCTGAAATAAATAATACACTAAACAGAAAATAATGCGACCTACATAAAATAACAGTTTTTATAAATTTAAAGTGGGTACTTAATACAAAAGGAAAAGGAATATTAATTGGAGATAACGATAACTGGTTTATAATTTACAAGCCACAATTGATGATGTGCAATGAAGGAGTAAAAATATTTATTTTGTTACACCCATCAATGTTTTTGATGTAGATTGCTTGAGAGGTATCGTCCTTTCGAGCATATCTTGCTTCGATTTTTGACAAGATATTCTGTATAGATTTTTATGGTCTACTGTAAGATGTTCATTAATGATTTTTCGTTCTCTTGCGCAGAGCTTTATACTCCTTATCATGATATTCTGGAGCATTCAGCGGATTTCAAGTCGGAAGATAACTGGTTTTGTTTTGTAGCTATCACGTTAATTTCAGACTTGATGGCGGCAAGATCGTTTTTTATTATGCTTCTTAAATCATCCTGGATACAAGTAGATGTGTTATGTAATTCGTTGCTCCAATCGTTTAATTTTCAGGCAATTTGCTGCGATAGTTTCTCAAACAGCTGCGTGAGATCATACTATTTGTCTTTTTCTTGCTTCTTATAGTTTGCGTTAGGCGTAATATTCTGTTCTTCCTAAAAGAATTTAAGCCTGCCTAAATTCTTTACTGTATTCAAGTGCGCTCAGCCATTGTTGGATGGTTGGATGTGTGAGTACGGTACAATGCTGGCAGAATGCAGATTGTAGCACCACGAAGCACACAATCGCGAGTGTTTGACAGTTCGCGGATAGGAGCACCGATGCGGCAATGAGATGCACTGTTTAGCACAGATAGAGACGTTACGATGATTTATAGAACGAATTTGCGATTATGAGTTTTAATACAATGCGCGTAGGTTCAAATTTCTATTAATGTGTTTTATAGATAACTATGACAAATCCACTTCGTACAATGGCCCGATTTAGAATCTATCAAAGCTTACGTAACAAATTTACGTACGATTTAATAATTTGCATTCTTGATTTTCGCGGAAAGAACTTTTGCTCCTTGATCAATAGGAATGCAACAAGTCAGGTAAATGGTTGATTAGCATCAATTTAGCTACTTCGCTATCCATACTTAAAATATAGGTGTAATTGAATTCACCTACCGAGACTTACTTATGTATACACGCGATAATTTCAAAAACTACTCTGCGAATTCACTGCCTCGTTGGTCTAGTGGCGAATTATGCACTTTGTGATTGCACAAGGTCTGGGTTCAAATCCTAGGTTGGACAAATGTAGTTTTTAGACCTAACATAGTCGGTAAAAAGTGGGTGTACACAAAACACCTATGGCACACTAAAGGCGATTGTTAACATAAGCTGGCAAATCTAAAGGAGAGTAATTTGCTTTATACCAAACACAGTTCCAGTCTCCAAACTAAGAATTTTTCGACACTTCATCATCAGAATCTAAACCAACAAGGCAGTCTAACTTTTCCCAGTATGTTCAGGTTTTTCAAAAAGATGTTTGATTTTTCAAAATGAATAAACACGCTGCATTGTTTATAAAAGTATTATTTAAACATTCAATAATATAACAAGAAACAAACAAAGCAGTTCCCGTTTGCTGTTACGCGGTTATTTCTCAGATACATTTCTACGTTACGGTATATTGTGGAAGCGTATGCTTGCAGTATCCAAACATAGTGCATAGATTCGTTTATTTAAAGAGAATCGGAAATAGGTAGAATAGCAAAGACAAGTAAATGCATTAAACAATTAGGTGTAAATATTTTATAAAAATCTATCTATTTATCTGTATCATCACGCCAGATTACTTGCGGGGTAGGCAGAAAATGCAGAGTTCCAACAGGTTCTTTCCTTACAGACATCTCTGAAATCCTCAAAACTCGTAGTTTATCATCTTATTCAAATAATACAAGTTATTCATGATAAATAACAACTGCTTTATAAATAAGTTTTTAGTTTTCTAGACCAGACAATAAATCTTTTAACGCAATTGTCACTTGAAAACGTTAAAGACAAAATCACAATGAAACATCGAAGTTCAAAATTGATAAGTTTTTAAAAGACAAGAATTAATACGCTGGAAAATCATTGAGTTGATAAATATCGCAACGCTTTTATACTAGCACTTTCGTCCATCTGTACTCATACTGAGGGAAAGTCCGTTAGAATAAAAACATGTCAAAAAGAACCAACAACGCGTAGCATAAAAACCAACTTAAACGTAAAAATCATGTAATCAGGTACAGCAAAAACTAATACATACTTCAATTAATTTGAACGTTTCCATGTTAAAGCTAATCTCGAGAACAATAGGACGTATTTTAATGCTATGTTCGCCTCCGTACATAATTTTGTTTGAATGAGATTTACGCGTGTCCTCCCTCGCTGTGTCACACAATTATTATTTTTAAAAAGGCCGCGTGAAACGGATGTGTACAATGAATGAAGCCACAGACAGATGCAAGCTATTTTTGTGTGTCATTTTGTATCAACAGACACTGTAGGTAATCTATAAAGTTTCATTCGTTCATTTATTAAATATAGTTTCTATAAAAAACAAGCAGTTTTCCATCCGGTTGACAACAGCGCAACCTGCCGGGTCTATGTTTATTCTAGGTAATGTAAATTACATTATCTAAATGTAATGGTGAAAGAATGATTAAAACGGTTTAGTAGTTTAAGAGTTTATCTATTACAAACGAACAAATTCAAATCGTTTATTTTGTATAAACCTTGCGGGTGTGTTTACAAATTGTCATATTTACATTTTTTTTAACTTACTAATCTACCACCGGATCGGAACCAGCGAGAAACTCAGCGGGCTTGTCTTTTTTGTCTAATTTTCCATTCATTTTGTTCATCATTTTTTGTATAGATACATACATTTTTATATTATACAAAATAATTAATGCGATCTAGCTACAGTATGATGCCTTACGACTGAGATATAAGACTAATAATAATATTTTTAAATGTATGTTATAATGAAAAGCAAGAGGATTCTTGGTGGACCAGTCTCCACAAGCAGCACCTGATCCCGAGTACGACTACTTAAGCAGCCATCACCTCCCTCGACCATACTAGAGGGAAGGAAGTGACCCGCACCAAATAGCCACTGCAAGCATAGACTTTTTACTAAACATGCAACAAATCGTACCTCTTTATAATATTAGTATAGATACGTTAAATACAAAATAAAAATATTCTTATATGTAGTTCAATAAAAAGGGCGTTCCATTGATAGCCAGATCCACGACTCAAGCTACCGGTGGTCAGCGCTCCAGAGTTAGGAGATCCGGAGGTCTTCCTCACGATGCGCCCCGTATCCACAAGCACAGCCTTCATTATCAGAGCATTCGCCCAACTGCCTTGCGACAGTTTCTCGAGTTATTATTGTTAAATAATGATTCTGAGACGGTTCTGTTAACAAAAATTCATTAGGTATTTGTGTACTACAAACTATGAGTACTACGAACCTATATAATTGTTCAAATATGAGGTACAACGTTTACCACTTATATCTGGCGCTAAAATTAGTAAAGCATTTCAATTATGATCCAAAAATATTAGAGACCTGGTGTTGGAAGATGCGATGATGAGGTAGTAAGTTCTTCAACAAGAATAATAATTACATAAATACTCGTACCACTAGCTTTCCAGAAAGTTCGACCATTAAGAGTCAAATATAAATAGTAAAATTTTATCGAAAGCAATAAAAATACCCACTTCGAGCAGCCGATTTATCGGTTATATCAAATTGTATTATATCAAACCGACTCGGTCAAGTAACTTCGGCGCACAGATTGAAAAACTTTTTATTTTTAATATCCCGTCGTAAGTTGGTTTTTAAAAAGTTTTTTCACTATTTTACTTCGGTAATTTGGCAAAGTGAAAGCGCTCCTTATGACATAAGGCTTAAGTTGATTTTTTGAATTTATTGAAAAATAAACAAACATTTCATTTAGATTGTGCGGACTGAAAAAGCCGAAAACTCGCAAACAGTCGACTTTACAAAATTGAATAATGTTGGAGTCGAAACGAATTGTTAGAAATTAGTTAACAGACGGTTCAAGTACTTTTTGTTGAATACAGAGCTTTTTTCTTCTTGTATATTAATTTAAATGGAAAAAGTACCTTTTCAATATATTTTCATAAAAAAAACTGCACAAAATTCATCATTCATCATCATCATTTCAGCCTATACTTGTCCACTGCTGAACATAGGCCTCCCCAATCGCTTTCCAGCGTAACCGGTCCGATGCCACCTGCATCCAACGATTTCCTGCGATTTTCACAAGATCGTCGGTCCATCTGGCAGGCGGTCGTCCTACGCTGCGCTTGCCAATACGTGGTCTCCACTCTAGAATCTTTCTGCCCCAACGCCCGTCCGATCTTCGCGCTATGTGGCCAGCCCATTGCCACTTCAGCATGCTAATCCTGAGGGCTATGTCGGTGACCTTGGTTCTTCTACGAATCTCCTCATTCCTGATTCGATCACGTAGAGAAACGCCGAGCATAGCTCTTTCCATAGCTCGCTGAGCAACTTTGAGCTTTTTTATGAGACCTATTGTAAGAGACCACGTCTCTGATCCATATGTCATCACTGGTAACACACATTGACTAAAAACTTTAGTCTTTAGGCACTGAGGTATTTTGGATGAGAAGATGTTGCGCAGTTTCCCGAACGCTGCCCAGCCGAGTTGGATTCGTCGATTGACCTCTCTCTCAAAGTTAGACCTACCTAACCGGACTGCCTGTCCCAGGTAAATGTATTCGTCGACAACTTCAAGAGTAGAGTTCCCAACGGTGAGTGCGGTGGGTACGACATGGACATTAAACATTACTTTTGTTTTGTCCATATTCATTTTAAGACCCACTTGTTGGGATACTCTATTGAGGTCACCGAGCATTCGTCCTAGATCTTCCAGCGACTCCGCCATGACCACAATGTCGTCGGCAAATCGAAGGTGAGTGATGTATTCGCCATTGATGTTGATGCCAAGTCCTTGCCATTCCAAGAGCTTGAAGGCGTCCTCTAAGGTGGCCGTAAACAGTTTCGGAGAAATAACGTCTCCCTGTCTTACTCCTCTTTTTATGGGGATCACCTTCGTGCACTGCCCCTGTACTCGGACTGACATGGTGGCGTTATTATACAAGCACTTCAACACTTCGATGTACCTATAGTCAATGCGGCATCGCTGGAGAGATCTAAGAACCGCCCAAGTCTCGATCGAATCAAAGGCTTTCTCATAGTCCACAAACGCCAAGCATAGTGGCCGATTATACTCCTCAGTCTTCTGTATAACCTGCCGCAGCGTATGTATGTGGTCTATGGTACTAAAACCTTTCCGGAAACCGGCTTGTTCGGGAGGCTGGAAGTCATCAAGCCTTCGTTCGAGACGATTCGTAATGACTCTCGAAAACAACTTATAAACATGGCTCAGCAGTGTGATGGGCCTATAGTTCTTCAATAAGGTGTTATCACCTTTCTTGAAAAACAGCACCACTACACCCCTGTTCCATGCTTCCGGCGTTTTCCCTTCAAGCAAGACGGAATCAAATAGCCTCTGAAGGACTTTAAGTACCGGCGATCCGCCCGCCTTCAGAAGTTCTGCAGTAATTCCGTCTTCACCCGGCGCTTTGTTGTTTTTTAGTTGTTTGAGAGCCATCCTAATTTCGCACAGGCTGATGTCCGGGATATCTTCAGTGCAGTGTCGGGTTAGCTTGGCTCTTGGGTCTTTTACCAAGTCAACAACAGGTTTAGCTACTGAGGTATATAACTGTCCATAGAACCTATCTATCTCCCTGAGCACCTCTGACCTATTTGACGTTACGTTTCCGTCCTCCGTCTTCAGCTTCGTCAACTGGCTCTGCCCAATAGACGCGTCTCTTGCGAACACTTTAGAGCCCTTGTTCTGCTCTATGGTCTCCTCAATACGCCTTGCATTGAAGGACCGTAAGTCGTGTCGCAAGGACTTCAATATCTGTCCATTAAGCTGTACTTCTGTAGTAATTCTGTGCAGTTTTATAGTCTTTAATATATTGCATATCTGGAATTTTAAGGTCTAAAAATGTTTATTATTATTACTTTTTTGTTTTTTAAAAAAACGTAGCCCCACACTAGGATTTATTCCCGTGTCATGGGTGTTTGTAAAACATGAAAATTCACATACATAAATACCCAGACTGAGACAAATAATTGTGGGTCACACAAAGATTTGTCCCTTGCGAGAATCGAACCCGCGACTATTAATCAGTGGGCGGAGCGGCTTAAGCTCTTAACTTAAAAAAAATGTTTTACTTGTAAAAAATATTACATATTAAATTAAAACAGAATCATCCGCGAATGAAGTTGCGTACTTACTGTGTTTTTGTAAATTACTTTTGTTTACTAATATGACCTTTGATGTGTTTTGGTGTGCTTAATAAACGAGCATTAGTGACCCCGAGGTAATTACTTAGATTTTGACTCGAATTTAAATAATATAATAAAATCCAACCATATTATTATTTAAGGTCTTAGTTACGACGGGAACTAAGACCGTAAACAATAATACGGTTAGATTTTTGGCACTTTATACACTAATTATTAGTGATTAGCTTTGTCAATTTCGTATTTTTTATAATTGGGATGTTTTATGTAATTAAATAAAAATGAAGTGTCTGTAATGTCAAAATAACATCTTATTACTAAATGCATATGAAAGTATATACGGTACTTATAACAAAAAGACAATTTTTATTTTTTTTTGTCTGTCTGTTTGTTCCGGCTAATCTCCGAAACATCTGGACCAATTTTAACGACATTTTCACTGGCAGATAACTGATATTATAAAAAGTAACTAAGGCTACTTTTATTTAAGAATAAGATTTTTGTTCAATTCTACGCGGGTGAAGTCGCGGGGTACAGCTAGTCTATACTAAAATCATAAAGAGCTGTAAAAAAATGTTTATTTGTTTGTGATCGATTACTCTAAAACTACTGAACTGATATCACAATTCTTTCATCATTAGAAAGCTAAATTAGCCAGAAGTAACATAGGCCATATTGTATTTTAGTAACAATAAGATAATGTACAAAGACATTATGAAATAAAGTCTATATTTTTATTCTGATCAAGAGAGTTTAAAACATTTTTACAATAAATCACAATGTCACAGCTTGTAAATACGAGTAACTTGCCAAATCAGCAATCAGCAAATGCAATAAATACTTGATATTAGATTAAACGCAAACAGAATAGCAATGAGAAACGTCTTCCGCAATCCAAACGGAACAAGGTTTCATTCAGGTACAATTTTGTACAATATCTGCGAGTTTAAACCGTAAATAATTTGAACTGGTAGCCAATTAATTCCCGGAATGGTTCTGTAAACAGTTCAGGAAGTGGAAATTTCTTGTTCATCAAGAAATTCAAATTATCATCTTCAAGTTTAAGATGCCATATTTATATATTTTAGCTGCCACATTTATATATTTCTGAATGGTATAGAATTAGAGAAGTTTAAGCGCCGGAAGGTTTTGGGTTACCAACTAATTCAAGGCCTAATATAACTGTTGAATCATAAAGTTGCTTTAATTTTGCACCTATTTAGACCCGACGCTGTCCGAAAATGGTCCTTCATTTTCAATCTGAATGAGATAGGTTAAGAGCACCACAACTGAAATATAAAGATATCTTAGTTATATTTTTAAAGGGGTAATATTTTTGAGGCGCTCGTAGCGCTGGATGATCACGGTGTTCTTAGCCATCTCTAAGGTTAAGCAGCGTTTGGCTCGGTCAGCCTGAGATAGGTGACCGTTTGTGGCATTTTCATATTTGAGCATCTCCATGCTTCGGAAGGCATATCAAGTCGTTGGTCCCGGTTTCCAAAAAAGTCGTTTAGCCCTGTTGGAAGCCTTATGGGTGGCTTGATCTGCTTCCACCAATCCGCACTGGGTCCGCGTGGTGGAGTATGACCTAATCTCCTCACCTCGATTTGTGGGAGATGGCCTAGGCGAAGGCCTAGTATTGGGACAGTATAAGCTGGCATTATATTATTATTATATATTCATGAAAACGAACTACGAGAGTCGAGGAAGCCAGAGAGGTATGTTAGGAAAGAACCTGTTGGAACTCTGTACTCTCTGCCTACCCCGCAAGGGATCTGGCGTGAGGTTATAGATAGATAGATTTATGAAAACAAGATCCTGATAATTTGACGACCACTTGCCTCGGTGATTATTACCACAGGCTGCTCTCTGCTCACTGGGCCAAGTACTTTATTTGACCCACTAGTGTTTGTTTCGGTATTTGTGTTTGTGAATTATATGTATGAAACTGCATCTACGGCACAATTTATAGTGTGGCGTGGTTACGTTTTATTAAAAAAACACCGAACACCTTAGATTAATGTTTGTAATTATTTATGTTTAAAGGATGTCGCATTTGCTTATATAAAATAGTGATTTTATAAAGGAAGAACATTTCATTCGGGTGCTGTCGCCCCGGCATGGCGGATTACGTAGATTCGATGCTCATCCAAAGTAATTTATTTCTTAATAACAATATGAACTTACAACTAATTGAACTAATCATATTTTATCACTCTGCCATGTTCGATTAACCATGTCTACTTCGCACGTTTTGCGGTCTCCTAGTTATCTGTTCGATGAATAGCCGATGAATAGCCCTAGCTATTTTTCCCGCTAAGTTCGTCAGAAGTCAAACGATGGCAAAATAAATAGGAAGCAGCATGTCACGCATGTTCTCGAACAACTAATTTTTATACAAGTTGTGTCAGTCATCGCGATAATAAGGATGATACATCACTCAAAAGTCAACTTAATGATATCCCTTAACAATGATAGTATCAGTAACTGCAACGATCGCTAGATGCGATACAAAATATTAATACACATAGATATGAAGGAAGCACAACGAAGATGAGAGAAAATTACTTACGAAAAGCTACTTAGTATTAACATATCTGTCTATTGAATGTTGTCTAGTTGACAGAACTAGAAATATTAATGTGTATGCAGACACTTCGTCATTATGTATGTAGATTGATAAAAGCTAATGAGTGCGTAAAAGATGAGAGTTATGTGTTACGTCTTCGCCTTCACCGCAGCCCGCGGGAGGCGGGGTTTAGCGACGTTATCGCCATCGTTGCCAATTTGTGGGCAATTCGATGGGGATGTCGATTGGGGATTTAGTGGGAATTGGCATTATGTGGGGAAATGCGGGGGTTTTGACATATTAGGTTAAAAATGAAAAATGATTCAATGTACATAACTTGTTAAATCTCTAACTATATTATGTCCTGGCAATTTACTAGCTGCGATCTGGATTCCACTTCCTGGGCAAAAGATGAGGTTTTGTCACGCGGGATTAATTTAGATAAATGAAAGAAGTTTAATTAACTGAGAATCTTGTTTTATGCTATATGGCTAAGAGATTTCGGAAAATATATTTTACTCAAATAAGGACCTATACAGAGCATTTAACACATGGTTCTTTTAAAGCTTACCTGAAGCAAGTATTAGGTGACATGTGACAAGGAGCCACTCGAGTATATTTTTTCCATGAATTTGAATACAATAACGTTCTTCATTTATTTTCTAATTTCCTGTTTTAGTCATAAAATTTAATTTATTAATGTGCTATAATGAATCATCTGTTTAAATTAACTAGTCTATTATTTACTGAGTTCTTAGATTTACGCGAATATTACACATGAAATAAAACAATTTTTTTCGGATTTTATCGCGGTTTATTTTGATTTTTAAGTTCCCGACGTTTCGAGTGCTTTGCAGCACCCATGGTCACGGGAAGGACTGAGGTGTTAGACGTCCAAAAGGCATAGTTGTTCCGGGGTACCCTCAAACTTCTTAATTATTTTTGTTTTTGTTGGTCCGATCTACGCAGAATGAGCTCACGGTGTCTTGAGGTCTTGCAGTGTTATGCTTGGTTTTAGATTTGATTATATTAATTACTGGATCCCAAGACGATGGAAGCACCCAGCCATCTTCTCTATTGAAATTGGGATGTTTTAATTATTTAAAGTATCAATGCATTTAATAAATGCATTGATACTTTAAATAAGCGTGAAACATCTAAATATAATGAATGCAAAAATAAACACATAATAAAATATAATAAATTAACAACTAAATCAAATGTCAAGAACAAATCATTACGGTGTAACGAAACGCAACCGTGCACCATAGACAACGAATCACGCGCAGTCATCAATCTGTCAAAACAAACATTGGATGAAAACATCGTAAAAGTCCTATCTAAAGGTTTAAATTATGCTGTAACACCTCGAAGGATACCATATGAGGAAATTATCAGCGCCGTTGAAGACGTCCTATCCAAAAATAGTATAGGGAGGGAAGATTCGGAGGCAATACGTCAGGATGTCTCATCCATGTTACGTCGAAGTTCAGTGCCCAAACTAAATCTTCCTAAAAATCAATATTTAGCGTTGAAAACCTTACGCAATAGGAAGGATATCACTATTCTCCGCGCGGATAAAGGTAATGCTACGGTCATAATGGATACGTCAGATTACAATGTCAAAATACAAGAACTTTTATCGGATGCAAACACATACAAAAAGGTCAAGACAGACCCAACCACCAGTATATTAAAACAATCTAGTGATTTAATAAAGAAACACTCCGAAACATTGAATCTGGACGTCAAATCACTAATACCTTCGTGCGCAAAACCACCACAGTTGTATGGGCTCCCAAAAATTCATAAACCGAATGCTCCCCTACGTCCAATTGTTAGCCAAATCGACACACCAACCTACAGATTGGCTCAGCACGTAGCGAAAGTGCTCTCGCCACTCAGAGGACACACAAGAGCACATGTTAAGGATTCATACCATTTTGTTAGTGAGATCAAAAATCTACATCTCACTGACAATGAAACTATGGTCAGTTTCGATGTCCAGTCACTATTCACATGCTTACCTGTACAAGACTGTGTCGAAATTGTAGAAAGGAAATTAGCGGAGAACAACATGCCAGCGGAATACTCAGAACTATTGAGACACTGCCTTACATCTGGCTACCTACTGTGGAAGGAGCAGTTCTACAAGCAAGTAGATGGTGTGGCGATGGGCTCCCCTGTATCTCCCATTGTTGCCGATATATTCATGGAAGACTTTGAGGAGACAGCCCTTCGTACCTCACCTGTAAAGCCAAGTTTCTACAAGCGGTACGTAGATGATACTTTCACAATATTACCATCTGACAAAATTAATGTATTCCTTAATCATCTTAACTCCATTAACCCTAAAATTCAGTTTACAATGGAGTTGGAGGCAAACAATTCCCTAGCTTTCCTAGATGCTTCAGTAATCCGTAACCCCAACAACACCTTAAGCCATACGGTTTATAGAAAAAAGACCCATACTGATAGGTACTTAAACGGTGAATCTCACCACCATCCATCACAGTTAGCTACTGTGGGTAAATCTTTGTTTCAGAGAGCACAAGGGATCTGTGACAAGAAACATCTGGCTGCCGAGCTTCAACATGTCAAGCAAGTCCTGCACGACAATAAGCTTCGAGTCGCACGCCAACGTCACAGTGACCGAGTGAAACCAGCCACAGTCGAGCGTCTCCCTGCTGTACTACCTTACATAAGAGGAGTCACAGACAAGATTGGCTACATCTTGAAGCGTGCTTCAATTAAAACATTTTATAAGCCGCCAAAGAAGATCAGTCAGTTTTTACCATCTGTCAAGTGTCACATCCCTCTTCAAGATGCAGGAGTATACAAGCTTGATTGTGAATGTGGTCTCTCTTACATAGGACAAACAAAAAGACCAGTAAAAACTCGGGTTAAAGAACACATAGCTGACCTAAAACACTGTCGCTCAAAGAAGTCTGCAGTCTGTGAACATGTCCTTGACCGCACCCGCCATAACATCAGATTTGATAGACCACAAATCGTCGTGAAAGAACACCGATTCCTACCAAGGATGATTCGCGAGGCTATTGAAATAAAAAAACATCCCAATTTCAATAGAGAAGATGGCTGGGTGCTTCCATCGTCTTGGGATCCAGTAATTAATATAATCAAATCTAAAACCAAGCATAACACTGCAAGACCTCAAGACACCGTGAGCTCATTCTGCGTAGATCGGACCAACAAAAACAAAAATAATTAAGAAGTTTGAGGGTACCCCGGAACAACTATGCCTTTTGGACGTCTAACACCTCAGTCCTTCCCGTGACCATGGGTGCTGCAAAGCACTCGAAACGTCGGGAACTTAAAAATCAAAATAAACCGCGATAAAATCCGAAAAAAATAGTCTATTATTTATAAACGGTATGATTGTAAAAATAACAAGAGCTGAAATAAATATGCCATTCGATATAATTAAAATTACCGCTTAATTGACAAGAAAGACACCTGAAAAAATACCCTGAAACAAACTAAATTTGTGTGGAATTTGAGGGGAATCGGAATGTTGTTTTCCCCAAATTTGAGGAATTTGACGTTCAGATTACTTTAGATGAAATTCGTCTTGCAGTGGCTACCACCGCTCTGCTCTGCGATAACACGATTCCCGAAGTCCAACCACAAATATGTCATATTTATAGCATCGAAACAGAAGAACCAATGAGAGCCAATAACAAGTTTGTTCTAATATTCTCTTGCTTTTTAGAACAATAGTCTATATACGATTAATTCTTTTGGATTGCGGTAACATATTGATTGTAATATATTGTTGACATATTGATGTTATTTAATTTGTAAATTTGTATTGTCATGCATTTATTCTAGTAAGTTTCAGGCTTATATTACTGTTAGTTATGCTCGCAGGCGTGCTCTATAGCCTGCATTTGCTGGTGAAGGACTACCAGGCGCTAACAGCTGGCTCAAGACTACGGCGGTTACTACTCAAAAGAGATCTGAGTTCACAAAACCGTACAGTAAGTTAGATTACCGTATTTTAATAACACAACTAGAACTATCTCGGGGGTCTTCAGGCGAATAATGCGCTTTGCAAGCACGAGGTTCAAATCCTAGGTCGGATAAATGTAGTCATTCTATCGAATAATTCCCAATTTCAGTTCGGAGTCAAGAATTGTGCCCGGTATATGGCAATAGGCACCCTCGCACCCTATTACACGGGACCTAAAATCATCGGCAAAAAAATGGGTGTATACAGTCCACCTCCCCCATCCCCGCTTGAGGAATATAGGCGTAACGGTGTTTATTTTGTTTATTTATTTACAACTATAAACATCTGTAAGGAAAGATCTGAAATTTTGAAATCGCTGCCCACCCCGCACGGGATCTGTGTGACGATATAGATAGAGATAAGAATTACGCAATCACTTGATGTTAATCAGTGATATAATCCAATTGTGAATTTCAAAGGAGAGGAACTCATCATACATATATTTTTACGCAATCCACTAATACGCAAAATCATATGTAATAGTGGATTTATTTTGGATCGAAATTGTTTATTCCTTTAAGCAATAGAATTTTCATTTTTACTCAAAAAAAGGTTTCATTAGGTTGTTTATATTTATATAAAGTTTTCTTTTTTGTAAACATTCTAAGGAAACATGACATAAACTTATCTTACTAAGGTAAGAACTTTTCGATATACGAGGCATGCCTTTTAAGTTTTGTCGTTTGAAGAAAAAAACACAACCAGAACCTTATAGTTTTTTTTATTGTTTTTCAAAGTATTCACCACGTAGCTTAATACACTTTTCCATTCGCTCAAACCAGTTATTATAACATTTATTTCACTCTAAAGTGGGGGTGTTCAAAATGGCTGACTTGAAAGCGTCGACTGCTTCTTCACCGGACTGGAAGGCTTAGGTCAGGACTGTATGGAGGATGGTCAAGAATTTCTACTTTTTCCTGCTTCAAAGACTTAATCGTTTGACGAGCGCTGTGTGAGCTTGCGTTGTCGTGGTGCAGGATGATGCGTCGCTTTGAGTTAGATTTTCGAAGTTCGGCGATGACTTGTGGTAAACAAACTGTGGTATACCACTATGCGTTAACTGTTCTACGATCTTCAAGTGCAATAGTTGCAACATGGCCGGTTTTTCCAATGAACGTGGCCACCATCTTCTTTGAAGTGCTTCGAGAACGAACAACTTTAGTCGGCTTTGTCTCGTCTTGAAAGACCCAGATTGTAGATTGTTGTTTGGAATCAGGATTGTAGGCATAGATCCAAAATTCGTCACCACTGATGATGTCATAGTCGTGATATGACTCTCCTCGGTTGAACCTTTGCAGAGTTTTCTTACACCATCTGACGCGTGCCGCCTTGTGATCGTCGGAAAGCAGATGCGGTATCCAATGGCATACTAGCTTTCTCACACGAAGCGCTTGGTGCAAGATCTTCTGAAAGGTTGTCCCTGAGATGCCTAATAGAGCCTCTATCTCTCGATACGTCACATGACGATCTTCGAGAATTTGTTGTCTCACAGCAATGATGTTATCTTCAGTGAAGGCGGATTTTGGGCGTCCTTCGCGAGATTTGTCACTAAGACTAGTATGTCCACGTTGGAATTCTAAATACCAGCGTTCGACAGTCCGCAGACATGGGGCTTCATCACTGAACACAGATGTTAGCTCTTCAAAATACTGAAGCCGTGTCAGGCCTCTTCTAAAGTTGTAGAAAATTATTGCACGAACATTTTCCTTAGAAAGATTCATTTTCGTACATAACCTGACAGATTCCAATCGACGCTGTGACTAAACAATAGCATTAATCCTAATACTTTCAACTGTTTTGAGATTCAAAATTTAAACACATTCGAAAATAGAACAGTTCCTAATTTAAAATTGCAGGGAAATATGGAAATGACAGAACTTAAAAGGCATGCCTAGTATACTCCTCATTTGACAACAAATAAAATAAAAAAAAACAACGTCACGCCTACCACCCCCGCTTGGGGGTGCAAGCGGGGGTGGCAGAGGTGTACTGAGTACACCCACTTTTCCCCGACAACGTTAGGTCCCATGTAAAAGGGAGCGAGCTTATTGCTATATACCGGGTACAATTTCAGACTACGGACTCATACTGGAAATTTTTCAAAATAGAAAAACTACATTTATCTGACCTAGGATTTGAACCCAGGACCTCGTGATCACAAAGCGATGTGCTTTGCCACTAAACTAACGAGACAGCCAAGTTAGACAACAATTTGTGGCTATATCTTATTGCACTCTGGTGCGACGCACCAACGCTCAACGCGCCTGGTTTAGGTGTTGAATGCACTAAATTATTATCGTTATCGAAATATTGTTTATAAAAGTGTTCTTGTTTTAATTTTTTCGTACCAGTACCGGTAGGTATCGGATAAATCACTTGAGTTTTCGCTGCAGGACGACTTAAATAATACTGTGTATATCTAGTATAAACCTTATTTTTTGCGATCTCTATTTTTAGAGAGGGAGAAGAAAATTTTTCAAAGCATAATTTGAAAGTAACTCTGTGATAATAATGTAAAAGTTGACCCACTGATCAAGTTTTAAAAGGCCACATATAACGTATCTTAATCTTTTTCTTATAATACGTCGATAAGATCGTAATAAATAACTCTAATCCGTAGAGAATTCACCGGAGACTTAATACTTTGTACCTAAATCGCTCTTTCGAGAGATCAAAGGGATTGTTCGCGTTTTATGAACGTCAGAACTTATCATCCTTCTCATATTTTAGACGAGGATTATGAAAAATTCAGCAAGTGTAATATAATGAAATGTTTAGATATAATAATAATATGTGTGATAACGAGAGACGAAGGTTTATTTTTAGTTAAAAAACGTAGCAAACTAGGAATTATTTCTGCGTCGTGGGTGCTTTACTAACATAAATGTATATCACACTAGCTTCTGCCCGCGACTGTGTCCGCGTTCACTTTAAACAGGAGCCTAACATTATCCGGAATAAAAAGTATCCTTTATGTTAATCTAGGTAATAACTATCTACTACCAAATTTTATCTAAACCCGTTTAGCCATTTTTGCGTGATTGAACATCAAAACATCTAAACATACAACCGTTCACATTTATAATGTTAGTAGGATTATTAGGATACAAAAACAACCCAACCGAAACAAAGTTTGTGGATTTCCCAAAAACTGGTTCCGGTTAACTCACTCATATCATTAGATCATTCCTTCGACAAACCATACAAACTGGTGACCTAGACAAGTGGAAAGTATTTTGTTTTAACTCTCTTGTCACGATAGGTAGTGCATTGTAAAGACCACGTGGCTTTTCGTTGCAAAATGTCATTCTCATACATTTTTTCGTTTTTTATTAGCGGTAACGACTGTCAAAAATCCACTTGGCTACAGGCTTACTGGGCTTTTAAGATATTTACCAAATTTGTTAGTTACGCACTTTTAAACACGACGTTTAAAAGTGCGTAACTAACAAATTTGGTAAATATTGAATTTTCTCTTTTACCCATCTAACGTCCTACCTGTTATGACTTACGGGGCTGAGACGTGGCCACTCGCAGTGGGACTAGTCCATAAATTCAAAGTCGCACAGCGGGCTATGGAGCGAGCTATGCTCGGCGTCTCTTTGAAGGATAAAATTCGTAACGAGGTAATCCGACAAAGAACCAAAGTTACCGACATAGCTCGCAGACTCAGTAAGCTAAAGTGGCAATGGGCTGGTCACATCTGCAGAAGGACCGACGGCCGATGGAGCAAGCGTGTCCTAGAGTGGAGACCGCGACTTGGTAAGGTAGGACGGCCCCCAGCTAGATGGACCGACGACCTCAAAAAGGTCGCTGGGACAGACTGGATGCGGAAGGCGGAGGACCGTGTGCAATGGCGCGTGTTAGGAGAGGCATATGTCCAGCAGTGGACTGCGATAGGCTGATTGATTGATTGATTGACCCATCTAACGAGTGTTTGCACTTTGAGACATTTAAAAGGTAAGCAATGCACATTTTTAAATATCTAAGATTTCAGACAAATATTCGATTAAGAAGAGAAAATATTCCGTTTTTGGTTCTCTTGTAAAGTTTTCCATCTGTTTTTTTTTAATAAGGGTCAAAAACAGTTACGTTTTCTGCGTAACATCAAAAAACAGGTTAATTGATACTGGATAAACATATCACCCACAGCTTTATCTACGGAATAAACTAAAATTATGTTAAAAGGAAGAGTCATGTGCGCTGGCCGACCAAATGCAATAGACCGGAAAAAATCAACAACTAATGACTGCTACTTCCAGACGAGCTAAGTTTATATACCTAATTTGAACCTTATCTGTCGGTAGTTACGCAGTCTTGCACTATCCCGGACGATTTGTAATACTCGTAGTAGATGCTAATAGCTAGAGGAAAGTAAAAGTAAATACTAGTTACAAATCAGTCGGAAGCTGACTACATGAACTGACCTAACTTTACTTTATCTGCGTACGAATAAATTTCTTGCATTTCCTACATTTGAATTTCCTTATTTAAATATTTTATATACAGTTAGCGACACAAGTAGGAAGCTTTGTAATCATATCGCTATATATGGGTCTTTGTGACGACCTATGAGGGAAGCCTTTGACTTGTAGTAAACGTCTTTCAGCTGATCTTTTTTCGTGTCAATAGTTCCTATCTGTCCCACTAGGTGAGTGGCTAGTACAATTGCGCCATCCATGGCCACGCTCAGCTCTTCCCTTGTACAGGTGGTGGGGCACAAAGGGCAGACCAGCAAGTGTGTGTGTGTGTGTGTGTGTGTGTGTGTGTGTGTGTGTGTGTGTGTGTGTGAATGATCTACACTGTTGGCCGCGGGACCGGTACAGCTTCACTGGACATGAGGGTGAGCCTGCAACCACTACGCTTAAAAAGACCAGCAAGTGCGTCATAGTTTTCGAAGTCGCACCACAATCACAGGCACACAATGAATTTGGGTATCTGAACCCCCATCTGCACAGATTTTGCCTGCATCTACCCACTGTCAGCTGATAACAATGATACTCTTTATTTTGATCGGTTATCGTTATTACAAAATAAGCTACATATGTCTACATGATGATGATGATTGATCCGACCGATTTCGGCCATGGCGACCACTTTAAAGACCCCTAGTCAGAGTAATGCCGCTGATGCGCTCGAAGATGGCTTATGTAGCCTATCTTCGCGGCGAAACTCCGTGCACATTGAGGGCACGTAAGTACGCCGTTCTCATAGTTGTATGATATGGCACCAGGTGGGCGGGCCTTTAACTGATTGCGTTTGGCGTCAAGGTCAGCTTTACGCTGAGCCTCGAACTCGTGTACTTGGCTGTTCACCATCCTGCGCCATTCTGGCCGCTGTGCTGCCAAACGTTCCCAACGAGAGGGCTCTATGTTGCATCTCTTCATGTGTCGCTTTTGGACATCCTTGTACCGGAGGAGGGGACCGCCATGATTCCGCTTGCCCTTCTCCAGTTCAGAGTAGAAGATGCGCTTCGCCACTCTTTCCTCCGCCATACGAGATACGTGACCGCACCACCGAAGCTGTCGACGCATTAAATAGGCCTCAATGCCACCAACATTGGCTCGTCGCAGAACTTCGGTATTTCGCACTCTATCGGACCATCTGATCCTCATGATGGTACGGAGGCATTTAAGGTGGAAGCGATCCAGAGTGCGAATGTGGCGGCGGTATACACACCACGTCTCAGAGGAGTATAGGAGGTTTGGCAGCACGATTGCCATATACACCGATATCTTAGTGGGCAACTTAAGGTTATGCGAGCAGAAGACCTTGGTACATAGCTTGCCGAATGCCGCAGCTGCGGTACCCACCCTGCTATTGATCTCAGCATCAAGGTCACACTTGGATGTTACAGTGTTCCCCAGATAGCGAAATCTATCCACCTGCTTTAGCACATCCTCACCAAGTTTTATGGTCAGTGTCTCGTGACCGTGCATGTCCAGGGACATCACCTCCGTCTTATTGACACTGATCTTTAAGCCAAACTTACGGCAGGCTTGGTGGAATGCGGACATCAGCTGTTGCAGGCCGTCTAGGGATTCTGATAGGAAGCACAAGTCATCAGCATACATGATCTCAGTGATCAGTGCGTAAGAGACTTTAGTGCGAGCCTTAAGTCTAGCCAAGTTGAAAAGGCTGCCGTCTGTGCGGAAACGGATGCGGACTCCCTGAGAAACAGTGTGTAAGACCTCTCTAACTACCACCGCAAAGTATAAGGCGAACAGAGTAGGCGCTAAGACACATCCTTGCTTCACCCCACAGGTAACGGGGAAGAAGTCTGTCTGTTCACCGTCTACGGCAACGCAGCATTGCATGTCGTCATGCAGGAGTCTAAGAAGTCTCACAAACTTTTCCGTGCACCCGAGCTTACCTAGCACCAACCATAGAGCTTCCCGAGGCACGCTATCGAAAGCCTTCTCCAGGTCAACAAAGCAAAGGTACAGCTGACAGCCCTGTTCCCTGCTCTTTTCTTGCAGTTGACGCACAGAGAATATAGCTTCGCATGTGCCTCGGTCCGGTCGGAAGCCAAACTGGGTTTCAGGCAGAATCTTTTCAGACAAGTTCTTTAGGCGGTTTAAGAGAACTCTAGCAAAGACCTTTCCGGGGGCTGAAAGGAGCGAAATACCGCGGTAGGAGTTGCAGTCAGATCGGTCACCCTTGTGCTTGTAAAGAGCACTTATGCGCGATACTTTAAAGGTATCCGGAACGCGCTCCTCCTCCCACATGCGAACAAATAGTTCCCACACTAACGTGTGCAACTCCTCTCCGCCGTATCTTATCAGCTCTCCCGGTATAAGGTCAATGCCAGCCGCCCGTTTGTTTTGTTGCTGTCTGATGGCAGTAACAACCTCGTCACGCAATAGAGTCTCGTCCAGCTCAAAGGCGATAGGGAGCTGAGGCATTAAACCGATACTTTGCAGATCAGCTGATCGATCCACATTTAGCAGAATATTGAAGTGCTCCGCCCAGCGGTTTAGTATATCCTCCTTGCTTGTCAACATGTGACTACCGTCTAGAGACCTTAAAGGCACCCGAGCTTGGTAGGATGAACCAATCAGCTTACGTACCTCACTGTAGAACTCACCCAGCTGGTTTGTGTCAATGAGCCATTGCATGTGACTAGCTTTGTCCTGCCACCACTTGTCTTTCATATGTCGAGACAGCTTGCGCAATTCGAGGTCACTAGCTTTAACAACCGCAACGCTTCCTCTCTGCCTTTTGTGCTGTCGCAGGAGATCTCGGTGTTTGTCGAATGCTGCCCGCAGGGTTTCATCATTTCCATCAAACCAGTCTTCGTTGCGACGGATTTTTTTACCCAGTACAGTTGAAGCGGTATCCATGATATGAGATGACATAGTTCCCCAGGCAGCATCAACATCACCTACCTCATTAGCTGGCATCAGCTTTTCAGACAGGGCTTCAGCGTATTTCTCCCTGACCGCGATATCTTCTAGCTTATCCAAGTTCAAAGAAGCAAGCTTTTTTATAAGAGATCTACGCGGGCGACGGAGGCGGATTCGTAGCTTAGTGACAATAAGTCGGTGGTCAGACCAGCAGTGCGCACCACGCATCACGCGGGTGACCTGTACTTGGCTGAAATCTTTTTGTCTCACGATAGCATAGTCAATCAAATGCCAATGCTTAGATCTTGGGTGCATCCATGTTGTCTTGTACTTGGCGGCAAGTCTAAACATAGTGTTCGTAATTGCCAGACCGTATTGAGCACAAAGACTGAGCAGCAACTGACCATTGCTGTTCATGTTGCCAACTCCATGTCTACCCAGAACTCCAGGCCAAGCCTCATAGTCCCGTCCAACCCTGGCATTGAAATCGCCCAGCAATAAAACCTGCTCCCTGGCGTTGAAGCTATCGAGGCAATGTGTCACTTCCTCATAGAACTTTTCCTTGATGTCATCAGACTTGTCTAACGTTGGAGCATAGACACTGATGACATTAAGGTAGTTGTCTTTGTCCAGGTGAAGGCGCAGTGTGGTTACGCGGTCTGAGATATGTACAGGGTACTCCTCTAAATGCTTTGCTAAGTGATTCTTGATGGCAAAACCTACCCCTGATCGTCGAGTTTCGGAGGCAGCGGTACCTTTCCAGAAGAAAGTGTAGCCGCCACCTGCTTCCACCAGCTCTCCTTCATCGGGGAGATGTGTTTCGCTGAGAGCAGCCACATCCACGCTATAGCGATGAAGTTCCCGAGCTACTATGGCGGTCTTACGTTCGGGGCAGGCGTTGACATCTCGATCAAGAAGCGTTCTCACGTTCCACGCGCCGAATGTCATAACAGGTGTTCTTTTTAAATTTCCTTTGCGGCGTCGACCACGATTTAAATGATGCGATGATAGCCGCGGTTACAACCATCTGCCATGTCGGGACGAGCATTTTTTTAGGGCACCTTTTCTAGCCCCCTCCCCAGCTGAGCGGGGAAAGCAGTGCCTCCCTAAACAGGGCTGCTTTGACATCCCAAGTGCTGCCGAGCCCGTGCTGTCGTCCCAAATGTGCAGCTCGGAAACGACCACGGCGTGTTCTCACGCCCCCGGGACCGCCTGCGTGCAGATATCAGACAAAGCCTAGTTTGCATCAGGCTAGACCTCTCTACTTCTACCCATCGCCACAGGACTTTTGCGTACTCGGAGTCCAGTAACGGAAGCGGTCAGATGCGCAGGAAATATTAAGGTGCACAAGTATACGCGCGAGACACAGGTGCACATACTCATCCTTATCCTTCTGGGCCCAGTGGAACGGAGACCGTTACGACCGGAGAAGGACTCAGACAGACGGAGCAGTATCACGGTGAGAAAGATACAAGGAGTCAGTATTTTCTCACACTCCCTTAATCGCCTTCTACGATACCCACGGGAAGATATGGGGTGGCGCTATTCTGCTCTGCCGGCACCACACGGCAGCATGTCTACATAAGCCACATGCGAACGCACGATTGTCAACAATAACAGAGTAAATGCGGTCGCCGTGGCCGAAATCGGTCTAAATCACATCATCATTACAAAGTTGGTGAACATTATCAAAACCAGATCATATGTTATGATCATTATTATTAGAAGACAACATTGTCTCTCCACAAAGGCGAAGGCATCCCTTCTTCCATATTTGATACATATTAAACATTATTCAGATCTATAAATAACGGTTTTCATATAAAAAAAGTGTAAAATCGACTCGTAAAAGTGTTTGTAAGAATGTTGGGATACTGCTATAACCCGAGAAGGTTACGCGTTACGTCTAGTAGGTGGCTGGTTATAAAAAAACAATTCTAAAGCACCTATCTATTGAGTACACCATATTGCTTTGACCCTATATACTAGTGTAATAAGTAAGGATTTTTTAAGGGTTTGATTTAGTAGTTTGAGCGTTGAGGTTGTTCCGCTTATTGCATCAATTCTCGATCCTCATACGCGACAAAATTTTTGTGTGATCCAAAATGTTTCCATCTATTTAATGTGACTCACTCTTGTCATTAGATCATTCCTTCGACAAAACATACAAACTGATGGCCTAAACAAGTTGAAAGTGTTTTGTTTCAATTCTCTTGTCACAATCGGTAGTGCATTGTACGGACCACGTGACTTTTCGTTGCAAAATGTTATTTTTATACATTTTTTTCGTTTTCTATTAGCGTTAATGACCGTTAAAAAACCACTTGGCAATTTTTTTTGTATGTGTAATGTGTCTACAATTTTCATGTTTGTAAATGCACTCACTTCACATCATCATCTGAAAGATGTCCACTGCAGGACAAAAATCTTCCCTAAACAACAACGTGCTGAACATATCCCATACGCTTTTATCTGCAACTTTCACCATCGGTCCATCACTTACGTAATGAATGCACTCACGACTCAGAAACAATTCCTAGTGTGGAACATAATTTTATCATTGCTTTTTATAACCCCAATGCTGGGCTTAAGCCTCCTTTCTTTTGTAACATTCTTCGCGATCCTGTGCAACTCTATCCCATATTTGTAGCAACCCTAAACATCACTTCAAAGTTGCGACTACCTACCCACCGATGGCACTGATACTATATTAATTTGTGTTTAAACAGCGCTCTATACATGTCTAGAACGCGATATAAGAGTCCGATTGACGCTTGACATATATGCAAGCCCTCGTCAACGACTCTTGGGGGGAGAGGCAGTCAAACACAACACTCGTTTGACTGGAAGATTATCTCTTTGCCAAATTCTGCCGCAACATGACCAAAAATGAGATAAACATGAGTCATTTTATATTTTTTTCAATCCCATTTTAAGTCCTGTCTCAAAAATTCTTTCAAGGTTTCTTCGAAAACTTTTTATGTAACATTTATCAGTGTTTTTTCGCAGAGATTAAAAGCATTCTATTACTTTTGTTGCTGTCTGAATAATTACGAATAATAAACATTGTTGTTCAATTCTTTTTTGGTTTAATCGAATTATTAGCTGTTTGTGCAAACGGACTCGTTGCGCGATGAATGTAGCTGGTGCATTCTTGTTAATAGTCTGGTGATGAATAGATGTCTGTTTTATGAGATAATGTTTATGCTTTGAAATATAAAATTATGCTAGAATTGTGTTTTATAGAGATGTTTTTGCCATGGTGCGACTGTCGTGGAGAAATAAGCGTCTGTTTATTTAAGTGTTGCGAATTATTGTTTGGAGAAAACCATTATTCCACCAACCATTATAACGGGCACAATCCCAGACTCTGGACTGATACTGGATTATTTCTATTAAAAAAATATACTTTGCCGACCTAGAAATCGAACCCAAGACCCAATGATCACTACGTGCATTATTCTTCACTAGACCAACGAGGCAGTATTCTTTTTATGCGGTATTGTTGGAACTTGTTTTACCGGTCTATTGTACTATTAAAGAATAAACAATAATAAATAAGAATAATATTAAATGAGACAGCCTCATAGGCTTAGTAAAATCGTGCGAGAAACGATTACGAGGGCTTGGGTTAGGTAATGTTTTTGTCTAAAAAGTTTTATTGGAGTTTTCTATCATAATAATCTCAGTATCGGAGTCTGAATCCGGGTGTGATATCAGTAGGCTTACCTTTTATTACATTAAAACCTAGCATTGTTAGGAAAATACAGGTGTCCGCAGTATATTTCTGCCGACCTCGCTAGAGTAATATAGGCGGTCAGGGTTTAGCCTTTAGTTTTCTCAATCAAAATATTTTTGCTCTTGGAAGGTTTAACAATTGACTGCCTCGTTGGTCTGGTGGCAAAGCGCATCAGTTTGTGATCACGAGGTCCTGGGTTCAAATCCTAGGTCGGACTAGTGTAGTTTTTCTTACGAAAACTTCCCATTAAGAGTTCGGGTAATTGTACCCGGTATATGGCAATGGATGAGTGACACAAAACACAATGATTACACTTTTTAAATATTAATACTCGCTTATATTACCGTCACTAAATACGATGAGATAGAGCGATACGATTATCAATTTAATACGATGTTATGAGACGAACTATGAGAGTGGAAGAAGCCAGAGAGGTATGTAAGGAAAAAAATGTGGGAACTCTATACTCTCTGCCTGCCCCGCAAGGGATCTGGCGTGATGATATAGATAGATAGATAAAATACGATTTCTTGTTCCTATAAATGTTCTTGTTTTGTTCTGTTTTTAAAAAAATAAACGTCCCCACACCAAGGCCCGTATATACACAACGAAAATCAATTATAATCTAGATTTAAAACTAACATTTTAGTACATAAATCAGTTTTTAAAACTAGATTGACGACTGATTTACATTCTGTAAAATGGGCCTAAGATTTATTCCTGTGCCGTGGGTGCGTGCGTCTACTAACATGAAATCCACATACAAAACACACAGACTGGAACAATTATTCGTGGTCACACCATGTACTGTGTCTAATAGTCGCGGGTTTAATTCCCGCACGGGCAAACCTTTGTGTGACCCACAATCATTTGTTTCGGTCTGGGTATTGTGTATGCGCACTTTCATGTTTGTAAACGCACCCACGACACAGGAATAAATCCTAGTGAGGGGCAACGTTTTTTAAAAGAAAACAAAAGTGATTATATAGAAGGTGTAATCTTAGTCGTCCTAGGGCGAAAGCCAAGGAGATGTATCCAATACCCACTATTCACTGGTAATAAAAAATGAATAAAAACACACCTAAGTAAGTAACATGTACCTACTGATCTATCCGAATCTCATATCTAGAGCAAAACTCCGGAACACCGAAGGTATCTACCGGCCAGCTGATGAGTCGCGCCGCCCCCCTCAATGTCATTTTGCGCTTGGTATGGGTTAAAAGTTGTTTTTTCTTATTAAAATCTGCTTATTTATTTTATTTTTACCAGAAAACAGTAACTGAACAGAATTGGATGCATCACCTGGGCTTTTGCTCCAGGACGACTAAAATTGCACCTTGTTTATAAATTTATTTTTGGTAATGCGTTGAAATATGGTACTATCTTTGATTTCAAAATATTGAAAGCCCAAAAATCCAGAAACGCCCTATATTAGCGAAGATGTACCAGCCTAAATTTACTAATTTTGGAAAAATGGCTAGACTATTTAAAATAAATCCAACTATAACTTTGATTTTACAGGAATGACTCAAAATAAACCTAGACATAAGCTACTTTGCTGTAACTACTTTAAACAAAAACGTGCAGCCGTTTTGGAGTTATTTTTTTATCCTATCAATTACCGTATTGCAACTATATCCGCATTATTCTTATGGTCTCTGCAATTACTAGAGGTTGGTCTTTTAAACTGGTTGTTGATTTATACTGATAAAAAATCCTGGCTTTTATTTTCGTAACATCATTAGAATGTCGAATGAATAAAACATCACCCCAGTTTATCTGATTAAATAAGCATTTCGTTCAGAATGAGAAATTTCTATAAGAAAAACTGGAGTTTGTATTATTCGCACGACTCCCAACTTTTGTGGAAGAATTTGCATAGTTCGACCCGAATTACTTTGTACAAGAAGTACTCAGAGTGCGGTCACGTTGGTAGCGTATTATAATTACTTGTTGCGAAATAAATAATGAAGTAATATAATATGACGTAATATATATTTATTGAATAAGCTCTCTATTTTAACTAAAAAACAGTTTGATTTCGTTTGTTTTTACTTTTTTGGTTTTGGCACTTCCGTTCAGACACGTGAAGAATTTTTGATATTCCTGCTCCAGGAATCATATGAGGCTCTGATGCGTTCATAGGTATAATTTTACGCACAAAGATCCAGACCGATGTGACCATGGTATATACAAGGATTTCTACCGTGCAGGGATTGAACCCGTGATTATTCCATCCAGTGAGCTAATCGACCTATGCCAGACATAGACTCCTAAACCAGCTCACACTATTAGACTGCCCAAGTAGCACAACTGATGCTTATGAGAGGAAGTAACTGCTCTTTTACAGCTTTAACCTATTTTAACTTTACACCATTATGTAGCTTTTGTACAGGTTAAAGCTAAAGGGTAGTTCCTTTAATCATCCTCCTTTAATCAGCAGTTGTGCTACTTGGACAATCCTGTCGTATTTAATGAGCCAAAACTTAAAGTTGTTCAGTAGGTATATCACAGATTTACCCCAGAAATGAATATATGTGTGACGGTGTTTACTCGTGCACTTAGGTTTTTTTTTTTATAGAGTAGTAGTTTAAATGTAAATTGTTCATTTATTCATGTAGCAAACGTACGAGTACAATCGATAGTGAACGAGCTGTGTAAAATTCATGTATTTAGCTATTAACAATATTTATTAACAACAAGAGATTCCTTAGATATTCATTCATGTCGATATTTCGACAAAAACATAACACTATCTACAGCTGGCACAAATCTCGCGGTTCGCGGATTCGCCTCACGCCCGCAGAAGTAATGGGCGGAGAAATAAATTATGTGAGATTTATCACGTATTCCATTATTTTTCCTTTTGCAACTAAAGTTTCACTTGACTCCAAACAATGTGGAAGAGAGTCAGTCACTCGGAACACTTTCCGAGTATATATTATTCAATATTATATTGAATTTCCGCGAGTATTTACGACAGGATGAGCAGCATGCTTTCAAAAGGATAGTTTGGAATTTATATAGCTATCACTTCTCACCCTTGAGTCCTCCCAGAGTATGGGAATAACACAGTTATTGATCAGTTTAGAACCTTGAGATCTTTGTCGCCTTTACCCTAATAGTTTTATATACATTAGAGGAATTCAGTCACTTTACTCGTCAATCAGATGAGATACTATCGGTGTGTATAAAGAAAGTGTTTAGTAGACGATGGCAGTTTGATCGAGCGGTTAGAGCTTAAACGTTCGAAATTTGTGTGACTCACAAGTTTTGTTTTAGTCTAGATGTTGGTGTATGTGAATGTCATCTTAAACGCATTTACGGTACTGGAATAATTTGTATCGTGGAGCTACGATTATTTCAAAAGAACAGAAAAGAAGAAGGGGCATTAAGAACACCGATAAGAACAATCATCTCCTAAGATCTATACAAACACTACCTTACCGTGCATATAATATTTGACGTACCCTAAATCCCTTACTTAACTCTACAAGTACACATTTACATGCATATTTTGCGACGTTCATATACTATTCATTACACGAACTTTAATTCCACAACGTCATGTCCCATTAATACAAAGCTTTTGTCTCTCGCCACACTGCCTTCCAATTTAATAAAATCCAACGCCTGCAATGGCCCCTTTTGATCTCACCATAATACTCGTAATATCTGGTATATTTAGCTTGCCGTACAAAAGGTTCGCTGTCCTTAGAGCAGGGTTATTAAATAAGAATGAAGGTTACAACCGCATCCGTTGAAAGAAATGTACTACGCTGAATTGTTTTGCATGTAAATATTATTTATGTAGGTACAGATTTAGGTAGATACACAAAGTTAATACTTTCATGTTATTTCGTTCAAATTATAGTTAGGGAAGGTACCTGTTTAAACCATAAACTGTCTGCCTGTCCCACAAGGGATCTTACATGATGACATAGTTATATGTGTAGGTACTTCGTGTACTAAAGAATCACCAACATTTGGTATAAAAACACGTTGCTGTACTTGGCTGACAAAATATTGTTCAAGCTAGAAACATTTTTTGACTTATCTCTACTTACTTTATAGCAGATATCGCGGAACAGATAGATAGTATAGATAAAACATTATCCTTCTTCTGGAACTGTCGAATAAAATGCATTTTTCTGACCAATCAATTCTTAAAGCGGACACATTTAATTATTCCGAAAACTGGTCCCTGATATCCAAATTGAAATATCATAAACGAAAACTCCGTGCTTAAATATAGATTAGTATGATTAGGCAAGTATTTATCCCATTGAATAATTGAAACTTTATTGATCTTGCAGCGAGCGGCCCATTGTGGCTGGAATTTAATCAGAACCCACAAATATTGATGCTGCGTGCATCCAACCAAGTTGGAGTCCACCTTAATCCAATTAGAACTACCCGGATTATAAGGGCCGTCACGTCACTGGAAAATCTAGAGTTGCTTCATCATTCAAACGTAAATATTTTCAGCAACATCAAAGATAAATTATTGATAAGTTTCCCTTTGTCTTAAGGTAGTGTTTCGCTAGGACAAATCTGCAGTGCAGATACCGGAGTGTTACTATGAGAGTGCTTTTAAAACTATTTTGGTAATACAAAACGAAAAAATGTACGGGTATGACATATAACAATGAAAAATTATGTGGTCAGTACATTGTTATTGATTGCGGAAAGAGAATAAAAACAAAATGCATGCCACTTAGCTACGCCCTCAGTTGTTTACCTAAAGACGTTTTGGCTACACATTGCCAATTCAGAGTTATTCTTATTTTTTTATCTCTTCCTTCTATTCTAAATGTTCTTTCAGTAATAAAGAATAAGGAACACCTTTTCTTTTGGTTACGATAACAAGAATCCACAAGTTACCTTCATATTTTCATATGTTTTTAGCGATGCAGGAAATTTATTTTAACACACACCGTCACGCCTATATTCCCCAAGCCAGGGTGTCAGAGGTGTACTGAGTACACCCACGTTTTGCAGACGATGTTAGGTCCCATATAATTGGGGGCGAGCCTGTTGCCATATACCGGGCACAATTCCAGACTCCGGACTCATACTGAGAATTTTTCTTTAGAAAAACTACATTTGTCCGACCTAGGATTTGAACCCAGGACTTCGTGGTCACAAAGCGATGTGCTTTGCCACCAGACCAACGAGGCAGGCAGCAAAATTATTTTATTGATATACATTATAGGTACCTACTTCTTTCAAGAAGGATGAATGCAAGGATTGTGGTTGGTAACGATGTGCTGGAGCAAGTGAATGAGTTTGTATATCTTGGATGCGCCTTCAGTAAGGATTGGAAATACACCGCTGATATAGAGAGGAGAGTAAATGCAGGAAATAGAGTGAATGGTGCGATAGGAAGGTTACTTGGGAGCCGGCACTTAAGCCAAAAGGCGCAGCTGGCCATGCATAACGGAGTGCTTGTCCCAACGCTGTTATATGGCAGGATAAATGCAATAGAAATGCGATCCCTGCTGAAGATGTGCGGAGTCACGCTGACCGACCGTATTCGCAACAGCATAGTAAGAAAGCGAGTAGGTATGAAAGATAGTATCGGTGTAAAGATGGGAAAGGGTATGCTCCTTTTTGTTCGGGCAAATAGAATGAATGTCAGAAGAAAGAATGACTAAACAGATACACAATGCGAAAGTGGAAGGATTGAGGTACCGGGGAAGACCTAGACTATCTTACCATGACCAAATAGACCGTGTCTTCTCTGAAGGGCAAGTCAAGAGTCTCCGTAACCGGCAAGTGTGTATGAGAGTGGAGGAAGTCAGAGAGGTATGTAAGGAAATAACCTATTGGAACTCTGTACTCTCTACCCCACGAGGGAGCTGGCGTGATGATATAGATAGATAGAAGTCTCTATCTATAGATAGAAAGAGACTTCTTTCATTATTTTTTCAATACTATGCTTCTTCGAAGCACGAGTGGATATGGTGATAGTGAGGTTGTTTGGTGTCCGTAAGTGATTGCTCGAATTATTTCTTGTACTGCCAGGAACAGTAAGAATTTTAGATCTTACGGTAACATAAAGATATGAAAGGCCTGCGATTTTAATACAGTTACTATAATAATAATAGTTTATTTTTACTCACGAAAAGCATACCTTAAAAATATATAGGTTCGTACATTATACTGCTTACACATAACACTTGTTTGCAAATCTATACTAAATTTAAAAAGCTGATGTCTGAAGTATGATAGCTCTGTATTACAGATCATCAGGTCTTCACCCAACGGAATGAGATATTACAAGTTTTTATGTCAAGTTACAATATGTTGATTGTTGCTAATGGTAGGCGATAACGGAGAATTAATGTGTCAGTTCATGATTTGCGTGCATCTGTGTGTGTGTGTGTGTGCTTATATGTATTTTTGTGTGATTTTATGAGTTATATTGCCGATGAGTGTAGCAGTTTTTCTGTCCCAGCATAATCCATTATATCCATTCTTTAAAGATATACTTTTTTGTGTAAAGTGGATGAATTGATACTACTTTATTTATTTTATTATAGAGATTACCACCTTGATATTACTTGATACTAAATGAAGTTGTGGTGCAAACTCTGTATTTCTACGTTTTTTAAAAGCTTTTCATGAGGGTCATAACTTTGTCAAAGAATGTTGTTTAACAATAGTGTAAAGAACTAGAACTAGAACAGTTGACTATGACAAAGTACTAAAATTAGCATACTCTACTTATTAGATTTCCTTGTTCTGTAAGGTCTAATTTTGATTACTTTGAAAACGCTAATCGTACTTAACTAAGTGAGTTAGCATACACCGCGGCATCAATTTGGTTCCAAACTTACTGATTGACGGGTGGAATATTCGGAGCAACTGGAAATTCTACGGTTACTTATTAGTGCGAACTCTATGCAATCAGACAATGATTGCTAATTTGGAACTGATGCCAAAGGCCAAAAGGTGCCAAACGCACTTTGAAGTTTGGAGTAGGCGAATTGGGTTAGTAAAATTGATAATTTTAGTACTTCCAATTTTGCAAAACTCATATACATACAATTTGCTTTTTTTTATTCTGTAAAAATCAAACTCATATTAGCTGTATAAGATCCAAAATTACGTCAAGAGTACATCGACGTGTCCAACGAACAAAGTCATATTATCCAATAAATAACCTTATCGACGGGCACGAATGTTGCAAATGCCATTTATTTTGTTTGCTATATGTAACTTTTCTTTATCGGATCGTCGAAATAAAAGAAAATCATGAACAATTAATAAAATTATTCTTAATAATAAATGAATGCAATAAGATACTTACATCAAATTCTTACAATAAAACGCTAACATATAGCTCGTGTACTTTACAGTTCAGATTTCACTGCTGTGTAAGGTCTGATTCTGATTACTTTTAAAATACTAATCGTACTTTACTAAGCGAGTTAGCATACACCGCGGTGTTAATTTGGTTCCAAACTTGCTGGTTTACGGGTCGAGTGTTCAGAGCAACTGAAAATTCCACGGTTACTTATTAGTGTAAACTGTATGCAATCAGAGAACGATTGCAAATTGGGTGCTAGTGGTGCCAGTGACTAGGCGTTTTGAATTTTGGAGTAGGCAAACTGGGTTACTGAAATTGGAAGTTGCAGAAAGTGCTAAAATCACACTATTTTGAGCATGCATATATTTTACCCACTGCCCTAAGGTTAATGGTAAAGTTTTTCGAGTGTATGAGTGTTCCTTGAATTGGCAGCGATAGCAGTTGGTTAGACCATTGGACTGCCAAGTCAGAGGTCTCGGGTTCAAACCCAGGCACGCACCTCTGTCTTTTCAAAAGTATGTGCGTATTAAAAAATTAATTATCACTTGCTTTAACGGTGAAGGAAAACATTGTAAGGAAACCTGCATGCCTAAGAATTTCTCGAAGGTGAGTGAAGTTCGCCAACCCGCACTGGGCCAGCGTGGTGGACTATGGCCTAAACCCTCTCAGTTTGAGAGGAGGCCCATGCCCAACAGTGATAGAGGTGAGTAGTATTTATTAGAACAGATCCAAAGAACAGGTATTTTACGAGAATAGGCGGCACCTAATCCAATTTTGACAATTCCTAATCCACCTAAAATTTAGCCCGTTTAGCACGCTCACTCACACATGTTCCCGCGCTCTCTCACTCACTCATATGCTTATCGCTTTGCTATCCCGCTTACGTGTAAGGGTGGAGGGAGCGAGACAGCGCTATACAACGCGTATTGATATAAAACAAATGTAAATATAATGAATTGAAATCTTTTTAATACGCCATCTTGCGAACGCTAAACTTTTGCGGAATATTTAATATCGCAAGACTCAAAACTTCATACATTCGTAAGTTAACAGTCCTAAGCCTGTAAAAAGTATGAAGGGAAGATAGCAATTCATCACTAACATATCATTAAATGATAAAATAGAAAGTATTAGTTTATTCAACCAATTTCGTGCAGAAATATCTAATGTAATCAAAAAAAAAATTTGAATCCATTTTGAAACTTCCATTTTCTTAAAAGTGTTATTATGACTGTACCCGTTCTTAACTAACAAAACAATTTAACATTCAATTAATTCAAATATCGATAATACGATATCAGGATTTGATGTAGAATAGGCGGATTAAGATCACTAAGGACCGGTATTTGTATGAGATCATTGAGATTAGGTGGATTAGGTGGATTAGGTATTTGGATTAGGTATTTATGCAGACTAGGAACAGGTGTACTTAGTACCTGATTTACCTAATACGACCCATCTCTAAACAGTGAGACAGTTTCTTAACAGGGCTAATATTATTGTATGTATGTTTCTGTATTGTATTTTTATTTATATGTTACGTTTTGACCGGCCTAGATAGCTTGATGCGTTTGTGATATATCAGATGATGCCGTTAGGTTGGTTTTTTTAGAAATAACACCATTAGAATAGGTATAAGACTTAAACTCTTGTCGGTGCGGCTGATGTTTGCGTCTTTCTCCATTCATTACTTCTCAAAGCTTACGTTTTGTTCCCTATAAGACCTGATTGAAGCTTTTTCTTTTAATTCATCAATTACAAAAACATAGGGCATAATTTATTTGAATACAGTATCTGCGATTTAAAAAACAGGGGTTTTTATTCGAATACAAAAAAGCAAACTCAGATAATATACAGGCTTTTTGTGCTACTATTTTAATATAAATCTCACTATCTAGCCTGCAAGGTATCTGGTTTGATGATATATTTAGAAGGAGAGACAATTAATAACATTGTACTCAACTCAGTTAACTATTTTTTACACAGATGGGATATTTTTTGTTTCACTTATTTATTGAAAAGTGCAATTTTTATCGAACGTTAACGATGTTATACTTGTTTGAATATTAACACCTCAAGTGTAACAAGCACTCAAACCAAACGACACAAATGTTGAGACTCAATTAAAACATAACAGAAATCTTAATTACCATGTTAACTTACTGAACAATTCTTAGTTATTTTCTCAACTCGCCTTACAACCCCGCTAGCATTTTTCATTTGGAACACTTAATCCATTCATTTTAGAGTACTTTGATACAATAACGAGATCATAAGTATACTAATGCCTTGATGGTCCAGTGGCGTATGATGTTGCTGTCAATTGAGGTTCTGGGTTCGAATTCTAGGTCAGCAAATATTTGCTGACCTATAATTGGGGGTCTTTCGATAAAAATAAAAACTTCTTGTTTTATAAATATTAAAACCTAGCTGTTTGCCGCAGCTACGCACGCGTTTATTTTGTAATTTGACATAGGTAGACCGATCTTTCCGGGATTGCAGAGATCCTGTACTAACTTAGGATACCTCCATACGAAGTATCTTTAAAATCCGTACAGCTGTGATAGTATGGAGAAATAAAAACTGTCCCGCAAGAATCGTGCGTTTTTTCCTTAAACAAACAAATATGCAAAGTTTTGGTCCGGATCATTCATCGTTGAATAGTTCACTTACGAAGAGACAAACTTGACTGCTTCATTGGATTATGGATCATCATATTTGTAACCATAACACTAAAGAGGTTTTTCATAAGGGGACGAACCCGAGTCCATTGTCGACCACCGAAGAGTTTCTTGTGAGGAGACGAATCTGAGTCCGATTTCAGTTCATGGAGGAATTCATGTGTAGGCAAAATCACGCATTTTAACGCAACATTGCAGCTCGAGACTAACAATAATAAAAATAATATTTTTTTATAGTTTATCTCGCGATTATCCTGGATTGATTGTTCTTTCCGGGATAAAAAGTATTTATTATTTTAAATTTGGTTATACTTATACCCTTATTTAAAATAATAAATACATAATTTAAAATAATAGAACAGATTTCAATCAAATTTGGTATGGTAATAACTTTATTACCATACCAAATTTAATTGAAATCTGTTCGGTATTTTTTGTGTGATTGAAAGAACAATACAACAAAGATACCAAGAGACAGACAGGCAGACATAAAGACCGACGGACAATAATTCCAAAAAAAATTGTTTCGGCCTCTATATCAATCAGGAAAAGAACCACAATTAAAATTTTCGAAAAATATTCAATGTACAGATTCAGCTCGGCAACAGTTTTATTATATGCATAGATAGATAGCGCGCTAAATGTAACAGCATTGTTTGTTAATTTAAAAGATGTAAGATACATTTTAAAAATAATTGGAATCAATTCAGTTATCGACTTAGAACAAACTACTTTCAGGAATTGCATTTATTATGTAATACCTTGTATATTTGGCTCGGTTAGTTTTATTATACGTATAGATAACTTCTTAGCAGCACTTTGAAATCTGCGATTGTGCCCGATGTAGTGCCAATAAGATCCCCTGTTGGATCCTTACATCATTTGTAAAATATAGGTGTACATGTTACGGTGTATTGCATAAACCTCTGTCACCAACAACTGAGGAATACAGGGATGACGGTGTTTTGTTTTTTTACAAAAATACCATCCAATAACGATCGTTTTATTTCCAGGCTATAACCCCGGGATGAAGACAAACATGCATATACAGCATTCAGAGAAGCAAACGATTTTGGACAGAAGTCATTATCATCCTTAATACTATCATCATTACCATAGTTATTATCATATTTCAACCTATCTGTGCCCACTGTTCATTACAGACCTATGAGCTACTTTAATAGCTCCGGTCTTGTGCTAGATCAGTGTAGAATCAAGTTCCAAATGTGTCATTTCAACGCATCCGTATTATTTGAAATAATTATGTATCTGTAATGTATTTATTATTATGGTAGGGGTAGCTTTAAGTTGTATAAATATAATGTAAGTGGGTATGTCAGTGCGGAATAAAATCTTGTCACGAACGGTGTGTTTCTCTGCTTATCCATAACTAAACCCTTGGAATAAATCAGGACATTCTACGAACTGTTACGAGAGTGTTGTGACGTTGAAAATATGATAAATTATGTCGATCGGAAAAGTGAGCGAATTCGACATTAAGTCAGGAGCGTGGTCGTCATACGTTGAAAGACTCGAAATGTACTTCATAGTCAACAGTGTTAAGAGTGATCTAAAACTGCCTTTATTGATAGCCGTTATGGGGGACGAGGCGTACGAACTTTTAGTTAATTTGGCTAGCCCCAATAAACCGACGGAGTTGACCTATGACAAGGTAGTTGAGTTACTACGCAACCATTTGCAACCGTCACCGTCGAATTTTACTTTTATTTCGATTCAGGCAGAGAAGGCAAGCGGCGGACGAAAATATAGCCAGTTACGTGGCGGAGTTAAAAAAATTATCAAGGCATTGCAAACTGGGGGATAATCTTGGCGAGAATCTACGAGATCAGTTTGTCTGCGGCCTGAAAAGTGACGTTATTCGTCAGCGGCTGTTCGCGGAGGATGACACCTTAACTTTCACCAACGCGGTTAAGCTGGCTAGCTCGTTAGAAGTGGCGGAGTGGGATGCAGCGGCTGTGGATACACCTGCCGGTGTAGCGAGCAGCGGAAATAGTCTGGCGGGGGTACACTCGCTAGCTCCAACAGGTGATGTTCGGGGGCTGCGGTCTGTGAGCCGTGGCGGGCGCGGAGTGCGCGGAGACCGCATGGTTCGAGCAGCTCGAGACAAAAACACAGTTAGAATTACTGAAGGCGGCACTCGGTCTTGCAACTGTGGGGGTTGCGGGGCAACCGGCCATAATTATGAACCTTGCCGGTTTCGTGAGTACGTTTGTAGCAGATGCAAGCGCACTGGTCATTTACGGCGGGTGTGTCTGGAGCAGGGCACACGAGGCCGTCAGGGCAGCAGGGGCGTATCCCTACACTATGGGGACGCGGAGGCATCAGATGTTGAAGATGAAGTCCGTTGTCAAGAAAATTTCCACCATCTATGTTTGAACGACTATAAGGCGGTGAGTTTGCCAGTTTCCATTGATAATATCACTATAAACATGGAGGTAGATACTGGATCAGCTGTCTCATGGTTAAGTCATCAGACATATAAACAATATTTTCGTAGTAGGAAAAATAGAACCTACTGATGTCAACTTAAACTTTTATGATGGATCTAGGCTAAAACCATTAGGTTTAATAAGACCGAATGTGTGTTACGGTGATATCAAAAAGAGGTTAGAATTGTTTGTTATCAATGGGGGTACGACCTCTTTGCTAGGTCGACAATGGTTAACGGAATTACAAATAAAGATACCTGTATTTAGCTGTCATAATATTTTAATTAAAGATTCAATGGATTTTGAACTAAAGCAATTGTTTAACAGATATAAGGAGTTATTCAGTGGCGGTCTGGGGCGGTACACGGGAGGCAAGGCAACATTGAAGGTACGTGACGGGTCTACGCCTGTATTTCACCGCGCGAGACCATTGCCGTACGCGCTGCGCGAGCGCGTGGACGCAGAGCGTGACGCCATTCTGCGCGACGGCATTATTGAGCCAGTTGACTGCTCCGACTGGGCTTCGCCTTTAGTACCAGTAAATAAAGCGGGTTCTTTCAGAATTTGTGCTGATTACAAAGCTACTTTAAATCCGGTTTTAGATATAGATAGATACCCTTTGCCTAGGATCAAGGATTTAATTGTTCGTTTAAGTGGCTCTCAGTACTATTCCAAAATAGATCTTTCACAAGCCTATAACCAGATAGAAAGTTAGAACCTGAGCAGGAAATATGGTACAGGCAGTATTTAAAAGGAGATAAGTGGGTGCCGGCACAAATAGTAGATTGTATTGGGCCTAGTAATTACAAAGTTAGGGACAAGGACGGACAAATAATTCACAGGCATATTGATCAATTGAAGAGGAAATCTACACGGTCATCTCTCGCTTGCCCCATTACAGATAGAGACCGGGCAATTAGTACAAATTCTCAAACGGAATCTACCGGGTCCAAATCTTTGCTGGAGGGAACCCAGCCGGAGTGCGCGCCGGCGCCGGCCGGGGAGTTAGGTTCAGCTTCAGGGGATACTGACAATAGCTCAGAAGAGTCGAGAGAAACGGATAACCCGGTTTCACCGGGATTCCGAGATGCGTTGTCGAACATACCGTCACCTTCGCAGGTCCGCCCTTTAAGACAATGTAGGATTAAGAAAAAAATTAGTTATAAGATGTAAATTGAATCAAATGTTATATATATTACATATGTCTAGTGATGTAAGAATTGATTAGTGTGAAGGAGTGTAATGTATTTATTATTATGGTGGGGGGTAGCTTTAAGTTGTATAAATATAATGTATGTGGGTATGTCAGTGCGGAATAAAATCTTGTCACGAACGGTGTGTTTCTCTGCTGATCCATAACTAAACCCTTGGAATACTACAGTATCTACTTCGGAATCCATTTCCATTAGCGTAGAAAGTATATATAGTACAAAAATATCGGATAATTAGTACAATGCATATTGAAATAATACATTTATTTAGTAACACTTATTGTTAAGTTGTTAGCTTGTTATTGTGTGCTTGATAAGTTGTTAGCTGTATTTAACTTGTTAGCATTATACATGGTTTCGCCCTGGTGCAAAAACCCAGGTGATGTATAGGATGCCTACTAAAAAAATTAAAAAAAAATTATTTATATGTAACATCTACCTACTGTCCAATCCGATTATCATAGCTAGGGTGAAAATCGGGAACACCGAAGGTATGCCAGGTAAGGCTGAAGGTAAGCCATACCAGCCAGCAGACGAGCCGCGCTGCCCCTCACTGTCATTTTGCACTTGCTACAGGTGTTTTTAATGCACTAAATTAGTATTGTAAGGGAGATGTTACTGATTGAGTGTGCTTTTTTCATTATTTTTGCACCAGCGAACAGTAGGCATTGGATACATCTCGTGAGCTTTTGCTCCAGGACGACTAAAATCACAACGTGTATGTAAGTTCTGGATTTGGCTGAGGCTAACGAAAAGGTGATTCTGTGTGGCGATCTGAACGGATGGGTAGGAACCAGGCGGCAAACTTGCGACGCTGCTCTGGGTCCTTATGGTGATAAGAGAGTGAACGATGCAGGTAAGCTCATTGTAGATGTTTGTTTGGAAAGGGGTCTCCTTGTGTCTAATACGATATTCCAGCATAAGGACATACATATGTATACGTGGAGAAGGAATGAACAAAAAAGCATGATAGATCTGATCCTGGTTGATAACCGTCTCCGAAGCAAACTACAAGATACGCGTGCGTATAGAGGCCCCACTCTGGAATCAGACCACTATCTCGTAGTTGCGCGGTTTAGTGGTCTGTTCAGGAAGTGGAGGCACTGGCGAGAGCGTATCCCCTTCGGAGACCTTGAAAGATTAAAGGTTGAAAAGTTGCAAGATGAGAGCGTGAGGAGAATGTATAAAGACAGAGTCCGGGACAAGCTTTTGACAGCAGGCTCTTCGGACTCAAATGTAGATGAATGCTGGAATAGCCTGAAAGAGAGTTTGGTGGAATCCGCGAAAGAAGTATGTGGTTGCTCAAAGAAGCATATTACAGCAAAAGGTGATGCATGGTGGGATGCGGAGTTGCAAAGCTCCGTAGAAAGTAAGAAGAAAGCGTGGCAGGACTATGTATCTTCTTTGAACCTGAATGCCAGTATGACAGAGATGAGGAAAGAAATATACCGGCAATGCAAGAATGCCACTAAAACTTTAGTGCAAGAAAAGCGTGAAAGAGCCAGTATGATTGAGGAGGAGAGGCTGGCGAAGAACTTCGAGAACAACACCAAACTCTTTTGGAGCAAGGTGAGAAAGGCTCGAGGTGATTCGTCAGGCTCCAGAATGGAAAGGATAAAATCTAAAGATGGTGACATTCTTGCAGACACACAAGCTGTGCTAAACCGGTGGAGTGAATATTTTGGAGAAATGTATGGAGATGACCCGGATGCTGATGCCGCAGACGTACCTAAAGGCGAGATTGCGGCACCAGAATCAACGGAGGACATCACTATGGAAGAAGTTGAATGGGCGATAGGAAGTATGAAAAACGGTAAAGCTGCGGGAGTAGACATGATATCTGCCGAGATGATCAAATATGGTGGAACTTGCGTCCGGGACGCTTTCCGGGCCCTTGCAAACCTTTGCTGGAGGACCGGTAGAGTCCCTACAGATTGGCGCCGCGCAGTCATAGTACCCTTGTATAAAGGCAAGGGTTCACAATATGACTGCGCCAATTACAGAGCCATCAGTTTGATCAGCTTGGCAGCCAAGGTGTACGGTAAAATTATTGAACGGAGAATGCGCGTGAAGTCCGATGGAATGTTGTGCGAGGCACAAGGGGGTTTCAGGTCTGGAAGAGGATGTTCGGATCAAGTCTTCTCACTCCGCAACATCGTAGAGAAGCATCTGGCAGTGGGCCGGAAGGTTTTCTGCGGTTTTGTAGATCTGGAGAAGGCATTTGACAGAGTTGTGCGAAAGAGACTTTGGGACATTTTGCCAGAGTATCGTATAGATGGCACTCTGTTGCGAGCCGTCCAGTCCACTTATGTGGACTGCAAGGCATGCGTACGGGTTAAAAAAATATTTTTTTTTCGTTTTTATTAGTAGGAATGTTTTAAAATACTGTTTTATTTTGTTTTATAATTTCATTTAGTTTACTACGTCCACATGGTACAGCTTGATTAAGCTCGTTAAGTAATTGCGTCAACTCTCTCGAATTAGACTGTGCGGATCCACCTCTTAACATATTTCACTAGATGTAAGATAATTTTACTAAATTGTAACCCGAATTTCACACCTATACCCTCCCGAAAATATCATCTGAGTGCCAAAAGATCCTTGTCGCGGTATACCAGCGGTACGACGAGAATCCCGCACACACTCACGTATGCGGCTGCTTGGTAGGTTTTAGCGGATAGAAATTCTCTGAGAACTGTTAAAGAGCTGAAGTATTGCAAGTCTGCATGCCACTACAGTCCCATTAAATGGCCATTTCACTAAGTTATCGTATCGTGCCGCATTACGTGTTTACTTAGTCATTACGAATAAGGAAATCAGGAAGTATAATAAGTTAGAATAGTGGGATTGTCAAAGACTTTTACCAGACCACTAAAGCCAGGCGTTAAAAAACATACTTTGCCTCAGAAGCTGTTGGGATCACACCAAATGGAAATGTATGGAGGTCCGGTCACCCACGGAAAGACGGCAATGGCCGCTCATGTTTATCTTAGTGTTAGTGGAAAAAACAAGCACTGTTTACTAGATACCAGAATATACATATAGGAATTGATACACCAATTCATAGGCTCACTTTTACATGGTTTTATGTTAAATATAATACTAGGCCCAAACTAAAACCATTCACCTAGTAGTGATTTGTAGTCACATCAAAATCACTTTGTTGTCATCATAGGCATACGAAATTGCTATTAAACTTCATTTTATTCTGAAACCAAACGTAATTATGTATTTATATTTCAGAAGAATGAAGGAATTTGATTTTAAAATTCTCTATAGCTTAGGTAAATTTTAAACCGCGGTGACTTTGAGAATAACATAATTATTTGAATCGTATAAATTATAAAAAATAAATAATTTAAATTGAGTTAACTTGATTCTAAAATAAAAAAATGGAACGTCGCGTCTTGAAGTCAACGTACCACTATCGTATAAAAAAGGGCATTACATACCTCAATTCACACAAAGCAGCTTCCAAAGTAACGTAAACAAATCTTTAATATCTCAGTAATACGCACCATTTCGGTATTTCAATGAGCCTATAAAAACTAATCCGTGTGGGGACGGATCAAGAATACAGTCTCCCCACCGCATGCTGGCCTAACAGCGGGTCGAAAGAGGCAACCAAATCCAGCAACAAATACCGCAAGCGGTAGTTCAAGCGAGGCAGTACTCTGGTGCCACACGGGAAGAGGGCTCGCTTGGGCTGAGTGTTGCCGGAAGCAGGGCACCACTCTCTAGAATGGCGATACACATGGCATCCAAAGCCCTAGTTAGTTGGGTTACTGCTAGGAGATCATAGCCCACAGGTGCCGTAAGTGGTGCCTAAGGGGCTTTTAAGACGAGAGGATGGGCAGCAGCGTCCTCTTAATACCTACTAACGCTATACTGCGATCGCCAACCCGCCTGCCAAGCGTGGCGATTATGGCGTCATCCCCCTAATGACATCCACAGATATTAAACGGCCCCCAGTCCCCGGCGGCCCCGCTAGTCCTGGCCACGGTAGCAGCCACGGTAACGGCGGGGCAGGGGGTGCTAAGAATCCCCGGAAGAAGCATGGCTACCGACAACGAAGACCATTGGCCCTGGCAACTTTTAACACGCGCACACTGCGAACTGACGAAAAGATCGACGAGTTAGAGGAAGAATTGAGCAAGTTACACTGGGATATCATAGGATTATCTGAAGTCCGAAGAGAGGTTGAGGACTCGATAACACTTAAATCCGGTAACTTGCTCTATTTCCGGGAGGGCGATCAGCTGTCCCAGGGTGGTGTCGGGTTTATAGTCCACAGGTCTCTCGTGAACAACGTTGTCAAGATCGAGAGTGTGTCGACCAGGGTAGCGTACCTGATATTCAAAATGACTGAAAGGTATTCACTGAAAATTATACAGGTATACGCACCGACTTCGACACACCCCGACAATGAGGTAGAGGCTATGTATGAGGATATATCTAGAGTCATACATACCTCTAAAACTCACTACACCGTTGTCATGGGGGACTTTAACGCGAAACTGGGCAGACGAGGCGACGATGAGCTGAGAGTGGGAACCTTTGGTACTGGACAACGCAATCCCCGGGGCCAAATGCTGGCTGACTTCAAAGAAAAGGAGGGACTCTTTATGATGAACTCCTTCTTCCAGAAGCGGGAACACCGTAAATGGACCTGGGTGAGCCCCGATGGTGTTACAAGAAACGAGATATCATCATGTCGACGAGGCGGCACATATTCAATGATGTCTCTGTGATCAACGCAGTTAAAACTAGCAGTGATCACCGACTAGTAAGAGGCACATTGAATATCAACTTTAAGCTTGGAAGGTCTAGACTGATGAAGTCTACACTCCGTCCAGCACCTGTCCAGATTCAGGAGCCCGATAGCTTTCAGCTCGAACTGCAGAATCGCTTCGAAGGTCTAGGTGAGTGCATAAACGTGGACGATTATAACAGCAGGGTAGTAGAAACTGTCCATACGATCGAGCTCAAGTTCTTTAAAACCCACCGTACAAAAAGAACCAAAAATCTCTCAGACGTTACCCTCAAGCTTATGGAGGAAAGACGCAGGATGATCTTGCAGTCTCCAGAAGAAGTTTCCGAATGCCAGCGACTCAATAGGCAGATCTCTAAGTCTCTGACTCGCGATGTACGCGAGTATAATACTGAAAAAATAAGAGAGACTATCGAGCGCAACAAAGGCCCTAAAGTGTTTGCATGGGATCTGTCTATCGGACAGAGCCGGTTGAGTAAGCTGAAGACCGGAGACGGCAGGATTGTATCCTCTACACCAGAACTCTTGAGGGAAGTCGAGAAGTTCTACGCCCAGCTATACACATCAGTACAACCACCTGACTGCAATCCGGCCATAGACCCAAGAGCCAAATTGACCCGACACTATACCGAAGACGTCCCGGACATCAGTCTGTGTGAGATTAGTATGGCTCTCAAATAGCTCAAGAACAACAAGGCGCCAGGCGATGAAGGTATAACAGCCGAGCTTCTCAAGGCTAGTGGAAAGCCGATATTGAGGGCTCTCCAGAAACTATTCAACACCGTCATCCTCGAGGGCAAAACGCAACAGTCATGGCGCGGAAATGTGGTGGTTCTCTTCTTTAAAAAAGGTGATAAAACCCTCTTGAAGAATTATAGACCTATCTATCTCACTTCTGAGCCACGTCTATAAACTGTTTTCGAGAGTCATCACGAATCGTCTCGCGCACAGACTAGATGACTTCCAGCCTCCCGAACAAGCCGGTTTCCGAAAAGGCTTCAGCACCATCGACCACATTCATACTCTGCGACAGGTCATACAGAAGACTGAAGAGTATAACCTGCCACTATGCTTAGCGTTTGTGGATTATGAGAAGGCCTTTGAATCGATCGAGACTTGGGCTGTACTACAGTCTCTCCAGCGGTGCCAAGTTGACTACCGGTATATCGAGGTGCTGAAGAGTTTGTACGAAAACGCTACTATGTCAGTCCGCCTTCAGGATCAGAGCTCGAAACCTATTCAACTGCAGCGTGGTGTGAGACAGGGAGACGTTATATCCCCGAAACTTTCCTCCGCCGCGCTGGAAGATGTCTTCAAGCTTCTGGACTGGAGAGGACTAGGTATCAACATCAACTGCGAGTACATCTCTCACCTTCGATTTGCCGATGATATCGTGCTCATGGCGGATACCCTGGAAGACCTCAGTACCATGCTCGACGACCTCAATAGAGTCTCTCAACAAGTAGGTCTTAAAATGAACATGGACAAGACGAAGATCATGTCAAACGTCCATGTAGTACCAACTTCTATAAAGGTTGGAGACTCTACGCTCGAATGTGTTGACGATTATATATACCTGGGACAAAAAATCCAATTAGGTAGGTCCAACTTTGAGAAAGAGGTCAATCGTCGAATCCAGCTCGGTTGGGCGGCGTTCGGGAAGCTACGTAACATCTTCTCGTCCAAAATTCCGCAGTGTCTCAAGACAAAAATCTTTGACCAGTGTGTGTTGCCAGTGATGACTTACGGTACTGAGACATGGTCGCTTACGATGGGCCTCATAAGAAGGCTCAAGGTCATCCAAAGGGTGGAGAGAGCTATGCTCGGAGTTACCCTGCGGGATAGAATCAGAAACGAGGAGATCCGCAGGAGGACGAAAGTCACTGACATAGCACTCAGAATTGCTAAACTTAAGTGGCAGTGGGCGGGGCACATCGCTCGTAGAACTGACGGCCGTTGGGGCAGAAAGGTTCTCGAATGGCGACCACGTACCGGAAGACGTGGAGTGGGTAGGCCCCCTACAAGATGGCCCGAAGACCTGGTGAAGGTCGCGGGTAGAAGTTGGATGCGTACAGCACAAAGCCGGTCGTTGTGGCGGTCTTTAGGGGAGGCCTTTGTCCTGCAGTGGACATCTTTCGGCTGAAGAAGAAGAAGAAGATAAAAATTAAAATATCACGTCATGCCAACGATTTTACGCCGCCCCAGTTTAACGAATCACCATTTTATTTGGCGTGCATGGCGCCGTTCACACAAACACCATGCAGTGACATTACACGTAATGGAAGTGACGCGTAATGTCCTATGCCAATAAACGGTTGAGATCTATAGCTTTATCGTATACCACTATTTTCTTACGCACGTTTTGTATCAATAGGCATATTTTTGGTAGTAAAAGATTCTTAGTCATATGTGAGGAAGATTGAGTTATGGAGTACTTACTACCACAAACACTAAAAAATCTCGCGATCCTTCGAGTTTTGGTAACCGGGGCTCTCAAACCAGTGTTCCGTTAGTAGGTGCTGGAGACTTCGGGCCTCTCTCTTTCTCTCTCTCTCTCTCTCTTTTCTCGCCCGTAACCAGTGTTCCGTTTGTAGGTGCTGGACGCTTCGGTGCTTCTCTGTTTCTCTCTCTTGCCTCGCTCGTAATAAGTGTTTCCTTTGCAGTTGCTGGAGGTTTAGGTGCCTCTCTTTCTCTCTCTGTCTTTTCTCGCTCGTAACCAGTGTTTCGTTTGTAGGTGCTAGATGCTTTGGTGCCCGTCTCTCCCTCTCTTCTATTTTGCTCGTAGCCAGTGTTTTGTTTGTAGGTGCTGGACTTTTCGATGCCTGCCTCTCGCTTTCTCTCTCTCTCTGTCTCTAGCTTCGCTCATAGCCAGTGTTCTGTTTGTTGGTGCTGGAAGCTTCAGTGCCTGTCTCTTTCTCGTATCACTTGTAACCAGTGTTCCGTTTGTAGGTGGTGGAAACTTCGGTGGTGGTGGTTTTCTCTTGTCTTGCCCGTAACCAATGTTCCGTTTGTAAGTGTGGGAGGCTTCTAGGTCTATTGCATACCGTTATTTTTATATGCACGTTTTGTAGCGATATGCATTTTTTTGCTTTTGCTGAAAAAAAATTCTCGGTTCATGGACTCCAAGGCTCTCAAACTAGGTTTTCGTTTGTAGGTGAAGGAAGTTTCTGTGCCTCTCTCTTATCTCGTTAGCGCTCCTGTCGCGCTGCGTCGGCTATGTGACGAAACCTTAAGAGCCTACCACAATCGACCATTTATCAACCGGGAGAGTGACAGGGATGAAATTACTTTACAAAATAATAATAAGAAATGGATATACTGAGCGCGTGCTCGGAAATAAACGACGTATGTACAAAAACAATTTTTATCATTTCATACAAAAATTACACTATTAAATAAAAAACTGTTTTACATGAACTTTGCTAGAATTATTTGCTATGTTTTTAAGCATTTCGCCTTGGAACCAGAAAACGAAAAGCAATATAGAGATGACTTTAGATTTATTCCTATAGAAAAAAAATTATTCAATCGAGTATTCCTTTTACCAGATCGAAAATAAAAAGTCAAAAATCATATTTCGAAATATTAAGTCTCTAAACTTCTTAAAGTGCATGGAGTACAAAACACGTTATTTTTGCGGTAGCCCCTTAACACTCCTATGTATCTCAAGTATTTATTATACCGGAAACAATTACAGTCACCAAACTGCAGTTTAGAATTCTGCTATAGAAAAAGCACGCTTTATCCGGTCTAGGATTCAAACCCCAGCCATTAGTCCAACTGAAGCAGTCTAGTCTAGTTTTATTTTTAGTGGGTAATTTATTTTCAGTTCTCTAAGGAAGACTAACACGGATATAGCAATAGAGACCATTTATCAATAATTGAGCAGTTTATCAAAACATACAACGAGGGCTATGCAATCTAGATTTTTTTGAAACAATAAATACATGAAATAGTGAAATAAACAAGGTAAAATTTATGAGGGTGTTCGAAGCGTCTCTAAACGGTGAATATGACGATACTTGCTATTAATTTCAATGCTTAATTACTAGGATGATCAGAGTCTGTAGTTAAGTGGATGTTTTGCAGTCGCTAAAGCTGATGGAAATCTATATAATTTACGAGAATGACATTTTTCAATGAAACTTCGCCTGGATAGAATAAAGCGCTATCGATTGTGGCAAGAAAATAAACACGAAGCCCTTGTTACTTGGGTCGGCCCTCGGTTCTGAACGGCCCTTTGGTAATACTGAAGTTTAAGAATCAATATATTTCAAAGTCACATCAATGACTGTAATGGCGTATCCTTTACAATTTATGTAATGTTGCATTAGCGTTGTATAATTTTAACACTAAACGTGAAGGTGAGCGCCGAAAAAAGCTACGCATCAAGTTTCATGAGGGACCCGTTGCACGATATCGAAAGTATTTCAGCATAATTATTTGTTACGTTTTGTTAGAATTTGCGTAATTCAATTCTATTGTATTAGGATCAAAGTTAAATTTTGAATGGGACAATAAATTTGGCTAACGCATTTTCGGATATTTGCCTTCTTATGTCTGCGGATAAAAACGCCTAGAAGATTTTCAAAGCTAAAGTTAGTAAGGTTTTATTCTGAGGCGTTCCTACGCCTTCAAAAGTTTACCATACTCAATAACCATCTGAATATAGAGTGGGTCGTCTGAATTGATCGAAGAAAACTTCCATAGACCAGCATACGCTACCGGCAATACAAATCAAAAGATAGTTGCTCCTAACTTTTTATGAAACCATTTCTTTCAATGTCTATTGCGGAGTTCACGCTTAAGTGGCCTTTGGGCTATGGAAGGAATTTTTGAATAAAGTTATCTTAAATATGACATAAGGTTGTATGTTTTATAAAAAGTGTCGAGTGAACACACGTGTCTTCAGATGAATATGTGCAAGGTCGTACAAGAAATATAGGTAATACGTGATAAGACCATAACAGAGGTATATGTTAACCTAAACAGTCACTTCCAATAAAGGCCTTAAAATTGATTGACTCAGCTTTTTGTTTCTTTCTTAATTTTTATTGACTAATTACAATATACTCTTTAATGATCTAAACGTGTTGGCCTAATGTTCCTAAGCAAGTTTCCGACATGTCCTGAAAATTTTTACGATGGATAATAATGATACGGCTTGAAATGTCTAGTATTCAGATGAAAATTTTCTGTAATATATTCCTACAATAGGATCATACCCAGTGGCGTGTATTTGGAGAGGCCTATGTCCAGCAGTGGACTGCTATAGGCTGATGTTGATTCCTACAATTATGAACCTATTTGGAATAGTGTCAAATAAAAAGCATCCTTCGACAAACGAGGAAAATAGTGATTTATAAAAGGCAAATCTTTTATCCGATAGACAAGTTGACAGCTAATAACAAGGACTGCATTAGTTCCGGCTCCAAGTAGGTATATTGTTATAAGGCTCTTCTGACAAAGGATAGGAGAACGGCAAGCAAAGAACACCTGTCTGAATAAAGCTTACGGTGAAATGAAAAATAAACATGATCTATGAAAAATCATGTTTATATTTCAATTGATATATAGCATATGGTGGCGAGAACCTTGTCGTTACTGAATACACATCGTGAGAGAACATTTCTAACGGTTGACGTTATAAGGTGTACAGTGCACACGATTGCTAATTTGATGGCTTTTCCGATGCTTGAGTGGTATTTGTGGCATTCCGCCGCCAAAATCTAATGTGGCATCAAAACAGTAGCTAAAACGCAAACAATCAAAAGCAGAAAGTCAACACTCGTTAAGCGTTGATGCAGTAGCGAAATCATTGATCGCTGCTCCTAAAAGTATTGCGTATGTTTAGGCTCTAATGGCCAGTTTCAATATTCAATTCAAGGATAGATTTGCTTACTGTTAGTAGAATTTTGACAGATTTTTCATACAAAATATGTCAAAATTCTATTCGTAGTAGGCAAATATATCCTTGAGTTGAATATTGAAACCGGCCGTAAGAGACGGTTTACTACTCGACATTTATTTTCCCTTGTCTTACATAAACGGCGTAAAGTGAGTCATTCTGATGTAACTAAACTATACAGTGTGCAGTTAGTGACATAAGTTTCTAAACATACTCAGTTTTTCATATCACGTGCACATTTTATTTGACTTTTAAATATAATAACAATTCTTTATTGGCATAAAATATTACAGTACAGTTAAAGTTAGGCCCTGTACCCAGAGCTAGGTTTACAATACCTGTGTTTGAGGAGTCAGTGTCGTCTTCCTTTTTAGATGGTGCTAAAATTTTATTCGTATTTTACAGACTTTCATACAGCAAAAACAATAAATTAAAGTAAATATATATAAAACATAAATAATAGATGGATGATTGATTTTTACGTGTTGCAACAAAATGCGCCACAACGCTTCATGGAAAGCTTACGCAGGACAACAGGTAAATCATTCTTGCTTCTTCAACTACTTCCCGCAACGAACCTTATCGGTTTAGATTTATCAATACTAAAACAGTACCTATATTTTATTTCATAAATAAAATGTCCATTTTACATGCCTATGTGTGGACTTAAATCATAAAACAAGGGGACACGCTCAAGATATCTGCATTTTATGGCATTATAAAAATGTTATGTGAGGTTATATGAACAACAACAAATTGTCATTTTATCAGCAACTTTAGATATCGTCTGCGTATTGTATGAAATGTGACATTAACTTCTGGCGTGATTGGTTACGATTTGATGCTATTTTTCCTGTTACTACAATCTACGTCTATGCGTTAACTTATTAAGTAAAAGAACCTAACCACACACAAATATATGTGGATATGTCTCCTGTGGGGATCGCACCCTCGTACGTTGTTGAATTATTATTAAAGTGTCAAATGCTCAAAAGCAGGTACTGACTTGCTCGAGGCATCTGAGCATCGTAATTAGGATGTTTATTGATGTTCAACTCATATCTTTAATCATCGTCTTCTAAAAGTATCTATCTAAAAAAACGCCCTCTTCGGATCACTGGTTCCTGTTGAGATATATAATAAGCATACTAATCAATAAGCACCCTACATACTTCTCTAGCTTCCGTCTCTACAACTTGTGCTACGAAAAATCGTAACTAATCCTCATACAAATGAAGACACAAATATTATACTACATCTTAAAAAGTACGACCCAGAAACGATTAAAGGTCAACCAACATTTGTAGTGGCGTGCCAAAAATTGAGCATGCAGTCCGAAGCATTCACAACGGCGTCAGCATTAAACGAAAGCGCCTTACATACTTTTTCTAGCCTCTACTTCCATATATAGTGCCATCCAAAAAAATAAAATCGAAATGGCATGCCATAAATGGTACGCATTCAGAAGCATTTACTGCAGCGCAGACATTTAGCGAAAGCATAGTATAACTATGCACCTTACATACTTCTCTAGCTTCCATCTTGACAACTTGTGCTGGGAAAAATCGTCTCTATTCCCCTTACAAATAAAGGCGCTAATATAATATTCTATACCTTAAAAATCACAACCCAGAAACGACAAAAGTACAACCAAAATTCAAAGTGGCATGCCATAAATTGAGCACGCATTCCCAAGTATTCACAGCGGTGCCGGCATTATGTTTGGGCCCCGACCTGCCGTTTAATATGAGTATAATATAGAAAGTGGCCTTTGTTTCAACAAAACCCGCCGACAATAAAGGATTTCATAATATGTTTATTGTTATTCCTGCACAGTTACAATTCATATTCTCGTTTGAAATTCTTTGTTAAAGGGTACTTACCCACTGCGAGTTTGGTTCGCGAGATTTTCTTCGTGAGTATTGACGTGGTTACAAATTAATACAAAATTTGCAATTTGTTTCGCAAATATTTCCCAAGCGGGGTGGCAGACGTGCACTATGTACCCACATATGGCCGACAATTTTTGTTTCTAATGTACCAGGGATGGGCATATTAAGAAATACTATTCTCTGGAATACCATTGTCAATATTTTTAATAAAAAAGCATATTTTATCCGAACAAAGACTGGAGCCAGGGATCTCGTTATCGACACAAGTACCACGCGGCCCTAAACTAATTAGGTAGTTGCGAGCGATTACTTAAAATCAATGGGTAGTGTTCATTCATACGTAGTCACCAAAGGAACCTTTTGCGAACCTCATACGAATTCGCGAACAAACTTCAGCGAACTTAACATGAAGACATTAACGTTAACTTAACGCTTTTGAAAAATTGTGATGTTACTTTCATCAGTATTTAATAAATTTACTGTATGTAAAGGCTGGCATATCAACGTGATTAGGTCACGGTAAGCCCTCGAATATGCTTATATCAAGGTACTCACAGCCCGAATTCTCATACTTAGCCGAATGTTTATAAAGCGTGTATGTGCGCAGTGGAGACGCAGCTGTAAGTATACATTTTATACGGGAGATTTGAATGCAATGGTATTAAGGGGATTGCGGTTAACAGAAAGGAATTTTACTCTGAAATTGTAAGGATGTAATTAAATTTTATGGGTATTCTTTGGACTAATTAATTTAGTTTTCATGTGTGCCATTTAGAGGTGAAGATATCCCGGACATCAGCCTGTACGAGATTGGGATGGCTCTCAAACATCTTAAAAACAACAAAGCGCCGGGTGAAGACGGAATTACCGCAGAGCTTCTGAAAGCGGGCGGATCGCCGGTACTTAAAGTCCTTCAGAGGCTGTTTAATTCCGTCTTGCTCGAAGGAAAAACGCCGGAAGCGTGGAACAGGGGTGTGGTGGTACTCTTTTTCAAGAAAGGTGATAACACTTTATTAAAGAACTATAGGCCCATCACACTGCTGAGCCATGTTTATAAGTTGTTTTCGAGAGACATCACGAATCGTCTCGAACGCAGGCTTGATGACTTCCAGCCTCCCGAACAAGCCGGTTTCCGGAAAGGCTTTAGTACCATAGACCACATACATACGCTGCGGCAGATTATACAGAAGACCGAGGAGTATAATCGGCCACTATGCTTGGCGTTTGTGGACTATGAGAAAGCCTTCGATTCGATAGAGACTTGGGCGGTTCTTAGATATCTCCAGCGATGCCGCATTGACTATCGGTACATCGAAGTGTTGAAGTGCTTGTATAATAACGCCACCATGTCAGTCCGAGTACAGGGGCAGTGCACGAAGGCGATCCCCATAAAAAGAGGAGTAAGGCAGGGAGACGTCATTTCTCCGAAACTGTTTACGGCCACCTTAGAGGACGCCTTCAAGCTCTTGGAATGGCAAGGACTTGGCATCAACATCAATGGCGAATACATCACTCACCTTCGATTTGCCGACGACATTGTGGTCGTGGCGGAGTCGCTGGAAGATCTAGGACGTATGCTCGGTGACCTCAACAGAGTATCTCAACAAGTGCGCCTTAAAATGAACATGGACAAAACGAAAATAATGTCTAAAGTCCATGTCGTACCCACCGCACTCACCGTTGGGAACTCTACTCTTGAAGTTGTCGACGAATACATTTACCTGGGACAGGTAGTCCGGTTAGGTAGGTCCAACTTTGAGAGAGAGGTCAATCGACGAATCCAACTCGGCTGGGCAGCGTTCGGGAAACTGCGCAACATCTTCTCATCCAAAATACCTCAGTGCCTTAAGACTAAAGTTTTTAGTCAATGTGTGTTACCAGTGATGATATATGGATCAGAGACGTGGTCTCTTACAAAGGGTCTCATAAAAAAGCTCAGAGTTGCTCAGCGAGCTATGGAGAGAGCTATGCTCGGCGTTTCTCTACGCGATCGAATCAGGAATGAGGAGATTCGTAGAAGAACCAAGGTCACCGACATAGCCGTTAAGATTAGCAAGCTGAAGTGGCAATGGGCGGGCCACATAGCGCGTAGATCGGACGGGCGTTGGGGCAGAAAGATTCTAGAGTGGAGACCACGTATTGGCAAGCGCAGCGTGGGACGACCGCCTGCCAGATGGACCGACGATCTTGTGAAAATCGAAGGAAGTCGTTGGATGCAAGTGGCATCGGACCGGTTACGCTGGAAAGCGATTGGGGAGGCCTATGTTCAGCAGTGGACAAGTATAGGCTGATATGATGATGATGATGATTTAGAGGTGAAGAGAGATTATTTCAAAGTCAAACTGAATCTTAGATCTTTGGAATGGAGTTAATGTCTTAAAGTAAAAACTAGAGCATCGTTACGAAAAGTGAAGAAGAAAGAACTTTCTTCTCTACAAACTTGTGATGACAATAATTAATATCAAACATCAATTCCGTACCTAGTACATAGTCTGGTAGGTACTAGAAAGAAGGTAGAGCTTACCCTGCAAGATATGTGGTGTAAATAATAGATTTTTAGGCATTGTAGTTTATTTAATTGGGTCCGTATAGGAACAATTATATAGAGCTACAAGAAATCATTTTTACTAATCTTTCAATTTTATTTTGATCTAAAATCATAAAAATGCAAAATATCGTTTCCGAAGGCGAAATAAAAAGCTTTTTAAGTTTAATTTTCAAAGAGGTGATATAAGCGTACTTATATTATAAACGCGTATGTTTATGACGATGGCTGGACGTATGGATGTTTGTCACTCTTTCAAAAACACGTGATCGACTTTTGGTGAAAATTTATAGTTATATAGCTTAATAAAATTAATTCATAAATATTTTAAATAAATATCAATTGCCGTGCGTTAGTCTCGCATTACCTCGATAATAACTTGATCGATTTGATTTTTTTCTTGTATTGTTCGCTTCAATACTGGAGTGATTCAGTGAAAAGAAAATTAAGAGAAACCCAAAGGCCGCAAAACAGAAAATTGATTATTTGTATGGGAATTGCTACTTCCGATAACTTTCAATAGATGGCGTTATTATGAAGAGTTACGATAAAATCAAATTTAGTCGTACTACGACGTTCACAGGGTAATTTATTACAAAATAAAAATGTGCGTAGCCCCGTGTAACGGCTACAGATTAAGAAAACGTTTCTATATAAGTACTTCGATAGGATGCGAATTATTCATTATAAAAGCCCCAACTCAAAAACACGTGTCCTATCCTCAAAACCAACCTAATTGCTTGGAAATGTAAATACATATGCTCACACACAGCATATTACAGCTCATTTTACACAAAACACGATAAATTACTACAATGTTTATTGTACTGACTGCCATTTCGCGGAATGACTGCCGAGCCCTTATTCGCTATGACCAAACGCGTGCGTTACGAAAACTTCGTAAAAGGGACTTGTAATCGCAGTTAGTATTATTAGTAGGAAAAGTTTCTAAATTAATCAGAGAAGGGGGAAACGTTTTCCCACTTTTTACACAGAAAGAAAAATCATATCGCTTAGGTTGGGTATCGAAGCCATGTCAGCTGCTTTAGGAGTGACCGCTCATACTAAGGCGGTAAAAGCTGTTTTTTTCTTTCTTGTGTAGTCGTGATGTCAAAGAGGCTACAAGTATCGATGTTATTTGTACAAGGCGAAAGCGAAAATGCTGACTTGCGAATCGAGTACTTAGTCCATCAAACGTACGGTCAGCTGAATCAAAACGTCTTTTACCAAGGAGAGCAGGTCAGCGATAAGTCAGCAGTGTGTGTTGCCTTAAAACAGAGTGACGTACCGACAGGACCTTGCTCTCCTCGTACAGCATTGGTGTAGGGTATCGGTAGGGTCACCTCTAATATAGCTCGCTGTGCCCGCTCCACTTTGATGATACTCGACTTGCCTTATCCGCCCCAAGAAGATATTCAGATTGAAAGTAAAGGCTGGCAGAGTGCATAGTAGACCATCCTACGCAGACTCTCATCCGCAACATGTCGCAGGCGCTTAAAGATGTAGATACGAATCCTTGAGGTAAGTGCATCAATGTATTTATTTTTTAATTGAAAACTTATTTCTTCAGTTGCTAGCTATAAGTAAGTAAAGATGCGTAAGTATACCCAAACGCGGCCGTTATTTGGCCATTAATTGGTTCGTGATCCGTGATGTAGTAAAAAATATAATATACACAACTACAAGAGACCTCATTCTGTATGACCAAATGTGACGCGTTAAGATAACTTTGTAAAATGGTATTCAGTATGCCTCTGGAGTACTATTAAACGATCATTTCACGAGGTTAACGTAACGCGCCGCGTTACGTGTTTAATTCATAACAGCAAGTAAGGAGTCCTGTAAGTATGCTGGAACGGTGGGCTTAATTCGTTGGAGCCGGTGTTACAAACATTTGCCGCACCTTGAACCGTAATTTTTTAAATGATCTATTACCGTTATTTATATGTTCTTTTCTTCATCCTTCTTACAAAATTAGAATGATTTATAAGGGATTATATGTTATTTATTGTAGGGAATATTCGGTAAAAAACATCTTTCATGAGCCTACACTCAAAGACCTTTTTAAGTATTATCTTTACCACGCGGAACTAGTGAGAATTTGTAGAAGCAGGTTTATGGTCACCTGGTGTTCCTATTTATTATGCTGCCTGTAACGCTTTTAACTTGATTTGACGACTACCATATGAAGTTGTAACTGGGACAAACGTTGAGAATACGTTCTTGACTTACTATACTTTTGGGACAATGGGACAAACAAATGGGACTTCTTGGGGACGAATGGAAAAGTCTTTATGGGACCCAAAAATACTTTTTTCAAAGGACATCCATGAACCCGAACCCATATGATTACTAGTTGCACTTTGCATCACTACACTAACGAAGGCGGTGGTTTAGTTCTCTTAACTAAACTTACTTCTTCAACTAAGCTTACTCTTTAGTTAGCTTAAATTAAAAATGAGACTAACATTTAATTTATTTTAATTTAAAAAAAAACGTAGCCTTACACTAAGATTTATCCTGTGTTGTGGGTGCGTTTACAAACATGAACCTTCACATACACAAATACCCAGACCGAAACAAATAATTGTGGATCACACAAAGATTTGCCCCGTGTGGGCATCGGACCCGCGACTATGAGACACAGTAGGCGGAGCGCCTTAAACTCTTAATCACTGCGCTAAATCGTCGGTAAAATAAATAAACACCATCATGCGTCGATCAAATATAGGTAGATACATGCCGCACGAAAAATGGCACCACCAAAAGGCAGGCAAAAGTGGACGGTTCTTTGCAAATACAACTTTAAGTGATACGAATAAGGTAAAATATGCCCTAATTTATGTTTATATTATAACTATTACTATTCACATGGATTTGGGGACTGTGTATCTTGTTATGATATATCGATGCCGTCAAGCCTATATTCTCCAAGCGTGGTTTACAGAGGTGTAGATACTGTGCTTCCATGTGTTATTGCCGACGATAATAGGTTCTAATGTAAATAGAAGTCGAACCTATTGCCATTGTACCGGTGACAATTCCAGACTCTGGATTAATATTGAAAAATTATACTTTGTCGAACTTCTCAAGCCCCTAAACTAACGAGACAATCACACTATACCATACTAAAATCGAAATGATACTCTTCATAAGAGTATCATCTTCAATCAGCCTGTATCCCTCCGTTATTGAGTATAGGCCTCTCACCTATCAAGCCATTCGTTCCGATTCATTGCTAGTTTCTTGCACAATGTTCCAGCTACTGTCACCATAATAACGCTCCATATATCTGATGATCTACCTATGGGTCTCCCTATCTTTCTGAACCACCACTCTAACACGGCCTTGGTCCACCTGCCATTTTTTCGTCATATCAAGTGTTTAACCCATCTCCACTAATTTTGTGATCCATTTTGCCAACATCTTTAGTCAGCCTAGTTCATCTAAATGTGTTGTCAGGAAACTATGTGAAAGAGATGGTAACGAGGACTTCGCACAGCGGATAAAAGCTTAAGTATTTCTGCTCATCGGTTGAAATAATCGCGTGTGACCCAACAATGACTTGTCTCAGTCTCGGTGTTTGTGAAATAATTCATAGTATAGGGATACGTTTCCTATTTGATGTATAAACATACAATAAACCATACGTACAATACAAGGAATGGTCGAAAAAATATACCTGCAAAAATTGGCAACATATATTTTCATAGAGTCGTTTTATTGACGCGAAAATCTAAAAACTCCAATAAAAAACGGATGAGCGGACAAAATGAAAGCGCAGATTGAAGAGAAAACAAAAACCAGGTACACAAAATACCTACTATATTGTACAGTAAGCATAAAATAGAGACTAATTTTAAACAGTCAATTACTAATTTGCACTTTCATGATTTTATTTAAAAAATATACTCAATATATTTTATACCCTAAAGGCTTAAACACATGCGATACGTTGAGCGAACAACAACTACGACCTAATCAATACTGCGTTTATGCAGCTTTCAGCGTTCGAACGCGCTATCTAAAGCTTCGTAATAATTGGAGAATACCTGTCGCGCGATTGATATCGTCCATATTTATTCAATCGGTTGCAGTATGAAGCTTTTTGTAATAGCTTCTCATGGGTTGCAGCAGATACATACCCGAAGAAGGTAGATACATACATCGTTCGGCCATATAGTTGCGCCAAAAGCGACGCAGTAAACAGGAATAGGTCGCGCAATATTGCTAGACTAGTGGAGTGATATCGCTCAACGTCGCTTGACTTCGCGCCACATTGCAAGCGATACTTGTCGCGGGACATTTGTCACCTAATAAATTAAATGGCTTAAATCGCATGAAAGGGTTAGCGTCGATAAGATTCCTTAAGCATGTTTGGTCAGTTTTTCAATAAGAAAACATTGACTCATTTTAATACAAATAGAGATGAAAATACTATAAGAGAGGCATTTGCTTCAATGGCCAGCCCCATGTGTAACTGTTTGAATTAAATTGAGGCTATGTATTTAATGATAACGACGCGTTTTGCGGATGCTTTAGCTTTCGTAAAAGCTAAAACATACTAAGGTTTAAATCTCATTCTCGCCGTCATTAAAGTGTTTTTAGTTAAGAACTAAAACAACGTCCAACTTGCGTCACGGCTACTTTATTACTCTATGTATATATTGATGCATATACCAATACACGTTTCTTTAATAACCAATATCCGTGTATGGAAAGCAGTCTTTTTTTTTATCTACATGAATGCTCAAATACAGACTCGTACTATTATGGAATATTTTTCGAATTAAAATGTGTATACTAATTGACTCTTTCTTATAGACTTCGCTCTAAAAACGCGCGGTGTTATACGCACTTGTTAATAATTGAGAGCTTAGAACGAACAGTTTGACGCTCGCGTTGTCAAGAAAGAATACTTTCTTATTTCTGTAGATTGAAAAGGATGGTATTTTAACTCGATAGCGTTACGCTAACGTCAATCTGTTTATGCTAAGCCCTCAACTCTACTGTACATTTTATGCAATATGCTTGGTTGGTAAAATAAATCAAATTGACCTTCCATTTAATGTAACAATAGTCTTAGTATAAAAGAGATCCGGTACAAAAGTGGTTGAAAGTATGAAACCTTACACCTTAAACCCCTTTCATGTTCTTTTGAAGCACCAAAAAGCCGTTATGGGTCTCAAAAATGTCTCCTATCGATACAAATCGAAGCTCTTTTCACTTACAAGTACGTACTTACACATAACGTAAAATTGACACCAAAGGAAATGAGAAAACGCTGGAAGAAATACGACGTATGAAATATAGCTGTTATCGACTTTATAGACGATTGAAAGTAATGATTTTGTGGTTCGGCGTTCTAAAAATGGCTTTTAAGGAACAGTTGTGGAATCTCTATATGAATAATTAGTTGAACTTGACGTCAAAGTTATTGTTTTTTTTTTTATTATTACATTCATTTTATTGTATTTCCTTGGTTCTTTTGGTGTCAGTTACTCCGAGTTCAGTAAGTTCGGGTATTATTGTATTAATGCACGTTTATTGACCAAAAAAGTAAAGTAAGCACCTAATCACCATTCAATTTTTTCTCCTGCTATTTTAGTTACTGTTGCGTCTGTTCTGATGAGTCGTCAACCTGTAATTTATTTTGTGCATACAGAGAAGTCACACAAGACATAAAAATTGACCACTGTGTGGTCCACGATATAAGAATATTTCCTAGTGTAACGCTACGGTATTTTTTAATGAAAAAAACAAACATCGTATAAAGGAGTTCATGGCATCTGGCTCTTTTAGCTAACTGAGCCGTATATGGCACAGCTAAATTGAGGACAATTCCGGAAGATCTGAACGTCAAAAGGCCGCTGACCTGATTATCCGTTCACGACCATGAGTTGGAACTGACTTTAGATCACCGAAAACAATAAATTAGTGATCGAAAGCTTCCTGAAATATGAAAATGCTCTAATCGTCACGTTCTACCTAAATAAGCATTCTATCAACAGCAATATGTGTAGAGACTAAACGAATACCGTCACGCTTTTGTTCCCCAAGCACAGGTGACTGTGCTTATATCCCAGAAGACGAGTCAAACGTTCAGTTTTCTCCTAAATGACGGTATCCACAAAACAAACAAAATTAAAACTAAAGTATAAAAGCAACATTTTGAAAAAAAATTGATTTAACTGTGAGTGTTTTAACACTCACGACACATTCTTACGTAAACAACTTTTCCGTCCCCAGACTAGCGCCAAAATATGAGATCGTCAAATAAAAGATTAAAAAACGCGGTACGAAACTACTCGTATTATTAGTACTCCTGTGACACACAAACCTTTTAGCGAACATTTTTACTGCTCGCCAAGAAAAATGGGCGACTTAAAAGAAGTCGTTACGACACCCAAAATTCCACTTGTTTTCGAGCCGGTACTAAGTCGCACCTGCTTGCAGGATTTACTCCAAATGTTGGTCGGGAAAGAAGTTTTTGGGTCCCCTGTATTAGTACCTTTTACAGAGTCTGAAGGCCCTTCGATTTGTTCTTTTTTCGGTTCCCATTAGGGACTACAAAGTTTAGCAGTATATTTTAAAATTGAAGTCTAAAAATGAATTTAGTGCTGACCTAAGAGTTGAGCATAAAAATATTGACGTCACCGTGACGCTATCAAGTTGATATGCCATCTTTTTCACCCTGCAAATATACAAAATTTTGGTGGAAATGACAGCACGTTTTCTTGATAGCTAGAATAACGTCCCATGACTTGTACTTAGCCCTTTGAACGGAGTGGCATGCTTTTTACGCTTATTTTAATATTGATATATATTTACCGGCGAGCGTGTATAAGAGGAACTATGAGAGTGGAGGAAGCCAGAGTTGAGCTGTTGAAACTCTATACTCTCTGCCTAACCCGCTAGGGATCTGGCGTGGTGATATAGATAGATAGATATTTTTTGCTATGGAAAAGGAGGTAAAGTGGCGTGTACTGAAAATGTGACCTTTGTAAATTATTAGTTTATCTCGTTGGTCTAGTGGTATACTACTATCCGAGTGGCGATATTGTGGTCTTAAATTCGAATCCTGGGTCGGACTAAAAGTACTTTTATAGCAAAAAAAGTTATTAAATATCTCATTTCCCGCCACACATACCGATAGGCCTACATTCCCAAAGAGGGATGTGCTGTGTACACTCCACTTCATCAACAATGTTACATCAATGAAACAGGAGACGGAAAACCCAGAGGAACGTAATTTATCTATGTAGGTACATATATAAATATATACTAATGCCTCTTATACATCAGTATAACCAGCCACTATGTTTAGCGTTTGTGTACTATGAAAAAGCCTTTGATGTGATTGGGACATGTGCTGTGCTACAGTCTCTCCAGCGGTGCCAAGTAGAACACCGTTATATCAAAGTGTTGAAGAGTTTGTATAAAACGCCACGATGTCAGTCCATCTCTACGGCCAGAACTCAAACCTCATCCAACTGCAGCGAGGCGTGAGAAGGGAGACGTCATCTCTCCAAAACTGTTTTCCGCCGCGCTGGAAGACGTTTTTAAGCTTCTGGACTGGAGAGAACATGACATCAATATCAACGGCGAAAACATCTTTCACCTTCGATTTGCCGACGATATCGTGGTTATGGCTGAGACCCTGGAAGACCTTGGCACTATGCTCGATAACCTCAGCAGAGTTTCTAAACAAGTGGGTCTTAAAATGAAGGTGAAGATATTCTAAACACACTCTCTCATTTGGATGAAATACGTATCAGCATTTTTATAAAAACACATACATTTTTAAAAGTTTTTACTTAACTTGCTTTGTTCGCATGTCCGTCTGTCTTTACAATTAAAATTCTGTAATCCATTTGTAATACTTATTGGCTTCCGATTGTGCACAAATTTGGCATAAGTATGTAACTTCGGCGACAATCCAATAATATAGAGCTGGTCTGATGATGGAGCGGCCAAGAAGCCTCCGAAACACGGTAAAAATACAACATAATTTTCTCGTGTTTCGGCTCTTCGATTTGTCCTGATAGTGTTTAGGGTCTGTCCAAATGTGGCCACAGGAACTTCTTAACTAAGCAAGATCTCCATCGTGGTTTTACTATAAAACCTTATTTTTATAATGTTTTTATTATTAAAATTATTTTAATGCTGATGATTGCCGTAATGGTAATAATTGATCACGTCGGTGGGTACTATGTTTCAATTTTTGTACAGCTGTCCCTTACTGTCTGTATAAGTCAGCCTATACTGTCCCACAGCTGCTGGGCAAAAGCTCTTCACACAAATAGAGATGAGAGAGAGTAACTCATACTACACCTCGCAGAATTCAGTGCATATTGATAGAGGCAAGCTTGCGGCCGCCTGCTTTTGAGATGTTATCAAAGCCGCCCTTAAAGAAATCGCCCTATTAAACATTTTCGTAAAACTACCGCCAACAAAAACATGTTTACAGCACATATAAAGTGACTGGATCAGTCAGAATAGACAGTCCAGGAGAATACAAATGATGGTCACATATGACATATGATGGAGTTGACATATCCAATAATGAAAAAAAGCCTCTAAATAAATTTAAGAAAATAAAACAAGAACATCGATAGTTGTCACTGAATTAATTTTTAAAAAATGTCTCGTCAAAAAGTTGTGTTGTGTATAGGTACTATGTGCAAAAAGTGGAAATAGTGAGTATGCTAACGTATGGATTTAATCTGCATAAAAAAAAAAACAATCCAATTAGCTGATTTGATCTCACAATTCTGAACCAATAAATAAACCTCATGAAAAATCACCAATTTAATATGGATAGGATCGAAATAAAATTTTTGTTTGCTCTTTATTGCGTGTGCCGCGGTTTACTAGTCTTTATTGAATGCTGGATTTTAAAAGCTATGTAAACCAAATTTATAATAATGAAATTTACTTGTGAATATAAAATTTATTAAAAAGATAGAGAGAGGTCTAGCCCACTCTGTGGATCGAGCAGTCGCAGGTTCAGGTAATTAATCTATATTCAAACGATCTATATTCGAACGACGAAACGATTAACGTCATCTGAATATAGATTAATTACTAACCGATAATCTTCACTTATATTTATACTATATTATCATCTCCACCAATATTTACTATTTCTGCATGCTTGATTTTTGAAAATTCATCAGTTTCGGTGCTAATCTATATTCAGCTGTAGTCCACAGACTGTAGACTTAAATTGGGGGTTAAAAATGCCAATGAATATAGTAATAAATAACGATATACACAAGTCTGCAGCGAAATAAAACCTAAACCTTTAAATCCAGACAATGTTGACACCTGTAAGATAGAGAGAATATCGAAATCCTGCGGAACATCAATTTTCATTTTTATCCAGCCCTAACTGCATACCTATATCGTTGTTTTGGGTCTAACACGAATAATATAAAGGATTGTCCAAATAAATAACTTACAAACTGAGTTATTTACTTGAATTATCTAATGACAGCTGAGTTTAATATTCGTTTAAGAAATAAAAGGGACTGCCTTGTTGGTCTGGTGGAGCAAAGTGTGCGACTAGTAATCACGAGGTTCAAGTTGAAAACTAGTTCGGACAAAGTGTAGTGCTCCTATCAAAAATAACTCAACAGCACCCTCATTCCATATGACCAATTTAAACCGTAATGCGGCACGTTACGATAAATATATGAAATTATTGTTTAATCACTTCACACGTCGCGTTTAATCATAGCAGATAAGGGCATACAAGTCCAGAGACCGGAATGGTGACCGGTATATTGATAATAAGCTCGCCTTCTATTAGTTATATTGAGATTTAATATCGTCGGCGATAAGTAGGTGTACACAGTACACCTCAACTAACCCGCTTAGGGGATGTACGCGTGATGGTGTTTATTTTTCAGAAATAAACGGTGAGCAAACAGCTCATGAGTTTTTCGAAATTCATGTGCAGTGACGAATGATCCCATCTATTACTGCTTCCGGAGAAGACAAAGATTGGGAGGGATTTCACGAAGAAGATAAATAAAGATCATAATGGTTTTTCAAATGGAATGTGAACCTTGACAAATTGTCGTATATTAGAATTCAAAAAAAAACCACATACTTTCTAATTTTAGGTGTAGGTGCACCATGGTTAAATATAAGTTTATCTATATCAAGGCTTATAATAATAATAATATTAGCTCTGTTAAGAAACTGTCCGACCTTTCGGCACAGGTCTCCTCTCAAACTGAGATAGTTTGGGCCATAGTCTACCACGTTGGCGCAGTGCAGGTTGGTGAACTTCACACACCTTTGAGAAACTCTTGGGCATGCAGGTTTCCTCACGATGTTTTCCTTCACCGTTAAAGCAAGTGATTAGTTAATTTTTAACAAGCACATGTTTTCGAAATGACAGAGGTGCGTGCCTGAGTTTGAACCTGAGGCCTCTGACTTTGAAGTTCAACGGTCTAACCACTAGGCTATCACCGCTTTTTTAATCATATTAAGGATCTTTTTATTTTGACTTAATAGGATAGTTTAGAAAAAATCATTGATCCAGTGGCGAATGATTCAGATGGCAATCAGGAGGTTCTGGATACGAAAATTAGAGCAAGGTGCTTTTGGGGTTTTCTATCCAAAAAAAATATCACGCCAGATCTCTTACGGGGTAGGCAGAGGGTACAGAGTTCCAACAGATTCCTTCCTTACAAAACTCTCTCCGTTCTTTCTTCCGGCATTTATCTAATTAGCAAAATTATAAGAAGCCCAGTGAAGTCCAAAATGTCTGGCAGCAATTCAAATATTTTTTACCAAAGACCAGATGGCGAAAATTATAAAAAAAATGTGAAATAAGCTTGAATTAACGAAATTCATCGCATCAACTGTGCAATAAAATGTTGGTTCCGTACGGTGTATTTTTTTCAATTAATCTATATTATTTCTCCCTTATTTTGTTGTTTCTGCCAGCATCTGGTGTCGAATTGAAAGGTTTAAAGAGAAAAGGGTTCCGAAAAAAGATATGATAATAAATAATAACATAGCCAACTGTTTATGGTTTCCGTTCTCCTGCTTTTATATTGAGGGAAATGAATGCGACTAAGGATAAGACAGAATTACTTGGTGTTAAATTCGTGGTCTATGCGTCAAGCCTCGAAATTAACTAGGTTTGGTGTAGGTTCGATTCCTTTACAAAATAAAAATTATGTTTTTTATAGTCTAGGTGGTCTTGCAATCTTTTCTATTCTAATGTATTTCAAGAAATATTGTTTAGTTTGAACCTTAAATAATGAGTACATGAGACATCTATTAAGATATAAAATGACTCAAAATATGTTTTGTGTTTCCCGAATAAAAAGTTGTATTCAAAATATATTCCTCGCGTATTTTAGAAAAAAAGTCAAAAGAACATCAAACGAAGACCCATCAAAAAGATTACCAACCGTTGTCGCGTTTTTACGCAGTACCGTAATTATGTTATATATTACCCAATTTTTCCACATCATGGAGCTGAAGATTATGCAAACTGGCGGAATCTTTAATAAGTGTAATGGCTTTATTTCCTCAACATTAAGTAAGTATAATATACATAAAAAAACCATTTACCTTTCTGCGCTTTTCGTCCAAAGCCTTTAATTGAAAGGGGTTGAACTGAATATTAATTGATTTCACAGACTGTTTATTTAATATTCGGTGAGTATACTTGGCTTTTGTCTCGCTAGTATAGTACGGATGGCTATCTAGTTTCAGGATATGAATCTTAAGTTGGACAAATGTTATTGTAGTTATTCTATTGGAAGATTTTCAATAGCATCTAATTCTGCAATTGTGCCAATCATTTAGTGAGTGGTATAGTGACAGTCAGCTCGCCTTCAATCATGGGATCTTACATTTCACCGAAGAAATGTGGATGCATACAGTTTGCCTTTCCCGCTTTTGCATAGAGAATATAGCTGTGTCGTGACTATGTCATAATATCAGCCTATAATGTGCCACTGATAGTCAGAGACCACACAAATCTAAGTGAGAGTTTTGTCACAAATCTAAGTGAGAGAGATTAGGTTATACTCCGGATGGCGGACGCGGCCACTTGCTGTAAGAACTAATCAAGCCCCTACAATACTTCTAACTTAATTTAAAAACTACCACATGAAGTGATAACCGGGACCAACAGCTTAACGTGCCATTCGAAGCACGAAGGCGTTCGAATATGAAAATGCCACAAACAGTCACCCATCTCAGACGGACCAAGTTGAACGCTGCTCAACCTTGGTGATCACTAAGAACACCGCGGTCGCGCAGCACTACGTGTGCCTTATTTACTGTAGATTACCGATTTCTCAATCTAAAAGAAATCACATATTAGGCAGCACTGAAACTCGAACTCTTATTTTCTATACCCCAGACATCTTGCAATGTAGGCAGAGTCATTTGCTACTTTACTCTCGTCTCCTTACATTAGGAATTATTCCTGTGTCGTGGGTGAATATGACGAATATTAGTAGGTTACAAAAAGATTTATTCCAAGCGGGGATCGATCCCACGACTATCTAGTGGGCGGAGCGGCTTAAGCTCTTAATCACTGGACCAAGCCGTCCGCCTAAAACAATGTTGTACTGGCATTATTATCAATCTTAAAAGTTTTGCCAGCCGACGCATCGACGGGAGCGTGACGGTGGCGCGGCTTCGGGAGTTGTAATGTACTGATATGTACAGGAGACGCCACACAGCGCAGACACGCTCGGTGCGATAGCAAACGTCACGACCGAATGTAGACGAGCGCTTCTGTCACGCTCCCGTCGCGCTCCGTCGGTTATTTGACCAAACCTTAATAAGAACCGAAGTGTGTGCTTGTTAATTGTCTAATTCAAGTAAGAATGTTAGAATTCAAAATGGATACCTATCTAGAATGTAAATTCAAGATTGCCTTTAATAATACACAAATAATGTAATTAAAATTTTTAATTAAATTATTTATGCGAATAGTGATTTTGAATAAACCATTTTCATATTATGCTTATCATAATAATAATAAAAGTCTTTGTTTGCAAAAGACAGATCTAACCAATAGTATTGATTTTGAAAGAGATAGAATATTATTAAAATGGGGTTGTATTTGGAATTGTTAAGTTCGAAACATCACGACTGCCTCTGTAAGGGTAGTCAGATACGTCTGAAACTGTGCTTATATCAAACAAGCGACCCGCCCCGGCTTAGCACGAGTGAATTATACACATAAACCTTCCTCTTAAATCACTCCGTCCACTGGTGACATCCGTATGAAAATATATTTGGTAGTTATTGAGTTTATCACGTTCAAACAGACAAACAGACGCGGCAGGGTGACTTTGTTTTATAATATGTAGTGATGTCTATCTAATAACATTGACAAAATGTGTATGTACAGAGTACTTAAGCCTCTGCTACCGTCGTTCGTCACGACTACATTCCCCAAGCGGGGGTGGCAAAGGTGTACTGGGTACACCCACTTTTTGCTGCCGATGTTAGGTCCCATGTAATAGGGGCGAGCCTGTTGCCATGTACTGGGCGCAATTCCAGACACCGGACTCATACTGAGAATTATGTCCGACCTATAATTTGAACCCAGGACCTCGTAATCATACACCGAAGCGCTTTGCCACTAAACAAACGAGGCAGTCAAAATTGATTTTTTTATTTATTATTACTAGTCGCCCATTGGTCGAAATTCGACCATAATTATTTTAAATTTTAAGTTTGAACATTATGAAGGTTCTATTGTCAAAGACTATACTTTTATTATATAATATAATACACTTATACTTCTATAACACTGTTAATTTTCTTATTTTTATAAAAACAAATTTTATGAAATTAAAAAAAAAACATGATTAAAATAAAGAATACCTATTTTATGTAAGAAAAGAACCTGTTAGAAATCTGTACTCTTTGCCTACCCCCCAAAGGATCTGGCGTGATGATATACATAGATAAATAGAATACCTTTTTTTATTTTTTTTTATTGTAACAAAAATCCATGCGGTGAAGAAAATGCTGCCCATTGAACTTGACATACATATTTCGATACTTTAATTAATGATACAAAACTTCTTTGTAAGCGATGTTTTTTTGTAAAAACTCTCATCGTTTGCTGGTTATGTTTGACATTCAGTAAGACTATAGACAAATAATATTAAAGACAAACATCAATTTGACGTGTGCCAAGAGAATATAATCACTACGGTAGTGTGTGTAATGTTTTTTTCATTAATTTAATATATGTTTTATGCATAATTAAAAAAAAATATTAGCATTCTGCACTCCTTCTCTGTATAAACTATAAGTGTGGGAAATTTCATACTCCTCCGTCCGCGCAATTTTCGTAAAAATGTGTACAAAGTTTTTGATTCACGTATTAATGTATAGATTTCATTCATTTTATTTTCGCTGGTAAAATACCAGGGAATGTATTCATGTCCACTGTACACTTCTGGGGCTGTATATAAATTCAGCACCAAATGTTGGGCGGTGGACATAAAAACAATCAGCACGGGTGTGTAAATTTAACAATACCGTGCTCATGTTTATGTTTACTTGACTGCTGCCCCAGTTTATATACCCGCGCTGGCCAGTTTCATTTCCACTTCTCTTCTCGCTGAATGCCGTAAAAGTGAGTTAAACAAATATCAGAACATTCATCATGTTAATACACGGAACAAAAATGGTCTTATTGCACATTCTAAATTTCTACAAAATAAGAATTATTTAATGGGACAAAGTATACGCAATTACAAAGTATTGGCCATAGATATCTAGCCTGGACCATGTATAAATATTATTACAAAATTTCAAATTATCTTGACAATTAGGGTCTGGGCAGCTTTTTTAATGGCCTATACGTAAATGAATTTTGACTTTTATGGTTAAGAAATACATTAGAAAAAGGAGCAACGATATTCTATTTAGAAATTATACAAGTTTCAGCAACCACACGGGGTAATGAAAGGAATTTATTTACCGCCGAGTGAGATAATTTCATAAGGGCGGCTGGCGGTCATAATGCCCCGGCGCCGAGGAAATACACAGAAAAATTTCTGTTGCGGCAATTGTTCAGTTGGTTAATAGGTTCAGTTGTAATTTTTTTTTACAATTCGAGGAAATGCGACAGTCAACTACATCTATTATGCTGTGTGCAAGAATTTGTAGCTTGGTATTTGATAGTAGGTATTTTAGCAAATAGCAATTAGATAAATGTGTGCGTGAAGACTGAATCGTAGCTCCTCGGTCAACAGGTCATTTAACTCGTCAACAGGTCATTTCACTCGTCAACAGGTCGACGGATTTTTCATAAGAAGGTGTCAATAATAGCTTTTGATGTAAAATGTAACGTTTGATGTAAAATGTTGTATCGTTTGATATGCGATCCTTATCACATTATCACTTTGAAAAAAAAACGTGACAGCGCTGTTACTCGCTAGCGTCACACTAACATCAAGGCCCCGCGGCCAACAACGTAGTTCCGCGGCATGTGCTCACCGACCCTCCTGATGCTCTTACATCCCTTCTCTCGGATACAGATACCGCACACAGAATGAGATACCGACCTCGCCGGTAGGTCGAAGAATCCTTTACCCGCCGGCCAGAGCACCACAGCGAGACACCTAGTATATGCCCTCTCCTATAGCAACTGTCCAAGCCGAGGCCGATTCTCCTCAAAGGCGCCCTTGAGCTGGTTGCCCCCTTGCCCTTCTGTATCGAGCGTAGTGTTGCTCGTCTGCTTGACGGTGAAGCTGTAAAGGCCCCGCGGCCAACAGCGTAGATCATTCACATACACATTACCGATACCTACGTGTTATAGAAAAAATTGCGTTTTGGAAAACCGAATCAATGTGATTATGAAAATAACAGACTAAAATCCAGACCGCTTTGTCAGTCTTCAAAACACTTCGTTCACTAGCAATAATTGTTCAGTGGACTCGAAACTGCTCCGCAAATTGTACGCCAGGTTTATTTCCCAGTACTCGCAAACACGTCGGCTATTCGTAGTTGTCGACTGAATTTAGTTTTGTTAGGTTTGCTCACTCTGACGTCCAGGAGAGGTCTGAGGAGTTGTAGGCTATACTATAAAGTTATGTTCTGTGTGGGGGCCGTAAACTTGAAATTAGAGTCAGAATAGGTTAGATTTCGGGGGCCGAATCTACTCGCGTTTGTGGGATTTTTTTACTTTTACTCTCATTATACGTTGTCCCTGAGCAGTGCTAAACACGCAGTACTTTCGCCGGTGGTAGGTTAGAGCCATGGCTAGTCACCAACCTCCAATCAAAATCATGCGACCCAGTCGTGTTCCAGCATGTTGCGCGGATTTGCTTTACGAAGAGACGGGTCTATTTTAGAGTGAATAGGCTGTTATAAAGTCAGACTTACTTATTACTAAGCCATATCTTCGGCCTTATCGTTACTTAAGTCCTGAATAATAAGAAATAATAATATCTAGCTCTTAGTGTGCTTCATAATATATCTAATTGGTATGGGGTGAGGGGGACAGGAATGATGACCTTTCCTCCCATAAAGTTGGACTCTTCGGAGTCCAGCACATCCCCTCTAAAGTGTAGATGTCGACCACCATGACTTTTTAGTCGGTAAGGTTCCGACACGCCCCGCTGCGCCTATCTCGAGGCTTGCGGAAAAACGGGGTCAGAGTAATGTCTTCAAGCATTCTGTTTTAACAATTATGTACCTTTAAGTATGTGCGTGAAGAGAGTCCTTATTCTCTCTAACCGATTATAGAAAAGTGAAAAATAAGGGTTATATTTTTAGGAGTCCATGCATTTATATTTGTATTTACGTGATCCACCGTAGCACCTAAACTACTCAACTCAATTTGTTGAATGCGATGGCAATCGAAGGACGTACTTTTTTTTAAAAAAAGCTCCTCACTAGGATTAATTCCTGTGCCGTGGGTATTTACAAACACCAAATTCACATGCGCAAACACCCAGGCCGAAACAAACATTTGTGGGTCACACAAAGATTAATTTTTTGTGGAAATCAAACTGGTGACTTTTTGATTCAGTGGGCTGAACGGGTTAAGTTCTTATCCACTTCACCAAACCGTCTCATTATATATGAACAAATTTAATGTAACGGATGTTAGATCATAGACTGCCTCGTTGGTCTAGTGGCAAAGCGATTGTGATTACGAGGTCCTGGGTTCAAATCCTAGGTCGGACAAATGTAGTTTTTCTAACGTTAAATCCCCAATATAAGTCCGAAATCTGGAATTGACCAGGTATATGGCAATAGGCTCGCCCCCTTTTACATGGGACCTAACATCGTCGGCGAAAAGTGGGTGTACTCAGTACACATGTGCCACCCCCGCTTGAAGAATATAGGCGTGATGGAGGTTATATACGTCCAAAAAAGTGGAGGTCTCTAATTTTTGCTTTATATAATATCGCGTGGGATGCCATATGAAAAAAAGAAAATTTACAGTTCATAAATAAAGATATAGTACAGTGTCAACATAAACTCTATCAAGCGACTAAAAACAATTTAGCTATTTTTTAGCGTATATTTCGGAGTCGCGTTACTGGTTACTTTTTTCCCCTGCTAATCCAATTATTACGCAATGATTCGGATGTTGGTATGGCATTTGTTTGATCATCATCTTATCTGTATTTTGATGCCGTAAAATTTAATATAAGCATATATTTCTACAAATTGTATTGTTGTATTTTTGTTGACCTGCCTTGTCCTGCTATTGCTATTGTTGACGGGCGTTGGTCATTTTTAACGAGATCTTGTTACTAATAAATTGGTGTTTTTGCTTCAAAATATAACGAATGTTATGTACATATCGAGTGATATGTACATTTTAGTGACGAAAGCCGATGTGGCGCGAATACTTTTCATATTTCAGATGGGATAGCGATCTCCGTGCGTGCCGTAAATGTGACATATTTTATGCGGTCACACAGAGTATTGGATCGTCCAAATTTATCAAAGAAATTCGTTAAAGAAATTCGTCAGTCGGTCGTAGAGGTTTTGAGATAAGATTGTAAATTACAGATTCATTTTCGTTAAAAATACAAGTTTCGCTCCGTTTATTTTAACTAAAGCAGTGGAATAGTGTTCCTAAATAAAATGAAAATTCATCTTTAACGTTTTATTTCAATTTAGAATAACTATTCTGAACCAAACGTGACATGCATTAAATTGATATAATTCAAAACATTGATAGTATATCGATGAAGCCAAGTGTTATCTTGAATTTGTAAATTCTTCCTGTAAAGGATGATTACAAAGTCGACAAGAATGTAAATACAGATGGTAAATTGCACCTCATCGGGGTTCTAATAATATAATCATATGAAAAGAATAATCTAGATTATAGCTACCTGCTTCGGTAGCTCAGTGGTCAGAGCGGTCTCCCCGGCATAGCGGATTACGTGTGTCTGAATCTCATCCAAAGCGATGAATTTATCTTTCTATCTAAAATCACTATGGTATGTAAGCAAATTCGATATGCATTAAATCAGAATGTTGTATGCTGGCTTGTGTGGCGGTATTTAGTCATAATATGAATATGAATATTTAGATATTTTAAAATTGGACCAAGCCAGGCGAAGAAGGGAAATTGAAAAGTACGTAGCAATGAAACGACCGTTTAACTCGGGAGCAGGTTTATTACTGAGTTACCCACACGTAAATTAAAATTTTAATAATTATACATATCAGAAAGCCCATGCCCAAAGGTTTATCCGTCGTAGCTAGTTTTGACTTCTTTAACGGTATTTTATGACTACCTAATTAATGTAACTAATTTATAATTCTACCCCGCGACGGTAGCGGCAACTTTAATTTGGTTTTTATGAAGTCTAGTTTAGTTTTTAGTTAAGCTATTAATAATTCTTTGGTTTGATATTATATATGAGTGTTTTTATGATATTTATAATAATAATTCAGAACATTGAAGGTCTCCGCAATAAATAGGTCAAACAACAATCATTTGAGGTCTTTCTCGTAACCATAGTTACTATAAGGCCAAATGTCAAAAACTTATAATTAAAAATAAGACGCTTAAAATCCGTAACAATAGATTTAGATTTGTTAATTATCGTATAAATTTATGAACTCTACCTATCTATGTCATCACGCCAGAACAGTACAGAATTTTAACAGGTTCTTTTCTTATCGGCCTCTCTAACTTTCTCTAATTTCATAATTCATCTCATACACGCGTGCCACCTACGGAGATTTTTGACTTTTCCTTCAGATAAGAGACGGTTTATTTGGTCATGGTAAGATCTTATGACCTTAATATTTATTATTCACTTTGACAACGATGTGCAACACCACTTCTTCTCCTTTTCGTGTCTATCTATCTATCTATCTATCTATATAATCCCGCCAGTTCCTTTGCGGGGTAGGCAGAGTGTACAGAGTTCCAACAGGTTCCTTCCTTGCAGACCTCTGCGGCCTCCTCCACTTTCATAGTTCGTCTCATACACGCTCGCCATTTACGAACACTCTTGACTTGCCTTTCAGATAAGATACGGTCTATTTGGTCATGGTAAGATAGTCTTTTCGAGTCAATGGTTCATATCTGTCCCGCTAAGTGAGTGCTAGCTTAATTGCGGCATTAGTGACCGCATTCAGCTCTTCTATTGTACAGATGGTGGGGCATAAGGGGAAGACCAGTAGGTGCGACATAATCTGTGAGGTCGCACCACCATCGCAAGCTGTTAAAATTGGACCACTGATGAACCCACTATGGAATCAACGTAACTTTTACATATAGTTACAAAACCCTTACAAAAAGTCACATCACGTTAATTGTAGTTGATACACCTAACTTTTTAAAACAATATTAAACTTTTCTATGTGTTGTTATAACTTCAAATTAAACAGATGCAAAAGTTGGCAGCGCAGTACTTACTAACGAAATATTTTTAGTGTTGTTCACATTATTTGAATGACCATTTAGCGCGTTTGATAGGCACGAAAAATTTACAGATAGCATAACAAAAACGAGAAACAAACGAGTGGTATAAAATCACCTGGGTGATTAGTCGCTGTGTCATCACTGGTCGCCCTTTATCACCCAGTTAATTAAAGTGTAATTAACGAAAACGGTGAAAAATCATATAATTTTTTTCATTTATATACATCTGCTATATTTTTATACAATGGCTGCTAAAATCACACTTGATATGAAATCCCATCTTGTTCCGATGTTACTGTTTAGCAAATTGATCATATTTCATTGTTCACTTTATTAGCAAACAGTTGGAGGTGCGATGCTACTTAATTAAAAACTAGCTATTAACTAATTTCCAAATATTTGAAAGTATAATTTCACATGTGAAGTCACTGTAAATAAAAATGGAACTTTTTTCTAATGAAATTGTATTAATACGTAGAAATTATTTCCATTTAGAATTAGAGCAGTTTTATAGTAATTGTTTTGTTGATTTAAAGCTACCAAATATATAACGATGCGCAGTTTGTTCTGCACAAGCGCAAATTATTTAGTGCGAGGGATTTTCTTTCAGATTTGGCTATATTGATATTTAAAGTAAGTAATTGTATTGTAATTGGATTGTCGAAATAGAATTTTTGCATGGACAATGACGGTGTATTGACAGATGTAGACTATTAGAGTTGTCACGTTTATATAATAATGCTGTTTTGTTTTTTTTTTGGAAAATAATGTTTAAAGTCATTTGAAGTAGCCTGTCATTGCTGCTACGATTTCGACTCATTACATAGGCAAGTAAAAGTATAAATATACTGGTTCTACGAGACACAACATATACCACACACGTGGATGATTTTGGAAAAACGTTTTTAGCAGTAGACCCGGGAAGCGAACAACATAGTAAGATTAAACCCTCGCAAAGAACCTTTAAGTACCCCTACGCCAAGTTTTTCAAATGAAGAGGTTTACCCGTGATCTTTATATAATAATAATGTTGTATGCAACGGTGTGTACGACAAAATTGCTGCTCCATTGAAACGACAGAAAATCACGAAGAGTACACACTCGTTGGCTGGCTTCTAAACCATGCATCTACGCAAAGAGTAGGCCTAACATCGTGGGCGAAATGTGGTTATACAAATTACAGTTCATACATTTTTGAACACTATATTATCGACAAATTTTGGGTGCACACAGTACACCTCTACTATCTTCACTAAGGGATATATTCGCTAACAGTTATTTTTAATTATATTTTGGAACCCACCACCCCCATTTTAGCCTATACTTGTCTATTGCTGAACATAGGGCTTCCCAATCACTCTCCAGCGCAGCCAGTCCTATACCACCTGCATCCAACGACTTCCTGCGGTCCTCACAAGATCGTTGGTCCATCTGGCGGCCGTCCCATGTACTTCTTGCCAATACGTGGTCTCCACTCTAGAATCTTTTTGCCCCAACGCCCGTCCGATCTTCGCGCTATGTGGCCCGCCTATTGGCTTGTTATTCTTCGAATCCCCTTATTCCTGCATGCTATGCTCAGCGTTTCTCTAGAGACGCCGAGCATAGCACACTGAGCAACTCGGAGTTTATTTGAGCATATTTTGGAATTAAACCTTGATAATATGTGACATTGAGGTTAATAATCCTTATTTGCTTAGCGCTGTTCCCAATTTTTTTTTTTTTAAACGTAGCCCCACAGTAGGATTTATTCCTGTGTCGTGGGTGCGTTTACAAACATGAAAATTCACATACACAAATACCCAGACCGAAACAAATAATTGTGGATCACACAAAGATTTGTCCCGTGCGGGAATCGAACCCGCGACTATTAGACACAGTGGGCGGAGTGGCTTAAGCTCTTAACCACTGCGCTAAATCGTCCGTCGTCCGTCCGTCCGTCTAATTATAATTAAACTGTTGTTTGTTTTCTAAACAAATATTCGCATAATGTTACGCTTATTAAATACGAAAAGTATGTGAAATATGTTCAATTTTTAGTTTTAGCTTTTATATTACTGTACCCCGCGACCTCGCCCGCGTCGAATTTAACAAAAAATATTTTTCTCAAATAAAATTAGCCTAAGTTATTCCCTATAACATCAGCTATCTGCCAGTGTAACTGCACTTCTGTATACCTGGATCAATTTATAACTATAGGCAAATTATTACGAATGAACACTGCTTCCTAAGACATAGGTATAAACCTAGTTAAGGGGGCAGGGTACTCATTGTTATTGTTTTAGAATATGTTAATTTTAATTTTGCTTCATTATAAATGTATTATGAAAATATTTGCAAGTAATAAATCATTTATATATTATTTTTTGAGATTAGCCGGAACAAACACATAGACAGACGAAAATGATAAATTTTGTTTTTGTTTAAGGTACCGTATATTCTTTTATATGCATTTAGTAAAAAGCTGTTTTTTTGACATTACGATACAAACAAACACTTCAATTTTATTTATTTGTATAGACTAGCCGTTACTTGCCACTTCGTCTACGTTAATTGATACTGGGAGTATATTTTTCGTTTAAATACAACTGACCGACTTAGGATTCCACTTCGAATCGAAATAAAGGACCTCATAATTGTTACGCGCATTATTTGCCCCTAGACAAACAAGACAGTCCGTAATGCGCTTAATTATATAGAATAAAACGCACGTCTTCATTTTATTGTTTTACCATTCAACAGTCAACAGTTGTTATGTTGAGTCCTAAGAGATTAGCATGAACAGGTTGACGTTAGTGTAACGTAACTATCAACTAGATATGCCATCCCTTTCACACTACATTACTAAATAAATACAAATGTGACAGCATGGTTTATCGACAACAATACTATAATGTCAAATGGTTTGTGCTTGGTCTAGGGGTTAGCACGAACAGATTGAAGTTAGCGCGTCGCCCTCGAGTAAGCGTACAGTCACTCACACCTTTATTGATTAAATTTGTAGTATGAACAGGATAGTAAATCAACTCGATAGCGTTACCGTAATGTCAATCTATGCGTGCTAAGGCCTATGTGCTTTATATGGAAAAAACTGGGATTTGTTATAGCTATATTTTTTCGTAATGTTTTTACGTCGAGTTATAATCGTCGTTACGTTGAGGCTTCTGCGAGCCGTCTTGTTATATTATTTTAATCATTAGATTCATTCGTTGTTTATTCGTTGTTTAGAGAGCATTCAGATTATAGTCGAGGGATTATTTAGTGAACTTAATACAGCTGCACAATGCGTTTGTGTCTACGGATTGTTCGCGTGAACGCGTCGCTGGCCTGCGCTGTATGACCGAGTTTAGTTCAGTGTAATGTTTTGTATGTTAATAGTCATGAATAAATAGCATAGCTGTGAGGTATGTTTCGAGATGGAGTAAAATTAGCCGTTACAGATGTAAAGTTGCTTACCGAAATTGCCTATTGTCCGTTGACACACCGTCACGCCTATATTCCTCAAGCAGGGGTGGCAGAGGTGTACTGAGTGCATCCACTTTTCACCGACGATTGTCCGTTGATATATACATAGGTAGGTAAAACTGCACACTAAAACCTAGATCAAAACAAATGATGGGTAACACAAACATACTTCAGGTGCAAAAATCGAACCCGCTACAACTTGATCTAGTAAGCTGAGTGGTATGTATTAGATATATACACGTCCTTTTTCCCGAAGGAGTCACAAAAATATGAGGCGGTTACCATATGATTATAGATTACATTACTATTCGTTGGATATATTCTCAGAGATCATACTCATTATTTCGATTTTTGTGAATACATTCTAGACATGATATAGCGTCATTATCTAATTATCAAAATAGGGGCCTTCGCGAAACATGCTATGCCTAGTGAGGACCAATAGGACTACAATTTCGATATTCTCAGAGATACAAGTTTAATAACTCTTACAAATTTTTAATAAACACGTAGTTCGAAACTAGGAATTATTTCTGTGTCGGCCCGTTTACTGACATAAAATTTACACATACACAACTACCCAGACCAAAACAAATATTTGTGAGTCACACAAAAATTTGGCCTATGCGGGTATCGAATCGAAAACGGACGATCTCGAAGACGGACTATTTAGCGCAGTGGTCAAGAGCTTAAGCCGCTCCGCCCACTGTGTCTAATAGTCGCGTGTTTGATTCCCGCACGAGACAAATCTTTGTGTGATCCACAATTATTTGATCCGGTTTGGGTATTTGTGTATGTGAATTTTCATGTTTGTAAACGCACCCACGAGACAGGAATAAATCCAAGAGATGGGACACGTTTTTAAAAAGAATCTGCGACTCTTTGATCTAGTATATATTTTTGGCAAAGAAAAAGATACATTTTTATTATGATTCGACATATTAAATCGCACCCTCTCAAAGTCTCAACTGTTTGACTGTTTAATGATGACCCAAAAATAACGAACAACATGGTCAGGTGTTCCTTAAATTTACAGAGTCAAGCGGGGGTGGCAAAGGTGTACTGAGTACACCCACTTTTCGTCGATGATGTTAGATCCCATGTAATAGGGGGCGACCCTGTTGCCATATACCGGGCACAATTTTAGACTTCGGACTCATACTGGGCATTTTTCGATGGAAAATCTATATTTGTCCGACTCAGCATTTGAACCCAACACCTCGTGATTGTAAAGCGATGCGCTTCGTTAGTTTAGTGGTAACACTAGACCACTTAAATACCCTTGTATAAATATAGATAGAGGCACAAATGGCGATTCAGTTTGACAAGTATAGATTGGATTCTGGGTTTTGTAATAAGGGGGCAGACTACCAATTAGAAGCACAGAAATAGGATTAAATAGATTGGGGTAGATATCGGGATGACAGCTTTAATTTCTAAGCAAGATTTCTTTGGCTTTCTGTTTTATCTTTTAATTTATTATTTCTAGTTGGCAATTTTTGTTTCTTTGTACAAAGTTCAATGCCTTTTAAAAAGTATAGTAGAAGCAAAGAATAAGCACTTTAAAACGATATTTTTATCCATATTTACCATCGGATCGGGTCGCAGGTTTTGCTGAGAAGATTCGTAAGAAACCCAGTGGGCTCTTTTTTCAAAGTTGGTTTTGTTTACAATAATTTTAGTACGTGACAATGGCAGGTATTTCATGCAGGATAAGTACAAGCGCGCGGCAAGACAAGACACATGACACGCATTTTGCCGCTCTAGGCGTGAGATTAACGTTTTGTGCTTGCTAACCTGGCGTGTCGTGAAAAGTCGTATTTACATATCCTCCTTCTCCTTCTGCACCGATATCCTCAATGTTGACGGTCGTGACCTCCAAGAACAACGCTATTGCGGGTTATGTTCCGCCACCCCGCTCGGTTCTCAGCCGTGTGTATCACCTCAGATATTGTGGTATCCAGCGCGGATCGTATCTGATCGGAAAAATGCATAGGGTCACGACTTCTTGGTCTCTTTCCTTCTACTTTGCCAGTGACTAGTAGCTGATAGACCAGATATTTGCTGAGCTCAAGATCACCGCGATCTGTACTCGAGGGATTTTCGAGTTTTTCGGCCACAAAGCCAGCGAAGAGGGCGATAACCTCGAAAAGCTACTGGTTACTGGCAAAATATAGGTAAGACTATTTTGACTTGCGTACAAGACTAAGATCCGGGCTGACAAATTTTTGTTCTGCGTGCAAAAAATGCCGCTCGTGTTAGCCCTGCAGATTAGAGCTGCTAAAGTTCAAACTACTATTTTAACTTTGAGATAGTTCAACATTTTATAAATGCTTTTACTGTGTACCTACTGGAATTTTAATAGCCTTCTTAAACATATTAAATAGGCAGGCATGTTTCGTACATCCTCGGAAAGTTTGCTGTAAAATCGTATAAATTATCCCAAGAAAAGATTACTTTGCAATAATCAAATTACCCGTATGATCAGTTGTGCAAAAAAAAACTATCTCTTTACGTGATGAATTTATAACTATAAAACTTCATTATATAACTTGAAAATGAGTTCATGCTTAGACTAATAAATAGCCTTGAAAGTTATTGGAGACAAATGTTACCGTTAAGGTGCGCTCTAATTTTTTACGAGCATTTCCCGAACTTTTTTACTTTTTTACTAAAGTGAGGTCTATGTCCTCCAGTGGATATTCGGCGTATGTCATAGAAGTAGTAATTAACGTGCTTGCAAAGGTTCTATTGGATGCAAAGTATTCCTGTGTAACAGATAACCTTAAAACAATAGACGGTGTTTGCTGGAATATACTTCCCCGTGGATCATCGTGGTCGCGTGCGAAATTTGCTAACACACCGTTCAAAGTACTCCTGCTTGAATTTTCATAGCCTCATGTTTATTACGGACGAATGCTCGTGTTTGCGCGTAGTGTATACGCAGCGTTAGAGCTGCATAAATGGAAATAAAGGGATAAAAGTTCTGACAATATTCAGTTATTTTTTAAGCACTTTGTTAATTAAATTTTATCAAGTCAAGCGAAGTTTTCCTTGCGCAGCTTGGGATTATGTTTAATCTCTATTGTTTGTTTTGTACGAACATGAAGATAAGTCGTTGTCACATCTTGTTCAAAAGTATATTTAAGAAAGAACCTTCATACTTTTTTAATAATGTATTTTCTTATATTCTTTACGAATTATAACATAGGTGGACTTACGTTATAATGCATTAACGCAATTAAGTTAATAGTAATACGTAAATTAGCCACTTGTTAAACGTGTTATTTTTAATGATTTGCGTAAAGCGCATTCAGGCGTTTAATATTAATGAGTGGAGCAGGAGCACTACTATAGGCTTTATGTCTCTTTGTGCGCTAGCAATTTTTTCGCACTTCACCTGGTCATATGAGTGTTCTTTCGACACTTAACGCACATATAGGTCCATCCTCTCCAATTATAAAACAAGAATTATTTATCAATTCACTGTCTATCTAAAACCATATTCCCATTTTTTTAATAAAGTTAACTAAAAGTAAACCAATTTCTTATATTGGAATAAAAAGGCACGGTACAATCAATTTTATTTTACTCAGCTCTTTAAGTATTTTGACCAGCACGCTTTGAAGTCACTCAATTTGTCAAAAGGCAACTTATTTCAAAGGGATTTCTAAAATAAAAAAAGAGATACGCCTGAATAAAATCGATGTCTGCACTGATTCGCTGTTCAAATTCTTCACCCACCTGAGGTTAATTACATAAACAGTGTTTTCCTAAATAAGTCACGTTTACAAATAAACAAAATTGCTATCCGCTACCAATAATCCGCTAGTGTCCTTGCCATCCAGTCTTCGTAGATTTATTTCGAGAAGTATAGTATTTCTACTGTACTTATGTAGTTACGAGTAATGGTATGAAAGCATTATTTTATGTTAAAGTAACGTCTGAATTTCTGTGCATGTGAAATTATTTTTTGTAAACGCTCTCTCGATTCCGCAAGGACATATTAGTAAGACAATGTTTTTTACACAACGTCACCTCTGCCACCTTGGAGAATATAGGCGTCACGGTGTTTTGTGTAATGTTCTTTAAAACAAAAAAAAAATATATTCTATCTTAATCCTCATTTGATTTATCATATGATAATAAATTTTATTCAAAAACGTGATTCGTATGTGGATCATACTGGTACACACTTCTTTCCTTCCATACGTCTGTGATCTCTATAAAGATTACATTTATATATTTTTTTAAATTGCGTTCCTTTCCAGTTTTGGCGAAGCAAATTATTCAAATTTGGGGAGACGCCAAAAGCTCTAGTCGTTATGTGTAGGGCGTTGCTAGGACGAGTGTAGATGGCGTGGTATTTGGTAAAACCACTTTATTCGGTCAAATAACTCGTGATTTCGGGAGCGTGATTGGTTGGATTGTCTGAGCCGAGGCGGAATCGATGTGGAAATCAGTTTCACAGGCGCTACAGACGGGTGGACTGGAAACGGCTGCTAAACGATAGGTTCCGAATAGAATGGGTTTTATCGAGGTCGATTGATACCATTGTATCGATAAAAGACAATAAAATTATTGTTTTAGCCGGACATGGAAAATGTTAGCTAGTGAAAAAAGAGGAAAGCAACGATGAGTCAAGTTAGTTGATTCTGACGATACTAGTATTATTTTTGACGATATATATGCTGCGGTAGTTCAGGCACATAGAAAAAATGTCGGAAAAAAAAACCACAAAACAGATATACAATACAAATGTGGGTGAAATTCACCGGGGAAGATTTGCACTATGTTACCATGACCAAGTAGACTGTGTTATATATGAAGGGCAAGCCAAGTTTCTCGATAACCAGCGCGCGTGTAGAGTGGAGGAAGCCAGAGATATATGTAAGGAAATAGCCCCGCGATTTATCTGGTGAGATAGAAGAATAATAGATAGAAGGTCCGAAGTATAAGAAACCATTATATTTTTATGATATCTACGTTATCAGCTATTAGGTATAGCTATAGAAATGATTATTGTACCGTGTGTATTATAAATAGTTATTTTATTGCTACTTCTTTGCTAGTTATGAACACTGAATGTTTCTGTAGCATTTTTCAACTCATATCCGTCCCGCCAGGTAAAGTGGTGTGGCCTTATATATCTAGCCAGGATTTTTTTTTCATATAATCTCACTGAACTTTCTCTAAGATTCTTAATTTAAAAAAAGTCGGTATGGTTTACCAGTTTTCAAACTGGTTTCTAAAGGAATGGCAATGTATAAAACAATCAACTATCCATAATCAATGCATTATCTCACCATAGCCAAACTGATGTTTTCCGTAAAATCAGATTTCAATTTACTTCTCTATCATTACAGTTAAAAAAAACACTGACACTCCTATCTTCCCCAAGTAGAGATGGCAGAGTTCATCCAATTTTCATCAACGACGTTAGGTACCAACTAAAAGGGGGTGAGCCATACAGCCTGTGTACCGGGCGCAATGCCAGAATCTTTTTATTCCGAAAAATTAAATTTTAACTAATTCGAACCCAAGACCAACGAGGCAGTCCGGCAAGATCAACAGGGTAGCGGTAGTTCAGATTTTTGACTACCAAAATCCATAGAAAGAATATTCAAGTGTCAATACTACTAGCTCTTCGTACAATCGTTGCTTCATCACATCTTATCCTCTTTGACATTGGAAAGCTTTCGTATTTGAGAGCGTGGTTCCTCGTAAACATTTCAAATGTTCAGCGAATGTATTAGAGTGTGTTCTGAGAAAGTAGGGAAATTAATTTATTTTGCATGACATTGCGTTTTCGGGATTCGTAAGTCTTAATCGTGCGTGTGTTGCTACACACAAAAAAGAATTTCAGGGTGCATACCTATGATTTTGAATATACGTATATTTAGTAAATAGGTTGTGGTATTTACCTTGAGCTTTGATTTATATTTTCAATATTCTATCTATCTATATCATCACGCCTGATCGCTTGCGGGGTAGGCAGAGAGTGCAGAGTACCAACAGCTTCCTTCTTTACATGCCTCTTTGGCTTCCTCCACTCTCATAGTTAGTCTCATACACGCTCACCAGTTACGAAAACTCTTGACTTGTCCTTTAGATAAGACACGGTCTATTTGGTCGTGGTAAGATAGTCTAGGTCTTACCCGGTACCTACATCCTTCAATATTATTTTTTAATAAATCGAGTTCTACGATACAGAATATTTTTATTAGTGTTTATGGCACTGACAACATAGACTTCATAAAGTTTTTGCGGGAAATAGAAGTGATGCTAACAAATTAGTTTCAATTCCCCAAAACTTGTGGTTTGCATTATAAGTACAGTCGTACAAGAATATTGTGGCCCGCGGCCAAAATATTCTTGTCGTGTAAAGTCCGACATGAGCCCGACAACGATCTTTTGGCTTGTGGATGATATTAACAGCGGGGCGTTGGTGTGAAATTAGTATTACCATTTATTAAAGGACATTGTTCTGCGCCCATACATGATTTGCCCCAGAACCAACAGCAATGAACTTGTATCATTTCAAGTCACCCATAAAATATCTTCAGGGATTTATTATTAAATGGGCAAGCGGCACAATCACACAAAAAGATTTTGATTTTGATGTTATAATTTAGTAGCCTAATACATATGAGGTTATATTGTGTAGTCAAAAATATATTGAGTAGACTTAAAGATTAATTGTATTTTATAGATCGCCACACTGAGAAACTATCTATATAAGTATTTAGTCTAACAAAACAAGCAATATAGATAGCTAATAGGTAGGATTGATATCTTTAATCGTAATTCGATGACAACGTTGACATTCAGTAAAGATGTCGACGACATCGATAAAGTACTTACAATATTTTGAAATATTCGTTTTAAATTGAAAATTGTCCGTTAGATACGAATATTTGCCATTATTTTAGTAAAATAGATAAAGAATGATGATATGGGTCAAATTTTTGTTGGTTCTGGGGCAATTTTCGACAATGTCCTTTTCCTACTTCCAAGGAAATATTTCAACAGGTGGGTCCCGGTTACTGATTAAAAAAGGACTTGGGTAAATTTCATAGCAAAAAGAAACTCTGTGACTGTCATGAAGTGACATTTCACTTGATGACAGCGTTAGTTTTGATTTTGACCACGGGCTAATAGATCCTCGTCTCACGGTAGTTAATGTGGGTGAAATAATAAACATTATTCATTTATGTATGTGCTCGAGTGAAGGTAACGAAGTAATGAAACGTGACTTTCCGATTTTCCCCAAGACACCAGTTGTAATTGGTCTATAAATTATCCACCACTTTGCTGATTGGGGTATTTCAACAGTTTCATTATTAAAATTACTTTCATCGGGGGATTAAGTTAAATTAGAATTTAGTTTTGACGAATAGCTTTAAAATGATAGTACCGAGGGCTGTAAAAATATAATAAAAATTTAACGAAACCTAGATTTCATAGATATTTTTATGTAAATTTCACATACACACACACGCGCGCGCGTACGCCCAAACTTACATGCACGTATGCGGGCGAGCAAAATTTACAGCATATTTTATTTAACAGGAATTCCTTAGTTATTTTTAGAGTTGTTTCACATCATGATCTCGCGCTGCGCCGACTATGTGGCGAAACCTTTATTGATAAAATGACACACCTATCTATCTATCTATCTATATCATCACGCCAGATCCTTTACGGGGTGGGCAGAGAGTACAGAGTTCCAACAGGCTCTTTCCTTACATATCTCTCTGACTTTCTCTACTCCCATAGTTCGTCTCATGCACGCTCGGTGGTTACGGAGACTCCTGACTTGTCCTTCAGATAAGACCCGGTCTATTTGGTCATGGTAAGATAGTCTAGGTCTTCTCTGGTACCTACATCCTTCCACTTTCGCATTGTATATCAGTTTTGTCATTCTTTCTTCGGAAATTCTTTCTATATGCCCAAATCAACGGAGCCTACCCTTTCTTATCTTTACACCGATACTTTCTTTCATACCTGAAGAAGATGTGCGGAGTGAAGCTGACCGACCGTATTCGCAACAGCGTAGTAAGAAAGCAAATAGGTATGAAAATGACACCCGAACCACATAAAACTGCATTATTCGAAAAAAGTATATTTTATTTCATTCCTGTCATAAACAATAAACTACTAACGCAAATTAAAGAATTCAAAAATATTGACAAGTTCAAATCAGTTTTGTACAAATTTTTAAATGAAAAATGTTATTATACCTTAACAGATTATTTGACACGTGGATAATAAATAGAAATTGAATATGTATGTATATTTTAGACAATATAAATAGTATACAATTGTAATAGTTTATATCCATCAAGGCGGGTCATCATACTTCTACCTATGCACCACAATAAAATCTATTTGAATTTGAATTTCAGCGAGCTAATATTATTAACACATTTTTTTGATAACTTCTCTCATAAACATGATGAAATAAACCGTGGAGAAAAAGAATAATAGTACGCTTACGGTTTATTATTCTTTACTTTTATCTAACATAATAGAAGCGAGCAAACTGATACCCACATCTGGGCACTTATTCGCTATGACTAAACGCGATGCATCACGATCACTTCACGAAATTATCATGTAATTGTATTCTGTGTACTATTGAACGATCATTTCACGAAGTTTTCGTAACATAAGGGCCCTGGAAACAGTAAATCTAGTCAGTGTTTGTAATGGCAATATTATAAAAAATACGACTGGAAATTGCTTTTTGAATTTTGAAATTCAAAAGGAGCAATGGCTGCTTTGGTGTATGCTACAAAGGACTTTGGCCGGAGTTAATATATCTTTCTATCTTAGAATAAATAAAACTATTCTAAGCTATCTATATCATCATATCAGACCCCTTACAGGGTTAGCAGAGAGTACAGAGTTCCAACAGGTTCTTGTCTCTCTGGCTTCTTCCACTTTCATAGTGTATCTCATACCCGCTCGTCGGTTAATAATATTTATTTATTTACTGACAAGCAAAATACTACTTACGTTAGCAAATATAAGAAAAAAGTACAACAAGAATAAAATAATGATATAGAAAATATATATAAGCTCATTCTTTCAATATTCTTGCTGTACTTCTAAATTTCCGAAAAAATATCACTTTATGCCAACCGCAAACAGATGGCTAAAAATAAAGTATTTGAATTTATCGTAACTTTATCGAGAAAGCATACTATCACGTTCATCTTTATTTAGTAAATAATGGTAGGTGAAAAGGATGGCTTAATAACTCGAACACGTCATACTAACATTAATTTTTATGTGCTAAGCCCTCAGGACAGCCAAGGAACGCATTCAGTACAGCGAAGATGCGCGTGATTGGATATCTAGTACAATTCGGCATTTACATTCTTTTTCAGTCGTATTCTTTATTACCGAATGTCATGTCCTTGAAAGGCCCTCATAGCCCTGTGTACGACTTCCTTCCACTTGATCCGATCCTCAGCTTCTCTAAGAGCATTTTTTGCAGAGAGGCCAGTGAGAGCAGTAATTAGATTACGTCAGCGGCTAGGTGATCGGCCGCGCGGTCTTTTTCCATCTACCCTGCCCATCACCACCAATCAAAATCAAAATTGTCTGGCTGCCATCTTGCAATATGACCAAAGTATCCCCGTATACGCTGGAAGCAGATCGCTAAGAGTCTGGTTCTAATGTCTAGCTGTTCTAGAATAGACTTATTCGTTCTCATGGCCGTCCATGGTATGCGGAGCATCCTTCGCCCACACCACATCTCAAAGTAGTCTATCTTCTTTCGTTTCATCGCTCGAATCGTCCACGCTTCTACTCCATATAGGAAGATTGGGAAAACCAAAGTTCGGACTAGTCTCACCTTGGTGATATTGGAGACCTGTCTGTCTTGCCAGATGCGTGTCAGTTTGCTCATCGCGGACTTAGCTATTTGCGTTCTTCCTTTGATCTCTCGTTCACTTTCTCCCTGATCCGTAATCAGTGATCCAAACTCGCTGACAAATTCTAGATCCGAGAGTTCACCTGTTCTAGAGAAGGTGTAAATAGATGCATCTTGGGATTCGGTCGTTAAAAGTTAAATGTAATCTACGAGTTTTATAAAGGTCCGGTATTATAAAGGTGACTAAAAAAATACCTAAGGAAGGAACCTGTTGGAACTCTGTACTCTCTGCCTACCCCGCAAGGGATCTGGCGTGAGGTTATAGATAGATAGATAGATAGACTAAAAAAATAAACACGGTTAAGACTATATTTCTTAAGTGGAGGTTGCAGAGGATAGTTGTACCGCCGCCTATTTTCGCCGACGATGATAGGTTCCATTTAGTAGTACACATGACCTCTTGTTACGCGCATTATTCGTACCTAGACCGAGGCAGTCTACTACCAGTCTACGGACTGGAAGGTCAAGGCGTCCAGAAATATTGGTTATATATGGATTTATTTCCGTCTTGAAAAACTGCATAACGTATTTACATTTTGTCTACTTTTGAAAAATATACCAAACATACTGGTTGCATTCATGCAAAGCAGAAAGGCTAGCATAAATTTAGCTGTGTTAGTATTATTTGCAACAAGTTTTCAGCATAAATATCATTTAGCTACATGAATGAACACGCTATTGTACAATATTTTCTACTTTAGTTTTAAAAATTTTGTTTTACATTTATTGCATTCTTAGAGAAACTTTTGTGTTCGAGAATTGTATAACGGTTTATTAAAATTTGGTGCAATGCTAGCAGCTTCTAAAGTTTCGCGAAAGAGGTAACATAGACTATTGGTTAAGGGTTTAAGCTACTTCGTTCGTGCTAGTGAGCTAGTCGTGGGTTTGCTCCCCGAACAGGACAAATATTTCTGTGATTTCAAAATGTTTGTTTCGGTGTGAGTTCGTGTAAGCGAATTTTAATTTGGTTATCTCAGGTCACAAGAATAATTCTTATTATGGGACTACGTTTATATAATTATAAAATAGCTGTCACGCCTATATTCCCCGAGTGAGGGTGGCAGAAGTGTACTGTGTACACCCACTTTTTGCCGACAGTGTTAGGTCCCATGTAATAAGAGGGCGAGCCTATTATTGTATACCAGGCACAATTCCAGACACCGGACTGATACTGAAAAATTTCGATAGAAAAACTACATTTGTCCGACCTAGGATTTCAACCAGGGACCACGTCCAACCAGGTCGCAAAACGCAACTTTTACTACTAGACCAACGCAGCCAGCTCATTGAAAACCTAAAACTGGAAAGATTAAAATAGTTATGAAAATAAACTAATCGTGTGGTTGTTCGTTATAGTAGGGCTAAGCAGGGTACCGAGCAATAGATAGAATAATTCCCTGTAATATACCCAGACGGGTCCAAGTTTTGAAAAGGCTTTAGTCTAATACTAGGAATAAAATAACAATCCATGTGTGCTATACTTGGATTAGTCCACGAGAACTCTCTTAGCTCTCTTTCTGTTTATATATATGATCGCGCCAGATCCCTTTCAAGGTAGGCAAAGAGTGTAGAATTCCAACAGGTTCTTTCCTCATACACGTTCGCATGTTAAAGAGACTCTTGACTTGCCTTTTAGATTAGACACCGTTTATTATATAATTGGTATGGTATATAATTTCTGTTTCAATTAATACTTGTACTAATACATGAATTGGCGTACAAGCGCCATCGGATCTGGCTATGGTTTCGGGTATTTACGTGTTATACAGCTGGTGGTAATAGTGAAGCTTTAAAATTATTTGGTCGTAAGTGTATTTATCATGGAGAGTATAAGGGGTATATAGAGTTTTGGCAACTAGAAAACAAAGAAGAATCTTAATCAATGGAGTTAGTCTAAAGTCTAATCTAAGTATTATGCGCACTTAAGTGATTAAAAATCGTCACGCTTATGCATGCAAAGTATAATAAATTAGCGCTGACGATGTTAGGTTTTAATGTGATAGGAAACGAGCCTATTGTCAATATACTGAGCCCAATTCTAGACTCTTGCTTATTATTGAGAAATTTTAATAGAAAAACGGCTTTTGTTCGACCAGACACTTCAACTCAGAACTTCATCATCCCTACGAACACTATACAGCATTAGACCAATGAGGGAAATTTAACAATTAAAGATTAATTAGTCCACCTTAAAAATAGCCCATTATAGATCGTTATAAAGTAGTTAAGGCTTTTTATTTATAGATACGTTTTACTTTCATCCTTGAACAGGGTAGGTACGTGAAAGGGCTGAACCCGGTCGATAAGTTTCTTACCAACCCCTAAGTTGAGTGACGTTGCCTTTCAAAAGTAGTTTACCAAGGACATTAAAGTTACCAAACTAAATTCCTTTATAGAACAAGTGGATCATGTATGCATTTTAAATACAATTTGGATTGGATTATCTATAGGGATATAACAAGTTAGTGGTAGATTGGTTAAGGGTTCAGACGATGTGACATGCAATATTTATGTAGTTCATCAAAATTTTTTTTTTTATTAACCTCTTTCGTCCCACTGCTTGGCAAAGGTCTGATGATTCTCTACTTAACCCGATCCTTGGCCATATCAGACCATCTCGCTTCATAGGCGTCAAGGGGTCGCGCCATCTTTTTATACGTCTTCCCTGGCGTCGGAGTCAATGTGGTTGCCGTTTGGCAGAGATTTTTGCCCACCTATCTGCGCTCGTTCTGCTGAAATGACCCGCTCATCCCCTCTTAAGCTTGGCAATCTTGTAGCCCACGTGTAAAATGCAGTTTGCAAGAAAATACATTTTTAAAAACAATCTTTCATGCAGCAGTAATAGTGTAATTTAAAACGGTCAATCAAAATAAGTATATCTATGCTGTTGACCGTTAAGGAATTCCTTCACTGGTCCATACATATACCTGATTCTACACCCATGTAGAATCAGGTCACGCTGAACATAAAATGTATCTGTATATAAGTCATCGAACTTAACCAACATGTCAAATTTCAAGTTTTTGTTTTTTTTTCTTCTCTCTATCTATCTATCTATAACCTCACGCCAGATCCCTTGCGGGGTAGGCAGAGAGTACAGAGTTCCAACAGGTTCTTTCCTTACATACCTCTCTGGCTTCCTCGACTCTCATAGTTCGTCTCATACACGCTCGCCGGTTACGGAGACTCTTGACTTTTCCATCAGATAAGACTCGGTTTATTTGGTCGTGGTAAGATAGTCTAGGTCTTCCCCGGTACCTGCATCCTTCCACTTTCACATTGTATATCTGTTTTGTCATTCTTTCCTCTGGCATTCTTTCTATATGCCCGAACCAACGGAGCATGCCCTTTCTCATCTTTACACCGATACTATCTTTCATACCTACTCGCTGTCTTACTATGCTGTTGCTAATGCGGTCGGTCAGCTTCACTCCGCACATCTTCCGCAGAGCTCGCATTTCTACCGCATTTATCCTACTTTCATTCTCCTTCTTACATACCCAGCTCTCGCTACCATATAACAGCGTTGGGACAAGAACTCCGTTATGTATGGCCAGCTGCGCCTTATGGCTTAAGTGCCGGCTCCCGAGTAGCTTTCCCATCGCACCATTCACTCTGTTCCCTGCACTCACTCTTCTCTCTATGTCAGCGGTGTATTTCCCATCCTTACTGAAGGCGCATCCAAGATATACAAACTCATTCACTTGCTCCAGCACATCGTTACCAACCACAATCCTTACATTCGTTCTGGTTTCTTCCCTTTCAAAAACCATAATCTTGGTTTTCTTCACATTCAAGTGTAAGCCATTGATCATGCAGTCGTCTTTCATAACTGTGACTAGTGTTTGCAGATCAGTGGCTGTTGGCGCTATTAAAACCGCGTCATCTGCATAAAGTAGATGGTTTACCACTAAGTCACCCATTTGTACACCTTCATTCATCGCTTTCAGTCTTTGAAGACTTTTGTCCAGATATATTATAAACAGTCTAGCGGACAACACGCAACCCTGCTTGACGCCGATTTTAACGTCAAACCAGGGTGACCTGTTACCACCCACCCGTACGCATGCCTTGCAGTCCACATAAGTGGACTGGACGGCTCGCAACAGAGTGCCATCTATACCATACTCTGGCAAAATGTCCCAAAGTCTCTTTCGCACAACTCTGTCAAATGCCTTCTCCAGATCTACAAAACCGCAGAAAACCTTCCGGCCCACTGCCAGATGCTTCTCTACGATGTTGCGGAGTGAGAAGACTTGATCCAAACATCCTCTTCCAGACCTGAAACCCCCTTGTGCCTCGCACAACATTCCATCGGACTTCACGCGCATTCTCCGTTCAATAATTTTACCGTACACCTTGGCTGCCAAGCTGATCAAACTGATGGCTCTGTAATTGGCGCAGTCATATTGTGAACCCTTGCCTTTATACAAGGGTACTATGACTGCGCGGCGCCAATCTGTAGGGACTCTACCGGTCCTCCAGCAAAGGTTTGCAAGGGCCCGGAAAGCGTCCCGGACGCAAGTTCCACCATATTTGATCATCTCGGCAGATATCATGTCTACTCCCGCAGCTTTACCGTTTTTCATACTTCCTATCGCCCATTCAACTTCTTCCATAGTGATGTCCTCCGTTGATTCTGGTGCCGCAATCTCGCCTTTAGGCACGTCTGCGGCATCAGCATCCGAGTCATCTCCATACATTTCTCCAAAATATTCACTCCACCGGTTTAGCACAGCTTGTGTGTCTGCAAGAATGTCACCATCTTTAGATTTTATCCTTTCCATTCTGGAGCCTGACGAATCACCTCGAGCCTTTCTCACCTTGCTCCAAAAGAGTTTGGTGTTGTTCTCGAAGTTCTTCGCCAGCCTCTCCTCCTCAATCATACTGGCTCTTTCACGCTTTTCTTTCACTAAAGTTTTAGTGGCATTCTTGCATTGCCGGTATATTTCTTTCTTCATCTCTGTCATACTGGCATTCAGGTTCAAAGAAGATACATAGTCCTGCCACGCTTTCTTCTTACTTTCTACGGAGCTTTGCAACTCCGCATCCCACCATGCATCACCTTTTGCTGTAATATGCTTCTTTGAGCAACCACATACTTCTTTCGCGGATTCCACCAAACTCTCTTTCAGGCTATTCCAGCATTCATCTACATTTGAGTCCGAAGAGCCTGCTGTCAAAAGCTTGTCCCGGACTCTGTCTTCATACACTCTCCTCACGCTCTCATCTTGCAACTTTTCAACCTTTAATCTTTCAAGGTCTCCGAAGGGGATACGCTCTCGCCAGTGCCTCCACTTCCTGAACAGACCACTAAACCGCGCAACTACGAGATAGTGGTCTGATTCCAGAGTGGGGCCTCTATACGCACGCGTATCTTGTAGTTTGCTTCGGAGACGGTTATCAACCAGGATCAGATCTATCATGCTTTTTTGTTCATTCCTTCTCCACGTATACATATGTATGTCCTTATGCTGGAATATCGTATTAGACACAAGGAGACCCCTTTCCAAACAAACATCTACAATGAGCTTACCTGCATCATTCACTCTCTTATCACCATAAGGACCCAGAGCAGCGTCGCAAGTTTGCCGCCTGGTTCCTACCCATCCGTTCAGATCGCCACACAGAATCACCTTTTCGTTAGCCTCAGCCAAATCCAGAACTTCCCTGACATTATCCCAAAACTTCTCAAGGTCCTGGGGTGTCGACGAGCTTACGGGAGCATACGCTGCGACCAAAAATACTCTAGTGACACCCAGTTTTAAACGGACCCAGAGAAGTCTCGCATCGCACAGGCCATAATCTCTCACTCCAGAGGCCAGGCGACGGGACAGCAAGATACCCACCCCCATGCTGGCACGACTGCTCTGCGGTACACCAGACCACAGAGCCATCGTTCCATCAGGCAGATCACAGGTTTCACTGCCCCTCCGCTTAGTCTCTGTTACACACAGAGCATCCAGGCGTCTCTCTTTCATTACATCAATCACCTCATGCATCTTATCTTCCATACCACCTCTTACATTCCAAGTGCCTATTCGGCACTCTGCACCCCACGACTCGCCAGTTCGGGCCCGGCGTGATGGGTGGCGGCCCCCATCGCCGCTTCCACCTATATTCGTACCGACGGGGGCGGGCCGGTACGCGTCGCCTCGGGGGGACGCCCTAGCCCGCACTGCGGTACGTCTTCGGTCCAAGATTGCAGCCATAATGACTGGCAGGGGTCGCGACGAGCACGCTCTTGGACAGACCCCCAGCACGCTCTTGGACAGACCCCCAGCACGCTCTTGGACAGACCCCCGCACGCTCTTGGACAGACCCCCAGCACGCTCTTGGACAGACCCCCATATTATGTAATAAAAGGACAGTCTTCATTATTTCGGGCACAATTCTAGACTACGAATGACTACTCAAAATTTTTCAATAAATTGATCCACGTTCCACCTCGAACACTTTGTTCGAACTACAATTCAAACTCAGGAACTCGTAATCTTTATTTTTATTTTATTTTATTTTAATACTTGAGAAAACTTACAGCTAATACAGTGAGTAAGTACATAACAATAAATAGGATAAGGCCAATTAAAAGTTTCCACTAATAGAATTGTAATAACGCAGGAAAGCAGTAATGCAAGGATTATAGTTATACCAGCAATCTCTAAACACCTGAGCCGAAGAAATGGTTACACAGAGTCTTTTTCAATTTAGTGGTACTCGTAGTAAATGGATCAATATCTACTATATGAGACATAGCGTTAAAACATCTGCTTGACCGGACTATGTATGCGTTTTGCCTGTAAGCACAGTGAACCGTAGGAACGTGGAGTAAGTTCGGCTTTCTAAGTAGAATTGATGATGTGCGAAATCCAATTTTAGTCAATAATTCAGGACAGTCAACTGAATTATTAATTATATTAAATAAGTATGCTAGATCAGCCACTCGTCTTCGCTCTTGTAATGGAAGAATGTGAAACTTTTTACAACGAGTAAAATAATTATCTAAGTGAAGCTTTGATCGATATTGTAAGTATCTTAAAAACTTTTTCTGAATGTTTTCAATTCTATTTATATATATACTATATTTAGGGTTCCAAACTTGTGAGGCGTATTCCAGATGACTGCGAACAAAAGCACAGTATAGAATTTTGAAAGTTTTAATGTTCTGAAATTCTGACGAGAGTCTCAAAATAAAGCCAAGTGCCTTAGATGCTTTGTGCACTATATCATTAATATGAGTGTCGAAAAGGAGTTTAGAATCAAACGTAACACCCAGATCTCTGATACTATTTACTCGAGCTATCGTGGTATCAGCTAAGTTATAGCTGTGGATTATTGGAATATGTTTACGTGTGTATGAACAGACATAACATTTTTCAACATTAAGGTCCAATTTGTTAACAAGACAATAATGTCGAAACCTGTCAAGATCTTCTTGAAGATAGGTGGTGTCCTCACTGTTTTTTATGGGGCAGAGTATTTTCATGTCATCAGCGTACAGGAGTATTTTAGATTTTTTAAAGCAGGTAGATATGTCATTTACAAATATCGTAAACAGCAACGGGGCTAATAGAGATCCCTGTGGTACGCCTGAGGAGACAGTCATTGGTCTGGATGAAAAACCATTGAGGACGACGGTTTGGCACCTGTTTTCGACATAAGATGAAAACCATCTATACAGATTACCTCTTATACCCATGGACAGCAGTTTGCGTAGTAGTATTATATGGTCGATTCGATCAAATGCTTTACTGTAATCTGTATAGATGACATCCACCTGACTACGTTGAGACATATGGTATGTTAAGAAATCACTGCAAAGAATAAGATTAGAGGTTGTTGACCTTCCCTTTAAGAAACCATGTTGATACTCGCTAAAACTGTGTTTAAGTGCATCGTACAAGTTGTGGTAAACAATTTTTTCTAAAACTTTTGCAAATAAACACAGCTTTGAGATGGGTCTATAGTTTTCGACACGATCTTTAGGCCCTTTCTTGTGGATTGGCGTTATAAGGGCCATCTTCCATACCCTTGGTACAACGCCACTATTCAATGACCGTTGATAAATTATTGTTAAGGCGACACTGAGACTTTTAGCACACTTTGTTATAAGGAGGGCTGGCCAACAATCATTGTTTTTCTAACAATTACGAGCGAGTCATGCTAGTAGAGACATTCTTAGACCAACGAGGCAGTTCTAACCTGAGGACTTAGTACGAAAACTTTGACATTAGCGTGACCCTAGCGAGTAAACGTGCTGTCACGTTCATGTTCATTAAGTTAATTTGTAGTTTGATAACCATGGCATATCAACTCGCTAGCGTCACGCTTACCTCAATGTCTTTATGCTAAGCTCTGCACACGGAAAAAACGCTTTTGTCCAAATATAATATATTATTTAAGTCCTCTCACGAGGGTTCAAGGATCGAAGAAAGAGGTTTTGTTTTACCTGCAACCTAATGACACCATCCCAGAGCGGTATTCTATTATTAAATACCATAAAATCACCGCAGCATGTGTGCACGTAGCGAAAGCATACATATTTGTGAGTATGTATAAGAGACTTAATCCGAGTATGTTCATGCATTTTTTGTGTAGTTCTTCGTTTGGAAGGAATGTGGTTGGTAACGATGTGCTGGGGCAAGTGAATGAGTTTGTATATCTTGGATGCGCCTTCAGTAAGGATAGGAAATACACCGCTGACATAGAGAGAAGAGTGAGTGCAGGGAACAGAGTGAATGGTGCGATGGGAAAGTTACTCGGGAGCCGGCACTTAAGCCATAAGGCGCAGCTGGCCATACATAACGGAGTTCTTGCCCCAACGCTGTTATATGGTAGCGAGAGCTGGGTATGTAAGAAGGAGAATGAAAGTAGGATAAATGCGGTAGAAATGCGAGCTCTGCGGAAGATGTGCGGAGTGAAGCTGACCGACCGCATTAGCAACAGCATAGTAAGACAACGAGTAGGTATGAAAGATAGTATCGGTGTAAAGATGAGAAAGGGCATGCTCCGTCTCATACACGCTCACCAGTTACGAAAACTCTTGACTTGTCCTTTAGATAAGACACGGTCTATTTGGTCGTGGTAAGATAGTCTAGGTCTTACCCGGTACCTACATCCTTCAATATTATTTTTTAATAAATCGAGTTCTACGATACAGAATATTTTTATTAGTGTTTATGGCACTGACAACATAGACTTCATAAAGTTTTTGCGGGAAATAGAAGTGATGCTAACAAATTAGTTTCAATTCCCCAAAACTTGTGGTTTGCATTATAAGTACAGTCGTACAAGAATATTGTGGCCCGCGGCCAAAATATTCTTGTCGTGTAAAGTCCGACATGAGCCCGACAACGATCTTTTGGCTTGTGGATGATATTAACAGCGGGGCGTTGGTGTGAAATTAGTATTACCATTTATTAAAGGACATTGTTCTGCGCCCATACATGATTTGCCCCAGAACCAACAGCAATGAACTTGTATCATTTCAAGTCACCCATAAAATATCTTCAGGGATTTATTATTAAATGGGCAAGCGGCACAATCACACAAAAAGATTTTGATTTTGATGTTATAATTTAGTAGCCTAATACATATGAGGTTATATTGTGTAGTCAAAAATATATTGAGTAGACTTAAAGATTAATTGTATTTTATAGATCGCCACACTGAGAAACTATCTATATAAGTATTTAGTCTAACAAAACAAGCAATATAGATAGCTAATAGGTAGGATTGATATCTTTAATCGTAATTCGATGACAACGTTGACATTCAGTAAAGATGTCGACGACATCGATAAAGTACTTACAATATTTTGAAATATTCGTTTTAAATTGAAAATTGTCCGTTAGATACGAATATTTGCCATTATTTTAGTAAAATAGATAAAGAATGATGATATGGGTCAAATTTTTGTTGGTTCTGGGGCAATTTTCGACAATGTCCTTTTCCTACTTCCAAGGAAATATTTCAACAGGTGGGTCCCGGTTACTGATTAAAAAAGGACTTGGGTAAATTTCATAGCAAAAAGAAACTCTGTGACTGTCATGAAGTGACATTTCACTTGATGACAGCGTTAGTTTTGATTTTGACCACGGGCTAATAGATCCTCGTCTCACGGTAGTTAATGTGGGTGAAATAATAAACATTATTCATTTATGTATGTGCTCGAGTGAAGGTAACGAAGTAATGAAACGTGACTTTCCGATTTCCCCCAAGACACCAGTTGTAATTGGTCTATAAATTATCCACCACTTTGCTGATTGGGGTATTTCAACAGTTTCATTATTAAAATTACTTTCATCGGGGGATTAAGTTAAATTAGAATTTAGTTTTGACGAATAGCTTTAAAATGATAGTACCGAGGGCTGTAAAAATATAATAAAAATTTAACGAAACCTAGATTTCATAGATATTTTTATGTAAATTTCACATACACACACACGCGCGCGCGTACGCCCAAACTTACATGCACGTATGCGGGCGAGCAAAATTTACAGCATATTTTATTTAACAGGAATTCCTTAGTTATTTTTAGAGTTGTTTCACATCATGATCTCGCGCTGCGCCGACTATGTGGCGAAACCTTTATTGATAAAATGACACACCTATCTATCTATCTATCTATATCATCACGCCAGATCCTTTACGGGGTGGGCAGAGAGTACAGAGTTCCAACAGGCTCTTTCCTTACATATCTCTCTGACTTTCTCTACTCCCATAGTTCGTCTCATGCACGCTCGGTGGTTACGGAGACTCCTGACTTGTCCTTCAGATAAGACCCGGTCTATTTGGTCATGGTAAGATAGTCTAGGTCTTCTCTGGTACCTACATCCTTCCACTTTCGCATTGTATATCAGTTTTGTCATTCTTTCTTCGGAAATTCTTTCTATATGCCCAAATCAACGGAGCCTACCCTTTCTTATCTTTACACCGATACTTTCTTTCATACCTGAAGAAGATGTGCGGAGTGAAGCTGACCGACCGTATTCGCAACAGCGTAGTAAGAAAGCAAATAGGTATGAAAATGACACCCGAACCACATAAAACTGCATTATTCGAAAAAAGTATATTTTATTTCATTCCTGTCATAAACAATAAACTACTAACGCAAATTAAAGAATTCAAAAATATTGACAAGTTCAAATCAGTTTTGTACAAATTTTTAAATGAAAAATGTTATTATACCTTAACAGATTATTTGACACGTGGATAATAAATAGAAATTGAATATGTATGTATATTTTAGACAATATAAATAGTATACAATTGTAATAGTTTATATCCATCAAGGCGGGTCATCATACTTCTACCTATGCACCACAATAAAATCTATTTGAATTTGAATTTCAGCGAGCTAATATTATTAACACATTTTTTTGATAACTTCTCTCATAAACATGATGAAATAAACCGTGGAGAAAAAGAATAATAGTACGCTTACGGTTTATTATTCTTTACTTTTATCTAACATAATAGAAGCGAGCAAACTGATACCCACATCTGGGCACTTATTCGCTATGACTAAACGCGATGCATCACGATCACTTCACGAAATTATCATGTAATTGTATTCTGTGTACTATTGAACGATCATTTCACGAAGTTTTCGTAACATAAGGGCCCTGGAAACAGTAAATCTAGTCAGTGTTTGTAATGGCAATATTATAAAAAATACGACTGGAAATTGCTTTTTGAATTTTGAAATTCAAAAGGAGCAATGGCTGCTTTGGTGTATGCTACAAAGGACTTTGGCCGGAGTTAATATATCTTTCTATCTTAGAATAAATAAAACTATTCTAAGCTATCTATATCATCATATCAGACCCCTTACAGGGTTAGCAGAGAGTACAGAGTTCCAACAGGTTCTTGTCTCTCTGGCTTCTTCCACTTTCATAGTGTATCTCATACCCGCTCGTCGGTTAATAATATTTATTTATTTACTGACAAGCAAAATACTACTTACGTTAGCAAATATAAGAAAAAAGTACAACAAGAATAAAATAATGATATAGAAAATATATATAAGCTCATTCTTTCAATATTCTTGCTGTACTTCTAAATTTCCGAAAAAATATCACTTTATGCCAACCGCAAACAGATGGCTAAAAATAAAGTATTTGAATTTATCGTAACTTTATCGAGAAAGCATACTATCACGTTCATCTTTATTTAGTAAATAATGGTAGGTGAAAAGGATGGCTTAATAACTCGAACACGTCATACTAACATTAATTTTTATGTGCTAAGCCCTCAGGACAGCCAAGGAACGCATTCAGTACAGCGAAGATGCGCGTGATTGGATATCTAGTACAATTCGGCATTTACATTCTTTTTCAGTCGTATTCTTTATTACCGAATGTCATGTCCTTGAAAGGCCCTCATAGCCCTGTGTACGACTTCCTTCCACTTGATCCGATCCTCAGCTTCTCTAAGAGCATTTTTTGCAGAGAGGCCAGTGAGAGCAGTAATTAGATTACGTCAGCGGCTAGGTGATCGGCCGCGCGGTCTTTTTCCATCTACCCTGCCCATCACCACCAATCAAAATCAAAATTGTCTGGCTGCCATCTTGCAATATGACCAAAGTATCCCCGTATACGCTGGAAGCAGATCGCTAAGAGTCTGGTTCTAATGTCTAGCTGTTCTAGAATAGACTTATTCGTTCTCATGGCCGTCCATGGTATGCGGAGCATCCTTCGCCCACACCACATCTCAAAGTAGTCTATCTTCTTTCGTTTCATCGCTCGAATCGTCCACGCTTCTACTCCATATAGGAAGATTGGGAAAACCAAAGTTCGGACTAGTCTCACCTTGGTGATATTGGAGACCTGTCTGTCTTGCCAGATGCGTGTCAGTTTGCTCATCGCGGACTTAGCTATTTGCGTTCTTCCTTTGATCTCTCGTTCACTTTCTCCCTGATCCGTAATCAGTGATCCAAACTCGCTGACAAATTCTAGATCCGAGAGTTCACCTGTTCTAGAGAAGGTGTAAATAGATGCATCTTGGGATTCGGTCGTTAAAAGTTAAATGTAATCTACGAGTTTTATAAAGGTCCGGTATTATAAAGGTGACTAAAAAAATACCTAAGGAAGGAACCTGTTGGAACTCTGTACTCTCTGCCTACCCCGCAAGGGATCTGGCGTGAGGTTATAGATAGATAGATAGATAGACTAAAAAAATAAACACGGTTAAGACTATATTTCTTAAGTGGAGGTTGCAGAGGATAGTTGTACCGCCGCCTATTTTCGCCGACGATGATAGGTTCCATTTAGTAGTACACATGACCTCTTGTTACGCGCATTATTCGTACCTAGACCGAGGCAGTCTACTACCAGTCTACGGACTGGAAGGTCAAGGCGTCCAGAAATATTGGTTATATATGGATTTATTTCCGTCTTGAAAAACTGCATAACGTATTTACATTTTGTCTACTTTTGAAAAATATACCAAACATACTGGTTGCATTCATGCAAAGCAGAAAGGCTAGCATAAATTTAGCTGTGTTAGTATTATTTGCAACAAGTTTTCAGCATAAATATCATTTAGCTACATGAATGAACACGCTATTGTACAATATTTTCTACTTTAGTTTTAAAAATTTTGTTTTACATTTATTGCATTCTTAGAGAAACTTTTGTGTTCGAGAATTGTATAACGGTTTATTAAAATTTGGTGCAATGCTAGCAGCTTCTAAAGTTTCGCGAAAGAGGTAACATAGACTATTGGTTAAGGGTTTAAGCTACTTCGTTCGTGCTAGTGAGCTAGTCGTGGGTTTGCTCCCCGAACAGGACAAATATTTCTGTGATTTCAAAATGTTTGTTTCGGTGTGAGTTCGTGTAAGCGAATTTTAATTTGGTTATCTCAGGTCACAAGAATAATTCTTATTATGGGACTACGTTTATATAATTATAAAATAGCTGTCACGCCTATATTCCCCGAGTGAGGGTGGCAGAAGTGTACTGTGTACACCCACTTTTTGCCGACAGTGTTAGGTCCCATGTAATAAGAGGGCGAGCCTATTATTGTATACCAGGCACAATTCCAGACACCGGACTGATACTGAAAAATTTCGATAGAAAAACTACATTTGTCCGACCTAGGATTTCAACCAGGGACCACGTCCAACCAGGTCGCAAAACGCAACTTTTACTACTAGACCAACGCAGCCAGCTCATTGAAAACCTAAAACTGGAAAGATTAAAATAGTTATGAAAATAAACTAATCGTGTGGTTGTTCATTATAGTAGGGCTAAGCAGGGTACCGAGCAATAGATAGAATAATTCCCTGTAATATACCCAGACGGGTCCAAGTTTTGAAAAGGCTTTAGTCTAATACTAGGAATAAAAGAATAATCCATGTGTGCTATACTTGGATTAGTCCACGAGAACTCTCTTAGCTCTCTTTCTGTTTATATATATGATCACGCCAGATCCCTTTCAAGGTAGGCATAGAGTGTAGACTTCCAACAGGTTCTTTCCTCATACACGTTCGCATGTTAAAGAGACTCTTGACTTGCCTTTTAGATTAGACACCGTTTATTATATAATTGGTATGGTATATAATTTCTGTTTCAATTAATACTTGTACTAATACATGAATTGGCGTACAAGCGCCATCGGATCTGGCTATGGTTTCGGGTATTTACGTGTTATACAGCTGGTGGTAATTGTGACGCTTTATAATTATTTGGTCGTAAGTGTATTTATCATGGAGAGTATAAGGGGTATATAGAGTTTTGGCAACTAGAAAACAAAGAAGAATCTTAATCAATGGAGTTAGTCTAAAGTCTAATCTAAGTATTATGCGCACTTAAGTGATTCAAATCGTCACGCTTATGCATGCAAAGTATAATAAACACCCAATTATCGCTGACGATGTTAGGTTTTAATGTGATAGGAAACGAGCCTATTGTCAATATACTGAGCCCAATTCTAGACTCTTGCTTATTATTGAGAAATTTTAATAGAAAAACGGCTTTTGTTCGTCCAGACACTTCAACTCAGAACTTCATCATCCCTACGAACACTATACAGCATTAGACCAATGAGGGAAATTTAACAATTAAAGATGAATTAGTCCACCTTAAAAATAGCCCATTATAGATCGTTATAAAGTAGTTTAGGCTTTTTAATTATAGATACGTTTTACTTTCATCCTTGAACAGGGTAGGTACGTGAAAGGGCTGAACCCGGTCGATAAGTTTCTTACCAACCCCTAAGTTGAGTGACGTTGCCTTTCAAAAGTAGTTTACCAAGGACATTAAAGTTACCAAACTAAATTCCTTTATAGAACAAGTGGATCATGTATGCATTTTAAATACAATTTGGATTGGATTATCTATAGGGATATAACAAGTTAGTGGTAGATTGGTTAAGGGTTCAGACGATGTGACATGCAATATTTATGTAGTTCATCAATATATTTTTTTTTATTAACCTCTTTCGTCCCACTGCTGCGCAAAGGTCTGATGATTCTCTACTTAACCCGATCCTTGGCCATATCAGACCATCTCGCTTCATAGGCGTCAAGGGGTCGCGCCATCTTTTTATACGTCTTCCCTGGCGTCGGAGTCAATGTGGTTGCCGTTTGGCAGAGATTTTTGCCCACCTATCTGCGCTCGTTCTGCTGAAATGACCCGCTCATCCCCTCTTAAGCTTGGCAATCTTGTAGCCCACGTGTAAAATGCAGTTTGCAAGAAAATACATTTTTAAAAACAATCTTTCATGCAGCAGTAATAGTGTAATTTAAAACGGTCAATCAAAATAAGTATATCTATGCTGTTGACCGTTAAGGAATTTCTTCACTGGTCCATACATATACCTGATTCTACACCCATGTAGAATCAGGTCACGCTGAACATAAAATGTATCTGTATATAAGTCATCGAACCTAACCAACATGTCAAATTTCAAGTTTTTGTTTTTTTTTCTTCTCTCACTTTTTGATAACGTCCACGACGTCACCAAACGGCTCAACGGAAGACCAGCGCTGGTCGCAGAAGCAGCCAGCATTATGCTCAGTTGGTTCTGTTTTTGTAGTGAAGTCATGTAACGTCAAGGAGTACATTTGTATAATAGGAAACGTTTGTATGGCGTATGTGTAACATATTTATAAGTACCATCGTTTGTATTGTTCCTACTCGTTGTAAAATAAATTTTATTTTCTTTCTTTTTTTCTATGATAAAAGGAATTGGTTCTAATTCAGCTTGCAAGATCTGACCGAAACAAACATTGCAAATCAAATAAGAGATTGAAAAAAGTAACATATTATTATTATATTTGTATCTCGCTGAGATTCACGGGCTTTACCCGGACCTTTGAAAGGCTTGCATGGGGACATGGGTCAAACACGCAGAGGCCCTTTGCGTAAAATTAATGTTATGTTAGTCACTTGCTGGAATCTCTTGCTGAAAATGAAGAAACATAACCATAACATAACCCCGGCAGGTGCAATGACTATTGTAAATTATGGGAAGAAAACAAGTGCTATATAAATGAGGTTTGATGAACAAAAACTGGACTATTTCAATGGGGACGGTCACCGGCCATAATTCGTGATACCTAACTACCCGTGGCCGGCGGTAACTTGCTCTTACTAGATGGGCCCTAAAACGATCGTCCTAGTAATATTATTATATTACTCGTATTATTATGGTGCCACCCTGTGGTCTCCAATCTTTAGCAAACATCGTTCCGGTCTTTAGAAAACGTCCTAAGGCTAGGTGGAGATGATCTTTATAGGGCGGCTGGGAGAAATTGGATCAGAGTAGCCGAGAATCGGACTCAGTGGCGTATAATTGGGGTGGTCTTTGTATTTGTTCAGCAGTGAACTGATAGAGAGATTAGGCAAAATAGAGAGGAAAAGGCCAAGGGGACGCAGCCCCTAAAGATGGTCGGATCACATATCCAAAAAACTGGAGATATTAGTTAGCACGGCACTCCATCTGGCAAGTGATCGCAGCAGATGCAGGGAAATTGTAAAAAAGGCCAGCAACAGAGTTACGATCTTCAGTAATTAGGGAATAATTGGGAGAGGTGTCTTTGCATAAAATGCTGTTCACCGGATTTGTATAAAATGATTGACGCCTAAACTTGTATAAAAATTACCTAAGGCTAAAACTGTCCAATATCCATAACACAATGGCTAAGAAGTACCTGCATAAAACGCTCCCCTTTTAATATTTGAAATGTTATATTTCTTATCTTAATTTAATCGCTATAAAGTAAAATAGTCAAGTTTCTACAAATTTAAAAGCTTAAATAAAGGAGTAAAATATGATCGCCTAAACAAGCCTACTCAAAAGGTTACGTGTTTAAAATTACTTCCACAAGCCATAATACCATTAACTTATTTTAGAACGTCCTTCGTTATAAAGCACTTTAAAAATAAAAATAAAAACTAAACACGCCATTCCAAGTTCTCCGAACCATTTAACCAGACGTGTTTTTTCGCGAGTTCGAACCGGCATAAAAATTGAAATTTCATGTTAAGTTGTGATTGCTCGGGAAATGGACTCGGGGTTGGCAAATTGCCAGAGTGGATACAAACTGTTGGGAACGAGCCTTAAAGTGTGGATGTGAGGCGACAGGCAAGCGAGGCCATTCCCTGCGGCGCTACTGGGTCCTTATTCGCTATGAAGAAACGCGACGCGACAAGATAATTTCGCGAAATGAACGTGTCGTATGCCACTGTAGTACAATTAAACGACCATTCCACAAAGTTATCGTATGGTACTTATCGTAAGGTAACGCGCTGCGCTACGTGTTTAATTGGTCATAACGAATAAGGTCGCTGAATGGAATCAAGCGAGGTCGTTTGGAAGCAAGCGAGGCGTTGCGTTGAGTCAAACGAGGCGCACCGCACTGAACAAAATAATGCTACAATAATATTTTTAACGGTTATATTCATTAGAGAAGCAAGAACCTTTTGAAACAGAAATAGAATGATGAATCATTGGAAATGTTTTGGTATTGGGCAGTTGTGTCTACGAGTTTTGACCAATGAACATGAAGTAAATACCTACGTTAAACACCTCCGAAGACATCCTATGCAGGACAAAATTACCACGAGGATCGGTTTTGTGCTGATAGCATCTGATATATCATATAGTATATAATTTCAGGGGTCCATACGCAATATACATGGTCAGATTTTGTAAAATCCTGATGATTGTCTACTTAATATAATTGCTGTTAAAACCTACTATTACTTTAAGCTACTACCTTCTCTGCAATTTACGTAACACCGTATCGCCTACATTTTCCTAGCGGGGATGACAAAGGTATACTGTGTATCTTGACGGACGGCTTGAACCAGTGGTTAAGAGCTTAAGCCCCTCCCCCCACTGGATTGGAATGTCGCGGGTCCGATTCCTGCTCGTGACCAATATTTGAGTGACCCACAAATATTTTTTTCGGTCTGGGTGTTTGTGTATGTGAATTTCATGTTTGTAAGCGCACCCACGAGACAGGAATAATTCCTAGTGTGGGGCAATATTTTTCTTTATATACGCGAATTTTATTGGTGATGTTAGGCCCTTATGTAATAAAAGGACAGTCTTCATTATTTCGGGCACAATTCTAGACTACGAATGACTACTCAAAATTTTTCAATAAATTGATCCACGTTCCACCTCGAACACTTTGTTCGAACTACAATTCAAACTCAGGAACTCGTAATCTTTAGCCAACAATCATTGTTTTTCTAACAATTACGAGCGAGTCATGCTAGTAGAGACATTCTTAGACCAACGAGGCAGTTCTAACCTGAGGACTTAGTACGAAAACTTTGACATTAGCGTGACCCTAGCGAGTAAACGTGCTGTCACGTTCATGTTCATTAAGTTAATTTGTAGTTTGATAACCATGGCATATCAACTCGCTAGCGTCACGCTTACCTCAATGTCTTTATGCTAAGCTCTGCACACGGAAAAAACGCTTTTGTCCAAATATAATATATTATTTAAGTCCTCTCACGAGGGTTCAAGGATCGAAGAAAGAGGTTTTGTTTTACCTGCAACCTAATGACACCATCCCAGAGCGGTATTCTATTATTAAATACCATAAAATCACCGCAGCATGTGTGCACGTAGCGAAAGCATACATATTTGTGAGTATGTATAAGAGACTTAATCCGAGTATGTTCATGCATTTTTTGTGTAGTTCTTCGTTTGGAAGGAATGTGGTTGGTAACGATGTGCTGGAGCAAGTGAATGAGTTTGTATATCTTGGATGCGCCTTCAGTAAGGATAGGAAATACACCGCTGACATAGAGAGAAGAGTGAGTGCAGGGAACAGAGTGAATGGTGCGATGGGAAAGTTACTCGGGAGCCGGCACTTAAGCCATAAGGCGCAGCTGGCCATACATAACGGAGTTCTTGCCCCAACGCTGTTATATGGAAGCGAGAGCTGGGTATGTAAGAAGGAGAATGAAAGTAGGATAAATGCGGTAGAAATGCGAGCTCTGCGGAAGATGTGCGGAGTGAAGCTGACCGACCGCATTAGCAACAGCATAGTAAGACAGCGAGTAGGTATGAAAGATAGTATCGGTGTAAAGATGAGAAAGGGCATGCTCCGTTGGTTCAGGCATATAGAAAGAATGCCAGAGGAAAGAATGACAAAACAGATATACAATGTGAAAGTGGAAGGATGCAGGTACCGGGGAAGACCTAGACTATCTTACCACAACCAAATAAACCGAGTCTTATCTGATGGAAAAGTCAAGAGTGTCCGTAACCGGCGAGCGTGTATGAGACGAACTATGAGAGTCGAGGAAGCCAGAGAGGTATGTAAGGAAAGAACCTGTTGGAACTCTGTACTCTCTGCCTACCCCGCAAGGGATCTGTCGTGAGGTTATAGATAGATAGATAGATTCTTCGTTAGACACCGTCACGCCCTTATCCAGCAAGCGAGGTCGGTAGAGGTAATGTGTGTACATGTATCGCCGAAGATGTTAGGTCGCAATTTAATAGGAGTAAGCCTATTGCCACTATATCGGTGATCATTGCAGACTTTGGACTGTATTTGAAAATTCGATAGAAAAACATGTATGTGTGTGAATGATCTACGCTGTTGGCCGCGAGCCCTGTACAGCTTCATCGGATAAGAGGGCGAACATGCAATCACTGCGCTTGAGCCAAAAGGCTGGCAACTAGCTCAAGGGCGCCTCTAGGAGGAACGGCCTCGGCTTGGGCAGTCGCGTATACTAGCTGGCTCGCTGTGGTGCTCTGCACCGGCCGGCGGGCAAGGGATTCTTCGACCACGCCGCCGAGCTCGATGTCTGATCCTGTTTGTCATATTTAGGGTTACACAACAACAACGGGAACAAGTAGTAGTCGTTAATGGTCACGAATCAGATAAATATATTTCATCTTCTGGAGTACCTCAGGGTTCCCATTTGGGTCCTATCTTATTTCTTCTCTTCATTAACGATATAGTTCTAAAGGTACACCACTGTCAGTGTTCCCTATTTGCTGACGATATGAAGATATATCGTAATATTGAATCCCTTGCAGATATTGAACTGATTCAGTCTGACTTAGATCGTATTTATGAATGGTGTTGCGTAAACAAAATGAAACTCAATGCTACAAAATGTCAGCATATTCACTTCACGAGGAAAAGAAAAGTTTTAGATGCGACTCTTTGCATTAATGACGCGGCAATTACTGTAGTTACCCAAGTTAGAGACCTAGGCGTCATTCTGGACTCTAAGCTTAGTTTCATTCCCCACTATGATAGTATTGTTAACAAAGCAGCTAAAATGTTAGGTTTTATTAAGCGCAATTCAAAAGAATTCAAAGAGGTGCGATCGAAAATAACGCTGTATAATGCACTTGTACGAAGTGTGCTGGAGTTCAGCAGTATTATCTGGAACCCGCATTATGCAGTCCATTCTGATCGCATAGAGTCTTTGCAGTGATCATTTACACGGCATTTAGCATTTATAAGTCCTGGCATTTCCAGTAGATGCTCATATGAAGATAGGCTCACCTTCTTTGGCATGTCTGCATTATATCAGCGTCGACGCATGCATGATTTACTGTTTTTACAAAAAATTGTCAAAGGCTCCTCACCATGCCGTGACCAGTTGGAGCGTATAGGAATATGTGTTCCTAAACTAAATTCTCGTAGAGCTAACCAAACATTTTTCAAAATACCGAGGTATAGAACCAACTTAGGTTCACATTCTCCAATAGCCAGAATGATGACAACTTACAACAGTTGGTGGAAACTGCGCGATTTAGATATATTTAATGACCACTCTGCGCACTTCAGGGATAAGATTTTAAATATTAATAGAAAAAATAAAGTTATGTAAATCTTTTGTTTCAGTCCGTATTTATACCTACTTCATTTTATTTTTGTTTTATATATACATATAGTTATTTATTAATAGATATAGTATTTTGCACTACTTTCATTCTGATATTATTTTAAGGACTATTCGAGATTGTATGTTTTAAATTTATGTAATAGTATATGATTGTTTGTAGTAATTATAAAAATGTTGTGCATATCTGTAATTGATGTAAGCACTAGAAATGTTTTGTTCTAAATTGTCATTAGTAATGTTTGTGTTTATGTTGTTGATGTGCCTTATAAAAATAAATAAATAAATATTTATAAATACGATAGTTAGAGTGCTGCCGTATACTGTATTTCGATAACTAGTTATGACACTTGAATGCCGGCAATTGCCGTATCAAAACAAGCCGCGGACGACAGTAGCGGTGGATAGGAGGGAAGTTAGGTTCGTATTCGGTGGCGGCTGCGATTAGCGGATTTCTATGAGGACGCGTTCGCGAAATATCGGGTAGTTGCCTTTTTTTATAAAGGTGCGATTAGGTTCGAGACCGACATCGGAATGGTAGAAATACATGTTGTCCTAATTCTAATTCGTTATCGCTACCCACTTTATAGCCAACTAGATCAAGAACGACTTAGTGAAGTTCGCAGGTGTAAGCTGGACGCGTACCGCACAAAGACGGTTGTTGTGGTGATATGATGTAAGAACATCCTTATTATATATTAACTAGGTACGTAATAAGCATAGTCTTATCTGAAAGACAAGTCAGGAGTCTCCGTAACCGGCAAGCGTGTATGAGACGAACTATGAGAGTAGAGGAAGCCAGAGAGGTATGTAAGGAAAGAGCCTGTTGGAACTCTGTACTTTCTGCCTACCCCGTAAGGGATCTGGCGTGATGATATAGATAGAGAGAGATAGATAGGTAATAAGCATGTATATAACCGCTGTATTAATCCAAGAGTGTAGAGTAACGGACGTCTTTCGGGTGACGATGATGACCAATAACACAGTTATATTAGATAGGCAGACTGCACACAGTGACAATACACACACTCGTTGGTTTTGGAGTGAGTGGGCCCACGACAAGGTGAACTGCTAACCTGGTGAAGGTCACGGGTAAAATATGGATGCGTATAGTACAAGACTTGACATTGTAATGATCTTTGAGGCATTTGTCCTGCAGAGGACATCTTTCGGGTGATGATGATGATGAACAAGAACGCATTTATGTTTATTTCCTCCGCAGATAGGCAGATAGCATACAGTGGCAATACTTGTTGGTTTTGGAGTGAGTAGGCCCACCACAAGGTGGACTGAGAACTTGGTGAAGGTTGCAAGTAAAATCTAGATCCGTACAATACAAAGCCAGTAGTCATGGTGATCTTTGGCGAGGCTTTTATTCTGAAGTTGTCCCCTTTTGGCTGATGATGATGATCAAGAACGCAATTATTTTATTTCGTCCCTAGATAGGCAGATTGCGCTTAGTGGCACTACATTACACACTTGTTGGTTTTGGAGTGAGTGGGCCTACCACAAGGTAGAATTATAACCTAGTGAAAGTCACGCATAAAATCTGGATCCGTACAGTACAAGGCTGGACATTGTGATGATCTTTAGGGCATTTGTGCTGCAGTGGACATCTTTCGAGTGATGATGATGATGAGCAAGAACGCAGTTATATTCATTTCCTCCGTAGATAGGAAGACAGCATACAGTGGCAATACATTACACACTTATTGGTTTTGGAGTAAGTAGGTCTACCACAAGGTGGACTGCTAACCTGGTGAAGGTCACGGGTAAAATCTGGATGCATACAGTACAATACTGGACGTTGTGATGATTTTTAGGGCATTTGTCATGCAGCGGACATCTTTCAGGTGATCATGATGATGAGCAAGAACGCAGTTATATTTATTTCCTCCGTAGATAGGCAGATATCACACAGTGGCAATATTTGTTGGTTTTGGAGTGAGTGGGCCCACCACAAGGTGGACTGATAACTTGGTGAAGGTTGCAAGTAAAATCTAGATCCGTACAATACAAAACCAGTCGTCATGGTGATATTTGAGGAGGCTTTTGTTCTGAAGTGGTCACCTTTTGGCTAATGATGATGTGATCATCATCATCATTCTTGATAGAACGCAGTTATATTAATTTCCTCTTACTTTCCTCCTACATAGTGGCAATACATTACACAATTGTTGGTTTTGGAGTGATTGGGCCCACCACAAGGTGGACTGATAACCTGGTGTAGGTCGCAGGTGAAAACAAGATGCCTATAACTATAAATCCGGTCATTGTGGTAAACTTTTGGGAGCCCTTCGTTCTACGGTGGATGTTTTTCGGCTCATGAATGAATTGGTTCGGAGAGTTTTAATTCTTTTTAGCTTATGAATTTGTTACATAAGTTGGTAACGCCTAACATATGAATGCATTTTATTTCAATTAAGACTCAGTAAATTACCAACCAACATGTTTTTAGCAAAAATGATAAAGATTACGTATTCAGTAAAGGATAATATACATTACAGAGTAGCATTATTCATAAATATATTTAACATGTATCAAGTAGATTATGAAAACGACATTCGATAAGTTAATGTTGCGGATACTTGTCTGTTTGAGATTATTTCAGTAAATATTGGCGATCTCTAAGAATTTATTGTGTTAGAAGAATGAGTCTAACAACTTATACAGGGTTAGCATTTAGATATTGGTAGTATGAGTTAGTAGTCTAGCTACAGTTTACTTCCAAGAATTCAACAGAGATCAGGTATAATCTAACTCCATAAATCAAATTATACAGTCCCTTTGCTGGACAAAAGCTTTCATTTATAAATCGCGAAAAGATAAAAGAGCGATTGGGGCATACTTCATCAAGCAGATCCAGTGCGAATTGGTGGTTGTAACCACCACAGAAATCTATCTATCTATAACCTCACGCCAGATCCCTTGCGGGGTAGGCAGAGAGTACAGAGTTCCAACAGGTTCTTTCCTTACATACCTCTCTGGCTTCCTCGACTCTCATAGTTCGTCTCATACACGCTCGCCGGTTACGGAGACTCTTGACTTTTCCATCAGATAAGACTCGGTTTATTTGGTCGTGGTAAGATAGTCTAGGTCTTCCCCGGTACCTGCATCCTTCCACTTTCACATTGTATATCTGTTTTGTAATTCTTTCCTCTGGCATTCTTTCTATATGCCCGAACCAACGGAGCATGCCCTTTCTCATCTTTACACCGATACTATCTTTCATACCTACTCGCTGTCTTAGTATGCTGTTGCTAATGCGGTCGGTCAGCTTCACTCCGCACATCTTCCGCAGAGCTCGCATTTCTACCGCATTTATCCTACTTTCATTCTCCTTCTTACATACCCAGCTCTCGCTACCATATAACAGCGTTGGGACAAGAACTCCGTTATGTATGGCCAGCTGCGCCTTATGGCTTAAGTGCCGGCTCCCGAGTAGCTTTCCCATCGCACCATTTACTCTGTTCCCTGCACTCACTCTTCTCTCTATGTCAGCGGTGTATTTCCTATCCTTACTGAAGGCGCATCCAAGATATACAAACTCATTCACTTGCTCCAGCACATCGTTACCAACCACAATCCTTACATTCGTTCTGGTTTCTTCCCTTTCAATACATACTTGAATGTGAAGAAAACCATAATCTTGGTTTTCTTCACATTCAAGTGTAAGCCATTGATCATGAAGTCGTCTTTCATAACTGTGACTAGTGTTTGCAGATCAGTGGCTGATTATAGTTAGATTATAATTATTATGATTTCTGTGGTGGCCACCTATTGTTTTTATCAAGCCGCCTATTAGGCATCTATTTAAAGTCTAGCTTAACGACTATGCCTTAACATGGTCAATGAAATATAACTATATCCACTATATCTCTGCCACCTCTGCATGGAAAATGTAGGCGTGACTCCTTCGTAATAATATTAATAATCCAAAAATATACCAACTAATGTTACTTTCATTTATTGTCCAATATAGCGTTGTTTATCTCTAACTAATGATTCAATATTCATAGTATATTTGTGTACGGTACGGTACGAGTCCGGAGCCTGGAATTATATATGGCAATAGTCTCGCCCCCTATTACATGGGACCTAACATCGTCGGCGAAGCGTGGGTGTACTCAGTACATCTCTGCCACCCCCGCTAGGGGAATATAGGCGTGACGGTATATTTGTGACTTATCATATAATATATCGATGTTTAACATGATTTCAAATTTTTTTTGCCCTTGTTACGCCCGGTACCCTCTCAGTTTGAGAGGAGGCCCGTGCCCAACAGTGGGACAGTTTCTTAACAGGGCTATTGAAATGCCCGGTATATGGCAAGAGACTCGCTCTCTAAACATTGTCGGCGAAAAGTGGGTGTACATCTCTGCCTCTCGCCTATATTCCCCAAGAGGGGGTCTCTTGGGGAATATAGGCGAGACGGTTTTTATTTATATTTTGTTTTTTAGCTACTTCATTACCATAAAATTATTTTATGATCATAGTTCAACACGTGGCAAAGTTGTAAGAAAGCCTTTGAGGCTTTTAGGCGTGCCCCAAATGGTAATTACGCATACCCTCTTCCCTCTTTCTCTATTCTATGTTTGAACAATAAGTATAACAGAGATGCAAATAGCCTTTTGAGCCAACGCTAGAGGGAAAGTGTTATCCCAAATTGGTTGAAACTAAAACAATAACATTGGTTCTAACGGGTGTAACATAAGTGGATATACTTGCATGGTTATGTTCACAAAGTAATCGATATCTCAGTTCGGGTCTTACACCATTATTTATCTTCCTGGGCCCTTATTCGCTATGACTAAACGCTGCACGCTATAACAACTTCGTGAAAGGAGAACGCCCAATATCGGGCTTAAGATGCGTCACGATGCACCGGCACTATTTATATACTAATAATTTGAATCTGAATTTTAATACCCTACCGAAAATTTTTAGCCCAATTAGTAATCACGTTTAAAAATAAAGTGTAAACATAATTTGCATCGATTTATAATGTAATAATTATTATAGAAATAAATCATATTGATATCGGAGTCGTATAAAACAATACACCAGTATTTTGTGCATTAGTATCTTATTGAAACTCGATGTTTATAATATACACACACATATTCACACGCTTCAATAATCTCATGTAATTGAATTATAAGTATTTAATTTCCAAAATAATACTTCTAAAAAGCTCTATCTTAGATACATATCGCAAATGTTCTATTCAATGGTAGATTAGATATGTATAAATATACACGAAAAAAGCTTAAGGTATCTTATAAAACTTGTAAAGACGACTTTTTTATTTTAATTAGTTATATCTGAATTATTTGGAAAAAATACCTGCATTTTGGGCCCTTCGGGAACACTTTCGCTGTTGTCAAAGTCATCAGACAATATATTACGGTAAAAAAATATACGTTCGATTCAAATTACCCACAATCATACTAATATTACAAATATGAAAGTTTGTATATTTAGATGTTTGTTACTACATCGAGAGTTTATTACCTGCATTAACACATAGGATACGTTTTATTCCGAAAAAAATTAAGGTTCCTGTTGAAAGTCGACGCGGACGAAGTCGCGGGTAGAAGCTAGTATCGAATAACAAAACCGTAACGACAGTTTTGCCGTTACTTTAATCTTGTTTGTTTTTTCGGCGAAAATAGTAGTTTTATCAGTGTTTCTGTAGTTACTTGATATTTTCTTGTCAAGTGCAAGTAAACCTTGTGTACTAATTACGATGTCGTTAAGATTTAATCATAGCCACATACCATGGCGGTGTAGTAACGGTTCGTTGGTTGTGCCACGCCATCAATGAGTTCATTCTATGATTGAACTAATCCAACTCTATGCTTAACGTGTTGACCTCCTGGGTTGCACCTGATTTAGTATTTTTGAACCTAATAATAATAATCTGTCGTTCATTGTAATGTTCTACTTTTCTCGAACCAAAATGTTTCAATTTGAGTCCAGGCAAGCAATATTAGTTTTACAATACTTATATTTTGTCCAGTAAGGAACTTGTGATAATGAAGTTTAATTTAACCTGAAAACGTTCTTGAAAAAGCTTGGCTATCCAAATATCCTATTAAATATTTTTTTTTATATTTTCATAATGACATACTAGTTACATTACCTACCTTTTAATGACTATTTGGAAGAGACGCAAGATTCGTCGAACTACCATAGAATTTTGGGCATTATCCTTTGAAAGAAAGAAGAAAGAAAGAAATAAAAAAGTTTATTTGCAATGCGGTAGTGCATATTCAACTTGAAAAGACTTTTTGGCTCTTGATTGATTGTCTCTTGAATATATTTAATTTTTAAAATCGTTACAAAACGGTCCCGAACTCAGCATAATGCTGGAAGCCTTCAACAGCAACCAGCGCTGGTCTTCCATCGGGCCATTAGGTGACGTCACTTACGTTTATAAAAAAAAAAGACAAAAGAAGTTATATAAGAAAGGAAAATAACAAGTAACTAAATGTATCAAAATAATAACAAAAGAATTAACTAAGTAAAAAGGAAGAAGAAAAACATAATATAAGTTTTGCCTGCAACGTGAGACAATATAAAATATAAGATAAACCAAACAAAAAAAAAGAAAAGAAAGAAAATAAAATAATAGAGTAATAATAACAAAAAAAAAAAGGCTTTAAAGGTCTTGTGCCCAAGACTATAAAAATAAAAAATATACAAAATTGTAAAGCAGTGTGCAAGTCAATGATTTCTGCATCTGATCTGATCAGTTTAACCATATTATAATTCATGTGTGTGTCTGTGTACTTGTGTATATGTATGTGTGTGTGTATTAGCTCTTATATGTTCATAAAAAGAAATTGGAATTGAATTTTCGGCGTCCTGTGTAAAATATGGGTGAGAATCAAGTTATGTTTTTATTTTGCGTTTTAACTGATAAAGACGGTGGGAAATCAGCGATGTAGCGATGGATAGTATTTTGATTTTTTTTGTTGCTTGAACGAACTACGCTCCTGGCCGGGAGGTCTTTACAGTCTCACCGGCCAAGAATGGTATTCTGGATGCCACTGGTGTGCTAATTTTTTTTTAAATTTATTTATTAGGTTTATCAACAGGCGTTACAATCCTACATGCTAAACATTTATAATTATAATTCTAGGTACTTATATCTAATTGCACACCATTTAACAGATAAACACTGCATTGAATTTAAGAGTGTAGATTAAGTTAACGTAGTGTATCTTAAACAGAAAAATGTGTATACATACATATGGCAGCTGTAAAGTTGATAGAGATTTGCGAAATGTGTAAGGACTATTAATATCGATATCAAATTTATTGCTGTACTTAATATATAGGTTACACATTCGCGGGATAAGTGAAGAACGGCACATGATCGTTCGGTAACGGGGCATCGAGATTTCGCGAAGTTATTATAGCGCGTGGCGTTACGTGTGTGGTCATATCGAATAAGAGTCCTCTATGGCTAAAGGCGAGAGGTAAGCTCTAAATCAGTTTTAAAGTACTTGCATGTTCCATAATGGTCAAAAATGTAAAATTGATGCTATATACACCCTTGATAAATCAGCCTATTGGTAGATACTTTTCTAATGTTGAGGAAAAACCTTCTCTCACGTTTTGAGATAAAGTTTCAGACAGTAGGTTTTGTCTGTTTAAGCCCCTCCGCCCATTGGTTGGGGTAGCCGCGGATTCGGGACAAATCTATGTGCGACTCACAAGTATTTGTTTCGTTCTGGGTGTTTGTGTATGTCCATTGTGTGTTTGTAAACGCACCCACGATATTGAAATAATTCCTACCGTGAGGCTGTTTAAAAAACATAAATAAAAGTGCCCATCATGCAAAGTATGCAAAGTATGGTGGCAAAAGATTAAAACGTAACCAAATGTGCCCACCATATGTATATTCACGTATCGATGTGAGAAAGAGATCGTACTCCACCATCCGAGTTCAGTCCGGATTGGTGGAGGCAGGTTTGTAACCACTTGCAGTTGGAACATATCAAGCCGTCAATAAAGCTTCCAATTTGACATGTAGCAGCCTGGACCAACGGTTTAACGTGTCTTTCGAAGCACGGTCGAAAGTGGAAATGCTAGATTGAAAGATGACTATAGTCGTGACGCAAACCCAATGATAAATTGACGTTTCGTGTTGTCAAGATTTGTTACTTTGTAAATAGTGATGTGTCACAATATATTGTGTGTGAAAAAAAATTTAACTAAATCTTATTTTTCATTTTTTTTTTTTGGAAAACAAAGACGACTTGGTTTAAGCGATAAACCGTAGACCGCCTTACTTACTTTGTCAAAAAGTCGCAGGTACGAGCCCCGTACAGCACACAGGAGTATTGATTTAGGATTTGTGTTTCTTAAATAAAGAAGATATTTTATGCACATGCAGGCAAAATTAAAAAAAATGTTTGTCCGTGTTAATATCCAGAACGGTGGAACCGATTTTAAAGACACTATCATTGAAAAATGTAGGATCTCTTAAAGACTGTGGACTACTTTTTACCTTGGGAAATGCAAGATTTCAGGGGATATTTGTTTTTATTTCTCCATATTAGTACGGCTGAACGGATTAAAAAGAAACTTAATATGGAGGTGTCTCTTAAGTCTTGGAAAATTATTATTTCCAATTAACTTGGAAAATTATTATTATTGGAAAATTATTAGTCCTACCTATCTATGTCAAATTACAAAATAAAAGCGTGCGAAGCCGCGGGAAACAGCTAGTTTCCAATATAATCATTTCACACAGTTATCGTAGCGCGCCGCGTTATCACAGAAATGTTAGCCCTGTATCTGTAAAACGGGTGCAACGCAAGGCAGCACTTTATGCGTTGTGACGTGCGCTCGTAAGAATCCACCCGCAGTGACCATTTATTCGCCACACACTGAACTAATGGGCCTTTTCATTTCCTGCTATAGCCGTTTTTATTACAAGCTTTTATTTAACTTGCAATGTTCGTAAGTTTGTCTGTCTTTTCGGTTCAAATCTTCTGATATATTTTTTAGGCATTTGCGCACACACAACATTTGTTGTGACATTGTCCTCGTTAGCGAATAGTGGATGTACACACTACACTTCTGCTAACCTTCATTGAACAAACACGTGACGGTGCTTTTATTTTTTTATGAATCTGACAATTCATTTATTTTATTTACTAACCTTGATTAAGTTTTACCATTGCGGACAGCAACAGAGGGCTTAACACGCAAAGGTGGACGTTAGCGTGATGCTAGCGAGTTGATATGCCATCCTTGTCATACTACAAATATACTACATAAACATGATCGGGACAGTACGATTATTCGCAAGCGTCACGCAAACCTGAATGTTTTCGAGCTAAGCGCTCAGTACATTTCTTCGTACATGCTTGTTAATATTATAAACATGATGTGCAACCTTTTGAAGGTGAGCATAGCTAACATTATAAGAGTGTAATAATAAAGGATTGAAATAGGAATAACTACTAAAGAGTTTTCAGTGATAGTACAATAATTATTCATGTATAGTAATACAATAGCTTTCTACTAACATTGTTCTTGAAACCAGCCAATAATCAACTTTAAGTCTTAACTTAAGCACTTAATCTGTTCGAAAAAGCTAGATTAAGGAGTTCAGCACGTGTCTTAACTAGAAAGTCTCACCCTGTTGCTCTCCCATTTAACTGTGATTAGGGAACACAGAGTATACACGAGAGCAGAACGCAAATTATTGGATAAATATATGAATTTAATGAAATACCGGTGAAGGAAAATATCGTGAAGAAACTTGCATGCCTAAGAGTTTCTCTAAGGTGTGTAAAGATCGCCAACCCGCAGCGTGGTGGACTATGGCCTAAACCCTCTCAGTTTCAGAGGAGGCCTGTGCCCAACGGTGAGACAGTTTCTGAACAGCCCTGTTAGAACTATTTTTTTAACTACATAATTATGTATCTCGATGAGATTCACGGGATTTACACGGGTCTTTAAAGGCTTGCATGGTGATATAGGTCTAACACCCACGAGGTATTAATATTATGTAAGTCGCCTGCTGAAATCAATTACCGATAATGTAGATACATAAACAGCGAATTGACTCCAGCAGGTGCCGAGATTATTGTGAATAGTGGAAAGAGAATAAAGACTATGTGAATGAGGTTTGATGGAACTGGCCTATTTCAAAGGGAATTTCACCTTTGAAATTGGCACTGGCCATAATTAGTGATACGTAATAACGCGTGGTCCGAGATGCTCAAACGGTTGTCATAAGATAACTGAGCGCAACACTGCTGTGAACAGCTAAAGGGTGTTGAGAGGGGTGCTGCGCTTTTTCTGTGAACTACATACTAAATAGATATTATTATTATTAGGAGAGAATTCAGTCAAGAGTCTCCGTAACCGGCGAGTGTGTATGAGACGAACTATGAGAGTGGAGGAAGCCAGAGAGGTATGTAAGGAAAGAACCTGTTGGAACTCTGTACTCTCTGCCTACCCCGCGAGGGAGCTGGCGTGATGATATAGATAGATAGATAGAATTCAGTCGTCTGAATCAAAGAATTTTTTATATTTTATCGCAGTTTATTTTTGGTGTTTAAGTTCCCAACGTTTCGTGTGCTTTGCAACACCTTTAGTCACGGGAGAGACTGAGATGTTCGACGTCCAGAAGTCATGGTTATTCCGGGGTACCTACAAACTTCTTCATTATTTTGCTGGTCTGATATGCGCAGAATGAGCTCACTATGTCTTGAGATCTTGCAGCATTATTTGGATTGGTTTTAGATTTAATTATATAATTACAGGTTTTTTCATGACAGAAAGGTGTCTAAGGAAGACTCCCCGCAAGGGATTTGGCGTGATGATATAGATTGAATTAAGTACAGGATTCCAAGTTTTACCGCATCCGCCTAAAACGACAGATTTGATAGATCTCAAATGCTCGTGAAAGAACGTCGATTCCTTCCAAGATGATTCGCGATGCTATTGAAATAAAAAAAAAAACATCCTAATTTTAATGAAGAAGATGGCTGGGTGATACCATCGACTTTGTTTGATGGTAGATAGCTATTTATTTCCTATTAATTGAAATATTATGTACGTTTGAAATGGGTGGATTTTGGGAGTTTACATCAAAGTTCTAGATTACAGTGGTTAAAGGATATACATAGTACCAACTGTTAGTAATTTCTATAAAGTTACTATTAGTTTGCTCGAACTAAAAGGAACGGTGGCTAACTCCAAAATGTGTTTCAAATATTACGAAACTTCGTAGACCAAATAGAATATTGAGACCCAAATTAGATAAGATACTACTTAGTTAAAAATGGGGTAGTCGGCATGTTTACATTAGCCATTTCCATCAAGAAATCCTGTGTTCGATTCTTCTTATCTTATTGTTGGCTTAACGGATCGAGGAGACCTCAGGCGTACTTCGACCCGATGGGATCTTTTGTGCTGTCCTCGCCCTAATGCTCTTACTTACCTGAAGGATCAAATACTCCCTGTATCAGGCTGTAGATTCCAGCAAGGGGGCAGAGCCGTAGTTCCTCTGCGTTTGGATGGGCCAATCTCAGTAACTTCATTTGCCGCGCAGCCAGAGCGTCGCAATGTTCGATTCTTAGATCAGTTAAAGTTTCATTGAGATTTTACTATTTACAAAGTTTCAGTAGCGGCCTGAAATCTAAAATTGATTCTGGTATAATGGTTACATATTTTTTATACATTCTTATTTTGCCACTCGTACTCATCGATATATTATCGTACTAGATGAATTAGTTCGGTTGGTCTGAGATGGGAGACCGTTTGTGACATTTTCATATTTGAGCGTCTCCGTGCTTCGGAAGGCACGTTGAGCCGTTGGTCCCGGTTACTACTTACTATGGTTGTCGGCAAGCCAAATTGGAAGCTTTGTGGGCTTGATAAGTTCCAATAGGCTACTTTGCAGACACAATCTGGCTACCATCTTTGGGGTTCTGGTTTGGTCATGCTCACTATAATGTCTTTGCTAGCGGTAGCTATCTGGCGCGGATCACTCCCTTCCCTCCAATATGGTCGAGGGGATTGATGTCTGTTTTCAGCAGTTATACTTGTGAACGGGTGCAGCTTGTAGGGGCTGGCCCATCTGGAATCCCTTAGATACTCTTTATGGATAACATCATTTGATTCATATCTCGATCGTAAGGCATCACACTGAAACTAGATCGTAAACTATTTAATTGTAACTTAAACATTGTATCCACACAAAGTTTGAAAAAAAAAGAAAAAAGATAAAGAGCAGTCATGCCTATATTCCCCAAGCGGGGATGGCAGAGGTTTACTGAGTACACCCTCGTTTGGCCGACGATGTTAGGTCCCATGTAATAGGAGGCGAGCCTATTGCCATATACCGGGCACGATTCGTTAGAAAAACTCACTTGTCCGACCTAGGATTTGAACCCAAGACCTCGTGATCACAAAGCAATGCGCTTTGCCACTAGACCAACGAGGCAGTCGAGACCAACGAGGCAGTCTAGTCGCCGAATCTTCTCAGTTGAGGCCGCGTTCCAATTGGATAGTAGATTAGTAGTTAAATTAGATTAAAAAATTAAATTATTTAAGTTTGAGTTTAGGACGTCGGCACAAACCTGCCGCGACTAATCCGCACTGGGTCCGCGTGGCAGTGTATGATCTAATCCCTCTCACCTCGATTTGTAAGAGAAGGCCTTTGCCCAGCAGTGTGGGTCACTAGCCTATACTGGGGTATAGGCTGGTATTCTTTATTATTAGATGAATTAAGTAGGCATAAACACTGGATTAAGTAAGCTCGGGTTCGATCCCCGCTTGGGTCTAATGTTTGTGGGGCCCACAAATGTTAATTTCGGTTTGTATACGTGAATTTGATTTTTATAAACGCACCCACGATACAGCAATATTTATAGTGTGAGACAGATATGGTTTTTAATAATAATAATAATATTAGCCCTTTCAAGAAACTGTCTCACCGTTTATTACGGGCCTCCCCTCAAACTGAGAGGGTTTAGGCCATAGTCCACCACGCTGGCCCAGTGCGGGTTGGTGAACTTCACACACTTTCGAGAAACTCTTAGGCATGCGGGATTCCTCACGATGTTTTCATTTTTCATTAATGAGGTTAATTAATTTAAGAAAAGTTTAAAAAAAATAAGGAAAAGGAAGTAAAAATCAAACAACGTTATCTATTTATCTGAATTGTATTGTTTTTAAAAATAAGGAGCCTGATTGTAAAATGGCAAAACAATGTTTAGAGGGATTGTAATATGGTTGTATGAAAGGCCGCCGTTTTGTAATAGCCATAATGTAACTAAGCTAGAATTCTAAAATTTGGCTTCGACAAATTCAATATTCTCTTCATTACAAAATCCAACATTAAATTACACTTACATAAAAGTAAATCGATTTCATCTGAAACACGTAATTTAGAACGAAATCCCCGTCTCATTTCTTCTGCAGTTTATTATGCCTACGGCTGATAGGCAGATTGCTGAACGAAAATGTAATATGATGCGTCTTGTTTACTATTGAATGTATAATCAGAGGGTTTAGCATGAATAGCTCGACGTTAGCGTAAGGCTATCAAGTTAATATGCCACAATCACGCTACAAATTTACGTGATAGAATGCTTACTGGCTAGCGTAACGCGCACTACGAGGGCTAAGTATAAACCATTTGACATTATACCTATAAATAATGACCTTGTCGAGAAATAGTGGTGTCACGTTCATCATTATGCAGTTAATTCGTAGTATGAAACTCGAGCCCACTTAACACAAACAGATTAATGTTAGCATGACGCTAGCGAGTTGGAATGCCATCCTTGTCACACTAAGAATTTTCTAAATAGACATGAACGTGACAGCACGTTACTCGCTAGCGTCACTTACGTACACACTGTAACGTCAATCGTTAATTCGTAGTGTGAAAAAGATGGCATTACAACTTGAGCCCTACGAGGGCTTAGCATAAATAGATTGGTGTTAGGGCAACGCTTTTGAGTTAATGTGCCATCATTTGCATACAAAAAATCTATACATATAATAAAACTGTAACTGACCTGAACCTGTACATAGAATATTTTTTTTAATTTTATTTGGGGTACATTTCCTTATCGATAAAGAGACCGAATCATTTAATTTTGGAATTATTGTCTGTCTGTCTGTCCCTTTGTGTTTTAATCACTCAAAAATTTCTGAAAGGATTTCAGTGATATTTGGAATATTTTTTAAGAACTTTTTATCCCAGAAACAAGAACCAATCGGGGATAATCGCGGGACAATCCATAAAACATATTTATTTTTATTTTTATTAGTCTCGAGCTGCAATGTCACGTTAAATGTGTGATTTTGCCAACACATGACTTCCTTCATGAACTGATATTGAACTCAGGTTCATTTCCTCATGAGGACCTCTTTGGTGGTTAAAAGCACTCATCGGAAATTGTGCATATACGTTTAATTTAAACACTCAAACAAAATTTTGTGCATGAAACGCTGATGCATTCAGGATTATTTCTTCTGGAGAGAACTCTTTAACGATGAAGGACCTGAACACGAAACTTTGTGTATTCATTTATTTAAGATATTTAAACAAGACTTCTTGCTAGAAGACTGACACGAAACAGACTGAACGAAACACGATGTAAACTTTGTTACATACTTAGCCCGCAATGTACCTATCTATCTATCCATCTATATCATCACGCCAGCTCCCTCGCGAGGTAGGCAGAGAGTACAGAGTTCCAACAGGTTCTTTCCTTACATACCTCTCTGGCTTCCTCCACTCTCATAGTTCGTCTCATACACACTCGCCGGTTACGGAGACTCTTGACTTGCCCTTCAGCTAAGATACGGTCTATTTGGTCATGGTAAGATAGTCTAGGTCTTCCCCGGCACCTACATCCCTCCACTTTCGCATTGTATATCTGTTTTGTCATTCTTTCTTCTGGCATTCTTTCTATATGCCCGAACCAACGGAGCATACCCTTTATCATCTTTACACCGATACTATCTTTCATACCTACTCGCTTTCTTACTACGCTGTTGCGAATACGGTCGGTCAGCGTGACTCCGCACATCTTCCGCAGAGATCGCATTTCTACCGCATTTATCCTGCTTTCGTTATCCTTCTTACATACCCAACACTCACTGCCATATAACAGCGTTGGGACAAGCACTCCGTTATGCATGGCCAGCTGCGCCTTTTGGCTTAAGTGCCAGCTCCCAAGTAGCCTTCCCATCGCACCATTCACTCTATTACCTGCATTCACTCTTCTCTCTATATCAGCGGTGTATTTCCCATCCTTACTGAAGGCGCATCCAAGATATACAAACTCATTCACTTGCACCAACCACAATCCTTGCATTCGTTCTGGTTTCTTCCCGTTCAAAAACCATAATTTTGGTTTTCTTCACATTCTAAGGTAAGCCATTGTTCATGCAGTCGTCTCTCATAACTGCGACTAGTGTTTGCAGATCAGTGGCTGTTGGCGCTATCAAAACCGCGTCATCTGCATACAATAGGTGGTTTATCACTAGATCACCCATTTTTACCCCTTCAGTCATCGCATTCAGTCTTTGAAGACTTTTAACCAGATACACTATAAACAGTCTAGCGGACAACACGTAACCCTGCTTGACGCCGATTTTAACGTCAAACCAAGGTAACATGTTACCACCCACCCGTACGCATGCCTTGCTGTCCACGTAGGTGGACTGGACGACTCGCAACAGGGTGCCGTTTATACCATACTCTGGCAAAATGTCCCAAAGTCTCTTTCGCACGACTCTATCAAACGCCTTCTCCAGGTCCACAAAACCGCAGAAAACCTTCCGGCCTACTGCCAGATGCTTTTCTACGATGTTGCGGAGGGAGAAAACTTGATCCGAACATCCTCTTCCAGACCTGAAACCTCCCTGTGCCTCACACAACATTCCATCGGACTTCTCGCGCATTCTCTGTTCAAAAATTTTACCATACACCTTAGCTGCCAAGCTGATCAAACTGATGGCCCTGTAATTGGCGCAGTCATATTGTGAGCCCTTGCCTTTATACAAGGGTACTATGACTGCGCGGCGCCAATCTGTAGGGACTCTACCGGTCTTCCAGCAAAGATTTGCAAGGACCCAAAAAGCGTCCCGGACGCAAGTTCCACCATATTTGATCATCTCGGCAGATATCATGTCTACTCCCGCAGCTTTACCATTTTTCATACTTCGTATCGCCCATTCAACTTCTTCCATAGTGATGTCCTCTGTGGATTCTGGTGCCGCAAACTCGCCTCTGGGCTCGTCTGTGGCACCAGCATCCGGGGCATTCTCATACATTTCTCCAAAGTATTCACTCCACCGGTTTAGCACAGCTTGTGTGTCTGCAAGAATGTCACCATCCTTAGATTTTATCTTTTCCATTCTGGAGCCTGACGAATCACCTCGAGCCTTTCTCACCTTGCTCCAAAAGAGTTTGGTGTTATCCGCAATGTACCTTTTCAAATATTATTACGCCAGATTACAATCTTTAGCAGGGTAGGCAAAAAAGGTTTAAATCAGCCATTTTATCAATAATTTTATAATAAATAGATAAACTGATGACCCATATTAAAAAGAAAGTAGACAGTTATTGTATATGTGTTTTTTATGAGGCGGAATTAGCGTTGAATTCAATCGCGCTGTAGATTAGAAAATTGAATAAGATCGCGCTTTAGAGACGTACTCACCTATGTCAAATTACAAGAAAAACGCGTGCGCAGCCGCGAGTATCAGCTAGTTCTGAATAAAAATGATCGTGACAGCACACCTTCACGACAAACAACGTTATCTACTATAACGACAAATTGTTATGCTAAGTCCTCTATTTCTTTCTTAGCACGCGTTTCCTTGATTATAGTCGCCATAAAGCCTTGTTGGTATGGCAGTGCATCATGCGTATATTATTTGGTTGCAGAATCGAGTCGCCGGTTGGATAATGTTAGTGAGAATTTCTTAAAAGCCTTAGCGCTTACTACTGGTAGTTCGGAGTCTAGTATTGTACCAAGCACATTGACAATAAGTTCGCCCGGTATTACATTGGGAACTAACATTGACGGCGAAATGTAGGTGTATACAGTACACCTCTGCCACCCCCGGCGTTATGGTTTTCAACTATTTATTTTACTTCACATAAAGTACCTATAAATCTTTCCTATTAATCTTTTTAAGAGATATCAATCTTGATGCACTGGCTAGAACGATTATGATTCTGAAAAATATCTATCTATCTATCTATAACCTCACGCCAGATCCCTTGCGGGGTAGGCAGAGAGTACAGAGTTCCAACAGGTTCTTTCCTTACATACCTCTCTGGCTTCCTCGACTCTCATAGTTCGTCTCATACACGCTCGCCGGTTACGGAGACTCTTGACTTTTCCATCAGATAAGACTCGGTTTATTTGGTCGTGGTAAGATAGTCTAGGTCTTCCCCGGTACCTGCATCCTTCCACTTTCACATTGTATATCTGTTTTGTCATTCTTTCCTCTGGCATTCTTTCTATATGCCCGAACCAACGGAGCATGCCCTTTCTCATCTTTACACCGATACTATCTTTCATACCTACTCGCTGTCTTACTATGCTGTTGCTAATGCGGTCGGTCAGCTTCACTCCGCACATCTTCCGCAGAGCTCGCATTTCTACCGCATTTATCCTACTTTCATTCTCCTTCTTACATACCCAGCTCTCGCTACCATATAACAGCGTTGGGACAAGAACTCCGTTATGTATGGCCAGCTGCGCCTTATGGCTTAAGTGCCGGCTCCCGAGTAGCTTTCCCATCGCACCATTCACTCTGTTCCCTGCACTCACTCTTCTCTCTATGTCAGCGGTGTATTTCCCATCCTTACTGAAGGCGCATCCAAGATATACAAACTCATTCACTTGTTCCAGCACATCGTTACCAACCACAATCCTTACATTCGTTCTGGTTTCTTCCCTTTCAAAAACCATAATCTTGGTTTTCTTCACATTCAAGTGTAAGCCATTGATCATGCAGTCGTCTTTCATAACTGTGACTAGTGTTTGCAGATCAGTGGCTGAAAAATATAAAAATATTTTATGGCCTTTTGGTTCAAATATTCCATTATAGTTCATATCTAGCAAGCAAATGCAGACCTTATAAATTGTAGAAAAACGAGATAGGGTTTGTATTTAATTTATTCGCTTTTTATATCAAGATAAGGTCTTAGACTTAATGTACGTATCTATATTTTTATTCAGTATTCATTAAATAGGGTATTTTAGCCGTTTGTGCAGGCTCTTTCGTGTAATAGACATTTTGTTTATTTCAAGAATATTTTAATAATTTGCTAAAAACGGTATATGCAATTAAAGAGATAACCAAAAGTTAAAAAATGTTACCATAATATGATCTAAACGTTTTTTTTTTATAAATTAGGTACTAGGAATTATTTCTATATCGTAGGTACGTTTACAAATACGAAATTCATATGCGTCTTGACCGAAACAAACTTTTATGGGTCACTCAAGGTTGGTTTCGAGTGATTTAGTGGGCGAAGCAAATTACGCTCATAAGCACTGAACCAAGCTGTCCGCAACCGAGCAGCCTTTTTGCTCGGCCGTCTTTACCGTTGATCTGAAAGCAGAGAAAAATGTCTCTTAGAAATAGGGTGACACTTTACAAAACTTGTGTACGACCCATCATAACGTACGCATGTCAGGTGTTCGGGCATGCCGCCCGCTCTCATATCGATAGACTCCAAACGGTTCAATCCCGTTTCCTCCGCAAAGGCGTGGGAGCCTCGTGGTTGATATGGAATGTCGATCTCCATTCCGATCTCGGTCTCAAATCTATTCGCGCCTTTATTAAAAAGGCGACAACTCGATATTTCGCGAACGCGTCCAATCATAGTAATCCGCTAATCGTAGCCGCCGCCGACACGAACCTAACAGCCGCTACCGCCGTCCGCGGCATATTCTCACCGACCCTCCCGATGCCCTTACATCTTTTCGGATAAAGATACCAGACACAGAATCAGCCACCGACCTCATCGGCGAGGTCGTAGAAGCCCTTGCCCGCCGGCTGGTGCAGAGCACCATGGCGAAAGGCTTAATATTCGCCCTCCCCCATAACAACTGCCCAAGTCGAGGCCGTTCCTCCTTGAGGTGCCCTTGAGCTAGTTGCCCCCTTGCCCTTCTGGCTCGGGCGTAGTGGTAGCTGTGAAGGCCCCATGGCAAACAGCGTAGATCACTCATACACATACACACACACCTCGTCTAACTAATCCCAAATTGCTTCACAACCTGTCTGTTCAATTAGTATTCTTTTCCATACCCGATCAGCATTCTGAGTACAGTACAGTAGTCAGCAGAAGCAGCAAGGACACAGTTGCGGAAATTGTCGAGAATAAAAACCAAAATATTTTCAAATTCAATTTTATTTTATTTTATTATATTTGGGAAACTTACAGCTAGCATAACATACTACAAAATATAAAATTTAAACAAATGAAAGCCATTTACAAATTTCCACAGATAGCAAAAGAATAAGAGAAAAATATTACAGTCGGCATCCAGTGTAACACTTATGACTATTACCATAAATTCGCTCCCGCATCTTATGATAGACCGCAAGTGTTAGTCAACCTGGTATAAAACATATGATCTAGAGTTAAGAAAAGAATGCTCTAGCCAATAAGTTTCTAATTTGAGAAGCACTGGTATTGAATAAATCTAAGTCCATTTCAGCAGCGATAACATTGAAGGTCCTACACGCCCGTATCATGAAAGAATTTTGTCTATACGTAGTCCTGACTAGCGGTGTGTGGAGTAAGCTAGGGTTCCTTAAGATCCTAGGTCGTGTTACAAGCCCTAGATTACCTAGTAACTCCGGACAGTCGATAGTACCGTTCGCTAATTTGGAGAGGAAAGTCACATCTGCAATCGGCCTGCGATTCTGTAAAGGTAAGATGTGAAACTTTTTACACCTTAATAAGTAGTTTGTTGTGTATTTCTGTGTCTTAAACTGTACAAAACGTAGGAAACGTTTTTGTATGCGCTCTATCCTATCAATATACATATTGTATACTGGATTCCATACTTGTGAAGCGTATTCTAAGTGGCTGCGAACAAAAGCACAATATAGTATTTTAAAGGTTTTAACATTTTTAAAGACCGAAAGATCAAGGTCAATTATGCCAGAGCAACGTGTGAAAGGGTAACCACAAAAGGTTGTGTCCAAGGATCCATAGGAGGACCGACCTTCTGGAACATAATCCTTGATACCCTGTTGCAAAAACTATCTGGCCAGGACGTCCACTGTCAAGCGTTCGCGGACGACGTGGTTCTAGTCTTCTCAGGAAAAACAACACCTGACATGGAGCCGAACATCAACACAGTCCTGGCAGGGGTGGTGGAGTGGGGTAGACAAAACAAACTCAGCTTCGCAGCACACAAAACAAATGCAATGCTGCTAACAAGGAAGCTGAAATACACCACTCCGGCAATCTACATGTCGGGAACAAAAATACAACTGGTTGACGAAATAAAGCTCCTAGGACTCACCATAGACAAAAGACTCACCTTCAAACCACACGTAGCCGCAATTAGTAAGAAAGCTGCGGATATATACAAACAGCTTGCGCGTGCGGCGAAGGTGACGTGGGGTCTAAACGGTGAGATAACTAGAACAATCTACGTCGCGGTAATAGAGCCAATTGTGCTGTACGCTGCGAGCGTGTGGTCCCAATCTACGGAACTGCAGATGATCCAAAACCGTCTGCAAGCAATCCAGAGGGGCTTTGCTCAAAAGATCTGCAAGGCGTATCGCACAGTGTCTCTTACATCGGCATTAGCTCTGTCAGGGCTGCTACCCCTGGATCTAAGGGTACAGGAGGCGGCGGCTCTTTACACAGCCAAGAGAGGGATCAGAAAAGACTATATACCACCAGGAAGGGAACTGGAGCACAGGGTGAGCTTCAGAGAACAGCCTCACCCCTCCAAACTCACAACAACAGAGTATGGGCTCCTGGAGAGCACGGACTCTCAAACTCTGGAAAGCCACAACATAGTCGGGCCACACATCTATACCGACGGCAGTAAAATACTCGGCAGAGTGGGAGCTGCAGTAACGTGGTGGGAAGGGGGAAGGGAGACCGGGTCCTCAACCTTCAGTCTTGACCCCCACTGCACTGTATTCCAGTCGGAACTTTATGCCCTCCATAGAGCGGTGCAAATGATAAAAGCCAGCGGGGTAAAAATAGCAAACGTAATGAGCGACTCGAGATCTTCGCTCGACCTGCTGGCCAATCCAAAAACAACGCACCCTCTAGCCAAAACCATAAAGGGGAGCATAAATGAGATCAGAGCAGCCGGGGGGGAAGTCCGCCTCTTTTGGCTCAAAGCGCACGTGGGGACCGCCGGTAATGAGCGCGCCGACCATCTGGCGAAATCGGCGGCCCAGGCATCTGCCACCCACACAGATTACAACAATATACCCCTGACATATGTCAAGAAAACCATCAGGGAAGAGTCGGTCCGTAAATGGCAGGCCAGGTATGACTCTTCGAGCACAGGGCTGGTCACAAAGACCTTCCTCCCCGATGTTGAGCGAGCTTACTCCATCGTAAGGAAAACAAGGTTGACAGCCAACCAAGTGCAAATCTTGACGGGACATGGAGGAATAGCGGAATACTTGCACCGATTCAGGCTAAAAGACAGCCCCGGGTGTGAGTGCGACCCCAACATCAGTGAGTCTGTGTGGCACGTAATCCTGGATTGCCCGCGCTTTGCGGCTGACAGATTGGACCTGCAACAGAGGTTAAACGAAAACCTCAGCAGGACCAAACTGGCGGCCATCATGGCAGACGACGATGCGAGACCGCACTTCCTGAAGTTTGCAGATAAGGTTATCCGCATCTGCCTCAGAAGGAACAGCACTCTGGCATCAAAAACTTCCCCAAGAGATACAAACACAGCCACCAACAACACTTACACACCAACACAAAACCCTACGTCACCTCTGGCAGTCGCCATTCCCAAAAGCATACATTTTCTTGGGAGAGGCGAACGTGGGAAGCCGGGTATTTAAATAAAATCAGTCGCCCTGTTTATGGACAATAATTCCGAGCGCATTGGCATCGGCTACTGCAACGCAAGCGGCCCCAAACGGGTAACAATTTCGCCCGGGCTTGCCTCCCTTCTTCATGGCAGCTCGTTTAAGAACACAATGAAGCGTAAGAAGTTCAACGAGCTGCAGAACGCGGGGATCGGAAACACAGCGTGCAGAATAGTGCAAACCAAGAACAAGACCGTGGCACTATTCCAAGCGGGCGAAAACACCTCCCAATTCGCCCAAGCATGCAGTTTTCTGATCAGCCTAGCGGGGAAGGGTGACAAGCCAACAAAAGTAAGCGTAGACGCTATGGTGGTGGAATTTGAGGAAGGTGAGGCCGCCGACCACATCGGGATAGTAGAAGCCTCAAAACACCACGAGGTAGTGGTCTATGAGGATAGAGGACAAAACCTCGACTTCCTACGGCCACGACAGCCAGAAAACCTCATCACAAAAACCCCAACTGACATCTGGGGACACCCCACAGCGACTCAAGACGGGCTCAGCGGGTCTGAACGCCTACAAATGAGGGCAGCTCTCGAGGAGAGCACAGCGAAGCAGAAGCCAAAGGACACTACAGGTGCCAAAAAACTCGCGTCTTTCACAACGGCGCTCGAGAAGGCGGTCCTCGGCATACCAAGTGTGCTGGGGAAAAAAATCAGGGGGAACCAACGGGCGGAGGGGGTGGCAGTCGCAGCCGAAGTGTTCTTGAGGGAGCCCCCTCCCAAAAGTCATAAGCAGCCGGAAAAGGCTCGAACAAGAGCCCAGATGGGGCTTGTCGATCCGCCGGAGCTCAGCGAGGCGACGGAGCCGCTGCAACACACAAAAAACGCGTTCCTCGAGTTCAAAGCAATCACCAAAGCAACAAGAAGGGTCAATAGTGAGACCTGTAGATCCATCCTGCAAACCTATCATCTGGGCAATGAAGGATTGCTAGAGGTGAAGCTCGAGGAGGCAGAAGCGGCGGTGTACGACAACGACAACTCCACCACGTTAAGAGGAGAAATGTCGGGGAGGTACATGGCGGCCTATAGTGGAACCAGCGGTTTCGTCGAATACGATGAGGAGGGGTCCCGGCGGACCGTCAAACACAAGTTCAGAACCCCCCCTAACGACCCAATAGTGATTGCGGCGAAGTGCACGAGGGTGGTGCTCGACGACCGGATACTTGAGATGGCAGAAACTGTCTCAAGTGGCCGGGGTCGGGGGCCTGCAATCGAGCACTGGACCGTACCCAAAATAACATGGGTCAACGGGGTTCCTGGATGCGGAAAAACAACATGGATAATCGCAAATTACAACATCGAAAGCGATATCCTAATAACATCTACAACCGAGGCAGCGAATGACTTGAGGGAGAGACTCGCGCAAAAAGTTAAAACAAACACCAAGAGGAGGGTCCGCACTATGGCTTCAATGCTGGTCAACGGATTGAAAGAAGGTGAAGAGTGCACACGTATTATCATCGACGAGGCACTCATGAACCACTTTGGAGCCGTAGTGATGGCCATCAAGATAACTGGCGCGAGAGAGGCTCTTCTCGTCGGCGACTGCAACCAACTGCCGTTCATTGATAGGGAGAACCTGTTTCGACTGCGTTACAACCGCCCAGACTCCGTGGCGCGTGTCAACAGGGAGCTGCTCTGCACTCACAGAAACCCAATGGACGTAGCGTATGCCCTCAACGAGATATATGGGGGCATATACTCGTCCAAATCCCTCGTGAGGTCCTTGAGCCTCAGTAAGTACACGGGAGCGCAAATTCCGAAACACCAGGAGAACACCCTGTTTCTGGTGCACACCCAGGCCGAGAAGGAAATCCTCCTCGGCCAGGGCTATGCGTCGGGAAACGGGTCGCGCATCCTCACCGTGCATGAGTCTCAGGGACTAACGAGTGAAAACGTGGTGATAGTGCGAGCGGTCCCCAAGAGACTGAAGCTCCACGGAAGCTATCCACACGCGGTCGTAGCTATATCTCGCCTGTTTGCTTTATTTATAATATTTTCCGTATGAATGCCAAAAAGAAGTTTAGAGTCAATGATAATACCAAGATCGCTAAACGCTTCTAGTCTGTTTAAAATGTTGTCTTGTAATTTGTAATAGAAGGTGATAGGATTAGGCTTGCGAGTAAACGTAAGAACAAAACATTTCGATACATTAAGTTCGAGTTTATTGCGTAGACAATAATTTTCCAGCTCAACAAGATCTTGCTGGAGGCCAAAACAGTCAAGTGTTTGAGAGATGGGACATAAGATTTTCATGTCATCGGCATAGAGAATAATTTTCGAATTTGTGAAACAGGAACCTATATCATTGATAAATATAATAAACAGTAACGGACCTAGTAACGATCCTTGCGGAATTCCAGAGGGGATTTTTACTGCTGCCGATGAATAACCATTAAGAACAACCGTTTGACAGCGATTCTCGACGTAAGACTTGAACCATCTGAACAAATCACCTCTGATACCAGTTTCTAACAGCTTTTGCAGTAATATAAAATGGTCAATCCGATCGAACGCCTTGCTATAGTCTGTGTAGACTACGTCCACTTGTGAAGGTTCAGACATGACGGTCGTTAGATAGTCTGCGCAAGTGAGAAGGTTCGAAACAGTAGATCTATTTTTTAGGAAACCATGTTGGCAGTCATTGAGCGATTGTTTAATGCTATGGTAGACGGTCATATAGACAAGTTTTTCTAAGATCTTAGCAAATAAGCAGAGCTTAGAAATGGGTCTATACTTAACAACCTGGTCTTTGGGGCCCTTTTTATGTATGGGAGTAATGAAGGCTGTCTTCCAAATTAGAGGTACTACCCCCTCGGTTAATGAACGTCTGAACAATATTGTTAATGGTACGGTTAAGCCTTTGGCACAATTGCGTATAAGTATGGGCGGTACACCATCAGGTCCAGCAGACTTATTTATGTCCATAGCCTTAAGAAGCTTGAGTACTTCACTTTCACAGATCTCAACTGAACTAATATCCGCGATAGTCTGATATTGAAATTGATCAATTACAGTATCAATATTACTGTTAGAATGGAGAAAGTTACAGTAGAAATAGTCACTAAACATTTTGCAGATATCGTCCCCCTGACCAGACGAGTTGTGCCCATATTTCATGATAGATGGACATTTGTTTACTATTAATATATGACCAGAAAGCTTTAGGGGATTTATTTATATTGTCCTCAATTACTTTTATGTATTCTTCGAACATTGCCTTTTCCAGCATTTTCGCACGGTCACGTAGGATTAAAAACGACTGGTAGTCTGACAGATTGCCATACTTCTTGTATTTAGCGTGATATTTAAATTTTTCCTTCAAAATTTTGACTAGCGGAATTTTGTACCACGGGGGATATTTAGATGAGGACTTTACGACTTTGGTAGGTATGTATGTGTCACGCAATTTATCGAGTCGACTGTACAATAATGATAGCGCATCCTCAATCGTACCATTGCAGAGATCATGAGGCCAGTCAAAACCTTCCAATTCACGCGATAGTTCCATAAAGTTGTCAATGTCAACATAAAAAATATTTAGAATTATGAGAGTGGAGGAAGCCAGAGAGGTATGTAAGGAAAGAACCTGTTGAAACTCTGCACTCTCTACCTATCCCGCAAGGGATCTGTCGTGATGATATGATTGAAGAAAAAGTTTCAGTAAACTTGTTGCTAAAGTATTTACTGCAAATATACATTTCTGCTTTTAAATAAATAATACGTGGCAATAACTTTTGGTGTTAAACGTTTCAGCGATCAAAGAATAATACCATTAAAATTTTATCGTATTTGCACAGAAATTGAAAAAACATTTCTCATAAACTATAAATGAAAGTAAATACGAACAGTTTCGTGCCGTTACTTATGTTTTTTTTTCTCCCCTCTAATTTCCTCTATCGAAGAACCATTCAATAAAATAAAAACCGCAGTGCTAAATCGATTTAGTAGTTTTCCAATTGGCGATAAAACCAGAGAGCTTAGCAGCGATCAGACCAACGTTAGTGTAATGCTATGGGGTTGATGTGCCATTCTTTTCACACTAGTAAATCTATACAATGCAGTTGAACGTGACAGCACTCTTTTTCGACAACGTTACGATAACGTAAAATGGTTTGTGCTCAGCCATTTACCCAACCAATTGAATCTGAATGGAATTCTAAAAAGAATTGGCAAATTGATTGCACATATCCTAAACCCTTTGTTATTATTGGTCTGGTAAAAAAGCGATTATGCGCGATAAAAAGGACTTCTTAGAATTTATCCCATTCTAAGAAGTCCTTTTTAAAATATCCGTATACAATTGTCAATAATATAGTATGTACAAACGGTCGGGCATTATATTTAACTTGAATGGTAGAAATAGTAGTTTTGGTTGCTTTTCAGCATACAGCGTCTTTTTTTTTCAAAAATGTATTCAGCTAATGTGACATGCAATCGAAATTTATATAAAGAAATATAGATTTAAACTGTCGTCCGCACAAACCACTCTTGCTGGACTCGATTCTAAAATAAATAGCACATGTTATAAGCCTTTCGTGAATTTCATTCTATTCAATGTAGTGACACTTTGTTTGTATTGTAAGAGCTATTGTTGGCGGTGGATCACAATCGCTCTAACAATTCTCTCTCTGATTCTGAGAAACTTTAGTTCTATATGTGATATCCGCATACACCTTCAATAACATTTGGATAAACGGCCGTGCTTTATTTTACTTGAATGGAAGAAATAGTAGTTCTGCTTACTTTTCAAAATTCAAGGGAAATATCCTTTAAATAAAGTATACGGAGCCGGTGATACACGCCAGCGTAATACATATATCTAAACAAATATCGGTTTACAATTGACAAACAAACCAGCTCTACTAGAGGGGATTCTAAACAGCATTGGCAAACTGATTGCACATGTCGTAAACCTTTGTTTTAATTCTCTTTTATTTAGTGACACTGATCTGGTTTCTTTTGCAAGAGCGATTGTGCGGTTGATCCGATTCTGAGAAATTTAAGTGGGATTTTAAAATATCCGTATACGATTGTCGATAACATTTGAACGTGCGGCCGCGCTTTATATTTGACTGTTGTATAGTTGTATTATGTTTTATAGTTTTTTTTTCAAAAGTACGGTCGTCAGTAACGCCTGCTGGTATTACAGACGACCGAAGTTTATATAAATAATCAAATTTTGTTTTCAAATTAACAAACAAACCAGCCCTATTGGAAGGGATTCTACAAAGTATTGGCCAATTTATGGCACATGTCGTAAATCTTTTGCTATATTTATTTTCTTTAACGTAGTGACACTCGTCTGGTTTCTTTTGTAAGAGCGTTCAACCGCACTGATCCGATTCTGAGAAACTCTATTCCTCTTTTATAATATCTGTATACGATTGTGTATAACATTTGTACATACAACTTCCTGTTAGACTTTAATGGCAGATATAGTACCTAGATATATTGTTACTTTTAAATACAGGGAAATCATCTTTCAAATCGTTTGCAAGAGGACATGTAGCCAGCGTAACACGCGAGTAAATATTATATGAAAAAAATATTTTACACAATTATGTATACATATAAACAGACTGACCTAAGGTCTTATTAAAGATATAAATATGTAAGTTACAAAATCTAATATAATATTATATAGATATTACATATATTATATAAGCCAGCACATAAAAAACAAAAGTTACTGATGTTCTCTAACCGTCCCAGGTTTGTGGACAACTTAAAAAAAAAAGTATTAGCTACTGTCGGGCATAAATAATATTTACCAAAGCTAAACATTGTTTTAACATTCATCTTAAATTTGATTTCATTTGTAATCCGTTAACGTCCCGCTGACAATTTGGTCGATCATTTGTCCGGTCTCATTGTGAGTCGTACTAATTAGAGTTTTGAAAATTTCAAATATACGATTTGAATTTGAATTATTTCCATTTCATTTCATTTCAAGTTATCGAATTATTTTTTTGAGTAAATTTGTAGGCTACCCGTTGAAAACAATTCCGTACAAAGTAGGGATGTAACGACACCGATTTCGATGGTCAAAAATTGCTAGTTGTCGTAGTAAATAATAGAGAAAATATTGTATTTTCTAAACAAAAAATGTCCTGTAGTGTCTACTACCAATAACTAATAACTAGAATTTCAAAAAACCTAATCGTCAATATGTCAAATATCAGTGAGATCCTAGGAAGTAGTTGTGGCTTCGATCCAATCTTTGTATCCACAAAAACTTAAGAGTATTTTGGCCTGAGTCCCTTTGTTTGTGGATTTTATGTTTGTTAACACACTTTTTACGCAGGGAGAATAACAAGTGTAAAACAAAGTTATTAAAATACATTTTGAGTTACGGAGGGACTGAGAGTAGCTGGAAAAGGTTCGCAAACTTTAACACATTGCAGCAGTGTCACCCTATTCTGTGCCAAACTTGGATTGACACACTACTGTGTGTCTAAATACTGCGCATCAACTCATTTTGAACATTTAGTAAATTGGTTTTATTCGACTTTAAGTAATTATATACGCATCGATATGAGAACAGAGATATCGTTACATCCCTAGTTTGAAGCAATATTAAGCTTTTTATTATATTAACCTGTTTATTAAATAATTATGAGTGGGTAATAGTTTTGAATTATTTATGATATAATAGTTTGATCACGTTATTTCCAGCCTGCTCTGATGTTTATTTAATATTTTAATAATGAATTATGATGATAAGTAAGGACTTTCAAAGATCAAATAACCGAATCAAGTAACTCCATAACCGGGCGTGTATGAAACAAATAATGAGAGTGGAAGAAGAGAGGTCTGCAAGGAAAGAACTCATTGAATCTGTATTCTCTGCCTACCCCACAAGATAAAGGAGATTTTTTTGGTGGTCTAGTTGAGTCCTTTGATCCGATCTAGGATTTAAGCCCAGGATCTCGTGATTGCCCGCCTCACTTGATGACAGTTGACCAACGACTAATGGCTGATTTCAATATTCAGCTCAAGGATAGATTTGTTTACTGTCAGTAGAATTTTGGCAGATTTTCCATACAAAATATGTCAAATTTCTATCCGTAGTAGGCAAATCTATCCTTGAGTTAAATATTGAAACCGGCCCTTAGTGCTATTCGATGCAAGTGATTTATCATTCCATGTTATTCATTTTCAGGCGCTCGTATCTGGGTGACCGCGGTGTTTTAAGCGATTACCAAGGTTAAGCCGCGATCGGCCCAGTTGGCCATGGGTTACCGATAGTAGCATTTTCATATTCGTGCGTGTTCGTACATTGGAAGGCACGCCAAGCCTTGTTCCTGGTTATTATTTAATTTATTAGTCGTTAAGCTAAGTTGGAAGGTGGTTTGATAAGTTTCAACACCTGGTAGCCATAGCCTCCAGCAATCCACACTTGATTTGATCGGTGGAGCATGAACCTAATCTCTCTCATCTCGATTTGTGAGGGAAGGCCTTTGCCCACCAGTGGGACAGTATAGGCTGAATGATTATTACTATATTATTTATTTTATCTCTTAGGGTCTCTTTTACCACCCTCGAGTACAGTCTGAGGTAGACTAATCGACTGTTAATGTTGCAAGTAAGTTTATGTACGTATTTCAACATCTCTGAGTAGCCCTATCCGACGGTTAAATTAGTTAGTTTTAATTGCTAAGTAACGATTTAGAGCGGTGGTTAAGAGATTAAGTCGCTCTGTCCACTGTGTCTAACAGTCGCGGGTTCGATTCCCGCACGGGAGAGATATTTGTGTGACCTACGATTATTTGTTTCGGTCTGGGTATTTGTGTATGTGAATTTTCATGTTTGTAAACGCACCCACGAAACAGTAATAAATTCTATTGTGGTTCTACGTTTGATTTTTTAATAAAAAATGATGGCCGAGAAGTAACTAACCAGCACTTTACTCGAGGGTAGTGATCTTTCACTACCCTCGAGTAAAATGCTGGTTAGTTAGAGGCCCTAAGGGTTTGTTAGCGGTAATTACGAAAATAGATTTTTTTAAATGTAGAGCTAAAATTCCGTAGAGAAGGCAATAATTGTTGTTACTCGCACAATCGCGGTACAATTGCAATAGTGTAATAGCATTACCCAAATGGCCCAGCACAATGGGTATGGAATACCTACTAATGGTCGCAACGGATAGCCGAGGCTTTCGGTGAATCATGGCGACGGGCTAGCTATTCAATTTGTATGATAAGGAGTTATTTCGTACGTTTTTTCTGCGAATTAGTGAATTATAATACGCAGAAAAAACTTTGTTGCACCCTTTTGGTGTAGTTCTATTGATAGATGTTTTTGTCATGGGCAATGAATAACTCAGTCATAAATAGAGTGAGTATTTATTTCAAATTTAACCCTTTGATCGCGTGATCCGACCGCTTAAGGTACGGTCAAACCAACGCGTTCAGCCGCGGCCGCGATGGTGTCTCTGGCGGCGATCATGGTGATTAGTATTTTCCAATGATTGCGCGTGCAGACGCCGCCCTGATAGTGCGCGCAGGACGCAAGATGCATTAGTGTAAACAATTTCATACAAATATTACCGTAGGAGCTGATCGCCACCGTGCACGCCACGCGGACGCAGCTAAACGCGTTGGTTTGGCCGTACCTTTAGTTCGAGCAATGAGACCATGTGAACTTTTTTTTTGTTCGTGCGATTCATCAAACAAACTGCAATCATGATTCTAAGTTTGACAATGGCAGCTCATTTTGCCGATACCTCCGTGAAAGCAAGCAATGAAGTTAAAAGCAAATAGGTTATTGAAATACCATTTTTCTAACTAAATTGCCTCGTTATCCTAGTGGCGATTACTGCCCTTTGCGATCATCCTGGGTTCAAATCCTCAGTCGGATAAATGTAGATTTTCTATAGAAAAATTTCCAGTATCAGTCCGAATTTTGGCATTGTGCCGGGTATATGGAAATAGGCTTGCCCACTATTACATGGGACCTAACACCATCGGCGAAAAGTGGGGGTACACAGTACACCTTTGCCAACCCCTGCTTGAGGAAAACAGGCGTGACAGTGTTTATTTATTTATTTACCAGTTTTAGCAACCTATACATTAACGGTTTATAATAATAAGGTAATTCTCTGAATTAAGATATTCAATGCAGGATTGTTTCTTTAAGTTCTTATTAGTATCGTGTTCCTGCATTAAATAAATTATGTAATTTATATTGTGAGTGAGTATAAACTACTGTCAAGAGATTTTAAAATGAAGGGAGTATTTAATATGATATCTCACGGAGATAATATTTTGACTTCTTGAGAATATCAAACAGCTTCTTCACACCTAAATTGCGCAAAGCCTTAATTCATTACGGAACATGAGCCGTTATTTTTTAATGTCTAATTAAAACAAAGCGTTAAGTCATGAAATGATAATAACTTGAAAGTTGCCAATGTTACGCGGGGAATTTCTTTATACGTTATACCGAACTTGCTGCATAGTAATAGCGTGAGATATTATGTTCGCCCGGAATTTTACGATCGACGAAATTACTCCGCGAATATTGTTCACGTCATTTCGGCAATATTAGTCCTTTTGGCATTTGACACTCGGATATATTTGGTTCATTCATATCACGCGTTATGCGGTATATTACATTTATGAAAGACTTCTAGGGTAATGACTGTGTAAGGGTCTAATGACTGTCGAGCGACTGGGGCTTACTTAATCTGGCCACAAAAAATCATTTAACCATCTGGTATAATAAGAACTCTTTTGATACAGTCTAGTTGGCGATTCCCCATGTGAATGCCTCTTCTAAAGTTATTCTACTCGTTTTGGTAGTAAGTTTGAGCGCATATTGGACAAAATCGATGTGGAATGAATGGTTAATGTTCCACGTTTGGAAATAAAATTGTTGCAAATGGTTTAGGCGGAATGAACGTGGCCATTTTTGTGTGGAGAGAAAGGACCGTCTGGCGCGTGATGTATACGTGCCAATTATTCATGAATGACCTACTTCCTTATCCAATAATAAGGAGGTTATACGGACGATGACGAAGCCGTCGCCCTCGGAACTCACATAAATCGGGCGATTAGACGCGTGCTTATTGAGTTGAGAATGTGATACGAATAAATGTGAAGTATGATCATTTTCGTATCGACTACTTTGTTGGTCTAGTGGCAAAGCGCATTACTTGGTGATCACGAGGTACTGGGTTCAAATCCTAGGTCGGACAAATGAAGTTTTTGTAATGAATACTTCGCAGTATGAGTCCGGAGTCTGGAATTGTGCCCGGTATATGGCAATAGGCTCGCTCCCTATTACATGGGACCTAACATTGTCGGCAAAAGTGGGTGTACTCAGTAGATCTATGCCACCCTCGCTTGGGAAATATAGGCGTGACGGTGTTTATGATCATTTTTGTTTTGGAGTAATAAAAATAATAAGTACGCTGTATTAATAGGTACCACAAATAACATTAATACATACAAATTACAGATAAAAATTAGCGTGTCCACATATATTCATACATACTAATAGATATCAATTATGTCAGCTTAGGATAGAGTTATAGAAGGATTAGCACACCTGTGAGTAATACTTTCTCCTTGCTTTATTATATTTTCTTTTTTAATATTACGTGTTTTAGAAAGTCACTCAAACTGGGTTCGTTGCCATCAAAAAATTTTATGCCATTTTCAGTCTTGCGTATATAATAAAATCTTGTTGAGAATGATCTTCATAAATGACTAGAGTTAACTTAAAGAATATTAGGACTTTAGATGACGCGGTGAAAGAGATGAAAGAAGTAAGAGAGCTTTGTTGAGAAAGAACATGTTGGAGTTATGCATTTTAAAAACGTAGCCTTACAATTGGAATTATTCTTGTGTCATGGGTGTGTTTACAAACATGAAATAAACATTCACATACACCCAGACTGAAACCAATATTTGTGGGTCACACAAAGCCTTGTCCCGTACGGGGATCTAACCCGCGGCAAATCGATCCAGTAAAATCTTACTTGGTGAATCAAGTCGTTCACTTCTGCCTTTTCTGTAAGGGACCTGGCGTAATAATATAAAAGATAGATGTTCAATACAAGAACGTCGAATGGGACTTCTACAATTAGATTACGGATACAGACAGAAGCGAAACAAAGAAATATTCTGAACACTGAAGGCCAGACTAAACAAAGAAATAGTTAAAAGAGAGTACGGCTGAACTACCAACTTGGTTATTTTATCACTGTTTGACTTATGTACCTGTATATTTGTTTAAGATTATGTACCTGTAAAGTGATTTCATGGAGTGGGCAGGCCCTCTAAAAGGTGGAAGACCTGGTGAAGGTTACAGGTAAAAGCTGGATGAGTACAAAGCCGGTCATCGTATCGATCTTTTGGAGAAGGCCTTTGTTCGGCGCTGGACGTCTTTGGGCTGATGATTATTATATACAGCAGATTTTAAAGATAATATTGTTACGACCCGAAAATACCGTAAACGTCTAGAAGGTTCCACCCCTTTAATTATCGCCGGCGCGCGGTTGCGGTATACAAGTACCTATTTGCTCACGGGCAAATACGAGTAGGTATGTAATAATACCGCTTTATATACTTCTATCGATGTACTTGGAGGGTTCGCGTCCGTTCTAGAACTTTCAAACAAGTATAAAAGGAACACAGAACGCGGGGACGAGACAGTCTCTTCTCGGAAGCGATAGTGATCAAATGGGAGAACAAGCGATCTAAGTGGAATACACCGGCGACTTTAGTATCGATATACGGGTACTTCGAGTGACTCCGACTCAGCGACTTGGAGGCAGTATTTGGGTACTAACGAGAGTAGTACTAGTGTGAGATTAGTTCGCGTGTGTATCTGCATACGACGTACTGTTTTGTGTGTACAGCGCCTAATAAAGTACTTCGGACGTTATTCGGCATTTAATTACCCGGCAAACATAACAATATGAACAATTAATTAACTGATACACAATGCGAAAGTGGAAAGATGTAGGTACCGGGAAAGACTTAGACTATCTTACCATGACCAAATAGACTGTGTGTTATCTGAAGGACAAGTCAAGAGTCTCCGTAACCGGCGAGCGTGTATGAGACGAACTATGAGAGTGGAGGAAGCCAGAGAGTTATGTAAGGAAAGATCCTGTTGGAGCTCTGTACTCTCTGCCTAACCCGCAAGGGATCTGGCGTGATGATATAGATAGATAGTTAGAATGTAATGCCTTCGTAGTACTAGAAATCACACATTCGGATAAATTAATTTGAATTTGTATTTGTACTCGAACAACGTCATCGTTATTCTGTAGTTTAGTTGATGCCACACACGAGGCAATTATTTGCTACAGATAATTAAATACGTAGCTGAGCACTCGAAGCCAAACTAGGTTGCTGACACCAAAAACCTATCAGTATGTACAAGTCATTACTTCAAGATAAACAATATCGAGAAACGAGGCTAGATTTGATATATTACTTACTAAGGGCCTTATTCGCTGTGAACAAACGCGGCGCGTTATGATAACTCCGTGAAATGATCATGTATTGGTATTTTGTATGCCATTGACAGCCTCGTGGTTCTAGGGGCAAAGCGTATTGCTTTGTGATCACGCGGTCTTGGGTTCGAATCCTAGGTCGGACAAATGTAGTTTTTCTAAAGTAAAATTCGCAGTATGAGTCAGGAATCTGGAATTGTGCCCGGTATATGGCAATAGGCTATCACATGGGGTCTAACATCGAGGTCGAATAAATAGGTATACTCAGGTTACCTCTGCCACGCCCTCTTGGGGAATATAGGCGTGACGGTATATGCCATTGGAGTACCATTAAAGAATTATTTTATAAGTTTATTGGTCATAGCAAATTAGGCCCCAGAGCTCATTACTTTATTGATTACTCTCAAAGATACTCATTAGTAACAAACCCAAGATCACTGAAGATTCCATCTACATTTGAGGAATAAAATTGAAGCCGGCCTAAGGAAATCTTCGTTTACATACGGTCTGTTCCATATTCCGGCTCATTATATATTTGGCACAGATAGGACCATCAAAGGTCTTTGTAGAATGTTTATGGATGTGAATTGGGAATACGGAATAATACATAATAAGATAATTAGTAGGCGTACTTGACAGTATCTGGATTTTATTGGAATAGTGTAAGAGATCGTGTATTTTTTGATGGGCAAGTCAAGAGGCTCCATAACCAGCGAGCGTATTTGTAACGAACTATGAGCATGGAGGACGCGAGAGAGGTTTGTAAGGGAAGAACCCTACAAGGGATGTGGGAAGAGACGATGGAATATTGGGTTTTCTAATTACTTGCGTTTTGAGGACGTCCTCGTTGGTCTAGTGGGGAATAATGGCTTTGCGATCACAAGGTCTTCGGTCAAATCTTAGGTCGGAAAAATGTAGTTTTTCTATCGAATAATTACTAGTGTTAGTCCGGAGTCTGGAATTGTGCCCGGTATATGGCAAAAGGGTCGCCCACTATTACATTGGACAACATCGTCAGCGAAAAGCGCACTACATCTCTGCCACCCCCGCTAGGGAAATATAGGCGAGACGGTGTTATTTTTTTCGTTTTTAGGGGTTATTTGTTATCTTAATAAGACCTTAGAGTGGTTGTTAAATCTCGTTAAACGCTCTTAGCACTATATGATTCCGGTGTTCTTAGCGACCACTAAGTCTAAGCAGTATTCTAAGATGTGTGGCTTTTTGTGCCTCCGTGCCTCGGAAGGCACGATAAGCCGTTGGTCCTGGTTACTACTGCACAGGACGTATTACCACACGATGGTTGTTAAGCCACGTTGAAAAACTTATGGATGGCTTGATAAGTTTCAACGATCGATGCCCACAATAAAAAAACACTGGATTTCATAGAAAGACGGCAATGTGAGTAATAATAATAATAATAATAATAAAGATTTATTTTTCTCTTTTACAAAGTAGTTACAAAATTCTTTTAAACTATATCTAATTACAATAACAGCATTATTTAAAACTTTGTAAGAGACTGGTATCTGTACTAGGTGACCCTGTTTGACAGATTACCAGGACCTCGTTCAATGGACGTGCGTTAGCTGGCTATTAGGTAATAATCAGGTATATTTATCTATATAACATTAGTTACCTGAAATAAAAGAGAAGCAAGATAAAATTAATTTATGTACATTCTAAAAAAAAAATAATGTGCGTGTGTGTGTGTGTGTGTGTGTGTGTTAGTGAGTGAGTGAGCGTGTGTGAGCGCATGAGTAACACCCTGCTGTTGTAAACACTGTAAGAGTGTGACATAATGTATTTGTTTCTCTCAAAATGTACTTAATAGAGCCAGGCAAAAGAAAGAGCACTGGTAGGGTCAGTTTGGAGTTCCTAGAGTCTCCGCAGTTCTCGAAGCTCCCTATTACGATGAAGGACACCCCTATGGCTTATTTTAAGTTTTTTAAAAGTCCCACATATATCAGTGTTTCCCCACAAAAGACTAAGAATCTTTTGGAGATTTTCCTCCATAAAACACAAAAAAGGTGTCATTGGACTTCACCGTTCTTTTCCGGAGTTTCCCATTCCTTTGATCCAAGGTTAGGTGAATGTGGATAGCTAAAATTGCCTCCATATAGTTGACACAATCGTTGAGCTTTAGGTATATTACTAAATTTACTCTTAGAAAAAGATTTTATACCAGTATTGTAACAGTACCCAGTCGCAGGTGTATTTCCGGTCGACTTAGAGGTGTAAAGGTCAATGTATATTAAGAGAACTCGAACACCGTGTTTTTATTTTATATATGACTATTGTAAAATTATTATATTATTTAAACAGCAAACTAGATCTTCTGACTAAATGGCAGATTAGATGAGATAATCATCAAAGGGCAGTCAGCTCTCCTTTATGTCGCCCGTACGTGAACTTCTGGCAAGAACATGGCTGGAAGCTGACCACTTTGTTTGGCTAAATTTTTCTCAGACAATGCCAACTTCTGGTACCTTCACAGTTATTTTAATGTTCCTCGACTGATCCAGCACGTCATGTTCATAGGGAGCGCATGTTTTTACGTTATGTTATACACGGATTTTGTACCAACTCGAGAAAATTTCCGTGCATTAAAGCATTTTGCCGTACTTAGTAATGAACTGTAATCAACTAGTTTACGAATAGTTGTATTAAGCTTAAAAAGAAAAAAATCCGTTAGAAATATTCCTTGAATTCAAACTATCGTAATAATTACGGATCGCTCAGATCACAATGCTCAATTCCAGTCTTCTTATCGTCTCCGAGAAAAACTAACGTAACAAATAGACGAATAGACGCACCAGTGATCTAATAAGGATCCTGTTGTTCCTTTGAAGGACTACAAAGAACGTGTAGTAACAAATGAGATCGATGATTCCGAGGCAGTTCCTGATGATGCCATGTCTGTATTTTGCTTATATATACAACCTGTTATTTCTCATTAGTATCCACAGAAGCCGGTCTCACGAAGCACTTCAAATTAGGTTCAATACTCCTACTCTATACTTTACCCTTTACTATGAATGTTCCGTCGTATTTTCATTATGAAACAGCACGACATACTTAATAAATTATGTTGCTAACAAGCTTGTACCGCAGGAGTCAAAATACTTACGAAAAAAAAGGTTTATATCAAAATGGAACGCGGCAGCAGCTGACGATTTTACGTAGACAAAACAGTTTACTTACCATAATTAATAAAACTCGATCTTCCAGAGAATATAAATTGTTCCATCGATACTATGAAAATTCATTTTCTTTTTCGTTTTCCAAATCTCTCTGCAAATAGGTGCAAGTTAATTTAACAACTGTTTATAATTTCACTCGGAGCTCGAAGATATCCATTTATCTTGTTCTGACTAAAATAATGGATGTGGTTCGGGGACTTAGCATTTGATATATTTGTGAATATATTTGGGGTTTTATTGTGTAATATGATTTATAATAATTATCATAGTTAATTAGTTCTTGGTAGCTGTAATTTATGTTTTTAGTTTGGAGCAAAATATTTACAAAAATACTAGTTCGATACGTTTGTGTAATTGGGTAAAAATTTATGACACCGCTAAGGTGAGTAGGAATTGACTCCTTGCACCAACATCGCAAATGAGCCTTCATGGTAGCGAGACCCGAAGGTCGGAAGCCTTTAGTGACTCAGAGGAGATCGGTGCATAAATCGTCCCTCGCCGCCACGAAGCAACACATCGGTTAAGACGAAAAGCTAGACTAGTTTCCTTCTCGATGACTGGCTCCTTGGAACACGGCACAGACGGGCACTTTCGAAGATACCGACCACCTAGTGGTTTTATTCGCTAGGAGTCTGAAACACTTCGTTAGTTTCCCAGCGAGGCTCGCGTATGTTCAATGCCGCTTTCTTTATTTAAAAAAAGAACCACTAAACAAGAAAAAAAGGAATCGACGTTGTGTGAACGCCTAGGCGTTCACACAACGTCGACTGCAACAAGTCTAGACTGCAAACATGATTGTGACAGGTGGATACCCACTTAATTACCATTAATAATATTGCCGTTTAGCTATTAGGTCTGACGTTGATGTGAAATGGCTCAATTTAATGTATTTGGTTTTATTTAACCGATTGCGTTATTGCCCTCTGCCGATGTAATTGAAACCTTCATAAATATTTGGAGTTTGTACAGGTGTGATTGGTTTAAATACAATATTCATTTAACCATTTAAATGCATTAAGGTGTTTTAGTTATTGGAGTCGCCTAACTACTATCGATATTTTTTTATATATGTAAGTACCCGATGCTCCTTAATAAGACAGTGTCTTATCTGAAGGGAAAAGCTAGGGTCTCCGTAATCGGCGAGCCTGTATGAGACGAATTTTAAGAGTGGAGGACACCAAAGAGCTTTGTATGGAAAGAATCTGTTGGAAGTCTGTACTCTTGTCATGAAATTTACCCAAGTTCTTTTATTAATTAGCAACCGTGCAGACCTAACCTGTTGACATAACTCCTTGGAAGATGAAAATTTTTACTAAATGTTAACCCTAATTTCACATCAACATTTGAATCTATGAGCCAAAAGAACCTTGTCGCATTATAGACAGACAGAGACATTTTTTGACAACTTTGATAGAAGCACTTTTCGTCAGTTTTCTTCTCGCTAATTTTGATGAGGTTTTAACGTGTTTTCTTTTTGTTGCAGGCGCATTATGCCTCCGAAGTGTCCACGTGATAGTCCCAGAGGCGGTAGAGCGCGGTACCAAGGTAGAGATGAATTGCCTGTACGACCTCGAGCAAGAGGTACTATACTCCATGAAGTGGTACCGCGGGGACCGGGAGTTTTGCCGGTACTCGCCGAGGGACGTACCCCCGCTCAAGATATTCCGTATACCAGGCATAGAATTCAATGTAAGTTACAACTTTATACATAATGTTACTAAGTAAAGTATAGTGATGCGAATGCTATCGATTATGTGTGAATATATCAGGAAGAGAGAAAAATAGTCGATGCTCTGACATAACGATGGCTCGAACCAGTGGCTTGAACCAGCTTGAAGAGCTGCCCCGCCCTCTGTTTTGAATAGTCGTAGGTTTGATTCCTGAACGGGGAAAATCTTTGTGTGGCCCACAAATATCTGTTTTGATGTGGGTGTTTTGGGTATTCATGTTTGTAATCGCATCTACAGGAATAACTTCCAGCGTGGCGCCACGTTTAATTTTAAAAAATAAAATGAAATTTTGAAAACGGCTATTAAAAACGTTAATTTATTAACGCCGATTTCCAATTTTGACAAGAATGTAGGTATACATTCTTTAGAAACAAGATTATTACTACTAATAGGGGTAAAAACGCTTTTGTAATTTCATTACACGAACTATGTTTGAACTATTCCTATTTTATTAGGCCAGTCATGCGTTGTATACCTTTGATTCTCTGATCTAATTATCAATTTTGAAATTCTCCAAATCGATTTGAAGTTGGAAAACTTAAACTGGGCTGAATGAGTTTTGTGCAGCTTTGCATTTTTTAATGTGCATTTCAGCGAGGCATACCGTATGCGTTCAGTATGAGTGTGTGAAAGTGAACAATGTTTTTAATTGTGTTTTTTTAGACTCTATCAATGTTTTTTCCGGGCTGGTTGTATTGTATGTATTGGTGGACGATCGTCCAACAAAATAGGTCGCATCGCTCGGCCCGAAATAAGAACGATTAAAACTATTTAAAGTTATCAAATAATTTATTTCGTGTACATAGGTAGATATAGGCTTAGGTGATGACATTGCAATAGTTCATTCCATGTACTGCCATACAGCATACGAAATTATCAATTGCCAATTATTAATAATAAATTAAGAATATAAAATTATAATGGAATAAAATGAAATATAAGTTAATGTCATTAAATTAATTTATCTTTTAGAAATCTCAGATTACTTGACTAGCCTGATTATTAAGTGACGGGTCTATGCTGTATATAAAAATGTACATTTTTAAACTGGTTACTCTCATTAAAAGTTAGATCGATTATTGTGTGACTCTTTATTGTGCACCAATAAGATACATCTCAAAATAACAAACAGAACTAAAAGTAACACAAAGAGCGGCCTTATCGCTAAAAAGCAATCTCTTCCAGGCAACCTCGGGATGGAGAAATAGATTTGTAAGTATTATTGATGGGGGTGCACTTGCTAGAGATCATACTTATATATATATATATTCTTATACCTACATTAGCCGTATAAATTTATCATTTTACAATTTTAGTTTTACTTAGTTATTTAAATAAAACGTAGCCCCATACTTGGATTGGTTCCTGTGTCGTGGATGCGTTTACAAACATAAGAATTTACATGCACAAACACCCAGACCAAAACAAATAATTGTGGGTGACACAAAGATTTGTTTCGTGCGGGAATCGAACCCGCGACTATTAGACACAGTGGGTGAAGCGGCTTAAGCTCTTAACCACTGCGCTAAGTTCGTCAAATAATTAAATTGTATCCTCATTGATTCCGGATCTCCTTTTTCTTTTATGTAGTACCAATCTATTGGTTAGTTGGTAAAATAAGGTCAATGTATTTGGTAATATTAGGCCTTAAATTTCAGCCTTAGTATTTGAGATAATGAGTCTCAAATCGATTCCTAAAAGTATTCGATTCCGAATTCCTCGCGCGCCACTATATAATTAAAGTTTCACGTTAGATAGTAATCAAACTTGTTCTGATAAGCTACGTTTCCGCAGTGGCCTTTGATAGAGTTTGTAATGTCTTTAGAAATTTCAACTGGAACTTGCAAAATTACCTCTGAACTTATGAGGAGGATTATGGAGTTTTCGGCGGTGTTGGTTTAGTTTATTAGCATATACGTCGGTCTGGTTGGAACGCCTTTGTTAGTCTAATGGTGCATAGCGAGCATCCAGGAAAGAGTCAAAGAAAATAAACTCAGTCGTTGTTTGGAGTCTTGGATTGTGCCTCGTACAATTGCAATAGCCGCCCCGACTGTAATGCAACATCGTCAGCGATATGTGAAATACAATACAAAGAACTAATAAGATAAATCCAATGACTAAGTAAGTACATCTTATACGACGGACTATTTCGCGCAGTGGTTAAGAGCTTAAGCCGCCCCGCTCTGGGTCGAATAGTCGCGGGTTCGATTCCCGCACGGGACGACTCTTTGTATGACCCACAACTATTTGTTTCGGTCTGGTTATTTTTATATATGAATATACATGTTTATAAACACACCCACGACACAAGAATGAATCCTAATATGGTGCTACGTTAGTTTTTTTTTAAATTGACATAAATGAATGTAGACAGATCCTCCAACACTCCTACATCACTTCTTAGAACTAAATTTATGACTTTTCCTTTTATTATTTTTAGGTACTTATTTTCTTTTTAGGTCTTGTGTCACAACAGTAACCTATACAATGTGTAACATAATGAACGCAAGCCCTAAAAGTAGTTTGTACTAAATCGATAACTGAATTGATTCTAACTATTTTTAAATGTATATAAATTACATTTTTTTTTAATTTGCCTAAAATACTGTTACTCCCTTAGTGCGCTATATAAACTAAATTTATTCTTGATTCAAAGCAATACGAACATTTCAAATGCATTTCTAAAACGTATTTCTCAATTCGCACACATACACGTACAAGTTTCATTGTTATTTGGGGTATAAAAGTGAGTAAAAAAGGGGATAACAATTTTAAATTTGAAAAATTGGTTTGTGGAATTTGTGAAGCAAATATCTAATCGGACTATCTGAGGTCTTGCGTTATTTATGATACACCTTGTATATCGTAATGTTTTAATATATGTAGGATTTCAGTCTAGTTCATATTCCTTTGCACTCTTTTACCTAAGTCTTTGACTGTAATATGTTGTGTCGACTAAATAAAAATAAAGACTACATCTATCTATATCATCACGCCAGATCCCTTGCGGGGTACGCAGGGAGTACAGAGTTTCAACAGGTTCTTTACCTGCACACCTCTCTTGCTTTCTCTACTTTCATAGTTCGTCTCATACACGCAATAATTACATGTTCTACAAAAACCTGTCTCTATTCATCGCCGTATCGGTACTTGTAAACAACATTTTATTTGAGTTATTTATTAAATACATCATGTAAATATACCTTGTAAATATTGAAATGATGCTCCCGAAAAAAATCCTTTTAAGCCCATTTTCATATTAATGTCCAAACATTCAATGTTTTATTTATTCTACTCTCCGTACATCCAAAAAAATACAGATAATTGACATGAAACCTTTGATTGCACTTACAAAAAAAATATTACGAGAATTTCCATTAAAGAGATTATTTCTCGATTAATAAGACACACAGATTGATATTTACATTTGTTTACAGCGTAATATATAAATAATTTATTTCTTTTCACACTCATCGTGAAAATCAAATTCAAATTGTTTAGTGTGCAAATGTAAGTGCATTATTTGATGTAACAGTTTCTATTTATGACGTTTCACCATATTTTACCCCAGATGCATGCATAATTTGAATTACTGATACTAATTAATCACAGTTACTGTGATACTCAAAATACATTGCTAAATAACACTCGTAAAGCTGTGCGACCGCGGTGTTCTTATCGATCACTAAGGTTAAGCAGTGTACGTTACGGTCAGCCTTAGATGGGTGACCGTTTGTGACATTATCATATTGTAACGTCTCCGTGGTTTGGAAGCATACTTACCATTTAATGTGGTAGTCGTTGATCGTCGCTAATAGTAGTTGGAATAATGGGCTTGATAAGTTCCAACAACAGGTAGCCACAAATCTGCTTGCACCAATTCACAATGGATCGTGGTAGATAGAATACGATCAAATTTGTGTCACCTAGATTTGTGAGAGAAGGCCTTTTCAGCAGTGGGACAGATAAAATGTTTTTTTTATTATTACATTGCTAACGTTCTAGAATTTAAATGCGTACATTTGATATGTACAGACGTGGGATATGAAAGATTAAAAATATCCTTTTTTGTAGTCCTGTCACAGTCCCTAACAAATATAACATAAAAAACGGTATTCGTAGTACACACATAAAAGTCCGAAAGGAAGCGAGCTATATTCAAAACACGAGGCCCACCATTTGAGTGACACACAGAATTCGGTTGCGATGAAAATGAAATTTCCCAGCCATTTCCCTTGTTGCCAACACGACAAATTATAACAAGTATGCAATTAAGTTTGCAAACTTTCTCCTACAGTTGTGTCATACACCCTTGCCTATAAACATGTCTAAGTAATTACTTCTACTCAAAGATATTTTTATTCTATAGTTGAGAACCTGTCGAAAGTAAGTATTGTCCAATATCAATCCAATCCAATTCCAGTCCAATAATAAGCAAAGCTTTTTAGGTAAGAAAACTTTATTATAGGCCCATATCCATTTTATCAACGTTTGCAAAAGTGTTTGAGTCCCTTATCTGTCCCTACATTCAAAATCACCTAAAATTGTATCTAAGTAATCATCAGCATGGTTTTGTGAAGTCACGATCTACGGCAACTGACCTAATAACTTTCACTGAGGTATTATTTAATTCTATTGACTCAGGCCAACAAGGGGATGACTTACCTATATACAGATTTCGCAAGGCTTTTAATAGAATGTCCCATGAAATATTAATTATAAAATTGCGTGCCTATGGTATCGTTGGCTCCTTGCTACGATAGTTTTACTTATCTTGGTCTTACTTATCTTGTAGGACGTTTTTCGTTGTAGTCAATGGTTATCAACCTACAGTGCAAAATATACTTCAGGACTCACATTTAGGTCCAGTCTTATTCAATTTCTTTATAAATGATATCCCAAACTGATTTTTTGATTGAAATTTTTTGATGTCTTTATGTACGCTGATGACCTCGAATTTGTAAAAATTATCTATCTATATCATCACGCCAGATCCCCTACGGGGTAGGCAGAGAGTACAGAGTTCCAACAGGCTCTTTCCTTACATACCTCTCTGGCTTCCTCTACTCTCATAATTCGTCTCATACACGCTCGCCGGTTACGAAGACTCCTGACTTGTCCTTCAGATAAGACCCGGTCTATTTGGTCATGGTAAGATAGTCTAGGTCTTCCCCGGTACCTACATCCTTCCACTTTCGCGTTGTATAAATTATTAAGCCAGATAAAGATGCCTCAAACTTGCAGAGTGATTTGAATAGACAAGTCCAATGGTGTGAATATAATAGAATGCACCTAAACACGAAAAAAATGCTACCATGTCAAATACTCAAGGAAAAAAAACTGCATACATCATGACTATTTTATTAACAACCATAAAATTAAAGAAGTTAAGAACTAGGAGTAACTTTTGACAGAAAACTTACCTTTCTCCCTCGCATAGACAATATCACAAAAAAAACATCATAAATGTTAGGATTTCTCTTAAGAAATTATAAAGAATCTCGTCATAGTACTACAAAAATATTACTTTATAACAACTTGGTTAGGAGTATTTTAGAATACTGTAGCATTATCTGGCGCCCACATTATGCGACACACACACTACGTTTGGAGCAAGTACAGAAACGTTTCTTTTGGCACCTTGTTTTTTCAATAGGTAAGGCTAAAAAATTACATTCATACGAAAAAAGATTGAAATTGTTTAATATGAACACGCTTAATAAACGTAGGAATATAAATGATGGACTGTTCGCGTGTAAAGTTTTCAATCACGAAATCGACTGTCCACAAGTACTGGCCCTTTTTAATTTTCGGGTCCCGTGGAAAATACCTCGCAGCTCCATCACGCCACTTTGTCCACCGTTAAGGAAAACTGTTTTAGGTGCCAATTCCCCCTGTGCAAAGTTGTGCAAGATTTTGAACAAGTGTAGTGATACAATCGACTTACACTTTTATTCTGTAGCGAAATAAAGGTCTACTTTCAACAATGTCTAATCTTGAATAACCTTAATGGAAAAGCCTATGCTAACTGTAACCTTATACTGACTTAAATTTATTTGTCTGCACTTTTTCTATTATTGCATACGGTGTATACCTTTAAGTAATTGTTGCACTGAAAATGTTCTTGGCGCATGTATTTTTAAATTGTATGAGTGGAAGCAATTGTTGGTAAACCAAATTAACAAAAAAAAGCTAGAAGATGTAATATTGCCACATTGCACTGGCAATAGACGGATAGACAGAATCTTTTGGAATTGTTCAAAAGATTCTGAAGTATTGAGCCATTATTTGATTATGGAATAGGATTTCAACTGATAGAATTATTCGCACATGGCATAAATCGGAAGTAAATTGAGACTACGGGTAATACGGGTGTTAAGGTTTAGCTAGATACGACGGACGATTTAGCGCAGTGGTTAAGAGCTTGAGCTGCTCTGCCCACTGTGTCTAATAGTCGCGGGTTCGATACCCGCACGGGACAAATCCTTGTGTGATCCACAATTATTTATTCCGGTCTGGGTATTTGTGTTTGTGAATTTTCATGTTTGTAAACGCACCCACGACACAGGAATAAATCCCAGTGTGGGGCTACTTTTGACAAAAAAAAAAAGATAGCTGACGCAGCGCGATGGGAGCGCGACCGTGGCGCGGCTTGGGGTGTTGTAATGTTCTTAAATGTACGGGAGACGCCACACAGCGCATCCGCTCTCGGCGACATGGCAAACGTCACGACCCAAAGTAGTCAACGCTTCCGTCGCGCTCCCATCGCGCTCCGTCGGCTAATTGACTTAAAAGAGTCTGACTCTACAAACGTTTGCTGTGATTTAGTTATAATTCAAGTGAAATGGACTGCCTCGGTGCTCTAGTGGCGAATAATGCGCATACCGATCACAAGGTTCTGTATTTTAATTCGAGGTCGGCCGAAATATTATTTTTCGATAAAAAATATCCAGTATTAGTCTGGAGTCGGGCGTTGTGCCCGTTAAAATGGAAATTCCTCGGGGCCTAACATCGTCGGCGAAACGTGAATGTACACAGTACACCTCTGCCACCGCGCTTAGGGAATACAGTCGTGACAGTGTTTATTTTTTTTTCAAGTTACATTTTTTATTATGTACGATTTCCGTCTGTATCAACACGTCAGATCCCGTCCGATCCGTAGGGAGAGAGGTATTTTTCCCATATACGTTTTACATGAGAAAAATATGTTTTTCGCTCAAAATCTACCAGGTGACGTGGTAACATACTAGGATATATAAAACACACAACATTTCATTATATCATTTAGATGGGTTAAAAATTCGCATGAACATGAATCCCAGAGGGCACCCCGTTTGTGAATTTAATTACATTATACCGGTCTTTGAACTGTGTTTGTGGCGAAAATGGCATAAAGAAAAATATTTCATCGTTTGTTTGAAAGAAAAGTAAATAACGATTGTTGTTGTTCAGTTGAATTATCTGAAATCTAATAAAGGGCCGGGATTGAGGTGTATAACAAATTTTAAAATACACCGTCACGCCTATACTTCCCAAGCGGGGGTGGCAGAGGAGTACTGTGTACACCCACTTTTTTCCGACGATGTTAGATCCCGTGAAGAGGGCGAGCCTATTGCTATATACCGGGCACAATTCCAGACTCTGAACTGATACTGGGAATTTTTGACTAAGAACTACATTTGTCCGACCTTGGATTTGAAACTTATATCTCGTGACCGCAACGGGCATTATCTACCACTAGACCAACGAGGCAGTATCAAATTTTGTTTCATCTTTTCAGATAAAAAATATAATTTATATGTCTGTAAAGTTCAGATAAAATGACTAGCACGCACTCGTCGTTTCGTTGGCGCAGCAGTCACGATTTGTATATATCATGTCTGCATAATTACGAACGGTGTATACACGCAGGATCCTTATTCGATAGGACCAAACGCGGCTCGTTACGATAACTTCATGAAATGGTCAGGGATTGGTATTTTGTATTTCACTTGGGTTACCAGTAAGGAGGCATTAATAATGTTACTCGTTGAGCGGGAGGGAGGAGGTTAACAGAGTATCGTATGACAAGGAGAAGTTATAAATTTCGTGATGTCACATGCATCAGATTTTTTTTTTTCATCAGATTCTTGCATTCAGAAGTTACAGCCAACGGCTGCAAAGTACAAAGAATAATCTACAAATTTGTGTTTTTTTACTCTTTAACCTTGTTTTACTGAATACAATGAACTTTATAAGATAATAAAATTATTTTTTAACTAAGTTATTTTACCCCATCGAAATCTGTCAATAATATGAAAAAATGGTAACTGTTCTTCTTTGGTGATAGTTTTTAGTTTAATGGTAACAGGTACTAGTTTGTACATAAAATTATGTACTTTGCACCCGTCGATCTATCAACGCTGATTCTCGTCTTGTAATATGAATTTTCTTAGGAGCTGGATTGGTCAGTGATTTAATACTGTACTATCAAAAATCTGCGTTTTGAAATAAGACGTTTAGTCATACTTGCTAAGTTTAAAAATGCAAAATATGTGACGGCACACCAAAAGAAGAGTTTAAATAATTGTGGCCACTTGTGACAAGGACGAGACGGACTATAAAAAAATCTTTTATAAAAAAAGGTAAACCGACTTCAAAAAGCAAATAAATAAATATTTGAAGTCGGTGCTGGTTGGTGCAGTCGGTTACTTGGCACCGACTTCAAATATTTATTTATTTGCTTTTTGAAGTCGGTTTACCTTTTTTTATAAAAGATTTTTATTTTACAATTTTAAGTGACCAGTGAATTCTATAGTAGGGTACCTATAGGATTGACGTAATACCCATAATATCGCAATTTACACATGCCTATTGTTTGTCGTTAAGGAGTTCCCTGGTGTATCTTCTAAGTCCAAAGTCCAATGTCAATAAAATTAATATGGGACCACCTTGGAGATATACTGAACCCAATGCAAAAAAAATTATCAAAATCGGTCCACAATTGACGGAAATATCGCTGAACATACATAAAAAAAAAAAAAAAAAAAAAAAAGCATACATACAACCGAACATAGAACCTCCTCCTTTTTGAAGTCGGTTAAAAATCATGAAATTCGTGTGAGCTAATTTATCGCCCCTAAACGATCATTTAACGAAGTTATCGTAACTCGCCGAGTTACGTGTTTAATGGTCATGGCGAATGAGGCCCCAGTGCGCGAGTAAGCGACAAATTTATTTGTTTTACCGCCGCCATTTGTGTCAAGAAATTTCTCGTTATAATTACGATGGGCGTCCTTTTTATTGCGGCCTATCAGGGATCAACTATGTGGGTCATTATCATCTTTATCTGCTGACTATCAATAGCGGGGCAATTTGGTACAACCATAGAAAACGTTATAAGAAACTAGAAGTTGTATAGGCGTATAACTTGTCACCACACATGTGAGAATATTGTCAGTAAATGCTTCAGAGGGCTAGCGAGTAATCGTGCTGTCACGTTCATGCTTATTTAGTAAATTTGTAGTGTGACAAGGATAGCATATCAACTTGGGTCACGCTAACGTCAATATTTTCGTGCTAAGCCTTCAGGAGCGTGTGGATCAACGATAACGCTAAAGTCGGTATGAGTCTTGCAAAACTTGTACTGTATTTATAAGGTAATTCATTGGAAAACATGTTTTACAGTAATAATGAGTGTGTATGTGAGTCTGTCTCTATTTACAAGCTTTAACTTGCAATGTTTCAAGCTTAATTTGAAGCGTTTTCTCTTATCCTAAGAAGTTGAAATTTGATATGTTTGTTTAATTCCAATGACAATGCATTTTCATAGTGGGTCTAACTTAATTCTACTCAGAATTGACTCCAAACGAAGGTACTCCTCAACGGCCAACAGCATAAACACGAAATTTTGCATATAGGTACCTACTTTAAATTTGATTGCTCATTTGAATTTTATTATGACAATATCTGTGGTAACAATTGTTATGCGGACTGTATCCGAGTACCAACTCATTTGGTGTCCGTATGGGCCACTTAAATTTTATCGCGGGCGCAACATCCCTTCATTACTGGAAACAGTCTCGTGCTCATTAACGTCCATAATACATACATTGTGTATGTCCATTAATAATGTTTTTATCGTGTAAGGCTATCGTTCGACTGTTCGACGAAACACGATTAAATACAAACGGCCAATTTGGAACGTGGGCTTTGTATCTCTAACAATTGTGCTGTTCAAATATTGACACTGAATCTGAATAATACTGGCACGATTTTGACTTGTTACGTGTTTTTGGATGAGATGACTAGCTTGATCAAGTGGTTTAAGCGAAGGCTTCTTGGATCACCATATCAAGTAATCACACCATGTCAATAAAAGACAAATCTTTTGTGACAGACAATTAGTTGTTTCCATATAGGTGTCTGTGCGTGTAAAATTCATGTTTGTGAATGCACTTCTAACTCACAAATAATTCATAGCGTAGGGCAACGTTATAAAAACCTTTTTAAAAAAACTTTTTTTTTAAATTTTTTGAATTTTGTACTAAGCACTCAGTTACTATCGTTGTTCAACGCTAGTGTTGCAATAACATGTCTAACATAAGACAGCAATACAATACGTTATTGCACACGAAAAAAAATCACAGTACGAAAGAAAAGTATTGGATATAGCTATCGGTACCGCAAGGCGGCCTTATCGCTTAAAGCGATTTCTTTCAGGCAACCTTTAGGTAGAGGACAGAGATGCTTAAAATAAAAATTAAAATTAGCAAACACGCACGAATAAACATTAGTGTATAGTAGTCGAGAAACCGTGCTGTCACATTCATGTTTATTAAGTAAATTTTTAGTGTGAAAAGGATGGCATATCCACTCGGTAGCGTTACGCCAACATCAATCGTTCGTACTTACTGAGAGCTAAGCACAAACTATTTAATATTATAATAACGACTAATTGTCGATAGAATGTGTTGTCACATTCATCTTTATGAAGTAAAATTAAAGTTTGAAAAGGATGACGTATGACATATCAACTCGATAGAGTAACGTTAATGTCAACCTGTTCGTGCTCTGTAGTTTTACTTTGCACGACAGTTTTTATTGTGATACAAACAAATTAGACATACATACCTACATTCGAAATACATAACTCTCTTTGTAGAATATTTAGGTAAATGACCTGCCTCGAGCAGTTGAGGGGCGGGCGAAGGTAGTGTTGTTTGCTGATGATACCTCTTTGATCTTTAAAGTAGGTAGACATGTAAATAACTTAGACGAGGTAAATGACGCTATTCTTCAAGTACATAATTGGTTCACATGCAACAATTTAGTGCTTAATAACAAGAAAACTAAATGTATACGGGTTTTTTTAATAACGAGAAACTTGAGTTTATAAATGATACAGCTTTCTTAGGGATTACGCTTGACTGTAAGTTGCAATGGGGCCCTCATATCAAGACTTTAGGTAAACGACTCAGTTACGCTGCCTATGCCGTAAGAAAAATCAGACAGCTTACTGATGTGGACACCGCGCGGTTGGTCTACTTCAGTTACTTTCATAGTGTCATGTCTTACGGTATATTATTGTGGGGTAGGGCAGCTGACATTGACTCTATTTTTATCTTACAAAAAAGGGCTATTAGGGCCATCTATAACTTAGGTAGTCGCGACTCTTTGAGAGAATTGTTTAAAGAAGCCAATATTATGACGGTCCTATGTCAGTATATTCATGAAAACATAATGTACACACGGAAAAATTTGGATCTATTTAATCAGCTAGGTGATAGGCATTACTATAACACGCGACATAGAAATAAATTGGAGCAACCTCAATTTCGTCTGTCTAAAATTCACACGTCTTTCATGGGGTACTGTGTTAGATTTTATAATAAAATTCCACTTGACGTCACTCAACTTAGTGAAAATAAATTTAAAGCCTGTATTAAACGTACGCTCTGCAAGCGAGCTTACTATACTCTAGATAATTATTTAAAAGATAAAAATGCTTGGATAGGTGTTTTCCAGCTCCACCAGAATGTGAATAACATGTTCAGCTATAATTATTTATTATTCCCTCTTTTCCTTCTAGTAGTTAAATAAAATTTATCATTTTTCTTCCTCATTTCTTTATCTGTAAATGAGAGAACCATGTAGCCATTCACATGAATAGTTTAACTTGGTTAATTTAATTAAGACTCACCTGATACTACATTGTTCTCCCAAACCCCACAACAAAATGTAGATGGAAAAATTGTAAAAATACTATTTTAAAAGAGTAACCGTGGAGTTTCTGCCCTTCTTCTCCACAGGAATGACATTCCGAAGTGGTGGTAGAGTCTTTGTTACTATTTTGACGATTCATAAATACTGTAATGGTTTACATGAATAAAAATATATATATATATATATACATATATACATATTCTAATATTCTGAATTATTTACACACCTGAATTTAGTATTTCCAGACAGAATACGAAAAGATGCTACGTTAAAAAGTAGTTAGAGATATATACTCCAAATAAAATCTGTCGTGCAAAATTACACTTAGACACGTTACTTTAACACTAGCGTTGAACAATAATCGTAACTAACTGAAACGGGATCGACGCATGAAACATAATAACTCCGGTAATAGTGCAAAACTGCGTAACTAACAACGGACAATGTGGGGTAAATTAGGTATAGCAAAATTTACAGGAGAGCCAAAAAGCTAAATATTTTCTCTTCTAACTATATAATACGTGCCGTATTTTTATTTAATAAAAAGGTAAGCAATGCAATTTTTTTTAAATCTCTGAATTAAACACATGTTAGAATAGAAGAGAAAATATTTAGTTCTTTGGCTCTCCTGTACAGTTTGTCATACTCAAGCCATTTAAGCCGTATTTTATTTTTCTTTAAAAACCTAGCCCCACTCTAAGACTTATTCCTGTGTTGTAGGAGCGTTCACAAATATGAAAATTCACATACACAAACACCCAGACCCATGAATGTATAAAAAAGGCGGACATAATTTCGCTAAACAAAAAAGTGAAGGCGGCGGCGCAAGTATGTGTGAGTGAATGAAAGGGCTGCCATGTGTAACAAAATTTACCCATTTTTTATGGGGATATTACACAACCTAATCTGTTTCCAATTTCATGAAACCTATTTAGCATCCACGTTAACGATTACATTATCTCGAATTACATCCAATCTTGGGCAAATATTGATGCAATTGTTTTTATAATAAGTTTTTATAATGTATATCGACGATTTGCAATTCGAAAGATTGATATATCGTATTCATCGTTAGTGTTTCATTGCACATCGCAATAATAAAAAACAAGATTTAATTTGTGTAGATTCAGGATTAAGAAATTAATAAATAATCGATTCATTATTTTTTTTACTCTTCAATATTAATTTTTTTTTTTTTACATTAATCGATTTATTTATCATATCTTCTATTTTAGCTGAAAGTTTATTTTTGATAGGAGATAATATCGTACGCAAATCCAAAATCCATATATATATTTACTTGGTAAATATACTTGGTAAACGTGTGGTAAACTTATTCTTTTACCATTTTGTCCAGGAAATCAGGACACATTTCTCGATAAAATAATGTACTTCTATTCATATACATGGAATAAAAAAGAATTGAAATTAAAGTTTCAATTAAATTATTATTTTATTTAAAATTAAAGTTGATAATGTTGCAATAAGTGTTATTAAATTGTTTTAATTGAAACTGAGCAAAGAGAAATCCTATTTCCTAACTTACTTAAAATATTGATTATTGTTAAAATAAATCGATTTTAATAAAATCACTTTTAGGACAATGGAAAAAAAAACGATTATCATAAAATCGTTTTTGATCCTTCCTGTCATATCCCTAGTGATACATTCATTTATTAATGTTATACAGACACTTTTTAACATAGTATATACTTCCCAATTCCTAGCTGCTTAATTATTGCACCTTATGTACCCAACATACAGATCGCCGAAAAAATCTGTATATTTAAGTTTAGGTAAAAATATCGTTTTCGTTTTACTTTATCAGATCTCGTTTTTTACTTTTTTAACACAACACAAATTGAATTAAAGTAAAAAAGTATTAAACTCCCATATTTTCGAGAATATTGGATATTTGGCAACATTGCTCTTTTTGTTGAAGTTTGTTGTTCCGAAAATTACGATTTTATTTCATGTCCATAACAGGGAAAGTCATTTATTTCATAAGTGATAAATTATTCACTTACCTATGAAAGCTGATTTCTTGACATTTTCTCTTAAAACTGACTATAGTTTCGACAGTATACAATCACACCTGATGACAAATTTTGATTTTATTTTCTCATTACGTAAACGACTTTTGTCGAACGAGGTTTGTTGCGTAATGGCGGCCGATAGACTTACTATGGTGGGAGTGTGTGCGTTTCAGCTCGTACGTGCACGTGAACTGACTAACTATTGAACTTCACTTTGTGTTTAGCGAGATTCCGTCCGCCTTTTTTGATACGTCCATGCCCAGACCAAAACAAATAATTGTGCGGGAATGGAACTCGTGACTGTTAGACACGTGTGCGGAGCGGCTTAAGCTCCTAACCACTGTGCTAAATCGTTCGTCAAACGTCCGTATTGCCTATTGTTAGCACAGAATACTGAATTTTAGTACTTCGTCGTGGTTAGTTACGTAGTTTTTCACTATCTGCGACGTATAAGTTTCTTTGAAACAATCTGCGTCAGTCCATAACACTTGTCTGAGCTGAGAAAAATGTATTTGTGTTTATCTTCCATTCCATTGAGGAGCTACGCAAACTAGGTATACGCTTGCTCTTAAGAAAAAAAGAATGCCGACGCATTTATTCGTCACGCGGGGGGTGACAGAGGTTTATATGACCTTTATACATCTGTATTTGTGGGAGTATCAAAGGGTATTTAATTACGGCATCTTCAAACCATTCAGTTTATATTTTCTTTTCTAAAAAATGGAAAGAAAAAGAAGTACAGTTTCCTTAAACAGTGTAGTGTCGAAAACCAATGTGTCAACCTAGGGTCTTATGAATTAATCACTCTTAAAGCACGAATCAATAGAGTTCCATGCTAAAACTAATTTCCGATGGCAGTTGTGTTGGCCAAATCAATTTCAAACTAGAATATTTTTAAAAAATCATTGCTGATGGTGAACATCGGCCGATCTTGTGTTTGTATATTATTGAGTACTATTCAGGCTCATTTAAACCAAGTTCAATGCAACAACTAAATTTCTTTAGCACTTATGTCCAACAATTCAAGTTCAAGCTAGCATAGATCGGGTAAATTGTTGCGGATCGAAAGAAGCGGCCGATTTCTAGTTTATATTTTGCTGCTTATTCTTTAGGCTCATTTGAACATTGATCAATGTAGCAACTAAATTTTTTTAGCATTTTTTGTTCAGCAAGCCTAGTTCAAGCTAACATGTACAAAAAAAAAATTGTTGCTGATCGAAAGAGTCAGTCGATTTTTAGTTTCTATTCTGTTGCTGATTCTTTAGGCTCATTTGAACATTGTTCAATGTAGCAACTAAATTTTTTTAGCATTTTTTGTTCAGCAAGTCAAGTTCAAGCTAGCATGTACTAGGAAAATTGTTGCTGATCGAAAGAATCGGCCGATTTTTAGTTTCTATTTTGTTGCTGATTCTTTACGCTCATTAGAACACTGTTCAATGTAGCAACTAAATTTTTTTAGCATTTTTTGTTCAGCAAGTCAAGTTCAAGCTAGCATGTACTAGGAAAATTGTTGCTGATCGCAAGAATCGGCCAACTTTTAGTTACTATTTTTTTGCTGATTCTTTACGCTCATTAGAACACTGTTCAATGTCGCAACTCAATTTGTTTAGCAGTTTTTGTTCAGCAAGTCAAGTTCAAGCTAGCATGTACTAGGAAAATTGTTGCTGAGTGAAAGAATCGGCCGATTTTTAGTTTCTATTTTGTTGCTGGTTCTTTAGGCTCATTTGAACATTGTTCAATGTAGCAACTAAATCTTTTCTTCATTTTTTGTTTAAAAAGTCGAGTTCAAGCTAGCATGTGTTAAGAAAGACATTGCTAATATAAAAAAATCGTCCGGTCTTTTTTTTTAATTTTCGGTGGTGCTTACTTGCAGCAACAAATTAGCAACAAATTCTGGTTCAATAGTAGATTTGATATTTATTGATTTATTAAAATTGTATGCTAGCTTTATATGAATTTAGCAGTAATTGTGATTTTTCGCGAACGGCTCAAGCAACAAAATCGCGGTTTTAGCAACTGAATAGCAACAAAAAAGCTACAAATTTTGCATAATTTTATATTGAATTTTGCTGATTTGACGCTGCTACCTTGATAGAGCTAATATTGTAAGCCGTATAGGCTGATCATAGAGAACTAATGTAACACTTAAACCATATCTATGTAACCTATGATGCACAATAATAAATGAATTAGAATTTGAAAAAAAAAAAAGGTATTACAGTAAAATAAATTGTGGCTAAATATTTCGATTTTTTTATGAAAAAAAAACACGTCTCCTCAATATTACGTGAAAAAGTTTAGAATAGTTCTAAGGCTGGGAGTTTTTCAATGCATCAACTGACAGGACTATAAATCGAATTTTAAGTTTTATCTCAATGCTAAGATTTATTATTATTATTATTGCTATTTATTTCTTTTCACTTTTATATTTTCTACTAATATCTTGCAAATTTATTTACTCTGAAATACCTACTCAGTATGTTTTTGAACGACTTTTTAGGGAATTAATACTTAATCTATAATTTACAGTAAAAGCGATGTATATAAAATTAAAGCGAGGCCTTTTACGCGATCAGACTTATTTCTCTTTATTCAAAAGACTTTCACTAAGTAATCATGACCCCGTTAACACCTATCCACCGTTTAACACTTGTACGTACGATTTACATTAGTGTTCTGGTACAAGAGGCAAAATCTATTACAATAGACAAATTCTATTACAATAGCTAAAATCTAGAATATATATATTTTGAAAACTCGTCAGACTTTTTTTAGAACTTAAATAATTTATCCGTAACCAGCGAGCGTGTATGAGACGAACTATAGGAGTGGAGGAAGCCATAGAAGTATTTTTTTAAACACTTGGATTTATTCCTGTATCGTGGTTGCGTTTACAGACATGAAAATTAACATACACAAATACCCAGCCCGAAACAAATAATTGTGGTACACACAAAGATTTGTCCTGTGCGGGAATCAAACCCGTGACTATTAGACACAGTGGGCGGTGCAACTTAAGCTCTTAACCACTGCGCCAAATCGTCCGTCCGTCTGTAAGGAAAAACCTGTTGGGACTGTGTACTCCCTGCCTACGATCTGACGTGATCAAATAGATAAATAAATTATATTTTGTTTATTGCCTCATTAGTTTACAACTAGTCGTAAGTGGCCTATTGGAAGCATTGGCAAAGGAACCTCTCCATCCCTCCTATTCTCCGCTATTAGGAGCGACTGAGGACCAATCATTTTCAAAATCCTACCATCTACAACTCAAGATATTGCAATGCCGTTTAAATCTTAGAGCAAACCGTCTGGCGAAGTATTGACGCAAAACTACTTTATTTCATATCTTGGAACATTCTTAGATGAGTTCTTAAATCTTTATTATGCCAATATATAAAATCATACAAAAATCATTACTGAAGTTCAGTCAACGACAAAGTGCGTAGAATAAAAGATATTAACAATAAAAAAATGTCCGAATCATATTTCACGAACCATAATAACTGGACTCTCTTAAATGGCGAATGCATTCGGAGTATTCGAGGGATCAAGTCGGTAATTTTAATTTTGCTGCTCCCGACTCGTAGAAAATAAAATCGGTATTTTCAACATCTGTTGCTTTTCTTTGATTAAATTCTTTGTGGACCCCAAGATAGCTTAATTTCGATCGAGACATTTTGGCGTCTTGGCTTACACGGTATTTGAACATGAGTGTATTTTATAGCTGCGTTTAATGAATAAACTGATTATTCTTTCTTCTTATTTAACTTATGGTTTTACACTAATCTAAGTGTATTTTAGCAGTGTCCAGTGAGACGCTTAATCGTGTTTAAAGTAAAAAAATAATTGTACTCCCCGATAAACTTGATGACAGCGATGATAATGAAATTGATCAAGTACCACACCCTGGATAGTAGAGCGATGGATACTTTACATACCAATTGCGACGGCCGTTTTGAGAAAAATCGCTAAGGCACGTTTTATAACTTTGCTACAATTACTTTCAGTCATGCACATATAAGAATACATAATTGTTAGTATTTTACCAACATTACACATTACTATTCTAAATTACCGAAGTTTTGTAAATTAAAACAAATTGGCGACATTTCTCTTTGACTACCCACCAAAACTCTGACTGTTATTTGTTCGAAATAATGCTTTATTTGTTTTTCTCGTAGAGATTATACATACTAGATAGTCAAATATAAAGGCCGGCGTGACTTTATAAAAATATATTTATTTCACAATACAAATTAATAATAGATACTCAAAATATTAATGCAGTCAATTAATATTACTTAACGTTAGTGCGAACGGTAAGAGAGCTGAGTCGATATTAAATGTACTTTGCTTGGCGATGGCTTTTATAGGCATCGTCAAGTAAACAACTCTTTCTAGAATGAACCCACGCGTTATACGTCTTATTAATTGATATCTGCTTATTTAGCAAAACAGTTATGAGAATTGGACTGAGACTAAACAAGTAACCTGATATCTGTTTACATGATAAATACGCAGCTGAGGCAAGTTAAGCTGATTAAGCAAAACAGTACTTGGAATTATATTCTATGAGCAATAGTCTGATTATATTGCATCATCTTTTAAAGTACTTGCACTGAGCTGTATACTGGTCTAGTATACATAACTCCTCCCTCCATAAGTTCAAAATCAGCGTTCGATTTTTGAGAATGTTGATTTTGCTTATGTTTACATAAGGACAATATTTTAGACTTATAAATATATAAAACAATCAAAAGCACAATTATTAATATAACATAAATGATTATAGAACCTAAACTTATGCTATGCACATTCACTGAATATACGTGGTTTTCACGGAGTTTTTCACTTTTACTGCTTAACACGTGTGACAGGAACTGAAGATTTTCTAAGTTGACTTCGTCTACGCTGATTGGCTGCTTGTAGACTTTCTCTGCTGCTGTGATGCTTGGTAAATTTATAACTGGAACTTGGTGGAAGACTTGATTAGTTAGTTGTATGTGACGTTTCCTTAATGTGATGTTCTCTAATTTAGCTTCACATTCATTATCTAAGGTTAATATATAGGTGCCAAAAATGTTGAACTGGTTGAAATCATTTTCACAGTGCTCTGTGAGAAATGTCTGTTTTCCTGAATATAGTAACCATGTGTCAGGCCGAATAGATTTGACCTTGACTTTTGAAGATTTCACTGTAAGTGGAGAACATGATGTAATTTGTGAAGAAAATTTCATCAAATCTGTAATGCATAAGTCTTCATTAGTGACAGATAAATTATCTTCATAACACAGGAATTCTCCTTCGTCTATTTCTTTGCATGATTGTGATAGTGGAAGTATATCTGACCCTCTGACCAGGATTTGGGAATATTGAGGCGTTAATAGGAATGTTAGGTTTAAATGAGGATTATACATGGGAAAAGGATGAAAGTTGTAATAGTTATAGAAATCTAATTGGACAATTGGTATTGACATAATAAACGTTATTCGTTTGTCCTTAATATATGCTCTTATGTCTATACAATGTACAATTTTGATCAAATTATCGGTATTTACTGGATACATTAATTTATCTATTTTCTCTATGTCTTTAAGAGTTGATAACAATTCATCTATGTCTAAAATGGATTGGTGTAAAATATTTAATCTACTAAAAGCAATAGCTGTTTCAACCTCATCTAACCTAGTTAACAAAATTTGAAAATTATGGATAATTAAATCGAAAGTATTCAAGACAATTTCCTTACTATGTTGGAATTGAGTTTTATTCAGAATGGATTCTATTTCTTTAATTGTTTTGTCTATTTCAATAAAATTATTTCTCGTAGAGTTTGTCAGATTTACTAATACTCCAATTGTTTCGGAAACTAATGATATTTTGTTATCAATAGCATTTTGTTTAGATTGAATATGACTTATTAAGGAATCGTATCTAATTGCATCTTCGTTATCTAAATTGCCTGTAATGGCTTTAACTATTGAACCTAAGGGATTTAAAATACCTCTTTTAATTCTAATTGTTGGGACTAATTGATTATAGCGCTCTAATGTTAAACTCATAATATACTCAGTTTGCATTTGTGCATCTATGATATTTCCGTCTAAGAAATATACATTTAATTTTTCTTTTAAATAATCGTTAACTTCATAATACTTGTTAACGTTATATTCAATGCTGTTACTAACAAATTTTAAATCTAATATTTTAATTACATTCCAATTATAAGTGCTAATGAATGCTTGTCCTTCCTTAACTGGGAAGATTCCAGGATTATCTTCAATTTTCTGAAGTTGAAGGGCCAGGTTTTGGGCTGCCTGTACGAGGATCAGGAGCGCGAACCTGCGGAGGACGTTTTAACGTCTTTTTAATGGGATTTTAAGAGTTTTATTAATGCAGTGTTTCTAATAACGTTCGCATCTTAAAACGTGTAATTTATTGTCAAAATATAAGAATTATTATTAAGCTTTGAATTTAATATTTAATTTATTTAAAAAAAAAATGATTTTATTAGTTTAAGTTGTTGACTGATAATATTTAGAAAATTTAGAAATTTTATAATCGAGTTTATAGGCTTTCATATCTTAAGCATTTAGGTTGTCAGGTTTGTATAACCAAGGTTTTAATTTATTTTATTTTTTTGAATCTGTCTTATTTTATCGATTTCATTCGGACTCTAATTTTATTATGCCTGAACCTTTTAATTAAATAAAAATACATATATTGAAGAAATGATCTGATTAATTTTGGGGTATTCGTATGTAATGTAGCTTTTACAGAAATAATAAGTATTTCATCTTCGTCGGAAGATGGAATATTTATTGAAGTTGGGATATGTCTATCAGGTGAGTTATTCGCTAATAAACTGTCTTTTATTTCATAAAGTGAATCAAGTAGTATTTTTATCCTAATAGTTATATTACTATCCTCTTCAACAGGTATTAATTCAGTTAATTTTGAAGGATCGTTAAAATTTAAATTCACTATTACAGGGGGTTCTTCAATGTCAATTATAGGGACATCTTTTTGTTCACTCAATTTTGAAAAATCATTATTATTAATATTTATTATTTTGGGAGGGTTTTCAAGAAATCTATCGGAAAAATTTAGCAGTGGAGGTATAATAATGTCGGGGCTTTCGTTTATGACTTCGTCGATTGCAACTGGCTCATAATCGTATGAGTATTTATCAGTCTCAAGGTCAGTGTCATCTACGTAATCCTCATATAAGTCTTCTGTTCTAAGATCTCCGAAATGTTCTATGAGGAGTTCCTTTAGGCTATCCCAAGAATTGATATTAATCCATTTACTTACTAGTATCGCGGCTTTATCGGTTAATTTACTTGTAACACTATGGTAAATATACAATTGTTGCGCGGCATTATTTTCCCTTGAAAAGCTTCTAACTACATATTCACACCTTTGGATGTAAAGATTTAGTAATTGATCGTTACCGTCGTAACGCGGAATTATATCGAGAATTTCTTTCGGAATAATTTGAATTTGATTCATTTTGAATATTTTGAACACTTATTATTCACTTTTACAAACACAATAAGATAAATATAACACACACAAATTAAAAAAAAAAATACAATTATAATAACACACACAAAAAAAAATACAATTTAAAAATAACACAAAAAGTTTACAATAAAAATTTTATAATAGAAAAAGTTTATAGATTCGGCGATTTTTGTCCGAAAATATAACTCTTATCAATTACTATTCAACTTAGCCTTTATAGGCAGAACAACGTTTATTATTTTTTTATAATATTTAATTTCTTTTCATTAAGATTTATTTTCTTTTAATATAAGATTTATTTTCTTTTCAATATTTTACGTTCTCAAGTGGACCTTGTGATCACCCCACTGGAAGTAATTTTCTTTTTCAATAAAATACGACAATGTTTTACGTAAGTTCAGCGATGCTTGTCTGATTCTTACGGCCCTAAGTGGTGATCTACGGCTTAGCGATGCGTGTCTAAATCCCGTGAGATCCTAAATTCTAATCACAAATTAGCGATGCTTGTCTAATAATGCGATATCCTTTTATCCAAATAATTCCCGCGATTTTTGACCGGAATTACAGGCTCGGGGTCTGAATGAAATTAGCGATGCTTGTCCAATTAAATTCAGAATAGACAGAAAAATAGGAACATGTGGGAAAGGTCAGAACTCACACAATGCTGCAATTTTTCATGCCGAATATCCGCTCTTTGAGTATCTGCAGGCACTTCTTGACAAAATTTCTTTGTTCGAAGGTAGGGTAGGTCCTTTTTCTAGGATTCAGCCAGGCGATTGTGGTCCGGAATCGATGCTTGTACTCCTACACGGCGTTGAGCTTGTTAGATATAACTGCTGCAACACTTATCGCGACTGAAATCCTACCGTTCGGCTGCGCCAGTCAAATATAAAGGCCGGCGTGACTTTATAAAAATATATTTATTTCACAATACAAATTAATAATAGATACTCAAAATATTAATGCAGTCAATTAATATTACTTAACGTTAGTGCGAACGGTAAGAGAGCTGAGTCGATATTAAATGTACTTTGCTTGGCGATGGCTTTTATAGGCATCGTCAAGTAAACAACTCTTTCTAGAATGAACCCACGCGTTATACGTCTTATTAATTGATATCTGATTATTTAGCAAAACAGTTATGAGAATTGGACTGAGACTAAACAAGTAACCTGATATCTGTTTACATGATAAATACGCAGCTGAGGCAAGTTAAGCTGATTAAGCAAAACAGTACTTGGAATTATATTCTATGAGCAATAGTCTGTTTATATTGCATCATCTTTTAAAGTACTTGCACTGAGCTGTATACTGGTCTAGTATACATAACTAGATATAATGGAAAATATACCACTGTAGCAGAAAGTGAAGTTAGAGACTGGGGGAGTGTCAAATATATAAACCTAGTTTTAGTTTCGAGTTTAATATTTTGTGTATAATGTACCTCTTGGCGTATTGGTCTATAATAAAAAAAAATACTACTCTATAATTAAAAAATATAACTGCCTCGGTGATCTAGCGGCGAATAAGGCCCATGGCGATTACAGGGTCCAGCGTTCGAATACTAGGTCGAACAAATATAGTATTTCTATCAAAAAATTCCCAAAATCAGTCTGGAGTTTAAAATTGTTCTGGTATATGGCAAAAGGTTTGTCCCCTATTACATGTGACCTAACATTGTCGGCGAAAAGTGGGTGTTAACAGTACACCTCTACAATAAAATGTTAACTAATAACAGTTTCATAGTTTTAATTACTCAAGTGGAGCTGGAATAGCATCTATCCAAGCATTATACATGTATTGAAGTACACACACCTATGTGTGTGTACTAGGCATGCCTTTTAAGTTCTGTCGTTTCCATATTTCCCGGCAAATCTGAATTTGGAACTGTTCTATATTCCAATGTGTTTAAATTTTGAATCTCAAAACAGTTAAAAGTATTAGGATTAATGCTATTGTTTAGTCACAGCGTCGATTGGAATCTGTCAGCTTACGTACGAAAATAATTCTTTCTAAGGAAAATGTTCGTGCAATAATTTTCTACAACTTTAGAAGAGGCCTGACACGGCTTCAGTGTTTTGAAGAGCTAACATCTGTGTTCAGTGATGAAGCTCCATGTCTGCGGACTATAGAACGCTGGTATTTAGAATTTCAGCGTGGGCATACTAGTGTTAGTGACAAATCTCGCGAAGGACGCCCAAAATCCGCCTTCACTGAAGATAACATCATTGCTGTGAGACAACTAATTCTCAAAGATCGTCATGTGACGTATCGAAAGATAGAGGCTCTATTAGGCATCTCAGGGACAACCATTCAGAAGATCTTGCATGAAGCGCTTGGTGTGAGAAAGCTAGTTTGCCGTTTGATACCGCATCTGCTTTCCGACGATCACAAGGCGGCCCGCGTCAGATGGTGTAAGAAAACTCTGCAAAGGTTCAACCGAGGAGAGTCAAATCACGTTTACGACATCATCAGTGGTGACGAATCTTGGATCTATGCCTACGATCCTGATTCCAAACAAAAATCTACAATCTGGGTCTTTCAAGACTAGCCAAAGCCGACTAAAGTTGTTCCTTCTCGAAGCACTTCAAAGAAGATGGTGGCCACGTTCGTTGGAAAAATCGTTGATAGAAATTCTTGACCATCCTTCATACAGTCCTGACCTAAGCCCTAACAATTTCTTTATATTTCCTAAAATTAAGAAAGGTCTTCGTGGTCATAGGGTTCCAGTCCGGTGAAGAAGCAGTCGACGCTTTCAAGTCAGCCATCTTGAACACCCCCACTTTAGAGTGGAATAAATGTTATAATAACTGGTTTGAGCGAATAGAAAAGTTTAATAAGCTAAGTGGTGAATACTTTGAAAAACAATAAAAAGTTCTATAAGGTTCTAGTTGTGTTTTTTTCTTCAAACGACAAAACATAAAAGGCATGCTTCGTACACCATGAAGCCATAGTCGTCGTAGTCTTTGTCTTTCCGGAAGACTTCTGGCCTGCAGTGGACGTCTTTTGGCTGAAGATAGACGGATAGTCATTGGGCAATAAGTTACCTTTTCATTCTGTACACCCTCTTAGGGGTCTATTTCAAAAGTTTAAGTGGCATTAACGATTGCGGACCTCTACTTTATCGTTTCCATGAAAAGGAATGGTTCACATATTATAATGTATCTGTTTGGACCCGTCTATACTTTAGTATCATATACTCGTGTACCTTTTTTACTTTAATACCATATAAAAGTTGATTTTTTAGGCTATAGCAGTCATCTTTCCTTAAAGCGATCGTTTGGATACCTTGCTACTATAACGTAAGGCAGTATATCGGAAATCATTATTTTTTCAGTGAATTTTTGTTATAGGCAATTATAAATCGCTGTCACGCCTATATTTTCCACGCGAGATTGGCAGAGTTTTCTTCTATATAACCGTGTACTATTTTCCGTAATAAACAATGAATACCTAAATGATCATGACCTTGTCGGTTTAGTGGCGCCTGGCGCGGCTGGCAATTACGAGGTTATTGGGGGCTTTCTACCGAAAAAAATCATAGTCACGAACCGAAGTTTAGAATAGTGCGTAGAATAATAGCAATATATTCGCTTCCTATTACATGGGACCATAGACGGGAATATGTCGGTATACACAGCACACTTTTACACTTGGGCAATGAACACGAGACGGTGTTTATCCTACTAATAATATTATAAATGTGAAAGTTTGTACATTCGGGTGTTGATGTTTGTTACTCAATCACGCGAAAAACGGCTAAAGGGATTTTGATGAAATTTAGCACACAGATTGTTTATTACCTGGATTAATACATAGGATACTTTTTATCTCAAAAATATGTTAGATTTCTCTGCAAAGTCAACGCGGATGATGTCACAGGCAGAAACTAGTTTTAAATAAAAATAAATGTTTTACTAGCTCGCAATAATTCTCGAACATATGACGTAGTTAGTTAGCAAAGTAATGCCGTAATCTTTAAAAAGAAATATGTATATTAATGATCGAAGCCTTCCGTACAAAAGGATAAAGAGGGAATCCTGACTGACACACTTATATTACGGGAAAGGCGATCAATCCAGGGCTTAGCCAGAATTTTCTTCCAACCCGGAGGAAATAAAATGCAAATCAATGGATACCAATTTTGCACGAACGAATGTTTCTCGGTGACGTAAGATTATTTGCCCGTGAATGTAGGAAATGTTAATCCTTGTTGGGTTCATGATAAAATGTTTCCTGAACTTAGTGAGTGCTGGAAACCATGTGCCTAACAGAAGGAGTGAAGAAGAGCAACGTCACTCGCTGTTTTCATGTGTTAAAAGCAACTTTTAAGTGGATTTTAATTAATTGTGCTTCTTTCGGGTATAATTACTTTAATTGTTTGATTAAATAGTTCAAGATAAGTTCACCACTAAAAATATAAAAAAATGTAAAATATTTAACCTGGCAATTGCCTTTGTAAATAGTTTAAAACAGACTTAAAATCATACGGTTTTCTACTCATAGGCATATAATCCTTTAGAGCAATTTGTAATTCGTTTGAGCTGAAAATATCTTAATGTATGAGTAATTATGACATGGTATTCACATGGTTTCCGGCTGCTGTGTTTTCACTCTAAAAAATCATCAGAACGGCGGAAGGCCGTGCGTTTTCGAACCGCCAAAACCATTGACGTGTAATGGCGGCTAATGCGTCCCGATACACGCAATCAAATTAAGGGCACGACATTTCACTTTATTGCATTAACTCGAATAATAATATATAAATGTACATTTTGTTGTTTTGTGTTCCCTCGGACGTCGATATTTTAAGGTATTATAGATATAACTTAAATTGACAAAAAGGCGCAAGCCTACGTTCATACATTTCTTCATACATTTCCGTCGATTTAGAGTGCTACGCACTTGACCCTTTTCCAAGACTATTAATTTGGTCATGATAGGTTTTCCTGGAGTGACCTCTTTCGGCGCTTCCACTCACATTTGCTCGATATATTCCTTTCGTTAGCCGCCTGTCACACATCCTCTCCACATGCCCATACCAATTCAACATATCTCTTTCAATCCTAGTCACCACGTCATCCTTCAACACCTCCATCCTTCAACATCGGGTTCTAATTACACTATTCTTCATTCGGTTAGCACGGGTGACTTCACATATGCTCCGAAAGCATTTTCACAGAATTTACTGTACTTTCATGCTTCTTTTGCCATACCCAACATTCACTGGCATACATAAGCGTAGGTACCAACACACCATTGCTTATGTGCTTATTTAGTGTTTATGTGCTTTCATTGATACTGACATATAATATTAGCCTATACTGCCCACTGCTGGGCAAAGGCCTTCTCTCACAAATCAAGGTGAGAGAGATTAGGTCATACTCCACCACGGACACCCAATACGGATTGGTGGAGGTAGATTTGTGGCCACCTGCTGTTGGAGCTTATGAAGTCGCCTTTAACGCTTCCAACTCGGCTTAACGACTACCACATTAAGTGGTAGCCGGGACCAATGGCTTAACGTGCGGTCCGAAGCACGGTAAGGCTCGAATATGAAAATGCCACAAACGGTCACCCATCTGAGGCCGACCGAGTCGAACTCTGCTTAAACTTGGTAATCAGTAAGAACACCGCGGTCGAACCAGCGCTACGAACGCCTTGATACTAACATGACGCATAGTACTTAAGTGTATGTATAACAGCTAGACGACGTTTGACCTATACGGTCAGAGTATATACTGCTCCACTCGCCGAATCGACAAGTCGTAGGTTCGATAACCGTACAGGACAGATCTCTGTGAGATCTTCACCTCCAATCTCTGGCTTATTTATGTGAAATTTATGTCTTTAGACGCATCCACAACATATAAGTATTCTTTAGTTCGGGTCAACCACGGGTTGTTAAAAAGAAAGAAATAATGCACTGACTAGATCTTGTATTTTTAGCTTTAAGAACTAGCAAGTTGTCAGTACGATATGACTGCCTACGGTTGCCAGAGCAAATTGGCCATAGACTCGTACCCTTAAGGCATTAAACAGATTCCTGGATTCAAAGCCTAAGTGTGATACATTTGCGAGTCACATAAGAATTTTTTGTTTGAACGCTTGATGTATTGCGAGAATAATGTTGTACTGTGAAAATTGTGTCATATTTTGTAATTAATAGCGTAAATGGCCTGCCTTGTTCTATTTACTATAAATAAATAAACTGCCTCGTTGGTCTAGTGGCAAATAATGCGCTTTGCCATCACGAGGCCTTGGGTTCAGATCCTAGGTCGGACAAAATTTAATTATTACTCTTCAATCATTAACTCACTGAAAAAAGTATCACTCCGGAGTCTATAATTGTGCCACGTTTACATGGGAGCTAACATCTTTGGTGAAAAGTAGGTGTATACAGTACACCTCTGCCAACCCCGCTTGGGGAATATAGGCGTGACGGTGTTTAAATTTTTATTTTTTTTAACAAATAATAAATAGATCTTACCTCGAAATAAATTAGTCCGTATTCGGCACGTTAAGCCGAAATACGAGTACATCATTTCGACGCTAATGAACCGATGTTGCAGGGTTCTGGATAATGGAAGTGGATATAAGAATAGTTCCAAACACACATAAACTATTATGTGTGTTTGGAACTATTCTTTATGATGTTTAGTACATACTATGTAATGTGTTCTATTTTGGTGTACATGGCATGATATGTTTGTTCCTTATAATAAACAAATAGTTCTGGGTCGAAGGCATTTAGCTTACCGTTGTTGTAGATTAGTGAAATATCGGTTTACACAGTACACCTATATAATCCTCAATTGGAAAATGTAGAATGGAACCTAGGACGCTACTAGACGCTAGCGGTACTATACGCTATAAAGACAACGTGGCAGTTATTTTATTCGCGGCTTATATATATCATTTTATCTCATAGTCTGTTCGTCTCATAAACGCTCGCAGGTTACGGTGAATCTTGACTTGCCTCACGGATAAGACATGTCAATACTAATATAGTTCATAAACCTAAATAATTTACTAACCTAATGATATTTTAAATTTCTAATATGGACTGTGTTGTCTGAAATAAAATATTTTTATTTATTTTATTATTCGTTCATCGTAGCGTAATAAACTGAAGAACTCTTCTTAAATTTATACTCTGACTTAGAACTACAAAGCTATGTACATATTTTATGAGAATTCTTGAAAACAATAATCTGTTAGCCAGTCTTATGATGAAATTCAAATTATATCTTGGAACGATAAAATGGAACCGTACAAATGCGAATGGCTTTTCCGTAATAACTATGTGAAATATGAATGTACACATCAAAATACAAACAAAACTTACTAATTTCTTGAAGTATATTGAACTTTATAAAAGGTGAAAACAAAAAAATAATAATATTATCATCATCATCGTCGTCATCAGTTCACTGCAAAATAAAAGCCTCCTACAAGGATCTACTTAACGACCGGCTTTGTGCTGCCTTAATATCTACATAAATCTATCCATCTATATCATCACGCCAGATCCCTTGCGGGGTAGGCAGAGAGTACAGATTTCCCACAGGTTCTTTCCTTAATTACCTCTATGGCTTAATCCACTTCGTCTCATGCACGCTCACCGGTTGCGGAGAATCTTGACTCTACATAAATAATAATTAAAAAAACACTGTAATAATTGGCAAATTATATGCAGCCGAAAGCAATTTAAGTATTAATTTCACACTAGTAGCAACGAAAAATATATGGTACGGGAAGGCCGGAAGGTCTTTCGGCCCGTGGAAGACATGGACAGGGGGGTGTTGGTGTAAAATAAGGGTTAACATTTAGTAAATTTTCCTACTTGTAATGAGATATTTCCATTAGTGGACCGCACGGCTACTTATTAAAAAAAGAACTTTATACCAAACGGCAACGGCGGCATCGGCAACTGTCATGTAGTGACATTTCACTTAATGACAGCATTAGTTCCGATTTTGGCCGCGAGCCAAGAGATGCATGTAGCACTGTGACTGTTGTGTTTTGATATATTTTATTTAATTCTAACGCCCCGTAGAGAAGTTCTTAAATTTAAAGCTGGCTAATCTGTCTTTTTAATGTATAAAGTAAGGATAGATCAGCTTTATTTTTAAATTTAAAGAACGTCTCTGCAGCTCTGTGTAGTAGTTCTGAGGACCAGGCACAAACTGATTGACGTTATCGTAATTTTATCGAGAAAGCATGCTGACGCGTTCATCTTTACTTAGTATATTTTTAGTGTGAAAAGGATCGCATATTCGAATGCGATAAGGTAACATATGTTTGTGCTAACCTCTGTGGAGTAGTGTGAAATGATGGCATATTAATACGAATGCGATAAGGTAACATCTGTTTGTGCTAACCTCTGTGCTGTATTTCAGGATCATACACTCATACAATAGAATTAAGCTATATTGTGATTGAATTCCTCACCCCAGAGGACTTAGCATGAATACATTGACGTTAGCGTAACGTCATCACGGCGTCATGTTTACTTTATAAATGGTGGTGTGACAAGGATGGCTTAGCAACTCGCTAGTGTCATGCTAATGTCAAAATGTTTGTGCTAAGCTCGCAGAAACTAAGGGCTTATCATAAACAGACTAACGTTAGCGAGAAGTTATCGAATTGCCATTCCTTTCGCACTACAAATTTTCTAAATAAAGATGAACGTGACGTCACACTTTCTAGAGAACGTTATGATGCTGTCAAATGATTTGTGCTTAGCTATAGAAATCGTAAAACAATGACACTAAAAGTCGTCTGCGTCTATTTTTACAAGATTTTATTTTACTTGCAATGTTTGTATGTCCGTCTGTCCGGTTCAAATCCTGTGATCCATTTTTTATGCACTTGATTGAGCTGATATTTGGCAGACTTATGTAAAGTCGGTAACAATGCAATAATATGGTACCATGGAGCTGGTCTGATAATGGAGTCAGAAGGTGGCCATAGGAACATGTAAACTATACAACGAAGCCCTCTCGTGTTTAGGCTTGTTAAATTGGTATTGACAAGTACTATACAACCAGACAGTGTTAAGGGTCTGATGATGAAGCCGAAAGGTGGCCAATGGAACCACCAACTACTCAATATAACCCCGCCAGGTTCGGGCTCCTGGCATTTGTCTTGACGAGTACTTTAGACCCGGAAAGTGTCTACGATGTGATGATGGAGCCCGAAGGAAACCATAGGAACTCCTCAACTAATCAAGATATCTTCGTTGCGCTTGTGCTTTAAAAGCTTGTTTTTAAAAAGGTCTTATAATTATAATATTAGCCCTGTTAAGAAACTGTCACACTGTAGGAAACGGGTTTCCTTTCAAACTGAGAGTGTTTAGGCCATAGTCCACCACGCTGACCCAGTGCGGGTTGGCGAACTTCACCTTCGAAACACACCTTTGAGAAACTACAGGTATGCAGGTTTCCTTACGTTGTATTCCTTCACCGTCAAAGCAATTGGTTAATATTTTTTAAAACGCACATGCTTTAGAAAACTCAGGTGCAGGCCTGGGTTTGAACCCGAGACCTCTGACTTTGCAGTCCAACGGTCTAACGACTAGGCTATCACTGCTAATTAAAAAAGGTAAATAACAAAGGCCTTTTGAAATAAAAATTATTTCTAACTACGCATGTAATGGAAAGCGATGATAGTTGTTTCTAATAAAAGAGTGCGGTATTTCACTTCAGATGTTTTATTTATTATTACAATTTCTGTGGTGCTTAGACCTTTTAACTGACAGTATCCTTTGGTACTACAAACTCAAAGCCATTATCATATTCAACTTATTAATTCGGTGTAAATTGCGGTTAGTTAGCAAGTGAAATTACTCTCTTACTGTAATTACTTTATCTAGGAGCATAGCATGTGAACTAAAATCACAATAAGCCTTCTATCTATATATCTTTATCAACACGCCGGATCCCTTGCGGGGTAGACAGAGAGTACAGATTTCTAACAGGTTCTTTCCTTACATGCTTCTCTGGCTTCCTCCACTCTCATAGTTCGTCGCATACACGCTCGCCGGTTACGGAGACTCTCGACTTATCCTTCAGATAAGAATCGGTTTATTTGGTCATGGTAAGATAGTCTTGGTCTTCCCCGGTACCTACATCCTTCCACTTTCGCATTGTATATCTGTTTTGTCATTCGTTCTTCTGCCATTCTTTGTATATGCCCTATATTAATAAGCCTGCAATAAGTTTAAATGAGATAGATATCAGCCTAATATTAATCAGGACTACTTCACTGGCCTAGTAGCGCATTACGAGTCGTGATCACAAGGTCCTGAGTTCGAAGCCTAGGTCGGACAAAGCGAAGTCTTAGTCCACATTTTGGACTTTTTTAAACGTATCCCCGCATTAGGATGTATTCCTGTGTCGTACGTGTGTTAACAAACATAAAATTTCACATACACAATACTCAGACCGATACAAGTAATTGTGGATCACACAAAGATTTATCCCGTGTGGGAATCGAACCCGCGACTATTCGACCCAGTGGGTGGGGTGGCTTAAGCTAATAACCACTGCGCCATATCGTCCGCGCAAAATTTGGACCGATTAAAACTTAAATAATGACAATTAAATAATAGCAGTGATAGCCTAGTGGTTAGACCGTTGGACTGCTAAGTCAGAGGTCTCGGGTTCAACGCCAGGCACGCACCTCAGTCTTTTCGAAAGCATGTGCGGTTTAAAAATTAACAATCACTTGCTTTAACGGTGAAGAAAAACATCGTGAGGAAACCGGCATGCCTGAGAGTTTCTCTAAGGTGTGTGAAGTTCGCCGACCCGCACTGGGCCAGCGTGGTGGACTATGGCCTAAACCCTCTCAATTTGAGAGGAGGCCCGTGCCCAATGGAGAGACAGTTTCTTAACAGGGCTAATATTATTAATGATACTATCTTTCTTTTTTCTTTTTGAGTCAAAGGTAGATAATAATCTTCTTTACTATTCTTGAGACATTGGTTTATCTATCTACATTTAAACCAAAATTTTTTTAAATATGAAATTGAATTTCTGTGGAATCCGACTTTAAAGACCCAACTGTAGAATAGAAGGTAATTACTCTGTACGTTCGAAGGTAGGAGACAACATCATGTCAATCAGGTCAACGTTGTTCGGTGGGCGGGGGCCTATTCGACCTCATATAGGTTGGAGTGCGGAGTGAGGCAAGGGGGGCTAACCTCACCTAAACTTTTATGGATGTAAAATTGTGGCTTATGCTGACGATACTGTTTTATTGTTTAGTTCGCCTTCCTGGCAAAAAACTACCAAATTGGCTGAAATTGGCCTTAATGAGGTTATGTCGTGGCTAAGAAATAATTTGTTAACTTTTAACATTAGTAAATCAAAGTATCTTGCTTTCACTAAATCTTCTTCTAACTTGCAGACCCTAAACTCTATTAATATCAAAGCACATATATGTGGTAGTTCTCTATCCACACGTACATGTGACTGCTTGCCTCTAGAGAGGGTTACATCTATTAAATATCTTGGCATTATAGTCGATGATCTATTAAATTGGAAAGAGCATATATATCATTTAAAAAGTAGATTAAGAAAACTGTTACCCGTCTTTAAACGCCTACGACACATTCCCTTAAAATTACTAAAAACCATTTATTATGCTCTCTGTCAATCATTATTAGTATATTGCGTGACCGTTTGGGGAGGCACGTATAAAACTTACCTATTACGGGTAGAAAGAGCCCAAAGGGCAGTGTTAAAAGTTATGCTCGCCAAGCCGTTTAAATATCCTACAACACGATTATATTCTGAAGTGAAGGTACTTACGGTTCGCCAGTTATTTATTATTAATTCCGTTTTAAAGACTCATGCGGACAAACCGTTCGATTTGGCTAAGTTTCAAAAGCTAAGAAGAAAGGATCGTATTATGTCAATAGAAAAATTTTCTTCTTCTTATGCACAGAGGCATATATGTTTTTTGGGCCCTTATATCTATAATAAAATAAGTAAATACATCACTATATATACGCAGACCTTATTCAAATGCAAACAATCTCTCACACAGTTTTTAATGACTTTAAATTACGAGGATTCTGAAGAATTACTAATAATAGACAAATAATTTGCTGATCCTATCCTTTATTTTTACTTAAGTTTCATATTAAAAAATCGCAAAATATACATGCAAAAACTTTTATTACTTTTTAAGCGTTCGGTTATCACTTGTACCATACCCTAAGTCTATCATAATAAAAACGGGTACTGGTGACCTGGCACGGACTTTATTTCGTTACAGTAAAGTTGTCGAGAACGCGTGCTAGCACGGTTATCCTTACTATAGTTAATTTAAGCGTAAAAAGGAAGGCGTATCAATTCGTTTACCTTATACTCATGTCGCTCTGTTTGTGTTTGGCCCCTTGGGCATAGTATTGGTGCGTCGGGTGCTCGATGTTTAGTCGTCGGGTGTTTGTTTTTTTTTATGTATTACAATTACCCGCAATTGTTTGTAATAGTGTATAGAATATATTGTTTAATTCTATTCTTTTTTATGTTTTGTTCAACATCCGTATAAGAAGGGAGGGTACAGCAGCTGTAACACAGGTCTCTGACCTAGCACGGCTGCTATAGTTATTATATTTTAGCATATTTTTATGGATGTTCTTAAGATAATGTGTCTAATATAAATGTAAATATTATATTATTACTGCAATGTTATATGTTATATTTTATACTTGTAAAATGTAATATGTTAAATTGTTGAATAAATTATTATTATTATTAAAAAAAAAAAAAAAAAAACCTCTATGTAAATGCGCTGATTGAGAGGCTGAGCAGTACGCATGTCGGTTGTCATATTGGAGGAGCATGCCTTAATAATATTAGTTATGCTGATGACATGGTGCTGCTGAGCGCCTCAGTGAGTGGATTATCGAAGCTGCTTGGCATTTGCGAAAAGTACGCTGACGATCACGGCTTGTTGTACAACGTGAGAAAAAGCGAGTGTATGGTCTTTCAGGCCCAAGGCAGATGGCTGGGTAATATACCGACCATCAAATTAAAAGGGTGTCCCCTAAATAGAGTCGACAAATTTAAATACCTAGGTCATGTGTTAACCTCGGACTTGAAAGACGATGTTGACATTGAAAAGGAACGTAGGGCGTTGTCTGTTCGTGCGAATATGATAGCCCGCAGATTCGCTCGCTGTTCGAGAGGAGTCAAAATAACCTTATTCAGGGCATTTTGCACTTCTTTCTACGCGAGCAGTCTGTGGGTCGCTTATTCGCGGGGACAGTACGGCGCCGTACGTGTCCAATATAACAATGCGTTCCGGGTGCTTTTGGGGCTGCCTCGCTTTTGTAGCGCTTCGGGAATGTTCGCCGAGGCGCACGTGGACTGCTTTTTTGCAACCATGCGCAAGCGGTGCGCGTCCTTGCTGCGCAGGGTGCGGGCCAGCCCCAACAGTATCCTTAACGCATTGGCGGAGAGGTTTGACTGTCAGTACTTGAACCACTGCAACATGGTTCATTTACTGACTAATGCATTGTATTAATAATAATGATAATAATAATATTATGTAATGGATCTTGACATCTGAAATAAATAATAATAATAATAATTATGTTTAACAAAGAAAACTTGATGAAATAACTGTTGCTAAATAATTCTGGAATTTGAAGTAGGTACAGCTTAGATTAAAAATATTGAATGAGTGGATCTTACTATCAGGTTTAAGTATCATATATTTAAATATATAATTTTATGTGGCCCAATACCACTAAGCTACACTTTTTAATGGAGATAAATAAAAAAAGCACTACACTTCCACATCAATATTACGTATTATGACGTCGATCCCTGACCATTACTATTATCATTATCATAAAACAAAATGGAGAGTAAAATATACCAGTCTCCTACTGTTAGGATCATATTATAAAATAGATGGCAAACTTCGCATGAAATAAAACGAAAGACGTAGACCCTCTACGTCTCAGATAAAATATCTTTATGATATGAATATTAAAGGTGCTGGTCTCAAGTGGCTTATCTGGAGTGTTTTTAAATTGCATTCCTTTTATTGAACTGTAGTAAAACCTCCTTTAATACAGGGGTGAAAAGAGTGAATTAACAGTTTGTATGCTCTCGATATGTTTTGCCTATTTTCCCCCAGATGGGAGACCGTTTGTGGTATTTTTATATTTACGTGTTTCTGTGCTTGGGGCATGCTCAGCCGGTGATCGGTGTGAGTTTATGAATGCCTAAAGATTGGAGACTTGTGTTATTATTATTTTTCCCAAGCTAGGATGGTTGAGGTGTATACACCCACATTGCGTTAATATTATTGGGTCCCAATGTAATAAAAATACAAATACAAGGCGAGCAACTCTGGTTTCCCTTCAAAACGCACAAATCTATCGCCTTTTTACAAGGCGAGCATATTTTCATTATCTATCTACGTATATCACCACGCTAGGTTCCTTGCGGGGAAGGCAGAGAGTACCGATTTCCAACAGGTCATTTGCTTACAGGCCGGTCTGGGTTCCTGCCCTCTTATACTCTCATACACGCTCGCCGATTACAGACACTCTCGATTTGCCCTTCAGATAAAACGCGATCTGTTGCCGTTATACCAGACACAATTCTAGATAGAGGAAAGTGACCTAGATTATAGATAAAACTCACTTTATCTTATTTGTCGTTGTAGGTGTATGACAGGTTTGTTTATTTATTTTATAAAGCCTTTTTACCGCAAAGGTCTTATGGTTCGTATTACTCTGTCTGTAAAATATGAATAAGTCTTAGATATGTCTTCCCTTACTCTCCCTTCAAATATCATCTGATATTAGAACAACGTCGATACATACTTCTGTGTATTGCTAGCTGATGGATTGATGCTATTCAGATCTAGATTTAGGATGCTTGCTACAATTTGTTGAGTTTATTTAGTTCTTTGGCTTCCATTGAGCTTTCGGAGTATAATGTTTAGGTTATAAATAAATTAAAAGTGAACTTTTAATTTATTTGTTTTATAAACTAAGTAAGAAGCGTGTATTCAAAACATACTATTACTACAATAAACGATTTAAAAAAAATATAAAACTGATTATTTTCTACAGAAAAAGCCCTTAGGAAACATCCCGTTTTAACCGACTTCAAAAAAAGGAGGAGGCTCTATGTTTGGTTGTATGTATGCTTGTTTTTTATGTATGTTCAGCGATATTTCCGTCAATTTTGGACCGATGTTGATGATTTTTTTCGCATGGGGTTCGGTATAGCTCCAAGGTGGTCCCATTTTAATTTTATTAATTAATTAATTGGACCTTGGACTTAGAAGATACACCAGGGAACTCCTTAACGACAAACAATAGAATGTGTAAATTGAGATATTACGTCAATCCTATAGGTGCCCCACTATAGAACTAAGCGGTATATTAGCGGACTTCAAAAAAGGAGAAGGTTCATAATTCGTCTGTTTTTTTATAACACCTTTGCTTATGAACCGATTTTGATGATTCTTTTTGCTTTTCAGTATAGTTTTGAAGTGGTCCTATTTTAATGTTATTTGTATTGGACCTTGGACTTTGAAGATACACCAGGGAACTCCGTAATGGCGAACAGCACGAATGTATAGATTCTGTTATTATAGTTATTATATTAATCCTGTAGGTGTACCTTACTGTACAACTCAGCAAAATAATATAATATCGGTATATAAATATTAGTAAATAATTCACTCGTCACTTAAAATTGTAAAATAAAAATCTGGTTGGTGCAGTAGGTTACTTGGCACCGACTTCAAATATGTCTTTCTTGCTTTTTGAAGTCGGTTTACCTTTTTTTAAAAAGATTTTTGAACAGAAGCTTTTCAATTTGGTTAGTGCACATATTACAGTTTTACATTAACGATTATCTTTGGTAAAATTATTAAGAGGCAACACAAGTCCCTGTCATTTTTTAGTACTGTATAAAATATATAGGATTTTGTGTGTATGTGTGTTTGAATGATCATGCCTTTACAGCTTCACTGGCCAAAAGGGGCGAGCGTGCAACCACTACGCTCGAGCCAGAAGGCAAGGGGGCAACTAGCTCAAGGGCGCCTTAAGGAAGAACGGCCTTGGCTTGGGCAGTCGCTATGAATATATATAGGAAAGCAAGTGTCGTAGCCATAATTATTTGTAATATATGCGTTATCAAATTAAAGTGTCTAATTGTGCAAAAGAACCCGCTTCAATCCAACATTGGCTTCGATGTAGGTTACATTTATAAAGGTTCTATTAGTGGTTGATTTACACTAATAAACTGCCTGTATTGTTATTATGCGCAGTTACACTCTCAATTTAAACTGGTATACACGGAAGACCAGCATTGTGGCACTTGAGTTGTGTATACCAGTTATACCATTTCAGTACCCCATTTTTTTTTCTTTATTGTTATTTGTCGTGTATTTGTCTTACTTTCTGCTTAATTCGTGTAATGAGGCGATGTTATCCGTTTTCTTTCAAAAGCCACGGCTTTAAGTAAACAGTCCAAGATGAACCTACCGATTTATCGTCGGTTTGATTATCTATATATATCATCACGCCAGATCCCTTGCGCACATATACCTACACTTGTACAAGTTTCATTTTCAATTGGGGTATAAAAGTGCTTAAAAAGAGGGTAACAAAAATTAAATTTGGAAATTTGGTTTTCGTATTGAATTTGTGAAGCAATTATCTAGACGGGGTGTCTGTGGTCTTGCGTTATTTACGATACAGATTTTAAAACATGTCAAAATGCTACTGGTAGTAGAAACATCTGTCCTTAAGTTAGATATTGAAACTGGCTATAAGTAAACGATATTAGGAGTCGCATGTACTCCTGGCACTGGCACTGGCCTGGCACACAACAAGTAAGTTTTTGTGTTTGTGCCGCCAAGCTGTTCAATTTGAAGTTGTCCGAGTAGGTTATACTGTGTTTCACAGATTATCAGTATGGACACAATAATTCTTGTTATTCATGTAAAATAAAAAAATTATTATAGGTTATAATATTTATAATATTAGCCGTCAAGAAACTGTCCCACCGTTGGGCACGGGCCTCCTCTCAAACTGAAAGGGTTTAGGCCATAGTCCACCACGCTGGCCCAGTGCGGGTTGGCGAACTTCACACATCTTCGAGAAACTCTCAGGCATGCAGGTTTCCTCACAATGTTACCTTTACCGTTAAAGCAATTAATAGTTTATGTTTAAAACGTTCATGCTTTCGAAAAGACAGAGGTGCGCTCCTGGTTTTCAATTTGTTACCTCTGACTTTGCAGTCCAACGGTCTAACCACTAGGCTATCACGCCCCGGTTACTACCTTTTCTTAAAAATGAGTCTTACAGTAAAGAAAGAAGCCATTGGAACTTTGTTCTCTCTGCTAACCCCGCAAAAGATCTAGTATGATGACATTTTTTTTCTTTACTTTTAAGATGGATATTTTTTGTTAGTTGTATGGGATAGTAACGAGTCAAATAATCGACTAAAATCGAGTCGAGTCAAGTAAAATAATGCGTAACGTTTCTATTTTCTTACACATAGTGTGTATTGTTTTAATACTATTCACCTTTAGAAATATATTCTACAAACCGGTTGCATAGTCTGTGTTCCTTAGCCTTTAGATTCCATCCTATTAGGTACAAACAGATAGTCCCATTGTTATCGAAGTACACTGTTGCACTATAAAGCAGTCTAAATCAGAACAATAGATACTAGTAGTACCTTAAAATACGGAACAACATTTTAACCACAAAAATTGTAATAATCTATATTTATACTAATACTAATATAGTTATACTAATAATATTAAAAAGAGAAAGGTTTGGATTTTTGTTGTTTTGTTTGTAATGGATAAAGTCTAAAACTACTTAACGATGGCATGAAAACCATCATTGCTGTAATGCGCAAACATCCACGATGCACTACAAAAACGAGGCAGCCCCAACATTATCCTGAAGATGTTGTTGTATTGTACCCACAGACTCCCCGTATAGAACAACAAGAACAAGCACAGATCATCACGCCAGATCTCTTGCGGGGTAGGCAGAGAGTACAGAGTTCCAACAGCTTCTTTGAAATAGTATACGAACTCTGACAATACGCATTAAAGAGCGTGATCTTAACTTGATCAGTACAACGGGAGAATCTACGAGCCAGCATGCTACCTCTGACCGCTAAAGTCCTACGCTCCTCAATATCTACATCGTCCCTAAGGCCTTTGATTATAAAATGTCCCAAATATTTAAAATTTGAACATGAATAATATTTCAGCCGTTTAGGATGATGTTATGTGAATAATCAGGCCATACACCGGCGGCCATAAAGACCATGTATTCACTTTTTATTACATTATGTATAAGTCTATGAATTTTCGCATCGTCGTAGCAACTAAAATAATAAACACTGAGTGATTACTATAAGAATCCGTATAATGTCATTATTTGCTATAACAAAATGCGGCGCCTGATCATAACTATGCGAATTATGCCACTGGTGTACAATTAAACAATCATTTCACAATGTGAATGTGGAGACTCAGTACAAACTACCCAGCACATCGTGAAGGACTGCCCTACTACAAAATTAGCGGAGGATTCGAGGGGCTGCACCAGCTGACACCAGAGGCTAAACAATGGATCCTTCACTCTGACATAAAATTTTAATCGTATGTCAAATTATTAAAGTACATCGCCATACGATGATGATGATCATCTCACAAAGTTATCGTAACGCGTAACGTTACGTGTTTAATAGTTCGAAGCGAATAAGGGCCAACATTGATCAGTAAATATGTGGTAAGGATTACTAATCAGTTTCCTCGTCGGTTAGTGGCGCATAGTGGAAATGGCAATCACGAAGTCCTTCGATCGGACAATTTTAAGCCTTCTATCTTAAAAAAAATCAGTCACTGTCCGGAGTTAATTGTGCCCGATTAATGGTGATAAGTTCACATTCCCATTATATTGCCCCCTTATTAAACATATCGTCAAGAATTCTACTATGGTGGTGTAAATAATATAGACAGGACAGTGTTTTTTCAAACTCTGCGTATGTCAAATTCTTGGAAATATCTGTATAAAGGTGCAAAAATGCAAAAGTGCTTCCATTAAATATTTTCAACGTGATTTCAGCAAAGGTATCAGCCGATTCACTGGTTAAAAAAAAATAATATTCTGAATACAGTTAATCCGCTGCAGTATATTGGTTTCATGCAAATACCTTTTATAACTACGAGTATTTATACTCATTTTACGATTGAAGACATAATTTATTTATGGCCTATTATTCTCGTTTTCAGTGGATTAGGTTTTATGAAGAAAATAAACAGGTTTATAAATCAAAAATAATAGAAAAACGTTTACTAATATGTCCTTTTCTATTAATAAAGCTTGCACGAAGCGAGTAACTAGTGCGTGTACAAAAACTGAGAGCTAAACACAAAAAGATTGATATTAGCGTGACGCTAGCGGGTAAGCGTGCTGTCTCGTTCATCTATATTTGGTAAATTTGTTGTGTAAAAAGGATAACATATCAACTCGATAGCGTCACGCTAACGTTAAACTGATTGTGCGAAGCTCTCTTAAGAGCAAGTCAAGAGTCTCCGTAACAGGCGAGACGAAAATAAGAGTAGAGAAAGTCAGAGAGGTCTGTAAGGAAGCACCTGGTGGAACCAGGTATTCTCTGCCTTATCCGTAAGGGATATGGCGTGATGATATAGGTAGACAGATAGAGAGACGGTTATAATGGTTTTTTCATAACTGAAATAGGTATACCTCTACTTAAGTCAATTTAATAAGAACGTACTTAGCGATGCCATTGTCATGGGAAATGGTTATAGAAAAATGATGAAGAGTAATGATCGTTTAACCGTGAATATTGTAGTATGGGCTTAACAGATGAGAACTCGCAGCTTGTAGTTACGGCTTTGTAGTTATTCGAAAGTTCAAGCTTGATAACTGATGTCGATGTATGTAACTCAGTAATCGCTATTCATTTTGCGAATACAGTGGGTAAGCTGAAGTATAGTAAATAAATACAATGTTATCTTTTAAGATTTATTCCCTTTTGTAGCCAGCTACGAAACATAGTTATAAATTCAGAAAAAATAGTCGGGATTGTTGAAAATATCAAATAAAATTCGTTTTGCGCTGGCTATGAAAACCCAGTTACGAATGTGGACCAAAGTGTGAGACCGAAGTATTTTCGATTCCTAGAAACCGTAATAAACAATTATTATTATTTTTTATCATGATATTTCATCTCAATCGGATTATCGAACTTAGTTAAAGTCTTGTAAAGCTCTTTCGAAGTTGGGCAACGCCATTTTTTAACGCCTCGAACGTGACACTTGACTGCACGGCAATATATGCAGTATCCACGGCACTAGATTCATAATTAAGAGGCTACCGCGAAAAAACGTGTTTATGTGCTGAAAACATGCACTTCAAGAAGTATATAGATAAGACTTAATATTTAAAAATATGATTTTTGACTGTATATCTTAGAACCTGGAAAAAGGATTAAACAGAGTTTCTCGGTAGAAAAAAAATCGCCATCTCTATTGCTACATATTTTCTGATTCGAACGCGAAACGCTTCAAAACTAGTCTATAGAATTAACTTTAAAACATAGCAAATAACTGTAGCAAAGTTCTCGTAAAACAGTTTTAGATTTCACAGTGTAGTTGTTTAGAAAATGATAACATTTGTTTCTGCACATACGTCGTTTATTTCCGAGCGCGCGCTCAATATATCCCTCCCTTATTATTATTGTGCAAAGTAATTGCATCACTCTCACACTCGCGGTCGATATATGGTCGATCGCGGTAAGCCCTTAAATAAGTGAGGAAGCTTTACCAAAAGGCTTACTTAGTACGAAAAGACGTTAGCGTGATTCTATCAAATTGATATGTCATCCTTTTCACACAACAAATTCACCAAATACAGATGAACGTGACAGCGTGTTTTCTCGACTACCAACATTACGAAAGTGTCAAATGGTTTGTGTCTATACCTCAGGTAAGACACGGTCTATTTCTTCGTAATTTGTCTTGTCTTTCGAAACTTGTTGGTTCATAGGAGCGGTAATGTAGGTATATTACTGCCTCGGTAATCTAGTAGCGAATAGTGGGTTGTACGATCACGCGGTCCTGCGTTCAAATCCTACGGACAAATGTAGTAGCCTGGAATTGCGCCCGGTATATGGTAATAAGGTAGCTCCCTATTATAAAGGACCTAACATCGTCAGCGAAAAGTGGGTGTAAACAGTACACCTCGCCCACCCCCGCTTAGGGAGTATAGTCGTAACGGTGTTCATTTTGTTTATTTTCTAAAACTTCTAATCAGTTAATAATATACAAAACTGTTGCATGACTACTAATTAATTGATATCTAATTGCTATGTGGGCCAAACAAATGTATAGTTCTACTGTGGCTTTATTCCCTTTTCCTAAACGCGGCGCGTTACGATAAATTTGTGAACTTATCGTGTAGTTGTTTTCTGTATGCCAATACACTATTTCTCATGAAGGAAGGGTACTGTGACAATTGTAAGTGTCAAAGAAAATTATATTTTATTCAATGGCAATAAGAGGCATGACCCGTTTCTTCACTTATGGCGTAATGCCTTAATACCATTGAATTAAATATTATTTTGTTCAGCAGTTAGAACTGTCACTACCCATCTTATGTGAAAAATATTATAAAGTAAAATTAAACGATCATTTTACATAGCTATCGTAACACGTCACGTTTCGAGTTTATTTGGTTATAGCGAATAAGAACTCATGCAGTATTTCATTTCCATTAAGGTAAGTCAATTATCACAATTACCGTAATTGCTCGGTCTGGTGTTGGCAATTTTTGTTTTCGTTTTCAATCAAAATTAAAGATGATCTAATCGAAAAATTCGTAACCAAATTTGCTTTGAGAAAAAAAGGATGCCATATGTTTTTACAATATATTATTTCTTCAGTTATCACTTTCAATGTCGGAATGTTCGGTAAAAACATTTTAAATTATTATCACAGAATCTCATGACAATGATATATAAATTTACTATTAATGAGTCAACTTATTTCGGTCGTCTGCACTAAGGTATATAGTTTAAAAATGCTGTAACAATCACACAATTTAAATTAGAATGCCTTGCTAGGAATTGGTGTTATTTTACGAGGATGCGGTCGCGCACAATTTTTTTTTAAACGATGGTGTTTTTGGTCATTCACGTGTTCTTTATCTATCTATCTGTCATCACCCCATATCCCTTGTGGAGTAGGCAGAGAGTACAGAGTTCCAACAGGTCCTTTCCTTACATTCCCCTCTGGCTTCCTCTACTCTCATAGTTCATATCATACAGCTCGCCGGTTACGGACACTCTTGAGTTTCCCTCCAGATAGGTCATGGTCTATTTGGGCAGTATGATGTAGTCTAGGTCCCCGGGTTCCCCGGAACCTACGTCCTATGTTTTTCGCATTGTTTATCTGTTTTGTCATTTTTCTTCTGACATTCCTTCTATATGCCCGAACCAACGGAGCATACCGTTGCGAATACGGTCGTTCAGCTTGACTCCACACCTCTTCCGCAAAGCTCGCATTTATCCTACTCGACTGTAGCTAGTATAAATTTCTACTTTCATTCTCCTTCTTAAATACTCTACTAATACTTAAAGCTCTCGTTGGCATCTAACAGCATTGGGACAAGCACTCCGTTATATATGGGCAGTAGGCAAGTAGCTTTCCCATCACACCATTCACTCTCTTCCCTGCACTAACTCTTCTATCTATGTTAGCGGTGTCATTAAATCACGCTTGAAGATATAGTCAATCTTGTTCGTAACACCTCTTATGTAAAGTCACAGGGAGACGCTCGACTGTAGTCGGTTAAGCTCGGCCACTGTGACGTTGGCGTGAAACTGATCACGTTAAACAACTGGTGTTTAACGTGAACCTGGTCCCTCCGGTGACCATGGGTGCTGTAAAGTACTCGAAACGTAGGGAACTTAAAAAGCAAAAATAAAGCCCGATAAAATCCGAAAAAAATCTACCCTGTACTAGGAAATTATACCTGTATCGGTCGTGTATATATTTTGAATTTTACGTGCACAAATATACCAAAACAAATAATTGTGGTGTCTCAAAGCTTAGCCTTCGAAAGAACACTAAACCGAGCGTTGTTATTGAATAATCCCTAAGAAGTTTATCATTTTCTGTTTCTCTGAATCATCTAACTATATCATCAAGCTAGATCCTTTGCGGGGTAGGCCGAGAGTACAGAGTTCCAACAGGTTCTATCCTTTCTCTGAATCATCATCATCATTATCGTTATCATCATCAATAGGCGAATAATATTGGACAAAGACCTCACCAAAAATTGATATAACATGACGTTCGGTTTTGTGCTATACGCACCAACCGCGTAGCGTGTCGTGCCAATCGAGCTCGCAGTACTGCTCGTTTTGTAGACTTTTTTTACTGCACTATGGGGTCTGGGATTGGGCATGGTCACTTACAAGTCTATGCTTGCAGTGGCTATTTGGTGCAGGTTTTGATAACAAATTCATCTGATAAAACGTCTTTCTATATTATGTATATAACCCGTTGATAAAAATTGTCCTCAGTCAAAACAACCTCCAGCAAATAAGATACTGAATAATAAAACAGCATTATATTCTCTCAGTCAACTAGTTCGTAATTTATTCATGAAACATTATGAGTGAACGATTTAAAGTGAGATTACGTCGAAGTGTGATGGCGGCAGGACGAACTTTGAACCAGCCAGTTCCTACTAACTGTCACCGACTAAAAGGATAATGTTGTACTTAAATTAATGTTATTTAACGTTTTACGTCGACATTAATTAGTTATGAAATTAATTTAAATTTATTATGTATAATATCAGTTGTATATTTGCCGGTATTTCGCACAAATATAATGGGGTCCTGGGTTCAAATCCTAGGTCGGATAAATGTAGTTATTTTAACGAAAAATTCCCAGTATGAGTCCGGAGTCTCGAATTGTGCCCGGTATGTGGCAATAGGCTCGCCCCCTATTACATGGGACCTAACATCGTCGGCGAAACGTGGGTGTACTCAGTACACCTCTGCCACCCCCGCTTGGGGAATATAGGCGTGACGGTGTTATACATCATCATCAGTACCATCCCATCATCGGCCGAAAGAGATCCACTGCGAAACTAAGACCTTTCCAAAGATCTCCAGGACGACTTGGACGACCGAGTTCATGATGTACGCTGGATGAGACGCTGTTACTCGCGATCCAGGTCATCAGTCCAAATTATGGAGAGCATGTCCAAACCATTCCACTTTATATATAGATTTTAACAATACGAAAACTATCATGATTTTTGTATATCATACGTATTGAAGATAGATATCATAATTATAATTGTCGGTAAATAAGTATGTATGTAAAAGAGTATGTATGTAGTATGTATGTAAGACCGATGACCCAGTGAAGGTCGCGGATGAAGGTCGTCGTGGCGATCTTGGGGAGGGCCTTTGCGCTGCAGTGGACGTCTTTCAGCTAAAGATATAAGTATGTAGATGTGTATAATATACAAGTGCCGTTAAAGGAGTATTTAATTATGGTGGTACTATGTAACTATCAGACCTGGTCGCGCTAATTTAAAATATTCATTGTTTCACTATTGTTACATAATTTGGATGCTGCGTTCCCCCAATCCTATCCTATACATTGTTCTCTTCCATCCTATACTATACTAGCATTAAAAAAACATCCTTATTTCAATAGAGAAGATGGCTGGGTGCTTTTGTCGATTTGGGATCCGGTAGTAAATAAAATGAAATCCAAAACCAAGATTAACACTGCAGTTAAGTCCTGGGTTAAAAATCCTAGGTGTGTGTGTGTGTGAGTGATGTACGCTGTTGGCTGCGAGGCCTTTACAGCTTCACCGGACTTAAGTGCGAGCGTGCAACCACTACGCTCGAGCCAGAAGGGCAAGGGGCGACATACTCGAGGGCGCCCTCGGTTGGGACAGTCGCTGGTGGAGGACGGGGTGCACTACTAAGTGCACCGGTCAACCGCCGGCTATGGGAGGGGATCTACGACTAGGTCGTCGTCGCCCGTATTCTGAGCAGAAAGAATGGATGACAAAGCATCGGGGGGATCGGTGAGAACATGTCGCGGTCGGCGGTGGCGGCAGGGGTCGGGGGGGGGGGGGGGGATCGTAGTCGGCGGTGGCTACGATTAACGGATTCGCATGGGTAGATGCGTTCGCGAAGTGTCGTGTTGTCGCCTTTTTAATATAGGCGCGAATAGGTTCGAGACCTAGATCGGAGTGGAGATCGACATTCCTTACGAACCATGGGGCTCCTACGGCTTTACGGAGGAAGCGGTTTAGAACCGCTTGGAGTTTATTGATGTGAATAGGACCGAATGCCCGAACACAACACACGCATAAAAAATATCCTAGGGTGGAGCAAGTATGCTTATTGCCGCACGTAGTCGCCGTTCAAAATTTGAAATGGCAATATGCTGAAGTGCTTGTATAATAACGCCACCATGTCAGTCCGAGTACAAGGGCAGTGCACGAAGGCGATCTCCATAAAAAGAGGAGTAAGACAGGAAGACGTCATTTCTCCGAAACTGTTTACGATCACCATAGAGGACGCCTTCAAACTCTTGGAATAGTGAGGATATGGCATCAACATCAATGGCGAATACATCACTCACCTTCGATTTGGCGACGACATTGTGGTCATGGCGGAGTCGCTGGAAGATCTAGGACGAATGCTCGGCGACCTCAACAGAGTATCTCAACAAGTGGGTCTTAAAATGAACATGGACAAAACGAAAATAATGTGTAACGTCCATGTCGTACCCACCGCACTCACCGTTGGGAACTCTACTCTTGAAGTTGTCGACGAATACATTTACCTGGGACAGGTAGTCCGGTTAGGTAGGTCCAACTTTGAGAGAGAGGTCAATCGACGAATCCAACTCGGCTGGGCAGCGTTCGGGAAACTGCGCAACATCTTCTCATCCAAAATACCTCAGTGCCTAAAGACTAAAGTTTTTAGTCAATGTGTGTTACCAGTGATGATATATGGATCAGAGACGTGGTCTCTTACTATAGGTCTCATAAAAAAGCTCAGAGTTGCTCAGCGAGCTATGGAGAGAGCTATGCTCGGCGTTTCTCTACGTGATCGAATCAGGAATGAGGAGATTCGTAGAAGAACCAAGGTCACCGACATAGCCCTTAAGATTAGCAAGCTGAAGTGGCAATGGGCGGGCCACATAGCGCGAAGATCGGACGGGCGTTGGGGCAGAAAGATTCTAGAGTGGAGACCACGTATTGGCAAGCGCAGCGTGGGACGACCACCTGCCAGATGGACCGACGATCTTGTGAAAATCGCAGGAAGTCGTTGGATGCAGGTGGCATCGGACCGGTTACGCTGGAAAGCGATTGGGGAGGCCTATGTTCAGCAGTGGACAAGTATAGGCTGAAATGATGATGATGATTACATTGGGATCTAAAATCGTCGGCGATATATGAGTGTTCACAGTATACCTCTGCCACCCCTACTGGGGGAATACTGGCGTGACGGTGTCTTTTATTACTGTAACTGACCACCTCTTCTAGGATTACGGTCGCGATGAATATAATTCTTTTTCAAATTTAAAACTAGTTTCTGCCTCGACTTCGTCCGCGTTTACTTTTAATAGGAAAGTTACATTTTCCGAGTAAAAAAATATCCTATGTGTTAATCTAGGTAATAAACTATCTGTGCGTCAAATTTCACTCAATTCCGTTCAGCCGTTTTTGCGTAATTGAGTAACGAACATCCAAACATCTAAACCTACAAATTTTCTCATTTATAATATTACAGGAAGTAGGATTTCTTTAGTGAAATGAGTTCACGTTGACCCGAAGTCGACGTTACAAATTAAGTCTCGTAAGTTTCCATGAAAAAAAAGTAGGTGGAACGTGAAACGGGCACGCATTTTACGTATTCTAAGGGCGAAAACTTGGTACTTTAATTAATTCGAGAAACGAATTTCTTTTTCATTCTAATAACTAGACTAGTAATTTGATTATAATTTGATTAAGAGGCGCTCGTAGCGCTGTGCGACCGCGGTGTTCTCACCGATCACCAAGATTAAGCAGCGTTCGGCTCGGTCGGCCTGAGATGGCATGACCGTTTGTGGCATTTTCATATTCGAGCGTCTTCGTGCTTCGGAAGGCACGTTAAGCCGTTGGTCCCGGTTACCACTTAATGTGGTAGTCGTTAAGCCGAGTTGGAAGCCTTAAAGGCGGCTTGATAATTTCCAACAGCAGGTGGCCACAAACCTGCCTCCACCAATCCGCAATGGGTCCGCGTGGTGGAGTATGACCTAATCTCTCTCACCTCGATTTGTGAGAGAAGGCTGTTGCCCAGCAGTGGGCAGTATAGGCTGATATTATTATTATAATTTGATTATAATGGTTTAAAGAGAATCGGTACAAAGAATGTTTCGCTTATTATTTCCTTACAATTATAGCTAGTTCGGAATAATCAAAGGATCTCCGTAAATACGTTGTTTCTTTTTTTTCCTTATGGGTGTATTTGGCTGTAATATCTTTCTAGTTGGTACCCAAAGCATGTTTGGATCGGTTTCGCTGAAAAGCGATTGGGGAGGCCTATCTTCAGCAGTGGACAAGTATAGGCTGAGATGATGATAGCACCCAAGGCATGATTTCTTTTGAGCAATATGTGCCAGAGCCAGGCTGACTTCAGAAAGCTTAGTATGAACAAATTGATATCAGCGTGACACTACCGATATGCCACCCTTTTCACTTTTCACTAAGGAAGGGTCCTTACAAATTAGTTGTTTGAGAGAATAAAATGCTGTTTCATGATTCAGTATCTTATTTGCTGCAGGTTGTTTTGACTGAGGACAATTTTTATTAACGGGTTTCATACATAATATAGAACGACGTTTTATCAGACGAATTTGTTACCAAAAGAAATATGCAAGAAAATTTAAGGCGATTATTACGAATAAAAAGTATTTAAATGTACAAGGTGTTATATTAATAACGCAAGACCTGAAAGTAGTTTGTTCTAAATCGACAACTGAATCGATTCCAATTCCAAAAAATTTTTAAAGTATGTAACATTTCTGTTTAATTATCTAGAATTCCTGTTACTCGTTCAGTTTGCTGTATTAAACAATATGTAATCACTATTCAAAACAAACAAAACATACGTTAATAAGCAAAAAAGTACAGGTTTCTAGGTTGATTAGGGTACCAATTAGCTTCAAAAAATGGTAAAAAACTCCTTAAAATTGGAAGTTTGACATTCGTATTGAATTCGTAAGGTAATTGGGATGTCTGAGGTCTTGCGTTATATATGATACACCTTGTATATGTTTAGTGAGCTTATTTAATAAAAGTGTATTGACTTGAATTCTTCACAAGTTAGGCTTGGTAATAAATTTTTTTATGCATTAAGGACTGGTCACAGATTGACCCATATCTCGCCTGATGAAAAATGATGGTGGGGCCGGAGATATGGCTCGCGGCAGATGTGACAGAGCCATGCTCACTCCAGAGATCTTAGTATGAACAGATTGATTGATTGATTCACGCTACAAATATCCAACTATAGGATTTTTCATGAAGGAAAGGTACTGTGACAGTTGTAAGTGTCAAAGAAAATTATACTTCATTCAATGGCAATAATGACCTGTTTCTATACTTATGGTTTTATGCCTTAACATTATTGAATTAAACATTAATTTCGTTTGGCACTTAGAACTGTTACTACCCATTTTATGTGAAGAATACTATAATCCTACTACTTACTAATATTATAAATGAAAAAGTTTGTATGTTTGTTACTGAACCATGCTAAAACGACAGAACGGATTTGGAGGATATACTTTTCATCAAATATACAATGCGAATATTATATGTATTTAGTATTTGTTTAGTATATGTATATTATTTATATTTATGTTTATGTATTTTATATATTATTCTTTTGTTTGAATGGGTGATTGTATAACTACCCTCTTATTTACTGTCTCATCCCTCAACACTCAAAGATTCGCTGGAAGAGAACTCATATTTTGAGTTAAGCTCGCCTTTGTGTATGACTTGTGAAAATTTCATTTACCTCTCTACTGTATACGTTTAAAGAATAATTAAAAAAAACTTTAATAAAAATATATTCTTTGAGCCACTGGGAACAAAATGGTGAAGCGGATGGGAATAAGCCCCTTAAATAACTTTAATTCTTGCTAGTATTATATTACCGCTTGAAATTCTACATTCAACACTAACCCGTCAAACCAAAAATAACGTTAAAAAAGTAATAACGGCCCATTAAACGATAAATAGGCCCGCCTTGTTGACCTTTACATAATCTGACAATAAATACACCCATAACTCACCGTATTATCCCGTAAAAGGTGATTTTCGATGTCACCCGCCGTTCTTTTGGCCGCTTGATATTCGGAATGCGCCGTTTTGGCTGTTTTTTATTGTTCTAACTTGATAGATGGCTCGCCTATCTTTAGACACATTTTGTACACGCCTCGCTGCTAACGGTTATTTTTAAATAGAAACCGCTTAGAAGTTTTGTTCGTCGGTTTCAGAATCAGTGAGCTTGGGGGTGAAAAGAAATTAATGTATTTGTAATGTTCGTGTCTGTTACGCACTTTGTAAGGTGCGTAGATGTATTGTTTGGAATTGGATAAATTGAGTAGGTGCCTAATAAAACATTTGCTGTTTCATACTGAATTCTTAAATTTACGCGAATATTACACATTAAATAAAACTATTTTTCAGATATTATCGCGGATTATTTTTAAGTTCCCGATGTTTCGAGTGCTTTGCAGCACTCATGGTCGTGGGAAGAACTGAGGTATTAGACGTCTAAAAGGCATAGTTATTCCGGGGTACCCATAAACTTCTTAATTATTATTGTTGGTCCGATCTACGCAGAATGAGCTCACGGTGTATTGTGGTCAGGATTATATTAATTACCGGATCCCAAGTCGACGGAAGCGCCCAGCCATCTTCTCTATTGAAATTAGAATGTTATTTAATGTTTGCAGGTACAGTATAGGGTTGGGGGAACGCAGCATCTAAATTATATAACATTTTGAAGTAATGCAAATTTTAAATTAGCGCGACCAGGTCTGATAATTGGTTACGTAGTACCAGCATAATTTAATACTCCTTTAATGGTACTAGTATATTATACACATCTACATACTTCCACCTTTAGTCGTAAGACATCCACACCCGTGGAAATGGATCTTCAAGACCGTCACGACCTTTACCCGAGACCTTCACCGGTTCATCGGTCCTTCTTATACATACAAACTTATGTACAGACAATTATAATGAAGGTTCCTACAACAATACAATATGATACAAAAATAATGATAGCTTTGCTATTGTTAAAATCCAAATATAAAGGGGAGTGGGCCGGCCCCATAAAAGGTGGAATAATAACCTGAAGGCCAATTCTCGTATTTAATTGACACTGAGACTTAATAAATTGGCTACTGAATTATAACCTCAAAATGTAATAATTATTGTGCAATATTGCGATTCGTTTGTTCGTTGAATCATAAATACCTTAAAAGAATTTATAGGCGATTTGAAATCATACAAGTATTTTTTCATTACTGTTGGTTCTGGTGCAAATCATGTATGGGCGCAGAACAATGTCCTTTAAGGTCAAAAAAGATAAAAAGATCCTTAATTTAAAATAGGGCTTCCTCTTCGAAAAAAGAACTTATGCCAAAACGATGTATATATTTTCAACAACGTTATTTTTGTGAAACTGATTAAACCGTCTGTCTATGACAATTTTAAGTTGAATCAAGGATATCATTATCTCCCAGACTATGAAAACAAGAACCCTTCCAATCAACTTCGTTGTCATAATGCCGAAGTTGCCACGCCCTATATGTCAAAATGAGGATATTATTCCTTTCTCAAAAACATTAAAACTGCAATAACATTAAACAGAAGTGCAAAACATCGCGGAAAATCTATTATACTACTTTTAGAGTTCTTTATAGGTTGATGAATCCGTATTGTATAATATAGTGTTACCACATTTATGGGTAAAAAAAATATCAAAAAGATAAAAAAATCAGATATGGTTTTTAGCATTTTCTTTTATCATATAAATTTGTTGCTTTGCATATTTTTAAGTCGAGGATTTTGTGTGAGTTAACATAGGCACTTTTAAAGTACTTATTTTTAAATGTTAAATCCGAAACATGTGAATATACAATATATACAAATACAAATACCTTAATCATTTTGCTACGAGTATTTTGATGTTTGTGCTATTTGAGGTATAATAAAATGTTAGTTATAAATTATTTTATTGGCTTCTTTATGGAATAAATGAACAAAAAAGGGGCTCAAAAGTAATGCGCCTCTTATTATGAAAGTAAAGATGAAACGGCCTTGTTCGTCTAGCGGCAAAATATGCTGTTAATAATCGAATCTTCGATCAGAAAAGTGTGTGTGTGTGTGTTTTTTTAATGTCTCTCGTATAAGTCAGGGGTTTGGAAATATGGTTAGGTACAATGACAATGTGCTCACCCTATAATCTATTGGGTCCTAATATCTTTGGCGATATTTACATCTGCGCCATCACCGTTTGGGGAATATAGGCGTGATGATGAAGCTACATATGCTAGTATTTATATTTGGCAAAAACGACTTAGAGGCTCGTCGATAACCTCTAGACTGTGTAAATAATATAATAGTTACCCCTGAGAAAAACGTTGCTGGCAACACCGGGCTAAGAACAATAACGCTCCACCAACACAGTATTGGTTTGAATTAACCACTCGGTCGGAAAGTTGGAATTCTTCCTTTAGCGAGGCAGGCTTCTTATCTGTGCTGTCACGCGATCCGTGAGTTAAGACGCCGTAATGCTATCTATGCTCATCGCCTGATAACCAAGTTGGTGGAACATATTGCATGAGACGAATGTTTGATATCATGGTTGTTGTTTTGGTGCTTGTTTAGTTCTTAGAATATTATATTCACTTTCTTGCAGGTGTTAATTATGTAAAAAAACACTGACGTTTATTTACCCAAGCGGGAGTGGTAGAGGTGTGTACATCCATATATCCCCGACAATGCTAGGATCCAATGACATGACCCATTTGGTTGAGGCTATTGGTATGATACTTGGCAAAATTCCATATCCCGGGCAGGGACCAGGTATTCGCAACAGCGTAGTAAGAAAGCGAGTAGGTATGAAAGATAGTATCGGTGTAAAGATGAGAAAGGATATGCTCCGTTGGTGCGGGCATAAAGAAAGAATGTCAGGAGAAAGAATGACAAAACAGATATACAATGCGAAAGTGGAAGGATGTAAGTACCGGGGAATACCTAGACTATCTTACCATGACCAAATAGACCGAGTCTTGTCTGAAGGACAAGTCAAGAGTCTCCGTAACCGGCGAGCGTGTATGAGACGAACTATGAGAGTGGAGGAAGCCGGAGAGGTATGTAAGGAAAGAACCTGTTGGAACTCTGTACTCTCTGCCTACACCGCAAGGGATTTTTTTAAAAACAAAATGCCCTCTGGCCTAGGATTCGTTGTGCTCACGTGTATCGAGTTAACACTTAATCTGAGTATGAGTAATACGCGGATAACAAAATCAAGTAAACTATAATAAGCAGAATAATTTAATTCCTTTGTCTTAGCCACGGATGTAATAAATACGCTGGTCTTTTCAAACATGACTTCATTATGACAAAGTACTAAAGTGCATGCACCAAATGTAACGTGGCATTTAAATTAATACTCTAACTTTATAACAACAAAATTCAATTTTCAATAGCACATTGTTAGTGCAATAGTTAATTTGTTCCAAATCGATAACTGAACTATGTCTAACAATTTGAAAAAAATGCTGGTACTCCTTTAGTGCGCTATAATAATCTAAAATTATTCTTGATTCAAAGCAGTACGGAAATATCAAATGCATTTCTAAAACGTGTTTCTCCATATGCACACACACACGAGCAAATTTGATTGTTAATTGGTGTATAAAAGTGCTTAAAAAATTTAAATTTGGAAAATTGGTTTTCGTACTGAATTTGTGAAGTAATTATCTAAACGATGTGACTGAGGTCTTTGGCGTTATTCTCGATAAACTTTGTATAGTGTGTGATTTGGTGTGATAATATAAATTGATGACAAGGTCTAATCTTAGTCGTCCTGGACCAAAAGCTCAGGTGCTGTATCCAATGCCTACTGTTCACTGGTAATAAAAAAAATGAACGTAATGAATGTACCTATCTATATCATCACGCCAGATCCCTTGCGGGGTAGGCAGATGGAACAGAGTTTCAACAGGTTCTTTCCTTACATACCTCTCTGGCTTCCTCCACTCTCATAGTTCGTCTCATACACGCTCGCCGGTTACGGAGACTCTTGAATTGTCCTTCAGATAAGACTCGGTCTATTTGGTCTTGGTTAGATAGTCTAGGTCTTCCCCGGTACCTACATCCTTCCACTTTCGCATTGATCTATCGCATCTATTATGTCATTATTTATTCTGACATTCTTTCACATGGTACAGCACTTTTACTACTCCTGGCAAATCGATCCTACACATGTTTCTAATGCTTCGCTATCTCTTCAGCACCTCTACAACATGCGCCACACTATCATACAATTACCACAGTGGATCATTTAAATAAAATATCAGACGATCTAGAAGCAATTACCGTGTCGAAATCTGCTACATGCTTAACCAATCAATGCTCCCTGCACTTGAATACAAATAGCAAAACAATAAACATCTTCCATATGAATATCCGCAGCCTAAATTGCCATTATGATGAACTCACCATCCTTTTAGACACACTCGATACAAATTACGATATTATTATTCTATCCGAATGTTGGCTCAGTAAAGTGCCAAATGTGCCTCCCATAGATGGTTTTATCAGTTATAAATCTTCGTATCTTAATCAAAATGAAGGAGTCATTTTGTACGTAAAATCACATTTGAAATGCTCGATAACCCAACCCGAATTTATAGACGCCAACTGCCTGATCTACAATAGTGTGGATCTAGCCATAATCGCAATATATCGCTCCCCATCGGTTCATAATCTAGATAATTTCCTGAACAGTTTAAATAACACGTTAACACACCTTCAAATCCATAAAACTGTAGCTATTATAGGAGACATCAACATTGATATCATCTCAGAGTATAATGAAAAATGTAATGAATACCTGAATTTAATCTCGGCGCACGGCCTTCTTCCAGCCCACACGTTTCCCACTCGTGGTGCCGCCTGTCTGGACCACATCATGCTAAAAATCCACAAACGTGCTACCACCCTCGTATTAGGGAGCCATATAACAGATCATATGCCTACTATGCTGTGTATCGAATCCAAACATAACTCTGTTAGTCCTAAACATCATGTCAATTGCACTGACTTCCCAGCGGTTACGATCGAGCTGAATAATACAGACTTCTCATATCTATTCAAGATAAACGATGCTAACAAGGCAGCACAATATTTAGTGGATAAACTCTCAAGCACCATCAAAAAGCACTCCAAGGAAATTAAGATAGCACATAGAAAAAGAACCATTAAACCATGGGTTACTCCTGGACTTTTAAGGGTTATTACAATCCGAGATAAACTCCATCCAAAATCAAAAAAAGCACCCGACAATATTGTTTTACTAACCAACTACAAACGCTACAGGAACTTTCATAACAATCTACTAAAAAAACTTAAAAATGAATACGAGCAAAAAACACTACGAGATGCTAAGGGCAATATGAAAGCAACTTGGGATGCAATTAGAACTATTACCGAAACATGCCCACAATTCAATCCCCCAAACGATTTATTAAATTTGCATAACGACCGAGACATGTCGGTAAATATAGTAAATCAATATTTCGCCAATATAGGACCAACCTTAGCTAACAAAATATTAAAACAAAAGCCAGGCCTCATAAACACCTCAAAAATAGTAAAGACCGCATATCCGCGTCCGGGTAACTCAATGGCGATCTTTGACATCACAGAGACTGAAATAAACATCGCCATCGACGAGCTCAGGGGTAGATGCGCGGTTGGCTGGGACGGGATCCCTGCATCACTCATCAAATCATCTCGGGAGGTTTTAGTCCCAGTCCTAAAATATTTATTTAACCTCTGCTTAGCTACCGGAACTTTTCCCAAAGTCTTCAAAAAAGCTCTCATACATCCGATCCACAAGAATGGGGACAGAAACCTCGTTACAAATTACAGACCCATATCGGTGCTATCTACGATATCAAAAATCCGTCGCTCAAAGAAGTGTGCAGTCTGTGAACATGTGCTTGACCGCACCCGCCATAACATCAGATTTGATAGACCACAAATCCTCGTGAAAGAACACCGATTCCTACCAAGGATGGTTCGCGAGGCTATTGAAATTTAAAAAACATCCTAATTTCAATAGAGAAGATGGCTGGGTGCTTCCATCGTCTTGGGATCCGGTAATTAATATAATCAAATCCAAAACCAAGCATAACACTGCAAGACCTCAAGACACCGTGAGCTCATTCTGCGTAGATCGGACCAACAAAAATAATTAAGAAGTTTGAGGGTACCCCGGAACAACTATGCCTATTGGACGTCTAACACCTCAGACCCTCCCGTGACCATGGGTGCTGCAAAGCACTCGAAACGTCGGGAACTAAAAATAAAAAAAATAAACCGCGATAAAATCCGTAAAATAGTTTTATTTCATAATAGCTAATAATCAATATGGTTTTATTAAAGGAAAATCTACGGAAGATGCGGTAATTGACTTGACCAACTCTATAATTGAATCGATTGACAAAAAAAATAAGGTTTTAGCGATATTCTTAGATCTCTCGAAGGCCTTCGATACCGTTTCTGTCCCCAAACTTCTGGATAAAATGGAAAACATAGGAATAAGGGGTCCTGCCTTGGCTATCTTTCGGAGTTATTTAAGTGAGAGGGTTCAGTGCGTTAAGATAGGGAAATATATCAGCACAGAAGAATCAATCTGCTACGGGATTCCACAGGGAAGTGTGCTAGCCCCAACCCTATTCTTAGTCTACATTAACGAACTGTGCACACTCCCCATCCAAAACTGCAAAATCTACACTTACGCTGACGACACAGCCCTTGTTCTTAGCGCTAAAAACTGGACACTCGTTTTCAATCTTGCAGAGAAAGCGCTCACCACGATTCATGCTTGGCTCGAATCTAATCTTCTCACACTGAACTTTCAAAAAACAAAATACGTTGCTTTTTCGACCAACTCCTCCCAGCTACCTCATAAACAAGCACGATTAATTGCTCACACCTGTAACCAAACCAACTCCAGGTGTAGTTGTCTATCCCTTACACGCAACTCAAATACTAAATACCTTGGAGTCCACTTAGATTCCTTCTTAAGCTGGAATAAACATATAGAAATTTTGGTCTCCTGCACAAGGAAACTTATCTACATTTTTAGAAAACTGAGATCTTTTGCGGATTTAGGAACATTAAAAATGGTCTACACCTCCCTAGTACAATCTATCCTAACGTACTGTATACCAGTGTGGGGGAATACCTATGCTACATATATGTTACGGTTGGAGAGAGCGCAAAGAGTAGTGCTAAAGGAACTCCTGAAAAGGCCCCGGGAATATCCTACAACTTCCCTCTATAAGGAAGCTTCCGTTCTAACAATCAGACAACTTTATATACTGCATACCACATTTCGCACACATAAATTAACACCTTATAAGAAACGCGATAAGCGAAGAAAAGATATGATATGTGATATCAAGCCTCATAGAACAAGCCTAGCTAGCAGAAGCTTTCATATAGCCAGCTCTCGTATATATAATCGCATCAACAAAATCATGTTTCTGCATCATTTATCGACAAAAAAATGTAAAATGAAACTTCAAAGCTGGTTGCTAAAGCAGACTTACTCGGAGACAGAAAGTTTTATAAAAATACCATGCTAGCTTGTACCTACCCAACACCCGTGTACACACACACCCACACGCACACGCACACGTACACACACACACACACACACATACAATAGATGTAATTTTTGCCTTATCTTATTTAGTATGTAATTTTATTTCTTGATCAAATTGTAACTTGAGTATCCTTACATAATCTCTCAACTAGTAAAACCTATGGAAGGCGCTGATACCTGTGATACAATGAATCTTCATTAGTACAGGTATCACCGTTAATTTATTTTGTTAACATATTATGCTTAGATACACCTTCCTTGTCATATGATGTAACTGATTGGACCTAATAAACTTTTTATAATTTTTTTTTTATATGCCTGAACTAATGGAGCTTACGCTTTCTCATCATTACACCGATACTATCTTTCATACCTACTCGCTTTCTTACTACGTTGTTGCGAATACGGTCGGTAGGCTTCACTCCGCACATCTTCCGCAGAGCTCGCATTTCGACCGCATTTATCCTACTTTCATTCTCCTTCTTACATATCCAGCTCTGGCTGCCATATAACAGCGTTGGGACAAGCACTCCGTTATGTAACATCCTCTTTTGGCCCTGAAACCCCCTTCAACGAAATGAGCACTTCAATAAACATGTACCTACTAACCTATCCGAATATTGCAGCTAGGGTAAAAATACCGACCAGCTGACGTACCACGTCGCCCCTCAATGTCATTTTGCGCTTGGTAAAGGTTAAAAGTTGTTTTTTTAATGCACTTAATTAGTAGAGTACTCTTTTGAGAGCGTGCGTTGAAACCAGTGCGTTGGAAGAAGCAATAGATAGAATAATATAGGGCAGTTGGTGGCGTAAAAAAGGCGAGCCAGTGACTTTGAACGTCGGACTGTAAAAGGCAATGCTTTTCAAAAGCGAACAGCTTGAATAGTAAAGGATTTTTTAAAGAAGTTTGTGGAATTTATTGGTGTTTTTAGCCTTATATTCTCCGATGACCTTAGGAACCTCGAATGTGTTTCGTGAAGGAATTCAAATCGTTCTTCAAGGCAAGTGGGACTTTTAGGATTAAACAGAATCCTGTAATTAGTATTGCTATAGAGAAGTATTAAAATGTTCTTTTTTATATTTTGTAGTACCATTGAACAGTAGGCTTTGGGTGCATCACTTCGGCTTTTGTTCTATGACGACTGAAATTACACCGTGTATATTTTGTAAAATATTGAAGTACAAATTTTTGAAAAATTTATGTGTCAATTTATGTGGCAGAGGTGTACTATGTACATCCACATATCGTTGAAATTGTAACGTCACAATATAAGGGGTGATTACAATAGTAGGGGCGAGAATATAGCTATTTTATTGTGCCTAATCCAGACTACGGACTGCAACTGAGAATTTTCCACTTATGAACCTTCACCAAAGACCTCATGGTCATTAGGGTAGCGAGCAGCAAGCTAAGACAAAAATGCTCATATAGGTAATGTTCCTCTTCAATATGGATAGCTTGTTTAGCTATTATTAGTTAACTAGTTTCTGCCCGCTACTTCGTCCGCGCTAACTTTAGACAAGAACCTAACAATTTTCCGGGATAAAAAGTATCTTTTATGTTAATTCAGGTAATAAACTATCCTGTGTGCCAAATTTCATCAAAATGCATTAAGCCGTTTTTGCGTGATAAACTGATAAACATCTAAAAAAATAAACTTGCATATTTATAATATTAGTAGGATATTCTTTTCGTCTTTTTATAAATTTAGTGACATTGATGTTGTGTTTTCCATTTCATCATGACTAATATATAGTGATTGATTTAACTTAGATCTACCCGATGTATCAAACCGGCATTGTTCTTCCATACCTCTTAACAAAATGTAGAGGTATTGTTTTAAAATTATTATTTTAAAAAGCAATCGTGCAGTACTTTGCCTTTTCCTCCCTGGGTAGTCATTCCGAACTGGTGGTATACTTTGTTACTTTTCTCTAGATTCATAAATAGGATAGTACTTTACATAATTCTTTATTAATGTAAAATATTATATAGTATTTTTCACATAAGATAATGACAGTTCTAAGTGCCAAACGAAATTGATATTTCATTCAATGATATTAAGGCATACAACCATAAGTATTTAAACTAGTCATGCCTCTTATTGCCATTGAATAAAGTATAATTTTCTTTGTCACTTAGAACTGTCACAGTACCCATCCTTCATGGAAAATACTATAATATTTATAATATCAGTCTATATTGTCCCACTGTTGGGCAAAGGCCATCATTCACAAATCGACGTGAGAAAGCTTAGATCATACTATACTACGCGGACCCAGTGCGGATTTGTAGAGGCAGGTTTGTGGCCACCTGCTGTTGGAACTTATCAAGCCGCCTATAATGTCTCCAACTTGGCTTAACGACTACCAAACTGCGTGGTAACCGGGACCAACGGCTTAACGTGCCTCTCGAAACACGGAGACGCTCAAATATGAAAATGCCACAAACGGTCACTCATCTCAGGTCGACCAAGTCGAACGCTGCCTAATCTTGGTGAGAGCTAAGAACACCGCAGCCGCACAGTGCAAGCGCCTCATAGTGCCTTGTAGTATTTATGATGAGGTAATTTTGACTTGACTGCCTCGTTGGTCTAGTGGCAAAGCGCATAGTTTTGTGATCACTAGTTCCTGGGTTCAAATCCTAGGTCAGACAAAGGTAGTTATTCTAACGAAACAAAACATCCATTATGGGCCCAGTATATGGCAATAGGCTCGCCCTCTATGGGACCTAACATCGTCGGCGAAAAGTGGGTGTACTCAGTTCACCTCTGCCACCTTCTCTTAAGGAATATAGGCGTGATGGTGATATTTTAATTCTGATTTAAAATAAAAAATAAATTAAAAGTAAAGGCAACATGTTATTTGTTTTGTGTAGGCGCTGTCTCAACACGTTTTGCATCGAGTGGACGGCGAAACGGTGGGCGGGCCCATGACTGATTACAGCACGATACAGTTCGTTGTACAGAAACACCATTTCGTTAGAGGGAAAATTAAGGTGAGTGTTATGCAAATGGAACTTTCAACGCAGCGCTACTGGGTTAGAATCACGCCTCTATTTTTTATGTTGTATTTGCATTAGGCTAAAATTGATTAAGTATATTGTTACTAGCTTAGTGAACAAGGTAGAGAATAGAGGAGAACAGGTCAGTTCAGTTTGAGTCTCAGATTCTTCAAGAAAAAGGATTTTTTATAGAGTGTTCTATAGCAACTAACGAGAAGTCTTAGTCTAAAGTATTCGAAAAGTCGGTAATAATAAACCGCGAGAAAATACATATGATAGTTATATTTCATAAGTTATATTTGAGTATGTCTGATCTAATGATTTCATCATCATTTCATATCGTTATAATAATAATATCAGCCTACACTGCCCTCTGCTGGGCAAAGGCGTTTTCTCACAAATCGAGGTGAGAGACATTAGGTCATACTTCACCACGCGAACCCAGTGCGAATTGGTGGAGGCAGGTTTGTGGCCACCTGCTGTTGAAACTTAGCAAGCCGCCTAATAAGGCTTCCAACTCGGCTTAACGATAACCACATTAACTGGTACCAACGGCTGAATATGCCTTTTAAAGCACGGAGATGCTCGAATATAAAAATACTACAAACGGACACCCATCTCAAGCCAACCGAGTCGAACGCTGCTTATCCATGGTGATCGGTAAGAACACCCTGGTCGCACAACACTACGAGCGCCTCTAACTTACATAATGTAGTCTATGTATAGGGTAAAAATTTATCTCGCCCTGGGTATGTGCCAGAGTGCCAGAAGTGATAGTCGATTGTTTTTTAATCCCTTTCTCTACGGACGATTTAGCGCAGTGGTTAAGAGCTGAATCTACTCCGCCCACTGTGTCTAATAGTCGCGGGTTCTATTCCCGCATGGGACAAATCTCTGTGTGATCCACAATTATTTGTTCCGGTCTGGGTATTTGTGTATGTGAATTTTCATGTGTGTAAACTCACCCACGACACAGGAATACGTCCTATATGGGGCTACGTTTAAAAGAAAAGAAAACAAAGTTTTTTATTCTATAAAATTAATAACGGATGAAAAGTACTCAAAAAGTAGAGTGCGACAAGGATCTTTTGGCCAGTGGATGACATTGCCGGATGGGCGTTGATGTGAAATGGGACTATTTAGTAAAATTTTTCTACTTGCAGGAAAATATTTCAACAGGTGTAACTAACTCGAGAGAAACGCATTTGCTCTACGAATTTAATCAAGCTGCACCATGTGGAGGCAGTAAACCAAATTGAATTATAGAAAAAAAAACTTTTAAGACATTCTTACTTATGAAGAAAAGAACTTGGATCAATTTCATAGCAAACGGCAACTTTGCGACTGCCATGAAATGAAATTTCGCTTGATGACAGCGTTAGTTCCAATTTTGGCCGCGGGCCAAAAGATCCTTCTAGGACTTGTACACACGACAAGACATGAAAGAATACTTTTGTCAGTTAGTCACGAAAATACACATTCCAGCTATAGAACATACAAAAAATACTTAATTATTTTTATATTGTGTTAACTCCGACCAATCTCATTTTTATTTTAACGATGACACACGTGTCATCGTTAAAATAAAAATTAAATTGGTTGTACGAGTATGTAATACAAGTACCATGGAATTTAACAATGGCCGAAAAATATGTGTATAAAGTCAATGGTAAATAAAAAAGAATAACACTAAACCGAATATTTTCATTCATAATATGAAAGTAAATTGTTTTATTCTTGATGGAAAATCCCAGGCGTTTATTATAACTATTTCAATTTACTTGAAACGAGAAATAATTATTATTGTGTCACTCATGTCACATATGAAAAAGTGCCGAATCATTTCAACAATATGAACAAAATTATTTAAGTGAGCTTTAATAAAAAGTTCTCGCTGGATTACCTCGTTGGTTTAGTGGCGAATAATGCGCGTAAGGGTTCGGGTTCGAATTCTAGGTTGAACTAAATGTAATTTTTCGAGAACAAAATCCAGTTCAGTCCGGAGTCTGACCTATTTCTCGGTATGATGGCAATAGGCTCACCCCCTATTATATGGGACTTAACATCGTCGCCGACGGTGGGTGATCACAGTCCACCTCTGCCACCCCTGCTTGGGAATATAGGCGACACGATGTTTATTTCAAAAAAAGGAATTTAATTTTTATTCATTACGGCGTTAAAATAGGTCATCGAAAGAAACTCTGACTAATATATTATCGTTTTAACTTTTATCTTTTATACACTGAAACCTTACAAAATATTTAATAAATCCATACAGTACATGTATGAATATTTAAATCAGAAAGTAAACCCTTCACTTTAATAATTTAACTTTGGTACCACAAATGCTTTAACAGGTTCTTAAGATATCGATTCGATGAATAAAATACAGACAGGTAGTTAATAAGGTCAGGTATTTATAAATCAAATAACTGGCCGGTAACTTTTGGGTTACGTCTGTGTCTTTCTACCCTTTGTTGATAGAAAACAAGCCTTTATTTTTGTGGATTTCTTTGGAATCGATTTTCTAAAGCGACATACAGGGTACTGTAGTTTATTTTATCGTGACCGAGTTCTTTGTTTTTTAAACAAAACGTAGTTCTATGCTAGGAGTTATTTCTGCGTCGTGGGTGATTTTATAAACATAGAATTCACATAGGTAAATACCCTGACCGAAATAAATGAATACGGGTTGCATGGATATTTGTGCCTTAGAATAAAAGTGGAAAAGAACGCGTGGGCTGACCAATGTCTCGGTGGATACATGACGTATCGAGAATTGCAGGAAAAACTTGGGGTAGATTGGCGCAAGACCGCGAATAATTGCATAAAAATGAGGGGACTTAAGGCCTGCAGTGGGTTATTGAAAGCTGATGATAATATTTGTCGCGTGAGGGGTTCGAACCCGCGACTGCTCAATCAAGTGGTTCTCTTGTATTTCTTATATTCACAGATCCGATTTGTTACAGATACGATGTACAGCGAGCATATACTCCATATACCTACAGAGCCTTGAAAAGAGCGCTGAGGAGGAGAGGATACGAACCACTCCCGTCAGCCTCCCAGAGGTGCACGAAGCCGTCGTGTACTCCATACATCGCCTGCCAGAAAGCAGTAAGTCTCCAAAGATTTGTTTCTCCGTAATCAACGGATAGCGAATTATTTACATGCGATGCATACGATGTTTGAATACTGAAGATGTGCGCAGTGCAAAGAAGATCGTGTCCTGCATTTGTGAAAACATTGCCTTACTCTTTAAGTTCCTGTGTCATGGTCGGTGCAATGCGTATGTTTATATTATCAAAGTCTAGTACATTCTGGAACACACTTCTAGATTTTTCGAAATGTATGTGCCACAGCCAGTGTTGCCATATCTACCAACTTCTTGGTAGATCTACCCATTTTTCCTCTAGTCTACCTATCTACCACTGTACCCCTCAAATCTACCTATCTTCTAAAGTAATTACGACACCATAGTGAAGTCGTTTTTAACAAGGTTTGAATGTAACAGAACGATACTGAATCTGATAATTAGGTATTGATAAATCGAAAGCAGTTATTAATATATGATGGCAGTCTCGTTTGTTGAGATGATCCGCATTCAGATCGTAGTAACACACATCACCATAGTCGAATCAAGGACTGCACGAGCATTGTTTTTGTATGAGAGGGGAGTAAGTTTTTAAACCGATAAAGGTATCGCAAGGTACTGGTGACTTTTTGACTGCCAACTAAGCGTAGTGTCAATGTGTAATCCGAGATCTTTAACACTGGAATTAAAAGGGATAGCTGAACCATTGAACACAATTGATGGTAGAGTTGCAATATTCAGCTTGTTGATAGTCCTAGAACTTCCCAGAAGAATAGCTTGACACTTAGCCGGGTTAACTGTCACGCCGAATCGGTCAGCCATCGGCCAGATCTTTGTTTAATTTACAGATAGTGTCAGATATTCGATTGGCACTATATTTGTACCTAGCCTTCTTTTCATATATGTTTACTGTACTTCTGTCGTAAATGTCGTGCAATGACAAATTGGCCACTTGCATTATAAGCAATTAGAGAAAACAGTGGGGCCCATCCTCGTGGAGTGAACAAGCTCTATTTCATAGCTCACAGCCCCAATTGACCCCAATTCGGTACGTTTCATACCTAAAAGAATAATTAGGTCAGAAAATTTGCTTCTTGAAAATTTTAGATTCTTCCGTTCACCACATTGGGTTGAAATTTGAACCGTATTCCACGAATGCGACTGCATAATTAGTGAATATCAATTTGTTCTTGTTTGTAGAAATCGTTCGTTTGTTTTATAATAAGGGTTAATTGAATTACCCTTGGTGATGAGAGTCGTGGTGAAATGAAATGAAAGTTTATCAGAAAAAAATTCATACTGAGTTTTTAGATTTACGCGAATATTACACATGAAATAAAACTACTTTTTCGGATTTTATCGCGGTTTATTTTGATTTTTAAGTTCCCGACGTTTCGAGTGCTTTGCAGCACCCATGGTCACGGGAAGGACTGAGGTGGTAGACGTCCAAAAGGCATAGTTGTTCCGGGGTACCCTCAAACTTCTTAATTATTTTTGTTGGTCCGATCTACGCAGAATGAGCTCACGGTGTCTTGAGGTCTTGCAGTGTTATGCTTGGTTTTGGATTTGATTATATTAATTACTGGATCCCAAGTCGATGGAAGCACCCAGCCATCTTCTCTATTGAAATTAGGATGTTTTTTAATTTCAATAGCCTCGCGGACCATCCTTGGTAGGAATCGGTGTTCTTTCACTTCTTTGAGCGACGTCGCTCGCTCAAAGAAGTCTGCAGTCTGTGAACATGTCCTTGACCGCACCCGCCATAACATCAGATTTGATAGACCACAAATCCTCGTGAAAGAACACCGATTCCTACCAAGGATGGTCCGCGAGGCTATTGAAATTAAAAAACATCCTAATTTCAATAGAGAAGATGGCTGGGTGCTTCCATCGACTTGGGATCCAGTAATTAATATAATCAAATCCAAAACCAAGCATAACACTGCAAGACCTCAAGACACCGTGAGCTCATTCTGCGTAGATCGGACCAACAAAAATAATTAAGAAGTTTGAGGGTACCCCGGAACAACTATGCCTTTTGGACGTCTACCACCTCAGTCCATCCCGTGACCATGGGTGCTGCAAAGCACTCGAAACGTCGGGAACTTAAAAATCAAAATAAACCGCGATAAAATCCGAAAAAGTAGTTTTATTTCAGAAAAAAATTCGTCAGAATCAGTCAATCAGAAAAAACGTTTCTGTATCTTTGTAGTAGCAATAGTAAAATCAGACACCGTCTGCGCCAGAGAAGTGGATCTTCTTTGTTTTTTGAGGTCGAGGGACCCCTTGCCCCCCTACCGGTGCAGGTCATCACGGCAAGACACCTAGTTTATGCTATGCTCCATAGTGAGTCACCGAACCCTGGCCGTTCCTTCTTGGGACACCCTTAGCACGTTGCTCTTTTTACTCTTCCGGCTTAAGCATAGTTTATACGCTCGTCCTCCTTGCTTGGTAAATCTGTAGGAGCCCTAAGCCAACAGCGTAGTTACTCATTGAAATAAAAATTTAGCTTTGGAGATAATAAATACCTCGTTACGTTACGTTCTTGACTATGGAATCGCAATTCAATAGCAACGGAATACTATTTTTAACCGACTTCAAAAAGGAGGAGGTTCTATGTTCGGTTGTATGTATGTTTTTTTTTTATGTATGTTCAGCGATATTTCCGTCAATTGTAGGCCGATTTTGATGGTTTTTTTTTGCATTGGGTTCAGTATAGCTCCGCGGTGGTCCCATATTAATTTCATTGGCATTGGACCTTGGACTTAGAAGATACACCAGGGAACTCCTTAACGACAAACAATATTATTTTTATTGTTATTATTGTTACCATAACTATAGATTTTCTTTTGTATATTATTTGCATAACGTTTATTTTTCTTCTTTTGGTTTAATTTAACACATATTAATACCTACTGCGACCTTCTATATTGGGTTTGGTAGCCCTGCCTGTATCTGGAACCCTGCAATATCTATTTATAGAGTTTCCTTCTACTTACAATTGGTCATGAAGTTTAAATTTGTGTTTTCTGTTTAATTACCACTAAGTTTGTCCACAAATGTGCTTAGGCTTTATATTCTATTTTCAATTGTATATTCTTTATTTTAAAATCGACTATTTGTGCTTGTATCAAATATTGTACCGTTAATAGAGTTTCAACTCTATTAACGGTAACTTAATTCATCAAAGACTGAAAAAAGGCAAGATGCGGTTGTTCGGACATTTAGAAAGAGTATCGGAAGAAAGATTGACGCGATAGATATTGTACAATGCGGAAGTGGAAGGTTGTAGGTACCGACGAAGATATACTATCTTACCATTACCAAATACAGCGCGTTTAATCTGATAAACAAGTTAAAGGTCTCTACAACAGGCGAGCGTGTGTGATACGAACGATGAAAGTAGAGTAGGGAGGAGAAGAAGAAAAAAATGCTGGAACTCAGTAATGTCTCCTTGCTATAGAATGAAAATTATCAATTGAAACTTATAATTGACGGGAATACTAACAGAGGCACTACAATAAAGTCGAAGCGTAGAAACCCAATGTGTTTCCAACAGTATTGGTCATAACAGCTAACGATCGATTTGGTTGCCAAACTAGTTGACGGCTTATCGTTATAGCAAAATTCTATCGACAGTCAAAATATTATGACATGATTATACAATTGAGTCGTATTTTGACTGTAGGTTTTTTCTAGTGATAAAAATCAGTAGCATTCCTGAGTATGGAATAAAGATAATAACTACTTAACACTACTACTCGTTGGAAATGTCATTTTAAGTAGAAAAAACTAGATAGAACAGGAATAGGTAATTCTTTTAAAAATGAGATTTTTGCATCCATAGAATATGGAAGAATAATAGGAAAAGCGATATTCTATTATACTACTAATACTTGGTCCTGGTAAGAATCTCTGTAACCAACGAGTATGTATGAGACAAACTATGAGAGTTAAGGAAAAAATCTTGTTGTTCCATCAGACCTAGATAGGTCTGAACCAAAAGAGCCTCATGGAAATTTGTACTCTCTACCTACTTGCCATGATGTAAATAAACTACTTCTCGTATTCAGGAAACACATGGGGAATATTAACAATAACAATAATTAACCCCGATTTTCACATCACCAATTCACGTAATATATCATCCATGTATCATTTGGTAGTGCGTCGGCGTAACGCATGTCATTGATATTAAGCTGATAAACTACGCAATATCATAACGGCGCATTAACTATTTTGGCACTTGACAACTAATTAACTTGAGTTTATGTCAACTACCACGGGGAATTAATATTCATGGGCAATTTCCTACGAACCATGATGAATTGGGAGTCATCAGACTGAAGCGAACATCATGAATGGCGCTCGTTAAATATACGAGTGCTTGTTAAAAATTAAATTTGAAACTTTTACAGAATTCGTATTATGTGATATAAAGAATGCGTCTGTGGGTACAAAAGTCGATAAAATTGTAAAAAGTAAAACAAAATAAACAACTATACGTCTATATTCCCCACGCGGTGATTGCAGATGTGTATTGCGTATCAACTTTTCGTGTTAGGTCTCATGTAAGAGGAGGTAAGCCTATCGCCATATATCGGGCACAATTCCCAACTCCGCACTAATACTGGAAATTTTTCGATACAAAAGTACATTTGTCCAACCTAGGATTTGAACAGAGGACCTCGTGTTCACAAAGCGCACCATCCGCCACTAGATTAATAAGTCTCGGGGCAGCACAAATATGTATCTAAATTTTATTATTTCATTGCGAAAAACTTAGTGTATCATGTGTATATATATATATATATATATATATATATATATATACATTATTTGTTTTCTTCAAGATGTGTTCAATCAAGCAAGACAAGATATTGGGAACGTCTCAATTCGTTTAGAGCTCCTCAAGCGTGTCATAAGAGCCGAGCTTCTCAGTAAAGTAAAAGTCCCGCATAAGTATGTACCTTAGTCTTTTTCATAAAAGGGGAATAGTCGAAGATTTTCTACTGCCTTGTAGGTACAGTATTGCAAAGCGCGGATGGCGATTATAGCCTGACTCCAAATTCTTGGACGGGCAGAGTTTGCTTTTAAATGGAGACATTCTCAGTCGCAGTCCTAGGACTAGAATTGTGTTCGCTTAGTTAGCAATGAGCTCAACCGAAAGAATGACAAAATACATATACAATGCAAAAGAAGAAGAATATCGATACCAGGGAAGACCTACACTATCTATCTACCATAACCAAATAGACCGTGTCTTATTTGAAGGACAAGTCAAGAGTCTCCGTGACCAGCGAGCGTGTATGAGTCGAACTATGGAGGAAGCCAGAGAGATTTGTAAAAAAACCTGTTTAAACTTTGTACTCTCGGCCTACCCTGTAAGGGATCTGGAGCGATGATATAAGATAGATAGATCATAAAAAATATGTCGTTTTAATATCATAATTGATTGCTCATCAAACTATATTGTTCCATTGCAGCGCAAAGGCCTTCTCTCAAAAATCAAGGTAAAAGAATACCTTATCTATATTTTACGCAGCGAAGATGTGAACGCTTAGAATAAAAATATTGATATTAGCGTGACGCTATATGATCGACTTTCCTTCATTTTCACACTAACAATTGACTAAATAACGATTTAAGTGACAGCACGCTTTCACGATAACGTCAAACGGATTGTGCGTAGATCTCGTCTAAGATTATAGAGTTTCATTAACATGACTTCATTAATCCGGTTTTAGAGCTATACTTTAATACAGGGGCGGTAAGCGAATGGGGCGTCCCTCAACAAAGGAACACAATAGAGACACTGCGGGTAATGAGTACGTTCGGTGGGTTAACGTTCCGTTAAGAGAGGTTATTTTGTGTCTTCATTTATAATTAAATACTTTTTAATTTGTTAAGAAAGGGAGCTTATTTTTGCGGCGTTTCCGTGACCGGATAGATGTTTGTTTCATTTCTTAAGGTGATCCCTATCTCGATGAGATATCTTTTGCGTTGTAAACACACTAATCTCTGCGACGGCTTCGTCCAGGGTGTAAAAACTTAGTCTTTCGTCCATTGGCCGAGTAATCGCGGATTTGATCATCGCGTGGTACAAACGGTAGTTTGACAATATTTATATCGGAGTGGGTATTAGTGTATGCTAATTACATATTTGTAAAGTCACCCACGACCCAAGAACAATTTCTAGTATAGGGGTACGTTTAAAAGAACTTGTATTCGATTGATAAGTACGACTATATATGCATATATCATACATACTCCTCGTTGCAATAGAAATGCGTTATTTTCATAAAACGATATCTCTGTAGTTTATTTTACTTTGAGAATTGAGAATATTTTACGAGACGGCCAAATGTTATTTGATTATTTTGATAGATGAGATCATTTTTTAAGAGAGAACCAATGAAAATTCGTTTATTGTCACAACTGAATTATTTAAAGGGGATAAAATAAAAGAAAAATCTCTCAGTGGCGTAGTGCAGCCCACATCGCTGTAAGCACTGCGTCGGTGATGGCGGGCTCTTCGGAGCGCGGCACAAGAAAAGCGCTGATACTTTCTATACGGAGATCCTGAAGCCTGCGGTTTTTAGTCTTTAGGTAGGAGTCTGATATGCCCTGCGAGCGAGTAAAAAAGGTCTGAGATGAGTGATCGCTTGTGACATATTCGTTTTCCACCGTATTCGTGCTTTGGAAGGAAAGTTAAGTTGTTAATCCTGCCGCCTGTTGTGGTAGTCGTAACAAAGTTGGGAACTTTATTGACTTTATAAGTTTCCAATCCAATAATCTGCACTAGCTCTGCGTGATGGAGTATGACCTATGTATAATTAAATAAAAATTGTATTTATTTCAACTGTGTACAGTAGGTACATTAGAAAACAAAGGTTGGAGCCCCCTTTTAAGTAGTACAGACACTTGTGCCAGGAGACGCCGCTCTTCCATAGCCACTATCTTTCAATGTAACACTGCTGAAATATATTATGGAATCTTATAAGCTAGAAAATAAATCCAAGAACAGGTTTGTAAAATAAATCAAAAGGTTTGTGTGTGTGCGCGTGTGCGTGCGCGTGCGTGTATGGGTGTGTGCGCATGTATGTGTGTGTTTATGCGTGTGTGTGTGTGTGTGCGCATGTGTGTGTGTGCGTGTGTGTGAATGTGTGTGTGTGTGTGTGAATACTGCGTGTGTGGAAATGCAAGCAAGTTAGTAGTAGTTAACTAAATATGCTTAGTTATATATGTATGTGCTATTAAATTAAGTAACTGATTGTAATAATACCTCCACTGCATCATAATCGAGGGACTTAAGCCACACTGTCGTGGCGTTCTTACAGTCATGTAGCTTCATTGGGTATATATTTAATATCCTATTAATTTTATTATACAGAGAGCTGGATTGTTTTATATATTGGCGATTAGCAAATGTTGTCTTAGCAGAGAAAGTATGAGGCACTTCAATTCTTCTTCTATCCTGACGTATATAGACCTATCTCTAATAGCTTTATGTTCTGTTTATAAAGGAATATAAAAACTCAGACAGACATATTATGTACTAACTGTTACCTGTGGCTGCGCACGCGTTTATTTTGTAATATCTTTATAAATCAGCATTGTTATTCTGAAGTATAATATATTACTGTAAAGTTTCACCAAGAAGTTTAAAGTTCCGTTTAGTAGTTTCTGCGAGAAAGAGTAACAAACATTTATACATCCATCTTAACATACTCTTGCGTTTATTATATTAGTAGGATATTTTACTAATAAAAACTACTGGATATGTAGGGTTTACTCTCTGACCCTGTCCATCTTCGTGTTCGATTCCCTGCTCACTGTTACTTTCTTCCTCACGCTGTCCGTTTTACGTAATAAATAATATTATAAAAATCTTTAAACAAAAAAAACCGACTTCAAAAAGCAAAAATAAATATTTGAAGCCGGTAACGGTTAGCGCAGTCGGTTACTTGGCACCGAGTTCAAATATTAATTTTTTGCTGTTTGAAGTCGGTTTTATTTTATTTAAAAATGATTTTATTTTACAATTTAAGGTGACAAGTAAATTTTTTACTAATATTTGCATACCCATATTATATTATTTTGCTGAGTTGTACAGCAAGGTACCTACAGGATTGATATAATAACCATAATAATGGAATCTATACATTCGTGCTTTTCGCTTTTAAGGAGTACCCTGGTGTTTCTTTAAAGTCCAAAGTTCAATACCGATTTCATTAAAATGGGACCACCTTGAAATTATACTAAGCCCAACGCAAAAAAATCATCAAAATCAATTCATAAATAAAGGCGTTATAAAAAAAACACAGGCGAATGGTTGACGTCCTCCTTTTTTGAAGTCGGTTAATATTCTGATTAGTTCTATGGCAGGGTACCTATAGGATTGACGTAACACCAATAATATCTCAATCTACGCTTTCGTCTTGTTTGTCATTAAGGAGTTCCCTGGTGTATCTTCCACGTCCAAGGTCAAATACCGATGAAATTAAAATGGGACCAGCTTAGCTATACTGAACGCAATGCAAAAAGAATTTTCAAAATCGATTCATAATTGGCGGAATGGTCGCGTAATATACATACAAAAAAACATACAGGCGAATTGAGAACCTCCTCCTTTTTAAAAGTCGGTTAAAAATGTATGTTATTTGTCATATATTTTAAATCTACTTAATATTATAAATGTGAATTTTTGTAAGTGTAATTTTTTTTTACTCCATCATACGAAAACGAATGAACGGATTTGAATGAAATTTGGCACACAGACTTAGGATACTTATTATGCCAGCATAAAAATTTAGGTTCCTGTCTTAAGTCAACACGGACGAAGTCGTGGGCAGAAGCTAGTAGTTAATAATTCCTGCAATAAGACTGAGTGTTGATTTGTTTGTGAATATTAAAGTTGTTTGTGAATATTTATAAGGAGATTTTTGAAGTTAAATTGGCTGCAGTAAAATAGATACACTTCGCAAAGTTCTAATGCGATTATAAGGAAAAATAATGATTAAAATATGTTATTATTTCACAGAAAGAATTTATGTACTCTTAAGAATACTTGATTTGTGAAATTAAAAGGTACTTATCACTATTTAGGTTAAAATAACATTTGAATATTGCAGTCTTGCCATCTTATGTAAGCTGAGCATTATAAATGAGTGTACCTACCTACCTGTAATAAAATCCTTTTCCCGAGTTTTATCGAGCGTAATAATGACGTAGTTAACGCGATTTAATCATGAATAATCCATAATGCTATTGGATCCGCCGAAGCGTGTTAATGTGTAAACAATTACGTTTCAATCAATCAGCCTATCGTAGTCCACTGCTGGACATAGGCCTCTCCTAACACGCGCCATTGCACACGGTCCCCCGCCTTCCGCATCCAGTCCGTCCCAGCGACCTTCTTGAGGTCGTCGGTCCATCTAGCTGGGGGCCGTCCTACCTTACGCTTACCAAGTCGCGGTCTCCACTCTAGGACACGCTTGCTCCATCGGCCGTCGGTCCTTCTGCAGATGTGACCAGCCCATTGCCACTTTAGCTTACTGAGTCTGCGAGCTATGTCGGTAACTTTGGTTCTTTGTCGGATTACCTCGTTACGAATTTTATCCTTCAAAGAGACGCCGATCATAGCTCGCTCCATAGCCCGCTGTGCGACTTTGAGTTTGTGGACTAGTCCCACTGTGAGTGTCCATGTCTCGGCCCCGTAAGTCATGACTTATGACTTATGACTTATGACGTTTCAATATAACAGCCGAATTACATACATTAGTGGATTAAGGTTAACTTTCTACTGTAACTTTATTTTCCTGGGGAAAATCCTACATAGGACTTCCCCGAGCCTCGGGGAAGCCCGTAGGGCGTGTCGGATTCCTACTGACTAAAAACACCAGGGTGGCCGACATCAGCACTTTGAAGGGGCTCCAGGATCTCCGTATGGAACGCACCGGTACCCCTTTTGTGCCGCGCTTAGTGTAGGACGTAGGGCTATTGGGTTAGGGAGCCTGGGCGGGCTATGCCTCCGCCTCGGCGCCATCACCTTCCTTAAGCGGGATCGGCCCTCTCTCGATCCCGTTCAGCCTCCTCCTTCTGGGACATCACAGTTCTACTATAACCTATATTAACTGAAAGACGGCTTCTGCAGAACGCAGGCCACTCCTAATGATCGCCACAACGATCGGTTTTGTCATGTTTTGTGCTCTCCGCATCCAGATTTTTCCCGCTTATTATTTAATGAGTTTTAAGTAGAGTACCATAATTAAGTACTCCTCCTAGTTAGTATTCCGTAAATAATGCGAAAAAACAAAAGAACAACTAGCATAGTTGGTCGGTAAGAAATATTCTATGTTCGCATAAAACGGACAGGAGAGGTAGGTTGCAGTGTTGGGATTTATTTAATTATTTTTTAACTGTAGGATCAATTGAAATTCCAATTGTAATTTAATTAATCCTAGTAAGTTATTCCGGAATCATAATGACTTTTGGACGTCAAACGCCGCGGTGCCTCCCGTGATCATGGGTGCTGTAGGGCACTCGAAACGTTGGCAACTTAGATACCATAAATAAACCGCGATAAAATCCGAAATGTTTTAATATCCATTTAATTGTTTTAACAATTAATTTTGGCACAACTCTGGTAGGGTAGAGAGACGACTGATTATAAAAAATGGTGCAGATAGCTTCTTGCCGCGAAGCTCCATCACACTGTAAACTTATGAGACTACAGTTTCCTAAGTTCTCTACTCTGTAAGACTAAGTTTTCATTACAAAATTTTGAAAAAGTTAACAAAAAATATTTGAAATGCCATGTATTCGGAGTAAACTATCTCTAATGAATAAAAAAATGAACAGGATGTCAGAAAATATTCACGGCGCTTGATAGATATGTAAAACTAGACTCTTTATAAATTTTTAGGCATTATACGCACGGGTCTCTGTGTTATTAATAAGTATAACAGCTTATGCACGCGACTTAGTCTGCGTTGACGTTAGACAGGAACCTATCATTTTTCCGGGATAAAAGTATACAATGTGTTAATCCAGGTAATAAAGTATTTGTGTACCGAATTTTATCCAAATCCAAACACACAAACTTTCATATTTATAGTATTAATAGGATAGGCTCAGAAATTCCTATTATTTTGTTGTTCACCCTATTTATAGCGCTAAGAACTTTTGTTCTTGACATATCGAATATGAACGAATCACCCTTCGCACCTTAACGATAACCTATCGCGTTGGCTGCCGAATATTGCAATGTGACATTTCGAGAATTGTTTCGTGTGTAAGGTTACTAACTCCTTCTTGATTGGCCTTACTATCGTAAGGCCAATCGAGCTTTCATTGTAATTTAGTAAACTACTATTCTTCGAGTATCTCGGTAAAAACTTGTACCTATTGATGGCCAGCAGTCCAGAATGGGGAATTCGTTAAATAAAATCTGTAATTTCATATAATAGTTCAATTTTATTATTACCCTCGAATCCCCCAAACACGAAATACGTCTGTATTTTAATAAAATCAAACTATAACGTTTAGAAGTACTTATTACACTCTATAACTGCTTATCACCAAATCAAATCACTTATCACCAAACAAACACTCAATAATTATATGTAAATGATAAACGATGTTAGCGTGTTGTCGTCTCGAGCAAGAATGCCAAATGTCATTCGGTGTGATCTTATATAGTTTTAGTTTGACATATGAATAAAGATGGCGCTGTTGGTGTTGCCAGATGTAAGCTAACACTATGTATATCTAAATAACAAATATAAACCTGTCTTTAGGTCCCGCACACTCCACAAGTTTCCAACCGAAATAAACCCCGTAACTTAGGCGATTACCCCCTTACTACATAGTACTCCACTACCTACTAATTATCTAATTATTTTTTTAATAACGTTATCACTCACTTAACTCTATAATACTATTAAATTTCTTGATCCTTACTTTATTGTACGCCTGACTTTACATATTAATTGATATATCTGAAGCGCGCTTCCACATATGTTAGGTAGATGGCCATTCATGCACTGCTTTGACCTCGCTTTGTGATCACAAGGCCCAAGTTTCGGAACCACCAAGGTCCAGTGACTTTCGTAAACTTAACAAATTTTCAAATATAAAATTATAGAATTTGGCAGGGATTAAAGGAGCAGAGCTGAAGGCCTAGCTCAGTGGCATACCATGGGAGAGGCCTACGTCCAGCAGTGGACTGACACGAGCTGATGATGTATGTATGTATGTAATAGCAAATCCCTTGTTACAATGCGCCGAAAAATATCGCGGTGATACATGAATGTACCATTTTCACTTATGCCTACCTCATTTGTTATAACATGCTTGAAAGATATTTTAATAACGCTTTATTCATCATCAACAAATGGCGCTAATAAATTACACTGTTTTCATCACGAGCAAATCTCAGTTCGGATCCTTTAAAATAAAAGATGAGAGCTGTATTTACTTCAAATTGTTTCTAAGTGGAACCTCGCCTGACTTAAATTAATTTCAGACTATGTTAGCATGTCAGTTAAGTAGCAAGTGATTTAGTAACAAAGCAGCTCTTTTGTTTTTGTTGTGTAATGTGTCTACCAAATTCAACTTATTACCAAAGTGAGTAAACTACTCAATTTAAAGTAATTCACATATAATTTAACTTCTCTATTATCAATCAACGTGTAAGATTTATAATTGTAGAGGTTGACTATTTGAGGGTGGCAAACTTCCTTCTCCAGCAGTTTTAAAATTAATTGACTCGATCTTCCTCTTGCTAAATGATTACTGATTAATTATTGATTTATATCCCGTGTGAAAGCCCAGTTTGACCTCTTTTTAATAAATTTGGCTATAGCATTGGCGGCATAAATATCACAGTGCACCTTTACCACCCACCCCCGCATGTGTAATGTAGATGCAACTAAGTTGCTTTTCATAATAACTATACTCAAGTTTTTTGTTTCCAGAACATATTATTGTATTAGAAAGTACAGTTCTATGGCAAGTGTCACGCAACTGAAATACTGGCATAGTCTGAACCCTATATAACAATAAAAATAAATGGCGTTAGTGGTTAAACATGTAAAGGGCTCCGTATTTAACTTTATTAAAAAATACTTTATCGCGCTATTTAATTCTCCGGTAAAAACCCTAAATTTGTACGTCCAGTGTTGGTGAAACATTTCCAAAAGAATTTTGCAAAATACAGTGACTTCAATGATACGTGACTTTCTAGTGCTATAATTAAAATAAAAGTGCCAAATATAATGACAATTTCTTATAAATGAAAAGCAAATATACACTACTCTAATCTTTAATGTGTGACCGTAATTCAAACGTAAATAAATTAATAATTGTGTTTGTTTCCTAACTGTTAAGCTTTACAAATTAGTTGTGAAAAAAAATCAAACTGCTGCTGTTTATGTTACCACTCTGCTATTGGTATATTGTTGTGACAGTTCTAATGATTAAATACAGTCGTTAATACACTAAGGTATATTTATTCATCCATAATATCACTATTTTCACTGATCCTTAATAACACTTCAGTAGCCAAGTCATGGGCTACATTTATAGGCATACAGAAGACCCGAGTTCGCGCCCACTATTCTTCAGTCATTTTTGCGACTTAACAATATATCGCAAAAAAATTTTGCCACCTCTGCCTTTACCTGGAGAATGTAGGCGTGGTTATTTTATTTATTTGCTATAGGATAAAATTATTTTAATATCCTTAAAAAATCGTGGTGTCACAATGAAAATATTATAAAATTGTCTATTGCAAGCGCCGAGAATACTATCAACAGAGTTTCAAATATGGTTCATATTTACACAAAACTGTAACGCCACGAGTTCAATTAAAAACCTTGTAACAACAGGCGCGTCGAGCGACTACTAGCCTTTAATGGGCGCTACAGTGACCTGTTGCGTCCATCGTAGAGAAACTCCGTCGCTTGCAGATGCATTGTAAATATTAAATTTAGCTAATGATGGCATAGTATTATTTCAAGAATCTGGAAATACCAAAAGGCATTGAAATAGAACAAAAAAAAATTGAGATTTTTAGGGTCTTATTCTCGCTTCATATGCCGAGAATAAATGTGTACCAATAAATTTCACTTCATTCTAAATATGAGTCGTATTTACATATATGTAAAAGAGTAATGGCACCTCTTTACTCGTAGCGCCCCGAGTTCAGGTACGAATCTTGTCCTTATAAAAGACGCGTCAAGCGACCACCCAGCGCTGCGGTGATCTGTCGCGTCCATCGCAGAGAAACAATTTGTAGCATAATATTATTTCAACAACCTTACATATCGAAAATAATATATTTTTAAGATTCTTGAGGTCTACTTCACGCTGCATGTTCTGATCGTATCTAAAGAGATTTATTTTAAATATAAGTCATATTTACACACAAGTATAGCGCACGGCACCTCTTTATTTGTAGCGCCCCGAATCCAGGTATAAACTTTGTCGTCACAAAAGGCGCGTCGAGCGGCCTTTGATGGGGCGCTGCGGTGACCTGTCACGTCGCAGAGAAACATCGTCGCTTGCAAGTGCATTGTGAAATATCAGATTCCATTAGACGTTGGAAAGCTTCATTTATAACATACACTAATATCAGAGGACTTTCCATGTAAAGATTGACATTAGCGTGATGCTAGCGAGTTTATATGTCATTTTAGTGACGATACAGCTTTACTAAATAAACATGAAGCTAGCAGCGCCACGCTAACTTAGTTAAGGTAATTCAGTTGTCACATAGTATAAAACTAAACATTTTAATGTTAAGGTTAAGGTTTTATCATATTCACTATGTTCACGAAGTAGTTTCGATCTACGCTGTGAGTGTGTAGCAGTTTTTTCTCGAATTAGGCTGATCCGAACACTGTTGGTTTTATAGGAACAAAAAGGGGAGCAGTGTGTTACTAGACTCCGTAAAACCGGGACATTTATTGAGTGTTTAAAGCGAATTAATCTACTATGTTCGCGAAACAATAGTGCTTTACGACCATGTATCCGCTAAAATGGCAATGTGATTTATGAACAAGGTCGTTCCGGAGATGTTACATAGTGTTCATCTGTGTATTAAGCGAACCATTCGTTCGAATACTACAAGTAACTGTAACCACACAAATTAACGTATAGACAAAATGTTTAGGTCAGCCGATGCCCATTCGATCAGCCTAGTTGGAGCGCCAAATGCTACCTACACACTTGAAGCGTAAGAATTTATCTAGTAGGAGCGATAGCGGGGCGCTATTAGTTTACAAACACAAGTTAAATCTTATCATGGGTACCAGAGTTTTCCCTTTTGTAAATGATGACTAGACTATGTAACAAATTGTAAGTATTTTCCCAATGTATCGCTTTTGATTTTGGAAATAAATATTTTTATTATTATTATTTTATTATCTTACAAACAAAGTGGATACGCAACTTAGATTCTACTTGAGGTTGGAAAACTCCTGTATAATATGATATGCACGAATATCAAATTTTATGTTCTAATCTGTTTTTAAAACAGAAAATGCTAATCTTGATCTGTACACCATATTATTATGTATATGTATGACGGCGTTTCTATACAACCCGTCATCACAAAAGCCACGTGAAGCAAATACTTAGACAGGCTTTGATGGAGGCCAGAGACCCGTCGCTTGCAGAGAAAGTCAGTCGTTTACAACTAAGGGCTAAGCACAAACCGTTCTCGTTGTCGTAATGTTGTCAAGAAAGCGTGCTGTCGCCTTCATATCTGTTAAGAACTTTGTAGTGTAAAAAGGATGGCATATCAACTCAATAGCTGTTGATGTCAATAAGTTTGTGTTAAGTCGTCTGCATCGCAGCATATGAGATTCTAGAGCTTGAAGCTAGTGTGCGGTGACGCGCACTGATATTTTGATCCTTACTGTGATAAGCTATTAAATTCAGCCAACCTGAAACGTAATGTACTTTCTAGCTTAGTAGAAAAGTGTAATTTGTTTTTTCTGTGGATTTTCACGCATTCTGCACTGGATCCGTGTAGCTCGCTCCGTATACCCGTGTACTATGTTCAGTATATAGTCAAAATTAATGAAATGGTCGATTTTATTTAAAAGAATATTTAGAATGCCAAATATATCTTTTTTCGTTATTTTGTATGATTTATCTTTCCGTTTATATTCTGACCTTTAGAAGGCTTGTGCGTCAGTCACATGCTTATGTGACTGACATGAAAGGCTCTTATCGAAAAAGAAAAATTTAATGTACATCACTTGCTGAGATCAATGGCTGAAAAAACTAACTTACTCCAGAACAATTTTAGCAAGGGAACTTACCTACTGTTATTAGTACCTATCGTTATGTATTAGGTAGGATAACGTGTGCCGAACTTTTGTCTTTACGAGTCCACATTAACATGTATTTATAAGAAAAACCTTTTATCTTCGTTGAATATGAAAAAAAATGTATAAGCTTATAGGCACAACACATATCGTAGTGTTTAATTTTAGCAGGACAATTTGGGCACGGCTAAATATTCGTAGCTCTTGTTTTCTACGCAAAGAACTTGCAAAGCTAACATAAAATCGATTGTTTATAGATATGTAGATTAGAATCATAAAATTATAGAACAAAACTCAACACCCAAATGGAATGTAGTGCGCACAAAGAAAAAGATGTCGGACGAAATCGGTATCACAGAATTCACGTTTGTACAAACTACGAATGCTAACAACCTCCAAACTTTTTTTTCATAATAAACAAGTCGAGTTTCCTTAGCCTTTATTTGCTATGAAAAATACACGTGTCGCGGCGCGTTACGATTACTTAGCAAGATGATTGTGAATGATACTCTTGTGGCATGAACCATCACAATACTGTATTTACCGTCTAGCTGAAAATTAGAGACTGACGTAAACCACGTCCACCGCGATGACGTCAGAAGGTCATTTCTCGTAATTATAAGCGTTAAAAATTCAGTCTCGATCTCATCTCAGTGTCACAAACCTCACAAATGACATTCTCGTAAAATATGGAACATCGACCTAATCGGGATAGGACCGAAAGTTGAACAAAATGTAAACGGTATTCCGAAAAAACGTTGTGCTTTTTTCTTTAAAAATCCGTTGCCCTCACTATGATTTATTCCTGTATCGTGGGTGCGTTTACAAATATGAGAATTCACATACACAATTACCCAGACCGGAATAATTAATTGTGGATAACACAAAGATTTGTCCCGTGCGGGAATCGAACCCACGACTATTAGACACAGTGGGCGGAGCGGCTTAAGCTCTTAACCACTGCGCTAAATCGTCAACTGACATTGAATAATAAAAACATCAGCTGAGATAAACATATAATCAACAATATATTTTAAATGAACAACTTGAAACTATATCAAAATTAAACTGAGATGATACTGAAATCGAATCGATACTTTAGTGGAGCAGAATACCAAATGTGAGTCAATTCATAATTAAATCTCAGTTCAGTAAATATTCAGTATCATTGTCAATTAAATACGAGTATTGGCCTTCTTGGCATAATTAGAAGACACGGTGCACAGTTGCTTAGGCCAACTCCTTTTTATAAATGCTTCGTGCTATTGACCGATAATTTCACGAAGTAATCGTAACGCGCCGCGTTTGGACACAGCATATAAGGACCCTGACAGGAGCTTAGTCACGTTGGATTTTAATGGAAAAGTATCAAATCTATGGTTTGCGTATTAAGGATACTTAAATATCGCTGGCTGAATGAAATAATGATACAAATCAAAATTTGATAATTGAAAAAGGACTTTAAATTAAACACCAATAAGCTCGATTTCTTTTGTTTTTGATTCTTTAGTAATGCCATTTTTGTTCAACCTGTCTAGACTGGCTTACGCTGACTTAGTATCTATATATCAGAATATATCTGAAGGATTTGGGTTAGAATCCTAGGTCAAACAGTGTGGTTTTCATCGGAAATCTGGAATTGGGATTTAATATTATGGCGATATATACATGTAAAGAACATACTCGCTTGGGGAGATAGGCGTGACGCTTGTTATTATATTGTTGTTAAGAAAATAATAAATAGAGATAGAATATGATGAGCTTTGACCTCATCCTTCTAAAAATCACACCATTTCACTTTTAAAAATCAAGACAAGTCGTTAAGGAAAGCACCTGTTGTATCTCTACAATCTGCGCCTACCCCTCAAGGGGTTTGGCATAATGATATACACACTGTATCGCCTATATTCCCCAAGCGGGGGTAGCAGAGGTGTGCTGAGTATACCTACTTTGATAATGATATAATTATATTGAAAAATCAAAATTGCATTATTTGCTAACCCACGCTCACTCTGGGCTTTACCTAAGCGTCTTAGCAAACAACGCAATTTCAACGAAATGTAATATAATACCCACTTAGAATGAATTAGTTCTGCCAACAATAGAGCTTAGACTGTATTACATTATGCTGTTGATGTGGAAGCGGTATTGTTATCAAATTGTTTTTTTACAGGGTAGACAATCTTTATCTTCAAATGACGGCTTTTGAGTATTTATTTAGGTTTATTTTGCCAGTGTGCAGTATCAAAATAATCTATCTGTGTTTATCAGTACAAAGCTCCAACAGAATGGAGAAAGTGGAGGAAACTAAAAAGGTTTCTAAGGAAAGATCCTTACAAACCCCTTTGGCTTTTTCCACTATCATAATTCGTCACATACACGCTTACGTTTACGGAGACACTTGACTTGCCCTTCAGATAAAGTATTGGTTCTGTAGTTCGTCAAAAAAACCTTTTCAGCTATAAAAATATATTAAACTCTTATAAAATCTCCGTGTCCGAGGAAACATCACAAACAGTGTGCCCAAAGTATGATGGCAAAATCAAAACTTAATATTATTGGTATCAAAATGTATAAATGTGTATAATATCTACGCATTAAAATAGCAGATTCATGATTTTTCCATGTCTTTGAATATGCCATTTATTAACGTTTTTATACAACGTTTTTTTATATATTAAATTCCGGTGTGCGAAAGACTTACGAAAACACGTTCGTAATTCTCTTCATCGTCTCCCTTCCCTCCAATATGGCTGAGGGGAGTGATGGCTGTTCCAGTAGTCATACTGGTGAAAGGATGCTGCTTGTGGGGACGGGTCCATCTGGAATCCTTTAAACCTTTACCTCTGAGAAATAACATCATTAGTCTTATAATTCGGTCGGAAGGCATCACACTGGAGCTAGATCGTAAACTTCCTAATTGTAACTTAAACATTGTACCCGCACAATTATATTGAAAGATGAAAGAGAAAGAAAAAAAAACTTAAAAAAAAAATGTAAACCGACTTCAAAAAGCAAAAAATAAATATTTTAAGTCGGTGCTGGTTGGTGCAGTCGGTTACTTAGCACCGACTTCAAATATTTGTTTTTTGCTTTTTGAAGTCGGTTTACCTTTTTTTTTTTAAAGTTATATTTTACAATTTTAAGTGACGAGTGAATTATTTAGTAATATTTATATACCGATATTATATTATTTTGCTGAGTTGTACAGTAAGGCACCTACAGGATTAATATAATGACTATAATAACGGAATCTATATATTCGTGCTGTTCGCCGTTAAGGAGTTCCCTCTTGTATCTTCAAAGTCCAAGGTCCAATACCAATAACATTAAAATAGGACCACCTCAAAACTATACTGAACCCAAAAGAATCATCAAAATCGGTTCATAAGCAAAGGAGTTATAAAAAAGGACGAATTATGAACCTCCTTTTTTGAAGTTGGCTAATATACTGCTTAGTTCTATAGTAGGGTACCTATAGGAGTGACGTAATACCCATAATATCTCAATTTACACATGCCTATTGTTTGTCGTTAAGGAGTTCCCTGGTGTATCTTCTAAGTCCAAGGTCCAATGCCAATGAAATTAAAATGGGACCACCTTGGAGCTATACTGAACACAATGCAAAAAAAAAAAATATCAAAATCGGTCCACAATTGACGGAAATATCGGTAAACATACATAAAAAAAAGCATACATACAACCGAACATAGAACCTCCTCCTTTTTGAAGTCGGTTAAAAAGAGGAAGAGTTTTAAATAAAAAAAGACAAGCCCGTAGATTTTCTTTGCCGAATCTTCTCAGTGGAGACCGCGTTCCGATCGGGTGGTGGATAAGTAGTTAGATTAGATAAAAAAATATAATTTGATAATTTGTAAGTAGGGTTTATATAAAATAAATTTTTTGAGTTTGAGTTTCTCCTCCTTTCTGACCGACTTGACCGATGTTGATGATTTTTGTATTAATGGGGTCATCTGGATAGTTCTTGGCTACCTTTGGTCCGTGAGGTGGCGCTGTAGTCGACCAGGTGCGAAGGAATAAAATAATTATACTTTGTTTTAGGAATAAATACGATACAAATTTTCCGGATATACTTAGTTAAGTTGTAAGGCGGACGGTGACGTACAAAGTCACCTTCTTATATGTACAATTTATTCCAGTTAACGACATTTAACGGCTAATTAGAGAAGTGGTTAATTAAAGTTTGACTAATCAGACATCTGATCGCGTGTTTGAGTCCCGTTTATATGTTAAAATGTTGGATAGTTTCGACCCTACTTCGTGCAGGAAGCATTTATATAAATGTGAATGCAAATCGGGTATAGAAAAAAAAAGATCGTAAGCGACAAAGTACGCTATATAACATTGTTTGAATAATATTTACAATGTTTTTTACGTGTCTTACATAATAATTTGACTTTGTTTATTATTTAAGAGGGTAAGGATCGCGTAGTCGAGGGTTCAATACCCGCACCAGAAAAAGTTCCGGTCTGAGTGTGTGTATATAAATTTCATGTTTGTAAACGTAACAACGATACAGAAATTATTCCTTGTACGGGGCTTTGTAAATAAATTTAAAAAAAATATCGACCTCCTGGTCTTGTGGTCTTAGCATAAGATGAAATATTTGATTTGCTGGATTAATTATTTGTAGGACTATGCTGCCGCACAAAATATTTGTGATCAAAGACACAAATAATTTGTCGCACAGTAACTCTATTAAGTTGGCATGTTACGGCAGTTCCACTTACATATTTAGCCAATAAAGATGAACGCGATAGAACGTTTTCTATATAATGTTACTGTTACATCAAATTGTCCACGTTTTGGCCTCAGACATTATTTGTAACCAAGTTTTTTTTTGTATAGGTATGGTATGTGATGAAATTTATGCCTTAAATGTACACGATAGTATCATACAATCATATGGAATATGGGTTTACATTAATAAAGTATACCCATCTGTATCATCACTCCACATCTTTTGTGGGGGTCGGCAGATAGTACAGAGTTCCAAAAGGTGCCTTGGTTACTGTTTCGTCAAAAAATGTTTTGGAATTAAGCGATTTGTCGCTTACGACGCTTTCCTTCTAAAACAACTCTAAAGAATAAATACTGTTTTAACCACATGTTGCTATTTCCTCGCATTTGTCACTCGGAAGCCTTGTCATCTAGTTGGTAATGTACGACCGGGAGGCATGTAAAACTGTAATAGCTAGAGCGTTTTATTGTTTTACGTAAATCCTACCTTACAGCAATTACAGGTTTATTTAGTACCTCGGGGCTTAGCACGAAAACTTTGACGTTACTGTGACGCTTGCGAGTTGATATGCAATCTTGGCACACTACATATTAACCAAATAGACATGATAGTGACAGCACGCTTACTTGCTAGAGTCATGCTAACGTTATTTTTTTCGTACTAAGTGTAAAGTGAAAATGACATGTGATAACAATTTGAAAATTGGTCAATACTTAGCAGTACAAAACCGCTAAATTAAACAACACTTGTTTTCTTCTTTAAAAAACTTACTCCCACCCTAAGAATTATTCCCGTATCGTGGGTGCGTTTACAAATAAGAAACTCGCACACAAACACACAGACCAAAACATATTTGTGGGTCACACTAGAATTTGCTCCGTGCAGGGTCTGTGTATCACACAAAGATTTTTCTAGTGTGTGGTATGAGTACTAGATTCAGTGGGGGGAGCGGCTTAAGCTCCGAACCAAGTCCTCTGTCAATTAAATAATAATAAGTCCATCATGTAACTAGCCCGAATCATTATATCAATAATAAACAAGGGTAAGTAGTCATAGACTCAAAGATATTAAACTCCGACATTTTAGTTTGTCAGTGTAACTAATTTGTTGGTAATAACCTAAATTAGTGTAGCTAAAACTTAGTTTTCAGTAATGACTAAAAACTTAATCTTAGTATTCAAATCATAAAAAATATGTAGTTGTTTTATGCCTAGCTGAACTAAAGGTGCGTTGTTCCACAATTTCGAAAAAGCTATTTTTATCATAATCTATCTTTATATCATCACGCCCGATCCCTTGCGGGGTAGGCAGAGGGTACAGAGCTCCAACAATTTCTTTCCTTACATACCTCTCTGGCTTCCTCCATTCTCATAGTTCGTCTTATACACGCTCGCCGGTGACGGAGACTCTTGACTTGTCCTTCAGATAAGACTCGGTCTATTTGGTCATGGTAAGATAGTCTAGGTCTTCCCCGGTACCTACATCCTTCCACTTTCACGTTGTATATCTGTTATGTCATTGTTCTTTCTATATTCTATATTCAGTTTTATCATAAGAATTCTAAAGGAAACAGTATCGTTATTATAGAATATTTCGTGAATATTTATATTCTTTTCGTGTCATCGACTGCCTTGTTGGTCTAGCGAATAATGTGCATAACGGCCACGAGGTTCTGGCTTTGAGTGCTAGATCAAAAAAAATGTAATTTTTCGATGGAAACATCCAGTATCAGTCCGAAGTTGGGCATTGTGCCCGTTATACTAGCAAGATGGACGATTTGGCGCAGTGTTTATGATCTTAAGCCGCTCCGTCCACTGGGTCGAATTGTCGTGAGTTTGATTCCCGCACGGGACAAAGCTTTGCGTGGCTCACTACTAATTGTTTCCGTCTGGGTATTTATGTGTGTGAAATTTCATGTTTGTAAACGCACCCACGACACAAGTATAAATCCTAGTGTGGGGCTATTTAAATAAAAAATTAAGCTCACCCCAATTGATATGGGAGTTAACTTCGTGGATGTAAAGTGTGCGTACACAGTACACTGCCACCTGCAATTGGGAAGTATAGGCGTGATATTGTTTAATTTAAAAAGCAATGCCTTTTCTAGCAAATGACCAGTAATATGGCCGAAACAAACATACCATAAACCAACATTTCAGTATAGGAGCGAGGTCAAAATACTTGAACTGGCTGCTGGTCCGTTATTATAAATTGTGCTTGAATATTTAATTTTAAAAAGCAACGGACCTGTGGTATTGTCAGCAATAAAACTCGCTTAACATTCTCAGTTTTTCAAATCGCGTTCACACTTTGTTTTTTCAACAAATCCATTTCTTTTGTTCTATATATTTATATATATATGCCAGCTCCCTTGTGGGGTAGGCGGAGAGTACAGAGTTCTAACAGGTTCTTTCCTTAGAGACATATCCTTTTCCTTCTCTGGCTTCCTCCATTCCTAAAGTGCGTCCAATACGCGCTCGCCCGTTACGAAAACTTGATTATTATTTTTGTTAATTTTAATATGTTGCTAATAATTTAGTTATGACAAAGATCACCTAAGCTTGTAAAGCTAAGAGTATCACTGTTTTAAAAAACCGTGAATGTTGAGATGCTTATGTTGCTGTCGTTACCTAGGTTTCACAGCGGCACGTGACCGCAACAAAGTGACGTCACAAAGGCAAACAAGTTTACTAAAGGCAGTCTGCTGAAAGACATTGAGTTATTATATATCACATACCAGAAAAGACACCTCAACAAAAATTTTCTAGCATGCTTTAGAGTACATGTTCTGTAGGTTACTTTGTGCCAGGTGCTTGCCGTAACGTGGCATGTTCGAGGACTAAGTCTTATTCCTTCCTATCAGCCGCTACTGTTACGACCAAATAAAAACACAACTATAGCGATACAATGGTTTATTGAAAAAATAATAATAAAAAAAAATCTCAAAAAAAAACGAAGAAAAAAATAAAATTAAAATAGATAATTTTACTACATCTGAGGTGTGAATTCGCGGCACAGGGAAGCCTTCTGGTCAAAAAAAATATTATGTGCGCTGGGGACTTAACTACGGCTGTTCGATACCGTGACGCGTGGGGGTCTTCGGTGAGAAGCTTCCAACAGCTTAGTGGGGAACTCGAAGGTGCCCTAGGGAAGGCCCTCAGCCGCAGAGGTCAGCTGGAGTCGACGGGCAGAAGTGTGGCCTATTATCTCCCAAACCGTACTTTGCAATCCGTACGGTGGACCCCCAGTTTCCAAGGGGGTTGAAAAATGATGCTAACCGGTTCCAATTTTCTTTCTTATTTTAGTATAGCACTGGTTTTGCGAAAAAATAATCACGAATCGATGTCGTGCGAACTCTGGCGTCGAAAAATAAAATTCTCTGTTCCTGCGCGAATTCGTTTTTATATACTATATCGGCCTATACGGCCTACTTCCTGCCTGAGGCAACAGTGCGCACTGCCCAGATTTCTAGATCCTTCGTATGAAACGAGGACAGAGATATGGAAAGAACGGCTCAACCGAAGCTATTCATGCCCTAAACTATTGTCTATATTTTATTAAATTCTTGTGGGACTAAGATAGCAATAATCGAACCGAGCGAGATGGGATCATTGTCCCGTTGTTCGCTATTGTATTTTTTTTATATTTCTAGATATTTCTATGTTGTGGGCGTTTCTTATCACATGTTCTAGAAAGAATTTGGTTTCTGGTACCAACTAATACCTTATATGGTCATTATGATGCTATCACTAGTTAAGGTGCGCGCGGTTTCCATTCGATGTAACAACTAGTTATTTTGTTTGTTTGTGTGTAATTTTTTTTTTGTTATTATTTTATTATTTTTAAAACTTTGTTACGACGTAACACTACCGCCGTCCGCGGCATGTTCTCACCGGCCCTTCCGTTGCCCTTACATCCCTTCTATTGGATACAGATACCGCACACAGGATGAGACACTGACCTCGCGGCGAGGTCGAAGAATCCCTTGCCAGCTGGCTGGTGCAGAGCACCACGGAGAGACACCTAGTATATGCCCTCCCCCATAGCGGCTGCCCAAGCCGAGGCCGTTCCTCCTTGGGGCGGCCTTGAGCTAGTTGCCCCTGTGCGCTTTTGGCTCGAGCGTAGTGGTTGAACGCTCGCCCTCTTGACCGGGGAAGCTGTAACGGCCCCGCGGCCAACAGCGTAGATCATTCATACACCCACACACACACTAAGTCTTATTTAAAAAATGTGCACTGTGGTACTACTTAAATACCTTAGATTTTATTACCTATGAAAACACAAAAATCTCCGATAGCATCAATCGCTTCATTTTTTGTTTGAGTTAACTGCTTCGAAGTAGGTACATAATAACTAAATGCGCTAAAACCCAACCGTAATCGTGAGTTTTGGGTTTTAACCGAATTATTTGTTAGTATTAATCACGCACAGTCGCCAATACGTATAAGTCAGTAACTTGTATTCTATAAACGACAAGACCTTCCCTAGTAGGTATCGGAAAAGCAGAAATCCTACATTCCCTTTGCAGGTCACGAATGTGTACACGGTTGTACAAACTAGGAATGCTAATGTTGCCGACTATCGAGCCTTATTTTCATAATAAACTAGATTGTCGCTGCTACGTATAAAAAATGTAACTTAAAAAAGATTGTGTTTTTGTAGTTTTGTAACATTTGTGTTCGTATTTTGAATCCTGGTCGCGAACTAAAATCTTATTTGCTCTTCTTGTTCCCTTATACCGTAATAAATATAATATGCAGTGCTTGTACTGATTCATCGTCATCATTATCTCAGCCTATACTTATCCACTGCTGAACATAGGCCTCCCCAATGGTTTAGTCATTAGCTTAGTCACTGTACCGATTAGTTGTCATGAAATTTCTCATTCCTTTTTATAGTGGTCTACATTAGGCCTGCACCCTATTACATGGGACCTAACATCGTCGGTAAAAAGTAGGTGTATACAAAACACCTCTGCTATCCCTGCTTTAGGAATATAGGCGTAACTGTGTTTTCTTTTTTTGGTGTTTTGAACTTGTCAGATCATGATAAATGATTCATTGGTGGGACTATAACATTGATATATTATTTATACTAGATTAAAATTAAAAAAATAATAATTTAGGAAGACCTTTTTAAAAACAAGTTTTTATAGCTAAAACACTACGAAAATATCTTACTTACTTAAGGAGTTCCTATGGTTTCCTTCCAGCTCCATCATCAAACCCTGCACACCATCTGGGTCTAAAGTACTCCGTGACACAAATAATAGTATTATTATTAATATAGCCTTGTTATGAAACTGTCTCACCGTTGGGCACGGGCCTCCTTTGAAACTGAGAGGTTTTAGGCCATAGTCTACCACGCTGGCCCAATGCGGGTTGGCGAACTTCACACTCCTTCGAGAAACTCTTAGGCGTTAAGACAAATCTTATATATTTATATTGAGTAGTTGGGTGGTTCCATTGGCTACCTTTCGGCTTCATCATCAGACCCTGAACACTATCTTGTTGTATGGTACTTGTCAATACCAATATAATAAGATTAAACAACCCACCCCACTCGAGGTTACGTTATATAGTTCACATGTTCCTATGGCCACCGTCCAACTCCACCATCAGACATGCATTGTCACCAAACTTACATATGTATGCCAAATTTTAGCTCAATCTAATACCCGAAAGTGCTTGAAAAATGGATCATATTATTTGAACCGGAAAGACAGACAGATCTAGGCATAGGAACATTGCAAGTTCAATTACAGCTTGTGAAAACTGCCCGAAACATAAGAGCGATAATAAGAGTTCGATTCAACCATAGCTAACATGATAATGTAATAAAATGCTTGCTAAATGTATCATAGTTAAATATATGAGGTTATTAATAATTTAAAACTAATTTCTACAGGTGCTAACTATGAGTAGGTATGGACGCATAAGGACATATATCCACGGTCATATTTTTCGTTATTCGTAATTGAATGAATAACGTATCGATGGGCTATAAATTGTAATTGTAACTAGAACTTGAACTATAGCACAATAAATACATGTACAGTTCTATCTCATTCTCTCGTCAGGTGATTAATAGAACTCACTAATATTTAAAGAGTTTGTGATTTTGTAAACAGGGTTACTCCTTCTTTTATACATGATATTCAACAAACATGTTTATTTGTACCACCATTCCCTTCCCTCGTCGTTACTGCCTGACGTTGCCATCGTGGGGGTACTATTAGTGGTACATGAAGGACTAACGGTGCGAGAATTGTTGAGCGTTTACATTGCGCTCATACAGTATTACCCTTATGAGTACTTTTTGCAATTATAGGGAAGAAATTTTTTTTCGAAGATAAACTTGAACGTCAAAATTTTAAGAAATGTATGAAATATCAAAATAATTGCGAGCCTTCCCATAAGGATCATTGGAAAGATAACATAAAAATAATTTCGGTATAAAAAAAGTCAAGGTAAAAAACATTGGATATGGACCGATTTCGTTAAGATAGACAAACAGGTATACCAAGATATATGTATACGGTGACTTTTTTTTAATTTTCGCTTAGTCTCGACATTGTAAAAGTTGCTAGTATTGATAAAACTTAGTTCTATTCCTTGCTTCAGGTATGTCGACCCTATCCCTTACAACTATATATCTTGAAAATATTATTAGTCCCCTTACAATTTTCGGTCAGTTTACAATCCCCATAGATTTACTGTAAGCCATTATAAACTAACGGTGCTTACAATTATCCGTACAAAGACCTCGTTAACTCGGAGCAACGTAACGTTCACGTTTCACACCTTTGTGGATTATGTTCCTATTATATATTTTGGCATCATTAGTTCCTTTTCCTTGATAATATCGCTTTGAAAAGATAAGGGGAGTGCTTCGTATATAAAATTCTGTATATTACGCTTGTTGATAGTCCCTTTTTAGGTTTGTGATATTTATAGCAAGAATTTCTTTCATTACCTGTAATCTTTACCCTCTGACCACCCCACAAGGGATCCCGCTCGATGATATAGATATTTATACCTTAATAGGTACAATAGGTTCATTTGGAATACCTTCCATTTGGTCCTTCATACTATTTTTCCAGAATTATAAACAGACATGGGCTTATTGGCGTAACTTGATTGCTTTTAACAATTTTGGGTACTGGTATTGAGCACGAAAACTTCGACGTTCGCTTGACGCTAGGGAGTAAGCGTGCTGTCACGTCCATGTTCATTAAGGGTCGTGTGACTAGTATGGCATTTTAACTCGCGTCACGCTAACTTCAATCTTAAGCTCTCTGATTTTTTAATCCCTCTAATCATCAGTAAGTAAACATGTGACAGCACGCTAACTCGTAAGGCGTAACGTCAATATTTGCGTTCTAAGCCCTCTATATTTTTACGCCACAAAGGTATATATCAGTCTGTGACCTGCTTCTACTCCACAACCCGTATTCGAGACTATTTCGATAAAATATGAACAAATGTGACCCACATGTTTGTAAGGATAATATGTTTCCATGCCATACATATTTAATACTAGTTTCCGCCTGCGACTTTATCGCTACGAACACCTCAATAAACGAATATCAATAAAAGTATTTAAAAACAGTGTATTTAACTAACAATATTTTTCTGAGCGGCAAAATAAAATGAAATTACGCGAGCGTCCCCTAAGGCTCGCGATGTGCGAGTGCTATCCTCTATAGAGGATTTTTCCCAGGTAAAAAAGGTGCTTCTGAAGGCACGTTAAACCGTTGGTCCCGGTTACCACTTAATGTGGTAGTTGTTAAGCCGAGTTGGAAGCCTTAAAGGCGGCTTGATAAGTTCCAACAGCAGGTGGCCACAAACCTGCCTCTACCAATCCGCACTGGGTCCGCGTGGTGGAGTATGACCTAATCTCTCTCACCTCGATTTGTGAGAGAATGCCTTTGCCCAGCAGTGGGCAGTATAGGCTGATATTATAAAAAAGGTGGCAAGCCTTCTAGCGCGGGACAAAATTTTGATTTCCATTTCTGAGACGAGGTTTCTTGTGTAAAAATTTTGTAGTAACACGCCATGCTGGCACGTAAAACAACCGTTTTTTTTTTTACACCTATTGTGACATAAATGTATTGTCGTGCCTGTCTGTGCTAGCTCTACTACTACTGTAACAATACCTTTGTGTTGCTTAAAAATATTCTACTACAGCAAGAGCTGAGAAGTGATAGCCTAGTGGTTAGACCGTTGAATGCAGTTCAAGTCAGAGGTCTCTGGTTCAAACACAGGCATGCACCTGTGTATTTTCGAAAGCACTGTACGTATGGTAACGGTAAAGGAAAACATCGTGAGGAAACCTGTATGCCTAAGAGTTGCCACTCCAAGGTGTCTGAAATTCGCCAACCCAAACTGGGCCAGCGTGGCCTTAACCATCTTAGTGTGAGAGGAGGCCCGTGCCCAACGGTGGGACAGTTTCTTAACAGGGCTCATATTATTACTACAGATCCCCAAAAAAACTTACACTAATAATTTTCTATCGCTGTAAAGTACTAGTTGCAAGCAAAAAGAAATTTAAAGCTTGGAACGTGTTAAAATAAAACAAGGATGGACACAGCAGGACAATAACAGCGCTTTCTACAAACTGCCCTACGTTATCTTTTGTTCATTTTCTTCAGTCCACTGAATCAGTGATAATCGTTACTTTCTTTGTCGTTTCAAATCATTGTCGTGTAGGAAATCTATTTTTAATAATAATGGTTTCCTGCATTTATTTGAGATAAGGAAATCGACAAGGTAGAGTGAAAAACATTAACACTGTCACTACCCCACGTGCGATGGTACAGGTGTACTGAGTACACTCACTTTGTTGCAATAATGCTAGGTCTCAATGTAATAGGGGATGTGCCTGAACACTTAGAAAATCTAGGTATTTTTTTTCTGAGCAGTTGGAACTAACTACTAATGTTTTGGATTTTTTTTTATTCGAATGTGTTTGGAGCATAGAAATATTCACCTTAGGAATAATAGAATACCCGATAAAATATTCGATTTAATCTATTTGAAAACAAATTTAAGGACGAAAAGGTCATTGACCGTCCTAAAACTCCGAATAAGTCGCGCTTTTATGACTTTATATTACTGTAGGCAAGCATGCCTTTTAAGTTTTGTCGTTTGAAGAAAAAACTCAACTAGAACCTTATCATCATCATCATCATTTCAGCCTATACTTGTCCACTGCTGAACATAGGCCTCCCCAATCGCTTTCCAGCGTAACCGGTCCGATGCCACCTGCATCCAACGATTTTCTGCGATTTTCACAAGATCGTCGGTCCATCTGGCAGGCGGTCGTCCTACGCTGCGCTTGCCAATACGTGGTCTCCACTCTAGAATCTTTCTGCCCCAACGCCCGTCCAATCTTCGCGCTATGTGGCCAGCCCATTGCCACTTCAGCATGCTAATCCTGAGGGCTATGTCGGTGACCTTGGTTCTTCTACGAATCTCCTCATTCCTGATTCGATCACGTAGAGAAACGCCGAGCATAGCTCTTTCCATAGCTCGCTGAGCAACTTTGAGCTTTTTTATGAGACCTATTGTAAGAGACCACGTCTCTGATCCATATGTCATCACTGGTAACACACATTGACTAAAAACTTTAGTCTTTAGGCACTGAGGTATTTTGGATGAGAAGATGTTGCGCAGTTTCCCGAACGCTGCCCAGCCGAGTTGGATTCGTCGATTGACCTCTCTCTCAAAGTTGGACCTACCTAACCGGACTGCCTGTCCCAGGTAAATGTATTCGTCGACAACATCAAGAGTAGAGTTCCCAACGGTGAGTGCGGTGGGTACGACATGGACATTAAACATTATTTTTGTTTTGTCCATATTCATTTTAAGACCCACTTGTTGGGATACTCTATTGAGGTCACCGAGCATTCGTCCTAGATCTTCCAGCGACTCCGCCATGACCACAATGTCGTCGGCAAATCGAAGGTGAGTGATGTATTCGCCATTGATGTTGATGCCAAGTCCTTGCCATTCCAAGAGCTTGAAGGCGTCCTCTAAGGTGGCCGTAAACAGTGTAGCGTGTCAACATTTATTATAATACATATAAACACACACATACATATATATTATACTTATGTTAAACTAACTACATACTATATTTACAAAATAATATTTATAATTATTATGTTGATATCGATATCGTCGAAATTTATCGACTCAACCACATCACTAGTCTGATCCAGCACATAACCCTTATGTACGGCTCGCGAACTGCGCCCGCGCACCACGGGCATTTGAATGTCACGGCCAGTCAGGACCTTGCTACGACGCGAAGCGCATGTCTTTGTTTTCTACGCTAACGTACACGCGGCTAGATTATATTTGCTTATTTAGATGTTTCATCTTACATCTTCGCTTTCCCTTTCACGCTATCGTAATAAAGACTGTTTGCTGTTATCCTTGAACATTTACCTGCTGTGCTTTTCGTTTGTGCTTGTGCTTCTATCCTACTGTGCCTTCTGACTGTTATGTGTTACGATTATTGGAACAATATAATCTAAAACTGTAAGTGTGTTACTTATTTCACTAACTCCAAAAAGAAGATCCTAACTTTGGTACTTAAATAACCAAACTGGTGACCCCTAGAAGAACATGGAGAAGGATTCATATACCGATGCACAATCGGCCGCATCACCCGGTACTAGTGATGCGAACAAAGAGCACGAGGTATATAAGGACACACAATCGCCCTCACTACCCGGCCTTAGTGATGGGAACATATCGATGAGTCGCTGCGATGTTTTTAATGTTGGCTTGCGAGTGCCACCGTTTTGGGCGGAGGAACCAGAGACTTGGTTCGCGCAGCTCCAAGCGCAATTTACCCTAGCTGGAATTACCAGGGATTCCACAAAGTTCAATTATGTCATTGGGCACCTGGAAAATCAATATTGCAGAGAAGTCAAGGACATTATAGTGAACCCACCAGCTACAGGGAAATACGAGAAGCTCAAGACGGAATTAGTGAAGAGGTTGACCGCGTCAAAAGAGAAGAAGATCAAGCAGTTGTTGATGCACGAGGAGCTTGGAGACCGAAAGCCATCTCAATTTCTGCGCCACTTGAAAGGTCTAGCAAGTGCTGACGTTCCAGACGACTTCCTGAAGACAATTTGGACCAGTCGTCTTCCGCACGGTATCCAGACCGTTCTCGCAGGTCAGCCAATTACAGCTTCCTTAGAGGATCTTGCTGACTTAGCAGACCGAGTAGCCGACCTCACTTTACCTTCACCCCTAGTCGCCTCGGTCAATGATGCAGTGCCTAGCTCTCCCCTCAGCGATCTCACTAAGGAAGTAGCCGAGCTTCGGAAGCAACTACAGCAACTGACGACAGACCGAAACAGTAGGCCACGTTTCCGTTCCTCTCGAAGTAGCCGCAACACATCAAGACAGCGGTCCCAATCCAGCTATCGAAAGTTCCCGCTTTGCTGGTACCACTTCAAGTTTGGAGAGAACGCAAGGAAATGCATCCGCCCCTGTGACTACAAGGCGGAAAACTTAAAGGGCGGTCGATAATGGCGACAAACGATTGCCCTTCATCTGTTACTGGTCGCCTGTTCGTCACCGACCGAAGCTCCAAGACACAGTTCCTGGTAGACACTGGTAGCGACCTCTGCGTCTTTCCACGGTCAGCGCTGCGTGATCGTCGTACACGGACGGAGTACTCGTTGTGTGCCGCTAATGGGTCTGGTATAGCTACGTACGGCTACGTAAATTTAAATTTAGATTTTGGCTTACGTAGAACTTTTGTTTGGCGTTTTGTTGTCGCCGACGTAACAAAACCAATCATTGGCGTAGATTTTCTAAATTTCTATAACATTGTCGTAGATTGCCGTAATAAACGTCTAATTGATAACCTTACTTCTGTTACAGCTATTGCTACCGTAGCTAATTGTAAAGATGTATCGTCTGTAAAAGTCGTGACTGGCGAGACAAAGTACCACAGAATTCTCGACGAATTTCCCGAGATAACACGACCGGCGGGTACACATCAGACCACACCTCACAACACATTTCACCACATACGCACGACACCAGGCCCTCCAGTATCTTCTCCTCCTCGTCGATTGGCCCCAGATAAGCTCAAAATTGCGCAAAAAGAGTTTGAGTCTATGCTAGCCAATGGCACAGCTAAACCTTCAGAGAGTCCATGGTCATCTCCTTTGCATTTAGCGCCGAAGAAGAACAACGGCTGGCGTCCATGTGGCGATTACCGCAAGCTAAACGCCCGTACAGTGCCTGACAGATATCCGATTAAACACATACATGACTTCAGCCACAATATCGCTGGCTGTAAAGTTTTTAGCACTTTAGACTTAGAAAAAGCGTATAATCAGATACCTGTCAGCCCAGAAGACATCCCTAAGACGGCCATCACGACACCGTTTGGACTGTTTGAATTCCCGTTTATGACATTCGGTCTCCGAAATGCGGGTCAAACATTCCAACGGTTTGTGGATGAGGTCACTAGGGGTCTCGATTTCGTATATTGTTTGTTACCTTGACGATTTTTTGATTTTCTCTAGGAACGAATCGGAGCACGAGGAGCATTTACGCTCGGTATTTCGCAGGCTTAAACAGTACGGTATGTTGGTGAATACATCCAAGTGTGTTTTTGGTGTTAAAGAGGTTACTTTTTTAGGTTATTTAATCTCTGTGACTGGAACTAAGCCATTAGATTCAAAAGTGCAGGCTGTACGCGATTTTACTGCCCCCACCAACATACGTCAGTTACGAGGCTTTCTTGGAATGATTAATTTTTATAGGAGGTTTCTTCCCAAAGCAGCTCAAATTCAGGCTCCCTTGCACGCTTTGTTGACAGGATCGGTAAAAGGATCGCAACCAATCCAGCTCACGGGAGATACCTTAGCAGCGTTCGAGGCATGCAAAGATAGCTTGTCCAATGCTGCTTTGTTAGCTCACCCTGATTGCACTGCACAACTTGCCGTGGTAACCGATGCATCAGATAAGGCCATCGGCGCGGTTTTGCAGCAATTTAAGGACTATTCTTGGCAGCCTTTATCTTTTTTCTCCCGAAAATTAAGCCCATCACAGACTAAATACTCTCCTTATGATAGGGAATTATTAGCCATTTACGAAGCCATTAAATATTTTAGGCACATGCTCGAGGCTCGTCACTTTGTCGTCTATACTGACCATAAGCCGATCAGTTTCGCATTCCATGAACGGAAGAACAACTGTTCGCCAAGGCAATTTAGGCATCTTGACTTTATCTCCCAATTCACTACTGATATCCGTCATATTTCCGGAAAAGATAACGTGGTGGCGGATACATTATCCCGAGTTGAGGAACTGGCAGTTCCAGTAGACCTTGAAGCATTAGCTCAAATTCAAGCTTCCGACCCTGAGCTCCAAAAACTTCTAAGTGAAGCGTCATCTTTGCAGCTCCAAAAACTTAGTATTCCCGGAAGTCAAGTTACTTTGTATTGCGACGTCAGTACTCCGACTTCTAGGCCATACGTCCCAAAGTCTCTTCGGAAACAGGTTTTCGACAGCTTACATTCCCTAAGCCACCCTGGCGCAAACGCTTCTTCCAGATTAGTAGCTGAACGATTTGTCTGGCCAGGTGTAAGGAAGGATTGCAGGGACTGGGCGCGCTTTTGTCAGGCATGTCAGAGAGCGAAAGTGAACCGTCACGTGTTCACACCCCTCGGCACCTATAAATTGCCGCGCGCTCGCTTCAAAGAGATCCATATCGATCTGATCGGACCACTCCCCATTTCGCAAGGCTTTCGTTATTGCCTAACAGCCATAGATCGCTTCACTCGATGGCCAGAAGCAACGCCCATCGAAGACATTAGAGCGGAAACCGTTGCAAAGGCATTACTGTCGTCCTGGATATCGCGATTCGGTTGTCCGACAGACATAACAACTGACCGCGGTCGTCAATTTGAATCCGATTTGTTCAAATGTCTTTCTAAGCTAACCGGATTTGTACACAAACGGACGACAGCTTATCACCCGGCTTGCAATGGAATGGTTGAACGATTTCATGCGAATGACAGATGGACTGAGTCGTTGCCGTGGGTCCTATTAGGCATCAGAACTTCCTTCAAGAAAGATCTAAAAACTTCTTCTGCAGAGTTGGTCTATGGAGAGCCGCTTAGACTACCCGGTGAATTCTTTGAGCCTACCGTAACCGGCACATCAGATATCACAGAATTTTCTGCTAGGCTCCGAAATTTCACCGAGAAGTTAAGGCCCGCAGCAGCTTCACGTCATTCCAAGGACAAAGTATTCATTTACAAAGAACTTCCAACTTGTGAGTACGTATTCCTTCGGGATGACGCGGTACGGGGTGCTCTCACACCTGCCTATTCTGGACCATACAAAGTACTACAGCGAAGTGATAAAAAAAAAAAAAAAAAAAAAAAACATCATTTATTCTCTTAGCATGTGTACAATAATTTTATCCAATACTGGAACATCCTTTTAAGTATAAAATATACTTGTGCCAGGATGCCCCGCTCTTTCATATCTTACTAAGTAAATGTCTAATGAAATACAAACATGAGAGTCTTTAAAATAATGATTGATCCGACCGATTTCGGCCATGGCGACCACTTTAAAGACCCCTAGTCAGAGTAATGCCGCTGATGCGCTCGAAGATGGCTTATGTAGCCTATCTTCGCGGCGAAACTCCGTGCACATTGAGGGCACGTAAGTACGCCGTTCTCATAGTTGTATGATATGGCAGCAGGTGGGCGGGCCTTTAACTGATTGCGTTTGGCGTCAAGGTCAGCTTTACGCTGAGCCTCGAACTCGTGTACTTGGCTGTTCACCATCCTGCGCCATTCTGGCCGCTGTGCTGCCAAACGTTCCCAACGAGAGGGCTCTATGTTGCATCTCTTCATGTGTCGCTTTTGGACATCCTTGTACCGGAGGAGGGGACCGCCATGATTCCGCTTGCCCTTCTCCAGTTCAGAGTAGAAGATGCGCTTCGCCACTCTTTCCTCCGCCATACGAGATACGTGACCGCACCACCGAAGCTGTCGACGCATTAAATAGGCCTCAATGCCACCAACATTGGCTCGTCGCAGAACTTCGGTATTTCGCACTCTATCGGACCATCTGATCCTCATGATGGTACGGAGGCATTTAAGGTGGAAGCGATCCAGAGTGCGAATGTGGCGGCGGTATACACACCACGTCTCAGAGGAGTATAGGAGGTTTGGCAGCACGATTGCCATATACACCGATATCTTAGTGGGCAACTTAAGGTTATGCGAGCAGAAGACCTTGGTACATAGCTTGCCGAATGCCGCAGCTGCGGTACCCACCCTGCTATTGATCTCAGCATCAAGGTCACACTTGGATGTTACAGTGTTCCCCAGATAGCGAAATCTATCCACCTGCTTTAGCACATCCTCACCAAGTTTTATGGTCAGTGTCTCGTGACCGTGCATGTCCAGGGACATCACCTCCGTCTTATTGACACTGATCTTTAAGCCAAACTTACGGCAGGCTTGGTGGAATGCGGACATCAGCTGTTGCAGGCCGTCTAGGGATTCTGATAGGAAGCACAAGTCATCAGCATACATGATCTCAGTGATCAGTGCGTAAGAGACTTTAGTGCGAGCCTTAAGTCTAGCCAAGTTGAAAAGGCTGCCGTCTGTGCGGAAACGGATGCGGACTCCCTGAGAAACAGTGTGTAAGACCTCTCTAACTACCACCGCAAAGTATAAGGCGAACAGAGTAGGCGCTAAGACACATCCTTGCTTCACCCCACAGGTAACGGGGAAGAAGTCTGTCTGTTCACCGTCTACGGCAACGCAGCATTGCATGTCGTCATGCAGGAGTCTAAGAAGTCTCACAAACTTTTCCGTGCACCCGAGCTTACCTAGCACCAACCATAGAGCTTCCCGAGGCACGCTATCGAAAGCCTTCTCCAGGTCAACAAAGCAAAGGTACAGCTGACAGCCCTGTTCCCTGCTCTTTTCTTGCAGTTGACGCACAGAGAATATAGCTTCGCATGTGCCTCGGTCCGGTCGGAAGCCAAACTGGGTTTCAGGCAGAATCTTTTCAGACAAGTTCTTTAGGCGGTTTAAGAGAACTCTAGCAAAGACCTTTCCGGGGGCTGAAAGGAGCGAAATACCGCGGTAGGAGTTGCAGTCAGATCGGTCACCCTTGTGCTTGTAAAGAGCACTTATGCGCGATACTTTAAAGGTATCCGGAACGCGCTCCTCCTCCCACATGCGAACAAATAGTTCCCACACTAACGTGTGCAACTCCTCTCCGCCGTATCTTATCAGCTCTCCTGGTATAAGGTCAATGCCAGCCGCCCGTTTGTTTTGTTGCTGTCTGATGGCAGTAACAACCTCGTCACGCAATAGAGTCTCGTCCAGCTCAAAGGCGATAGGGAGCTGAGGCATTAAACCGATACTTTGCAGATCAGCTGATCGATCCACATTTAGCAGAATGTTGAAGTGCTCCGCCCAGCGGTTTAGTATATCCTCCTTGCTTGTCAACATGTGACTACCGTCTAGAGACCTTAAAGGCACCCGAGCTTGGTAGGATGAACCAATCAGCTTACGTACCTCACTGTAGAACTCACCCAGCTGGTTTGTGTCAATGAGCCATTGCATGTAACTAGCTTTGTCCTGCCACCACTTGTCTTTCATATGTCGAGACAGCTTGCGCAATTCGAGGTCACTAGCTTTAACAACCGCAACGCTTCCTCTCTGCCTTTTGTGCTGTCGCAGGAGATCTCGGTGTTTGTCGAATGCTGCCCGCAGGGTTTCATCATTTCCATCGAACCAGTCTTCGTTGCGACGGATTTTTTTACCCAGTACAGTTGAAGCGGTATCCATGATATGAGATGACATAGTTCCCCAGGCAGCATCAACATCACCTACCTCATTAGCTGGCATCAGCTTTTCAGACAGGGCTTCAGCGTATTTCTCCCTGACCGCGATATCTTCTAGCTTATCCAAGTTCAAAGAAGCAAGCTTTTTTATAAGAGATCTACGCGGGCGACGGAGGCGGATTCGTAGCTTAGTGACAATAAGTCGGTGGTCAGACCAGCAGTGCGCACCACGCATCACGCGGGTGACCTGTACTTGGCTGAAATCTTTTTGTCTCACGATAGCATAGTCAATCAAATGCCAATGCTTAGATCTTGGGTGCATCCATGTTGTCTTGTACTTGGCGGCAAGTCTAAACATAGTGTTCGTAATTGCCAGACCGTATTGAGCACAAAGACTGAGCAGCAACTGACCATTGCTGTTCATGTTGCCAACTCCATGTCTACCCAGAACTCCAGGCCAAGCCTCATAGTCCCGTCCAACCCTGGCATTGAAATCGCCCAGCAATAAAACCTGCTCCCTGGCGTTGAAGCTATCGAGGCAATGTGTCACTTCCTCATAGAACTTTTCCTTGATGTCATCAGACTTGTCTAACGTTGGAGCATAGACACTGATGACATTAAGGTAGTTGTCTTTGTCCAGGTGAAGGCGCAGTGTGGTTACGCGGTCTGAGATATGTACAGGGTACTCCTCTAAATGCTTTGCTAAGTGATTCTTGATGGCAAAACCTACCCCTGATCGTCGAGTTTCGGAGGCAGCGGTACCTTTCCAGAAGAAAGTGTAGCCGCCACCTGCTTCCACCAGCTCTCCTTCATCGGGGAGATGTGTTTCGCTGAGAGCAGCCACATCCACGCTATAGCGATGAAGTTCCCGAGCTACTATGGCGGTCTTACGTTCGGGGCAGGCGTTGACATCTCGATCAAGAAGCGTTCTCACGTTCCACGCGCCGAATGTCATAACAGGTGTTCTTTTTAAATTTCCTTTGCGGCGTCGACCACGATTTAAATGATGCGATGATAGCCGCGGTTACTACCATCTGCCATGTCGGGACGAGCATTTTTTAGGGCACCTTTTCTAGCCCCCTCCCCAGCTGAGCGGGGAAAGCAGTGCCTCCCTAAACAGGGCTGCTTTGACATCCCAAGTGCTGCCGAGCCCGTGCTGTCGTCCCAAATGTGCAGCTCGGAAACGACCACGGCGTGTTCTCACGCCCCCGGGACCGCCTGCGTGCAGATATCAGACAAAGCCTAGTTTGCATCAGGCTAGACCTCTCTACTTCTACCCATCGCCACAGGACTTTTGCGTACTCGGAGTCCAGTAACGGAAGCGGTCAGATGCGCAGGAAATATTAAGGTGCACAAGTATACGCGCGAGACACAGGTGCACATACTCATCCTTATCCTTCTGGGCCCAGTGGAACGGAGACCGTTACGACCGGAGAAGGACTCAGACAGACGGAGCAGTATCACGGTGAGAAAGATACAAGGAGTCAGTATTTTCTCACACTCCCTTAATCGCCTTCTACGATACCCACGGGAAGATATGGGGTGGCGCTATTCTGCTCTGCCGGCACCACACGGCCAAAATAATATGCTTGGTACAAAGTTATAGCTACAATAAGAAAACAAAATTAAATACTAAAAAATAAAAAATAAAAAGAAGAATAAAAATAATAACTATCTTTCTAAAATAAAAAGGGGAAATAAATAAAAATAAATAAATAACAAAAATGTATGTGTGTGTGTGTATGTGTGTGTGTGTGTGTGTGTGTGTGTGTGTGTGTGTGTGTACTTGTGTGTTTGTGTGATATGAGTATGTGTGTGACCGTCCATACCACCTATACCTTGTTCAACTTACTTATTTAACAACATGTAGTAGTGCTTCTACTTCACTATAGTTTAAGTTATGAAGCCACTCAGTTATTTTTGTTCTTAACTCATGTGAGTTGAGTGGGCAGATATTCAATGATTTGTTCACTTTGTTGTATATGTATTCGGATTGTCTCTTAAACTGATGACTAGCAAAAGTGGTTTTTGCAACACAAGTGTATTTCATGTCTCTCCTTCTTTTTGTGTTAGTGTTTTGATCATAGAACACAGTTTTATGTTTTTCTCTAAGTAAGTGTAGTATATATAGTTTCCGAACACTCAGTAAACCGCTAATGGCGTATAAGCTCACTGTAGGATATCTGTAGGGCTTAGTATACATAATCTTTATAAGGGACCGCTGCCCGCGCTCTAGGCATAAAAATTTCATTTTTGAGGCCCCTCCCCATACCGGCAAACAGTATGTCAGAACCGATTGAGCAAGTGCAGTGTATATTTGGTTTAATAACTTAATAGAAGAAACGTATCTAAGGATCTTAAAGATCCAGATAAGTTTCCTTATTCGGCTATTGGTTACTTCGAGATGGGGGTGCCAGGATAATTTTTGGTCAATCATTATTCCCAAGTATTTAGTACAGGCTACTTGTTCTATTATGGGACAGTTACAGTTAATAGAAGGATTATTACAGGTGTGGATTTTAAGTACAAAGTTTTTGGGTTGAGTTCTATTGGTGATTGAAAAACACATGTAATTGGTTTTCAAGGTATTTAGAGTGAGTAGATTCGATTTAAGCCATGTATCCACTTCAGCCAGACCAGTTTCTGCAGCCTTATGGATTTCCTTCCAAGAGCATCCAGTAAAAATAATAGCAGTGTCGTCAGCGTAGGACAAAATATGACCTTTATTAATTTTGAAATTACATAGATCGTTAATGTAAATTAAGAAAAGGGTTGGCCCTAATACACTACCCTGTGGAACACCGTAACCTACTTGAAGTTCATCACTGGTGTATTCCCCTTTTTTTACTTTTTGTTTGCGACCTCGTAGGTAATCCTTAAAGAGTTCCAACTGTTTACCTCTAATTCCGATTTGTTCCAATTTAAGCATAAGAGTGGGTACAAAAACGGTATCAAAGGCCTTCTTTAGGTCTAAAAACACTGCCATACATTTTCTACCTTGGTCTAATTGTTCGATTATTTTTGCGGTTAGGTCTAAAATAGCATCTTGAGTACATTTACCTTGCCGAAATCCGTATTGAGAATTAGAGAGGATGTTATTTTTGTTTAGATAATCTATTAGTCTTTTGTTGATCAACTTTTCTAAGATTTTAGCTATAACCGGTAATACAGAAATAGGGCGATAATTGTTGATATCGCGTCTGTCTCCACTTTTATAAACTGGTGTAATGATGGATTGCTTAAGATGATTAGGGAAGATTCCCTTCGAAAAACAAAGATTGGCTAGGTGACTGATAATGGGAGTGACTAATTCTTTTGATATTTTCAAAAACCTTGTAGGTATATTATCCCATCCAGTGGCAATATCTGATTTGAGAGACATAAGTATACTGTTTACCTCATTGGGATCAGTATTAAATATAGCAAATGAGTTTGATTGAGTATGAACGATGGGTGGACTATTTTTTTGTTGGTTAGGATCCCTGTTGAGTATTTTTTCAGCAAGGTGCTGTCCGATATTGGCAAAAAAGTTATTAACTGTGTTGACTGATTTAGTGGGGCATTGATTGATTTCAAGTAATTTTACATTAGATGTTTTGGATTGTTTCGTATGTGTAATATTTTTAATATTGTTCCATAATGTCTTGGGATTTGTGACCAGTAATTGTGTTCTATCGTAATTACGTTTTAGTTTTTTTATTAAACTGTTGCAATAGTTACGATATCTTCTGTAAGTGATACTTAAGACCTCATCGAGAGGATTGAATTTTAGTTGCCTTTGCATTTTGTTTCTGTTTCTGATACAGCGCAGGATGCCTGGGGTTATCCATGGTTTAATGGTCCGTCTACTCTTTGGAAGGTTAATAGTTTTAGTGTTTTCTTGCAGTGCTTCAGAAATTTTCCCAATTAGTAAATTTATCAGTGTATTCGGATCTTCACTATATAGTAAAGATGGTAGGTTTTTATTTGCTAGGCACTTCAAGGCAGAGTCAAAATCTGTTATTGTTTTTACTTTAGAGCAGTCATTAATGACTTTGATCTTAGATATGCATAGTAAAACCATCAGATGGTCTGTGATGGAAGTATTTATAACTGCAATGCTAGCATTGATGTTGTTATTTAATTTTAAGATGAAGTGATCCAAACAATTTTTTTCTCTAGTAGGTATAGTATGTCCGGGTAACAAACCATGTTCTGATAGCATCATTAAGTAACAATGTTTATTGTTATATTCAGCGCTGTTGTCATTATTTTTTATAAGATTGATGTTTATATCTCCCGTTAGAATTATATTTTTACGATTTTTTAGTGAGTCCAGATGTAAACGGAGGGATTCAATAAATCTGTCAGCGTTTTTATTTGAGGGTGACCTATATATTCCTAATATAATATAGTTGAGTAGTTCTAATTGTAAACATGAACTGTTATCTAGCTTGATTTCCTTAACTTCAGGTTTAAGATTATTCTTAACATAAATGGATACACCATCGTTCTGATTTAATTTGTTAGTAGTAGCAAAAGAGGTGTAGTTACTTATTTGTGGAATGGGTTTGTTTGGATCAAGTCTGCATTCTGTAAGTATTAAGACATCTACTTCAAAATCTAAATTGTTTAGAGTAATTTGAAGATCATCAATGTTTTTGTAGACACTGCGGATATTTTGTGTAATGACTGTTAAGTCTTTTTTATTTATGTGTATGCATTTACTTAAATCCTCAATATTACAGCTTACTGATGTAGCAACTTCAGTTTTGTCTATTGCTTTTAAAGTTGTTAAGGAGCTATCCATAAAGAGACTTTAGATAGGGTCTGAATGTGTTAACAATATTTTGTAAATACTTGTTATTTGTTTTTACACAGGTTTGTGTATAGTAATAGTATAGTATATTTAGAATCAAATAGTTATAGGATATACATGAGCTTAAATGGGCATCACAGTGTATAGGTAAGTGGCAAAAAGTGGTTTTAGAGAGGCGAATGAATATTACTAGGAAAATATTGTATAATTGTTGAGTTCTCAGTTTAACGTAAATATTACCTATGAAACTGAGTTCCTTGTGTAATTGTGTGTGGTACAAATAATAAAGATAGAGCAATTTAGTAATAAAATTAAAAACTATTTCAGCCATGCTTAGTCAATCTTTTTGAAATATCTGTTGAATTTGTAATTCGTTTTTGACTAAGATTATTGGGGTATTTTCATCTTTCCTGATATATACTTTGCCGTACGCAGTCCAGCAAAACTTGTAGGCTTTGGTTTTGACAAGTTCTCTTCCGAGAAAGTGTAGGCGGGCTGACTTGGCAGTGAGGTTTTCAGAAACAAAAACAGGTGTATCTTCTCCTGTACGGAGCCCCAGGTGCTTTGCACATATTTTCGTCTTATGCTTCACGTTGTATCCTTTACACATCTTGAGGATATCGTTTTTAATCAATGTTGAAGTAGTTTCTACAATAATAGGTGTGTTGTTTACACCTACCTTTTTTCCTCGCACCCGGTAGATGTCTTTTATGTCTGATTTGGATATTTCACAGCCAATATTTTTCGACAAGCAAGAGACCATCGCAATCAGATCTTCCTTAGTTTCGGATTCTATTTTTGGCACATTCTTTATCTCAAAGCTTGTTTTCCTCAAATTTTTCTGCATTTCTTCGATTTTTTCTTCCAATATGGTGATATACTTTCTATCTTCCTGTGCTTGATTCTCCAATTTCCCAATTTTCTTTTTGTATTCTTCGTTTTGGGCAGTGAGAAATGCGATTGAGTTTTCGATATTGCGATTTGACTGCTGTATTTCAGTCAGTGTAGGTACAATCTTTTTGAACTCTTCTCCTTGTTTAGCAGACAAAGAAAAAATAAGATTCCTCATTTCCTCCTTAAAACTTGACAATTCGGAACTAAGATCCTCGTTCTCTCTTTTCCTTTTATTACGTAATGAAACAAAAGTAGATGGAGGTGTAATTTCATTTTGTATGGTTGTGTTTATATCCGATTCCGATAGTGATTTGTTCATGTTTACTTCCATAATAAACTTCTTAAAATATTATAATTAATATAATAATATCCAACTATAATTTTATATTGCAATGTGTATAGGGCCTTATGTCCGCAGGACGAAAATGGCTGCGTATGCGTGGAATGCAATAGGTTGCATTAAACAATAGATCAATATATAGGCGGAGCTTCTTGAGGCACCTATCCAATTACGCAAGGTGGGTGTTCCTTTGTCCGTAATCAGATGGTGTATGCGCAAGCGATTATGAATGGGTTGTAGTAATAATATTGTAGTAACTCACTCGTAGCGGGCGCTTGGTACTAGGGCAGCAGACTTTGCAGCTATAACTCCGTTGGTGCACTTTCGAGCTTCTTTGGATTATGCAGTCCTAATTTTAAGCGGAATTAATTTCACTAATATTTATTTAAAATATTTTAGTACAAAGCAGCGAGGACTATTAGACGTGTACACCATTTGGTGATCCGGGGAAAGAGGATAAAGTATTTAAGATTTTATATAATAGCAAAGATGTGACAGTATCCATTGACCGACTCAAGCCGGCTTTTATTCTGTCACCACCAACTAAAGAACGGCCACCGGAAATTCCACAAAATTTTGTGAGTCGGTCGGGTCGCCGAGTACGGTTTCCCGATTATTATCGCCCGTGACGGTCTCTGGAGGGGGGTGGTGTAGCGTGTCAACATTTATTATAATACATATAAACACACACATACATATATATTATACTTATGTTAAACTAACTACATACTATATTTACAAAATAATATTTATAATTATTATGTTGATATCGATATCGTCGAAATTTATCGACTCAACCACATCACTAGTCTGATCCAGCACATAACCCTTATGTACGGCTCGCGGACTGCGCCCGCGCACCACGGGCATTTGAATGTCACGGCCAGTCAGGACCTTGCTACGACGCGAAGCGCATGTCTTTGTTTTCTACGCTAACGTACACGCGGCTAGATTATATTTGCTTATTTAGATGTTTCATCTTACATCTTCGCTTTCCCTTTCACGCTATCGTAATAAAGACTGTTTGCTGTTATCCTTGAACATTTACCTGCTGTGCTTTTCGTTTGTGTTTGTGCTTCTATCCTACTGTGCCTTCTGACTGTTATGTGTTACGATTATTGGAACAATATAATCTAAAACTGTAAGTGTGTTACTTATTTCACTAACTCCAAAAAGAAGATCCTAACTTTAGTACTTAAATAACCAAAACAGTTTCGGAGAAATGACGTCTCCCTGTCTTACTCCTCTTTTTATGGGGATCACCTTCGTGCACTGCCCCTGTACTCGGACTGACATGGTGGCGTTATTATACAAGCACTTCAACACTTCGATGTACCTATAGTCAATGCGGCATCGCTGGAGAGATCTAAGAACCGCCCAAGTCTCGATCGAATCAAAGGCTTTCTCATAGTCCACAAACGCCAAGCATAGTGGCCGATTATACTCCTCAGTCTTCTGTATAACCTGCCGCAGCGTATGTATGTGGTCTATGGTACTAAAACCTTTCCGGGAACCGGCTTGTTCGGGAGGCTGGAAGTCATCAAGCCTTCGTTCGAGACGATTCGTAATGACTCTCGTAAACAACTTATAAACATGGCTCAGCAGTGTGATGGGCCTATAGTTCTTCAATAAGGTGTTAATACCTTTCTTGAAAAACAGCACCACCACACCCCTGTTCCATGCTTCCGGCGTTTTCCCTTCTAGCAAGACGGAATTAAATAGCCTCTGAAGGACTTTAAGTACCGGCGATCCGCCCGCCTTCAGAAGTTCTGCAGTAATTCCGTCTTCACCCGGCGCTTTGTTGTTTTTAAGTTGTTTGAGAGCCATCCTAATTTCGCACAGGCTGATGTCCGGGATATCTTCAGTGCAGTGTCGGGTTAGCTTGGCTCTTGGGTCTTTTACCAAGTCAACAACAGGTTTAGCTACTGAGGTATATAACTTTCCATAGAACCTCTCTATCTCCCTGAGCACCTCTGACCTATTTGACGTTACGTTTCCGTCCTCCGTCTTCAGCTTCGTCAACTGGCTCTGCCCAATAGACGCGTCTCTTGCGAACACTTTAGAGCCCTTGTTCTGCTCTATGGTCTCCTCAATACGCCTTGCATTGAAGGACCGTAAGTCGTGTCGCAAGGACTTCAATATCTGTCCATTAAGCTGCCTATAGGACTTAGCATCATCGGAGGTTTGGAGCGTCATGGAACGTCGCTCAGCCATGAGGTTTCGGGTGTAGTCAGATAGTTTTTGAGGCCTATTTTTACGGTGGGTCTTAAAATACTTGGACCCGACCGTATGAACAGTCTCTACCAGCCTGTTGTTGATTTCGTCCACTGATGCGCTGCTGTCTAGCAATTCGAAGCGGTTTGACAATTCGAGTTGAAAGTTCTCGGGGTTTTGGATATATGCATGAGCAGGTCGGAGCGTAGACTTCATCAGACGCGATCTTTCCATTTTGACATTAATATTTAATGTGCCTCTGACCATTCGGTGATCACTGCCGGTTTTTACCCTATGAATCACGGAGACATCATTAAATATTTGTCGCTTGGTGCTCATGATGAAGTCTATCTCATTTTTTGTGGAACCATCAGGGCTCATCCAGGTCCATTTCCTATGAGGCGGCTTCTGGAAGAAAGAGTTCATCATAAAGAGTCCCTCTTTCTCCAGAAATTCGGCCAGCCTCTGACCCCTGGGGTTGCGCTGCCCATATCCAAATTGCCCCACTCTCAACTCATCATCGCCCCGTTTGCCCAGCCGCGCATTGAAGTCACCCATAACCACTGTAAAGTGTGTTTTGGAAGTATGTATGGCTCTACTAATGTCCTCATACATAACTTCGACGTCATCATCTGAGTATGCCGAGGTCGGTGCGTAGACCTGTATGACCTTCAGCGAATATCTTTTGGATATTCTGAGTATCAGGTACGCTACCCTGCTCGACACACTAGTAATGGACACAACGTTGTTTATGAGTGACTTGTGGACGATAAATCCGACACCACCTTGGGACTGCTGTTCGCCCTCCCGGTAGTAAAACAAGTTGCCGGATTTTAAGGTTATCGTGTCCTCGCCCTCTCTTCGGACCTCCGATAAACCAACAATACTCCACCGCAACTTGTTTAACTCTTCTTCCAGCTCAACTAGCTTCTCATCTGTCCTCAATGTGCGTGCGTTGTATGTCACCAGGGCCAATTTTCGGTTTTGGTGGTAGCCGAATCTCTGCCGGAGATTCTTAGCACCCCTTGTCCTGTCGTTACCATGGCTGCTACCGTGGCCAGGACGAACAGGACCGCCGGGGACTAGGGGCCTGGTTTTTCTACTTTCTTTCATAATTGGGGGTGTTTGCCATACTCGCCACGCTTGGCAGGCGGGTTGGCAAGCGCAGTTATTGGTCGTCGAAGTGTTAAGGGAACGCTGCTGCCCATTCCCTAGTTTTCCCTTAGTCGCCTTGTACGACACCCGATGGGATGAGATGGGTTGGTCCTATTCTAAGCCGGGAACCACGCGGCAAGAACCTTATAGTAACTTTTTATTGTTTTTCAAAGTATTCACCACTCTAAAGTGGGGGTGTTCAAAATGGCTGACTTGAAAGCGTCGACTGCTTCTTCACCGGACTGGAACCTTTGACCACGAAGACTTTTCTTAATTTTAGGAAATGTAAAGAAATCGTTAGGGCTTAGGTCAGGACTGTATGGAGGATGGTCAAGAATTTCTACTTTTTCCTGCTTCAAATACTCAATCGTTTGACGAGCGCTGTGTGAGCTTGCGTTGTCGTGGTGCAGGATGACGCGTCGCTTTGAGTTAGATTTTCGAAGTTCGGCGATGACTTGTGGTAAACAAACTGTGGTATACTACTCTGCGTTAGCCGTTCTACGATCTTTAAGTGCAATAGTCGCAACATGGCCGGTTTTTCCAACGAACGTGGCCGCCATCTTCTTTGAAGTGCTTCGAGAACCAACAACTTTAGTCGGCTTGAAAGACCCAGATTGTAGATTGTTGTTTGGAATCAGGATCGTAGGCATAGATCCAAGATTCGTCACCACTGATGATGTCGTAGACGTGATTTGACTCTCCTCGGTAGAACCTTTGCAGAGTTTTCTTACACCATCTGACACGGGCCGCCTTGTAATCGTCGGAAAGCAGATGCGGTATCCAACGGCAAACTAGCTTTCTCACACCAAGCGTTTCATGCAAGATCTTCTAAATGGTTGTCCCTGAGATGCCTAATAGAACCTCTATCTCTAGATATGTCACATGACGATCTTCGAGAATTAGTTGTCTCACAGCAATGATGTTATCTTCAGTGAAGGCGGATTTTGGGCGTCCTTCGCGAGATTTGTCACTAACACTAGTATGTCCACGCTGGAATTCTAAATACCAGCGTTCGACAGTCCGCAGACATGGGGTTTCATCACTGAACACAGATGTTAGCTCTTCAAAACACTGAAGCCGTGTCAGGCCTCTTCTAAAGTTGTAGAAAATTATTGCACGAACATTTTCCTTAGAAAGATTCATTTTCGTACGTAACCTGACAGATTCCAATCGACGCTGTGACTAAACAATAGCATTAATCCTAATACTTTCAACTGTTTTGTGATTCAAAATTTAAACACATTCGAATATAGAACAGTTCCAAATTCAAAATTGCCGGGAAATATGGAAACGACAGAACTTAAAAGGCATGCCTAGTATTTGTTAACCCACCGCGCTACCGACTTTCCGGAACGTAGGTATATCAATATTTGTATAGCTGACTAAGGTGCTTTTAATTTGATGACATTATTGTGGAAAATAGGCACTACTTGAATGGTAAAGTAGTGGCATTGTAAAAAGACCGATTTATTAGCTGCAATTGCATACAATAATAATAATAATAATGATGCCCGCAGGGCAGCTTGTGGCGAGCTGTTGGTGAGTAACGACACCACGGACCCGAGTGCTTCAGAGAGTCGAACAGGGCCCCTAACTCGGCGTGTCTTCGTCGGTCGAGTGGAAACCGAAGGGTGCCTGCAGGACTCTCGGCTCTGGCTAGCCTTAATTGGCCGTCCAGAGAGGAGCCGTGAGAGCTATATCGACGTAGGAAGATAATGCGTTCCTACGTCGATGTACTCCAGGGGTGGAAGTGTTAAAGGGCATAACGCCGCGAGTAACTTCGGAGAAAGCGCAGCACACCTCTCTACACCCCTGAGCCGCTCACACCGGTGTTGCCCTCAGTTGTCCTAGGACGACCGTTTGAGGGCCCATCTAGTAAGCGGCGAGTCACCGCCGGCCACGGGTAATTAGGTATCACTAATTATGGCCGGTGTCCGTCCCCTTTGAAATAGTCCGGTTTTTGTCCATCAAACCTCATTTACATAGTCCTTGTTTCTTTCCATAATTTACAATAGTCCTTGCACCTGCCGGGGTCAGTTCGCTGGTTATGTTTCTTCATTTTCAGCAAGTGATCTCAGCAGGTGGCTTACATAACATTAACTTCTCGCAAAGGGCCTCTACGTGTTGGACCCATGTCCCCATGCAAGCCTTTCAAAGGTCCGGGTAAAGCCCGTGAATCTCAGCGAGATACATATATAATAATAATATTTATGGCCTGTGTTTTTAGATTTAAGAACGTAGAAATAATAAGTGACGTGCACTTTATGTTCTTTCATTAAGTGTTGTTGTTCTTTGTCTATTTCATCTGTCAAAGCTGATTTCTTATTTTGTCTTAAGTGTAGGAGAATTGATTAACCGCTATTTATATTTATTTGATACTCGTCATCACCAATCATCAGCTTAAAGAAGTCCATTGTAGAACAGAGGCATTCTCCGAAATATTGCAATGACGACCAGGTTTGTAATCTTCTACTTCAGCCATTACCGGTGACCTTCATCAGGCCCTGCAGTCTTGACATAGATTTTGATCACTGTCTTACCAATTTCGGTGGATAAGTCCTTACGAACTCATTTTAATGAATTTAGTGCATTTGTTTGTACCTACTGTCAAAATACATATAATTTTGTCTGTCGATAGCTTTAATAGTAGGTGGCTATTAAACACAGAAATCATAATAATTATTTCTAGATTTATAAGGCTGATGACAAACAAATTTATGTAATTTATTGCGGATTAACTTAAGCTATTTTTATAGTGCGTGTTTATTCATTGGATGTTAACGACTATAGGGGACGATAAATCGTGTGTCGTGTGGAGTAATGAAGAATCGACTACAGCTCGACATTACAAGTAAACACGTTACCTGGAGTAAATTTGAACGAGGATTTCGCATGTAAAGAACACACCCTAACTATTGCTAAACATGCGAAAATGTTGGCGATTAACAATGTTTATACACTGTGTGATTTAAAGTTCTTTAAAATCGTTAGGCGCGATTGGTCTAATTCTCATTCCGTACAATTCATTTAAATCCCTGTTAGTTCAATTCGCGATCGGTCCAACTTACGGTTGGTCCGCGAAGTACTGAGTACTTAGTGGGTTGGTCCAATTAGGATATTTCTTATAATAGGATTGAGAACATATAATTCAACGTGTTTCCCAAGACCTCAGGGATTGAAAAGGTCTTTAAGTAAATAATTAGCTCTATAATATGTGAAGTATAGCACGTACTATCATCAAAGTAACAGTAAATTTTGTATTAAAGAACGAATTTCAGGGGAAACCAGGGCCATACACAAGTTACAAAATGTTATTTATAATAAAAACAATAATAATGTCCAAGCCTTGTCAGGAAAAAGGGACCCTCATTCAGCTATATGCAGTGATAAGGCAATAATATTACCCTAACATAGCGCTGGTTTTCAATGAGGCCCCAAGTGTCGTGCAGACATAGAGCCAGAATATTAAAGAAGAAAACAACAGTACCCTCTCCTTTCTCCTAGCTCGATATTCGGCTGCCATACCAGGCATGAGTCGCGAACAACGCAAGCCGCGACGCGGACACTTATAAATTATGTTACTCAGTCTACGAAACTTAAATTTTCTAATTTTTATGAATCGTGCCGTACTTAAATTAAATTATATTATTAAAAAGTAAAGAAAACCAAGATTATGGTTTTTGAACGGGTAGGAACCAGAACGAATGCAAGGATTGTGGTTGGTAACAATGTGCTGGAGCAAGTGAATGAGTTTGTATATCTTGGATGCGCATTCAGTAAGGATGGAAAATACACCGCTGACATAGAGAGTGAGGGAAGGGAACAGAGTGAATGGTGCGATGGGAAAGCTACTTGGAAGCCAGCACTTAAACCAAAAGGCGCAGCTAGCCATACATAACAGAGTGCTTGTCCCAATGCTGTTATATGGCAGCGAGAGCTGGGTATGTAATAAGGAAAATGAAAGTAGGATAAATGAGGTGGAAATTCGAGCTCTACGGGAGATGTGCGGAGTGAAGCTGACCGACCGTATTCGTAACAGCGTAGTAAGAAAGCAAGTAGGCATAAAAGAGACGAGTAGTGACAGACGATTTAGCGCAGTGGTTAAGAGCTTAAGCCGCTCCGCCCACTGTGTTTAATAGTCGCGGGTTCGATTCTCGCACGGGAGAAATCTTTGTGTGATCCACAATTATTTGTTCCGGTCTGGGTATTTGTGTGTGAATTTTCATGTTTGTAAACGCACCCCCGACACAGGAATAAATCCTAGTGTGGGGCTACGTTTTATAAAAAAAGAAAAGAAAGATGAGAAAGGGTATGCTCCGTTGGTTCGGGCATATAGCAAGAATGTCTGAAGAAAGAATGACAAAACAGATATACAGTACGAAAGTGGAAAGATGTAGGTACCGGGGAAGACCTAGACTATCTTTCTATGACCAAATATACAGAGTCTTATCTGCAGGACGAGTCAAGATTCTCCGTAACCGGCGAGCGTGTATGGGACGAACTATGAGTGGAGGAAGCCAGAGAGGTATGTAAGGAAAGAACCTGTTGGAACTCTGTACTCTCTGCCTACCTTGCAAGGGATCTGGCGTGATGATATAGACAGATAGATATATAGATGGAAAAAGTAAAGAATAAAATTACAGTTATATCTGAAACGCACCATAATACCCTATAGCCAACTAACTAAGCAAAACTTATGCCAGGAGACTAAACAATACAATCTCTGCGCACCCGCCGACTGAACCGTGATACCACCTTGCCCATTAAGAGGAGATTTTTTTTTTGTTTGTTTGCCCGAGTATCGATTAACTCTGAAACTACAGAACCGAATATAATTATTCTTTTACCATTAGAAAACTACATTATCTAGACCCGATATTAACGATGTTGTCGGCTGGGTGTGAAGCCGCGGAAAACGGATATGATATTATATTTACGTAACTAACGCAGAGCTCGTGCGACAGAACCTTGGGGGTACCGCTAAAATTTACGGGCATTTTGTCCAAGTATGCGCCATCAGGGACTGCCTTTATGCTCTGTCCAGACAAAATGTTGTCGACCTGCTTGCATAAAACTGCGCAAATAACCCTAACTGGTTGGTCGAACTGATGGTTTATCAATTGTTTTTCAAACAGCACGCCAAGACGAGACATGCAGTAAAGCTGTTTCTAGGATAAATGATTTTCTGTCACTTTTCATTTTATGTCTCTTTGAACATAAAATGGAAAGCGAAATCATTTTTTTGTCTATACAAATAGAGAGTTTCTATTCAAGTACAATGGTAATCGTTTACGTATGTGCTGGCAAAATAAAGCACATTATTCTATATAAGCCCAAAATGGATACGATACACTTTATAAACCACTTGAGTATTGACATCTATAATAATAATATTAGCTTATACTGCCCACTGCTGGGCAAAGGTCTTCTCTCTCAAATCGAGGTGAGAGAGATTAGGTCATATTCCACCACGCGGACTCAGTGCGGTGCGGCGGAGGCAGGTTTGTGGCCACCTGCTGTTCGAACTTATCAAGCCGCCTTTAAGGCTTCCAACTCGGCTTAAAGCACGCTGTGCAGTGCAGTGCGCGCTCGGATTCGGATGTGCCACACTGCATTTACGAATTATTTATAATTCGCAATTTGCGCAGCTATAGCCCCAGCACGGTTGCCGCTATGAGTTCGGAAAAACTCATAGCCAACGAAGTGTTCGCGTTTCAACAGCACGCCATAGACACAAAGGATGAAGTTAGTATCTTGCAGATTTGCAAGGCTAACATTAAACATGAAGAACTTTGCAACGCGTAGGTGCTGCTGTACCAATTGCTCGGGATGAGCGATCGTATGCCGACCCGCAGGAGGGACGAAAAGGGCGGGAAAAGTCTCCAGGACATAATCACCCTGCTGAAGGAGACAGATCCCGACGACGTGCCCGCCTTCGTGGCGAAGCAGCTGCGCAGGCTGCCCCCCGTCACATTCTACCACGTCGATGTCACCAGGCTACTAAAGGACATAAACACCCTTAAGTCTAGTCTGGTCGAGGTTCAATTCAGGTTAGAGGCTTCGAAAACTACCATCCGCGAACTACGGGAAGATGTTGCGTCACTGCGTGGCGCTAGTCCCGAAAGTAGGTCGCACGAGGCCTCTAATGTAAACGTTCGTCCCGGGGCACAAAATGCATCCGTCGGCCGTTTTGAGTCGGCCGTTGAATCGCCCGTTACTATTGCACGTTGCATAGCAACAGCCAACGCGCGCTATGCTACGGCACGATGCACCGCGTCCCGTCACCCGCAGCACACCGCGCCCCGTCCGCCGCAGTACACCGGGCTTCGCCGCCAGCTCCGCGGCCCCGCCGGTGACGTCAAACGTAAACACGGCTTCTCCTCATTACGCCGCCGCCGCCGCCGCCCGCGCACCGGTGTGGAAAACTAGGAAGGCACGTAAGGTACCTCGGAACACCACCAACGGTCAAGTTAATGAAGAAGGCTTGATCAAGGTGGAGAAAAAGAAGAAGAAGCCTCCTCGAAGAAACCGGTTTGAGTCTGCACCGGTCGACGATGGCACACTTCTGCGTTAAGCGGTACCCTCGACGCTGCTGTACGTGTCACGGCTATACTACACTACCAAAGCCGATGACATTGTGGAGTATGCCCGCAAGAAGCCCTTGTATACTTTGAGGGTCCAGAAGCTGAATTCGCAACACAATACTGCTTTTAATTCCTTTGTTGTGCGAGATCCCACTGCGAAACTGGAGAACTTCACGAGCGAAGACTTCTGGCAGAGGAGTGTCGTATTCGAAAGATTTCGTTGGTTACTGAGAGGTAACCCTGTATAGCTCAACATGTCGCTGGAATTATGTGTTCTTTGTGTGTGATTATAAGTTTTTATATATACGAGGCATGCTTTTAAGTTCTGTCGTTTCCATATTTCCCGGCAATTTTGAATTTGGAACTGTTCTATATTCGAATGTGTTTAAATTTTGAATCTCAAAACAGTTGTAAGTATTAGGATTTATGCTATTGTTTAGTCTCAGCGTCGATTGGAATCTGTCAGGTTACGTACGAAAATGAATCTTTCTAAGGAAAATGTTCTTGCAATAATTTTCTACAAATTTAGAAGAGGCCTGACACGGCTTCAGTGTTTTGAAGAGCTAACATCTGTGTTCAGTGATGAAGCCCCATGTCTGCGGACTGTCGAACGCTGGTATTTAAAATTCCAGCGAGGACATACTAGTGTTAGTGACAATTCTCGCGAAGGACGCCCAAAATCCGCCTTAACTGAAGATAACGTCATTGCTGTGAGACAACTAATTCTCGAAGATCGTCATGTGACGTATCGAGAGATAGAGGCTCTATTAGGCATCTCAGGGACAACCATTCAAAAGAGCTTGCATGAAGCGCTTGGTGTGAGAAAGCTAGTTTGCCGTTGTATACCGCATCTGCTTTCCGACGATCACAAGGCGGCCCGCGTCAGATGGTGTAAGAAAACTCTGCAAAGGTTCAACCGAGGAGAGTCAAATCACGTCTACGATATCATCAGTGGTGACGAATCTTGGATCTATGCCTACGATCCTGATTCCAAACAAAAATCTACAATCTGGGTCTTTCAAGACGAGCCAAAGCCGACTAAAGTTGTACGTTCTCGAAGCATTTCAAAGAAGATGGTGGCCACGTTCGTTGGAAAAACCGGCCATGTTGCGACTATTGCACTTGAAGATCGTAGAACGGTTAACGCAGAGTGGTATACCACAGTTTGTTTACCACAAGTCATCGCCGAACTTCGAAAATCTAACTCAAAGCGACGCATCATCCTGCACCACGACAACGCAAGCTCACACAGCGCTCGTCAAACGATTGAGTATTTCAAGCAGAAATTCTTGACCATCCTCCATACAGTCCTGACCTAAGCCCTAATGATTTCTTTACATTTCCTAAAATTAAGAAAAGTCTTCGTGGTCAAAGGTTCCAGTCCGGTGAAGAAGCAGTCGACGCTTTCAAGTCAGCCATTTTTAACACCCCCACTTTAGAGTGGAATAAATGTTATAATAAATGGTTTGAGCGTATGGAAAAGTGTATTAAGCTACGTGGTGAAAACTTTGAAAAACAATAAAAAGTACTATAAGGTTCTAGTTGTGTTTTTTTTCTTCAAACGACAAAACTTAAAAGACATGCCTCGTATTATATGTATGTTAGTCTGTAAGGTATATATTCTATGGGACCGTAAGTTCAAAAAAAAAATTATTTTTTTTAAATTTCGATGCCTGGATTATATGACTTATTACTTTTATTATTAACGACTACCACGTTATGTAGTAACCGGGACCAACGGCTTAGCGTGCCTTCTGAAGCATGGAGACGCTCGAATATTAAAATGCCACAAACGGTTACGCATATCAGGCCGACCGATTCGAATGCTGCTAAACCTTGGTAATCGGTATGAACACCGCGGTCGCACAGCGCTACGAGCACTACGAGCGCTACGAGCGCGATTGAAATGTATTGCTTTAATATTATACACTAATAACAATTTTGCTTTTGAACTGAAAATTATAGTGAAGTATCACCGAGTTTTGTTTCTTTAAAATTTTCTATTTGTACTGAGTTCTTAGATTTACGCGAATATTACACATGAAATAGAACTACTTTTTCGGATTTTATCGCGGTTTATTTTGATTTTTAAGTTCCCGACGTTTCGAGTGCTTTGCAGCACCCCATGGTCACAGGAAGGACTGAGGTGTTAGACGTCCAAAAGGCATAGTTGTTCCGGGGTACCCTCAAACTTCTTAATTATTTAACAACTATGACTTTTGGACGTCTAACACCTCAGTCCTTCCCGTGACCATGGGTGCTACAAAGCACTCGAAACGTCGGGAACTTAAAAATCAAAATAAACCGCGATAAAATCCGAAAAAGTAGTTCTATTTCATGTTTTCTATTTGTGATATATTTTGTTATTTTTCAAAAATGATACCCTGTTTTTATAAAAGTATACTGACAAAGATTGATAAGATTTACATTGTGGAACAATAAATAGGCGGTATACTTACTATTAGGTTACATGAAATATCTTTCTTCTGTACCTATTATTTAATTCCATTGTTAAATTGAGATTTCTTTAGTTGTTTTTTTTTGTACAACGAATGTAATACAAATCACATTAGGAATAATTTCTGTTTTGTGGCAAGAGAAAAAACAAAGATTTGTCATTTCCCGTGCGGGAATAAAATTTCTGTCCAAACGATGCAGTCAATCGAGCGGCCTACACTCAAACAATTAGATCAATTCGTCGAATTTCTTTAATAAAGAAGTTAGAAAGAAAAATGGTTTATTCAGCAACACAGAGTACACGGTAAATAATATAAAATCAAAATTAAATGTGGCACTGAAATGGCACTCAGCTTATTGCCGGGACAATTCAAGTGCCACGACGCTGGTCTTTCATATATACCGGTTCAAATTGAGTGCGTCATCATCATCAACATCATCTCAGCCTCTACTTGTCCACTGCTGAACATAGGCCTCCCCAATCGCTTTCCAGCGTAGCCGGTCCGATGCCTCCTGCATCCAACGATTTTCTAAGATTTTCACAAGATCGTCAGTCCATATGGCAGGCGGTCGGCTTGCCGAGACGTGGTCTCCACTCTAGAATCTTTCTGTCCCAAGGCCCGTCCAATCTTCGCACTTTGTGGCCCGCCCATTGCCACTTCAGCTTGCTAATTCTGAGGGCTATGTCGGTGACCTTGGTTCTTCTACGAATCTCCTCATTCCTGATTCGATTAAGTAAAGAAACGCCGAGCATAGCTCTTTCTATAGCTCTCTAAGCAACTCCGAGCTCTTTTTTGAGACCTATTGTAAGAGAATTGAGAGCGCGAACTGCGCGCAATAACAATACAAAAAGTTTATCATTGTATCTATCTATATCATCACGCCAGATCCCTTGCAGGGTAGGCAGAGAGTACAGAGTTCCAACAGGTTCTTTTCTTACATACCTCTCTGTCTTCCTCCACTCCCATAGTTCGAATCATACAGTTACGGAAACTCTTGATTTGTCCTTCAGATAAGACTGGGTCTATATGGTCATATTAAGATAGTCTAGGTCTTCCCCGGTACCTACGTCCTTCTATTTTCGCATTGTATATCAGTTTGAAAAAAAAAAAAAAAGAACAAAGGCTCAACTGTGTAAAAGATGAGGTTTTAAAATAATATTACATTTTTCAATTAAACTAAATTTTCTCATTAATGGTGGGTGATTATTCCAGCATATCGTGGCTACATAAAGCAAGCTGCCACAAAAAGCAGCCGTGTAATGTCTTAGGAAAACTAGACAAGAAAATTTTTTAAATCTCATCGAGTTTGTGATATTTGTAATCATAATTGTAGCTAGTAGGTCTTAGTCGACGTGACCTTCCAATATGTAGATATGACTTTTTTTATGATCAACTTTATACTAATCTTACTTTACATAAAATTGATTTTCGCACAGCCGTGTTTATGCACTTAGGGGACTTTGGGGAGACTTTTACAGTAGTACACTACTACTGTTTTCGAGATAATATACCGCTTTAAAGAAAAAAAAAATCAGAGATTGAAATTTCACGTAGGCGCTCGTAGCGCAGTGCAACCGCGGCGTTCTTACCGACCACCAAGGTTAAGAAGCGTTTAACTCGGTTGACTTGAGATTTTCATATTGGAGCGTCTCCGTGCTTTGGCACGTTAAGCCGTTGGTCCCGGTTACCACATAATGTGGTATTCGTTAAGCCAAGTTGGAAGCTTTATTGGCGGTTTGATAAGTTCCAACAACAGGTGGCCACAAACGTGCCTCCGCCATTCCGCACTGAGTCGGCCTGGTGGAGTATGACCTAACCTCACTCACCTCGATTTGTGTGAAAAGGCCTTTTATCCAGCAGTGGGATAGTATAGGCTGATATTATTTTATATTACGGACGATTTAGCGCAGTGGTTAAGAGCTTAAGCCGCTCCGCCCACTGCGTCTAATAGTCGCGGGTTCGATTCCCGCACGGCCAAATCTTTGTGTGATCCACAGTGATTTGTTCCGGTCTGGGTATTTGTGTATGTGAATTTTCATGTTTGTAAACGCACCCACGACACAGGAATAAATCCTAGTGAGGGGCTTCGTTTTTAAAAAAAAAATAAAAAATATTATAAGAGAAGGTTTACTGTTAAAATTGAAATTAGCGTGGCAATATACATAGATACAAGAGGAATTAAAACGCTCTAGTTTGTTGGTTTTCTTAGGCTCTTATTCGTTATGACTACTTGCGGTGCAATCAGATAACTTAGTGAAATGGTCCTGTAAAGGTATTCTATATATCATTAAACGATAAGTTCTCAAACTTTATTTCAAACGTAGCCCCACACTACGATTTATTCCAGTGTCGTGGGTGCGTTTACAAACATGAAACTTCACAAACACAAATACCCAAATCGAAACAAATCACACAAATATTTATCTCGTGCGGGAATCGGACCCGCGACTATTCGACCCAGTGGGCGGAGCGGGTTAAGCTCTTAACCACTGCGCCAAATCGTCCGTCAAACTTATCATAACGCGCCGCGTTACATGTTTAATGAATCATGGCGAATAAGGGCCAGGAACAATAGTGTCGCAGCTAATTCTTAATAATGCGCAACCACTATTTCTTAGTGCGGAAGTTTTAACGTCACTACTGGGAATAAGCGTTTACGATGTATTGTTTGAAGTACGAACGCTACATATGTGTGTCTCTTTTACTTTTTATAACATACACTTGTGTAACGGCCGTGTGTAAAGTCCTTCTGTCTCATTAGCTGTCGTGTAAGCCAGGTTTGAACTTATCAAAAGATGGGTAGAGATTTTATCAGCATTTATATGTAGGACCAGCTTCTGCCCACGACTTCCTCCGCGTTGACTTTATACAGGAACCTAACATTTTTTTGGATAAAAAGTATCTTATGTGTTATTCCAGGTAATAAACAATCTGAGTGCCCAATCTCATCCAAATCCGTTTAGCCGTTTTTGCGTGATTGAGTAACAAACATACAAACTTCCACATTTAAATATTAGTAGGACTAGTTTCTGCCCGGGACTTAATCCGTGTTGACTTTTGTCAGAAACCTTATATTTTTTTGGGTTAAAAAGTATTATATGTGTTAATTTAGATTATAAAATATCTGTGTGCAGTATAATGACTTACGGGGCTGAGACGTGGACACTCACAGTGGGACTAGTCCACAAATTCAAAGTCGTACAGCGGGCTATGGAGCGAGCTATGCTCGGCGTCTCTTTGAAGGATAAAATTCGTAACGAGGTAATCCGACAAAGAACCAAAGTTACCGACATAGCTCGCAGACTCAGTAAGCTAAAGTGGCAATGGGCTGGTCACATCTGCAGAAGGACCGACGGCCGATGGAGCAAGCGTGTCCTAGAGTGGAGACCGCGACTTGGTAAGCGTAAGGTAGGACGGCCCCCAGCTAGATGGACCGACGACCTCAAAAAGGTCGCTGGGACAGACTGGATGCGGAAGGCGGAGGACCGTGTGCAATGGCGCGTGTTAGGAGAGGCCTATGTCCAGCAGTGGACTGCGATAGGCTGATTGATTGATTGTGTGCCAAAGGACACCGTCGAAAATGGCACCAGAACTAACAAACATGTGACCTATAATTAGTTATCTGTTTTATTATAATAGTTACAAACATCCATATCTAACGGACAATTTGCAATCCAAGAATGTATATTTCAAAGTACTGTAAGTAATTACATCAAAGTCGCCAAGGTTTTTATCGAATACCAACGTTGTTATCGAATTACGGTTGAAGATGTCAATCCTATCAACGGGTTATATTCAAACGACGACATTCAATAATGATCGATTTGATTATTGCTAATGTATTTTTATGTAACGATTTTACAAATGTATTGTTGGTTACTAAATTATAACCTCAAATACTAATTTTTTTTTGCATTAATGCAATTCCCCCGTTTGTCCGTTCAATAATAAATGCATGGAGATAATTTTCAGGTAACTTGAAATCATACACGCATTTTTTCATTACTGTTGGTTCCGGGGCAAATCATGTATGGACGCAGTACAATGTCCTTTCATTTAAATGCGTCCAGCCGTTTTTGCGTGATTGAGTAACAAACATCCAAACATCTTAACATACAAACTTTCACATTTATAATATAAGTAGGATATGTTATAAGGGTGAATTGGGATAAAATACCGTTTCCCAGCAGTGGGGCACAATATGCTGATTTATTAAGACTATGGTCTCTAAGTACTAGTAAGGACTTAGCTAACAGAAGCGGAGACAATAAAAGTATCCCTAGAGTCTAAGATTCATAATAAATGTTTTAGACCGTTACCCTAAAAGTTATTTTTCCTTGACACGTTTGATGTTTAATAACAGTTTTTCTTTTTCAGATGGCTGCAACACACCTGGGATCGTATCAACTACACTCAACTTATTCATTTTCATCGCATACTTCCTTCCAAACGTTTTAAGATAATTTCTTGCAACATTTTTAGTTAGCAACAATTTATAATCGCCTATGTTCGTACGATCGAATAGAACTAAAGATCCAGAAGTTTCTACGACTGATAATGAAATTCTTCTCTATATTTTCACTGTTGATACTTTGTAGTTGTGCCAACCCGAATTTACGTATTTCATTAAATGGAATACACGAAATATTTGTATTTTTTCTTTGGCGTTCTTATTCAAAAAATATAGACGTACATACATATAGATGGTTCAAAAGTTTATTAGTGTAAACGAATAAATGGTTAAAATTCTAAATTTGCGTAAGCAACGTGCAGAAAATGTCTCCTATTCTGAGGGTTTAACACGAAAAGATTAACGTTAGCGTGACGCTAGTGAGTTAAAATGTTATTCGTGACACCTTACAAATTTACATAATAAATATGAACGTGACAACACGCTTACTCGCTAGCGTCATTTTAACGTCATTCTTTTCGTGTTACGCCTTTAAGATTAGTTTTCAACAGTCGAGTCGCTTGCACGATTTTACTTTGCAACCGTCGATATTTTAAAATCAGTAAGATTATTAAAACTAACGTGTATCTATACACAGGTTTTGTATCGGAAAAATGTACAAAAGTTCCATAAAGAAATCAAGAAATAGCCCACTCATTTAAAAGTAAAGTCTCTACAAAGTCGAGGAATGCAATATTATTATTACAATTTCCCTAATTCTCCGAAGCAATTAACTTCAAAGCTTAAATTTACTTGTACAAACGAAACGTATGAGAATATGATTATCTCATAATAATAATACCCACGTTCAATATTTTGTTTACATGTTATTATTCTGAGAAGCGGATTGCCGTCGACGGCAAAATAATTAATTGTTTAGTCATGGACGTATGAAAAAGGTGGACGGACTCCCGCTAAACAAAAAGTGTGGACTAACAGTAAGTCAGTTTGCATGTACGTACGAGCTGAAACGCATATACTTGCACTATATTAATTCTTATCGGCCGCCATTACGCTTGTTTGACATATAGATTTAGGTCTTAAAAAGATAGAGGGATTATAAACCCAGTTCAGCTGTACACTTTTTGTAGACACTCGGTACCATTTATGTAACCAATTTAAAAGTCTTAGTTCCTATATTGTTTATCCCTTGTTTTTATTCAAAATATTATGGCTTGTCGTTTTGTCGTAGGGTTCACGCAACTTTATCTGTTAATATTTGTTTGACTAGTGAACGTGGTCTCGGTGACTTTTTATTTATTTTCAAGTAATAATTAATGTCAAAATAAAGTGTACAAGAGTGTAACTGATTACGATAGATTTTTCCCATTTCTTATCACTAATATGACATAAGTGTAAGCAGTGCAATTATATAATCTTGTAAATGATGCTCTATGCTTTTAGTACGTCTATGGTTTGACAGAAGTCGTTTTCGCAGTAAGAAAATTAAATGCGTGAAAAGTGTACTTACGAAACGCTGTGTGCGATTAAGCTCGTAAGTACACGCGAACTAACTTACTAGTCGGCTTCACTTTTTTACCAACATTCCATCCGCCTTATTTATACGTCCACGTGTATAGTTTAATGATTTTATGTATTTAGTAAATTATAAAGCTGCAAGGTGGAACTAACTGGATAAATGTATATAGGTGAGTGTTACTCCATAAATGTATATAATATACCCAGAATAAACTGTTTTACTAACAATTTAGGTTCTGAGTTTTTACTGCGACGAATAAGAATTTTCTGCGAGATATTTTTTTTGGCTAAACTTCTACTCTTTAGGATTTACAGAGAGACTTCACAGAAAAACTAATGGTTAACCGTACACAGACTTTATTTACTTAATTTTTAGTTCATCATCATCATCATCATCTCAGCCTATACTTGTCCACTGCTGAACATAGGCCTCCCCAATCGCTTTCCAGCGTAACCGGTCCGATGCCACCTGCATCCAACGACTTCCTGCGATTTTCACAAGATCGTCGGTCCATCTGGCAGGCGGTCGTCCCACGCTGCGCTTGCCAATACGTGGTCTCCACTCTAGAATCTTTCTGCCCCAACGCCCGTCCGATCTACGCGCTATGTGGCCCGCCCATTGCCACTTCAGCTTGCTAATCTTAACGGCTATGTCGGTGACCTTGGTTCTTCTACGAATCTCCTCATTCCTGATTTGATCGCGTAGAGAAACGCCGAGCATAGCTCTCTCCATAGCTCGCTGAGCAACTCTGAGCTTTTTTATGAGACCTATTGTAAGAAACCACGTCTCTGATCCATATATCATCACTGGTAACACACATTGACTAAAAACTTTAGTCTTAAGGCACTGAGGTATTTTGGATGAGAAGATGTTGCGCAGTTTCCCGAACGCTGCCCAGCCGAGTTGGATTCGTCGATTGACCTCTCTCTCAAAGTTGGACCTACCTAACCGGACTACCTGTCCCAGGTAAATGTATTCGTCGACAACTTCAAAAGTAGAGTTCCCAACGGTGAGTGCGGTGGGTACGACATGGACGTTAGACATTATTTTCGTTTTGTCCATGTTCATTTTAAGACCCACTTGTTGAGATACTCTGTTGAGGTCACCGAGCATTCGTCCTAGATCTTTCAGCGACTCTGCCACGACCACAATGTCGTCGGCAAATCGAAGGTGAGTGATGTATTCGCCATTGATGTTAATGCCAAGTCCTTGCCATTCCAAGAGCTTGAAGGCGTCCTCTAAGGTGGCCGTAAACAGTTTCGGAGAAATGACGTCTCCCTGCCTTACTCCTCTTTTTATGGGGATCGCCTTCGTGCACTGCCCCTGTACTCGGACTGACATGGTGGCGTTATTATACAAGCACTTCAACACTTCAATGTACCGATAGTCAATGCGGCATCGCTGGAGAGATCTAAGAACCGCCCAAGTCTCGATCAAATCGAAGGCTTTCTCATAGTCCACAAACGCCAAGCATAGTGGCCGATTATACTCCTCGGTCTTCTGTATAATCTGCCGCAGCGTATGTATGTGGTCTATGGTACTAAAGCCTTTCCGGAAACCGGCTTGTTCGGGAGGCTGGAAGTCATCAAACCTGCGTTCGAGACGATTCGTGATGACTCTCGAAAACAACTTATAAACATGGCTCAGCAGTGTGATGGGCCTATAATTCTTCAGTAAAGTGTTATCACCTTTCTTGAAAAACAGTACCACCACACCCCTGTTCCATGCTTCCGGCGTTTTCTCTTCGAGCAAGACGGAATTAAACAGCCTCTGAAGGACTTTAAGTACCGGCGTTCCGCCCGCTTTCAGAAGCTCTGCGGTAATTCCGTCTTCGCCTGGCGCTTTGTTATTTCTGAGTTGTTTGAGAGCCATCCTAATCTCGTACAGGCTGATGTCCGGGATATCTTCAGTGTAGTGTCGGGTTAGCTTGGCTCTTGGGTCTTTTACCAAGTCAACAACAGGATCAGCTACTGAGGTGTACAACTGCCCATAGAACCTCTCTATCTCCCTGAGCACCTCTGACCTATTCGACGTTACGTTTCCGTCCTCCGTCTTCAGCTTCGTCAACTGGCTTTGCCCAATAGACGCGTCTCTTGCGAACACTTTGGAGCCCTTGTTCTGTGCTATGGTTTCCTCAATATGCCTTGTATTGAAGGACCGTAAATCGTGTCGCAAGGACTTCAGTATCTGTCCATTGAGCTGCCTATAGGACTTAGCATCATCGGAGGTTTGGAGCGTCATGGAACGTCGCTCAGCCATGAGGTTTCGGGTGTAGTTGGATAGTTTTTGAGGTCTATTTTTACGGTGGGGCTTAAAATACTTGGACCCGACCGTATGGACAGTCTCTACCAGCCTGTTGTTGATTTCGTCCACTGATGCGCTGCTGTCTAGCAATTCGAAGCGGTTTGACAATTCGAGTTGAAAGTTGTCGGGGTTTTGGATATGTGCATAAGAAGGTCGGAGCGTAGACTTCATCAGATGCGATCTTTCCATTTTGACATTAATATTTAATGTGCCTCTGACCATTCGGTGATCACTGCCGGTTTTTACCCTGTGAATCACGGAGACATCATTAAATATTTGTCGCTTGGTGCTCATGATGAAGTCTATCTCATTTTTTGTGGAACCAACAGGGCTCATCCAGGTCCATTTCCTATGAGGCGGCTTCCGGAAGAAAGAGTTCATCATAAAGAGTCCCTCCTTCTCCAGATATTCGGCCAGCCTCTGACCCCTGGGGTTGCGCTGCCCATATCCAAATTGCCCCACTCTCAATTCATCATCGCCCCGTTTGCCCAGCCGCGCATTGAAGTCACCCATAACCACTGTAAAGTGTGCTTTGGAAGTATGTATGGCTCTACTAATGTCCTCATACATAACTTCGACCTCATCATCTGAGTATGCCGAGGTCGGTGCGTAGACCTGTATGACCTTCAGCGAATATCTTTTGGATATTCTGAGTATCAGGTACGCTAACCTGCTCGACACACTAGTGATGGACACAACGTTGTCTATGAGTGACTTGTGGACGATAAATCCGACACCACCTTGGGACTGCTGTTCGCCCTCCCGGTAGTAAAACAAGTTGCCGGATTTTAAGGTTATCGTGTCCTCGCCCTTTCTTCGGACCTCCGATAAACCAACAATATTCCACCGCAACTTGTTTATTTCTTCTTCCAGCTCAAGAAGCTTCTCATCTGTCCTTAAAGTGCGTGCGTTGTATGTCACCAGAGCCAATTTTCGTAGTTGGTGGTAGCCGAATCTCTGCCGGAGATTCTTAGCACCCCTTGTCCTGTCGTTACCATAGCTGCTACCGTGGCCAGGACGAACAGGACCGCCGGGGACTAGGGGCCTGGTTTTATCTTTTTCTTCCATTTTAATAAATTGGGGGGGTTTGCCATACTCGCCACGCTTGGCAGGCGGGTTGGCGAGCGCAGTTTTTGATGGTAGAAGTGTTAAGGGAACGCTGCTGCCCATTCCCTAGTTTTCCCTTAGTCGCCTTGTACGACACCCGATGGGATGAGATGGGTTGGTCCTATTCTATGCCGGGAACCACGCGGCGGAGCCGGGAACCATTTTTAGTTACTTAAGTATTTTTTTTAAGGTAAGGGTCAACTTTGTTCGCTATTTTCGCGGCTGCTAATACAATATACAAGAACTAACATACTTGTGGTAACAATTTGGCAGTTTTCAGCACATGCCGACGACATATTTGGCTCAACTTTTTTATAACCTTTACAATGTCAATTTCATATGTTTATTTATAAATCTTATATACATTTTAATCTACCTAGTACTGAATTGGAACGCAACTTCCACTGAAAATCCCGGCGAAATATAGCGGGCTTGTCTTTTTTATGTAACTCTATTAATTAACTCTATTTAAATTGTTGCCTACCTTGGAAACGTTTGCGGAAAAGACTATTAATAAAACTGGCCCAGGATCGACTTTTACCCAGCAGAAGGATACAGAAAACGCTATTAAAAATGTACCAATATTCTATAAATTCTGGATTGTTCGATTCAAGATAAAAAGAACTCTGAATATAACCGAAAAACACTTCCTATTAACAAAATCATCCAGAGCTCTTTGATAATTCAACAATACTCTTTATTATCAGAGAAGAGCACCTTACCAAATAATTACGCGTGGAAATGTACCTCGCAAAGTGGAAAATCGTGTTACCGACACACTTTTTGATCTAATATAATTAATACTTATTCCTAAAATACATATACAATCCTAGAATACATTGTTAATTACCTGTTACCCGTGGCTACGCATGCGTTAATGACTTACGCCGTATATCTTTATTAATTATAGCCTGTGTGATATTTTGAAGCATAAGCTATATCACTGTAGTTTCATCAAAATCCGTTTAATACTATTTGCATGAAAGAGTGACAAACATCCATTCATTCTCACAAAATTTCGCAATTGTAATATTAGTACGATAATATGGTTTTGACAATGGCGACAAAATCAGTGACATATGTCTTATCGCCCCACCTGTGGTAGCCCTGTCGATCTTATATCTGATAAGTAAAATTAATATGGGTAATTTATAGGAAATATATTTTGGCACGCGATACTATTAAAAGGGAAAGAAAAAATGAATACCTAACTTAATGTCTATGAAGTGGAAAACTTGGTCTGTATTTTTACGTAAATGTGAGAACTTTATTAAATGTACCCTGACAATATTTGGAATAATAAAGGTACGTTTTGAAGAGTTTTGTGTGTTATGAATGGCGGCCTTTAAGGTTTCGCCGAATAGCCCACGCAGCGCGACGGAAACGCGACGGAAGCTTTAGGGTTCGTTCGGTTGTGACGTTTGCCTTCGCGCCAAGTGTGGCCGCGCTGATGGCGTCTCCTGTACATTTCAGTACGCTACAACTCCCCTAGCCGCGCCACCGGGCCGCTCGCATCGCGCTGCGTCGGCTAGGTGGCGAAACCTTTAATGTCTCGAAATATTCTTTGGTATGTATTTATGTGTGTGTCTTTGAATATCTATGATAAATGCGACAATGATTCACACAATCACTCAGATAATAGTTGCTAAGGACAATTTTATTTACCTCAGCCCTAATTTTCGGACGGTTCGGTTTACACATTAAATAGTATTGACAATATTTTTGCGATGAGAATTGAGAGTAATGATATTCTAAAGGGTATGGAAGTATGGTGTATTCGACTCTTCTTATTCAATTCAATAGCTTTCGGTGTACCTAGTGCTCTATTATTATCTGACTAGATATCGGTCTAGTCTATAGTATAGCGGTATATTACTATCGGAGTCATAGAGGTACTAAAAGCATAGAGGGAGCTTTAACAAGATTATATAATTGCACTGCTTACTCTTATGGTAGTGATAAGAAAGGGGATAAATATATAGTAATCAGTTTCACTCTTGTAAACTTTATTTTGACATTAATTATTATTTGAAAACAAAAAGTCAACGAGAACATATTCACTAGACACACAAATATTAACCGATAAATTTGCGTAGAGCCTACGTCAAAATGACAAGAATAAAGAATAAAAAGGTAGCACGAACCATGTAGGAACAAAGATTTTTAAATTGGTTACCTAAATGGTACCAAGTGTCCACAAAAGTGTACAGCTAAACTAGGTTTATAATCCCTTAAATATGCTTTTACGTATCTGCCTCTACGATCTGAGTAAATACTAATTTACTTTGAGTGCCACATAACCAAGTTTGAACTTAATCGATATCGAGGCCAAGATATCTAGAAGAACTAGGAACGTCAAAATATTTTTCTCACAAATATGAAGGTTATATAGTCGTCTAGATTCTTAAGTGGATGTTAACCTTTCGTCTTCTTCATAAAAGCATATTGGAGAGGCAAGACCAAGAGCACTACGTAGATACTAGAAATTTTGAATAAAATCATATTTAAAACGACTTCCAAGAGAAAATATCTGTACTTCGTGTGGAAATGGGTATGTAATGGTATTTTCTTGCAGACTGCAGGCTAGGAGCTCGTCGTTTGTAGATATTTATATTGCTTCCATTACATTTTGTATAAAGGGGTTGTTTGTACCGCTGTCTGCCAACATTTAAATGTGCGGAACTGAACTAACGATATTGTATTGCTTTCGAATTATCATAAGACATTTTGTTTCTACGTAGAATATATTATTATATTTCTTTACATACTTAATCAGCCCGTACTGTGCCATTTTTGTGCAAATGTCTTCTCTCAAAAATCGAGTGGGAGAAGTAATAGTATACTCTACCACGCGGACCCAATGCAGATTGGTGGAAACAGGCTTGTGACTACTATTAGAGTTTATGAAGTCGCCCATAAGGCTTCTATGTAGGCCTAACGATTACTAGACGAAGTGTTAACCCTTACCAACGGGTTTACGTGCTTCATAAAGCAGGCGCGCTAAGAACACCATAGCCAGGTATCGCTACAAGGGCTTCTTATTTTACTGTTTTCTTTATACTACGAAGTTGTTTCACAAAATTTTGTAAGAATGTCATTTTAGGATTTTTACTATTGTGGTACAATATACAGCCAAGCAATAGAAAATAGGGCCCCCAGTAGATGAGCCGATGACCCGGTGAAGATCGGAAGTATTTACTTCCGATCTGGATGCATACAACAAAGCCGTCGTCGTTGTGGCTATCTTTAGGGAAGGTGTTTGTCTTATAGTGGACGTCTTTTGGCTGATGACGATCACACAAGACAAGTAATGTTCCTAACTGTCATGATGGCTTACAGTTAGAAGTAATTTATGCTTCAGAAGGACTGGTATGCTGATACAGATTTTACAGCTGTTTTGGTATTTAGATTTTAAGCTGGCATATCGACAAATAGATGGACTACAAGGACACTTATATTATGTGAAGTTATTCCGTGCTGTTTTTACTTATTTATTTATTTCGTTGAGGAAGCCAGAGAGGTATGTAAGGAAAGAACCTATTGGGACTCTGTACTCTCTGCCTACCCCGCAAGGGATCTGGCGTGATGATATAGATAGATAGATTTAATACTTCATGCACTATTGGTACAAAGGAGCACTTAATGCCTTAATAATAAGAATATTCTAGACCGTTATATTTGTAGTAATGAGAACATCCTTGACCGTTTTCCGTCCAGCGTTATTCTCACTCAGTAAACTTCTAAAGCTATTGAATTATGTTAACAGCAAATAGTACTTAGAGTTATTAATCCTTGCCCCTTACTTGAAGTTACCTCATGCTTCGCCGAAGTTCTGGTCATTGCTTTAGTTCAGACCAGGAATGTATAAGCAACTTTAAACCTTGTTGGAAACAACTTTTTTATAAAATAATTCCACACAGCGTTGGGACAAGAACTCCGTTACGTATGGCCAGCTGCGCCTTATGGCTTAAGTGCCGGCTCCCGAGTAGCTTTCCCATCGCACCATTCACTCTGTTCCCTGCACTCACTCTTCTCTCTATGTCAGCGGTGTATTTCCCATCCTTACTGAAGGCGCATCCAAGATATACAAACTCATTCACTTGCTCCAGCACATCGTTACCAACCACAATCCTTACATTCGTTCTGGTTTCTTCCCTTTCAAAAACCATAATCTTGGTTTTCTTCACATTCAAGTGTAAGCCATTGATCATGCAGTCGTCTTCCATAACTGTGACTAGTGTTTGCAGATCAGTGGCAGTTGGCGCTATTAAAACCGCGTCATCTGCATAAAGTAGATGGTTTACCACTAAGTCACCCATTTGTACACCTTCATTCATCGCTTTCAGTCTTTGAAGACTTTTGTCCAGATATATTATAAACAGTCTAGCGGACAACACGCAACCCTGCTTGACGCCGATTTTAACGTCAAACCAGGGTGACCTGTTACCACCCACCCGTACGCATGCCTTGCAGTCCACATAAGTGGACTGGACGGCTCGCAACAGAGTGCCATCTATACCATACTCTGGCAAAATGTCCCAAAGTCTCTTTCGCACAACTCTGTCAAATGCCTTCTCCAGATCTACAAAACCACAGAAAACCTTCCGCCCCACGGCCAGATGCTTCTCTACGATGTTGCGGAGTGAGAAGACTTGATCCGAACATCCTCTTCCAGACCTGAAACCCCCTTGTGCCTCGCACAACATTCCATCGGACTTCACGCGCATTCTCCGTTCAATAATTTCTTTTCATTATTTGAATTTCATTCAATTCATTATTTGAATATTTATTTAAACAAAGAAGAATATTATATACAGTATGTACAATTATATAAAAAAACAGCAAATAATTATTAATAAAAACGGGTGTAAAAAAGGAAAATACCTATTTACATAGGGCCAAATGGTTCCACGCCACTGTCAGTTGGCAGTGTACCTAGAACGCTGGCAGCATTGCCGCGCTGAATAGCCATGCTTATATGCTGACCAAAATACATACCAGCGTTCCGGTCGCCAGTACACTCCACCAAACGTTTCGAAATTTCTCGAAACATCCGGTGGGCTCCCGGCCCCCACGGACCCAATGTCTCTACCCCAAACGCCTCAAATATGTATCCCGAGCCAAGGGAATCATATTTGCGGCGTTTGAGGGATTCTGCGCTCAGTGCAGCGTTGCCTGCCCGCACCGAGGACGCTGGAAGATGAGACGGAGCGAGAGTGTCGACGCATGTAGCGTCCCACACTAACGGCCGTCCCATCTTCCAGGGTACCAGCGTCACACCATCGGGCCTCTTGCCATCATCTCGATGGAGACCAGCCGGTTCAAGGATGGCCGCCATGTTGACGTTGGCAAGGGCACGGCGTATGACGCCGTTGAGACTGGCATGACGCGCAATCCGTCCGGCACTTCTGCGGCATGAGAGTCCGTGGTGGCCGAGCTGGTTGACTCTACTACCACACTGACAATGGTGTGGAACAAGACAAGGAACCCCTAAACGAAGACACAATGCAACACGAAATGCAGTGGGGTCTAATAGGGTCCCAAGATGGACAGAAGGGTGCGCCTGTAGCCAAAGACCCGACTCCCACTCAGAAGCAGCGAGGATACGAGCGCGATCCGCAGAACTAAGGCACGTTTCAATAAGGTTTTTCCGTGTAAGTTCGCAGATCGGGCGATCCCACTGCTTCTGGGAAGTCGGATCTGTGGGAGGAGTAGTGTTTGGACAGGCCAATAGCCAAGCATCCTTGCCTTCATCCAAATATGGGATTCTGAAGTTGGTCAAAGAAGGTAACAAAATTCTTTTTACTAGACCAAGTGTGCTATGGACTGAAGACAAGAAGGCTGGGAGCGATAAACTTGAAATTTTGCGAATTCCCAAACCTCCTTTCCTGACCGGAAGAGAAGCCTGGGACCACGCGCGATCATCTAGACAACAATTTGAAATAGAGCTGACTGTATCTCTCACGATGTTGTCAAGCCTCTGTAAAATGTCGTTATGTGTCCAGAGGTGACAACATCGAAGAGCATACGTAAATTTAGGAACAAAAAGACAGTATTTAATAATGTTGAAGGCCATGTGAGAATTTATTTTGTGCAAGCGATCCGAAACAGACTCAAAATTTAGAATTTTTTCGTCAATAAAGTCCTGAAAAGAATCATCGAGGATGGGACTTCCTAGAAGACGGAGGTTACTGCTATTAATTAATTTGATATTAGGTGCCAAATCATTGAATTTTTTCTTAATGACGTCTTTATCGGAAACGGTATCAAATAAATAGAGCTCGCACTTTTTATAGTTTAATTCCAAACCGATGGATTTGAGTTCTTCAATCAAGAATTTCAGATCACGCAGAACCGTATCTACGTCCCCTCCAAGTGTCCCATCATCGAGGTACCACACATTAAATTTTGACTCTAAACGCATGATGATAGGGTGAATTGCTAAACTGAATATGGCCGGACCAAGGGGGTCACCCTGTTGACAGCCGACAGCCGAATCTATAAGGTTACCTTTGTACACTAATTTTGTGGCTTATTTGAGTCAACAGGGCAAATCTGTCCACCGCGTTAAACACATTCCTTATGTCAACCTTGAGAAGAACTTTACCACCGTCGTTCAATATAAATGTTCGCAATGCATGAACGGCAGCCTCGCAGCCGCCTCCCGAGCCAAAGCCTATCTGCAGGGGTTGAAAATAATCCTTCAAGGGATTGACAACCTTCCTGCAGCAGACCTTTGCCGAGAGACGGCGGAGAGTTGTATTTGAATAACTTTATGTACATGTTGTCAAGTTATAATGACAATGTTTTATTTTTTGACACTAACAAGTTGTTAGTGGGTTTAAATTGACTCAGGAAGCGATGTTCCTTCCTAAGAAATGTAAATTAAAAGTTGCTAATTTGTTAGCTTATAATATTAACTCTGTTATAAGTAATATATATATATATATATATATATATATATATATATATATATATATATATATATATATATATATATATATATATATATATATATATATATATATATATATATATATAACAATATCTGGGATAAGAGACGAGCCAGTATTATATAGTTTTTCTAATAATACTGTAATAAACTGTTTAAACAACAGAGGTTGACAACAGAGGTACATTCGAGTACCTCTAGCAATTCACATACTATAAATAAGGAGGAAGAGAGGCCTGGTAGTTTGAAACTATTCCATCAGAATATACAAGGATTCTCTTCAAAATCATTAGAATTGAGTTATTTTTGGAAAAGACAAAATATGATGTTGTTTGTATTTATGAGCATTGGCTTAAATCATATGAAATATTAGTCAATTATGAAAATTATTCGATTGCAATCACATAGATCAAGCAGTAGTTAATAATTTACCTCTAATAATATTACACCACAAAAGGGTATTAACTCTAAATACATAAACATATAACACCTAAGAATCTGCATAAATTTAATAGCGTTTTAGGTAATAAATTAGGTGTTTTCAAGTATATTCCAAACGATCCTGGTAGATCCTATGCTGATTTCTTCTCGATTATACAAAAGGAATTTACTAGTAGCTTTCTTGTCAAAATGAAATATATTAAGCCCAAGTTTATCTTCAGTGATTGGGCTACTACGGGAATACGTAGAAGTAGGGAAAGGCTCTTTGAATTATATGATCTCAAATCCCAAAATCATAATGAAAACTTTGCAAGGTACATTACAAATTATTCCAAAACGTTTAGAAGAGTGTGTAAGGCAGCTAAAGCGCTTTAAATAAGTAAAAAAATTAAATCTGCAGATGATAAAATTAAGGCCACCTGGAAAATTATTAATAATGAAACCGGGAGGTCTAAACGACGCAGTACAGACTTGACTCTTGAGACTTCGCGCGGTCTCTTTAACACAAATAGAGAAGTAGCTCTCGAATTTGAAAGATATTTTACTAATATTCCAATAGAGATGACTAAATATTTAAAATCATCTTCAAGCCTTGCGGTTTCATTTGTTAAAAAAAATACAATCGCGCCTCACTTAGCTATAATTTTTAATATGTGTGTAGATCAGGGAGTGTTCCCGGATTTAATGAAGTTTAGTAAAGTAATACCACTGTTTAAATGCAGTAATAGTAATGATCCTAACAACTATAGGCCTGTGTCTGTAGTGCCAGTGCTCAGCAAAGTGTTTGAAAAGATAATGCTTATTCAAATGTTAGATCACTTCAACGTGATAACATCCTTCATGACCAACAATATGGCTTCACCAAAGGACGGTGTACTACCGACGCCGGTGTGACCTTAATAAAGCATATCTTTGATGCTTGGGAGAACACTCAGGACGCCATTGGCATCTTTTGCGACCTGTCGAAGGCATTTGATTGTGTTGAACATCAAACGCTGTTTCTTAAACTAGAGCATTATGGAATCCGAGGTAAAGCACTAAATCTACTAAAATCTTACTTAGGAGGAGATACACCACAGTGTGTTCAAATGAACGAAATGAAATCTCTAGGAGCTTTAGTTAAAATGGGCGTTCCTTAAGGATCGATACTGGGACTTTTTCTTGACCTGCCTCGAGCAGTTGAGGGGCGGGCGAAGGTAGTGTTGTTCGCTGATGATACCTCTTTGATCTTTAAAGTAGGTAGACATGTAAATAACTTAGACGAGGTAATTGACGCTATTATTCAAGTATATAATTGGTTCACATGCAACAATTTAGTGCTTAATAACAAGAAAACTAAATATATACGGTTTTCTTTACCAAATGTGAAAAGTACTGCATGTGATATTATACTAAATAACGAGAAACTTGAGTTTATAAATGATACAGCTTTCTTAGCGATTACGCTTGACTCTAAGTTGCATTGGGGCCCTCATATTAAGACTTTAGGTAAACGACTCAGTTCCGCTGCCTATTCCGTAAGAAAAATCAGACAGCTTACTGATGTGGACTCCGCGCGGTTGGTCTACTTCAGTCTATCTATATCATCACGCCAGCTCCCTCGCGGGGTAGGCAGAGAGTACAGAGTTCCAACAGGTTCTTTCCTTACATACCTCTCTGGCTTCCTCCACTCTCATAGTTCGTCTCATACACACTCGCCGGTTACGGAGACTCTTGACTTGCCCTTCAGATAAGACACGGTCTATTTGGTCATGGTAAGATAGTCTAGGTCTTCCCCGGCACCTACATCCTTCCACTTTCGCATTGTATATCTGTTTTGTCATTCTTTCTTCTGGCATCCTTTCTATATGCCCGAACCAACGGAGCATACCCTTTCTCATCTTTACACCGATACTATCTTTCATACCTACTCGCTTTCTTACTACGCTGTTGCGAATACGGTCGGTCGGTCGGACGGTCGGAATCTACTTCAGTTACTTTCACAGTGTCATGTCTTACGGTATATGATTGTGGGGTAGGGCAGCTGATATTGACTCTATTTTTATCTTCCAAAAAAGGGCCATCTATATAACTTAGGTAGTCGCGACTCTCTCAGAGAATTGTTTAAAGAAGCCAATATTATGACGGTCCCATGTCAGTATATTTATGAAAACATAATGTACACAAGGAAAAATTTAGATCTATTTAATCAGCTAGGTGATAGGCATTGCTATAACACGCGACATAGAAATAAATTGGATCAACTGCAATTTCGTCTGTCTAAAATTCACACTTCTTTCATGGGGTACTGTGTTAGATTTTATAATAAAGTTCCACTTGACGTCACTCAACTTAGTAAAAATAAATTCAAATCCTGTATTAAACGTACGCTCTGCAAACGAGCTTACTATACTTTAGATGATTATTTAAAAGATAAAAAATCTTGGATAGGTGCTGTTATAGCTCCATCAGAATGTGGATAACATGTTCAGTTATTATTATTTATTATTCCCTCTCTTCCTTCTAGTAGTTAAATAAAATTGATCATTATTCTTCCTCATTTCCATATCTGTAAATGAGAGAACCATGTAGCCATTCTCATGAATAGTTTAACTTGGTTAATTTAATTTAGACTCACCTGATACTACATTGTTCTCCCATACCCCACAACAAAATGCAGATGGAAAAATTGTAAAAATACTATTTTTAAACAGTAACCGTGGAGTTTCTTGCCCTTTTTCTCCACAGGAATGACATTCCGAAGTGGTGGTAGAGTCTTTGCTCCTATTTTGACGATTCATAAATACTGTAATGGTTTACATAAATAAAACATGATTCTAACAAGAATAACATATTAACTCGTTAGCGTCACGCTAACGTCAAACTTTTCGTGCTTATTTCTCAGGACAGGACATTCTTGTATCATTCTCTCAGCCTATACTTGTACACTGGCGAACATACGTCTCCCCAATCGCTCTCCAACGCAATCAATCCAATACCATCTGTATCCAACGACTTTCTGCGATCCTCACAAGACCATCGGTCCATCTGGTATGCGACCGTCCCACACTGGGCTTGCCGATACGTGGTCTCCACTCTAGAAGTTTTCTGCCCCAACGCCCATCCTATCTTAGCGCTTTGGCTCGCCCATTGCCACTTTATCTTACTAATCGTATATATCCTATTCTTGTAAACCTACATTATCTACAATCAGCAGGAGACGGCCGGATTAAAATAGTGATAAATTATCGTTGCCACACAATTTCCCAAGATGGAACGGAAATCTGGTAAAGATCGCGGATATAAACCGATGCATATAGCACAGAACTAGTTTTCGTCGCGATATGAAGGAGGTGCGTTTGTTTTGCAGTGGAATTCTTTGGGCTGATAACTTGATCAATTTTTGAGACAGACAACAATAATTGCTCTTATATCATTCATATACTTATAATAATAATAATACCAGCCTATACTATCCCACTGCTGGGCAAAGGCCTTCTCAAACAAATACTCCACTTTGTGGCCACCTGCTGTTGAAACTTATCAAACCGCCGATAAGGCTTCCAACCCCGCTTAACGACTAACATATTAAGTAGTAACTGGGACCAAAAGCTTAACGTGCTTTTCGAAGCACAGAGTCGCTCAAATATGAAAATGCCACAAACGGCCACCCATCTCAGGCCGACCGAGTCGAAAGCTGCTTAACTATGGTGATCAGTAAGAAAATCGCGATCATATACTTGCGAGTACACAATTACAGTAGCAGATGACGAGTAATTGATATAAATTGAGGAATTGATGAATATATTCAAGACTTAGTAAACCAATTATACGAAATTATAACAGTATAAACCAATAACAATTAAGCTTTCAATAGTTAATTGCTACCCCCATTTAAGCTGAAATTAACTCCAGATCATTGTTCAAAGTATTTATGATAACAATAATTAACTTATGACCAACCAGCGGACCGAAAGATAGATAATTGATTCAAATTGCGAGGAATTTGAAACTTTCAAGTTTTCTGTTAAATGGGATATGAAACAACGGGGTTATTATGACTTTCTCAATTTGTTTTGGATGGATAATTGTTTATCCATTCTGAACATAATTTAGACTTTAATAAAGTAAACGGAGTATAGGTGGAAGTTAAGGAGGGTAAAATGCCTGAGCTTTTATACAAGGTGTAACATAATAAACGCAAGACCCGAAATTAGTTTGTTTTAAATCGGTAACTGAATTAATTCCAACTATTTTTAATGTATTCACTTTTTTTTTAATTTTCAAAAAATGCTTTTGCTCTTTCAGTGCGCTATAAAAAACGAAATTTAGTATTGATTCATAGCAATAAGGAGATTACAAATGCATTCCTAAAACGTATTTCTCAAAACGCACACATACACGTACAAGTTTTATTGTTAATTGGGGTAAAAGCCTTTAAATTTGGAAATTTTATTTCCGTTTTGAATTTATGAAGCAATTCTCTATTCGGGGTGTCTGAGGTCTTGCGTTTATAATGTTACACCTTGTATACTTCGGTACATTTTATTAGCAGTGGCTGTGATATGTAGTGAGTTTTTTATTCATGGAGTTGTCACCGATTAGATAGTTAATCCAAATGAGTGTCAGGAACCGTGTATCAGGAAATTACCCTTATTTGGTGAGCGCTAAGAAAATCATAGCAGCACAGCGCTACGAGCGCTACAAAGTATATCCAGTAACCCAATTGGCTAGGGCTATGGGTAACACATATACTACCAATCCAATGTAGGCTGTTTTGTTTCCGATAGCACTTCGTTCAAAACGAACCCTCATTTGATGTGGCTCTAGAGAAATGTCTCGTTTAAATTATCTACCGCATTATATGTTTTTTTTTTATTATTTTTTGATGTTATTGATTATTAGCAGTGATATATTATATAGCAGTGATAGCCTAGTGGTTAGACCGTTGGACTGCAAAGTCAGAGGTCTTGGTTTCGAACGCACCTCTGACTTTTCGGAAGCATGTTCGTTTTAAAAATTAATTATCACTTGATTTAACGTTGAAGGAAAGCATCGTGAGGAAACCTGAATGCCTAAGAGTTTCTCGAAGATGTGTAAAGTTCGCCAACCCGCACTGGGCCAGCGTGGTGGACTATGGCCTAAACCCTCTCAGTTTGAGAGGAGGCCTGCGCCCAACGGTGGGACAGTTTCTTAACAGGGCTAATATCATATTAGTATTGTAATTTTATTGTTATTATTATAATTAGATTAAGTCATACTTGCTTTTGCTCAAGTTAGTAATAGCCAGTACTTGACTATAGAATAGGATTTCGACTGATAGAATTCTAAACAAATGACATTACGGCTACCTAATCTCTTAAGACTAATTAATTATTTATTTATAGATACGGGTATTAGTCTAAGCTCTCAAACATTGATGGTCTAGTGCCCGATTTTAAAGACGCTGACACGATCCATGAGTTTTTAACCGACTTCAAAAAAGGAAGAGATTCTATGTTGGTTTGTATGTATGAATTTTTATGTATGTGCACCAATATTTCCGTCAAATGGTGACCGATTTTGATAATTCTTTTTGTATTGGGTTCAATATAGGTCCAAAGTGGTCCCATTTTAATTTCATCTGTATTGGACCTTGTACTTTGAAGATACAACAGGGAACTCCTTCACGGCAAGTAACGCGAATCTATAGATTGAGTTATAATAAGTATTGTGGTAATCCTATAGGTACCCTACTATAGAACTCATCAGAATATTAACCGAATTAAAAAAAAGGAGCAGGTTTACAGTTCGTTTGTGTTTTTTTATAGCGTCTTTTGTTATGAATTGTCTTTGATTATTCTTCTATTCTTTTTGCGTTGGGTTTAGTATAGCTTCGAGGCAGTCCCATTTTAATTAAATTGGTATTGGACCTTGGACTTTGAAGATACACCAGCGGACTCCTTAACGGCAAACAGCGCGAATGTATACATTTTGTTATTATGGGTTTTATATCAATCCTGTGGGTACCCTACTGTAGAACTAAGCATAATAATATAATATAGCACCCTCTGAGTTTGAGAGGATGCCCGTGCCCAACGGTGGGGCAGTTCCTTTACAGGGCTAAGTAAAAAGCAAAACAATATGTATTTGAAGTCGGTGCCGGTTGGTGCAGTCGGTCACTTTGCACCGACTTCAAATACTTATTTTTTGGATTTTGAAGTCGGTTTCCCATTTTATATTTTTATTCAAAATTTGACTCGTTCACTCTAATCTTATGTCAAACCAAGTACTGGGTGTTTTCTAAAGAGTCATTCTCAGTACGAATTTGGTTATTTTTTTTTATTCGGAATGACATATAATTAAACTGGCAATTTACACTAGACGGATACAAAAAGAATTGCTAACGATATAACCAGCCACGCCACCCTTAGATAGATGTGATGGCTATATTACTTGCGCTTATTTTTCTCCTGTTCTGTAAACACCTAACATCGTCGGCGAAATGTGAGTTTAAGCATCAATCATATATAGGTAAATACACTTTTTTAGCCTAAGGCTTTTTTAGCCTAAATATAATTAATATCTTTGAGCCTTCATGCAGGCCGGTATCAATCTACCAAATGCATATTGGAGTGATTTTATATAATACTTACACGGATAGTATCGGCATGGTATAGTGTGTGAACAAAGTTACATATCACATATTGCTATTTCACGACTTAAGATACTTCAATACTGTCTATCAATCTATATCATCACGTCAGATCCCTTACAGGGTAGGCAGAGAGTACAGATTTACATACACATGAAATTTACATACACAAACAATCAGACCGATACCAACATTTGTACACGAACCAACGACTACTACTAATGAGGGAAACGACTTAAGCTGCACTGGACCAAGCTGATCGTCGATAAACGTGATAGTACTTATTTTTTTAAGTAATGTACTTACTGGCGAGCATGTACGAGAAGAACTTGAGAGTAGAGAAAGCTAATAACGTCTGTAAGGAAAGAGCCTTTTGGAACTCGGCACTCGCTACCTACCCTGTAAGGGATCTGGCATGGTAATATAGATAGATAGATCACTTAAGTAATTTTAGTATGAAACTTAAGTAATTAATATAAAAGTTTAGTACAAAAAGTAGAACCAATAGTAAGATTTTTGGATTCTCTATAGTTTGACTTTAATCAGAAAATAATTATTTTTTCCTCCAGCGCCAACAATGTACGGTTGACTTGGAATGGAATCGGATGTTAATGAAAGCTATTAACATTTTTTAATTACTTTTCATTCAGATTTAACGTTTAACTGAGCGCCGGATAGACTGAAAATTAATTGTTAACGGGGTGCGAAAAATTAATTATATGTTATGTTTTATAACAAATCTGCCTATACTGTCCCAGTATTGGACAAAAATTGGACAAGAGCAGTGATAGCCTAGTTAGTGGTTAGACCGTTGGACTGGAATGTCAGAGGTCTCGGGTTTAAACTCAGGCACGCACCCATGCCTTTTGGACAGCATGTGCGTATTAAAAATTAACTATCACTTGCTTTAACGGTGAAGGAAAACATCGTGAGGAAACCTACATGCCTAAGAGTTTCTCAAAGGTGTGTAAATTTCGCCAACCCGAACTGGGCCAGCGTGGCGGACTATGGCCTTAACCCTTTTAATTCGAAAGGAGGCCCGGGCCCAACGGAGGGACAGTTTCTTAACAGGGCTAATATTATTATTAATATATTGGACAAAAGACTTCTTTCACAAATCGAGGTGAGAGAATGATTACGTTTTCTACTCCGTTTGAATTATTGATGCTGTAATCCTTGATGGATGTGTTTACACAACTACTTGAAATATATACGTATATTATATGTCCAAGGACAATAATGTTTATATTAGTGTAATATTTGGTACTATAAATAAAATGTGGGGCTCACATTGACGGAATTTATTTTCTAATTCATTACTGACACTGACACATATTTCTTTTCCTGCAATTAGTAAACATTATTAATTAATCTATCTATATCATACATATCCAAAACCCCGAGAACTTTCAACTCGAATTGGCAAACCGCTTCGAATTGCTAGACAGCAGCGCATCAGTGGACGAAATCAACAACAGGCTGGTAGAGGCTGTCCATATGGTCGGGTCCAAGTATTTTAAGCCCCACCGTAAAAATGGACCTCAAAAACTATCCAACTACACCCGAAACCTCATGTCTGAGCGACGTTCCATGACGCTCCAAACCTCCGATGATGCTAAGTCCTATAGGCAGCTCAATGGACAGATACTGAAGTCCTTGCGACACGATTTACGGTCCTTCAATACAAGGCGTATTGAGGAGGCCATAGCACAGAACAAGGGCTCCAAAGTGTTCGCAAGAGACGCGTCTATTGGGCAAAGCCAGTTGACGAAGCTGAAGATGGAGGACGGAAACGTAACGTCGAATAGGTCAGAGGTGCTCAGGGAGAGAGAGGTTCTATGGGCAGTTGTACACCTCAGTAGCTGAACCTATTGTTGACTTGGTAAAAGACCCAAGAGCCAAGCTAACCCGAAAGATTAGGATGGCTCTCAAACAACTCAAAAATAACAAAGCGCCAGGCGAAGACGGAATTTTTTTTTTTTTTTTTATTTTATTTTATTTATTGAACAAAATCCACAGCCCTTAAAATTTATGTGATTAACTTAGATATTCTACATACAGCCAATAACGGATTTACATTTTGTGTACTAACATATTTTTGTGCGACTAATCATTACATGCTTGTAGTTTAAATATTAAACGTAATGTAACAAAAAAAAAAGGAAAAGGAAATTGTTAGACAGTGTTTTTCTATGTATGTGTAGATATGTGTGTGGAAGTGTATGTGTAAGTTGAGTGTAGAAATGTTTGTGCGTTAGTGTATGCTATATTATATCATGCCATATTTTTAAAACCTCTTATTCAAAATATTACATACTGCAGTCCTGAAGGTTTGTTTACTATTATGGAAGATATCCGTGCAACTAAATCTTTTATTATAAAACCTTTGCAACCTGCTGACAAGTGAGTTCTGAGCATAATTTGTACTTGCATGTGGTACTGCAAATAGATTTGTGTGCCTTGTCCGCGTCTTTGGTACACTAAAACTTAATATTCTGTGTGCCAATTCAGGACAATCTATGTAGCCATTACATATGCCGTGTAAAAAAGCCATATCAGCAAGAGTTCGCCGATCTTCGAGTGTCATAAGATGGTGAAATCGACACGATTCCAGGTAATCTTTAGAGTAACAGCCAGATCGAAAGTTAAGGTGTTTCACAAATTTATTCTGTATGTATTCCAAATTCTGAGCATAAGTTATATACTGTGGACTCCAAACACAACTACAGTACTCAAGTATGCTTCTAACATATGCATTGTACAAAACTTTCAGGCATCCCACATCAGTAAACGGTCGACTAACACGTAATACGAAACCGAGACTTTTGTATGCTCTATTAACTATGCTCTCTGTATGCTCAGAAAACATTAACTTAGAGTCTATAAGCACGCCTAAATCTTTCACTAAAGTTGATTTGGTTATTTTAATTTTATTTATATGATATTCATGATTTATTGGATGTTTTTTCCGGGTAAAAGAGACAAATAAACATTTGCTTACGTTAATACCAATCCGGTTATAAGAGTAATAGTGACTCAATCTATCCAGATCAGCCTGAAGGTTCGCGCAATCATAACTATTTCTTACTTTCATGTAAATTTTGGTATCATCTACATACATGAGGAAATGTGCGTGTTTAAAACAGCTACCCACGTCGTATAGATAAGCTGCATACAGAAGTGGGCCGAGAATGGAACCTTGTGGAACCCCAGAAGGAACTCCAATAAAGTTAGAGCAAAAACCCCCTATAACAACAGCCTGTGAACGGTTACGCAGGTACGACTGCATCCATCTGAGTAAGTTGCCCCGGATACCGAGTGCAATAAGCTTACGAAGTAGTATTATGTGATCAACACGGTCAAAGGCTTTCTCTAAATCCGTGTAGATCACATCCACTTGAAAGCCTCTATCCATGCTACTTGCTATGTGGTCAACAAAAACTCCTAGGTTGGTGGTTGTAGATCGATTCTTCATAAACCCATGCTGTTCTATTGGAATTGATGCAGATATTATTGGGTATATACGCATGTGGACTAATCTCTCAAATAGCTTACTAAGTACATTTAGAATTGATATGGGACGATAATTTTCAATTGATGTTTTTAGACCCTTTTTATATATTGGTATACCATTATAATGTAGGCTTTTCCCCAGATACTCGGAAAATATCCATCCTGTAGACATCTATTAAAAATTAATGAAACGGGTTGGGCCAGTGATTCTGCACATCGGACAAAAAATAATGGCGGAATACCATCACTGCCAGCACCTTTTGACGTATCAATATTTCGAATAAATTTAAGTATTTCCTCATTTTAATTACCGCAGAGCTTCTGAAAGCGGGCGGAACGCCGGTACTTAAAGTCCTTCAGAGGCTGTTTGATTCCGTCTTGCTCGAAGAGAAAACGCCGGAAGCATGGAACAGGGGAGTGGTGGTACTGTTTTTCAAGAAAGGTGATAACACTTTACTGAAGAATTATAGGCCCATCACACTGCTGAGCCATGTTTATAAGTTGTTTTCGAGAGACATCACGAATCGTCTCGAACGCAGGTTTGATGACTTCCAGCCTCCCGAACAAGCCGGTTTCCGGAAAGGCTTTAGTACCATAGACCACATACATACGCTGCGGCAGATTATACAGAGGACCGAGGAGTATAATCGGCCACTATGGTTGGCGTTTGTGGACTATGAGAAAGCCTTCGATTCGATCGAGACTTGGGTGGTTCTTAGATCTCTCCAGCGATGCCGCATTGACTATCGGTACATTGAAGTGTTGAAGTGCTTGTATAATAACGCCACCATGTCAGTCCGAGTACAGGGGCAGTGCACGAAGGCGATCCCCATAAAAAGAGGAGTAAGACAGGGAGACGTCTTTTCTCCGAAACTGTTTACGGCCACCTTAGAGGACGCCTTCAAGCTCTTGGAATGGCAAGGACTTGGCATCAACATCAATGGCGAATACATCACTCACCTTCGATTTGCCGACGACATTGTGGTCGTGGCGGAGTCGCTGGAAGATCTAAGACGAATGCTCGGTGACCTCAACAGAGTATCTCAACAAGTGGGTCTTAAAATGAACATGGACAAAACGAAAATAATGTCTAACGTCCATGTCGTACCCACCGCACTCACTGTTGGGAACTCTACTCTTGAAGTTGTCGACGAATACATTTACCTGGGACAGGTAGTCCGGTTAGGTAGGTCCAACTTTGAGAGAGAGGTCAATCGACGAATCCAACTCGGCTGGGCAGCGTTCGGGAAACTGCGCAACATCTTTTCATCCAAAATACCTCAGTGCCTTAAGACTAAAGTTTTTAGTCAATGTGTGTTACCAGTGATGATATATGGATCACAGACGTGGTCTCTTACAATAGGTCTCATAAAAAAGCTCAGAGTTGCTCAGCGAGCTATGGAGAGAGCTATGCTCGGCGTTTCTCTACGCGATCGAATCAGGAATGAGGAGATTCGTAGAAGAACCAAGGTCACCGACATAGCCGTTAAGATTAGCAAGCTGAAGTGGCAATAGGCGGGCCACATAGCGCGTAGATCGGACGGGCGTCGGGGCAGAAAGATTCTAGAGTGGAGACCACGTATTGGCAAGCGCAGCGTGGGACGACCGCCTGCCAGATGGACCGACGATCTTGTGAAGGTCGCAGGAGGTCGTTGGATGCAGGTGGCATCGGACCAGTTACGCTGGAAAGCGATTGGGGAGGCCTATGTTCAGCAGTGGATAAGTATAGGCTGAGATGATGATGATGATGATGATATCATCACGTGGGGTAGGCAGAGAGTACAGAGTTCTTTCCTTACAGATATCTCTTGCTTCTTCCACTCGCATAGTTCGTCTCAGCGTGTCACGCTCGCTGCTTAAGGAGAGTCTTACTTGCCCTTCAGATAAGACACGGCCTACTTGGTCATGGAAAGATAGCCGAAGTCTATTCAAAAATAACAAACACTAGGAAGAAACTAGCAGTGTTATTTTACCTTAAGAAAACCGAGCATGTTTTATGGAATTTAGCACGAATACTCCCTAATTAAATGTATTTTTTTTTATTTTGCAAGGGAAAACACAAATAAACCCCAATTAAACTTTGTCAGACTATATAAAGGAGTCGAACCTATGATCACGTAATCGCCAATTGAAATATAGTAGCACTATGATATTATGTCTAAAGAAACACAGAAATACAGAGGAGTATTTGTAAATAATTTGAATGGGGAGTCTTTCTTGGGCATTCGAGGGGCATCATCATCATCATCTCGCCTACACTTGTTGACTGCTGAACATAGGCCTCCCAAGTCGCTCTCCAGCGCAGTCCGTTTAATAACCTGCATTCAACGAATTCCATCGATCCTCACAAGATCGTCGGTCCATCTGGTAGGCGGTCGTCGCACGCTGCGCTTGACAATACATGATCTCCACTCCAGAATCTTTCTACTCCGTCCGATCTTTGCGGTACCAGCCACATATTGTAACACATTAAATAGTATTTTAATCGTCTTTAGAAAATACATAGCACACAAACTCGAGAACAACACAGTCTTGTTAATACGTTTTAATTAAGAACACATATTATGTACACAAACTATATAATTCCTAAGAAACTGCTAATCGTTTTAGAATTAGTTTCTACACTATTGACATAAGCCGGGCCTATTAGAGGGTTTGTGAGTAAGTTGCTTCCCTTGCGTGAAAGTTCCTCGGTATAGATCGCAAGTCAGTAACAAGTTTCAACATTAATCTTAGGCGCAGGGATATTAGATCTTCTGACTTTGAAATAAAACTATTTTTTTCGGATTTTATCGCGGTTTATTTTGATTTTTAAGTTCCCGACGTTTCGAGTGCTTTGCAGCACCCATGGTCACGGGAAGGACTGAGGTGTTAGACGTCCAAAAGGCATAGTTGTTCCGGGGTACCCTCAAACTTCTTAATTATTTTTGTTTTTGTTGGTCCGATCGACGCAGAATGAGCTCACGGTGTCTTGAGGTCTTGCAATGTTATGCTTGGTTTTAGATTTGATTATATTAATTACTGGATCCCAAGACGATGGAAGCACCCAGCCATCTTTTCTTTTGAAATTAGGATGTTTTTTAATTTCAATAGCCTCGCGAACCATCCTTGGTAGGAATCGGTGTTCTTTCACGAGGATTTGTGGTCTATCAAATCTGATGTTATGGCGGGTGCGGTCAAGGACATGTTCACAGACTGCAGACTTCTTTGAGCGACGGTGTTTTAGGTCAGCTATGTGTTCTTTAACCCGAGTTTTTACTGGTCTTTTTGTTTGTCCTATGTAAGAGAGACCACATTCACAATCAAGCTTGTATACTCCTGTATTAATTATTAAATTCTTGAAGAGGGATGTGACACTTGACAGATGGTAAAAACTGACTGATCTTCTTTGGCGGCTTATAAAATGTTTTAATTGAAGCACGCTTCAAGATGTAGCCAATCTTGTCTGTGACTCCTCTTATGTAAGGTAGTACAGCAGGGAGACGCTCGACTGGCTGGTTTCACTCGGTCACTGTGACGTTGGCGTGGGACTCGAAGCTTATTGTCGTGCAGGACTTGCTTAACATGTTGAAGCTCGGCAGCCAGATGTTTCTTGTCACAGATCCCTTGTGCTCTCTGAAACAAAGATTTACCCACAGTAGCTAACTGTGATGGATGGTGGTGAGATTCACCGTTTAAGTACCTAACCGTTTAAGTTTAAGTTAGTAAAATCAAAATAAACCGCGATAAAATTCGGAAAAAATAGTTTTATTTCATGTGTAATATTCGCGTAAATCTAAGAACTCAGTCTTCTGACTTTATTAATTTTAGTTTAGATTTTGTAAGGTTTGCAGTTTATGCCGGGGTTTGTGGTAAGAACTAGGTATTTGAATTTGATTTGACCATTCTATGAATCACGGCGAAGCATTTATGTAAGAATGCCTAGGCTTATACATGGTTGTTAGTCTATAGGCTTTTTATTTTTTATTTAACTCCCAGGGTGGGGCTACCCTGGGAATTATTCCTGTAACATGGGTTCTGTCCATCTGTTAAATAAAGCGTACCTATAGACTTTGACTGCTTCGTTGGTTTAGTGGCAAAGCGCATCGCTTTGTGATCACGAGGTCCTGGGTTCAAATCCTAGGTAGGACAAATGTAGTTTTTCTAACGAAAAATTCCCAGTATGTGTCCGGAGTCTGGAATTGGGCCCGGTATATGGCAATAGGCTCGCCCCCTATTACATGGGACCTAACATTGTCGGCGAAACGTGGGTGTACTCAGTACACCTCTGCCACCCCCTCTGGGGAATATAGGCGTGACGATGTTTATTTATTTATTTATTTATGTTCATGATCGAAAAAGGGTAGGTATGAAATATACACAAAGAGCTGCCTCTCTTCCACTTCTTGAAGGATGCGAGGCGATAAGTAAACTAAGGGCTCAGCACGCAAAATTTGACGTTAGCGTGACATTAACGAATGAGCGTGCTGTCACGTTCATGTTTATTTAGTAAATTTGTAGTGTGACAAGGAAGGCATATTGTCATATTTTTTGTGCAAAGCCCCCAGTTTTTTTTGTAATAATTCCTGTCCCCTAACCAATATTTCGCACGTTATATTTCTCAGAGTTAATATTTGAATCTCATTCTAAAATACCTACATAAATGAATAAACAATTAAGATCACAATAACTGAACCAGCTAAAAATCTTCTTAAGCAATTCCATTTGCACTTGATAGTCCACTTCGTATTCACCAGAAGCAGGATTCAAGGATGAAAGGAATTTCGCACTTTTACTGCGGTCAGAAAACCTTTGTGAATATACTATGTCACGCACTAAAGGTGAGAATAGTCAGACAGATTTGTAAAGTATTGTTTTTGAAGGGGGCTGAGAAAGGGAGAGTGCTTTGTACAATGCGTGGTATGAAGTTTTAATTATTTCTTTATACCCTTACACATTAAATTTAGATAGACATTTAATGTGTAAGAGTAGTAAATAGACCTTGGTCTCTTGTTTTCGAATGACGTTTAGGTCTTGATCTGAAGAGGGTATTTATGTATTGGCTTCCTTTCTAGCGGGGCTTGAGAAGACCTTTGTCTCGTGATTTTGGCCGGAATCCGTCTCATACCCGGTGTCAAAATAGTGTATTTATGTTGCCATGTTGCACCAGTAACATTTTTCACATTCCTTTACCTAATATTATTATGTCTGTGCGATCGCAGCGTTCGATTCGGTCGACCTGAGATCTGTGGCATTTTCATATTCGAGCGTCTCCTTGTTGTCTACGTTAAGCCTACGTTGGTCTTGGTTACCACTTAATGTGATAGTCGTTGAGCTGAGTTGAAAGCCTTATAGGCGGCTTAATAAGTTTCAACAGCAGGTGGCCGCAAACCTGCCTACACCAATCCGCACTGGGTCCACGTGGTGGAGTATGACCTAATCTCTCACCTCAATTTGTGAGAGAAGGCCTTTGCCCAGCAATGGGACAGTATAGGCTGATATTATAATATGCCTTGCAGTGGAAGTCTTTTAGCTAATAATAAAGAAATGGGCCGGAAATATGTCAATTTAAAATCATACTAAAGGATAGTAAAAAATTAACTTAAATTATGATTATATTTAGAAGGTTCGACGCTATATATTTTTAGTTAAAATCTTGCACGCTGATTTTGAAAATTTTAAAAACATTTTTGACATACACTTAATATGTGTACTCACTGGTACTGTACGTAATTTTACTTACAGTTCTACACTACTCTACCACATCTTACACAAACTTAAAGGTCTTCTAAAGCCCCGCTAAGAAGGAAGACAATGCTTAAATACCCTCTTCAGATCAAGACCTAAACGTCACTTGAAAACAAGAGACCATGATCTACTCTGGATGTCGAACTCCAAAAGCTGGAATAATTCAACCTGAGTACTGCAAAAAAACACAGACGCTGATCTAAGTCGTAAATCTACAGCGTAAATTCAATCCCTTTACGCAAAGTTTGAGTGTACCATGACGTCATCGTTTTGTGCTGGTTCCTAACTTTACCTATAAGCGCCACCTGCCATTCACTCAACGATTAATTATTGTTTAATGTTTAGCTGTTGTCGGAAACATGCTCGCAGCGATCCGGAGTGAAGGTCATGGGACATGAGCTCTTTGATGCTTTCAGAAAATTTTCAACTCTTTATAATTATTGTTTGGAGTTTTCATAGTGTCTGCCGTTTAAGTATGCCTGAAATTTATTGATGGAAAATTATACTTAGTCATATTCCTATTGTTATTTTATATTTTTTTTCTATATCATCCTGAGATCTCTTAAGTACTTTTTATTTCAACACATGAAAGTAACATTTTAGTTTATTAACTCATAGTAATATTAATTAACAAAAATGATAACAGATATTTTCGACCAAAATCTAGTTGGGTTAAACCTATCCTATTACTCTTTTCGATATTTATTTTTTAGAGGTAAACTTATTTAGATTTCTATCGTAAAAGAAAAACAATAAATTCAGGAAAAAATGTACGCTCCACACATTTCAAGGCTAATGATAGTCTGGGTATTTGTACCAATAAAATATTTTCAACTTCATCATAAAACAAAAGGAATGTATTGAAGACACCGAATGACGTTGTCTTGGTCTAGTGATTAGGTTAACCATTCGGAATACTGGATCGGGGTGTCATCCGATCCCCATACGGAACAAAGCTTTGTACGACCCACAATAACATGTTAAAGTCTCTTGACTTTAACCAAGACGACATCATTCGGTGTCTTCAATATTTGACCATGTGAAATTTATGTTTGGAAACGCATCTCCAAGACAGAAATGAATACATACTCGTATGGAATGGAAATGCTAATTGAAGTTATTTGTATTGGTTTTTCCTTTTTAAATATGAATGACTATTTCCCTTGTCCATATAGTTATATAGTGTTAAGTATGCGCACGCAAGACAACTGAAACGTCGGATAGCGGGAAATGAACTGCTTTATTTGACAACCCACATGCACTTATATCGTACACACAAGTAGTGCCAACATTATAATATATAACATTCCTCCCTCTAGATTGACATAACATATTTAATAAAACTGTCTTTAATCTACCCTAGGTACAGGGCGTAATACTTTCCCGGCATCTGTTTGCCTCTCTGACTGTGGTAGTTGGGTGGAGGATGCCTGTCTCTGAATTTCGCGGTCAGTTGCTTCATGAAATTCTTCATCTTCTACAGATTGTTCTGGCTGTGTTGCGTGGTCGGCTAACTCATCATTCTCTTAGAAGAAAGAAGAAAGAAAAGTATATTTATTAGTCCAGCTAATAGCAGTACACTACAGAATATAAGATCTAACAATAACACAAAAAAAAAAATACAAAATTACAAATAGGTACATACTACGTAGCCGCACTAATGGGGGAACACTCAGCGTAAATCTGTGTTGCAGCGTGAACCACAACACAGCACTGATTTTCAGTGTTACCCCAAGTGACGTGCGCCGCGTATGAAGTCTAGTTTCTCCACAAGCTAATTGCACAGCAGTGAGTGCTAAAGTTAAAAAACAAGAACTTCTTTTTTTGCACGAGGCAGTCAAGACAAAGTCAGCACAAACTTGGAGTCAAAATAGCTACTATGTATACTTATTATATGAACCTGTACATATACATACAGTCAGCGCATATGCTCCGTCCCGCTCAGCCTTGCTCGCGCACTCAGTGCGCGCGCTCGCGCCGTTAAAAATTATGATGCAATCGATAACACGTCGATTGCATCACCCTCCACTCCACTCCACGGACATAAGCGAGCGCCCGACCGGGGGCATGCAGTCAGCAGTCCTGAGACGACTCCAGTATACTAAGCGCGTGTTGATCGACAAGTTAACAATACGAATAAAGAGGATAAAAATAAACATTGCCAAATCAATCACAAGAAAAAATAAAGTATAAAATACAATAACAGTAATATATATAGAATACAATAGTGATAACAATATACATGTGATGAATAAGAACTAAATGTGGTAATTAAATACATACTATAATTCAGCCAGATCTGTGTCTGATAGTATTAATTAGCCTTCGTACCCACACTTCAACATATTATTTATTTTTATTGTTTTAAGCTCAATACTACAGGAATACATTATGAGGTTTTGTGCGTATCAATTGGCCAATAATACCTCGAGGCAGACGCCCCGCACGCCACCGACCGCCCGAGACTCAACGTACCGACCTACCGCACCCATTATTATCAACAAATATATAATACAAATCAATATGTACATTTTTGTAGTTGTAAGAGATGTTTTTTAAGGTTGAGTTTAAAAGTGTCATTGGTTTTCAGAGATCTCATGGGAGGCGGTATATCGTTCCAGCAGCGGGTGGCGGCGTACTTGAAACATCCTCGAAAGGCTGTAGTTTTATATCGAGGTACAGACAGCGGATTGGACGTAGAACGAGTCGAATAGCTATAGTAATCAAGTCGCCAACTTAGCTTGCTAAAAAGGTAGCTCGGCTTATTTTTATTTATAACACCAAATAGTAAACTGGCGAGATGCAGCTTACGACGCGCTTCCATTTTCAGAACATCATTGTGATTTAAGTACGGTGTGATGTGACTTTTCCGGGGGATACTGTAGCAAAATCGAGCACACGCATTCTGTACGCGTTGTATCAATTTTTTCGTACGAGACAAAAGACATGGGCCATAAACAACGTCACAATAGTTAAATTTCGATAATACTAGGCTTTCTACCAATCTTTTTCTTGTTGTAACGCTAAGGAACTTTCTCACCCTGTACAATATTTTTAACCTATAAAAGCTATTTTTAACTACATTATTGATGTGATCCTCAAAGCGAAGCTCCGGATCGATAGTAAGGCCAAGGCTACATGCAATTTCTACTCTTTGTATACTTTCCCCCAATATTTTAATTTCTGGGGTCGCCGACAGTATCGAGCTGATTTGCTTTTTGCTACCCATGACCATGAATTTCGATTTTTGTGGATTTAATACCAGCGAGTTGGTTTTCGACCACGAGGCTAAATTATCTAATTCCACATTGACCATTTGTACAGCGGATGCAGTGTTATTGGTATTAAACGACAAATATAATTGCGTGTCATCCGCGTACATGTGGTACAAACAGTGTTGAAAATAGTGAGTTATGTCAGCGGTGTACAGTATAAAAAGGAGCGGACCCAGCAATGATCCCTGTGGGATTCCCCTAGTCACCAGGCGCGGGGAGGAAGATACCTTTGACCCATCACTTTTTCGTATCTCAACTTCTTGTGATCTGTTTACTAGGTAGCTATCAAACCATCTAATCGTTTCGGGTTGAAACCCGTAGTATGAGAGCTTTGACAGCAATAACGGAATATTTAATGAGTCAAAGGCGCGTGAAAAATCAAGCAGTGTCAAGAACGAACCCTCTCCACGATCCCTGGCTTCAAGGATATTTCCTACTACATCTGCTAAGGCTGTAGCTGTGCCACGCCCCCTCCTAAAACCCGATTGTAAATCTGGAAGAATGCCATTTGATTCCAAAAATTCCACGACCTGCACATATACTACCCTTTCCAACACCTTAGACAAACAGGGCAATATACTAATAGGACGAAGATCTTTAAAGCCTTGTGGGTTATTGCTTTTCGGAATAGGACGCACTATCGCATTTCGCCACAGGCTAGGGAATTTACTTGAATTGATGGATTGGTTAACAATGCTAGTTATTGCCGACAAGGATTGCGGCAGTGTAAGCTTTATCATATCTCTAGATATCCCATCAATTCCTTGAGCATTAGTCGACATACTATTAATAATATTAAATATTGTTGTTTCATCTACCGGCTTTAATTCAAGCTTAGCTGGTCCGTAACGTGTGAATTCAAAATAAGTCAGCTGAGAGATGCTTACATTTGGGTCTCCTGGAATATCAAGAAAAGCATTGTTTATCCCATCTGGATCAGCCAGCTGACCGGAGAATATATTGTCTATATTGATTGGATGGACATATTTTTTTAAATTTGACCATAATAATTTAGGGTTGTTGACGTTTTCATTTATGTTTTTTGTAAAAAATGCTTGTTTCTCATTCGATAAGGCAGTCGCTGCCTGGTGCTTTAGATCCAAATAATATTTTTTATGTGCCTCCAGTTTAGTCTCATGGTATTGACAGCGGGCCTCATCTCTTAGCCTAAACATTAACTTTATATTGTCCGTTATCCAAGGTGTTGGTAGGCTTCGGAATACTGTCGTTTTAATCGGTGCGTGGGCATCAAAAAGCCGAGTAATGAACAAGTTAAATAAATGTACCATATCATTGACATCGTACAAGCAGCATATCATACTCAACGGAACCGCGTTCAAGTCCTTTTCAAAATAATCCAGCAGTATATCCCTGATCGGACGATAGGAGACTGTTCTTTTGACAGGTTTTTCTTTTTTGACGAGTATCTTGCATGTTACAAATGAGTGATTTCCGAGTTCACTTATAAAGTTCACATCCACATCTCGACATGAAGCATCCGTACAGATCACATCAATAAGCGTTGCGCTATCACCTACAAAGTGCGTGGGCACAGTCACCAGTTGGTCCATAGTGTGGTGATTTAAAAATTCCTTAAGGCGCCTAGTCTTCGGGTCATTATTATCGAGCAAGTTGACATTAAAATCACCCAAAATTATTAGATTGTCGTATGGCGCTAGAGCGCAAATACTGTCAGTGATTCCATCTAAAAAAATATTCAAATCTAGCCAAGGGGGGCGGTAAGCTGTTCCAATCATAATTTTCTTAGTTTTTGTGCTTAAGCTCACCCACAACTGTTCGACCATAGAATGATGGGGATGACTCTTAATACGAGCATTTATACCTAATTTAATATAGAAAGCTACGCCCCCACCTCGTCCTTCCCGAACGGATGTAGGGCGTGGAATGTGACGTAGCTGATAACCTGGAACCACTGGTGCCCGGCCCTCCTCACCCTTGCGTAACCAAGTTTCGTTAATGGCCATAAGATCGACGGAATGATGATTCATGGCTATAATAAATTCATCATGATTCGTGGATAAAGAACCTGCATTCCAAAAACCCAACTTTAATTGTTTAACACCCACCATTTGTGTATTTGTCAAATTTAATCATACAAAAATTGGGCAAGTACCTTACTGACCAAGACTGAAGTTGTTGAACACTAATACATGACCAGGTGGAGTAATTTTCTATGTACTTGTGCACAAAACAAGGCAAGGGACAACTTATATAAGTCCCATAATGAAGTAAATAAGGGAGGCTCATAGCAGCTACATTCAAAGGGGCATTACTATATACCATAGCATCCAAATAGTCCATAGTCCATCCAAATATACATAATTGTGCGGAATCAATTATTAAAACTTCTATTAAGATACATAATTTTATAACATGGCTCTGTACTTTCTGCCTTCCCCACAAGGGAACCGGCAGGGTGATATCGATAGATAGATAGTGAGATAATGCTAAGATTATAAAAATAAAATACAAACTAATCATTACACTGGGTAAGGTAACATTAATGGAGTTTAAAATTAATAAAATAAATAATAAATTAACATTTACACAGGCTGATCTATAATTAATCCTGAGTGTTTCTATTAAAATCAGAACCAAAAACACGTAGCAGATCACCGTCAGTACGGATGACGCTCGCCTGATCACCAGGTTTGCACCGAGCTAGTATACGGCCATGTCTCGTCCATATGAACTGCCATCCAAGCCGCTGTCCAGCATCCCGTGCCCGCCGAAACAACTGCCGATTTGGTTTAGTTAAGCGTTCGTTTATATAAAACCTTTTCGGCGGACCCGATACGCCTAAGTCCGCAGTGTTCACTTCTCGTCGCATGCGCGCGTTGCGTATAAACTCGGTGCGTAAATCGCGGCGCGATAGACGCACAACAATCAGTCGCGGGCGGGTCTCCACTGGACCCACAGGACTTGTGGCGTTCACATGCCTACCACCGATGCGATTAGCGTTTACTATATCTCGTTCTTCAATATTGACGCCTAACTTGGTTGCTATCAGCTTAACTGTGTGAGTTAGGTTTTCGCCCCTCACTTCGGGTAAATTTGAGATTTCAATATCATTTTCCATAAGCTGCTGATCTCGGTCATTCAATTCCCGCCTAAGCTGATCTACCGCGTCCTCTGATCTTATCTGACCCTTAACTTTTTGCTCCAGAGCACTCATTCTTGCATCCAGGACATCCATCCTGTCATTGCTGGCCCTGACATCTGCCCTTAGTTGGTCTCTGTCCACCCGTAGTTGGGCCATATCATCACGCAGCTTTAGAAATTCGTTCTGCAATTCCTTCCTAAACATAAGCTGTAGTTCCTTGCGTAAATCTTCCTTAAATGTACTTAGCACGACAGCTAAATCTAAGGTAGATGTCTCAGTGGGGCTTAAAATGGCAGAGCTCAGTGCACCTGTACTCATCGTTTCGTCCGTCTGGTCACTATTGGGCGTGTGCATTTTATTTTTCTTTTTCTTACACTCAAGACAGCACCAGCCAGGTGACAATAAGCCTGTAAGTGGTAAAGCTGCACACAGCCTGTGAAATATAGCGTTACAAGTGATGCATTTAGCGCCCTCCAGCGGCGATAAAAATTTTGCGCAGGAGCCACACTTTACTGACGGCATAGTTTCTTCCTAACGATTTTGCTTAGTGTAATCCAAGAATGTCAACAGGTGGCGTTGTAACCAAATAATGTTGTTATGGCAAATTGTGCTATGGTTTTTAACAACACGCAACACCATACAAGTCACAACACACCCGTAGCTCTGTTTATATGGTTTGGGGCCACTATAACTCTTCCCCACCTGTCGCAGATGTTACTGTGGGTATTCCCGGAGAAGAAATTTCTTGTGGACTGACATCTTCGAATTCTATTGAGCAATCATTAGGTTGGAAACAATTACTACCTGTACCTTAGTATAACATTAATTGGTTTTTATGTTTTTTAACATTACAAGAGGTCACTAAGTCCTTAACAATATATATAACTTTACCAATTTTTTTATCACTACTCCTTTAGACCATGTCCCTGCCTTCTTTACATTATGTTTTTTATATAAAATGTAGTCTCCCGGATTGAAACATTGTGGTCTTTTCACATTTAATGTCTTAGACTGCAAACACTGTTGGTGTTCGACGTGACGAGCGAGAGTGGTGGGTGCCGGTAGTGTTTGTTTAGGGTTAATTAAATCTAGCCGTGATCGTAATTTACGTCCAAAGACTAACTGGGCAGGAGAACAGCCGGTTGTAGCATGAATTGAATTTCTGTAGTCTAATAAGTATTTTAATAGTTTGTTATTCTGCTCTTTACTATTATTACTGCTTAAAATGCAAGACTTTATACCTTTTTTAACAACTTTTACGTAGCTTTCCGCCTGCCCATTACTCGCGGGATGGTAAGCCGGCGACGTCAAATGCGATATACCATTAGATACGCAAAACATTTTGAACTCCGATGAAGTAAACTGCGGCCCATTATCACTAACTAAAGTGTGTGGTAAACCGAATCTCGAAATGTATTCATATAATTTATTAATTACCGATAATGTCGAAGTACTTGTCCCCATGTCATAAACTTCGACCCACTTCGAGTACGCATCTACAATAACAAAATACGAACGGCTGTGTATTGGGCCGAGGAAATCAATGTGGATGCGATAGAATGCCTGCGGCGGGTATGGCCACAACGCTAGCGGTGCTCGCGCGGGATGTTGTCTCAATTGAAGACAAATCTCGCAGTCTGAAACCATTTTTTCTACCGCATTATCTATCCCGGGAAACCAAAATCTACTGCGTGCCTCCGCTTTCGTTTTTACAATGCCTAAATGCGACTTATGAAGTTCTGTGAGCAGCGTAGTTCTAATCGATTCAGGTATAACGACTTTGTGTCCTCGCATGACGCAGCCTTCTTCGTACGACAATTGTGTTCTACATAAAAAATATGGTTTAAGTATCATATTTGATAATCGCCTCGGCCAACCATTGATAATGTACGACACGACTTTAACGAGAATCGGATCCTTTCACGTTTCGTTACGAATTTCGCACAGTGTGATTGGTAAACTATTATCAATAACAAAGTTAATGTAGGAGGCGCGATCTTCCACCGGTTTTATACTATCGTCGGTCTCGTGGCCCCCCACCCCTCTTGCGGCGGGCGCATTGTCCGGCAAGCTGGCGCGCGACAAGTAGTCCGCGCTGTTGTCCGCGCTGCGTATGTATTCCATAGTGTAATTATATCCACTAAGAAACATCGCATAGCGCTGCAGCCTATTAGCTGAAACCTCTGGAATTCCCCGGTACGGACCAAAAATAGACAATAGGGGCTTATGATCTGTACGGAGCACGAACGGTGTCGCCCTGCCGTATAAGTATTGGTGAAAACGCCGAACTCCGAATATAATCGCTGTAGCTTCCTTCTGTATTTGTGAATACCGTTTTTCTGCGGCATTCAGTGTACGTGAGGCAAACGAGACTGGATGTTCCACCCCATCTGACCCTATTTGAGACAATATGGCTCCTAACCCATTCGGCGACGCATCTACGGTTAAAATTATTTTGGCATTTTGATTATAATGAGCTAGAACCTGATCTGAAGCTAAACATTTTTTAATTGCGTTAAATGCGTCACTGTGCTTGTCCTCCCATTTCCATTTACTACCTTTTTGCAACAATGAATAAAGTGGACTCAATATACACGATGCGTTAGGAACAAAATTTCTATAATAATTAACTAATCCCAAAAACGACTTTAATTTATTTATATTAGTTGGGATGGGTGCGTTGACAATCGCCTTTATTTTTTCTTGCGATTTCCTTAACCCATTTTTATCAATCGTGTAACCGAGATATTCAATTTCATCCTCGAAAAACACGCATTTATCTTTACGAAGTGTTAGACCTGCGTCTTGTAATCTCTGCAAAACTGCTTCAAGCCTCTCTAAATGCTGCTGTTTAGTTTCTCCCGTTATGCAAATATCATCGAGCATACACATAACTCCATCTAATCCGGAAAGCAAACACTCCATCGCTCGTTGGAAAATAGCGGGAGCACTAGCTAGACCGAACACTAATCTCGTGTATTTAAATAACCCGCGATGTGTATTTATGCAGGTTATCTTTTGAGAAGCATCATCTAAAACAAATTGTGAATAAGCTTGGGTCAGATCTAATTTGCTAAATTGCTGTCCCCCATGTAATTTAGTAAAAAGTTCCTGTGCTGTCGGTAGAGGATATTGTTCTACGACCAACTGTTTGTTTATGCTTACGGAATAATCGACGCATAGTCTAATTGTACCGTCGCGCTTCAATATAGGTACAATGGGTGACGCATAATCGGAAAACTGAACCGGTTCTAATACCCCCAGACGAATCAAGCGATCGAGTTCGCAGTTTACTTTATCCCTTAACGCGAACGCAACGGGGCGTGGTTTGAAAAATACCGGCTTAGCATCATCCCTCAACTGCAATTTTACTTTATATTTTGTAAACGTACCTAGCTCCTCTGAGAATACTGACGAATAGCGTAATTTTAGCTGTTGTGCAACATTACCAGATTGACTAAAAAAATTTACTTGTGACATTTGCAAACCAAACAAACTTATAAAATCTCGTCCTAATATTGGAACGCCCCCGTCGCGTATCACACGTACATTAATTAGCTTCGTTTTGTCTGAATACGTAAAAAGCAGTTGAACGGTTCCCAAACAATCTATAACACGCCCCGTATATGACAACAGATGATCACGCGCTACAGATAGTGGGAAACTTTCAAAATATCGTTTGTACGTTAATTCTGATATCGCAGTGACAGCCGACCCAGTATCAACTTCGAATTTTAAACTAACACCTTGTACCGAAACCGTTAAAGTCATAGGTTCACCCTTATAAGAACGAATTTTATTCGACTTACCGTCATCATCACTCTCGTTCGACTCGCCAGTACCTACAAAATTTATCTTTTTACACATACGCCGTAGATGGCCTTTCATATTACACTTTTTACACGTATAATTAGCAAAACGACACTGCAATGTTTTATGATTTCTATAGCCACATACTAAACACATATCTTTTCTATCGCTGGAACCACTGGCGTCGCGCGCGATCTTGAACAGCGGCTCACTTGCCGTAGCCGACGACGCCGCTGCTGCTCCCTTACGCGCACTGCGCACGCTCTCCGCCACCTCCACTGCCTTGGCCAGCGTAAGCTCCTGAAGGTCACGCGCGAACAATTTGTCCTTCTCTGGTCCAGGTTGCATGCCCATAACAAATCGATCGCGAAGCGCCTCTTCTACGTTTAGGAACCCACAATGCGTCGTCAAACCGCGTAACCTCGCTGCCCACTGCACATAGGTTTCTTCTGGTCCTTGAGTTGCAGCATAAAAGTTATATCGCTCACCAAAGCCGCATTTCTTCGGAGTAAAATGCTTGTCGAGGAGAGATAATATATCTTCGTACGGCACTTGCGTTAATTCCTTTGGTAACGCTAAATCTGCCGCCAATTTGTAAGTGCTGTCTGTAAGTGCACTCAATAGAATCGCCCGCCTTTTTACACCTGACGGATCCTTTACATTGTCGATGTAGTTCGCAATGTACCATTGGGAAATACGTTGCTTGTAATTTTGCCATGTATGGATATTATGGTTAAAACTAGACAAAATCCCGAAATGAGACATTTTTCGTTATTTTCTCTTAACGCGGGTAGGTATATCGTCGCCACTGTTAAGTATGCGCACGCAAGACAAATGAAACGTCGGATAGCGGGAAATGAACTGCTTTATTTGACAACCCACATGCGCTTATATCGTACACACAAGTAGTGCCAACATTATAATATATAACATATAGTCTGGCCAGTAACCTCAGTTCCTAATACATGTGCAAATATAAACGAAACCTCTATAACTCGTTCTGCCGACGTCACCATGCCATATCCACATGCAATCATGTTCAGAAACATACTGATAAAGTACATACTATTATTATTATTGGCACAGATTATGAGCATAACTCATGATCTCTGAACGCAAACGGTCCTAAACCAATATGGCGGGTTCGTCGAACCTTTCCACCCTCGGACCAGGGTTCCTATTTGCTATAGCCAATTAAACAGGTAACGCGGCGCATGACGATAACTTCGTGAAATGATACTTTAATCGGACTCCAAGGGGCAGTAAGAATACTATTACATGATTATTTCATTTGCCTCGTTGGTCTAGTAATGGCAGCTTCGTTAGTCTAGTCCTGAAACGAGCGCTTTGTAATCGCGAGGTCCTGGTCAAATCCTAGGTTAGACAAATGTAGTTTTCCTATCTAAAATTTTCCAGTATTAGTGCGGAGTCTGGAATTATTCCTGGTATATGGCAATAGGCTCGCCCTATTAGATAGGACCTAACATCGTCGGCCTAACGTAAGTGTACCAATTGGGGTATATAGGCGCGACGATGTATCATTTCACTTCGTTATCGTAACACACTGCGTTTGTTCAGCGAATAAGGACCCAGGCGATTTTATGATACTGTATATCTCATTTGCTCAGTGTATTAGTTATGAAGAATATTTAGCTGAGAAAACAGTATTATTAGATGTGGGCTGTTGATGAATTGAGAAAATGAAGGCATGTGTTTGTACTGTTTTTATGATCCGGGCACATAATGCTTACTAAGGATAGCAGTGTTAACCCTTGATAAATGATTTACGTGGTAATTCGTGCTTTTGTATTGTATGTGGAAACTTATAGTGCGGCAAGGATATTTTGGCCCGTGGCTGACATTGATAGGGGGGCGTTTGTGTGAAATTAGGGTTATCATTTAGTATTTTTTTTACTTCCAGGGAAATATTTCAACAGGCGGGTCTGAACGGTTACTAATTACAAAAAGAACTTGGGTAAATTTTATAGCAAACGGCAACTCTGCGACTGCCATGAAGTGACATTTCACTTGATGACAGCATTAGCGAAGCAGCTACACAGGCTGCCCCCCGTCACATTCGACCACGTCGACGTCACCAGGTTGCTGAAGGATATAACCACCCTAAAGTGCAGCCTGGCCGAAGTTCAAATCAGGTTATAGGCTTCGGAATCTACCATCCGCGGACTACGTGAAGAGGTGGCGTCATTGCGTGGCGCCAGCCCGGAAAGTAAGTCGCACGAGGCCTATAAAGTGAACACAGGAGTTTCGAGTCGGCCAATGCGTCGCCAGCTGTTGCTAGGGCCGCGCCCCGCCGCCCGCAGTACACAACGCCCCGCTACCCGCAATACACCGCGCCCCGCCGTCAGCTCCGCAGCCCCGCCGATGACGTCTAACGTAAACACGTCTTCTCCTCGTCGTGATTACGCCGCCATCGCTGTCGCCCGCGCACCGCAGGGGATAACTGGGAGGGCAAGGCACGTAAGATGCCTCAGACCACTGCGAAGGGTCAAGTTGATGAGAAAGGCTTTATCAAGGTGGAGAAGAAGATGAAGAAGCCTCCGCGAAGAAACCGATGTGAGACTGCACCGGTTGACAAAGGCACACTTCTGCGTCCAGCACTACCTACGACGCTGCTGTACGTGCCACGGCTACACTACACGACCAAAGCCGATGACATTGTGAAATATTTCACAATGTCATCGGGTTTGGTCACCCGCAAAAAATCCTTATAATATACTCTAAGGGTCAAGACGCTGAACACGAAAAACAATGCGGCTTTTAATTCCTTTGTTGTGCGAGTTCCCACAGCTAAGCTGGAGACCTTTATGATCGAGGAGTTCTGGCCGAGGGTTGTCGTATTCAGAAGATTTCATGGAGGACTGTGAGACAACCCAATACAGCGCAACATGTCACCGGCAACACATGTTACTTAGTTTATAATTTTTTATATAATATATGTATGTTAGTCTGTAAGGTATACTAGGCATGCCTTTTAAGTTCTGTCGTTTCCATATTTCCCGGCAATTTTGAATTTGTAACTGTTCTATATTTGAATGTGTTTAAATTTTGAATCTCAAAACAGTTGAAAGTATTAGGATTAATGCTATTATTTAGTCACAGCGTCGATTGGAATCTGTCAGGTTACGTACGAAAATGAATCTTTCTAAGGAAAATGTTCGTGCAATAATTTTCTACAACTTTAGAAGATGCCTGACACGGCTTCAGTGTTTTGAAGAGCTAACATCTGTGTTCAGTGATGAAACCCCATGTCTGCGGACTGTCGAACGCTGGTATTTAGAATTCCAGCGTGGACATACTAGTGTTGGTGACAAATCTCGCGAAGGACGCCCAAAATCCGCCTTCACTGAAGATAACATCATTGCTGTGAGACAACTAATTCTCGAAGATCGTCATGTGACGTATCGAGAGATAGAGGCTCTATTAGGCATCTCAGGGACAACCATTCAGAAGATCTTGCATGAAGCGCTTGGTGTGAGAAAGCCAGTTTGCCGTTGAATACCGCATCTGCTTTCCGACGATCACAAGGCGACCCACGTCAGATGGTGTAAGAAAACTCTGCAAAGGTTAAACCGAGGAGAGTCAAATTACGTCTACGACATCATCAGTGGTGACGAATCTTGGATCTATGCCTACGATCCTGATTCCAAACAACAATCTACAATCTGGGTCTTTCAAGACGAGCCAAAGCCGACTAAATTTGTTCGTTCTCGAAGCACTTCAAAGAAGATGGTGGCCACGTTCGTTGGAAAAATCGGCCATGTTGCGAGTATTGCACTTGAAAATCCTAGAACGGTTAACGTAGAGTGGTATACTACAGTTTGTTTACCACAAGTCATCGCCGAACTTCAAAAATCCAGCTCAAAGCGACGCATCATCCTGCACCACGACAACGCAAGCTCACACAGCGCTCGTCAAACGATTGAGTATTTGAAGCAGGAAAAAGTAGAAATTCTTGACCATCCTCCATACAGTCCTGAGCCCTAACGATTTCTTTACATTTCCTAAAATTAAGAAAAGTCTTCGTGGTCAAAGGTTCCAGTCCGGTGAAGAAGCAGTCGATGCTTTCAAGTTCAAGTTAGAGTGGAGTGGAGTGGAGTGAGCGAATGGAAAAGTGTATTAAGCTACGTGGTGAATACTTTGAAAAACAATAAAAAGTACTATAAGGTTCTAGTTGTGTTTTTTTCTTCAAACGACAAAACTTAAAAGGCATGCCTCGTATACGAGTATTCTACGGGCCTGTAAGGTGCACAAAATATTTTTTTGTAAAATTTCAATTGCCTGAATTAAATGACTTATTATTATTAGTTTAAATTTTGGCAGCGGGCTACAAGATCCTTGTATGACAGTAGCTATCTATATAAAAAAAATAATCAAGAAAATATTTTAGAAATCATTTAATATAAATGAAGTGGCCGTTTTGAACCTTATCGAATGATTTTTGCTCCTAATATTTAGTACTCTCTCTAATGTTATTACTGAGGTTCCTGGTTTACACGGGGGAAGTATCTATAGTCATATCTGATGGACAAGTCAAAAGAGTCTTCTAAGCTGAATAAGAAAGTATTTAGCGGAGGAGGCAAGAAAGGTTTTTTGTGTGTTTTACGTAGTATTTATTCGGGACTTAGAATAATATATCCAGAAGTCGCGTCCAGTCGGAATTGCACGCCGCGTGGTGAAGCCAAGAATTCAATAAACGTCCCGCACTCACCGTACTTCCCATTCGCGTAATGTGGGCAGCACGGAAAGCTTACCACTTTTTGGGGTAAATGTTGATGATATTAGAGAAGATGATAAAAAAATCGTTGTTAGGATAGCGTGATTTTAATGCATATTAAACTCAAGAGATATATAAGAATAGAAAGATATACTTGAACTAATAAGGTGTGTAGTATTTTAATGTAAGGAGAATATATTTTCATCGTGTTCACTAAATATTAAAACCGTGATTTTGTAGTTAACTATATTAATACCATTAAATACTAGAACTTATAAAGTCCTCAGCAAATAAAAGTACGGAAAAAGAAAATTGTTATACTAGCAACACTAACAAAATGGACGTGTCTTTTAGTATGACAATTACAGACGGAAGAATTAATTCGATATTTAAATAATACAGCACCTGAATTTGTTAGTTGGTATGAAATGTGATCCTATCACGTTTCTTTTTTAAGCTCAACAGGATTTTTAAAGGCGGAAGCAACACACAACGGCATAATTCAATTTAATTTGACACGCGCAGAGCACGTCATTTCGCACGACAGTCACAGAGTGACCTACTCGCGTGAACGTGTGAAGACAGTGTAGGTAGAAATTGTTGCTTCAATTTGATACGCGCCCGCGGCTCCTGGTTTATATTTATTCTAAGGCTCGGGACTCATGCCAAAAGAAATGAATCGATTTTCACGAGGCTTTTCAGTTAGAATAACTTACAGTCTAACTTAAAAAGTGGTGTATGTTTTATTAAAATTAGTTGATTATGAACGAAGATATAACTTGCCCCTCTACTGTCAAGAGCCGTTTCTAGGGCTTACCCTAAACTTTAGTAAAGATGGTTTTGCATAAAAAATCCTTACCTAGTCCATATAATTTGCAATCTAAAACGAATATTTCAAAGTATTGTGACTACTTACATCGAAGTAGCCGACATCTTTACTGAATGTCAACACACAATATAACCTCATATATATCAATGGCTACTGAATTATTTATAGTTGTTATCTCGTAATGATTGGTTATAATAATAATAGCTCTGTTAAGAAACTGTCCCACCGTAGCGTACGGGCCTCCTCTCAAACTGAGGGAGCTTAGCCATAGTCCACCATGCTGGCCTAGTGCGGGTTGGCGAACTCCACAGACCTTCGAGAAACTCTTAAGCATGCAGGTTTCCTCACGTTGTTTTCCTTCACCGTTAAAGCTAGTGATAATTAATTTTTAATACGCAAATTTCGAAAAGACAGAGGTGTTTGGGTTTGACTTCGACTTAAGATAACGATTTGGTTAACTTAATAGTTCAAAGGAAGACTTTATATCGTATGATGTTGTTTATAAAATATAAGGAATTTTTATAGCAAATGCCTGTCCGACCAATCCTTCCAAACTTTGCTGTAAACGTGTTTCAGTATAACGTTTGCATTATAAAATTGTAAGTAACCCAGTAACGACGAAATTAAATGAGAGCGAACAAACGAGAGAAAACAAGTAAAATTGGCTCAGTTCGGCGTACAGTTATAAAAATTGCCCACATGTCTACAACGTAACATGAAGTACACCCGGCTTTAGAGGGAGTTTATTTATGGTTTGATGCCAAAGTTGGAAGAGAAAAATGTATCCCAATGCAGCCCCTGCCATGTATTAAATTAAAGCAATTTATAAGTGTTGCCCCCATGGACCCCGCAGAGAAGAGATAAATCGTAATAAATATATACACTAGAAGCGGTACAGCCGCATGAACTTTGTCGTGTGACATGAGAGAAAATTATTACAAAATGATTCAGGACAGCGAGGACCACGAAGTTATCACAAAATGATTCAGGACAGCGAGGACCAATGTAGGTATTGTGACAAATTTAACCCAAAATGATTCAGAACTGAGAGGACCAATGTAGGTATTGTGACAAAATTATCCCAAAATGATTCAGGACAGCGAGGACCAATGTGGGTATTGTGACAAAGTTAACACAAAATGATTCAGGACTGCGAGGACCAATGCAGGTATTGTGACGAAATTATCACAAAATAAATCTGGACTGCAAGGACAAATGTAGGTATTGTGACAAAATTATCCCAAACTGATACAGAACTGCGTGGACCAATGTAGGTAATATGATAAAATTATCACAAAATGATTCCGGAGTGCCAAGACCAATATGATACAGTAACTGATGTTGATATGAGAGTCTTCTAAAACTTGTAATTTTACTTATAAGGTCAAGTAATGTCAGTGTATTTGAGACTGTGTCTATTTGGCAAAGTGGCGACAGTGGCTTCGAACAAAATCGCACGCTATTTCACTTCTAGTGTTTTAACATTATGATTTCTGTGGATGGGACATAGGGTGAGAGTGTTAGGGGGACACGACCATACTTAGGGCATTACCCTAAAATGTTACAGTATCCCATGTCAACACAAAGTTTGGAGAATAGCCGCTTAAGCGCTTCATTACGATTTGAGTCGCCGTTAAAAAGATTAAAGGTTGGGAAAAAAAATGTAGGGCCTCTTTCACCACCGTCGAGTATAGTGCTGTATAGTTACTTCTCGATTACCGTTAGTCGGCATTTTTTTTTTATCAAAACGTAGCACCACACTTGGATTTATTCCTGTGCCGTGGGTGCGTTTACAAACAGGAACATTAGCATACACAAATATATAATACCCAGACCGAAACAAATATTTGTGGATCACACAAAGATTTGTCCCGTGCGGGAATGGAACCCGCCACTATTAGACACAGTGAGCAGAGCGGCTTATGCTCTGAACCACTGCGCTAAATCGTCCCTCAATTAAAACTGACGAATTTAACCGTCGGATAGGACTACTCAGAGATGGTTAAATTCGTACATAGCCTTATTTGTAACTTCAATTGTCAATTAGTCTACATCAGACTTTATTTGAGGTTGGTGAAAGAACCCTTAAGGGCACTAAGTATTTTTTTATCATTGCTTATGACGGCGAAGATAATAAGTTATGTTTTCTTTCGGCTTGTACCCGTCTTGTTTTAGTGATGTTGATAATTTTTATGTCACGTTTTTATAATTAGAAAGTAAATGGGATTGACTGTGTTGCGAAAATTACTTTTGTAAATATTTGTTTTGTTAAGTTGAAATGAAATCGCATTATGAATTCGGAGCGGTATCCTAATATTGTGTACTTGATTAGTTTCAAAGAAAGTGAAAATTGTAAAGTGTTCTATAAACGAATATTCTAACACAATTCATTTTTTATTTCGATGTTAGATAAGGATATTTCGGAGAAAAAAAAGTATCATCTCGTTTGTCTCTATCAGTCCTCTCTCGTCGTATCTCTCTATCAGTTTTCCCTGCAAACGTCCTTTCTTACGTACTACGTAACTCTAGCATTCTAGTTACTTACTTTACTATATTGTATTCAGCCCCTAACCATCTCAAGCATCTCCACATTATGAACAAAAGCGTAATTATTGTCATACTTTGCATTAAATTCACAATGAATTACGGTGAGTCAGCTTAAAAGCTATAAAGCAGCTGATTTGCCATCCGTTGAGTCACGCCGCGGCTCCGTCGGGTCGACTGCCTCCGATGCAGGAACCCCAAGATCACTCCCGACCAATCTAACTAGATCTCTCACATGCTACAAACTATCCGTATACAACGGGAAAATGGCAGATACAGAATCTAAGACAGACCTATCTAGGGTGGTCACTTGTGTTTATTTTTATCTCCCGCTTGCATTCGGCTTGCGGGGATAAGTTTTAGGGGAATACTTAAGTTCACGGTACAAAAGATTTATTATAATATATGAAGCTGGCGCGGTTATGTCAGTATTCTACGGCAAAGTTAAGGAATTACAGAATCCGTGAGTCATATTGTGATCATTAATGAATTTGTTTTTTTTTTTAGTTTTTTGGGGGAAGAGTATGGTATAATGTGATACTATTTATATTTGGAATCGCATGTTTGTTTCGAAGCTACAATTCAGGTTGATTGAAGATTTATTTATTCATACCTTTATTTGATAGACATTGTAACTTTTAGGTAGCCTTCTCTTGAATCTAAAACCTAAATATAATGGTTCTCAACAAGAGTGACAGCTATTTTACGAAAATAGGAACGATTAGGTAGGTAGATCTTGCTCATGTGTAATTCGCTACATCGCTACTCATCCATCAATTCGGTGACATGCGAGTGACGGGTATGATTGGCTTGTGCGGTAACTGGGTGGATTTCAATTCACTCTTTTAATTGCCTAAATCTATCTCTTTCTATGTTATCATGTGAAATCCCTTACGGGTTAGGCAGACAGCAAAGAGTACCAACAGGTTTTTTCCTCACAAGCCTGCACGCATCTCAGGCACGCTCGCAGTTTACGGAGACTCATGGTTGGCCCTTAAGATAAGAAGTCTATTTGATTGTGGTCTGATAGTCTCCAACATATTTAACAAATCTTCATTTTCTTTCTAACTGTGTATCTACTCAGAAGAAACCACCTTATAATGAGGAAAATACCTCCATATAATAAGGAAACAAATATCAAGGAAAGTAATCGAGTTTACATTAAACCCAGACCTTGAAATGCTTCTAGCTGATCCATGTATCAAAGTCCTTTTAGGTGGGTGTATTGACAAAAATAGTCCTATATAAACATCCAGTATATATTCTGTCCCGACAAAACTTAGATCTTAACGACCAAGCCTGAGGGGTCAAAATTACGTGTATATAATGAGTCAGCAACTCCCGACAGGTTCAACATTATAGTGTGTTGATATTATGTGGAGCGATGACATAAGCACAACTATCGCAAGTTAGTTTTGCGTCATCGATTTGATATTCTTGCTTGGTTTTGTGATGTCAGTATAAAATTTGTAAGCTAAAATGTATATTAGAAAGTATATGTATTAAGAAATAAATAAAGATATCAACCTATATTATGCCGAGCAAAGACATTCACACATAAATTGAGGGAGAGAGATGAGGTAATGCTCCACTACATGGACCCAGTGCGGATTGGTGGAGGCAGGTTTGTGACTGCCTACTATTGAAATTTATTAAGCCGCCTGTAAGGCTTCCAGCTTGCCTTAACGACTACAGCATAAAGCCCTAAGTGGGACCAACTACTGATCATGCCTTCCTAAGTATGGAGACGCTCAATTATGAAAATACCACAAACGGTCACCTATCTCAGACCGACCGAGTCGAACGTTGCTTAACTTAGGTGATCGCTAAGAAAATCGCACAGCACTACGAACGCCACTTAGGTACTCACTAATGTTATTAAGTTATTTTTCTACTCCATTCTCATTATTGTTAGCATACACGCTTGCCCGAAGCATATAAATGAAAAGTTGATTCCAAGAAAACAATGAGTTGCAATCAAGTGGATATCATAAATTCAGCGGTATAAAGGGAAACGTTCGTACATAACTGTAAAATTCGTATCATTAACTAACTATACGAATCTAGTCTAAGACCTAAGACTAAGTCTAGACCAGACTCATACTCCCAAAACTTAACGAGTTTGAGCATCAAAGGCGATCTACGGAAATCAATTTAGCTGCAAAAACGTTAAGGAAAATCAAATAGGAAATGTAAACTGTTATCAGAGACTAGTATAAGTCGAGAGAAAATGTCCTACAAAATATCGTACCGCGTTACGTGAGTGTGTGAATGATCTACGCTGTACGGGGCCTTTACAGCTTCTCTCTCAGGGACAAGAGGGCTCTCTTGTCGTTTTGGCGTTTATACGCCATTACGCTCGAGCCCGAAGGGCAAGGGGGCAACTAGCTCATGGGCGCCTCTCTGCGTGAAAGAAGGGATTTAAGGACATCGGGAGGTTCGGTGAGAACATGCCGCGGATGACGGTGGCGGCTGATAGGCGGCGGCGGCTACGATTAGCTGTATAACTCGTTACAACCACGCCATATGTTGATAAACATATAAAGGTGGTTAATTATCCACTTCAAAATTAGTGAATTACTTATACATTTTTACAATATATCTAAACCATGCTGATTCGATGACGATGGTTGAAAGCTGCCCCACCTACTAAATCACGTCGTCGCGCGTTCGTTACCAGCACGAGATAAATGTTTGTGAGACCACAAAAGTTTGCTCTCACAAGGTGTTTGTGAATATGTACATAATTGTTAAACGTACCCATAATACAGGAATTCTTAGTGCAGGTTTTTTTTCAATATTCTCGATTATTGTAGAAGTTTTTATTTAAGAACTAATATAAATCTTGTGGATTCAAAGGATGCTACGAACGTTTCCAGGCTATGAATCAGCGCCACCTATGAACAATACCCGATTTTGTGCGTTACGTTTTATATGGCTATTTACTAACCGTCTTTTAATTTAAATTGGTCTGTGGTGTTACTAATGCATTTTTTTCCATCAAAGCCCGACAGTCTAGGATGGCTCTCCGTAGATGGTATCTGTGTGGTATCTGCTTCATTTCACAATTATCTTGATGAAATCTCACTGGCAGCACACTGCTAAACTATTTACATCTGGCGCTGTTGATCTTATGATAACATTCTATCAACGTACAATACATGAGCACAGACAATAGAAACGTATCCTTCTAACACTGTTGAAATGCTTTTTCCTCCTTATTCTGTAGTTTTAGTTATATTCTTTGTGATTTAAACTTCGTTCTTGGAAAATAGTCACTATCTTGCTTCTCGTTCTCGTTTTTTAAGTAGGGTGGTAGAAGTGCAATGTGTACATCCACATTTTGCCGACAATTTTAGGTCCCATTGTGAAAGAGGGTGAGAATATTGCCATTATACCGAGCACAATTTGACTTCAATATGCACGTAAACTTAAATTGTACGACATAAAGACGTGAAACAACAAACATTAAGTCGGATTCAACATTTCGTGCAGATAGTCTTGCAGACTTTTGTTAAAAGAGGTACGATTGGTAGCCATCCTGAGTTCTAGGGGCAAAGAAGGGCAGACTGGGCAAAGAAGAAAGAGTGAATGAAATCAGTACTATGAAGGAGAACTGTATGCTGTTGCTCGTTTAGTTCCAATTAAAGCGTAAATATTTCACGCCTGCCCAGTGAAGCAGTGAAGGCCCCTTGGCCTTAAAACTCACAAAAATCTCTTTTACTGTGGCTTAGCTCTAACGATTCTGTATATACCTAGTTCAAGTTGAGGTTCACAGTACTTTTATTAAAGTCAGCATACCCTTAACTATGGAAGATATAAACCACCAGCAACCATACCGCAATATTGAGCAACATTTTCGTATCCAAATAAATTAAAACCTTTCATATGAAAGTGCCTATTTTTATTGATTCCATGAAATTGCTAAGCAATATGAGCTCCATGGATTTTGTTGATGGAAAAAACTTATTGCTTTCGTACCTAATAAATATGTTAAAGTTTGACGTTTTGTTGTGGAGGTGATGGATGAGTCGAACGTTGAAAATGTTAGAACATAAAAAAGTTTTAAGTACATTATTACTATTTCATGGTATCTATGTGTTTCGTTATTCTTTGTTAGGTAAAGGAATAGTCGATTTATAGAAAAATGTTATGTTATTTCTTAGAAATAATAATGTGGTTTATTCGTAAGTGGCCGTGATCCTTTAGTAAATTATAACGCTAAAATTGAGATTGCGGTATTGCTTTAAATTTTGGTTAATACACCGATCAGAAATACAAATAGAATGAGTGAAAGCAATTTAGGTTGCTACTAGAGTTTTTTTTTGTTGCATATATCTACTTACACCGGGCTTATTACGAACAGATCGATGTCTGTGTAACGCTATCGAGTTGATATATTATAATATTTAAGCTGAAAATTTACTAAATATAGATGTGCGTGAGAGCATGCTTTTTTGACCACATCACGCTAACATCAATCAGTGTGTACTTGCGTAAGTTATGGTACATGTAGTATAAGTGATTTATGTACCTAAAAACCGTCAGATCCAACGTGAGATTGAAATAAAAGAGAAATGGTAAGGATAAAATTTTTATTCTAAATTTGTTACACGTATCACTACTATATCTACCAAACATATAAACCTTCCAACATAACACAAAAAGCGGAAAGGTATATTCTTACGTTAAAACGAAAATTCGTATTAGTGACACCAAAGGAAATGAGAAAATGTTGAAAGTATTGCGACACATAAAATATTGCCCTTATCGATCCGGCGCGTTTCGATATAATTCATGGTTTGATAATGGCCACTTTAAGTGTTCAAACTCCACACATATTACGGCCAATTACGGAACCTTTAACAACTAAATGATTGGTACCGGGTAACTATGTGACTCATGAAATATGGATATTAGGCACTTAGGTTTAGATCAGATATACCGACAGTCGCTCAATGTGAGCGGGTGCTATACTCTTTTCAAATAATTTCAATTTTCATTCGACCATAAAAAAATCGTCACGCCTTTATTCTCCAAGCGGGGTGGCAGAGGTATATTGTGAACATACACTTTTTGATGACGATGTTAGGTCTCTTGTAGGGGGGCGAGCCTATTACCATAAAGCATAATTCCAGACTCCAGAGTGCTACTAGGTTTTTTTGATAGAAAAACTACTTTATCTGACCTCGGATTTGAAACCAGGACCTCGTCATCAAAAAGCGCATTGTTCTCGACTAGACCAACGAGGCCGTCTCGATAAATAAATCCGTCGCCATAAATCTTTAATTAAAACTCTTAACACTAATAGCCTTGTGCCGTTTAAACCGGCGTCTCTAGAAACACCTACAAGCTTGGCATTTTACACAGAGGGTTAAGTACAAACAAATTAACATTATTGTAACTTTGTCGAGAAAGCTTACAGTTTAGTTCATCTATGTTTAATAATTATGTAGTCTGAAAAGAATAGCTCAACTTGTTACCTTTACACTTATTTTGTTCGTGTTTTGCCCCCTTCGTGCTTGATTGGATATCTGATGTGTTCCGATGCGAGAAAACTAGCGACGCGTTACAACCACATAAAAAAAAATTAGAAGAAGTGCCATACATACAGTTACCAAGGGGCAGAGTAAAGTGTTACAAAAAAGTATATTGCTATTAAAATATCTCGGATTTTATTGCGGTTCATTTTTGGTTTTTAAGTTCTCGACGTCGTTCTCACGGGTGACGGGAGGGACTAGGCGTTTGACGTCCGAAAGTCTTTGTTATTCTGGAGTACAACTACCTCATGGGGATTAATTTTATTGCAATCGTGATTCCAATTAAAAAAATAATTGAATAATGCCAAACACTGCCGTTGGGCAGGTGCTAAAACGCATAAGCCGTAAGCGAAACTTCATTGCACGTAAACAATAAAAAATATGTTTTATTGGAAAACCAAAAATATGGGTAAGGAAGGGTAATATGGGTAACATATATAGCAGACTATTAATAAGTTTGGAATTTGTCTTAAACGCTTCCCGTATTGTGGTAGCTCAAGGGCACTTACTTCGTTTTTGTTCATATCTTTTTGTTCTTTTATTATCATGTCGCCATATCGCTGGAATCCGCGATATGAATTAAGCCGCACGTTTTTTGCTATGCGTTAAGCTATATCCGCACTTATAAAATTCGCAGTTATACATACGTTTAATATGAATGCGGCTTTAGACCTGTTATTAACATTAGCTATTCACGGTCAGGTGAACCGCCGGATTATAATTTGATTAAATCTTGGGGCTATTTTAGTTTTCGTGATGTGGGTGCTTAGTTAGCAAACATTATTTGATAAAGTCAACCGAATAAATCAGAGCTTCAAGCGATTATTTTATATGCTCACATATTCGTATACCACAGTAGTATTCTCAAAAATATATTAGGAATACTGATTTTCATCAAAACGTATTATACCTGTTCGGTGTTTCTATCGGTTCCAGTAAATTCAAAGGTACTTCTTCATAAATAGTGTTGCGTAGTTTAGGGATCATACATAGTAAATTATTTAGAGTTCGCATTGGGCGGAACGGTGTACACTGTTGGCCGATGGGTCTTTACAGCTTCACCGGACAAGAGGAAAATCGTGCAAGAACTACGCTTCAGTTGGAAGGCCAAGGGGGCAACTAGCTCAAAGGCACCTCAAAGAGGAAGTGCCTTGGCTTGGGTAGTCGCTATGGGGGAGGACATACCTTAGGTGTCTTGCTTTGGTATTCTGCATCGTTCAGTGGGCAAGGAATTTTTTGATCTCGCCGGCAAGGTCGGATTCTGATCCTTTATGCGATATCTGTATCCTAACGGATACAGGGGGATATGGGAGGTAAGGGCATCGAAAGGGTATTGGCATTAGGCGTTGATTGGTTCATTGTTGTACGTATGCGCTATGTAGTTGTAACAACGCTGAGCAGTTCTAGCATTTCAAAAAAAAACATCGTCACCTCTATATTCTCCAAGTGAGTGTGGCAGGTGTACTATGTACACCCAGTTTTGGCCGGAGATGTTAGATGCGATGTAATAGGATGCGAGCGTATTGTCATTATGCGCTACAAAACACCGGAATCCTGGCTAGAAATTATTCTATGTTAGTCCAACCTGATTCAAACTACACGAATTATGCGCTGTTAGATAAATAAGTCAGTCAAAGCATTTTTTTACCAGCATTTGCTAGTAATTGTAGCGGCGAGTACTTACTACCTACGACGCGGTGATGCAAATTCTACGAATAATATGTTGGATGGCCGCCTACGCTAGACCAAAGCTTGATGCAAAGAGATTGTCGCGTATTATATTAATTTATTATTATTTAATTAACTTTATTATGCCTGACTGCCTCGTTGGTCTGGTGGCAAAGCGTATCGCTTTGTGATCACGAGGTCCTGGGTTCAAATCCTAGGTCGGACAAATGTAGTTTTTCTAACGAAAAATTTCCAGTATGAGTCCGGAGTCTGGAATTGAGCCCGGTATATGGCAATAGGCTCGCCCCCTTTTTATATGGGACCTAACATCGTCGGCGAAACGTGGGTGTACTCAGTACACGTCTGCCACCACGTCTGAGGAATATAGGCGTGACGGTGTTTTTTTTCTTATAGCTCATTTGACCTGTCTGATTTTCGACTTGTCTTATTTCAAAATCTTTGGTAAGCAATGGGTCTTTGTCGGGCAAGATTTTTTTAAATAAAAAATCTTACTTGTTTTTGTGTTCTACTGCATATGCCAATGTTTTTTATGAAATATTTCACATGTTAATGTAATAAACAGGAAAATATTATTAGGTATATGAAAAATAAGTGCGAAGCTTTATTGCTACGAACATATAAAGAAAATTTAATATCATTTATTACGGAATTGTCGACGGAATCTTTTGAACGAAAAGCTCTCTTATAAGAATTACCCACGGCTTAAGAAGGGAGCGGAAAAATGATAAAAATACACCTTAGCTGGTAATTCCGAATGTGGTAACCACTTACAGCGAAGAAAATTATTTATATCCCATTATATATGGGATGTTCTTATATTATGAAGGATTATAGAGAATATACTGTAATAGGTTTAATATAACACAAAGGAAGATCATAATAATAATGCTAAAACAAAAAAGACAAGAACCGCGCTTGGAACAATGTACCTTGGGAGACCAACTACTTTTGTGTAAGGGCGCTTTAATAGTCTGCAGGCGGCCCTAAGGTGCGAGAATGTTATAAAAGATTTTAAAAGAATACTGAAAGATTATTACCTAAATTTGTGTACCTGTATGTGACTCAATTGACCCCACAGTCAAACTGGTTGCATATTTTTGAATGAGATGTGATATAGCATGGTGCATTATGTTGTTTTTTATACATAAATAAATAATGATAAATAAAATAAACGACCAAATAAACCGAGTCTTATCTGATGGAAAAGTCAAGAGTCTCCGTAACCGGCGAGCGTGTACGAGACGATCTATGAGAGTCGAGGAAGCCAGAGAGGTATGTAAGGAAAGAACCTGTTGGAACTCTGTACTCTCTGCCTTCCCCGCAAGGGATCTGGCGTGAGGTTATAGATAGATAGATAGATAGATAAAATAAATGTCTGCAAGGAAAGAAGCTATTGGAAATTTATAGCCTCTGGTTACCCCGCAAGGGTTCTGGCGTGATGATATAGATAGATAAAAAAAAACAGATATTGTTGTAGGTATTCTTAAATCTCCAACTATGGAATACATCCTATATATCCTTACATGAGAGAACTTTAAAATGTAGTTTTTCCAACCAAAACATTTCCCAGTATGAGTCCGGAGTCTGGAATTGCGTCCGGTATGTGGAAATAAGCTCGCCCTCTATTTCATGAAACCTAACATCGTCGTTGAAAAGTGGGTGTACTCAGTACACCTCTGCCATCTCCGCTTGGGGAATATAAGCGGCGACGGTGAGAGAACTTTGTAGCGTTTAATTTACACCAGACTTCGTTTCCGGCTGTCAAAGCGACAACAGTGTACGTTAAAGTGCTCCCGGTTTTAATCGAAATCAAAGTGAAATGTAATTAACACCAACCGCGCTTTGCATAATACCTAAGCAAAAAGAAATATCTACGCGGATACTATAAAAAAGGTACACAAAAATCCCGATAATACTCGTAAACAAAAATTGCTAACAAGATAATTACCACTATTTATACCATATTGAGGGTAGAAAATATTTTACTATTAACTGACAAGCGGATAGAGATCGGATTGACAGTGACAAACGTCACCCAGTAGTGCCAACTCAACGGACAAAGTACGTTCCAATACACGCAGAGTAAAACGTTTTGTTTTCAACATGGGTTCTACCGGAATGTCAGAAGATATGGCTGGGCTATTCCAGATGATGAAATCTGAACTCGACCAACAAACGGCAACAATTACAAAGAGCGTAACGGAAAATATCATGTACAATATAGATGAGAAACTACAACTATTTTTGGAAGAAAATAAACATCTGAAAAATGAGATAGAAAGATTGAAGGAACAAGTGAAATATTTAGAAGGAAAAAGTAAGAAAAATAATTTGATACTACATGGTATAAAAGAAACAGAAAATAATCAATAAGAATTATTTAATATAATAAAAGAAACACTGAATAACCTAGACATTAACATCGATATTTACGAAATAGATAACTACTACAAACTAGGAAAGAAACAAGTTGAGAAAAAAGTAAGACCAATACTTATATCTTTTACGTCGTTCCAAAAAAAGATAACTATACTGAAAAATAAGACGAAAATGCCAAAACACACGTATATTACTGAAGATTTTTCGAAAGAAACGATGGAAATGCGCAAGAACCTACAGAAAAAAACTTAAACAAGAAAAACAAAATGGTAAAGACGCATTCATTCGCAATAATAAAATAGTCATAAGAGAAATGCCAGATACAGAAAAAAGGAAGAGAGAGGAATCAATGTCTCCTAAAAACGTACATACATCAGCGCACTCCGGTAGTTCGAAAAATATTATTGCACCCCCAAACTGCATAAATGCATTTGGCATTTGAGTATATGAGAACAAGATCCTTATCTTTGTCTGAAAAACCATCTCAACAATATAAAGCATAGGAATTGTCAGACACCGGTAACGAAATCAAAACAAATAATAAAGGCAAAAGAAATAGGAAAAACAAGAAACGCCCCAATACGGTTGGTCACCGCGGGGTTGTTGACCAAACCCCCCAAAATCTCACATTAACGATGAAAACTCAAACAATAACGGAAACCCAGAAAAAGAGACTATACATAGCAACACTAAATACAAGATCATTAAAGTCAAACGAATGTCTAACAGAACTAGAACAAGCGTTGAATAATATTAGCTGGGATATTCTTGGTATAAGTGATGTACGGAGATCGAAGGAAAAAATAGAAGAACATGAAGAATACATATTATACTATAAAAATGAAATACCAGGAATATACGGCGCGGGCTTCTTAGTTCAAAAGTACCTAAAAAATAACATAATAGAATTTAAAGGAGTTTCAGACAGAATAGCCATCTTAAACATCATACTTCCTGATTACAAATATCCGACCTCAATAGTTCAAGTATATGCTCCTACTGAGGTAGCAAAAAAAGTCGTTAAAAATTGTTTTTACAAAAATCTAAATAAGACTATGGGGACTCTTTATAACACCATTATTGTGATGGGAGACTTTAACGGCCAAATTGGCCAAAGAGAAAAGAACGAGGATAAAATACTTGGACCTTATACTACTGGCAAACGGAATGATAACGGACAAAGGTTGATAAACTACGCGTTAGAAAATAACTTACATATTATGAATACTTTATATAAAAGAAAACAGAAAAGAAAATGGACGTGGGAATCTCCTAACGGCCAAATAAGAAATGAGATAGATTTTATAACAACGAATAAACCAAAACTTTTCTTAAACGTGGAAGTTCTTAATAACTTTAACTATTATACTGATCACAGATTACTCCGAGGTCACTTACAGATACGTGAGCCAAAGAAATCAAGAAAATATATACAAATTACAAAACAACCAATTACATTACCACTACCAAGTAAAGTCTTAGAATCTCTAAAAACTAAGTTAATATTAATAAACGAACTTACAATGGTCCAGGAAAAATATGATACCTTAGAAGAAGAAATAAAAGAAACCAACAAAAAACTAAAAAGAGACAAACCAATAAAAGACATTGGGATCTGAAGCAAGAATATTAATTAAACAACGAGCACTCTTATTCAAAAACCGGAAAAACAACAAACAAAACATAACAAAAATAAGCAAAGAAATAAATTTAGAAATAAGAAAACACAGACATGCGATGAGAATAAAATCAATACAATTCCACATAACAAAATCAGGCGGAATCAAGAGTGCGTGGAAAGAACTTCAAGAAAATACAAATTGGATTATTAACGTAACACACCATAAAACTAAAAAACATAAATCTAAAAGAAACGAAATATTAAATACAGCGACCGATTTCTATCGTGATCTTTATCATGACGACCAAATCACACCAACTACAAGCAACAAGACAGTTATAAATACCGAAGAAGAACCTGTGCCAAATATACTAAGAGACGAAGTTGTCAAAGCCATAAAATCACAGAAAAGAGGGAAAACACCAGGTGAAGATAACATTTCTAATGAACTTTTAATTGGACTATCTGAAACTATTTTAAACACAATTACAGACCTCTTTAATGAAATTTTAACAACTGAATATATACCCCTTCAATGGACCACGTCCACTATAATTTTACTTCACAAGAAAGGGAGAAAAGATGACGTCTCGAACTACAGACCTATCTAGTTAATGTCTAATGTATACAAGATCTTCTCCAAGATATTGCTAGAGCGACTAACAAAGACCTTAGACGAAAATCAGCCAAAAGAACAGGCAGGGTTTCGAAGTGGATTCTCAACCATCGACCACATTCATACTATCAAACAAATTATCCAAAAATGCAATGAATATGGAATAAACAATTATTTAGCTTTCATAGACTACAACAAAGCATTTGACTCGCTTAAACATGAAAAAATATGGGAAGCCCTTACCTCACAAGGGGTTAATAATAAATACATTTGTATATTAAAGAACACATACGAAAATATGCAAGCAAAAATACGCACAGAAAAAGTAGGAGAATCTTTCCCCATTAAACGGGGAGTTAGACAGGGAGACCCTTTGTCACCCAAACTTTTCTCGGCAACCCTAGAGCACGTATTTCGACAGCTCGAATGGAATAAATATGGTTTAAATGTAAATGGAGTATTACTGAACCATCTAAGATTCGCCGACGACCTTATACTAATATGTGGAGATCCAAAGACCCTACAGAGTATGATTGAACAACTGGTATACGAAAGCGAAAAGGTAGGACTATCGATGAACACCAGTAAAACAAAACTGATGACAAACCACGTCAAAACGCCTGTTAGACCCGACAACGTTACTGAACTGGAATATGTAAACGAGTATACATACCTGGGCCAAATAATATCTCCCACAGACCTCACTACAAAAGAAATCCAAAATAGAATAAACATAGGATGGAAGAGATATTGGGCTCTAAAAGATATCATGAAAAGCTCTGATATACCTATCGAAGGAAAAAAGAAAATATTTAATACATGTATCCTACCAAGCATGACCTACGGATGTCAGACATGGAGTTGTACAAAGAAAAATATTAAATCATTAGAAACTTGCCAACACAGAATGGAAAGAAGCATACTAAACATAAAACTAAAAGATAAAATTCGATTAAAAACAATAAGAAAACAAACTAAGATTATAGATATAAAATACAGAATCAAACAACTGAAATGGAAATGGTCAGGACATCTGATAAAAAGTAAGACAGAAAAGTGGGCTAAAGAAGTGATAGAATGGTGTCCTAAACATAAAAAGAGAAGTAAAGGCAGACAACATCGAAGATGGGAAGATGATATTAAGAAGGTTGCAGGAACATGTTGGACAAGGAAAGCACGGGATAGATGGTTGTGGAGAACACTTGGGCAGGCCTATGTTGAAGAGTAAGACAATCAAGAAACCGGTGTCTAATATAAATATTATTATTTACATTTATTTTCACAAACATCCTTTCTCTATAGTACTAAGTAGTAATAAGATGAATAAATGTAACTTATAGATTGTTAATAAAGGCTATTCTAATTTCTATTAATTTACACCATGAGTATAAACAAATTTATGTTTGATCAATACTTAAGCATATCTAACTAGCTTCTTCTGCATTGTATTTTTATATCCTCGTACGTACTTTGCCATGAAATGAATCGTAAAACGCTTATTTTTTAAGAGCAACCGTAAAGTTTTTTACCAAGAAGGGTACTTTACATGAATAACTTTCATTTTTGACTATAAATAGTCAAAATTGAAAGGGCTTAAGGACATCAAAGCGGCTAAATTGAATAATTCGCAGTCAACATCATAAAACTAACGACATGCGTCGGGTAAATACAATTTACGATTTATACAGATCGACGGGAAAGCTGTTAAGTTGTAAAAAAAACATTCAAAAGACTCGTAAAACGGGCAAATTAATTTCCGCTGTATTTATGCGTATCATTTTGTCGGGAGTCCCGCGTTAAATGCATACGTACGTACAAATTTCTCCATTAAGGTGTCCCTGAAGAATTATGAAGCGGCCGGTTCATTCTTCGATTTTTTTAAGAAAGTTTAACTTTAAAGAAGTTGTTTCGTCGGTAAGATTTCATCGGTGACTTAGTTGCTGCTGGCGTCTGCATGATTTTCCTCTATCTGCTGTTATTGCTTGCTAATTGGAGTGCCGTGCTGCAAAGAATTTCACATCACTGCAAACCAACCATACACCAACAAATAACCAATGATCGTATTTGTGTATGTAACGAAATTACAAAGTGTTCCAAATCAAAACCTGAATTGACTACAAAAAAAATGTAATTATCTAAATTGTTTTTAATAAGCTACAATTCCAATACTTCAGTTCGCTGTATTAATTAAAATTTAACAACAATTCAAAGGTATAGGCGATTCCAGTTCTATGTCTGAAAAATATTCCTCAATATAGACGTAAATTTTTACAAACAGGTTTCGTAGGTAATTTGTATGTCCATAAGATAATAGTTATTAAGCTCTAAAACTGAAAGTTTGGTTTTCGTGTTAAATTCGTAAAGCAGTAATCTAATAAGCGGTGTGGGGGCTTAGTTTTTGCATTATTAACGTTACACCTACCTTACATACTACATACATGCCATCTATTACTCCGGAATTTGGAAAAAAACATGTTTTGACTGTTACGAAAATTTGTTGACGCCTTGATCTATGATCTATGGATGGTCAGAGCTTGAAAAGTATCCCCCCTGGGGCTTGCGCTCACAGTGGTCACAGTGGGCCTCGGGAGATTGCTGGTGAAGATGATGACCACGGTCACCACTGATTGTAGAAAATGTTCAATATAGGCTGTAATAAATACTGGATATCATACTGCATATCTGATTGCTGCTTCGTTGGTCGAGTGGTAAAGCACATCGCTTTGTGATCACGAGGTCCTGGGTTCAAATCGTAGGTCAGACAAATGTAGTTTTTCTAACAAAAAATTCCCAGTATGAGTCTGGAGTCGGGAATTGTGCCCGGTATTGCCATATAGGCTCGCCCCCTATTACATGGAATCTAACATCGTCGGCGAAACGTGGGTGTACTCAGTACACCTCTGCCACCCCCGCTTGGGGATAATAAGCGTGACGGTGTACATCTGATTGTTAGACTAAGATGATAGAGAATTAACACGTACAACAGAGTAGTAGAAACAAAGCTTTGTGTGACGTTTAGTGAGTTAGTGTATTGGCAATTTCATTTTTGGAAACACAATGTTCGTCGGACGATTTGGCGGAATGGTTAAGTGCATAAGCCGCTGCGCCCACTGGGTCGAATAGTCGTGGATTCGATTCCCGCCCCGGACAAATCTTTGTGTGACCCACAAGTATTTGTTTCGGTCTGGGTATTTGTTTATGTGAATTTTGCATATTAGTAAACGCACCCATGACACAGAATTAAATCCTAGTGTGGGGCTACGTTTTTTTATTAAAAAAAAAATGTTGTGTTGCTGTTTATGAACTTGTAATTGTCACACTCATACCTTATTGTAAATTTTATTAAATCAATGATATGATCTTTAAGTATTGCTTAATTTTAGAACCGGGTAACAACAATGATTTCTCCCTTAGGGCATCTTTAACCAACATCTATCAAATGATGATGTAGACAAATCGACACTTACAGTTGCAAGTAAGTCGATATACGAGTTTCACAATCTCTGAGTAGCCCTATCGGAAGGTTTGATTTGCCAATTTCAATTGCCGAGTAACGCTTATCGAGAAGTGACTGCTAGAGTATTAGACTAACCAACACTAAACTAGAAAGTGAACCATCGTTATATTTTTGATAGTAAAATACTAGATACTTTCTACCTAGGTATCAAAGTATCGTCGAGAAACGTAATATCAGGTTTCTAAGTGATCGACTTGCAAGTCGTTATACGTTAATGTAGCGTACAATCTCCACACACGACGTGATAAAGGCGATGTGAAGTCGTTAAGGACGTGCGATCCTTATATTTCAGTTTCAGTGATAATCAATATCTGGCAACGGTAAAGAGAAAATGTTATTTTAAATGTCTAAATATTCTTCTAGATGTCAAATGAATATCTGGTATGTGCAAAAAGTATGACTTAGAGATAATGAATAAAAACATTCTTATGTCAAATTTTATACTTTTTAGCGACCCCAGTTCACCGTATATTGCTTAGAGTCACATAGCAGTCTATTTATAGGAAAATTTGGTTAGTAAACAAGTCATATTAGTCAAAATGTCGAAATTTTCAAAAAGTGCACATAGCAGATATTCATTTGACAAATACGATATGGTTTTTTTAGTTGATTGACGATCCAGGGCTCGAATTTTTATTCAGACAATGTGATGTCCTCAATATTTTACAATATAAAAATTCTTAGAAGTAATTTGAAATCTTGGTAGTTCTAGTTGGTTGGGTAGAAGTTTTTTGAGCTAATATAATAGGAAGAAAAAACAGTCTTGAAGTTATCTATTTGGAAAATAGCAATTCATTTTCGTCAACACATACTAATTAGTACTAGGTAAATGGCTATTTTTTAAGAATACCTACCTATTCTCATGCTCAGCTACTGTACTCTTAATTATTACAATATAACTATAGCAATACCCAGAAATCATCCATTCTCACACACGCCACACTTTTCATCCAATAAGTATTAACATACAGACATGATAAATGACCCAAGCCGAAGGAGGTTGATAGGCACTCTTTTTTCATATATCCTGTTAGGGTCCCAGGGACGTAAATAAAAGTGGACTGTATTTCTGCTGGTTTATTCACCGTTAAATGCAACAGTTGGATAAAATAAAATCCCGAATAAATATTGAGCGTATCCAAGGCGCCGGCAAGGGTTTAAAGGAGTCCTGTCCTTTGGCGGGGCGATCCTTTCACCGCGCTTGAGGATGTGGTGGGGCTGCTCACGCGCGCCACCACCCGTCCGTATACTGTGCGTGTGTGTGTAGGTGTGTGGGGCCGCAAAATATCCTATTCGACGAAGTAATACATTACTTATCCAGATATCCCTCGTAATGTTTATCATTCCATGAAGTAATCACAGAATAAGATTATTGTGGCAGGTGTGCGATCATTTGTCATTTCTTTCACGCACCTTATAAAAACGCAAAAAAGTTACTTCGGAAAGTGACATTAGACCGCGTCACCGGAGAGCCGTAGTGATATCTAACTTTGTCTTTGACTGTAGCCAACGTTCGCGTGATGTATGATCCCCTGGTACAAGACCGTCATATATTTTTGTCTGGAATCCTCAAGACTAATATTCATTCTTACATAACGTGCATAAAGCATTTGAATATTTTATATTATGTACGTTTGTTATCGCGTTTATCATTTCCTTTTTATTCAAATTTATTTCAACATAAACCGCTACTTTGGTAGTATTTCTTGAGGTAGTCGCATTATTGGCATTAAATGTTGACATGTATTCCGTAAGGCATTTAGTTAAGGGTATATTTCTCTGGAAACGGTAGGCGTGGAGTAGACAAGGTGGCCTGATGGTTTTGTGAAGCTTGTGGGCTTAAATGATATCATCTAAGGCAGCGGATAAAGACTGAATGCGTACAGCCTAAAGCAGTTTGTCGTGGCAATCTTTGGAGAACTTCTTTCTGCAATGTTTTTCTGCTCATGATGTTGATTTTTTTTGCAGGTATAAAAAATGAACTTGGTGGTGTTACTCCGCTGGAACTATTTTTTTTACACTACGATTTATTCCCGTGTCGAGAGTGCGTATAAAAACATGAAAATTCACATGCACAAATACCCAGGCCAAAACAAATAATTGTGGGTCACTCAAAGACACCGCGACTATTAGACATACTTGGCGAATTTTAATCAATCAATTACCGGAATTATTACTGATAGATTTCGATAGGTACAAAATGTCAGTAAAGCTGTATACGGTGTGTTCTTATACGATTTTAATGTGACCCTTATTTTTTTTATTACGAACAATTGAAATAATGTAGGATTACTTAATTGTGAGTCACGTATCCGGGTTGGAGGCACGTCTGGAAGCGGGTATGACGCTCATTACTTTATTCACAGGCAAAACGCTTTCTTTTGCTTCCCTGTAAACCGTATTTGTGAATGCGTCTGTATTTTGAAGCAGCTTTAAGTAAAATTAACTAGGTCTTGCGTGATGGATATGACCGTCCATTTTCATGCGAATGAGCCTTAATTTAAAAATATAGTTGGAGTCGGGAAAATGTTGTGAATTCAATTTTTGATCGCTTGGACAATTTGTTAAATTATTTAATTAAACAATCAATGTCAACGACCATTTTAATTGTTCTAATATAACTTTTATTAGATTGTAGAATCATAGATTTAAATTTGGTTGGCCGATCATCCCAATTTTTGTGACAAAGGCCCCGAAAGATTTAATTCTAAATTAAATCAAATAATAAAGAGTTGATGTTATTTCAGCGCTGTACCTACGTTAATAACATGTATCCAGATGTATATAACGTTAATTGAACTATTAAACCTAAAACTATTTACTGTGCTACATGCTTGAAAAGGGATGCTGTAACTTCGTATGTACGTCGGTTCATGAAGATCTATGAAGAAAAATACTCTACTTATTACGGCTAAAGAGATAAATGGGGCTACCATTTACTTACAAAACATTTATCTACGAGGCCCGATGGTATTTACTAAGCACTAAAAATGTAACAATAACGAATGTTCAGAATTGTATTAGGCGCTACACATGTGGAATATGGTAACTGCTGAAATAGAAAGGTATTTTATTTATTACACATTCCAACTACTTGTAATTGCCCTGGAGGAGCCCACATACATAAAAACCTAAATATTCTGAACCTAATAATTTTACTTAATAAAAAGTGAATCGGGCAAACTCACTAATGCTTATACAGGATTTTAATTAGTGTTAAGTCTAACTGCCCGGGCGGTTTAATTTTCTGTGTATAGTAAAAATACAAAGAAAATTGAACATAGGCCTTGAAACGCTTGAATATTGAACATTTTAAACAATCAACACCCATTTTGTGAATATGTAATCACACATACAGTTGTTTGGTAAACTAAATTGATTTTTTTTTATTTAATCTATCTATTTATCTATATCATCACGCCAGATATATTCCCTTGCGGGGTAGGCAAAGAGTACAGATTTCCAAAGGTCGTCCCCTACATGCGCGCCGGTTACGGAGATTCTTGACTTCTCTTCTTGATAAGACACGGTCTGTTTGGTCATGGTAAGATAGCCTAGGTCTTCCCCGGTCACTTGGTCACCTGACGGCCGGGTGAGCCCGACTGTCAGTGGACCAAGGACTCCGACATAACCCCTGCGCGTCCCCCGAACGCGGACGGGTACCCATAAAGGGTTTTCCCTGCGATAAAAAAGGTCTTCCCCGGTACCTACATCCTTCCACTTTTGCATTGTATTTCTGTTTTGTCTATTTTATTTAATCATTTATTAAAATAAGTAAATTTGGCCTATACTGCACCATTGTTGGACAAAGTCGTCTTACAAATAGAGTTGGGAGAGAATGGGTCATACTCGATGGAGTATGACCCATTCACGCGGAACCAGTATGGATTGGTGGAGCAGATTTGTGTCCACCCGCTGTTGAAATTTATCAAGCCGCATATAAGGTTTCCAACTTGGCTTAACGATTGCCACGTAAAGTGGTAACTGGGACAAACGGCTTAATGTGCTTTTCAAAGCACGGAAAGGCTCAACAATCCAAATGCCTCAATCAGTCACTTATCTCAAACTGAACGAGCTGATCACAACAAATACCGCGGTTATTAAGTAGAAAAAAATATTAAAGTCAATTATTTTTTAAGCAGAAAAATCAATATAGTCAAATTAATAAAGGCAAAATGTTCTCCTAAGTCCTCCATAATAAGAATCGGCATTATTTTACCAAGTTTCCAAATTCATCGGGTCTGAAACTGTAAGACTAAATCAGATCAGCATCTTGTTCGTTGGGTATCTACAGGGTCTCGGCGTTCGCTTCGTATCGAATGTAGGAAACGCTTATTTTTGGCGATTCACTTGTCAAAAATGGCATCTGACGTTTCCTTTTAACAAACAGAATTTTTAACACTTAGCTACCAATTTCAAGTTCGGATCGCTAGATGAAATTACTTATCGTAATCTCATGTCATTCCATACACTCAAGATTCTATTCGTCTAGCGTTTTTGCTAATTGTCTAGGCATACCGGTCTTTTAAACTTTATACAAAGAATACCTTACAATCAGGGCTAATAGTAGATACCACTTATTTTATGCCGTTTTAACTCTAAACTGATACAAAATCAAATCTATTGTTTTACATTATATAACAATACAGTACACATGTGTACAGTACACATAGTATACAAAACATAAACAATTTCTTTTGTTTTTGTATCCAATTATACGATCTAGCAGCCCTGTTAGTTCGCAATTAATAAAATTAGACAGTATGTACTCGTAACCGTCTCCCACACATTCTTTCCATACATTATTTACGCACTTCATATTACCGAAGATGTTTTCTCATTCAAATTTCTATACCCGCAAACTTTGACGCCTGAAACACGGATGAAAATAACGTGAAGAGAAATTACAGCTGCCAGTAACGTTTCAATAGCAGTTAATATAAAACGCGTGATTGTGTTCGCGAGAGCGTGTTAAGAGGAGGCGTGTTAACGGAACTGGCGCGAGATACCTTATTCAAAAACCTATATTAATTCAGGCGGGATCTCATTATGGTACACGAAATTAAATTGGAGGCGTGTGATCATTCGTGCGACCGGCTTCGGGCGTGCGGCGGCTCTATATACGAGTAGTAATGAGATGGAGTTCGCTTTGCACTCAAGCCGAGCATTTTTATGGTTCTGTATTTGAATAGATTTATTCGACAAAGTATAAAACACTCAAGCTTAAATATTTCATAAGGCAGAAAAAAATTCTATTCGTCTATATCATTATAGCTATATTCCTTGCGGGGTAGGCAAAGAGGATAAAGTTCCAACAGGTTCTTTCCTTACAGACCTCTAGTGTTCTCTGCTCTCATAGAAAAAATATTCTAATACAAAATATTTTAAGTAATAGTATGTCCCTCATGGTTGGGCCAAAATACTACCCACATCAGCTTAATACTAAGCATAAGTGCTTACCGCTACATTTGATTAGGACTTTTCTGGAAAAGCATTGTGACCGTCTAAAGATCGCTCATTATACCTATCTGTCAGCATGTCCTAATGGCGCCATTGGCCTTGCCACTCACTTATAATATCAGTCTATACTGTGTCACTGCTGGGGCCTTCTTTTACAAATCGAGGTGAGAGAGATTAGGTCGTACTCCACCACGCGGATCCAGTACGGGTTGATGGAGACAGGTTTGTGGCCAACTGCTGTTGGAACTTATCAAGCCACCTATAAGGCTTCAAACTTGAAATAACGACTACCACATTACATGGTAACCGGGACCAATGGTCTAGCGCGTCTTCCGAAGCACGGAAACGCTCGAATATGAACTGCCACAATCGGTCACCCATCTTAGCCCGACCGAGTCGGACGCTGCTTAACCTTGGTGTTTACGAAGAACACTACACCTCACTTAGCGGGACAAATAAGAACCATTGACATAAAAAGAATAAGATAAAGCATGGCCTCATACTATTTTGATTAGTATGAATGGAATGTGAGTTACACTCACTTTTCGCCGACGATGTTAGGTCCCATGTAATAGGGGGCGAGCCTATTGCCATATACTGGATACAATCCGTACTCCGGACTGGTACTGGGAGTTTTACGATAGGAAAACTACATTTGTCGGACCTAGGATTTGAACCCAGGACCTCGTGATCGCAAAGCACATTATTCATCACTAGACCAACGAGGCAGTCAAGGTTAAACTACTAGCCCGTTGGGTTTCTCGCCAAATTTTCATCAAAAAAAGTCATGTTTCAGAGTACTTTTTCGTAGACCTCAAACTAAATGATTCAAGAGTCTTCGTAACCGGCGAGTGTGTATGAGACGAACTATGAGAGTGGAGGAAGCCAGAGAGGTATGTAAGGAAAGAACCTGTTGGAACTCTGTACTCTCTGCCTACCCCGCGAGGGAGCTGGCGTAATGATATAGATAGATAGATAGATACTTCATATTTTTTGGCGAATAAGTAAACATATTTTAGAATATAAAGAACTTTTTCTACGAATGTCTTACTCGCACTAGGTATGCAGATGTTTTGTGCCTATTTTTTTCAAGATACGATATTTGCTGTAAGCAACCACATAGGGATCTGGCTTTTCTACGAAATCTTTCGACTTGGGAATAAAAAATTGAAATAGTCTCGTGTGTCGCAGTGAGAGTCAACAAGTTTGGATTGCTGTAAAGTTTCGTTCGAGTCTTATTAAATATTCTATAATGTACAGATCAAAGTTTTGTATCAACGGTAATATAATTTATGTATTTTATCTCTGTCTGGTTGGTCTATTAGCAAACAAAATCTTGTGTTCGAATCCTAATTCGGTTCAAAGTTTATTTTTTAATAAAAGTATCAGTCGTGGTTTAGGGTTTGGAATTGTGCCCGGTATAATGGCTATAGAATCACCTCCAGTTCTATTGAGACCTAACATCATCGATAAAACGTGTATGTACGCATTACATCTCTGCTATCCCCGCTTGGAGATTTTTTTTTAATTTACAGACCATGTTGACCATAACATAATGTCAAGATCAAATTCATGTTACTATTACGCACACACACACAAACGAACACGCATCCACACACACACACACACACACACACACACACACACACACATACTCACAAACATACTCACGCGTCTATACATCATATGTTTATACACCTAGTCCACTTTTGTGTGTCTTTTATATTTAAAACATCAGTTTTCTATGTACACACAATCTACCTCTGGTCCATATAAGTTTTAATCCGTGTCTTATAACTGTTACCTGGTTTCCCAAGATACAGGCTTTGCCTAGTTTGGGAACCTCTGGCAATTATGTGGTTTAAAATGTTTTCTTTAGATTTTAAGGTTTATAATTTTACTGTGACTACTGTGTGGTAAATGAATAAAATTATATTATTATTATTAGTGAAATAATACTAAATTTGGATTGAAAAATGCAATAATATTGTAATTTGGCGGTCGATTTGTCGCAGTGGTCAAGAGCTTTAGCCGCTCTGCCCACTGAGTCGAGTAGTTGCGGGTTCGATTCCCGCATGGGACAAATCTTTGTGTGACCCACATTTATTTGTTTCGGTTTAGGTATTTGTGTATGTGAATTTTTAGTTTTGTAAACGTGACCATGGCATAGAAATAATTCTTATTGTAGGGATGCGTTTATTAAAAACACCAAACAAAACAAATTTAACTACAACCAACTTCAATAGAGGAGCCATCGGAACGGATTAAGACAGACAAAAATAGTACAAAGGCTGTATTTTTAAATCGTATTTAATCTATACTAATATTATAAAGAGGTAAAGTTTGTGAGTTTGTATGTTCGGTAATCTCTCGTTCACCATTGGAAACCTACCTTATCCAGAAGTAACATAGGCTATATACCATAAACCCGGTAGGTGGCGCTTTTGTCGAACGGGTACGAAGTCGCAGGAAACTGCTAGTAATTAATATAACTAATAATTATTGTTATCTCAGGCTACTTCTTTAAAACAAATTCAGTTTATCCCGCCATCTCCGTCTACCAGTCAGTAAAATATAGTTTGAGTATTATTCCAAAATATACCCCTCTGACAAATTCCATCTTAATTTTTTTGGCTGCTTTTGCATAACTAATACTAAATCAAAACTTTTGCATGTATTAGGCATATTATATTATAGTTAAGAGTCACCATAACCCGCGAGCATTATGAGATGGACTATAAAAATGGAGGAAGTCAGAGAGATCTCTAAGGAAAGAACCCGTTGGATTTGGCCATATTTGTAGACAGGGAGTAGAAAGTAGCGTAATATGCTAGCAGCCAAAATCCATCGCCTAATACCCAGCTTTTACTCTAGGGGTAAACGTTGTAGTCAATTTATTACTCTGAACACTCACGTCAGCTGTCAGCGGACTATATAGCTTGGGAAGCCAATAGTCAAAGCCGTGTCGGCACGTTGCCAGACATATTCTGCACTATTAGTGAATGATGCTGGGTTAAAGCCATTTTTTATGCTAAAAAGGTTTTTGTATACTTAATTAACCTACCTAGTTTTGGGTAATTTCAGTCTATTCCCCAAAGCCGACCCCCTGTTGTTTATTATTATTCCTTCATTTCTGTCTGATTCACTAAATATATTTCGCATTTTTGATCGAATTTCCTAATATTTTTGGAAGGTGGATCAGATCGAAAAAGAAAATAATTGAATTGAAATTATTGAACAGATCCCCTATAGGATCAAAATTAGGGGATCCGACCGGAATAACTTTGGAACTTTTTCTCGATTCATATACTTTATTATTAGTCGGATGTCGTCCACTGTAGGCTAAAGGCCTTCCTCAAAGATCACCATGACCTCTAGCTTTGTGCTGTATGTATCTAGCTTGTACCAGCCCCTCACCTTGTAGGAGTGACTAAATTCCACGTCTGATCACCCTCTCAGCAATGACCGAGAAGATATAATATCAATGTTGAGTTTTTAATTAGGTAGTCAATATCTCAGAGAGCTCTATTTACAAGTTTTTATTTAACTCGCTATGTTCGTATGCCTGTCTTTCCGGTTTAAATCTTGTGATCCATATTTCAAGCACTTGCGGGTATCCGATTGAGCTGAAGTTTGGCATACGTATGTTACATATAGTCGGTGACAATGCCATAATATGCTGGTATGGAGCTAGCCTGATGATGGAGCTGTAAAATGGCCATAAGAACATGTGAACTATATAACGTAACTCCTTCGTGTTTAGGCATATTAGATTGGTATTGACAAGCCTGGACCTTCATTGAGATGAAACTTTTATTTATAAGAGCAACTTAATATAATAGAAATATTACATATTTACACGGTTAAAATAAAAAAAAACTATATGCACAAAATACCTGCAGATGTTCAAATAAAATTAATATTTACTAAAAATATATTTGTGTTAAATCGCTACCGCTTGGCAGTGTGCTCAGAAGGCTGGCAGCATTGCTACGTTGTATGGCAATGCTTATCCTCCGTGCGAGGTAAGAACCAGCCCTCTGGTCACCAGTGACATCGATCAGCAATTTAGAAATATCGCCGAAAATGTGATGTGCGCCAAGACCCCACGGACCAAGCGTCTCTACCCCAAACGGCTCAAATATATAACCCCTGTCATGGTTGCTATATTTGCGCCGTTTGAGGGATTCAGTGGCCGCAGCGGCAGCTCCAGCCTCAACGATGGACTCTGGAAGATGAGACGGTGCCAGGGTATCGACACAAGTAGCATCCCATACCAAGGGTCGCCCCATCTTCCAGGGAATCAGGGCCATCCCATCTGGCCTCTTGCCATCGCTACGCGACAAGCCATTTGGCTCCAAAACGGCAGCCACATTAGCGGTCGCAAGAGCCCGACGGATGATATCGTTGGGGCTTGAATGCCGGCTTAAAAATAAAAACATCGTTTATTTATTATCCGTGTGTTATGAAAACACAAAATCGAAACAAAAATCTGCCTATTAAAAGTTAGTATGATCACGAGCTTGGAAAAACGTACCAATAACAGTTTGACTAACCACATTCTCCCCAAAATTACTGAATAACTGCCTAAAACACAGCTTATTTTACGGCTTATGCCGGTTTATGCATTTTGTAACTCGTCTACCTCATTTGTACGCTTTTTCGATTATGTTCCAGCCATGAGTCTTGATGACTGGGTGATCATTAGATATTTGAGTATAAAATACCAGGTAGTATCATATATACTTGTGTGATATTCGTGTAAGTATTATCAAGGCAGATACTTCAATTAGTATGTAAAGGGATGCATTAAATTCTGTTTAAATCTGTCAATGTATCTGAATATGTTTTGACTCACGTTGTCGTCACTCGTCGTTGGCCAAGGGGTCTTTATAGCTTCACCGGGCATGAGGACGAGTGTGCAACATTTACGCTCCAGCTGGAATATCACGTAGTATGCCATACGTGGCATACGAACGACATAAAAGCAACCGTAAAATATTTTACCCCACTTCCCTACATGAATAATATTCTAAACGGTTAGTAGAGTCCAAAATAATCATTAGCCCTTTCATTTTTGACTATTTATAAATAATTTTTGTTGATTTTGATTGGCTTTCAAATTCGAATCAAAATATAAATATGTTTCTTAAACGTCGCTGTTCTGAACACCCCCTCTCTTTGGATATAAGAGAAATCAGAGTTCATTTTTTTTATTTATGTGATACCATATAAGGTTGACATTTAATCTTAGTCCAGTTAATGTTGAGTCATTATATTCGGTTCGCTAATTACTTAAGGGTGTTATTCTGTCCGTATACCTCAAAAACCTTAGACCTTGGTTCCACGGACATCAAAGCAGGTAAATTGAATAATTCGCAGTCGACATCATAAAGCCAACGACATGCGTCAGGTAAATACAATTAAAGATTGACACAGAGAGACGGAAAAGCTGTTAAGTTGTAAAAAAAAAAACATTCAAAAGACTCGTAAAACGGGCAAATTGATTTCCGGCGTATTTATGCGTTTCATTTCGTCGGGAATCTCGCGTTAAATGCATACGTACGTACAAATTTCTCCATTAAGGTGTCGCTGAAGATTTATGGAGGGGCCAGTTTATTCTTCGTTTTTTTTAAGAAAGTTCAACTTGACAGAAGTTCTCTCCTCGGTCCCTAAAAATCCCTCACTACTAAGGGCGTGACTCCGTTGCTGCTTGCGTTTTCATGATTTCCCCTGTATCTGCTACGATTGCTTGCCAGATGGAGCGCCGTGCTACAAAGAAGTTCACTTCACTGCAAACCTGCCGTACACCTAACCGTAAAATAACCAATGATCGTATTTGTGTATGCAACGAAATTACAAAGGATACCATAATTTGTGCAAAACTTGAAAGTAGTTTCTTCCACTACATACCCTAAATTAATTACAAAAAAATTAATGTAATTACGTAGATTGTTTTTTAATAATTCCAATACTTAAATTCGCTGTATTAAACAAAATTTAACAACAATTCAAAGGTATAGGTGATTCCAGGTCTATTTCTGAAACATATTCCTCAACATACACGTTAATTTATACATACAGGTTTTGTAGTTCATTTGTATATCAAAGTTCATAAGATAATAGTAATTAACCTCTAAAACTGAAAGTTTGCTTTTCATGGTGAATTCGTAAAGCAGTAATCTAAAGGGGAGGGGGGGTGCTTAGTTTTTGCATTATTCACGTTACACCTTACATATTACTTACATACTATCCACTCCACACGAAAATTTGATGGTCAGGAACAAGCCATGGAGGTACCATCCAGGATTTGGCACCGGCTGAGTCAGAGCTTGGAAAGGATCTTCCCTCGGGCTTGCGCTCACAGTGGTCACAGTGGGCCTCGGAAGATTGCTGGTGGAGATGATGACCACGGTCACCACTGATTGTAGAAACTGGATATCATACTGGACATCTAATTGTTAGACTAAGATGGTGGAGATATATTTCTGTTGTACAGCAGAGCAGTAGAAACAAAGCTTTGTGTGACACAAATGTTTAGTGAGTGAGTGTATTGACAATTTAATTTTGTAAACACAGTGTTCGTCGGACGATTTGGCGCAGTGGTTAACTGCGCCAAATCATTTGCGCCGAGCATTGTGTTTGAGCTTAAGCCGATCCGCCCGCTGGCCCGAATAGTCGCGGGTTCGATTCCAGCCGGAGCAAATTTTTATGTGACCCACAATTATTCGTTTCGATCTGGGTATTTGTTTTTGTGAATTTTCATTTTTGTAATTTCATCCACGACAAGGAAATAAATCCTAGTGTGGGGCTACTAAAAAGATTAATGAAAAAAATGTTCTTTTTGTGTTTACAAACATGTAATTGTTATACTCATACCTTATTGTAAATATAATTAAATCAATGTTTATTGTAGGTATAATTAAAACTACAACTACCAAAATCTATAATATTTAAAGTAACTTAATAGCCGTGTATAAGGGGTTTACCATTCCGATCTCGGTCTCGGACCTATTGGCGCCTAAAAAGGCGACAGCCCGATATTTCGCGAACGCGTCCAATCATAGAAATCCGCTAATCGTAGCCGCCGCCGACTACGAACCTAACCCCCCTCGTATCCGCCGCTACTGCCGTCCGCGGCATGTTCTCACTGACCCTCCCCAAGCCCTTATATCCCTTCTTTCGGATACAGCTACCGCGCACAGGAGCAGACACCGATCTCGCCGGCGAGGTCGAAGAATCCCTTGGCCGCCGGCCGGTGTAGAGCACCATGGCGAGACACCTAGTATACGCCCTCCCCCATAGCGACGGCCGGACGGAAGCCGAGGCCGTTCCTCCTTGAGGGGCCCTTGAGCTAGTTGCCCCCTTGCTCTTCTGGCTCGAGCGTAGTGGTTGCACACTCGCCCTCTTGTCCGGTGAAGCTGTAAAGGCCCCGCGGCCAACAGCGTAGATCATTCACACACACTCACACACACACACACACACGCACAAACACAAAAGGTTTATTGTTATAATAGGCTAAATCAGAGTTAAAAAAAAATTCTCTATGATCTCTACACATCAATCGGTATATATGGCTTCATTCTAAATCCGGGCAACAACAAAGATTTCTCTCTTAGGGCCTCTTTCACTACCATCGATCAAATTCTGATGTAGACTAATCGACACTTACAGTTGCAAGTAATTCTATATAAAAATTTCACTATCTCTGAGTAACCCTATCAGAAGGTTAAATTAGCCAGTTTTAATTGCCGAGTAACGCTTATCGAGAAGTGTCTAACCAGAAATTTATTAGAAAATGAATCTACATAACACATATGATAATATAACACCGGATACTTTTCAATTAGGTATTAAAGTTTCGTCGAGAAACGTAATATCAGGTTTCTAAGCGATCGACTTGCAAGTAGTTATAAGTTAATGTAGCATACAATCTCCACACACGACGTGTCTGCGTGATAAAGGCGAAGTGAAGTCATGAAGGACATGCGATACTTACATTTCAGTTTCAGTGATAATAATATTCTGGCGACAGTGAAGAGAAAATGTTATTTTAAATGCCTAAATATTTTTTTAGATCTGAATTAAATACATATCTTCGTTGTCAAATGAATATCTGCTATATGCAAAAAGTATAACTTAGAGATATTGAATAAAACATTCTCATGTCAAATTTTATATGAAGCAGATTTTGAAGGATATTTTTAGCGACCACAGTTTACCGTATATTGCTTAGAGTCACATAGTAGTCCTTTTATAAGAAGATTTGGTTAGTTAACCAGTTATATTAGTCAAAATGTCAAAATCTCCAAAAAGTGCACATAGCAGATACTCATTTGACAAAGACGATATGTATTTTTAGTTGGTTGACGACCCAGGGCTCGAATTTTTATTCCGACAATGTAATGTCGTCAATATTTTTCAAAATAAAAATTCTAAGAAGAAATTTGAAATTTGGTCATTCTAGTTCGTTAAGTAGAAGATTTTTGATCTAATATAGGACGAAAAAACAGTCTAGAAGTTATCTATATGGAAAATAACAATCCGTTTTCGTCAACACATACTAATTAGTACTAGGTAAATGGCAATTTTTTAAAGAATACCTATCCTATTCCTAATGCTCAGCTAGTATACTCTTAATTATTACAACATAACAATAGCAAACTATCTCACCATCACCAAATAGACCGTGTCTTATCTGAAGGGCAAGTCAAGTGTCTCCGTAACCGGCGAGCGTGTATGAGACGAACTATGAGAATGGAGGAGGCCAGAGAGGTCTGTAAGGAAAGAACCTGTTGGAACTTTGTATTCTCTGCCTACCCCGCAAGGGAACTGGCGCGATGATATAGATAGATAGATTGATAACCAGAGCGATACCCAGAAATCATCCAATAAGATCTCACACACACCACACTTTTCATCCAATAAGCTTTAACATACACACATGATAAATGAAAGAGGTTATTCGCACTTTTTCATACCTATATCCTATTCCACGAAGTAATACATTACCTATCAAGATATCCCACGTATTGTTTATCATATCATGAAATAATCACAGAATGAGATTATTGTGGCAGGTGTGCGAACATTTATCATGTCTTTCACGCACCTTATAAAAACGCGAAAAAGTTCCTTGAGAAAGTGACATTAGGCGGCGTCACCGGAGAGCCGTAGTGATATCTAATTTTGCCTCCGATTGTAGCCAACTTTCGCGTGATGTATGATCCCCTGGTACAAGACCGTCATATATTTTTGTCTAGAGTCCTCAAGACTAATATTCATTTTTACATACCGTGCATAAAGCATTTGAATATTTTATATTATATTCGTTTGTTTTTACGTTTATCATTACCTTTTTAGTCAAATTTATGTCAAGACACAGAGCGCTATTTTGATAATATTTCTTGAGTTAGTTAGTTGTATTATTGGCATTAAATGCTGACATGTATCCCGTAAGGCAATTAAGTCAAAGGTAAATTTCTCTTGAAACGGAAGACGTGGAGTTGACAGGCCACTACAAAGTGGTCTGATGATTTTGTGAAGCTTGCAGGCTTAAAACTGGACGCATACAGCCCGAAGGTGTCTGTCATGGCAATCTTTGAAGGAGAACTTCTTCCTGCAGTGGACGTTTTTGGCCGATGATGTTGATTTTTTTTTTCCTGCAGGTTTAAAAAATGCTCTTGTGGTATAACTCCCGTAGAACTAATTACCGCAATTAATAGATTTTGAATGAAAGAAGGGTAAATGCGGTGGAAATGCGAGCTCTGCGAAAGATGTGCGGAGTGAAGCTGATCGACCGTATTCGCAACAGCGTAGTAAGAAAGCAAATAGGTATGAACAGGAGTGACGGGCTGACCTTATAGCAAGTCGCACGTGCATTTATAACTCGGTTTATCGTCTCATCTATTGTTTGTGCCGCGGGTCCGGGTCGGCGCGGCAACGCAGCCGGCCACCCGACTACCTGAGTTGTTTACGCGAAAGTGTTGTTTAATAATTTTATTATTATGTCGATTAGTTACCATTCCGATGAGGAAGTTAATATGATCACGGATACAATACTGAGAGAAGACAATACAAATTTAGAGATGGTCAACACTGAGGAAGCATCAACAAAAACTCAACGTTTTTCGAATAATAAACGATTGAGAGAAATTGATGAATCAGAAATCTGGAATGTAGTTACGAGACCCGGGAAACGGTATGCTCGTAGTCTCGGTAATGACAGACGCCTTGCAGAGGAGAAGATAGAAGTCACCCTTACAGGAAAAGATCCGTTACCGAAACAATTCAAGTTAGCAAAACTGTTTAAAGAATATAAAATTGAAAACATAATAAAAATCAAATACTTCAACCCATTCAAGATTTTAATTCAATTTGAAAATGAAGAAGATTTAGATAAATTATTAACATGTACGGAAGTAAAAGAAAAAGGTTGGAAGTTGCAGAAAACAATGGAAGTGGGTACAACATATGGAGTAATTAAAAACATTGAAACTGAATATAAAGAAGAGGAAATTATGGAAAGCATTAGGTGTGATGCAGAAGTAATAGCTTTAAAAAGGCTTAGCCGTAGAAAAGATGATGGCTTGGGATGGATAGATAGTGAAAGTATACGGGTATGTTTTAAAGGATCGTCATTACCGGACTATATTTACATATATGAGATGCGTGTGAAAGTTGAACCGTTTATATTTCCCGTTACGCAGTGTTCGAATTGCTGGAAATTTGGCCACATCAAAAAATTCTGTCCATACAAAAAAATTATCTGCCCCAAATGTGGTAGCTCTCACGCAAACTGTGAGGTCACGGAATATAAATGTGTTAACTGTAAAGGAGATCACATGGCGTTAGATAAGCTTTGCCCAATATTCATTAAAGAGAAGAAAATAAGGTCAATCATGGAGCAATTTAATTGTACGTACAGAAAAGCACTATCCATTTACGTCCCGTCATCGACACCTATTCCAGACAACATTGGTTCTGAAAACCTTTATGAAAACACAAGCAATGTTGATCCGCAAAACCTACTACAGGAAGAAGTTACTATTTCTCCGCCTACTCAAATGACACCATCTCATAGATACGTCAGCAGACCTTCGCCGGTCAAAAATTCAATCTCCAAACCATCAAAAAATACTGATCCAGTTCGAACTAGTACTAACGCGGCAGGTAAAAGTAGAAGACAAAAGAAAGATAAAACCCGTAAAAAACACCACCGTCAAAACTTAAATGATATATCTTTCGAATGGGATTGTTTATGCTCAAACACGGACTGCAATTCTAGTTCTAACGAAGATAATGTCGAAAATAAAACAAATAGTGAGGACGGTATTGGTAAATTTGATTTAAAAGATTTAATATATAAACTGAAGATTATCATATTCAAAAAGAAATGGAATATCGGAAAGAAAATAAAAGCTTGTATTCAAACTATTCTGGAAGTTCTTACGTCATGGTTATTTAATAATATGATGGATAACATGTCTTGGGCAAAGTATTTTTCTATTAATCCTACCGAAACAGACGCATAGCATGACGACACGTTTGAACATAATACAGTGGAACTGTCAGAGTTTGAGGAGAAAACTACAACAACTGGAACTGCTATTAAGTCACGAGAGAATACATATTGCGGCACTTAACGAAACCTGGCTTGAACCGGATTCTAACATCCGACTGAGTGGTTATAGTGTGTTCCGTAGAGATAGAGACGATGCCTACGGAGGTGTAGCCATTATTACCCATCACTCGATAAAAGCTCAGGAAGTTCAAGTTACACGGCGTAACTCTGGAATAGAAGTTATATGTGTAAAAACTTTCAACTGTTGGCCAATTAATAACATTGTATGTATATACTGCCCCCCATCTGTCCAAACAACTCAACAAGACTGGGATCATATCTTCGGCATGTTCAACAAAAACGCCTTATTTCTGGGAGATTTAAACGGACATCATAGTAGTTGGTCATATAAAAATGATACGCGGGGGGTGCAGATATATGACTCCCTTCTAAATTACAACCTTGTGTGTATGAACAACGGAACTTTTACCAGAATCAAGTGGGTCAACGGCAATCTGCAAAGATCTTCCCCTGATGTATCTATTCTTTCAAGCGACCTCGCGGTAAGGCACTCTTGGAGTGTCACTAATGAGACACTGGGAAGTGATCACTGTATTATTAAGATTACTACCGAACTCACAGCGAATATAAATCCTATCAAGAAAAGAAACTTTAAGAAAGCAAGTTGGGACCAGTATCACTTATATCTACGGGACCAATTCTCGGCTTTCACTATTTCCGACGATCTTCAACAATCATATGATCGATTTGTAGAAACTTTAAACAAAGCAGCAGAACTTCATATACCGATAGTGACAATTAACAATAACCCTACTAGTAACTTTAAACCAAAAATATATTGGAATACAGAATTGTCTAAAGTGGTAGCTGAACGTCGTCTCGCGCTGGCTCGTTTTAGAAGGAATTCCACACCAAGGAATTTGACCACCTTACAAACTAAAATCAGTAACGCTCAGAGAATGATTCGGAACGCCAAAAATATATCCTGGTATAATTTTTGTTCTTCAATAGATAATTCAGCCTCCTGTAATGACATGTGGCGGCAAATGAAATGGTTTAAAGGGTATCATTCTCAAAAGAGTCATGTAGACGAAACTCGGGCCTGTGAACTTCTTTACAGTTTAACTCCTGATTATGCTGCTGTCAAACCACCAGTATTTGTATCCAATAACACTATTTTAGAAAAAGAAATTAGTCGCCATGAGTTAGATAAAAATATTAAGGCATCTGATACGGCCCCCGGATGCGATGATATATCTTTCTCCATGCTCAAAAATTTACCAAATAATGGAAAAGAAATTCTCATTTTATTGTACAATCTTTTTTTAGCCAACGGGTTCGTCCCAAAACAATGGCGTACTATTGGTATATTCCCTATATCTAAGCCTGGCCGTGACCCTAACTCTCTTAACTCTTTTCGACCGATATCACTGATATCATGTTTGTGTAAAACGTTACACTCAATTTTAAACAAACGTTTAGAATGGTTCTTGGAAAAACAAAACGTATTTTCAAACAACATGGTTGGTTTTAGAAAAACACGATCTTGCTTAGATAATCTAAGTAGTCTTGTGTCTCAAGTACAATACGGTTTTACTAAGGATTGTTTCACTCTGTGTTGTTTTATAGATATCGATAACGCTTACAATAACGTTGACATCAGCGAACTTTTGACTTTGCTGGACGAGTTGAAGATTGGTTCAAAACTTTGTTCGTACTTGTATAATTTCTTAAAAGAAAGATATTTGCGAATTAATACCAGCACCTCATTGAAATCCCGTTATACCGGAAGAGGGCTAGCTCAAGGTGACCCACTCTCCCCCTTATTGTTTAATCCTGCGACTCATAAAATATGTACGATATCTCATAATGATGTGGTGATAGGTCAGTACGCTGATGACATCGTCCTGTATGTGACCAGCACAGACTTAAGAACCGCCGAGACAGATATTCAGCTATCGCTAGATTTAGTTGTCAACGAATTAAGCAAATTAGGGCTTGAGATTTCTGCTGGGAAAAGTAAATTATATTTGTTCACAAAACGTCGTAAATATTTAAATTCCTCAATAAAAATTAAAGTTGATAACAGAAATCTGTCAACAGCCGATAATATTAAATACTTAGGTATGTGGTTGGATCGTTCGTTAACATGGAATAAACACTTAAATGAGATCATACAGAAATGTCAAAAATTCCTTAATGTCTTTAAAGTTTTATCAGGATCAGGTTGGGGAATGCATCAAAAACACTTGAGACGCCTGTACATTGCAACGATAAGAAGCTGGTTAGACTATGGTAGTTTTCTATATCAGGATAGTTTTAAAAAACACTTGAATAGACTGGATGTTTTACAAAACCAATGTATGCGTGTAATAGGAGGGTTTATTAAAACAACACCGACGCATGTGATGGAATGTGAACTTAGTCTTCCACCACTAGATGTTCGGAGATGGTTTTTGGCGGGCAAATTCTGGATAAAAACAAAATCGTTGGAGTCCAATAACATTATTGAGTTATTAGATAAGATGCTCAAAAGATACACTAGTAGCCATCTAAGAAATAGGAAAAAGCCCCTCCTAGTTTTAGCTCACGAAGCATTCAAAAATCTATCTATTAGTACTTGTAAACAGCTTGAAATGTTTTCCTTTGACACATGGATTACTGATGTCGATCTCTCTGACGTTTTAAAACCGAATATAGATTCCGTCACTAATGCTAAAAACACCTATGATGCTGCCGTGTTAAAACAAAAATGTTTTAAACTCTTAGACTATTATTCTGATTTCTATAAGATTTATACTGACGGGTCAAAGGAAAACAACATTTCCGGAGCCGCATTCTATGACGAGCATAAAGGGACCAGTGCAACATTTAAAATAGTTTCAGGAGTATCAATAATGCAGACAGAACTTTTAGCCATTTCAGAAGCACTATCATACATTGAATCTATTGACCATTCGAATTTTGTAATTTTCACTGACTCAAAGAGTTCTATTCAACATTTGTTGCGCTGCACTTCTACTTTTAGAGGTCGACCAATTGCTTATGTCATTATTAAGACAATATTAAAACTCATCTCCCAAGAGAAAGCAATAGTTATACAATGGCTACCATCCCACATTGGGATCGATGGTAATGAATGGGCAGATAAAATGGCCAAACAGGCATGCCATGAGGGTATTGATTGTTTAGTTAGTCCCCACTACTGTGATCGTATTCAATTCGTGAAAAAATCATCTTCAGAAAAGTGGAAAGAATATTTTGATCAACGATCAAAAGAAAAAGGAATATGGTACCGAACGATCCAATCTCAACCTTCTTTTCAACCATGGATTGATAAATGCACCCTTAATAGAAGTGATCTGACCTTATTAATGCGACTTAGGTCTGGACACATGCCCTTGAATAAATTCGCTTATTTAATGCTTAAAGTCAGCTCACCATTTTGTGATGTTTGCAACGAGGATGAGGATACGTATCATATTTTAGCTAGATGTGTTCGCAATCAAGTTCTCAGGAAGCAGCTGGGTGGTGAGATCTCTCTTTCAGATCCTCTGTCTGAGGGAGTGATCTCTATACTCAGGATGGTTAAGTTGGCACTGACTAATAGACGATCTGAAGTGTTTTAGGGATAGTACATTGTGGTTGTATAGACTCATAGCAGTAAGACTTATTTTTAGTATATAACTTAATTTGTGTCTGTTACAGAGTGGCATATTCGCAGTAGCGAATAAACTCTTTAAATAAAGAAAAAAAAAAAAAAAAAAAAATAGGTATGAAAGAGAGTATCAGTGTAAAGATGAGAAACGGTATGCTCCGTTGGTTCGGGCATATAGAAAGAATGTCTGAAGAAAGAATGATAAAAAATAGATATACAATGTGAAAGTGGAGGGATGTAGGTACCGGGGAAGACCTAGACTATCTTACCATGACCAAATAGACCGGGTCTTATCTGAAGGACAAGTCAGGAGTCTCCGTAACCGGCGAGCGTGTATGAGACGGACTATGAGAGTAGAGGAAGTCAGAGAGGTATGTAAGGAAAGAGCCTGTTGGAACTCTGTACTCTCTGCCTACCCCGTAAGGGATCTGGCGTGATGATATAGATAGATTTTGATAGGTACACAATGTCAGTAAAGCTGTATATGGTGGGTTCTTATACGATTTTACTATGACCCTTCAAATTTTTTATCACCTTCAATTGAAATAATGTAGGCTAATTCAAGTGTGAGTCTCGTATCCGGGTTGGACGCACGTCTAGAAGCGGGTATGACGCTGATTACTATAGTCATAGGCAAATGGCTTCCGTTTATCTTGTTGCTTCCCTGTAAACCGTATTTGTGAATGTGTATGTACTTTTAAGCAGCTTGAAGTAAAATTTACTATGTTCATGCGAATGAGCCTAAATTTAAAATCTAGCTGGAGACTAAAAACTTGGACAATTTATTCAATTTGTCTTTTATTCAAAATCCGTCCAGGTAAAGAAGTTTGTTCGTTAAATCGATAACTAAATTGATTCCAACTATTTGTAACGTATATGACATTTTTTTTAAATTCGCAATAAATGCTATTACCCCCTTAGTGCGCTATAATAAACTAAATTTATTACACGTGCAAGTTTCATTGTGAATTGGGGTATAAAAGTGCGAAAGGAAACGGTAAAAATTATAAATTTGGTAAATTGGTTTTCGTATGGAATTTGTGAAGCAATTATCTAATCGAGGTGCCTGAGTTCTTGCGTTATTTATGATGTATATATATAAAAAAGTAAATAAAATAAATAAATAAATATCAATCAATCAATCAGCCTATCGCAGTCCACTGCTGGACGTAGGCCTCTCCTAACACGCGCCATTGCACACGGTCCTCCGCCTTCCGCATCCAGTCTGTCCCATATATATATATAGGGCCACCTTCAGGGCAACCCCGCTATCTGCTAGACCCGACAGTATTTACAAAGCACTAAAAATGTTACAATAACGAATATTTAAAATTGTATTAGGAGCTACGCATTTGGAATACGGTAATTGCTGAAATAGAAAGGTATATTATCTAATATATATTCCAACTAATTATAGTTGCCCTGGAGGAGGAAAAAATCATAAAAACCGAATTATTTCAAACCTTATAATTTTACTTAATAAAAGGTGAATCGAGCAACCTCACTGATGCTTAGACTTTTAATTAGTGTTAAGTCCAACTGCCCCAGTGGTTTAATTTTCTGTTTACGGTGAAAATACAAAGGAAATTGAACCTATGATTAAATTTCTGCCTTGAAACGCTTGAACACTAAACAGTTTAAACAATCAACACCGATTTTGTGAATATGTACACACAGTTGTTTGGTAAACTAAATTGATTTTTATTTTATTTAATCAAGCCGTCTATTTATGTCATCACGCCCCTTGCAGGGTAGGCAGAGAGTACAGAGTTCCAACAGGTTCTTTCCTTACAGACCTCTCTGGCTTCCTTCACTGTCATAGTTCGTCCCATACATGCTCGCTGGTTACGGAGACTCTTGACTTGCCCTGCAGATAAGACACAGTCTATTTGGTCATGGTAAGATATTCTAGGTCTTCCCCGGTACCTACATCCTTCGCATCCTTACTTTCGCATTGTATATCTGTTTTGTCTATTTTGTTTAATAATTTCTTAAAGTAAGCAAATTTGGCCTATAATGCAGCATTGCTAGACGAACACACGACACCAAAGGCATCTCACAAATAGAGTTGGGAGAGAATGGGTTATACTCGATGAAGTGCGACCCACTCACGCGGAACCAGTACCGATTGGTGGAGAAGGTTTGTGTCAACCCACTGTTGAAACTTATCAAGCCGCATATAAAGTTTCCAACTTGGCTTAACGAGTACCACGTAAAGTAGTAACTTGGACCAATGGCTTAACGTGCTTTTCAAAGCACGGAAATGCAAAAATCCAAATGCCACAAACTGTCACCTATCTCAAACTGAGCGAAATGACCACAACAAACACTGCAGTTATCAAATACAAAAATAATTATTGAAGTCAATCATTTCTTAAGCAGAAAAATTAATATAGTCAAATTGATAATGTCTAAATGTTCTCCTTAGTCCACGGTAAGAATCGGTATTATTTTACCAAGTTGTCAAATTCATCGGGTCTGAAACTGTTAAAGTAGATCGCCATCTTGTTCGTTGCCTATCTACAGGGCCGCGGCGTTCGCTTCGTATCAAATAAAATTAATGATTTGCTGCTCAAAATTGGCTACAGTTTTGTGTGAGGAAGTCGTCTGTCATTTGACGTTTAGTTTTTACAAATGAAATAATTAACACTAGGCTACTAATTTCAAGTTCGGATCTCTAGATCAAATTACTTATTGTAACCTTATGTCAATTCCATACACTTAAGATTTTATTCGTCTACAATTTTGCCACTTTTCTAGGCATACAGGTCTTTTAAGTCTTTATGCAAAGATTATCTTACAATCAGGGCTGATAGTAGACACCACTGTTTTATACCGTTTTGTCACTTACTGCCACAATCAAATTTTATACAAACTGGAAAAACTATCAAGATTCTTCTATGTAGTAGATGTGAAGTTCTGTGATGTAAACTTACATATAAGCATCAAACAAAATGGTTTGATAAAATTATTGTTACCATTTCTAGCGCATTTTCTATTGAAGTACCTTTTATTGTTTTATATGAAATTATACATGTCAATACTATACACATAAGATACAAAACGTAACCAAATTAAACATTTTTCGTATCCAATTATAAGATCTAGCAGCCCGTTTGTAATTCGCAATTTATAAAATTACACAGTAGGTACTCGTAACCGTCTCCCGCGCATTGTTTCCATACATTCGCACTTCATATTACCGAAGCTGTTTCCTCATTTAAATTTCCATACCCGCAAACTTTGACGCCCGAAATACGGATGAAAATAACGCGAAGAGAAATTACAGCTGCCAGTAAGGTTTCAATAGCAGTTAATACAAAACGCGAGATTGTGTTCGCGAGAGCGTGTTCGGAGGAGATACCTTATTCAAAAACCAATAACAGGCCGGCCAATAAAAAACCAGGCCGGATCTCATTATGGCAGACGAAATTAAATTGAAGGCGTGTGATCATTCGTGCGACCGGCTTCGGGCGTGCGGCGGCAGTCATATAGTAATGAGATTGAGTTCGCTTTGCATTCAAGCTGAGCATATTTAGGGTTCTGTATTGGAATAGATTTATTCGACTTATTTCATTTATTTGATAAGGTAAAAAAAAATCTGTCCGTCTATATCGTTATAGCTATATTCCTTGCGGGGTAGGCAAAGTGTATAAATTTCCAACACGTTCTTTCCTTACAGACCTGTAGTGTCTCCGCTCCCATAGAAAAAAATATTCTAATACAAAATATTTTAAGTTTCAGTATGTTTTTCATGGTTGGACCAAAATATTATCCACATCAGCTTAATACCAAGCACAAGTGCTTAACTATACATTTTATCAGGACTTTTCTGGACAAGGAAAAGCATTGAGACCCTCTAAATATTGCTTATTATAGCTATCTGTCGGCATGTCCTAATGGCGCGATTGGGCTTGCCACTCACTTATAATATCAGCCTATACCGTCTCACTGCTGGAGCCTTCTCTTACACATCGAGATGAGAGAGATTAGGTCGTACTCCACCACGCGGATCCAGTACGGGTTGATGGAGACAGGTTTGTAGCCAACTGCTGTTGGAACTTATCAAGCCACCTATAAGGATTTAAACGTAGCTAAGCGATCTATACGTTACGTGGTAACCGGGATCAATTGCTAAGCGTGTCTTCCGAAGCACGGAAACGCTAGAATATGAAAATGCCACAAACGGTCACCCATCTTAGGCCAACAGAGTCAAACGCTGCTTAACCTTGGTGACCGGTCGCACAGCGCTACGAGCACCTGACTTAACGGGACAAATAAGAACCATTGACATAAAAAGAATAAGATAAAGAATGGCCTAAGACTATTTTGAATCTAGATAAAACACATGCACTCTGAACTCCAAATACTAGACACTAATTCGTTGCCTGGCACAAGAAAACCTTTTAGGTGCGTTTTGTAGTTCTACTGACATACCGAACGTGTAGGAGTTCCTCGATCAGCAATCCCGAAACATGCTGTTGCGAAAAAGTATTAAAAATGTTAAACTGAAAGTCTAGTCGAGTAAAACTAACACCGTCACGCCTACATTCCCCAAGCGGGGGTGGCAGAGGTGTACACTCAATTTTCGCCGATAATTTTAGGTCCCATGTAATAGGGGGCGAGCCTATTGCCATATACCGGGCACAATTCCAGACTCCGGTCTGATACTGGGAGTTTTTCAATAGAAAAACTACATTTGTCTGATCTAGGATTTGAACCCAGGACCTCGTGATCGCAAAGCACATTATGCGTCACTAGACCAACGAGGCAGTGAAGCTTAAACGACTAGCCCGCTGGGTTTCTCGCCGGATCCTCTAAGTGGAGGCAGCGTGATCCGATGGTAAAAAAGTCATAATTTTCTTGTTTCTGAGTGCTTTTTTGTTGAACGCAAAATAATTGATTTTCGACTTAAATTTTACATTTTTTGGTAAATAAGTAAACATATATTAGAATAGAAAGAACCTGTTTTCGAAAGTCTGACTCGCACTAGGTATACAGACTTTATGTACGATTTTTTTCAATGTATGATAATTGCTGTAAGCAACCACATAGGGATTTGGCCTTTCCAAGCAATCTTTCGGCGTGGGAATAAAAAATTGAAATAGTCTCGTGTGTCGCAGTGAGTGTCAACAAGTTTGGATTGCTGTAAAGTTTCGTTCGAGTCTTATGAAATATTCTATAATGTACAGATCAAAGTTTTGTTTCTAAGGGAATAATTTATGTGTTTTATCTGTGTCTGGTTGGTCTATTAGCAAACGAGATCTTGTGTTCGAAATCTATTTCAGTTCAAAGCGTATTTAAAAAAAAACTCAGGCGTCATTTTAGGATCTGGAACTGTGCCCGGTATAATGGCTTTAGATTCGCCTGCAGTTCATTCACATACATCTGCTATCCCCGCTTGGAGAATATTTTTTTATTTCGACAGAGGATTTAGCGCAGTGGTTAAAAGCTTAAGCAGCTCCGCCCACTGTGTCTAATAGTCGCGGGTTCAATTCCCGCACGGGACAAATCTTTGTGTGACACACAATTATTTGTTGTCACACAAAGATTTTTTCGGTTTGGGTATTTGTGTATGTGAATTATCATGTTTGTAAACGCACCCACGACACGAAAATAAATACTAGCGTGGTTAGCCATGTTTATTAAATTATTATTATTACGAGCCATTTGTGTCCCACTGCTGGGCAAAGGCCTCCCTCCACTTTTTCCATTCCTCTCCGTTCGTTGCCATGTCAGGCCAGTCCCTCGAAAAGTGGTCCAGCTCGTCCCGCCATCTCCGCCTGGGTCTACCGCGTTGCCTTTTTGTATTTCGTGGGGACCAGTCAGTTATTATTTTGGCCCATTCGTTATTTTTCATGCGGCAGATATGGCCGGCCCAGTCCCACTTAAGCTTGGCGGCCTTTTGACATACGTCGGCAATTTGCGTCATGGAGCGAAGTGTGGTGTTCTTGACGTGGTCTGTGAGTTTAATATTAAGAATACTACGCTCCATGGACCGCTGACAAACCGCTAGCGTGGACTTTTGATGTTTGGTCAAAGACCAAGTCTGTGCGCCATAGGTAAGGATTGGGAGAATACACATATCCATGAGCCTGCGCTTTAATTTCATAGGGAGATCGCCTTTCAGCAGCTCCTTCATAGACCAAAAGCTCCTCCAGGCATTTTCAACTCGGCGTGAGATTTCTGCTTCTTGCCTTGCCTGGAAGGAAAGTATTTGGCCTAAGTACACACACTCATGGACATACGCAATCTCCACATTCTCTAACGTAATTTTTTTTTGGACGCTGTTTGTCATGACTTTGGTCTTTGACATATTTATCTGCAGTCCGACCCCGCGGCCTGCAGCACTCAGTTCGCAAAGCATTTGCTCTAAGTCAGAGGCTGACGAAGAGAAAAGGACAATGTCATCGGCGAAACGTAGATTTGTTAGTCTTTTCTCTCCGACGACAATGCCCCTCTTGCTCCAGCCGGCTGCCAGCTTTTGAAACACGTCTTCAAGGGCCGCGGTAAAAAGTTTAGGGGACAGAGGGTCTCCCTGTTTTACTCCTTTTTCGATTCGGAAGGATGGTCCTGCCATCATACCTGTATGTATTTTGATTGCAGCTGTGCTATTTAAATATATTTGTTTTAAGAGATGGATGTATGTAGATGGTATGTTTTGTGACTGTAACGATTTGAATAGGGCGCTATGATGAATACTGTCAAATGCTTTGGAATAATCTATAAAGCCTAGATATAATGGTAATTTGAATTCATGATATTTTTCGATTATTTGATTAATTGAATGGAGGTGGTCGGTCGTCGATAAGCCGGGGCGAAATCCCGCTTGCTCGGCAGGCTGATGGGTGTCCAACTGGTGGGCAATTCGATTTTCGATAACTTTAATAAAAGCTTTATAAAGATGTGAAATGAGACTAATAGGGCGGTAATTTTCGATATTGGACTTGTCACCTTTCTTGTGGAGCAAAATTATATGAGAGTGGCAAAACTGATCGGGAAGATTTCCTGTTTGAAGTATTAAATTAAAAAGATGAGTGATATATGGAAGGAGCGATGTTTCCCCAATCTTTAATATTTCGGTAGTTATCCCGTCATCTCCAGGGCTTTTGCTGAATTTCATCTTTTGTAATGCATTGTGGATTTCTTTGGAGGTTATTTGGGCTATATCCGGGGTACAAATATATTTGTTGTTAGTTTGGTGTAGTGTGGAATTGGTTAAGTAAAGATTTTTATAAAAGTTTGTACTAATATTTATTATTTTATCTTTACTGGTTTGTTTCAGTCCATTTTCATCTTTTAAACATGTTATTTGTGGCTTCCCTTTATCGATTCCCTGTTTTGCTATTTTGAGTGAGGTGTTTCTTTCTAAAGCGTTCCTTATTAATTTACTATTGTAATTTCGAATGTCTTTCCTGATGTTTCTCTTAACTTTTCTATCAAGTATTTTATAACCTATAGTATAGTGTGATAACTGCTGTCTCTCTTTTGCTAACTTTTTTGTAGTATTACTTAACTTTTTCTCTTTATTTTTAATTAATCTAATCTTTTTGGTGGATTCTCCTACTACATGTTTGATATTATTATAGCTTTCAGTGATATTTTCTGTATACATATTAAGTAAACTAAAACTGTTACGAAGTTCGAGATTAAATTGCTCTTTAGCGATTATTAGCGATGTTTTATTTAATTTTTTTAAGGAATTTCTAATCATATTAAGCCTGTGTATCTTCATATTAAAACAAAGACTTATTCGTATTAGTCGGTGGTCAGAGCTAAAGTGTAAATTATTTAAGATGTTTACATTAGTTATTATCTGTTTAGAGGAGGAAAGACAGTAGTCGATTTCATTTTTGGTTGTAGAATTTGGGGATAGCCAAGTCCAACGGCGGTCGGATTTCTTGTAGTAGAAACTGTTGCCTATGCTCAGATTTTGTCCAAATGCGAACTCAAGGAGACGCTCACCGCGACTATTCCTACTACCGAGACCATATGACCCTATAATATGGTTATTATCCTGATCTTGTCTTATACCGATTTTTGCGTTAATGTCTCCTATGACTAAAGTCCAAGTGCCTCTGTGATCATCGCAGGCATTCTTTACTAAATCGTAAAATTCCTCCACATCGCTGTCAGGGTGAGCAGACGTGGGTGCGTAAACTTGAACAATAGTCAGCGTGTGGTTAGCTGTAATTTGAAATTTAAGGACCGCAACTCTACTGGAACAAGCTGCAAACTCTACAATGTTATTTTTCCATCTTTTATGAACAAGAAATCCTACACCATATTGACTTCCAGGTCCTCCGACATAGTAAAAGGTGTTCTCTTGTCGTTCCAAAATATTTTCACCTTCTCGTCTTACCTCCGCCAGGCCGACAACATCCCAGTTTATGTTTTCCAGCGCATTTTCCAACTCAACCATACGTTCTTCTGTGCGGAGTGTACGTACGTTGTAAGATATAATGTTTAATTTTTCGGTGTCCATTTTCTTAGCTGTGGTCGTTTGACAGTAAGGAGATCCCGCCCGGAGATTCTTCGCACCCCTGGTTCTACGGAGTGTGAGCCTACTGTCGTCAGCCTCTCCGATCGAACCGCCGGGCACTTGGGGCCTAGTGCTAGAGTGATTAATCATGAGTGGAGGGGGTAGGACGTAGAAACTAACCACGCTGGTCCAATGCGGGTCCTCGTCACGACGCTAAACTGACTTACACTTGATTTTTCAAGTGTAGTCAGCTGACTTAGGGCTTAGAGTAAGGCAATTCTTACAAAAGGTCTAGGTTAGACGGGCAACATTAGCATAGGATGTTGACCTAGGTGTGGCAGCGGAAGAGTGTTATAAAACACCAACGGTGGCACCCATGAGCCGAGTCAGATGGCTCACTATGCACTTACCAACCCACATGTTTATTAAAAAAAAAAACAAATAAAATTTGACTACAACCAACTTCAACAGAGGAGCCATCGAAGCGGATTAAAACATAGACAAAAATAGTCAGTTGGATGTATTTTTAAATCGTATTTAATAATAAATATAACCAACAATTATTGTTATCTTAGGTTCTTTAAAACACACCCAGTTTATCCCGCCGTCTTGGTCTTCCGCGTTGCCTTTTCCCGTTATGTGGGGCCAGTCAGTCAAATATAGCTTAAATATTATTCCATAATATCACCCTTTCATCCTCTGAAAAATTCCATCTTAATTTATTTAGCTTTTTAGACGTGATTGCGTGACAAATACTAAATATAAACTTTTGTATGTTTTAGGTATATTATATTATAGTTAAGAGTCGCCATAACCAGCAGGCGTGTATGATGCAAGCTATAAAAATAGAGGAAGTCAGAGAGATCTGTAAGGAAAGAACCTGTTGGAACTTTCCACTCTCGGCTTGCCCCGCAAGAGATTTGGCGTGATGATATAGATAGATAATTATAGGCAGGCATTAGAAGGTAGTGTTATATGCTAGCAACCAAAAAAATATATCGCCAAAAACCCAGTTTTCACTCTAGGGGTAGACGTTGAAGTCAATTTATACCCCTGAACACTCACGTCAGCTGTGAGCGGGCTATATAGCTTGGGAAGCCAAAAGTCAAAGCCATGTCGGCACGTTGCCAGACATATCCTGCACTTTTAGTGAATGCTGCTGGGTTAAAGCCATTCTCATGTTAAAAAGGTTTTTATATACATAATTACCTACCTATTTTTGGGTTATTCGGTCCATTACCGGCGCAAAGCCTACCTCTTGTTGTTTATTATTATTATTATTTCATTTCTGTCTGATTCTCTGAATATATTCGAACTTCTGATCGGATCTCTCAATAGTTTTGGAAGGTGGATCAAACTGGGATAGAAAATAATTTAAAATTGAACTGTACCCCTCTAAGATCAATACTGGGGAATACGACCGAAATAACTCAGGGCTTTATCTCGATTTATATATTTCATTATTAGTCGGATGTCGTCCACTGTAGGCTAAATACTTCCCTCAAAGATCACCATGACGTCTAGTTTTGTGTTGTAAGTATATAGCTTGTACCAGCCTCTCACCCTGAAGGAGTAACTGCATTCCACGTCTGATCATCCTCTTAGCAATGACCGAGAAGAGATATTATCAATCTTGTGTTTATTAAAGAGTCCCAATTTAACAAAGAGCTCTTTTTACAAGTTTTATTTAGCTTGCAATGTTTGTATGTCTATCTTTCCGGTTTAAATTTTGTGATCCATATTTCAAGCACTTGCTGGTATCCGATTAAGCTGAAATTTGATGTACGTATGTATAATCGACGACAATGCAATAATATGCTGTCATGAAGCTGGTCTTATGATGAAGTCGGAAGGTGGTCATAGGAACATGTGTACGTCAACATAACTCCTTTGCGTTTAGGCTTGTTAGATTGGTATAGACAAGTACTACTTACGACAAGTAACTAGATCGTTTGTTAATCAGGGTCTGATGATGAAGCTGAGAGGTGGCCAATGGAACCACACAACTACTTTTTTTTTAACAATAATCCCGTTATTATAAAAACTCAATATAACCCCGTCTCGTTTGGGCTCGTTGGAGGCCCTAATGGTGGCCAAGGTCTGATGATGGAGGCGGAAGGAAGTCAAAGTCAAGCCAAAGTATAAATATTTGAATTGTATAGGCCAACAAGAGCGCTTAAAAACGTCAAAAATTATTACATTTTACACAATTACCACCTGATCGGAACGCGGCCTCATACTGAGAAAATCCGGCGAAAAACTCAGCGGGCTAGTCTTTTAACTTAATTGGGCTGGCATTTCTGTTTATCATTACTTTATTACAAAATTGTATCTTTATACAATTATACAATACGTACTTTCTAAATCATTCACCGAGGTCAAGACTCTTAAAGTTCTTTATTGCAGCTTTGTTCGTAGCCATCTCGAATACACATCGCAAGTATGGAGCCCTTGTTACGACAAATACATCGATCCAATCGAAAACATCCAAAAGAAATTTATAAAATTTTTGTGCTTCCGAATTAAAATCCCATATAGAAATACAAACTACTTAGATGTCTGTAAGAAATTTCTCCTCTTACCTCTCTCTAAAAGGCGAGAGATCTCAGACTGCACTTTCCTTATAAAATTATCTTCAAGTATTCTTGACTGTCCAGAGCTTTTTAATAAATTATTCTTAAATGTCCCACCCAAAGCTACTAGATATAATCCTCCAATTCATGTTACCCACGTATCCACTAATTATAGTCAAAACACATACCTCGTGCGAGCAAGCAGGAATTTCAATAAGTTTTTTTTTTTTTTTAAACGTAGCCCCACACTAGGATTTATTCCTGTGTAGTGGGTGCGTTTACAAACATGAAAATTCACATACACAAATACCCAGACCGGAACAAATAATTGTGGATCACACAAAGATTTGTCCCGTGCGGGACTCGAACCCGCGACTATTAGACACAGTGGGCAGAGCGGCTTAAGCTCTTAACCACTGCGCTAAATCGTCCGTCGAATATATATATAATAAGTTGTGCAAGCAATGCAATTTAGATTTATTCTCCACAAGCGTTACATGTGCAAGGCGGCAGCTTAGCCTTGATTTTTTAAAATAAAAATACTCTAATAGCTTATATAGGAAATTACTATAACCTACCCTGTACCTGTTTAATTTTTTCCACATTGCCATATTTTTTCTTTCTGTATAACTTCTTACTCATATAGCTCACGCAATACCATTTTCATAATCTACGACTATCCGTGAAGATCTGTAATTGGTTTTCCGTTGTTATTTTAGGTTTTCATATTACTGTATTAGCTGTAGGTCTTCCACCAAATAAATAAATAAAAAAATAACAAAGTATTTTACAAACTATATTTAATTTTAAGGGTTGCCGACTGAAGAGCTGCTAAACCCAATCAGATTTATCGTCGAAAATTATAAATATCCTTTACTAGATAGTCTAGTTTTAATAGCCGTTTTAAACTTATTAATAGGCACATTTCGGACAACTATGGAAATTTATTATGTAGAAGTCTATACATTACCCCATGAAAGAGTTGCTTATTCTATGGAGTAGAATGTACAATAAAATCATCTTTGTTCCGTGTATTAATATGATGAATGTCGCTATTTTTTTTAAAGTTACTAATATTTTTTAACATATCATATATAAATTGCGAGACAACAGTTAGAATATTTATCTCTATGAATTTTTCTCTAAGGGAAGCTCTGGGGGCCAAATTGTAAATTGCACAAATATCCTTTGTTTTAAGAAATAAGATGGTATTTAGTTCAGCAGAACATCCCCAGAGCAGTATGCCATATGAGAAAATGCTATGGGAATAAGCGAAATAAACAATTCTAGCTGTTGCAATACCAGTCAATAACCCAATTTTCTTGACGGCATAAGCCGCTGAGCTTAATCTATTAGACAGCTGTTCAATATGTGGGCCCCACCGTAGTCTGGCATCAATAGTGATACCTAGAAATACAGTTGACTCTACAAGATTCAAATCTACACCATTCATGACATTGAAGCCCTAGGAACTCCTTAACTAAGCAAGATGTCTTCGTTGTGTTTTTGCTATAAAAGCTTATTTTTTAAAAGGTCTTTTGTTAGTTATTCTTCGGATATATGTAAGAAAAAAAAAAACATAAGTTTAACCACAAAGATAAAAAATACAAAATACACAGCTATAGACATCAAACCTTACAAAAACCTCAGCTTCTTGCTGCGGCTTGGAGCTATTTGATTTAACGTGACGCCACACTAGAAATTATTCCTGTGTCGAGGGTGCGCTTACAAGCATGTAATTCACATCGCAGTGAAAGCGAAAGCTGAACACACCCAGACGGAATTTTGTGAGTCACGAAAAGATTTTCCCGTGCGGGTATTGAACCCGCGACTGTTTAATCCTGTGGGCGGAGCGGCTTAAGCTCTTCAGCTTCACCACTGGATCAAACCGTACGTCATTTAATTAGCTACGTATTTTGTGTAATACTGGTATTCCGACAGCGCCTGTAAAAAATAAAAACATTGTTTATTCATTATACGTATGTTATGAAAACACAAAATCGAAACATAAATCTGCCTATTAAAAGTTAGTATAATCACGAGCTTGGAATAAACGTACCAATAACAGTTTAAAATACCCCATTCTCCCCCAAAATTACTGAATAACTGCTTACTACAGAGCTTTTTTTACGGCTTATGCCGGTTTATGCGTTTTATAACTCGTCTACCCCACTCGTACGCTTATTCGATTATATTCCAGCCATGAGTCTTGATTACTTGGTGATCATTCGACACGTGGGTATAAAATACCAGGTGATATAATATATACTCGTTTGATACCCTTTAAAGTATTATCAGGGCAAATAGTTCAGTTAGACTGTAAAGGGTTGCATTTAATTCTGTTTTAATCGGTCTACAATATTTTTAGGCGCTCGTAGCGCTGTGCGACCGCGGTGTTCTTACCGATTACCAAGGTTAAGCAGCGTTCGACTTGGTTGGTCCGAAATAGGTGAATGTTTGTGCGTTATGCTCCAGCCGGAATGTCTAAAATTATTTAAAGGTTACTTGTACTCTAGTTTTAGGTACTTTGCAAGGCTTCCAACTAGGTTTAATTTAACGTCTACTACAAAAAGTGATAACCGGGACTAATGACTTAACGAGGCGCCCGAAACAGGGAGAAACGCTCGAATATGACAATGCCAGAAATTGTCATTCATCTTAGATTGACCGAGCCAAACACTGATTAACCTTGGCGATCGCTCAAAATAATCAGTAAAGCAGCGCAACGGGCACCTTAACTATTATGCATAATGGTTTCGAATCCACTAAAAAAATAGTTAGAAAAAATTTATGAATTTGCTATAAGTATTACAAACCTTCAATATACGAATATATATGACGTAATAATATACGAGTGGTATATTTTCAAACATAAATATATTATATTTATTTCAAACCAAAAAGTAGACGTCAAAAACAGAATAAATGTTTGGTTTCCATTAAAATCTTTTAAGACATCAATAGGAAAAACGTGTTTTGTGTGACCTGCTAATAAAATATCATGTTTGGCGTTGAAAATCACTCCGCCATCGTTTTTAAAGGTTAAGATTTTAAGTTAAAAATGCCCAGATTTGTGATTGTCATTTTGGCTGCCGTATATATAGTAGTACTGTAAAGGTCCCAAAAATGCTCATTGACTTGCTCCAATAATGATTATTTTTGTTTTGTTAAAATCTTTATTAAAAAATTTTAACAAAACAAAAATGGTTTGTCATCAAAAAAGTATTTTTTTTTTAATTTTAATAGTGCCCTTGTTTCTTGCGGCCAATAATACTAAAAGAAAACTTATTGAAAAATATTAGGGAGCTTATATAGTTAGCAAGAATTTGAATCTCCATAAACGTATATCATCGCGCCAGATCCCTTGCGGGGTAGGCAGAAAATACAGTATTCCAACAGGTTCTTTCCTCACCCTCTAGCTTCCTCCACTCTGATCTCAAACAGGCTCGCCGGTTACGGAGACGTTTTTTATTTTCAACTCGAAATCAAAAAGATATTAAAATAAATTATAAATATTTATATCACATAGATTATTTCATTACAAATATTAAGATAATATTTCTGAGTCACACTGCATCAACACTATCTTGTTATCATGTGGGTTCGCCATGTACATGGGAAGTACAGTCATGAGCTATATTAAATAAGCGTTTTAGTAATTAGTGATGGCATGTTTATAAATACAATAATATCATCCGCGATAACGCATCCTCATCATTATATTATCATGTGTATCTTTGTGTGTATCATTATGACATTATGCATGAACGTATGTAATAAAGGCAGACGGAATAGCTAAACAAAGTGTATAGACAATAGTGAGTCAGTTCGCGTGTTTCAGCTCGCACGTGCACGCTTTTCACGAATTTTAATTTCTCACTATGAAAACGACTTCTGTCGCACGAGGTTTGTTTCGTCAAAACCGCCGATAGACATATATGGTGCAAGTGTGTGTGTTTTAGCTCGTACGTATGTTCGAACTGACTTACTATTTGGCTACAGTATTTGTTTAGCGAGATGCTGTCTGCCTTTTCATACGTCCTTGGAATAACGCGCTAAGACAACAACTACTTGTTATTCGCAAATGACAGGCTTACGGCCTTTTTCTATAACTGGTAAAAAGGAATTTATATTTATTCATAATATTTTATCTATAAGCTCTGAATCTATGGAATCGATTTAATTAATTATTTCACCATTAGAAAACCACATTATCCAGAAGTAACATAAGCCCAGTAGGTGAGGCTGTAGTTGACCGAGTCGACCGAGACGAAGCCGCGCAAAACTGCTAGAGTTTATTGTACAGTCAGCGACAAAAATCAATGAGCAGAAATAATTTTCTACAAATCGTAAACACGTTAAGCATCAAAAGTCGGTGATCAGCTCCGGCAACGTAATCCGGCGAACACGTTAAAGTTACATATACCGGTGAATGTCTTCGAAACAAATCTACTGAACCCAGCCATATTACAAAATTCGGCGAACTTTTATAAAACGTAGATTTTGGCCTGTGTTTATGGATTTTTGTTGTATTAACGCGTCCAGGTTATTTTGTTACATTTATTACAAGTTTAGGCGATTTATTATAAAAAAAAATCTTCTTTCATTAATTTAACTTCACTAAAAACTGGAAAATGTAAAAGTATAATCCAATATAGGTAGCTTAAAGCACAGTTACACTTTGTTCGTTTTGGCATTGAACTAAAGGCAAACAACTCATAAATGATTCTTTAAATGTCCCTTTGTCGTTTCAAAATGTGCTGTATGTTAATTCCTACTTTATTATTGAAAAATAATGAAATAATTTAGGTATAGTTATTTTTTAATCTCTAGCTTTTCATTATACCATATATTTAGAAATATTATTATTAGTCTTATATCTCAGTTGTTAGGCATCACACTGGAGCTGCATTGCATTAATGATTTTGTTTAATATAAATTATGAAAAAAGACTGAATGGAGAATTAGACAAAAATACAAGCCCGTTGTGTTTTTCGCGGGATCTTCTCACGCGAAGGCCACGTTCCGATCCAGGGGTGGATTAGTAAGTTAAAAAAGAATTTATAAACACCCCTGCAGGTTTATGCAATATAAACGGTTTGAGTTTGTCGATTTAATATTTTCCATTCCGGCAAAAAACAAAAAGCCGTCAAAATCTCATTAAAACTAATTATACTGTTTATTTGACCGCGTTATCAAGTCAATTTTGGTTTAGCTGATTTTGGTTTCTGAAACGTTTAAAAAGAGGAATCTGAAATTAGTTTGATTTTGATATTCACATTATTTTTTCATTGGATAATATAAATCGTAAATCAAGTGCATAAGTGCATTGTCAACACTAGACACTTTTTCTTCATACATTTTTAAACGTCTATTTTTTCATAGACTTTTCTGATTAATTTGCTGCACAGGGCATAAAAATAAATATTAAATAACTAGTAAATTTACGTAATGTAAACTATAAAATATTTTACATAAAATCGACACGAATTACTAGACAAAGCATTTGACATGAGTTTGATTTATAAACATGTCTTCACACGTTCCAGATACTCTTAGACATAATTAAAAAGTTTTGTCAACTTAAAAGATCAAAATAGTCAACTATGCTTTCTGCAATTGAAATATCACTTTTCAAAAGATTTCACGCTTATTAGTTGATTATTCCGTTGATCGTCCTTTTAAAAACCTACTCGGTTTTTGAAAGGACGATCAACGTAAATTTAAATAATCAGTGCATATACGTATGTCCTTTTATTGTCATCTTTCTTCGCACATATTGTATGTGTCAAACCGGACCCCTTTTTCGGTATTTAGTGTAGGAGAATAAAAACATAAGAAATTGATTATTTTTATTATTTTATTCAATAAAATAGATACCCGGAATAGAATAAACCTAACCTGAAAAATATTAAAGTTCACTGGAATTTTATGATATGTATGTGTTCAGTAGATTTGTTTTTAAGTCATTCACCGATATATGTGACTTTAACGTGTTCACCACATTACGTTGCCGGAGCTGATCAATGACTTATAATGCTTAACATGTTTAGGATTTGTGGGAAATAGTTTTTGTTCATTGATTTTTATCGCTAACTGTACAATAGAAATATTTTAAAGACTGTCAGGTAGGTAATTTGCAGTTTAAACTAAACTTTTGAGATAAAAAACTAAAGTTGTAACAGCAACATGATCGCTTGTAGGTAAGTTGGACAAGGAGTTCTTTGTAAAATATTGCAAGGTGTAGTTTGACTGAATAGCGAATGAAAACGATGCCAAATAAAGTCATCTCACCTAAATAATATTTGCGAAAGTTTTAATGTTGCTGTGGAAACACGTTAAAACAGCGAAATGGATTTAGAAGAAGTGTGGAAGGTTAACAGTCTTCAAAGACTGAAAGCGATGAATGAAGGTGTACAAATGGGTGACTTAGTGGTAAACCATCTACTTTATGCAGATGACGCGGTTTTAATAGCGCCAACAGCCACTGATCTGCAAACACTAGTCACAGTTATGAAAAACGACTGCATGATCAATGGCTTACACTTGAATGTAAAAAAAACCAAGATTATGGTTTTTGAAAGGGAAGAAACCAGAACGAATGTAAGGATTGTGGTTGGTAACGATGTGCTGGAGCAAGTGAATGAGTTTGTATATCTTGGATGCGCCTTCAGTAAGGATGGGAAATACACCGCTGACATAGAGAGAAGAGTGAGTGCAGGGAACAGAGTGAATGGTGCGATGGGAAAGCTACTCGGGAGCCGGCACTTAAGCTATAAGGCGCAGCTGGCCATACATAACGGAGTTCTTGTCCCAACGCTGTTATATGGTAGCGAGAGCTGGGTATGTAAGAAGGAGAATGAAAGTACGATAAATGCGGTAGAAATGCGAGCTCTGCGGAAGATGTGCGGAGTGAAGCTGACCGACCGCATTAGCAACAGCATAGTAAGACAGCGAGTAGGTATGAAAGATAGTATCGGTGTAAAGATGAGAAAGGGCATGCTCCGTTGGTTCGGGCATATAGAAAGAATGCCAGAGGAAAGAATGACAAAACAGATATACAATGTGAAAGTGGAAGGATGCAGGTACCGGGGAAGACCTAGACTATCTTACCACGACCAAATAAACCGAGTCTTATCTGATGGAAAAGTCAAGAGTCTCTGTAACCGGCGAGCGTGTATGAGACGAACTATGAGAGTCGAGGAAGCCAGAGAGGTATGTAAGGAAAGAACCTGTTGGAACTCTGTACTGTCTGCCTACCCCGCAAGGGATCTGGCGTGAGGTTATAGATAGATAGATAGATAGATAGATAGAGGTGGAAGGTTATAAGGTCAAATAACATGCATGCTACATATATAGGCGGTTAGGGTAGAATAGTTCGCGCGTGGCGACCACAAGAAGGTTGCCCGATGACCTGATGAAGGTCGCGACAAAAAATTGTATGAGTAGATGACAAGATTGATGATTATTGTAACGATCTTTGAGAAAAGCCTCCAACCTGCAATAGACGTATTTTGGCTGATAATGACGAAAAACGTAACGCGGGAGGAAGCGTGAAAAAAACTGGTAATGAATATAACTTGTATGTATTTTGGTAAGTAATGTTTCTTTAACAGTTAGCACTTAAACAGATAGGTACCTAAAGGTAAAATTGTAGGGAATCCACTTGGAGATCGTTAAACTTTGTGATGTACGTCTTTAAGTGATGATCTTTGCACGGTAGCTGATAGGAATAAGATTCAAGTAGCCGAGGATCATACCAATAGACTGCAATAACTTGATGATGAAGGTGATGTATATTAACGGATCTATAATCGCAGTAAAATCAACGATTCAAATCAAAGTGATCCTGAACTCATTGCTTAGAAGTAGTGTCCGAGCGAAGGTCGATTTTTGGTCGAAGGTGAAGCCGAAGCCGATTAATAGGCCATCGCCAAAACTTTCGGCCGAAGCAGAAGGTTTAATATCCCTAAGAAAGTTGTTTCATGATTGACTAAATTTGTAAAAAGTTATGTTGACTGTATTAACAAAGTTGTTTTGATTTGATTTGGTTATTTACTAGCAATGGCGGACGGCCGGCGCAACGCAATGTGACCCCTGTCCCCCGCGCGTTACTTTTTCCGCGGCGCTCTCGAGCATTCGTTAGTCGTAAATCGTAATGGATCGTTCAATTTCGATGCTTGCTAGAAAACTTCGGTTTCGGCCAAAATTTCTGCCGATTTTCGCCGAAGCCGAAGTTTTGGGGCAAGGTGGTATTTATGACTTGATGAGGCGAGGAGATGGCAAGTGGACCAAAGCCGTGACAGAGTGGGGACCTAGAACCGGCCGCAGATCCATAGGCAGACCTTTAGTTATATGACATAGAGTGGCCGGAATAAGGTTGAATAGATTAGCATAAGGCCGGAACGAATGGCGTGATATAGGAGTGGCCTAAATTTAGCAGTGAGTAGATAAAGATTAAATAAAATAGAGCTGAGATAGAGAGAACAAATATACAGGATGATTGATGATGAGAACCTGTCTCTGATCTTATACTTATATATTCCCTACGTATGATAATTATAATTTCTACACCGCTGAGCTGTATCGTAAATTTGACGTAATAAGTTTACGACTGAACGTAATAATTTTTGTGATAACTGTACATTAACTAACTTAGTTTATGATTCGGCGTAGGGGAAGAAACATAATATAAGTAGTATTAATTTTATGTTGAAGTTTTCATGCACTTCGAATTCTCATAAAAAAGTTCTAGATGGCTATTTCCTCACAATTTAACTTCATATTTTTTATTTATACGTACATTTTGTTCGGAAATTTACCTACATTAAGATTTATTACATAAATATCGTTCTTAAAAAATCCTAAAACACCAACTACAGAAATATAGGCGTGAAGTAATTTATATTATTTTAAGTGCCAATCATTCACAAAATTGTAAACTACTGTTTTCCAATTCCATGGTTTAAATAGATATCACAATTTTTTAAGTTTTATTTAGTAGTCAGATATAATATTAATACAATACATTCTCAAATTTTTTATGTTAAATCAATATGTTCTTTACAGAGAAAGGTTTCTTTAATTATTGATCCCAAGCATTCGAGTAGATAGTTAACAGTTTGATTTTAAGCAAATACGTGAATACTTAACATTAAGAGTCTCCGTAAGTACATTTGATAATAGGTATGTTGTTTAATTTAGTTTTACGGAGGACGCAAGTTAACTTTTTGTTTCTAAATTTTGATTAGAACTGTAATATACGTAATAGTAATTTAATTTTAAATTTATAAGGCGTAAAACCAAATATTATTTACGATAGATATAAAGTTACAGTGACGTATTTTATCCCCAAAAGTGAAATTTAGGGACAGGCACAATATTCTAATATATCACACAACTTTGAAGTCTCTCGCCGAGTTTATTAACAATCACGACCTTGATTAGTTATCGTATAAAGAAGATTTTATTAGTTTCTTTTACGTAAAAGATCACAAAACTGAGATGGTTTTTTTAACAGACGGTGTGAGTAAACTGTGATGTCGGCGTTGCATTGACCTTCACATTTTACAACTGTGTTGCCATTAACGATGTAAAATTTACCCAACCTCTTTATTTTTAAGTCTCTTGAAACTGTTCAAAGGAAATTTTTGACGTGACGTAACCATTTCGTCACAGTCATATTCTGACAAATTTACTATTATTTTAATTACGGGCAACAGCATTAGTAAATTTGCATGGGTAAGGTTAGAGGCACTGTGAAGTAAATGAACACGCCATAATTTTAGTTTTAAAAGAGAATTATGGGATTTTAAAGCAAATCGTAAAATTATAGTAGCATGTCGACTCAAGAATAACTAAATATAGCTGAAACGTTTTGGCGACTCAACAGACATCTTTAAAGAAGTCCATTGTGTTTAAAGCTAAAGCAGTCGATCATTTAAAACTTGTATTTTAGGTATCTGGCGTGATGATATACATAGATATATAAGGTATAGGTTTTATACCTATATGTACCTCGTGATACCCTAGCGTTGATTTCATGCTCAACATTGGTATACTTCTTTTAAAAAAACTGGCTATGACCGATTAAAATTTTGTAACTTTTATTTGTATTTCGATGCTTCGGAAGTATTATAAGATAATCTCCTAGAATGTGTGATGTAAAACTCAATCTATCTCGAGTTTCCCCATCTGACATCGATCAAACCGTAATGGAACAGATGTCGATTTCACCGCTAAGAAGCTTATTCTACCTTTCTTTGACTGCTTGCTCTTGAGTTATTTGCAACTCCGAAAACTGTCCCGAAGTTGTAAGCTGGAAGTTTAAAGGAAGGTTTAATTGCCATTAACTCACGCCAGTAGGCAATTTGACAAACAGCTTCTCCAATCTTACCAAGTACCGCCAAATGCTCAATCGGTCACAACGATTAAGTCTCTAGTAGTCTTCTTTGCCAAATCAAGGGATAATCTCCACTATTTCCTACTTTCTTATTAATTGGAAATGACCATGGTAATTTTTGGGAGATATGGTTGTTTAGAAGATAAACTTTCGTAAACCGCTAATCAATCCGTTCAGTTCGTTATGACATGAAGTAGGACTTTGTAAAAGTGTGGTAATGTTTCTTGAATTACTTTATTGGGAGAACAGTCATCATTTTTCTGTCCAAACCTTTCCAGTTTAGTCTGGTAACACATAGCCTCAAATATCAGTGAAGAACTAATCATGTCAATAACGTTGTGGAAAGAGCTTGCCATCTCGCTTATGTGACATGTTGGTAAGTAAGAGCGAAAATGATAGTATGATTTCTTGCTTTGTGGGTTTGAGTTTGTGTTATGCAAGTTTCGAATTACATTGCCCCTTAGTTATCCCCCGTATACCGTGCTTGAATGTTAAAAATGTTGCAAACCCGATCCTCGATTAATTTTTGTTCCTAGTTTTGTGATTGTGATTATGGTCTCTAATGATGGTGAAATTTGCATGATTGGACTTCAACAATTTGTAAGTACTCGTATGATCTCATACAGACAATCCGTATTTATTGATGCTCGTTCATTTTATCAGGTTTTTAAGACTGACTTATTCTGTCATTTAAATTTATACTAACTAATAGTTTTATTAGTTCAGATTAAGTAGTACTTAGATATTATGTATCTAAATAATGATGTATCTTTAAATTTTATATTTAACATACTAAAACTACAAACTTTAACAACAACAATAAATTTCTATATACATAATTTTAAGTGTTTTCGTAAAAGGTCATATATAATCTGTTATTTGAAATAATGGTATCTAAAGAATGAACCTGTTGGATCTCTGTACTCTCTGCCTACCCCGCAAGGGATCTGGCATGATGATATAGATAGATAGATTTAAAATAATTTATATATCGAATAAATCATTTTTTTTAAGTTTTTATTTCAGGTTTAATTTAGTATCTATGATGGTTTAATGTTATTAACTTGTTGAAAGTTCATTTCAGATCTTTGTTATTTAAAAATGCATTGTATTTGCTTGAGAGAATTACTAACGTCAATAACCTTGAGATTTTTTTGTAGAAATTTTGCTTCGCTGTTGACCTTGACAACAGTGACGTGTGTCCGGAGGATCCAAAATGGAGGTTTCTATCAAATAATTTAGATATAATTTATTATAAATCATCCATAAAAGTTATAGAGCAATCATAAGATAATTTTTGTCGTGTGTATTTTATACACATCCAATCTACCATTCAATAGAAAATTGCAATAAATATTCCAGATAGAGTTTTTTAAATGTATAAGTTTTTTTTGAAAAATTGAATACGTAACCCAATTTTATTCCCTACATTAAATTCATGATCTTTTCATAACCTTTATTTTCATATATATTTCTTGTAACAAATACGCACTAGATTCAACAATCTTCTGTACATAGAGCATATTTTTGGGAGTTAAGGCTAGGTTCCTTAAATCATTTCTTGATATGATAATGAAAAATCTTAAAGTAGATGCATGTCAAAATTAAAATCCAACAGACAGAATTTTAATGGATCCTCCATTATACCACATAATACTTACTGTGTTTATACTTACATAAAAAATAAAACAGAAATCATAATTACGTACGTATGCGTGTACAACTCATGCGCATAAATGCCTAGGGCGCTTATGTGAAGTCAAAAGAGCGAATGAGCGAGATGTAATGAAGCGCCTATCGTTGGCATTAGTACCAGTACCAGTAACGCGCACGGACTGCTATCGCGTGTAACTTGCGCAGACTACTGGCGCAAGCACTTCGTGCGAACAACATTGCGTTGCACGCCTTACATATTTACACGATCGTTTTCAAGATGCAACTAACCCACGGAAGCAATATAAAAGGTAAAAGAGGTATCATCTCGAGCGGCGCTTGCGTTATTATACCAAATTTTTAAAAAGATGTGGTATATAATAAATGTCATAATTTTTAATGTTTGAAAGTACATCTAAAATAAATTTCACGTTTGGTTTTTTATTGGCCAATACTTATAAATATTTTTTGGCAAGTAACCAGAAGTAATGGTGTTTTTGGAAGAACACCACCTATTTAAATATATGCAAAGGTGCAATATCCAAATTTCTTGATTCGATGTTTTCGCATCTTAGAAAAGTCTGTAAGCATCACCAGTTAATAATAAAACTCATCTGATATGGAACTTACGTATATTTTTGTGATTCATTACAACTAGCACACTATTGTACCTCGTGTGTAAACACAGCATGCATCTCATACACACGTGGTGTTCAGCTGGGAGCGACACTTGACCCGACTCGCTTGAATAGACTGAATGCGGCACGGGACATGAGGACTCCAGTTTAACGTATCTTCACCTACTAACTAGTAATACATAGGTATATTATATAAAGATATTCTAAAGGTTTAGCAGAAACTGACTGACGGTAGCACAACTAATGATATTCTATCCTTTTCACACTACAGATCTACTATCTATCTATCTATCTATCTATAACCTCACGCCAGATCCCTTGCGGGGTAGGCAGAGAGTACAGAGTTCCAACAGGTTCTTTCCTTACATACCTCTCTGGCTTCCTCGACTCTCATAGTTCGTCTCATACACGCTCGCCGGTTACGGAGACTCTTGAATTTTCCATCAGATAAGACTCGGTTTATTTGGTCGTGGTAAGATAGTCTAGGTCTTCCCCGGTACCTGCATCCTTCCACTTTCACATTGTATATCTGTTTTGTCATTCTTTCCTCTGGCATTCTTTCTATATGCCCGAACCAACGGAGCATGCCCTTTCTCATCTTTACACCGATACTATCTTTCATACCTACTCGCTGTCTTACTATGCTGTTGCTAATGCGGTCGGTCAGCTTCACTCCGCACATCTTCCGCAGAGCTCGCATTTCTACCGCATTTATCGTACTTTCATTCTCCTTCTTACATACCCAGCTCTCGCTACCATATAACAGCGTTGGGACAAGAACTCCGTTATGTATGGCCAGCTGCGCCTTATGGCTTAAGTGCCGGCTCCCGAGTAGCTTTCCCATCGCACCATTCACTCTGTTCCCTGCACTCACTCTTCTCTCTATGTCAGCGGTGTATTTCCCATCCTTACTGAAGGCGCATCCAAGATATACAAACTCATTCACTTGCTCTAGCACATCGTTACCAACCACAATCCCTACATTCGTTCTGGTTTCTTCCCTTTCAAAAACCATAATCTTGGTTTTGTTCACATTCAAGTGTAAGCCATTGATCATGCAGTCGTCTTTCATAACTGTGACTAGTGTTTGCAGATCAGTGGCTGTTGGCGCTATTAAAACCGCGTCATCTGCATAAAGTAGATGGTTTACCACTAAGTCACCCATTTGTACACCTTCATTCATCGCTTTCAGTCTTTGAAGACTTTTGTCCAGATATATTATAAACAGTCTAGCGGACAACACGCAACCCTGCTTGACGCCGATTTTAACGTCAAACCAGGGTGACCTGTTACCACCCACCCGTACGCATGCCTTGCAGTCCACATAAGTGGACTGGACGGCTCGCAACAGAGTGCCATCTATACCATACTCTGGCAAAATGTCCCAAAGTCTCTTTCGCACAACTCTGTCAAATGCCTTCTCCAGATCTACAAAACCGCAGGAAACCTTCCGGCCCACTGCCAGATGCTTCTCTACGATGTTGCGGAGTGAGAAGACTTGATCCGAACATCCTCTTCCAGACCTGAAACCCCCTTGTGCCTCGCACAACATTCCATCGGACTTCACGCGCATTCTCCGTTCAATAATTTTACCGTACACCTTGGCTGCCAAGCTGATCAAACTGATGGCTCAGTAATTGGCGCAGTCATATTGTGAACCCTTGCCTTTATACAAGGGTACTATGACTGCGCGGCGCCAATCTGTAGGGACTCTACCGGTCCTCCAGCAAAGGTTTGCAAGGGCCCGGAAAGCGTCCCGGACGCAAGTTCCACCATATTTGATCATCTCGGCAGATATCATGTCTACTCCCGCAGCTTTACCGTTTTTCATACTTCCTATCGCCCATTCAACTTCTTCCATAGTGATGTCCTCCGTTGATTCTGGTGCCGCAATCTCGCCTTTAGGCACGTCTGCGGCATCAGCATCCGGGTCATCTCCATACATTTCTCCAAAATATTCACTCCACCGGTTTAGCACAGCTTGTGTGTCAGCAAGAATGTCACCATCTTTAGATTTTATTCTTTCCATTCTGGAGCCTGACGAATCACCTCGAGCCTTTCTCACCTTGCTCCAAAAGAGTTTGGTGTTGTTCTCGAAGTTCTTCGCCAGCCTCTCCTCCTCAATCATACTGGCTCTTTCACGCTTTTCTTTCACTAAAGTTTTAGTGGCATTCTTGCATTGCCGGTATATTTCTTTCCTCATCTCTGTCATACTGGCATTCAGGTTCAAAGAAGATACATAGTCCTGCCACGCTTTCTTCTTACTTTCTACGGAGCTTTGCAACTCCGCATCCCACCATGCATCACCTTTTGCTGTAATATGCTTCTTTGAGCAACCACATACTTCTTTCGCGGATTCCACCAAACTCTCTTTCAGGCTATTCCAGCATTCATCTACATTTGAGTCCGAAGAGCTTGCTGTCAAAAGCTTGTCCCGGACTCTGTCTTCATACATTCTCCTCACGCTCTCATCTTGCAACTTTTCAACCTTTAATCTTTCAAGGTCTCCGAAGGGGATACGCTCTCGCCAGTGCCTCCACTTCCTGAACAGACCACTAAACCGTGCAACTACGAGATAGTGGTCTGATTCCAGAGTTGGGCCTCTATATGCACGCGTATCTTGTAGTTTGCTTCGGAGACGGTTATCAACCAGGATCAGATCTATCATGCTTTTTTGTTCAGTCCTTCTCCACGTATACATATGTATGTCCTTATGCTGGAATATCGTGTTAGACACAAGGAGACCCCTTTCCAAACAAACATCTACAATGAGCTTACCTGCATCGTTCACTCTCTTATCACCATAAGGACCCAGAGCAGCGTCGCAAGTTTGCCGCCTGGTTCCTACCCATCCGTTCAGATCGCCACACAGAATCACCTTTTCGTTAGCCTCAGCCAAATCCAGAACTTCCCTGACATTATCCCAAAACTTCTCAAGGTCCTGGGGTGTCGACGAGCTTACGGGAGCATACGCTGCGACCAAAAATACTCTAGTGACACCCAGTTTTAAACGGACCCAGAGAAGTCTCGCATCGCACAGGCCATAATCTCTCACTCCAGAGGCCAGGCGACGGGACAGCAACATACCCACCCCCATGCTGGCACGACTGCTCTGCGGTACACCAGACCACAGAGCCATCGCTCCATCAGGCAGATCACAGGTTTCACTGCCCCTCCGCTTAGTCTCTGATACACACAGAGCATCCAGGCGTCTCTCTTTCATTACATCAATCACCTCATGCATCTTATCTTCCATACCACCTCTTATATTCCAAGTGCCTATTCGGCACTCTGCACCCCACGACTCGCCAGTTCGGGCCCGGCGTGATGGGTGGCGGCCCCCATCGCCGCTTCCACCTATATTCGTACCGACGGGGGCGGGCCGGTACGCGTCGCCTCGGGGGGACGCCCTAGCCCGCACTGCGGTACGTCTTCGGTCCAAGATTGCAGCCATAATGACTGGCAGGGGTCGCGACGAGCACGCTCTTGGACAGACCCCCATCCCCCCGGACAGATCTACTAAATAACGAAAAACGAGACAGAATATTTGTTCGACAACTTTGTATGTACTATAATGTCAAATGGCTTGTGCTTAGTTGGGCTTAATATTATTCTGTTTATATCATCACGCCAGATTCCTTGCGGGGAGACAGGGGGTACTGAGTGCCAACAGGTTCTTTTGTACCATACTTCTCTGGCTTCCACCACTCTCATAGTTCGTCTCATACACGCTCGGTGGTTACGGATACTCATGACTTGTCCTTCAGATAAGACTCAGTCTATTTGGCCATGGTATGATAGTCTAGGTCTTTCCCGGTACCTAAATCCTTCTACTATAATTTTATTTTTTTAGTTTTAAATTTCCAGTTTGAAATTAAATAGAAATTCAAAAGTAACTTAAATAGAATATAAATAGAAATTTAAAAGACTCTGTCAGATGCTTTATCAATGTGCGGTTAAATTACAAGTTTTAATTGATATCGATCGGCGAAGTTTTTAGTCTGTGGGTATTTTCTATTAAAATCAAAAGTAGATAGATAGAAGAGCTTGTTTACGCTCAGCAACTTAATAGTTGTTTTTTAGTAGATTAGGGTTATTTAATTTTCCATAGCAGAGTTAGAAATCAGAAATTTAAGTATTGTTTAGTCAGTCTTGTTTACGTTGTTCATTAGTTTTCAGAGGGAGCGCCTTAATTTATTATAAATATCAAGTATTAACTTAGTCAAAAAGTCGTGCTTATTGCATTGTTCATGAAATAACTTTGAAAAAAGGGGAAATCGACATAATAATAAAATAAAAAACAAAAATTAAATTCTGTGCCCGGCGTTCAGTGCAGTCGGCACCGTCTTTGAAAATATATGTTTTATAATTATGATATAAAACATATATTTTCATAATTATATCATAATTATAAAACATATATTTTCAAAGACGGTGCTAATGGTTGTTGAAAGTGTTAATTATGTTTTAAAAACAATTAATTGTTAATTAACTTATTAAAGTTAATTATTATTTATAGTTCTGTAGTATTCTATACATTATATACCTATAATATATTATTGTGCTTAGTTCTAATTCGGAGCTATACTGAACCTAATACAAAAAGAATCATCAAAATTGGTTGATAAACAAAGAAGCAATGAAAAAAACACGCAAATTGTGCACCTCCTCCTTTTTTTAAAGTTGATTAATGTTCTGCCTAATTCTATAGTAGGGTACCTACAGGATTGATATACTACCCATAATAACTTAATCTACATATTCGTATTGTCGTTAAGGAGTTCTTTTAATGTTTCTTTAAAGTCCAAGCTCCAATTCCAATGAAATTAAAATGACATCGCCTTCGAGCTATGCCAAACCCAATTCGGAAAGAATCATCAAAATCGGTCCACAATAGACGAAAATGCTGGTATGTATGTTACAAACAAAATATATACAGACGGTCATATAACCTACTCCTTTTTAAACTCGGTTAAAAATAAGGAGACGCCATCTGCAGTCACCACTAATAAGAAAAATACATTACTGTCCTGGGGCTGCGATGAAATGAAATAGCAAAACTAGCAGTTTTCTGCGGCTTCACACCTATCAGGTCCAATTATGGTTATGAACTATCTAGGTGAACCCATAAGTAAAAAAAACATTATCTGCATCTACCTATGTGTAACAAATCAAAAGTTTGATTCATTCACAGTATTCGAATCCAGGGCCGGTTCGGAACCGCTAGCCAGAACGCTGCATTTTGCGTTTACGTAATACAGGCTTAACATTACGAATATTGACTGTTCGAATTAAAAAGTTTTTAAATGAAATAAAAAAATAACGGTTTCATGAATCCAAACAAACGTTTCTTTGTTAGAATGTTGAGTCCTTAGGTACAATGCGAGTTAAACAATAAATAACTCGAACTGGCGGCCAATTAAATTCCGCAATGGTTCCGTAAACACAACCCCGCCAGAAAATACAGGAAGCAGTAATTTACTTTGCAGAATCCAAATGACCCAGCGAAATGAGTCGTGCACTTAATTAAATGCCTTTGAATAAATTTAACAAACTAAGCTTCATAGTTGATTTTTGTTAGACTTCAAGTTGCTAAAGTTTGATTCGAGAGTCTCGAGTGCGATGTAATAGGGAGCGAGCCTATTGTCGTTCTGGACACAACACCAGAATTCGGACTGCTACCTAGAATTGTTCGATGTCATTAATCTTTTCAATGTTTATTTAGCTATGGTATAGTGCGACTAGGATATATTGACCCGTAAATATCATTGCCAGGGGGGCATTGGTGTGAAATGTTAATATAACATTTAGTAAAATTTTCCACGATTATTAATTGAAAAAAGAACTTGGGAAAATTTTATAGCATACGGCAACTCTGCGGCTGTCATAAAATGACATTTCACTTGATGACAGCGTTAGCTTCGATTTTGGCCGAGAGCCAAAAGATCCTTGTGGGTCTGTACAGTGGTTGTACAGTATAGAGTTGTATCGCAATAGTGAAACTATCGATAGTCTCTCGATACTAATGTAACCTTTAAAATTGTAAGGACAGCGATAGCACTATCTATCGCTTTATTACTATCTTTATAAATATTATGTTCGAATTAATAGTATTATCCGATTATTAATATCTGTACAAATAATCATTGCTATCAAAACATTTGATAGTACCTATACAATCAATACTATTAATAGTGAAAGAAGTATTGCTCTTTTGTAGATGTTTTCTGACTACTGTCTGGGATTCGTCATGTTCACTAATAGTCTTTGCTGTAAGTATACAGCTTGGCTATTTGGTGCGGGATGCTTTCTTTCCTCTAAAATAGGGGAGGGAGGTGATATAGCTGCTCAAGTAGTCATACTTGTAAACGGGACTGCTTGTCCACCCAGAATCCTTTAGCGTATTATTCTTTAAAAAAATATTATTAGTCATATCAGTCGTTAGGCATGAGCTGGATAATTTTTTATAATATAAAAATATATCTATACAGAAAATGATGGGAAAAAACTATTAATAGAGACTTAGACAAAAAAGGCAAGCCCGCTAAGTTTCTCGCCGGATCTTTTCAGTGAAGGCCGCATTCTGATCCGGTGGTAGATTAATAAGTTAATAAAAAAATGTAAACACGACTATTTGTAAGTACTTCCGCAGGGTTTATACAAAATAAATAATTTGAGTTTGCATATTGGCCATACTTTAAGGCAATACTATCCATACTATTGATATGAAATATATTAATATTATTAACAGTAGTGTCTACTTTGTAGACAATACTGTACTACTAGTATTGAACTACTTTATTTTATTTAACTTGCAATGTTCGTATTTCTGTCTGTCTGTCTTTCCGGTTCATTTCTTGTGATCCATTTTACAAGCACTTGTTTGTCATACATATGTTAGTCCGATGACAATGCAGTAATATGGTACCATAGAGCTGATCTAATGATGGAGTCGAAAGATGGCCATAGGCACATGTGAACTTTACAGTGTAGTTTTTAGGCTCGTGTTTTTAGGCTCGTTGCATAAATACAGGCCTCGTATTTAGGCTCGTTAGATTGTTATTAAGAAGTTCTATATAACTAGATAGTATTCAGGGTCTGATGATGAAGCCGAAAGGTGGCTAATGGAACGACACACGTACTCAATATAACTCCACCGTGTTTGGGATCATTTGATTTATCTTGATGGTGTCCAGGGTCTCATCTTGGAGCCGGAAGGTGACCAATGGAACTACCCAACTACTCTATATCGCCCTGCCTTGTTTGGGCTCGCTGGATTTGTCTTAACGAGTACTTTACATCCGAATGGTGTACAAGGTCTTATCCCGAGCTCCGGCTCCAAAGTCGGAACCGGTGACCTACGGAACTACCCACCTATTCAATATAACCCCACCGTGTTTGGGCTCATTTTATTTGTCTTGCCGAGTTCTGAAGACCCGAATGAAGTCCAGATGATGAAGCCGGATTGTGGCCAATGGAACTACCCAAGTACTTAACATAAACCCGCCGTGTTTGGGCTTGTTACATTTGTCAAGTGCCATAGTACTTATTGGTCTTTGTTGTGTTTCGCTCTAAAATCATGTTTTAAAAAAAATCTTTTTAAATTATAATTATTGCAGGTAAGCTATGGATTTTCTAACTGTCGTTAGTTTTAAAATTCTAGCGCAGTATTACGACATGAGTGACGATATTACACTACTACACTACAACACACTAATACAAGCACTCCACCCAAAATGACAAAATGGCCGGCACAGCGTTAACCGGTTTGTCCTCGGGCGGCGTGGACGTGAGGAGGCACGTGTTAGAAATGGTAGAATTAAGATATTGGCTAAGTTATTTAATGTTTTATGTTAAGTCACTAGTATTGTTATTTACTGATTATACTAAATTATGTTATAAGGAAATAAAAGGGGCAGCAATTTAGAAGTTAAAGAAACCCAGATTATCGACATGAAACATATAGTTTATTACTCAAGTCAAATGGCATACACAATAAAATACAATATATACGGACATCATAGGATCAGATGCCAAGACGGGCATAATAACAATATATAACAGTAGTCACAATAAAAAGGTACTTAACTTGCTTATCCGCTCTCGATTAAAAACTGAACTGTTTCTCAAATTACGTGGCCTTTTATACCCATCAGTTTTTTAAATATAGATGAGAACGTTAAAAGGTTATAATTTGAAAATAAGCCAATACAATTTCAATATAAGCCAATCAGAGCACAGTTACAATTTAGAGTCTTTTTAACGAGAACTAAAAGAACGGCAATGAATATAGTGATACCAAAAATAGCTCTGTATTATTTAAATAATCATTAAATAATACAATAATTATTTACAATTCTAAAACATCTTATAAAATTATCAAGTTGTCAATACAATCACATATTTAAATAAATTCAAAAACAACGGAAGTTTATAAATACTTTTTCTAATTATGTATTGGGTATTTAACCAAAATACATCATAAAGTCTTTACTCAAAAGTCTTTAATCAATTTTATACTTAATATTATGGTATTACCTTAGTAATCAATACTAGTAAAATATTAAATATCTAACACACGCACACACCGCCGTGGCTTGTACTAGTGTGCTATCGTAGCGTGATTATATGAAACTATCTCTATTGGAATATTTACTCATATGGTATTATTACAAAAATGGCATATACAGATACAAGTAAGAGGTATCTACAAATGTCAGTAAGTATATATTCGCTTGGTCATTAACGGGCTAACGCTGAGGGTCCGGAAATTGAAATGATGTCACACATCTCAATAAATGGCAATAATGTCGGCTGTTGAAGGACTTATACACGACATGGCTTACTTAGGCATTTCTAAACCCAAATTTATAGCTAAACATTTATACCTAAGTTCATTTTTTAACTATAAATGAAGTCACATTTCGTTCTAGCCGGAGAACTTTATAAAAATACCAGTCAGGATATCGCAAATATGTAAGTATTTTAATGATACGTATTTTCTGCTACTCACAGCGGTATATCTTAACAAAGTATGTATATCAAAACATGTGTTAAAACTTTTCTATATATAGTGTGAATCGAATAACGCCACTCCTAGTTCCAGTATTTTAAAATGAGAACAATAAAAAAAATCATTTTAAAAGGCCCGTAGAACAAATAACTTTCATATAGGATTCTGTTCTAGACGCTATTCTAATTGTAGAAATTTAACGATCATATCCTAATAATCGGACGAAATCGAATAATGTGTAGATGGGTTGACCTAGTTTTGTGCCCTACACATTAAGTATTTAATTTCATTCGATAATTAGGATCTAATAGGACAGGATCGAAACGTGCACGTCGAATTTATATGATATATACAATTTTGTGATATCGATTGACCAGTTTGTCTCAGCAATAGTCCTATTTGGTAAATTGGTTTGTATATATTTTTGGTATTAGGTTTGGTTTGGAGCATTGAAGAGTTTTGAACGTCTGCAATAATTTCTCCTGAAAATGCGTCCGTGTTAGTGAATACATGTTTTACTATGTAGCTAATAATGTGTTTTTAAATGGTGAAAAATATGAATAGAATATTAATAAGTATTATTCTAAGATAAATAAATTCACACATTATTGGACGCTTAATTGAATACTAGTCATAACTGCCATAGATTATATAACATCACCCTTGTTTATACGTTACGCGAGGTTACGTGATAGGATTACTCCGACAAGCCTGTAGCCCCAAGCCCTCATAATCCAAACTACCTACAGTGAGCGGAGGGCTTTGACTGAATTCTACAGAAAAGTAGACAGAATCAGAATCAGAATCAGAATATTTTTTATTCATGTAAACCATTACAGTATTTATGAATCGTCAGAAAAGTAACAAAGACTCTACCGCCACTTCGGAATGTCATTCCTGTGGAGAAGAAGGGCAAGAAACTCCACGGTTACTCTTTTAAAATAAGAAATTACAAACTTTTTCATCTACATTCTGTTGTGGGGTATGGGAGAACAATGTAGGTTGGTCATCAGGTGAGTCTAAGTTAAAAAAGCGAATAATACTATTTATGAGAATGGCTACATGGTTCCCTCATTTACAAAAAAAAAGTACATATTGTGTTAAATTAATAGAAGGAAGAGAGGTAATGTTAACTAACAACAGTTGAATAGGTTGTCATGACTCAAGTTGAGCTGGAATAGCATCTATCCAAGCATTTTTATCTTTTAAATAATCTTCTATTGAATAATAAGCTTGCTTACAAAGTGTTCGTTTTACACAAGCTTTGAACTTATTTTCACTAAGTTTAGTGACGTCAATGGAAATTTTGTTATAAAATCTAACACAGTACCCCATGAAAGACGTGTGAATTTTTGACAGACGAAACTGCGGTTGGTCTAATTTATTTCTATGTCGTGTGTTATAGCAATGCCTATCACCTAGCTGATTAAAAAGATCTATTTTTTTTCTAGACGGGGAGCTGACTCCACTAAAAAGCACTAGTTTAGTGCTGGGCTCACATTAACTCGCGGCAAATTGAGTTATAAAACGTGTAAGATGAGCGGGGTACTTAAATTCTCACCCACACTAACAGCTGAGAACTTACAAAACAGTGAAAAATGTACAAAAACAAGAACAGGTGAAATCAAGCTATAAATCTTAAAATTAGAGTGCTCATTCAAATAATTATATTTATGAGTTATGTCATATTTACATTTGCCCAGCAACGTATGAAGTGGTCGTATGACGCTACGTTCAATATCTGACGTCTCATACACGAGGCTTTAGTTAGGTGAAAATGTATTTGTAATCGGTGCGGTTATAGACGCCGATTGGTCATCATAGTATATTATAGTTATATCGTATAATATCTATAGAGTTACTCAGCTGATCCAATAAACTATGTTTATCTGTCGAAGAGATTGTAAGATGATAGGTAGGCTACAGAATCATTGATAGTAGCTGTATTGATATACGTATGAATAGTCTCATGTAAATAATTTAGCTCGGTCCATTAGCAGTTGTATTTAATGTACGGGGAAGATTAACCATAAAGGTATGTGCGACAAGGATCTTTAGCTTCCAAAAAGATATTTCAACAGGTGGGTCCGCATGGCACTAAGTTTCATAGCAAAAAAACTACGACTGTCATGAAGTCATTTTTCACTCGATAACAGCATCAGTTTCGATTTTGGCGGCGGGCAAAAATAGAGAGGTTGCGGGAAAAAATAGGTTGTTGCTCCAAAGAGGTTGTTATAAATATAATTATGGAATTTAAAATCAGATTTTAAAAAACTGATGACGCAAATTAAAAATAAATAACACCGTCAAGTCTATATTTCTCTCACTATGGGCTAGCAGAAATATACTGTCTACATATCGCCTTCGTGATTCTGGGAGGTGTGCTTTTTTATAGTTAAAACACCTAGGCTTGGAACTTAAGATCTCGTGATAACCACTCGCATTATACGCCACTAAATGAACGAGGCATTACATAAAAGAAAAACATAAAAGAATTCTGAAAATCAACCAAGTAATCCGGTTATTTCATAGCATAGCAATGCGTTTTGGCCTTTACTTCGAACGCCGTTAGAAGCTTTTCAACAAACAATAAACCTACTTCTGTCGGGTCAATCACTACTTAGACAACTATTGCGAGCACTTACCTCGGACTCAACGGTTCAAAATCCTAACCGGGCCGAGCAAGCGTCTTAACGAGTTATTATTCTTATTTAGTAAGTTTTATCACGGAAGGTTTTATTGATGTGAAAGTAAGAGTAACCTACATACATACAGATGGATGTTTAAAAGAATGCTTAAATGAACAGTTTGGTGTTGAACTTTGAGTTCACGGAGTTCGTACCTATCATATCTTTGAGGAACTCTCTTAAAGCCTGTTCGACTTGGCGCTGACACATATCTCGCACAAAGGGTCAGCGTTGCTATCCATCGCGAGAATGTTGCCCGCTTCCTAGGCACCGTGCCGAACGCCAGTAATATCGAGTCGAGGTGCTGGTGGTTTCTCTTAGCGCTGTGCCACCGGGGTGTTCTCAACGATCACCAAGGTTAAGCAGCGTGTGACTCGGTAGGCCAGAGATGGATGATCGTTTGTGGCATTTCATATTCAAGCGTCTCCATGCTTTGGAAGGCACATTAGGCTGTTGGTCATTCAGCCAAGTTGGAAGCTTAACAGGCGGCTCAATGAGTTCCAACAGCAGGTGGCCACGAGCCTGCTTCCACCAATCCGCACTGGGTCCGCGTGGTGAAGTATGATCTAATCTCTCTCACCTCGATTTTTGAGAAAATGCATTTGTCCTGCAGTGGGACAGGACTGTGGTATGATATGATTATTAAGTATTCATTTATTTTTTATAAATGATAAAACTCGCCAGCATAAATAAGGGTTTAAATTTCGACAGACCTGGAGTTGCTAGTTGAGATTGAACCCAATATGCAAGAAGATAACTTAGCGGTCACTGCATTTTTGTTTCTTTTATTCACACAACTCTTTATCAATACTAATTTTTGTAACGAATATACAACGACTACTGGACCAATTTCAAAAATTCTTTCTCCATTAGAAAGCTACCTTATCCAGAAGTACCATAGGCTATATAACATAAACCAGGTAGGTGGCGCTGTTTTCGACTGCGTACGAAGTCGCGGGAAACTGCTAATCAGTCTATATAAGTAAATTGGTACTTTGCCAAGAGCTGTAATTTACGACGAAGTCGGTTTTTTTTAAAGATTTTTATTTTACAATTTTAAGTGACAAGTGAATTATTTACTAATATTTATATACCTATATTATACTATTTTGCTGAGTTGTAAAGCCAGGTACCTACATGATTGATATAATAACCATGATAACGGAATCTATACATTCGTGCTGTTCGCCGTTAAGGAGTCCCCTGGTATCTCTTTAAAGTCCAAAGTTCAATACCGATTTCATTAAAATAAGACCACCTCGCAACTATACTAAACCCAACGCAAAAAGAATCATCAAAATCGGTTTATAAATATAGACGTTATAAAAAAACACAGACGAATTGTCGACCTCCTCCTTTTTCGAAGTCGGTTAATATTCTGATTAGTTCTATGGCAGGGTACCTATAGGATTGACGTAACACCCATAATATCTCTATCCACGCATTCGTATTGTTTGTCGTTAAGGGGTTCCCTGATGTATCTTCCAAGTCCAAGGTCAAATACCGATGAAATTAAAATGGGACTACCTTGGAGCTATACTGAACCCAATGCAAAAAGAATCATCAAAATCGATTCATAATTGGCGGAATGATCGCGTAACATACGTACTAAAAAAAAAAAGACTTACAGTCGAATTGAGAACCTCCTCCTTTTTAGAAGTCGGTTAATGACAAGTAGAGCAAGAACAAGACCCAATATTCAGAAAAGCGAATGTGAGCGGAAAGAAGTCTCGTAGATATCCTATAGGATGTTTTTACTCACATACTCCGTTTTGCTTCGCATACTCCGCTCTGCTCCGCACACTTCGCTTAATTTCTTAAGGCATAGTTAATCTGGAGAGAAAATTAGGAATCTCAAATTTCTTTGTCCTAAATGAACAAGAAGTGGAAAAACGTAATGTGATCAATGCGGAGTAAACGCTATTTCGTTCTACTGCGCCAGGTCTTCGCATGCGCTCACCCATAAATCTTGCCTGCCATGTTGTTCTTTTTTTTCTTCCTTTGTCCATCTCCACTTTGGTGCAATCTGGAAAGAATGGTTGAAGTACGCAGTTTAAAACTCCGCTCCTCTATATTTGTGTTTAAAACTGCTATAGATTCAACTATGTCCAATAGCTTCTTTAACTTATTTGTAAGACGTACATTGGGCATGTTCAAATTAGCTGTTTGAGACCATTTGAACCATGACGTTAATGTGCCTAATGTATGGGAATATTTTCATTGTTCTGAAAGTTTTTGAACATCCCTTCGAGAGAAATTTGTCTAAGGGTTATGCAGTGAAGTGATCGCATACTATTTTACACTATTTGTTGTTTCGGGGATTCATTAAAATAATTTATGAATAAATCATGCAAAATAAGTAACCTTAGCTTCAAAAAAAGGGTTGTTATCTGATATGATCAAATTCCAAAACGGTAAAGTTTTTGCTGTGAGATATTCCTGTTTCCTAAACAACCTGCTGGCCTTGAATAACTTTGGATGCATCAGTTTGATACTGGTTATATCTGTTCAGAACCGACTGCACTAGTAACCCAAGGACGAGTAAATTGACTTTATCCTAACGCTATCGTGTTGATATGCTATCCCTTTCACACTTCTTACCTAATAACTTAAATAACTATTAACATGACAGCACGCTTGATACAGTTACTATCGTTATAGTATATGACGTTGCATATCGTTCATATTAAGCCCTCAGTTCGAAGACGAGACATCGATCCAAAAATATTTCCATTGAACTTTTCCTTAATGACTTCAAAGATTAAGTACACGCAATAAAACTAACTGCAAACCAATTAATTACATACTTACCTACTTTTTCTTTTATTTCAGTACAAATAAGATTCGAGATCCTAAGCAAAAAGAAATTAGTGGAATTTATTTCGACATGATTCGACTTGGAAATTACCCTTGATAGTGTGGGGTATCGCGTCTGATGAAGTCTACGCTCCGACCTACTCATGCATATATCCAAAACCCCGAGAACTTTCAACTCGAATTGTCAAACCGCTTCGAATTGCTAGACAGCAGCGCATCAGTGGACGAAATCAACAACAGGCTGGTAGAGACTGTTCATACGGTCGGGTCCAAGTATTTTAAGACCCACCGTAAAAATAGGCCTCAAAAACTATCTGACTACACCCGAAACCTCATGGCTGAGCGACGTTCCATGACGCTCCAAACCTCCGATGATGCTAAGTCCTATAGGCAGCTTAATGGACAGATATTGAAGTCCTTGCGACACGACTTACGGTCCTTCAATGCAAGGCGTATTGAGGAGACCATAGAGCAGAACAAGGGCTCTAAAGTGTTCGCAAGAGACGCGTCTATTGGGCAGAGCCAGTTGACGAAGCTGAAGACGGAGGACGGAAACGTAACGTCAAATAGGTCAGAGGTGCTCAGGGAGATAGAGAGGTTCTATGGACAGTTATATACCTCAGTAGCTAAACCTGTTGTTGACTTGGTAAAAGACCCAAGAGCCAAGCTAACCCGACACTGCACTGAAGATATCCCGGACATCAGCCTGTGCAAGATTAGGATGGCTCTCAAACAACTAAAAAACAACAAAGCGCCGGGTGAAGACGGAATTACTGCAGAACTTCTGAAGGCGGGCGGATCGCCGGTACTTAAAGTCCTTCAGAGGCTATTTAGGTCCGTCTTGCTTGAAGGGAAAACGCCGGAAGCATGGAACAGGGGTGTGGTGGTGCTGTTTTTCAAGAAAGGTGATAACACCTTATTGAAGAACTATAGGCCCATCACACTGCTGAGCCATGTTTATAAGTTGTTTTCGAGAGTCATTACGAATCGTCTCGAACGAAGGCTTGATGACTTCCAGCCTCCCGAACAAGCCGGTTTCCGGAAAGGTTTTAGTACCATAGACCACATACATACGCTGCGGCAGGTTATACAGAAGACTGAGGAGTATAATCGGCCACTATGCTTGGCGTTTGTGGACTATGAGAAAGCCTTTGATTCGATCGAGACTTGGGCGGTTCTTAGATCTCTCCAGCGATGCCGCATTGACTATAGGTACATCGAAGTGTTGAAGTGCTTGTATAATAACGCCACCATGTCAGTCCGAGTACAGGGGCAGTGCACGAAGGTGATCCCCATAAAAAGAGGAGTAAGACAGGGAGACGTCATTTCTCCGAAACTGTTTACGGCCACCTTAGAGGACGCCTTCAAGCTCTTGGAATGGCAAGGACTTGGCATCAACATCAATGGCGAATACATCACTCACCTTCGATTTGCCGACGACATTGTGGTCATGGCGGAGTCGCTGGAAGATCTAGGACGAATGCTCGGTGACCTCAATAGAGTATCCCAACAAGTGGGTCTTAAAATGAATATGGACAAAACAAAAATAATGTCTAACGTCCATGTCGTACCCACCGCACTCACCGTTGGGAACTCTACTCTTGAAGTTGTCGACGAATACATTTACCTGGGACAGGCAGTCCGGTTAGGTAGGTCCAACTTTGAGAGAGAGGTCAATCGACGAATCCAACTCGGCTGGGCAGCGTTCGGGAAACTGCGCAACATCTTCTCATCCAAAATACCTCAGTGCCTAAAGACTAAAGTGTTTAGTCAATGTGTGTTACCAGTGATGACATATGGATCAGAGACGTGGTCTCTTACAATAGGTCTCATAAAAAAGCTCAAGGTTGCTCAGCGAGCTATGGAAAGAGCTATGCTCGGCGTTTCTCTACGTGATCGAATCAGGAATGAGGAGATTCGTAGAAGAACCAAGGTCACCGACATAGCCCTCAGGATTAGCATGCTGAAGTGGCAATGGGCTGGCCACATAGCGCGAAGATCGGACGGGCGTTGGGGCAGAAAGATTCTAGAGTGGAGACCACGTATTGGCAAGCGCAGCGTAGGACGACCGCCTGCCAGATGGACCGACGATCTTGTGAAAATCGCAGGAAATCGTTGGATGCAGGTGGCATCGGACCGGTTACGCTGGAAAGCGATTGGGGAGGCCTATGTTCAGCAGTGGACAAGTATAGGCTGAAATGATGAGTGTGGGGTAGCAATTAAGCAATTACCTTACGTTGTACTTTATATCCAGAGAGTGGTTCGTTTAATGTTCACTTTTGGTAATAATAGTGGACTAATAACAGACATTGTGAACTTTTAATTAAATAACATGGCTACCGTAAAAAGTTAATTAAAATTAAGGCCAACAATTATCGTGTTACTTACTAAGGTAATAATTGCAGAAAAGGTAATATTTTAAAGGGGTTACTTGCCGCGCCACTGTTAAAATACTGCAGTGTCTAATGATAAAGGTCTTCGATACTGGTCGATCTGTTGCTGGAGATGAATTACAGCACTGAGACATGGTCTTATGACGGGCCTCATAAGATGGGTATACTTGAGCCAAGTTTGAGTAATGCAATGAAGAGAACTAGGCTCGGAGTTTCCCTGCGAGATGAAATCATTAAAATGAGCAGATCCAGAGCAGAGCAACCACGTATCGGAAAACATGGAATAAGCATGCTCCCTACAAGATGAATCATCCTGGCGATCATTGAAGATGGCACATGAACTGTGAACGTCTTTCGACTGATGATGGAACTAACCGTAAACATGCTCGTATAATCTAAACCCTAAACAATCCTTAGCACAAAATAATGTATGAGACGAACTATATAAGTTGAAAAAGCGAGAGAAGTCTACATCCAAAAGAAATCTGGCGCTATTATATACTTAAATATTGTTTCGACTCTAATACACCCCGATATCTCGTGAACGCCTCATCTGTGGATGTTAATTTTAAAACGCATTAAAGATTAAAGATTATTTATTTCAATCTAAACAGAAAAATAACGTTCGTAAACAACTGCATTAGTGAGAACTGTGCTGCTGCTGTTTGTGCCCGTCTCCTTAAACAATAAATAATTTTGTTTTTAACCGACTTGAAAAAGGAGGAGGTTCTATGTTCGGTTGTATGTATGCTTTTTTTTATGTATGTTCAGCGATAGTTCCGTCAATTGTGGACCGATTTTGATATTTTTTTTTGCATTAGGTTCAGTATATCTCCAAGGTGGTCCCATATTAATTTTATTGAAATTGGACCTTGAACTTAGAAGATACACCAGAAACTCCTTAACGACAAACAACAGGCATGTGTAAATTGAGATAATATGGGTATTACGTCAATCCTATAGGTACCCTACTATAGAATAATTCACTGGTCACTTAAAATTGTAAAATAAAAATCTTTTATAAAAAAGGTGAACCGACTTCAAAAAGCAAAAAAATAAATATTTGAAGTCGGTGCCAAGTAACCGACTGCACCAACCAGCACCGACTTCAAATATTGATTTTTTTGCTTTTTGAAGTCGGTTTACCTTGTTTTATAAAAGATTTTTACAATTCTATTGAACTATAGGAAAGGGTAGTGATTTTCATGTGTGTGCAGAGTGTATGTGTGTATGCGTGTTCGTGTGCGCGCGTGTGTGTGTGTGTGTGTGTATGTGGGTATTTGGTGCGTGATGTGTGTGTGTGTGCGTGTGTGCATATACATATGAATGCAATTTGTATTACACACCCTTAGGCCTATCGATTCGTCAATAAAGAATCCGCGCTTAAGTGCTAAAATGTCTAAAAGGTTCCTCTCCTTTAATTATCGTCTGCGCGCGGTCGCGGTACACAAGTACCTACTTGTTCACGTACAAATAGGTATGTAATAATACCGCTTTGTGGGGTGCGCCGGCTATTGTTCGATCTACTTCTATCGATGTACTTAGAGGGTTCGCGTCCGTTCTAGAACATCCATACGAGTATAAAAGGAGTATAAAAGGAAGACAGAGAATACATACAGAGCGCAGGGACGGACACAATCTCTTTTCAATCAAATCAAGAACAAGCGATCTAAGTGGAATAAACCGGCGACCTCAGCAACGAAATACGGATATTACGAGTGATTCAGCCATTTAGAAGCATTATTTTGGTACTAGAAAAACTAGTATTAGTGTGTGTTAAGTGCTTGTGTGTACTTGCATTCGACGTACTATTTTGTGTGTACAGCGCCTTATAAAGTAATTCATACGTTATTCGGCATTTATTTACCCTGCAAACGTAAGAATATGTATCACAAAATACATGATTAGGGAAACTGCGTAAATATCGTTAATTAAACTGAAATACAGCGCCGTAATATCATGTTAAATATTCTGAAGGGTGCTATAGTTAATTACAATATTCCGCAGCTATTCCGGTCAACGTGAGGGTTAGAGTATGTAATTAATAAGTTTGGTATTGGTTTTAACTTCAGATTAATTGACAGATAGTTTTGTCCAGTGGTTAAGAGCTAAAGCTAAGGCAGATCGAGTAGTTGGGCTTTCGATCCTCGCCTAAAGGAAATCTTTATGTAGCCGGCATTTGTTTTGGTTTGAGTGTTTTTTTATGTGAATTTCATGTTTGTAAATGCATCAATGATACAGGAATAATTACTAGTGTGAGGCTAAAAAAAAAAATAGTATAATAATAGGGGGTGAGCCTATTGTTATTATAAATTTGTTATTACAATAGGCTTGCCGCTAAGCAAGCTTAGACTAGACTGAGAGTCTGGTGCAGTAACACCAGATACAAATCCAGACTCTACTACTACTGATCTGCTACCAAAAATATATTGATAGGAATGAACAATTTAAAAAAAAATTGCCTGACCTAGAATTGAACCAGCTGCACCACGATTTTATTTGAGTTGTATACATATTATAGAAAATAATCAAAAATAGTACAATCGAGTGTGTTCCTTGACCGTCGCTTCGTCCGCTAAGTTAACAACAGAATGAAGTTGACTACGGAATAGTTGTGCAGTCTGCAGTCGCGCGAGGTCGCCACAGTAGTTGCGTAGACACGATCATTCCGACAATTATGAATCGATTTTGATGATTCTTTTAGAATTGGGTTCAGTATAGCTCCAAGGAGGTCGCATTTTATTTTCATCGGTATTAGACGTTTGACTTGGAAGATACACCAAGGAACTCCTTAACGACAAACAACACGAATGCGTAGAGTGAGATATTATGGGTATTACGTCAATCCTAAAGGTACCCTGCCATAGAACTAATCAGAATATTAAACGACTTCAAAAAAGGTTTCAATTTGATGATTCTTAGGTTAGGTTTAGTATAGTTTCGAGGTGGTCCCATTTTAATGAAATCGGTATTGAACTTTGGACTTTGAAGATACATCAGGGGACTCCTTAACGGCGAACAGCACGAATGTATAGATTCCGTTATTATGGTTATTATATCAATCCTGTAGGTACCTTGCTGTACAACTCAGCAAAATAATATAATAAAGGTATATAAATATTAGGAAATATTTCATTTGTCACATAAAATTGTAAAATAAAACTATTTAAAAAAAAACCGACCGTTTTATTTAAAAAAAAAGATTTTTATATATAATAATGAAAGCCCTGTTAAGAAACTGTCCCACTGTTGGGCACGGGCCTTCTCTCAAACTCAGAGGGTTTAGGCCATAGTCCACCACGCTGGCCCAGTGCGGGTTGGCGAACTTCACACACCTTCGAGAAACTCTTAGGCATGCAGGTTTCCTCACGATGTTTTCCTTCACCGTTAAAGCAAGTGATAATTAATTTTTAATACGCACATGCTTTCGAAAAGACAGAGGTGCGGGCCTGGGTTTGAACCCGAGACCTTTGACTTTGCAGTCCAACGGTCTAACCACTAGGCTATCACTGCTATATTAATCTCAAATATTGAATCAAGTGCTTCTATGAACACTTAGGTGTATATGGAACCGCAGACCTTTAACCGCCGTGACTTTCCAGATACTCTTAAGATTGAGAAACATTGGTTTCAAGTACCTACTAAAAATACGAACCTATCCCGCAGACTCATAAAACTCGGTACATTGGCAAAACAAAACGAGAAACCGTACAAAGCTGAGCACGCTATACGGGGAGTACTCCCCCTTCCCCTCGAGCCAATCAATGATTGGAGTGATACGAAACAGAATTAGCAAGTTGGAAAAAAGGTCTGAACCACTACTTTTAATGAGGTTAGTTCGCCACTCGTTTCACCAGATAATTTTCGAATTCTTTCCGTATTAGTGCTGATAGCTTAGTGTTAGGATAATTTTTGGATCGAAAAAGATTATGTACATGAAGATTTGAGTATCAAATAAGTAAACAAAATAAGCTTATTATTAAAATAATAACACCGTTACGCCTACATTTCTTAAGTGGGGCTAGCAGAAGTGTAATCTCGGCCATATTTTGCCGACGATTTTAGGTTCCATTTTAATTGGCAGCGGGTCTATTACCGTTATAATGGGGACAATATCAGACTCTGGACTAGAGATGGGTATCTCGTATTAGGTAAATCAGGTATTAAGTACACCTGTTTCTAGTACGCATAAATACCTAATCCAAATACCTATTTCACCTAATACACCTAATCCATCTAATCTCAATGATCTCATACACATACCGTTACTTAGTGATCTCAATCCGCCTATTCTATATCAAATCCTGATATCGAATTATCGATATTTGAATTAATTGAATGTTAAATTGTTTTGTTAGTTAAGAACGGGTACAGTCATAATAACACTTTTAAGAAAATGGGAGTTTCAAAATGGAATCAAAATTATTATTTTTTCATTAGATTAGATATTTCTGCACGAAATTGGTTGAATAAACTTATACTTGTTTTATATTTTATCATTTAATGATATATTAGTGATGAATTGGTATCTTCCCTTTATACTTTTTACAGGATTAGGACTCTTAACTTACGAATGTATGAAGTTTTGAGTCTTGCGATATTAAATATTCCGCAAAAGTTTAGCGTTCGCAAGATGGCGTATTTAAAAGATTTCAATTCATTATATTTACATTTGTTTTATATCAATACGCGGTATATAGCGCTGTCTCGCTCCCTCCTCCCTTACACGTAAGCGGGACAGCAAAGCGATAAGCATATGAGTGAGTGAGAGAGCGCGGGAACAGGTGTGAGTGAGCGCGCTAAACGGCTAAACATTAGTTTATAGTTTTTATTGAATATGAATATTAGGTGGATCAGGTATTGTCAGAATTGGATTAGGTGCCGCCTATTCTCGTAAAATACCTGTTCTTTGGATCTGTTCTAATAAATACGACTCATCTCTACTCTGGACTCTACTATGATTTTTTTATAGAAAAACTCCAATCACGCTTTGTCCAACCTAGGATTCGGGCTAACAATAAATCTATAGCTCTAGTGGTACAGTGCTGGAAATTGTGGTGGTTTCGAATCCTATATTTGATGAAGCGTGCTTTTCCTATCAAATAAATTCAATCAGAATCCGGAGTCTGGAATTTTGCTGGGTATAGCGAAACTATATACATTAGGACCTAACATTGTCGAACATGTTTGGGTGTACACAGTTATCCGTCTGCCACCCCCTCTTTTGGGAATGTACGTGTGTCAGTGTCCACCGCGAAGCTAACAGGAATTATAGGTATTTGTATCGAGGTCTCTACATTTCATCAAAAGGATCTCAAGCAAGTCACGCGATAACAGGTAAGCTATATATTGCCACGGCAGGCCATTTTTACAAGTTTTTATTAAGCCTGCATTGTTTGTTACAGTATTTTCATGTAAGATGGGTAATATGACAGTTCTAAGTGTCATTATACTTTATTCAATGGCAATAAGAGGGTTCTTAACGGGAATTTAAGAAACGAGTCATGACCCATTTCTATAACTAACTATGTTTACGCCTTAATATCATTGAATTAAAGATTAATTTCTTTTGACACTAAGTACTGTTACAGTATCCATCTCAAGTGAAAAATATTATAGTTTGTTGGTTTAGGTCAAATCTTGCAAACTGAATTAGAACCACTACCTCTTATCCTACGGAGTTGAAATTTTACATATTGGTTCGTTTTCGATGACAATGCATTGTTACGGTAAGCACGACCTGATTATACACTCAAGATTGGCTCCAGACGTAGGAATTCGTCAACGGTCAACAGCATAGTCACGAAATTTTGTATACACATTTAATATTGACTGGTCGTTTTAAATTGCATAAGTTGCTTAAAAGCTCGTTTTTAAAAAGTATTTTTAAAATAAAATTGTTATAAATATCATTTTTTATTATTATTTGCCTTCTAAAACATCTACATGGATTACCGCTTCTCTTTTCACGTAACTACGGATCTCCAACACGGGGATTTCGTAACGAAAATATCCCTACTAAATGATCTACTAAGCCTTAAAACAAAAGCCTTCATAAAAGATTAAAGTAATATTCTGAAACTGTAAGATGATAAGTATTAAAGGTGCTAACGATATTACTTGATAAGTCGTAATAGATTTAAATAGATTCCAAAATACTTCTCATTTCTTAATAGGGTCATAATCTTTTTTTGCTTAAGTAGGAGCGGAATTGACGATCAAATTGTATTGTTATATTTAAGGACCACTTCTACAACCAAAAACTGCGCTCGCCAACCCGCCTGCCAAGCGTGGCGAGTATGGCAAACACCCCCAACCAATATGGAAGAAGAGAGCTATGCTCGGCGTTTCTCTACGTGATCGAATCAGGAATGAGGAGATTCGTAGAAGAACCAAGGTCACCGACATAGCCCTTAAGATTAGCAAGCTGAAGTGGCAATGGGCGGGCCACATAGCGCGAAGATCGGACGGGCGTTGGGGCAGAAAGATTCTAGAGTGGAGACCACGTATTGGCAAGCGCAGCGTGGGACGACCACCTGCCAGATGGACCGACGATCTTGTGAAAATCGCAGGAAGTCGTTGGATGCAGGTGGCATCGGACCGGTTACGCTGGAAAGCGATTGGGGAGGCCTATGTTCAGCAGTGGACAAGTAAAGGCTGAGATGATGATGATGATGATTTAAGGACTAGCTGCTACCCGCACCTTCACACGCGTTTATTTTGTAATTTGACATAAGTAGGTAGGACTTTTTGGGGTAGTATTATTCCAAGACTTTAGAGACACCTCAACAATAAGTTTCTTTTAAGTCTGTTCAGCCGTGTTAATATCAAAAAAAAAAAAAAAAAAAAATCAAAAATCTTTATTTCGGTAACAACAAAACATTCTTTGACAGTGGTTGGAGACTCCTTTTAAGTATGTTTATACTTGTGTTAGGAGACTCCGCTCTTCCATTAGTAATGTTACAAAAATAAAGGGACACAATATGTCCTTACAAAAGAAATAAATTTAAAAGCATGCTAAATTACAGTGTATATATGAAAAATAGACTAAAGTAGAGTACTATATGTGTTGTATGGATGCGGATCTGTGTGCGTGTGTGTGTGTGTGTGTGTGTGTGTGTGCGTGGGAGTATGAATGTATGTATGTAATTATGTGAGTGGGTGTGGGTGTGTGTGTGTGAGTGTGTGTATGTGTGTGTATGTGTGTGTGTGTGTGTGTGATTGTTCAAGTGTTAAGTGAGAGTGAATTTATTTTATTTGCCATTTTTAATTTTAATTTTAGCTAATTATTTACATGTTCGCAGTAGAGCTTCAGTTTCATCATATTCTTTAGTTTTTAACCACGCTGTCAGGGTCTTTTTACATTCATAATAGTTCATTGGGTAAATTTGTATGTGTTTATTAATTAAGTTGTATAGATGAGCAGATAAATTAGTAAACTGACGGCCAGCATATACTGTTTTAACAGGGGCTACAGATAACACAATATCTTTTCTTCTCCTCAATTGAATTCCAGGATCATACGGTAAAGTCTTATGTAATCTTAGAACACAATTCAGAATATATAATTTCCTAACCGTTAGTAAGTCTGCTAAAGAGTACAAAGTGAGAGTAGGGAACTTATATGGTCTACGGTACATTACCTTTAACATAGACCGTTGAGCCCTTTCTAAATCTAGATTTTTAACCTTTGTAGCACCTCCCCAGATCGAAATACAATAGGTAATAATAGATTGAACCAAAGCGATATATATTTGATTAAGGAGATTCTTAGAAACAATGTGTCTTAATATTTTATGGAGAAATAAAAACAACTATCCACCAGAAATCTTGCATTTCGCGAGGTAAAAAGTAGTCTTAAACAATCTCTGAAAAATCTTCAATTTTCCAGTGATAGTCTATTTAACAACGGTTCCGCCGTTCCAGCCATTACGGAGCAACAAACATTTGTTTTATTGTGCCCGTATATACGGGCATAATAAAAAAAATGTTGGTTAAATATCTTCTATTTACGCCCCCTGCCCAAGATCCCTAATCCCACCCTTCCTAGCCACTACCGTCCAATATCCATTCTTCCTTTTCTTTCAAAAGTGCTCGAGGCCTGCGTTTACAAGCAATTTTCCCATTTTATATATATCAACAATTAAATTAACCCTCTTCAATCTGGATTCAGGGCTGGCCATAGTACCGTTTCTGCCCTTCTTAAAGTGACTGGTGATATCCGATCAGGCATAGAAGATACCAAAGTTACCGTCCTCGTGTTGGTTGATTTCTCCAATGCCTTCAATACCGTTAGTCACGATATCCTTCTGTCCATTCTCTCCTTCCGTTTGTGCTCACAAGAGTCGCTGGATTGGTTTCTTATCTTCGAGAACGTCAGCAGTCCGTTTTAAGTGATGACGCATCGTCAGCTTGGTGCTGCCTCGACACTGGCGTTCCCCAAGGCGGTATCCTTTCTCCTCTGCTATTTTCCATTTTCATTGATCTGATAACTCAAGAACTTCAGTGCACGTATCATCTATATGCTGATGACTTGCAATTATATTCGCAAAATACGGTTGATAAAATTCCAGACATTATCATCAAACTAAATCAGGATCTAGAGGCTATAAAAAATTGGTCCGACAGGTTTGGTGTCACGGTGAATCCCAAAAAGTGCCAGGCGATCCTTGTGGGAAGTTCTAGACTTTTGAGCAGAGTGGATACTGATTTATTGCCTACACTTAAATTCAACGGGACAGTTATCCCCCTAAGCTCTAGCGTTAAGGATCTCGGTTTGCACCTTGACACTTCGTTCAGCTGGCAAACACAAGTCATGGCCGTCGGTCAAAAGGTTACTGGTACGTTACGATACTTGTATCGGTTAAAAAACTTGCTTCCTACCAAAACAAAAGCAATGCTTGTGCAATCCTTGATCTTTCGTATTTTCGACTTTGGTAATGTGTGCTATTTCGACCTGAATGCAGATCAACTCAACAAACTGGACCGCCTGCTCAATAACTGCATTCGATTCGTCTTCAATTTGCTTAAATACGACTATGTGTCGGAGCATCGATCACTATAAAAGTGGTTGCCCATTCGGCAGCGTAGAACTCTGAGGGCACTGACAACGCTATTTTCCATCCTTCATTCTCCAGTCTCACCCGCTTATCTTACTTTCCAATTTCAATATTTGTGTTCTAACCACGATAAACATCTTCGCTCTGTAAATAACCGTCTTCTTCAGTGTCCCCCTCATAGTACTGATTTCATTCATTCTTCCTTCTTTGTTCAGTCTATCCTTCTTTGGAACGCTTTGCCTCTGGAACTCAGGATGGCCACTAATCGTCCCACTTTCAAAAAAAGTCTGCTGGACTATCTACACAAAAGGTTGAATCCCTCTCAATGTTAGTTGCTTCACGTTGTTATGTCGCACAGTTCTAATTTATGTATTCATTGTATAATTATTTATATATGTATATATTTGTGGTATATATAAATATGTATATATGTATATTATCGTTATATATAATTTATATATATATTAAGTATTATATATAGTTAATTAATTGTTATTTATATTGTTTTTCTTTACCCTCTCCAACTCGTGTAATTTCGCACCTGCCACACCTGTCTCTACACCACCCTAAGGTAGACTGGCAGAAAATGCCTCAGGCGTTAAGACGCCTATGTACATAAAAGTGCAGAGTCTCTCACCAACAATCTCTCATGTACCTGTACTCCCTTGACATCCTCGTCTGGGTCCAGGCATGTAACACCTGTACAAAAATTCACTCAACCTGAAGTGGGTTGCAAAACACTAGTTTTCTCCGACCAAATTGGGACAGGCTTTGGTTCACTTTTACATAGTAAACTTAACCACAACGTAACCAACTGTTGTTATACTAATTTACCCTATAATTCATTAATAGATAGGATTTCACAGACAAAAATGGATAGTACAACTACAGTTGTTTTGTTATTAGCAAACAGCCTAGGTATACAAAAAAAGGATATTGTTGATGGTATTAATACCTTATTGCAATTGAAATTAGGGAAATTAATTCTATCTGATTTTCCGTACTACTTGTCAGAAAAACAAAATAAATTTATTCATTATTTGAATAAGTTTATGTACATGTTGTCAAGTTATAATGACAATGTTTTATTTTTTGACACTAACAAGTTTGTTAGTGGGTTTAAATTGACTCAGGAAGCGATGTTCCTTCCTAAGAAATGTAAATTAAAAATTGGTAATTTGTTAGCTTACAATATTAACTCTGTTATAAGTAATATAACAATATCTAGGATAAGAGACGAGCCAGTATTATATAGTTTTTCTAATAATACTGTGATAAACTGTTTAAACGACAGAGGCTTACAACAGAAGTACATTGGAATACCTCTAGCAATTCACATACTTTGAATAGGGACGAAGAGAGGCCTGGTAGTTTAACACTATTCCATCAGAATACACAAGGATTCTCTTCAAAATCATTAGAGATTGAGTTATTTTTGGAATAGACAAAATATGATGTTGTTTGTATTTGTGAGCATTGGCTTAAATCATATGAAATATTAGTCAATTATGAAAATTATTTCGGCGTAAGTTGCTATAGTCGTAAATCCAGGCTTCATGGGGGTACATTAATTATGGTAAAAAAAAATTTGAAGTCCAGAGAACGTTGTGATATAGTTGGGCTGTCAGTTGAACAGTGTGTTGAAATTTCTTGTATTGAGCTGGATAAACATATTATTGTGTGTGTATACAGACCCCCAAACAGTCAAAATTTTTTAACATTTGAATCTGTAATGGAGGATGTGTTCAATAAAACTTTCATGAGTAACAAATCTGTTGTAGTTTGCGGTGACCTAAACACAAATATTTTAGAACAAACCTGGCACAGTGACAGACTCTTAAGTTTATTTAATTCTTTTAAATTAATTAACGTTTTTTTCGAACCGAATCGAACAACAGCAACTTCTGCTACATGCATCGACAATATTTTTTGTAATTGCAATTACATAGATCAAGCAGTAGTTAACTATCTCCCATCAGATCACACAGGACAATCAACTGATTGAAGGTAACTAACTACCTTTAATAATATTACACCACAAAAGGGTATTAACTCTAAATGTAGACATATAACACCTAAGAATCTGCATAAATTTAATAGCGTTTTAGGTAATAAATTAGGTGTTTTCAAGTATATTCCAAAAGATCCTAGTAGATCCTATGATTCCTTTTTTTTCATTATACAAAAGGAATTTACTAGTAACTTTCCTGTTAAAATGAAATATATTAAGCCCAAGTTTATCTTCAGTGATTGCCTACTTCTACAAATTCCCGTGGTAGCCACGGGAATTCGTAGAAGTAGGGAAAGACTCTTTGAATTATATGATCTCAAATCCCAAAATCATAATGAAACCACCTGGAAAATGATTAATAATGAAACCAAGAGGTCTAAACGACGCAGTACAGACTTCACCCTTGAGACTCCGCGCGGTCTCTTTAACACAGACAGAGAAGTAGCTCTCGAATTTGAAAGATTTTTTACTAATATTCCAATAGAGACGACTAAATATTTAAAATCCTCGTTAAGCATTGCGGTTTCATTTGTTAAAAAAAACATTGGTGCTTTTCCTGTAGAGTTCAGGTTCAAATATGCTAGCCCACAGTCTGATATTAAAGTCTTCAATAATCTAAAAATAAAAATAACAGAAGACCTATGGGACATGTCTGTTAAAGCGCCTAATAAAGTACTTCGTACGTTATTCGGCATTTATTTACCCCGTAAACGTAACAGTACCTGCGACCTTCACCATCGCTTACGCTCAAGTATTTGAGTTGGATTTAATAGAATTGGTTAAATTTCAGTTCAATTACCAAACGCTGGCCACTTTTCTAGGCTTACAGTTTAGAAAGGAGAAGATCTGCCAAAGAGACATAGTCAAGACCAAAAGACATAGCATTCAGAATTGCTAAACTGGAAAGCTCAAATGCGCTAAAGTGGCAGTGGGCGAGCCCCAACATTCGCAGAAAGATTCTTGAGCGGTGACCTCGTACTGGAAGATCTATTATGGGCAGGCCCCCTACAAGATGAACGAATGACCTAATGAAGTACTCCTATAACATAGAAATAATGCATAAAGAGGAGCATCCTTTTTTGTTTTAATTTAAGATGGCGTAGTCGTCTTGCCAGCATAGGCGTTGGCAAAAGCTAGTAAGAATATAAATACGACAAATTGTCTGACCCAAATACTCAGGCCACATTTTAGTGTCTTATAATAATGTGAAGTCACCGTCGTAAATAACTTTGCTAGGCCTCATGGACCAAGCTCCAATTCTATTAACGAAAATTCGCAAAACTAAATCTAAGCGCTACCAATGAATAGCGTTTAGCTCATTTCGGATACTAGTAGGATACAATTCACGTCGTTACAAAATTCGATACAAACAGGAGTAGGTTTATTGTTGACTTACAGTTTAGAAAAAGCTATTGATGGCAATGCTTTTAGAGGTGGAGATACATATTTGGCAAAGCTTCATGACGTTATTTGGTAACTAACGCTCTCTTCTGAATTCTAATTTCTCGAGTAATTACACACACACCATCACGCCTATATTGCCAAGCGGGGGTGGAAGAGGTGTACTGAGTGCACCCTGTTTTCGCCGACGATGTTAGGTCCTATGTAATAGGGGTGGAGCCTATTGCCATATACCGGACGCATTTCCAGACTCTGGACTCATACTGGGAAGTTTTCGTTAGAAAAACTTCATTTCTCCGACCTAGGATTTGAACCCAGGACCTCGTGGTCACCAAGCGATGCACTTTGCCACTAGATCAACGAGGCAGTCTCTCTCGAGTAATTGAAATACTAATTACCGTGGTACCATGTTTATTTGAAGCGACCTGACTAGTCGGCACGAATGCCGAGCGATAACTGGCTGGCACGACAATGTGCCTTATCAAATCAGCAATGGTTAAGTTTTAGTTTTGAAGAATTTTGCTAGCATAATTGGCGCTCAAAGGGTAGCACAAACTTAATCTGTCGACCCGTTGTTTTACGATGAACAAACACATTAAAAAAGAAGTTACGTTTCAATAGAAAAAGTAATACTAAATTTTTCTTTGTTCTGTAATAACAGCGATAGAATAGCGTTTACAGTTTGGTACAAAAATGATCACCGTCACGTTTATGCTCAGGGGTAGCAGAGGTGTACTGTGTACACCCACTTTTCACGGCCGATGTTCGATCCCATCCATTTAATAGGAGGCTAGACGTTCGTTTAATTGTTGTAAAATGAAATCATTTAGAGAAAAAAGTAACATGAGCTGCCACGACATGTTGCTTTACATTCAGACTGATCTTTTAGGGTTTTCTTAAGGTTCTAGAACTTTTATTTTGAAAAATTCTCAGTAACAGTCTGAAATCTGGTAATGCAGTTACATTTCCTGTAGAGTTTAGGTTCAAATATGCTAGCCCACAGTCTGATATTAAAGTCTTCAATAATCTAAAAATAAAAATAACAGAAGACCTATGGGACATGTCTGTTAAAGCGCCTAATGATGTTCGATCCCATCCATTTAATAGGAGGCTAGACGTTCGTTTAATTGTTGTAAAATGAAATCATTTAGAGAAAAAAGTAACATGAGCTGCCACGACATGTTGCTTTACATTCAGACTGATCTTTTAGGGTTTTCTTAAGGTTCTAGACTTTTATTTTGAAAAATTCTCAGTAACAGTCTGAAATCTGGTAATGTAACTGTACAATGGCAATATGGCTCGTCGTCTATAGGGGCATCACGACGTTAGCGACAAGTAAGTGTACACAATAGGCCTCTGCTAACCCGAGACTTTTATTGTTTTTACTCTGGTAGAATATCTTTATAATTATATGACAGTCACGAAAACAAAACAAGCGCTATTTATAATCCCGATAATTACAAGAGACACGGATACTTTACTCGGAAACACGTTTTCAACATGTCATGCTGTCGGATCGATGTTAAACATATTTACTCCATTTTGTGAACAAACAAAACATCCGGTAAAGGGTTTAGCACTAAAAGATTGACGTTAGGGTAACGCCATCGAGTTAATATGGTATCCTTTTCACTCTACACATTTAGTAAGTTTAGTCTACAGTTTAGTGTACTGCATGTATATGAACATGAAAGCACGTTTTCTCGACAACGATACGCTACGTCTATCTGAGGGCTGAGCTTGGTACCCATTCATGCTTAGCACAAAAAGATTTTATCGTGACGCTAGTGAGCGAGCTTGCTGTCACGTGCATGTTTATTCAATAAATTGTAGTATGACAAGGATGGCATTTCAACTCCCTAAAGTTTGGTTAATGTTAATATTTTCGTACTAACCCCTACTTTCGTACTATAAACAGATATAAACAGATTATCGTCAGCGAAACGTTGCTGTTTCGTAGCTGTCACGTTCGTGTTTATGAAATAAATTTGTACTATGAAAAGGATGGCACACTAAGTTGAAAGCGTGATATATATAACATAAGTCTGTTCATGCTTGGTCTTTTGGTGACCATTTCCCAAAGTCGTTTTGGAAAAATGAGTCCCGTTTGGCACAGGATATTGCATTGATGGTTCAATCAACTGAACGGCCAGCTCCCTTATTGAAACGGTGGAAATCTTCTCATTCTTGGCCTGAAGTAGAACACTATAAATTGTGATTTTTTCTCGCTCGATCTAAATAAACTAGTAGTCGACATGAATACATTTGAATATTTTGTTTTTAGCACTTCTTTTCACGTTCACGTTCACGTTCTTTTCTTACAGGCTTCTCAAACATCCTCCACTCTAACCGTTCATCTCAAACAAGCTTACCGATTATGAAGACCCCTCAGATAAGACACGGAATACTAACATAAAGTTAAAAAACAATGTCACTTTTATTACAAGTTTTTATTGGCGTATAGTTTTTGCACGCTCTCTTTTGTTCGGAAAAGCTGTAATGGCCCCACCAGTGTATTTTGTTACACACACAACAAAAAAATCTATATCAGTTTATATTAAATAGGTCCATATTAAGTGGAGGTGACACACACTTGGTTGAAAACACTCAGCGAGCACTCACTCCGTTCAATCAAAGCCGGCTAATTCCAGCGGCAGCGCGGTCGTTACGCCGCCCGGCATCGCCGCCGACACGCGATCGCATGATTAGAGCTTTTGAACTATAGGGCAAGCACACAAGACAGACTTCGAACAACCAATGTATTTTTTTTTACCCATTGATTTTTTTTTTTACCCAGTACCCACGTACAAGAGAACGTATGTCAAACAAAAAGTGTCTTGTCGGTCTAGTGGCAAAGCGCATCGCTTTGTGACTACGAGGTCCTGGGTTCAAATCCTAGGTCGGACAAATGCAGTTTTACTAACGAAAAATTCTCAGTATGATTCCGTAGTCTAGAATTGTGCCCGGTATATGGCAATATGCTCGCTCCCTATGACATGGGACTCCCTATAACATCGTCGGCAAAAAGTGGGTGTACTCAGTACTCCTCTGCCACCCCCGCTTGAGGAATATAGACGTAACGGTGTGTATTTATTATTATTTTTACAAAAAAATGGTGCGCAACTTGATGACCGCGGGGTAAACGGGCATGGCTGCGTTAGCTGGAGTTGTTGAAACAGTATCCCAATGCACATGAAGGCATATTTTTAAAATAAAACTTTAAGTTGATCTTGTCACGTTGTAGGAAAGCTAAGGGAACTAGAGTCTATGCACTCTAACTTTTGCTACAAGAAACATATTTGAGGTGTCTCCTAAGTAGAACATAACTCAACCACCAACCCATCGACGGTCATATTCTTGAATAAAATGTAAAATGGAATCATCATCAGCTGAAAGACGTCCACTGAAGGAAAAAGGCCTCCCCAAATCAGTGGCGTGCATTGTATATAGGCAATTAAGCAGTGCCTACCTTATAACAATGGAATTAGAATAAATATGTTCCCGTTCCAATTGCTCACTCAACATCTGTGAAAGAAGAATATGAGGTAATTTCAATTCTTTTACAGAAAATAAAATATTTTGAACATAACTGGGTGATCTGCGTCGAGTTGAAGATGGTTAATTTTTTATTCGGTCAACAGAGTAGTTATAACTACTAAATACCCATGCTTTATTTGTCTCTGGGACAGTGGAGCCAAATCACTCCATTGGACTCAAAAAAATTGGCCTATAAGAGATGCTCTTGTTTTCGGAGAAAGAAATGTTATAAATGAACCCTTAGTTTCAAGAGAAAAAATCATTCTTTCGCCATTGCATATAAAACTAGGGTTGATGAAACAGTTTGTTAAGGCTCTCGACAGAAATGGTCAATGTTTTCAGTTTATTTCACAGAAATTACCTGGTTTAAGTACTGAAAAACTAAAAGCAGGTATCTTTGATGGACCTGAAATACGTCAGTTAATAAAAGACACTACTAATTTTGTGACTTTTATGAATGATCTGGAAAGGCTTGCGCGGAAATCTTTTGTAGCAGTTGCACAAAATTTCCTCAGAAATCATAAGGCTGATAACTATGAAGAATTAGTAGAAGAAAAGCGGGTTCGTTTCAAAAATTTTGGCACATGAGTATAAAATTACACTATCTCAATAGTCATCTAGAGCAATTTCAACACAATTTAGGAGATTTAAGCGAAGAACAAGGAGAACGTTTCCACCAAGACATAATAACGATGGAGAATAGATACCAAGGAAGGTGGGACACCCATATAATGGCCGACTATTAATGGGGAATCATGCGACATTGCCCACGTCAGTCTCATTCTAGAAAATCACTTCACACAGTCTGGGATTATGCCCAGTACAATGGACGAATTTAGGGGAAATTGCGGGTATGCATAGTACACCACTGCCACTCCTGTTTAGGGAATGTTTGCAATGTTTGTTAGTATAGATCAAATCGTGCAAGCTGTATTAGAATCACTTTCTCTTATCCTACGGAGTTGAAATTTAGCATGTTGATTCAGTTCCGATGACAATGCATTTTAATGGCAAGCATGACTTGATTCTACACCCAGAATTAGCTCCAGATGAAAGAACTCCTTAATGGCCAGCAGCATAGACACGAAATTTTGCACCCTCATTATTTTTTTGTAACATAAAAGTCCGTTTACTAACATAAAAGTTTACAATTGTGGGTGTACAACATTGTAATCACAATTGTAAATTACACCTTTAACTGGCTGTGAAAAAGTTTTTAAAAATGTTTAAACTATTATTTTATTTTTTAGTAACATCATCATATACATCATAGAAAGGATATTAGGCGCCTTAAAGAATGAGTTACCGACTATGTTAGCAAAAGCTGTCAAAGCAGAACTTTCTCCTTTACAAAAACAGATAGAAGAACTTCGTAAGTCTGTAACGTATTTAAGTGATTGCTACGATGACATAAAAAGTTCTATGGCAGCACTGGCAACGGACAATAAAAAACTGAAAGAAGAAAATACCAGACTTACTAAGAATGTAGACAACCTCACGATCCAGATAAACACCTTGGAACAGCACCTGCGCGAGAATAACCTTGAAATTCATGGAGTAGCTGAACAGCGTAATGAGAATCTACCTTCTATCATTCACCAGTGCGCTTCTATCATAGATCTTAAGTTGGCTGACTCTGACATTATTAATTGTACTAGAGTTGTAAAGCAAAACAGGGAGAGTGGACTTCCTCGAACTATTATTGTCAAACTTAAAAACGTACGATGTCGAGATGAGTTTCTTTCTGCTGCTACAAGATATAATAAGTCACACCCAAATGCGAGGCTTAATACGTCGTTTTTAGGTATAGCTGGTGACAAGACACCTGTCTACGTCTCGGAACACTTGTCACCAGCCAATAAGCAGCTTCATGCAGCAACTAGGGCAAAAGCCAAACAACATGGTTACAAATTCGTATGGGTGTGAAATGGACGTATTTATGCCCGTAAAGATATAGATACTCGGTACTTATTGATAAGAAATTTGAAAACTTTAGAGGAGATCCGCTAACCTAAAGCCTTGCTCGTCAATCATGTTAACTTTTGTCTTTCGTTATAGTACTACAATTATTTTTCTTTTTGTATTTTTTGATGGCTTTATCTATTTATTATCAGAATATTAGAGGGATGAAGAGTAAAGTAAATGAACTATATCATACAATTCTGAACAATAATTATGACATGATATGTTTGACGGAGACATGGCTAGACAGTAATTTATTCTCAGCTGAAATCTTTGAAGAACGATACCAAGTTTTTCGTAGAGACAGGGACGTAGTATTCAAAGAAAAATTTTATAAAAATCACGGCGGTGGCGTATTGATTGCTATATCCAAAAATATTGAAACTAAAATGCAGTCAAGCTGGCAAAATGAACTGGAAGATATATGGGTAACTATAAAAGTACAGAAAATAACGATTAACTTATGCACCGCTTACATTCCATCTTACATTCCTGATGACATATTTGTTAGCTTCATTAATCGCTGTGAACAAACAGTAATAGACTCAACTGAACACTCCAAAATTATTATCATAGGAGACTTTAATTTACGCAATATAACGTGGAAAAATAACTAAATTAGCGACGTATCGGGTGTAAAGGCTACAATGCTAAGAGATTTCATATATCTAGGAAATCTAGCACAACTCAACAATGTAACTATAGTTCGGGAAGTATATTAGATCTTGTTTTGACTGATCTACACAATATAAGTCTATCTCGTACATCGGGTTTAAGTCGTGTTAATGAACATCATCCCCGGTTCGAGCTCTTACTGACGTTTTACAGTTTTGCTCCACTGTTGGAAAACAATAGGATTCAACCCAAACTTTGTTTTTACAAAACAGATTATGAGGCTTGTTCTAGGGAATTTAAGTATATTGATTGGGAATCTAACGCGACATCTATGGACTGTTATACTTTCCTTCACTGGTTTTATAATATATTGTGGACGACTATAGAGAAAAATACTCCTAAAACAAAAGTTAGAAAACGTAAATACCCTATATGGTTTTCTAATGATCTTATAAAGCTTATGAACAATAAAGAGAAATACCATGCGAAATTTAAAAAATACCAAAATCCCCGTGATAATGACACCTTTACATTACTAAGACAAAGAACCAAAATTGTCATGAAAATATGTTTTCAAAAATATATTGCTAAAGTTGAAGCAGACCTTAATGTTGGGATTAAATCTTTTTGGAGGTACACAAAAAACAAAAATATTACCAACGATATACCAAAAGCAATGTTCTATCGTAACCAAACAGCGCAAACAGGCACTGATATTGCTAACCTTTTCGCAGATTATTTCTCATCGGTTTATGGACCAAATAAACCAACTAACTATTCACCTGAATTTCCAACTCACACTCATACTATTCACAGTATTCACATAACAGTTGAAGATGTCTATCGTAAGCTACAAAATCTAGATGTAAGGAAGGGTGCAGGGCCGGATAATATACCACCTATTGTTGCACGACTTTGCGCATCAACATTAGCTAAACCACTGGCAATCATTTACAACTAATCGTTGCAGAGCCAGTTTCCGCAACTATGGAAAATTACCCGCATTATACCAATTCATAAGTCTGGAGACAAGAGTGATGTTACGAATTATCGCCCAATAAGTATTCTAAATTGTTTTGCTAAGGTCTTTGAAAGTCTAGTATATGAACGTATATACAATCATTTATATTCCATTCTCAGCTGCAAACAACATGGTTTTATCAGCGGAAGATCAACAAATTCGAACTTTTTAGTCCGAATATCTGTGCGACGCTTTCAATATGAAAGCTCAAGTTGATTCCATCTACACAGATTTTGCTAAGGCCTTTGATCGCGTTGACCACACTATATTACTACTTAAAGCGGATTACTTGGGCATCCATGGAAATCTGCTGCAGTGGCTTACTTCATATCTTTTGAACCGCACATTGCTTGTGGCTTTACACGGATATGAATCAATACCTTTTTCACCCACATCTGGTGTACCACAGGGGTCAAATTTAGGTCCGTTGCTATTCCTTTTATTTATTAATGATCTCCTATACATTATTCAAAGCAATTGTTAAGCATATGCGGATGATATAAAAATCTATCAAAGTATTCTCACACCAAACGATTGTGAAACCCTCCAAAGCGATATTGATCGTATACATAATTGGTGTATAGATAATAGAATGTATTTAAATGCGGAGAAATATAAAGTTATGACTTTTACTAAAAATAAGACTATTATTCAATATAATTACAAAATTAAAAGGACAAGACTACTTAAAGTCAATCAGATTCGTGATTTAGGTGTTATTTATGATAGTTCACTTTCTTTTAGACCCCACTATGATTATACCACTAAGAAAGCAAACAAAATGTTAGGTTTCATTTTAAAGACAGCAAAACCATTCAAAACTGCAAAACCACTTATAATACTATATGTATCTCTCGTACGCAGTAACCTTGAGTATTGTTCCTTCATATGGTCGCCTATCTATACAAACCATATTAAAAATATAGAAGCCATTCAAGTACGTTTTTTAAGAGCCTTGTGTTCTAAATATGGATTAAGAGAGAAACTTGATGAGTATGATGATAGATTACATAAATTCAATCTTAAAAGTCTTCAGCAGAGACGAACAATTGCAGACCTAACCTTATTGCAGAAAATTGCTGACGGTAATTTTGGCACAAACCTCTGTGAAAAATTACTTTTATACATACCATCACGATCACAACGTAATTAGAAAATGTTTAGCATACCTCCTTCCAACAATAATGTTTCTCAAAACAACCCCATTCACAGAATGTTAAAATCCTACAATGAGATAGCTGATGTATGCGATATTTGGAATTACAACGATAATAATAGTAAATTTAAAGAAGATATTTATAAAATTATAACCAGTTAGGCATAAACATATTGCTTTACTCTCTTTTTCAACTCTATTTATTATGTGTTTAAATAATTATGCATGCTACTTTTGCGATCCTGTTTTTGAATCTTAATTATGAACCGTTGTGTACAGTTGGTAAGGACGCCAGATGTAAAAATGTGATTTATTGTAAGTCTTAAGATAAATGATGTAATCTGTCTGTCTGTTACTGTGCCTTTTTAAATAAAATAAAATAAAATACCAACAGTAAGAAGTTGCCAAATTATTTCTTGCGTAAAATCAAAAAGTAAACACAATTGTGTATTGGCCTTTACAACGTATAAAAAGAACTAGCTAATGGACGTAATAGATTTAGAACAAAATGTAACGATACGGATCTACGAACATTATAAAACAGATTACATACTATATTTTTGAGTATTGCTTTGCCGTGTTATGATTTTATAGCCGTGTATTATTTTTAAAGGTTTCCGTGTAATGTCCGGGTCGATTAATGTTAATAAGTGAATAATTCCACTTATATGTAGATAAACTGACATTTTTGATGCCGGGGATTTTAGACCTAATTTTAAGTATGTCTTACATGGTGATATCAAAAATGTTACCGGTTTTTTTCTATCAGCTCGTGTTCCCGAGACATAAAAAATACAGTTTGCAGAAAAAAAATATTTTATTGGTATTAAACATCAAGAAATTGCCTTTTAAGTGATTTTCTAAAATGAGACTGACGTGGGCAATGTCGCATGATTCCCCAGCAATAGTCGGCCATCATATGGGTGTCCCACCTTCCTTGGTATCTATTCTCCATCGTTATTATATCTTGGTGGAAACGTTCTCCTTGTTCTTCGCTTAAATCTCCTAAATTGTGTTGAAATTGCTCTAGATGACTATTGAGATAGTGTAATTTTATACTCATGTGCCAAAATTTTTGAAACGAACCCGCTTTTCTTCTACTAATTCTTCATAGTTATCAGCCTTATGATTTCTGAGGAAATTTTGTGCAACTGCTAATATAAAAGATTTCCGCGCAAACCTTTCCAGATCATTCATAATAGTCACAAAATTAGTAGTGTCTTTTATTAACTGACGTATTTCAGGTCCATCAAAGATACCTGCTTTTAGTTTTTCAGTACTTAAACCAGGAAATTTATGTGAAATAAACTGAAAACATTGACCATTTCTGTCGAGAGCCTTAACAAACTGTTTCATCAGCCCTAGTTCACAGACATTTGCTACTTTTAAAATGATGGTTAAGAACCACTTCCTCTCTGTTGTCAATAGTGAGACGCCGTCATAACCTCTAACCTTTTGTATTTACCTATCCTTATTTATACGTTACGTTTATTTCTATTGCACTATGTATAAATTTAATATATTTCTTACTATATATGTATGTCATATTTTGTATATGTATATTTACTTTATTCGAATAAATGTACGCCACCAACTGCCCTTTATTTTTGTTGTATTTCTTTCGACTTGGTTGTCTGGAAGAAATTGCTATTAGCAATAAGACCGCCAATTGTGCTTGTTATTTTACAACAACTACTTTGTTTTGTTATAATGTATTTGGTGTGCACAATAAAGAGTATTCTATCTATTCTATCTATCTATCTATCTAGTTTTATATGCAATGGCGAAAGAATGATTTTTTCTCTTGAAACTAAGGGTTCATTTATAACATTTCTTTCTCCGAAAACAAGAGCATCTCTTATAGGCCAATTTTTTTGAGTCCAAGGGTGTGATTTGGCTCCACTGTCCCAGAGAAAAATAAAGCATGGGCATTTAGTATAACTACTCTGTTGACCCAATAAAAAATTAACCATCTTCAACTCGACGCAGATCACCCAGTTATGTTCAAAATATTAAATTTTCTGTAAAAGAATTGAAATTACCTCATATTCTTCTTTCACAGATGTTGAGTGAGCAATTGGAACGGGAGCATATTTATTTCCATTATGTAGAAGAACTGCTTTGAGACTTCGTTTACTACTGTCAATAATCAGCAACCCACTCACATTACAGCAATACACAAAATTTTTATCAGATGAAAAAAACTGTAATGAGCGTCGTTCTCTCGTGCGATATGTAGACACTCGAATATCTGAGGAAAGTCATTTTTTTTCTTTTAATCTGGACGCTAGTAGCTACGCACGTTCCTTAGAAAGATCTAAGTCTCTGATGAGGTCATTAAGCTCATTCTGCGAAAATGGCTTAGGATTTGATGTGTTTCCGCAGTATTCAAAATCATCATCTACTTGAGAAGAAATAGGTGTTTCACCTTTTCCTCCTGAGATTGCTGCACTTCCTAGTGAAAAGCTGGTATTGGAACATTTTCTGAATGCGGAGTAGGTCTTTGTGCTGAAGAAATATTAGGGTATTTCCATTTACGGCGATTGTTTTTGTTGATACCCACTATATTAGTCATACAAAAGTAACAGTCATCATAATAGTTTTGTTGTTCTCGCCATATAATAGGCACTCCAAACTTCAAAGACCTACGTGTCCCTTTCTCCCACTGTCGCAAATGTTCAACGCATAGTTTACATACACTATGAGGCGCCCACACTTTATCTTGGTGTCGAATTTCAATACGGAAGTAAGCAAAATACAGACGATTCACAATGTCTATTGTCGATTTACGCTGATGTTTTAGTATGTATTCACCACAAACATAACAAAATGTATCAGGATTGTTAACACAACATCTGGACGTACTAGCCATAATGATATAGTTACATAAACTTTATCGATGTTATTGTAATAATGACTATATACGAAAAGGACCAGAAAAATAATTAAAAGAGGGTAGAAGGTTAACTAGAGCTGATGAGTAAAAATAACGTATGACAATATATTGTACATTACCTACTTTATCGACCATAGGCACAAACAGAGCTGCACCAAAAAAAAATTCTTTTGTACGCCTGTGTTATTATTGTTAAAGAAAAAAGTAGTATATTATATGATCGTAGTAATGTAAATAATCGTTACCCTTCGAGTCAATGTTCTACTGATGTGGTATTTGTATCGTTCGTGTTCTGCGCGCAGTCTAACACCTGTACGCAGGAGGGCTTATGATTGCCTACGACAATGCATGGCCACGTTGTGAGCCGCTTCTATATAATTGCAGCATGTATTCCGTCGAATCGATAAAAATAATATGTTGTACGTTGTATTGTTACACTTACAATAGGATTGGCAAACTAGAAGAACATTTCACACTTGCCTTGTTCGCGATAAGAAGAAAAGATGGGGCGCCTTTTCATAACTCCAGAAGTACTGAGCAAAGGCTTTTTATTTCCACCTCTAATTGATTAACATTAACGTGATATTCAAAATTAAACTCTATACTGGGTCAATAAATTTCAAACAATTTTTGCAATGTTTTAATAATAGGCTCATCAATACTCATCGATGTCCAAATAAAACTCAGACTCTTCTCGTGACGAAATTCCTGCATAGAAGCGTAGCGAGGCTTGGAGAAGTTTTTTTTTTTTTTTCTTTTTTTTTATTTAAAAAGTTTGCGGGGCATATCGGTCTTCACTCCACCAACTCCTACGGTGGCCGGTATTGACACTTTGGATGGGCTCCGGGATCTCCGCCAATCCGGGATCACCTGTGCGATTCTAAGCTACTTATGCTCCAATTTTAATGTGATATCAATGAAAATAATGAGGAACCGTAATAAAAGTGTGAAGGTATTACGAAATAACATTGATATGAACTTTAATCACCTCAGACGTTCCCATGACCAAAAGACTTAGTGCTGTAAAGCACTCGAAACATTGGGAACATTAAATAAAAAGTAAAATCAGTTGCAAAAATTTTATTTCATACAAAAAGGTGAACAGAATAAAGTTTCTATTTTTAAGAATTTTATTACGGAAGGAACATATTAATAGACGTTTTTTCAGGTCAAAAAGTACAGCAGAATCATCAACTTTGTATTTTAACACCCGAAGGGGTAGCAAGAGGTGTATATAGCACATTTTATCGAGCTATATTAAAACATCACCATCATCAGTTTTTTTTAACCCACTGCATTAGCAAAACTTGCATAAGCTGAAAGGTCGTTTTGTGAAATTTAACGCGTCTTTGTACACATTATTTTAAATTCGTTGAAAACCTATCACGGTACTTCAGGAACATTACGTCACAAGCATACAAGTCAAAAGTTAAGTTTTCATGAAACTATAAAAATTATAATTAATATAAAAGAACTACTTTTAAATTATCAGTGCAAGTTACAAAAGCTAAATGTCATCTATTATTTCTGCACTTTCCCCAGGCCATACGTAGCTCTCAATCCAGGGCCGGAAATGCTCGACCCTGGTGTACATTCCCGCGGAGCCGAGGACCCCACAGTTTTTGCCGAATGATGTCAAACCAACAATGGTGTAAAGACATTCGCCTTCATTGACCTGTAGAGGGCCGCCGCTATCAACCTGAAAAAAAAAACAAAATTGCATTGCCGTGTTCCAAAAGGCTGGATTATAGATATTATATTGACCTAAATTTAAAAAAAAGAAACACCGTCACGCTTACTACTCCTCAAGTAGCAGTGGCAGGAAAGTACTGGGTCCACCCACATTTCGCTGCCGGTTCCTACTAGCTTTTGAAAATAGTAATCGTAGGATTTTTGGTCAACTTCTTCATAGGAAGGACATTTCACGTCATAGTGCACGTCTGCCACCCCGCTTGGGAAATATTTGCGAAACAAATTGCAAAATTTGTATTAATTTGTAACCACGTCAATACTCACGAAGAAAATCTCACGACCTTTCCACTTTCTATATTATACTCATATTAAACGGCAGGTCGGGGCCCAAACTTAATGCTGGCACCGCTGTGAATGCTTCGGACTGCATGCTCAATTTTTGGCACGCCACTACAAATATTGGTTGACCTTTAATCGTTTCTGGGTCGTACTTTTTAAGATGTAGTATATGATATTTGTGTCTTCATTTGTATGAGGATTAGTTACGATTGTTCGTAGCACAAGTTGTAGAGACGAGACTAGAGAAGTATGTAGGGTGCTTATTGATTAGTATGCTTATTATATATCTCAACAGACACCAGTGATCCGATGAGGGCGTTTTTTTAGATAGATACTTTTAGAAGACGATGATTAAAGATATGTTAAAGAGATATGAGTTGAACATCAATAAACATCGTAATTACGATGCTCAGATGCCTCAAGCAAGTCAGTACCTGCTTTTGAGCATTTGACACTTTATTAATAATTCAACAACGGACGAGGGTGCGATCCCCACAGGAGAGATATCCACATATATTTGTGTGTGGTTAGGTTCTTTTACTTAATAAGTTAACGCATAGACGTAGATTGTAGTAACAGGCAAAATAGCATCAAATCGTAACCAATCACGCCAGAAGTTAATGTCACATTTCGTGCGATACGCAGACGATATCTAAAGTTGCTGATAAAATGACAATTTGTTGTTGTTCATATAACCTCACATAACATTTTTATAATGCCATAAAACGCAGATATCTTGAGCGTGTCCCCTTGTTTTATGATTTAAGTCCACACATAGGCATGTAAAATGGACATTTTATTTATGAAATAAAATATAGGTACTGTTTTAGTATTGATAAATCTAAACCGATAAGGTTCGTTGCGGGAAGTAGTTGAAGAAGCAAGAATCATTTACCTGTTATCCTGCGTAAGCTTTCCATGAAGCGTTGTGACGCATTTTGTTGCAACACGTAAAAATCAATCATCCATCTATTATTTATGTTTTATATATATATTTACTTAAATTTATTGGTTTTGCTGTATGAAAGTCTGTAAAATACGAATAAAATTTTAGCACCATCTAAAAAGGAAGACGACACTGACTCCTCAAACACAGGTATTGTAAACCTAGCTCTGGGGTCAGGGCCTAACTTTAACTGTACTGTAATATTTAATGCCAATAAAGAATTGTTATTATATTTAAAAGTCAAATAAAATGTGCACGTGATATGAAAAACTGAGTATGTTTAGAAACTTATGTCACTAACTGCACACTGTATAGTTTAGTTACATCAGAATGACTCACTTTACGCCGTTTATGTAAAACAAGGGAAAATAAATGTCGAGTAGTAAACCGTCCCTTACGGCCGGTTTCAATATTCAACTCAAGGATATATTTGCCTACTACGAATAGAATTTTGACATATTTTGTATGAAAAATCTGTCAAAATCCTACTGACAGTAAGCAAATCTATCCTTGAATTGAATATTGAAACTGGCCATTAGAGCCTAAACATACGCAATACTTTTAGGAGCAGCGATCAATGATTTCGCTACTGCATCAACGCTTAACGAGTGTTGACTTTCTGCTTTTGATTGTTTGCGTTTTAGCTACTGTTTTGATGCCACATTAGATTTTGGCGGCGGAATGCCACAAATACCACTCAAGCATCGGAAAAGCCATCAAATCAGCAATCGTGTGCACTGTAGACCTTATTACGTCAACCGTTAGGAATGTTCTCTCACGATGTGTATTCAGTAACTACAAGGTTCTCGCCACCATATGCTATATATCAATTGAAATATAAACATGATTTTTCATAGATCATGTTTATTTTTCATTTCATCGTAAGCTTTATTCAGACAGGTGTTCTTTGCTTGCCGTTCTCCTATCCTTTGTCAGAAGAGCCTTATAACAATATACCTACTTGGAGCCGGAACTAATGCAGTCCTTGTTATTAGCTGTCAACTTGTCTATCGAATAAAAGATTTGCCTTTTATAAATCACTATTTTTCCTCGTTTGTCGAAGGATGCTTTTTATTTGACACTATTCTAAATATGTTCATAATTGTAGGAATCATCATCATCAACATCAGCCTATAGCAGTCCACTGCTGGACATAGGCCTCTCCAAGTACACGCCACTGGGTATGATCCTATTGTAGGAATATTTTACAGAAAATTTTCATCTGAATACTAGACATTTCAAGCCGTATCATTATTATCCATCGTAAAAATTTTCAAGACATGTCGGAAACTTGCTTAGGAACATTAGGCCAACACGTTTAGATCATTAAAGAGTATATTGTAATTAGTCAATAAAAATTAAGACCGAAACAAAAATCTGAGTCAATCAATTTTAAGGCCTTTATTAGAAGTGACTGTTTAGGTTAACATATACCTCTGTTATGGTCTTATCACGTATTACCTACATTTCTTGTACGACCTTCACTCGACATTTTTTTATAAAACATACAACCTTATGTCATATTTAAGATAACTTTATTCAAAAATTCCTTCCATAGCCCAAAGGCCACTTAAGCGTGAACTCCGCAATAGATATCGAAAGAAATGGTTTCATAAAAAGTTAGGAGCAACTATCTTTTGATTTGTATTGCCGGCAGCGTATGCTGGTCTATGGAAGTTTCCTTCGATTAATTCAGACGACCCACTCTATATTCAGATGGTTATTGAGTATGGTAAACTTTTGAAGGCGTAGGAACGCCTCAGAAAAAAACCTTACTAACTTTAGCTTTGAAAACCTTCTAGGCGCTTTTATCCGCGGACATAAGAAGGCAAATATCCGAAAATGCGTTAGCCAAATTTATTGTCCCATTCAAAATTTACCTTTGATCCTAATACAATAGAATTGAATTACGCAAATTCTAACAAAACGTAACAAAGAATTATGCTGAAATACTTTCGATATCGTGCAACGGGTCCCTCATGAAACCTGATGCGTAGCTTTTTATTGGCGCTCACCTTCACGTTTAGCGTTAAAATTATACAACGCTAATGTAACATTACATAAATTGTAAAGGATACGCCATTACAGTCATTGATGTGACTCTGAAATATATTGATACTTAAACTTCAGTATTACCAAAGGGCCGTTCAGAACCGAGGGCCGACCCAAGTAACAAGGGCTTCGTTTTTATTTTCTTGCCACAATCATTGAAAAATGTCATTCTCGTAAATTATTTAAATTTCCATCAGCTTTAGCGACTGCAAAACATCCATTTAACTACAGACTCTGATCATCCTAGTAATTAAGCATTGAAATTAATAGCAAGTATCGTCATATTCACCGTTTAAAGAGACGCTTCGAACACCCTCATAAATTTTACCTTGTTTATTTCACTACTTCATGTATTTATTGTTTCAAAAAAATCTAGATTGCATAGCCCTCGTTGTATGTTTTGATAAACTAGGTTTGATAAACTGCTCAATTATTGATAAATGGTTTCTATTGCTATATCTGTGTTAGTCTTCCTTAGAGAACTGAAAATAAATTACCGACTAAAAATAAAACTAAACTAGACTGCTTCAGTTGGACTAATGGCTGAGGTTTGAATCCTAGACCGGATAAAGCGTGCTTTTTCTATAGCAGAATTCTAAACTGCAGTTTGGTGACTGTAATTGTTTCCGGTATAATAAATACTTGAGATACATAGGAGTGTTAAGGGGCTACCGCAAAAATAACGTGTTTTGTACTCCATGCACCTTAAGAAGTATATAGTTTAGAGACTTAATATTTCGAAATATGATTTATGACTTTTTATTTTAGATCTGGTAAAAGGAATACACGATTAAATATTTTTTTTTTTCTATAGGAGTAAATCTAAAGTCATCCCTATATTGCTTTTCGTTTTCTGGTTCCAAGGCGAAATGCTTAAAAACATAGCAAATAATTCTAGCAAAGTTCTTGTAAAACAGTTTTTTATTTAATAGTGTAATTTTTTTATGAAATGATAAAAATTGTTTTTGTACATACGTCGTTTATTTCCAAGCACGCGCTCAGTATATCCATTCCTTATTATTATTATGTAAAGTAATTGCATCCCTGTCACTCTCCCGGTTGATAAATGGTCGATTGTGGTAGGCTCTTAAGGTTTCGTCACATAGCCGACGCAGCGCGACAGGAGCGCTAACGAGATAAGAGAGAGGCACAGAAACTTCCTTCACCTACAAACGAAAACCTAGTTTGAGAGCCTTGGAGTCCATGAACCGAGAATTTTTTTTCAGCAAAAGCAAAAAAATGCATATCGCTACAAAACGTGCATATAAAAATAACGGTATGCAATAGACCTAGAAGCCTCCCACACTTACAAACGGAACATTGGTTACGGGCAAGACAATAGAAAACCACCACCACCGAAGTTTCCACCACCTACAAACGGAATACTGGTTACAAGTGATACGAGAAAGAGAGAGAGAGACAGGCACTGAAGCTTCCAGCACCAACAAACAGAACACTGGCTATGAGCGAAGCTAGAGACGGAGAGAGAGAGAGAGAAAGCGAGAGGCAGGCATCGAAAAGTCCAGCACCTACAAACAAAACACTGGCTACGAGCAAAATAGGAGAGAGTGAGAGACGGGCACCAAAGCATCTAGCACCTACAAACGAAACACTGGTTACGAGCGAGAAAAGACAGAGAGAGAAAGAGAGGCACCTAAACCTCCAGCAACTGCAAAGAAAACACTTATTACGAGCGAGGCAAGAGAGAGAAAAAGAGAAGCACCGAAGCCTCCAGCACCTACTAACGGAACACTGGTTTGAGAGCCCCGGTTACCAAAACTCGAAGGATCGCGAGATTTTTTAGTGTGTGTGGTAGTAAGTACTTCATAACTTAATCTTCCTCACATATGACTAAGAATCTTTTACTACCAAAAATATGCCTATTGATACAAAACGTGCGTAAGAAAATAGTGGTATACGATAAAGCTATAGATCTCAACCGTTTATTGGCATAGGACATTACGCGTCACTTCCATTACGTGTAATGTCACTGCATGGTGTTTGTGTGAACGGCGCCATGCACGCTAAATAAAATGGTGATTCGTTAAATTGGGGCGGCGTAAAATCGTTGGCATGACGTGATATTTTAATTTTTATCTTCTTCTTCTTCTTCAGCCGAAAGACGTCCACTGCAGGACAAAGGCCTCCCCTAAAGACCGCCACAACGACCGGCTTTGTGCTGTACGCATCCAACTTCTACCCGCGACCTTCACCAGGTCATCGGTCCATCTTGTAGGGGGCCTACCCACTCCACGTCTTCCGGTACGTGGTCGCCATTCGAGAACCTTTCTGCCCCAACGGCCGTCAGTTCTACGAGCGATGTGCCCCGCCCACTGCCACTTAAGTTCAGCAATTCTGAGTGCTATGTCAGTGACTTTCGTCCTCCTGCGGATCTCCTCGTTTCTGATTTGATCCCGCAGGGTAACTCCGAGCATAGCTCTTTCCGCCCTTTGGATGACCTTGAGCCTTCTTATGAGGCCCATCGTAAGCGACCATGTCTCAGTGCCGTAAGTCATCACTGGCAACACACACTGGTCAAAGACTTTTGTCTTGAGACACTGCGGAATTTTGGACGAGAAGATGTTACGTAGCTTCCCGAACGCCGCCCAACCGAGCTGGATTCGACTATTGACCTCTTTCTCAAAGTTGGACCTACCTAATTGGACTCTTTGTCCCAGGTATATATAATCGTCAACAACTTCGAGCGTAGAGTCTCCAACCTTTATAGAAGTTGGTACTACATGGACGTTTGACATGATCTTCGTCTTGTCCATGTTCATTTTAAGACCTACTTGTTCAGAGACTCTACTGAGGTCGTCGAGCATGGTACTGAGGTCTTCCAGGGTATCCGCCATGAGCACGATATCATCGGCAAATCGAGGGTGAGAGATGTACTCGCCGTTGATGTTGATACCTAGTCCTCTCCAGTCCAGAAGCTTAAAGACATCTTCACATCTTCATCACTCAGTTTCGGGGATATAACGTCTCCCTGTCTCACATCACGCTGCAGTTGAATAGGTTTTGAGCTCTGGTCCTGAAGGCGGACTGACATAGTAGCGTTTTCGTACAAACTCTTCAGCACCTCGATATACCGGTAGTCAACTTGGCACTGCTGGAGAGACACTCAGCTCAAGTCTCGATCGATTCAAAGGCCTTCTCATAATCCACAAACGCTAAGCATAGTGGCAGGTTATACTCTTCAGTCTTCTGTATGACCTGTCGCAGCGTATGAATGTGGTCTATGGTGCTGAAGCCTTTTCGGAAACCGGCTTGTTCGGGAGGCTGGAAGTCATCTAGTCTGTGCGCGAGACGATTCGTGATGACTCTCGAAAACAGTTTATAGACGTGGCTCAGAAGTGAGATGAGTCTATAATTCTTCAAGAGGGTTTTATCACCTTTTTTGAAGAAGAGAACCACCACACTTCCGCGCCATGACTGTGGCGTTTTGCCCTCGAGGATGACGGTGTTGAATAGTTTCTGGAGAGCCCTCAATATCGGCTTTCCACTAGCCTTGAGAAGCTCGGCTGTTATACCGTCATCGCCTGGCGCCTTGTTGTTCTTGAGCTGTTTGAGAGCCATACTAATCTCGCACAGACTGATGTCCGGGACGTCTTCGGTATAGTGTCGGGTCAATTTGGCTCTTGGGTCTATGGCCGGATTGCAGACAGGTGGTTGTACTGATGTGTATAGCTGTTCGTAGAACTTCTCGACTTCCCTCAAGAGTTCTGGTGTAGAGGATACAATCCTGCCGTCTCTGGTCTTCAGCTTACTCAACCGGCTCTGTCCGATAGACAGATCCCATGCAAACACTTTAGGGCCTTTGTTGCGCTCGATAGTCTCTCTTATTTTTTCAGTATTATACTCGCGTACATCGCGAGTCAGAGACTTAGAGATCTGCCTATTGAGCCGCTGGCATTCGGAAACTTCTTCTGGAGACTGCAAGATCATCCTGCGTCTTTCCTCCAGAAGCTTGAGGGTAACGCCTGAGAGCTTTTTGGTTCTTTTTGTACGGTGGGTTTTAAAGAACTTGAGCCCGACCGTATGGACAGTTTCCACTACTCTGCTGTTATAATCGTCCACGTTTATACACTCACCTAGACCTTCAAAGCAAGTCTGCAGTTCGAGCTGAAAGCTATCGGGCTCCTGAATCTGGACAGGTGCTGGACGGAGTGTAGACTTCATCAGTCTAGACCTTTCAAGCTTGAAGTTGAAATTCAATGTGCCTCTTACTAGTCGGTGATCACTTCCAGTTTGCGTTGATCACAGAGACATCATTGAATATGTGCCGCCTCGTCGACATGATGAAGTCTATCTCGTTTCTTGTAACACCATCGGGGCTCACCCAGGTCCATTTACGGTGTTCCCGCTTCTGGAAGAAGAAGTTCATCATAAAGAGTCCCTCCTTCTCCATGAAGTCAGCCAGCATTTGGCCCCGGGGATTCCGTTGTCCAGTACCAAAGGTTCCCACTCTCTGCTCATCGTCGCCTCGTCTGCCCAGTTTCGCATTAAAGTCCCCCATAACAACGGTGTAGTGAGTTTTAGAGATATGTATGGCTCTAGATATATCCTCATACATAGCCCCTACCTCATTGTCGGGGTGTGTTGAAGTCGGTGCGTATACCTGTATAATTTTCAGTGAATACCTTTCAGTCATTTTGAATATCAGGTACGCTACCCGGGTCGACACACTCGATCTTGACAACGTTGTTCACGAGAGACCTGTGGACTATAAACCCGACACCACCCTGGAACAGCTGGTCGCCCTCCCGAAAATAGAGCAAGTTACCGGATTTAAGTGTTATCGAGTCCTCACCCTCTCTTCGGACTTCAGATAATCCTATGATATCCCAGTGTAACTTGCTCAATTCTTCCTCTAACTCGTCGATCTTTTCGTCAGGTCGCAGTGTGTGCGTGTTAAAAGTTGCCAAGGCCAATGGTCTTCGTTGTCGGTAGCCATGCTTCTTCCGGGGACTCTTAGCACCCCCTGCCCCGCCGTTACCGTGGCTGCTACCGTGGCCAGGACTAGCGGGGCCGCCGGGGACTGGGGGCCGTTTAATATTTGTGGATGTCATTAGGGGGATGATGCCATAATCGCCACGCTTGGCAGGCGGGTTGGCGATCGCAGTATAGCGTTAGTAGGTATTAAGAGGACGCTGCTGCCCATCCTCTCGTCTTAAAAGCCCCTTAGGCACCACTTACGGCACCTGTGGGCTATGATCTCCTAGCAGTAACCCAACTAACTAGGGCTTTGGATGCCATGTGTATCGCCATTCCAGAGAGTGGTGCCCTGCTTCCGGCAACACTCAGCCCAAGCGAGCCCTCTTCCGGTGTGGCACCAGAATACTGCCTCGCTTGAACTACCGCTTGCGGTATTTGTTGCTGGATTTGGTCGCCTCTTATGACCCGCTGTTAGGCCAGCATGTGGTGGGGAGACTGTATTCTTGATCCATCTCCACACGGATTAGTTTTTATAGGCTCATTGAAATACCGAAATGGTGCGTATTACTAAGATATTAAAGATTTGTTTACGTTATTTTGGAAGCTGCTTTGTGTGAATTGAGGTATGTAATGTCCTTTTTTATACGATAGTGGTACGTTGACTTCAAGACGCGACGTTCCATTCTTTTATTTTAGAATCAAGTTAACTCAATTTAAATTATTTTTTTTATAATGTATATGATTCAAAATAATTATGTTATTCTCAAAGTCACCGCGGTTTAAAATTTACCTAAGCTATAGAGAATTTTAAAATCAAGTTCCTACAATTCTTCTGAAATATAAATACATAATTACGTTTGGTTTCAGAATAAAATGAAGTTTAATAGCAATTTCGTATGCCTATGATGACAACAAAGTGATTTTGATGTGACTACAAATCACTACTAGGTGAATGGTTTTAGTTTGGGCCTAGTATTATATTTAACATAAAACCATGTAAAAGTGAGCCTACGAATTGTGTATCAATTCCTATATGTATATTCTGGTATCTAGTAAACAGTGCTTGTCTTTTCCACTAACACTAAGATAAACATGAGCGGCCATTGTCGTCTTTCCGTGTGTGACCGGACCTCCATACATTTCCATTTGGTGTGATCCCAACAGCTTCTGAGGCAAAGTATGTTTTTTAACGCCTGGCTTTAGTGGTCTGGTAAAAGTCTTTGACAATCCCACTATTCTAACTTATTATACTTCCCGATTTCCTTATTCGTAATGACTAAGTAAACACGTAATGCGGTACGATATGATAACTTAGTGAAACGGCTATTTAATGGGACTGTAGTGGCATGCAGAATACTTCAGCTCTTTAACAGGTCTCAGAGAATTACTACCCGCTAAAACCTACCAAGCAGCCGCATACGTGAGTGTGTGCGAGATTCTCGTCGTACCGCTGGTATACCGCGACAAGGATCTTTTGGCACTCAGATGATATTTTCGGGAGGGTATAGGTGTGAAATTCGGGTTACAATTTAGTAAAATTATCTTACATCTAGTGAAATATGTTAACAGGTGGATCCGCACAGTCTAATTCGAGAGAGTTGACGCACTTACTTAACGAGCTTAATCAAGCTGTACCATGTGGACGTAGTAAACTAAATGAAATTATAAAACAAAATAAAACAGTATTTTAAAACATTCCTACTAATAAAAACGAAAAAAAAACATGGGTAAATTTCATAGCAAACGGCAACTCAGCGATAGCAAGCAAGTGACATTTCACTCGATGATGGCGCTAGTTCCAATTTTGTCCACGTGCCAAAAGATCCCTTTCGCTATACTAAGATGCTCAACTGAGAGCTTAGATTAAGACATTGACGTAACCCTGACGTTGACGAGACGATGTGATAATCTGTTCATACAGCAAATTAACTAAATAGAGATGAATGTGACAGCACGATTTCTCGGTGACGTTGCTCTAATGTAAATGTCTTCATGCTAAGCCGTCTACGCATTTTCGTCAACTATTGTAGAGCTCTGCCATCCTAGAATCAAATTTGCTTAAACACCAGAAAATTATTTACTTTCTACTTAATGACCTCTTACACGCTTTGCAAGAGAAGGAGAAAAGGTGTAATCTATTTTATCTAAACCACAACTTCAAAGAACATTTCTGAATTCACGCAATCGCGTTTTTGCCAAATATTATTAAGAAGAGTCTGATGTCCTTAATTACGATATTATTATAAAGTAACTAATGACGTAGGAATAAATTGGGACTTTTTTTTTCAACTTATTTGTGTTTTGCTCCTTTCGCAATAAAGATGGAAGATTTTTTAGCTTTTATCTCCACTGAAATGTAGATAAGGTTATATTAATCATTATATTAACCAGGCGCATAGGCATCTCTTGCTGTGTTCTGTGATAGGTATGTTAAACATACATCACACCGCGGAGGGATTTCACGTACCACCAAAATGTTTTTGAACTGTTCATCCAGGGTAAGGTTGCCATGGCAGCCATGGCAGGCTATTTGATGTCTTTTAAGTACCTCGGTACTTAAGAGGCTCACATTTTTAAATATTAAGTCGTTTTTTTATAATATACCCGGAAAAGAATTTTACCAAGCTATATACAATACCTTCTTGATAATTTCAATAGTCATTGTTGTTCTGACCAAAATGTGCTTCCAAATCCACCAAGCTGACCCAGGGCATATTGGTAGAGGTTGGTTGTGGCCACCTGCTGTTGAAACTTATCAAACTTCTATTAGGCATCAAATTCGCCTTAACGCCTACGACTGTCACATGTAGTGGCAGCCGGAAACAACAGCTTAGTGTGTTTTCTGAGGCACGGGGGCACTCGAGAAAGGAAACGCCTTAAACGGTCACTCGTCTCTGACCGGCCGCGCTGAAGTCTGTTTATGTCTCACCGATTGGTAGAGGTAGTTTGTGTACACCTGCTGTAGGAACTTATCAGCCTATCAGGCATCCAACTTGGCTTAGCTACTAAATCAAGTAAAAGGGACCTTACTTGAGAATGGAATAATTAGAAACGGCCACTCATCTCAAATCAACCAAATCGAACGCTCCTTGGTGATCGCTAAGAACATTGCGGCTTCGCAGTGCACCGACAGGTAAAGTAATAAAAATGGAGGTAGCAATAATAAATCAAAATATCTTATTTTTATATCTAAGCAGTATTAGCAGTTTTCAACTAGTTATATTGAAAAAATATTTCCAAGAAAAGGAAAACACATGTAGACGGGTGGGCTATTACTCGAGATGTCTTTTGTTCATGAAATCAATATGGGTCGTAATGATAAATGTGTCCCGCGCTGATTTATGTAGAGATATTCAACGTTCTAATTTTCTTAAAGTAGGTGAGTAGATAAATCTTCCTTGGAAATTTGGGGTCAGTTCAGGTTATCGTTAACATTAATGGTGAAATGTCATCGTCTGCTTGATAGTTCCAATAAAGGAACAATGATAATAAAATACCGATACTTCTTATATTTTGTAAAGGAACCACTTGTGAACTAACTTATACTGTCTTATTAGTTGTTAGAAAACTTTTGTGAGTTAATAACCACCAAAAGTTTACAACTTAGCTAACTTTTCTAGCTTAATAACTTGTGCTTTAACTTGACAGGCGTGTCTATGGTCGTGGCTTAAGGTACCTGTTCAAGTACGAAATGCTATAAACAGTCATTGATCTCTAACTAATCAAGCCGAACGTAGGGTAATCTTTGTATTCACTATTTCTGCTAAATGTGGACTATTGCAATATTAAAGTGTACCAAAAATGTTGATCCGCCCGTTTTGGTTTGACGGTCGTAATGGTATATTAAACCGCTTCATCCAAAATACCGTCTCGTGTATGCACAGAATATAAAACGTCAAACGCCACCGCAAGCGATATTCACGTCAAACATAAAACAATCTTATGAAATTATTTTTCATTCGTCACACCTTCCATTCTAAAACCTTCCTCAAAGATCGACATGATGAACAGCTTTCGGATTTATGGATCCCGATTTTTTACCTTCGTCTTATTCTTGAAAATGAATAATAGAAGCAATCTTTTTCATGCCTAGATTGCCCATCTAATATAAATTCACGAGCGATGTTGAACAACGGACAGTGGTTGTTGTAATGTGTTGAGTAAAAGAACTTCGTGCTCGCGTCCGAAGTTTACTAATCTAACATACTCTCTGTTTGAATTACCAAGGCCGTATTTGCAATATGTATGCTTGCAGTAGAGACGCACGCCAAGAAAACTTTCAAGATAGTTTAATCAGTTTATTCACTTCATAAGTACCTAAATCTGATATCATTTTAAATTTTTACTCCAGACTAAGGAATAGAAAACCAAGGTCACCGACATGGCCCATAGGATTAGTAAGCATAAGTGGCAATGTGCGGGCCACATAACGCGAAGATCGGACGGGCGTTGGGGCAGAAGATTCTAGAGTGGAGACTACGTATTGGCAAGCGCAGCGTGGGATGGCCACCTACCAGATGGAACAACGATCTTGTGAGGATCGCAGGAAGTCGTTGGATGCAGGTGGCATCGGACCGGCTGCGCTGGAGAGCGATTGGGGAGGCCTATGTTTAGCAGTGGACAAATATAGGTTGATATGATGATGATTATCCTGCTAAACGATTTGCGACTTTATTTTATTTTCTTGTTCATCTATCTTGAGCTATTTTAGTATCCATTGTGCATTTATAAACAACACAGCTATACAAATATTCTAAAACTTTCCGATTTTAGTGTATACTTAGTGCGTGGCTTCCCCTAAAACTTAAAAACTGCCATCAGTTTGATTTTCAGGCTGATTGCCTTTTATATGATATTTTGGCGGCGGTCGTAGCTCTGTGTAACTGCGGAGTTCTTAGCAATTACCAAGGTTAAGCAGCGTTGGGCTCAGTCGGTCTGAGATGGGTGATCTCTTGTGGTTTTATGTCTCCGTGCTCCAGAAAGTACATCAAGCCATTGGTCCCGGATACCGTAAAATATGGTAGTCTTTAAGCTAAGTTGAAAGCCTTATAGGCGGCTTGATAAGTTTCAACAGCAGGTTGCCACAAACCTGCCTCCACCGATCAGCACTTGGGCCGCGTGGTGAAGTATACCTTAATCTGTTTCACCTCGATATTTACACGCTGTAACATAATTAACGCAAGACCTGAAAGTAGTTTAATCTAAATCGGTAACAGAATTGATTCCAATTTTTGATATATCTCTCATTTTACGCCTTCAGTGCGCTGTAAAAAACTAAATTTATTCTTGAATCATAGCAATAAGGAGATTTCAAATGGATTTCTAAAACTTATTTCTCAATGCACACACATACAAGTACAAGTTTTATTGTTAATTGGGCTATAAACGTGCTTAAAAAGGGTATATTAATAATAATAATAGTAGCCCTGTTAAGAAACTGTCCCACCGTTGGGCACGGGCCTCATCTCAAACTGAGAGGGTTTAGGCCATAGTCCACCACGCTGGCCCAGTGCGGGACCTTCGAAAATCTCCTAGGCATGCAGGTTTCCTCACGATGTTTTCCTTAACCGTTAAACCAAGTGATAATTAATTTTTAATACGCACATGCTTACGAAAAGATAGAGGTGTGTGTCTGGGTTTGAACCCCAGACCTCTGACTTTGCAGTCCAACGGTCTAACCATTAGGCTATCACTGCTTTTTTCTTAAACTTTAAATTTGGAAATTTGATTTTCGTCTTAAATTCGTGAATTAATTATCTAATCGGGGTGTCTGAGGTCTTGCGTTATTTACGATACACCTTGTATATAGGCTGATTTCTTAATATTATTTTTTATCCATATTTTGATTAACAGTAATTATGTTTGTCTTATTGCCATCTTATTCTGCAAATAACATTAACAAGGGATGAAAGACGCTTCCACGGCCCGGATTTATGTTGAAACAATAAAGTAATCTAGTATTTTCATCAAACATAGCTAACACTTAATTTAATCATGCACTGTATATTTAGGCATAGTTTGCTTGTAAACACCAGAGCGCCAAGCACATATCATTTGACGTTATCATGGCGTTGTCGAGAAAGCGTGCTGTCACGTTCATCTTAATTCTGTATATTTGTAGTGTGAAAAGGAAGGCATATCAACTCGATACCGTTAAGCAAACGTCAATTTGTTCGTGCAAAGCCTCCAGACAGAATCCGCTGAAACTTGCTACGCTAGTTTGCAATTACTTAGTACAGGAACTAAGCGCGAAAAGATTAACATAAACATGACGTTAGCTAGTTAGCCGCAGTAAGCCGACACACCACAGTTCAACAGGTCATACATAGCACCACGAAAAACTGATACATTAACGTTCCTTAACGAACTTTACCGTTTATCTCGTTTAACCACGTTTATTCTGAGGGCTTAGCACGAAAATAGTAACGTTAGTGTGACGCTAGCGAATTGATATGCCATTCCTGTCACACTACAAATATACTAAATAAACATGAAAGTGACAGCACGATTACTAGCTAGCGTCACGCTAACGTCAAAGAGTATTCGGGCGAAGCCCTCAGATAAGCAGAAATAGTGAGCTAGATTGTAAGGGCTCGTTTTGAAACTACAAAAAAATATTTGCTGTTATGTAATTTAATGCATGTTGGATTTATTTAGTACGACTGCTTATGTCTTTGCCCTACATCTTTCGACTGAACGTAGATATGAGAGATATGCATAAAGTGAATACAATACAGTTGATTGGTTCAGCTGGTCGGTGTAAAAGGCAGTATTTTTAAACTGAAAGAACAGCTTATCGCTTCGAGTTGGAAAATTAGAATTCATACAAAAAGGAAAATTGCTTCAACTATCTGCTTTAATCGTTCAACAGGTTGCCGGTTGCTGTAGAATGGCGGATTACATTAGATTTTTTCTCGAATTGATAGGTTTTTCTTTCTAATTTAAATCAGTATTCTATAAAGAATATTAGTGGTACGTTAAAATAATGGTCCACTTTAGACGTGAGTACTCAGTAAATAGATCAAGACAAATCTGGGAAGTCAAAGATATTCGCTTCTCTATTTAGATACCAAACGTCCACAATTCGTCAAAATCTGATCATTTTGTATTAAATACAGTATTTGTGATCAAATACTGTATTTAAAACGGTGTCAGTGCCAGGCTAGAGCCATGACAGGCTTTCAATTCGTCCTAGTTTATTTTAATTAGTTTATATGGTACTTATCTAGTAGATTTTTGTGGCTATCCGTACTATGGATTTGAAAATGCATGATCAGATTAGATTAGATAATAATTTGAGAGTTATTCATTAGCGCTTACCACATTTCATATTGCAAAAACACGTTAATTCGCGTCAAATGGCCGTGCCAAAGCATGCTGAAAGTTAAGCCCACACTTCACCAAATAAAAATATTTTATTTCTTTTTTGACGATCACCAAGGTAAAATAGCGTTCGACACAATAATTCTAAAATCTATTCTCGAGCGTCTCTGTGCTTATTAACTTGGTCCAACTTGGCTTGGCACTCTTAATTTTAATAGTCTCTAATATCTAAATGAGTAGTCGTCAAACCTAGTTGGAGGCTTTATGAGCGGCTTAATAAATTTCAACAGCAAGTGGTCACAAACCTGCTTCCAAGCATAGTTGACAAATATTAACTCATATTGAATTGTGAGATAAGTTCTTTATAAAGCAGATTTTAAATCGATAAAAAAACGAATGAAATCACTTAATTTGAAAAGATCTCGCTGATTGATTTTGCTTTCATACATGTTGTGATTTTAGTCGTCCTGGAGCGAAAGCCCACGTGATGTATTCAATGCCTACTGTTCACTGGTACAAAAAAAAATGAAAAAAACACAACTCAATAAGCAACATCCCCCTAACAATACTAATTTGTTGCATTAAAAACATCTTTAGCAAGCGCAAAATGACATTGAGGGGCAGCGCGGCTCGTCAGCTGGCTGGTCATACCTTCATACCTTCGATGTTCCCGATTTTCACCCTAGATTTGATATTCGGATAGGACAGTAGGTAGATGGTAAGCGCTAATGAATAACTCTCAAATTATTATCTAATCTAATCTGATCATGCATTTTCAAATCCATAGTACGGATAGCCACAAAAATCTACTAGATAAGTACCATATAAACTAATTAAATTAAACTAGGACGAATTGAAAGCCTGTCATGGCTCTAGCCTGGCACTGACACCGTTTTAAATACAGTATTTGATCACAAATACTGTATTTAATACAAAATGATCAGATTTTGACGAATTGTGGACGTTTGGTATCTAAATAGAGAAGCGAATATCTTTGACTTCCCAGATTTGTCTTGATCTATTTACTGAGTACTCACGTCTAAAGTGGACCATTATTTTAACGTACCACTAATATTCTTTATAGAATACTGATTTAAATTAGAAAGAAAAACCTATCAATTCGAGAAAAAATCTAATGTAATCCGCCATTCTACAGCAACCGGCAACCTGTTGAACGATTAAAGCAGATAGTTGAAGCAATTTTCCTTTTTGTATGAATTCTAATTTTCCAACTCGAAGCGATAAGCTGTTCTTTCTGTTTAAAAATACTGCCTTTTACACCGACCAGCTGAACCAATCAACTGTATTGTATTCACTTTATGCATATCTCTCATATCTACGTTCAGTCGAAAGATGTAGGGCAAAGACATAAGCAGTCGTACTAAATAAATCCAACATGCATTAAATTACATAACAGCAAATATTTTTTTGTAGTTTCAAAACGGGCCCTTACAATCTAGCTCACTATTTCTGCTTATCTGAGGGCTTCGCCCGAATACTCTTTGACGTTAGCGTGACGCTAGCTAGTAATCGTGCTGTCACTTTCATGTTTATTTAGTATATTTGTAGTGTGACAGGAATGGCATATCAATTCGCTAGCGTCACACTAACGTTACTATTTTCGTGCTAAGCCCTCAGAATAAACGTGGTTAAACGAGATAAACGGTAAAGTTCGTTAAGGAACGTTAATGTATCAGTTTTTCGTGGTGCTATGTATGACCTGTTGAACTGTGGTGTGTCGGCTTACTGCGGCTAACTAGCTAACGTCATGTTTATGTTAATCTTTTCGCGCTTAGTTCCTGTACTAAGTAATTGCAAACTAGCGTAGCAAGTTTCAGCGGATTCTGTCTGGAGGCTTTGCACGAACAAATTGACGTTTGCTTAACGGTATCGAGTTGATATGCCTTCCTTTTCACACTACAAATATACAGAATTAAGATGAACGTGACAGCACGCTTTCTCGACAACGCCATGATAACGTCAAATGATATGTGCTTGGCGCTCTGGTGTTTACAAGCAAACTATGCCTAAATATACAGTGCATGATTAAATTAAGTGTTAGCTATGTTTGATGAAAATACTAGATTACTTTATTGTTTCAACATAAATCCGGACCGTGGAAGCGTCTTTCATCCCTTGTTAATGTTATTTGCAGAATAAGATGGCAATAAGACAAACATAATTACTGTTAATCAAAATATGGATAAAAAATAATATTAAGAAATCAGCCTATATACAAGGTGTATCGTAAATAACGCAAGACCTCAGACACCCCGATTAGATAATTAATTCACGAATTTAAGACGAAAATCAAATTTCCAAATTTAAAGTTTAAGAAAAAAGCAGTGATAGCCTAATGGTTAGACCGTTGGACTGCAAAGTCAGAGGTCTGGGGTTCAAACCCAGACACACACCTCTATCTTTTCGTAAGCATGTGCGTATTAAAAATTAATTATCACTTGGTTTAACCGTTAAGGAAAACATCGTGAGGAAACCTGCATGCCTAGGAGATTTTCGAAGGTCCCGCACTGGGCCAGCGTGGTGGACTATGGCCTAAACCCTCTCAGTTTGAGATGAGGCCCGTGCCCAACGGTGGGACAGTTTCTTAACAGGGCTACTATTATTATTATTAATATACCCTTTTTAAGCACGTTTATAGCCCAATTAACAATAAAACTTGTACTTGTATGTGTGTGCATTGAGAAATAAGTTTTAGAAATCCATTTGAAATCTCCTTATTGCTATGATTCAAGAATAAATTTAGTTTTTTACAGCGCACTGAAGGCGTAAAATGAGAGATATATCAAAAATTGGAATCAATTGTGTTACCGATTTAGATTAAACTACTTTCAGGTCTTGCGTTAATTATGTTACAGCGTGTAAATATCGAGGTGAAACAGATTAAGGTATACTTCACCACGCGGCCCAAGTGCTGATCGGTGGAGGCAGGTTTGTGGCAACCTGCTGTTGGAACTTATCAAGCCGCCTATAAGGCTTTCAACTTAGCTTAAAGACTACCATATTTTACGGTATCCGGGACCAATGGCTTGATGTACTTTCTGGAGCACGGAGACATAAAACCACAAGAGATCACCCATCTCAGACCGACTGAGCCCAACGCTGCTTAACCTTGGTAATTGCTAAGAACTCCGCAGTTACACAGAGCTACGACCGCCGCCAAAATATCATATAAAAGGCAATCAGCCTGAAAAAAAAATAATTATCACTTGCTTTAACGGTGAAGGAAAACATTGTAAGGAAACCTGCATGCCTAAGAGTTTCTCGAAGGTGTGTGAAGTTTGCCAACCCGCACTGGGCCAGCATGGTGGACTATAGCCTTAACACTCTCAGTTGGGAGGAGGCCCATGCCCAACAGTGAGACAGTTTCTTTCTTTCTCTAACAGGGCTAATATTATTATATGTATGTTTTTGTATTGTATTTCTATTTATTTGTTACGTTTTGACCGGCCTAGACAGCTTCATGCGTTTGTAACATATCAGATGATGCCGTTAGGTTGGTCTTCTAGAAATAACACCATTATAATAGGTATAAGAGTTAAACTCTTGTCGGTGCAGCTGATGTGTGCGTCTTTCTCCATTCATTACTTCTCAAAACTTACGTTTTGTTCCCTAAAGGACCTGATTGAAGCTTTTTCTTTTAATTCATCAATTACAAAAACATAGGGCATAATTTATTTGAATACAGCATCTGCGATTAAAAAAACAGGGGTTTTTATTCGAATACAAAAAAGCAAACTTAGATAATATACAGGCTTTTTATGCTACTATTTTAATATAAATCTCACTATCTGCCTGCAAGGTATCTGGTGTGAGGATATATTTAGAGGAAGAGACAATTAATAACATTGTACTCAACTCAGTTAACTATTTTTTACACGGATGGGATATTTTTTGTTTCACTTATTTATTGAAAAGTGCAATTTTTATCGAACGGTAACGATGTTATACTTGTTTGAATATTAACACCTCAAGTGTAACAAGCACTCAAACCAAACGACACAAATGTTAAGACTCAATTAAAACATAACAGAAATCTTAATTACCATGTTAACTTACTGAACAATTCTTAGTTATTTTCTCAACTCGACTTACAAACCCGCTAGCATTATTCATTTGAAACACTTAATCCATTCATTTTAGAGTACTTTGATACAATAACGAGATCATAAGTATACTAATGCCTTGATGGTCCAGTGGCGTATGATGTTGCTGTCAATTTAGGTTCCGGGTTCGAATTCTAGGTCAGCAAATATTTGCTGACCTATAATTGGGGGGGGCTTTCGATAAAAATAAAACCGTCTTGTTTTTCTAAATACTGAAAATTTGCTGTTAGCCGCGGCTACGCACGTGTTTATTTTGTAATTTGACATAGGTAGACCGTACTGACTTAAGATACCTCCATACTTAGTATCTTTAAAATCTGTGCAGCCGTGGTAGTATGCATTTTTGCCTGAAACAAACGAATATGCGTTTCGTGTCCGGATCATTCATCCTTAAATCGTTCACTTACGAAGAGACAATCTTGACTGCTTCTTTTGATCACATAACATAACATAGCAGCTTGCGACAACCAATAATAAAAATAATACAGTTTTATGGTTTATCCCGGGATAATCCCCGATTGCTTCATTTTTTCCGGGATAAAAAGTATTTATTATTTCAAATTATGGTATAAGTTATTACCAAACCAAATTTCATTGAAATCCGTTCAGTAGCTTTGCGTGATTAAAACACAAAGAGACGGACAGGCAGACAGATAGATGGACAGACAAACAATAATTCTAAAAAAAATGTTTTTGCTCTAAACAAGGAAGTCTACTCCAATTAAAATTTTCAAAAAATATTCAGTTTATATACTATATAAATATGTATATACAAGGTGTATCATAAAAAACGCAAGACCTCAGACACCCCGATTAGATAGAGAATTGCTTCACAAATTCCATACAAAAACAAATTTTCCAGATTTAAAAAAAAAAAAAAAAATTAAGTATAAATAACTTCTTAGCACCACTTTGAAATCTGGGATTGTGCCCGGTGTAGTGCCAATAAGATCCCCTTTTGGATCCTAATATCATTTGTAAAATATAGGTGTACAAGTTACAGTGTATTGCATACACCTCCGTTGCCAACAACTGAGGAATACAGGGATGACGTGTTGTGTTTACTTTTTTACAAAAATACCATCCATTAACGATCGTTTTATTTCCAGGCTAGAACCCTGGGATAAAGACAAACATGCATATACAGCATTCAGAGAAGCATACGATTATGGCAGAAGTCATTATCATCCTTAGTACCATCATCCTTACCATAATTATTATCATCTTTCAACCTATCTCTGCCCACTGTTCATTACATACCTATAAGCTACTTCAATTGCTCCGGTCTTGCGATAGATCAGTGCAGAAATAGTTATGTATCTACTTCGGAATTTCCATTACCGTAGAAAGTATATATAGTACAAACATATCGTATCGAGCAGTCCGATGGAGTGTTGTGTGAGGCACAGGGAGGTTTCAGGTCTGGAAGAGGATGTTCGGATCAAGTTTTCTTGCTCCGCAATATCGTAGAAAAGCATCTGGCAGTAGGCCGGAAGGTTTTCTGCGGTTTTGTGGACCTGGAGAAGGCGTTTGATAGAGTCGTGCGAAAGAGACTTTGGGACATTTTGCCAGAGTATGGTATAAACGGCACCCTGTTTCGAGCCGTCCAGTCCACCTACGTGGACAGCAAGGCATGCGTACGGGTGGGTGGTAACATGTCACCTTGGTTTGACGTTAAAATCGGCGTCAAGCAGGGTTGCTTGTTGTCCGCTAGACTGTTTATAGTGTATTTGGATAAAAGTCTTTAAAGACTGAATGCGATGACTGAAGGGGTAAAAATGGGTGATCTAGTGATAAACCACCTATTGTATGCAGATGACGCGGTTTTGATAGCGCCAACAGCCACTGATCTGCAAACACTAGTCACAGTTATGAGAGATGAACAATGGCTTACATTTGAATGTGAAGAAAACCAAAATTATGGTTTTTGAACGGGAAGAAACCAGAACGAATGCAAGGATTGTGGTTGGTAACGATGTGCTGGAGCAAGATGGGAAATACACCGCTGATATAGAGAGAAGAGTGAATGCAGGTAATAGGGTGAATGGTGCGATGGGAAGGCTACTTAGGAGCCGGCACTTAAGCCAAAAGGCGCAGCTGGCCATGCATAACGGAGTGCTAGTCCCAACGCTGTTATATGGCAGTGAGAGTTGGGTATGTAAGAAGGAGAACGAAAGGATAAATGCGGTTGAAATGCGATCTCTGCGGAAGATGTGCGGAGTCACGCTGACCGACCGTATTCGAAAAAGCGTAGTAAGAAAGCGAGTAGGTATGAAAGATAGTATCGGTGTAAAGATGAGAAAGGGTATGCTCCGTTGGTTCGGGCATATAGAAAGAATGCCAGAAGAAAGAATGACAAAACAGATATACAATGCCAAAGTGGAAGGATGTAGGTGCCGGGGAAGACCTAGACTATCTTACCATGACCAAATAGACCATGTCTTAGCTGAAGGGCAAGTCAAGAGTCTCCGTAACCGGCGAGTGTGTATGAGACGAACTATGAGAGTGGAGGAAGCCAGAGAGGTATGTAAGGAAAGAACCTGTTGGAACTCTGTACTCTCTGCCTACCCCGCGAGGGAGCTGGCGTGATGATATAGATACATAGAGATAGACATATCGTACATTTAGGTACGAATAAAGTCATATTATAATTAGTACAATGCATATTGTAACAATGCACATTTATTTAGTAACAATTATATTATTATTGTTAAGGTTATGTACGAATAAAAATTATTTAATGTTTTTAACTTGTTAGCATTATACATGGTGTAGTTTGAGTCGTCCTGGTGCCAAGACCTAGGTGATGTATCGAATGCCTACTGTTCAATGGTACTAAAAAAAAAATCAATATGTAATCAATATGTACTTTCTACGGTAATGGAAATTCCGAAGTAGATACATAACTATTTCTACACTGATCTATCGCAAGACCGGAGCAATTGAAGTAGCTTATAGGTATGTAATGAACAGTGGGCAGAGATAGGTTGAAAGATGATAATAATTATGGTAAGGATGATGGTACTAAGGATGATAATGACTTCTGTCCATAATCGTATGCTTCTCTGAATGCTGTATATGCATGTTTGTCTTTATCCCAGGGTTCTAGCCTGGAAATAAAACGATCGTTAATGGATGGTATTTTTGTAAAAAAGTAAACACAACACGTCATCCCTGTATTCCTCAGTTGTTGGCAACGGAGGTGTATGCAATACACTGTAACTTGTACACCTATATTTTACAAATGATATTAGGATCCAAAAGGGGATCTTATTGGCACTACACCGGGCACAATCCCAGATTTCAAAGTGGTGCTAAGAAGTTATTTATACTTAATTTTTTTTTTTTTTTTTAAATCTGGAAAATTTGTTTTTGTATGGAATTTGTGAAGCAATTCTCTATCTAATCGGGGTGTCTGAGGTCTTGCGTTTTTTATGATACACCTTGTATATACATATTTATATAGTATATAAACTGAATATTTTTTGAAAATTTTAATTGGAGTAGACTTCCTTGTTTAGAGCAAAAACATTTTTTTTAGAATTATTGTTTGTCTGTCCATCTATCTGTCTGCCTGTCTGTCTCTTTGTGTTTTAATCACGCAAAGCTACTGAACGGATTTCAATGAAATTTGGTTTGGTAATAACTTATACCATAATTTGAAATAATAAATACTTTTTATCCCGGAAAAAATGAAGCAATCGGGGATTATCCCGGGATAAACCATAAAACTGTATTATTTTTATTATTGGTTGTCGCAAGCTGCTATGTTATGTTATGTGATCAAAAGAAGCAGTCAAGATTGTCTCTTCGTAAGTGAACGATTTAAGGATGAATGATCCGGACACGAAACGCATATTCGTTTGTTTCAGGCAAAAATGCATACTACCACGGCTGCACAGATTTTAAAGATACTAAGTATGGAGGTATCTTAAGTCAGTACGGTCTACCTATGTCAAATTACAAAATAAACACGTGCGTAGCCGCGGCTAACAGCAAATTTTCAGTATTTAGAAAAACAAGACGGTTTTATTTTTATCGAAAGCCCCCCCAATTATAGGTCAGCAAATATTTGCTGACCTAGAATTCGAACCCGGAACCTAAATTGACAGCAACATCATACGCCACTGGACCATCAAGGCATTAGTATACTTATGATCTCGTTATTGTATCAAAGTACTCTAAAATGAATGGATTAAGTGTTTCAAATGAATAATGCTAGCGGGTTTGTAAGTCGAGTTGAGAAAATAACTAAGAATTGTTCAGTAAGTTAACATGGTAATTAAGATTTCTGTTATGTTTTAATTGAGTCTTAACATTTGTGTCGTTTGGTTTGAGTGCTTGTAACACTTGAGGTGTTAATATTCAAACAAGTATAACATCGTTACCGTTCGATAAAAATTGCACTTTTCAATAAATAAGTGAAACAAAAAATATCCCATCCGTGTAAAAAATAGTTAACTGAGTTGAGTACAATGTTATTAATTGTCTCTTCCTCTAAATATATCCTCACACCAGATACCTTGCAGGCAGATAGTGAGATTTATATTAAAATAGTAGCATAAAAAGCCTGTATATTATCTAAGTTTGCTTTTTTGTATTCGAATAAAAACCCCTGTTTTTTTAATCGCAGATGCTGTATTCAAATAAATTATGCCCTATGTTTTTGTAATTGATGAATTAAAAGAAAAAGCTTCAATCAGGTCCTTTAGGGAACAAAACGTAAGTTTTGAGAAGTAATGAATGGAGAAAGACGCACACATCAGCTGCACCGACAAGAGTTTAACTCTTATACCTATTATAATGGTGTTATTTCTAGAAGACCAACCTAACGGCATCATCTGATATGTTACAAACGCATGAAGCTGTCTAGGCCGGTCAAAACGTAACAAATAAATAGAAATACAATACAAAAACATACATATAATAATATTAGCCCTGTTAGAGAAAGAAAGAAACTGTCTCACTGTTGGGCATGGGCCTCCTCCCAACTGAGAGTGTTAAGGCTATAGTCCACCATGCTGGCCCAGTGCGGGTTGGCAAACTTCACACACCTTCGAGAAACTCTTAGGCATGCAGGTTTCCTTACAATGTTTTCCTTCACCGTTAAAGCAAGTGATAATTATTTTTTAATACGCACATGCTTACGAAAAGACAGAGGTGCGTGCCTGGATTTGAACCCGAGATCTCTGACTTGGCAGTCCAATGGTCTAACCACTAGGCAATCGCTGCCAATTCAAGAAACGCACATACACTCGAAAAACTTTACCATTAACCTTCAAGGGCAGTGGGTAAAATATATGCATGCTCAAAATAGTGTGATTTTTGCACTTTCACCAACTTTCTATTTCAGTAACCCAATTTGCCTACTCCAAAATTCAAAGCGCCTAGTCGCTGGCACCACTAGCACCCAATTTGCAATCGTTCTCTGATTGCATAAAGTTTACACTAATAAGTAACCGTGGAATTTTCAGTTGCTCTGAACACTCGACCCGTAAACCAGCAAGTTTGGAACCAAATTAACGCCGCGGTGTATGCTAACTCGCTTAGTAAAGTACGATTAGTATTTTCCAAGTAATCAGAATTAGACCTTACACAGCAGTGAAATCTGAACTGTAAAGTACACGAGCGATATGTTAGCGTTTTATTGTAAGAATTTGATGTAAGTATTTTATTGCATTCATTTATTATTAAGAATAATTTTATTCATGTATCATCACCTTCTTATATTTCGACGATCCGATAAACAAACATTTACATATAAACAAACAGTTACATATAGCAAACAAAATAAATTACATTTGCAACTTTTGTGCCCGTGTCGATAAGGTTATTTATTGGATAATATGACTTTGTTCGTTGGATACGTCGATTTACTCTTGACGTAATTTTGGATCTTATACAGCTAATATGAGTTTGATTTTTACAGAATAAAAAAAGCAAATTGTACGTATATGAGTTTTGCAAAATTGGATGTACTAAAATTATCAATTCTACTATTCCCCCACTCCAAAATTTAAAGTGAATTTGGCACCTTTTGGCCTTTGGCACCAGTTCCAAATTCATCACCAATCATTGTCTGATTGCATAGAGTTCGCACTAATAGGTAACCGTAGAATTTCCAGTTCCTCCGAATACTCCACCCGTCAACCAGTAAGTTTGGAACCAAATTAATGCCGCGGTTTATGCTAACTCACTTAGTTAAGTACGATTAGTGTTTTCAAAGTAATCGGAATTAGACCTTACAGAACAAGGAAATCTGAACTGTAGAGTATGCTAATTTTACTACTTTGTCTTAGTCAACTGTTTGTTTCTTACACTGTTATTAAACAACATTCTTTGACAACATATGACACTCATGAAAATCTTTAAAAAAAACGTAGAAATACAGAGTTTGCACCACAACTTCATTTAGTTTTTCACATCGCTTTTTCTGCTATCAAGGTGGTAATCTCTATAATAAAATAAATAAAGTATTATCAATTCACTTTACATAAAAAAGTGCATCTTTAAAGAATGGATATAATGGATTATGCTGGGACAGAAAAACTGCTACACTCATCGGCAATTTAACTCATAAAATCACACAAAAATACATATAAGCACAAACACACACACACACACACACACACAGATGCACGCAAATCATGAACTGACACATGAATTCTCCGTTATCGCCTACCATTAGCAACAATCAACATATTGTAACTTGACATAAAAACTTGTAATATCTCATTCCGTTGGGTGAAGACCTGATGATCTGTAATACAGGGCTATCCTACTTCAGACATCAGCTCTTTAAATTTAGTATAGATTCGTAAACAAGTGTTATGTGTAAGCAGTATAATGTACGAACCTACATATTTTTAAGGTCTGCTTTTCGTGAGCAAAAATAAACTATTATTATTATAGTAACTGTATTCTTTCGCAGGCCTTTAATATCTTTATGTTACCGTAAGATCTAAAATTGTTACTGTTCCTGGCAGTACAAGAAACAATTCGGGCAATTACTTAGGGACACCAAACAACCTCACTATCACCATATCCACTCGTGCTTCGAAGAAGCATAGTATTGAAAAATTAATGAAAGAAGTCTCTTTCTATCTATTGATATAGACTTCTATCTATCTATATCATTACGCCAGCTCCGTCGCGGGGTAGGCAGAGAGTACAGAGTTCCAACAGGTTATTTACTTACATACCTCTCTGGCTTCCTCCACTCTCATACACACTTGCCGGTTACGGAGACTCTTGACTTGCCCTTCAGATAAGACACGGTCTATTTGGTCATGGTAAGATAGTCTAGGTCTTCCCCGGTACCTTAATCCTTCCACTTTCGCATTATATATCTGTTTTGTCATTCTTTCTTCTGACATTCTTTCTATTTGCCCGAACTAAAGGAGCATACCCTTTCCCATCTTTACACCGATACTATATTTCATACCTACTCGCTTTCTTACTACGCTGTTGCGAAGACGGTCGGTCAGCGTAACTCCGCACATCTTGCGCAGGGATCGCATTTCTACCGCATTTATCCTGCCATATAACAGCGTTGGGACAAGCACTCCGTTATGCATGGCCAGCTGCGCCTTTTGGCTTAAGTGCCGGCTCCCAAGTAACCTTCCCATCGCACCATTCACTCTATTCCCTGCATTCACTCTTCTCTCTATATCAGCGATGTATTTCCTATTCTTACTGAAGGCGCATCCAAGATATACAAACTAATTCACTTGCTTCAGCACATCGTTACCAACCACAATCCTTGCATTCATCCTTCTTGAAAGAAGTAGGTACCTATAATCTATATCAATAAAATAATTTTGCTGCCTGCCTCGTTGGTCTGGTGGCAAAGCACATCGCTTTGTGACCACGAAGTCCTGGATTCAAATCCTAGGTCCGACAAATGTAGTTTTTCTAAAGAAAAATTCTCAGTATGAGTCCGGAGTCTGGAATTGTGCCCGGTATATGGCAATAGGCTCGCCCCCTATTACATGGGACCTAACATCGTCTGCAAAACGTGGGTGTACTCAGTACACCTCTGCCACCCCGGCTTGGGGAATATAGGCGTGACGGTGTGTGTTAAAATAAATTTTCTGCATCGCTAAAAACATATGAAAATATGAAGGTAACTTGTGGATTCTTGTTATCGTAACCAAAAGAAAAGGTGTTCCTTATTCTTTATTACCAAAAGAACATTTGGAATAGAAGGAAGAGATAAAAAAATAAGAATACCTCTGAATTGGCAATGTGTAGCCAAAACGTCTTTAGGTGAACAACTGAGGGCGTAGCTAAGTGGTATGCATTTTGTTTTTATTCTCTTTCCGCAATCAATAACAATGTACTGACCACATAATTTTTCATTGTAAAATGTCATACCCGTACATTTTTTCGTTTTGTATTACCAAAACAGTTTTTAAATCACTCTCATAGTGACACTCCGGTATCTGCACTGCAGGTTTGTCCTAGCGAAACACTACCTTAAGACAAAGGGAAACTTATCAATAATTTAGCTTTGATGTTCCTGAAAATATTCACGTTTGAATGATGAAGCAACTCTAGATTTTTCAGTTACTTGACGGCTCTCATAATCCGGGTAGTTCTAATTGGATTAATGCTGCGTGCATCCAACTTGGTTGTATGCACGCAGCTTCTAGGTTGAACAATATTTTGTCAGCCAAGTACAGCAACGTGTTATTATACCAAATGTTGGTGATTCTTTAGTACACGAACCTTACTAAGTATCATACACATATATCTATGTAATCATGTAAGATCCCTTGTGGGACAGGCAGACAGTATAGGGTTTAAACAGGTACCTTCCCTATACCATAATTTGAACGAAATAAAATCAAAGTATTAACTTTGTGTATCTACCTAAATCTGTACCTACATAAATAATATTTACATGCAAAACAATTCAGCGCAGTACATTTCTTTCAACGGATGCGGTTGTAACCTTCATTCTTATTTAATAACCCTGCTCGAAGGACAGCGAACCTTTTGTACGGCGAGCTAACTATACCAGATATTACGAGTATTATGGTGAGATCAAAAAGGGCCATGGCAGGCGTTGGATTTTATTAAATTGGAAGGCAGTGTGGCGAGAGACAAAAGCTTTGTATTAATGGGACATGACGTTGTGGAATTAAAGTTCGTGTAATGAATAGTATATGAACGTCGCAAAATATGCATGTAAATGTGTACTTGTAGAGTTAAGTAAGGGATTTAGGGTACGGCAAATATTATATGCACGGTAAGGTAGTGTTTGTATAGATCTTAGGAGATGATTGTTCTTATCGGTGTTCTTAATGCCCCTTCTACTTTTCTGTTCTTTTGAAATAATCGTAGCTCCACGATACAAATTATTCCAGTATCGTAAATACGTTTAAGATGACATTCACATACACCAACATCTAGACTAAAACACTTGTGAGTCACACAAATTTCGAACCTGCAACTACCTTATCTTGTAAGCGGAGCGGTTTAAGCTCTAACCGCTCGATCAAACTGCCATCGTCTACTAAACACTTTCTTTATACACACCGATAGTATCTCATCTGATTGACGAGTAAAGTGACTGAATTCCTCTAATGTATATAAAACTATTAGGGTAAAGGCGACAAAGATCTCAAGGTTCTAAACTGATCAATAACTGTGTTATTCCCATACTCTGGGAGGACTCAAGGGTGAGAAGTGATAGCTATATAAATTCTAAACTATCCTTTTGAAAGCATGCTGCTCATCCTGTCGTAAATACTCGCGGAAATTCAATATAATATTGAATAATATATACTCGGAAGGTGTTCCGAGTGACTGACTCTCTTCCACATTGTTTGGAGTCAAGTGAAACTTCAGTTGCAAAAGGAACAATAATGGAATACGTGATAAATCTCACATAATTTATTTCTCCGCCCATTACTTCTGCGGGCGTGAGGCGAATCCGCCAACCGCGAGATTTGTGCCAGCTGTAGATAGTGTTATGTTTTTGTCGAAATATCGACATGAATGAATATCTAAGGAATCTCTTGTTGTTAATAAATATTGTTAATAGCTAAATACATGAATGTTACACAGCTCGTTCACTATCGATTGTACTCGTACGTTTGCTACATGAATAAATGAACAATTTACATTTAAACTACTACTCTATAAAAAACAACCTAAGTGCACGAGTAAACACCGTCACACATATATTCATTTCTGGGGTAAATCTGTGATATACCTACTGAACAACTTTAAGTTTTGGCTCATTAAATACGACAGGATTGTCCAAGTAGCACAACTGCTGATTAAAGGAGGATGATTAAAGGAACTACCCTTTAGCTTTAACCTGTACAAAAGCTACATAATGGTGTAAAGTTAAAATAGGTTAAAGCTGTAAAACAGCAGTTACTTCCTCTCATAAGCATCAGTTGTGCTACTGGGGCAGTCTAATAGTGTGAGCTGGTTTAGGAGTCTATGTCTGGCATAGGTCGATTAGCTCACTGGATGGAATAATCACGGGTTCAATCCCTGCACGGTAGAAATCCTTGTATAAACCATGGTCACATCGGTCTGGATCTTTGTGCGTAAAATTATACCTATGAACGCATCAGAGCCTCATATGATTCCTGGAGCAGGAATATCAAAAATTCTTCACGTGTCTGAACGGAAGTGCCAAAACCAAAAAAGTAAAAACAAACGAAATCAAACTGTTTTTTAGTTAAAATAGAGAGCTTATTCAATAAATATATATTACGTCATATTATATTACTTCATTATTTATTTCGCAACAAGTAATTATAATACGCTACCAACGTGACCGCACTCTGAGTGCTTCTTGTACAAAGTAATTCGGGTCGAACTATGCAAATTCTTCCACAAAAGTTGGGAGTCGTGCGAATAATACAAACTCCAGTTTTTCTTATAGAAATTTCTCATTCTGAACGAAATGCTATTCTAATCTAATCTATTTAATCAGATAAACTGGGGTGATGTTTTATTCATTCAACATTCTAATGATGTTACGAAAATAAAAGCCAGGATTTTTTATCAGTATAAATCAACAACCAGTTTAAAAGACCAACCTCTAGTAATTGCAGAGACCATAAGAATAATGCGGATATAGTTGCAATACGGTAATTGATAGGATAAAAAAATAACTCCAAAACGGCTGCACGTTTTTGTTTAAAGTAGTTACAGCAAAGTAGCTTATGTCTAGGTTTATTTTGAGTAATTCCTGTAAAATCAAAGTTGTAGTTGGATATATTTTAAATAGTCTAGCCATTTTCCCAAAATTAGTAAATTTAGGCTGGTACATCTTCGCTAATATAGGGCGTTTCTGGATTTTTGGGCTTTCAATATTTTGAAATCAAAGATAGTACCATATTTCAACGCATTACCAAAAATAAATTTATAAACAAGGTGCAATTTTAGTCGTCCTGGAGCAAAAGCCCAGGTGATGCATCCAATGGTTACTGTTTTCTGGTAAAAATAAAATAAAGAAGCAGATTTTAATAAGAAAAAACAACTTTTAACCCATACCACGCGCAAAATGACATTGAGGGGGGCGGCGCGACTCATCAGCTGGCCGGTAGATACCTTCGGTGTTCCGGAGTTTTGCTCTAGATATATCAATAGGTACATGTTACTTACTTAGGTGTGTTTTTATTCATTTTTTATTACCAGTGAATAGTGGGTATTGGATACATCTCCTTGGCTTTCGCCCTAGGACGACTAAGATTACACCTTGTATATAATCACTTTTGTTTTCTTTTAAAAAACGTTGCCCCTCACTAGGATTTATTCCTGTGTCGTGGGTGTGTTTACAAACATGAAAGTGCGCATACACAATACCCAGACCGAAACAAATGATTGTGGGTCACACAAAGGTTTGCCCGTGCGGGAATCAAACCCGCGACTATTAGACACAGTACATGGTGTGACCACGAATAATTGTTCCAGTCTGTGTGTTTTGTATGTGGATTTCATGTTAGTAGACGCACGCACCCACGGCACAGGAATAAATCTTAGGCTCATTTTACAGAATGTAAATCAGTCGTCAATCTAGTTTTAAAAACTGATTTATGTACTAAAATGTTAGTTTTAAATCTAGATTATAATTGATTTTCGTTGTGTATATACGGGCCTTAGTGTGGGGACGTTTAGTTTTTAAGAACAGAACAAAACAAGAACATTTATAGGAACAAGAAATCGTATTTTATCTATCTATCTATATCATCACGCCAGATCCCTTGCGGGGCAGGCAGAGAGTATAGAGTTCCCATATTTTTTTCCTTACATACCTCTCTGGCTTCTTCCACTCTCATAGTTCGTCTCATAACATCGTATTAAATTGATAATCGTATCGCTCTATCTCATCGTATTTAGTGACGGTTATATAAGCGAGTATTAATATTTAAAAAGTGTAATCTTTGTGTTTTGTGTCACTCATCCATTGCCATATACCGGGTACAATTACCCGTACTCTTAATGGGAAGTTTTCGTAAGAAAAACTACACTAGTCCGACCTAGGATTTGAACCCAGGACCTCGTGATCACAAACTGATGCGCTTTGCCACCAGACCAACGAGGCAGTCAATTGTTAAACCTTCCAAGAGCAAAAATATTTTGATTGAGAAAACTAAAGGCTAAACCCTGACCGCCTATATTACTCTAGCGAGGTCGGCAGAAATATACTGCGGACACCTGTATTTTCCTAACAATGCTAGGTTTTAATGTAATAAAAGGTAAGCCTACTGATATCACACCCGGATTCAGATACTGAGAATATTATGATAGAAAACTCCAATAAAACTTTTTTGACAAAAACATTACCTAACCCAAGCCCTCGTTATCGTTTCTCGCACGATTTTACTAAGCCTATGAGGCTATCTCATTTAATATTATTCTTATTTATTATTGTTTATTCTTTAATAGTACAATAGACCGGTAAAACAAGTTCCAACAATACCGCATAAAAAGAATACTGCCTCGTTGGTCTAGTGAAGAATAATGCACGTAGTGATCATTGGGTCTTGGGTTCGATTTCTAGGTCGGCAAAGTATATTTTTTTAATAGAAATAATCCAGTATCAGTCCAGAGTCTGGGATTGTGCCCGTTATAATGGTTGGTGGAATAATGGTTTTCTCCAAACAATAATTCGCAACACTTAAATAAACAGGCGCTTATTTCCCCACGACAGTCGCACCATGGCAAAAACATCTCTATAAAAACACAATTCTAGCATAATTTTATATTTCAAAGCATAAACATTATCTCATAAAACAGACATCTATTCATCACCAGACTATTAACAAGAATGCACCAGCTACATTCATCGCGCAACGAGTCCGTTTGCACAAACAGCTAATATTGAACAACAATGTTTATTATTCGTAATTATTCAGACAGCAACAAAAGTAATGGAATGCTTTTAATCTCTGCGAAAAAACACTGATAAATGTTACATAAAAAGTTTTCGAAGAAACCTTGAAAGAATTTTTGAGACAGGAGGAAAATGGGATTGAAAAAAATATAAAATGACTCATGTTTATCTCATTTTTGGTCATGTTGCGGCAGAATTTGGCAAAGAGATAATCTTCCAGTCAAACGAGTGTTGTGTTTGACTGCCTCTCCCCCCAAGAGTCGTTGACGAGGGCTTGCATATATGTCAAGCGTCAATCGAACTCTTATATCGCGTTCTAGACATGTATAGAGCGCTGTTTAAACACAAATTAATATATTATCAGTGCCATCGGTGGGTAGGTAGTCGCAACTTTGAAGTGATGTTTAGGGTTGCTACAAATATGGGATAGAGTTGCACAGGATCGCGAAGAATGTTACAAAAGAAAGGAGGCTTAAGCCCAGCATTGGGGTTATAAAAAGCAATGATAAAATTATGTTCCACACTAGGAATTGTTTCTGAGTCGTGAGTGCATTCATTACGTAAGTGATGGACCGATGGTGAAAGTTGCAGATAAAAGCGTATGGGATATGTTCAGCACGTTGTTGTTTAGGGAAGATTTTTGTCCTGCAGTGGACATCTTTCAGATGATGATGTGAAGTGAGTGCATTTACAAACATGAAAATTGTAGACACATTACACATACAAAAAAAAATTGCCAAGTGGTTTTTTAACGGTCATTAACGCTAATAGAAAACGAACAAATGTATAAAAATGAGAATTTGCAACGAAAAGTCACGTGGTCCGTACAATGCACTACCGATTGTGACAAGAGAATTGAAACAAAACACTTTCCACTTGTCTAGGTCATCAGTTTGTATGTCATTTCGAAGGAATGATCTAATGATAAGAGTGAGTCACATTACACAAATGGAAACATTTTAGATCACACAAAAATTTTGTCGAGTATGAAGATCGAGAATTGATGCAGTAAGCGGAACAATCTATGCTCAAACTATAAAATCAAACCCTTAAAAAAATCCTTACTTATTACACTAGTATATGGGGTCAAAGCAATATGGTGTACTCAATAGATAGGTGCTTTAGAATTGTTTTTTATAACCAGCCACCTACTAGACGTCAACCCTTCTCGGGTTATAGCAGTATCCCAACATTCTTACACACACTTTTACAAGTCGCTTTTACACTTTTTTGTATGAATTCCGTTATTTTATGATCTGAATAATGTTTAATATGTGTTAAATATGGAACAAGGGATGCCTTCGCCTTGTGGAGACACAATGTTGTCTTCTAATAATAATGATCATAACATATGATCTGGTTTTGATAATGTTCACCAACTATGTAATGATGATGTGATCTAGACCGATTTTGGCCACGGCGACCGCATCAACTCCGTTATTGTTGACGATCGTGCGTTCGAATGTGGCTTATGTAGACAATTGTAGCTTATTTTGTAATAACAATAACCGATCAAAATAAAGAGTATCATTGTTATCAGCTGACAGTTTGCACAGATTTTGCCTGCATCTATCTAGATGCAGGCAAAATCTGTGCAAATGGGGGTTCAGAGACCCAAATTCAACAACCTGTGATTGTGGTGCGACTTCAAAAACTATGACGCACTTGCTGGTCTCTTCGAGCGTAGTGGTTGCACGCTCACCCTCTTGTCCGGTGAAGCTGTAAAGGTCCCGCGGCCAACAGTGTAGATCATTTACACACACACTTGCTGGTCTGCCCCCTTTTTGCCCTTGTGCCCCACCACCTGTCCAAGGGAAGAGCTGAGCGTGGCCACGGATGGTGCAATTGTACTAGCTACTCACCTAGCGGGACAGATATGAACTATTGACACGAAAAAAGATCAGCTGAAACACGTTTATTACAAGACAAAGGCTTCCCTCAAAGGTCGTCACAACGACCAATATATAGCGATAAGATTATAATGATTACCAAGCTTCCTACTTGTGTCGCTAACTGTGTATAATATATTCAAATAAGGAAATTCAAATGTAGGAAATGCAAGAAATTTATTCGAACGCAGATAAAATAATAAAAGGTCAGTTCAGTAATCAGCTTCCGAATGATTTTTAACTAGTATTCACTTTTACTTTCCTCTAGTTATTAGCATCTACTACGAGTATTACAAATCATCCGGGATAGTGCAAAACTGCGTAACTAACGACACATAATACGGCTCAAATTAGGTATATAAACTTAGCTCGTCTGGAAGTAGCAATCCTTAGTGGTTGATTTTTTCCAGTTTATTGCATGTTGGTCGGCCAGCGCACATGACTCTTCTGTTTAACAGCATTTTAGTTTATTCCGTGGACAAAGCTGTGGGTGCTATGTTTATCTAGTATCAATTAATCTGTTTTTTTTTATGTTACGCAGAACAGGTAACTGCTTTTTGTCCCGTATTAAAAAAAAAACCAATGGAAAAATTTACAGGAGAACCAAAAGCGTAATATTTTCTCTTCTTAATCGAATATGTGTCTGAACTCTTAGATATTTAAAAATGTGCATTGCTTACCTTTTAAATGTCTTAAAGTACAAACACTCGTTAGATGGGTAAAAGAGAAAATGTAATATTTACCAAATTTGTTAGTTACGCACTTTAGAACTAATCCCAACGAAATCTTAAAAGCCCAGTGCCTGTAGCCAAGTGGATTTTTGACAGTCGTTACCGCTAATAAAAAACGAAAAAATGTATGAGAATAACATTTTGCAACAAAAATTCACGTGGTCTTTACAATGTTCTACCAATCGTAACAAGAGAGTGGAAACAAAATAATTTCCACTTGTCTAGGCCATCAGTTTGTATGGTTTGTCGAAGGAATGATCTAATGATAAGAGTGAGTCAACCGGAACCAGTTTTTGGTCAGGTTGTTTTTGTATCCTAATAATCCTATTAACATTATAGATGTAATCGGTTGTATGCTTAGATGTTTGGATGTTCAATCACGCAAAAATGTCTAAACGGATTTGGATAAAATTTGGTGGTAGATAGTTATTACCTTTATTAACACAGGATACTTTTTATTCCAGAAAATGTTAGGCTCCTGTTTAAAGTGAATGCGGACAAAGTTGCGGGCAGAAACTAGTGTGGTATAAGTTTATGTTAGTAAAGCACCCACAACGCAGAAATAATTCCTAGCTTGCTACGTTTTTTAACTAAAAATAAACCTTTGTCTCTAGTTATTAGACATATACTCGTATCTATCTAAACATTTCATTATATAAGACTTGCTGAATTTTTCATTATCCTCGTCTAATACATGAGAAGGATGATAAGTTCTGACGTTCATAAAACGCGAACAACCCCTTTGATCTCTCGAAAGAGCGATTTAGGTACAAAGTATTAAGTCTCCGGTGATTTTTCTACGGATTAGAGTTATTTATTACGATCTCATCGATGTATTATAAGAAAAAGATTAAGATACGTTATATGTGACCTTTTAAAACTTGATCAATGGGTCAACTTTTACATTATTGTCACGAAGTTACTTTCAAATTATGCTTCGCAACATTTCCTTTTCCCTCTCTAAAAAATAAAGATTAGATTAGATATACACAGTGTTATTTAAGTCGTCCTGCAGCGAAAACCCAGGTGATCTATCCGATATCTACTGGTACTAAAAAAAAAAAAAAAAGAACACTTCTCTAAATAATATCTCGATAACGATACTAATTTAGTGCATTAAAACACCTAAACCAGCGCAAAATGACATTGAGAGGCGATCGGTGTGGCTCGTCAGCTGGTCGGTAGATCTATCTCTATTTATCTATAACCTCACGCCAGATCCCTTGCGAGGTAGGCAGAGAGTACAGAGTTCCAACAGGTTCTTTCCTTACATACCTCTCTGGCTTCCTCGACTCTCATAGTTCGTCTCATACACGCTCGCCGGTTACGCAGACTCTTGACTTTTCCATCAGATAAGACTCGGTTTATTTGGTCGTGGTAAGATAGTCTAGGTCTTCCCCGGTACCTGCATCCTTCCACTTTCACATTGTATATCTGTTTTGTCATTCTTTCCTCTGGCATTCTTTCTATATGCCCGAACCAACGGAGCATGCCCTTTCTCATCTTTACACCGATACTATCATTCATACCTACTCGCTGTCTTACTATGCTGTTGCTAATGCGGTCGGTCAGCTTCACTCCGCACATCTTCCGCAGAGCTCGCATTTCTACCGCATTTATCCTACTTTCATTCTCCTTCTTACACACCCAGCTCTCGCTACCATATAACAGCGTTGGGACAAGAACTCCGTTATGTATTGCCAGCTGCGCCTTATGCCTTAAGTGCCGGCTCCCGAGTAGCTTTCCCATCGCACCATTCACTCTGTTCCCTGCACTCACTCTTCTCTCTATGTCAGCGGTGTATTTCCCATCCTTACTGAAGGCGCATCCAAGATATACAAACTCATTCACTTGCTCCAGCACATCGTTACCAACCACAATCCTTACATTCGTTCTGGTTTCTTCCCTTTCAAAAACCATAATCTTGGTTTTCTTCACATTCAAGTGTAAGCCATTGATCATGCAGTCGTCTTTCATAACTGTGACTAGTGTTTGCAGATCAGTGGCCGTTGGCGCTATTAAAACCGCGTCATCTGCATAAAGTAGATGGTTTACCTCTAAGTCACCCATTTGTACACCTTCATTCATCGCTTTCAGTCTTTGAAGACTTTTGTCCAGATATATTATAAACAGTCTAGCGGACAACACGCAACCCTGCTTGACACCGATTTTAACGTCAAACCAGGGTGACTTGTTACCACCCACCCGTACGCATGCCTTGCAGTCCACATAAGTGGACTGGATGGCTCGCAACAGAGTGCCATCTATACCATACTCTGGCAAAATGTCCCAAAGTCTCTTTCGCACAACTCTGTCAAATGCCTTCTCCAGATCTACAAAACCGCAGAAAACCTTCTGGCCCACTGCCAGATGCTTCTCTACGATGTTGCGGAGTGAGAAGACTTAATCCGAACATCCTCTTCCGGACCTGAAACCCCCTTGTGCCTCGCACAACATTCCATCGGACTTCACGCGCATTCTCCGTTCAATAATTTTACCGTACACCTTGGCTGCCAAGCTGATCAAACTGGTGGCTCTGTAATTGGCGCAGTCATATTGTAAACCCTTTCCTTTATACAAGGGTACAATGACTGCGCGGCGCCAATCTGTAGGGACTCTACCGGTCCTCCAGCAAAAGTTTGCAAGGGCCCGGAAAGCGTCCCGGACGCAAGTTCCACCATATTTGATCATCTCGGCAGATATCATGTCTACTCCCGCAGCTTTACCGTTTTTCATACTTCCTATCGCCCATTCAACTTCTTCCATAGTGATGTCCTTCGTTGATTCTGGTGCCGCAATCTCGCCTTTAGGCACGTCTGCGGCACCAGCATCCGGGTCATCTCCATACATTTCTCCAAAATATTCACTCCACCGGTTTAGCACAGCTTGTGTGTCTGCAAGAATGTCACCATCTTTAGATTTTATCCTTTCCATTCTGGAGCCTGACGAATCACCTCGAGCCTTTCTCACCTTGCTCCAAAAGAGTTTGGTGTTGTTCTCGAAGTTCTTCGCCAGCCTCTCTTCCTCAATCATACTGGCTCTTTCAAGCTTGTCTTTCACTAAAGTTTTAGTGGCATTCTTGCATTGCCGGTATATTTCTTTCCTCATTTCTGTCATACTGGCATTCAGGTTCAAAGAAGATACATAGTCCTGCCACGCTTTCTTCTTACTTTCTACGGAGCTTTGCAACTCCGCATCCCACCATGCATCACCTTTTGCTGTAATATGCTTCTTTGAGCAACCACATACTTCTTTCGCGGATTCCACCAAACTCTCTTTTAGGCTATTCCAGCATTCATCTACATTTGAGTCCGAAGAGCCTGCTGTCAAAAGCTTGTCCCGGACTCTGTCTTCATACATTCTCCTCACGCTCTCATCTTGCAACTTTTCAACCTTTATTCTTTCAAGGTCTCCGAAGGAGATACGCTCTCGCCAGTGCCTCCACTTCCTGAACAGACCACTAAACCGCGCAACTACGAGATAGTGGTCTGATTCCAGAGTGGGGCCTCTATACGCACGCGTATCTTGTAGTTTGCTTCGAAGACGGTTATCAACCAGGATCAGATCTATCATGCTTTTTTGTTCATTCCTTCTCCACGTATACATATGTATGTCCTTATGCTGGAATATCGTATTAGACACAAGGAGACCCCTTTCCAAACAAACATCTACAATGAGCTTACCTGCATAGTTCACTCTCTTATCACCATAAGGACCCAGAGCAGCAAAAAATGTGAAATTAATTAATACGTTAAGTTAAAACAAAAAAAAAAACAAAATGAATATGAATAAGTTAGAGAACCGACTCAAACCAATGTTTGGATAAAGTACATCTGAACATTGATGGATTTGAATTAAATAAATCTAACTCACGACAGTTGACCAGTCTATTAAAACAATTTGCTGTTCTTGGAAAAAAAGATTTTTTCCTATATTTAGTTGCACTGTAGGGAACATAAAGAGAACACTGATGTCTTACGGACCTCGTAGGAACTTGTAATTGTAATTTGGAAAGTAAGAATGATGAATCAATTCTCGATTGAGCTATTTTTGCCATTAGACATAGATCAGCTATTTTTCTTCGCTCATATAAAGGCAAAATGTGATGTCTTTTACATCTCGCTTCGTAAGAAATGTCAGTTATATTGCATTTGTACTGAAGAAATCTCATAAATTTTCGCTGTATTAATTCTAATCTTTCCATATGCACTTCATACTGTGGATTCCATATTTGGCAGCAATATTCAAGGATACTGCGAACGAATGTACAGTAAAAATTTTTATGTATTTTAATATTATTAAATTCAGAACATGATCTAATCACAAAACCTAAGGCTTTATTGGCTTTTTTGGCAATGCTATCAATGTGTATCTCATATGTTAATTTGGCATCGTGGGTTACACCAAGATCTTTAACCTCGTATACTCTGTTTAACTTTATTCCTTTAAGAGAGTATCCGTATTCAACAAATTTCGGTTTTCGGGTAAATGTAATGTAGTGACATTTAGAAACATTGAGATCTAACATGTTTGACTTACAGTAATGTTCAAAATGTACCAGGTCTTGTTGTAAAAGATGACAGTCGTTAACTGATTCAATTTTCCTAAATATCTTCATGTCATCGGCGTAAAGTAAGATCTTAGAATGTGAAAAACAGATGTTAATGTCATTGGTAAATATGTTAAACAATAACGGCCCTAGCAGCGATCCTTGGGGAACACCAGAAGGGATAGTGCACCATGTAGATACGTAGCCATTCACTGTGATAGCTTGTGAGCGATTTTCGATGTACGAGGTGAACCATCGGAATAAATTGCCATGAATTCCGGCCCCTAAGAGTGCGTTCAAAAATTTTGGCAAAAATACAAAGCTTAGAGATAGGTCTGTAATTTGTAATATCTGCTTTGATTCCGTTTTTATGTATCGGGGTGATGAATGCAGATTTCCAAATATTGGGTACAATACTTTCTTTAACGGAGCGCTGAAACAAGATCGTAAGTGGTTTGGTTAAACTTTCTGCACAATTTGTAATAAATTGAGGTGGTATGAGATCTGGACCAGCACCTTTGCTAAGGTCAACATACTCTAGTAGTTTACTGACAGCAAACGGAGTAATCTCAATATCACCTATTATGTTCGAGTGGTTGGAATCGGTGGTTACAACTCTAAGAGATGAACTAGCTAGACTCGACGCTGAGGAAAGAAATGTAGATTGGAAGTATGTTGCAAAAAGATTACAAATATTAGTGCCTGTATCAGCGGATTGTCCTTCATAATGCATGTTGGAAGGCAGACTGTTATGACCTTTCTTATTGGACTTAATGTAAGTCCAAAATAATTTAGGGTTTGTAACAATAGATTTTTCCAATTTATTGATGTATGCACGATACGATTCCTCCTCAACAACTTTAGCTCTTTTACGCAGGAGAATAAAGGTATTATAATCTTCTGTATTGCCATAGATGCGGTATTTACGTAAATATTTAAATTTTTCTTTTAATATTTTTTTTAAGCAAGCATTATACCATGGCGGAAAAGTCGAAGAATAAATTAATTTAAATGGCACAAAATTATCAATTAAGTTATGCAAAAGGTTATAAAAGTGTTCGATTGCCCCCTCTAGAGAAATATTAATTAAGCAGTCCTCCCAATGTTGTTCATTTAATATTGAATTTATTTTGTTATAGTCCCCAGATTCATAAAAGAACTTTTTCCTTGGGTTTGTTCTCAGATATTCAACACTGTTATTATTAAGACTAATAATAAGAGATTTGTGATGCTGTGCATCGTCTGGTACTAGCGGGTCTACACATGTTGTTATAGATGAAATTAAATCAGTATTGCAAACAACTAGATCTAATAGTCTATTATTTAGGTTGCGACATGTATTAAGTTGGGTCAGGTTGCATTCAGAAACGGTGTCAAAAAAATACGTCTGGGTCGGACCCGATATACCTAATGGCTGTAAGGCGATTCCATCAGATGCCCAGTCCACGTTGCAAAAATAAAATCTCCCATTATTATAAAAGTGTCATTAGGGCAGGAGTTCATGATAACTGATAATTTATCAGTAAAGTTACGTAATTGAGAATTATATGAATTACCATGATTTTCCGCGCAGAGGTAAACGGTGCAAAAATGTATATTATTTGTAGTACGATTTTTAAGTTGGGTAATAGTAACCCAGATGTCCTCAGCCGACGAGGACCATTCCGGACGGTCTACGGCTCTTAATTCACGGCGCACGGCTATGAGTACCCCACCTCCGTATTTTTCTCGTGTGTTTAGATAATTCCTATCACGTCGCCAAATTACATATCTGTCATCAAAAAGCTCGCTGTCATTAATACCACTGAGTAACCACGTTTCCGTTAGAGATATCACGTCATAAGCGTTAGTACATAAGTTACGTTTAAACAAATGAGTTTTAGTTCGCAGCCCCCGAGTATTCTGATAATATACGTTAAAAAAATACATTGTGAATAGCAAAGCAATCACTAATGCGAAGCCATAGAATAAAAATATAATAAAGGAATCTGTTTATCCTAAAAAGTGCGTAAATAACATTTAACGAATTTATCAGTAAAAGTGCAAGAACAAACATTTTAATATGAACTACTTCAATTCTCAAAACGATGTACTCGTAATATAAATAGCTTACCTGTAATAATTCACTTGTGTTTATAATATAACAATATACAAACATGCAAACTGAGTGAGTATCAATATAAAAATAATAACTGATAATGCGATAAAATAATAAACATCTATTAGCCTTTATAATTAACTCAATAATTGACTTTTTAGGAATAATAATGAGATATAGCATCGATATTGAGCTAGGACATAATAATAGACTACTGTTGAAAAACAAGATTAATACATTTAGGTAATCGTTATAAAAAATATTTAGCCTATTTAAATCTATAATGAAAAAAATAATTAAAAATGAGGTACTATTATGACAATTATCCTTCATAAGCGATTGAAGTCCGTTTAATAGCGCAAGCAAATTTAAGCTAAACGAACTATGGAGAACGTAGGCGATAAAGCTCAAAGCATCTTTATAAGCGCTTACGCATAAGAACGATGTTTGCATAGACTGGTCAACGAATCCACAAATACTCACATGACGGGTAGTAGGACAATAGACCCAGTAATTGAATACGGTTCTCAAACCTTTTACACTATTTGGCGATAAACAAGTTTGTGTTAAATCTATTTTAACGCAGTTAATTTTAATAAATCGTTGTCGTTCTTTATAAAAAACACGGGTGAAGTATCAGATTTACGGGCCATGATTTTGCAGTGTTTCACCCAAATATACTGGAAATTCTTTTCCTTAGCGATTGATCTTGCTTTGCTTAAAATAATCTTATTAGCTGGCGTCAAATGATCATTTACATAAAAATTTGCAGATGATGTGAAGCCCAACTGTGATAGGTTAAGTTGCTTGTTCCTGCGCGATGACGCTACGAATTCTTCCTGAGTGTACCGGCTATTAAAACAAATAATAATTGGTTTAACTCCATTATTAGCCCGTGTGGGTATACGTGCAATGTAATTAATGTCCTTCTTTAGGACCGGGAAATCGCATAAACCTCCGATCTTCTGAGCTATGTCATAAAGGTTCTCGGTCTTCTTTTGTGGTATGCCTCGTATTTCCACGTTATTCGCACGGGCCCATTGGTCTCTTTCCTGCAACTCAAGATTAAGTTTGTTGACCTCCCTTTGTAATTGAGGAAGTTCGCTTGTAGCCTTTTCCACTTGGGTTATTCTATTTTCCAGTGACTTGATTGATCCAGAAAAGTTACCGATGAGCTCATGTGCCATTTCCAACGATTCTTTGAGTCCCGACAGATCGTTTTTAATTTCCCTGACGTCAGAAACTAGCGAAGCTAAGGGTGCCAAATCCAGCAAAATCTTGTTGAGTTGGTCTTGTATATTGTCCAGCTGGATCGGTTGCGGAGAGCTTGCCACTGTCGATGGAGCTGGGCCTGATTTACACTTCAAGCACCGCCAGTTATTTTTTCGATCACCAAGTTTTCGGTAACCAACCTCGGTAATTCCGGAACATTGATAGTCATAATATTGTTTGCAGACACTACAGACCGGCCCCTCGGTATGTTCTGAATGACAACTTGCACAGGTGAACATCGTGTAAAATGTTGAGAAACACTGGGTATAACTTATTCGAATAGATAAGCGTGCGCTCACTAATGACGTCGTGACGACACTGATATACACACATATGGTGGAACTTGCGTCCGGGACGCTTTCCAGGCCCTTGCAAACCTTTGCTGGAGGACCCGTAGAGTCCCTACAGATTGGCGCCGCGCAGTCATAGTACCCTTGTATAAAGGCAAGGGTTCACAATATGACTGCGCCAATTACAGAGCCATCAGTTTGATCAGCTTGGCAGCCAAGGTGTACGGTAAAATTATTGAACGGAGAATGCGCGTGAAGTCCGATGGAATGTTGTGCGAGGCACAAGGGGGTTTCAGGTCTGGAAGAGGATGTTCGGATCAAGTCTTCTCACTCCGCAACATCGTAGAGAAGCATCTGGCAGTGGGCCGGAAGGTTTTCTGCGGTTTTGTAGATCTGGAGAAGGCATTTGACAGAGTTGTGCGAAAGAGACTTTGGGACATTTTGCCAGAGTATGGTATAGATGGCACTCTGTTGCGAGCCGTCCAGTCCACTTATGTGGACTGCAAGGCATGCGTACGGGCGGGTGGTAACAGGTCACCCTGGTTTGACGTTAAAATCGGCGTCAAGCAGGGTTGCGTGTTGTCCGCCAGACTGTTTATAATATATCTGGACAAAAGTCTTCAAAGACTGAAAGCGATGAAGGAAGGTGTACAAATGGGTGACTTAGTGGTAAACCATCTACTTTATGCAGATGACGCGGTTTTAATAGCGCCAACAGCCACTGATCTGCAAACACTAGTCACAGTTATGAAAGACGACTGCATGATCAATGGCTTACACTTGAATGTGAAGAAAACCAAGATTATGGTTTTTGAAAGGGAAGAAACCAGAACGAATGTAAGGATTGTGGTTGGTAACGATGTGCTGGAGCAAGTGAATGAGTTTGTATATCTTGGATGTGCCTTCAGTAAGGATGGGAAATACACCGCTGACATAGAGAGAAGAGTGAGTGCAGGGAACAGAGTGAATGGTGCGATGGGAAAGCTACTCGGGAGCCACTTAAGCCATAAGGCGCAGCTGGCCATACATAACGGAGTTCTTGTCCCAACGCTGTTATATGGTAGCGAGAGCTGGGTATGTAAGAAGGAGAATGAAAGTAGGATAAATGCGGTAGAAATGCGAGCTCTGCGGAAGATGTGCGGAGTGAAGCTGACCGACCGCATTAGCAACAGCATAGTAAGACAGCGAGTAGGTATGAAAGATAGTATCGGTGTAAAGATGAGAAAGGGCATGCTCCGTTGGTTCGGGCATATAGAAAGAATGCCAGAGGAAAGAATGACAAAACAGATATACAATGTGAAAGTGGAAGGATGCAGGTACCGGGGAAGACCTAGACTATCTTACCACGACCAAATAAACCGAGTCTTATCTGATGGAAAAGTCAAGAGTCTCCGTAACCGGCGAGCGTGTATGAGACGAACTATGAGAGTCGAGGAAGCCAGAGAGGTATGTAAGGAAAGAACCTGTTGGAACTCTGTACTCTCTGCCTACCCCGAAAGGGATCTGGCGTGAGGTTATAGATAGATAGATAGATAGGTCTAATGAGGAATATGTCTAATGAGGAAAAGGGATTACGTTACCTTAGTAAGACAAGTTTTTGTAGTTTCCTGAGAATGTTTACAAAAAAGAAAACTGATTTATATGAATATGAGCCAACCTAATAAAACCTTTTTTTGAGTAAAAATGAGGTTTGTATTGCTTAAAGAAATAAACACTTTTGATCCAAAATAAATCCAGTTTTACATACGATTTTGCGTTATTAGTGGATTGAGTAAAAATAAAAGCCTTTGAAATTCACAATTGGATTACATCACTGATTAACATCAAGTGATTGCGTAGTTCTTATGTCTATCTATTTATGTCGTCACACGGATTTCATGCGGGCTGGGCAGCGATTTCAAAATTCCGGATCTTTCCTTACAGATGTATATAGTTGCAAATAAATAAACAAAATAAACACCGTTACGCCTATATTCCTCAAGCGGGGATGAAACAGGTCTACTGTGTACGCCTACTTTTCGCCGATTTTAGGTATCATGTAATAAGGGACGAGCCTATTGCCACATACCGGGCACAATTCTTGACTCCGAACTGAAATTGGGAATTTTTCGAGAGAATGACTACATTTGTCCGACCTAGGATTTGAACCCAGACCTCGTGCTTGGAAAGCACATTATTCGCTTGTAGACCCACGAGATAGTTCTAGTTGTGTTGTTAAAACTTACTGTATGTTTTTGTGAACTCAGATCTCTTTTGAATAGTAACCGCCTTAGTCTTGAGCCAGCTGTTAGCGCCTGGTAGTCCTTCACCAGAAAATGCAAGCTATAGAGCACGCCTACGAGCATAGGAAACTACAAAACCTCAGGAAACTACAAAAAAATGTGCGAGGCGCGCGTGTAGTCGGCATGTAAGCAATTTGCAAGTCGGGCGATGACTATACGCCTACGAGCATAGCTAACACTAATATAAGCCTGAATCTTACCAGAATAAATGCATGAGCATACAAATTTATACATGATATATGTTACCGTAATCCAAAAGAATTAATCGTATATAGTATTGTTCTAAAAAGAAAGAAAATATTAAATCAGACTTGTTATTGGCTTTCAGTCTTCTGTTTCGATGCTATAAATATGACACAGTTGTGATTAGCCTTGGGGGGTCGTGTTATCGCAGAGCAGAGCAGAGTTAGCCCCCCCCTCCCCGCCACTGCAAGGCGAATTTCATGTAAAGTAATCTAAATGCATGGCAAGCAGAATGTTGGGTCTTCGACTAAGAGGACTGCATATTGAAGTAAAAATGAAATGAAAACTAAGTAGAAGAGTTAAAGTTATTATATTATTAAAGGGTATAAAAAATGTGCGAGGCGCGCGTGTAGTCGGCATGTAAGCAATTTGCAAGTCGGGCGATGACTATAACGTCGCTAAACCCCGCCTCCCGCGGGCTGCGGTGAAGGCGAAGACGTAACACAGAACTCGCATCTTTCACGCACTCATTAGCTTTATCAATCTACATACATAATGAAGAAGTATCTGCATACACATTAATATTTCTAGTTCTGTCAACTGGACAACATTCAATAGACAGATGTGGGGGGCTTTTAAATAAAACTCCCGACTTCACAAATAATAAAAATGGACTGTATTCTTCTATATTCACAGGGCTTCTTATGTTCTAATTCACAAGGCTTCTTATGTTCTAATTTACAAGGCTTCTTATGCTTAAGTTCACAGGGCTTCTTATGTTCTAATTTACAATACTTCTTCTCGCTTTTTGCTTCCCCAGTTTCGACGTGCGGCGACGTGGCCGCACACACGAGGTCTTCGCACACACCCGCAAGGGTGTGGGGAATCGGCTTCGGGGCAACGGCCCCCTGGCCGAGGTGGCTATCGCCGGCCATAAACATGGCCGGGTCATTGTGGGGGGACTTTATGTCCCTTGAAGGGGCGGCGACACGTAGATCCCGCGTGGGGGGCCATCATGAGAGTGTTCACGCCGCACTCCGCGACCAACCCTGTCAGGTGGAACCTATGGCGAACCATAGGAAGCCCGACAAAGCGATCAGCAGGAGGCGGCGACTTCCCGAGGCCCCTCTTCTTTCTTCGCCCGGCAGCGCGATACAGCACCACTAGGGCGACCTAGCGGGCGATCAAACGCCACCGGGCTGTTTCAGGTGTATTTTGGGGGGTAGGGATGTTTCAAAAGGGGAGGTGGGTGGCATAAGGGGGTTGGGAAAAGTAAATCCGGTGGTGTGGAAGATAGTGGGGGTGTTGCGATGTGGCGCTCTTCACACCGCCGTGCGGTCAAGCTCTACCGGGTGAGACTCGTTGGAGAAGCCCAGCAGGCGACCAGCTACGACGGTGACTTCGTCCAGTCCCTCTTCTTTCTTCCACGGTGTCATGTCCAGTGTCATCGCCGCGCACGCGCTCAGGCCCCAACGGCTAGCCGTTAGGGCGAACTGCAGTGGGCGGCGGAGGTCTAGTCCGGTGCAGGCCCCACGGGGTCGAGGATGGGCGCGACCCAGTCGCGCGGGTAGGGCCTCCTGTCCGGCGGGCGCGCATGCCATGGCGCAAGGTCCTGGATATGAGCCCAGGACGAAGCCTCGGCACGCGCGAACATGTTGGTGGACAGGCGGCGGATGAAGTCCTCGAGGCTCTCGACTCGAAGATCCCTCTGGATCGTGGAATTTCTCACGTACCTTGGCGCCCGGACGATGGTGCGCAAAGTGGCGGACTGCTATGATGCCAACGATTTGCGCATCGAGGGGCTCAGCAGGTGTGCCCAGGCCGGCGCCGCGTACGTGAGGCGGCTACGAATGTAGGTCTTGTAGACCGCAATCTTCACTCGTAGAGGGAGTTTAGAGGAGAGCACTGGTTGGAGGAGCGCGCGGGCGCGTCTCGCCTGCGCGGTGATGGTCTTGGTGTGGGGCCTGAAAGTTAGGTTTCTGTCGATGGTCACCCCAAGGTATTTGACCGTGGGGGACCAATCGATGTCCTGGTCGTGGAGTCGGAGTGGTGGTGGATGATGATAACGTCCCATCGTTATCGCCTGTGTTTTGCGCACGTTCGCTGAGAGCCTCCACTTGGACAGCCAGTCCGGGAGGAGGTCGAGGGTCCGTTGTAATTTCCTGGCCGCGTGCTCTGTAGTAAGTGACGACGCGTAGTAGGCTGCGTCGTCAGCGAAGAGGGCCAGGTGGACGTCTGGGGTTGTGGGGATGTCATCCGTGTAGTGCGCATAGAGCGCAGGCGAGAGGCAGCTGCCTTGAGGGACTCCGGCGGCGATGGGGCGCAGGGAAGATAGCGCTCCATCCACCACCACTCTGAATTGTCGAGTCCGGAGGAAGGATGAGACCACCTGCACGATGCGACGGGGGAGGCTGGTGTGCGACAGCTTGTAGAGCAGACCGTGATGCCATACGCGGTCGAACGCCTTCTCCATGTCGAGGGACACCAGGACGGCCTTCTCACGCTTGTTAGCGGAGGCCGTCAGATCGTGTATCACCCTCGACAGCTGTAAGGTGGTGCTGTGTTTCGACCGAAAACCGAACTGCTCCGGGCGGGGAACGATGTGGTCGTTGATGTGAGCCAACAGGAGCTTCTCGAAGATCTTAGAGAGTGTCGGCAGTAGTGTGATGGGCCGATAGCTTTCAGGTTTTCGCGGGTTTTTCCCGGGTTTGGGCAACATGATGACGTGCCCGATCTTCCAGGACTCTGGGAACTTCCCGGTGCGGACGATCCCAGTGAAGAGGCGAGCTATCGCCGCCACTGTGCGGTGTGGCAGGTGCTTCAGCGCTCTGTTGGTAATGCCGTCCGCTCCGGGGGCTTTCTTCGGCTTCAGCTTTTTGGTCATCTTGTTGACCTTACCCGGGGAAAAGAAGATGGCGTCTTCTTCGTGGGCTATCGGCGTGTCCAGGAACTCTCTAAGATGGTGCTCAACTGTTGACTGGTGGGCCTGGTCTGAGGTCGGATTCGGTCGGAATTGGCGTTCGAGGTGGTCGGCGTAGATTTCCGCACGGTCTGCTGCGACGTAGCGTAGTGTCCCGTCGTCGTGAAGTAGTGGCCGCACGGGAGCTGGGGTGTTGGTGAAATGGCGGCATAGGCGGTGAATAGCCGGCCAGTCGTGGTCGATGTCATCGAGGTGTCTCTCCCAGCTTGCGGCGGCGTGATCTTGGATCTCGGCCTTTACCCTCTCCGTCAGACGGTTGAGCTGGGTCTTAAGGGTTGGACAGCGACTAGTCTGCCATCTGCGGCGCAGCTGCCTTTTCCTGGCTAGGAGACCGCGTATGTGCGCCGGCAGTTCCGGTTTCCGGGCGCTTTGCTCGCGGTCTCGCCTGGCAGTTGCGAGGGCGTTCTGGATAGTCGCTGTCAGCTCGTTCGCGGCTGCGTCGACGTCTGCGGGGGTCTTTATCGGCCGAGATGCGGTGGTGGTCTCTAAGGTTTCCTTGAAACATGTCCAGTCCGTGCAGTGTTTCGGCACTGCCCAGGTTCTGGCGACAGGACGTGGCCGCGAAAGTGCGCTACTAATATATTCTCGTTGGGGTTCACAACTAGCGAGAGTTGCACGGAGAGCGACCGGCCGCGGAGCCAATAACGTCCCGGCCGCTCGCCCGGGAAAGAGATGGTAATACGGCCATCCCTTTCCTGTCCCGTGCAACTAGTGAGAGGTGTACGGAGAACGACCGGCCGCGGAGCCTATCACGTCCCGGCCGCTCGCCCGGGAAAGAGATGGTAATACGGCCATCCCTTTCCTGTCCTTATGTGCTAAACCTTATATACTATTTCTATACAGGAATTACTGCGAATCTAGATTAGCTGTTTGTCCGCTACAATCTCTATACAGGAATTACTACGAATCTAGATTGGCTGTTCGTCCGCTACAATTCTCCCCCCGGCGTAGTTCACGAGCCTTCCGATATCGGGAGGACGATCAGCCTCCTTACTGGCCTCCGGAAGACCCCCCCGCGAGTCCGCACCTCCGCGCTCCGCACTACACCATCAGGTCCCGTATAGGTCCGCTCTACTTGGCCCTTAGGCCATATATTTCGTGGTAAAAGTCCGTCCGCAATCACCACGACATCTCCTTCTTTTATGTTTTCGGTTGCCCTGCGCACGTCGTTCCGCGGTGTTAACGTGGGCAGGTACTCCCTCACCCAGCGAGCCCAGAATAAGTCGGCCAGCGCCTGGGCCGCTCTCCACGTCTTCCTATCGCCAGGCTCGTTTGGTCCTATTAGGGGCAGTCCCTCCGCGGTCCCTAATAGGAAGTGATTGGGGGTGAGCGCCTCCGGATCATCGGGGCTCACCGGTACGTGCGTCAGCGGGCGCAAGTTTACGGTGTACTCCACTTCCGCCACCATGGTCTGCAGGACCTCCTCCCTGGGTGCGCGGTCGTTGAGCACCATCGTCAGTGCCGTCTTTACGCTCCTTATCATCCTCTCCCACGCCCCTCCTTGATTGGGCGCTCCCGGATCGATAAATCGCCAGCTGATTCGCTTCGTTTGACCAAATTTCGATAACGCGGGCATCCACTCCCGGTACGCGGCGTCTAATTCGGCGTCTGCTCCGCGAAAGTTCGTGCCGTTATCCGACCAGAAAGTGCTCGGCCATCCTCTTCGCGCGGCCATCCTTCGCAGGGCCATGATGGCGGAGTCCGTACTGAGCGATGGAATGATTTCTAGGTGTATTGCGCGCGTTACCATGCAGGTGTATATCATTCCCCATCTCTTCTCACGTCTTCTCCCGACGGTCACCCACATCGGGCCGAAGCAATCTAGACCACACTTCGAGAAGGGTCTGGCTCTCGCGTGTAATCGTGCGCTGGGTAAGTCTCCTTTGACCGGTATCACGGGGGCGGTTTTCCTAATTCTGCACTTTACGCACTGTCGGAGGGTCGATCGAACCGTCGGACGCAGTCGTAATATCCAATATCTTTCGCGCAGAATGTTCACCATGTATTCCCGCCCAGCGTGATGCGCCTTCTCGTGCTCTCGTCGCACGATCAATTTCACCAGCGGGTGTGTTCCATCCAGGATCGGTGGGCTTTTATACGCCTCCGGCACTGTGGCGGCATTTATGCGGCCTTGCAAGCGTAATATCCCATCGCCTCCGATCGTGGCGTCCAACTTGAACAGTTGACTCTGTCGGTCGACACTCTCTTTTTTCTCTATCCGGGCTACTTCCGCCGGAAAGCTCTGTCGTTGCGATTCTCGGATAAGCGCGCGTTCGGCGCGCTCCACTAGCTCGGTTCCCATCGTTGCGTCGCGTCGTCTACACTTCTCCGCGAACTACATCACGTAAGCCAGCGCGCGGACCGCTCGCTCGTACTTGGAAAAGCGACTGAGGTTCACCAAGGGCGCGGGCTGATCGGCGTGCGTTATCGCGCATGCCGTTTCCTCGGGCGCATCTTCTATGACCTCCTGCGGCCACTCCTTTCGTTCGCACCGAAGGAATGCGGGTCCCGCGAACCATCTGTCTTGGCTCCTAAGGTCGGGGTGTCTAGCGCGGATGGCATCGTCCACGACGTTGTGTCCGGTGGGCGTTCCTTGCCATTCTCGGCACTCTGTCTCGTGCCCTTTCAATGGCCCTCTCACCGGTGCCGTACGCAAGCCGCGAAAGTCGGGCGGCTTGTCCATCTCCCTTTCTTCTCCTGCCAGCCGGCGCATCGCCGAATCGTACCTGGGCGGCAGGCTGACACTCTCGTTTACCCACGGCAGTCCGACCTCATACCTATTTTCCGAGGTATCTCTGCGCGTCTGTCGGAATCTCTGCAGGGTACGTTCTTCGGTCGCGACCGGTTTCCGCTTGGCCGCGATCCCTAGTGAGTCGATCCTGAAGTGTACCTCTACCAGCTCGGCCAACCTGTCACAGGCGACGTCCTGCTGTGTATCCTCTACCAGCTCGGCCAACCTGTCGCAGGCGACGTCCTGCTGTGTATCCTCCACCAGCTCGGTCAACCTGTCGCAGGCGACGTCCTGCTGTGTACCTTCTCGTCGTCTCACCTCCTGAGTTGTGCGCACGCATAGTACCGTCCCGTCTTCCGACGTTACTATGCTACGGGGAGCGGAGCCGTGCACGACCCAACCCAGGCGCGTGAGCGACGCGGCCGGTTCGGTCCTCTTACCGGTGAGCAGCCGGCGGGTGACTATTAGGGGCCAGTTGTCGGCGCCGATGAGTATCCGCGGTTGCGCATCCTTGTAGCACAGCTCTTCTCCTTTTAATGTACGCAGGTGCTTCCCTTCAACCTGATGCCTCGCAATCCGTACCGTATATCTGTGACTGCTTTCTGCTTTAATTATTTTTATCGTGTACCCTATTTGGTAATATTTAAAGTGGTTTTCTGTGTATTAAAATACATTTACTTATTTTACAATATACCTTATCTACTTATTACTAACTTAAGAATAAAATATGCTCATATCTATGTGGATTTAGAAATATTATTACATTTTTATTTTTCGCTAAGTCTGATAACGCTATATCTACTCCCACATTTGTGTAGTGGTTTTTTACGGTCTTACTTTTGTACTTTATGTCTTATTAATTTGTTCTATCTATCTATCTATCTATAACCTCACGCCAGATCCCTTGCGGGGTCAATCAATCTATTATTAATTTGTTAAGTGTTGTTTTTAAAAATGCTTGAGTTTTACTATCAGAATGTTCGTGGTTTGCGGACAAAGGCGTCATGTTTTCGCAAAAGTGTTTGTACTAATAACTATGATATTGTATGTCTGACAGAAACATGGCTTAACGATGACTTTAGAAATGGTGAACTATTTGATGATCGTTATTTTGTATGGAGGCGCGACAGATGTTATAGCGACACGAATCAGTCAATGGGCGGAGGAGTGCTTATTGCTGTTCGGCGTGAACTTATTGCCGAGCAACACAAAGACTGGTCTTCTTCTGCTGAAGACATATGAATAACACTAAAACTTAATCGTTCTAGTCCTAACATATCTTACAAACTACACATCTGTACAGCTTACATTTGCAAACAAAATCTAGGTAACTCATTAATTACACAGTTAGCTTGTTTTTACACAAAATTAAACGACATAGTCATGAATAATGTTACTGATACTTTTTTAATTTTAGGGGATTTTAATCTACCCAATTTGACATGGAGCTCTGCAGGTGACGAGTGTTCTCTTAATCCGGATAACATTCAAGGGCCAATTCAGTTTGACTTTTTTGATATATTAAACACATGTAATTTACTACAATACAACTGTCACAAGAACGCGAATGGCAGAATATTAGATCTAATATTTTGCAACAACAATGTATCTATAAGTAAATGTTCTGACCCTTTAGTCCCTGAGGACCCTCATCATGTTTCTCTCTGCATATCCATAGATTTTATTGAATACCATTCATTAACGGCTCGGCCAAGAATAAAATACTTGTATCATGTAGCCAACTTTATGGAAATATCGCGTGAATTGGAAGGTTTTGACTGGCCTCATGATCTCTGCAATGGTACGATTGAGGATGCGCTATCATTATTGTACAGTCGACTCGATAAATTGCGTGACACATACATACCTACCAAAGTCGTAAAGTCCTCATCTAAATATCCCCCGTGGTACAAAATTCCGCTAGTCAAAATTTTGAAGGAAAAATTTAAATATCACGCTAAATACAAGAATTATGGCAATCTGTCAGACTACCAGTCGTTTTTAATCCTACGTGACCGTGCGAAAATGCTGGAAAAGGCAATGTTCGAAGAATACATAAAAGTAATTGAGGACAATATAAATAAATCCCCTAAAGCTTTCTGGTCATATATTAAAAGTAAACAAATGTCCAATACCTATCCATCTATCATGAAATATGGGCACAACTCGTCTGGTCAGGGGGACGATATCTGCAAAATGTTTAGTGACTATTTCTACTGTAACTTTCTCCATTCTAACAGTAATATTGATACTGTAATTGATCAATTTCAATATCAGACTATCGCGGATATTAGTTCAGTTGAGATCTGTGAAAGTGAAGTACTCAAGCTTCTTAAGGCTATGGACATAAATAAGTCTGCTGGACCTGATGGTGTACCGCCCATACTTATACGCAATTGTGCCAAAGGCTTAACCGTACCATTAACAATATTGTTCAGACGTTCATTAACCGTGGGGGTAGTACCTCTAATTTGGAAGACAGCCTTCATTACTCCCATACATAAAAAGGGCCCCAAAGACCAGGTTGTTAACTATAGACCCATTTCTAAGCTCTGCTTATTTGCTAAGATCTTAGAAAAACTTGTCTATATGACCGTCTACCATAGCATTAAACAATCGCTCAATGACTGCCAACATGGTTTCCTAAAAAATAGATCTACTGTTTCGAACCTTCTCACTTGCGCAGAGTATCTAACGACCGTCATGTCTGAACCTTCACAAGTGGACGTAGTCTACACAGACTATAGCAAGGCGTTCGATCGGATTGACCATTTTATATTACTGCAAAAGCTGTTAGAAACTGGTATCAGAGGTGATTTGTTCAGATGGTTCAAGTCTTACGTCGAGAATCGCTGTCAAACGGTTGTTCTTAATGGTTATTCATCGGCAGCAGTAAAAATCCCCTCTGGAATTCCGCAAGGATCGTTACTAGGTCCGTTACTGTTTATTATATTTATCAATGATATAGGTTCCTGTTTCACAAATTCGAAAATTATTCTCTATGCCGATGACATGAAAATCTTATGTCCCATCTCTCAAACACTTGACTGTTTTGGCCTCCAGCAAGATCTTGTTGAGCTGGAAAATTATTGTCTACGCAATAAACTCGAACTTAATGTATCGAAATGTTTTGTTCTTACGTTTACTCGCAAGCCTAATCCTATCACCTTCTATTACAAATTACAAGACAACATTTTAAAGAGACTAGAAGCGTTTAGCGATCTTGGTGTTATCTTTGACTCTAAACTTCTTTTTGGCATTCATACGGAAAATATTATAAATAAAGCAAACAGGGCTCTTGGATGCATATTAAGATACTCTGCTGATTTTAAAAATGTTAAAACCTTTAAAATACTATATTGTGCTTTTGTTCGCAGCCACTTAGAATACGCTTCACAAGTGTGGAATCCAGTATACAATATGTATATTGATAGGATAGAGCGCATACAAAAACGTTTCCTACGTTTTGTACAGTTTAAGACACAGAAATACACAACAAACTACTTATTAAGGTGTAAAAAGTTTCACATCTTACCTTTACAGAAGCGCAGGCAGATTGCAGATGTGACTTTCCTCTCCAAATTAGCGAACGGTACTATCGACTGTCCGGAGTTACTAGGTAATCTAGGGCTTGTAACACGACCTAGGATCTTAAGGAACCCTAGCTTACTCCACACGCCGCTAGTCAGGACTACGTATAGACAAAATTCTTTCATGATACGGGCGTGTAGGACCTTCAATGTTATCGCTGCTGAAATGGACTTAGATTTATTCAATACCAGTGCTTCTCAAATTAGAAACTTATTGGCTAGAGCATTCTTTTCTTAACTCTAGATCATATGTTTTATACCAGGTTGACTAACACTTGCGGTCTATCATAAGATGCGGGAGCGAATTTATGGTAATAGTCATAAGTGTTACACTGGATGCCGACTGTAATATTTTTCTCTTATTCTTTTGCTATCTGTGGAAATTTGTAAATGGCTTTCATTTGTTTAAATTTTATATTTTGTAGTATGTTATGCTAGCTGTAAGTTTCCCAAATATAATAAAATAAAATAAAATAAAAATAAAATCGTTTGCTTCCCTAGCCTCAGGTTCTCGACAGTACGCGCTCTTATCGTGTGGCACTCCGGTTGGCTTCGGCCCCGTATAGTGAGATTCACCACTTGACTGTTCGGTTCCCGTTGACTCGACGTTACTCCGTGCAGGTTCAGTTCCCTGGTGGGTCCGTTCGCGCCCACCAGCCTGGCCACTTTCTCGTCAACCAACGTTATCGTAGAACCTTCATCCAACAACGCGTATGTCTCCAATTGATTTCCGTTCGATCCTTCCACTATGACCGGACATACTTTCAATAACACCTGGTCGTTTGCGCTCGCCGCGACCGCGTTTACATTTCCTTCCTCCGCGGGCAGGGCGACTATTGTTTTCTCTCTCTGCGAGTGTAGGAGGGCGTGATGGCTCAACCGGCAGTCATCTATCCCGCATCTCTTCGCCTTACATCTCGCTTTACGGTGCTTGCTGTTGAGACAGAGAAAGCATATCCCCGTCTCTCTCGCCCAATCCCATCGTTCGTTCACGGGCATCTTCTTCAGCTTTCCGCACTCGTATGTGTTATGCCGGGCTCCACAACAGTAGCACTCGACGCTTTCCTTTGCGTCGTCCGCGATCGGCGGACTTTCCGTAGCTACGTACACCGGCATAACCCTCGGTTTAATCTCCGCGCGTCTGCTTGGTACGGGCGGTCTCGCGCGAGCCGCGTTTCGCACGGGCGGCCCCGCTTGTGGTGTAGATACCGACGCCGGCGCGGTCGAGTATGTATGCTTCACCGCGCGGTCGGCCTCTCGCATGAGGAAGCGGGACAGCGTCACTATCTCGGGCTCGTCCCGACTTCCGTATTCCTCTGCGTAGTCACACCAACGCACTCGCGTATGCGGGCTCAGTTTCTCCGTTACGTATCGCGCCAACATCGGGTTCTGTAGGTATCCCCTCTCATCGATACACGAGATTACCGTGACTTTGTTCTGTAGTCGGATCGCGAACGCATTTAACTCTCCCGCTGACGGGCCCGGCCGAGGTAATCTCCTAATATTTTCCATCGCTCGGTCTATGATGACCTCGGGCCGGCCGTAGCATTGCTCCAGGGTCCTCATGATAGTCGACGGCTCCGCTGCTGTGTACAGAAGCGCGGACACGGACTCTCTCGCCTCTCCGCGCAGGCTCGTCCTTAGCCGCGCGAGATTCTCCGCCGGCGAGAATCCGTACAACGTCGTAGACTCGCGCATCGCCGCCTTGAATGGTGCCACTCTCCGGGAGCGCCGCTGAACACCGGTAGTTCCATTGTCTGTCGCGGCGGCGCTCGGCTCCGCATCATTCTCTCCAAGGCGTCCGCAAGTCTGTCTATCCCTCGGTCCTTTGATCTCGCCGGTGTCGGTGATCGTGGACGATTTCCCTGGGCGGTGGCCGCACGCCTCGGGGTCTGCTCAATGATCGTGGCGCGTCTCTTGTTCCTCTCCTCCCCCCGTACAGGGGTATCTTTCAGCCATTCTGTGACCCTTTTCTCAGTTTCGCCCGCGTCGTCGGCGCCCTCGCTCTCTCTGTCGGTCTCTTCCCGAATGGTAGCGATGTCCGCGGCGAGGCGTTTCCTTATCAACGCCGCCTGTAATTGCAGCTCTTGCCTCCTGATCTCGGCAAGCTGCTCTTCTGCCTCCAATTCCGCTCTTCTAATTCTCTCTACGGCGCTCGCAGTCGATCGTTGCGAACGGACGGACGGGGCACGCGATCTTCTTTCTGTCACGTCTACTACGCCGGCACTGTTCGGCGCGGGGTACGAAGACGGGACGGCGGTCGTCGGTAGTTCGGTGACGACGGCCCTATCTATCGCGGCACGGTCGGTCGTGTTGCGCGGTGGTGCGGTAGTAACGGACGCGGGTGCGGACGGTGACGCGGGGGGGTTGTCGAAGAATCGCGGCGTCATCTTCTCGTCGGCTGCTTGGCTCCTCGTCGTCGGCATCTTCGGCTCTTCAACGCCCCTAACACCCTAACGGCCCTACACAACCCTAACAGACCTTCCGGAGGGCCCGGTTACACCGAGATACTCTCCGTCAGGGATGGAAATGGCAAGGGATCGGATAGGGGGGTGTCACTCGACAGAGGAGGGCACGTGGAAAACGGAGTGCTCGGTAGCCGGCTGGAGTGTCCGACTACCATTGGCAGCGCCTACAGTCCGGCCTCCGTTCCACGCGGCTCTCGTGCCGACGAGACTGAGCTATTCAGCCGCTGGTGGCTGGTGGTTCCGCTCAAAGAAACCACACCGCCTCTCGGCGTTAGCACTCGTCTCGCACCGTTTAACACCGCAAGGTGCTGCGAGATTAATGCTGCGGCAAACCGCGAGTCTTCCACAAAGCCCCTTCTGACCTCTTCTTTCTTGAGCCTTGAAACAAAGCCCCTTCTGGCCTCTTCTTTCTTGAGCCTTGAAACAAAGCCCCTTCTGGCCTCTTCTCGCTTGAGCCTTGAAACCAAGCCACTTCTGGCCTCTTCTCACTTGAGCCTTGAAACAAAGCCCCTTCTGGCCTCTTCTTTCTTGAGCCTTGAAACAAAGCCACTTCTGGCCTCTTCTCACTTGCTATGTCCTGCGTCGCAGATCTTGCTGGCTTCTCGGCTCGACGCTGTGGTAGGCAGATCTTGCTGGCTTCTATCCGCGCTCGATGGACCAACGAACTGTGGTCCGAAGGTCTTGCTGGCTTCTCGGCTCGATGCTGTGGTACGCAGGTCTTCAATCCGGATCGATGGACCAACAAACTGTGGTCCGAAGATCTTGAATCCGGCTCGATGGACCAACAAACTGTGGGGGGCTTTTAAATAAAACTCCCGACTTCACAAATAATAAAAATGGACTGTATTCTTCTATATTCACAGGGCTTCTTATGTTCTAATTCACAAGGCTTCTTATGTTCTAATTTACAAGGCTTCTTATGCTTAAGTTCACAGGGCTTCTTATGTTCTAATTTACAATACTTCTTCTCGCTATTTGCTTCCCCAGTTTCGACGTGCGGCGACGTGGCCGCACACACGAGGTCTTCGCACACACCCGCAAGGGTGTGGGGAATCGGCTTCGGGGCAACGGCCCCCTGGCCGAGGTGGCTATCGCCGGCCATAAACATGGCCGGGTCATTGTGGGCGGACTTTATGTCCCTTGAAGGGGCGGCGACACGTAGATCCCGCGTGGGGGGCCATCATGAGAGTGTTCACGCCGCACTCCGCGACCAACCCTGTCAGGTGGAACCTATGGCGAACCATAGGAAGCCCGACAAAGCGATCAGCAGGAGGCGGCGACTTCCCGAGGCCCCTCTTCTTTCTTCGCCCGGCAGCGCGATACAGCACCACTAGGGCGACCTAGCGGGCGATCAAACGCCACCGGGCTGTTTCAGGTGTATTATGGGGGGTAGGGATGTTTCAAAAGGGGAGGTGGGTGGCATAAGGGGGTTGGGAAAAGTAAATCCGGTGGTGTGGAAGATAGTGGGGGTGTTGCGATGTGGCGCTCTTCACACCGCCGTGCGGTCAAGCTCTACCGGGTGAGACTCGTTGGAGAAGCCCAGCAGGCGACCAGCTACGACGGTGACTTCGTCCAGTCCCTCTTCTGTCTTCCACGGTGTCATGTCCAGTGTCATCGCCGCGCACGCGCTCAGGCCCCAACGGCTAGCCGTTAGGGCGAACTGCAGTGGGCGGCGGAGGTCTAGTCCGGTGCAGGCCCCACGGGGTCGTGGATGGGCGCGACCCAGTCGCGCGGGTAGGGCCTCCTGTCCGGCGGGCGCGCATGCCATGGCGCAAGGTCCTGGATATGAGCCCAGGACGAAGCCTCGGCACGCGCGAACATGTTGGTGGACAGGCGGCGGATGAAGTCCTCGAGGCTCTCGACTCGAAGATCCCTCTGGATCGTGGAATTTCTCACGTACCTTGGCGCCCGGACGATGGTGCGCAAAGTGGCGGACTGCTGTGATGCCAACGATTTGCGCATCGAGGGGCTCAGCAGGTGTGCCCAGGCCGGCACCGCGTACGTGAGGCGGCTACGAATGTAGGTCTTGTAGACCGCAATCTTCACTCGTAGAGGGAGTCTAGAGGAGAGCACTGGTTGGAGGAGCGCACGGGCGCGTCTCGCCTGCGCGGTGATGGTCTTGGTGTGGGGCCTGAAAGTTAGGTTTCTGTCGATGGTCACCCCAAGGTATTTGACCGTGGGGGACCAATCGATGTCCTGGTCGTGGAGTCGGAGTGGTGGTGGATGATGATAACGTCCCATCGTTATCGCCTGTGTTTTGCGCACGTTCGCTGAGAGCCTCCACTTGGACAGCCAGTCCGGGAGGAGGTCGAGGGTCCGTTGTAATTTCCTGGCCGCGTGCTCTGTAGTAAGTGACGACGCGTAGTAGGCTGCGTCGTCAGCGAAGAGGGCCAGGTGGACGTCTGGGGTTGTGGGGATGTCGTCCGTGTAGTGCGCATAGAGCGCAGGCGAGAGGCAGCTGCCTTGAGGGACTCCGGCGGCGATGGGGCGCAGGGAAGATAGCGCTCCATCCACCACCACTCTGAATTGTCGAGTCCGGAGGAAGGATGAGACCACCTGCACGATGCGACGGGGGAGGCTGGTGTGCGACAGCTTGTAGAGCAGACCGTGATGCCATACGCGGTCGAACGCCTTCTCCATGTCGAGGGACACCAGGACGGCCTTCTCACGCTTGTTAGCGGAGGCCGTCAGATCGTGTATCACCCTCGACAGCTGTAAGGTGGTGCTGTGTTTCGACCGAAAACCGAACTGCTCCGGGCGGGGAACGATGTGGTCGTTGATGTGAGCCAACAGGAGCTTCTCGAAGATCTTAGAGAGTGTCGGCAGTAGTGTGATGGGCCGATAGCTTTCAGGTTTTCGCGGGTTTTTCCCGGGTTTGGGCAACATGATGACGTGCCCGATCTTCCAGGACTCTGGGAACTTCCCGGTGCGGACGATCCCAGTGAAGAGGCGAGCTATCGCCGCCACTGTGCGGTGTGGCAGGTGCTTCAGCGCTCTGTTGGTAATGCCGTCCGCTCCGGGGGCTTTCTTCGGCTTCAGCTTTTTGGTCATCTTGTTGACCTTACCCGGGGAAAAGAAGATGGCGTCTTCTTCGTGGGCTATCGGCGTGTCCAGGAACTCTCTAAGATGGTGCTCAACTGTTGACTGGTGGGCCTGGTCTGAGGTCGGATTCGGTCGGAATTGGCGTTCGAGGTGGTCGGCGTAGATTTCCGCACGGTCTGCTGCGACGTAGCGTAGTGTCCCGTCGTCGTGAAGTAGTGGCCGCACGGGAGCTGGGGTGTTGGTGAAATGGCGGCATAGGCGGTGAATAGCCGGCCAGTCGTGGTCGATGTCATCGAGGTGTCTCTCCCAGCTTGCGGCGGCGTGATCTTGGATCTCGGCCTTTACCCTCTCCGTCAGACGGTTGAGCTGGGTCTTAAGGGTTGGACAGCGACTAGTCTGCCATCTGCGGCGCAGCTGCCTTTTCCTGGCTAGGAGACCGCGTATGTGCGCCGGCAGTTCCGGTTTCCGGGCGCTTTGCTCGCGGTCTCGCCTGGCAGTTGCGAGGGCGTTCTGGATAGTCGCTGTCAGCTCGTTCGCGGCTGCGTCGACGTCTGCGGGGGTCTTTATCGGCCGAGATGCGGTGGTGGTCTCTAAGGTTTCCTTGAAACATGTCCAGTCCGTGCAGTGTTTCGGCACTGCCCAGGTTCTGGCGACAGGACGTGGCCGCGAAAGTGCGCTACTAATATATTCTCGTTGGGGTTCACAACTAGCGAGAGTTGCACGGAGAGCGACCGGCCGCGGAGCCAATAACGTCCCGGCCGCTCGCCCGGGAAAGAGATGGTAATACGGCCATCCCTTTCCTGTCCCGTGCAACTAGTGAGAGGTGTACGGAGAACGACCGGCCGCGGAGCCTATCACGTCCCGGCCGCTCGCCCGGGAAAGAGATGGTAATACGGCCATCCCTTTCCTGTCCTTATGTGCTAAACCTTATATACTATTTCTATACAGGAATTACTGCGAATCTAGATTAGCTGTTTGTCCGCTACAATCTCTATACAGGAATTACTACGAATCTAGATTGGCTGTTCGTCCGCTACAATTCTCCCCCCGGCGTAGTTCACGAGCCTTCCGATATCGGGAGGACGATCAGCCTCCTTACTGGCCTCCGGAAGACCCCCCCGCGAGTCCGCACCTCCGCGCTCCGCACTACACCATCAGGTCCCGTATAGGTCCGCTCTACTTGGCCCTTAGGCCATATATTTCGTGGTAAAAGTCCGTCCGCAATCACCACGACATCTCCTTCTTTTATGTTTTCGGTTGCCCTGCGCACGTCGTTCCGCGGTGTTAACGTGGGCAGGTACTCCCTCACCCAGCGAGCCCAGAATAAGTCGGCCAGCGCCTGGGCCGCTCTCCACGTCTTCCTATCGCCAGGCTCGTTTGGTCCTATTAGGGGCAGTCCCTCCGCGGTCCCTAATAGGAAGTGATTGGGGGTGAGCGCCTCCGGATCATCGGGGCTCACCGGTACGTGCGTCAGCGGGCGCAAGTTTACGGTGTACTCCACTTCCGCCACCATGGTCTGCAGGACCTCCTCCCTGGGTGCGCGGTCGTTGAGCACCATCGTCAGTGCCGTCTTTACGCTCCTTATCATCCTCTCCCACGCCCCTCCTTGATTGGGCGCTCCCGGATCGATAAATCGCCAGCTGATTCGCTTCGTTTGACCAAATTTCGATAACGCGGGCATCCACTCCCGGTACGCGGCGTCTAATTCGGCGTCTGCTCCGCGAAAGTTCGTGCCGTTATCCGACCAGAAAGTGCTCGGCCATCCTCTTCGCGCGGCCATCCTTCGCAGGGCCATGATGGCGGAGTCCGTACTGAGCGATGGAATGATTTCTAGGTGTATTGCGCGCGTTACCATGCAGGTGTATATCATTCCCCATCTCTTCTCACGTCTTCTCCCGACGGTCACCCACATCGGGCCGAAGCAATCTAGACCACACTTCGAGAAGGGTCTGGCTCTCGCGTGTAATCGTGCGCTGGGTAAGTCTCCTTTGACCGGTATCACGGGGGCGGTTTTCCTAATTCTGCACTTTACGCACTGTCGGAGGGTCGATCGAACCGTCGGACGCAGTCGTAATATCCAATATCTTTCGCGCAGAATGTTCACCATGTATTCCCGCCCAGCGTGATGCGCCTTCTCGTGCTCTCGTCGCACGATCAATTTCACCAGCGGGTGTGTTCCATCCAGGATCGGTGGGCTTTTATACGCCTCCGGCACTGTGGCGGCATTTATGCGGCCTTGCAAGCGTAATATCCCATCGCCTCCGATCGTGGCGTCCAACTTGAACAGTTGACTCTGTCGGTCGACACTCTCTTTTTTCTCTATCCGGGCTACTTCCGCCGGAAAGCTCTGTCGTTGCGATTCTCGGATAAGCGCGCGTTCGGCGCGCTCCACTAGCTCGGTTCCCATCGTTGCGTCGCGTCGTCTACACTTCTCCGCGAACTACATCACGTAAGCCAGCGCGCGGACCGCTCGCTCGTACTTGGAAAAGCGACTGAGGTTCACCAAGGGCGCGGGCTGATCGGCGTGCGTTATCGCGCATGCCGTTTCCTCGGGCGCATCTTCTATGACCTCCTGCGGCCACTCCTTTCGTTCGCACCGAAGGAATGCGGGTCCCGCGAACCATCTGTCTTGGCTCCTAAGGTCGGGGTGTCTAGCGCGGATGGCATCGTCCACGACGTTGTGTCCGGTGGGCGTTCCTTGCCATTCTCGGCACTCTGTCTCGTGCCCTTTCAATGGCCCTCTCACCGGTGCCGTACGCAAGCCGCGAAAGTCGGGCGGCTTGTCCATCTCCCTTTCTTCTCCTGCCAGCCGGCGCATCGCCGAATCGTACCTGGGCGGCAGGCTGACACTCTCGTTTACCCACGGCAGTCCGACCTCATACCTATTTTCCGAGGTATCTCTGCGCGTCTGTCGGAATCTCTGCAGGGTACGTTCTTCGGTCGCGACCGGTTTCCGCTTGGCCGCGATCCCTAGTGAGTCGATCCTGAAGTGTACCTCTACCAGCTCGGCCAACCTGTCACAGGCGACGTCCTGCTGTGTATCCTCTACCAGCTCGGCCAACCTGTCGCAGGCGACGTCCTGCTGTGTATCCTCCACCAGCTCGGTCAACCTGTCGCAGGCGACGTCCTGCTGTGTACCTTCTCGTCGTCTCACCTCCTGAGTTGTGCGCACGCATAGTACCGTCCCGTCTTCCGACGTTACTATGCTACGGGGAGCGGAGCCGTGCACGACCCAACCCAGGCGCGTGAGCGACGCGGCCGGTTCGGTCCTCTTACCGGTGAGCAGCCGGCGGGTGACTATTAGGGGCCAGTTGTCGGCGCCGATGAGTATCCGCGGTTGCGCATCCTTGTAGCACAGCTCTTCTCCTTTTAATGTACGCAGGTGCTTCCCTTCAACCTGATGCCTCGCAATCCGTACCGTATATCTGTGACTGCTTTCTGCTTTAATTATTTTTATCGTGTACCCTATTTGGTAATATTTAAAGTGGTTTTCTGTGTATTAAAATACATTTACTTATTTTACAATATACCTTATCTACTTATTACTAACTTAAGAATAAAATATGCTCATATCTATGTGGATTTAGAAATATTATTACATTTTTATTTTTCGCTAAGTCTGATAACGCTATATCTACTCCCACATTTGTGTAGTGGTTTTTTACGGTCTTACTTTTGTACTTTATGTCTTATTAATTTGTTCTATCTATCTATCTATCTATAACCTCACGCCAGATCCCTTGCGGGGTCAATCAATCTATTATTAATTTGTTAAGTGTTGTTTTTAAAAATGCTTGAGTTTTACTATCAGAATGTTCGTGGTTTGCGGACAAAGGCGTCATGTTTTCGCAAAAGTGTTTGTACTAATAACTATGATATTGTATGTCTGACAGAAACATGGCTTAACGATGACTTTAGAAATGGTGAACTATTTGATGATCGTTATTTTGTATGGAGGCGCGACAGATGTTATAGCGACACGAATCAGTCAATGGGCGGAGGAGTGCTTATTGCTGTTCGGCGTGAACTTATTGCCGAGCAACACAAAGACTGGTCTTCTTCTGCTGAAGACATATGAATAACACTAAAACTTAATCGTTCTAGTCCTAACATATCTTACAAACTACACATCTGTACAGCTTACATTTGCAAACAAAATCTAGGTAACTCATTAATTACACAGTTAGCTTGTTTTTACACAAAATTAAACGACATAGTCATGAATAATGTTACTGATACTTTTTTAATTTTAGGGGATTTTAATCTACCCAATTTGACATGGAGCTCTGCAGGTGACGAGTGTTCTCTTAATCCGGATAACATTCAAGGGCCAATTCAGTTTGACTTTTTTGATATATTAAACACATGTAATTTACTACAATACAACTGTCACAAGAACGCGAATGGCAGAATATTAGATCTAATATTTTGCAACAACAATGTATCTATAAGTAAATGTTCTGACCCTTTAGTCCCTGAGGACCCTCATCATGTTTCTCTCTGCATATCCATAGATTTTATTGAATACCATTCATTAACGGCTCGGCCAAGAATAAAATACTTGTATCATGTAGCCAACTTTATGGAAATATCGCGTGAATTGGAAGGTTTTGACTGGCCTCATGATCTCTGCAATGGTACGATTGAGGATGCGCTATCATTATTGTACAGTCGACTCGATAAATTGCGTGACACATACATACCTACCAAAGTCGTAAAGTCCTCATCTAAATATCCCCCGTGGTACAAAATTCCGCTAGTCAAAATTTTGAAGGAAAAATTTAAATATCACGCTAAATACAAGAATTATGGCAATCTGTCAGACTACCAGTCGTTTTTAATCCTACGTGACCGTGCGAAAATGCTGGAAAAGGCAATGTTCGAAGAATACATAAAAGTAATTGAGGACAATATAAATAAATCCCCTAAAGCTTTCTGGTCATATATTAAAAGTAAACAAATGTCCAATACCTATCCATCTATCATGAAATATGGGCACAACTCGTCTGGTCAGGGGGACGATATCTGCAAAATGTTTAGTGACTATTTCTACTGTAACTTTCTCCATTCTAACAGTAATATTGATACTGTAATTGATCAATTTCAATATCAGACTATCGCGGATATTAGTTCAGTTGAGATCTGTGAAAGTGAAGTACTCAAGCTTCTTAAGGCTATGGACATAAATAAGTCTGCTGGACCTGATGGTGTACCGCCCATACTTATACGCAATTGTGCCAAAAGCTTAACCGTACCATTAACAATATTGTTCAGACGTTCATTAACCGTGGGGGTAGTACCTCTAATTTGGAAGACAGCCTTCATTACTCCCATACATAAAAAGGGCCCCAAAGACCAGGTTGTTAACTATAGACCCATTTCTAAGCTCTGCTTATTTGCTAAGATCTTAGAAAAACTTGTCTATATGACCGTCTACCATAGCATTAAACAATCGCTCAATGACTGCCAACATGGTTTCCTAAAAAATAGATCTACTGTTTCGAACCTTCTCACTTGCGCAGAGTATCTAACGACCGTCATGTCTGAACCTTCACAAGTGGACGTAGTCTACACAGACTATAGCAAGGCGTTCGATCGGATTGACCATTTTATATTACTGCAAAAGCTGTTAGAAACTGGTATCAGAGGTGATTTGTTCAGATGGTTCAAGTCTTACGTCGAGAATCGCTGTCAAACGGTTGTTCTTAATGGTTATTCATCGGCAGCAGTAAAAATCCCCTCTGGAATTCCGCAAGGATCGTTACTAGGTCCGTTACTGTTTATTATATTTATCAATGATATAGGTTCCTGTTTCACAAATTCGAAAATTATTCTCTATGCCGATGACATGAAAATCTTATGTCCCATCTCTCAAACACTTGACTGTTTTGGCCTCCAGCAAGATCTTGTTGAGCTGGAAAATTATTGTCTACGCAATAAACTCGAACTTAATGTATCGAAATGTTTTGTTCTTACGTTTACTCGCAAGCCTAATCCTATCACCTTCTATTACAAATTACAAGACAACATTTTAAAGAGACTAGAAGCGTTTAGCGATCTTGGTGTTATCTTTGACTCTAAACTTCTTTTTGGCATTCATACGGAAAATATTATAAATAAAGCAAACAGGGCTCTTGGATGCATATTAAGATACTCTGCTGATTTTAAAAATGTTAAAACCTTTAAAATACTATATTGTGCTTTTGTTCGCAGCCACTTAGAATACGCTTCACAAGTGTGGAATCCAGTATACAATATGTATATTGATAGGATAGAGCGCATACAAAAACGTTTCCTACGTTTTGTACAGTTTAAGACACAGAAATACACAACAAACTACTTATTAAGGTGTAAAAAGTTTCACATCTTACCTTTACAGAAGCGCAGGCAGATTGCAGATGTGACTTTCCTCTCCAAATTAGCGAACGGTACTATCGACTGTCCGGAGTTACTAGGTAATCTAGGGCTTGTAACACGACCTAGGATCTTAAGGAACCCTAGCTTACTCCACACGCCGCTAGTCAGGACTACGTATAGACAAAATTCTTTCATGATACGGGCGTGTAGGACCTTCAATGTTATCGCTGCTGAAATGGACTTAGATTTATTCAATACCAGTGCTTCTCAAATTAGAAACTTATTGGCTAGAGCATTCTTTTCTTAACTCTAGATCATATGTTTTATACCAGGTTGACTAACACTTGCGGTCTATCATAAGATGCGGGAGCGAATTTATGGTAATAGTCATAAGTGTTACACTGGATGCCGACTGTAATATTTTTCTCTTATTCTTTTGCTATCTGTGGAAATTTGTAAATGGCTTTCATTTGTTTAAATTTTATATTTTGTAGTATGTTATGCTAGCTGTAAGTTTCCCAAATATAATAAAATAAAATAAAATAAAAATAAAATCGTTTGCTTCCCTAGCCTCAGGTTCTCGACAGTACGCGCTCTTATCGTGTGGCACTCCGGTTGGCTTCGGCCCCGTATAGTGAGATTCACCACTTGACTGTTCGGTTCCCGTTGACTCGACGTTACTCCGTGCAGGTTCAGTTCCCTGGTGGGTCCGTTCGCGCCCACCAGCCTGGCCACTTTCTCGTCAACCAACGTTATCGTAGAACCTTCATCCAACAACGCGTATGTCTCCAATTGATTTCCGTTCGATCCTTCCACTATGACCGGACATACTTTCAATAACACCTGGTCGTTTGCGCTCGCCGCGACCGCGTTTACATTTCCTTCCTCCGCGGGCAGGGCGACTATTGTTTTCTCTCTCTGCGAGTGTAGGAGGGCGTGATGGCTCAACCGGCAGTCATCTATCCCGCATCTCTTCGCCTTACATCTCGCTTTACGGTGCTTGCTGTTGAGACAGAGAAAGCATATCCCCGTCTCTCTCGCCCAATCCCATCGTTCGTTCACGGGCATCTTCTTCAGCTTTCCGCACTCGTATGTGTTATGCCGGGCTCCACAACAGTAGCACTCGACGCTTTCCTTTGCGTCGTCCGCGATCGGCGGACTTTCCGTAGCTACGTACACCGGCATAACCCTCGGTTTAATCTCCGCGCGTCTGCTTGGTACGGGCGGTCTCGCGCGAGCCGCGTTTCGCACGGGCGGCCCCGCTTGTGGTGTAGATACCGACGCCGGCGCGGTCGAGTATGTATGCTTCACCGCGCGGTCGGCCTCTCGCATGAGGAAGCGGGACAGCGTCACTATCTCGGGCTCGTCCCGACTTCCGTATTCCTCTGCGTAGTCACACCAACGCACTCGCGTATGCGGGCTCAGTTTCTCCGTTACGTATCGCGCCAACATCGGGTTCTGTAGGTATCCCCTCTCATCGATACACGAGATTACCGTGACTTTGTTCTGTAGTCGGATCGCGAACGCATTTAACTCTCCCGCTGACGGGCCCGGCCGAGGTAATCTCCTAATATTTTCCATCGCTCGGTCTATGATGACCTCGGGCCGGCCGTAGCATTGCTCCAGGGTCCTCATGATAGTCGACGGCTCCGCTGCTGTGTACAGAAGCGCGGACACGGACTCTCTCGCCTCTCCGCGCAGGCTCGTCCTTAGCCGCGCGAGATTCTCCGCCGGCGAGAATCCGTACAACGTCGTAGACTCGCGCATCGCCGCCTTGAATGGTGCCACTCTCCGGGAGCGCCGCTGAACACCGGTAGTTCCATTGTCTGTCGCGGCGGCGCTCGGCTCCGCATCATTCTCTCCAAGGCGTCCGCAAGTCTGTCTATCCCTCGGTCCTTTGATCTCGCCGGTGTCGGTGATCGTGGACGATTTCCCTGGGCGGTGGCCGCACGCCTCGGGGTCTGCTCAATGATCGTGGCGCGTCTCTTGTTCCTCTCCTCCCCCCGTACAGGGGTATCTTTCAGCCATTCTGTGACCCTTTTCTCAGTTTCGCCCGCGTCGTCGGCGCCCTCGCTCTCTCTGTCGGTCTCTTCCCGAATGGTAGCGATGTCCGCGGCGAGGCGTTTCCTTATCAACGCCGCCTGTAATTGCAGCTCTTGCCTCCTGATCTCGGCAAGCTGCTCTTCTGCCTCCAATTCCGCTCTTCTAATTCTCTCTACGGCGCTCGCAGTCGATCGTTGCGAACGGACGGACGGGGCACGCGATCTTCTTTCTGTCACGTCTACTACGCCGGCACTGTTCGGCGCGGGGTACGAAGACGGGACGGCGGTCGTCGGTAGTTCGGTGACGACGGCCCTATCTATCGCGGCACGGTCGGTCGTGTTGCGCGGTGGTGCGGTAGTAACGGACGCGGGTGCGGACGGTGACGCGGGGGGGTTGTCGAAGAATCGCGGCGTCATCTTCTCGTCGGCTGCTTGGCTCCTCGTCGTCGGCATCTTCGGCTCTTCAACGCCCCTAACACCCTAACGGCCCTACACAACCCTAACAGACCTTCCGGAGGGCCCGGTTACACCGAGATACTCTCCGTCAGGGATGGAAATGGCAAGGGATCGGATAGGGGGGTGTCACTCGACAGAGGAGGGCACGTGGAAAACGGAGTGCTCGGTAGCCGGCTGGAGTGTCCGACTACCATTGGCAGCGCCTACAGTCCGGCCTCCGTTCCACGCGGCTCTCGTGCCGACGAGACTGAGCTATTCAGCCGCTGGTGGCTGGTGGTTCCGCTCAAAGAAACCACACCGCCTCTCGGCGTTAGCACTCGTCTCGCACCGTTTAACACCGCAAGGTGCTGCGAGATTAATGCTGCGGCAAACCGCGAGTCTTCCACAAAGCCCCTTCTGACCTCTTCTTTCTTGAGCCTTGAAACAAAGCCCCTTCTGGCCTCTTCTTTCTTGAGCCTTGAAACAAAGCCCCTTCTGGCCTCTTCTCGCTTGAGCCTTGAAACCAAGCCACTTCTGGCCTCTTCTCACTTGAGCCTTGAAACAAAGCCCCTTCTGGCCTCTTCTTTCTTGAGCCTTGAAACAAAGCCACTTCTGGCCTCTTCTCACTTGCTATGTCCTGCGTCGCAGATCTTGCTGGCTTCTCGGCTCGACGCTGTGGTAGGCAGATCTTGCTGGCTTCTATCCGCGCTCGATGGACCAACGAACTGTGGTCCGAAGGTCTTGCTGGCTTCTCGGCTCGATGCTGTGGTACGCAGGTCTTCAATCCGGATCGATGGACCAACAAACTGTGGTCCGAAGATCTTGAATCCGGCTCGATGGACCAACAAACTGTGGGGGGCTTTTAAATAAAACTCCCGACTTCACAAATAATAAAAATGGACTGTATTCTTCTATATTCACAGGGCTTCTTATGTTCTAATTCACAAGGCTTCTTATGTTCTAATTTACAAGGCTTCTTATGCTTAAGTTCACAGGGCTTCTTATGTTCTAATTTACAATACTTCTTCTCGCTATTTGCTTCCCCAGTTTCGACGTGCGGCGACGTGGCCGCACACACGAGGTCTTCGCACACACCCGCAAGGGTGTGGGGAATCGGCTTCGGGGCAACGGCCCCCTGGCCGAGGTGGCTATCGCCGGCCATAAACATGGCCGGGTCATTGTGGGCGGACTTTATGTCCCTTGAAGGGGCGGCGACACGTAGATCCCGCGTGGGGGGCCATCATGAGAGTGTTCACGCCGCACTCCGCGACCAACCCTGTCAGGTGGAACCTATGGCGAACCATAGGAAGCCCGACAAAGCGATCAGCAGGAGGCGGCGACTTCCCGAGGCCCCTCTTCTTTCTTCGCCCGGCAGCGCGATACAGCACCACTAGGGCGACCTAGCGGGCGATCAAACGCCACCGGGCTGTTTCAGGTGTATTATGGGGGGTAGGGATGTTTCAAAAGGGGAGGTGGGTGGCATAAGGGGGTTGGGAAAAGTAAATCCGGTGGTGTGGAAGATAGTGGGGGTGTTGCGATGTGGCGCTCTTCACACCGCCGTGCGGTCAAGCTCTACCGGGTGAGACTCGTTGGAGAAGCCCAGCAGGCGACCAGCTACGACGGTGACTTCGTCCAGTCCCTCTTCTGTCTTCCACGGTGTCATGTCCAGTGTCATCGCCGCGCACGCGCTCAGGCCCCAACGGCTAGCCGTTAGGGCGAACTGCAGTGGGCGGCGGAGGTCTAGTCCGGTGCAGGCCCCACGGGGTCGTGGATGGGCGCGACCCAGTCGCGCGGGTAGGGCCTCCTGTCCGGCGGGCGCGCATGCCATGGCGCAAGGTCCTGGATATGAGCCCAGGACGAAGCCTCGGCACGCGCGAACATGTTGGTGGACAGGCGGCGGATGAAGTCCTCGAGGCTCTCGACTCGAAGATCCCTCTGGATCGTGGAATTTCTCACGTACCTTGGCGCCCGGACGATGGTGCGCAAAGTGGCGGACTGCTGTGATGCCAACGATTTGCGCATCGAGGGGCTCAGCAGGTGTGCCCAGGCCGGCACCGCGTACGTGAGGCGGCTACGAATGTAGGTCTTGTAGACCGCAATCTTCACTCGTAGAGGGAGTCTAGAGGAGAGCACTGGTTGGAGGAGCGCACGGGCGCGTCTCGCCTGCGCGGTGATGGTCTTGGTGTGGGGCCTGAAAGTTAGGTTTCTGTCGATGGTCACCCCAAGGTATTTGACCGTGGGGGACCAATCGATGTCCTGGTCGTGGAGTCGGAGTGGTGGTGGATGATGATAACGTCCCATCGTTATCGCCTGTGTTTTGCGCACGTTCGCTGAGAGCCTCCACTTGGACAGCCAGTCCGGGAGGAGGTCGAGGGTCCGTTGTAATTTCCTGGCCGCGTGCTCTGTAGTAAGTGACGACGCGTAGTAGGCTGCGTCGTCAGCGAAGAGGGCCAGGTGGACGTCTGGGGTTGTGGGGATGTCGTCCGTGTAGTGCGCATAGAGCGCAGGCGAGAGGCAGCTGCCTTGAGGGACTCCGGCGGCGATGGGGCGCAGGGAAGATAGCGCTCCATCCACCACCACTCTGAATTGTCGAGTCCGGAGGAAGGATGAGACCACCTGCACGATGCGACGGGGGAGGCTGGTGTGCGACAGCTTGTAGAGCAGACCGTGATGCCATACGCGGTCGAACGCCTTCTCCATGTCGAGGGACACCAGGACGGCCTTCTCACGCTTGTTAGCGGAGGCCGTCAGATCGTGTATCACCCTCGACAGCTGTAAGGTGGTGCTGTGTTTCGACCGAAAACCGAACTGCTCCGGGCGGGGAACGATGTGGTCGTTGATGTGAGCCAACAGGAGCTTCTCGAAGATCTTAGAGAGTGTCGGCAGTAGTGTGATGGGCCGATAGCTTTCAGGTTTTCGCGGGTTTTTCCCGGGTTTGGGCAACATGATGACGTGCCCGATCTTCCAGGACTCTGGGAACTTCCCGGTGCGGACGATCCCAGTGAAGAGGCGAGCTATCGCCGCCACTGTGCGGTGTGGCAGGTGCTTCAGCGCTCTGTTGGTAATGCCGTCCGCTCCGGGGGCTTTCTTCGGCTTCAGCTTTTTGGTCATCTTGTTGACCTTACCCGGGGAAAAGAAGATGGCGTCTTCTTCGTGGGCTATCGGCGTGTCCAGGAACTCTCTAAGATGGTGCTCAACTGTTGACTGGTGGGCCTGGTCTGAGGTCGGATTCGGTCGGAATTGGCGTTCGAGGTGGTCGGCGTAGATTTCCGCACGGTCTGCTGCGACGTAGCGTAGTGTCCCGTCGTCGTGAAGTAGTGGCCGCACGGGAGCTGGGGTGTTGGTGAAATGGCGGCATAGGCGGTGAATAGCCGGCCAGTCGTGGTCGATGTCATCGAGGTGTCTCTCCCAGCTTGCGGCGGCGTGATCTTGGATCTCGGCCTTTACCCTCTCCGTCAGACGGTTGAGCTGGGTCTTAAGGGTTGGACAGCGACTAGTCTGCCATCTGCGGCGCAGCTGCCTTTTCCTGGCTAGGAGACCGCGTATGTGCGCCGGCAGTTCCGGTTTCCGGGCGCTTTGCTCGCGGTCTCGCCTGGCAGTTGCGAGGGCGTTCTGGATAGTCGCTGTCAGCTCGTTCGCGGCTGCGTCGACGTCTGCGGGGGTCTTTATCGGCCGAGATGCGGTGGTGGTCTCTAAGGTTTCCTTGAAACATGTCCAGTCCGTGCAGTGTTTCGGCACTGCCCAGGTTCTGGCGACAGGACGGGCGGCGATGGTGATGAGCACGGGGACGTGGTCGGACGAGAGGTGTTCGTCCAGCGTCTCCTGCGTTATCTGGCAGTCCAGCCCGCAGTGGATGGTGATGTCTAGTACGTTAGGGAGCCATCTAGGGTCGTCCGGGTATCTTGTTGGCGTCTCTGGGCCGCTAACTGTGTACCCGCGGGCTTCTGAATCGTCCAGCAGCAGTCTTCCCTGTCTGCAGGTGTTAAATGAGTTCCATGCCGGGTGCTTGCAGTTCAAGTCGCCAGCTACGAGCGTAGGGATAGGCGAGTCCAGCAGTTTGTGGACATCGGCCAGCTCCAAGTTGGGTCCTGGTGGTCGGTACGCTGCGAAAATTCTAAGCTCGTTGCCGGCGGCGTGGAGTTGCACTCCGAGGCCGTACATGGAACTCAGGGATTCTGTTGGTAGTGTTTGGTGGACGATTCTTCTTTTGACAAGGACTGCCAGTCCTCTGTACGCACTCTGTCCGGAGTGTTCGTCCTGTCGGTATACGAAGTATCCTGGGAACCTGGGTCTGTCTGTGGGTGCCAAGTGCGTCTCGTTGATTAGGGCGATGTCGATATTCTGTTCCCGCAGTAGGGGCCTGAGGAGGACGGCCTTCGTTCTCAGGCCGCGGGCGTTCCAGCTCAAAATACGGAGTGAACTATCCATTTTGTTGGATTATGCGGGTTATACATCCCAGCATCACCGTGAGTGGGTCCCCTCCTGCCCGGATGGCCTCCAGGGCCTCGAATAGGACGCCCGTGACGAAATCCATCTGGGCGCTCCCCCTCTGTGCGCGCGGGATTTGGTCCCTTTGGGGAGGCGCCGCTTTTGTGCGCGGCTTGTGGGGCAAGGGCGCTTTCGGGAGCGCCGATGTTTTGAAATGTACCGCCGGCTGTTCTGTGGGCGGTACGGAGGGCGTCTCGGTCCTGGAGGGTGGTTGAGAGCGGTTGGTCCTGCGTCTCCTCCTCCTCCTCCTCTTGTGTAGCGAACCCCTTTCTCTAGGGTCGTTCGCTGGCGCCATTAAGGTGGCTCCACGGGCTTCTGATGCGAGCTCTGTGGGGGCGGGACCTCTTCCGGTCTCACTCCGGTTCCTCCCACTGATGGCCACCGTGCCTGCCGCCTTGTTCCGGGCCTCCTTCCGGAATACGGGGCACTTCACGTGATTGGCGGGATGGGGGCCGCCGCAGTTAATGCAGGTGGCCGGTTCCTCTTTGGGTCGCTCGCACTCCTTGGCGGGGTGTTCACCTCCGCAGCGCACACATGCCAGCCTTCTGTGGCATTGGTGGCTAGAGTGCCGGAATTGTTGGCACCTATGGCATTGGGCAGGGCCTTTCTTGCCCCGCCAGGCCTCTATCTTGACACCGGGCATGCAGAGTAGCTCCTCCACATCATAAATGCCCAGCGTGAGGTTCGGTGTGCGCTTAAGGATCGCAAGGAAGATACAGCCTGGTCTTCCTTGCCTTGCCCGGATCTGGCGCACATATTCGGGCTCGAACCCTAGGTCGGTGAGCTCCGCCAGAATATCTTCGGGGTCGGTGTTGGCCGGTAGACCCCGGATTGCCACCTTGAGGCTCTTCTCCGCTGGAAGGGAGTAAGAGAACCAGGCGATGTTCTCATTTTTTTCGAGGACGTATAGGTAGCTCTGTATCACCCGGTATTCTTTCTCGGACCTGGGTGAGAAACGCACGCCTTGTCCATAGGGGCGTGCGTTGGGTGCATGACCGAGCGAGTTTCTAAGGGTTCTGAAATGCTTCGGCCAGTTCGGTAGCCGCTCCACAATGAGGGGCGGGTACCTCGCCTGGTTTTTGGGCGCCGTTCCAGCCTCTACTGCTGCTTCGGCCTCTGCTTCTTGGGAGGCGGGGCGAGGTGAGCGAGAGCTTCGAGCTACGTCTGCGTATCGGCGTGGCGTGGGGCTGTGCGGGGTTGTGCAGAGGCGCTTGATTTCCTCTGTTACCCCGTCGTCCAGCTCGTCATCGGAGAAGTCGCGAGGTCTCCGGAAAGGGCGCACTAATTCACTCGCGGCGATGTCACTCAACGCGAGAGATGCGGAGGACAGGTCTGACCGGTCACGCGCGGCGGGCGTGAAAAAAGCGAACGGCGCAGGCGACGCGGGTGCGGAGGTGCGCGGTTCGGGAGACGGCGTTCGCAGCAGCGGCATCGACTTGCCAGCTGTCGTTTGCTGCGGGCCGGTGTGTCTGCCGGACACGCTCAACCCCACCGACGACACTAGGGGAGCCCGGCGGGCGGCGGCGCGTGGCGCAGCATGGACTGCGGGCGCGGCGGCGGCACGTGAGGTAGAAGGGCGCGCGGAGGCGCCAGCGGTGCGCTGCGGGAGCGGCGCGGGAGGTGCGGCTGTACGGGCCGGCTTCGGCGACGATGTCGTGGCGGGTTTCGCGGCACTTGTCGGGCTTCTTCCGGCACTCGCGACACACTTTGCGGCACTCGCGACGGTGGGTCTCGTCGCACCAGCCTTCGACGTTGAAGGCTGTGCGGGGCGGGGTGCGGTCGCACTCGCGGACGCGGTCTGCGCTCGAGCGACAGTCGCGAACGGGGGACGCGCGGTTGGGGTGGTGCGGCTGGAGGCCGCGCTGGGACGCGACGATGACGCGGTCGGGGGAGAGGCGGGTGAGTCGAACACCGGCCGGCTTCGCCTGTCGGACAGGTCCGACAGCGAGCGGGAGCCCTGGGTTGGCCTCATGGCCAAACCCGGGCGGGTGGCCCTGAAAAGGGCCTTTGGGGGCCGATAAATCGGCAGGCGTCGGCTGGGGACGCGCCCTGCCGCGACCGTCGACAGACGAGTCTGTCGGCGTTCAACGGCGATTAACAATCCCCGCCGTACCACACAAGTGCGATACGGGTGCTTCCGCCTCGCTTCGTCTTTAAGGAAAAGACGAAGGGGGTAGGCGTGAAAATGTTACGGTCCGTGCGGCGGTCACTAGCTAGCTAGGTCACTATGGGCGCGGGGCGGATCCGACGTGGCCGCGAAAGTGCGCTACTAATATATTCTCGTTGGGGTTCACAACTAGCGAGAGTTGCACGGAGAGCGACCGGCCGCGGAGCCAATAACGTCCCGGCCGCTCGCCCGGGAAAGAGATGGTAATACGGCCATCCCTTTCCTGTCCTTATGTGCTAAACCTTATATACTATTTCTATACAGGAATTACTGCGAATCTAGATTAGCTGTTTGTCCGCTACAATATCTATACAGGAATTACTACGAATCTAGATTGGCTGTTCGTCCGCTACAACAGATATGTAAATACTAAGTAGCTTTTCGTAAGTAATTTTCTCTCGTCTTCGTTGTGCTTCCTTCATATCTATGTGTATTATTATTTTGTATCGCATCTGGCGATCGTTGCAGTTAGTGATATTATCATTGTTAAGGGATATCATTAAGTTGACTTTTGCGTGAGGTATCCACCTTATTATCGCGGTGACTGACACAACTTATATAAATATTAGTTATTCGAGAACATGCGTGACATGCTGCTTCAAATTTATTTTGCCATCGTTTGACTTCTGACAAAATTAGCGGGAAAAGTTGTGCTATTCTTCGAACAGATAACTAGGAGACCGCAAAACATTCGAAGTAGACATGGTTAATTGAACATGATTTTGAAATTGGCAGAGTGATAAAATATGATTAGTTCAATTAGCTGTAAGTTCATATTATAATTAATAAATAAATTACTTTGGATGAGCATCGAATCTCCGTAAACTGCCATGCCGGGGCGACGGCACCCAAATAAATATTTCCCAACATTAATCAAAGGTGTTCTTTTTTTTTTAATAATATGTAGCCCCACACTATAAATTGTGCCGTAGATGCAGTTTTATACATATAATTCACAAACACAAATACCGAAACAAACACTTGTGGGTCAAATAAAGTACTTGTATAATTGACATGTTTCTATGGTCCCAGTGAGCAGAGCTGCCTATGGTTATAATCACAGAGGCAAGTCGTCGTCAAAATATATAATAATAATATAATGCCAGCTTATACTGTCCCACTACTAGGCAAAGGCCTTCTCTCACATATCGAGGTGAGAGAGATTAGGTCATACTCCAACACGCGGACCCAGTGCGGATTGGTGGAAGCAGGTTTGTGGCCACCTGCTGTTGGAACTTATCAAGCCGCCCATAAGTCTTCCAACTGGGCTAAACGACTACCACATTTTGTGGTAACCGAGTCCAACGACTTAATATGCCTTACGAAGCATGGAGATGCTCGAATATGAAAATGCCACAAACGGCATCCATCTCAGGCTGACCGAGCCAAACGCTGCTTAACCTTAGAGATCGCTAAGAACACCGTGGTCGTCCAGCGCTAGGAGCGCCTCAAAAATATTACTCCTTTAAAAATATAATCCCCAAATGATCTAAAAGATATCTCTATATTTCAGTTATGGTGCTCTTAACCTATTCCATTCAGATCGATAATGAAGGACCATTTTCGGACAGCGGCGGGTCTAAATAGGTGCAAAATTAAAGTAACTCTATGAATCAACAGCTATATTAGGCCTTGAATTAGTTGGTAACCCGAAATCTTCCGGCTCTTAAACTTCCCTAATTTTATACCATTCAGAATTATATAAATATGGCAGCTAAAATAGCATCTTAAAGTAAACTTGATGATGATAATTTGAATTTCTTGATGAACAAGAAATTTCCACTTCCTAAACTGTTTACAGAACCATTCCGGAAATTAATTGGCTACCAGTTAAAGTTATTTAACCGTGTTCCAGCCGACGGCGAGGTCAAACTCCCAGATATTTTACAAAATTGTACATGAATAAAACTTTGTTCCGTTTGGATTGCGGAAGACGTTTCTCATTGCCGTTCTTTTTGCGTTTAATCTAATATTGGGTATTCAGTTGCAGAGAAAATTTAATGAAAATTAGAACTTTGAAAGGCTTATTATTCAAAGTAGTGCAAATCTTTTTTTATGTTTATTTACTGATTTGGCAAGCTATTTACGATTTGTGACATTGTGATTTATTTTAAAAATGTTTTACACTCTCTTGATCAGAATAAAAATATAGACTAGTAGCTGTCACACGCGGCTGCGGACGCGTTTACGTTAAATGTCTTAATACATTATTTTATATATATTTCTATCTATATTTCTGGCTAATTTAGCTTTCTAATGATGAAAGAATTATGATATCAGTTTAGTAGTTTGAGAGTTTTTTGATCACAAACAAATAAACATTTTTCTCCTTTATATGATTTTAGTATAGACTAGCTGTACCCCGCGACTTCGCCGCGTAGAATTGAACAAAAACCTTTTTCTTAAATAAAAGTTACTCTTATAACATCAGCTATCTGCCAGTGAAAGTGCCGTCAAAATTGGTCCAGCTGTTTTGCAGCTTAGCCGGAACAAACAGGCAGACAGACAGACAAAAATTTTAAAAATTGTGGTTTGTTATAATTACCGTATATACTTTCATAGCATTTAGTAATTTAATTGTATAAATAGTATAGAAAACATCCCACTAATAAACAATACCAAATTTTGAAAGCTAATCACAAATAATTAGTATACTCGTATAAAGTTCCATAAATCTAACCGTATTACTGTTTACGGTCTTAGTTCGCGTTGTAACTAAGACCGTAAACAATAATACGGTTGGATTTTATTATATTATTTAAATTTGAGACAAAATGTGAGTAATTACCTCGGGGTCACTAATGCTCGTTTATTAAGCACACCCGCAAACAAAAGTAATTCACAAAAACACAGTAAGTACGCAACTTCATTCGCGGCCTGATTCTGTTTTAATTTAATATGTAATATTTTTACAAGTAATTTTTTTTTACATAAAAAAATCACTTACTTCATAGACACACCCATTAGGAATACACACGACCAAGAACTAATATAGTAATAAAAGGAGTACATGGGCATTCCTTCGGATGCTAGTTAAATTAAGAAATGTTATTTCTGCAGTGAAATACCATTTTTTAATTTAACCATTTATTTGCGACGCTTCGTTCGTATGGAAGTTCGTTGCATAGTGAGCGCTTTGTATTAGCTGAGGTCTCCCAAATTGGAGTGCGCTAAGCGTGCAGTTTGCAACTAGAGGAAAGTGGTCGTACAATACTGCCTCGACGAGTTTTGTTGTTTAATTTCCTTTAAAGATTATGCGAGCGCAGAGTCGAACTGAAGCAAGATAAACACAAATGATTTATTCATCACCATACTTTCAGCTTATGTGATGATGGGAATAAAAAAAAAATATATTTTGAATGTACTTGTTTCATTAGAAAGAGAAAAAAGATACTTTTTAACAAAACATTGACGGACGATTTGGCGCAGTGGTTAAAAGCTTGCGCCGCTCCGCCCACTGTGTCTAATAGTCGGGTTCGATTCCCGCACGGGACAAATCTTTGTGTGACCCAAAATTATTTGTCTCGGTCTTGGTATGTATGTATGTGAATTTTCATGTTTGTAACCGCACCTACGACACAGGAATAAATCCTAGTATTACGGTTTTTTAAAAGAAAAATTTTAATAATAAACATTTTTAGATCTTAAAAGTACAGATATACAATATTTTCAAGACTATAAAACTACACAGAATTACTACAGAAGTAATTTTGTGCAGTCTTTTTTATGAAAATATATTGAAAAGGTACTTTTTCCATCTAAATTAATATACAAGAAGAAAAAAATATCTGTATTCAACAAAAAGTACTTGAGCCGTCTGTTAACTAATTCCTAACAATTCGTTTCGACTTCAACATTATTCAATTTTGTAGAGTCGCTTGTTTGCGAGTGTTCGGCTTTTTCAGTCCGCACAATCTAAATGAAATGTTTGTTTATTGAAAATCAACTTAAGCCTGATGTCATAAGGAGCGCTTTCACTTGGCGAAATTACCGAAGTAAAATAGTAAAAAAGTTTTTAAAAACCGACTTACGACGGGGTATTGGAAATAAAAAGTTTTTCAATCTATACGCCGAAGTTACTTGACCCAGTCGGTTTGCCCACAATTTGATAAAACCGATAAATCAGCTGCTCGAAGTGAGCATTTTTATTGCTGTTGATAAAATTTTACTATTTATATTTGACTCCTAATGGTCGAACTTTTTTGGAAAGCTAGTGGTACGAGTATTTATATAATTATGATTCTTGATGAAAAATTTACTACCTCATCATCGCATCTTCCAATATCAGATTAACCTCTTATGATTTTGGAACATAATTAAAATGCTTTACTAATTTTAGTGCCAGATATTAGAAGTGATAAACGTTGTACCTGATATTTGAACAATTATATAGGTTCGTAGTACTCATAACGATGGAAGTAAACAAGTACCTAATGAATTTTTGTTAGCAGAAGCGTCTCGGAATCATTATTTAATAATAATAACCGAGAAACTGTCGCAGGCAGTTGGGCGAACGCCCTGAAAATGAAGGCTGTGCTTGTGGATACGGGGCGCATCGTGAGGAGGACCTCCTAACTCTGGAGCCCCGACCACCGGTAGCTTGAGTCGTGGATCTGGCTGTCGATGGAACGTCCTTTCTTATTGAACTACATATAAAAATATTTTTATTTTGTATTTAACGTATCTATACTAATATTGTAAATAGGTATGATTTGTTGCATGCTCACTAAAAAGTCTATGCTTGCAGTGGCTATTTGGTGCGGGTCATTTCCTTCCCTCTAGTATGGTAGTCGAGGGAGGTGATGGCTTCTCAAGTAGTCGTACTCGGGAACAGGTGCTGCTTGTGGAGACTGGTCCACCAAGAATCCTCTAGCTTTTCATTATTACATATATTTAAAAATATTATTATTAGTCTTATATCTCAGTCGTAAGGCATCCCACTGTAGCTAGATCTAATTAATTATATTTGTATAATATAAAAATGTATCTATACAAAAAATGATGAACAAAATGAATGGAGAATTATACAAAAAAGACAAGCCCGCTGAGTTTCTCTCCGAATCTTCTCAGTGGAGGTCGCGTTCCGATCCGGTGGTAGATTAGTAAGTTAAAAAAATGTAAATATGACAATTTGTAAACACACCCGTAAGGTTTATGCAAAATAAACGATTTGAGTTTGTTCGTTTGTAATAGATAATGTCTGAAACTACTGAACCGTTTTAATCATTCTTTCACCATTAATTTTAGATAACGTACCTTACATTACCTAGAATTAACATAGACCCGGCAGGTTGCGCTGTTGTCAACCGGATGGAAAACCGCGGAAAACTGCTTATATTTTATAGAAACTAATATTTAATAAATGAACGAATGAAACTTTATAGATTACCTACAGTGTCTATTAATATAAAATGACACACAAAAATAGCTTGCATCTTTCTGTGGCTTCATTCATTGTTCACATCCATTTGACGCGGCCTTTGTCAAAATAATAATTGTGTGACACAGCGAGGGAGGACACGCGTAAATCTTCTTCAAACAGAATTATGTACGGAGGCGAACATAGCATTAAAATACGTCCTATTGTTCTCGAGATTAGCTTTAACATGGAAACGTTCAAATTAATTGAAGTTTTTGCTGTACCTGATTACATGATTTTTACTGAAGTTGGTTTTTATGCTACGCGTTGTTGGTTCTTTTTAACATGTTTTTATTCTAACGGACTTTGCCTCGGTATGAGTACAGATGGACGAAAGTGCTAGTATAAAAGCGTTGCGATATTTATGAACTCAATGATTTTCCAGCGTATTAATTCTTGTCTTTTGAAAACTTTTTAACTTTGAACTTCGATGTTTCATCGTGATTTTGTCTTTGTCATTTTCAAGTGACAATTCTTCTTCTTCTTCTTTCTTCTAAAGTGACAATTGCGTTAAAATATTTATTATCGGGTCTAGAAAACTAAAACACTTATTTATAAAGCAATTGTTATTTGTCATGAATAACTTATATTATTTTAATAAGATGATCAACTACGAGTTTAGGGGAAGCCAGAGATGTCTGTACGGAAAGAAACTTTGTACTATTCTCAGCCTACCCCGCAAGTAATCTGGCGTGATGATAGAGATAAATAGATAGATTTATACAAAATCTTCACACCTAATTGTTTCATACATTTAATTGTCCTTGCTATGCTACCTATTTCCGATTCCCTCTAAATCAACAAATCTATGCACTATGATACTGCAAGCGTACGATTGCACAATATACCGTACCCTAGAGATGTATCTGAGAAATGACTGCGTAACTGCCAACGGGAACTACTTTGTTTGTTTCTTGTTATATTATTGAATGTTTAAACAATAATTTTATAAACAGTGCAGCATGTTTATTTATTTTGAAAAATCTAACATGTTTTTGAAAAATCAGACCATACTGGGAAAAGTTTAGTAGGTTTAGATGCTGATGCGACTGGAGATCACAGGTTGGGCAACATTTTTTGAAAAGTGTCGATAAATTCTTAGTTCGGAGACTGCAACTGTGTTTGGTTTAAAGCATAATACTCTCCTTTAGATTTGCCAGCATATTATAAAAAGTTAACAATCGCCTATAGTGTACCACAGGTGTTCCATGTACACCCACTTTTCACCGACGATTTTTAGGTCTAAAAACTACATTTCTCCGACCTAGGATTAGAACCCAGTCCTTGTGCGATCACAAAGTGCTTAATTCGCCACTGGACCAACGAGAAAGTGAATTCGCATAGTAGTTTTTTGAGATTATCGTGTGTATACATAAGGAAGTCACGGCAGGTGACTTCAATTACACCTATATTTTTAGTATGGATAGCGAAGTAGGTAAATTAATGCTAATCAACCATTTACCTGACTTCTTGCATTACTAATGATCAAGGAGCGAAAGTTCTTTCCGCCAAAGTCAAGAATGCAAATGATTAAAACATACGTAAACTTGTTACGTAAGCTTTAATAGATTCTAAATCGGGCCATTGTACGAAGTGGGCGTGTCATAGTTCTCTATAAAACACACTAATAGAAATTTGAACCTACGCGCATTGTATTAAAACTCATAATCGCAAATTCGTTCTATAAATCATCGTAACGTCTCTATCTGAGCTAAACGGTGCATCTTATTGCCGCATTGGTGCTTCTATCTGCGAACTGTCAAACACTTGCGACTATGTGCTTCGTGGTGCTATAATCTGCATTCTGCCTGCATTGTACCGTAATCACACATCCAACCATCCAACAATGGCTGAGCGCACTTGGATACAGCAAAGAATGTAAACCTGCCTGAAGAACAGAATATTACGCCTAACGCAAACTATAAGAAGAAAGAAAAAGACAAATAGTATGATCTTACGCAGCTGTTTGAGAAACTATCGCAACAAATTTCCGGAAAATTAAACGATTAGAGGAACAAATCACATAACAAAACTACTTGTATCCAGGATGATTTAAAAAGCATAATAAAAAACGATCTTGCTGCCGTAAAGTTTGAAATTAACTTGATAGCCACAAAACAAAACCAGTTATCTTCCGATCATGATAAGGAGCATAAAGCTCTGCGCAAGATCATAATAGATACATTACGCTCAAATACGGTGAATGAACGAAAAATTATCAATGGACATCGTACAGTAGACAATAAAAATCTATACAAAATATCAAATCATACAAAATATCAAATATCATGTCTAAAATCGAAGCAAGATATGCTCAAAAGGACGACACCTTTCAAGCAATCTACATCGGAAACATTGGTGGGTGTAACAAAATAAATATTTTTCTCCATCATTGCACATCATCAATTGTGGCTTGTAAATTACAAACCAGTTATCGTTATGTCCAATTAATTTTCCTTTTCCTTTTGTGTTTTAAGTACCCACTTTAAATTTATAAAAACTGTTATTTTCTGTAGGTTAGATTATTTTCTGTTTAGTGTATTATTTATTTCAGTATTCCTTTTTAAAAATATTATCTTACCCAACCTTTATACAAGGTGTAACATAAATAACGCAAGACCTCAGACACCCCAATTAAAATATTGCTTTACGAATTCGATACGAAAATCAATTTTAAATTGTTAATTGTTGTACAACAACAATTTACTCATTTTTAAGTTCACTTTAAAATACTTTTGCAAAACAAAGATGGCTAGATTTAACCGATGAAACGTAGACTGCATAACTTACTTTGTCGAATAACTCCCCAGATACGATCCGCGTACAAGAATATTGATTTGGGATTCGTGATTTTTAAATTAATAAGATATTTTAAGTGCATATGAGCACAATAAAAAAAAATGTTTGTTTGTCCGTGTTAATATCCAGAACGGAGGAACCGATTTTAAAAAGGCTATTCTAAAGTTCTCCCGGGATATCTAACTATTATTTCTTCATACTAGAATGGCAGAATGGATCTTACTAACACTTTCAAGGTGTTTTAGGTCTCAAAATAATAATCGAGATACTTTTTGTCTCGGAAAGAATCACGGTTTTTGCGACATAGCTGGTATTTATTCATATTAAAATGGCTAAACGAATTTAACTGAAACGTTATATAAAGGTGTCTTACATCGTAAAATAAAACAGAACACTTTTTATCTCGTAAAATTGCACGACTTCTGTGGAATATCTATTATTTCTTCATACCTAACGGATTATAAAGAAACTTAATATGAAAGAAACCGCACAGATATACAAATTCAAAAGTGAAAGGACGTAGAACAACAACCATTTATAGTTTTACAAATAATATACAATATGTATAATTACAAAAGAAACAGCAAAGAAATATCAATAAAAACGGTAGTAAAAGAAATATACGTATTTCCAAAGGGTCAAATGGTTCCACGCCGCTGTCAGTTGCAAGTGTACCTAGAACAGGACGCAGATATGGGGGAAGACCTAGACTATCTTACCATGACTAAATAGACCATGTCTTATCCGATGAGCAAGTCAAGTCTCCGTAACCAGCGAACGTGTATAAGACGAACTATGAGAGTGGAAAAAACCAGAAAGGTCTGGCAGAAAAGAACCTGTTGGAACTTTGTACACTCTGCCTACTCCGCAAGGGATCTGACGTGGTGATATAGATTGGTAGATAGTATTAAAGTATCTTAAGTATTAAAGTATCCTGCATTATCTGCATTTGGTGGGTTTTAACCGGCCTGCATGAAGGCCCAAAGATATTAATCTTAATTTGTCGAAAGAAAAGCCTGGCAATCCGTCGATTTTCCTCTTTCTCTTCATCGGTGACTGGAAGCCTGGGGACCTGCTGAAATTGTTTTACAGCGAAACTATACTCATATTTAAGTCAACTTTATAAATACTTTTGGAAAACAAAGACGACTTGGGTTAAGCGATAAAACGTAGACCGCCTTACTTACTTTGTCAAATAATTGCAAGTACGAGCCCCGCACAGCACAAGGGAATATTTATTTAGGATTTGTGATTTTAAAATAAATATATTTTATGCACATAGACACAATAAAAAAAAAATGTTTGTCCGTGATAATAACCAGAACGGTGGAACCGATTTTAAAGACACTATCATTGGAAAATGTAGGATCTCTCAGAGACTGTTGACTACTTTTTACCTTGGGAAATGCAAGATTTCAGGGGATAGTTGTTTTTATTTCTCCATGTTAATACGGCTGAACGGATTGAAAAGAAACTTAATATGGTGGTGTGGTGGTCTCTTAAGTCTTGGAAAATTATTATTCCAAAAAGTCCTACCTATCTATGTCATATTACAAAATAAACGTGCGAAGCCGCGGGAAACAGCTAGTTAGACGTACAAAGTCATACGAGGTGCTATCATGAATGCAATGCAATATGGATAAAATCTAAATAAATAATCTTACAGTTTTTTTTAATAATAATAAAACTTTATTGAATACTGTCTCAAAAGTTACAATGGATAATGAGAATATATGCCACATAATAACAGAATGAAAATAAAATTTTGGACGATACTAAGGCAGATACATGGTGTAATCGGCATCAGACACCGTGAACTAATTGTGCAAAAATGAAATTGCAACTGAAATATTTCGGATTTTTCGGGGGGTCTGTCCAAGAGCGTGCTCGTCGCGACCCCTGCCAGTCATTATGGCTGCAATCTTGGACCAAAGACGTACCGCAGTGCGGGCTAGGGGTCCCCCCGAGGCGACGCGTACCGACCCGCCCCCGTCGGTACGAATATAGGTGGAAGCGGCGATGGGGGCCGCCACCCATCACGCCGGTCCCGAACTGGCGAGGCGTGGGGTGCAGAGTGCCGAATAGGCACTTGGAATGTAAGAGGTGGTATGGAAGATAAGATGCATGAGGTGATTGATGTAATGAAAGAGAGACGCCTGGATGCTCTGTGTGTAACAGAGACTAAGCGGAGGGGCAGTGAAACCTGTGATCTTCCTGATGGAACGATGGCTCTGTGGTCTGGAGTACCGCAGAGCAGTCGTGCCAGCATGGGGATGGGTATCTTGCTGTCCCGTCGCCTGGCCTCTGGAGTGAGAGATTATGGCCTGTGCGATGCGAGACTTCTCTGGGTCCGTTTAAAACTGGGTGTCACTAGAGTATTTTTGGTCGCAGCATATGCTCCCGTAAGCTCGTCGACACCCCAGGACCTTGAGAAGTTTTGGGATAATGTCAGGGAAGTTCTGGATTTGGCTGAGGCTAACGGAAAGGTGATTCTGTGTGGCGATCTGAACGGATGGGTAGGAACCAGGTGGCAAACTTGCGACGCTGCTCTGGGTCCTTATGGTGATAAGAGAGTGAACGATGCAGGTAAGCTCATTGTAGATGTTTGTTTGGAAAGGGGTCTCCTTGTGTCTAATACGATATTCCAGCACAAGGACATACATTTGTATACGTGGAGAAGGAATGAACAAAAAAGCATGATAGATCTGATCCTGGTTGATAACCGTCTCCGAAGCAAACTACAAGATACGCGTGCGTATAGAGGCCCCACTCTGGAATCAGACCACTATCTCGTAGTTGCGCGGTTTAGTGGTCTGTTCAGGAAGTGAAGGCACTGGCGAGAGCGTATCCCCTTCGGAGACCTTGAAAGATTAAAGGTTGAAAAGTTGCAAGATGACAGCGTGAGGAGAATGTATGAAGACAGAGTCCGAGACAAGCTTTTGACAGCAGGCTCTTCGGACTCAAATGTAGATGAATGCTGGAATAGCCTGAAAGAGAGTTTGGTGGAATCCGCGAAAGAAGTATGTAGTTGCTCAAAGAAGCATATTACAGCAAAAGGTGCGGATGCGGAGTTGCAAAGCTCCGTAGAAAGTAAGAAGAAAGCGTGGCAGGACTATGTATCTTGTTTGAACCTGAATGCCAGTATGACAGAGATGAGGAAAGAAATATACCGGCAATGCAAGAATGCCACTAAAACTTTAGTGAAAGAAAAGCGTGAAAGAGCCAGTATGATTGAGGAGGAGAGGCTGGCGAAGAACTTCGAGAACAACACCAAACTCTTTTGGAGCAAGGTGAGAAAGGCTCGAGGTGATTCGTCAGGCTCCAGAATGGAAAGGATAAAATCTAAAGATGGTGACATTCTTGCAGACACACAAGCTGTGCTAAACCGGTGGAGTGAATATTTTGGAGAAATGTATGGAGATGACCCGGATGCTGATGCCGCAGACATGCCTAAAGGCGAGATTGCGGCACCAGAATCAACGGAGGACATCACTATGGAAGAAGTTGAATGGGCGATAGGAAGTATGAAAAACGGTAAAGCTGCGGGAGTAGACATGATATCTGCCGAGATGATCAAATATGGTGGAACTTGCGTCCGGGACGCTTTCCGGGCCCTTGCAAACCTTTGATGGAGGACCGGTAGAGTCCCTACAGACTGGCGCCGCGCAGTCATTGTACCCTTGTATAAAGGCAAGGGTTCACAATATGACTGCGCCAATTACAGAGCCATCAGTTTGATCAGCTTGGCAGCCAAGGTGTACGGTAAAATTATTGAACGGAGAATGCGCGTGAAGTCCGATGGAATGTTGTGCGAGGCACAAGGGGGTTTCAGGTCTGGAAGAGGATGTTTGGATCAAGTCTTCTCACTCCGCAACATCGTAGAGAAGCATCTGGCAGTGGGCCGGAACGTTTTCTGCGGTTTTGTAGATCTGGAGAAAGCATTTGACAGAGTTGTGTGAAAGAGACTTTGGGACATTTTGCCAGAGTATGGTATAGATGGCACTCTGTTGCGAGCCGTCCAGTCCACTTATGTGGACTGCAAGGCATGCGTACGGGTGGGTGGTAACAGGTCACCCTGGTTTGACGTTAAAATCGGCGTCAAGCAGGGTTGCGTGTTGTCCGCTAGACTGTTTATAATATATCTGGACAAAAGTCTTCAAAGACTGAAAGCGATGAATGAAGGTGTACAAATGGGTTACTTAGTGGTAAACCATCTACTTTATGCAGATGACGCGGTTTTAATAGCGCCAACAGCCACTGATCTGCAAACACTAGTCACAGTTATGAGAGACGACTGCATGAACAATGGCTTACATTTGAATGTGAAGAAAACCAAAATTATGGTTTTTGAACGGGAAGAAACCAGAACGAATGTAAGGATTGTGGTTGGTAACGATGTGCTAGAGCAGGTGAATGAGTTTGTATATCTTGGATGCGCCTTCAGTAAGGATGGGAAATACACCGCTGACATAGAGAGAAGAGTGAGTGCAGGGAACAGAGTGAATGGTGCGATGGGAAAGCTGCTCGGGAGCCGGCACTTAAGCCATAAGGCGCAGCTGGCCATACATAACGGAGTTCTTGTCCCAACGCTGTTATATGGTAGCGAGAGCTGGGTATGTAAGAAGGAGAATGAAAGTAGGATAAATGCGGTAGAAATGCGAGCTCTGCGGAAGATGTGCGGAGTGAAGCTGACCGACCGCATTAGCAACAGCATAGTAAGACAGCGAGTAGGTATGAAAGATAGTATCGGTGTAAAGATGAGAAAGGGCATGCTCCGCTGGTTCGGGCATATAGAAAGAATGCCAGAGGAAAGAATGACAAAACAGATATACAATGTGAAAGTGGAAGGATGCAGGTACCGGGGAAAGACCTAGACTATCTTACCACGACCAAATAAACCGAGTCTTATCTGATGGAAAAGTCAAGAGTCTCCGTAACCGGCGAGCGTGTATGAGACGAACTATGAGAGTCGAGGAAGCCAGAGAGGTAAGGAAAGAACCTGTTGGAACTCTGTACTCTCTGCCTACCCCGCAAGGGATCTGGCGTGAGGTTATAGATAGATAGATAGATAGATAGATATATTTTATGCACATAGACACAATAAAAACAAAATGTTTGTCCGTGATAATAACCAGAACGGTGGAACCGATTTTAAAGACACTATCATTGGAAAATGTAGGATCTCTCAGAGACTGTTGACTACTTTTTACCTTGGGAAATGCAAGATTTCAGGGGATAGTTGCTTTTATTTCTCCATGTTAATACGGCTGAACGGATTGAAAAGAAACTTAATATGGTGGTGTGGTGGTCTCTTAAGTCTCGGAAAATTATTATTCCAAAAAGTCCTACCTATCTATGTCATATTACAAAATAAACGTGCAAAGCCGCGGGAAACAGCTAGTTAGACGTACAAAGTCATACGAGGTGCTATCATGAATGCAATGCAATATGGATAAAATCTAAATAAATAATCTTACAGTTTTTTTTAATAATAATAAAACTTTATTGAATACTGTCTCAAAAGTTACAATAGATAATGAGAATATATGCCACATACTAACAGAATGAAAATAAAATTTTGGACGATACTAAGGCAGATACATGGTGTAGTCGGCATCAGACACCGTGAACTAATTGTGCAAAAATGAAATTGCAATTGAAATATTTCGGATTTTATCGCGGCTTATTTATCGTTTTTAAGTTCCTCACGTTACGAGTGCTCTATAGCATCCATAGTCATGGGAGGGACTGGGCATCTTGCGTCCATAAGTCATAGTTGAGCCGAAGTACCGTAGGAAGTTTAATTTAATTGTAATTGAGATTCCAGTTTATTAATTCTACAATTATTGATTAAATAATGCCAAACACTGACCGTAAATATATTTACCATATACCTCTGAGACATTACTACGATCATTTTTATCTTTATTTAGGGTGATAGCGGTGGTCCCCTCCAGCTTGATGATCACAAATACCTGTACACAGTTGTTTGAGAGAGGTCATTTGGAAAAGACTGCCTGGCAGAGTTCCTTGGATTGAGAGCATTGCGTGGCCCAGGAACAGGGCAGAAGTTTGACGATTTAGGGCAAGTTTTCTTTTCATATAAGAAAAATATATTTTAATTTATAAATAAAAATTAAACAAACGATAGTGATATTAGTTGCAAATGAAAACGTTGCTCAAGTTGCAGCTGCAATTGGTCAGTCTGCGATAACTATAAAGGAGATCCTTTTGAAAAGAGTTTTTAAAATTTTGAAGAAATAAATAAGTTTATACCTTACTTTCCTGTTTACTTCTTTTCTACTCAAAAAAAATATGCTTTTATAATGGTCAAGATTGTATTATGTGCTGCACAGATTGCAAGATTGATGAAAGTCAAGGGTAATAAATTTTCTCTATATGCATATCAAAAACAGGCCTCTATCATTCATCTGTTATGTAGGACTCAGGTTGGAATCAATAAAATGATGGACTGCCTCGTAGGTCAAGTGGTGCAACTTGCAGCTTGTGAATATGGGATACTAATGTCATATTTTTTTCGTGTTATTGTTATGATTTTTTTTAACAAGTTATCCAAACCAGCAATCTGAAGTCTGATTTTGTACCCGATACGATGTGGCAATAGGTTGGCCTTGTATTAGACTGTGTGAAAATTGTAAATTATATACCAACTTTAATCTGTTTTGTTGTCCGAATAAACAGAAATAAAAAGATATATAATTACGAATTACACACCGTCACGCCTTTATTCCCCAGAGGGGATGGCAGAGGTGTACTGAGTACACCCACGTTTCGCCGACGATGTTAAGTCCCATGTAATAGGGGGCGTGCCTATTGCCATATACCGGGCACAATTCCAGACTCCGGACTCATACTGGGAATTTTTCGTTAGAAAAACTACATTTGTCCGACCTAGGATTTGAACCCAGGACCTCGTGATTATAAAGGGATGCGCTTTGCCACTAGATCAAAGAGGCAGTCTTACGAATTACGAATTACGGATTCACTCAGATAATTAGTACGTACCTACTATGTAATTATCCACTTAAAAATGGCCTTGTAATACTGATGCCAAACAAGTCGAACAGCTGCCAAACAAGTTATCAACGAATTGTGTCCGTTCGACTCATTTAAGTTGGGCTCAGCGTGAAACGTATTATCTTATATAAAAATAATAATAGAGTCATCTCGCTTATATTCCTCAGGCGGGGCTGGCAGAGGTGTACTGTGTGCACTCGCGTATAACTGACATAAATCAGTGAGTCAAATAGTCGCGAGTTTGAAACCTGCACAGAACAAAGCTTTGTGTGACCCATATTATTAGTTTTGATTCAGGCCCTTATTCGCTATGAGCAAACGCGGCGTTTTACCATATTTCCGGATATTTATACTGCAATAAATTCAATTGTGAATATTCTATATGCCACTAAAGAACCATTAAATGATCTAGATGTTTGGATTAGATGATTTTTTTCACCGCTTGCAAGGGATAAATCGCAGATATGTAGGTTTTTAAAAATCACTGGTGCACCCGAGTTTGAAACTTGAATTACTATTACTACTAGGTATATAAGAAGCAGGAGGATAATTATAATTTTAAGGTGACCGAGGTTATACACACAATTAACTAGAAACCAGATTTAGCTCTATTAAGAGGCGCCTTAGTGATATTTAGTTTTGTATGTAAGTAGCCATTGAGCAGTGTGTCGCTACTATGATTTATAAAAAAATATTATTAATATTTTTTTTTACTTGTTTCTGGCCCGTTAGAAGTGATCTTGGATTAGAAGAAGGTATGTATGTTGAATTAAAGTTTTATTAGGTAAAAATATTATTTTATTTTAATATTAATATAATAAACTTACCATGACCAAATAGGCCGTGTCTTATCTTAAGGGCAAGTCAAGAGTGTCCGTAACTGGCGAGTGTGTGTGAAACAAATTAGTCGAGGAAGCCAAAGAGGTTTAAAAGAAAAGAATCTTGTTGGAACTCTGTACTCTCTGCCTTCCCCGCAAGGGATTTGGTAAGGTGAATAGGTATTGATATCAATATATAAGTTTGTAGATAGAAAAGTATGAAGAATTACAGGTAAAAAAGATTTTGATAGAAACTGCGCTAAAAATTTATTTTAGCGAATAATGCGCGTAGAGTTCAAATCCTACGTTAGACAAATCGAAATTTTTCGATTGGACAATTTCCGGTATAACTCTGGAGTACGGCATTGGGCCCAGTATAATAACAATAGACATGCGTCTCTTAACATGAAATCTAACTAAACTAGGTAAACAATGTACACCTCTGCCGTCCCCTTGAGGAATATAGGCGTGACGGTGTCGTAAACTGACTCAAATATTTGTAAAACACACTGAGATTTTGTCTTTTCTTAAATTCGTTCAATATGTTCTCAACAAATTTAAATAATTCCAAGTGCAAACAAAAACTAAAATAAAAAGCTTTTTAAAAAAAGAGAAACCGACTTCTAACACCAAACAATAAATATTTATTTTTTGCTATAGGAAAAAGGTTTCCGTTTTTTTAAATGTTTATTTTTCACAATTTTAGGTGAATAAGAATTAGTTATGTATATTTATATACCCATATTATATTATTCCACTTAGTTCTACAGTAAAGCACTTACAGGATTAATATAATACTCATAGTAACTGATTTTACACATTATACTGAACCCAAAGTAAAAATAATGATCAAAATCGGTTTATTGGCAAAGAAGTCAAAAAAAGCACAAACGAATTATTAACCGCCTTCTATTTTGAAGTGCACGAAGGCAATCCCCATAAAAAGAGGAGTAAGACAGGGAGACGACATTTCTCCGAAACTGTTTACGGCCACCTTAGAGGACGCCTTCAAGCTCTTAAAATGGCAAGGACTTGGCATCAACATCAATGGCAATACATCACTCACCTTCGATTTGCCGACGACATTGTGGTCGTGGCGGAGTCGCTGGAAGATCTAGGGCGAATGCTCGGTGACCTCAACAGAGTATCTCAACAAGTGGGTCTTAAAATGAACATGGACAAAACGAAAATAATGTCTAACGTCCATGTCGTACCCAGCGCACTCACCGTTGGGAACTCTACTCTTGAAGTTGTCGACGAATACATTTACCTGGGACAGGTAGTCCGGTTAGGTAGGTCCAACTTTGAGAGAGAGGTCAATCGACGAATCCAACTTGGCTGGGCAGCGTTCGGGAAACTGCGCAATATCTTCTCATCCAAAATACCTCAGTGCCTTAAGACTAAAGTTTTCAGTCAATGTGTGTTACCAGTGATGATATATGGATCAGAGACGTGGTCTCTTACAATAGGTCTCATAAAAAAGCTCAGAGTTGCTCAGCGAGCTATGGAGAGAGCTATGCTCGGCGTTTCTCTACGCGATCGTTATCAGGAATGAGGAGATTCGTAGAAGAACCAAGGTTACCAACATAGCCCTTAAGATTAGCAAGCTGAAGTGGCAATGGGCGGGCCACATAGCTCGTAGATCGGACGGGCGTTGGGGCAGAAAGATTCTAGAGTGGCGACCGCCTGCCAGATGGACCGACGATATTGTGAAAATCGCAGAAAGTCGTTGGATGCAGGTGGCATCGGACCGGTTACGCTGGAAAGCGATTGGGGAGGCCTATGTTCAACAGTGGACAAGTATGGGCTGAGATGATGATGATGATGATGATTTTGAAGTCGGTTAATATTCTGCTTATTTCTATAGCAGGGTACCTATTGACATAATAGCCATAATATTTCAATCATAATCTACACATTCGTGTTGTTTGTCGTTAAGGAGTCCCCTGGTGCATCTTCAATGTCCAAGGTCCAACACGGATGAAATTAAAATGAAACCACCTTGGAGTAATATTAAACCCAACTGATGGAAATATCGGTGAAGGTTTATAAAAAAAAAAAAAGCATACATACATATGAACGTTGAACCTCCTCATTTGTGAGGTCGCTTAAAAATGATGTAAGTCCGTTGAAGTTGTTACCTTGATAGAGAATGTATGCTTCTTATTACTATAAGGTCAATGCACAGCTTAAAGTACACTCTTATTAGGGTATATCGAAATAAAAAAGTGTTAGCTCGTCATAAAATATATTTATGATTTAATTATTATTTTATAACTAAGATTATTTTACAAAAGCATAGCATTACATAAGGGAAAAGGGTTATTTCTATTCATTCAATATATAAGCAAAACCCCGTATTTCTAGACTATTCAAATATGTTTAAATTGTTAGTTTTTAATAAAACTTCTACAGAAATCTTTTCTGTAGACACCGTGGCAATGGAATGGCATTGAAATACTATTTCAATAATAAAATCTAACCAAAAGAACTCTTACGTCATCTTAGATTCAAAATAAATTTGAAATTGTGCACGGTATTTGCACTATTTAATTAACTGTAATTATTTCCTTAGTTTTATTCCCGACGAGGCCAATGTGCGTTCCGTAGCAATCGCGAGTTTCAAATCATAGTCAAAAATGTAAATTACTGACAGAAAAAAAATACAAGTATCAGTCCACAGCTTAACATTATGCCCGGCATAGTGGCAATTGGCTCGCCCACTATTGCATGAAACCCCGGTTTAACAGCCTCGGAGAAAAGTGTGGGTGTCACCCACCGGGAATAATTGGCATGATAGTATTTTTTTAGTTATACTCCTTTTTTCACATTACCGTTTTAGTATTGTTATTTCTCATGGTTATGTTTACTAAATAAAAGACATTAAAACGTTTCACTCTCTTATGTAGACCGTACAACCTCTTTCGTAGACATATTTTTTTTTATTTTTGATACATTCGTATTTTTTGTTAATTTACATTATATTTTGTTCTGTGTACTTACCGCTAGAGATATCTATCGTGAAAATATCACGTACCTATTAATATTTTATTTCAGGCGCTGAATGCACCTCCGATGGCGTAAACGGCACGTGTCATAACATCTTCAAATGTCCCAGCGCCGCTTTGTCTTATATTTACGTATGTATCGTTACCTCAAAATGTCACCCGAGATTTTCGTGATGAAAGTATTTTTCCCATATTTATTTTTTTATATTAAAACGTAGCTAGGTTTAGCCAATACTAGGATTTATTCCTGTGTCGTGCGTGCGTTTACAAACATGGAAGGAAAAATTATCTTTGATTACACAAAGTTTTCTCCCGTGCAGGAATCGAACCCGAAATCTTAGCAAGACTAATTTAATTAAAATTGACATAGTTAATCGAAAATAATTCAAACTCATTCAACGGTATATACAAATAATAATTTTTACATTTTTTACATGAATATGAATGTTAATCTTAGGCGAATTCACATTAAACTGTTAATATTTGAGGCTGAACTAGCATAGCGTGTATTTCCGCCCTCAATGCCAATCTGAGTTACAAGTAAATAATGTATTTTTTTTAGTGGTCTCGTAAACTGTACTAGGTTAAATTTATAAAATAAAAGGAAAATACAAAATAAAGAAAATAACAATAGTAATAAACATGTTGGGTGCGAAGTCTGTCCTCTCTGTGTGTGTTATCAGATGTGCAGGAGCGAGTGTGAGAGGATGTGTGAGGTTGGGACAGATTTGTTACTGTTACATTGTAATGTTGTATATATAATAATTTAGAGGCGCTCGTAGCGCTGTGTGACCGCGCTGTTCTTATCGATCACTAAGGTTAAGCAGCGTTCGACTCGGTCGGCCTGAGATGGGTGACCGTATGTGGCATTTTCATATTCGAGCGTCTCCGTGCTTCCGAAGGCACGCTAAACCATTGGGTCCCGGTTACCACTTAATGTGGTAGTCGTTAAACCGAGTTAGAGCCTTAAAGACGGCTTGATAAGTTCCAATAGCAGGTGGCCACAACCCTGCCTGCACCAATCCGCACTGGGTCCGCGTGGTGGAGTATGACCTAATGTTTCTTACCTCGATTTGTGAGAGGCCTTTGCCCAGCAGTGGGCAGTATAGGCTGATATTATTATTTATTTATTATATATTAATTTTGTATATATGTATAAAATAGATTTAAATAGTTGTTTTTTTTATCTAATAAAATAAATATGGTTTATATTTTAATCTGTATCAATTCATCTGTCTCTGCGTACGTCAGTTTCTGAAGATATTCACTTAGTTTAATTTCGCAGGATTTCTTAGTCAACGGGAAAATTTTAAGAGTTTTGTTTATCTTGTTGTAGATGTAAAAGCCAATCAAAGGGAGAAATCTGGAGCTGAATTTTGTTTTAATATTGTTGATTGGTAAAAACCAAGTATTTTCTGCGTTTGTTTAAAATCTGTGGGCCGTAGATTAATTTCTTATGTTTCATAATTATTTCATTTGGAAGATAAAGCTGTCTTACTTAGGACTTTCTAGAATTCGAAAAGCAGGGTGGTGGGGAATTGTATCTTTAAAGGTGCAAACCTTTAGAATAGGGCACTGCGCAACCTCAACAGGTTTTATAGAATGGTTTTAGGTGAACCTCCTCAAGATGTAATGCAGTAAGTGATGAGTGACTGGCAGAGAGCGTTGTATATTCGCTTCAGTACAAGGAGTTTAGTGGCGTGTCGGAGGGTCTTAAAGACGTATACTAATTTTCTGATCCTACCACACAGAATCTTAGTATGGTCTTTAAAGTTGAGGTTGTTATCTATGGTAACACCTAGATATTTTATTGTTTTAATGCGTTAGTACCAACCTTTGAAATATTTTATTGATTGGTACAATTAATATTGTACTTTGACGCTCCACTGATTGCGCGTGCAGGACGCAAGACGCGTTGGTGGGAAGCCGTTCATACGGATACTACTGCAGGAACTGATCGCCATCGCGGACGAAATTGTGAATTGATCATTGGCCGTACCTTAAAAGTTCAACATCGGCGGCTTACCAAATTGAAGAAAATATATGGACATTACCAAATCCAAATATATCTTAACTTCATAGGATACAAATGTCACTGAACAATATTAAATGTTTGTTCCGGTTGTTGAGTGTTTACAATGGAAGGTTGCCAAAAGTGGCTAAACATTAATATATCCAAAAATATTATACATCCCAAATATATTGATATATACGGTTGATACGCCGCGAGCGGCACGAAAAGACAAGTGTCTGTGTTTGGAAATTAATAAAAAATGGTTTATGGACGTTTTCCTATGTAATTTCGTGTTTAAAATAATTTTAATATAAACAAATTAGATGTGCAAGTGTTATCTCCTCTCAATACTGAATTGATCTAGACTTTTAACCAAATGCGAACTTTTTAGTGGAAAGAACAGTGTCTAATTATTATATTTTATAGAACGTAGCCGATATAAACATTAGAGTGAATAATTATACTCGTAATCACAAAACAGTGCCTAAATAAGACATATCTATCAAACTGGAAGAAAAAACGAACTTTGTTATAAGTACAAAGTGTGTGACTCATCGAGCGTGCGATCGAGTGTTTTTGTGACCATATATGGGCATTCGATCCTCCCTATCACTGTGACATTAAACTAAAAATACAATCATTGGGTGCAAACTTTCACGTGTAAAAGTAGCTGACTTGGCAGCGCATTATAACAGTGGCCGGCAAAGACTGCGAGTTTGAGAGCAGCCGTTCAAATCCACTGATTACTTTTCTTTTTTTTTCTTTCTTTTTTATTTTTTTATATTAATTTTTTTTTTATATTATTTTTTGTCATAATAACCGAGTCCCTTTAAGCCATGTCTACTTCATCGCATATATGGGGTTGTTGTACCGAAGAAAATGACAATGAAAATCATCTCTTTTGTGCTAGATGTCATAAAGCTTACCATTATGATTGTGCTGGTATTGAAGCGAATTTTTCCGACGACTCAAAAAAGAATATATGGAAATGCCCATCCTGCCTCTGCCTGGCGCCTAAGGGACCTAAAACTGATAGTACCCCTATTCGTAACGTATCTTCAACTAGAGGTAACAAGAGACAAGCTAATTCCCCCCCAAATATACAACAGGAAGCTGCACTCACGAAAGACAATATCAATGACATAATGAAAAAACAGTTCGATGTAATGCTCACTAAGATGAATAATGCCCTGATATGCACGTTGAACCTCAAACTAAAACCTATACAGGATGAAATGACGATGATGAAAAGCTCAATGGATCACATGAACATTCAATTCGAAGATATGCTTAATGAGCATAAAGCTACACAAGAAGCCATGAAGAAGCTGAAAACAGAAAATGAGAAACTTAAACTAACCGTTGCTGACCTTAATACGAGACTTGGTCAACTGGAACAACATGCCCGTACAAAGAATATTGAAATACAGTGTGTGCCGGAGAAGAAGAAAGAGAACCTCCTTGATATTATATCAGAACTCGGAAAGGTCGTCGAGTGACATATTGAACCCAATCGTATTACTAATATCACTAGAGTTGCTAAACTACAGCGTGACACAAATCGTCCGCGTTCTTTAGTGGTAGAACTTGCCACCCCTAGGCTCCGCGATGAATTGCTTGCTAAAGTTATAAATTACAATAAAAACATCCTAAAAATAAGTTACATAGCAACCTTTTAGGGATTTCTGGTGTGCCTACGCCGGTCTATGTCGTGGAACATCTCTCTCCTGCGAATAAGGCCTTACATGCGGCAGTAAGAGCGAAGGCGAAGCAACTGAACTACAACTTTGTTTGGGTTAGAAACGGCCGTATATTTGTACGTAAAAATGAGGAATCAGCATACATTTGGATCAGAGATACAAATTCCTTAGACAATATGAAATAAAGTTTACCCCGTTGAGGGTTTGTGAATGTTTTTATATTATTAAATCTTTAAAATTCAATTTAAAAATTTACTACCAAAATGTGAGAGGTTTACGGACAAAAACGCATGTTTTTTTGCTCAAACTTGTTGTTGTGATTATGACGTTGTTGTCCTGTCGGAAACCTGGCTTAATGACTCTGTATTCAGCAGCGAGCTGTTCGACGACAGATACGTAGTCTATAGACGCGATAGAGTTAGTTCGAAGCAGTACACAGGAAAAGAGGGTGGTGGTGTGTTAGTTGCAATTAAAAAAAGTATCAGATCGAAACGTGTATTACTATGGGAAAGTAATCTTGAAGATCTATGGATTTTGATAGATATTCCAAGCACATGTACTGTTCGTCGAATAGCTCTCTGTGCGGTATACCTCCCGCCACCGGTCAGCAAATCTCTCATGGAATATTTTGTTACCAGTTGCAATGATATACTAGAACAACTCCCTGATTCTCATATATGTATTATAGGGGATCTTAACTTTGGTAATATTGACTGGAAGTCGGTTAACGCATCTGACACAGTTGTATATTCTGGAGCTAGTGAAATGTTGATAGATTTTGTAAATGTTAATGGACTTAGGCAGTTTAATCACATCGCTAATATTTCTGGCCGCACTCTCGATCTTGTTTTGTCTTCCATTGAAGCATGTACGGTAGCTGAAAGTTCGTATATACTGACGCTGGTTGATCGGTTACACCCTCCTCTTGATATTATTATCTCTTTTAATGGTAATCTTAGATTAAAATATAATAGACCTTCAAGACTTAATTTTCGTAAAGCTAATTATCATTTAATAAGAGAACATTTACAGTCTATTGATTGGAAGTATGTATTTAAGGATCTAGGTTATGTGGATTTATTACTGGATAAGTTCTACGAGATATTGAATAGTATTATTATTAAACTTGTACCATTGTGCAATTCAAATAAATACAAATACCCGCCTTGGTTTAATCAAAAATTAATAAAGTTGCTCATTGAAAAAAACAAAGTGCGGCAACGTTACAGGAAATACAAAAACCCTCGAGATGCTATAGAACTTAAAATTTTATCTAAGCGAACTGAAAAAATGGCAAAAGTAAGCTACTTTACTTACATGGAGAACCTTGAAAAAGATATTGCAAATAACCCTAAACTGTTCTGGACACACGTCAAAGCGAAGCGCGGTGGATCAAGTACATATCCCAATACAATGATGGATGGATCTTCAACGACTACAGATGCCACAGAAATGTGCGAGTTATTTGTTTCGTACTTTGCATCATTGTATGGGCCGAAGGATAACAATGGATATGGTCAAACCTCGACTTACTTACGCTCTCTGGAGACAAATGGTCTGAACTTAACCACTCCAGGTATGGATCATGACTCTGTCACTAAGATTTTGAAAAATGTTGACTGTAATAAAGGCGCGGGACCAGATGGCATACCACCCGTATTTGTAAAAGAATTTGCATCTGAACTGGCCTATCCACTGGTGCTAATTTATAGTATGTCACTTACATCAGGGGCTTTCCCTGCAAAATGGAAAACAGCAAAAGTGGTGCCTATATACAAGTCAGGTGATGACGGGATGGTATGCAACTATAGGCCTATATCCATATTGTCATTATTTGCAAAAATTTTTGAGTCAGTACTATATCCTCACTTCCAGAAGCATCTAAATATTTTCTTAAGTAATAGTCAACATGGATTCCTCAGTTCCCGATCGACAGGCTCTAATTTGGTTCCTTTCACGGAACTATTACTTAGCACAGTGGACTCAGGACAACAAATTGATGCAATTTATACAGATTTGTGCAAAGCTTTCGACAGGGTCTCTCATTACATCCTCTGTAATAAACTGGGTAAGCTCTTACTTAGCGGATAGGACATTCTTTGTTGTAATCAATGGATTTCAGTCTACTTCTCGGTCTATCACATCTGGTGTACCCCAAGGATCGCACCTCGGACCAGTTTTGTTTATTTTTTTTATCAACGACATACCTGAGTGTTTTAAATTTTCGCATGTATTTATGTACGCGGATGATTTAAAGTTTACTAGATGCATCAAATCCATGGAAGACTCAGAATTGTTGCAAAATGACTTGGATGGACTGGTGCGATGGTGTAAAAACAACAAAATGTGCCTAAATGTAAGTAAATGTTACGTTGTTAGGTATACTAGAAAACATCAATTAATCAACTTTAATTACAACATCAATAACGTAACTGTTAATGAAACCGAAACTGTGCGAGACTTAGGCGTGCTTTACTATCGCAAATTGACCTTTGGTCCCCATTTGAATAATATCGTCGGTAGAGCGTCGAGGATGCTTGGCTTTGTGATTAGATTTTGTCAAGTGTTTCGTAATTGCAAAACAAAAATCTTGTTGTATAATAGTTTGGTGCGAAGCATCTTGGAATATTGCAGTATCGTCTGGCGGCCACACTATGCCATATACATCGACTCGAACGTATCCAAAAGCGTTTTCTTGGGCACTTGGCATATTCTGCAGGCATTGCAAAAACCACAAGATCGTACCTCGGCAGGCTGCAATACTTCAAGATGCATACCTTAGAGACCCGAAGAAATGTTTCTGACGCTTTGTTTTTATATAAAATTCTTAATAATAATGTATCCTGCCCACAGCTTTTAAACCTTATACAGTTTCGGGTACCTTCCAAATTACCTCGTAAACCTATTACTCTTCTTAGTCCACCTCTTAGAAGAACGGTTTTGGGCAGTTCACTGTTGTGACCAAATTGATGTCAACTTTGATAGCTTGGGTTCATTCCGTAAGAGGATCAACAAATGTTTTGCTAACTCTTTTCATTAATTATTTTATGTTTTCATTAATTATTTTATGTTTGTATTATGCTGTGTTTTGTATTTTTAAATTAATTTAGTATTGTGTTAAGTACATTAATTTTTATTTTGATTTTTATATCACAGTTCCGTATGTGCATGTTGTGTTTACCTGTAAGTAATTTGTTGCACATAACTCATTACCTTAAAGCATATATAAATTGTCAATATTAGTGTAAACAATTGTTGGTAAACCATATTAAATAAATAAATAAATAAATATTGCAGTTTCGCTGACTCGCTCCTCAAACTCAGTACATTAAAATGCAGGCAAATTAATTTCGGAGGTCAGTGGGATAGATAATAAATAATCTTAATATTATAAACACGGTAGACATATGGGAACTGTCTGTGAAGACAGTTAGCTCTATAATCCATATAATCACCCCCCATTTGGCATATGCGTTTAATGGCTGTATTATTCGTGGTGTATTTCCTGATCTTATAAAACTTAGTAGAGTGATCCCTTGGTTCGAATCGGGTAGCACATTGTACCCAAATAATTTTCGGCCTATTTATGTGCTACCCACGTTTAGTAAGATATTCGAAAATGTTGTCTTGTATCAGATGTTAAGCCACTTTAGTAGTCATAATATATTTCACAAAAATCATTTTATCTTCACTAAGAATCGCTCAACTACTGATGCGGGTGTTAAAAAAATAAGAAATGTTTTTGATGCCTGAGAGAACTCGCAAGATGCTTTAGGTATATTTTGCGATTTGTCTAAGGCTTTTGACCGTGTACATCATGAAACTCTTATCAGGAAACTACATCACTACCGTATTCGGGACAAGGCTCTCGACCGATTGACTTTTTATTTGTTTAATAGAATTCAAAACGTCGATCTTAATGGGAAAACGTCTCACGGTACAGCCGTGACTATGGGCGCGCCCCGGTGTTCGATTCTTGGTCCATTTCTATTTCTGGTATATATTAATGACTTAGCTTACTATGTAGGGGACAATCCGGGCATTGTGTTGTTCGCAGATGAAACATCTTTATTTTTATCCAAGATTAAAAGACAGCTGTTTAATTATGACGATGTGAACGCACTGCCTAAGGTTGTTCATTGATTCAATACAAATAATCTTCTCCTAAATGAGAGGAAGGTAACATTTATTAAATTTACTACGCCAAATGGAAGACCGGTAGGAACCAATGTACAAATGAATGGTGTAGAGTTGGACCTTGTAGAGTCAACTGTTTTTCTAGGTATCACTATTAACGCGACAGTGGGGCCCACATATTGAACAACTATCTAATAGGCTTATGCCGTAAAGAAAATTAGGTTATTGACTGATTTTGAAACAGCTAAAATTGTTAATTTCGCTTATTTCCATAGCATTATATCATAAGGCATAGGGGATGTTCTAATGAGCTGAATACCATCTTTGTTCTTCAAAAAAAGGCTATTCGTGCAATTTACAGTTTGGCCCCCAGAGCTTCCCTTAGAGAAAAAATCAAAGAGATAAATATTCTAACTGTTGTTTCGCAATTTATATATGAAAATCTACTATACGTTAAAAAGAATATCAGTAACTTTGAAAAATCTAGCGACACTCGTCATGTTATTATACGGAACAAATGTGATCTTATTGCACATTCTACTCGTCTCCATAGAATCAGCAACTCTTTCATGGGGCAATGTATTCGCTGCTACAGATAATTACCCATAGCTATCCAAAATATGCTTGTAAATAAGTTTAAAAAGGCTATTAAAACTGGACTATGTAGTAAAGGATATTAAAATATTTTCGAATATATCGGCGATAAAACTGATTGGGTTTGAGCAGCTCCTCATTTGGCAACTCCCAAATAAAGTTTGTAAAATACTCTGTTATTAAAATACAATTTTGTAAAAAAAGAAGAATGATAAATAGAAAGGCTAGTCCAATTAATTTAAAAGACTAGCCCGCTGCGTTTCTCGCCGGATCTTTTCAGTGTGAAGACGCGTTCGATCCGGTGGTAATTGGAAAAAATTTAATAATTTTTGACGTTTATAAGCGCTCTTGTTGGCCTATACAAATAAAATGTTTTGAATTTGACTATAATTTTATATAACTGAACATATAATACAATTTTGTTACGGCTTACTCGAGTGGTTAAACCGCACATTGGATGAGTAGTCGCGGGTTCCCCGCACGGGATATACATTTAGGTGGAACTTGAATATATATATATATATATATATATATAGGTATATATGCTGACAAATGCCGTCATTTTACAATAGTTATGTAAAGATAAGGATACATATTTGCGTGTAGTATTGAAATCAATGTAAGTCTTCTTTCAGATGAATGCAGGAAACGGAAATGATGTCCCGTCACTCCCGGAGACATGCTCTTACGACAACCAAGAGCTAATCGTGTGCTGCACTGATTGTTGGATAGATGACAAACAAAGGTAAGAACTGATTAATTGTGGCTTTAACTGGTGTATATAGACACTCGTTCATTTGCCAACTAATCTCAATTTTGCATGGACGAATCTATAAACATTTTACTGAATTAACATCATAGTTCTTATAAGTTCATACAAACTATTAAAACCTTTAAAACTGCTAATTATTATGTGAATAGTTCAAATAATTTTAATTTAAAAACGCTGTTTAAAAACAAGCTTTTATAGCAAAAGCACTACGAATATATCTTGCTTAGTTGAAAATTTCTTATGGTCCTTCCGGCTCCATCATCAGACCTCGAACCATACGGGTCTAGAGTACTTTTCAAGACAAACCTAACGTGCCTAAACACGGTGAGGTTATATTATGTAGCCAGATGGTTCCATTTCCTACCTTTCGGATACATCATTAGACCTTGAACACGATCAGCTTGTAAAATATGACATAAATAGTTCAATCGATAGTCCGGATAATGAACAAAAATTCATGAAGGCCCAAATATCCGACCTTACAATATAAATAGTGCTACGGAGCGTAAGATACAGGCCCTTGACTCCGATGTTACTAAAAGTAAACAGAATACTTCTGTTATTAAAACTAGATAGGGTTTTGAAGAAAATATTATGCAAGATACCAACAACGCTCAAATAGAGAAAAAAAAAAGTAATTTTAACAGGTTTACCCGAGAGCAAATCTACCAATGCAAATGATGGCAGGTCCTTTGGTATGAGGTATCTAACATCATTAACAAATTAATTAAAGACTGTCCAAAGCCTTGTAGAGTGTTAAGACTCCGAAAGAACATCCCAGGAAAAGATCACAATATTAAAGTGTGTTTTGATTCCCTACAAACAGCCAAGATGTTATTACGTAGTAAGAATAAATTTGGAAGTGATATCAAAATCTACTCAGATCAAATTCCGGCTCAGAAATGCTACCTGAAAGATTTAAAAACCGAATTAGCACAAAGAATTGCAAATGGGGAGGAAAATATCTCAATAAAATACGTAAATGGCATTAAAACACATAAAAATTAAAAAAACTAGCAAGATCAAAGTCCAAATATTATGAAAGCTAAAGAAATGCAATAACCTATAGTGTGCACCCATTAGTCGGATATACCAATCAATAAATCAAGTCTACATTTTTTTCTTCATAATATTAGAAGTATTTGCAAACCAGGCAAAATTGATGAGTTTAGATGTATACTATCTCTATCTATCTATCTATCTATATCATCACGCCAGCTCCCTCGCGGGGTAGGCAGAGAGTACAGAGTTCCAACAGGTTCTTTCCTTACATACCTCTCTGGCTTCCTCGACTCTCATAGTTCGTCTCATACACGCTCGCCGGTTACGGAGACTCTTGACTTTTCCATCAGATAAGACTCGGTTTATTTAGTCGTGGTAAGATAGTCTAGGTCTTCCCCGGTACCTGCATCCTTCCACTTTCACATTGTATATCTGTTATGTCATTCTTTCCTCTGGCATTCTTTTTATATGCCCGAACCAACGGAGCATACCCTTTCTCATCTTTACGCTGTTGCGAATACGGTCGGTCAGCGTGACTCCGCACATCTTCCGCAGAGATCGCATTTCAACCGCATTTATCCTGCTTTCGTTCTCCTTCTTACATACCCAACTCTCACTGCCATATAACAGCGTTGGGACAAGCACTCCGTTATGCATGGCCAGCTGCGCCTTTTGGCTTAAGTGCCGGCTCCCAAGTAGCCTTCCCATCGCACCATTCACTCTATTACCTGCATTCACTCTTCTCTCTATATCAGCGGTGTATTTCCTATCCTTACTGAAGGCGCATCCAAGATATACAAACTCATTCACTTGCTCCAGCACATCGTTACCAACCACAATCCTTGCATTCGTTCTGGTTTCTTCCCGTTCAAAAACCATAATTTTGGTTTTCTTCACATTCAAATGTAAGCCATTGTTCATCTCTCATAACTGTGACTAGTGTTTGCAGATCAGTGGCTGTTGGCGCTATCAAAACCGCGTCATCTGCATACAATAGGTGGTTTATCACTAGATCACCCATTTTTACCCCTTCAGTCATCGCACACAGTCTTTGAAGACTTTTATCCAAATACACTATAAACAGTCTAGCGGACAACACGCAACCCTGCTTGACGCCGATTTTAACGTCAAACCAAGGTGACATGTTACCACCCACCCGTACGCATGCCTTGCTGTCCACGTAGGTGGACTGGACGGCTCGCAACAGGGTGCCGTTTATACCATACTCTGGCAAAATGTCCCAAAGTCTCTTTCGCACGACTCTATCAAACGCCTTCTCCAGGTCCACAAAACCGCAGAAAACCTTCCGGCCCACTGCCAGATGCTTTTCTACGATGTTGCGGAGGGAGAAAACTTAATCCGAACATCCTCTTCCAGACCTGAATGACCTGATGTATACTACATTCCTTTAAAAGATGTATATATATTATATTGCTAACGGAAACGTGGATAAAAATGAAGGTCATTGGCGGTGGAGTTTCTATTTATGTCCACAATAATTTAAAGCACGAACAGGCAATATCATCCTTCCCAACTGGAAATAACTTCTTGTAGATAAATTTACACAAATATGCACTTGAGATCGGGGTGACATATAAACCTGGGTACACAAACTTCAATAACTTTATCGACATTTATTTCGTTACTCCAGAAAAGGAGAGCTATAATATTTGGAGATACGAACATTGATCTATTAACACCCGATAACAAGACCAAACGGTATACTGCAATGCTTTCTGAAGCTCGATATAAGATTATAAGCAAACAAACACCAATATATTATACTCGTGAAACGGCAACAAGCAAAACGATCATAGATCATATTTCAACAAACCTAAAGAAGAACAGCTATCATTTCGCAGAATTAAAAAAGTATCATCTCCAGAGAAGCAAAGATTGCAATATGAGGCTATCGATTATCACCAATTTGTACAAAACGGTTTGCTCAGTCAAATTTCACAACAAAAAATTATAACTTCAGCAAACTAGATGAATTTATAAAGCAAATTATTGCAAAAAATACTAAACCTACCACAAAAAGAACGTATTAATAAACAAATATTAACATAAATAAACGAAAAATACCAATTATGGAGCAAATTAAAGCAAGACCCTGAAAATAAACAATTGGAACTACAACAATAGGAAATATTATAAATCGAAAAGAGATGATTTAACACAAAAAATACGAAATACTAAGGACAGATACCTCTACGGCGAATTTATAAAATGTTCACGTAAACCTAAAAAGATGTGGAAACTAATCAATACTCTTTCAAATAACAAAATCCTTAATCGTTGTGCTCCTGCAAATATAAAAACCGAAACCGGATTATTAATTACAGACCCCTTACAAATATGTGAAATGTTTAGTTATTTCTTTGCAAATATAGGAGTTCAGTTAGCTAATAAAATACCACAAAACTTTTATAATAATGACACATCCACTTTACAAAGATTCAATGTAACCAGCAAACAATACAAATTACTTTAATTTCACTCATGTACGATAAACAAAGTTTCTAAAATCATTGACGGATTAGATCCTAATACCAGTACAGGTATCGATGGCATTAGCATTAAAGCCATCAAATGTATAAAACAATATCTATCTATCTATCTATAACCTCACGCCAGATCCCTTGCGGGGTAGGCAGAGAGTACAGAGTTCCAACAGGTTCTTTCCTTACATACCTCTCTGGCTTCCTCGACTCTCATAGCTTGTCTCATGTAAAACAATATATAATCTTAAATCTGACTCACTGCATAAATAAACTATTAAATGAAGGTAGTAACCCAGAAAATTTAAAAATTGCAAAAATGTATCCTATATTCAAAGCTGGAAGTGAATCAGATTCAGGCAACTATCACCCTGTTTCAGTATTGCCAGTGTTATCTAAGCTATTGGAAAAAATTATATATCAAAAACTCAATGATTACTTAAAAAAAATTAATCTAATATACCAAAAACAATACGGATTTTGTCCAAAATCAAATACACTCAGCGCAACCATAGATTTAGTAACTACAATTAAAACAAATATTGATAACAAAACCCGTTGCACTTGGAGTCTTTACAGACTTAAAAAAAGCTTTTGACACTGTCAGTCATCATTTACTATTAAAAAAAAAACTAGAGTGTTAAGGTGTTACTGGAACAGCACATAAAATGTTGAAGTCATACTTATCTAATAGATACCAAGTTGTCAAAATCGGAAACAACCAAAGCTCCCCCAAAACCTATTCTATGTGGAATGCCACAAGGTTCAATTCTTGGGCCTTTATTATTCTTAATTAATGTTAATAACATCCAACTAGGATTACACGGCCAAATTACTTTATATGCAGATGACACATATTTACCTCCTAACAATAAATATTTCTAAAACATCATATATAATTTTCAATGCTAAAAATAAAAAAATACCTATTCATAGTAACTTAATTATAAACGGACAAACTTTAAATAGAAACAATGAAGAAAAATATTTACGCCCCTTACTCGACAAATACCTAACTTGGAAGGCACACATACAACATAAAGGGCAAAAACTATCATCTTTAGTCGAATCACTACAAAACATTGCTAGATGTATACCTCAAAAGTTCGGCTGTTAACTTACAACGCACTGATAAAACCCCACCTACTATATCTACGCAGCTTAAACACACATCAAAACGATCCAAATATTACAAAACAAGATCATAAATTTCTTTACAAATATGACTTTCTAACATGTTCCAAAACCATATACATGGAAACAAAACTAATGAATATACAACAACTATACAAATATAATACGTATACCTATATTTAAGATCATCCACAAACAAATTCATTAACGAATAACTTTTACTACTAAAGGTAAAGTTCAAAAATATGGATCCCGTCGAGCCATCCATCTTATGTTACCTTGTATTCGACCTAATTACGGCAAAAATACCTTAACATACACGGACGCAGAACAATACAACAAGCTTCCAAATAATGTAAAGGAAGCGACTTCGCAGAATATTTTTAAGAAAAAAATATTCGAATATATTTTCAATGACGGATCATTTGCATAACCGATCATTATTTGAACCGCAACTATATGATGAAAAAAGGTTAATGTTAAAAAAATGTGAATGTTATTTGTGAGTACCCGCACCGAGCTAGAATTTATATTATTTTTTTATTGAAAATTGTTCTCATGTAAGTGACACCTGTCTTGAGTCAATGAGAAATAAAGATCTTTAAACCGAAGAATTCGTCAATACCAATCTAACAAGCCTAAACACTCGTAAAGTTAACATGTTCCTATGGCCACGTTCCGACTCCATCATCAAACCAGCTCCAGGGTACATACCATATTGTTGCATTGTATTTGTGTGAATGATTGCATTTTTATCGACTTTACATACCTATGCCAAATTTCAGCTCAATCGGATACCTGCAAGTGCTTGAAAAATGAATCACAAGATTTGAACCGGAAAGACAAACAGACATACGAACATTGAAAGTTAAAAACAGCTAGTTAAAAGTAAATATTCATGAAATAAATAGGTAAGTAGTAAAGGTATAGGATATGTATAATAATAATAATGTTTATTTGTTGTATAACAAAAGGTAAGTATTCTTAACTAAAAAACTAACGGAAGGTAAGTCTGTAAAATTTAGGAGTTACTTATGTCTACCACACTAGGCCAAGCCTGTCGCGTGGAAGCGAAATTCGTCTCAGTGTTTTTAACAAAATATAAGTTGCCGTGATTGATATCGATTTAATATTATTATTATATAAATCAATTTAACAAAATGAAATGACAATTATTAAATAAAAGAAATAATAAATAAAATCTTTCTCTAGTGCGAATGTGGGTACTTATTGTCTGTATTTATTGTCGATCAAATATTTTGAGGTTAGATGAAAAAAATACAAATTCATCATCTAAGCGAACTTTTTTATTACATTACTAGCTGTTTCCCGCGGCTTCGCACGCGTTTATTTTGGAATTTGACATAGGTAGGTAGGACTTTTTGGAATAATATTATTCCAAGACTTAAAAGACACCTCCATTTAAGTTTTTTTTACCAATCCGTTCAGTCGTGTTAATATGGAGAAATAAAAATAACTATCCCCTGAAATCTTGCATTTTCCAAGGTAAAAAGTAGTTGAAAAATCCTATATATTCCAGTGATAGTGTATTTAAAATCCGCCGTTATGGATATTAACACGGAAGAATTTTTTGTGTTGTTGTGCCGTATACGAATAAAATATCTTCTTTTTTTTCGAAATTACAAATCTCAAATCCTAAATATATATCCTAAATATTCCCGTACGCTGTGTAACGGGGCTCGTGTACCTGCGACTATTTCACAAAGTACGTTAAGCAGTCTACGTTTTATCGCTTCAACCAAGTCGTCTTTGTTTTATAAAAGTATTTATAAAGTCAACTTAAATAGGAGTCAATTTCCGCTATAGGATAATTTCAGTAGGCCCCCAGGCTTCCAGTTGCCTATGAAGGGAAAGGGGAAATTGAAAGATTGCCAGGCTTTTATTTAGACAAAATAACATTAAATTGAGAAGGAGTGAACAAAAAAGCATGATAGATCTGATCCTGGTTGATAACCGTCTCCGAAGCAAACTACAAGATACGCGTGCGTATAGAGGCCCCACTCTGGAATCAGACCACTATCTCGTAGTTGCGCGGTTTAGTGGTCTGTTCAGGAAGTGGACACTGGCGAGAGCGTATCCCCTTCGGAGACCTTGAAAGATTAAAGGTTGAAAAGTTCCAAGATGAGAGCGTGAGGAGAATGTATGAAGACAGAGTCCGAGATAAGCTTTTGACAGCAGGCTCTTCGGACTCAAATGTAGATGAATGCTGGAATAGCCTGAAAGAGAGTTTGGTGGAATCCGCGAAAGAAGTATGTGGTTGCTCAAAGAAGCATATTACAGCAAAAGGTGATGCATGGTGGGATGCGGAGTTGCAAAGCTCCGTAGAAAGTAAGAAGAAAGCGTGGCAGGACTATGTATCTTCTTTGAACCTGAATGCCAGTATGACAGAGATGAGGAAAGAAATATACCGGCAATGCAAGAATGCCACTAAAACTTTAGTGAAAGAAAAGCGTGAAAGAGCCAGTATGATTGAGGAGGAGAGGCTGGCGAAGAACTTCGAGAACAACACCAAACTCTTTTGGAGCAAGGTGAGAAAGGCTCGAGGTGATTCGTCAGGCTCCAGAATGGAAAGGATAAAATCTAAAGATGGTGACATTCTTGCAGACACACAAGCTGTGCTAAACCGGTGGAGTGAATATTTTGGAGAAATGTATGGAGATGACCCGGATGCTGATGCCGCAGACATGCCTAAAGGCGAGATTGCGGCACCAGAATCAACGGAGGACATCACTATGGAAGAAGTTGAATGGGCGATAGGACGTATGAAAAACGGTAAAGCTGCGGGAGTAGACATGATATCTGCCGAGATGATCAAATATGGTGGAACTTGCGTCCGGGACGCTTTCCGGGCCCTTGCAAACCTTTGCTGGAGGACCGGTAGAGTCCCTACAGATTGGCGCCGCGCAGTCATAGTACCCTTGTATAAAGGCAAGGGTTCACAATATGACTGCGCCAATTACAGAGCCATCAGTTTGATCAGCTTGGCAGCCAAGGTGTACGGTAAAATTATTGAACGGAGAATGCGCGTGAAGTCCGATGGAATGTTGTGCGAGGCACAGGGGGGTTTCAGGTCTGGAAGAGGATGTTCGGATCAAGTCTTCTCACTCCGCAACATCGTAGAGAAGCATCTGGCAGTGGGCCGGAAGGTTTTCTGCGGTTTTGTAGATCTGGAGAAGGCATTTGACAGAGTTGTGCGAAAGAGACTTTGGGACATTTTGCCAGAGTATGGTATAGATGGCACTCTGTTGCGAGCCGTCCAGTCCACTTATGTGGACTGCAAGGCATGCGTACGGGTGGGTGGTAACAGGTCACCCTGGTTTGACATTAAAATCGGCGTCAAGCAGGGTTGCGTGTTGTCCGCTAGACTGTTTATAATATATCTGGACAAAAGTCTTCAAAGACTGAAAGCGATGAATGAAGGTGTACAAATGGGTGACTTAGTGGTAAACCATCTACTTTATGCAGATGACGCGGTTTTAATAGCGCCAACAGCCACTGATCTGCAAACACTAGTCACAGTTATGAAAAACGACTGCATGATCAATGGCTTACACTTGAATGTGAAGAAAACCAAGATTATGGTTTTTGAAAGGGAAGAAACCAGAACGAATGTAAGGATTGTGGTTGGTAACGATGTGCTGGAGCAAGTGAATGAGTTTGTATATCTTGGATGCGCCTTCAGTAAGGATGGGAAATACACCGCTGACATAGAGAGAAGAGTGAGTGCAGGGAACAGAGTGAATGGTGCGATGGGAAAGCTACTCGGGAGCCGGCACTTAAGCCCTAAGGCGCAGCTGGCCATACATAACGGAGTTCTTGTCCCAACGCTGTTATATGGTAGCAAGAGCTGGGTATGTAAGAAGGAGAATGAAAGTAGGATAAATGCGGTAGAAATGCGAGCTCTGCGGAAGATGTGCGGAGTGAAGCTGACCGACCGCATTAGCAACAGCGTAGTAAGACAGCGAGTAGGTATGAAAGATAGTATCGGTGTAAAAATGAGAAAGGGCATGCTCCGTTGGTTCGGGCATATAGAAAGAATGCCAGAGGAAAGAATGACAAAACAGATATACAATGTGAAAGTGGAAGGATGCAGGTACCGGGGAAGACCTAGACTATCTTACCACGACCAAATAAACCGAGTCTTATCTGATGGAAAAGTCAAGAGTCTCCGTAACCGGCGAGCGTGTATGAGACGAACTATGAGAGTCGAGGAAGCCAGAGAGGTATGTAAGGAAAGTACCTGTTGGAACTCTGTACTCTCTGCCTACCCCGCAAGGGATCTGGCGTGAGGTTATAGATAGATAGATAGAACATTAAATTCTTTGGGTCTTTATGCAGGCCGGTTAAAACCCACCAAATGCATATAATGCAGTATAATATCGGCATTATATAGTGTGTAAACAAAGTTATACACAATCTATTTCATCACGTTAGATCCCTTGCGGAGTAGGCAGAGTGTACAGAGTTCCAACAGGTTCTTTCCTTATAGACATTTCTGGCTTTCTCCACTCTCATAGTTCGTCTTATACACGCTCGCCGGTTACGGAGACTCTTGAATTGCTCTTCGGATAAGAAATGGTCTATTTAGTTATTTAGTCTAGATCTTCCCCGATACCTGCATCCTTCGACTTTCACATTGTATATCTGTTTTGTCATTCTTTCCTCTGGCATTCTTTCTATATGCCCGAACCAACGGAGCACGTCCTATTCTAGGTACACTACCAACTGCCAGCGGCGTGGACCCATTTGACCCTTTTTAAATATGTATATTTATTTTTTACTGCCGTTTTTTTATAGATAATTCTTTGGTGTTTTTTTCTATATAATTAAACATATTGTACATAATTCGAGGGCAAAACGCCACAGTCATGGCGCGGAAGTGTGGTGGTTCTCTTCTTCAAAAAAGGTGATAAAACCCTCTTGAAGAATTATAGACCCATCTCACTTCTGAGTTACGTCTATAAACTGTTTTCGAGAGTCATCACGAATCGTCTCGCGCTCAGACTAGATGACTTCCAGCCTCCCGAACAAGCCGGTTTCCGAAAAGGCTTCAGCACCATAGACCACATTCATACGCTGCGACTGGTCATACAGAAGATGTGGATTATGAGAAGACCTTCGATTCGATCGAGACTTGGGCTGTACTACAGTCTCTCCAGCGGTGCCAAGTTGACTACCGGTATATCGAGGTGCTGAAGAGTTTGTACGAAAACGCTACTATGTCAGTCCGCCTACGCTACCAGCTCGGTTGGGCGGCGTTCGGGAAGCTACGTAACATCTTCTCGTCCAAAATTCCGCAGTGTCTCAAGACAAAAGTCTTTGACCAGTGTGTGTTGCCAGTGATGACTTACGGCACTGAGACGTGGTCACTTACGATGGGCCTCATAAGAAGGCTCAAGGTCACCCAAAGGGCGATGGAGAGAGCTATGCTCGGAGTTACCCTGCGGGATCGAATCAGAAACGAGGAGATCCGCAGGAGGACGAAAGTCACTGACATAGCACTCAGAATTGCTAAACTTAAGTGGCAGTGGGCGGGGCACATCGCTCGTAGAACTGACAGCCGTTGGGGCAGAAAGGTTCTCGAATGGCGACCACGTACCGGAAGACGTGGAGTGGGTAGGCCCCCTACAAGATGGACCGATGACCTGGTGAAGGTCGCGGGTGAAAGTTGGATGCGTACAGCACAAAGCCGTTCGTTGTGGCGGTCTTTAGGGGAGGCCTTTGTCCTGCAGTGGACGTCTTTCGGCTGAAGAAGAAGAAGAAGAAGAAGTACATAATTTGTGAAACTATAAATGATTGTTGTTCTACGTCCTTCTACTTTCGAATTTGTATATGTGTGTGTGGTTTCTTTCATATAAAGTTTCTTTATAATCCGTTCAGTATGAAGAAATAATAAGTGATCAAACGAACTTACCTGAAGTGAAGTTCGATCATTATTATACGAAGTCCTTCGTTCGAAGATATAAACTATATTAGCAGCTCTCTCGAGTCGCTTGGCAACTGCGCGTCATTTAGCCAATTCAAAAGTCAACGCCGCCTCTATGGTATCTGTGGACATAACCTCTGCAAGCATTCCTTTTAGAAGTAGTACACTTCAACTTTACCAACGGGCAGGGCGGGTTGGGTACTTATATCTTCGAACGAAGGACTTCGTATAATAATGATCGAACTTCACTTCAGGTAAGTTCGTTTGATCACTTATTATACTGTGTCCTTCGTTCTCGATATAAACTATATTAGCAGCTGTTTAGAGCTATAAGGGTAAAGTTGAAGTATACCACATAAAGGTTTTTTTTTTTTTTTTTTTTTTGAGCGTGACCTCTAAAAAATAACATATCATTAGTATATTTGTACTATAACACATTCCCGTTCTTTGTTTTGCCATACAACACAAACAACAAATATATACACATATATTGTTTCTTACAACCAGTCTGTCTAACTTATTTAAAATAAATTTATATAATTAAATTCTATAACATATTATGTTATGTAGTGTAGATCCATCCCAACAAAACCTTGATAGCACCTGTTATATACCTTTATACCACACCTGTTGTCCAAAATTCATTAATACCGGGTAATATTAATCAATCATTACTTATCAGATATCAGTGCAGTCTCTATCTGTTATGTCTTCTATAGAGATCTTTCTTCTATAGATATCTTCTATATAACAAGAGTTGAGGAATTGCCCATCTAGAGTTTTGTTTATATAAAATTAAATCCTTTATAATAATTCTTGTATCATTGACAACCATTATGAGACGAACTATGAGAGTGAAGAAAGCCAGGCAGGCATGCAAGTAAAGAACCCGTCGGAACCTTGCACTTTCTGCCCACCCCGCAAGAGATCTGGCCTCATAATATGGATAGAGATAGATAGATAGCTAGAAACCCTTACTGTGTACTAGACCTGAAAACAAAGTCTGTTAGTACCCAATCTATAACAATATGATACAAATATAACAGGGAAACCTATTTCCCCAATAATGTGTCTTCCAACTGTTTTTTGTCAAATGATCTCCTTTTGAGTACGGTACCAAACGAAGGCTACGAATTAACTTGGTGATTATAAGAATGGGTTTGCTATCATTACATATTTAATTTATGATTTTTTTTTTTTTTTTTTTTTTAATATCAACATTCTGCTATATTTAATGTTAGTTATATTTTTAATCTTTAAAGATGTACATATATCAAAATTTAACATTTTTTGTACTAGAGGCCTTTGTACTAATGAACTTATATGGAATTAAGTCCGGTGAAGCTGTAAAGGCCTCGCGGCCATCAGCGTATATCACTCACACACACACCTTATCTGGAGATATTCCTCCCATAAGGCTATGTGCTTTACCTATATAATCTCGCGCCCCCCCCCCCCAATTTTTAGAGTCTGGAACGAAGGGCAGTACTAATGCGTGGTAAACAAACATAACCTACCCCAGTGTTATTACTATACCACCATTATTAATTCAATTTAAATTTCGAAACTATCCCGGAATCATTTCCATGTTCTGAGTGTGCGCCGACAAATAAATCCTTGGCTACATAAATATTTATGTATTACTTAACGATTCGTTCCTGCGCAATAACGCCCGCGAACGTTCGTTTTGGCAATACGATTGGACCACTCCTGAACCAATTACATGACTGATACTAAAAATACTAAAAAATACACTCCTAATTTAGTAATAACTTAAGAAGCGAATAAGTTACAGTCGACTAAACCGAACCATGGGTTACAACTGTATCATATTGGGAATCCTATTCATAACTGAATTATTTCATACCATGAAATTTTCATTTCATACCACACTTCCTTTGCTTCTTTGTATGTGACTGTATTTATAAGTAAAACCAAAAATTGCAATGGGTAACTTTCTAGTTAGTTCTAGATGTCCAACCGTGAGAATTGAGTGTTACTCAACTTATTATTATGTATCCCCCATTAATAATAAATAAATAATATCAAGTTCCTTAGGACTTAGATTATTGCTGATACTACATAATATTTATCATACCTGTGATAAGAATATACTTTTGATTATTCTTGTTTAAGATAATCCATACTTTCAAATACTGTAACTCAATATTTCATCCACCGTAGCTTGTCAACATAATATCATTAAATTTTCAAATGGATATTATTATCAAGTCATTTGCATGACATTATTTTCTTTTTATATATAGATACCTATTTATAAGATACATGTAACATGTGGATGTAATAATTTAAGTATAACAATACCAAAATTGCAAATTTTTGTATGATATCTCAATCCAATATTTTTTACTGAAACACCTTTAAATAAATTACAACATATATAATGCTCTAAAACCAACTTGTTACTTTAATGGTAGCAGTTTGTACTTGTGTTATCATAACTATACCAGAAAACATCACTGGTGTTCAAAATAACTGTACACATTCCAAACTAATTACAAAACTATTTTTTTTTATAGTTATTAATTTCTTGAATAATCTTATTTAATTACATATTATTTATTGATTATCATATGATCAAACAAAAAAACAGTAAAAACATCTAATTCTCCAAATCATGAATTGATGTATAGCTTTCCATTGTGTGTGCCTCAAATTTCTAATATTATTAAGTACACTATAATTGATGCAGGAAATAATCAAGAACCCAAAACCATTGAACTCATTACATGATAGAAAACTGAATAGGTACTAATAAATTTTCTATTAGTATATTTATTATGACTGTAAGGTCTAACCTGTTAGCATTAAGTTTTTATTTTTATTTTTAATAAAAATAGCTATAAATTATATTTCAAATTATTAAACAATAATGTTTCTAATAATAATGTTTCTATACATAATGTTAAACATATGTAGGACAAGATTCACTTGTCTGAAGTGCAAGTACTTGCACAAAAACCAATAAAATTATGTTTGTCGTTGAAGGCATTATTAGTGTCATAGATACATACCACCGTCAGTGAATACCTTTATCCTCAAATATTATGGCTTCTTTGTAAAACCCATGTTGTATTCCTGATAGTTTTTCTGAATTTTTCAGCATCAAAAAACCAAGTCCTTGTGTAAAATGCCTATCATGCTTTTTGTACCTCACTTTCTTTGGTAGGAGATTTCCAATGTCCAACGTGATGTTGTTTTTGGTGAACTGATAGGTACAGTGTGACTTAATATTTCCATACCCAGGATGAGGATTGTTGTTCTATATTGGTTACAACGGTGGTCGATTTATGAAATTTTAACTACTGGTTATGACTAGCTAGTTAATAATTCCATATTGATAATCCACTATATTAACACTCCTTTTATGCAAAATATATACTGCTGACCTTAAAGGTTCTTATCTCAATAAAGGTTTCATGACTGTATTGTTAGGATTAATCTTTTCTGGCTACCCTGCAAGGAGTCTAGGTTGATAATATTGATAGATAATTATTAGTTCTATGTTAACTGGATAGACCAGGTATTTTATATTATCTTTTAAGTATCTTTGTGCATAACACAAATTATCCCACAACCTGCCTGCCGCAGCATCGGTAGGATAAGATATTATATTTGGAATGTATCCACAGTCCTGTTGCTTGTCAGTTACAACAGGCATTGCCATTAGTATATTACTTTGGCTTATTTGGTTATAAACCCTGTTCAGGAATAAGTATTGCTGGATTTAACTTTTTTAATACAAGTACTCATAATTTTGCACAATTCTTTGTGTAATAAGCTCCAGTTTGGGCTATTTCAGTATTTTTATACAAGTATGTCTAATAATGAAATCAATAAAGACACTATGTTTCTGCAAAGGAGTGACTTTTGTTATTAATAATGTATTGTTATACATAAACAATGTCACTTTAATTACCCTTTCAGTAAGTCTCCTTTTGGAGATATAATATGACAAATTGCTTATAGTTTATAGCAATAGTCTTTGTATTTACTGTTTTAGGCATGTTTAAGGTATGTATTTTAGGTAACATTTTTGATTCTTACCATTATAGAAATGTGAACTGCACAGGAACACCTCATGGATGAAACCTATGAGTAGTATGACTTTCAGCACATATCTCGTATGGGCCCCAAGTCTTGCGGATCACGCCGATGTATCTCGTACACCACTCGTGTCCTTGAATTATCGTCAAGTCTTGCGGACCACGTCGATGTATCTCGTACATCACCCGTGTCCTTAAAATGCCATCGATCCTGAACAATCATCATAATTGATGAACTTCCCCCTAATTTCTCTTATTGGAGGTATAACATTGCCAATTTATAGACGGTTAATAATCGTTTTCAGGTATATTTCGTGTTAAACTGTTTGTACACGAATAGGGACGTAGACTTCATAAGTTTACTTTTCGGACGACGAAGCTTTCCCAAATTTTAATATGACGAAACTCACGTCTCCAAATATTAGATATTATATAAATAAACAAGTTAAGCTGAAAAACACCACAAATAAACAACTATCGGTTGATCTTTTTAGAATGTACTTCTTTGCCAGGACGTAAACTTTTCTAAATTTGCCTATACGATGTTTTAAATTTATTTCACAAGGTCACTTGAGTATATTACAACCTTTTTGTTATAAAATTTCAGTGCAATAACAAGTTATTAAATTAAATGTCGACCAAAAACTTTATTACAAAGCGTCAGCTGCCGCGCTTTCAAAAGAATGCTTGCAGAGGTTATGTCCACAGATACCATAGAGGCGGCGTTGACTTTTGAATTGGCTAAATGACGCGCAGTTGCCAAGCGACTCGAGAGAGCTGCTAATATAGTTTATATCGAGAACGAAGGACACAGTATAATATTACGTATATTCCCCAGAAGTCTATTTTTTGAGATAAAAAGAGTTCTCTTTTATTTTACGATATGAAACACCTTCATATAACGTTTTAGTTAAATTCGTTTAGCCATTTTAATATTAATAAATACCAGCTATGTCGCAAGAACCGTGATTCTTCCAGAGATAAAAAGTATCTCGATTATTATTTCGAGGCCTAAACACCTAGAAAGTGTTAGTAAGATCCATTCTGTCCTTTTAGTATGAAATGAAGAAATAACAGCTAGGTAACCCGAGAGAACCTTGTAGTGAATATATTGTATATTTTGTCAACTTTCACCAGACTTATTTCTCTATCAATTATTTCTATCACCGGGTTCAGTCTTAGCTCCACTTAGCCCGCACAGATGTTCTTTGTAAAATATAAACTAAACTAAAATGCGATCTTATTCGACACACAATACTTACGTCGTCCCATAAAAAAACATATACAGTACCTTCCTTTTCAAGAAGGATCATCAGTTTATCTATTTATTTTTAAATTATCGGTATAATATTTCTGATTTAAATTTTCTCTACCTACTCTGCCGAAGATAATAATCCAGCGTAATAATATCTAAAAACGGTACATTGCCAGCTAAGTATGTAGCAACGTTTTGTCAGTACATTTTGTGTTAGTCTTCTCGTAAGATATTAATCGTCGTTAAAGTTTCGTATCCGACCCATTCATAGTTAGAGTTCTCTCCAGAAAAAACAATCCTGAATGCATCATCGGTTCGTGCACGAAACCGTGTTTGAGTGTTTAAATCAAACGTGTATAAACAATTTCGAGTAAGTGCTTTTAACTACTGAAAAGTTTTTTGTAAGGAGCCGAACCTGATTCCAATATCAATTCATCTGTAGGCAAAATCACATATTTTACGTCGTAACATTGCAGTTCGGTACAAACGGTAATAAAGTTGTACAATCTAGTAACTAAGTTGTTCTGAAACAATGATTGATTATTGATATTAATGATTTATTAAAATCGACTTTTTTTTTCCTCAGAAACTGTTACACTTCTATAAAATATAAGTATACTGAGTTATGATTCTTAGTACAGGTTATAACTATCCAAAATTTCATTGAAATCCATTGAACAGGTTTGGAGTAAAGTGTCTTTTTAGAATTCCAATGTTCGCTTATTTCCGTCTTTTCTGGAGAAACCTTTTGTTTTGCCGGGATAAATACTATACAATACGTAAGCCAATATTTTAAGGTATCCACATACAAAATTTCATCAAAATCCACCTGGTAGTTTTTGCGTGATGCCGGTTCATACCCTCCGACAGACAGACAGACAGACAAACGGACATGAACGCCAAAATTTATAGAATTGGCTTCTACATCGATAGTATGATACCCCTGGGTTGTTATTTCCTAAAAATATTCTATGTACAGACACGACTTCCTTACAGTTTTATTATATGTATAGATAATTGTATCTTTTGCTCTGAAAACGGTAAAGTGGTTTAACAAACATAATAATTTAAAACAATTTCATTACGATGCAATAACAGTACCGTCACGTGGCATTCTCCTTTATAATTTCCTTGATATTTGTTTCATTTTAACTTTAATGTGATAACAATTTCAAGATACTTTAATTGTAAATTAAAATCAAGTTCCATGACAGAATATACGATACCTTGACGTAATTATACGTTTTAAGTCTACTGCTCTGAAAAATTTAAACAATAATTCCACCTCAGTGGCTGAGAGTTATAACAGAAAGTTTGCCAGGTCGTATAAGGGACTGAGAGAGTACTATTTAACAAGAAATGAACGGAGAAATATGCATCAGCTACACCGACAAGAGTACCTCTTAAATAAGGTGATGATTAGTGATAACAAATACCATAAAAATACTCATTTGCGCCAGTGCCATCAGTCTTGAGAAAATCGGCAAATGACTTGACAAAACACATACTTCTACCGTTATTTGCTGTGCGACCGCGTTAATTTTAGCGATAACAACGGTTAAGCAGCATTCTGGACGGTTTGTCTAAGATGTCTGACCGTTTGTTGTATCTTCATATTTGTGCATTTTTGTTCTTCAAAAGACAAGCTATACCGTTAATTTTGGTTATAAATTAAAGTGATAGTGGTTAAGCCAAATTAGAAGTGTTATAGATAGCTTGATAAATTTCAACAGCATGCGACCACAAACCTGTCTCCACAAATCCGCACTAGGTCCGTTTGATGGAGTTTAAGACCTATTTCTCTCACCTCGATTCGTGAGAGAAGGCATTTGCAGAGCAGTGGGACAGTATGATCTTATTTTATTATCATTTATATTTTTAAGGTACAGACATGTTGCAATAAAGACTAATGGCGAACCCACAACAAAGTCAGGCCCGCTGGCATACAAAAGTAAGTTCTTAGATTTTTTTTTAATAAAACCTTGCCCCACACTAGGATTAATTCTTGTGTTGTGGGTGCGTTTACAAACATGAAAATTCACATACACAAATACCCAGACCGGAACAAATAATTGTGGATCACACAAATATTTGTCCCGTGCGGGAATCGAACCTGCGACTATTAGACACAGTGGGTGGGGCGGGCTAAGCCCTTAACCACTGCGCTAAATCGTCCGTCGTCAGATGAATAACTTGTCTAGATCAAGCATCGCACGCACGGAAACGCATAAAATGTATACAGACAGAACTATAGTACGCGCGTTCATGCGCACGCACACATTGACAGCTTTTGAAGAGATTGAACACGCCGGTGATCACGCACACTTGTGCATAACTAAGGCCGCTTTAGGCACCATTTTTGTTAGCGATGCTCAGTCTAGACAAGTTTATTTTTTAAATACGTAGCCCCACCCTCGAAATTATTTCTGTTTTGCCAACACCCAGACCAGAACAAATATTTGTGGGTCACACAATCATTTGTCCCGTGCGGAAATCGAAACCGCGACTTCTCAATCTAGTAGGCGGAGCGACTCAAACTCTTAAACACTAGGCCAAGCCGTCCGTTAAGCTACTTAAAACAGCTATATAAAGCGGACCAAGTTATTTAAAACTATGCAGCACAGCTTCAGTTTTGACGTACATGTATTATTTATCTCTGGCGATATTTTATGGGAGTTAAGCCCAAAGACACTTGGCATCTTAGTTGCTTGGACTAATTTTCTACTTAAATAATAACGCTGAAATGCCAAGTTCCCCAAATGTCTTGTGAAAGTCATCATCTATTTTGATTTAGCTTAAACTAAAATTACTTTTGGTGCCAGCATATTCGTGATAGTACCGATAGTAGCGAAACGGCATACAGAATACCATTACCTTGAGTTATCGTTTTCTCATAGTATACCTTGCTGCCACTTCACATGTCTGACCCAGAACTTTAGGCAAGCAACACCTAGGTGCTTTTCGGTAAATAGAGTAGAATTTTGTTGATATACATACTTCATATATAACGAACAGCTTTGTCCAGTGGTTAAAAGCTTAAGCTACCCACTTGTTCCAGTAGTTTCCGTTTTGACCCACGCATGGGACCATGGGACGCGGCCGCGTGGTTCCCGGCTTAGAATAGGACCAACCCATCTCATCCCATCGGGTGTCGTACAAGGCGACTAAGGGAAAACTAGGGAATGGGCAGCAGCGTTCTCTTAACACTTCTGCGATCAAAAACTGCGCTCGCCAACCCGCCTGCCAAGCGTGGCGAGTATGGCAAATCCCCCCCAATCACTATTATGGAAGAAAAGAAGAAAACCAGGCCCCTAGTCCCCGGCGGTCCTGATCGTCCTGGCCACGGTAGCAGCCATGGTAACGACAGGACAAGGGGTGCTAAGAATCTCCGGCAGAGATTCGGCTACCACCAAAAACGAAAATTGGCCCTGGTGACATACAACGCACGCACTTTGAGGACAGATGAGAAGCTTGTTGAGCTAGAAGAAGAGATAAACAAGTTGCGGTGGAATATTGTTGGTTTATCGGAGGTCCGAAGAGAGGGCGAGGACACGATAACCTTAAAATCCGGCAACTTGTTTTACTACCGGGAGGGCGAACAGCAGTCCCAAGGTGGTGTCGGATTTATCGTCCACAAGTCACTCATAGACAACGTTATGTCCATCACTAGTGTGTCGAGCAGGGTAGCGTACCTGATACTCAGAATATCCAAAAGATATTCGCTGAAGGTCATACAGGTCTACGCACCGACCTCGACATACTCAGATGATGATGTCGAAGTTATGTATGAGGACATTAGTAGAGCCATACATACTTCCAAAACACACTTTACAGTGGTTATGGGTGACTTCAATGCGCGGCTGGGCAAACGGGGCGATGATGAGTTGAGAGTGGGGCAATTTGGATATGGGCAGCGCAACCCCAGGGGTCAGAGGCTGGCCGAATTCCTGGAGAAGGAGGGACTCTTTATGATGAACTCTTTCTTCCAGAAGCCGCCTCATAGGAAATGGACCTGGATGAGCCCTGATGGTTCCACCAAAAACGAAATAGACTTCATAATGAGCACCAAGCGACAAATATTTAATGATGTCTCCGTGATCCACAGGGTAAAAACCGGCAGTGATCACCGAATGGTCAGAGGCACATTAAATATTAATGTCAAAATGGAAAGATCGCGTCTGATGAAGTCTACGCTCCGACCTTGTAATGCACATATCCAAAACCCCGAGAACTTTCAACTCGAATTGGCAAACCGCTTCGAATTGCTAGACAGCAGCGCATCAGTGGACGAAATCAACAACAGGCTGGTAGAGACTGTCCATACGGTCGGGTTCAAGTATTTTAAGCCCCACCGTAAAAAAAGACCTCAAAAACTATCAAACTACACCCGAAACCTCATGGCTGAGCGACGTTCCATGACGCTCCAAACCTCCGATGATGCTAAGTCCAATAGGCAGCTCAATGGACAGATATTGAAGTCCTTGCGACAAGACTTACGGTCCTTCAATACAAGGCGTATTGAGGAGACCATAGCACAGAACAAGGGCTCTAAAGTGTTCGCAAGAGACGCGTCTATTGGGCAAAGCCAGTTGACGAAGCTGAAGATGGAGGACGGAAACGTAACGTCGAATAGGTCGGAGGTGCTCAGGGAGATAGAGAGGTTCTATGGACAGTTATATACCTCAGTAGCTAAACCTGTTGTTGACTTGGTAAAAGACTCAAGAGCCAAGCTAACCCGACATTACACTGAAGATATCCCGGACATCAGCCTGTACGAGATTAGGATGGCTCTCAAACAACTCAAAAATAACAAAGCGCCGGGCGAAGACGGAATTACCGTAGAGCTTCTGAAAGCGGGCGGAACGCCAGTACTTAAAGTCCTTCAGAGGCTGTTTAATTCCGTCTTGCTCGAAGAGAAAACGCCGGAAGCATGGAACAGGGGTGTGGTGGTACTGTTTTTCAAGAAAGGTGATAACACTTTACTGAAGAATTATAGGCCCATCACACTGCTGAGCCATGTTTATAAGTTGTTTTCGAGAGTCATTACGAATCGTCTCGAACGCAGGTTTGATGACTTCCAGCCTCCCGAACAAGCCGGTTTCCGGAAAGGCTTTAGTACCATAGACCACATACATACGCTGCGGCAGATTATACAGAAGACCGAGGAGTATAATCGGCCACTATGCTTGGCGTTTGTGGACTATGAGAAAGCCTTCGATTCGATCGAGACTTGGGCGTTTCTAAGATCTCTCCAGCGATGCCGCATTGACTATCGGTACATCGAAGTGTTGAAGTGCTTGTATAATAACGCCACCATGTCAGTCCGAGTACAGGGGCAGTGCACGAAGGCAATCCCCATAAAAAGAGGAGTAAGACAGGGAGACGTCATTTCTCCGAAACTGTTTACGGCCACCTTAGAGGACGCCTTCAAGCTCTTGGAATGGCAAGGACTTGGCATCAACATCAATGGCGAATACATCACTCATCTTCGATTTGCCGACGACATTGTGGTCGTAGCGGAGTCGCTGGAAGATCAAGGACGAATGCTCGGTGACCTCAACAGAGTCTCTCAACAAGTGGGTCTTAAAATGAACATGGACAAAACCAAAATAATGTCTAACGTCCATGTCGTACCCACCGCACTCACCGTTGGGAACTCTACTCTTGAAGTTGTCGACGAATACATTTACCTGGGACAGGTAGTCCGGTTAGGTAGGTCCAACTTTGAGAGAGAGAGGTCAATCGACGAATCCAACTCGGCTGGGTAGCGTTCGGGAAACTGCGCAATATCTTCTCATCCAAAATACCTTAGTGCCTGAAGACTAAAGTTTTCAGTCAATGTGTGTTACCAGTGATGATATATGGATCAGAGACGTGGTCTCTTACAATAGGTCTCATAAAAAAGCTCAGAGTTTCTCAGCGAGCTATGGAGAGAGCTATGCTCGGCGTTTCTCTACGCGATCGAATTAGAAATGAGGAGATTCGTAGAAGAACCAAGGTTACCGACATAGCCCTTAAGATTAGCAAGCTGAAGTGGCAATGGGCGGGCCACATAGCGCGTAGATCGGACGGTCGTTGGGGCAGAAAGATTCTAGAGTGGCGACCACGTATTGGCAAGCGCAGCGTGGGACAACCGCCTGCCAGATGGACCGACGATCTTGTGAAAATCGCAGGAAGTCGTTGGATGCAGGTGGCATCGGACCGGTTACGCTGGAAAGCGATTGGGGAGGCCTATGTTCAACAGTGGACAAGTATGGGCTGAGATGATGATGATGATGATGGGACCAATCTTTGTGTGACCCACAATATTCGTTTCAGTCTGTATGTTTGTGCAGGTCAATTTCATGTTTATAAGCGCACTAGCGACTGAAGAATAATTCTTAGTATAAGACTTACGTTGTATTCAAACAAATCTTCATACAGTGGTCTACAAATACAAAGGCCAACAAACTGGATATAAATCCGGATTCCTCGTTTAATAACGAAAACACAAAAGCCCAGCGCTTTTAGATATATTAGATATATATATTAGATTTGTGATTTTACATCGATTTACAGAATGCTTGGAATATTTACAACGGCTTCCATATCCGTGCCCTAGTAAAGGAAACTCCAAAGTAAAAAAACTCTGGAATGCAGACAAAAAATGCCATGGTTTTACGATTTCCTCAGTATTAGCTGTAGGAGGCCGCGATGCGCATAGATGGGAATTTCCGCATATGGTAAGTAGTAAAGGTATATTCTTTAGAATTTTACAGCCTGGTGATTGTCAGGGCCTGGGTTTGCTTACTCCCCTTAAATGACACTGTATTAGTGGGCAGAAGAATCGTATTTCTACTTTCTGAACGTGATAGTGAAACAAAAATAAGAAGCCGTTCATTTGTTGCAAAAAAAAAACCGTAGTGTGTACTAATTATTATTGCATGTATTAGCATAATCAATAATAATAAACAAGAAAACTGATTAATTTGCAAGAACCCCTCCTCCTTCTCCAAAGAAGTCCAATTGTCCCTGTCTTCGGCCACTTGGGTCCATTTCGGGCCTGCTGTCCTTATGATGTCGTCTTGCCAAGTCGCATGGAGTCTTCCTCTGTAGCGATTCCCTTTTGAGCCTACTAACCTACAAGGTGATTTTTAGTCCATCTCTCATCTTGTAGTCACGCTACATGTCTCGCCCATTTCCATTTTAGTCTTTGAGCATGGTTTAGATTTAAAGCGCCAGTAGTTTTTATTATTTGTCTTTTAGTGATATTTAGTATAATTCGTTCTAAGCTGATAATTTAGTTCTTTACTTTCTTAGTGTATCTCCAGGTCTGACACGCGTTAGTTAGGTACGGCAGGAGACATGTATTGATTGCTCTAGTCATTGTCATATCGCTTTTAAATATTTTTACGTAAGGTAATTTTTCTGTGTAAGGAATGCGGTGTCGACTGATATTCTTCTTTTTGGGCTGTTTGTCAGTACCATTGTTTTTGTCAGGTTCATTTCTAAACCAACTTGTTTTTTTGGCTTCATTCAGCGAGTGGATCATAAGTTGTAGTTGTGTGCCCGATTTCGACAGCAGCATCAGATCATCAGCGAAACGGCTGATACTTGCCATTAATGTTTAATCCGTATTGTTTCCTGTCCAGTTTCCTCGTTATCGATTCCAGTATGGAAATAAATAATTTCGAAAATAAGGAGTCGTCTTACCTAGCGTTGAAAATTCTAAAAGAAACCAATTGTTTCTTTCGTGAAAAAATCTGAAACTTCGTTTATTTCAGTTTTTTTTGTATTTTTATTGAAAAATTGAAAGAACAGGTTTTATTGAAAATGGCGATTTAAAACATGTACTATGTCGTTTGTCGTCGGTGAAATGTGGGTATACTAAGTACACCTCTGCATTTGCCGATTGGGGAAACATATTTTAGAACCTAATGTCGTTGGCGAAATATAGGCATACAAAGTACACCTATCGTGGGTGAAATCGTAGGTACTATGTACATAGTACACTTCTGCCACCGTCGCGTGATGAAAAATATTTTTAGGCCAAACAAACATGATTGGCGAAATGTGGACGTACAAAATACAGCTATCGTCGGAGAAATAAAAGCGTACAAAGTACACCCACAATTATTGTACAATGGATACCTCGCGTCAGGTTCACTGTAGCAAATTTTGGCCACTCATGCTCACGGCTCTAAATATAACCGAAAGAACCATCGTTTTTTTTCTGAAACTCGTGTTTTTCAGTTGTATTAGAATAATACATGTTTGATTTCGTATTTATTTCGCATCAGTTTCATTTGTTGTTTTTTCGAATGAAACATGAACTTTGAAGGAAACGGGAATGTTTCAATATTTTTTCAACGGTAGTTTACCCCCTGTCGATAGGAAAGCTTAGGCCGATTTTATACAGTCTCACCTTACCTGTATTGTTTTCATAGATGCTTTTTGTACGGTTTGACTGGCTAGGTTTCTGTTCGCTCGATTACTGTACCTTTGGACTGGTTCTAACAAATGACAAGACTTGTAGGCTTCTACTTTATCTTTATCGTAAGAAAATTCAGTGTGTTTATTACAATTCGGTAGACAAATTGCGACTGAACTGAACGCTGTGTGTGTGTGTGTGTGTGTCGATGATCTACGCTGTTGGCTGCAGGGCTTTTACAGTAGCGATTATTACTAGAAACAATCGAATCATTCGATTGTTCGCTTCATTCGAATGCAATCGATTGATAATCACAATACGTCGATTGTTAGTCGATTGTTTTTACCCAGTGCTTAGACCGCGCTCTCGTAACATTCAAGCAATCGATAGACGAATCGATTGCACCATCAATTGTTTTGGTTCAATAGATTTGAATCGGGATATGTTTTATTTTCGATTGTCCATATTATATAAAAGTAGGTAATTAGTAAATACATAAGCACAATTCATAAAAATACTTCGGAATCTGTCGTTGCACCAGATCTCCAGCAGGGTAGATTTAATGATAATAACTACGTTAGATTTATTTTAATTTATCTATTATTCAAGCGATTATATTTCTAACTTACTTTGCTCTAGTTGTTTACCTAAATCACCTTTACCGATAGAAATTATTGTACAACTAAAAATCATTGCTAACCTGTATAACGTTTCCCCGGTACCGAATATGCCCTGCGTATTGGCAATGCACCGTCAACTTTCATTCGTTCGTCGATGGTTATTCGATTTTATTTTTGTGATGACGGATGAATCGACAATCGAATGTTTGTAATTACAATTGTCGATTCATTCGATAGTTTTTTTCGTAGCAACGCCCAACGCTAATTTACAGCTCTACCGGACATGAGGGTGAGTGTGCAACCACTACGCTCTAGCGCTTTTTTGTGTGTGAATGATTTACGCTCTTAGCCGCGGGGTCTTTACAGCTTCACCGGACAAGACGCTCAAGCGCTTACATCTATTCGGCCTTGTATGCTAACTTTGCTGGTAAATGTAGGCCCTCTGATTGATCGATCAATCAGAAGAGCCACATCTCTTCTAATTGGAACGCTTGACTCAAGATGACGCGACACAGCATGGTGGCCGATCAATCCGCGGGGCTACATTTTTCCCTATCGCAGTGGACCACGTCGCCCGAATGGCATGCTCGACTAAGCACGCCGTTAGGTAGATGTCCTATTATTCTCTGTCGTCCTGCACACATTTGATTACCCGTATGTATACATTTTCTACTTCCTGGTCTTACGTTTACCAGATGCTTGAGTGTAACTCAAGCAGCTGATACACACAGTACAGTAAGGTGATATAAGGAACAAAAACTATTTAATATTCATAGATTAGTAAAACATACTGCGTAAAGAGTAAAACAAATTCTAAGTCTATTTACAGTATACTTTCGAAGAATCTCTGCTAAAGATAAGGACAAAAGATTCCCAAAGCTGCATAAGTAGCAAATTCTATAAGTTCCTTACAGGAGCAACTATCACAAATGACAGTAATTCAAGTGAGGTAGTATTTAGATCCCATATTAGAGAAGAACTCCTTTATACCTGGTGTAGGCAGAATGGTATTTAAACAGCCTATATCCGCAGTTAATTACTGAAAATAAAGGAACGCCTGACGATAGTAGTTCTAGGTATTCACAATCTAACTTTATAAATGTTGCTTAAAAGGCTCAAGAGGCTTATTTACTTTGCAGGCTCTACTTGGATATGGTGCGGACCAACAATCAGCAGAATGGCTGTGCGGTGGCTCAATAATTAGTGAGCGATTTATTATTACAGCGGCGCACTGTTCGCACTCCCGTACTTTGTGAGAATACATTTCTTTAAATGTTTAAGCTTCACAAAACTTTCTATCAGCCGAAAGACGTCCGCTGCAGAATAAAGGCCTCCCCAAATATCGCCATAATGATTAGTTTTGTGCTGTATCCAAATAGACAAATAAAGGACACAAAACCACAAAATTTAATGCAACTTTATTCTGTACAAGTAATAATACTGCAATGACAGCGTAGCATTTCTAAATGTCAATTTAACTACAATATTTTGACAATTTAATTCAAACCATGTCTGAGACCTTTGTAAGAAACGATTGGTGCTGGTTTAAGTAATTCATCTGAAAATATTAGCCGCACAGCAAGGTGAATGTAAATGTTCGAATTACAAACGCAAAGATAATGTATATTTTAGGATGGGTACTAACCACGAGAATGCTCTCTATTGTAATTAGAAACTCTTTGAATTCAAAATAAAATTAATTGATACTTTACACTCACATCCTTGCAGTAGCTGAAGTAAATATCCTGAAGTAAGTTTCAAGTACAAAACAAGGACACACCTTGCAGGTATACTGCTGGTAACTCTGGATATGATATCTACCATATATGGTAAACCAGATAACTATAAAAGGATATACATATAACACTGTGAGAAAAATAAGGTCCGTAGGAAAAATATAACATTGTTGTCTGACAGTTTGTTAGAATAACTAAAGACTCTTAGAATAATCTAATATGATCTGTTCTGTAAAAAAAATGAAACCAGACGATTTATTATTGTTGGCGTCGGTTTAGCTTACAAAAATTCTAGCTAGTTTATATGACCCAAACGTTGTTTTAAGTGCAATTAAACTGTATTTTTACAGGGAACCCGTTAAATTTGCGGCATTGGGTATTCTGAAACGCACAGACCCCCAAGAGCTTTGGCATATTTACGACATAAAGAGAATGATAATACATCCTGATTATAAAGCACCAGTAAAATATAATGACATAGCACTTTTGGAGACTGAAGCTGAGTAAGTCATGTTATTTCGCTACTGTGTAGTTAGATGTGTTCATGGCCCATTCGTCGCACTACCATACTGATATTTGGAACAATGGTATACTGGTTACAATGAATTTGAAAATCACTGTTTAAAGTTATGTTCTAAAAGGATTGAATTCAAAGCCACATGAAGACATGCCAGTGAACTGATGCGGAAGGAGGAGGCGGTATTAAATGGTTACTTAAATGGTTAGGGAAAACATAATGTATACAAGAAAAAATATACATTTGTTTAATCAATAGGTAATAGGCATTGGTATAACACGCGACATAGAAGTCATCATCATCATCATCAGCCTATAGCAGTCCACTGCTGGACATAGGCCTCTCCAAGTGTACGCCACTGGGTACGATCCTCGGCTACTCGCATCCAGTTTCTGCCAGCCGCCCTACGAAGGTCATCGCTCCACCTAGCCTGAGGGCGTCCTGCATTACGTTTGCCAGTCCGTGGTCTCCACTCAAGAACTCGTTTGTCCCAGCGGTTATCGTTTCTTCGGCTAATGTGACCGGCCCATTGCCACTTCAGCTTACTAATCCGGTGGGCTATGTCGATTACTTTGGTTCTCTGTCGAATGACTTCGTTCCGGATTCTATCCTTCAGAGAAACTCCGAGCATAGCCCTTTCCATAGCTCGCTGAGTGACTTTAAATTTATGGACCATTCCAACCGTGAGTGTCCATATTTTGGCTCCATATGTTATAACGGGCAGGACGCACTGATTGAAGACTTTTGTCTTTAGGCTTTGTGGAATGGGCGATGTAAATACTCGACGTAACTTCCCGAATGCCGCCCAGCCCAGCCGTATTCTTCTGTTGACCACTTTTTTTTTTTTTTTTTTTTTTTTTTTTTCTTACCGTTTTCTTTCTCGAAGTTGTTTTTCCCCATCTGCAGAGTTTGCCCTAGGTTAACATATTCTTGAACAACCTCGAGAATAGCGCCTTGTATTGCAACAGGTTCTGGTACTACATGTCGGTTATACATTACCTTGGTTTTGTCCAAGTTCATGCAGAGACCTATGTGTTCGGAAGAATCGGCTAGGCTGGTCAGCATCTGTTGTAAATCCTGCAACATTTCGGCCATAATGACAATGTCGTCTGCAAATCTCAAGTGTGAGATATGGCTGCCATGTTATGCTTATGTTTATGCCATGACCTTCCCAGTCCAGCGTCTTAAACATATCCTCCAATGCATTTGTGAACAATTTGGGGGAAATAACGTCCCCTTGTCTCACTCCTCGATGCATTGGGATAGGGTTAGTCTGCTGGTTTTGTATCTGGATGGTCATGGTTGCGGCGTTATAGAGACTTCTTAACACTTGGATGTATCGCCAGTGGACTTGGCATCGTTGCAAGGATTTTAGAACTGACCAGGTCTCGATCGAGTCAAAGGCCTTCTCATAGTCTACGAATGCTAAGCACAGGGGCCGATTATACTCTTCGGTCTTCTGTATAATCTGCCGTATAGTGTGGATGTGGTCTATGGTTCCATACCCTCTTCGAAACCCGGCCTGTTCCGGAGGTTGAAATTCGTCGAGCCTTCGTGCAAGACGATTCGTGATAACTCTTGAAAACAGCTTATAAATGTGGCTAAGGAGCGAAATAGGACGGTAGTTCTTCAGTTGGGTCTTATCACTCTTTTTGAAAAACAATACGACCACGCTCCTACCCCAAGCCTCTGGAGTTCTCCCGTTAAAGAGGACAGAGTTAAAGATATTTTGGAACTCCTTTAGCACCGGTTTACCTCCTGCTTTTAATAGTTCAGTTGTAACTCCGTCCTTTTCAGGGGCTTTTCCATTCCTTAGCTGCTCAAGGGCCATCACGATTTTGTCTAGGCTGATTTCGGGCATGTCTTCCGTAAAGTGGCGACTTAATGTAACACTAGGATCCTCATTTCCGGGATCAGGATGAGATGTATGCGAGGCGTATAGTCGGCTGTAGAAGTCTTCTACTTTCAAAAGAATCCTCGGCTTAGAAGTGATGACGTCCCCACTGGCTTTGGACAACTTCGTCAGATTACTCCTCCCCAAAGACTGGACAAACACTTTCGACCCCCGATTTTGCTCGATTGCTTTTTCAATAGCGCGTGTATTAGCGCATCGAAGGTCATGTCGTACCAGTTTGTTAATTCGTTTGTTGAGTGCCCGTTGCTCTAACGAAGTGTTGGGTGGGTTTACACGTCGTTCCCTCATAAACCGCAGTGTCTCCTCCGAAAGCTTCGTTTTCTTACTTATACGTCGCATTTCACAAAATCTCGTACCTTCCTCCCTCAGGATTTTAACTACATTTGTGAGGGCCTGGTCTACGTCATTTGTGGTTTCCATGGTAACGAATCGGTTGTCCAGATTTGACTGGAACGCTTCAGATCCTACTACGGTTTGGAGTAGGTTGGGCCGGAGCCTGGCCTTCATCAAACGGACTCGCTCGAGCTGGAAGTTGATATTCAGTGAGCCTCTGACAAGTCTGTGATCGTATTAAACCTGTTGATCACTGAGACATCCCTGAATATGTGCTTCTTGTCCGTTATGATGAAGTCAATCTCATTTTTAGTCCTAGCGTCGGGGCTTTGCCATGTCCACTTTCTTTGGGGCTGTTTCTTAAAGAAAGAGTTCATCAAGAAAAGCCCCTCTTTCTCAAGAAAGTTGACAAGCATTTGCCTCCTATGATTCCTGCTACCGTAACCGTGAGATCCTACTACCGATTCGCTGCAAATTTGTACTCCCACTTTAGCGTTGAAGTCCCCCATGACAACGTTGTAGTGGGCCTTAGTGGTGGAGTGTAAGGCCTTCGATATGTCCTCGTACATATCTTCAACTTCATTGTCAGAGTGTACCGAAGTCGGTGCGTAAACTTGCACAACCTTTAGGCTATACCTATCGGTTAGCTTAATAACAAGATACGAACAGGGCAGTGTTCGACACACTAGACATTTCTACAACGTTGTCAGAGAGGGTTTTATTGACCAAGAACCCTATGCCGCCCTGGGATAGCTGGTCGCCTTCTCGGAAGTACAAAAGGTGGCCTGATTCTAGGGTAACGGTGTCCTCTCCTTTTCTTCGAACTTCACACAGTCCCAGAACATGCCACCTTATCCCTTCGAGTTCGGATTCTAGTTGCGCCATGTGATCGTCAAGCCGTAACGTGCGTCCATTAAACGTCGCCAAGGTCAGTTGGTTTTTGCGGCCTCTCGTAGCCCGGGGATTCTTGGCACCCCCTACCCTGCCGTTACCGTGACCGCCCCCGTGATCGGGAATAGCAGGGCGGCCGGTAACTGGGGGCCGTGGTTTATTTTGGCTTGCCATTTGGAGGGTTTGCCCATAATCGACATAGAAGTAAATCAGATCAACCGCAATTCCGTCTGTCAAAAATTCACACTTCTTTCATGGGGTACTGTGTAAGATTTTATAATAATATTATTCCTCTTGTCGTCACTAAGCTTAAACAAAATAACGCTTTCGTTTAGTAACCGAGCTTATTATACGCCAGATATTTTATTTAACAGAAAAGATACTTGGATAGGTGCTGTTCCAGCTCCACTTGAATATGGATAAATTGTTCAGCTATTATTATTTTTTATTATTTCCCGTCTTAACTTAGTAAAAATATCTATTTTTTTCTCATTTTTTTCTCAGTATATGAGGGAACCATGTAGCCATTCTCTTGAATAGTATAATTTGTTTAATTTACTTAGACCCACCTGACAAACCAGCCTACATTGTTCTCCCACACCCCACAACAAAATGAAAATGGAAAAAGAAAATGTAAAACTACTATTTTAAAAGAGTAACCGTGGAGTTCTTTTTGCCTGCTTCTCCACAGGAATGACATCTCTGTTGCAATTCTTAAATACTGTAATGGTTTATAAGAATAAAAAATATTATGATTATAAACGCCAGTGAACGATAGTTTCTATCTAAAATGGAGTGAGAGCATATTCTCACGTTGAAGCGGAGACAAGTCATGTCATAACAATGAAAATGTAAATTAACAAACTGACCTCCTGACAAAACACTTTCGCTACATTATTTTGAAATAATCCAGCGTTACTGTATACACTCTTTACTTGCCAAATTTCCGACGACAGATCCTTTGGATCCTTCGCTAATTTATTATAATTTGTTTATTCTCAGTTACATATATCTATATAGCCTTCTTCTTTGTCGGTTCCTCATGACTGAGGGTCGTGACCATCACAGTCAAGGTTTTGTACAAGCGCTCTCCAGACTTCCCGGCATTCAGCCTATTTGGATAGCATCTAGAATACTGGTGCTCGTGGTCTCTCGGATGACGTCTATCCATCTGATTGGCGATCCTTCCCTACTCCTGTTTCCTTCCACGTGGCCAGCTACTATTAGCTTTTCCAAGATGTCTGTTTCTCGTCGGTCCACGTGTCCGAAGAATTTAAAGAGTCTCTGCATGCAGACTGTAGACAGGCGAGTTTTGATCTTTAATTCCGACAGAACAGATACATTTGTTTGGCGTGCAGTCCATGGTATGCCCAACATTTCGCGCCAATACCACATTGCGAATGCATCTATTCTCGATCGGATACGGGCCTTGTAAGTCCAGGTCTCAGAAGCGTACGTAAATATGGAGAAGATAAGGGTGCGCATGAGTTTGATCTTGGTCTTCCGATTGATGCTACGGTTCCTCCAAATCTTCTCCAATCGCTTCACCGCCGATTTTGCCATCTGGGCTCTTCTTATGGCTTCCTTGTCAGTCACCATAATTGGTTATCAATGACCCCAAGTATATAAACTCTTGGACCACGTCAAGATTCGTGACGCGCAATTCGTGAGTGCACGTCATGGTTCCGGCTCTGTCGACAAACATCACCTTGAACTTTGAACGGGTTATGCAGAGCCCGTAGACTTTGATGAACTCTTCCACTTTTGTGAATAGTTCACTCAATTCTCTTCCTGAGGATCCTATTAGGGTGGTATCGTCAGTGAAGCGAAGATTGGTTATGCGTTGTCCTCCTACTCGAATGCCTCCCTCCTAGTTCTCGAGTACTATTCTCATAATGTGCTCTCCAATGAGGTTAAATAGTTGTGCTGAGAGGATGCATCCCTGTCTAACCCCGCGCTCTGGTTTAAATGAGTAGCTCATCGTCCATTCTGACTCTTGTTTTTCCATCCAGGTAAAGATTCTGTACAAGGAAAACAAGGTGATCCGGTATACCCATTCCCCGCGTGACATCGAACATTTTTCTCCAATTGATGCAGTCGAATGCCTTGGTGTAATCAACAAAGAAAAGAGTCATCGGAACATTGAACTCTCGTGCTTTTTCGATTACCTGCCTCATGTTCAAAATTTGCTCTCTTGTGCCTCGACCTCTAACAAAGCCCGCTTGTTCCTTTGCCATTTGACGGCTGATGAAATGCTCCAGCCTTTTATTAATGACTAGCGGCCCGTCCCGGCTTCGCACGGGTTGATATTGTGTCCGCTGCGCAGGAACGCGTGGCTACCTATTTCATAGATGTGCACGCCCCTCTCCTGCACTTCGGTGCCCGTTCCCTCGCCGCGTTGCCCGCTGCGCTGCATGGGTCCACTGCGCAGCGGAGTTTATTCATCTATTAGTATTTTGTTTAGATTGACATTTTTAAATTCGTAATATCTTTTGAATGGAATGTCCCATTTTAATAATTCAAAAAGTAATCTACAGGTACTAAAACAGTCTTTAATATGATATTACTTAATATGATTTATTTGGATAAGGATTAAAACAAAGGTATGGATAACATGGTCCGATTTTGGTTGACATTTCTATCAACTTTTAAAATGTAAAAAAGTAGTGATAGTGCCGTAACTACAATAGTTAGACCTGTGGTATTTCGAAGATTTTTTACAGATATTGATATGTTCTTAAATATTGTAGAACATTTTTTTGTTCTATCATCAATAGTTTCCGCAGCGCATGCGATGAAAGATATTTTTATGGCTAATTTTTTTACACCTTGGGTTACATTATTGAAGTTTTAGTAGGAATCCTTATTTTTTCTAGCAATAAATATAGCCTATTTTACTCAAAAATAATGTAACATACTAATGTTGAAAGAATTTTTTAAATCGGTCTAGTAATTTTTGAGTTTATTCGTTACATACATACAAAAATACAAATATTATATATATCTTTATAATATTATTATAGATATGTAGGAGAATTTTACTTGCATTCGAGATTACTGAGGCAGTCCTGTAGTTCTCATATTTACGAGTAGAGCCTTTCTTGCGGAGAGGAATCAATACGGACCCTGTCCAGTCTTTAGGCTACTATCCTGTGCGTCATACTTTTTATATAGCAGATAGCGTGTATGACTTTAGTGCCATCTGTACCCAAGCCCCGCGTGCACTCACCCCCGCATGCTTTTTGTTTTAGCCTGTCAACTGCTGCAACAACTTCCTGAAGAAGGATATCTGGCTCATGTTGGTATAGATCTATCCTTTCTGCAATAGTGTCACTACTGGTGTCACAGTATAATTGTTGGCATTACCTCCTCCATCTATCCAACACACGTTGCTTATCGACGATGATATCGACGATATCGACTACCATATTCATCATCTATACTCCAGGTTTTCAGTTTATACTCTTTGGCCGGTAGTTTTAAACTCCGGAACATGTCCTCAGCGTGAGCATGTTTGGAAGCTCTTTGGATTTCGACGGTAAACGGTATTTATGCAGAGCTTTAAACTTCTTGGTGCAGGAGCTTGTATTCCTGCTTCTCTGTTTCCGAACTTAGGCCATACTCTTTACGAGATTTTCTCTGTAATATTACAGACCATGCTTGCTCGGATATCTGAGGTGACTTAGGCCGATCAGCTGTTTGAGTTTTATTGATTTCATTAGCCGTTTGCAAAGTGACCTGTTTCAACTGCTCTCAGGTAGCATCCGCGAAGTCAAAAGGGTCAACTGTAAATTCACGCAGCTGATCATGGATGGTTTTGTTGAAGGCTTCTTGTGCACCATGTGGTAGATCCACCGCCCGTCTTAACTTCCCTTTTTTGATGGACTTATGGCGGATTCTAACCTGGGCCACCAATAATTGGTGGTCACTGCCACAATCCGCACCAGGCTTTGAACACAACATTTGACATTCAACACTGAAGATTTCAATCATTCTCCTATCATAACGTAATCGATCTAGTTTCTATGTTGCCCATTAGGCGAAGTCCACGTGTATAACCTAACATATATCTATATAGTAGTATATGACCACTTGACACTGACGCTGACATTTGACACTCGTTAGTTTTGCAAAAATAATGTAATTACACCTCTTAAATCTAGACTGCTCTGTCGGGCACTGCATCCCAGAATGATCTAGTAGCAGCTAGTTATTTTCATCACAATAACGATGCTTTGTTAACGAAATATCGATCATAATGGCAAATATAAACCGTCAAATTCCGCTTACGCTCCAAATCCAAATGTTCGGAATGAATCCAAATTTTTCAAATCTTGGTTCTGAACCAGATGCATTGCGTATGCAAGTTAGTAAGGAACTTGTTTATTATAAAACCCAAATTAAATTGCAAAATTCACTTATGTCGTTTCAGGATAGTTTTTAGCGAATTGATTCTTCCAGCGTGTTTGGACACGGGGAAAATAAAAAAAGATTATGAAGCTCAAGCCGCAGGTTGGGGAAGACTCGGACACAATAAGGGTTTAGCGGATACTCTTCAAGTAGTACGTATTTAGATTATATAATTGCTTTTTTATGCATTTTTCTACTCTTTATAATTGTGCCCAGTATACTAGCAATAGGCTTTCCCTACTATACTGAGATTACTGTACAACTCCGCAACGATGACCGTTCAAGTACAAACTAGTAAATCAAGGCATATTACATTGCATAGCGGCGTGCGACAGGGGGATATTATATTCCCTAACTGTTCACTGACGTAATAGAAGATGTTTTCAAGACACTTGACTGGGAAAAATGGAGTATAAACGTAAACGGCGAGTACATCTCACACATGAGGTTTGCCGATTATATTGTCGCCATCGCTGATGCCCTGCAGGATCTTTAGGAAATGTTGGACAACCTAAATGAGTCCTCTCGACATTTTGGTCTCAGGATGAAATTGGATAAGACGAAAGACATGTTCAATCGTCATGCGATTCCGAGACCGACCATAGTCGAAGAAACTTCTCTCGAAGTTGTACAGGAATACTTACACATCGAGCAAACATTGTAATTAACTGGAGTTGTTGGAGCAAATAGGTTTTAGAGCGGAGACCACGATCTGGCAAACGCAGTGTAGGACCGCGAGATGGAGTGACGACTTACGTGGGATAGCCGGCCGGAATTGCATAAAGCCGAGGATCGGGCTGTGTGGCGCATATTGGAATTGGACTTATTTGGGCTGATAATGGTAATGAAGATGATGATGACGATACTATTGAGACCTAACATCTATATGATGTTTATTTAGACCGTGGGTTTTATTTACAAACATGACATTTACATACTCAATCTAGAGGGCGGGGCGACTTATGCTCTTAACTAAGTCGTTTGTTATATTTATTACTGTATTTAAGTCCTGTTCATTTTTGTTTTACGTAATAAAATATTGTATGTCCAAAGTTTAGCCCGAACAGACCAGTCCGTATAAACCAGTGCTGGGCATTATTCAATCATTGATTTAATTGTAGGATTAATAAATAGAAATTTAATTGCAATTAAATTAATCTCCCTAAAGTACTCTGGAATAACAATGACTAATGCCTTAGACCCTCCCATGGCCATGGGTACTATTGAGCACTTGAAACGTCAGTAACTTCAAAACCAAAAATAAAGGGCGATAAATGTTTTAATTAATTTTTGGCCAACTCGGCTATAGAACAAGCTGCTAAATGGTGCTCGTCAAAAGAAACTATAACGCTACGAAAAATATCACAATCCATCATACTGCAGGTTTATTTATTTCTAGGTCTACTTGAACGAATTTAACGAGTCTGAATGCGCTACAATGTACATTCCACATAGACACCTGACGGACGGGTATAACCATACCTCACAGATGTGCTACGGTTCCTATTCCCAGATTATAGACACTTGCGAGGTATAAAACATATATTTTACTTTTTTATCACGTTGGTTTACAACAACCAGAGAGGGGCAAAATGTAATCAGAATAATAATTACAATTGCATTTTGTAATATTTAAGATTAAAAGTATTATCGTTAACGTTGAAGATTACGAAATGTAATTGTAATCAGTAATCATTAATACATCATCACGCCTATATTCCCCAAGCGGGGGTGGTTAATCCTTAATCTAATTACATTTTGCCCATCTCTGACAAAAACAAGGAAATTATAAATGATAAACATTTCAGAGGATACAAGATTTTTGTCTAAACCTTTTTAAATGTCACCTGGTAAATGGTAACTACCTATTTAAATGTTTCTTTATAAATTTTACTAATAAAGACGTACCTGGCTAACATACATAAAACACATTACGGATAATGTGAAGATTAATAGTCAATGTAGATAAATATACTGATTATCTGATACTACTAAAGTTTCGCCACATAGCTGACGCAGCGCGACGAAAGCGCGACGGTGGCGCGGCTTGAGGAATTCTAATGTACGGGAGACGCCACACAGCGCAGCCCCGCTTGGCGCGACGGCAAACGTCACAACCGAACGTAGACGAGCGCTTCTGTCATGCTCCCGTCACACTCCGTCGGCTATTTGATCAAAGCTTTAGGTAGAGTCCGAAGTAATGAGTCTCCTTTTCTTTAGGATTCGAAATGTCCTTCCTATGAAGAAGTTGACCAAAAATCCCACGATTACTATTTTGAAAAGCTAGTAGGAACCGGCAGCGAAATGTGGGTGGACCCAATACTTTCCTGCCACTTCTACTTGAGGAGTAGTTAGCGAAACGGTGTTTCTTTTTTTTTAATTTAGGTCGATATAATATCTATAATCCAGCCTTTTGGAACACGGCAATGCAATTTTGTTTGTTTTTTTCAGGGCGATAGCGGCGGCCCTCTACAGGTCAATGAAAACGAATGCCTTTACACCGTTGTTGGTTTGACATCATTCGGCAAGAACTGTGGGGTCCTCGGCTCCGCGGGAATGTACACCAGGGTCGAGCATTACCGGCCCTGGATTGAGAGCTACGTATGGCCTGGGGAAAGTGCAGAAATAATAGATGACATTTAGCTTTTGTAACGTGCACTGATAATTTGAAAGTAGTTTTTTATATTCATTATATTTTTTATATTTTCATGAAAACTTAACTTTTGACTTGTATACTTGTGATGTAATGTTCCTGAAGTACCGCGATAGGTTTTCAACGATTTTAAAATAATGTGTACAAAGACGCGTAAAATTTCACATAACGTTTCAGCTTATGCAGGTTTTGCTATTGCAGTGTGTTAAAGAAAGCTGATGATGGTAATGTTTTAATATAGCTCGACAAAATGTGCTCTTGCTACCCCTTCGGGTATTAAAATACAAATTTGATGATTCTGCTGTACTTTTTGACCTGGAGAAACGTCTATTAATATGTTCCATCCGTAAAAAAATTAAAAAAAGAAAAAAGAAACTTATTACCTTAAAAAAATAAACTTATTTGTGTTTTTTTTCTGTTTAACTTTATTCTGTTCACCTTTTTGTATGAAATAAATTTTTGCAACCGATTTTACTTTTTATTTAATGTTCCCAACGTTTCGATTGCTTTACAGCACTAAGTCTTATGGTCATGGGAACGTCTGAGGTGATTAAAGTTCATATCAATGGTATTTAATAATACCTTCAAACTTTTATTACGGTTCCTCATTATTTTCATTGATATCACATTGAAATTGGAGCAATAAGTAGCTTAGAATCGCACGGGTGAGTTCTTTGCGGAGATCCCGGAGCCCATCCGATGTGTCAATACCGGCCACCGTAGGAGTTTTAGTTGGTGGAATGGAGATCGATATGCCCCGCAAACTTCTCCAAGGCTCGCTACGCTTCTATGGAGGAATTTCGTCACGAGAAAAGTCTGAGTCTGAGAGTCTTTTATTTGGACATCGATGAGTATTGATGAGTCTATTATTAAAACATTGCAAAAATAGTTTGAAATATATTGCCCAGTATAGAGTTTAATTTTGAATATCACGTTAATGTTAATCAATTAGAGGACGAAATAAAAAGCCTTTGTTCAGTACTTCTGGATTTATGAAAAGGCGCGCTTTATTATCTTTTCTTCTTATCGCGAACAATGCAAGTGTGAAATGTTTTTCTAGTTTGCCAATCCTATTGTAAGTGTAACGATACAATAGAACGAATACACTAGCAGAACTAACACACAAACAGTTGTATCGTTACACATATTATTTTTATCGTTTTGACGGAATACATGCTGTAATTATATAGAAGCGGCTCACAACGTGGCCATGCATTGTCGGAGGCAATCATAAGCCCTCCTGCGTACAGGTGTGAGACTGCGCGCAGAACACGAACGATACAAATACCACATCAGTAGAACATTGACTCGAAGGGTAACGATTATTTACATTACTACGCCCATATAATATACTACTTTTTTCTTTAATAATAATAACACAGGCGTACAAACAAATTTTTTTTTTGGTGTAGCTCTGTTTGTGCCTATGGTCGATAAAGTAGGTAATGTACAATATATTACGTACAATAATAACAAGTTTTGTTATGTTTGTGGTGAATACATACTAAAATATCAGCGTAAATCGATAACAGACACTGTAAATCTTCTGTATTTTACTTACTTCGGTATTGAAATTCGACACCAAGATGAAGTGTGGGCGCCTCATAGTGTATGTGAACTATGCGTTGAACATTTGCGACAATGGGAGAAAGGGACACGTAAGTCTTTGAAGTTTGGAGTGCCTATGATATGGCGAGAACAACAAAACCATTATGATGACTGTTACTTTTGTATGACTAATATAGTGGGCATCAACGAAAACAATCGCCGTAAAATTGAAATACCCTAATATTTCTTCAGCACAAAGACTTACTCCGCATTCAGAAAATGTTCTGATACCAGCTTTTCACTAGGAAGTGCAGAAAAAGGTGAAACACCTATTTCTTCTCAAGTAGATGATGATTTTGAATACTGCGGAAACATCAAATCCTAAGCCAATTCGCAGAATGAGCTTAATGACCTCATCAGAGACTTAGATCTTTCTAAGGAACGTGCTGAGCTACTAGCGTCCTGATTAAAAGAAATAAAATGCCTTTCCTCAGATGTTCGAGCGTCTACATATCGCACGAGAGAACGACGCTTATTACAGTTTTTTTCATCTGATAAAAATTTTGTGTATTGCTGTAATGTGAGTGGTTTGCTGATATTCATGGGTTTGACGATCTATCAGCCCAATGGATGGCGTCTCTATATTGACAGTAGTAAACGAAGTCTCAAAGCAGTTCTTCTACATAATGGATATAAATATGCTCCCGTTCCAATTGCTCACTCAACATCTGTGAAAGAAGAATATGAGGTAATTTCAATTCTTTTACAGAAAATTAAATATTTTGAACATAACTGGGTGATCTGCGTCGAGTTGAAGATGGTTAATTTTTTATTGGGTCAACAGAGTAGTTATACTAAATACCCATGCTTTATTTGTCTCTGGGACAGTAGAGCCAAATCACACCATTGGACTCAAAAAAATTGGCCTATAAGAGATGCTCTTGTTGTCGGAGAAAGAAATGTTATAAATGAACCCTTAGTTTCAAGAGAAAAAATCATTCTTTAGCCATTTCATATAAAACTAGGGCTGATGAAACAGTTTGTTAAGGCTCTTGACAGAAATGGTCAATGCTTTCAGTTTATTTCACAGAAATTTCCTGGTTTAAGTACTGAAAAACTAAAAGCAGGTCAGTTAATGAAAGACACCACTAATTTTGAGACTTCTATGAATGATCTGGAAAGGCTTGCGCGGAAATCTTTTGTAGCAGTTGCACAATATTTCCTCGGAAATTATAAGGCTGATAACTATGAAGAATAAGTAGAAGAAAAGCTGGTTCGTTGCAAAAATGTAGGCTGTAACATGAGTATACAATTACACTATCTCAATAGTCATCTAGAGCAATTTCAACACAATTTAGGAGATTAAAACAAAGAACAATGAGAACGTTTCCACCAAGACATAAAAACGATGGAGAATAGATACCAAGGAAGGTGGGACACCCATATGATGGTCGACTATTGCTGGGGAATCATGCGACATTGCCCACGTCAGTCTCATTCTAGAAAATCACTTAAAAAGCAATTTCTTGATGTTTAATACCAATAAATTTTTTTTTTCTGCAAACTGTATTATTTTTATCTCGGGAACTCCGGCTGATAGAAAAAAACCGGTTACATTTTTGATATCACCATGTAAGACATACTTAAAATCAGGTCTAAAATCCCCGGCACCTAAAATGTCAATTTATCTACATATAAGTGGAATTATTTACTTATTAACATTCATCGATCCGGACATTACACGGGAACCTTTAAAAATAATACACGGCTATAAAATCATAACACGGCAAAGCAATACTCAAAAATATAGTATGTAATCTATTTTATAATGTTCGTAGATCCGTATCGTTACATTTTGTTTTAAATCTATTACGTCCATTAGCTAGTTCTTTTTATACGTTGTAAAGGCCAATACACATTTGAGTTTACATTTTGATTTTACGCAAGAAATTATTTGGCAAAAGTTAAAACATTTTTAAAAACTTTTACACAGCCAGATAATAGTGTAATTTACAACGGCCAATCACAATGTTGTACACCCACAATTGTAAACTTTTATGTTAGTAAAGGCTAGGGCACTACGTTTTTCCAAAAATCAAAAAAATTATGAGGGTGCAAAATTTCATGTCTATTCTGCTGGCCATTAAGGAGTTCTTTCATCTGGAGCTAATCCTGGGTGTAGAATCAAGTCATGCTTGCCATTAAAATGCATTGTCATCGGAACTGAATCAACATGTCAAATTTCAACTCCGTACGATAAGAGAAAGTGATTCTAATACAGCTTGCATGATTTAATCTATACTAACAAACATTGCAAACATTCCCTAAACAGGAGTGGCAGTGGTGTACTATGTATACCCGCAATTTCCCCTAAATTCGTCCATTATACTGGGCATAATCCCAGACTTGAGACTGATATTGGGAATTTTTCTAATGAAAAATTGCACTTTGTTCGTACTAAGATTCGAACCCAGGGTCTACGCGGACTATCCTATTCAACCAAGGAGGCTGTCGAATGGATTACTAGTGGAGTAAATATTAACTTCGTCTAAGTATGCAACTAAGCAAGTAAGTTGTTTGATTTTACTGTAAAGTAATAAATATTCAGAAGTAAATGTAACCCACAAGAGTATATTCGTATTATGAGTAGAAGCACTAATGTTTTCTATTTCTCTTTGACTTATTTCAAACTGTAATCTAATGTTCTACATATTACTAAGGTATAGTGTGTTGTCATATATACAATAATTATAATAATTATTTATTTATATCAGGCATCAGAAATTGTAAAATTTACAGGCCCATATAATATATACCTTACAGATTAATATACATATTTATTAATATACATGTCGTATCCTATTAATGAAAAATCAGTTAATGGAATGGCAAGCAGTTAATTTCATTTTAGTAACCTTGTAATCTTGTCATACACATACTCTATGATTGCTCGAGTGTGTTTAGTTGTGAAGCGATGACAGATGACATCTGTCAGATGACATGAGAGTCACCGATGACAGAAAGTCGATATAAGATGGCGGACGGCGTTGCGTTGTTAGTCTATTAGCAACGGAGCAAGCGCTCGGACGTATCGCGAAGCAGCTAACCTCACTGCAGTGGCACTGCACTGGCATGGATGCACCTAAATTGCCGGGCGCGACCCCAGTGTTAGCTTAAGATTTCCTTTATGTTCGGCCACCATGCGGACGTCTTAGTGATATTTGGGGCAGTGGCGTGCATTGGATATAGGTAATTAGGCAGTGCCTAACTCAGTATGAAATACTGAGTTTAGGTATATGTTATTCTATCTATCTCTATCATCACGTCAGATCCCTCGCGGGGTAGGCAGAGGGTATAAAGTTCCAACAGGTTCTTTCCTTACATACCTCTCTGGCTTCCTCCACTCTTATAGTTCGTCTACACGCTCGCCGGTTACGGAGACTCTTCACTTGTCCTTCAGATAAGACTCGGTTTATTTGATCACGGTAAGATAGTAGACGATCTTAGTTAGACCTAGAGGTCTTCCCCGTTACCTACATTCTTCCACTGATATTAATTACTATAATTAGGGAAGTATGACGATTGACTTTTTTTTATGTAGTTATATTAAATGTCTAATTGCATTGTTATAAGGTAGGCACTGCTTAATTGCCTATATATAATGCACGCCACTGATTTGGGGAGGCCTTTTTCCTTCAGTGGACGTCTTTCAGCTGATGATGATTCCATTTTACATTTCATACAAGAATATGACCGTCGATGGGTTGGTGGTTGAGTTATGTCCGACTTAGGAGACACCTCATATATGTTTCTTGTAGCAAAAGTTAGATTGCATAGACTAGTTCCCTTTGCTTCCTGCAACGTGACAAGATCAACTTAAAGTTTTATTTTAAAAATATGCCTTCGTGTGCATTGGGATACTGTTTCAACTACTCCAGCTAACGCAGCCATGCCCGTTTACCCCTCAGTCATCAAGTTGCGCACCATTTTTTGTAAAAATAATAATTAATACACACCGTTACGTCTATATTCCACAAGCGGGGGTGGCAGAGGTGTACTGAGTACACCCACTTTTTGCCGACGATGTTAGGTCCCATGTCATAGGGAGCGTGCGTATTGCCATATAGCGGGCACAATTCTAGACACCGGAATCATACTGAGAATTTTTCATTAGTAAAACTACATTTGTCCGACCTAGGATTTGAATCCAGGACCTCGTAGTCACAAAGCGATGCGCTATGCCACTAGACCGACAATACGCTTTTTGTTTGACATACATTCTCTTGTACGTTGTAAACTCAATGGTGAAAAAAAAAATACATCGGTTGTTCGAAGTCTGTCTTGTGTACTTGCCCTATAGTTCAAAAGCTCTAATCATGCGATCACGTGTCGGCGGCGATGCCGGGCGGCGAAACGACTGCGCTGCCGCTGGAATTAGCCGGCTTTGATTGAACGGAGTGAGTGCTTGCTGAGTGTTTTCAAGTGTGTGTCACCTCCACTTAATATGGACCTATTTAATATAAACTGATTTAGATTTTTTTGTTGTGTGTGTACCAAAATACACTGGTGGGGCCATTACAGCTTTTCCGAATAAAAGAGAGCGTGCAACAACTATACGCCAGTTTTAGATAAATAAAAACGTGTAATAAAAGTGACATTATTTTTTAATTTTATGTTAGTATTTCGTGCCTTATCTGAAGGGCAAATTAAGTCTTCATAATCGGTAAGCTTGTTTGAGATGAACTGTTAGAGTGGAGGATGCTAGAGAAGCCTGTAAGAAAAGAACCCCTTGGAACTTTGTATTTTCTGCCTACCCCGCAAGGAATCTGTCGTGATTATATAGATAGACATAGGTAGTTGGGAATAGTAATTTACACCAAAATAAAATCTACCGACTTTCAATACAATATATACCTGGATCGTCTATGTAAAACAGATAAAAAAATTCACGATGAAAAAACTGGGTGCTAAAAACAAAAGATTCAAATGTATTCATGTCGACTACTAGTTTATTTAGATCGAGCGACAAAAAATCACAATTTATAGCGTTCTACTTCAGACCAAGAATGAGAAGATTTCCGCCGTTTGAATGAAGGGAGCTTGCCGTTCAGCTGATTGAACCATCAATGCAATATCCTGTAACGTTTGTTACAGGATTTTGCATTTTTCTACTCATTTTTCTAAGACGACTTTGGGAAATGGTCACCAAAAGACCAAGCATGAACAGACGTATGTTAACATTACGCTTCCGACTTACTGTGCCATCCTTTTCATAGTACAAATTTATTTCATAAACACGAACGTGACAGCTACGAGACAGCAACATTTCGGTGACGATAATCTGTTTATATCTGTTTATAGTACGAAAGTAGGGGGTTAGTATGAAAATATTAACATTAACCTAACTCTAGGGAGTTGATATGCCATCCTTGTCATACTACAATTTATTGTATAAACATTAACTTGATAGCAAGCTCGCTCACTAGCGTCACGATAAAATCTTTTTGTGCTAAGCATGAATGTGAATCAAGCTCAGCCATCAGATAGACGTAGCGTATCGTTATCGAGAAAACGTGCTTGCACGTTCATGTACATGCAGTACACTAAACTGTAGACTAAACTTACTAAATGTGTAGAGTGAAAAGGATAGCGTATTAACTCGATTGCGTTACCCTTACGTCAATCTATTAGTGCTAAACCATTTACCGGATATTTTGTTTGTTCACAAAATCGAGTAAATATGTTTAACATCATCATAAGGTATTCTTGTCTCTTGTAATCATCGGGATTATAAATAGCGCTTGTTTTGTTTTCGTAACTGTCATATAATTATAGAGATAATCTACCAGAGTAAAAACAATAAAAGTCTCTTATGTCTATATTTCCCAAGCGGGTTGGCAAAGGCCTATTGTGTACACTTACTTGTCACTGAAGTCGATATGACCCTATAGAGGACGAGCCATATTGCCATTGCACAGTAACATTACCAGATTTCAGACTGTTACTGAGAATTTTTCAAAATAATAATTATAGAACCTTAAGGAAACCCTAAAATATCAGTCTCAATGCAAAGCAACATGTCGTGGCAGCTTGCCTCATGTTATTTTTTTCTCTAAATGATTTTATTTTACAACAATTAATCGAAGGTCTGGCCCCCTATTACATGGATGGGATCTAACATCGTCTGTGAAAAGTGGGTGTACACAGTACACCTCTGCTACCCCTGAGCATGAACGTGACGGTGATAATTTTTTTTAACAAACGGTAAACGCTTATCTATCGCTGTTATAACAGAACACAGCAACTATACTATTTCTTTTTCTATTGAAACGTAACTTCATTTTTAATGTGTTTGTTCATCGTAAAACAACGGGTCGGCAGATTAAGTCTGTGCTACCTTTTGAGCGCCAATTATAGTAATAAAAACTCTTCAAAACTGAAACTTGACCTTTGCTGACCAACGGCGTAATCTGCTACATCAACATTTTGATAAGGCACAATGTCGTGCCAGCCAGTTATCGCTCGGCATTCGTGCCGACTAGTCAGGTCGCTTCAAATAAACATGGTATGGCACGGTAATTAGTATTTCAATTACTCGAGAGGGACTGCCTCGTTGGTCTAGTGGCAAAGTAAATCGCTTGGTGATCACGAGGTCCTGGGTTCAAATCCTAGGTCGGCCAAATGAAGTTTTTCTAACGAAAACTTCCCAGTATGAGTCAAGAGTCTGGAAATGCGTCCGGTATATGGCAATAGGCTCCAACCCGATTACATAGGACCTAACATCGTCGGCGCAAACAAGGTGCACTCAGTACACCTCTTCCACCCCCGCTTAGCAATATAGGCGTGATGGTGTGTGTATTTACTCAAGAAATTAGGAGTCAGAAGAGAGCGTTAGTTACCAAATAACGTCATGAAGCTTTGCCAAATATGTATCTCCACCTCTAAAATCATTGCCATCATTAGCTTTTTCTAAACTACAAGTCAACAATGAGCCTACTCCTGTAGGCCTCCTGTACTAAGTATCCGAAATTAGCTAAACGCTATTCATTGGCGGCGCTTAGATTTAGTTTTGCGAATTTTCGTTCGTAGAATGGGAGCCTGGTCTATGAGGCTTAGCAAAGTTATTTACGACGGTGTCTTCACATTATTACAAGACACTAAAATGTGGCCTGAGTATTTGGATCAGACAATTTGTCGTATTCATATTCTTACTAGCTTTTGCCAACGACTACGCTGGCAAGACGACTACGCCATCTTAAATTAAAACAAAAAAGGATGCTCCCCTTTATGCATTATTTCTATGTTATATGACTACTTCATTAGGTCATTCGTTCATCTTGTAGGGCGCCTGCCCATAATAGATCTTCCAGTACGAGGTCACCGCTCAAGAATCTTTCTGCGAATGTTGGGGCTCGCCCACTGCCACTTTAGCGCATTTGAGCTTTCCAGTTTAGCAATTCTGAATGCTATGTCTTTTGGTCTTGACTATGGCTCTTCGGCAGATCTTCTCCTTTCTAAACTGTAAGCCTAGAAAAGTGGCCAGCGTTTGGTAATTGAACTGAAATTTAACCAATTCTATTAAATCCAACTCAAATACTTGAGCGTAAGCGATGGTGAAGGTCGCAGGTACTGTTACGTTTACGGGGTAAATAAATGCCGAATAACGTACGAAGTACTTGATTAGGCGCTGTGTACGCACAAGTACTATACACACACTAGTACTACTCTCGCGAGTACCCGATTACTGCTTCCAAGTCACACAACCTTTACATAAAAGCAATGAGGAAAAATATTTAGGCCTCTTACTCGACAAACACCTAACTTGCAAGGCACACATACAACATATAGGAGAAAAACTATCATCTTTAGTCGGATCACTACGAAACGTTGCTAGATGTATCCCTCAAAAGGCGCGGCCGTTAATTTATACCGCACTGGTAAAACCCCACCTACTTTATCTAATCGAAATATGGGGCAGCGCAGCTAAAACACATATCAAAACGATCCAAATATTACAAAACAAGATCATAAAAATTCTTTACAAATATGACTTTCGAACATGTTCCAAAACCATATACAAGGAAACAAAACTAATGAATATACAACAACTATACACATATAATACGTGTATACTTATATATAAGATCATCCACAAACAAATTCATTCACAAATAACTTTCACTACAAAAGGAAAAACCCAAAAATATGGATCCCGTCGAGCCAACCATCTTATGTTACCTAGTATTCGAACGAACTACGGCAAAAATACCTTAACATACACGGGAGCACAACTATACAACAAATTTTCAAATAATGTAAAGGAAACGACTTCGCTGAATATTTTTTAGAAAATAATATTCGAATATATTTTCAATGACGGATCATTTGCATAACCGCTCATTACTTGGACCACAACCATGCATGCGGCGAATTCGATTCCTATTTAAAAAGATGTGAATGTTATTTGTGAGTACCCACACCGAGCTAGAATTTATATTATTTTTTATTAAAAATTGTTCTCATGTAAGTGACACCTGTCTTAATGAGAAATAAAGATGAGAGATGTCTTAATGAGAACCGAAACCGAAGTCGCTGAGTCACTCGTAGTATCCGTATATCGTTGCTCAGGTCGCGGGTGTATTTCACGTAGGTCGCTTGTGATCAATTTGATCGCTGGCGCTTCCGAAGAGTAGTCGTCGCCGCGGCGAGAGCTGTTTTTATACTCGTATAAAAGTTCTAGAACGGACCCGGATCCTCCAAGTACGTCGATAAAATAGCCCAGGTTCATCAAACAGTAGCCGCCACACGCCGCGTGGTCGGCGGATAGAAAAGCGAGTACCTTCTAGTTTTCGGGATATCGGTACGTCCGGGTCGTAACAGTGCAAAGTCGACTGTAGTGGCGGTCGAAATACGAAAGGACGAAAGAAACTATTGGATTGGCAAGGAATTTGACGTGATGATACAGACTGATAGATAGTGTTAGATGTCTTAAGTCGTGAAATAAATAACTTTATCTACACACTAGATCATGCCGATGTTATCCATCTAAGTGGTATATAAAATCACACCAATATGCATTTGGTGGGTTTTTACCGGCTGGGCAATCTTTCGATTTCCCTTTTTCTCTTCACAGGTGACTGGACCTGGTAAATAACTCATATTTAAGTTGAATTTATAAATACTTTTGTAAAATAAAGACGACTTGGTTTAAGCGATAAAACGTAGTAAATGATCCCCGCACAGCGCACGGAAATATTGATTTGGGATTTGTGAATTTTATTTTATTTTTATTCTTCATGCACATATGTACATAGGCGGACTTAATGCCTGAGGCATTGTTTCCCAGTCTACCTTAGGGTGGTGTAGAAACAAACATGTGTGGTAGGTGCGAAAATATACGTAGCTAAAAAATAATGTTAGAAAATAAATCTAAAAGAAATTAAAAAAAATCAATATTAATGATAATACAATACATAAATATACAGATAATATATATACATATACAAGGTGTAACATAACAGATGCAGATGACACATACATACAATTTGTAATAAAGAAGATATTTTATCCAACATTTTTATTATTATTCCCGTTTGTACGGGCACAATAAAACAAATGTTTGTTGGTCCGTAATGGCCGGAACGGCGGAACCGATTTTAAATAGACTATCACTGGAAAATTGAGGATTTTTCAGAGATTGTTTAAGACTACTTTTTAACTCGGGAAATGCAAGATTTCTGGGGGATAGTTGTTTTTATTTCTCTATATTAACACGGCTGAACAGACTTAAAAGAAACTTATTGTGGAGGTGTCTCTAAAGTCTTGGAATAATACTATCCCTACCTAAAGTCCTACCTACTTATGTCAAATTACAAAATAAACGCGTGTGAAGGCGCGGGTAGCAGCTAGTCCTTAAATATAACAATACAATCGTCAATTTCGCTCCTAATTAAGCAAAAAAGATTATGACCCTATTAAGAAATGAGAAGTATTTTGGAATCTACATAAATCTATTACGACTTATCAAGTAATATCGTTAGCACCTTTAATACTATTAAACATCTTACAGTTTCAAAATATTACTTTAATCTTTTATGAAGGCTATTGTTTTAAGGCTTAGTAGATCATTTAGTAGGGATATTTTCATTACGAAATCCCCGTGTTGGAGATCCATAGTTACGTGAAAAAGAGAAGCGGTAATCCATGTCGATGTTTTAGAAGGCAAATAATGAAAAATATTGATATTTATAACAATATTATTTTAAAAATACCCTGTTAAGAACAAGCTTTTAAGCAACTTTATTTACCTTAATTTTTATATTTTTTCTTTTTTATTAACTTTGTTAGCGCTATTTAGAACCTTCACGGCTAATATTTTAAACACTGTAATCTAATCTAATATTTGGATAAACCTAACTAAAACTGAACATACGGTGTGGGACCCTGGTGACCTGTTACATAAGTATTTTATACCTACATCAGGCACCAGTCTCTCACAAATGCTTGTATTAGATTTTGTTAACTTATATTTTTTTTCCTATTTCAACATTTGTGAAGAGTAAATAAATACTTTATTATTTATTTATTTATTTAACTTATGCAATTTAAAACGACCAGTCAATATTAAATGTGTATACAAAATTTCGTGTCTATGCTGTTGACCGTTGACGAATTCCTTCGTCTGGAGCCAATCTTGAGTGTATAATCAGGTCGTGCTTACCGTAACAATGCATTGTCATCGAAACTGAACCAACATGTAAAATTTCAACTCCGTAGGATTAGAGGTAGTGGTTTTAATTCAGCTTGCAAGATTTGACTTAAACCAACAAACTATAATATTCTTCACTTGAGATGGATACTGTAACAGTACTTAGTGTCAAAGGAAATTAATCTTTAATTCAATGATGTTAAGGCATAAACATAGTTAATTATAAAAATGGGTCATGACTCGTTTCTTAAGTTCCCGTTAAGAGCCCTCTTATTGCCATTGAATATAGTATAATGACACTTAGAACTGTCATAATACCCATCTTACATAAAAACGCTATAACAAACATTGCAAGCTAAATAAAAACTTGTAAAAATGGCCTGCTGTGGCAATAGGCTTACCTGCTATCGCGTGACCTGTTTGAGATCCTTTGATGAAATGTAGACACCTCGAATCAAATACCTACAATTCGTGTTAGCTTCTAATAAGCATATTTTATTTACTTATTTGATAATCAAATCTTCAAGTATATAATCGTCTTCGATTCAAAAATTATCCCAGCACTAAGCTATCAGCTGTGTTACAGAAAGAATTCGAAAATAGTCTGGTCAAACGAATGGCGAACTAACCTCATCAAAAGTAGTGGTGCAGATCTTTTTCCAAACTTGCTATTCCTGTTTCGGATCACTCCAATCATTGATTGGCTCAAGGGGCTTTGTACAGTTTCTCGTTTTGTTTTGCCAATGTACCGAGTTTTATGAGTCTGCGGGATAGGTTCGTATTTTTAGTCTCTTCCCCCCGGATCACCTTACGGTGTAAACGTGTTGAACCATACTGCAATTATTTTAAATTAATTCTAAATTTGAAATATTATTCAGTTTAATCTAATCTTCAAAAATAGGAGTGTATAGCACTGAGGAGGTGTAGTTGATTCTGATATCTGCAGACTGCGCGGCGTCCCCCGGAATACTCCACGCAGCGTGTGCGCCTGGTACAAACCCCTGCCACTACGCATGGTCACCCCCGCCACTGTTATACGTAAGACCCTTCCTTAATCAATTAGCGCAAAAGCTTTGCGTCGCCATTGTGGATTTGCATGCAAGCCACGCCTACTACCACAAGACTGGACATTGACAGCTACGTCAGGCCCGCCTACTTGGACGAAGCTTATAGACAATAGAGGACTAAGCAATTAGCGCCACCCCGTCATTAGTGTATAACCCGCCATTTTTACAAGCGGAACTTCCAAGCCCATCGCCTTTTATTCCTGCGATTCTAGTACCGAGACACTGAAATATGGAAAAATTTTCGTCTGAGGCGGAGGCTACCATGATGGCTGAAGACAAGACTCCACCTAACTTTGTATTCCAACGAACTAAGAGGGGTAGAGAAGATATGGAGGATTCAATCACTAGACAGTTGGAAGATTTTAAGGAAGAGATGAAAAAAATGATGTCTAATTTCTCAACATCGCACGGGAATGAGCTTCAAAAAGTAATGATTACTCTAAAAGAGATACAGCAATCGAACCTTAATATAGAGAATTCTATTACTTACTTAACTGTACAGAATGAGGAATTTAAGAAAAAAATAAACTAGCTAGAGGCCCAGGCAAATGAAGATAGAAATTATATACTAATTTTAGAAAATAAAATCGAGGACTTACAAATGGGAAGTCGAAAAAACAATTTCGAACTGAAAAATGTACCGAAGAAGAATAATGAGACTAAAGAAGACCTTATTGAGATGATTATGTGTCTTACCCAGAACATAGACTGTAATATATCTAAGGTGGATATAAAGGACATATATAGAGTCCGTGCTAAAAACAATGGTAAACAGAACACGCCCATTGTCATAGAAACGGGCTCTACTCTGCTAAAGACCAATGTCCTAAAAATGGGGAAAGCCTTCAACATAAAACATAAGTCTAAATTATGTTGTAAGCATCTTGGCTTTAAAACACAAGAAGACACTCCTATCTTTTTGTCAGAGCATTTGACTGTAAAGGGAGCTCGGCTTCATTTTCTTGCCCGTGACCTAGTAAAGTCTAGAGCTTACAAGTTCTGCTGGACAGCATATGGTAAAGTATACGTGAGAAAGGACGAAAACTCCCCTATTATTACGATTCGAAGTGAAGAGCAGGTCCATCAATTATTGTTAGAAAAATGACTACTTGTACCAAGTTGCTATTATTTATCTCGCCCAACGCAAAGCTATAAGACGTATGTACCCCAGAATGTAACTATATTATTATCACTTTGTTCTATGCATTCCATGGTGCTCTATGGTTGTCTATCCTATTGTGAATGGATAAACTCATGTGTTACTAATATTTACAATTATATACATAAACACTCACGAACTTTAAACACTTGTGCATCTACGAAAAAACTCTACTTCAATATACACCTTATGGATATCCACGTAAAAATAATGATGTCCACTTTAAATCTCACAATCCCTCAGCCCTTACTCGACTTTATAAGACAGGATTGTTATCATTATTATATACTATTGCTAAGCTATAAATATTACATTAAAATAGTACATAAAAAATCTATACTCACAATAATGACTTATGCTAGAACAGTGCAAACTGTCAATCAAACAGATAACATAGACATTGCAAAAATAAATAAATCCAATAAATTAGAGCTCTCAAAGTTACGTGAAAAATATGATTTGAGTATTATGTGCCTAAACATTAATGATGAAATATATCATGGATAGTTCTCTGTCAGCATTGAAAGAAATAGATGAAACTGAAATCGCTAAATCTATTTACTGCGATATCGAAGATCTAAGTAAAAACATACTCATAAATAAAAAAACATTTGACTATTATTACACAAAACATCAGGAGTATATATAAAAATATTGATGACTTGCAAATAACTATTTCAAATTTGGACTTTGAACCTGATATCCTGATTCTTACGGAATGTAGACTCGACTTTAATAAACCTACACCGTTAATTAAAAATTACACATCCTATGTCACTACTCACCATCTTAATCGGAATGATGGTGTAACTATATACATTAAAAGTAATCTTAAACCGAAAATAAAGGAAATTAAATTGAACCAAGCTTCTTGTTTACAAGTGGAGCTTTTTAATTATGTTATTCTGGGAGTGTATAGATCTCCTGCTAATACAAATATTAATTTATTCATTGAATCTCTCAGTAAACACTTAGATACAATTACACATCATAAAAATATAATATTGTCAGGAGATCTAAACATCAACCTCATATCTAAAACAATTGAAAATAGTACTGATTACAAAAACAGACATAGTTATTTAAATATGTTATCCTCATATGGGCTGTTGCCCGGTCACGTTATACCCACGCGAATAAATAACTGCCTCGATCATTTTATATTAAAGCTACTTAGGGAGAAGATCCATGCCAGCATAGCAGTTCTAAACACAACTATAACTGACCATCAGATGGTGCTCTTGTGTTTGTCAAATGTTAAAGCGGTAAAATCGCGTCCTAGAGTACGCTCAACTGTTGTTGACTTTGACTTAGCCTTGCATAGTCTAGTCAACAACAATATATCAGCTTTAATGTTCTGCAAAGATCCTGATGCACTTGTAGAATCACTGATTAATCAAATCCAAGAGGCATTAAAGGATAATACAAAAATTGTGCACTTACCTAAAAGTAAAAGAATTTTAAAGCCTTGGATTACCCCAGGTATTCTGCGCTGCATCAGGAACAGAAATAACTTGCAAAAACAAACTAAATCTAATCCATTTGATGAAATTTTAAAAATAACTTATAAAAGATATCGCAACTACTGCAACAATTTGATTAAAAAATTAAAACGTAAATATGAAAAGGCACAATTATTAGTAAAAAACCCTAAAAAATTATGGAATAATATCAAGACAATTACAAATATATCACATATTAAAAGTAACAACACAGAATTGCTGGATATCGAACAATGTCCTGAAAAAGTAGTAAATTTTGTAAATCACTACTTTGCTAACATTGGTAAAGAATTAGCAGAAGATATTTTAATTAACAACCCTACCACGCAAATTAATTGTTGCCCACTAGCATTTGACGCACATTCAACATCTTTCGTTATTTTAGACACTGATCCCGATGAAGTTAATGGTATAATAAAAAGTCTAAAATCAGATAGTGCCACGGGAGCGGACAATATACCTGTCAAATTTCTGAAAATGTCAAACAAAATAATCACCCCATTATTTGCCATTTAGCCAATCTGTGTTTTTCCAAAGGAATTTTTCCTAACGCATTAAAACACTCCATCATTACACCTGTGTTTAAGGGTGGGGACAAAGGCGATGTCAACAACTATAGACCTATTTCAGTACTGTCGGCAATATCAAAAATCTTAGAAAAACTCATTAATGTTAGACTAATTAAATATCTGAACAAAAATAACATATTAGCGAATTCACAATACGGGTTTAGGAAAGGCAAATGTACTCAAGACGCTATCTTAGACTTGACTACAAAAATAGTTGACCATTTGGACCGCGGAAAGAAATGTCTGACAGTATTTCTGGACCTGAAAAAGGCCTTTGACACCGTCTCTTCTCCCACCCTTATACGCAAACTAGAGAGAATTGGTATTAGAGGTAACCAGCTAGAGTTACTAAAAGACTATTTAAGTGGCCGCATGCAAAAGGTTAGAATAGGAGAATACATTAGTAGTAACCTTCAAATAACCTACGGTATTCCACAGGGCAGTGTGTTAGGTCCTACCTTGTTTTTGATCTATATTAATGATCTGTGCAAGACCAAAATTAACAATGGGCACATAATTTCATATGCTGACGATACTGCCATCGTCTTTACCGGTGATACATGGGAAGAAATTCATCGCGCTGCAGAATTCGGTTTGGCTAAAGTTGCTGCGTGGCTTAAACTAAATTTATTAACATTGAACACCTCTAAAACTAATTATATTTGTTTTTCTATCCATAATCGTACACAACCTAAACATTTCAATCTTAAAATCGATAGTCAATGCACTTTTAATTCAGCAATAGTCTGTAACTGTCCTATAATAAAACAAGTCGCCTGCACAAAATATTTAGGGATAATGATAGATCAAAGGTTATCTTGGCACTCTCACTTAGAAATAACAACCGCGAGACTAAGAAAATTAATCTGGATTTTTAAAACACTTCGGTGTGTAGCTTCAAGTACACTATTGAATCAAGTCTACATCGCTCTAGCACAATCCCTTTTAACGTACTGTATCCCAGTATGGGGTGGGGCTTCTAAGATGAAATTTCTCGAGTTGGAACGTGGTCAGCGATCTTTAATAAAAGTAATGTACAGTAAACCTTACAGATTCTCTACCGAAAGGTTGTATTCCATTAGTGAATTATTGAGTGTACGTAAATTATATATTGTACATTTACTTGTAGAAAACCACAAAAGTATGCTATATGATCCCAAAACCAGCCATAAAAGAAGAAGGAATGTACATTATACCTATGTTGTAAGAACTAGCTTTGCAAGTAATCAATTTAGGAGAGCATCTGAATAGATATACAATAAGATAAACAAAAAACTGAATATTTATCCCTTACACTCTCATCATTTAAAAAAACGGGTTACTGAGTGGCTTAATTCATTAAACTACGATGAAGTTGAAGCTCTGCTACAAGTCATTAAATAGAGCACTTGAATTATCTATCACAAACAGACACTAAGTGGTACACAGCTACAATGTATCAAATTAAATATATTGAAATAATGAAATATTTATTTAAATTATGTTACATTTATTATTATGATTAAAATGGAATTGTCATTAGAAAAAAAAAAAAAAAAAAAAAATAAATATATATATATATATATATATATATATATATATATATATATATATTATCAATTTACACTTCTTATGATTGTATCGGATTAACTGGTTTAATTTTGTATCAATATTTGTAAGATATGGAAGAGCGGGACACCCTGGCACAGGTATTTGTTATACTTAAAAGGATGTCCCGTTAATGGATCATTCTATGTATTTGTAACTCTTAAAACCAAAATAAATTTATTATTATTATTATTATTTAGTAGGTACTTACTAATGTTTCTCAATCTTGAGAGTATCTGTGGAGTCACGGCGGTTAAAGGTCTGTGATTCCATATATACACCTAAGTGTTCATAGAAGCACTTGATTCAATATTTGAGATTGTATCCCGCGACTTCGTACCTGGTCGACAATAGCGCCAACTACCGGGTTTATGTTATATAGCCTATGTTACTTCTCAATAAGGTAGCTTTCTAATGGTGAAAGAAGTTTAGAAATCGGCTTAGTAGTTTTTGAGTTTATTTGTTACAAACATACAAATCTTTCCTCTTTATAATATTAGTATAGATTAAAAAAAAACAAATGTGTACGTAGTCAACAGAATCTATATTCTTAGTACCCTGCCAACCGACAGTGGTGCGGAATTCTTATCCCTTCTTTCGGTCCTTTTTAATTAAATTATTTTGTTTTACTTACGTATTACATCGACTCTACTCCAAGTTTTTTCTGCCTGAGTATGACCATTGATCAGTGATGAGCTTGTATATATTCCTCGGAAATTTATGTTCCCATAAAATCATATTATGTATTCCCGATGGGCACCGGCGTGACGATGTAATATGATGATATTAATGTAGGTACGTGACTATTATTTCGTACCATCTTCTTGCGTCGATAAAAATATTGGGAAACGATGTTCTGTAGAAATAACGTAACTGAAAGTCGCATTAACTTCTTTTTTGTTTATACAACAATATTATTTCCTCTTGATAATGGTTTATTAGCATCAGCCAACAATAAGTTGCGTGGTGCAGCTGGCAATCCCGAGGTCATAGGTTTAATTCTACGTCAGACAAAATGTTTTTAAAGTGTTTCTTCCTATCAAATAACAAATTTGTGATAACAATAGGCTCACTCCCTATTAGAACTTTTTTTTCAGTATTTTAGCATCATTCTAGTAATTATTCCTGTATCATTGATGCGTTTACAAACATGAAATTCACATACACAAACACCCAAACCGAAACAAACTTGGCTCAAAAATACCAATTCTATGAGGCCCGCCTTGAGACCATGTCTCAATGCTGTCATTCATCTACAGCAACACTTACTGGTCGAAGAGCTTTATCATTAGACACTGCAGTATTTTTACAGTGGCGCGGCAAGTAACCCCTTTAAAATATTACCTTTTTTGCAATTAAGCTACAGGCCGTAAGTAACACGATAATTATTGGCCTTAATTTTAATTATCTTTTTACGGTGGCCATGTTATTTAATTAAAAGTTCATAATGTCTGTTATTAGTCCACTATTATTACCAAAAGTGTACATTAAACGAACCACTCTCTGGATGTTAAGTATAACTTAAGGTAATTGGCTTAATTGCTACCCCACACTATCAAGGGTAATTTCCAAGTCGAATCATGTCAAAATAAATTACACTAATTTCTTTTTGCTTAGGATCTCGAATCTTATTTGTACTGAAATACAACGAAAAGTGGGTAAGTATGTAATAAATTGGTTCGCAGTAAGTTTTATTGCGTGTACTTAATCTTTGAGGTCATTAAGGAATAGATCAATAGAAATATTTTTGGAGCTATGTCTCGTTGTTCATACCTTGTTAAAAATATCGACTGATTGGTGCAGTCAACTTCGAACTGAGGGCATAATATGAACGATAGGAAACGTCATATACTAAAACGATAGTAACTTTGTTACGCGTGCTGTCATGTGTTAATAATTATTTAAGTTATTAGGTAATAAGTGTGAAAGGGATAGCATATCAACACGATAGCGTTACGATAACGTCAATATACGCGTGCTTGGGCTACTACTGCAGTCAGTTTTGAATAGATGTAGCTAGTATCACACTGATGCAGCCAAAATTATTCAAGGCCAGCAAGTTTTTTATCAAACTGATGTAGCCAAAGTTATTCAAGGCCAGCAGGTTGTTTAGAAAGCAGCAATATCTTACAACAAAACCTTCGCTGTTTTGGAATTTGATCATATCAGATAATAACACTGTTTTGAAGCTAAGGTTAGCAATTTTGCAATATTGGATTATTTTACTAACCCCCAGAAAACAAATAGTGTAAAATAGTAAGGGTGCTCAATAACTTTCGGAAACACAAAGAAACAATGAAAATATTCCCATAGGGCACATTAATTTCACATAAATGGTCTCAAACAGCTAATCTTTTAGGTGGGTATGTACGTCTTACAAAGACATTCAAGGAGGTATTGGCAATAATTGACTCTTTAGCAGTTTTAAAGACAAAGATAGAAAAAGACGGAGTTGTAAACTGCACACTTCAACCATTCTTTCCAGATTGCGCCAATGTGGAAAAAGGGGAAAAGGGAGAAAAAGAACAACATGGCAGGCGAGATGTTTTGACCAAAAATAGAGCAAAGACATAGTGTTAAGTTATGGGTAAGCGCATGCAAATACCTGCCGCAGTATAACAAATACCGGTTACTGCAAATCGATCACGTTACGTTTTTCCACTTCTTGTTTATATAGGATAGAGAAATTTGAAATTTCTCGATTTTTCTCCAGAACTATGCCTAAAGAAATTAAGCGGAGTATGCGAAGCAAAACGGAGTAAGTCAATAAAAATATCCTATAGGATGTTTACGAAACATCTTTCCGCTCACATTCGCTTTTCTGAATATTGGAGCTTACGCTTGCTGTACTTGTGACTTTAATTAGATTTTTGTTCTTGGAATTAATCAGACACCCTTTTAAAAACGATCAGTTGCCTGAATAAAAGAAACAAAAACGCAGTGACCGCTAAGTTATCTTCTTGCTTTTCGGGTTCAAAACTCAAACCTCGACTAACACCGCCAATTCTTTCGAAATCTATACCCTGATTTTTATTAAGCCCGACCACGTGATAGTATGCGGTATATGGAACATGAGCATGAGCAGTGATAGCATATAAAGTTTATAGAATCATTCGACTCATTTTGTATGCCTATTTCGCTGCTCACAGTTGCGGCTTATATTCTTGCGTTGGCGAATATTATCATTAATAAAAAAATAATAGTAAGACATAATAATCCACCACCACTATCCTGTCCCACTGCTGGGTTAATGCCTTTTCTCACAAATCAAGGTGAGACAGATTAGGTCATACTTCACCACGTGGACCCAGTGCAAATTAGTAAAGGCAGGTTTGGGGCCACGTGCTGTTGGAACTTATCAAACCGCCTGTAAGGCTTCCAACTTAGCTGAATAACACCCACATTACGTGGTAGCTGGGCCTAACGGCCTAATGTGCCTTTCGAAGCATGGAGTCGCTCGAATATGAAATGCCGCAAACGATCACCCATCTCTGGCCTACCGAGCCAAATGCTGCTTAACCTTGGTGATCGCTGAGAACACCCCGGTGGCACAGTGCTAGCGGTAAGAGCACCACGACCGACGAATAGGAACATAACGGTACCATATTACTGGCGTTCGGCACGGTGCCCGGAAAAAAAGGCAGCATTCCCACGATGGATAGCAACGCTGACTTTATGCGAGATATCTGTCAGCTGGCGCTGAGTCGACCAGACTTTAAGAGAGTTCCTCAAAGTATGATAGGTACGAACCCCGTGGACTCAAAGTCCACACCAAACTGTTCATGTAAGCATCCTTTTAAACATCCATCTGTATGTATGTAGGTTTTTCTTACTTTCAAAGGTTTTATTTAAACCTTTCGTAATAAAACTTACTAAATAAGAATACGGGTAATAGCTCGTTAAGACCCTTGCTTGGCTCGGGCTAGGATTTTGAACCGTTGGGTCCAATGTAAGTGCTCGCAATAGTTGTCTAAGTAGTGATTGACCCGACAGAAATAGGTTTATTGTTTGTTGGAGAGCTTCTAACGGCGTTCGAAGTAAAGGCCAAAAGGCATCTCTATGCTATGAAATAACCGGATTACTTGGTTGATTTTCATTTGCAATTTCAATGGAATTCTCATATATTTTTCTTTTATGTAATGCCTCGTTCATCTAGTGGCGGTTAATGCGAGTGGTTATCACGTGATCTTAAGTTCCAAACTTAGGTGTTTTAACTATAATTCTACTAACTAATAAATAGAAAATCACACCTCCCAGAATCACGTAGGCGATATGTGGGCGTAGACAGTATACTTCTGCTACCTCATAGGAAGAGAAATATAGACTTGACGGTGTTATTTATTTTTAATTTGTGTTAATAGTTTATTAAAATCTGATTTTGAATTCCATAATTATATTTATAAAAACCTTTGAAGAAAAATTATCACACGTAGGTACATTCGTACAAGGATATTTTGGCCCGCGGCCAAAACTGAAACTAAGGCTGTCATCAAGTGAAATATGACTTCATGACAGTCGTAGTTTTTTACTATGAAAATTATGCCGTGTTCTTGGAAATTGAAGATCCTTGTCGCACATACCTTTATGGTTAATCTACATGCTTTTATGATTAATCTTACCCGTACATTAAATATAACTGCTAATGGACTGAGCTAAATTATTTACATAAAAAATTCATAATAATATGTATATCAGTACAGCTACTATCAATGATTCTGTAGCTGATCTATCTAATAAAATAAACTCCCAGACAAACTTGTTTTCTGCTTTATTGTCTCCAAACATCAACAAAATATTCCTTCCGCATGAGTTCCTTTCAGATTAGTTTTATATTCTTTCCAATTAACAATATTCCTTCCAAAATAATTCATTCCAACAGTGTTCCACGTGCTAACTTGTTCAAAAACAAGCTTTAGACTGCCGCTTAATTTGTCAAAACAGCTTATTTATAGATTCGACTCGTAACGAATTTCACAGAGGTGCCCGATTTAAAAATTTATGTTTTCATTAAAATATTTATAACGCTAACAAATTCGTCCATTCTGGCAATATGTCACGTCCTCGTGATCAAACTTTCTATTTAGAAAATAGATAACCGTAATATAATAATATTGTTTTTATACTTATATTATATAATAAATTTAAGTTGCAAATACCTGTGTTTGAGTAACATACATAGTTTTAAAACAAAGTAGTCTTCTACATGTAATTAGGACTGAAATTAAATTACAAACTTTATTCATACATATACTATAACTCTAGCTCTCTATTTTTTTTTATTACCCTACCTTTTAAGTGGCAAACAATCGTTATCTTTTCTTTGTTGTGTAGAAATCTAAATAAAATTTTAACATAATTATAATATTTTGTACTTAAAAATAAACATGAAATAATACATCAAATATACATGTATAAACATTTTAATTGTTATTATGTATTTTCATAATTACATTTTCATTTGTAGTTATGTTTATAATTTACCCATCGTTATTTAATCCATTTGTTCTTACGTCTATAGCTATTTCACTCGCATTTTCTTCATCTTCGTTATTACTGTCATTCTTGTCACTCTCACCCTTATCACTATCACAAACTCCCTTAAAACTTATCAAGGGATGAATACGTTCTACTGGATGAACTCTACTATAACTTTGCCTTTTCTTTTCGTTAAAGGGGTATCTTCGACTAGGTACCTATCATTGTCCATAACTTCGATTACCCTGTATGGACCATAACATTTAGAAACTAACTTCTTACTTTTTCCAGGACACAAAACATTCCTCTCTACCCTCACTAACTCACCCTCTTTAAATGTTCGGGCTGGACACCTTGACTTATCAAATCTAATCTTATGTTTATCTTGATTTATTCGTATATGGTTATCTACTTCGGCTCGTATTTCTTGTAAATTAACGGTGTTATCATTATCAGTTAATTCTAAAGAAGATGTTAATTTTGCTTCATTCTGACCAGTTAGCCGCAAACCAAATAAAACTTCTGTACGAGTATGACCAGTTCCTTTATTAATGGTATTATTTAGTCCCCATTGTACATCTAAGACTTTACTATCCCATAACGACTCATCTAAACCGTGATTTATTGCAGTAAGTGCATCTAATATCGTGCGATTATAACGTTCCACTTGTCCATTTGCGCGAGAAGTAGCTACCGCATTCATTATATGATTTACCCCAATATCGTTTAGATAATCGCGTAGCTTTTTTTCAGTTAACGACGAGTACCTATCAGTAATGAGCCTAATTGGCGATCCAAATTTACTAAAATACTCTTTAAATAATTTAATTGTGGTATTTGCTTTAGTATTTCTTACTGGTTTTAGCATAATAAATTTACTATATGCTTCAACAATTACTAGCAGGTACTTATTTTTATTTTTGCTAGGATTGAAAGGTCCTAAATGGTCAGCATGTATTGTGTCAACTGGTATTGGTGGGTATTGGGTGCAGAGAACCGGATTTTTTTCCAGCAGGATCCTTGCTGTGAGCACATTCGTAACATGCACCTACGTATTTTTTTACAAAGATCCCTAAAATCCGCATCTTAGGGAACCAATATTTTTCCCTCACTTTGTCTAATGTGTTTTCAAAAGAAAAGTGCCTAATATTATCGTGACAAGCTTTTAATATTTGCCACCGGACTCCCTTTGGCACGAGCCACCTATATCCACCATCTATTATTTTGTAAATATTGTTTTTTTTAATACAATAATTTTGTTTAATGTGTACTATATTATCACTACACGGGTCTTCTAAAACTTTTTTAATTTTGATTACCTCATCGTCTGTCGACTGAACAGTTTTTAGCCAATTATCAGAAATATTAAAAACAACTGAAATCGCTGGTTGCGGAGAATCGTCTAAAATAGGATTTCTACTAAGATCATCTACGTGAACCATTGATTTTCCTGTTTTATAAACTACATCACAGTCATATTCATGTATCATGCTCCACCAGCGAGCAACTCTTGGTATCATATCCCTTTTCATAAAGGTGGCACGGAGCGAATTTTAATCAGTTACTACAGTGAATGGTATACCAAATAAATAAGACCTAAATTTTAATAAAGATGATATAACTGCTAAGGTCTCCAATTCATAGGAGGAGTACCGTTGCTCTTCTGGCGAAGTATGTCGACTGTAATAGGCGACAGGTCTGAGTTCTCCCGAAACTTGCTGTTGCAGTAAAATACCACCAACACCCCACTTACTGGCATCCGTATGTAGTTCCGTTTTTAACGAAGAGTCATACAATGCTAAGATAGGCCGAGTTATTAATCTGTTTCTAATAGTTTCAAACTCTAGCTGTTGTTCCACCTCCCAAACCCAAGGAACGCCGTTCTTAAGCAATTTAGTTAATGGACGAGCAATCATTGCAAAACCCTTTACGAATTTTCGAAAAAAACTTGCATGACCAATAAACTGCCTAACGTTGTGTATGCTCTTAGGGACACGAAAAGCTTTAACCGCTTGTATTTTTCTAATTCCAGGTTTGATACCATCACAAGATATGTCAAACCTTGAAATTCAACTGATGTTTGAAAGAAATTACATTTTGATAATTTAAGGGTTAATTTAGCTTCTCTTAATTTACGTAAAATGCATTCCAAAGTCTTTAAGCCTTCTTCTACTGTAATCGACGGTAGCAAAACGTCATCCATATAATCGTGGGTAGTATCAAACCTAAATGGTCCTTATGCTTTGTTAATAGTCTTTTAGAAGATACCTGCACGAAGAAGGCACCTGTGCCTTAGCCAAACCAAATGGCATTCTGTTAAACTCCCACTGACCATCAGGAGTAACAAAACAAGTTTTTGGTTTTGATTCTTCTGATACAGGGATCTGATAATAGCCACTAGCAAGGTCTAGAGTACTGTAAAACCTACTTCCATCTAACCTATTCATCTGATCTTCCATACAAGGTAAAGGGTAATGTTGTTTTACGGTTTTTCTATTCAGTGCCCTATAATCATGATATAGCCTTTTATCACCAGTTTTTTTTTCGCACCATAATAATTGGGCTAGCATATGATGAAATAGATTCTTGTATAATGCCAATATCCGCCATATCATTTACCATTTCCTAAACTTCTTTTCTTTCGAATTGTGTTAATCGGTACGGCCTAGAAACGATGGGTTGATTATCACTCAAATCAATAGTCATTTTTTCTACGTTTGTACATCCTAACTCTTTTAAACTAGTTGCAGAATAATTTCTATACTTATTAATTAAAAAGCTAAAAGCCTAAAAGCTTAATTTTGTAACATTCTGGTGGGTTGACACTAGACTGCTCCACCAATCCGAACTGGTTCCATGTAAATGGGTCGTATTTCATCGAGTATGACCTATTCTCTCCCAACTCTATTTGTGAGATGACTTTGGTGTTGTATGTTCGTTCAGCAATGGTGCAGTATAGGCCAAATTTACTTACTTTAAGAAATTATTAAATAAAATAGACAAAACCGATACACAATGCAAAAGTAGAAGGATGTAGGTATCGGGGAAGACCTAGACTATCTTACCATGATAGACCGTGTCTTATCTGAAGGGCAAGTCAAGTGTCTCCGTTACCGGCGAGCATGTATGGGACGAACTATGAGAGCAAAGGAAGCCAGAGAGGTCTGTAAGGAAAGAACCTGTTGGAACTCTGTAAACCTGGCCTACCCTGCAAGGGGATATAGATCTAATGTGATGATATAGATAGATAGCCAGATTAAATTAAATAAAAATCAATTTAGTAGAATAGAGTAGAGGAGAATGAAAGTAGCATAAATGCGGTGGAAATGCGAGCTCTGCGGAAGATGTGCGGAGTGAAGGTGATCGATCTTATTCGCAATAGCGTAATAAGAAAGCGCGTAGGCATGAAAGATAGTATCGGTGTAAAGGGTATGCTCCGTTGGTTCGGGCATATAGAAAGAATGTCTGAAGAAAGAATAACAAAACAGATAAACAATACGAAAGCGGAAGGATGTAGGTACCGGGAAGACCTAGACTATTTTACCATGACCAAATAGGCCGAGTCTTAGCTGAAGGACAAGTCAAGAGTCTCCGTAACCGGCGAGCGTGTATGAGACAAACTATGAGAGTGGAGGAAGCCAGAGAGGTATGTAAGGAATGAACCTGTTGGAACTCTTTACTCTCTGCCTACCCCGCAAGGGATCTGGCGTGATAATAAAGATAGAGAAAGAGATCAATTTAGTTTACCAAACAACTGTGTGGGTGATTACATATTCACAAAAATCTTTTAAAAAAAATATAAAACCTACTTCAAACCGCAAAAAATAAATATTTGGAGTCGGTACCGGTTAGTTCAGTCGGTTAGTTGGCACCGACTTCAAATATTTATTTTTTGCTTTTTGAAGTCGTTTTTTTTTTTTTTTTAAAAGATATTTCGTTTTACCATTTTAAGTGACAAGTATATTATTTACTAATATTTATACACCTATATTATATTATTTTGCTGAGTTGTACAGCAAGGTACCTAAAGGATTGGTATCATAACCATAATAACGAAATCTATACATGCGTGCTGCTCGCCGTTAAGGAGTCCTCTGATGTATCTTCAAAGTCCAAAGTTCAATACCAATTTCATTAAAATGGGACCACCTCGAAACTATAATGCGTAGCGCCTAACACAATTTTGAACATTCGTTATTGTAACATTTTTAGTGCTTTGTAAATACTGTCGGGCCTTTGCAGATAAATGTTTCGTAAGTAAATGGTGGCCCCATTTATCTCTTTAGCCGTAATGAGTAGAGTATTTTTCTTCATAGATCTTCATGAACCGACGTACATACGAAGTTACAGCATCACTTTTTAAGCATGTAGCACAATACATAGTTTTAATAGTGCAATTAATGTTTTAGTCATCTGGATATACGCTGTTAGCCTACCATAGGTACAGCGCTTAAATAAAATCAACACTTCTTATTTGATTTAATTTAAAATCAAAAGTTTCGAGCCCTTTGTCACAAAAATTAGGATGATCGGCCAGCCAAATTGAAATCTATAATTCTACAATCCGACAAAAATTATATTAGAACAATTGAAATGGTCGTTGACATTGATAGTTGAATTAAAGAATTCAACAAATTGTCCGAGTGATCTAAAATTGAATTCACAACATCTTCCAAGCTCCAACTAGAATTTTAAATTTAGGCTCATTCGCATTAAAATGGACGGTCATATCCATCTTGCAAGACCTAGTTCATTTTACTTCAAGCTGCTTGAAGGTACAGACGCATTCACAAATACGGTTTACAGGGAAGCAACAAGGTAAACAGAAGCGTTTTGCCTGTGAATATAGTAATGCCCGTCATACCCGCTTCCAGACGTGCCTCCAACCCGGATACGTGACTCACACTTAAATTATCCTGCATTATTTCAATTGTAGGTAATAAAAAATTTGAAGGATCACATTAAAATCATATAAGACGACACCATATTTGTGTATGAATTTTCATGTTTGTAAACGCATCCACGACACAGGAATAAATCGCAATGTAAAAAAAATAGTTCCAAGGGAGTTATTTATTTTATTTTATTTATTTATTCTTTATGCACTTATGTACATAGGCGGACTTAATGCCAGAGGCATTTTCTGCCAGTCTACCTTGAGGTGATGTGGAAACAGCTGTAGTAGGTGCCAAAAATTATGAGTTATTTAGAGAAAAAAAAAATATTAAAATAAAATACTAAAAACACAATTACAATTAAAAAAAAAAGGAAATTATAATATTGAAAGACACAAAACTAATATGTATGTAACATACAACAAAAGCAGTTGTATATAAATAACATATAATACATACAGGTATAATACATACATATACATACACATATAACTATACTATATATGAAACAGACAGTATGACATAACGACATGAAACAACTAGCGTTTAGAAGAATCCACCAACATTTTGGTCAACAGATAGTCCTGCAGTTTTTTTTTAAATGAGAGACGATTGGTAGCCATCCTGAGATCCTGAGGTAATGCATTCCACAGAAGGATCGATTGGACAATGAAAGAAGAGTGGATGAAATCAGTACGGTGAGAGGGACACTGAAGAAGACAATTATTAGAAGAGCGAAGATGTTTATTATGATTGGAGCATAGATATTGAAATCGGGAAGTAAGATAAGCAGGCGCTACAGAAGAATGAAGGATAGAAAACAATGTTGTCAGTGCCCTTAGAGCTCTGCGTTGACGAATAGGCAACCACTTTAACTGTGAACGATGCTCCGACACATGATCATATTTGCGCATATTGAATACGAATCGAATGCAGTTATTAAGTAGGCGGTCTAGTTTATCGAGTTGATCTGCATTCAGGTCGAAATAGCACACATCACCATAGTCGATAATAGGAAAGATCAAGGACTGCACAAGCATTGCTTTGGTATTAGAAGGGAGCAAGTTTTTTAATTTATACAGGTATCGCAACGTTCCCGTGACTCTTTGACCAACCGACGTAACTTGGGTCTGCCAGCTAAGCGTAGTGTCGATGTGTAAACCGAGATCTTTGACGCTTGGACTTAGAGGAATAACTGTACCATTGAACTCAAGCGGAGGTAGAGAACCAATGTTTAGTTTGTTAATCAGTCTGGAGCTCCCCACAAGAATTGCTTGGCACTTTGCTGGATTCACTGCGACACCGAATCTGTCGGACCAATTTTTAATTGCCCCCAGATCGCGGTTTAATTTGCCGATAAGGTCAGAAATTCGATCAGCACTATCTTGTGAGTATAATTGCAAGTCGTCGGCATATAGATGATACGCACACTGAAGTTCATAGGTTATCAAGTCGATGAAAATGGAAAATAGAAGAGGAGAGAGTATACCGCCTTGGGGAACGCCAGAGTCGAGGTAACGCCATGCTGACAACGCTTCATCACTCAAAACTGACTGCTGACGTTCCCGAAGATAAGAGGAAAACCAATCCAGCGACTCTTGAGAGCACAGACGATAGGAGAGAATGGACAAAAGGATATCGTGATTAACGGTATTAAAGGCATTGGAAAAATCGACCAATACAAGCACGGTGACTTTGGTATCTTCCATGCCTGCTTGAATATCATCAATCACTTTAAGGAGGGCAGAAACGGTACTATGGCCAGGCCTAAAACCAGATTGAAGAGGATTAATTAAATTATTAGAGTAAATAAAATGAGATAATTGTTTATGAGCGCAGGCCTCAAGCACTTTTGAAAGAAAAGGAAGAATGGAGATTGGACGGAAGTGGATGGGATGGCAGGGATTAGGAATTTTGGCCAGGGGGCGGACAAAAGCTTTTCGCCAGAGAGTTGGGAAAATACCGGACTCCAAGGAGAAATTAACGAGGTGGGTGATTACTGGAAGGAGATAGTTCAGAATAGTTATGATCATAAATCAACATATTTTGTCACAACCAATAGCCCTGGATTTAATAGACATTATGATCTTCTTAACCTCACAAGAGTCGACTGGAGAAAAGTAAAAAGGATTAATGTTCGGCCGTCTAAGACCACCAAGGCAATCAAGAGTTTGCTGTACAGTTAGACGATCGACAGGAGCAACTGTGGAGAAATGGCAATTAAGATCGTCTAAATTTATTGTTCTTGGTAGGTCTTGACGTCGAGACTTGCCGATACCTAAAGTGCCTAAGAATTTCCAAATATCAGCAGGCGAAGAAGATTCAATATTGTTAAGAATATGGCGGCGTTTAGCGTCACGTATCATCTTATTACACCTATTTCTTGCAATCTTAAAACTGGCCCAGTTTTCTTCAGTGCGATCCTTTTTAAATCTACGAAATACGCGATTTCTACGCCTTATGGCCATACGAATTCCCGTAGTCATCCACAGAGCGGGTGGTCGCTTCAACCTCACTTTTTTTACAGGGGCATGGGTATCGTAAAGCTGAATTACCGTTTCGTTAAAGATGCATATTTTGTCATCCATGGTCTCGGCTTCTATTAGGGGTGTCCAGTTGAGTTTGGATGCATCTTCGGTTAATTTATCGATATTCATTCGAGCAAAGCAACGTTTATGCAGAATTACACCACCAAGTTAATTTTTTATACCTTCGAAAAAAATATTTATCAACCTCATCAGCTGAAAAACGTCCCATGCCATACTGCTTTAGGCTGTATGCATTTAGTTTTTAACCACGGCCTTAGATGATAACATTCAAGTACTTTGTAGGGGCCTGTCTACTCCACGTCTTCCGTTTCCAGAAAAATATACCCATAACTAAATGCCTTACAGGATACATGTCAACATTATTGCTAATAATACGACTACCTCAAGAAATATTACCAAAATAGCACATCGTATCTTGAAATAAATTTTAATAAAAGGGAAATGATAAACGCGAAAACAAACGCATATAATATGAAATATTCAAATGCTTTATGCACGGTATGTAAGAATAAATATTAGTCTTGAGGATTCTAGACAAAAATATATGACGGTCTTGTACCAGGGGATCATACATCACGCGAAAGTTGGCTACAGTCGGAGACAAAGTTACATATCACTACGGCTCTCCGGTGACGCGGCCTAATGTTACTTTCTAAAGTAACTTTTTCGCGTTTTTATAAGGTGCGTGAAAGACATGATGAATTTCATAATATGATAAACAATGCGTGGGATATCTTCGAATAGAATATGTGAAAAAAGCGTGCCCAACAACTCCTTCGGCATGGGTATTTTATCATGTATGTATGTTAATGCTTATTGGATGAAAAGTGTGATGTATGTGAGATCTTATTGGATGATTTCAAGGTATTTATATCTATTTTGTAATAATTAGAAATATATTAGCTGAGCATAAGGAAATGGGTAAAAAATAGCCATTTTCCCTATAGGTAACTTCAAGACTGTTTTTTCTTTCCATATTAGATCAAAAAACTTCTACTTAACGACCAAGATTTCAAATACTAAGGTTTTTTATATATTAATAATATTGAGAACATCACATTGCCCGAATAAAAATACGAGCTCTGAGACGTCAATCTAAGATCCCTGAGTCCTCAACTTCAGAATATTTAGGCATTTAAAATAACATTTTCTATTTACAGTCGCCAGATAATTATTATCACTGAAACTGAGATGTAAGTATCGCATGTCCTCCATGACTTCACTTCGTCTTTATCACGCAGACACGTCGTATGTGGAGATCGTACGCTATATTAACTTATAACGACTTGCAAGTCGATCGCTTAGAAACCTGATATTACATTTCTCGACGAAACTTTGATACCTAGGTGAAAGGTATCTTGTATTTTATTATCAGATATATTACGAAGGTTTCTTTTCTAGTTAAGTGTTGGTCAAGTATTTTCGCGAGAAGCGTTAATCGGCAATTGAAACTGGCTTTTTTAACCTTCCGATAGGGCTACTTAGAGATAGTGAAATTCGTATATAGACTTACTTGCAACTGTAAGTGTCGATTATTCTACATCAAAATTGAATCGATGTTGGTGAAAGAGGCCCTAAGAGAGACATAATTGTGTTACCCGGTTTTAAAATTAAGCCACACATAGAGATTATAGAAAAAATCTGTTTTACTTTGATTTAGCCTATTAAGACAGTAAACCCTATTACACGGCTATTTAAGTAATCTGAATTATTATAGTTTTTTGGTAATTGTAGTTTTAATTATATTCACTAAACATCTCTGGAGATCTGCAGGAGAACCAAAGTCATGGATATAGCTCTCTGAATTGCCTTACTTAATAGATGGTATGTATGTAATATGTAAGATATAACGTTAATAATGCAAAAACTAAGCCCCCCCCCCCCCCCTGTTATTAGACAAATGCTTTACGAATTCAACACGAAAATTGGAAACTTAACGTGGAATAATAGCTTATTAAAAACAATTTACATAATTATATTATAATTTTAGTAATCAGTTCAGCTTTTGATTTGGAACAATAACTTTCAAGTCTTGCATTAATTATGGTACACTTTGTTACATACACAAATACGATCATTAGTTATTTTACCACCTAATCCAGGTGTACGGTAGATTTGCAGTGAAGTGAACTTTTTTGAAGCACAGCGCTCGATCTAGCAGGCAAACGCAGCAGATCGAGGGAAGTCATGAAAACGCAAGCAGCAACAGAGTCACATCCTTAGTAATGATGGATCTTTAGGGACCAAAGAAAGAGCTTCACTGAAGTTGAACTTTCTTAAAAAAAAACCAAGGATTAAACAGCCCCTCCATAAATCTTCAGGGACGCCTTAATGAAGAAATTTGTACGTACGTATGCATTTAACGCGGGCCTCCCGATGAATTAAAACGCATAAATACGGCGGAAATCAATTTGCCCGTTTTACGAGTCTGTTGAATGCTTTTTTACAACTTAACAGTTTTCCCGTCACTCTGTGTAAATCGTAAATTGTATTAACCCGACGCATGTCGTTAGCTTTACGATGTCGACTGCGAATTATTTAATTTAGCCGCTTTGATGTCCGTGGAACCAAGGTCGAAGGTTTTTGTGGTGTACGGATAGAATAACACCATTATGTAATTTGTGAACCGAATATAATGACTCAACATTAACTGGACTAAGAGTAAAGTGTTAAATGTCAACTTTATATGGTCACATAAATAAAAAATACTATCACATAAAACAAAAAAACTAAATCTGCTTCCTCTTATATCCAAAGAGAAGGGTGTTCAGAACACCGACGTTTAAGAAACATATTTATATTTTGATTCGAACTTGAAAGCCAATCAAAATTTACAAAAACTATTTATAAATAGTCAAAAATAAAAGGGCTAATGATTATTTTACACTCTACTAGTCCTTCAGAATGTTATTTATATAGAGGGGTAAGAAACTTTATGGTTGCTCTTAAGAAAATAAGCGTTTTACGATTTATTTGGTGGCAAACTACGTGAGAGGACATGGAACTACAATTCAGAATAAGCTAACTAGATATGCTTAAGTATTAATCAAACATAAATTTGATTATACGTAAGGTGTAAATTAATCGCTAAAAATACACAATACAAAAGTCACGCCCTATATTCCCCAAGCAGGGTGGCCGAGGTGTACTGAGTACACCTAGTTTTCGCCGACGATGTTAGATTCCATGTAATAGAGGGCGAGCTTGTTTCCATATACCGGACGCAATTCCAGACTCCGGACTCATACTGGGAAATTTTCGTTAGAAACACGACATTTTAAGGTTCTCTCATTGTAAGGACACATAGGATGTATTCCATAGTTGGAGATTGAATGAATAACTGCAACAATATTCATTCTTTTTTTTATCTATCTACATCATCACGCCAGATCCCTTGCGGGGTAGCCACAGGATATAAAGTTTCATTTAATTATTATTTATAAATTAAGAAAAACAACATAAACAAACATAATGTTAAATCATATCCCATTCAAAAATATGCAACCAGTTTAAATACAAAATGAATACCATGGTAATCACACTTATTTTTCATATACCTAATACTATATTCCTGCCATTACTTACTATACTTAACATATAAAATATTTGATAAATATATTGACTTATACAGTGGAATACGAAATAATGCAAGATTTTTTATAAAAAAAAATTTGCCCATGAAAGTCCCTTTGCATACCAAAGATTTTGGACAGGTTGAAAATAGATAGTTAAAATAAGTAATACACACGCGATAATCTCTTTGCATCGAGCTTTGGTCTAGCGTAGGCGGTCATTATTTATAGAATCTGCATCACCGCGTCGTGGGTAGTAACTATTCGCCGCTACAATTACTAGCGAAATTCTGGTGAAAAAATGCTTTGACTGTCTTATTTATCTAATAGCACATAATGCGTGTAGTTAGAATCTTTAATTGGACAAAATAAAATAATTTCTAGTCAGGATCCTGGTATCGTATACAGCATAATGGCAATACGCTCGGCCCCTATTATATGACATGTAACATAGTCGGCAAAATGTGGGTGTACATACTGTACATAGTACACCTGCCACGATCACGTGGAGAATAGAGGGGTGACTATTTTTTTTGTAATGCTAGAATCACGCAGTGTAGTTGCTACACAACTACATATCACAAGCGTACAACAATGGAACAATCAAGACCTTTCAACCCTTTCGATGCCTTTACTTTCCTCCGGTAGGATACAGATATCGCATAAAAGATCAGAATCTGACCTCGCCGTTGAGATCAAAGAATCCCTTGCCCACTGACTGGTGCAGAATACCACAGCGAAACACCTAATGTATGCCCTCCCCCATAGCGACTGCCCAAGCTGAAGCCCTTCCTTCTCGAGGCGCCCTTGAGCTAGTTGCCCCGTTGGTGAAACTGTAAAGGCCCCTCGGTCAACAGTGTAGACCATTCCGCCCAATGCGAACTCTAAATAATTTAGTTTGTATCATTCCTTAGCTATGCAGATATAGTAATTACCTTTGAATTTACTAGAAGCGATATTATAATTAATACATGTACCAGGGGAACAAGAAATGGAAGCCTTTTGGTGAAAATCAGTATTCCAAATATATTTTTGAGAATATGACTGTGGTATATGAATATGTGAGCATATAAAATAATACATCGCTTGAAGTTCTAATTTATTAGGTTGACTTAATCATATAAAGTTAGCTAACTAAGCACCCACATCACCAAACTAAACTAAAATAACCCCGAGATTTAATCAAATTATAATCCGGCGGTTCACCTGACCGTGAATATCTAATGTTAATAACAGGTCTAAAGCCGCGTTCATATTGAACGTATGTATAACTGCGAATTTTATAAGTGCGGCTATAGCTGAATGCATTGCAAAAAACGTGCGCCTTAATTCACGTCGCGGACTCCAGCGATATGGTGACATGATAATAAAAGAACAAAAAGATATGAACAAAAACGAAGTAAGTGCCCCTGAGCTACCACAATACGGGAAGCGTTTAAAACAAATTTCAAACTTATTAATAGTCTGCTATATTTGTACCTTCCTTACCCATATTTTTGGTTTTCCAAAAAGATATAATTATTTTTTTTGTTTACATGCAATGAAGTTTCGCTTGCGGCTTATGCGTTTTAGCACCTGCCCAACGGCAGTGTTGGGCATTATTCAATTATTTTTATCATTGTAGGATCAATCAATTGGAATCACAATTGCAATAAAATTAATCCCCATTAGGTACGAGTACTCCAGAATAAAAATGACTTTCGGACGTCAAACGCCTCAATATATATATTTTTTAACATTTATATCTGCCCCTCGGTAACTGTATGTATGGCACTTCTTCTAATTTTTTTTCTTATGTGGTTGTAACCCATCGCTAGTTTTCTCGCATCGGAACACATCAGATATCCAATCAAGCACGAAAGGGGCAAAACACGAACAAAATATGCGTAAAGGTAACAAGTTGAGCTATTCTTTTCACACTACAAAATTATTAAACGAACCTGAACTCGACAGTAAGCTTTCTCGACAAAGTTACGATAATATTAATTTGTTTGTACTTAACCCTCTGTGTAAAATGCTAAAAGCTTGTAGGTGTTTCTAGAGACACCGGTTTAAACGGCACAAGGCTATTAGTGTTAGAGTTTTAATTATAGATTTATGGTCGAGACGGCCTCGTTGGTCTAGTCGAGAATAATGCGCTTTTTGATGACGAGGTCCTGGTTTCAAATCCGAGGTCAGTTAAAGTAGTTTTTCTATCAAAAAAACCTAGTAACACTCTGGAGTCTGGAATTATGCTTTATGGTAATAGGCTCGCCCCCCTACAAGGGACCTAACATCGTCATCAAAAAGTGGGTGTTCACAATATACATCTGCCACCCCGCTTGGGGAATAAAGTCGTGACGATTTTTTTATGGCCGAATTAAAATTGAAATTATTTGAAAAGAGCATAGCACCCGCTCACATTGAGTGACTGTCGGTATATCTGATCTAAACCTAAGTGCCTAATATCCATATTTCATGAGTCACATAGTTACCGGGTACCAATCATTTAGTTGTTAAAGGTTCCGTAATATGTGTGGAGTTTGAACGCCTAAAGTGGCCTTTACCAAACCATGAATTATATCGAAACGCGCCGGATCGATAAGGGCGATATTTTATGTGTCGCAATACTTTCAACACTTTCTCATTTCTTTTGGTGCCACTAATACGAATTTTCGTTTTAACGTAAGAATATACCTTTCAGCTTTTTATGTTATGTTGGAATATATGTAGGTTTATATGTCTGGTAGATATAGTAGTGACACGTGTCACAAATTTAGAATAAAAATTTTTTCCTTACCATTTCTCTTTTATTTCAATCTCACGTTGGATCTGACGGTTTTTAGGTTCATAAATCACTTATACTACATGTAACATAATTTACGCAAGCACACACTGATTGATGTTAGCGTAATGTGGTCGAAAAAGCATGCTTTCACGCACATCTATATTTAGTAAATTTTCAGCATAAAAATGATAATATATCAACTCGATATCGTTACACTGACAACGATCTGTTCGTATTAAGCCGTATATTAAGGTGTAAGTAGGTATATGCAACAAAAAAATACTCTAGTAACAACCTAAATTGCTGGCACTCATTCTATTTGTATTTCTGATCGGTGTATTAACCAAAATTTAAAGCAATACCGCGATTTAAATTTTAGCGTTTTAATGTACTAAAGGATCACGGTCACTTACGAATAAACCACATTATTATTTCTAAGAAATAACATATCATTTTCCTGTAATTCATTTACCTTACAAAGAATAACGAAACACATAGATACCATGAAAAAGTAATGTACTTAAAACTTTTATATGTTCTAACATTTTCAACGTTCGACTCATCCATCACCTTCAGAGAACAAAACGTCAAACTTTAACATATTAATTGGGTACGAAAGCAATAAGTTTTTTTCATCAACAAAAATCATAGAGCTGATATTGCTTAGCAATTTCATGGAACCAATAAAACTAGGCATTTTCATAAGAAAGGTTTTGATTTATTTGGATACGAAAATGTTGCTCAATATTGTGGTATGGTTTATATCTTCCATAGTTAAGGGTATGCTGACTATAATTAAAGTACTATGACCCTCAACCTGAAGTAGGTAGGTAGAGAATCGCTGGAGCTAAGCCAAACTAAAAGAGATTTTTGTGTGTTTTAAGGCCGAGGGGCCTTTACAGCTTCACTGGGCAGTCGTGAAATATTAAAGCTCTAATTGGAACTAAACGAGCAACAGCATACGGTTCTCATTCATAGTACTGATTTCATTTACTCTTTCTTTTTTGTCCAGTCTGTCCTTCTTTGGAATGCTTTATTTATTTATTTATTGGCACACGAACAGCTTATAGGCGTATACAGTATAAAAGTTATTTGATCTAAGCTTATGCTAGCCTACTCGCCAATAATAGGCGTGAAACAACTTGCACATATTTTTTTTTTAAGTTAATATAAATCTGATATAAAAATTAGCTTATGATAAACAAAAAATTAAAATTAAGTGTGAATATCAATTTATAAAAGGCTAGAAACATGCAATGTATTTCTAGTGTAAGTTATTTTAATGGTTGCAGTATTGCAACCATTAAAATAACCATTTCAACCATTTCTTTGCCCCTAGAACTCAGGATGGCTACCAATCGTACCTCTTTTAACAAAAGTCTGCAAGACTATCTTCACGAAATGTTGAATCCGTCTCAATGGTTGTTGTTTCATGACTTTATGTCGTACAATTTTAGTTTATGTGCTGACTTCAATGTGAAGTCAAATTGTGCTCGGTTTAATGGCAATATTCTCACCCTCTATCACATTGGGACCTAAAATTGTCGGCAAAATGTGGATATTCACATTACACTTAAGAAACGGGAATGAGAAGCAAGATGGTGACTATTTTCCAAGAACGAAGTTTAAATAGCAAAGAATATAACTAAAACTACAGAATAAGGAGGAAAACATTACAACAGTGTTAGAAAACACTGTTGTAATGTTTTCCTGGAACATTTCTATTGTCGGTGCTCATTTATTTTACGTTAATAGAATGTTTTCATAAGATCAACAGCGCCAGATGTAAATAGTTTAGCAGTGTGCTGCCAGTGAGATTTCATCAAGATAATTGTGAGATGAAGCAGATACCGCACAGATACCATCTCCGGAGAGCCAGCCTAGACTGTCGGGCTTTGATGGAAAAAATGCATTAGTAACACCACAGACCAATTTAAATTAAAATACGGTTAGTAAATAGCCATACACAACGTAACGCACAAAATCGGTTTTGTGCATAGGTGGCGCTGATTCGTAGCCTGGAAACGTTCGTAGCATTCTTTGAAACCACAAGATTTATATTAGTTCTTAAATAAAAACTTCTAAAACAATCTACAATATTGAAAAAAAATCTGCACTAAGAATTCCTGTATTATGGGTACGTTTAACAATTTTTTACATATTCACAAACACCTTGTGAGAACTAACTTTTGTGGTCACACAAACTCGTGCTGGTATCGAACGCGCGACGACGTGGTTTAGTAGGTGGGGCAGCTTTCAACCATCGTGATCAAATCAGTATGTGATAGGTTTAGATATATTGTAAAAATGTATAATGTAATTCACTAATTTTGAAGTAGATAATTAACCACCTTTATATGTTTATCAAAATATGGCGTGGTTGTAACGAGTTATAGAACCCGATATTTCTTGAACGCGTCCAATCATCATCGCTAATCGTAGCCGCCGCCGACTACAAACCTAACTCCCCTCCTATCAGCCGCTACCGCCGTTCGCGGCATGTTTTCACCGAACCGCCCAATGCCCTTAAATACCTTCTTTCAGATACGGATACCGCACACAGAGAAGCGCCCATGAGCTAGTTGGGCCCTTGCCCTTCTGGCTCGAGCGTAGTAGTTGCACGCTCGCCCTCTTGTCCGGTGAAGTTTTAAGGCCCCGTACAGCGTAGATCATTCACACACTCACATAACGCGGTACGATATTTTATAGGACATTGTCTCTCGACTTATACTAGTTGCTGATAACAGTTTACATTTCCTATTTGATTTTCCTTAACATCTTTGCAGCTAAATTGATTTCCGTAGATCGCATTTGATGCTCAAACTCGTTAAGTTTCGAAAGTATGAGTTTGGTCTAGACTTAGTCTTAGGTCTTAAACTAGATTCGTATAGTCAGTTGATGATACGAATTTTACAGTTATGTACGAACGTTTCCCTTTATACCGCTGAATTTACGATATCCACTTGATTAGAACTCCGTGATATTTTATTATCATTGTTTTCTTGGAATCAACTTTTATATGCTTCGGGCAAGCGTGTATGCTAACAATAATGAGAATGGAGTAGAAAAAAAAACTTAATAACATTAGTAAGTACCTAAGTAGCGTTCGTAGTGCTGTGCGATTTTCTTAGCGATCACCTAAGTTAAACAGCGTTTGGCTCGGTTGGTCTGAGATGGGCAACCGTTTGTGGTATTTTCATATTTGAGCGTGGTGGATACTTAGGAAGGCATGTTCAGTCGTTGGTCCCGCTTAGGGCTTTATGTTGTAGTTGTTAAGGCAAGCTGGATGCCTTAGAGGCGGCTTGATAAATTTCAACAGTAGGCAGTCCCAAACCTGCCTCCACCAATATGCACTGGGTCCGTGTAGTGTAGTATAACCTGATCTCTCTCACCTCAATTTATGTGAGAATGTCTTTTCTCAGGGTAGTATAGGCTGATATCTTTATTTATTCTTTAATATATATACTTTCCACTCGTATAAGACATTTTAGCTCACAAATTTTATACTGACGTCACAAAACCTACATCCAAGCAAGAATCTTGACGTAGAACTAACTTGGGATAGCCGTGCTTACGTCATCGCTCCACATAATATCAACACACTATGATGTTGAACCTGTCGGGAGTTGCTGACTCATTATATACACGTAATTATAACCCCTCAGGCTTGCTCGTTAAGATCTAAGCTTCGCCGGGACATAACATCACACTGGATGTTTATATAGGACTATGTTTGCCAATATACCCACCTAATAGGACTTTGATACACGGATGAGCTAGAATCATTTCAAGGTCTCGGTTTCGCCCTCAACTCGATTACTTTTCTTCATATTTGTTTCCCTTTTCTCAGATAAGAGTAAGGTGGTTTCTTGTGAGCAGACACACATTAAGAATGAAAATAAAATTTGTGAAATATTTTAGAGACTATCAGACCACGATCAAATAGACTTCTTATCTTAAGGGCAAACCATGAGTCTCCGTAAACGGCGAGCGTGCATGAGATGCGTGCATGCTTGTGAGGAAAAAACCTGTTGGAACTCTTTGCTGTCTGCCTAACCCGTAAGGGATTTGGCATGATGACATAGACAGGGATAGATTTAGGCAGTATAGTTATGAGAGTGAACTGAAAGCTACCCAGTTACCACACGTGCCAATCATACCCGTCACTCGACTGTCACCGCATTGATTGATGAGTAGTGTCATAGCTGTCACTCTTGTTGAGGGCCAAAGTATTTGGATTTTACATTCAAGAGAAGACTACCTAAAAGTTCCAATGGCTATCAAATGAAGGTATGAATAAATAAATCTTCAATCAACCTGATTTGTAGCTTCAAACATGCGATTCCAAATACAAAAATCTTATCACACTATATCATAATCTTCATCCAAAAACTAAAAAAAAAACTAATTTATTATTGATCACAATATGACTCACAGATTCTGTAATTCCTTAACTTTGCCGTAGAATACTCCCATAACCGCACCAGCTTCATATATTATAATAAATCTTTGTACCGTGAACTTAAGTATTCCCCTAAAACTTATCCCCGCAAGCCGAATGCAACCGGGAGATAAAAATAAACACAAGTGACCACCCTTTATAGGTCTGTCTCAGATTCTGTATCTGCTGTTTTCCCGTAGTATAAGAATAGTTTGTAGCATGTGAGAGATCCAGTTAGATTGGTCGGGGGTGATCTTGGGGTTCCTGCATCGTAGGCAGTCGACCTGACGGCGCCGCGGCGTGACTCAACGGATGGCAAATCAGCTGCTTTATAGCTTTAAAGCTGACTCACCGTTGCTCATAATGTGGAGATGCTTGGGATGGTGCTGATTACAATATACTAAAGTAAGTAACTAGAATGCTAGTTACGTAGTAAGTAAGAAAGGACATTTGCAGAGCAAACTAATATGGAGATAGCGAGATGATAATTTTTATTTCTCCGAAATATCCTTGACTAACATTAAAATAAAAAAAAAAAATCGTAGTAAAAAGTTCGTTTATAGAACCCTTTACAATTTTCACCATCTTTGAAAATACTCAAGTACACAATATTAGGATACCGCTCCGAATTCATAATGCGATTTCATTTCAATCTAACAAAAGAAATATTTACTTTCTAATTATAAAAACGTGACAAAGAAATTATCCACATCATCAAAACAAGACGGGAACAAGCGAAAATAAATCAAAACTTAATATCTTCGCCGTTATAAGGAATGATAAAAAAATACTTAAGCTGACTTGCACGAACCAGGGTTAGCGTTACCTGTTGGCTAATTTGAGCTTATAACCTTAATTTGAAGGTAATTTAACGTTACAATGTCGAATTAGTCAATAGGTATCGCTAACCTTGGTTCGTGCAAGTGAGCCATAGAACCCTTAAGGTCTCTTTCACCACGTTCGAGTAAAGTCTAAAGTAGACTAATTGACAATTAAAGTTGCAAGTAAGGCTGTACAAATTCAACCATTCCTGAGTAGCCCCTATCCGACGTTAAATTAGCCAGTTTTAATTACCGGTTACGTTAATCGGGAACTAACCAGCACTTTATTCGAAGGTGGTGAAAGAGGTCCTAAGATTTTTTTCCCAACCTAGAATCTTTTTACCGGCGACTTAAATCGTAATAAAGCGCTAAAGCGGCTATAAGCCAAAGTTTGTGTTGACATGGGATACTGTAATATTTTAGGGTAATGCCCTAAGTTTGGTCGTATCCCCCTAACACTCTCATTCTATGTCCCATCCACAGAAATCATAATGTTAAAACACTAGAAGTGAAAAAGCGTGCGATTTTGTTCGAAGCCACTGTCGCCACTTTGCCAAATAGACACAGTCTCAAATACACTGACATTACTTGACCTTATAAGGAAAATAACAAGTTTTGGTAGACTCTCATATCAACATCAGTTACTGTATCATATTGGTTCTCACAGTCCGGAATCATTTTGTAATAATTTTATCATATTACCTACATTGATCCTCGCTGTCCTGAATCATTTTGTAATAATTTTGTCACAATACCTACATTGGTCCTCGCAGTCCTAAATTATTCTGTAATAATTTTTTCTCATGTCACACGTCAAAGTTCATGCGGCTATACCGCTTCTAGTGTATTTTTATTACGATTTCTATGGTCCCATCGCACTGCGGGGTCCATGGGGGCAACACTTATAAATTGCTTTAATTTAATACATGGCAGGGGCTGCATTGGGATACGTTTTTCTCTTCCAGCTTTGGCTACAAACCATAAATAAACTCACACTAAAGCCGGGTGTACTTCATGTAACGTTGTACACATGTGGGCAATTTTTATAACTGAACGCCGAACTGAGCCAATTTTGAAATAAAACTATTTTTTCGGATTTTATCGCGGTTTATTTTGATTTTTAAGTTCCCGACGTTTCGAGTGCTTTGCAGCACCCATGGTCACGGGAAGGACTGAGGTGTTAGACGTCCAAAAGGCATAGTTGTTCCGGGGTACCCTCAAACTTCTTAATTATTTTTGTTTTTGTTGGTCCGATCTACGCAGAATGAGCTCACGGTGTCTTGAGGTCTTGCAGTGTTATGCTTGGTTTTAGATTTGATTATATTAATTACTGGATCCCAAGACGATGGAAGCACCCAGCCATCTTCTCTATTGAAATTAGGATGTTTTTTAATTTCAATAGCCTCGCGAACCATCCTTGGTAGGAATCGGTGTTCTTTCACGAGGATTTGTGGTCTATCAAATCTGATGTTATGGCGGGTGCGGTCAAGGACATGTTCACAGACTGCAGACTTCTTTGAGCGACGGTGTTTTAGGTCAGCTATGTGTTCTTTAACCCGAGTTTTTACTGGTCTTTTTGTTTGTCCTATGTAAGAGAGACCACATTCACAATCAAGCTTGTATACTCCTGCATCTTGAAGAGGGATGTGACACTTGACAGATGGTAAAAACTGACTGATCTTCTTTGGCGGCTTATAAAATGTATTAATTGAAGCACGCTTCAAGATGTAGCCAATCTTGTCTGTGACTCCTCTTATGTAAGGTAGTACAGCAGGGAGACGCTCGACTGTGGCTGGTTTCACTCGGTCACTGTGACGTTGGCGTGGGACTCGAAGCTTATTGTCGTGCAGGACTTGCTTGACATGTTGAAGCTCGGCAGCCAGATGTTTCTTGTCACAGATCCCTTGTGCTCTCTGAAACAAAGATTTACCCACAGTAGCTAACTGCGATGGATGGTGGTGAGATTCACCGTTTAAGTACCTATCAGTATGGGTCTTTTTTCTATAAACCGTATGGCTTAAGGTGTTGTTGGGGTTACGGATTACTGAAACATCTAGGAAAGCTAGGGAATTGTTTGCCTCCAACTCCATTGTAAACTGAATTTTAGGGTTAATGGAGTTAAGATGATTAAGGAATACATTAATTTTGTCAGATGGTAATATTGTGAAAGTATCATCTACGTACCGCTTGTAGAAACTTGGCTTTACAGGTGAGGTACGAAGGGCTGTCTCCTCAAAGTCTTCCATGAATATATCGGCAACAATGGGAGATACAGGGGAGCCCATCGCCACACCATCTACTTGCTTGTAGAACTGCTCCTTCCACAGTAGGTAGCCAGATGTAAGGCAGTGTCTCAATAGTTCTGAGTATTCCGCTGGCATGTTGTTCTCCGCTAGTTTCCTTTCTACAATTTCGACACAGTCTTGTACAGGTAAGCATGTGAATAGTGACTGGACATCGAAACTGACCATAGTTTCATTGTCAGTGAGATGTAGATTTTTGATCTCACTAACAAAATGGTATGAATCCTTAACATGTGCTCTTGTGTGTCCTCTGAGTGGCGAGAGCACTTTCGCTACGTGCTGAGCCAATCTGTAGGTTGGTGTGTCGATTTGGCTAACAATTGGACGTAGGGGAGCATTCGGTTTATGAATTTTTGGGAGCCCATACAACTGTGGTGGTTTTGCGCACGAAGGTATTAGTGATTTGACGTCCAGATTCAATGTTTCGGAGTGTTTCTTTATTAAATCATTAGATTGTTTTAATATACTGGTGGTTGGGTCTGTCTTGACCTTTTTGTATGTGTTTGCATCCGATAAAAGTTCTTGTATTTTGACATTGTAATCTGACGTATCCATTATGACCGTAGCATTACCTTTATCCGCGCGGAGAATAGTGATATCCTTCCTATTGCGTAAGGTTTTCAACGCTAAATATTGATTTTTAGGAAGATTTAGTTTGGGCACTGAACTTCGACGTAACATGGATGAGACATCCTGACGTATTGCCTCCGAATCTTCCCTCCCTATACTATTTTTGGTTAGGACGTCTTCAACGGCGCTGATAATTTCCTCATATGGTATCCTTCGAGGTGTTACAGCATAATTTAAACCTTTAGATAGGACTTTTACGATGTTTTCATCCAATGTTTGTTTTGACAGATTGATGACTGCGCGTGATTCGTTGTCTATGGTGCACGGTTGCGTTTCGTTACACCGTAATGATTTGTTCTTGACATTTGATTTAGTTGTTAATTTATTATATTTTATTATGTGTTTATTTTTGCATTCATTATATTTAGATGTTTCACGCTTATTTAAAGTATCAATGCATTTATTAAAATCAAATGTAGTTAACACTGTCTTTAATTCATTGGATGAAATCTCTATATTTCTGCTGAGGTGGTGTAGATCGGAACGCGTTTGATGAATCACCGTTCGTAACAACTTTTTACTTGCCTGGTTTAGGATCTTAGCGCTTCCTCGTATGTCTTTCTTGGTGGATATCTTGACACACGTAGGAATGAGATTGTGGTCTCTGCATCTCTTCAAGAAATTTAGGGATGTTGTAAATCTTGCGCGCTTAGTCTTGAGATCTTCTAACCGGCGTATTTTATTTGCGATTTCCAGTCCGTACTGGTTCACATACTGAGTTCTTAGATTTACGCGAATACCACACATGAAATAAAACTATTTTTTCGGATTTTATCGCGGTTTATTTTGATTTTTAAGTTCCCGACGTTTCGAGTGCTTTGCAGCACCCATGGTCACGGGAAGGACTGAGATGTTAGACGTCCAAAAGGCATAGTTGTTCCGGGGTACCCTCAAACTTCTTAATTATTTTTGTTTTTGTTGGTCCGATCTACGCAGAATGAGCTCACGGTGTCTTGAGGTCTTGCAGTGTTATGCTTGGTTTTAGATTTGATTATATTAATTACTGGATCCCAAGACGATGGAAGCACCCAGCCATCTTCTCTATTGAAATTAGGATGTTTTTTAATTTCAATAGCCTCGCGAACCATCCTTGGTAGGAATCGGTGTTCTTTCACGAGGATTTGTGGTCTATCAAATCTGATGTTATGGCGGGTGCGGTCAAGGACATGTTCACAGACTGCAGACTTCTTTATAATGAATGCAAAAATAAACACATAATAAAATATAATAAATTAACAACTAAATCAAATGTCAAGAACAAATCATTACGGTGTAACGAAACGCAACCGTGCACCATAGACAACGAATCACGCGCAGTCATCAATCTGTCAAAACAAACATTGGATGAAAACATCGTAAAAGTCCTATCTAAAGGTTTAAATTATGCTGTAACACCTCGAAGGATACCATATGAGGAAATTATCAGCGCCGTTGAAGACGTCCTAACCAAAAATAGTATAGGGAGGGAAGATTCGGAGGCAATACGTCAGGATGTCTCATCCATGTTACGTCGAAGTTCAGTGCCCAAACTAAATCTTCCTAAAAATCAATATTTAGCGTTGAAAACCTTACGCAATAGGAAGGATATCACTATTCTCCGCGCGGATAAAGGTAATGCTACGGTCATAATGGATACGTCAGATTACAATGTCAAAATACAAGAACTTTTATCGGATGCAAACACATACAAAAAGGTCAAGACAGACCCAACCACCAGTATATTAAAACAATCTAATGATTTAATAAAGAAACACTCCGAAACATTGAATCTGGACGTCAAATCACTAATACCTTCGTGCGCAAAACCACCACAGTTGTATGGGCTCCCAAAAATTCATAAACCGAATGCTCCCCTACGTCCAATTGTTAGCCAAATCGACACACCAACCTACAGATTGGCTCAGCACGTAGCGAAAGTGCTCTCGCCACTCAGAGGACACACAAGAGCACATGTTAAGGATTCATACCATTTTGTTAGTGAGATCAAAAATCTACATCTCACTGACAATGAAACTATGGTCAGTTTCGATGTCCAGTCACTATTCACATGCTTACCTGTACAAGACTGTGTCGAAATTGTAGAAAGGAAACTAGCGGAGAACAACATGCCAGCGGAATACTCAGAACTATTGAGACACTGCCTTACATCTGGCTACCTACTGTGGAAGGAGCAGTTCTACAAGCAAGTAGATGGTGTGGCGATGGGCTCCCCTGTATCTCCCATTGTTGCCGATATATTCATGGAAGACTTTGAGGAGACAGCCCTTCGTACCTCACCTGTAAAGCCAAGTTTCTACAAGCGGTACGTAGATGATACTTTCACAATATTACCATCTGACAAAATTAATGTATTCCTTAATCATCTTAACTCCATTAACCCTAAAATTCAGTTTACAATGGAGTTGGAGGCAAACAATTCCCTAGCTTTCCTAGATGTTTCAGTAATCCGTAACCCCAACAACACCTTAAGCCATACGGTTTATAGAAAAAAGACCCATACTGATAGGTACTTAAACGGTGAATCTCACCACCATCCATCGCAGTTAGCTACTGTGGGTAAATCTTTGTTTCAGAGAGCACAAGGGATCTGTGACAAGAAACATCTGGCTGCCGAGCTTCAACATGTCAAGCAAGTCCTGCACGACAATAAGCTTCGAGTCCCACGCCAACGTCACAGTGACCGAGTGAAACCAGCCACAGTCGAGCGTCTCCCTGCTGTACTACCTTACATAAGAGGAGTCACAGACAAGATTGGCTACATCTTGAAGTGTGCTTCAATTAATACATTTTATAAGCCGCCAAAGAAGATCAGTCAGTTTTTACCATCTGTCAAGTGTCACATCCCTCTTCAAGATGCAGGAGTATACAAGCTTGATTGTGAATGTGGTCTCTCTTACATAGGACAAACAAAAAGACCAGTAAAAACTCGGGTTAAAGAACACATAGCTGACCTAAAACACCGTCGCTCAAAGAAGTCTGCAGTCTGTGAACATGTCCTTGACCGCACCCGCCATAACATCAGATTTGATAGACCACAAATCCTCGTGAAAGAACACCGATTCCTACCAAGGATGGTTCGCGAGGCTATTGAAATTAAAAAACATCCTAATTTCAATAGAGAAGATGGCTGGGTGCTTCCATCGTCTTGGGATCCAGTAATTAATATAATCAAATCTAAAACCAAGCATAACACTGCAAGACCTCAAGACACCGTGAGCTCATTCTGCGTAGATCGGACCAACAAAAACAAAAATAATTAAGAAGTTTGAGGGTACCCCGGAACAACTATGCCTTTTGGACGTCTAACACCTCAGTCCTTCCCGTGACCATGGGTGCTGCAAAGCACTCGAAACGTCGGGAACTTAAAAATCAAAATAAACCGCGATAAAATCCGAAAAAATAGTTTTATTTCATGTGTGGTATTCGCGTAAATCTAAGAACTCAGTATGAGCCAATTTTACTTGTTTTAAGTTTAACATTTCTATATCGATTTCATTTAATTTCGTCGCAACTAGGTTACTTACAATTTTACAATGCAAACGTTATACTGAAACACAGGAAAGTTTGGAAGGATTGATCGGACAGGCATTTGCTATAAAAATTCCTTGTATTTTATGAACAACTCAACATCATACTATATAAAGACTTTCTTTTAACTATTAAGCTAACCAAATCGTTAATCTTAAGTCGAAACGAGGGTACAAATCCTTACAGTCACTTTGGTACTTACCATATCCTACTTATATAATGGTGACACTTCTTGAGTGTCAAAGTGACAAGTCGTCGATCTCAAAACTGGATTCGTAGAAAGAATCTCGCACTAAATAAAATAAATAAACACCGTAACGCTCATAATCCACAGAAAAAGTAACAAGTATACTGTATGGTGTACACACACATATATTATCATTCCGGACGTGATTTCACACTTGAGATTGTGGCTGAGAGATTTTCATTAAAAAAGTGCACTTTATTCGACCTAGAAATCGAGCCCCTTGATCTAGTGATCTCCAATCGCACTATATGCACATAATACCAATAGACTAACGAGATAGAATTACAGACAGACAGACAGAACTACAGAATATTGTTTTACGTCCATCACAAGAACATAATAGCGCAGTATATCTTAGACCATGATAGCAGCAATCTTATTTCGAAACGGTTTCATACATAAGTACGTACGATGTCGACTGTACTTTATGTCGAAAAATGTCTTTCGAGTATGAACTCGAAAGACATTTTTCGACATAAAGTGCTTAAAATACAAATAATTACCAATCATTATATGAGCAGTGAAAGCCTTGTGCTTAGACCGTTGGACTACAAAGTCAGAGGTCTCGGGTTCAAATCCAGGCATGCACCTCTATCTTTTCGAAAGCATGTGCGTATTAAAAATTAATGATCACTTGCTTTAACAGTCAAGGAAAACATCGTGAGGAAACCTGCATGCCTAAGAGTTGTCTGTGAAGTTCGTTAACCCGTACTAGGCCAGCGTGCTGGACTAAGACCTTAAGCCTCTCAGTATGAGAGGAGGCCGTGTCCAACGGTGGGACAGTTTCTTAACAGGGCTAATATTATTTATAATATTATTATAAATAAGAGGTGCTCGTAGCGCTGTGGGACTGCCGTGTTCTTAGCGATCACCAAGGCTAAGCAGCGTTCGGGTCGGTCAGCCTTAGATGGGTGACCGTTTGTGGCATTTTCATATTTGAGCGTCTCCGTGTTTTGGTAGGCACGCTAAGTGCCGGTTACTACGTAATTTCGTACTTGTTAAGCCAAGTTGGAAGGCAGGTGTCCACAAACCTGCCTCCACCAATCTTCACTGGGTCCATGTGGTGAAGTGGGACCTAATTTCTCTCAACTCGATTTATGAGAGGTCTTTTCCCAGCAGTGGGACAGTATAGGCGAATATTATGATACATTATTATTGTTAGTATAGATTTTTTTTTGGGTTTATTACTTAGTTACAGTGCAAAGTCTAAAATTATGATCGATGTAATATAAAATACGCGGCTTCGCACCCAGTCGACAACAGCGCCGTCTACCGGGTCTATGTTACTTCTGGATAATATAGCTTTCTTGAAAGAATTATTAAAATCGGTTCAGTAATTGCAGAGATTTTCGATTACAAACAAAAAAAATATCCTCTTTAGAATATTAGTATACATAGATACAGGACATTCTTCCGCGCCCATACATGATTTGCCCCAGAACAAACAGCAATGCAAAAATACTTGTATGATTAAAATCACCCATAAATTTTCTTAAGGCATTTATTATTAAACGGGCAAGCGGGTGAATTGCAATATTGCACAAAAAGTATTAGAATTTGAGGTTATAATTCAGTAGCCATTAATGCATATCATATGCATGTGGATATTCAGTAAATATGTCGGCGACTTCGATATAAGTACTCACAATACTTTTAAATATTCGTTTTAGATTGCAAATTGTCCGTTAGATACGGATATTTGTCATTATTTTAATAAAATAGCTAAATAATGATGGCATGGGTCAAAAATTTGTTGGTTCTGGGGCAATTTTCGTCAATGTTCTTTAGAGGTGAACATTTACAGGTGAGAGATGATAATTTTCCGGCCGACATTTCAGTTTTGTTGTCTTACTACATCGCTATTATTACAAATTATAAAACAAAGTCCCCCGCGTCTGTCTGTCTGCCTGAACGCGATAAACTCAATAGCTACCGAACGGATTTTCATACGGTTTTCACCAATATACGGAGGGATTCTAAAGAAAGGTTTGTATAAATAATTCAGCCGGCTGAACCCGGAGCGAGTCGCTACTTAAATATATTTTGAAACTTAGACGCTTGAGCGGCGATAACCAACAACTTAAAGTTCAAACAAGAAACCTACTTAAATATTCTATGCTAAACAACTATAATAGCATGACATTTATAAAACAATCAAGGTACTTGTAACAACCTAGTAATAGTTGTTTAACCATCACGGACACTGTTTACCTCACCTGAACCAACAAAGTATTGGTTAAGAATACTAATGGACAGTAATAAATACATTGAATAAGTGCTGTTTCAAACAATGACAATGATTAACCTGGATATACCTAAAAGACTAATAGAAACTAGCTATGGCATGCGGTTACTAGCGATAACTAACCATGTCTATACAAGCTGTAACATAATAAACACTCTAGCGTTTATTATGTTACAGCTGATGATAAAGCCCCATGTCTACGGACTGTCGAACGCTGGTATTTAGAATTCCAGCGTGGACATACTAGTGTTAGTGACAAATCTCGCGAAGGACGCCCAAAATCCGCCTTCACTGAAGATAACATCATTGATGTGAGTAAACTAATTCTCAAAGATCGTCATGTGACGTATCAAGAGATAGAGGCTCTATTAGGCATCTCAGGGACAACCATTCAGAAGATCTTGCATGAAGCGCTTGGTGTGAGAAAGCTAGTTTGCCGTTGGATACCGCATCTGCTTTCCGACGATCACAAGGCGGCCCGCGTCAGATGGTGTAAGAAAACTCTGCAAAGGTTCAACCGAGGAGAGTCAAATCACGTCTACGACATAATCAGTGGTGACGAATCTTGGATCTATGCCTACGATCCTGATTCCAAACAACAAACTACAATCTGGGTCTTTCAAGACGAGCCAAAGCCGACTAAAGTTGTTCGTTCTCGAAGCACTTCAAAGAAGATGGTGGCCACGTTCGTTGGAAAAACCGGCCATGTTGCGACTATTGCACTTGAAGATCGTAGAACGGTTAACGCAGAGTGGTATACCACAGTTTGTTTACCACAAGTCATCGCCGAACTTCGAAAATCTAACTCAAAGCGACGCATCATCCTGCACCACGACAACGCAAGCTCACACAGCGCTTGTAAAACGATTGAGTATTTGAAGCAGGAAAAAGTAGATATTCTTGACCATCCTCCATACAGTCCTGACCTAAGCCCTAACGATTTCTTTACATTTCCTAAAATTAAGAAAAGTCTTCGTGGTCAAAGGTTCCAGTCCGGTGAAGAAGCAGTCGACGCTTTCAAGTCAGCCATTTTGAACACCCCCACTTTAGAGTGGAATAAATAGTGGAGTGGAGTTATAATAACTGGTTTGAGCAAATGGAAAAGTGTATTAAGCTACACGTAGCTTAATACACCTTTCCATTCACCACGGTGAATACTTTGAAAAACAATAAAAAGTACTATAAGGTTCTAGTTGTGTTTTTTTCTTCAAACGGCAAAACTTAAAAGGCATGCCTCGTATATAGCTGAATTGATTCCTACAATTTTTATTGAATCTTAATTGTTTTTTTTAATTTAACACTTTCACACCTATATTCCACAAGCAGGGGTGGCAGAGGTGTACTCAGTACACCCACTTCTCGCAGACGATATTAGGTATGTAATTGGGGGCGAGCCCATTGCCATATGCCGGGCACTATTCCAGACTCCGGAACAATACTAGAAAGGTTTTCGTTAGTAAAACTACATTTGTTCGACCTAGGATTTGAACCCAGGTCCTTGTGATCACAAAGCGATGCGCTTTGCCACTAGACCAACGAGGCAGATTATTTTTTTAATTTGCAAAAAATGCTGTTACTCCTTTAGTGCGTTATAAAAAACTAAATTTATTTTTGATTCATACCTACACGGAGACTTCAAATGCACTTCTAAAACGTATTTCTCAATACGCACACATACACACACAAGTTTCATTGTTAAATGGAATAAAAAGTGCTTAAAAAGTGGTAAAAATGTTAAATTTGGAAATTTGCTTTTAATGTTGAATTTGTGAAGCAATTATCTAATCGAGATGTCTGAGGTCTTGCGCTATTTACGATACAGCTTGTTTCTAAAGTTATCTTTACTAAAGTTTAGGGTAAGCGCTAGAAACGGCTCTTGACAGTAGAGGGGCAAGTTATATCTTTGTTCATAATCAACTAACTTTAATAAAACATACAACACTTTTTAAGTTATTCTACTGTAAGTTATTCTAACTGAAAAGCCTCGTGAAAATCGATTCATTTCTTTTGGCATGAGTCCCGAGCCTTAGAATAAATATAAACCAGGAGCCGCGGGCGCGCATCAAATTGAAGCAACAATTATTACCTACACTGTCTTCACACGTTCACGCGAGTAGGTCACTCTGTGACTGTCGTGCGAAATGACGTGCTCTGCGTGTGTCAAATTATATTTAATTATGCCGTTGTGTGCTTCCGCCTTTTAAAATCCTGTTGAGCTTAAAAAAGAAACGTGATAGGATCACATTTCATACCAACTAACAAATTCAGGTGCGGTATTATTTAAATATCGAATTAATTCTTCCGTCTGTAATTGTCATACTAAAAAACGCGTCCATTTTGTTAGTGTTGCTAGTATAACAATTTCATTTTTCCGTACTTTTATTTGCTGAAGACTTTATAAGTTCTAGTATTTAATGGTATTAATATAGTTAACTACTAAATCACGGTTCTAATATTCAGTGAACACGATGAAAATATATTCTACTAAGATTAAATTACTACACACCTTTATAGTTCAAGTATATCTATTTCTTGAGTTGAATATGCATTAAAATCACGGTACTGTAACAACGATTTTTTATCATCTGCTCTAATGTCATCAACATTTACCCCTAAAAGTGGTAAGCTTTCCGGGCTGCCCACATTACGCGAATGGGAAGTGCGGGACGTTTATTGAATTCTTGGCTTCACCACGCGGCGTTCAATTACAACTGGACGCGCCTTCTGGATATATTATTCTAAGTCCCAAATAAATACGGCGTAAAACACACAAAAAACCTTTCTTGCCTCCTCCGCTAAATACTTTCTTATTCAGCTTAGAAGTCTTTTTTGACTTGTCCATCAGATATGACTATAGATTTGATAAGATACTTCCCCCGTGTAAACCAGGAACCTTGGTAATAACACTGGAGAGAGTACTAAAAGTTAGGAGCAAAAATCGTTGGATATGGTTGAAAACGGCCGCTTCATTTACGTTAAATGATTTTTAAACTCTTTTCTTGAATTTTTTTATATAGAGAGCTATAGTCATACAAGGATCAATTTTGGCAAGGATGTAGCCCGCGGCCAAAATTTAAAATAATAATAATGTTAAGTCATTCAATTCAGGCAATTGAAATTTAGCAAAAAAATATTTTGAGCACCTTACAGGCCCATAGAATATATACCTTACAGACTAACATACATATAATATATAGAAACTTATAAACCAAGTAACATGTGTTGCCATCGACATGTTGCGCTATACTGTTGCAGGGGTGTCTCGCAGTCTTCCATGAAATCTTCTGAATACGACAACCCTCGGCCAGAATTGCTCGTTCATGAAAGTCTCCAGCTTAGTTGTGGGAACTCGCACAACAAAGGAATTAAAAGCCGTATTGTTTTGCGTGTTCAGCTTCTCGACACTTAGGGTATATAAGGATTTTTTTTCACAATGTCATCGGTTTTTGGTGTAGTGTAGCCGTGACACGTGCAGCAGCGTCGTAGCTAGTGCTGAACGTAGGAGTGTGCCTTCGTCAACCAGTGCAGTCTCACATCGGTTTCTTCGAGGAGGCTTCTTCTCCACCTTGATGAAGCCTTCTTCATCAACTTGACCCTTCGTAGGGGTCTGAGGCACCATACGTGCCTTCCCATTTATCCTTTCCGGTGCCCGGGCGGCAGCGATGGCGGCGTTATCACGACGAAGAGAAGTCGTGTTTACGTTAGACGTCATCGGCGGGGCCGCGGAGCTGACGCTAGGGCGTGGTGTATTGCGGGTAGCGGGGCGCGGTGTGCTGCGGGTGGCGGGGCGCGGTACATCGCATGGGGCCGTAGCAACAGCTGGTGATGCACCGGCCGACGGATGCATTTTGCGCCCCGCGACGAACGTTCACATTACAGGCCTCGTGCGACCTACTTCCCGGGCTGGCGCCACGCAATCACGCCACCTCTTCACGTAGCTCGCGGATGGAAGATTCCGAAGCCTCTAACCTGATTTAAAGTTCAGCCCTGGCTGCACTTCAGGGTGGTTATATCTTTCAACAACCTGGTGACGTCGACGTGGTTGAATGTGACGGGGGGCAGCCCGTGTAGCCGCTTCGCCAAAGCTGTCATCAAGTGAAATGTCACTTCATGGCAGTCGCAGAGTTGCCGTTTGCTATAAAATTTACCCAAGTTCTTTTTGTAATTAGTAACCGTTCGGACCAGCCTATTGAAATATTTCCCTAGAAATGAGAAAATTTACTAAATAATAACCCTAATTTCACACCAACGTCAGCAATCAATGTCAGCCACGGGCCAAAATATCCTTGTCGCACTATTAGTTTCCACATACAATACAAAAGCACGAATTACCATGTGAATCATTTATCAAGGGTTAACAGTGCTATCCTTAATAAGCAAACACATGTCCTTATTTTCTCAATTCATCAATCGCCCACATCTCATAATACTGTTTTCTCAGCTAAATATTCTTCATAAATAATACACTAAGCAAACGGGATATACAGTATCATTAAACTGCCTGGGTCCTTATTCGCTGAACAAACGCGGTACGTTACGATAACCAAGTGAAATGATACATCGTGACGTCTGTATTCCCCAAGCGGTACACTCACGTTAGACTGACGATGTTAGGTCCTATCTAATAGGGCGAGCCTATTGCCATACACCAGGCATCATTCCAGATTCCGGAGTGACACTGGCATTTTTTCTATAGAAAAACTATATTTCTCCGACCTAGAATTTGATCAGGACCTCGAGATCGCAAAGCGCACGTTTCGCGACTAGACTAACGAAGCTGTCATTACTAGACCAACGAGGCAAATGAAATAATCATGTAATAGTATTCTTACTGCCCCTGGGAGTATGATTTAAACATCATTTAGAAGTTATCGTAACGCGCTGTGTTACCTGTTTAATTGGTTATAGCAAATAAGGACAGAGAGTGGAAAGGTTCGACGAAACCGCCATATTGGCTTAGGACCGTTTGCGTTCAGAGATCAAGTCTTATGCTCATAATCTGTGCCAATAATAGTATTAGTATGTACTTTATCGGCAGAACGAGTTATAGAGGTTTGGTTTATAATGTATATGTATTAGAAACTGAGGTTATTGGCCAGACCATAACATTGTATAGCCAAGGGAAATAGTCATTCGTATAGTCATACGAGTACAAATATTTGTTCCGTATGGGGATCAAATGACACCCCGATCCAGTATTCCAAGTGGTTAACCTAATTACTACACTGTATTCAATACATTCCTGTTGTTTTTATGACAGATTGAAAATATTTCATTGGTACAAATACCCAGAGTATTACTAGCCTTAGAATGTGAGAAGCGTGCATTTTTAACCGACTTCAAAAAGGAGGAGGTTCTTTGTTCGGTTGTATGTATGCTTTTTTTTTTTATGTATGTTCAGCGATATTTCCGTCAATTGTGGACCGATTTTGATAATTTTTTATGCATTGGGTTCAGTATAGCTCCGCGGTGGTCCCATTTTAATTACATTGGTATTGGACCTTGGACTTAGAAGATACACCAGGGAACTCCTTAACGACAAACAAAAGGCATGTGTAAATTGAGATATTATGGGTATTACGTCTATCCTATAGGTACCCTACTATAGAACTAAGCAGTATATTAGCCAAGTTCAAAAAAGGAGGTTCATAATTCATCCTTTTTTTATAACTCCTTTGCTTATGAACCGATTTTGATGATTCTTTTTGCATTTGGTTCAGTATAGTTTTGAGGTGGTCGTATTTTATTGTTATTGGTATTGGACCTTGGACTTTCAGGATACAAGAGGGAACACCTTAACGGCGAACAGCACGAATGTATAGATTCCGTTATTATAGTCATTATATTAATCCTGTAGGTACCTTACTTTGCAACTTAGCAAAATAATATAATATCGGTATATAAATATTACTAAATAATTCACTCGTCACTTAAAATTGTAAAATAAAAATCTTTTAAAAAAAAGGTAAACCGACTTCAAAAACCAAAAAATAAATATTTGAAGTCGGTGCCAAGTAACCGACTGCACCAACCAGCACCGACTTCAAATATTTATTTTTTGGTTTTTGAAGTCGGTTTATGGTTTAATTAAGTGATTTCCTTTTACAATAGAAATCCAAATAAGTTTAACTTCATAATAGTATAATAATATTAGCCCTGTTAAGGAACTGTCCCACGGTTGCGCATGGGCCTCCTCTCAAACTGAGAAGGTTTAGGCCATAGTCCACCCCGCTGGCCCAATGCGGGTTGGTGAACTTCACACACCTTCGAGAAATTCCTAGGCGTGCAGGTTTCCTCATGTTGTTTTCCTTCACTGTTATAATAAAATGCTACTTTCATGTGTTGAAATAAAAAATACATAAGCGATATCGGGTCGATGAAGAAAAAAATTATAAAATGACAATAGAAATACAACTGTATTTAATTCTTAACGATACTTAAACGGCTGACACCATGAAAACTCACAACAATAATTATAAAGTGCTGGCAATTTTCTGAAAGCATGAAAGAGCTCATTTCCCATGACCTGCACTACGGATAGCTGCGAGCATGTTTCCGACAACAACTAAACATTATACAATAATTAATCGTTGAGCGAATGGCAGGTGGCGGTTATAGGTAAAGTTGGGAACCAGTACAAACTGATGACGTCATAGTACACTCAAACTTCGCCTCAAGGGATTGAATTTACATTTCAGATTTATGACTTAGATCAGCTTCTGCGTTTTTTTGGAGTTCTTAGGTTGAATTACTCTAGCTTTTGGAGTTAGACGTCCAGAGTAGGTCTTGATCTCTTGTTTTCAAGTGACGTTTAGGTCTTGATCTGAAGAAGGTATTTAAGCGTTGGCTTCCTTTCTAGCGGGGCTTGAAATCTAGCAAATTTATGTAAGATGCGATGGAGTAACTCCATACTGCTGCGACCACCTTCTAAAGTGCTGGAGTTACCGACATCTGGAACGGATCTTTAAGACAGAAAGAAAAATAGAAATATTTTCTGAATTTCTGAGTGTGAAGTTCAAGTGAGCAATATAAGACAAACTATCATCATCATCATCATCTCAGCCTATACTTGTCCACTGCTGAACATAGGCCTCCCCAATCGCTTTCCAGCGTAACCGGTCCGATGCCACCTGCATCCAACGACTTCCTGCGATTTTCACAAGATCGTCGGTCCATCTGGCAGGCGGTCGTCCCACGCTGCGCTTGCCAATACGTGGTCTCCACTCTAGAATCTTTCTGCCCCAACGTCCGTCCGATCTACGCGCTATGTGGCCCGCCCATTGCCACTTCAGCTTGCTAATCTTAACGGCTATGTCGGTGACCTTGGTTCTTCTACGAATCTCCTCATTCCTGATTCGATCGCGTAGAGAAACGCCGAGCATAGCTCTCTCCATAGCTCGCTGAGCAACTCTGAGCTTTTTTATGAGACCTATTGTAAGAGACCACGTCTCTGATCCATATATCATCACTGGTAACACACATTGACTAAAAACTTTAGTCTTAAGGCACTGAGGTATTTTGGATGAGAAGATGTTGCGCAGTTTCCCGAACGCTGCCCAGCCGAGTTGGATTCGTCGATTGACCTCTCTCTCAAAGTTGGACCTACCTAACCGGACTACCTGTCCCAGGTAAATGTATTCGTCGACAACTTCAAGAGTAGAGTTCCCAACGGTGAGTGCGGTGGGTACGACATGGACTTTAGACATTATTTTCGTTTTGTCCATGTTCATTTTAAGACCCACTTGTTGAGATACTCTGTTGAGGTCACCGAGCATTCGTCCTAGATCTTCCAGCGACTCCGCCACGACCACAATGTCGTCGGCAAATCGAAGGTGAGTGATGTATTCGCCATTGATGTTGATGCCAAGTCCTTGCCATTCCAAGAGCTTGAAGGCGTCCTCTAAGGTGGCCGTAAACAGTTTCGGAGAAATGACGTCTCCCTGCCTTACTCCTCTTTTTATGGGGATCGCCTTCGTGCACTGCCCCTGTACTCGGACTGACATGGTGGCGTTATTATACAAGCACTTCAACACTTCAATGTACCGATAGTCAATGCGGCATCGCTGGAGAGATCTAAGAACCGCCCAAGTCTCGATCGAATCGAAGGCTTTCTCATAGTCCACAAACGCCAAGCATAGTGGCCGATTATACTCCTCGGTCTTCTGTATAATCTGCCGCAGCGTATGTATGTGGTCTATGGTACTAAAGCCTTTCCGGAAACCGGCTTGTTCGGGAGGCTGGAAGTCATCAAGCCTGCGTTCGAGACGATTCGTGATGACTCTCGAAAACAACTTATAAACATGGCTCAGCAGTGTGATGGGCCTATAATTCTTCAGTAAAGTGTTATCACCTTTCTTGAAAAAGAGTACCACCACACCCCTGTTCCACGCTTCCGGCGTTTTTCCTTCGAGCAAGACGGAATTAAACAGCCTCTGAAGGACTTTAAGTACCGGCGATCCGCCCGCTTTCAGAAGCTCTGCGGTAATTCCGTCTTCACCCGGCGCTTTGTTGTTTTTAAGGTGTTTGAGAGCCATCCCAATCTCGCACAGGCTGATGTCCGGGATATCTTCAGTGTAGTGTCGGGTTAGCTTGGCTCTTGGGTCTTTTACGAAGTCAACATCAGGTTCAGCTACTGAGGTATACAACTGCCCATAGAACCTCTCTATCTCCCTGAGCACCACTGACCTATTCGACGTTACGTTTCCGTCCTCCGTCTTCAGCTTCGTCAACTGGCTTTGCCCAATAGACGCGTCTCTTGCAAACACTTTGGAGCCCTTGTTCTGCTCTATGGTCTCCTCAATACGTCTTGTATTGAAGGACCGTAAATCGTGTCGCAAGGACTTCAATATCTGTCCATTGAGCTGCCTATAGGACTTAGCATCATCGGAGGTTTGGAGTGTCATGGTACGTCGCTCAGCCATAAGGTTTCGGGTGTAGTCAGATAGCTTTTGAGGCCTATTTTTACGGTGGGGCTTAAAATGCTTGGACCCGACCGTATGGACAGTCTCTACCAACCTATTGTTGATTTCGTCCACTGATGCGCTGCTGTCTAGCAATTCGAAGCGGTTTGACAATTCGAGTTGAAAGTTCTCGGGGTTTTGGATATGTGCATTACAAGGTCGGAGCGTAGACTTCATCAGACGCGATCTTTCCATTTTGACATTAATATTTAATGTGCCTCTGACCATTCGGTGATCACTGCCGGTTTTTACCCTGTGAATCACGGAGACATCATTAAATATTTGTCGCTTGGTGCTCATGATGAAGTCTATCTCATTTTTTGTGGAACCATCAGGGCTCATCCAGGTCCATTTCCTATGAGGCGGCTTCCGGAAGAAAGAGTTCATCATAAAGAGTCCCTCCTTCTCCAGATATTCGGCCAGCCTCTGACCCCTGGGGTTGCGTTGCCCATATCCAAATTGCCCCACTCTCAATTCATCATCGCCCCGTTTGCCCAGCCGCGCATTGAAGTCACCCATAACCACTGTAAAGTGTGCTTTGGAAGTATGTATGGCTCTACTAATGTCCTCATACATTACTTCGACGTCCTCATCTGAGTATGCCAAGGTCGGTGCGTAGACCTGTATGACCTTCAGCGAATATCTTTTGGATACTCTGAGTATCAGGTACGCTACCCTGCTCGACACACTAGTGATGGACACAACGTTGTCTATGAGTGACTTGTGGACGATAAATCCGACACCACCTTGGGACTGCTGTTCGCCCTCCCGGTAGTAAAACAAGTTGCCGGATTTTAAGGTTATCGTGTCCTCGCCCTTTCTTCGGACCTCCGATAAACCAACAATATTTCACCGCAACTTGTTTATCTCTTCCTCCAGCTCAACAAGCTTCTCATCTGTCCTTAACGTGCGTGCGTTGTATGTCACCAGGGCCAATTTTCGGTGTTGGTGGTAGCCGAATCTCTGCCGGAGATTCTTAGCACCCCTTGTCCTGTCGTTACCATGGCTGCTACCGTGGCCAGGACGAACAGGACCGCCGGGGACTAGGGGCCTGGTTTTCTTACATTCTTCCATGATTGGGGGTGTTTGCCATACTCGCCACGCTTGGCAGGCGGGTTGGCGAGCGCAGTTATTGGTCGTCGAAGTGCTAAGGGAACGCTGCTGCCCATTCCCTAGTTTTCCCTTAGTCGCCTTGTACGACACCCAATGGGATGAGATGGGTTGGTCCTATTCTAAGCCGGGAACCACGCGGCGAAGACAAACTATAAGAGTGGAGGAACCCAGAGGTCTGGAAGGAAAGATCGGTAGGAACTCTGTACTCAGTACCTACCTCGCAAGAGACATGGTGATTACATCATCATTTACCTGCGACCTTTACCAGGTCATTGGTCCACCTTGTGGAGGGCCTACTCACTCCACATTTTTCGGTACGAGGTCACCACTCGAGAGCCGTTCTGCCACTTAAGAACCGTTCATCCCCAACGGCCGTCAGTTCTTTGACGATATAGATGGATTAAAAATCCCCTGATTTCACTATTATGCAAACGCCTTTCTTCTATATTATGCAAACGCTCGTTTTCTAGTGCAAGAATCACTTTACATAAATCCTCTCAAAAAAGCCTAATCATATTTTGAGATTTTCCCACGCGATATCATAAAAGGAAACTTGCAATCCCGTACCAAGATGTATTTGGCAGATAACGTTCTATGCCATAGTTGAGGCTAATACCGGCATTAAAATAGGATATTTGTCTTGCCATCTTGCACCAGTAACGCTGTAAAATTCATCTATAGTAAACATTCTTCACGATCCTTTACGTAATATTATTATGTCTGTGCGACCGCGGTGTTCTTATCGGTCACCAAGGTAGAGCAGCGTTCGACTCGTTTGGTTTGAGATGAGTGACTGTTTGTGGCATTTTCATATTAGAGCGTTTCCGTGTTTCGAAAGGCACGTTAAGCCGTTGGCCTTGGTTACCACTTAATGTGGTTAGTTAAGCCGAGTTGAAAGCCTTATAGGCAGCTTGATAAGTTCCAACAGCAGATGGCCACAAATCTGCCTCCACCAATCCGCACTTTGTCCGCGTGGTGGAGTATGGCCTAATTTTTACCTTGATTTGGTAGAAAAGGCCTTTGCCCGACTGTGGTGTCCCACAGCTTTTAGAGACAGGTAGTGTGTTCCACAGTCATACAGCTTTGACCGTAAACGAATTGTCATATAAAGTGCTAGAGTATAGAGGCATTACGAGAGCCAAGTTTCCTGATGACCTTAAAGAAAATGAGTTGGAAAAGTGAAGGAAATTGAATCGTTCCTTAAGGTAACGCGGGGTAGATGGATTGAACAAAATATTGCACAGAAGACAGAGGATATGAGTATTGTGCGAAGATGTATAGGGAGCCACTTGAGCTTGGAACGAAACTGAGATAAGTGATTAAAGTGTGATTACAAGCTTCATCATCATCATCCTCTTCTCAGCCCATACTTGTCCACTGTTGAACATAGGCCTCCCCAATCGCTTTCCAGCGTAACCGGTCCGATGCCACCTGCATCCAACGACTTCCTCCGATTTTCACAAGATCGTCGGTCCATCTGGCAGGCGGTCGTCCCACGCTGCGCTTGCCAATACGTGGTCGCCACTCTAGAATCTTTCTTCTCCAACGCCCGTCCGATCTACGCGCTATGTGGCCCGCCCATTGCCACTTCAGCTTGCTAATCTTAAGGGCTATGTCGGTAACCTTGGTTCTTCTACGAATCTCCTCATTCCTGATTCGATCGCGTAGAGAAACGCCGAGCATAGCTCTCTCCATAGCTCGCTGAGCAACTCTGAGCTTTTTTATGAGACCTATTGTAAGAGACTACGTCTCTGATCCATATATCATCACTGGTAACACACATTGACTGAAAACTTTAGTCTTAAGGCACTGAAGTATTTTGGATGAGAAGATATTGCGCAGTTTCCCGAACGCTGCCCAGCCGAGTTGGATTCGTCGATTGACCTCTCTCTCAAAGTTGGACCTACCTAACCGGACTACCTGTCCCAGGTAAATGTATTCGTCGACAACTTCAAGAGTAGAGTTCCCAACGGTGAGTGCGGTGGGTACGACATGGACGTTACACATTATTTTCGTTTTGTCCATGTTCATTTTAAGACCCACTTGTTCTTTATATCAAATATCTTTTGGATATTCTGAGTATCAGGTACGCTACCCTGCTCGACACACTAGTGATGGACACAACGTTGTCTATGAGTGACTTGTGGACGATAAATCCGACACCACCTTGGGACTGCTGTTCGCCCTCCCGGTAGTAAAACAAGTTGCCGGATTTTAAGGTTATCGTGTCCTCGCCCTTTCTTCGGACCTCCGATAAACCAACAATATTTCACCGCAACTTGTTTATCTCTTCTTCCAGCTCAACAAGCTTCTCATCTGTCCTCAAAGTGCGTGCGTTGTATGTCACCAGGGCCAATTTTCGTTTTTGGTGGTAGCCGAATCTCTGCCGGAGATTCTTAGCACCCCTTGTCCTGTCGTTACCATGGCTGCTACCGTGGCCAGGACGAACAGGACCGCCGGGGACTAGGGGCCTGGTTTTCTTCTTTTCTTCCATAATATTGATTGGGGGATTTGCCATACTCGCCACGCTTGGCAGGCGGGTTGGCGAGCGCAGTTTTTGATCGCAGAAGTGTTAAGAGAACGCTGCTGCCCATTCCCTAGTTTTCCCTTAGTCGCCTTGTACGACACCCGATGGGATGAGATGGGTTGGTCCTATTCTAAGCCGGGAACCACGCGGCAGCTTCGTTGCTATATATTTTTAGTTAAAATCTTGCATGTGGATTTGGGAGAAATTTAAAACGATTTTTAGATAACACATTTAATATGTACTGGTACGCACTTGTGTTTGTGTACTTCGAAGGCATCTGCCATGTTGATATTGATATATTGATAGGTATTTAATATGTAAGGGTACGCTGCAACAATTAAAACTTCACAACGTAGTTAACAAAGCACTCTCCCTTTCTCAGCCCGCAGAATAATACAAAAACCTCATTATTTATAACTAAAGCAGGACTCTGCAAATCTGTCTCACTGTACTCACCTTTAGTGCGTGACAGAGTATATTCATAAAGGTTTCCTGGCTGCATTGAAAGTACGAAATTCCTTTTAAAGTTCCCGAAGAGCCACCTCCACCTATCCAGCAAGGTTATCCTTATATAACACACACAGTCCACACAGATTTTTCTTCATAAATCCACACCTATTTTACGATAAATGGTTTTAAAACAAGTAAAACTGAATCTAGAAATTCAAAGTATAACGTCGAAAATTATATTAACTTGTCAGGTTGTTGAGCTTATGGTAAATACGAAGTGGATTATCACGTGCAAACGGAATTATTTAAGAAGATTTCAGCTGGTTCAGTTCTTAATTTTTTATTTATTTATGTAGGTGTTTTAGAATGAGATCTAAACATTAAATCTGAGAAATAAAACGTTCGAAATATTAGTTAGGGGACACGGTTTATTTGCGAAAAAAAACTGGGGGCTTAATACAAAAAATATGACAATATGCCTTCCTTGTCACACTACGAATTTACTAAATAAACATGAACGTGACATCACGCTTATTCGCTAATGTCAACATTTGCGCGCCGAGCCCTTAGTTTTTTCACCGCCACGCATCCTTTCTCCAAGGAGAAGTGGAAGAAAGGTAGCTCCTCGTATACATCAAATTCAAGTACCTAGTTCTTACCATAAACCACGGCATAAACAGCAAACTTTATAAAATCTTAACCAGAATTAATAAAGTCAGAAGATCTAATACCGCTGCGCCTTAGATTAATGTTGGAACTTGGTACCGACTTGCGATATATGCCGTGGAACTTTCACGCAAGGGAAGCAACTTACTCACAAACCCTCTAATAGGCCCGGCTAATGTCAATAGTATAGAAACTAATTCCAAAACGATTAGCAGTTTCTTAGGAATTATATATTTTATGTACGTAATGTGTGTTCTTAATTAAAACGTATTTTTTTTCTAAAGAAGATTTAAATACAATTTAATGTGTTACAATATGTGGATGGGCTACATACCGTGAAGATCGGACGGGCGTTGGGGCAGAAAGATTCTGGAGTGGAGATCATGTATTGTCAAGCGCAGCGTGGGACGACCGCCTACCAGATGGACCGACGATCTTGTGAGGATCGATGGAACTCGTTGAATGCATGTTATTAAACCGGCTGCGCTGGAGAGCGATTTGGAAGGCCTACGTTCAGCAGTCGACAAGTATATATAGGCTGAGATGATGATGATGATGCCCCTCGAATGCCCCAGAAGGACTTCAAGTTTCAAAGACTTTTTTGTCCTTCTGTGTTTCTTTAGATATAATATTTTACTGCTACTATATTACAGTTACGTACAAGTTACAGTACGAGGGAAAACTCGACGAGCAACAGCCAATAGAACAGGTAGGTTTTAGAAGAGACTACTCAGTACTTGATAATATCCATGTTGTTAGTCAAATCAATATCAACTCATTTACTATCTAGCATTTGTCGATTACAGCAAGGCATTCGACTCATTAATACATACAAACATCTGGCGTTAAGAGAACAAGGGATAGAATACAGATATATAAGATTGATTAGAAATATATACAAAAACAGCTGGGCGTGCGTTCAGCTAGAAAAGAAAGAAGATTTGTTTAAGTTACAAAAAGGAGTAAGACAAGGAGATCCTCTCTCCCCAAAACTTTTCTCCGCTGTTTTGGAAATGATCTTCAGACGTCTGGAATGGGAAAATCTGGGTTTAAATATAGACGGCCGCACACTAACACACTTAAGATTTGCCGATGATATTGCGTTATTCGCAAAAACGCCAGTAGGCCTAGACAAGTGGCATAAACGCTAACGGAATAGAAAGGCAAATGTATGGGATTGACGTAAGGTTTCGATAAGTAATTTGATCCAGCGTATCGAACTTGAACAAATTGTGCCAAGTGTCAATGTTTCTATTCGATGAAACGAAACGTCAAACGACAAACGACTTCCCCATACAAAACCGTAGCCAAATGGCAGATTTGACAAGCGAATCGCTAACTTTAGCGTTTCGTTTATTCGATACGAAGCGAACGCTAAGACCCTGTAGAAAGCGAAAAAACAAGATGGCGATTGTTTAATCAGCTGGTGAAGTGTTGTGTTGTGCTTGTTAAATGTAACTTTTTTGATTAGACGTAGTGATTATATTCTCTTTGTTTTCGAAAAAATGCACTCCCTTAGACTTTTATGGGCTGTGCACAATGAAGAAGTGTGGCTCAGGCGCCATCGAAGATGTTTCCCGGCAATGTATGGAACAAATAAGTGAAATGCCGGACTTATTGTTTATTGAAAGATTTAGGTTAGATAAAGATTCATTTAAGAAGCTTTGCGTGGATTTACGTGCGCATACCTCACTACGAGGGACTAAGAAAATTCCTTTAGAAGTATAGGTAAGTATGCAAATAAATACAATCGTTATGTATACGATTTAATAGGTTATTTGTAACTAATATTTAAACCTTTTTTATAGATTCTTTGCGCCCTAAGTTTCTTAGCGACGGGGTCGTATCAAAGGATTGTGGGAATAACCCAATACATGCCACAAAGAACAGCAAGTCGCTGCATTAGGGAAATTGTGGCGGCACTAAATAATCATTATGTTTTGGGCAAATATATTCAGTTTCCCCGAAATCATCAAGAAAGGTCAAGAATAAGACAAGAGTAAGAATTATTCAATTCAGATATTAATGTACCTGTTCAACTTTCATGTGTTTAATTCTTTATACATTATGTTATAGATTTCAAAGAAGATATAATTTACCGGGTGTAATAGGGTGCATAGACTGCACCCACATATCTATTATAAAACCAAGCAAAGATGAGCATCTTTTCTTTAACAGGAAGGGATACCACTCATTAAATGTACAGATGGTTAGTTTATACATACCATAATTATAATTTAGAAACAGTACACTCTGCCTACTATGCAAGGGATTTAGACTAATGTGTCGATAGATATACATACATGTAGACATATTTGTACTGGATCCTATAGTGAAGTATTTATTAATGCTAATTTTATAAATAACCATTACTATAACATATCATCATTCTAGATTCCTAGCAAGATAAGCAGAGTACAGATCAAAATATTCAGATTATAAAACACTTTTTAAGAAAAATAAAGAAAGAATTATTTTTCAGATTTGTGATCATAACTTGAAAATTTTAAGTGTGAATTCCAAATACGGTGGAGCCACGCATGACGCTTTCATATGATCCAGCAGTCAAGTGGAACCATTCTTGCGTAGACCAGGATAATCTTAGCCACTTGGTTGTGTCTGTGCAAGTACTCTCCGTTATCAAGACGAGAACAACCGGAAACTACATGTCTAATAGACTCACAAGGACGTTGGCATGCCTGACAAATGTCAACCGTGCCGTCCTTTAGGATGTGCTTCCGGTAGTTGTTCGTCATGATAACCTCGTCCATAATTGCAAATACAAACCCTTCAGTTTCCCCAAAAAGGTTGCTGAAGCGTATCCAAGTCATGGAAGCGAGCTGGTATGGACCAGCTCGCTTCCGTGACAGGCTCTGTAAGAGCCCGATAGAACCGTCCGTGTAGCTCCTTCCATATGGCTGTGCGGTCCGAAATACTTAATATCTGGGGCCTTCGCCAGTTCTCGTTTGCCAAGGAAAGCGGAGTTAGGCCTCTATCGATTGCGGCAACATCTCGATACATTACCACGGACACACTCAAAAAGTACCGTTTGAGATTGCACACCTCGCGGATATGTAGTGTCTTAGCGTTTAAAAACCCACGACCACCGCACTTCCGCGGGATGTACAATCTCATAACAGACGACCGCGGGTGATGCATACGATACGCTGTCAGCAATCGACGGACCTTTCTATCCAGGGCATCCAGTTCAGACTGAGTCCACCTTAGTATGCCAAAAGAGTAAATAAGTATTATTCTATCTATCTATCTATCTATAACCTCACGCCAGATCCCTTGCGGGGTAGGCAGAGAGTACAGAGTTCCAACAGGTTCTTTCCTTGCATACCTCTCTGGCTTCCTCGACTCTCATAGTTTGTCTCATACACGCTCGCCGGTTACGGAGACTCTTGACTTTTCCATCAGATAAGACTCGGTTTATTTGGTCGTGGTAAGATAGTCTAGGTCTTCCCCGGTACCTGCATCCTTCCACTTTCACATTGTATATCTGTTTTGTCATTCTTTCCTCTGGCATTCTTTCTATATGCCCGAACCAACGGAGCATGCCCTTTCTCATCTTTACGCCGATACTATCTTTCATACCTACTCGCTGTCTTACTATGCTGTTGCTAATGCGGTCGGTCAGCTTCACTCCGCACATCTTCCGCAGAGCTCGCATTTCTACCGCATTTATCCTACTTTCATTCTCCTTCTTACATACCCAGCTCTCGCTACCATATACCAGCGTTGGGACAAGAACTTCGTTATGTATGGCCAGCTGCGCCTTATGGCTTAAGTGCCGGCTCCCGAGTAGCTTTCCCATCGCACCATTCACTCTGTTCCCTGCACTCACTCTTCTCTCTATGTCAGCGGTGTATTTCCCATCCTTACTGAAGGCGCATCCAAGATATACAAACTCATTCACTTGCTCCAGCACATCGTTACCAACCACAATCCTTACATTCGTTCTGGTTTCTTCCCTTTCAAAAACCATAATCTTGGTTTTCTTCACATTCAAGTGTAAGCCATTGATCATGCAGTCGTCTTTCATAACTGTGACTAGTGTTTGCAGATCAGTGGCTGTTGGCGCTATTAAAACCGCGTCATCTGCATAAAGTAGATGGTTTATCACTAAGTCACCCATTTGTACACCTTCATTAATCGCTTTCAGTCCTTGGAGACTTTTGTCAGATATATTATAAACAGTCTAGCGGACAACACGCAACCCTGCTTGACGCCGATTATAACGTCAAACCAGGGTGACCTGTTACCACCCACCCGTACGCATGCCTTGCAGTCCACATAAGTGGACTGGACGGCTCGCAACAGAGTGCCATCTATACCATACTCTGGCAAAATGTCCCAAAGTCTCTTTCGCACAACTCTGTCAAATGCCTTCTCCAGATCTACAAAACCGCAGAAAACCTTCCGGCCCACTGCCAGATGCTTCTCTACGATGTTGCGGAGTGAGAAAACTTGATCCGAACATCCTCTTCCAGACCTGAAACCCCCTTGTGCCTCGCACAACATTCCATCGGACTTCACGCGCATTCTCCGTTCAATAATTTTACCGTACACCTTGGCTGCCAAGCTGATCAAACTGATGGCTCTGTAATTGGCGCAGTCATATTGTGAACCCTTGCCTTTATACAAGGGTACTATGATTGCGCGGCGCCAATCTGTAGGGACTCTACCGGTCCTCCAGCAAAGGTTTGCAAGGGCCCGGAAAGCGTCCCGGACGCAAGTTCCACCATATTTGATCATCTCGGCAGATATCATGTCTACTCCCGCAGCTTTACCGTTTTTCATACTTTCTATCGCCCATTCAAATTCTTCCATAGTGATGTCCTCCGTTGATTCTGGTGCCGCAATCTCGCCTTTAGGCACGTCTGCGGCATCAGCATCCGGGTCATCTCCATACATTTCTCCAAAATATTCACTCCACCGGTTTAGCACAGCTTGTGTGTCTGCAAGAATGTCACCATCTTTAGATTTTATCCTTTCCATTCTGGAGCCTGACGAATCACCTCGAGCCTTTCTCACCTTGCTCCAAAAGAGTTTGGTGTTGTTCTCGAAGTTCTTCGCCAGCCTCTCCTCCTCAATCATACTGGCTCTTTCACGCTTTTCTTTCACTAAAGTTTTAGTGGCATTCTTGCATTGCCGGTATATTTCTTTCCTCATCTCTGTCATACTGGCATTCAGGTTCAAAGAAGATACATAGTCCTGCCACGCTTTCTTCTTACTTTCTACGGAGCTTTGCAACTCCGCATCCCACCATGCATCTCCTTTTGCTGTAATATGCTTCTTTGAGCAACCACATACTTCTTTCGCGGATTCCACCAAACTCTCTTTCAGGCTATTCCAGCATTCATCTACATTTGAGTCCGAAGAGCCTGCTGTCAAGAGCTTGTCCCGGACTCTGTCTTCATACATTCTCCTCACGCTCTCATCTTGCAACTTGTCAACCTTTAATCTTTCAAGGTCTCCGAAGGGGATACGCTCTCGCCAGTGCCTCCACTTCCTGAACAGACCACTAAACCGCGCAACTACGAGATAGTGGTCTGATTCCAGAGTGGGGCCTCTATACGCACGCGTATCTTGTAGTTTGCTTCGGAGACGGTTATCAACCAGGATCAGATCTATCATGCTTTTTTGTTCATTCCTTCTCCACGTATACATATGTCCTTGTGCAGGAATATTGTATTAGACACAAGGAGACCCCTTTCCAAACAAACATCTACAATGAGCTTACCTGCATCGTTCACTCTCTTATCACCATAAGGACCCAGAGCAGCGTCGCAAGTTTGCCGCCTGGTTCCTACCCATCCGTTCAGATCGCCACACAGAATCACCTTTTCGTTAGCCTCAGCCAAATCCAGAACTTCCCTGACATTATCCCAAAACTTCTCAAGGTCCTGGGGTGTCGACGAGCTTACGGGAGCATACGCTGCGACCAAAAATACTCTAGTGACACCCAGTTTCAAACGGACCCAGAGAAGTCTCGCATCGCACAGGCCATAATCTCTCACTCCAGAGGCCAGGCGACGGGACAGCAAGATACCCACCCCCATGCTGGCACGACTGCTCTGCGGTACCCCAGACCACAGAGCCATCGTTCCATCAGGAAGATCACAGGTTTCACTGCCCCTCCGCTTAGTCTCTGTTACACACAGAGCATCCAGGCGTCTCTCTTTCATTACATCAATCACCTCATGCATCTTATCTTCCATACCACCTCTTACATTCCAAGTACCTATTCGGCACTCTGCACCCCACGACTCGCCAGTTCGGGCCCGGCGTGATGGGTGGCGGCCCCCATCGCCGCTTCCACCTATATTCGTACCGACGGGGGCGGGCCGGTACGCGTCGCCTCGGGGGGACGCCCTAGCCCGCACTGCGGTACGTCTTCGGTCCAAGATTGCAGCCATAATGACTGGCAGGGGTCGCGACGAGCACGCTCTTGGACGGACCCCCTATAGGTATTATTATTATTAATTATATATTACAGTTGGCGATCACGTGGTTCGACTCCTATACCTAGTCTGGCAAAGTTTAATTGGGGTTCATTTGTATATTACCTCACAAAATAAAAAAAAAAACATTTAATTAGGGAGTATTCCGTCTGAATTTCATGAAACAAGCACGGCTTTCTTAAGGTAAAATAACACTGCTACTTTTTTTCTAGTATTTTGTATGTTTAAATAGACCAGGACTCTCTTACCATGACGAAGTAGATCGTGTCTTATCTGAGGGGCGAGTTAGGACTCTCCGTAACCGACGAGCACGTATGAGGCGAACTATGAGAGTGGAGGAAGCAAGAGAGATATATAAGGAAAGAATTGTTAGTTGTTCCAAATAAAAAGAAAATTATACCTAAACTCGTACTGAGATTGACTCTTTAAAAAACTCTCAGTAATACTTGGTTCGATATCGGATTAGAGCGAACGAGTCTAATTAAAAAAAATAACTAAAAAAAGTGAGAAACCGACTTCAAAAAGCAAAAAATAAGTATTTGAAGTTGGTGCAAAGTGACAGAACTAGCCGGCACCGACTTCAAATACTTATTTTTTGCTTTTTAGTTATTTATTTTACAATTTTAAGTTATGAGTGAATTAATCATTAATACTTATATACCTATATTATATTATTCCATCATTCTACACCACCTATAGGATTGACATAAAAGCCATAATAACGGAATGTATACACTCGTGCTGGGCAAATCGTTAAGGAGACCCCTGGTATATATTTAAAGTTCAAGGTTAAATACCGATGTAATTAAAATGAGACCTCGAAGCTATACTAAATCCAACGCAAAAAGAATAGAAGACTAGTTAAAATCAATTCATAAATATAGATGCTATAAAAAGCGCAAACGAATCGTAAACCTTCTTCTTTTTTAAGTCGGTTAATATTCTGTTGAGTTCTATGGTAGGGTACCTATAGGATTAACACAATACTTATTATAAATCAATCTAAAGATTCGCGTTACTCGTCTTTAAGGAGTTTCCTGTGGTATTTTCAAAGTTCAAGAAACACCGATGAAATTAAAATGGAACCACCTTGGAGCTATACTGAAGTCAATACAAAAATCATCAGCATCATCAAAATTGGTTCACATTTAACGGAAATATAACATACATAAAAAAGCGTACATACAGACGAACATAGAATCTCCTCCTTATGACAAAACTTATGCATCGTATTGGCGTCTTTTAAATCGGGCACTAGACCATCAATGTTTGAGAGCTTAGACTAATACCCGTATCTGTAGACTAATAATTAATTAGTCTTAAGAAATTACTTAGCCGTTATATCATATGTTTAAAATTCTATCAGTCGAAATCCTATTCTATAGTCAAGTAAAGGTCATTACTAACTTGATCAAAAGCTAGTATGACTAAATACTTCAGCATCTTTCTGAACTGGCAATATTACGTCTTCGTCTTCGTCGGTGAGAATATGCGGCAGACGTCGGTAGCGGCTGATAGGAAGGAAATTAGGTTTGAATTCGGTGGCTGCTACGATTAACGGATTCCTATAATTGGACGCGTCCGCGAAATATCGGGTTGCCGCCTATTTAATAAAGGCGCGAATAGGTTCAAGACCGAGCTCGGAATGCAAAAAGTGGATATGTACGCTGAGGCTTGATCCTGCGTCTATTTACTCGCTATACGTCTTCAATGCTACATGTGCTATGAAGACTGTAACGCACTACGTGTGCGGTATTCAAGTGTTCGATTTGTTTAATGGCTGACAATGTGTACATGCGCGTGCGTATCTACGCTGTGGGTAGATCAACTTTATGCCATTTTTGTACGCGCCATGCTCCATCTAAACATGTTATTTAATTATGGCTTTAAGACTGTTTATATATATACATCATACAATTCCGGAATTAAAAACGGGTCTACATGGATTTGAGTATAATTTTCCCACTGCAGGCTGGATTAGCAAGCTTTAAGAGGCAACTTATTCTACGGGAGTTTTGGCAGGAAATCGAAGAGTGATGTCGTCAAAAAATGTTTTTTAAAATAATTACTCTAGTGCTACATCGAATGAGGGTTCGTTTTGGATGAAATGCTATCAAAAACAAGACAGTTTACTTTGGATTGTTCGTATGTATGTTATCCACAGCCCAGGTTACTGGATCTACTTTGTGGCGCTCGTAGCGCAGTGTTGCTATGATTTCCTTAGCGCTTACTAAATAAGGGTATTTTCTTGATACACGGTGTCTGACGCCCATTCGGATTAACCATCTAATGGGTGACTAGTCCATGGATTTAGCAACTGCGAATTAAATGTACCGAAGTATACAAGGTGTAACATAATTAACGCAAGACCTGAAAGTAGTTTGTTCTAAATCGGCAACTGAATCGATTCCAACTATTTCAAAAGTTTTTTTTTTTTAAGAAATGCTGTTGTATTCGCTATATTAAGCAAAATTTTATAACTATCTAAAGCATTAGAGCTATTTTAAATGTATTTCTATTACATACAACTCAATACAAAAGTTAATTAATTATTAAATTTTATGGTTAAAAAAATGGTAGATAAGTCCTTAAAAATACGAAGTTTGATTTTCTTATTGAATTTGTAAGCAATAATCTGATTGGGGTGTCGGAGGTCTTGCGTTATATGAGTTACACCTTGTATAAAGGCTCAAGAATTTTACCAACTCTTAACTTCTCTCTCTCTCTCTCTCTCTCTCTCTCTCAGTCATACTCCGTTTACTTTATTAAAGTCTAAATTATCTTCAGAATGGATAAACAAGTATCTATCTAATACAATATTGAGAAACTCATAATAACCCCGTTGTTTCATATCCCATTTAGCAGAAAACTTTAGAATTTCAAAGTCCTTGCAATTTGAATCAATTATCTCTTTCGGTCCGCTAGTTGATGTTAAGCCAATTATTGTTATCATAAATACTTTGAACAATGATCTGGAGTTCGTTTCAGCTTAATTGAGGGTAGCAATTAAATATACAAAGCTTGATTATTATTGTTTTATACTGGTATAATTTCGTATAATTGCTTTATTGAGTTTTAAATATTGTTCTTATGGAGAATATCAATTTCTCGTCATCTGCTATTGTAATTGTGTACCCGTAAGTATATGAATGAGGAGGCGCTCGTAACGCTGTGCGACCGCGGTGTTCCTACCGATCACCATGGTTAAGCCCACCACTCGACCAGCACCAGCACTCGACTCGGTCAGCCTGAGATGGGTGACCGTTTTTGGCATTTTCATAATCGAGCGACTCCGTGTTTCAAAAAGCACGTTAAGCCGTCGGTCCCAGTTACTACTTAATGTGGTGTTAAGCGGGATTGGAAGCCTTGTCGGCGGTTTGATAAGTTCCAACAGCAGGTAGCCACAAACCTGCCTCCACCAATCCACACTGGGTCAGCGTGGTGGAGTATGACCCTAATCTCTTTCACCACGATTTCTGAGAGAAGGCCTTTGCCCAGCAGTGGGATAGTATAGGCTGGTATTATTATTATTATAAGTACGTGAATGATATAAGAGCAATTATTGCTGCCTGTCTCAAAAATTTATCAAGTTATTAGCCGAAAGAATTTCACTGCAGAACAAACACCTCCTTTATATCGCGACGAAAACCGGTTTTGTGCTAGATGCATCGGGTTTTACTCGCGATCTTTACCAGATTACCGGTCCATCTTGGGAAATTGTGTGACAACGATAATTTATCACCATTTTAATCCAGCCGTCTCCTGCTGATCGTAGTTAATATAGGTTTACAAGAATAGGATATGTAGGATTAGTAAGCTAAAGTGGCAATGGACGGGCCACAGCGTTAAGATAGGATGGGCGTTGGGGCAGAAAACTTCTAGATTGGAGACCACGTATCGGCAAGCGCAGTGTGGGACGGCCGCATACCAGATGGACCGATGATTTTCTGAGGATCGCAGGCAGTCGTTGGATACAGATGGTATTGGACTGGTTGCGCTGGAGAGGGAGGACTATGTTCGGCAGTCTACAAATATAGGCTGAGAGGATGATCCAAGAATGTCCTATCCTGAGAAATTAGGACGAAAAACTTGACGTTAGTGTGACGCTAGCGAGTAAATATGCCATTCTTATCACAATACAAATTTATAAAATACACATGAACGTGACAGCACGTTTACTTACTAAGATCAAACTTTTCATGCTACGCCTTCTGTAACATCTATGTGGCTTGCCAAAAGCTATGTTTCCAGTTATGCGAAAATCGATTATTTATCTCTAACAAGATCGAAAATTAAGTGCATTTTTCATAGAAATATTTGTAAGGAAGTTTTAGTACCTTAAGGTCGTAAAAACTGTTTTCATTCTTCTAGTCATCTGCCAGTTTTTTGTAGTGCTCCCAGATTCCAGTATTTGGGTATACGTATAAGATTTGTGTCTGCCAAAGCATCCAAAGCCCAAGAATAATCCTTAGTGTATAAGATCTTTCTCTTGGACAAATGGAATTACATAAAATAGACTAAAGTAAGTGCCTAATATCTAGACAGCCATATTGAAAAAGTTTCAGTTTAATATTGAATAAATAGTATCACTTAGTTCTAAACGTTCAAGTCTTAAGCCTTTATAACTAAGATATAAAAATAAAATAAAATAAAAAATAAAAATAAAATATTCTACCAAGTAACTCGCTCAAAGCAGAAAGTTTCATGTAACCAAGAATATTATAGTATGTAGGTGGAAGTTACACTACAAGTATCCGATAAAGAGTTACTTGATATAGCTAAGCATACTTTATGTAGTGGCTATTGGGGTGCACACAAGCTATACTTACCGGCGTATACATTTGATACGCTGAAAAGTCGGCAGAGAAAAACGCTGAAGGTGACTTGTTTTAATGGCTATATAGTAAGTCCCTAAGTTTTCTGGATTGAGGGTTGATTCCTGCATGAGACAAATTTTTGTACGTCCCGCAAACATGTGTTTGGGCTGAGATGTTCGTGTACGTGAAATTAAACTACGGTACTGGAATAATTCTATTAAAAAGTTGTTTCCAAGAAGGTTTAAAGTCGCACATACATTTCTGGCCTGAACTTAAGTAATGACCAGAATTTCGGCAAAGCATGAGGTAGCTTCAAGTAAGAGGCGAGGATTAATAACTCTAACTACTATTCGCTATTAACATAATTCAATAGCTTTAGAAGTTCACTGAGTGAGAATAACGTTAGACGGAACGTTAGACGGTCAAGGATATTCTCACTACTACAAATATTTCATTTCCTTCATTAATATTGTTTTAATCTACTTTACTAATATAATAAATGTAAAAAAAACAATTACCCTGTGGTTTTGCCCTTGCGTAACTCGTTTCCGCATCATCCTAAGGTAGACCGATACAAAATGACTAAGGCATTAAGTGCTACTTCGTAACAATAGTGCATGATCTATAATATAATAAGTAAATATCCTGAACCGTAGGTGCCATAGTAACATGCTTCCATACATCACGGAGACAATCTGTGTCTAAAAGTTAGCATTAGATAAAATTATCTACTCCTTTACGCGAACCCACATTCACGAGTACCAAAAAGCACTCGTGAATGTGGAAGTATTATTCTACTTCTCTCTATCTATATCATCACGCCAGATCCCTAGCGGGGTAGGGGTCCATTAATATACTTCTTCTTATATAATTCTTGGAAAAGTATTCTTTCAAGAATTTACACTTATAGTAATTAATTTCCACAAGACGGTGAAAAAATTACGACATACATATTTCTTATAAGTAAAATAAGGAAGCGTTACTATGCATCTTCATCTTATTCCTAGTATTATATCAGATAATGATGCCTGTATCCAAGGTTTCTCCAAGTTATCCAAGGTTATCCAAGTTCTTAACGTGCTCTGAAGACAAGTGCCTAGAGTCATTAACAGCACGGAATAACTTCACATAATATAAGTGTCCTCATAACCTATCTTTTTGTCGATATGCTAGCTCAAACCTAAATACCAAAACAGCTGTAAAATCTGTATCAGCATGCCAGTCCTTCTGAAGCATAAGTTACTTCTACCTGTATACTATCATAGCTGTTGGGAATATAACTTGTCTTATGTGATTATCATCAGCCAAAAGACGTCCACTATAAGACAAACACGTTCCCTAAAGATAGCCACAACGACGATGGCTTTGTTGTATGTATCCAGCATTTACTCCCGATCTTCACCGGGTCATCGGTCCATCTACTGGGGGTCCTATTTTCTATTGCTTGGCTGTATATTGTCCAACAATAGTAAAAATACTAAAGTGACATTTTTACTAAAATTTTGTGAAACAACTTCGTAACATAAAGAAAACAGTAAAATAAGAAGCCCTTGTAGTGATACCTGGCTGCGGTGTTCTTAGTGCGCCTGCTTTATGAAGCACGTAAACCCGTTGGTAAGGGTTAACACTTCGTTTAGTAATTGTTAGGCCTACATAGAAGCCTTATGGGCGGCTTCATAAACTCCAATAATAGTCAGAAGCCTGTTTCCACCAATCTACATTGGGTCCGCGTGGTAGAGTATACTCTTCTCCCACTCAATTTTTAAGAGAAAACGTTTGCCCATACGTGGCACAGTAAGGGCGTACTTAGTATGTAAAGAAATATAATAATATATTCTACGTAGAAACAAAATGTTTTATAATAATTCGAAAACAATACAATATCGCTAGTTCAGTTCCACACATTTAAATGTTGGCAGACAGCGGTACAAACAACCCCTTTATATAAAATGTAATGGAAGCAATCAAAATATCTACAAACGACGAGCAGGAGCCTGCAGTCTGCAAGAAAATACCATTGCATACCCATTTCTACACAATGTACAGATATTTTCTCTTGGAAGTCGTTTTAAATATGATGTTATTCAAAATTTCTAGTATCTACTTAGTGCTCTTGGTCTTGCCTCTCCAATATGCTTTTATGGAAAAGACGGAAGATTAACGTCCACTTAAGAATTTAGACGACTATATAACCTTAATATTTGTGAAAAAAATATTTTGACGTTCCTAGTTCTTCTAGATATCTTGGCCTCGATATCGATTAAGTTCAAACTTGGTTATTTGGCATTCAAAATAAATTAGTATTTACTCAGAACGTAGAGGTAGATACGTAGCATAGAGGGATTATAAACCCAGTTCAGCTGAATACTTTTTATAGACACTTGGTATCATTTAGGTAACCAATTTAAAAATCTTTGTTTCTACATGGTTCGTGCTACCTTTTATTCCTTATTCTTGTCATTTTGACGTAGGCTCTACGCAAATTTATGGGTTAATATTTGTGTGTCTAGTGACTGTGTTCTCGTTGACTTTTTGTTTTCAAATAATAATTAATGTCAAAATAAAGTGTACAAGAGTGCAACTGATTACTATATATTTGTACCCTTTCTTATCACTGCCATAAGAGTAGGCAGTGGAATTATATAATCTTGTTAAAGCTCCCTCTATGCTTTTAGTACCTCTATGACTCCGAGAGTAATATACCGCTATACTATAGACAAGACTGATATCTACTCAGATATTAATAGAGCACTAGGTACACCGAAAGCTATTGAACTGAATAAGCAGAGTCGAATACACCATACTTCCATACCCTTTAGAATAACATTACTCTCAATTCTCATCGCGAAAATATTGTCAATACTATTTTATGTGTAAACCGAACCGTCCGAAAATGAGGGCTGAGGTAAATAAAATTGTCCTTCGCAACTATTAATCTGAGTGATTGTGTGAATCATTGTAGCATTTATCATAGATATTCAAAGACACACACAAAAATACAAAAGAATATTTAGAGACATTAAAGGTTTCGCCACATAGCCGACGCAGCGCGATGCGAGCGGCCCGGTGGCGCGGCTAGGGGAGTTGTAGTATATTGAAATGTACAGGAGACGCCACCAGCGCGGCCACGCTTGGCGCGAAGGCAAACGTCACAACCGAACGAAGCCTAAAGCTTCCGTCGCGCTGCGTGGGCTATGTGGCGAAACCTAAAAGGCCGCAATTTATAACACACAAAACTCTTTAAAACATACCTTCATGATTCCAAACATTGTCAAGGTACATTTAATAAAGTTCTCATATTTACGTAAAAATACAGAACAAGTTTTTCACTTCATAGACATTAATTTGGTATTTATTTTTTTCTTTCCCTTTTTATATTTGAGCGTGCCAAAATATAATTACCCATATTAATTTTACTTATCAAAGATCGACAGGGCTACCACAGGTGGGGCGACAAGACATATGTGACTGATTTTGTTGCCATTGGCAAAACCATACTATCGTACTAATATTACAAATGCGAAATTTTGTGAGAATGAATGGATGTTTGTCACTCTTTCACGCAAATAGTATTACACGGATTTTGCTGAAACTACAGTGATATTGCTTATGCTTCAGAATATCACACAGGCTATAATTAATAAAGATATACAGCGTAACTCATTAATGCCTGCGTAGCCGCGGGTAACAGCTAATTAACAGTATATTCAAATATATTTAGATCGACAAAAATAATGGATTTGATGCATTACAAAAGGTAGCCAGCGATTTAAAAAAACTGAGCAGGTTAACCAACTTATGTTGCTCTCCATACAAGACTCGAATCACGGGCCGACAAATTTTTTTCTAATGTCAGTAAAGTCTTGCTACCTGTGCTGGCCCTACTGAAAGTAATATACATGATAATAACTTCGATACGAATACGAAGATTTTGGGGTTATCATTATTCTTTTAAAGAAAAGTTGCGTCGGTAACAGGATTTTTGCTTTGCGATGTACATTTCCACGCGTAATTATATGGTAAGGTGCTCTTCTCTGATAACAAAAGAGTATTGTTGAATTATCAAAGAGCTCTGGATGATTTTGTTAATAGGAAGTGTTTATCGGTTTTATTCAGAGTTCTTTTTATCTTGAATCGAACATTCCAGAATTTATAGATTGGTATATTTTTAATAGCTTTTTCTGTATCCTTCTGCTGGGTAAAAGTCAATCCTGGGCCAGTTGTTTTAACAGTCTTATCCGCAAACGTTTCCAAGGTAAGGGTAAGTACAATTTTAATAGAGTTAATTAATAGACTTACATACAAAGACAAGCCCGCTATATTTCGCCGCGATTTCAGTGGAAGTTGCGTTCCAATTCAGTACTAGGTAGAAAAAACGTAAAAGGTATATAAGATTTATGAAAAAAACATAAAATTGACATTGTAAAGGTCCTCGCATGGTAGGTTGTTGCAATACATAGTGATATATAGGGTCATATCTACGTAAAGATGTGTAAAGTTTATATAAAAGTTGAGCCAAATACGACGGCATGTGCTGAAAACTGCCAAATTGTTACCTCATGTAACATACATGTTCTTGTATATTATATTAGCCGCCACGAAAATACCAAGTAAAGTTTACCCTTACCAAAAATAATACTTGAGTAACTAAAAATGAAGTAAATAAAGTCGGTGTACCGCTAACCACTACGTTTTTCCGTGAGTTCTCTACGTAAATCCTAAATAGTAGAAGTTTTGCCAAAAAAATATCTCGCAGAAAATTCTTATCCGTCGCAGTAAAAACTCAGAACTTAAATCGTTAGTAAAAACAGTTTATTCTGTATATATTAAATACATTTATGGAGTAACAATCACCTATATATATTTATCCTGTTAACTTCAACTTGCAGCTTTATAATTTACTAAATCATTAAACTAAACACGTGGACGTATAAATGAGACGGATGAAATCTTGGTCAAAAAAGTTGGTGAAGCCCAATAATAAGTTAGATTGCGTGTACATTCAAACTGGAACGCACACAGCGTTTCGTAAGTACACTTGTACCGCATTTTATTTTATTACTGCAAAAACGACTTCCGTCATACCATAGTGGTAATAAAAGCATAGAGGAATCATTAACAATGTTATATAATTGCACTCCTTACACTTATGTCATGTCAATGATAAGAAAGGGGACAAATGTATCGTAATCAGTTACACTCAACAAATAAAAAGTCACGGAGAACACGAAAATAGACAATTACCGATAAAGTTGCGTAGATCCTACGTCAAAATGATAAGCCATAATATTTTAAATAAAAACGAAGGATGAACCATGTAGGAACTAAAACTTTTAAATTGGTTACCTAAATGGCACCAAGTGTCTACAAAAAGTGTACAGCTGAACTGGGTTTATAATCCCTCTATCTTTTTAAGACCTCTATATGTCAAACAAGCGTAATGGCGGCCGATAGACTTAATATAGTGCAAGTGTACGCGTTTCAGCTCGTACGTACATGCAAACTGACTTACTGTTAGCCCATATTTTCTGTTTAGCGAGAGTCCGTCCACCTTTTTCATACGTCCATGACTAAACAATTAATTAATTTGCCGTCGACGGCAATCCGCTTGTCAGAATAATAATATGGCAACAAAATATTGAACGTGGGTATTTATTTTGTTATTATTATGAGATAATTATATTCTCATACGTTTCGTTTGTACAAGCACATTTAAGCTTTAAAGTTAATTGCTTTGGAGAATTAGGGAAATTGAAATAATAATATTGCATTCCTCGACTTTGTAGAGACTATACTTTTAAATGAGTGGGCTATTTCTTGATTTGTTGATGGAACTTTTGTACATTTTCTCGATATAAAACTTGTGTATAGATACACGTTAGTGTTAATAATCTTACTTATTTTAAAATATCGACGGTTGCAAAGTGAAATCGTGCATGCGGCTCGACTGTTGAAAGGCTCTGTTATTCTGAAGGCTTAACACGAAAAGAATGACGTTAAAATGACGCTAGCGAGTAAGCGTGTTGTCACGTTCATGTTTATTATGTAAATTTGTAATATGTCAAGAATAACATTTTAACTCACTAGCGTCACGTTAACGTCAATCTTTTCGTATTAAACCCTCAGAATAAGAGTCATTTTCTGCACACTGCTTACGCAAATTTAGACTTTTAACCATTTAGTCGTTCACACTAATAAACTTTTGAACCATCTATATGTATGTACGTCTATATTTTTTTGAATAAGAACGCCAAACAAAAAAAAATACAAATATTTAGTGTATTCCATTTAATGAAATACGTAAATTCGGGTTGGCACAACTACAAAGTATCAACAGTGAAAATATAGAAGAATTTCATTATCAGTCGTAGAAAGTTCTGGATCTTTAGTTCTATTCGATCGTACGAACATAGGCGATTATAAATTGTTGCTAACTAAAAATGTAACAAGAAATTATCTTAAAACATTTGGAAGGAAGTATGCGATAAAAATAAATAAGTTGAGTGTAGTTGATACGTTCCCAGGTGAGTTGCAGCCATCTGAAAAAGAAAAAGTGATATTAAACATCAAACGTGTCAAGGAAAAATAACTTTAGGGTAACGGTCTAAGACATTTATTAGTATGAATCGCTAGGGATACTTTTACTGTCTCCGCTTCTGTTAGTCCTTACTAGTACTTAGAGACCAAAGTCTTAATAAATCAGCATATTCTGCCCCACTACTGGGAAAAGGTCTTTTATCCCGACTCACCCTTATGACACATCCTACTAATATTATAAATGTTCAGATGTTTGGATGCTTGTTACTCAATAACGCAAAAACGAATTTTTTTAATTGAAAGGACATAGTTCTGCGTCCATACATGATTTGCCCCAGAGCCAACAACAATGAAAAAATGCGTGTATGATTTCAAGTTACCTGCAAATTATCTCCATGCATTTATTATTAAACGGACAAACGGGGGAATTGCATTATTGCAAAAAAAAATAGTATTTGAGGTTATAATTTAGTAGCCAACAATACATTTGTAAAATCGTTACATAAAAATACATTAGCAATAATCAAATCGATCATTATTGAATGTCGTCGTTTGAATATAACCCGTTGATAGGACAATTGACATCTTCAACCGTAATTCGATAACAACGTTGGTATTTGATAAAAACCTTGGCGACTTTGATTTAATTACTTACAGTACTTTGAAATATACATTTTTGGATTGCAAATTGTCCGTTAGATATGGATGTTTGCAACTATTATAATTAAACAGATAACTAATTATAGGTCACATGTTTGTTAGTTCTGGTGCCATTTTCGACGGTGTCCTTTGGCACACAGATATTTTATAATCTAAATTAACACATATAATACTTTTTAACCCAAAAAAATATAAGGTTTCTGACAAAAGTCAACACGGATTAAGTCCCGGGCAGAAACTAGTCCTACTAATATTTAAATGTGAAAGTTTGGATGTTTGTTACTCAATCACGCAAAAACGGCTGAACGGATTTAGATGAGATTGAGCACTTAGATCGTTTATTACCTGGCATAACACATAAGATACTTTTTATCCAGAAAAATTTTAGGTTCCTGTATAAAGTCAACGCGGAGGAAGTAGCGGGCAGAAGCTGGTCCTACATATAAATGCTGATAAAATCTCTACCCATCTTTTGTTAAGTTCAAACCTGGCCTACACGACAGGTAATGAGACAGAAGGACTTTACACACGGCCGTTACACAAGTGTATGTTATAAAAAGTAAAAGAGACACACATATGTAGCGTTCGTACTTCAAACAAAACATCGTAAACGCTTATTCCCAGTAGTGACGTTAAAACTTCCGCACTAAGAAATAGTGGTTGCGCATTATTCAGAATTAGCTGCGACACTATTGTTCCTGGCCCTTATTCGCCATGATTCATTAAACATGTAACGCGGCGCGTCATGATAAGTTCGACGGACGATTTGGTGCAGTGGTTAAGAGCTTAACCCGCTCCGCCCACTGGGTCGAATAGTCGCGGGTCCGATTCCCGCACGAGATAAATATTTGTGTGATTTGTTTCGATTTGGGTATTTGTGTTTGTGAAGTTTCATGTTTGTAAACGCACCCACGACACTGGAATAATGGGGCTACGTTTGAAATAAAGTTTGAGAACTTATCGTTTAATGATATATAGAATACCTTTACAGGACCATTTCACTAAGTTATCTGATTGCACCGCAAGTAGTCATAACGAATAAGAGCCTAAGAAAACCAACAAACTAGAGCGTTTTAATTCCTCTTGTATCTATGTATATTGCCACGCTAATTTCAATTTTAACAGTTCAACAAACTTCTCTTATAATATTTTTTTTTTTTTTTTTTTTAAAACGAAGCCCCACACTAGGATTTATTCCTGTGTCGTGGGTGCGTTTACAAACATGAAAATTCACATACACAAATACCCAGACCGGAACAAATCACTGTGGATCACACAAAGATTTGGCCCGTGCGGGAATCGAACCCGCGACTATTAGACGCAGTGGGCGGAGCGGCTTAAGCTCTTAACTACTGCGCTAAATCGTCCGTAATATAAAATAATATCAGCCTATACTATCCCACTGCTGGATAAAAGGCCATTTCACACAAATGGAGGTGAGAGAGGTTAGGTCATACTCCACCACGCCGACTCAGTGCGGAATGGCGGAGGCACGTTTGTGGCCACCTGTTGTTGGAACTTATCAAACCGCCAATAAAGCTTCCAACTTGGCTTAACGAATACCACATTATGTGGTAACCGGGACCAATGGCTTAACGTGCCAAAGCACGGAGACGCTCCAATATGAAAATCTCAAGTCAACCGAGTTAAACGCTTCTTAACCTTGGTGGTCGGTAAGAACGCCGCGGTTGCACTGCGCTACGAGCGCCTACGTGAAAATTCAATGTCTGATTTTTTTTTGTTTAAAGCGGTATATTATCTCGAAAACAGTAGTAGTGTACTACTGTAAAAGTCTCCCCAAAGTCCCCTAAGTGCATAAACACGGCTGTGCGAAAATTAATTTTATGTAAAGTAAGATTAGTATAAAGTTGATCATAAAAAAAAGTCATATCTACATATTGGAAGGTCACGTCGACTAAGACCTACTAGCTGCAATTATGATTACAAATATCACAAACTCGATGAGATTTAAAAATTCTTCTTGTCTAGTTTTCCTAAGACATTACACGGCTGCTTTTTGTGGCAGCTTGCTTTATGTAGCCACGATATGCTGGAATAATCACCCGCCATTAATGAGAAAATTTCGTTTAATTGAAAAATGTAATATTATTTTAAAACCTTATCTTTTACACAGTTGAGCCTTTGTTCTTTTATTTTTTTTTTCAAACTGATATACAATGCGAAAATGGAAGGACGTAGGTACCGGGGAAGACCTAGACTATCTTAATATGACCATAAAGACCCAGTCTTATCTGAAGGACAAATCAAGAGTTTCCGTAACTGTATGATACGAACTATGGGAGTGGAGGAAGCCAGAGAGGTATGTAAGAAAAGAACCTGTTGGAACTCTGTACTCTCTACCTACCCTGCAAGGGATCTGGCGTGATGATATAGATAGATAGATACAATGATATACTTTTTGTATTGTTATTGCGCGCAGTTCGCGCTCTCAATTCTCTTACAATAGGTCTCAAAAAAGAGCTCGGAGTTGCTTAGAGAGCTTTGGAAAGAGTTATGCTCGGCGTTTCTTTACTTAATCGAATCAGGAATGAGGAGATTCGTAGAAGAACCAAGGTCACCGACATAGCCCTCAGAATTAGCAAGCTGAAGTGGCAATGGGCGGGCCACAAAGTGCGAAGATTGGACGGGCCTTGGGACAGAAAGATTCTAGAGTGGAGACCACGTATCGGCAAGCCGACCGCCTGCCATATGGACTGACGATCTTGTGAAAATCTTAGAAAATCGTTGGATGCAGGAGGCATCGGACCGGCTACGCTGGAAAGCGATTGGGGAGGCCTATGTTCAGCAGTGGACAAGTAGAGGCTGAGATGATGTTGATGATGATGACGCACTCAATTTGAACTGGTATATATGAAAGACCAGCGTCGTGGCACTTGAATTGTCCCGGCAATAAGCTGAGTGCCATTTCAGTGCCACATTTAATTTTGATTTTATATTATTTACCGTGTACTCTGTGTTGCTGAATAAACCATTTTTCTTTCTAACTTCTTTATTAAAGAAATTCGACGAATTGATCTAATTGTTTGAGTGTAGGCCGCTCGATTGACTGCATCGTTTGGACAGAAATTTTATTCCCGCACGGGAAATGACAAATCTTTGTTTTTTCTCTTGCCACAAAACAGAACTTATTCCTAATGTGATTTGTATTACATTCGTTGTACAAAAAAAAACAACTAAAGAAATCTCAATTTAACAATGGAATTAAATAATAGGTACAGAAGAAAGATATTTCATGTAACCTAATAGTAAGTATACCGCCTATTTATTGTTCCACAATGTAAATCTTATCAATCTTTGTCAGTATACTTTTATAAAAACAGGGTATCATTTTTGAAAAATAACAAAATATAACACAAATAGAAAACATGAAATAAAACTACTTTTTCGGATTTTATCGCGGTTTATTTTGATTTTTAAGTTCCCGACGTTTCGAGTGCTTTGCAGCACCCATGGTCACGGGAAGGACTGAGGTGTTAGACGTCCAAAAGGCATAGTTGTTCCGGGGTACCCTCAACCTCTTAATTATTTAACAACTATGACTTTTGGACGTCTAACACCTCAGTCCTTCCCGTGACCATGGGTGCTGCAAAGCACTCGAAACGTCGGGAACTTAAAAATCAAAATAAACCGCGATAAAATCCGAAAAAGTAGTTTTATTTCATGTTTTCTATTTGTGTTATATTTTGTTATTTTTCAAAAATGATACCCTGTTTTTATAAAAGTATACTGACAAAGATTGATAAGATTTACATTGTGGAACAATAAATAGGCGGTATACTTACTATTAGGTTACATGAAATATCTTTCTTCTGTACCTATTATTTAATTCCATTGTTAAATTGAGATTTCTTTAGTTGTTTTTTTTTGTACAACGAATGTAATACAAATCACATTAGGAATAAGTTCTGTTTTGTGGCAAGAGAAAAAACAAAGATTTGTCATTTCCCGTGCGGGAATAAAATTTCTGTCCAAACAATGCAGTCAATCGAGCGGCCTACACTCAAACAATTAGATCAATTCGTCGAATTTCTTTAATAAAGAAGTTAGAAAGAAAAATGGTTTATTCAGCAACACAGAGTACACGGTAAATAATATAAAATCAAAATTAAATGTGGCACTGAAATGGCACTCAGCTTATTGCCGGGACAATTCAAGTGCCACGACGCTGGTCTTTCATATATACCAGTTCAAATTGAGTGCGTCATCATCATCAACATCATCTCAGCCTCTACTTGTCCACTGCTGAACATAGGCCTCCCCAATCGCTTTCCAGCGTAGCCGGTCCGATGCCTCCTGCATCCAACGATTTTCTAAGATTTTCACAAGATCGTCAGTCCATATGGCAGGCGGTCGGCTTGCCGATACGTGGTCTCCACTCTAGAATCTTTCTGTCCCAAGGCCCGTCCAATCTTCGCACTTTGTGGCCCGCCCATTGCCACTTCAGCTTGCTAATTCTGAGGGCTATGTCGGTGACCTTGGTTCTTCTACGAATCTCCTCATTCCTGATTCGATTAAGTAAAGAAACGCCGAGCATAACTCTTTCCATAGCTCTCTAAGCAACTCCGAGCTCTTTTTTGAGACCTATTGTAAGAGAATTGAGAGCGCGAACTGCGCGCAATAACAATACAAAAAGTTTATCATTGTATCTATCTATCTATATCATCACGCCAGATCCCTTGCAGGGTAGGCAGAGAGTACAGAGTTCCAACAGGTTCTTTTCTTACATACCTCTCTGGCTTCCTCCACTCCCATAGTTCGTATCATACAGTTACGGAAACTCTTGATTTGTCCTTCAGATAAGACTGGGTCTTTATGGTCATATTAAGATAGTCTAGGTCTTCCCCGGTACCTACGTCCTTCCATTTTCGCATTGTATATCAGTTTGAAAAAAAAATAAATGAACAAAGGCTCAACTGTGTAAAAGATAAGGTTTTAAAATAATATTACATTTTTCAATTAAACGAAATTTTCTCATTAATGGCGGGTGATTATTCCAGCATATCGTGGCTACATAAAGCAAGCTGCCACAAAAAGCAGCCGTGTAATGTCTTAGGAAAACTAGACAAGAAGAATTTTTAAATCTCATCGAGTTTGTGATATTTGTAATCATAATTGTAGCTAGTAGGTCTTAGTTGACGTGACCTTCCAATATGTAGATATGACTTTTTTTTATGATCAACTTTATACTAATCTTACTTTACATAAAATTAATTTTCGCACAGCCGTGTTTATGCACTTAGGGGACTTTGGGGAGACTTTTACAGTAGTACACTACTACTGTTTTCGAGATAATATACCGCTTTAAACAAAAAAAAATCAGACATTGAATTTTCACGTAGGCGCTCGTAGCGCAGTGCAACCCCGGCGTTCTTACCGACCACCAAGGTTAAGAAGCGTTTAACTCGGTTGACTTGAGATTTTCATATTGGAGCGTCTCCGTGCTTTGGCACGTTAAGCCATTGGTCCCGGTTACCACATAATGTGGTATTCGTTAAGCCAAGTTGGAAGCTTTATTGGCGGTTTGATAAGTTCCAACAACAGGTGGCCACAAACGTGCCTCCGCCATTCCGCACTGAGTCGGCGTGGTGGAGTATGACCTAACCTCTCTCACCTCCATTTGTGTGAAATGGCCTTTTATCCAGCAGTGGGATAGTATAGGCTGATATTATTTTATATTACGGACGATTTAGCGCAGTAGTTAAGAGCTTAAGCCGCTCCGCCCACTGCGTCTAATAGTCGCGGGTTCGATTCCCGCACGGGCCAAATCTTTGTGTGATCCACAGTGATTTGTTCCGGTCTGGGTATTTGTGTATGTGAATTTTCATGTTTGTAAACGCACCCACGACACAGGAATAAATCCTAGTGTGGGGCTTCGTTTTAAAAAAAAAAAAAAAAAAATATTATAAGAGAAGTTTGTTGAACTGTTAAAATTGAAATTAGCGTGGCAATATACATAGATACAAGAGGAATTAAAACGCTCTAGTTTGTTGGTTTTCTTAGGCTCTTATTCGTTATGACTACTTGCGGTGCAATCAGATAACTTAGTGAAATGGTCTTATTTCTACGTTCTTTAATCTAAAAACACAGGCCATAAATATTATTATTATTATTATTGTATGCAATTGCAGCTAATAAATCGGTCTTTTTACAATGCCACTACTTTACCATTCAAGTAGAGCCTATTTTCCACAATAATGTCATCAAATTAAAAGCACCTTAGTCAGCTTTACAAATATTGATATACCTACGTTCTGGAAAGTCGGTAGCGCGGTGGGTTAACAAATACTAGGCATGCCTTTTAAGTTCTGTCGTTTCCATATTTCCCGGCAATTTTGAATTTGGAACTGTTCTATATTCGAATGTGTTTAAATTTTGAATCAAAAACAGTTGAAAGTATTAGGATTAATGCTATTGTTTAGTCACAGCGTCGATTGGAATCTGTCAGGTTACGTACGAAAATGAATCTTTCTAAGGAAAATGTTTGTGCAATAATTTTCTACAACTTTAGAAGAGGCCTGACAAGGCTTCAGTGTTTTGAAGAGCTAACATCTGTGTTCAGTGATGAAACCCCATGTCTGCGGACTGTCGAACGCTGGTATTTAGAATTCCAGCGTGGACATACTAGTGTTAGTGACAAATCTCGCGAAGGACACCCAAAATCCGCCTTCACTGAAGATAACATCATTGCTGTGAGACAACTAATTCTCGAAGATCGTCATGTGACATATCTAGAGATAGAGGTTCTATTAGGCATCTCAGGGACAACCATTTAGAAGATCTTGCATGAAACGTTTGGTGTGAGAAAGCTAGTTTGCCGTTGGATACCGCATCTGCTTTCCGACGATTACAAGGCGGCCCGTGTCAGATGGTGTAAGAAAACTCTGCAAAGGTTCTACCGAGGAGAGTCAAATCACGTCTACGACATCATCAGTGGTGACGAATCTTGGATCTATGCCTACGATCCTGATTTCAAACAACAATCTACAATCTGGGTCTTTCAAGCCGACTAAAGTTGTTGGTTCTCGAAGCACTTCAAAGAAGATGGCGGCCACGTTCGTTGGAAAAACAGGCCATGTTGCGACTATTGCACTTGAAGATCGTAGAGCGGTTAACGCAGAGTAGTATACCACAGTTTGTTTACCACAAGTCATCGCCGAACTTCGAAAATCTAACTCAAAGCGACCCGTCATCCTGCACCACGACAACGCAAGCTCACACAGCGCTCGTCAAACGATTGAGTAATGGAAGCAGGAAAAAGTAGAAATTCTTGACCATCCTCCATATAGTCCTGACCTAAGCCCTAACGATTTCTTTACATTTCCTAAAATTAAGAAAAGTCTTCGTGGTCAAAGGTTCCAGTCCGGTGAAGAAGCAGTCGACGCTTTCAAGTCAGCCATTTTGAACACCCCCACTTTAGAGTGGAATAAATGTTATAATAACTGGTTTGAGCGAATGGAAAAGTGTATTAAGCTACGTGGTGAATACTTTGAAAAACAATAAAAAGTTACTATAAGGTTCTAGTTGAGCTTTTTCTTCAAACGACAAAACTTAAAAGGCATGCTTGCCTACAGTAATATAAAGTCATAAAAGCGCGACTTATTCGGAGTTTTAGGACGGTCAATGACCTTTTCGTCCTTAAATTTGTTTTCAAATAGATTAAATCGAATATTTTATCGGGTATTCTATTATTCATAAGGTGAATATTTCTATGCTCCAAACACATTCGAATAAAAAAAAATACAAAACATTAGTAGTTAGTTCCAACTGCTCAGAAAAAAAATACCTAGATTTTCTAAGTGTTCAGGCACATCCCCTATTACATTGAGACCTAGCATTATTGCAACAAAGTGAGTGTACTCAGTACACCTGTACCATCGCACGTGGGGTCGTGACAGTGTTAATGTTTTTCACTCTACCTTGTCGATTTCCTTTTCTTAAATAAATGCAGGAAACCATTATTATTAAAAATAGATTTCCTACACGACAATGATTTGAAACGACAAAGAAAGTAACGATTATCACTGATTCAGTGGACTGAAGAAAATGAACAAAAGATAACGTAGGGCAGTTTGTAGAAAGCGCTGTTATTGTCCTGCTGTGTACATCCTTGTTTTATTTTAACACGTTCCAAGATTTAAATTTCTTTTTGCTTGCAACTAGTACTTTACAGCGATAGAAAATTATTAGTGTAAGTTTTTTTGGGGATCTGTAGTAACAATATGAGCCCTGTTAAGAAACTGTCCCACCGTTGGGCACGGGCCTCCTCTCACACTAAGATGGTTAAGGCCACGCTGGCCCCGTTTGGGTTGGCGAATTTCAGACACCTTGGAGTGGCAACTCTTAGGCATACAGGTTTCCTCACGATGTTTTCCTTTACCGTTACCATACGTACAGTGCTTTCGAAAATACACAGGTGCATGCCTGTGTTTGAACCAGAGACCTCTGACTTGAACTGCATTCAACGGTCTAACCACTACGCTATCACTTCTCAGCTCTTGCTGTAGTAGAATATTTTTAAGCAACACAAAGGTATTGTTACAGTAGTAGTAGAGCTAGCACAGACGGGCACGACAATACATTTATGTCACAGATTTTGTCACCATAGGTGTAAAAAAAAACGGTTGTTTTACGTGCCAGCATGGCGTGTTACTACAAAATTTTTACACAAGAAACGTCGTCTCAGAAATAGAAATCAAAATTTTGTCCCGCGCTAGAAGGCTTGCCACCTTTTTTATAATATCAGCCTATACTGCCCACTGCTGGGCAAAGGCCTTCTCTCACAAATCGAGATTAGGTCATACTCCACCACGCGGACCCAGTGCGGATTGGTGGAGGCAGGTTTGTGGCCACCTGCTGTTGGAACTTATCAAGCCGCCTTTAAGGCTTCCAACTCGGCTTAACGACTACCACATTAAGTGGTAACCGGGACCAACGGCTTAACGTGCCTTCAGAAGCACCTTTTTACCTGGGAAAAATCCTCTATAGAGGATAGCACTCGCACATCGCGAGCCTTAGGCGACGCTCGCGTAATTTCATTTTGTTTTGCCGCTCAGAAAAATATTGTTAGTTAAATACACTGTTTTTAAATACTTTTATTGTTATTCGTTTATTGAGGTGTTCGTAGCTCGTAGCGATAAAGTCGCAGGCGGAAACTAGTATTAAATATGTATGGCATGGAAACATATTATCCTTACAAACATGTGGGTCACATTTGTTCATATTTTATCGAAATAGTCTCGAATACGGGTTGTGGAGTAGAAGCAGGTCACAGACTGATATATACCTTTGTGGCGCAAAAATATAGAGGGCTTAGAACGCAAATATTGACGTTACGCCTTACGAGTTAGCGTGCTGTCACATGTTTATTTACTAAATTTGAAGTATAGCAGGAATCGCATATCAACTGGCTAACGTCACACTTACTGATGATTAGAGGGATTAAAAAATCAGAGAGCTTAAGATTGAAGTTAGCGTGGCGCGAGTTTAAATGCCATACTAGTCACACGACCCTTAATGAACATGGACGTGACAGCACGCTTACTCCCTAGCGTCAAGCGAACGTCGAAGTTTTCGTGCTCAATACCAGTACCCAAAATTGTTAAAAGTTACGCCAATAAGCCCATGTCTGTTTATAATTCTGGAAAAATAGTATGAAGGACCAAATGGAAGGTATTCCAAATGGACCTATTGTACCTATTAAGGGATAAATATCTATATCATCGAGCGGGATCCCTTGTGGGGTGGTCAGAGGGTAAAGATTACAGGTAATGAAAGAAATCCTTGCTATAAATATCACAAACCTAAAAAGGGACTATCAACAAGCGTAATATACAGAATTTTATATACGAAGCACTCCCCTTATCTTTTCAAAGCGATATTATCAAGGAAAAGGAACTAATGATGCCAAAATATATAATAGGAACATAATCCACAAAGGTGTGAAACGTGAACGTTACGTTGCTCCGAGTTAACGAGGTCTTTGTACGGATAATTGTAAGCACCGTTAGTTTATAATGGCTTACAGTAAATCTATGGGGATTGTAAACTGACCGAAAATTGTAAGGGGACTAATAATATTTTCAAGATATATAGTTGTAAGGGATAGGGTCGACATACCTGAAGCAAGGAATAGAACTAAGTTTTATCAATACTAGCAACTTTTACAATGTCGAGCCTAAGCGAAAATTAAAAAAAATAGTCACCGTATATCTTGGTATACCTGTTTGTCTATCTTAACGAAATCGGTCCATATCCAATGTTTTTTACCTTGACTTTTTTTATACAAACATACCGAAATTATTTTTATGTTATCTTTCCAATGATCCTTATGGAAAGGCTCGCAATTATTTTGATATTTCATACATTTCTTAAAATTTTGACGTTCAAGTTTATCTTCGAAAAAAAATTTCTGCCCTATAATTGCAAAAAGTACTCAGAACTGTTATACTGTATGAGCGCAATGTAAACGCTCAACAATTCTCGCACCGTTAGTCCTTCATGTACCACTAATAGTACCCCCACGATGGCAACGTCAGGCAGTAACGACGAGGGAAGGGAATGGTGGTACAAATAAACATATTTGTTGAATATCATGTATAAAAGAAGGAGTAACCCTGTTTACAAAATCACAAACTCTTTAAATATTAGTGAGTTCTATTAATCACCTGACGAGAGAATGAGATAGAACTGTATATTTATTGTGCTAAAGTTCAAGTTCTAGTTACAATTACAATTTATAGCCCATCGATACGTTATTCATTCAATTACGAATAACGAAAAATATGACCGTGGATATATGTCCTTATGCGTCCATACCTACTCATAGTTAGCACTTGTAGAAATTAGTTTTAAATTATTAATAACCTCATATATTTAACTATGATACATTTAGCAAGCATTTTATTACATTATCATGTTAGCTATGGTTGAATCGAACTCTTATTATCGCTCTTATGTTTCGGGCAGTTTTCACAAGCTGTAATTGAACTTGCAATGTTCCTATGCCTACATCTGTCTGTCTTTCCGGTTCAAATAATATGATCCATTTTTCAAGCACTTTCGGGTATTAGATTGAGCTAAAATTTGGCATACATATGTAAGTTTGGTGACAATGCATGTCTGATGGTGGAGTTGGATGGTGGCCATAGGAACATGTGAACTATATAACGTAACCTCGAGTGGGGTGGGTTGTTTAATCTTATTATATTGGTATTGACAAGTACCATACAACAAGATAGTGTTCACGGTCTGATGATGAAGCCGAAAGGTAGCCAATGGAACCACCCAACTACTCAATATAAATATATAAGATTTGTCTTAACGCCTAAGAGTTTCTCGAAGGAGTGTGAAATTCGCCAACCCGCACTGGGCCAGCGTGGTAGACTATGGCCTAAAACCTCTCAGTTTCAGAGGAGGCCCGTGCCCAACGGTGAGACAGTTTCATAACAGGGCTATATTAATAATAATACTATTATTTGTGTCACGGAGTACTTTAGACCCAGATGGTGTGCAGGGTTTGATGATGGAGCTGGAAGGAAACCATAGGAACTCCTTAAGTAAGTAAGATATTTTCGTAGTGTTTTTGCTATAAAAACTTGTTTTTAAAAAGGTCTTCTTAAATTATTATTTTTTTTAATTTTAATCTAGTATAAATAATATATCAATGTTATAGTCCCACCGATGAATCATTCATCATGATCTGACAAGTTCAAAACACCAAAAAAAGAAAAACACAGTTACGCCTATATTCCTAAAGCAGGGATAGCAGAGGTGTTGTGTATACACCTACTTTTTACCGACGATGTTAGGTCCCATGTAATAGGGTGCAGGCCTAATGTAGACCACTATAAAAAGGAATGAGAAATTTCATGACAACTAATCGGTACAGTGACTAAGCTAATGACTAAACCATTGGGGAGGCCTATGTTCAGCAGTGGATAAGTATAGGCTGAGATAATGATGACGATGAATCAGTACAAGCACTGCATATTATATTTATTACGGTATAAGGGAACAAGAAGAGCAAATAAGATTTTAGTTCGCGACCAGGATTCAAAATACGAACACAAATGTTACAAAACTACAAAAACACAATCTTTTTTAAGTTACATTTTTTATACGTAGCAGCGACAATCTAGTTTATTATGAAAATAAGGCTCGATAGTCGGCAACATTAGCATTCCTAGTTTGTACAATCGTGTACACATTCGTGACCTGCAAAGGGAATGTAGGATTTCTGCTTTTCTGATACCTACTAGGGAAGGTCTTGTCGTTTATAGAATACAAGTTACTGACTTATACGTATTGGCGACTGTGCGTGATTAATACTAACAAATAATTCGGTTAAAACCCAAAACTTACGATTACGGTTGGGTTTTAGCGCATTTAGTTATTATGTACCTACTTCGAAGCAGTTAACTCAAACAAAAAATGAAGCGATTGATGCTATCGGAGATTTTTGTGTTTTCATAGGTAATAAAATCTAAGGTATTTAAGTAGTACCACAGTGCACATTTTTTAAATAAGACTTAGTGTGTGTGTGGGTGTATAAATGATCTACGCTGTTGGCCGCGGGGCCGTTACAGCTTCCCCGGTCAAGAGGGCGAGCGTTCAACCACTACGCTCGAGCCAAAAGTGCACAGGGGCAACTAGCTCAAGGCCGCCCCAAGGAGGAACGGCCTCGGCTTGGGCAGCCGCTATGGGGGAGGGCATATACTAGGTGTCTCTCCGTGGTGCTCTGCACCAGCCAGCTGGCAAGGGATTCTTCGACCTCGCCGCGAGGTCAGTGTCTGATCCTGTGTGCGGTATCTGTATCCGATAGAAGGGATTTAAGGGCAACGGAAGGGCCGGTGAGAACATGCCGCGGACGGCGGTAGTGTTACGTCGTAACAAAGTTTTAAAAAATATAAAATAAATACAAAAAAAAATAACACACAAACAAACAAAATAACTAGTTGTTACATCGAATGGAAACCGCGCGCACCTTAACTAGTGATAGCATCATAATGACCATATAAGGTATTAGTTGGTACCAGAAACCAAATTCTGTCTAGAACATGTGATAAGAAACGCCCACAACATAGAAATATCTAGAAATATAAAAAAAATACAATAGCGAACAACGGGACAATGATCCCATCTCGCTCGGTTCGATTATTGCTATCTTAGTCCCACAAGAATTTAATAAAATATAGACAATAGTTTAGGGCATGAATAGCTTCGGTTGAAATTGGAACCGGTTAGCATCATTTTTCAACCCCCTTGGAAACTGGGGGTCCACCGTACGGATTGCAAAGTACGGTTTGGGAGATAATAGGCCACACTTCTGCCCGTCGACTCCAGCTGACCTCTGCGGCTGAGGGCCTTCCCTAGGGCACCTTCGAGTTCCCCACTAAGCTGTTGGAAGCTTCTCATCGAAGACCCCCACGCGTCACGGGATCGAACAGCCGTAGTTAAGTCCCCAGCGCACATAATATTTTTTTTGACCAGAAGGCTTCCCTGTGCCGCGAATTCACACCTCAGGTGTAGTAAAATTATTTATTTTAATTTTTTTTTTCTTCGTTTTTTTTTTGAGATTTTTTTTTTTATTAATATTTTTTTTCAATAAACCATTGTATCGCTATAGTTGTGTTTTTATTTGGTCGTAACAGTAGCGGCTGATAGGAAGGAATAAGACTTAGTCCTCGAACATGCCACGTTACGGCAAGCACCTGGCACAAAGTAACCTACAGAACATGTACTCTAAAGCATGCTAGAAAATTTTTGTTGAGGTGTCTTTTGATACGTATGTGATATATAATAACTCAATGTCTTTCAGCAGACTGCCTTTAGTAAACTTGTTTGCCTTTGTGACGTCACTTTGTTGCGGTCACGTGCCGCTGTGAAACCTAGGTAACGACAGCAACATAAGCATCTCAACATTCACGGTTTTTTAAAACACTCTTTGCTTTACAAGCTTAGGTGATCTTTGTCATAACTAAATTATTAGCAACATATTAAAATCAACAAAAATAATAATCAAGTTTTCGTAACGGGCGAGCGCGTATTGGACGCACTTTAGGAATGGAGGAAGCCAGAGAAGGAAAAGGAAATGTCTCTAAGGAAAGAACCTGTTAGAACTCTGTACTCTCCGCCTACCCCACAAGGGAGCTGGCATATATATATATATATATAGAACAAAAGAAATGGATTTGTTGAAAAAACAAAGTGTGAACGCGATTTGAAAAACTGAGAATGTTAAGCGAGTTTTATTGCTGACAATACCACAGGTCCGTTGCTTTTTAAAATTAAATATTCAAGCACAATTTATAATAAAGGACCAGCAGCCAGTTCAAGTATTTTGACCTCGCTCCTGTACTGAAATGTTGGTTTAAGGTATGTTTGTTTCGGCCATATTACTGGTCATTTGCTAGAAAAGGCATTGCTTTTTAAATTAAACAATATCACGCCTATACTTCCCAATTGCAGGTGGCAGTGTACTGTGTACGCACACTTTACATCTACGAAGTTAACTCCCATATCAATTGGGGTGAGCTTAATTTTTTATTTAAATAGCCCCACACTAGGATTTATACCTGTGTCGTGGGTGCGTTTACAAACATGAAATTTCACACACATAAATACCCAGACGGAAACAATTAGTAGTGAGCCACGCAAAGCTTTGTCCCGTGCGGGAATCAAACTCACGACAATTCGACCCAGTGGACGGAGCGGCTTAAGATCATAAACACTGCGCCAAATCGTCCATCTTGCTAGTATAACGGGCACAATGCCCAACTTCGGACTGATACTGGATGTTTCCATCGAAAAATTACATTTTTTTTGATCTAGCACTCAAAGCCAGAACCTCGTGGCCGTTATGCACATTATTCGCTAGACTAACAAGGCAGTCGATGACACGAAAAGAACATAAATATTCACGAAATATTCTATAATAACGATACTGTTTCCTTTAGAATTCTTATGATAAAACTGAATATAGAATATAGAAAGAACAATGACATAACAGATATACAACGTGAAAGTGGAAGGATGTAGGTACCGGGGAAGACCTAGACTATCTTACCATGACCAAATAGACCGAGTCTTATCTGAAGGACAAGTCAAGAGTCTCCGTCACCGGCGAGCGTGTATAAGACGAACTATGAGAATGGAGGAAGCCAGAGAGGTATGTAAGGAAAGAAATTGTTCGAGCTCTGGACCCTCTGCCTACCCCGCAAGGGATCGGGCGTGATGATATAAAGATAGATTATGATAAAAATAGCTTTTTTGAAATTGTGGAACAACGCACCTTTAGTTCAGCTAGGCATAAAACAACTACATATTTTTTATGATTTGAATACTAAGATCAAGTTTTTAGTCATTACTGAAAACTAACTTTTAGCTACACTAATTTAGGTTATTACCAACAAATTAGTTACACTGACAAACTAAAATGTCGGAGTTTAATATCTTTGAGTCTATGACTACTTACCCTTGTTTATTATTGATATAATGATTCGGGCTAGTTACATGATGGACTTATTATTATTTAATTGACAGAGGACTTGGTTCGGAGCTTAAGCCGCTCCCCCCACTGAATCTAGTACTCATACCCCACACTAGAAAAATCTTTGTGTGATACACAGATCCTGCACGGAGCAAATTCTAGTGTGACCCACAAATATGTTTTGGTCTGTGTGTTTGTGTGCGAGTTTCTTATTTGTAAACGCACCCACGATACGGGAATAATTCTTAGGGTGGGAGTAAGTTTTTTAAAGAAGAAAACAAGTGTTGTTTAATATAGCGGTTTTGTACTGCTAAGTATTGACCAATTTTCAAATTGTTATCACTTGTCATTTTCACTTTACACTTAGTACGAAAAAAATAACGTTAGCATGACTCTAGCAAGTAAGCGTGCTGTCACTATCATGTCTATTTGGTTAATATGTAGTGTTCCAAGATTGCATATCAACTCGCAAGCGTCACAGTAACGTCAAAGTTTTCGTGCTAAGCCCTGAGGTACTAAATAAACCTGTAATTGCTGTAAGGTAGGATTTACGTAAAACAATAAAACGCACTAGCTATTACAGTTTTACATGCCTCCCGGTCGTACATTACCAACTAGACGACAAGGCTTCCGAGTGACAAATGCGAGGAAATAGCAACATGTGGTTAAAACAGTATTCATTCTTTAGAGTTGTTTTAGAAGGAAAGCGTCGTAAGCGACAAATCGCTTAATTCCAAAACATTTTTTGACGAAACAGTAACCAAGGAACCTTTTGGAACTCTGTACTATCTGCCGACCCCCACAAAAGATGTGGAGTGATGATACAGATGGGTATACTTTATTAATGTAAACCCATATTCCATATGATTGTATGATACTATCGTGTACATTTAAGGCATAAATTTCATCACATACCATACCTATACAAAAAAAAAACTTGGTTACAAATAATGTCTGAGGCCAAAACGTGGACAATTTGATGTAACAGTAACGTTATATAGAAATCGTTCTATCGCGTTCATCTTTATTGGCTAAATATGTAAGTGGAACTGCCGTAACATGCCAACTTAATAGAGTTACTGTGTGGTGCCGGCAGAGCAGAATAGCGCCACCCCATATCTTCCCGTGGGTATCGTAGAAGGCGATTAAGGGAGTGTGAGAAAATACTGACTCCTTGTATCTTTCTCACCGTGATACTGCTCCGTCTGTCTGAGTCCTTCTCCGGTCGTAACGGTCTCCGTTCCACTGGGCCCAGAAGGATAAGGATGAGTATGTGCACCTGTGTCTCGCGCGTATACTTGTGCACCTTAATATTTCCTGCGCATCTGACCGCTTCCGTTACTGGACTCCGAGTACGCAAAAGTCCTGTGGCGATGGGTAGAAGTAGAGAGGTCTAGCCTGATGCAAACTAGGCTTTGTCTGATATCTGCACGCAGGCGGTCCGAGCGTTTCCGAGCTGCACATTTGGGACGACAGCACGGGCTCGGCAGCACTTGGGATGTCAAAGCAGCCCTGTTTAGGGAGGCACTGCTTTCCCCGCTCAGCTGGGGAGGGGGCTAGAAAAGGTGCCCTAAAAAATGCTCGTCCCGACATGGCAGATGGTAGTAACCGCGGCTATCATCGCATCATTTAAATCGTGGTCGACGCCGCAAAGGAAATTTAAAAAGAACACCTGTTATGACATTCGGCGCGTGGAACGTGAGAACGCTTCTTGATCGAGATGTCAACGCCTGCCCCGAACGTAAGACCGCCATAGTAGCTCGGGAACTTCATCGCTATAACGTGGATGTGGCTGCTCTCAGCGAAACACATCTCCCCGATGAAGGAGAGCTGGTGGAAGCAGGTGGCGGCTACACTTTCTTCTGGAAAGGTACCGCTGCCTCCGAAACTCGACGATCAGGGGTAGGTTTTGCCATCAAGAATCACTTAGCAAAGCATTTAGAGGAGTACCCTGTACATATCTCAGACCGCGTAACCACACTGCGCCTTCACCTGGACAAAGACAACTACCTTAATGTCATCAGTGTCTATGCTCCAACGTTAGACAAGTCTGATGACATCAAGGAAAAGTTCTATGAGGAAGTGACACATTGCCTCGATAGCTTCAACGCCAGGGAGCAGGTTTTATTGCTGGGCGATTTCAATGCCAGGGTTGGACGGGACTATGAGGCTTGGCCTGGAGTTCTGGGTAGACATGGAGTTGGCAACATGAACAGCAATGGTCAGTTGCTGCTCAGTCTTTGTGCTCAATACGGTCTGGCAATTACGAACACTATGTTTAGACTTGCCGCCAAGTACAAGACAACATGGATGCACCCAAGATCTAAGCATTGGCATTTGATTGACTATGCTATCGTGAGACAAAAAGATTTCAGCCAAGTACAGGTCACCCGCGTGATGCGTGGTGCGCGCTGCTGGTCTGACCACCGACTTATTGTCACTAAGCTACGAATCCGCCTCCGTCGCCCGCGTAGATCTCTTATAAAAAAGCTTGCTTCTTTGAACTTGGATAAGCTAGAAGATATCGCGGTCAGGGAGAAATACGCTGAAGCCCTGTCTGAAAAGCTGATGCCAGCTAATGAGGTAGGTTATGTTGATGCTGCCTGGGGAACTATGTCATCTCATATCATGGATACCGCTTCAACTGTACTGGGTAAAAAAATCCGTCGCAACGAAGACTGGTTCGATGGAAATGATGAAACCCTGCGGGCAGCATTCGACAAACACCGAGATCTCCTGCGACAGCACAAAAGGCAGAGAGGAAGCGTTGCGGTTGTTAAAGCTAGTGACCTCGAATTGCGCAAGCTGTCTCGACATATGAAAGACAAGTGGTGGCAGGACAAAGCTAGTCACATGCAATGGCTCATTGACACAAACCAGCTGGGTGAGTTCTACAGTGAGGTACGTAAGCTGATTGGTTCATCCTACCAAGCTCGGGTGCCTTTAAGGTCTCTAGACGGTAGTCACATGTTGACAAGCAAGGAGGATATACTAAACCGCTGGGCGGAGCACTTCAACATTCTGCTAAATGTGGATCGATCAGCTGATCTGCAAAGTATCGGTTTAATGCCTCAGCTCCCTATCGCCTTTGAGCTGGACGAGACTCTATTGCGTGACGAGGTTGTTACTGCCATCAGACAGCAACAAAACAAACGGGCGGCTGGCATTGACCTTATACCAGGAGAGCTGATAAGATACGGCGGAGAGGAGTTGCACACGTTAGTGTGGGAACTATTTGTTCGCATGTGGGAGGAGGAGCGCGTTCCGGATACCTTTAAAGTATCGCGCATAAGTGCTCTTTACAAGCACAAGGGTGACCGATCTGACTGCAACTCCTACCGCGGTATTTCGCTCCTTTCAGCCCCCGGAAAGGTCTTTGCTAGAGTTCTCTTAAACCGCCTAAAGAACTTGTCTGAAAAGATTCTGCCTGAAACCCAGTTTGGCTTCCGACCGGACCGAGGCACATGCGAAGCTATATTCTCTGTGCGTCAACTGCAAGAAAAGAGCAGGGAACAGGGCTGTCAGCTGTACCTTTGCTTTGTTGACCTGGAGAAGGCTTTCGATAGCGTGCCTCGGGAAGCTCTATGGTTGGTGCTAGGTAAGCTCGGGTGCACGGAAAGACTTCTTAGACTCCTGCATGACGACATGCAATGCTGCGTTGCCGTAGACGGTGAACAGACAGACTTCTTCCCCGTTACCTGTGGGGTGAAGCAAGGATGTGTCTTAGCGCCTACTCTGTTCGCCTTATACTTTGCGGTGGTAGTTAGAGAGGTCTTACACACTGTTTCTCAGGGAGTCCGCATCCGTTTCCGCACAGACGGCAGCCTTTTCAACTTGGCTAGACTTAAGGCTCGCACTAAAGTCTCTTACGCACTGATCACTGAGATCATGTATGCTGATGACTTGTGCTTCCTATCAGAATCCCTAGACGGCCTGCAACAGCTGATGTCCGCATTCCACCAAGCCTGCCGTAAGTTTGGCTTAAAGATCAGTGTCAATAAGACGGAGGTGATGTCCCTGGACATGCACGGTCACGAGACACTGACCATAAAACTTGGTGAGGATGTGCTAAAGCAGGTGGATAGATTTCGCTATCTGGGGAACACTGTAACATCCAAGTGTGACCTTGATGCTGAGATCAATAGCAGGGTGGGTACCGCAGCTGCGGCATTCGGCAAGCTATGTACCAAGGTCTTCTGCTCGCATAACCTTAAGTTGCCCACTAAGATATCGGTGTATATGGCAATCGTGCTGCCAAACCTCCTATACTCCTCTGAGACGTGGTGTGTATACCGCCGCCACATTCGCACTCTGGATCGCTTCCACCTTAAATGCCTCCGTACCATCATGAGGATCAGATGGTCCGATAGAGTGCGAAATACCGAAGTTCTGCGACGAGCCAATGTTGGTGGCATTGAGGCCTATTTAATGCGTCGACAGCTTCGGTGGTGCGGTCACGTATCTCGTATGGCGGAGGAAAGAGTGGCGAAGCGCATCTTCTACTCTGAACTGGAGAAGGGCAAGCGGAATCATGGCGGTCCCCTCCTCCGGTACAAGGATGTCCAAAAGCGACATATGAAGAGATGCAACATAGAGCCCTCTCGTTGGGAACGTTTGGCAGCACAGCGGCCAGAATGGCGCAGGATGGTGAACAGCCAAGTACACGAGTTCGAGGCTCAGCGTAAAGCTGACCTTGACGCCAAACGCAATCAGTTAAAGGCCCGCCCACCTGCTGCCATATCATACAACTATGAGAACGGCGTACTTACGTGCCCTCAATGTGCACGGAGTTTCGCCGCGAAGATAGGCTACATAAGCCATCTTCGAGCGCATCAGCGGCATTACTCTGACTAGGGGTCTTTAAAGTGGTCGCCATGGCCGAAATCGGTCGGATCAATCAATCAATCAATCAATCACTGTGCGACAAATTATTTGTGTCTTTGATCACAAATATTTTGTGCGGCAGCATAGTCCTACAAATAATTAATCCAGCAAATCAAATATTTCATCTTATGCTAAGACCACAAGACCAGGAGGTCGATATTTTTTTTAAATTTATTTACAAAGCCCCATACACGGAATAATTTCTGTATCGTTGTTACGTTCACAAACATAAAATTTATATACACACACTCAGACCGGAACTTTTTCTGGTGCGGGTATTGAACCCTCGACTACGCGATCCTTACCCTCTTAAATAATAAACAAAGTCAAATTATTATGTAAGACACGTAAAAAACATTGTAAATATTATTCAAACAATGTTATATAGCGTACTTTGTCGCTTACGATCTTTTTTTTTCTATACCCGATTTGCATTCACATTTAAATAAATGCTTCCTGCACGAAGTAGGGTCGAAACTATCCAACATTTTAAAATATAAACGGGGCTCAAACACGCGATCAGATGTTCGATTAGTCAAACTTTAATTAACCACTGCTCTAATTAGCCGTTAAATGTCCTTAACTGCAATAAATTGTACATATAAGAAGGTGACTTTGTACGTCACCGTCCGCCTTACAACTTAACTAAGTATATCCGGAAAATTGGTATTGTATTTTTTTCTAAAACAGAGTATAATTATTTTATTCCTTCACACCTGGTCAACTACAGCACCACCTCACGCACCAACTGTAGCCAAGAACCATCCAGATGATCCCATTAATACGAAAATCATCAACATCGGTCAAGTCGGTTAGAAAGGAGGAAAAGAAACTCAAACTCGAATAATCCCGTATATCCGTATCCCGTATAATCGAATAAGGCCCGTCCACAAGCAGCATCCTTTCCATCCAGTATGACTACTGGAACAGCCATCACTCCCCTCAGCCATATTGGAGGGAAGGGAAGAATTACGAACGTGTTTTCGTAAGTCTTTCGCACACCGGAACTTAATATATAAAAAAAACGTTGTATAAAAACGATAATAAATGGCATCTTCCAAGACATGGAAAAATCATGAATCTGCTTTTTAATGCGTAGATATTATACACGTCTATACATTTTGATACCAATAATAGTAAGTTTTGATTTTGCCATCATACTTTGGACACACTGATTGTGATGTTTCAGTGGGTTCAAGAGTTTACTATATTTTTATAGCTGCAAGGTTTTTTTGACGAACTACAGAACAAATATTTTATCTGAAGGGCAAGTCAAGTGTCTCCGTAACCGTAAGCGTGTATGTGACGAACTATGAGGGTGGAAAGAGCTAGAGGGGTTTGTAAGGATCTTTCCTCAGAAACCTTTTTAGTTTCCTCCACTTTCTCTCATTCTGTTGGTGCTTAATACTGATAAATAAAGATAGATTATAATGATACCGCACACTAGCAAAATAAATCTAAGTAAATACTAGAAACCCGTCATTTAAAGATAAAGATTGTCTACCCTGTAAAAAAAAAACAATTTCATAACAATACCGGTTCCACATCAAAAGCATAATGTAATACAGTGTAAGCTCTATTGTTGGCAGAACTAATTAATTCTAAGTGGGTATTACATTTCGTTGAAATTACGTTGTTTGCTAAGACGCTTAGGTAAAGCCCAGAGTGAGCGTGGGTTCGCAAATAATGTAAGTTTGGTTTTTCAATATATTTATATCATTATCAAAGTAGGTGTACTCAGCACACCTCTGCAATCTCAGGTGCCACAGTCTTTATAAAAAATATCTAACTGCAATATTAAATTTATCGATATTTTTTATTATTCAATGTCAGTTGACGATTTAGCGCAGTGGTTAAGAGCTTAAGCCGGAGCGGCTTAAGCTCTTAACTGTGTCTAATAGTCGCGGGTTCGATTCCCGCACGGGACAAATCTTTGTATGATCCACAATTATTTGTTCTGGTCTGTACTTATGTGTGTGAATTTTCATATTTGTAACGCACCCACGATACAGGAATAAATCCTAGTGTGGACAACGTTTTTTTTTAAAACAAAGCTCAAAATATTTTCGGAATACCGCTTATATTTCTTTCAACTTTCGGTCCGATCCCGATTCGGTCGATGTTCCATATTTTACGAGAATGCCATTTGTGAGGTTTGTAACACTAAGATGAGATCGAGACTGAATTTTTAACGCTTATAATTACGAGAAATGACTTTCTGACGTCATCGCGGTGGACGTGGTTTACGTCAGTCTCTAATTTTCAGCTAGACGGTAAATACAGTATTGTGATGGTTCATGCCACAAGAGTATCATTCCCAATCATTTCGCTAAGTAATCGTAACGCGCCGCAACACGTGTATTGGTCATAGCAAATAAAGGTTAAGGAAACTCGACTCGTTTATTATGAAAAAAAAGTTTGGAGGTTATTAGCATTCGTAGTTTGTACAAACGTACGAATTCGTGACTTGCAAAATGTGAATATTTTGCGGAATACCGCTGTAATATCGATTTCCTCCGGCATCTTTTTCTTTGTGCGGACTACATTCCATTTGGGTGTTTGGTTTTGTTCTATTATTTTGTAGTTCTAATCTACATATCTATAAAATGTACGATTTTATGTTAGCTTTGCAAGTTCTTTGCGTAGAAAACGAGAGCTACGAATATAATGCCGTGCCAAAAATATCCTGCCAAACGCCTGCCTGCACTACGGTATGTTTTGTGCCTATAAGCTTATACATTTTTTTCATATTCAACAAAGATAAAAGGCTTTTCTTATGTAAACATGTTAATGTGGACTCGTAAAGACAAAAGTTAGGCACACGTTATCCTACCTAATACATAACGATAGGTACTAATAACAGTAGGTAGGTACCCTTGCTAAAATTACAATGGTCCTTATACATGCTGGAATTAGTTGGTTTTTTATGATTCTTTATTTTCAGCCATTGATCTCAGCAAGTGATTTACATTATATTTTTCTTTTTCGATAAGGGCCTTTCATATCAGACACATGCTCCCGCAAAAGCCTTCTAAAGGTCTGAATATAAACGGAAAGATAAATCTTACAAAATAACGAAAAAAAATATATTTGGCATTCTAAATATTTTTATAAATAAAATGCGGCCATTTCATTAATTTTGAATATATACTGAACATAGTACACGGGTATAAGGAGCGAGCTGCAGGGATCTAGTGCAGAATGCGTGAAAATGCACAGGAAAAACAAATTGCACTTTTCTACTAAGCTAGAAAGTGCATTACGTTTCAGGTTGGCTGAATTTAATAGCTTATCACAGTAAGGCTCAAAATATCAGTGCGCGTCACCGCGCACTAGCTTCAACCTCTAGAATCTCATATTCTGCGATACAGACGACTTAGCACAAACAGATGGAAGTCAACAGCTATCGAGTAGATATGCTATCCTTTTTACAAAGTTCTTATCAGATATGAAAGCGATAGCACGCTTTCTTGACAACATTACGACAACGAGAATGGTTTGTGCTTAGCCCTTAGTTGCAAGCGACTGACTTTCTCTGCGAGCGACGGGTCTCTGGCCTCCATTAAAGCCCGTCTAAGTGTTTGCTTCACGTGCCTTTTGTGATGACGGGTTGTTTAGAAACGCCGTCATACATATACGTAATAATATGGTGTACAGATCAAGATAAGGATTTTCTATTTAAAAACAGATTAGTACATAAAATTTGATATTCGTGCATATCATATTATACATATTTTCCAACCTCAAGTAGAATCTAAAGGTTCAAATTGTAGTGTAGGTGTAAATTCACTTTGTTTGTAAACTAATAGCGCCCCGCTATCGGTCCTACTCGATAAATTCTCCCGCTTCAAGTGTTGGCGCTCCAACTAGGCTGATCCAATGGGCATCGGCTGAACATTTTTGTAGTATAGCGACCTTTATGGTCACGACACGATTTATGGAACGATGAGTTGTGGGTGACGGATGTCATTCCGCTAATAAATGATGCCACGGAAAACTGGGGTTTGATTTCTATCCTGAGGGAACATCACAGTGGCGACGAGTTAAATTACGTGTGTTTGGTGTGTTTAACGAAGTAATTATCATACATAAAAATGTCGATCGGAAAATTGAATGAATTTGATGTACAGTCTGGTATGTGGTCATCATATGTTGATAGACTAGATATGTACTTTAAAGTGAATAAAGTGGTAGAAGATTTAAAGCTACCGACTTTGATTGCTAGCATGGGGGACGAGGCTTACGAATTACTAGTAAATCTCGCTAGCCCAAACAAGCCTTCTGAGTTGACATTCGACGGAATTGTCGGGAGACAGCTGTTCAGCTTGTGGTGCTAACAACCATTGCTTCAAGACCTGTCGGTTTCGCAAGTTTGTATGTAGCAAGTGCCAGCGGGTTGGTCATTTGCGAAGGGTGTGTCCGTCTATGCATGACCGGAGCCTGCGGGAGTGGCATGAACGTCGTGGCGATAAAGCTGTGAGGCGAGGTTTCCATTACGGTCACGCCGGTCAGGAGTCGAGCGAGGAGGAGGAAGAGGATGATATCGAACACATGAATCTGTTGGCATTAAATAACTATAAAGCCGTAAGTTTACTCATCACGGTTGATAACGTTTTACTCGAGATGGAAATTGATACCGGTACGGCGATATCATGCATTAGTAATATTGTGTATGAGAATCTTTTTAGTAATTTACCAATTGAAAAAGATAGCACCGTTTTGAAATTTTATGACGGCACAAAAATTAAGCCGGTAGGTGTTATTAAGCCCACGGTACGTTTTAATAACGTGGAGAAGTGTTTAGAGTTATTTATTATTGATAAGGGTACTACTTCTTTGATCGGCAGGCAGTGGTTAGCTGAATTACAAATCGATGTACCTAAATTTAGATGTAATTTTATAAAAAAGGGTTTGCACATTGACGAAGAAATATGTAAATTACTCGACAGGTATAAAGAAGTGTTCGGTGACGGCCTGGGACGGTACACAGGTGGCAAGGCGACTTTGCGCGTGCGCGAGGGCGCGGAGCCAGTATTCCACCGGGCGCGGCCACTGCCGTACGCGCTGCGCGAGCGCGTCGATGCGGAGCTGGACGCGATGCTGCGCTCCGGCGTCATCGAGCCAGTAGATTGCTCAGATTGGGCCTCACCCTTGGTCCCTGTTAATAAAGCGGACGGTACGCTACGGATTTGTGTGGATTACAAGTCAACGTTGAACCCCGCCTTACTGATCGATCGTTACCCTCTGCCAAAGATTGATGAGGTGCTTGTAGGTCTTAATGGTGCACAATATTTTAGTAAAATTGATTTATCTAACGCATACAACCAAATAGAACTAGATGACTCTAAAAAATTCACTGTTATAAATACTCATAAGGGTTTATTCCGTTATAATAGGCTAGTTTTCGGGCTATCGTCAAGCGTAGGTATTTTTCAGAGAATTATGATGAAATTGTTGCAGGGTATACCTCATGTACAGGGGTTTCTCGATTACATCACAATTGGCGGTAGGACAAAAACAGAACACTTACAGGCTCTTGAAGCAGTTTTCAAGAGAATGGCCGATAATGGGTTAAAACTGAAAAAAAGCAAATGTGTTTTCCTGGTAGACGAAGTTAAATATTTAGGGTTTATTGTCACGAAAGACGGAATAAAGGCTGATACGTCAAAGATTGAGGCCATTTTAAAAATTAGTCCGCCTTTGAATATCACGGAATTGCGGTCGTTTCTCGGTATGGTGAATTTCTTTGGTAGGTTCGTCAAGAATTTTAGTTCACTATTGGGACCTTTGCTTAGGTTATTGCATAAAGGGGTTTCTTGGGCATGGGACAGGGATTGCGAGCGTTCCTTTTAGAAGATCAAACGTGCGTTGGTGGGTAGTGAGGTTTTAGCTCATTATGATCCGAAGAAAGCCCTAACGGTGACGTGCGACGCGAGCGCGCGGGGGGTGGGCGCCGTGTTATCGCAGCCCGGAGCGCGCGGGGAGCGTCCGGTTGCTTACGTGTCGCGGACGCTCACAGCAGCTGAGAAAAATTATTCTCAGATTCACCGAGAAGCTTTAGCGATCATATTTAGTATTAAAAAGTTCCATCAGTACCTGTACGGTCGCAAGTTCATTTTGCGTACTGATCATAAGCCGTTAGTGTCCATATTAGGGCCCAACGCTGGCATACCGACTATGACTGCGAGTAGAATGCAGCGTTGGGCAGTGATCTTATCGGCATATGACTATGATATTGAGTATATTAAAACTAGTGACAACTGTGCCGATGGTTTATCTAGATTACCGCGGACCGACGAATATACCCAGTCTAAAGACTCGATGCCGGAGCAAACATATTTACATTTTGCACAGGACGCTCTGTTGCTGGACTACAGGGAAATTAAGTATTTAACGTTAAAAGATCCCATTTTAAGTCGAGTATTAGCTTATGTTCGGGATGGTTGGCCGGATTCCTGTGACTTAGCAGGAATGGGGCCATACTTTAATAGGAAATTCCAGCTATACGAGGAATTGGGGTGTATTATGTGGGGGCACAGAGTGGTAGTTTCGGAGAGTTGTCGAGGGAGAGTGTTGAATATGATTCACGAGCCACACATGGGCATAGTCAAATCAAAGGCCATAGCTCGCAGCTATGTGTGGTGGCCTGGTATCGATGAGGCGGTAGAACGGGAGTGCCGCGCATGTGTGACATGTGCGGCGTATGCGGACGCGCCGCCGCGGTCGACGCCACGCCCTTGGGCCTGGCCGGGCCGGCCGTGGACCAGACTCCACTTGGATTTTATGGGTCCGGTGGAAGGGAAAATTTTCTTGGTCGTAGTGGACGCTATGTCCAAGTGGCTGGAGGTTTTTCCATTGCCAAATACGGCGGCGCTTGGAACTGTTTCTAAGCTGAACGAGCTATGGAGTAGGTTTGGCATCCCTAGACAAGTGGTAACAGATAATGGACCGCCTTTCACTAGTAAGGAATTGGCGACATTTTTGGAGAGGGAGGGAATTGAGCATGTTTTTTCGGCTCCCTATCACCCGGCTTCGAATGGTGCGGCTGAAAATGCTGTTAAGACTCTAAAAAGAGTGATTAGAAAAGCGTTATTAGGAAGAGAGTGTGTGGAATTTGCGTTAAATAGGTTTTTGCTCCACTACCGTAACACCGAACATTGTACGACAGGTGAAACTCCATCGTTATTGCTTATGGGTAGGCGCTTACGAACGCGTTTAGACGCAATCAAGCCGGATAGGGAAGCTAAGGTGCGGGGGATGCAAAGGACTCAAGTAGATGCCGCGGGAGGTGTGGATAGGGTAGTGAGAGTTGGTGACGATGTTTGGTATCGCCAGTTTTTAAAGAAAGAGAAATGGCTACCAGGTACAGTGGCTAGCACCTCAGGGGCTAAGGATTTTCAGGTTTCGGATGGAAAAGATAACCACATACATAGGCATATTGATCAGTTAAGGCGTAGGGATGCGAATTTACTTGTGATCCCCACAATTCGTAATCGATCGCACGGGGTTGCACCGAGCGTGGATCCTCTAGAGGTCCAACCAGGGCAGGCAGAGTTAACAGACGCCCGCACGACGGGGCCGCGTCCGGAAACGGGGCTCGTAACGATTTCATCGCCCGAGGGGCGGCGACTTGAGCAACCGGAAGAGGAATACACAACGCTACCAGCCACGCCTGTACCGCCCCAGCCGCGACCCATTCGGAAGTGTAGACTAAATAAGTTACCGAAATAGAGTTGGTTCCTGCTGGTCTCTCCACAGAGTTGGGTTGTTCCCATTTTAGTGGGGAGGAGTGTAGTTAGCGTTTTAGTGGGGAGGAGTGTAGTATAGCGACCTTTATGGTCACGACATGATTTATGGAACGATGAGTTGTGGGTGACGGATGCTGTCAAGTTAGCTTGTTCTTTAGAAGCGGCGAAGCGGGACGCAGCGGTGGTCGAAGGTGCGAAAGGGGATTCTGAAGCAACTGGCAGTGGCACTTGGCCAGTGCATGCTTTGTCATCGTGTGCGTGGCGCGCCGGGCAGGCAATTTTCTCTATACGTTAATTTGGGTGGTTAGTATTACTTGTAGTATTCGAACGAACAGTTCGCTTAATATACAGATGAACACTATGTAGCATCTCCGGAACGACCTTGTTCATAAATCACATTGCCATTTTAGCGGATATATGGTCGTAAAGCACTATTATTTCGCGAACATAGTAGATTAATTCGCTTTAAACACTCAATAAATGTCCAGGTTTTACGGAGTCTAGTAACACACTGCTCCTCTCTCTGTTCCTAAAAAACCAACAATGTTTGGACCAGCCTAATTAGAGAAAAAACTGCTACACACTCGAAGCGTAGATCGAAACTACTTCGTGAACATAGTGAATACGATAAAACCTTAACCTTAACATTAAAATGTTCAGTTTTATACTGTGTGACACCTGAGGGCTTACCACGAAAAAAATGAGGTTAGCGTGGCGCTACTAGCTTTATGTTTATTTAGTAAAGCTGTATCGTAACTAAAATAACATATAAACTCGCTAGCGTCACGCTAATGTCAATGTTTTCATGGAAAGTCCTGTATATCAGTGTGTGTTATACAGGAAGCTTTCCAACGTCTCATGGAATCTGATATTTCACAAGGCACTTGCAAGCGACGATGTTACTCTGCAACGTGACAGGTCACCGCAGTGCCCCATCAAAGGCCGCTCGACGCGCCTTTTGTGACGACAAAGTTTATACCTGAATTCGGGGCTCTACAAATAAAGGGGTGCCGTGCGCTACACTTGTGTGTAAATATGACTTATATTTGAAATAAATCTCTTTAGATACGATTCTCAGAATATGCAGCGAAAAGTAGACCTTAAGAATCTTAGGAATATATTACTTTCGATATGTAAGGTTGTTGAAATAATATTATGCCACAAATTGTTTCTCTGCGATGGACGCGACAGATCACCGCAGCGCTGGGTGGTCGCTCGACGCGTCTTTTATAAGGACAAGGTTCGTACCTGAACTCGGGGCGCTACGAGTAAACTCATATTTGGAATAAAGTGAAATTTATTGGTACAAATTTATTCTTGGCATATGAAGCGAGAATAAGACCCAAAAAATCTCAAATTTTTTTTTTTATCTGTTTCAATGTCTTTTGGTATTTCCAAGTTCTTGAAATAATAGTATGCCATTATTAGCTAAATGTAATTTTTACAATGCATCTGCAAGCGACGGAATTTCTCGACGATGGACGCAACAGGTCACTATCCATCCGCCCATCAAAGGCAAAGCAAAGCCAAAAGTAATCGCTCGACGCTTGTAACAAGGTTTTTAATTGAACTCGTGGCGTTACAGTTTTGTGTAAATATGAACCATATTTGAAACTCTTTTGATAGTATTCTCGGCGCTTGAAATATACCCTTTTATATCATTTTTATTGTGACACCACGATTTTTTAAGGATATTAAAATAATTTTATCCTATACCAAATATATAAAATAACCACGCCTACATTCTCCAGGTAAAGGTGGTAGAGGTGGCAATTTTTTTTTTGCGATAAATTGTTAAGTCGCAAAATTGACTGAAGAATAGTGGGCGCGAACTCGGGTCCTCTGTATGCCTATAAATGTAGCTAATGACTTGGCTACTGAAGTGTTGTTAAGGATCAGTGAACATAGTGATATTATGAATGAATAAATATAGCTTAGTGCATTAACGACTGTGATTGATCAATAGAACTGTCATAACAGTATACCAATAGCAGAGTGGTACCATAAACAGCAGCAGTTTGTTTTTTTTCACAATTAATTTGTAAATCTTAACAGTTAGGAAACAAACACAATTATTAAGTTATTCACGTTTGAATTACGGTCACACATTAAAGATTAGAGTAGTGTATATTTGCTTATCATTAATAAGAAATTGTCATTATATTTGGCACTTTTATTTTAATTATAGCACCAGAAAGTCACGTATCGTTGAATTCACTGTATTTTGCAGAATTCTTTTGGAAATATCTCACCAACACTGGACGTACCAATTTAGGGTTTATATAAACTAATAATTACTACCGGAGATTTAAATAGCGCGATAAAGTATTTTTAAATAAAGTTAGATACGGAGCCCTTTACATGTTTAACATGTTCTAGGGATAGGAATTTTCTTACAATCCTACAAGTATTAACAATTGATGCAGGTAGAGAACGCTGCTACCTAGTTTTCCCTAGTTTTCCCTTAGTCGCCTTGTACGACAACGGATGGGATAAGATGGGTTGGTCCTATTCTAAGCTGGGAACCACGCGGCTCCTGTTATGTGTTGTATAGTCTCCGAGCTACTATAGCAACGTCGCCATATATAAGTAGGTAAATTAGGAATGCGAATGATGTGCTTTTGGTAGTTACGTGTATTCATAACCTGGTCCTGAATAGGTGTCATAAAGGCCTTGGTTTCGGGGAAGAGTTCTTCTCTTCGCAACCACTCGTTCAACGCTTTTTTGTCGACATGTGTTTGTTTGAGATCGCCTTAGTGCCTCCTGTGCAGAGACTTTTGGAACCATATATCTATTTTCTGCTGCCTATTGATAATGTGTTGATTTGGTTGTGTGTCTTTATTGTGTAGGTTAAGAGGTGTTATTTTTTTATCTATTTCTATTATATATTTGTGAAGTTCAGTGTGACGAAGTTTAGTTATAAGATTGTTATGCATTATTTTTATTAACTCTAGGTCACGTTTATACACAATTAAACGATATTGAATTACTTTCAAAGTAAAAATAGTACATGATAGATTTTACAAATCTTCAGAAATATCCGATGGAAAATACGACGTCAGATGACGTCATCGTATTGATGCTTCACCACCCACTCTAATGGCATCAGATATCTTAGAATATAGAGTGCAGGCGACGCGATGGTGCCTTTATACGAGGGTCACTGTAGTGTCATCAAAAAACGTCTCTTGTGTCTTTTGTTATTTGATAGATTTGAAGGTTATTTCAGTTGCGTGACACTTGCCATAGAACTGTACTTTCTAATACAATAATATGTTCTGGAAACACAAAACCTGAGTATAGCAAGAGGAAGATCGAGTCAATTAATTTTAAAACTGCTGGAGAAGGAAGTTCGCCACCCTTAAATAGTCAACCTCTACAATTATAAATCTTACACGTTGATTGATAATAGAGAAGATAAATTATATGTGAATTATTTGAAATTGAGTAGTTTACTTCCTTTGGTAATAAGTTGAATTTGATAGACACATTACACAACAAAAAAAAATAGCTGCTTTTTAACTAAATCACTTACTACTTAACTAACATGCTAACATAGTTTGAACTTAATTTAAGTCAGGCGAGGTTCCACTAAGAAACAATTTGAAGTAAATACAGCTCTCATATTTTATTTTAAAGGATCCGAACTGAGATTTTCTTGTGATGAAAACAGTGTAATTTATTAGCGCCATTTGTTGATGATGAATAAAGCGTTATTAAAATATCTTTCAAGCATGTTATAACAAAGGAGGTAGGCATTAGTGAAAATGGTACATTCATGTATCACCGGCGAAACGTGGGTGTACTCAGTAAACCTATGTCACCCGCGCTTGGGGAATATAGGCGTGACAGTGTGTAGAGTACGCATTTGCCACCCCCGCTAAGGAAACTAGTCGTGACTGTATTATGTAATATACTAAATGCCAAAGTTTATAGTATCTTTTAATGATTTTACTTTATACCGACGAAACGATGCAACGCATATATGGGGCGCTGGCCCAGTGCGGGTTGGCGAACTTCACACACCTCCGAGAAACTCTTAGGCATGCAGTTTCCCTCGCGATGTTTTCCTTCACCGTTAAAGCAAGTGATAGTTAAATTTTAATACACATACACAATTTTTAAGACAGAGGTGCGTGTTTGGGTTTGTACCCGAGACCTCTGACTTTGCAGTCCAAAGGTCTAACCACTAGGCTATCACTGCTTTTTCATTATATTCAGTGCCTATTTTTCTTTTATATTTATTCAGATCTATTTATTTATTCAGAAAACCAACAGCGATGTGCAATTTCAACTTATGACCATATAAGTACGTATATCTAAGACATCGTGTTAAATGCAAACCTCGCCTCAAAGTCCCTGTAACATGGAAAGCTTAAAGCACACGTTATGTAAAGTTGTCACATTTTCTCGAACAGATAGTGCTATAAAAGATTTTGTTGCTGTCTGTGATAGTGCAACTGGTCGTTTCTGAACTTTGTTGTAGTTTGCTGACTCACGTTATAGTAACCACATCAACACATATCGTAAAAGAGATAAGGTAGGATTTGCAATGACCTATCCAATACGTCCTAGATTGAGCAAATCAACCTTTGGTTTCTTGTTTGTTTATTTAGTATAAATATTACAATTGAGGAGTAAGATTTGAAACAAGAAATATAGGTCAGAACTGGAAGACAATTCAATACAAGACCAAAAAGCATATGTTTTTAAATAAAGAAATACTTACTTTTTAAAAATATAGACCAATATCAAATAATTTAAAACAATAAACGCATGCAATAGATAATTGATATATCAACATCAGCGCGAAGATCGGACGAGCGTTGGGGCAGAAAGATTCTAGAGTGGAGACCACGTATTGGCAAGCGCAGCGTAGGACGGCCGCCTGCCAGATGGACCGACGATCTTGTGAAAATCGCAGGAAATCGTTGGATGCAGGTGGCATCGGACCGGTTACGCTGGAAAGCGATTGGGGAGGCCTATGTTCAGCAGTGGACAAGTATAGGCTGAAATGATGATGATGATGATATCAACATCAACTATCTACATGTTAGGTAGATCCCTATACATGCACTGCTTTGACCTCGATTTGTAATCGGAACCACCAAGGTCCAGTGACTTTCGTAAACTTAACAAATTTTCAAATATAAAATTATAGAATTTGGCAGGGATTAAAGGAGCAGAGCTTACGGCCGAGCTCAGTGGCGTACCATGGAAGGGGCTTACGTCCAACAGTGGACTGACACGGGCTGATGATGTATGTATGTATGTAATAGCAAGTCCCTTGTTACAATGCGCCGAAAAATATCCCGATGATACATGAATGTACCATTTTCACTTATGTCTACCTCCTTTGTTATAACATGCTTGAAAGATATTTTAATAACGCTTTATTCATCATCAACAAATGGCGCTAATAAATTACACTGATTTTCATCACGAGCACATCTCAGTTCGGATCCTTTGAAATAAAAGATTAGAGCTGTATTTACTTCAATTTGTGAAACCTCGCCTGACTTAAGTTCAAACTATGTTAGCATGTTAGTTAAGTAGCAAGTGATTAAGTTACAAAGCAGCTATTTTGTTTATGTTGTGTAATGTGTCTACCAAATTCAACTTATTACCAAAGTAAGTAAACTACTCAATTTAAAGTAATTCACATATAATTTAACTTCTTTATTATCAATCAACGTAATAGATTTATAATTGTAGAGGTTGACTATTTAAGGGTGGCGAACTTCCTTCTCCAGCAGTTTTAAAAGTAATTGACTCGATCTTCCTCTTGCTAAATTATTACTGATTAATTACTGATTTATATCCCGTGTGAAAGCCCAGTTTGACCTCTTTTTAATTAATTTGACTGTAGCATTGTCGCCATGAATATCACAGTGCACCTTTACCACCCACCCCCGCATGTGTAATGTAGATGCAACTAAGTTGCTTTTCATAATAACTATACTTAGGTTTTGTGTGTTCCAGAACATATTATTATTGTATTAGAAAGTACAGTTCTATGGCAAGTTTCACGCAACTGAAATACTGGCATAGTCTGAACCCACCTTCAAATCTATTAAACCCTGTCAAATAACAAAAGACACAAGAGACGTTCTTCGATGACACTACAGTGACCCTCGTATAAAGGCACCATCGCGTCACCTGCACTCTATATCCTGAGATATCTGATGCCATTAGAGTGGGTGGTGAAAAATCAATACGATGACGTCATCTGACATCGTATTTTTCATCGGATATTTCTAAAGATCTTTAGAATTTATCATGTACTATTTTTACTTTGAAAGTAACTCATTATCGTTGTATTGTGTATAAACGCGATCTAGCGTTAAGTAATACGGTTCCGAGAATAAGAAAATAAAGGAAATTTTGGGTTACTGGAAATTTCCTGCCTGTAACAATGTAGATATTTTTAGGGTAATCTATAGAACAAAGGAGTAAGAAATGGAAGAAATTATTGCTGCGTGTTCTTAAAATTGAGCATTTTTGAGTGATCCGTGCCTGAAAGCCTTTTCATATGGTAGTCGTTAAGCAAAGTCAGAAGCCTTATGAGAGATTTGATAAAATTCCTATAGCAAGTGGCCTCAAATCTGCCTCCATCAATCTGCACTGGGTGCTTGCAGTGGAAAATAACTTATTCCCTCTCACCCCAATTCTGAGCGAAGCCTTTTACCAGCAGTGAACTATATAAGCTAATTGATTTATTTATTCGTTTATTTATTTATTTTATCTAGTTTTTTTTTTAATATAGATATCCTATAGAACAAATCTTTCTATACACAATAACAGAATATTTTCTTACTTATCAAAGCCAAAAATGAATACCATTAATAGTAAAATTGTATACGATTACAAAGGAACAGCAGCGATCAATATTATTATAACTGTAAGTACTCTGTTTCAAAGCTGTCGATCTTTTACTATTTCGGGCCACAAAGTCCTCGCAAAGGTGTCCAAATCGTCGCGCCACCTTTGTCAAGGTCAACCTCGTCATCTGCGACCTCCACTTGGTATCCAATAGTTGCTGGCGTTTGCCCACCTCTGCGAGTCCATGCGTGCTACGTGGTCAGCCCACTCCCAGTATAAAGGGGAGGCCTTTGCTCAGGATAGGGACACTCAAACAGGCTTGGAAAAAAGTACTCTGTTGCTGTATATCTAATTACAGTAAAGGTGGAGTGGAAGCGCGCTTCAGATATATCAATTAACATGTAAAGTCAGGCGTACAATAAAGTAAGGATCAAGAAATTAATAGTATTTTAGAGTTAAGTGAGTCGTAACGTTATTAAGAAATATCAAGATACTTAGTATGTAGTGGAGTACTATATAATAAAGGCGTAATCACCTTAGTTACGGGGTTTAATTCGATTGTAAACATGTGGAGTGTGTGGGATTTAAAGACGGGTTTATATTTGTTATTTAGATGTACATAGATACAAGTTTTTACCAAAATACTCGTATTGAATAGTAGTTTACTAAATTACAATGAAAGCTACGTTATCGTAAGGCCAATCGAGAAGGAGATAGTAACCTTACACACCAAACAATTCTCGAAATGTCACATTGCAATATTCGGCAGCCAACGCGATAGGTTATCGTTAAGGTGCGAAGGGTGATTCGTTCATATTCGATTTGTCAAGAACAAAAGTTCATAGCGCTATAAATAGGGTGAACAACAAAATAATAGGAATTTCTGAGCTTATCCTATTAATACTATAAATATGAAAGTTTGTGTGTTTGGATTTGGATAATATTTGGCACACAAATACTTTATTAGCTGGATTAACACATATGATACTTTTATCCCGGAAAAATTATAGGTTCCTGTCTAACGTCAATGCAGACTAAGTCGCGTGCATAAGCTATTATACTTATAAATAACACAGAGACCCGTGCGTATAATGCCTAAAAAATTTAAAACGTTTCTAGTTTTACATATCTATCAAGCGCCGTGAATATTTTCTGAAATCCTGTTCATTTTTTTATTCATTAGAGATCGTTTACTCCGAATACATGGTATTTAAAATATTTTTGTTAACTTTTTCAAAATATTGTAATGGAAACTTAGTCTTACAAAGTAGAGAACTTAGGAAACTGTAGTCTCATAAGTTTACAGTGTGATGGAGCTTCGCGGCAAAAAGCTATCTGCACCATTTTATCACACACATACACCATATAATCTGTCGTCTCTCTACCCTACCAGAGTTGTGCCAAAATTAATTGTTAAAACAATTAAATGGATATTAAAACATTTCTGATTTTATCGCGGTTTATTTATGGTATCTAAGTTGCCAACGTTTCGAGTGCCCTACAGCACCCATGATCACGGGAGGCACCGCGGCGTTTGACGTCCAAAAGTCATTATGATTCCGGAATAACTTACTAGGATTAATTAAATTACAATTGGAATTTCAATTGATCCTACAGTTAAAAAATATTGAATAAATCCCAACACTGCAACCTACCTCTCCTGTCCGTTTTATGAGAACATAGACTATTTCTTACCGACCAACTATGCTAGTTGTTCGTTTGTTTTTTCGCGTTATTTACGGAATACTAACTAGGAGGAGTACTTAATTATGGTACTCTACTTAAAACTCATTAAATAATAAGCGGGAAAAATCTGGATGCGGAGAGCACAAAACATGACAAAACCGATCGTTGTGGCGATCATTAGGAGTGGCCTGCGTTCTGCAGAAGCCGTCTTTCAGTTGATATAGGTTATAGTAGAACTGTGATGTCCCAGAAGGAGGAGGCCGAACGGGATCGAGAGAGGGCCGATCCCGCTTAAGGAAGGCGATGGCGCCGAGGCGGAGGCATAGCCCGCCCAGGCCCCCCAACCCAATAGCCCTACTTCCTACACTAACCGCGGCACAAAAGGGGTACCGGTGCGTTCCATACGGAGATCCTGGAGCCCCTTCAAAGTGCTGATGTCGGCCACCCTGGTGTTTTTAGTCAGTAGGAATCCGACACGCCCCACGGGGTCCCCGAGGCTCGGGGAAGTCCTATGTAGGATTTTCCCTAGGAAAATAAAGTTACAGTAGAAAGTTAACCTTAATCCACTAATGTATGTAATTCGGCTGTTATATTGAAACGTAATTGTTTACACATTAACACGCTTGGGCGGATCCAATAGCATTATGGATTATTCATGATTAAATCGCGTTAACTACGTCATTATTACGCTCGATAAAACTCAGGAAAAGGATTTTATTACAGGTAGGTAGGTACACTCATTTATAATGCTCAGCTTACATAAGATGGCAAGACTGCAATATTCAAATATTATTTTAACCTTTGCCGCGTGGTTCCCGGCTTAGAATAGGACCAACCCATCTCATCCCATCGGGTGTCGTACAAGGCGACTAAGGGAAAACTAGGGAATGGGCAGCAGCGTTCCCTTAACACTTCGACGATCAATAACTGCGCTCGCCAACCCGCCTGCCAAGCGTGGCGAGTATGGCAAACACCCCCAATTATGGAAGAAAGTAAGAAAATCAGGCCCCTAGTCCCCGGCGGTCCTGTTCGTCCTGGCCACGGTAGCAGCCACGGTAACGATAGGACAAGGGGTGCTAAGAATCTCCGGCAGAGATTCGGCTACCACCGAAACCGAAAATTGGCCCTGGTGACATACAACGCACGCACATTGAGGACAGATGAGAAGCTAGTTGAGCTGGAAGAAGAGTTAAACAAGTTGCGGTGGAGTATTGTTGGTTTATCGGAGGTCCGAAGAGAGGGCGAGGACACGATAACCTTAAAATCCGGCAACTTGTTTTACTACCGGGAGGGCGAACAGCAGTCCCAAGGTGGTGTCGGATTTATCGTCCACAAGTCACTCATAAACAACGTTGTGTCCATCACTAGTGTGTCGAGCAGGGTAGCGTACCTGATACTCAGAATATCTAAAAGATATTCGCTGAAGGTCATACAGGTCTACGCACCGACCTCGGCATACTCAGATGATGAGGTCGAAGTTATGTATGAGGACATTAGTAGAGCCATACATACTTCCAAAGCACACTTTACAGTAGTTATGGGTGACTTCAATGCACGACTGGGCAAACGGGGCGATGATGAGTTGAGAGTGGGGCAATTTGGATATGGGCAGCGCAACCCCAGGGGTCAGAGGCTGACCGAATTTCTGGAGAAGGAGGGACTCTTTATGATGAACTCTTACTTCCAGAAGCCGTCTCATAGGAAATGGACCTGGATGAGCCCTGATGGTTTCACAAAAAATGAGATAGACTTCATCATGAGCACCAAGCGCCAAATATTTAATGATGTCTCCGTGATTCACAGGGTAAAAACCGGCAATGATCACCGAATGGTCAGAGGCACATTAAATATTAATGTCAAAATGGAAAGATCGCGTCTAATGAAGTCTACGCTCCGACCCTCTAATACACATATCCAAAACCCCGAGAACTTTCAACTCGAATTGGCAAACCACTTCGAATTGCTAGACAGCAGCGCATCAGTGGACGAAATCAACAATAGGTTGGTAGACACTGTCCATGCGGTCGGGTCTAAGCATTTTAAGCCCTACCGTAAAAATAGGCCTCAAAAGCTATCTGACTACACCCGAAACCTTATGGCTGAGCGACGTACCATGACACTCCAAACCTCCGATGATGCTAAGTCCTATAGGCAGCTCAATGGACAGATATTGAAGGCCTTGCGACACGATTTACGGTCCTTCAATACAAGACGTATTGAGGAGACCATAGAGCAGAACAAGGGCTCCAAAGTGTTCGCAAGAGACGCGTCTATTGGGCAAAGCCAGTTGACGAAGCTGAAGACGGAGGACGGAAACGTAACGTCAAATAGGTCAGAGGTGCTCAGCGAGATAGAGAGGTTCTATGGGCAGTTGTATACCTCAGTAGCTGAACCTGTTGTTGACTTGGTAAAAGACCCAAGAGCCAAGCTAACCCGACACTACACTGAAGATATCCCGGACATCAGCCTGTACGAGATTAGGATGGCTCTCAAACAACTTAAAAACAACAAAGCGCCGGGTGAAGACGGAATTACCGCAGAGCTTTTGAAAGCGGGCGGATCGCCGGTACTTAAAGTCCTTCAGAGGCTGTTTAATTCCGTCTTGCTCGAAGGAAAAACGCCGGAAGCATGGAACAGGGGTGTGGTGGTACTCTTTTTCAAGAAAGGTGATAAGACTTTATTAAAGAACTATAGGCCCATTACACTGCTGAGCCATGTTTACAAGTTGTTTTCGAGAGTCATCACGAATCGTCTCGAACGCAGGCTTGATGATTTCCAGCCTCCCGAACAAGCCGGTTTCCGGGAAGGCTTTAGTACCATAGACCACATACATACGCTGCGGCAGATTATACAGAAGACCGAGGAGTATAATCGGCCACTATGCTTGGCGTTTGTGGACTATGAGAAAGCCTTCGATTCGATCGAGACTTGGGCGGTTCTTAGATCTCTCCAGCGATGCCGCATTGACTATCGGTACATCGAAGTGTTGAAGTGCTTGTATAATAACGCCACCATGTCAGTCCGAGTACAAGGGCAGTGCACGAAGGCGATCTCCATAAAAAGAGGAGTAAGACAGGGAGACGTCATTTCTCCGAAACTGTTTACGACCACCATAGAGGACGCCTTCAAGCTCTTGGAATGGCGAGTACTTGACATCAACATCAATGGCGAATACATCACTCACCTTCGATTTGCCGACGACATTGTGGTTATGGCGGAGTCGCTGGAAGATCTAGGACGAATGCTCGGCGACCTCAACAGAGTATCTCAACAAGTGGGTCTTAAAATGAACATGGACAAAACGAAAATAATGTTTAACGTCCATGTCGTACCCACCGCACTCACCGTTGGGAACTCTACTCTTGAAGTTGTCGACGAATACATTTACCTGGGACAGGTAGTCCGGTTAAGTAGGTCCAACTTTGAGAGAGAGGTCAATCGACGAATCCAACTCGGCTGGGCAGCGTTCGGAAAACTGCGCAACATCTTCTCATCCAAAATACCTCAGTGCCTAAAGACTAAAGTTTTTAGTCAACGTGTGTTACCAGTGATGATATATGGATCAGAGACGTGGTCTCTTACTATAGGTCTCATAAAAAAGCTCAGAGTTGCTCAGCGAGCTATGGAGAGAGCTATGCTCGGCATTTCTCTACGTGATCGAATCAGGAATGAGGAGATTCGTAGAAGAACCAAGGTCACCGACATAGCCCTTAAGATTAGCAAGCTGAAGTGGCAATGGGCGGGCCAGTTAGCGCGAAGATCGGACGGGCGTTGGGGAAGAAAGATTCTAGAGTGGAGACCACGTATTGGCAAGCGCAGCGTGGGACGACCACCTGCCAGATGGACCGACGATCTTGTGAAAATCGCAGGAAGTCGTTGGATGCAGGTGGCATCGGACCGGTTACGCTGGAAAGCGATTGGGGAGGCCTATGTTCAGCAGTGGACAAGTATAGGCTGAGATGATGATGATGATGATTTTAACTTAAGTAGTTTTAAGTACCTTTTAATTTCACAAATCAAGTATTCTTAAGAGTACATAAATCCTTTCTGTGAAATAATAACATATTTTAATCATTATTTTTCCTTATAATCGCATTAGAACTTTGCGAAGTGTATCCATTTAACTGCAGCCAATTTAACTTCAAAAATCTCCTTATAAATATTCACAAACAACTTTAATATTCACAAACAAATCAAAACTCAGTCTTATTGCAGGAATTATTAACTACTAGCTTCTGCCCACGACTTCGTCCGTGTTGACTTTAGACAGGAACCTAAATTTTTATGCTGGCATAATAAGTATCCTAAGTCTGTGTGCCAAATTTCATTCAAATCCGTTCATTCGTTTTCGTGTGATGGAGTAAAAAAAAATTACACTTACAAAAATTCACATTTATAATATTAAGTAGATTTAAAATATACGACAAATAACATACATTTTTAACCGACTTTTAAAAAGGAGGAGGTTCTCAATTCGCCTGTATGTTTTTTTGTATGTATATTACGCGATCATTCCGCCAATTATGAATCGATTTTGAAAATTATTTTTGCATTGCGTTCAGTATAGCTAAGGTGGTCCCATTTTAATTTTATCGGTATTGGACCTTGGACGTGGAAGATACACCAGGGAACTTCTTAACGACAAACAAGACGAATGCGTAGATTGAGATATTATTGGTGTTACGTCAATCCTATGGGTACCCTGCCATAGAACTAATCAGAATATTAATCGACTTCAAAAAAGGAGGACGTCAACCATTCGCCTGTGTTTTTTTATAACGTCTTTATTTATGAACTGATTTTGATGATTTTTTTGCGTTGGGCTTAGTATAATTTCAAGGTGGTCCCATTTTAATGAAATCGGTATTGAACTTTAGACTTTAAAGAAACACCAGGGTACTCCTTAAAGGCGAAAAGCACGAATGTATAGATTCCGTTATTATGGTTATTATATCAATCCTGTAGGTACCTTGCTGTACAACTCAGCAAAATAATATAATATAGGTATGCAAATATTAATAAATAATTCACTTGTCACTTAAAATTGTAATATAAAATCATTTTTAAATAAAATAAAACCGACTTCAAAATGCAAAAATTAATAATTGAACTCGGTGCCAAGTAACCGACTGCGCTAACCGGTACCGGCTTCAAATATTTATTATTGCTTTTTGAAGTCGGTTTTTTTTTGTTTAAAGATTTTTATTATATTATTTATTACGTAAAACGGACAGCGTGAGGAAGAAAGTAACAGTGAGCAGGGAATCGAACATGAAGATGGACAGGGTCAGAGAGTAAACCCTACATATCCAGTAGTTTTTATTAGTAAAATATCCTACTAATATAATAAACGCAAGAGTATGTTAAGATGGATGTATAGATGTTTGTTACTCTTTCTCGCAGAAACTACTAAACGGAACTTTAAACTTCTTGGTGAAACTTTACAGTAATATATTATACTTCAGAATAACAATACACAGGCTGATTTATAAAGATATTACAAAATAAACGCGTGCGCAGCCACAGGTAATAGATAGTACATAATATGTCTGTCTGAGTTTTTATATTTCTTTATAAAAAGAACATAAAGCTATTAGAGATAGGTCTATATACGTCAGGATAGAAGAAGCATTGAAGTGGATTATACTTTCTCTGCTAAGACAACATTTGCTAATCGCCAATATATAAAACAATCCAGCTCTCTGTATAATAAAATTAATAGGATATTAAATATATAATACCCAATGAAGCTACATGACTGTAAGAACGCCACGACAGTGTGGCTTAAGTCCCTCGATTACGATGCAGTGGAGGTATCATTACAATCAGTTACTTAATTTAATAGCACATACATATATAACTAAGCATATTTAGTTAACTACTACTAACTTGCTTGCATTTCCACACACGCAGTATTCACACACACACACATGCGCACACACACACACACACACACACACACGCGCGCGCACACACACACACACACACATACATGCGCACACACCCATACACGCACGCGCACGCACACGCGCACACACACACATTTTATTTTTTAGCTTATAAGATTCCATAATATATTTCAGCAGTGTTACATTGAAAGATAGTGGCTATGGAAGAGCGGCGTCTCCTGGCACAAGTGTCTGTACTACTTAAAAGGGGGCTCCAACCTTTGTTTTCTAATGTACCTACTGTACACAGTTGAAATAAATACAAATTTTATTTTATTATTCATAGGTCATACTCCATCACGCAGAGCTAGTGCAGATTATTGGATTGGAAACTTATAAAGTCAATAAAGTTCCCAACTTTGCTACGACTACCACAACAGGCGGCAGGATTAACAACTTAACTTTCCTTCCAAAGCACGAATACGGTGGAAAACGAATATGTCACAAGCGATCACTCATCTCAGACTGACCTTTTTTACTCGCTTGCAGGGCAAATCAGACTCCTACCTAAAGACTAAAAACCGCAGGCTTCAGGATCTCCGTATAGAAAGTATCAGCGCTTTTCTTGTGCCGCGCTCCGAAGAGCCCGCCATCACCGACGCAGTGCTTACAGCGATGTGGGCTGCACCACGCCACTGAGAGATTTTCTTTCTTTTATTTTATCCTCTTTCAATAATTCAGTTGTGACAATAAACGAATTTACATTGGTTCTCTCTTAAAAAAATGATCTCTTCTATCAAAATAATCAAATAACATTTGGCCGTCTCGTAAAATATTCTCAATTCTCTAAGTAAAATAAACTGCAGAGATATCGATTTATGAAAATAACGCATTTCTATTGCAACGAGGAGTATGTATGATATATGCATATATAGTCGTACTTATCAATCGAATACAAGTTCTTTTAATCGTACCCCTATACTAGAAATTGTTCCTGGGTCGTGGGTGACTTTACAAATATGTAATTAGCATACACTAATACCCACTCCGATATAAATATTGTCAAACTACCGTTTGTACCACGCGATGATCAAATCCGCGATTACTCGGCCAATGGACGAAAGACTAAGTTTTTACACCCTGGACTAAGCCGTCGCAGAGATTAGTGTGTTTACAACGCAAAAGATATCTCATCGAGATAGGGATCACCCTAAGAAATGAAACAAACATATCTATCCGGTCACGGAAACGCCGCAAAAATAAGCTCCCTTTCTTAACAAATTAAAAAGTATTTAATTATAAATGAAAACACAAAATAACCTCTCTTAACGAAACGTTAACCCACCGAACGTACTCATTACCCGCAGTGTCTCTATTGTGTTCCTTTGTTGAGGGACGCCCCATTCGCTTACCGCCCCTGTATTAAAGTATAGCTCTAAAACCGGATTAATGAAGTCATGTTAATGAAACTCTATAATCTTAGACGAGATCTACGCACAATCCATTTGACGATATCGTGAAAGCGTGCTGTCACTTAAATCGTTATTTAGTCAATTTTTAGTGTGAAAATGAAGGAAAGTCGATCATAGAGCGTCACGCTAATATCAATATTTTTATTCTAAGCGTTCACATCTTCGCTGCGTAAAATATAGATAAGGTATTCTTTTACCTTTATTTTTGAGAGAAGGCCTTTGCGCTGCAATGGAGCAATATAGTTTGATGAGCAATCAATTATGATATTAAAACGACATATTTTTTATGATCTATCTATCTTATATCATCGCTCCAGATCCCTTACGGGGTAGGCCGTTTTTTTACAAATCTCTCTGGCTTCCTCCATAGTTCGACTCATACACGCTCGCTGGTCACGGAGACTCTTGACTTGTCCTTCAAATAAGACACGGTCTATTTGGTTATGGTAGATAGATAGTCTAGGTCTTCCCTGGTATCTATATTCTTCTTCTTTTGCATTGTATATGTATTTTGTCATTCTTTCGGTTGAGCTCATTGCTAACTAAGCGAACACAATTCTAGTCCTAGGACTGCGACTGAGAATGTCTCCATTTAAAAGCAAACTCTGCCCGTCCAAGAATTTGGAGTCAGGCTATAATCGCCATCCGCGTTTTGCAATACTGTACCTGCAAGGCAGTAGAAAATCTTCGACTATTCCCCTTTTATGAAAAAGACTAAGGTACATAATTATGCGGGACTTTTACTTTACTGAGAAGCTCGGCTCTTATGACACGCTTGAGGAGCTCTAAACGAATCGAGACGTTCCCAATATCATGTCTTGCTTGATTGAACACATCTTGAAGAAAACAAATAATGTATATATATATATATATATATATATATATATATATATATACATTATTTGTTTGTTATATATATATATACATGATACACTAAGTTTTTCGCAATGAAATAATAAAATTTAGATACATATTTGTGCTGCCCCGAGACTTATTAATCTAGTGGCGGATGGTGCGCTTTGTGAACACGAGGTCCTCTGTTCAAATCCTAGGTTGGACAAATGTACTTTTGTATCGAAAAATTTAGTCGTTCGTATTAGTGCGGAGTTGGGAATTGTGCCCGATATATGGCGATAGGCTTACCTCCTGTTACATGAGACCTAACACGAAAAGTTGATACGCAATACACATCTGCAATCACCGCGTGGGGAATATAGACGTATAGGTGTTTATTTTGTTTTACTTTTTACAATTTTATCGACTTTTGTACCAACAGACGCATTCTTTATATCACATAATACGAATTCTGTAAAAGTTTCAAATTTAATTTTTAACAAGCACTCGTATATTTAACGAGCGCCATTCATGATGTTCGCTTCAGTCTGATGACTCCCAATTCATCATGGTTCGTAGGAAATTGCCCATGAATATTAATTCCCCGTGGTAGTTGACATAAACTCAAGTTAATTAGTTGTCAAGTGCCAAAATAGTTAATGCCCCGTAATGATATTGCGTAGTTTATCAGCTTAATATCAATGAGATGCGTTACGCCGACGCACTACCAAATGATACATGGATGATATATTACGTGAATTGGTGATGTGAAAATCGGGGTTAATTATTGTTATGGTTAATATTCCCCATGTGTTTCCTGAATACGAGAAGTAGTTTATTTACATCATGGCAAGTAGGTAGAGAGTACAAATTTCCATGAGGCTCTTTTGGTTCAGACCTATCTAGGTCTGATGGAACAACAAGATTTTTTCCTTAACTCTCATAGTTTGTCTCATACATACTCGTTGGTTACAGAGATTCTTACCAGGACCAAGTATTAGTAGTATAATAGAATATCGCTTTTCCTATTATTCTTCCATATTCTATGGATGCAAAAATCTCATTTTTAAAAGAATTACCTATTCCTATTCTATCTAGTTTTTTCTACTTAAAATGACATTTCCAACGAGTAGTAGTGTTAAGTAATTATTATCTTTATTCCATACTCAGGAATGCTACTGATTTTTATCACTAGAAAAAACCAACAGTCAAAATACGACTCAATTGTATAATCATGTCATAATATTTTGACTGTCGATAGAATTTTGCTATAACGATAAGCCGTCAACTAGTTCGGCAACCAAATCGATCGTTAGCTGTTATGACCAATTCTGTTGGAAACACATTGGGTTTCTACGCTTCGACTTTATTGTAGTGCCTCTGTTAGTATTCCCGTCAATTATAAGTTTCAATTGATAATTTTCATTCTATAGCAAGGAGACATTACTGAGTTCCAGCATTTTTTTCTTCTCCTCCTCCCTACTCTACTTTCATCGTTCGTATCACACACGCTCGCCTGTTGTAGAGACCTTTAACTTGTTTATCAGATAAAACGCGCTCTATTTGGTAATGGTAAGATAGTATATCTTCGTCGGTACCTACAACCTTCCACTTCCGCATTGTACAATATCTATCGCGTCAATCTTTCTTCCGATACTCTTTCTAAATGTCCGAACAACCGCATCTTGCCTTTTTTCAGTCTTTGATGAATCAAGTTACCGTTAATAGAGTTGAAACTCTATTAACGGTACAATATTTGATACAAGCACAAATAGTCGATTTTAAAATAAAGAATATACAATTGAAAATAGAATATAAAGCCTAAGCACATTTGTGGACAGACTTAGTGGTAATTAAACAGACAACACAAATTTAAACTTCATGACCAATTGTAAGTAGAAGGAAACTCTATAAATAGATATTGCAGGGTTCCAGATACAGGCAGGGCTACCAAACCCAATATAGAAGGTCGCAGTAGGTATTAATATGTGTTAAATTAAACCAAAAGAAGAAAAATAAACGTTATGCAAATAATATACAAAAGAAAATCTGTAGTTATGGTAACAATAATAACAATAAAAATAATATTGTTTGTCGTTAAGGAGTTCCCTGGTGTATCTTCTAAGTCCAAGGTCCAATGCCAATGAAATTAATATGGGAGCACCGCGGAGCTATACTGAACCCAATGCAAAAAAAAACATCAAAATCGGCCTACAATTGACGGAAATATCGCTGAACATACATAAAAAAAAAAAAAAAACATACATACAACCGAACATAGAACCTCCTCCTTTTTGAAGTCGGTTAAAAATGGTATTCCGTTGCTATTGAATTGCGATTCCATAGTCAAGAACGTAACGTAACGAGGTATTTATTATCTCCAAAGCTACATTTTTATTACCTTGAGTAACTACGCTGTTGGCTTAGGGCTCCTACAGATTTACCAAGCAAGGAGGACGAGCGTATAAACTATGCTTAAGCCGGAAGAGTAAAAAGAGCAACGTGCTAAGGGTGTCCCAAGAAGGAACGGCCAGGGTTCGGTGACTCACTATGGAGCATAGCATAAACTAGGTGTCTTGCCGTGATGACCTGCACCGGTAGGGGGGCAAGGGGTCCCTCGACCTCAAAAAACAAAGAAGATCCACTTCTCTGGCGCAGACGGTGTCTGATTTTACTATTGCTACTACAAAGATACAGAAACGTTTTTTCTGATTGACTGATTCTGACGAATTTTTTTCTGATAAACCTTCATTTCATTTCACCACGACTCTCATCACCAAGGGTAATTCAATTAACCCTTATTATAAAACAAACGAACAATTTCTACAAACAAGAACAAATTGATATTCACTAATTATGCTGTCGCGTTCGCGGAATACGTTTCAAATTTCAACCCAATGTGGTTAACGGAAGAATCTAAAATTTTCAAGAAGCAAATGATCTGACCTAATTATTCTTTTAGGTATGAAACGTACCGAATTGGGGCCAATTGGGGCTGTGAGCTATTAAATAGAGCTTGTTCACTCCACGAGGATGGGCCCCACTGTTTTCTCTAATTGCTTATAATGCAAGTGGCCAATTTGTCATTGCACGACATTTACGATAGAAGTACAGTAAACATATATGAAAAGAAGGCTAGGTACAAATATAGTGCCAATCGAATATCTGACACTATCTGTAAATTACACAAAGATCTGGCCGATGGCTGACCGATTCGGCGTGACAGGTAACCCGGCTAAGTGTCAAGCTATTCTTCTAAGGAGTTCTAGGACTATCAACAAGCTGAATATTGCAACTCTACCATCAATTGTGTTCAATGGTTCAGCTATCCCTTTTAATTCCAGTGTTAAAGATCTCGGATTACACATTGACACTACGCTTAGTTGGCAGTCAAAAAGTCACCAGTACCTTGCGATACCTTTATCGGTTTAAAAACTTACCCCCCTCTCATACAAAAACAATGCTCGTGCAGTCCTTGATTCGACTATGGTGATGTGTGTTACTACGATCTGAATGCGGATCATCTCAACAAACGAGACTGCCATCATATATTAATAACTGCTTTCGATTTATCAATACCTAATTATCAGATTCAGTATCGTTCTGTTACATTCAAACCTTGTTAAAAACGACTTCACTATGGTGTCGTAATTACTTTAGAAGATAGGTAGATTTGAGGGGTATAGTGGTAGATAGGTAGACTAGAGAAAAAATGGGTAGATCTACCAAGAAGTTGGTAGATATGGCAACACTGGCTGTGGCACATAGATTTCGAAAAATCTAGAAGTGTGTTCCAGAATGTACTAGACTTTGATAATATAAACATACGCATTGCACCGACCATGACACAGGAACTTAAAGAGTAAGGCAATGTTATCACAAATGCAGGACACGATCTTCTTTGCACTGCGCACATCTTCAGTATTCAAACATCGTATGCATCGCATGTAAATAATTCGCTATCCGTTGCTTACGGAGAAACAAATCTTTGGAGACTTACTGCTTTCTGGCAGGCGATGTATGGAGTACACGACGGCTTCGTGCACCTCTGGGAGGCTGACGGGAGTGGTTCGTATCCTCTCCTCCTCAGCGCTCTTTTCAAGGCTCTGTAGGTATATGGAGTATATGCTCGCTGTACATCGTATCTGTAACAAATCGGATCTGTGAATATAAGAAATACAAGAGAACCACTTGATTGAGCAGTCGCGGGTTCGAACCCCTCACGCGACAAATATTATCATCAGCTTTCAATAACCCACTGCAGGCCTTAAGTCCCCTCATTTTTATGCAATTATTCGCGGTCTTGCGCCAATCTACCCCAATTTCTTGCTGCAATTCTCGATACGTCATGTATCCACCGAGACATTGGTCTGCCCACGCGTTCTTTTTCACTTCTATTCTAAGGCTCAAATATCCATGCAACCCGCATTCATTTGTTTCGGTCAGGGTTTTTACCTATGTGAATTCTATGTTTGTAAAATCACCCACGACGCAGTAATAACTCCTAGCATAGAACTACGTTTTGTTTAAAAAACAAAGAACTCGGTCACGATAAAATAAACTACAGTACCCTGTATGTCCCTTGAGAAAATTGATTCCAAAGAAATCTACAAAACTAAAGGCTTGTTTTCTATCAACAAAGGGTAGAAAGACACAGACGTAACCCAAAAGTTACCGGCCAGTTATTTGATTTATAAATACCTGACCATATTAACTACCTGTCTGTATTTTATTCCTCGAATCTATATCTTAAGAACCTGTTAAAGCATTTGTGGTACCAAAGTTAAATTATTAAAGTGAAGGGTTTACTTTCTGATTTAAAAATTCATACATCCAGCACTGTACGGATTTATTAAATATTTTGTAATGCTTCAGTGTATAAAAGAGAAAAGTTAAAACGATAAAATATTAATTAGAGTTTCTTTCGATGACCTATATTACCGCTGTAATGAATAAAATTAAATTCCTTCTTTTTAAATAAACATCGTGTCGCCTATATTCCCAAGCAGGGGTGACAGAGGTGGACTGTGGTCACCCACCGTCGGCGACGATGTTAAGTCCCATGTAATAGGGGGTGAGCCTATTGCCATCATACCGAGAATTAGGTCAGACTCCGGACTGAACTGGATTTTATTCTAGAAAAATTACATTTAGTTCAACCTTGAATTCGAACCCGGACCCTTACGCGCATTATTCGCCACTAAACCAACGAGGCAGTCCAGCGAGAACTTTTTTAAAAGCTCACTTAAATAATTTTATGATTCGGCACTTTTTCATATGTGACATGAGTGACACAAGAATAATGGTTGCTTATTTCTCGTTTCAAGTAAATTGAAATAGTTATAATAAACGCCTGGTCTTTTCCATCAGGAATAAAACAATTCACTTTCATATTATGAACGTAAATATTCAGTTTCAGTGTTATTCTTTTTTATTTACCATTGACTTTTATACACACACACAGTTTTCGGCCATTGTTAAATTCCATTGTACTTGTATTACATACAACCAATTTAATTTTTATTTTAAAGATGACACGTGTATCATCGTTAAAATAAAAATGAGGTTGGTCGGAGTTAACACAATATAAAAATGATTGAGTATTTTTTTTTTATATTCTAAAGCTGGAATGTGTATTTTCGTAACTAACTGACAAAAGTATTCTTTCATGTCTTGTCGTGTGTACAAGTCCTAGAAGGATCTTTTGGCCCGCGGCCAAACTTGGAACTAACGCTGTCATCAAGCGAAATTTCATTTCATGGCAGTCGCAAAGTTGCTATGCAATTTATCCAAGTTCTTTTCTTCATAAGTAAGAATGTCTTAAAAGTTTTTTTTTTCTATAATTCAATTTGGTTTACTGCGTCCACCTGGTGCAGCTTGATTAAATTCGTAGAGGAAATGCGTTTCTCTCGAGTTAGTTACACCTGTTGAAATATTTCCCTGCAAGTAGGAAAATTTTACTAAATAGTCCCATTTCACACCAACGCCCATCCGGCAATGTCATTCACTGGCCAAAAGATCCTTGTCGCACTCTACTTTTTGTGTACTTTTCATCCTTTATTAATTTTATAGAATAAAAAACTTTTTTTTCTTTTCTTTTAAACGTAGCGCCACATAGGACGTATTCCTGTGTCGTGGGTGAGTTTACACACATGAAAATTCACATACACAAATACCCAGACCGGAACAAATAATTGTGGATCACACAGAGATTTTTCCCATGCGGGAATCGAACCCGCGACTATTAGACACAGTGGGCGGAGTAGATTCAGCTCTTAACCACTGCGCTAAATCGTCCGTAGAGAAAGGGATTAAAAAACAATCGACTATCACTTCTGGCACTCTGGCACATACCCAGGGCGATATAAATTTTTACCCTACATACATAGACTACATTATGTAAGTTAGAGGCGCTCGTAGTGTTGTGCGACCAGGGTGTTCTTACCGATCACCATGGATAAGCAGCGTTCGACTCGGTTGGCTTGAGACGGGTGTCCGTTTGTAGTATTTTTATATTCGAGCATCTCCGTGCTTTAAAAGGCATATTCAGCCGTTGGTACCAGTTAATGTGGTTATCGTTAAGCCGAGTTGGAAGCCTTATTAGGCGGCTTGATAAGTTTCAACAGCAGGTGGCCACAAACCTGCCTCCATCAATCCGCACTGGGTTCGCGTGGTTAAGTATGACCTAATGTCTCCCACCTTGATTTGTGAGAAAACGCCTTTGCCCAGCAGAGGGCAGTGTAGGCTGATATTATTATTATTATAACGATATGAAATGATGATGAAATCATTAGATCAGACATACTCAAATATAACTTATGAAATATAACTATCATATGTATTTTCTCGCGGTTTATTATTACCGACTTTTCGAATGCTTTAGACTAAGACTTCTCGTTAGTTGCTATAGAACACTCTATAAAAAATCCTTTTTCTTGAAGAATCTGAGACTCAAACTGAACTGACCTGTTATCCTCTATCCTCTACCTTCTTCACTAAGCTAGTAACAATATACTTAATCAATTTTAGCCTAATGCAAATACAACATAAAAAATAGAGGCGTGAGTCTAACCCAGTAGCGCCGCGTTGAAAGTTCCATTTGCATAACACTCACCTTAATTTTCCCTCTAACGAAGTGGTGTTTCTGTACAACGAACTGTATCGTGCTGTAAGCAGTCATGGGCCCGCCCACCGTTTCGCCGTCCACTCGATGCAAAACGTGTTGAGACAGCGCCTACACAAAACAAATAACATGTTGCCTTTAGTTTTAATTTATTTTGAATCAGAATCAAAATATCACCGTCACGCCTATATGCCTTAAGAGGGGGTGGCAGAGGTGAACTGAGTACACCCACTTTTCGCTGACGATGTTAGGTCCCATAGGGGGCGAGCCTATTGCCATATACCGGGCCCATAATGGATTTTTTTTTCGTTAGAATAACTACATTTGTCCGACCTAGGATTTGAACCCAGGAACTAGCAATCACAAAGCGATGCGCTTTGCCACTAGACCAACGAGGCAGTCAAATCAAAATTACCTCATCATAAATACTACATATTTGAGCATCTCCCTGTTTCGGAAGGCACGTTAAGCCGTTGGTCCCGGTAACCACGCAGTTTGGTAGTCGTTAAGCCAAGTTGGAGGCCTTATAGGCGGCTTGATAAGTTCCAACAGCAGGTGGCCAAGAACCTGCCTCCACAAATCCGCACTGGGTCCGCGTAGTATAGTATGATCTAATCTTTCTCACGTCGATTTGTGAAAGATGGCCTTTGGCCAACAGTGGGACAATGTAGACTGATATTACGCGTTACGATAAATTTGTGAAATTATCGTGTAGTGGTATTCTGTATGCCACTACAGTATTTTTCATGAAGGAACGGTACTGTGACAGTTCTAAGTGTCAAAGAAAATTATACTTTATTCAGTGGCAATAAGGGGCATGACCTGTTTAAGTACTTATGGTTGTATGCCTTAATATCATTGAATGAAATATTAATTTCGTTTGGCACTTAGAACTGTCATCATCTTATGTGAAAACTACTGTATAATGTTTTACATTAATAAATAATTATGTAAAGCATTATAGAATTTATGAATCTAAAGAGAAGTAACAAGGACTCTACCACCAGTTCGGAATGACTATCCGGGGAAAAAAGGCAAGGTACCGCACGATTGCTTTTGAAAATAATAATGAAAAAAATCACTCTACATTTTGTTAAGAGGTATGGAAGAACAATGCCGGTTTGATATATCGGGTAGATCTAAGTTAAATCAATCACTATATATTATTCATGATGAAATGGAAAACACAACATCAATGGAACTAAATTAATAAAAAGAAGAAAAGGATATCCTACTAATATTATAAATGTGTGTTTGTTCTTTCGGATGTTTATTACTTAATCACGCAAAAACGGCTTAACGAATTTTGATAAAATTTGGCACACAGAATAGTTTATTACCTGAATTAACATAAAGGATGCTTTTTATGCCGGAAAATTGTTAGGTTCCTGTCTAAAGTTGGCGTGGACGTAGTCGTGGGTAGAAACTAGTTAACTAATAATAGCTGAACAAGTTATCTATATTGAAGTGGAACATTACCTATATGAGCGTTTTTGTCTTAGCTTGCTGCTCGCTATCCTAATGATCATGAGGTCTTTGGTGAAGGTTAATAAGTGGAAAATTCTCAGCTGCAGTCCGGAGTCTGGATTGGCCACAATAAAATAGCTATATTCTCGCCCCTACTATTGTATTCGCTCCTAACATTGTGACGTCACAATTTCGGCGATATGCAGATGTACATAGTACACCTCTGCCACATACAATATACACGGTATTTCACCAAATATACACGGTGTAATTTCAGTCGTCTTGGAGCGAAAGTCCAAGTGATGCACTCAAAGCCTACTGGTACTAAGGTGGTACTGGTACTTCAATGGTACTAAAAAAATATAAAAAAGAACATAACAATAAGTAACAATACTTCTCCATAACAATACTAATTACAATGTCTTATGTGATGTCAAATAGTCTTATCTGATGGAAAAGTCAAGAGTCTCCGTAACCGGCGAGCGTGTATGAGACGAACTATGAGAGTCGAGGAAGCCAGAGAGGTATGTAAGGAAAGAACCTGTTGGAACTCTGTACTCTCTGCCTACCCCGCAAGGGATCTGGCGTGAGGTTATAGATAGATAGATAGAATACTAATTACAGGATTCTGTTTAATTCTAAAAGTCCCACTTGCCTTAAAGAACGATTTGAATTCCTTCACGAAACACATTCGAGGTACCTAAGGTCATCGGAGAATCTAAGGCTGAAAACACCAATAAATTCCACAAACTCCTTTAAAAAAGCCTTTACTATTCAAGCTGTTCGCTTGTGAAATGCATTGCCTTTTACAGTCCGACGTACAAAGTCACTGGCTGCGTTCATACGCCACCAACTGCCCTATATTATTCTCTCTATTGCTTCTTCCAACGCACTGGTTTCAACACACACTCATAAACTAATTGTATTTCTTTACTGTAATTATGCTGGTGTACAAAAAAGAGTACTCTACTAATTAAGTGCATAAAAAAACAACTTTTAACCTATACCAAACGCAAAATGACATTGAGGGGGACGTAGTTCGTCAGCTGGTCGGTATTTTTACCCTAGCTATAATATTCGGATAGGTTAGTAGGTAAATGTTACTTATTGAAGTACTCATTTCGTTGAAGGGCGTTTCAGGGCCAAAAGAGGATGTTACATAACGCAGTGCTTGTCCCAATGCTGTTATATGGCAGCGAGAGCTGGATATGTAAGAAGGAAAATGAAAGTAATAATAATAATAATAATCTTTAATAATAATAATCTTTATTCACATAAAATATTTTGACATAACCCTATGAAGTCCCTGACTCCTGAGCTAGGTTATATGACCTGTGTTACAGAAGTCAGTGTCTCCTCTCATTTTGGTTCGACACTATACAATTTTATGGAAATATATGCAAACAATTTGAATAAAATATTATGATTTGTATGTGCGCGTGTGTGTGCGTGTGTGTGCGTGTGTGTGTGTGTGTGTGTGTGTATGTGTGCGTGTGTGTGTGTGTGTGTGTGTGCGTGTGTGTGTGTGTGCATATGTAGTATATAATCATAAAACAGATACTTTTAATTCAATAAGTTTTCAATTTGATCGTAATCTAAATTTAATAACCAGTTTTTTATTTTTATTTTCATATCACGAGTGCTTAATGGGTGGAAATTAATACTTTTGTTAATTTTGTTGTATAAATATACGGCCATGAAACTTTGTTGTCGTCTGGCTGCAGCTGTGTGACATCTCACAGGTATACAAACGTATGGCACTGTACGTTTTAAAGTATAAGTTTCACCGTTATAGGGGGTGACTTTATGTTGTGTAGTAAGTAGTTGCTGTATATACAGTTGCCTCACTGTTAGCACCTGGCATTCTTCGTATAGTAGTTTTGTGGGAAATCTATATGGTTTAAACGCCATAACTTTCAACAACGACCTTTGCGCTTTTTCTAGATCAATCATGTACGTTTTGCAGGCACCACCCCACACCTCAACACAGTATCTGAGGACAGACTGTGCAAGTGCATAGTAGATCGTGCGCAGAAGTGTAAAGTCGGCTACATATCTTAACCTCTTGAAGACCCATATCAACTTCCTTATACGTGTAGTTGTGAGATCTATATGTAGGCGCCAGCTTAGCTTGTAATCTATAATTACACCAAGATATTTAACTTTTGTGGATCTGGCAATTATGACACATGAGCAATTTCTATTAAATGGGTAATCACATGTATGAGCCTTTACTTCTATATTATGTGCTAAGTTAGATTTAGTCAATGAGAAGTACACACATGTGGTCTTTGAAAAATTAAGTGTTAGGAGATTTGTACATAGCCATTGGTAAACTCGATGAAGGCCCATTTCTGCATTCCTACGAACCTCGTGCCAGGTCCTTCCGTGAAATATTAAAGCAGTGTCGTCGGCATAAGTAAAAATATTTCCATTCAGTAGAGGTTGTTGGCACAAGTCGTTTATATATATCAGAAAAAGACTCGGACCAAGGATGCTGCCCTGTGGAACTCCATAAGTAACCGGTGCATCAGAGCTCACCCGTTCACCAGTTTTGACCTGTTGTACACGATCGCACAGAAAATCCCTTAGGATTGCAAGAGCACTACCGCGAATACCGATACGTTCTAGCTTGTTCACAAGGGTGGTGTCTACCGACCGTATTTGCAACAGCGTAGTAAAAAAGCGAGTAGGTATGAAATATAGTATCGGTGTAAAGATGAGAAAGGGTATGCTCCGTTGGTTCGGGCATATAGAAAGAATGTCAGAAGAAAGAAAAACAAAACAGATATCAATGCGAAAGTGGAAGGATCCTACATCCTTGTGCGCTATAATAAACTAAAATTATTCTTGATTCAAAGCACAACGGAAATTTCAAATGCTTTTCTGAAACGTCATTCTCACTACGCACACATACACGAATAAGTTTGATTGTTAATTGGGGTATAAAAGTGCTTAAAAAAGGGGTTAAAAAATTAAAATTTGGAAAATTGGTTTTCGTACTGAATTTGTGAAGTAATTATCTAATCGGTGTGTCTGACGTCTTTGGCGTTATTTGCGATAAACCTTGTATAGTGTGTGACTTGGTGTGATAATATAAATCGATGACAACGTCTAATCTTAGTCGTACTGGACCAAAAGCCCAGGTGCTGTGTCCAATGCCTACTGATCACGGGTAATAAAAAAAAATGAACGTAATAAATCTATCTATCTATATCATCACGCCAGATCCCTTGCGGGGTAGGCAGAGAGTACAGAGTTCCAACAGGTTCTTTCCTTACATACCTCTCTGGCTTCCTCCACTCTCATAGTTCGTCTCATACACACTCGCCGGTTACGGAGACTCTTAAATTGTCCTTCAGATAAGACTCGGTCTATTTGGTTATGGTGAGATAGTCTAGGTCTTTCCCGGTACTTACATCCTTCCACTTTCGCATTTTATATCTGTTTTGTCATTGTTTCTTCTGACATTCTTTCTTTATGCCCGCACCAACGGAGCATGCCTTTTCTCATCTTTACACCGATACTATCTTTCATACCTACTCGCTTTCTTACAACGCTGATGCGAATACCTGGTCCCTGCCCGGGATATGGAATTTTGCCAAGTATCATACTAATATGGGTCTCACCCACATGGGTCATGTCATTTTTTTTACATAATAAACACCTGCAAGAAAGTGAATATATTCTTAGAACTAAACAAGCACCAAAACAACAACCATGATATCAAACATTCGTCTCATGCAATATGTTCCACCAACTTGGTTATCAGGCGATGAGCACAGATAGCATTACGGCGTGTTAACTCACGGATCGCGTGACAGCACAGATAAGAAGCCTGCCTCGCTAAAGGAAGACTTCCAACTTTCCGCCCGAGTGGTTAAGTAAAACCAATACTGTGTTGGTGGAGCGTTATTGCTCTTGGCCCGGTGTTGCCAGCAACGTTTTTCTCAGGGGTAACTATTATATTATTTACACAGTCTAGAGGTTATCGACGAGCCTCTAAGTCGTTTTTGCCAAATATAAATACTAGTATATGTAGCTTCATCATCACGCCTATATTCCCCAAACGGTGATGGCGCAAATGTAAATATCGCCAAAGATATTAGGACCCAATGTATTATAGGGTGAGCACATTGTCATTGTATCTGACCATATTTCCATACCCCTGTATTATACGAGAGACATTAAAAAAAACACACACACACTTTTCTGATCGAAGATTCGATTATTAACAGCATATTTTGCCACTAGACGAACAAGGCCGTTTCATCTTTACTTTCATTATAATAGGCGCATTACTTTTAAGCCCCTTTTTTATTCGTTTTATCTATAAAGAACCCAATAAAATAATTCAAAACTAAAATTTTATAATACATCAAATAGCACAAACACCATTGACAACAACAAAATGATTGAGGTATTTGTATACATATTTCGGATTGAACATTTAAAAATAATGTATGTACATATTTCGGATTGAACATTAAAAAATAATTACTTTACAAGTGCCTATGTCAACTCACACAAAATCCTTGACTTAAAAATATGCAATGCAACAAATTTATATAATCAAACAAAATGCTAAAAACCAAGCACATTTCTGAAATGGTTCTTTTTGATATTTTTTTTACTCATAAATGTGGTAACACTACATTATACAATACGAATTTATCAACCTATAAAGAACTCTAAAATAATATAATAGATTTTACGAGATGTTTTCCACTTCTGTTTAATGTTATTGCAATTTTAATGTTTCTGAGCAAGGAATAATATCCTCATTTGGACTAATATATAGCGTGGCAACTTGGGCATTATGACGCCGAAGATGATCGGAAGGGTGCCCTTCTTGTTTTTATAGTTGGTGAGATAATGAGATCCTTAATTCAGCTTAAACTTTTGATAGACAGACGGTTTAATCAACTTCACAAACAAACGATGTTGAAAATATATGCATCGTTTTGGCATGAGTTCAAGTTCTTATTATCGAAGAGAAAGCCCTATTCTAAATTAAGGATCTTTTTATCTTTTTCGACTTCAAAGGACATTGTTCTGCGCCCATACATGATTTGCACCAGAACCAACAGCAAAGAAAAAAAATCTTTTAAAAAAAAGGTATACCGACTTCAAAAAGCCAACAATAAATATTTGAAGTCGGTGCTGGTTGGTGCATTCGGTTACTTAGCACCGACTTCAAATATTTATTTTTTATTACAATACTTTGAAATATTCGTTTTAGATTGCAAATTGTCCGTTAGATACGGATATTTGCCATTATTTTAATAAAATAGATAAATAATGATGGCATGGGTCAAATGTTTATTAGTCCTGGGGCAATTCCCGACAATGTCCTTTTTTATATCTTTTAGAATACGGAGAATTTCTCACGCTGAGATGATGCTTTCATACTAGCACTTGACAATAGCACATATAGGGTTTTCGAAAACTCAAAAGTGTGAGCCGTGATTTTAACCTCTTGAATGCAAAGTGAGCGTTCTGCCACTGAGCTATAACTACTTATTAATTGTTAGAAGTAAAATAAATCAACCTATACTGTCCCACTGCTGGGCAAAAGCCTTCTCTCACAATATGGAAGATAGGGATTAAGCCATTCTCCGCCACGCGGGCCTTGTGTGGATTGGTGGAGACAGGTTCGCGGCTACCAGCTGTTGTCACATACGGAGAAGTGGGACTAGCCAGATCATACCGGAACTCGACCTAAATTCTGTCTCATCAGTCTAAAGAAAGAAAGAAGAAAACAAAAGATATATTTATTAGCAAGGCTAGCAGCCAAGTATACTACAATGAAAACCAATGACATTTAAAAAGAATATGCGCTATTTACCCGCACTAATGGGGTAACACTCAGCGTAAAGTTGTGTTGCAGCGTGATCCACAACACAGCGCTGATTTTTAGTGGTATCCCAAGTCTAGAATCAGTTATTACTGAGTCAGCGAGCCATAGTTTCAGCCCTACCATTACATTCCATCAGGAGAGATAGGGATCAGTCCTTGATACAAAAGAAAAAAAACTTACCAATCCCAACTTATAAAGCATTCAAGTCAACACATCTATTTTCTTTTCAGAAAAACGAAGCCCCACACTAAGATTTATTCCTGTGTCATGGTGCTTTTACAAACATTAAAATTCACATACACAAATACCCAGACAGAAATAAATTATTGTGGATCACACAAAGAATTGTCCTTGCGGGAATCGAACCCGCGACTATTAGACACAGTGGGCGAAGCATCTTAAGCTCTTACCCACAGCGCCAAATCGTCCGCTAAATTCACGCCGTCACGCCTTTATTCCCCAAGGTGGGGTGGCAGAGGTGTACTGAGTACACCCACCTAGGATTAGAACGCACGACCTCGTGATAACAAAGCGATGCGCTTTGCCACTAGACCAACGAGGTAGTCTCATAGTCAGTCATATATAATTCAAATACTAACATTCACAATAATCCCGACAAATTTTAATTTCTATATAATTTTCCGAAATATTTTTTTGATAACAAATTCATCTGATAAAACGTCTTTCTATATTATGTGTAACCCGTTGATAAAAATTGTCCTCAGTCAAAACAACCTCCAGCAAATAAGATACTGAATAATGAAACAGCATTTTATTCTCTTACACAACTAGTTCGTAATTTATTCATGAAACATTATGAGTAAACTGTTCAAAGTGAGAGTACTTCGAAGTATGATGGCGGCAGGATGAACTTTTAACCAGCCAGTTTCTATTAACTGTCACTGACTAAAAGAATAATTTTGTACTAAAATTATTATTTAACGTTTTAAGAGCAGTGATAGCCTGGTGGTGTCTAACCACACCACATCTGTTGGACTGCAAAGTCAGAAGTCTTGGGTCCAAACCCAGGCAGGCACAGATGTGCCTGCATTTTTAGAAAAGACAGATGTCTTTTCTAAAAATATGTGCGTTTTAAAAATTTACTATCACTTGTTTTAACGGTGAAGAAAAACATTGTGAAGAAACCTGCATGCCTGAGAGTTTTTCGAAAGTGTGTGAAGTTCGCCAACCCGCACTGGGCCAGTGTGGTGGACTATAGCCTAAACCCTCTCAGTTTGAGAGGACACCCCTTCCCAATGGTGGTATAGTTTCTTAACAGGGCTATTATTATTATTATTAGTCACGTTTTACGTCGTATTTATTACATATAAGTATATTTACAGGAATTTTGCACAAATATAAAGATTAAAACTATTTTTTTTTGTCCAAACGAAACAATTACGCACCTTACAAAACGCGTAACAGACACGAACATTACAAATACATTAATTTCTTTTCACCCCCAAGCTCACTGATTCTGAAACCAACGAACAAAACTCCTAAGCGGTTTCTATTTAAAAAATAACCGTTAGCAGCGAGGCGTGTACAAAATGTGTCCAAAGATAGGCGAGCCATCTATCAAGTTAGGACAATAAAAAACGGCCAAAACGGTGCATTCTGAATATCAAGCGGCTAAAAGAACGGCGGGTGACATCGAAAATCACCTTTTACGGGATAATACGGTGAGTTATGGGTGTATTTATTGTCAGATTATGTAAAGGTCAACTAGGTGGGCCTATTTATCGTTTAATGGGCCGTTATTAATTTCTTAACGTTATTTTTGGTTTGACGGGTTAGTGTTGAATGTAGAATTTTGAGCTGTAATACTAATACAATACTAGCAAGAATTAAAGGTATTTAATGGGGTTATTCCCATCCGCTCCACCATTTTGTTCCCAGTGGCTCAAAAAATATATTTTTATTAAATGTTTTATTTTTATTATTTTTTAAATGCATACAGTAAAGAGGTAATTCAAATTTTTACAAGTCATACACAAAAGCGAGCTTAACTCAAAATATGAGTTCTCTTCCAACGAACCTTTGAGTATTGAGGGATGAGACAGTAAATAAGAGAGTTTTATACAATCACACATTCAAACAAAAGAAAAATATATAAAATACATCAATATAAATAATATACATATACTATACAAATACTAAATACATATAATATTCGCATTGTATATTTGATGAAAAGTATATCCTCCAAATCCGTTCCGTCGTTTTCGCGTGGTTCAGTAACAAACATACAAACTTTTTCATTTATAATATTAGTAAGAAGTAGGATTATAGTATTCTTCACATAAAATGGGTAGTAACAGTTCTAAGTGCCAAACGAAATCAATATTTAATTCAATAATATTAAGGCATAAAACCATAATACTTACAACTGTTACAGTACCTTTCCTTCATGAAAAATCCTATAGTTGGATATTTGTAGTGTGAAAAGGGTGGCATATCAACTCGGTAGCGTCAAGCTAATATCAATCTGTTCATACTAAGATCTCTGGAGTCAGCATAGCTCTGTCACATCTGCCGCGAGCCATATCTCCGGCCCTATCATCATTTTCCATCACGCGAGATAGGGGTTAATCTGTAACCAGTCCTTAACACAAAAAAAAACTTACCAAGCCTAACTTGTGAAGAATTCAAGTCAATACACTTTTATTAAATAAGCTCACTAAACATATACAAGGTTTAACATATATAACGTAAGACTTCAGACACCCCAATTAGGTTATTGCCTTACGAATTCAATACGAAAGTCAAACTTCCAATTTAAAGGAGTTTTTTTACCAATTTTTTGAAGCTGTTTGGTACCCTAATCAACCTAAAAACCTGTACTTTTTTGCTTATTAAGGTATGTTTTGTTTGTTTTGAATAGTGATTACATATTGTCTAATACAGCAAAAGCCTCGATCATTGTTTTAGTATTAAGTTAATTAAGTTTTCCTTAAGTGAAATGTAAATTTCTTTGGAAATAAATGTCTTTGAACCGAAACTGAACGAGTAACATCCATTCTTGATAATTAAAAAAAAATGTGGCATACTTTGATGATGATGATGATGATGATTATCCGACCGATTTCGGCCATGGCAACCACTTTAAAGACCCCTAGTCAGAGTAATGCCGCTGATGCGCTCGAATATGGCTTATGTAGCCTATCTTCGCGGCGAAACTCCGTGCACATTGAGGGCACGTAAGTACGCCGTTCTCATAGTTGTATGATATGGCAGCAGGTGGGCGGGCCTTTAACTGATTGCGTTTGGCGTCAAGGTCAGCTTTACGCTGAGCCTCGAACTCGTGTACTTGGCTGTTCACCATCCTGCGCCATTCTGGCCGCTGTGCTGCCAAACGTTCCCAACGAGAGGGCTCTATGTTGCATCTCTTCATATGTCGCTTTTGGACATCCTTGTACCGGAGGAGATGACCGCCATGATTCCGCTTGCCCTTCTCCAGTTCAGAGTAGAAGATGCGCTTCGCCACTCTTTCCTCCGCCATACGAGATACGTGACCGCACCACCGAAGCTGTCGACGCATTAAATAGGCCTCAATGCCACCAACATTGGCTCGTCGCAGAACTTCGGTATTTCGCACTCTATCAGACCATCTGATCCTCATGATGGTACGGAGGCATTTAAGGTGGAAGCGATCCAGAGTGCGAATGTGGCGGCGGTATACACACCACGTCTCAGAGGAGTATAGGAGGTTTGGCAGCACGATTGCCATATACACCGATATCTTAGTGGGCAACTTAAGGTTATGCGAGCAGAAGACCTTGGTACATAGCTTGCCGAATGCCGCAGCTGCGGTACCCACCCTGCTATTGATCTCAGCATCAAGGTCACACTTGGATGTTACAGTGTTCCCCAGATAGCGAAATCTATCCACCTGCTTTAGCACATCCTCACCAAGTTTTATGGTCAGTGTCTCGTGACCGTGCATGTCCAGGGACATCACCTCCGTCTTATTGACACTGATCTTTAAGCCAAACTTACGGCAGGCTTGGTGGAATGCGGACATCAGCTGTTGCAGGCCGTCTAGGGATTCTGATAGGAAGCACAAGTCATCAGCATACATGATCTCAGTGATCAGTGCGTAAGAGACTTTAGTGCGAGCCTTAAGTCTAGCCAAGTTGAAAAGGCTGCCGTCTGTGCGGAAACGGATGCGGACTCCCTGAGAAACAGTGTGTAAGACCTCTCTAACTACCACCGCAAAGTATAAGGCGAACAGAGTAGGCGCTAAGACACATCCTTGCTTCACCCCACAGGTAACGGGGAAGAAGTCTGTCTGTTCACCGTCTACGGCAACGCAGCATTGCATGTCGTCATGCAGGAGTCTAAGAAGTCTCACAAACTTTTCCGTGCACCCGAGCTTACCTAGCACCAACCATAGAGCTTCCCGAGGCACGCTATCGAAAGCCTTCTCCAGGTCAACAAAGCAAAGGTACAGCTGACAGCCCTGTTCCCTGCTCTTTTCTTGCAGTTGACGCACAGAGAATATAGCTTCGCATGTGCCTCGGTCCGGTCGGAAGCCAAACTGGGTTTCAGGCAGAATCTTTTCAGACAAGTTCTTTAGGCGGTTTAAGAGAACTCTAGCAAAGACCTTTCCGGGGGCTGAAAGGAGCGAAATACCGCGGTAGGAGTTGCAGTCAGATCGGTCACCCTTGTGCTTGTAAAGAGCACTTATGCGCGATACTTTAAAGGTATCCGGAACGCGCTCCTCCTCCCACATGCGAACAAATAGTTCCCACACTAACGTGTGCAACTCCTCTCCGCCGTATCTTATCAGCTCTCCCGGTATAAGGTCAATGCCAGCCGCCCGTTTGTTTTGTTGCTGTCTGATGGCAGTAACAACCTCGTCACGCAATAGAGTCTCGTCCAGCTCAAAGGCGATAGGGAGCTGAGGCATTAAACCGATACTTTGCAGATCAGCTGATCGATCCACATTTAGCAGAATGTTGAAGTGCTCCGCCCAGCGGCTTAGTATATCCTCCTTGCTTGTCAACATGTGACTACCGTCTAGAGACCTTAAAGGCACCCGAGCTTGGTAGGATGAACCAATCAGCTTACGTACCTCACTGTAGAACTCACCCAGCTGGTTTGTGTCAATGAGCCATTGCATGTGACTAGCTTTGTCCTGCCACCACTTGTCTTTCATATGTCGAGACAGCTTGCGCAATTCGAGGTCACTAGCTTTAACAACCGCAACGCTTCCTCTCTGCCTTTTGTGCTGTCGCAGGAGATCTCGGTGTTTGTCGAATGCTGCCCGCAGGGTTTCATCATTTCCATCAAACCAGTCTTCGTTGCGACGGATTTTTTTACCCAGTACAGTTGAAGCGGTATCCATGATATGAGATGACATAGTTCCCCAGGCAGCATCAACATCACCTACCTCATTAGCTGGCATCAGCTTTTCAGACAGGGCTTCAGCGTATTTCTCTCTGACCGCGATATCTTCTAGCTTATCCAAGTTCAAAGAAGCAAGCTTTTTTATAAGAGATCTACGCGGGCGACGGAGGCGGATTCGTAGCTTAGTGACAATAAGTCGGTGGTCAGACCAGCAGTGCGCACCACGCATCACGCGGGTGACCTGTACTTGGCTGAAATCTTTTTGTCTCACGATAGCATAGTCAATCAAATGCCAATGCTTAGATCTTGGGTGCATCCATGTTGTCTTGTACTTGGCGGCAAGTCTAAACATAGTGTTCGTAATTGCCAGACCGTATTGAGCACAAAGACTGAGCAGCAACTGACCATTGCTGTTCATGTTGCCAACTCCATGTCTACCCAGAACTCCAGGCCAAGCCTGGCATTGAAATCGCCCAGCAATAAAACCTGCTCCCTGGCGTTGAAGCTATCGAGGCAATGTGTCACTTCCTCATAGAACTTTTCCTTGATGTCATCAGACTTGTCTAACGTTGGAGCATAGACACTGATGTCATTAAGGTAGTTGTCTTTGTCCAGGTGAAGGCGCAGTGTGGTTACGCGGTCTGAGATATGTACAGGGTACTCCTCTAAATGCTTTGCTAAGTGATTCTTGATGGCAAAACCTACCCCTGATCGTCGAGTTTCGGAGGCAGCGGTACCTTTCCAGAAGAAAGTGTAGCCGCCACCTGCTTCCACCAGCTCTCCTTCATCGGGGAGATGTGTTTCGCTGAGAGCAGCCACATCCACGCTATAGCGATGAAGTTCCCGAGCTACTATGGCGGTCTTACGTTCGGGGCAGGCGTTGACATCTCGATCAAGAAGCGTTCTCACGTTCCACGCGCCGAATGTCATAACAGGTGTTCTTTTTAAATTTCCTTTGCGGCGTCGACCACGATTTAAATGATGCGATGATAGCCGCGGTTACTACCATCTGCCATGTCGGGACGAGCATTTTTTAGGGCACCTTTTCTAGCCCCCTCCCCAGCTGAGCGGGGAAAGCAGTGCCTCCCTAAACAGGGCTGCTTTGACATCCCAAGTGCTGCCGAGCCCGTGCTGTCGTCCCAAATGTGCAGCTCGGAAACGACCACGGCGTGTTCTCACGCCCCCGGGACCGCCTGCGTGCAGATATCAGACAAAGCCTAGTTTGCATCAGGCTAGACCTCTCTACTTCTACCCATCGCCACAGGACTTTTGCGTACTCGGAGTCCAGTAACGGAAGCGGTCAGATGCGCAGGAAATATTAAGGTGCACAAGTATACGCGCGAGACACAGGTGCACATACTCATCCTTATCCTTCTGGGCCCAGTGGAACGGAGACCGTTACGACCGGAGAAGGACTCAGACAGACGGAGCAGTATCACGGTGAGAAAGATACAAGGAGTCAGTATTTTCTCACACTCCCTTAATCGCCTTCTACGATACCCACGGGAAGATATGGGGTGGCGCTATTCTGCTCTGCCGGCACCACACATACTTTAAAAATAGTTTGAATCGATTAAGTTGTCGATTTAGAACAAACTACTTTCAGGTCTTGCGTTATTTATGTTACACCTTGTATATTGAAATACTTTTTATTCGTAATATTCGCCTTAAATTTTCTTGCATATTTCTTTTGATAACAAATTCGTCTGATAAAACGTCGTGCTATATTATGTATGTAACCCGTTAATAAAAATTGTCCTCAGTCAAAACAACCTGCAGCAGATAAGATACTGAATCATGAAACAGCATTTTATACTCTCAAACAACTAATTTTTAAGGACCCTTCCTTAGTGAGAAGTGAAAAGGATGGCATAGCGCCACGCTGATATCAATTTGTTCATACTAAGCTTTCTGAAGTCAGCCTGGCTCTGTCACATATTGTCCTCAACAGAAATCATGCTTTGGGGACTATCATCATCTCAGCCTATACTTGTCCACTGCTGAAGATAGGCCTCCCCAATCGCTTTCCAGCGAAACCGATCCAAACATGCTTTGAGTACCAACTAGAAAGATATTACAGCAAAATACACCAACAAGGAAAAAGATGAAACAACGTCTTTACGGAGATCCTTTGAATATTCCGAGCAAGCTATAATTGTAAGGAAATAATAAGCAAAACATTCTTTGTACCAATTCTCTTTAAACCATTATAATCAAATTACTTGTCTAGTTATTAAATTAAATAAAAAATTCGTTTCTCGAATTAATTAAAGTTTCGCGTTCAACCTCCTTTTTTTTTATGAAAACTTACGAGACCTGATTTGTAATGTCGACTTCGGGTCAACGTGAACTCATTTCACTGAAGAAATTCTACTTACTGTAATATTATAAATGTGAAAATTTGTATTTATGTAAAGTTTATCTATCTATCTATCTATCTATAACCTCACGCCAGATCCCTTGCGGGCTAGGCAGAGAGTACAGAGTTCCAACAGGTTCTTTCCTTACATACCTCTCTGGCTTCCTCGACTCTCATAGTTCGTCTCATACACGCTCGCCGGTAACGGAGACTCTTGACTTTTCCATCAGATAAGACTCGGTTTATTTGGTCATGGTAAGATAGTCTAGGTCTTCCCAGGTACCTGCATCCATCCACTTTCACATTGTATATCCGTTTTGTCATTCTTTCCTCTGGCATTCTTTCTATATGCCCGAACCAACGGAGCATGCCCTTTCTTATCTTTACACCGATACTATCTTTCATACCTACTCGCTGTCTTACTACGCTGTTGCTAATGCGGTCGGTCAGCTTCACTACGCACATCTTCCGCAGAGCTCGCATTTCTACCGCATTTATCCTACTTTCATATCCTCCTAGATTAACACATAGGATACTTTTTATCTCGGAAAATGTAACGTTTCTAAGTTCCCTACGTTTCGAGTGCTTTACAGCACCCGTGATCACCGTAGGGACGAGGTTCACGTTAAACACCAGGTGTTTAACGTGATCAATTTCACGCCAACGTCACAGTGGCCAAGCTAAACCAGCTACAGTCGTGCGTCTCCCTGTGACTTTATATAATAGGTGTCACGAACAAGAGTGACTAGATCTTCAAGTGTGATTTAATAACACCGCTTACATAGAGAGAAGAGTGAGTGCAGGGAACAGAGTGAATGGTGCGATGGGAAAGCTACTTGGGAGCCACCACTTAAGCCAAAAGGCGCAGCTGCCCATATATAACGCAGTGCTTGTCCCAATGCTGTTATATGTCAACGAGAGCTGGGTATGTAAGAAGGAGAACGAAAGTGGGAATTTATACTACCTACAGTCTAGTAGGATAAATGCGAGCTTTGGGGAAGATGTGCGGAGTCAAGCTGAACGACCGTATTTGCAACGGTATGCTCCGTTGGTTCGGGCATATAGAAAGAATGTCAGAAGAAAAATGACAAAAGGTTAAGGTAGGACTTAGGTTCCGAGGAAGACCTAGACTATATTACAATGCCCAAATAGACCATGTACCGTAAACGGCGAGCGTGTATGATATGAACTATGAGAGTGGAGGAAGCCAGAGGGGTATGTAAGTAAAGGACCTGTTGGAACTCTGTACTCTCTGCCTACCCCGTAAGGGATATGGGGTGATGACAAATATATAGGTAAAGAACACGTGGCTGACCAAAATGACCAACGCTTTAAAAAATTTGTGCTCGACCGCACCCGCTATAACACTAGATTTGATGGACCACAAATCCTCGTAAAATAACACCAATTTCTAGCAATGATAGGTCGCGAGGCTATTGAGATTAAAAATCATATACGTATCTTAGTGCAGACGACCGAAATAAGTTGACTCATTAACAGTAAATTTATATATCATTGTGATGAGATTCTGTGATAATTATTTTAAATGTTTTTACCGAACATTCTGAAATTGGAAGTGATAACTGAAGAAATAATTTTTCTCAAAGCAAATTTGGTTACGAATTATTATACGATTAGATCATCTTTAATTTTGTTTGAAAACGAAAACAAAAATTGCCAACACCAGACCGAGCAATTACGGTAATTGTGATAATTGATTCACCTTGCAAGAAATGAAATAATGCATGAGTTCTTATTCGCTATAACCAAATAAACTCGAAACGTGACGTGTTACGATAGCCATGTAAAATGATCGTTTAATTTTACTTTATAATATTTTTCACATAAGATGGGTAGTGACAGTTCTAACTGCTGAACAACATAATATTTAATTCAATGGTATTAAGGCATTACACCATAAGTATAGAAAAGGGTCATGCCTCTTATTGCCATTGAATAAAATATAATTTTCTTTGACACTTACAACTGTTATGTCCGGTGAAGCTGTAAAGGCCTCACGGCCAACAGCGTATATCACTCAAACACACACACACACACCCTTCCTTCATGACAAATACTGTAGTGACATACAGAATACCACTACATGATAATTTCACAAATTTATCGTAACGCGCCGCGTTTAGGAAAAGGGAATAAAGCCACAGTAGAACTACACATTTGTTTGGCCCACATGGCAATTAGATATCAATTAATTAGTAGTCATGCAACAGTTTTGTACATTATTAACTGATTAGAAGTTTTAAAAAATAAACAAAATGAACACCGTTACGACTATACTCCCTAAGCGGGGGTGGGCGAGGTGTACTGTGTACACCCACTTTTCGGCGACGATGTTAGGTACCATATAATAGGGAGCTACCTTATTACCATATACCGGGCACAATTCCAGGCTACTATATTTTTCCGTAGGATTATAACGCAGGACCGCGTGATCGTACAACCCACTATTCGCTACTAGATTACCGAGGCAGTAGTATACCTACATTACCGCTCCTATGAACCAACAAATTTCGAAAGATAAGACAAATTACGAAGAAATAGACCGTGTCTTACCTGAGGTATAAACATAAACCATTTGACACTTTCGTAATGTAGGTAGTCGAGAAAGCACGCTGTCACGTTCATCTATATTTGGTAAATTTGTTATGTGAAAAGGATGACATATCAATTCGATAGAATCACACTAACGTCTTTTCGTACTAAGTACGCCTCTTGGTAAAGCTTCCTCACTTATTTAAGGGCTTACCGCGATCGACCATATATCGACCGCGAGTGTGAGAGTGATGCAATTACTTTACGCAATAATAATAAGGGACGGATATATTGAGCGCGCGCTCGGAAATAAACGACGTATGTGCAGAAACAATAGTTATAATTTTCTAAACAACTACACTGTGAAATCTAAAACTGTTTTATGAGAACTTTGCTACAGTTATTTGCTATGTTTTAAAGTTAATTCTATTGACTAGTTCTGAGGCGTTTCGCTTTCGAATCAGAAAATATATAGCAATAGAGATGGCGATTTTTTTCTACCGAGAAATTCTGTTTAATCCTTTTTCCAGGTTCTAAGATATACAGTCAAAAATCATATTTTGAATTATTAAGTCTTATCTATATACTTCTTGAAGTGCATGTTTTCAGCACATAAGCACGTTTTTCCGCGGTAGCGTCTTAAGTATGAATCTAGTGCCGTGGACACTGCATATATTGACGTGCAGTCAAGTGTCGCGTTCGATGCGTTAAATAATTGGCGTTGCGCAACTTATCGAAAGAGTTTTATAAGACTTGAACTAAGTTCGATAATCCGATTGAGATGAAATATTATGATATAAATTAATAATAATTGTTTATTACGGTTTCTAGGTATCGAAAATACTTCGGTCTCACACTTTGGTCCACATTCGTAACTGGATTTCCATAGCCAGCGCAAAACGAATTTTATTTGATATTTTCAACATAACGACTATTTTTTCTGAATTTATACCTATGTTTCGTAACTGGCTACAAAAGGGAATCTTAAAAAATAACATTGTATTTATTTACTGTACTTCAGCTTACCCACTGTATTTGCAAAATGATTAATGATTACTGAGTTACAAACATCGACATTAGTTATCAAGCTTGAACTTTCGAATAACTACGAAGCCGTAACTACAAGTTGCGAGTTCTCATCTGTTAAGCCCATACTACAATATTCAAAGTTAAATGATCATTAACTAAGATAGGTCATAGTAACTGTGAAATTTAATTAAGTAGAGTTATATCTATTTCAGTAACGAAAAAAACTATTATAACCGTCTCTCTATCTATCTACCTATATCATCACGCCATATCCTTTACGGATAAGGCAGAGAATACCTGGTTCCACCAGGTGCTTCCTTACAGACCCCTCTAACTTTCTCTACTCTTATTTTCGTCTCGCCTGTTACGCGCCTCTTAACTTGCTCTTCAGAGAGCTTAGCACGATCAGATTGACGTTAGCGTGACGCTATCGAGTTGACATGTTATCCTTTTTACACAACAAATTTACCAAATATAGATGAACGTGACAGCACGCTTACCCGCTAGCGTCACGCTAATATCAATCTTTTTGTGTTTAGCTCTCAGTTTTTGTACACGCACTAGTTCCTCGCGTTGTGCAAGCTTTATAAATAGAAGAGGACATATTAATAAACTTTTTTCTGTTATTTTTCTATTTATAAACCTGTTTATTTTCTGCAATAAAACCTGATCCACTGAAAACGAGAATAATAGTCCATAAATAAATTATGTCTTCAATCGTAAAATGAGTATAAATAGTTACGAAAGGCTTTTGCGTAAAACCATTATACTGCTGCGGATTAACTGTATTCCGAATATTATTTTTTTTTTACTAGAGAATCGACTGACGGACGATTTAGCGCAGTGGTTAAGGGCTTAGCCCGCCCCGCCCACTGTGTCTAATAGTCGCGGGTTCGATTCCCGCGCGGGACAAATCTTTGTGTGATCCACAATTATTTGTTCCGGTCTGGGTATTTGTGTATGTGAATTTTCATGTTTGTAAACGCACCCACGAAACAGGAATTAATCCTAGTGTGGGGCAAAGTTTTAAAAAAAACAAAAAATACCTTTGCTAAAATTACGTTGCAAATATTTCATGGAAGCATTTTTGCATTTTTACACCTTTATCCTTGAAAAAACACTGTCCTGTCTATATTATTTACACCACCATAGTAGAATTGTTGACGATATATTTAATAAGGGGGCAATATAATGGGAGCGTGAACTTATCACCATTAAATCGGGCACAATTCACTCCGGACAGTAAATAATTTTTTTTTAAGATAGAAAGCCTATATTTGTCCGATCGAAGGACTTCATGATTGCCATTTCCACTATGCGCCAATAACCGACGAGGAAACTGATTAGTAATCCTTACCACATCTTTACTGATCAATGTTGGCCCTTATTCGCTACGAAGTATTAGACACGTAACGTTGCGCGTTACGATAGCTTTGTGAAATGATCATCATCATCGTATGGCGATGCACTTTAATAATGCGACTTACGATTAAAATTTTATGTCAGAGTGAAGGAACCATTGTTTAGTCTCTAGTGTCAGCTGGTGTAGCCCCTCGAATCCTCCGCTAAATTTCCTAGTAGGGTATCCTCCACGATGTGCTGGATAGTTTGTACTGAGTCGCCACAGTCACATTGTGAAATGATCGTTTAATAGTACACCAGTGGCATAATTCGCATAGTTATGATCAGGCGCCGTATTTTGTCATAGCGAATAATGACACTGTACGGATTCTTATAGTAATCACTCAGTGTTTATTATGTGAGTTGCTACGACGATGCAAGACCTATGCGAATATTCATAGACTTATACATAATGTAAGAAAATGTGAATACATGGTCTTTATGGCTGCCGGTGTATGCCCTGATTATTCACATAACACCATTCTAAATGGCCTAAATATAATTCATGTTCAAAAATTTAAATATTTGCGACATTTTATAATCGACGGCCTTAGGGACGATGTAGATATTGAAAGGGAGCGTAGGACTTTAGCGGTCAGAGGTAACATGCTGGCTCGCAGATTCTCCCGTTGTACTGATCAAGTTTAGATCACGCTCTTTAATGCGTATTGTCGGAGTTCCTATACTATTTCAAAGAAGCTGTTGGAACTCTGTACTCTCTGCCTACCCCGCAAGGGATCTGGCGTGATGATCTGTTGTTGTTCTTGTTGTTTTATATGGGGAGTCTGTGGGTCAATCACACCAAAAGGGCGCTGGAAGATCTACGGGTACAATATAACAACATCTTCAGGATATTGGGGCTGGTTTTCTTGCCATCGTTAAGTAGTTTTAGACTTTATCCATTACAAACAAACACACAAAAATTGAAACCTTTCTTTTTATAATGCTATTACTATAAGTATATTAGTATTAGAATAGATATATATTATTACAATTTATGTGGATAAAACGTTGTTCCGTGTTAAAAGGTACTACTAGTATCTATTTTTCTGATTTAGATTGTTTTATAGTGCATCAGTGTACTTCGATAACAATGGGACTATCTCTGTGTACCTAATACGAGTAGGATGTAATCTAAAGGCTTAGGTTACAGACTACGCAACCGGTTTGTAGAATATATTGCTAAAGGTGAATAGTAATAAAACAATACACACTATGTGTAAGAAAATAGAAACGTTATGCATTATTTTACTTGACTCGACTCGATTTTACTTGATTATTTGACCCGTTATTATCCCATACAACTAACAAAAAGTATCCATCTTAAAAGAAAAGAAAAAAACAACATCATACCAGATCTCTTGCGGGGTAGGCAGAGAGTACAGAGTTCCAACAGCTTCTTTGAAATAGTATAGGAACTCCGACAATACGCATTAAAGAGCGTGATCTTAACTTGAGAGAACAAAGTTCCAATGGCTTATTTCTTAACTGTAAGACTCATCTTTAAAAAAAGGTTACCGTGGCGTGATAGCCTAGTGGTTAGACCGTTGGACTGCAAAGTCAGGGGTAACGGGTTCAAAACTAGGAGCACACCTCTGTTTTTTTCAAAAGCATGTGCGTTTTAAACATAAACTATTAATTGCTTTAACGGTAAAGGTAAACATCATGAGGAAACCTGCATGCCTGAGAGTTTCTCGAAGGTGTGCTAAGTTCGCCAAATCGCACTGGGCCAGCGTGGTGGACTATGGCCTAAACCCTTTCAGTTTGAGAGGAGGCCCGTGCCCAACGGTGGGACAGTTTCTCGACATGGCTAATATTATAAATATTATATCCGTGGCGTATCATACCTTCCTTTATTACAAGAATGATATTCTGAGTAAGAGGTAGAGCCGCTTATCCTTGTTTTGTTGTCTTTTCATAATATTTTTTTATTCTACATGAATAACAAGAATTATTGTGACCATACTGATAATCTGTGCAACACAGTATACTGTGTTAGGTTAGGTTATAACCTACTCGGACAACTTCGAATTAAACAGCTTGGCGACACAAACACAGAAACTTACTTGTTGTGTGCCAGGCCAGTGCCAGTCGCATGTACTCCTAATGTCATTTACTTATGGCCGGTTTCAGTATCCGGGTATGCTCCGTTGGTTCGGGCATATAGATAGAAATCGAGAATGTCTGTAATCGGCGAGCGAGTATGAGAGTTTAAAGGGCAGAAACCCAGACCGGTTTGTAAGAAAATAACCTGTTGGAAATGGATACTCTCTGCCTACCCCGCAAGGAACCCAGCGTGGTGATATACATAGATAGATAATGAAAATATGCTCGCCTTGTAAAACGGCGAAAGCTTTGCGCGTTTTGAAGGGAAACCAGAGTTGCTTGCCTTGTATTTGTATTTTTACTACATCGGGACCCAATAATATAAACGCAATGTGGGTGTATATCAATATCGGTATAACACCTCAACCATACTAGCTTGGGTAAAATAATAATAACACAAGTCTCCAATCTTTGGGCATTCATAAACTCACATACATACTTCTTCAAAAGGCAACAATTTTTAATACTTGTAGGATTGTAAAAAAAAAATCCTGTCCCTAGAACCTATCGGCCCATCCATTTCTTGCTTGGCTAAGGCCCGCAGATAATAGATATACCCTAATCTTGGAAGTGTAATTTTTTTTACATATATACATAATAAGCCTATACTATCCCAATGCTGGGTAATAGAATTCTCTCACAAATCAAGGTGATAGATATTAGGACACTCCACCACTCGGACTCATTGCGGATTGGTGGAGGCAGTTTTGTGGCCACCTACAGTTGAAACTTATTAGGCCCCCCATAAGAATTCCGACGTGGCTTAACGACTACTACAATAAGTGGTAACCGGGATCACTGGCTGAGCATGCCCTCCCAAGCACAGAGACACGTGAATATGAAAATGCCACCAACGGTCTCCCATCTGGGGGAAAATAGGCAAAATATATCGAGAGCATACAAACTGTTAATTCACTCTTTTCACCTCTGTATTAAAGGAGGTTTTACTACAGTTCAAAAAAAGGAATGCAATTTAAAAACACTCCAGATAAGCCACTTGAGACCAGCACCTTTAATAATAATGTCATAAAGATATTTTATCTGACACGCAGAGGGTTTACGTCTTTCGTTTTGTTTCATGCGAAGTTTGCCATCTATTTTATAATATGATCCTAACAGTATGAGACTGGCATATTTTACTCTTCATTTTGTTTTATGATAACGGTCAGGGATCGACGTCATAATACGTAATATTGATGTGGAGGTGTAGTGTTTTTCTTTATTTATATACACTAAAAAGTGTAATTTAGTGTTATTGGGCCACATAAAGTTATTTATTTAAATATATGATACGTAAATATGAAAGTAAGATCCACTTGTTCAATATTTTTACCCTAAGCTGTACCTACTCAAATTCCAAAATTATTTGATAGAAACAGTTTATTTCATCAAATTTTCTTTGTTAAACATAATAACATGATGTTTTCCCCTACCTTCAGACGTACAGAATAATAACCTTTTATTCTACGGTTGGGTCTTTGAAGTGGGATTCCATAGAAATTCAAATTCATATTTAAAAAAAATGTAGTTTAAGTCTAGATAGATAAACCAGTGTCTCAGGAATAGCAAAAAAGTTTATTATCTACCTTTTACTTTAAATGAAAATAGAAAGATAGTGTCATTATATAAGTTTTAAGCGTTCAAAATTTGGCGCGGACGATTTAGCGCAGTGGTTAATAGCTTAAGCCACTCCACCCACAGGATCGAATAGTTGCGGGTTCGATTCCCCTACGGGGCAGATCTTTGTGTACGACCCACAATTATTTGTTTCGGTCTGGGTATTTGTATATGTGAAATTTTATATATGTAAACGCACCCACGACACGGGAATACATCCTAGTGAGAGGATACTATTAAAATAAAAAAACAAAATCCAAAATGCGAACTACGACATCGCTTTGTCCGACATAGGCTTCGAACTCAGAACCTTGTGATCATGACCCATAATGCGCTACTAGACCAGTGAAGCAATCCTAATTAATATTAAGCTGATATCAATCTCATTTAACCTTATCGAAGGCGTATTGTATATTTTATCTAATTTGCTATACTCTTAGACAATGTTATTACAGTAAGAGCGTAATTTCACTTGCTAACTAACCGCAATTCACACCTAATTAATCAGTTGAATATGATAATGCCTTTGAGTTTGTAGTACCGAAGGATACTGTCAGTTAAAAGGGCTAAGCCTACAGAAATTGTAATAATAAATAAAACATTTGAAGTAAAATACCGCACTATTTTGTTAGAAGCCAATATCTCCATTTTCCATTACATGCGTAGTTTGAAATAATTTTAATTTAAAATAGACTCTGTTTGTGTACCGAATAGGACGGAATCTAAAGGCTTAGGAACACAAGCTATGCAACCGGTTTATAGAATATATTGCTAAAACAATATACACTATGTGTAAGAAAATAGACTCGTTATGCATTATTTTACTCGACTCGACTCGATTTTACTCGATTATTTGACTTGTTATTATCCCATACACCTAAAAAAACTATCCATCTTAAAAAAGAAAAAAAAAATGTCATCTCACCAAATTCCTTGCGGGGTAGGCAGAGAGAACAAAGGGGGACTGTCATAATATTGGCTTCTTTAAACAATTATCTTAAAGAGTCGCGACTACCTAAGTTATAGATGGCCTTAATAGCCCTTTTTTGTAAGATAAAAATAGAGTCAATGTCAGCTGCACAACAATATACCGTGCCCACAATAATATACCGTAAGACATGACACTGTGAAAGTAACTGAAGTGGACCAACCGCGCGATGTCCACATCGGTAAGCTGTCTGATTTTTCTTACGCCATAGGGAGCGGAACTGATTCGCTTACCTAAAGTCTTAATATGAGAGTCCCATTGCAACTTAAAGTCAAACGTAATCCCTAAGAAAGCTGTATCATTTATAAACTCAAGTTTCTCGTTATTTAGTATAATATCACATGCAGTACTTTTCACATTTGGTAAAGAAAACCGTGTACATTTAGTTTTCTTGTTATTAAGCAATAAATTGTTGCATGTGAACCAATTATGTACTTGAAGAACAGCATTATTTACCTCGTCTAAGTTATTTACATGTCTACCTACTAGATCAAATAGGTATCATCAGCAAACAACACTCCCTTCGCCCGCCCTTCAACTGCTCGAGGCAGGTCATTTATATACACCAAAAATAGAAACGGACCCAGTATCGATCCCTTAAGAACGCCCATTTTAACTCAAGCTCTTAGAGATTTCATTTCGTTTATTTGAACACATTGTTGTCTATCTCCTCTTAAGTAAGATTTTAGTAGATTTAGTGCTTTACCTCGGATTCCATAATGATCTAGTTTAAGCAACAGCGTTTTATGATCAACACAATCAAATGCCTTCGACATGTCGCTAAAGATGCCAATGGCGTCCTGAAAGTTCTCCCAAGCAACAAAGATATGCTTTATTAAGGTCACACCGGCGTCGGTAGTACAACGTCCTTTGGTGAAGCCATATTGTTGGTCATGAAGGATGTTATTAACGTTGAAGTGATCTAACATTTGAGTATATATTATAGTTCACATGTTCCTATGGCCACCTTCCGACTCCATCATCAGACCAGCTCTATGGTACCATATTTTGTATTGTCACCGACTTTACATAAGTGTGCCAAATTGCAGCTCAATCGGATACCCGCAAGTGCTTTAAAAATGGATCACAATATGTCATCCTTATCACACTAAAAATATACTAAGTAAATATGAACGTGTCGGTACGCTTTCTCTACAAAATTACGATAATATCAATAAGTTTGTGCCTAGTCCTTAGAACTACTGCACAGAGCAGCAGAGATATTCTTAAAATTTAAAAAAATGACAAGGAGATAATCTATCCTTAATTCATACATTATTAAGTCAGATTAGCCATTCATGTTATCTTTAAATTTAAAGAACTTTACGAAGCGTTAGAATTAAATAAAGAATATCAAAATACAACAGTTACAGTGCTACAAGGATTTCTTAGCCCGCGGCCAAAATCGGAACTAACGTTGTCCTTAAGTGAAATGTCACTACATGACAACCGCAGAGTTGCCGTTTGATATCAAATGTAACCAATATTCTTTTTTTAATAAGTAGCCGTGCGGTCTACTGCTGGAAATATCTCATTGCAAGTAGGAAAATTTTACAAAATGTTAACCCTTATTTCACACCAACACCCCCTACGTCCTCCACGGGCCAAAAGTTCCTTGTCAAACCATATATTTTAGTTGCTACTAGTTGGTGGTATACAATGGCTTTCAGCTGCATATAATTATCACATTTTTTCTAAATTAATGCTGATGTATGTTATGCTGATGTGTATATATATATATATATATATATATATATATATATGCAACGGAACATACCCATAGTATATATATATATACTATGGGTATGTTCCGTTGCATAAAGAAAAACTGACAAAACACATATACTATGCGCAAGTTGAAGGATGCAGGTACCGGAGAGACCTAGACTGTCTTACCATGCCCTAATAGACCGTGCCTTATCCGTAAGGCAAGTCAAGAGTCTTTGTAACTGGCAAGCGTGTATGGGACGAACTATAAGGTGTGAGGAAATCAGAGAGGTCTGTAAGGAAAGAAGCTATTGAAACCCTATACTCTCTGCCTAACTCGAGAGATCTGGCGTGATGATACAGATAGATAGGTAGTTATTAGGTAAGTTATCGCTATCGTTATTATAATGCATAGTTCAAAGCGAGACGCTACAAAGCCGGCAAAATCTAGCATAGTTGATGATCCCCAATGGTTAAGAATGTTAACTTTGGGAAGTTTTGCCAAATATTCAGACAGTAGTACAAAACCAGCGCCAACAAAGAACAATATCAGATATCAATTTTTTTTTAATTGATATAAAAACTGCGCTATAATAGATCTAGACGTAAATAACATATCTATGACAGGCTTAATAACAAGGTTATCAGACATAAAAAAAAAAACTTGTAACATAAATGACCTAATTACCAATAAATTTGTAACACGTCAATTGGAAGACTATTTAACCATGACCAAGCAGACCGTGTTTTATCTAAAAGGCAATTCAAGTTCCAGTTATAGGACAGCGTAGAAGTCTGAAAGGTAGGAATCTATTGGAACTCTGTACTAGAGAGTAACTATAATATTTTTCACATAACATGGGTAGTGACAGTTCTAAGACCCAAATGAAATTAATATTTCATTTAATGGTATTAAGGCATAACATGGACAGTTATATACCTCAGTAGCTAAACCTGTTGTTGACTTGGTAAAAGACCCAAGAGCCAAGCTAACCCGACACTGCACTGAAGATATCCCGGACATCAGCCTGTGCGAGATTAGGATGGCTCTCAAACAACTAAAAAACAACAAAGCGCCGGGTGAAGACGGAATTACTGCAGAACTTCTGAAGGCGGGCGGATCGCCGGTACTTAAAGTCCTTCAGAGGCTATTTAAGTCCGTCTTGCTTGAAGGGAAAACGCCGGAAGCATGGAACAGGGGTGTGGTGGTGCTGTTTTTCAAGAAAGGTGATAACACCTTATTGAAGAACTATAGGCCCATCACACTGCTGAGCCATGTTTATAAGTTGTTTTCGAGAGTCATTACGAATCGTCTCGAACGAAGGCTTGATGACTTCCAGCCTCCCGAACAAGCCGGTTTCCGGAAAGGTTTTAGTACCATAGACCACATACATACGCTGCGGCAGGTTATACAGAAGACTGAGGAGTATAATCGGCCACTATGCTTGGCGTTTGTGGACTATGAGAAAGCCTTTGATTCGATCGAGACTTGGGCGGTTCTTAGATCTCTCCAGCGATGCCGCATTGACTATAGGTACATCGAAGTGTTGAAGTGCTTGTATAATAACGCCACCATGTCAGTCCGAGTACAGGGGCAGTGCACGAAGGTGATCCCCATAAAAAGAGGAGTAAGACAGGGAGACGTCATTTCTCCGAAACTGTTTACGGCCACCTTAGAGGACGCCTTCAAGCTCTTGGAATGGCAAGGACTTGGCATCAACATCAATGGCGAATACATCACTCACCTTCGATTTGCCGACGACATTGTGGTCATGGCGGAGTCGCTGGAAGATCTAGGACGAATGCTCGGTGACCTCAACAGAGTATCCCAACAAGTGGGTCTTAAAATGAATATGGACAAAACAAAAATAATGTCTAACGTCCATGTCGTACCCACCGCACTCACCGTTGGGAACTCTACTCTTGAAGTTGTCGACGAATACATTTACCTGGGACAGGCAGTCCGGTTAGGTAGGTCCAACTTTGAGAGAGAGGTCAATCGACGAATCCAACTCGGCTGGGCAGCGTTCGGGAAACTGCGCAACATCTTCTCATCCAAAATACCTCAGTGCCTAAAGACTAAAGTGTTTAGTCAATGTGTGTTACCAGTGATGACATATGGATCAGAGACGTGGTCTCTTACAATAGGTCTCATAAAAAAGCTCAAGGTTGCTCAGCGAGCTATGGAAAGAGCTATGCTCGGCGTTTCTCTACGTGATCGAATCAGGAATGAGGAGATTCGTAGAAGAACCAAGGTCACCGACATAGCCCTCAGGATTAGCATGCTGAAGTGGCAATGGGCTGGCCACATAGCGCGAAGATCGGACGGGCGTTGGGGCAGAAAGATTCTAGAGTGGAGACCACGTATTGGCAAGCGCAGCGTAGGACGACCGCCTGCCAGATGGACCGACGATCTTGTGAAAATCGCAGGAAATCGTTGGATGCAGGTGGCATCGGACCGGTTACGCTGGAAAGCGATTGGGGAGGCCTATGTTCAGCAGTGGACAAGTATAGGCTGAAATGATGATGATGATGAAGGCATAACACCATAAGTATAGACACAGGTCATGCCTCTTATTGCCATTGAATAAAGTTTAATTTTCTTTGACACTTACAACTGTCACAGTACCCTTCCTTCATGAAAAATACTATAGGCAGAGGCCTACCCTGCAAAAGATCCGGCGCGATGAAATGGATAAAAAGATAGATATAAGCCGCGAATAAAATAACTGGCACGTTATCTTCATAGCGTATAGTACCGCTAGCGATCAGGCAGTCCTAGGTTACATTCTACTTTCTCCAAATGAGGATCATATGGGCGTACTGTATAAACCCATATTTCACCGACCTATAATCTACAACAATGGTAAGCTAAATGCATTCGACCCAGAACTATTTGTTTATTATAAGGAACAAACTTATTATACAATGTACACAGAAATATAACACATTACATGGTATGTACTACAGGGCATAAAGAATAGTTACAAACACACATAAACTAATACCCGCGTCCATTATCTGGAACCCCGCAACATGGGTTCATTAGCGTCGAAATGATATACTCATCATGAACCCAACAAGGATTAATATTTCCTACATTCACGGGCAAATAATCTTACGTCACCGAGAAACATTCGTTCGTGCAAAATTGGTATCCATTGATTTGCATTTTATTTCCTCCGGGTTGGAAGAGAATTCTGGCTAAGCTCTGATTGATCGCCTTACCCGTAATATAAGTGTGTCAGTCAGGATTCCCTCTTTATACTTTTGTACGGAATGCTTCGATCATTAATGTACATGTTTATTTTTAAATTTTACCGTATTACTTTGCTTACTAAATACTTCATGACTTCAAGATTTATTGAGAGTTAGTCAAACATTTATTTTTATTTAAAACTAGATTCTGCCCGCGACTTCGTCCGCGTTGACTTTGGAGAGAAACCTAACATTTTTCAGGAATAAAAAGTGTATTCCTATGTGTCGATCTAGGTAATAAACTATCTGTGTGCCTAATTTCATCAAAATCCGTTCAGCCGTTTTTGCGTGATTGAGTAACAGACATCAAAGCACCTAAATATACAAACTTTCACATTTATAATATTAGTGGGATAAACACCGTCTCGTGCTCATTTCCCAAATGGAAAGATGTGCTGTGTACACCCACATATTCCCGTCGTTGGTCCCATGTAATAGGAAGCGAATATATTGCCATTATACTAGGCACAATTCTAAACTTGGGTTCGAGACTATGATTTTTTTGGTAGCAAGACCCCAATAACCTTGTAATTGCTAGCCGCACCAGACGCCACTAAACCCTTGTGGGTACCTTGTGGTAGTAATAATTTAAGTATTCATTGTTTATTAAGAAAAACAACGAATAACACCAATACACCCGCGTGGAAAATATAGGTGGGACAGCGATTTTTATTCAATTGCCTATACCAAAAATATACTGCCTTACGCTATAGGAAAGATGACTGCTTTAACCTAAAAAAAGGAAAGGCTTTAAGGAAAGATGACTGCTTTAACCTAAAAAAAAAAACTTTTATATGATATTAAAGTATATCAAGTATATACGGGTTCAAACAGATATATAATAATATGTTATCCATTTCTTTTCATGGAAACGATGAAGTAGAGGTTCGCAATCGTTAATGCCACTTAAACTTTCGATATAGACCCCGGAGAGGGCATACAGAATAAAAAGGTAACTTAGACGCTGGAGATTCGTTATAAGCCTTGTACACGAAAAAGCAGAGTCTCTATTTTAGTACAAAATAACTCCCGATAGTTGATAGTTGACCTCAAAATTGCTGATAATCTGTTTCCCTATGACTATCCACCTGTCTTCAATCAATAGTCGTCTAGTTCAGTCCAAAAGTCTTCCCGAAAGACAAAAACCACCACGACGATGGCTTCATGGTGAACACATACACCTAACTACAATATATGTATAATGCTTGGATAGATCCACTTGGGTAATGAAAACCTATTCAACTGTTATTAGTTAACATTCCCTTTCTTCTTCATTTAACATAATGACATTTTTTGTGTACTTCTTTTTTAGTAAGGGACCATGTAGCCACAAATAATAAGTTTACACGTAAATAGCATTATTTGCTTTATTTAATTTAGACTCACATGATGACCAACCTACATTGTTCTCCGATACCCCACAACAACAAAAAGTTTGTAATTTTTTTTTAAAGAGTAACCGTGGAGCTTTTGCCCTTCTTCTCCTCATGAACGACATTCCGAAGTGGTGGTAGAGTCTTTGTTACTTTTCTGACGATTCATAAATACTTTAATGCTTTACATGTATGAAAAATATTCTGAGTCTGACACTCAATTTTAGATTTCGTACTGCCATTGAGGATTTTTCTAAAGAAAAACACACTGTTTATGATTTATGATTTTAACCAAAAACCTTTTGATCGCTGCACGCACTGCTTCACTAGAGCAACGAGGCAGTTGCAAATACATAGGTGTTAGATACACGTGAAATGAAACGATCTAGGTATTAAGGATTTAATCACAATTCTGTTTATAAATGTATTGCGGTAGCTAAAAGTCTTAGAACAAATTTCATTTGAGTAAATAAACAATAATTGAGAAAAAATTAATAAGGCTATCAATAAAATAAAAACTCTTAGTGGGTACGTCCCCTTAAATTTAATTAGAAAGTTCATGTAACAATCTCATACGCGAAATATTTTTCTTTTAGTTACCAAAGTACTTGAGCCCCCCACCCTTTTAATGCGGTGTTGGAAAGGCTAGCCTGTTTAAGTTTTTAACTTTCGAATACAAAGTTAAAATGCGTATCAAGTATACATAGCCCGCTTTGGGAGTTTATAAACTTAATCTGATCCCTTTGCTGTTGAATCCCTGAATCAGAAGCAAGACTTATTGTGTAGCCTTTTTATAAGAAAATAAAAATCACATATGTTAATAATAATAATGCTTTATTAACTCACCACAAAGATAACAAGTAGTTACATTCGTTTCACATAAAAGTTGTGGGGGTCTGGTGCCTAAACTAGGTGAGAACCTGTATTTCAGACTACCAAGCTGCCACTCCTCAGTGTCATACTACGTGGTCGGAACAAAATAAAGTAGAAAATAAAACAAAAAGCAGGCCAAAACAGAAAACTAAACTATATTCTTCAAACGGGGTTGGCAGAGGTGTACTGTGTTCACCCATTTTTCGCAGACAATGTTAGTTCCCACGTAATAAGGGGCGAGCATATTGGCGTATATATATACCGGCACAATTCCAAACTTCCGAATGATAATGGGAATTTTTCGATGGAAACACTATATTTGTCTGACCTACAATTCGAACCCAGGAGCCCGTGATCGTTACAGGCATTATTCACCGCTGAACCAACGAGGCAGTCTAATTTTTATATTATAGACCAATACGCGATGAGGTCCATAAGACACAAAAATATTAAACTTGAAACTAAAGCTAGGTTTATATATTTGACACTCCCCCAGTCTCTAACTTCTCTTTCTGCTACAGTGGAATATTTTCCATTATATCTAGGTAGTATCTATAATCACTGCGAGAAAAACAAATCAAACATAATTTCAAACAAAGAACAATCAGTTTATTTAATTAACGCACCTATAAAATATACTAATGTTCAAATACCGTGTAAGCCAAGACGCGAAGATGTCTCGGTCGAAATTAAGCTGTCTTGGGATCCGCAAAGAATTCAATCAAAGAAAAGCAACAGATATAGATAATGCTGATTTTATTTTCTACGAGTCGGGAGCAGCAAAATTAAAATTACCGACTGATCCCTCGAATACTCCGAATGCATTCGCTATTCAATAGAGTCCAGTTATTATGCTTCGTTAAATATGAATCGGATTTTTTTTATTGTTAATATCTCTTATTCTACGCACTTGTTCGTTGACTGAACTTCGATAATTATTTTCGTACGATTTTATATATTTGGATAATAAAAGATTTAAGAACTCATCTAAGAATGTTCCAAGATCTGAAGTAACATATTTTGGCGCCAATAATTCGCCAGATGGTTCCCTCTAAATTTTAAACGACATTGCGTTATCTCCAGTTCGAGATGGAGACATTTTTCAAACGATTGGTCCTTCGCTTCTAATAGAGGAGAATAGGAGGAATGCAGGGAGTCCGTTGCCCAGCAATTACTAGTCTAGTTATAAACTAAAATATAATATTAGCCCAGTTAAGAAACTGTCCTAACATTGGGCACGGCCCTCCTCTAAAACTGAGAGGGCTTAGGGCATAGTCCACTACGCTGGCCCAGTGCAGGCTGGAGAACTTCACACACCTACGAGAAACTCTGAGGCATGCAGGTTTCCTCACGATGTTTTCCTTCACCGTTAAAGCATGTGTTAATTTTTTTTTAATACGCACATGTTTTCGAAAAGACAGAGGTGCGTGCCTGGGTTTGAATCCAAGACCTCTGACTTTGAAGTTTAACGGTCTAACCACTAGGCTATCACTGCTCTCCTCGATTCTCGCCAAATTATTTAAGTTCTAAAAAAAAGACTGACGGCGTTTAGTGTGGCTGTATAAGTTGGTAATATCTATCTATCTATTTATCATCACGCCAGAAGGCAGAGAGGTAGGCAGAGAATACAGAGTTCCAACAGGCTCTTTCCTTACATACCTCTCTGACTTCCACTCTCATAGTTCGTCTCATACACGCTCGCCGGTTACGGAGACTCTTGACTTGTCCTTCAGATAAGACTCGGTCTATTTGATTGATCGTGGTAAGATAGTCTATGTCAATGCAAAAGTTTAAGTATGTGTATGGGACGATAATTTATGAGACCTTCCTCAAAAAAATACAGGACCAAAAGAAGCGCGCCGGAAGCGAATTGACGAGACACATCGAACGTCATGATTTTGACGTCACGGCCAATCAGGACGCAGTCAAGTCCTTCCAAACGAGGTGCACAACGCGATCTCTTTTTGGCTTATTGGAAGCATTTGACTACAAGTCAATGCGGAGTGGGCACTTCACTAATACGGATTCATAATATAAAAATAAAAGAGGGCGCTTCACCAACAATACTATATCTTTAATATTAAGCGCCAACAATTATTTTCATAGGTTGTGTGTTTAAAGTCTCTACCATCTAACATATCCGATATTGAATTATTTTGAGAAATTGACTAGAAATTATTCTCTAAAATAATTATATTCATAATTAATTACGAATGATAGATTGATATATTATCACCACATTATTTCGAAAAGGGATGGTCTCACAGCCGGTTTTAATATTCAACTTAAGGGTAGATTTGCCTACTACGGATAAAATTGTTACTTATTTTATATGGAAAATCTGTCAAAATTTTACTGTCACTAAGCAAATCTATCCATGAGTTAAATATTAAAACCGGTCATAAGACGAAACCTACATGTTTTAAAATCCACTATTAAAACCTTTCAGGAGCAGAAAATCAATTTCTTGTTAAAGAAATATAATTATATTTTTGTCTAAGTTTATTCAACAGCTTATTAACATAAAATTGATTATTTCAGAACTCAGGGTCAAACGTAAAAGAGATAAGTTTACATCAGTGTATAACAATTTCATAGAAGAAAATAATGTTATTGTAACAAAATAAACGTATTATAATTTAACACTCAAAAAAAACCTCTATTTAAATAATTAATCTCAAATTCTCGCAAGTAAATAATGCATATTATTCGCTATAAAGGTAACAATCGGTCACCGCAATGTTTACCTCACCAAAGTAAGCAAAAATCAAAAATGATATTTCGCATTTGCTTTATTGATGCACATACGGTTTAATGTTCCACAATTTGCTTTTAATTGCAAATGTGAACCGGCGTAACATAAGTATCATACTTGGTTCAGTGTGATTTATCCATCCGTTAACATCAACCCTAACGTTAAGAGTTGTATCACATTAAATGTTCAGATGGGGTAATCGGCTGTGTTACAGAAATCTTAATAGTATATTGTCTGGTAGAAATTGCTATTAGCAATAAGACCGCCAATTGTACCTTATGGTGTTTTACAATTACCACTTTATAATGTATTTGGTGTACAGTAAAGAATAATCTATCTATCTAATAGTGTATTATCTAATGGTATCACATTGACAATCGTATCTCCAAAGATGCTTGAATCTTTGTACTATTTTGCTTTTGTCTTTGACAAAACTACACAGATAGTAGTAAGGATAGCCAAATAAAAAAGCTTTTAGCTACTTTAATGGTCTAATGGCGTATGGTGCTGCTAAATAATCCATCTATATTATCACGCCAGATCCCTTTCGGGGTAGGCAGAGAGTAAAGAGTTTCAACAGGTTCTTTCCTTACATACCTCTCGGCTTCTTCCACTCTCATAGTTCGTCTCATACACGCTCACCTGTTACGGAGACTCTTAACTTGTCCTTCAGATAAGACTCGGTTTATTTGGTCATGGAAATATAATCTAGGTCTTACCCAGTCCCTACATCCTACCACTTTCGCAATAATAATAATAAAAATAAAATGTTTATTTCACCACTTAAAAATGTTTACATTGCATCATATATGTAACCTCTTATTAAGCTAAAATTATTGCTTGCTTGCATTAGGAGGTTCCGCTCTGGTTACAATCACGAGATCCTGGGTTCTTGGTAGGGCAGTTTTATTGAGGTTTTCTATTGCAACATTATCAGTCTGAGATTGTGGTCGGTATAAAAGGTTAGTTCCTTAGTATAATATATTAGGACCTAACATCGTCACTAAATTTGGGTATGCATAGTAACCTCACAGCTACCTCCGTTAAAGGAAAGTAGACGTAACGGAGTTTATTTTCTTGCCATTCTTTTCATCACTACGTACTGCCCGCCCAAATCTTAATTTTACCTATAAAAGAAGAAATTGAAGAGAAGTAATAAAAACATATTGTCTCTACATAATAAAAATAATCCCAACCCTTTCAGCAAAGCGAATTTAAAAAAGTCACACGCAGAGCAACCACCACATTTTCATAACCCTTTTTTAACACTTTATTTCAAGCTTTTAAATTACCCGCGACATCGCCTGCGTGGAATTTAACAAAAATCTTTTTCTAAAATAAAAGCAGCCTTAGTTATTCTTTATAACATCAGTCATCTGCCAGTGAATCCCGTCAATATCGGTCCAGCCGTTTCTGAGATTATCTAGAACAAACAAATAGGCAGAAAGTCAAAAATTTTAAAAACTGGTTATTTGGTATGAGTACCGTATATTTAGTAAAAGCTGTTATTTTGACATTACAAACAGAAGCTTCAATTTTATTTTATTTTAATATTATGAACAATACACGATAATGACATGAAAATATGATACACTATAAAGATACAAACTTAGGCCTAGCAGGCAAAAGAGCCCACGAGCCAGCCCAACAAAACGAAAATCAGAAAATCAGAATCAACAACCAATCAGTTCAGATCTTTAAGGTAATTTATCATAAAATGTATTTTCTTTTTCTTCTTCCTAATTTCGTTGGCTAATGCCTCTGTAGTTACCGGACAAATAACAGTAGTTGAGTATAGTGCTTGAAATAAAGAGATAAAGTTGGACTCCGCTATTTCCTCACTTGGGTGACCTAGTTCATTCTTTTTTATTGAACATTTTTGCGACTGTCCGACCGGACAACGAATTTATTCGGAATGGAACTGCGCGGTGTAACTGAAGCTTGACGCAGTGGCATCCTCCAGACATGATTTAGAGAATTATTTGAATGCTTTTTAAGTAAAAGCAGAAATTATAAAAATGTTTGCTCATAACGGCCTAAAATACTGCGGTCCATAATACAACACAATATGCAACGATTTAGATATTCTATAACTGAGATGCAAATATGGCAAACCCAATAATGTTATCTATCTATCTATATAATCACGCCAGCTCCCTCGCGGGGTAGCGTAATAATATTATAATAATAATATTAGCCCAATTGAGAAACTGTCCCACCGTTGGGCACGGGCCTCCTCTCAAACTGAGAGGGTTTAGGCCATAGTCCACCACACTGGCCCAGGTGCGGGTTCGCGAACTTCACACACCTTCGAAAAACTCTTAGGCATCTGCAGGTTTCCTCACGATGTTTACTTTTACCGTTAAAGCAAGTGATAATCAATTTATTTTTTAAACGCACATGCTTTCGAAAAGCCTAAAGTGCCTGCCTGGGTTTGAACCCGAGACCTCTGACTTTGCAGTCCAACGGTCTAACCACTAGGCTATCACTGCATTTAAAGTAAAAGCTGAAATTATTTCAAAGATTGCTCATAACCGTCTTAAATACTGCAGTCCATGATACAAAACAATAAGCGACGATGTTGATACTTTATAACTGTGATGCAAATATGGCAAACCCAATAATATATTGGCTCTGTTAAGAAACTTTCTCACCGTTGGGCACGAGCCTCCCCTCAAACTGAGAGGGTTTATGCCATAGTCCACTACGCTGGCCCAGTGCGAGTTGGCGAACTTCACACACCTTCTAGAAACTCTCCTCATGATGTTTTCTTTCACCGTTAAAGCAAGTGATATTTAATTTTTAAAACGCACATGTTTTCGAAAAGACAGAGGTACGTCCTGGGTTCCAACCCGAGACCTCTGACTTTGCAGTCCAACGGTCTAAGCACTAGGCCATCACTGCTTTAAAATGATCTTTTCAAAAATTAAATTGGCACCATTACCCAAAGTGCACATAATTGAAAATAACAAATATGCTTAGAAACAGGGTAGTTATCAATAAATAATTTTGTTTACAAAACAATATCCTATATCCTAAGTATGCATCATCATCCCTGTGATTACTTAGGCTAAAACTACACGTTTTACGAAATACAGTTAGGACTGGGCGTAATTCCAGACTCCAAACTACCACCGGGAATTTTTTTTTCAGTTTTATGTTTTGTGAGCACAAGCTCACAAATCAGCTTATAGCCCAAAGAGATAGTAAGAAGACGATGCAAGGAAATGGAATGCTTGAATTTTTTATCTCCTTATGTTATTCTTAACGTTCGTCTCTTATTTTTCTAACATAAGAGGTATTGTTCCTCTTAGTAGATAATATACAAGTAACTACAAGTCTATAATAAAACATACGAATATAAAAGCACTTACCGCGTCGTTGTTAATGAAGAAAGACAAGTTGGCGGCAGGCAAAGAGGCTTATGCACTCCACTTTTAGCTTCATACCCGGCCTGTACCGCCGTTTCAGGCCGTGCATCGAAGGACCAGATTTGGGCAACACTGGTAACAAAATTACCTATTATTAAACTGAGGCTTACCGTGGCTATACATATTATAGATAATCTATATGTTTATGCGAAAGTGGAAGGATGTAGGTATAAATCTTATATGCATTAACATCCAGACCAGAATAAATTATTATGGAGCGCACAAAGCCATCGTCACAAACAACCATCAATAATATAAGGAGTCTATCTTTAAGTAGATCTATGATCACGAGAAGGGATTTCTTTCCGTGACTATGGCTGTTGATAAACACTAGAAACGTCTTGTCCGGTGAAGCTGTAAAGGCCCCGCTGTCAAAAATAAAATTGGCTTAAATGAACCCGTAATGTGCTTAACTTATGAATAAGTAATGCCAGAAATGCCGTAATAGAACAGAATATACTACACAGACTTTATAACAGTAAAAAAAGACGAAATAAAAATGTGGCTGTATGTTAATTATTAAGTTATCATGGAGATGGGAAAAATGTAATCCGATTCATGATTATAATTGCACTTTGTAATATTCAACCATGATTTAAGATTAAAAGTGTAATAATCGTAATCGTTGAAGATTACAAAATGTAATTGTAATCTTTAATCATTCATACACCATCACGCCTATATTCCCCAATCGGGGGTGGTTAATCATTATTCTGATTACATTTTGTCCATCTCTGTTTATCATTAAGGGCTGTGGACTTCGATTAATAAATAAACAAACATCATCATCCCTACCCCGCAAGGGAGCTGGCGTGTCACCGACGATGTCACATAATCACCGACGATGTCACATAATCACCGACGATGTCACATAATCACCGACGATGTCACATAATCACCGACGATGTCACATAATCACCGACGATGTCACATAATCACCGACGATGTCACATAATCACCGACGATGTCACATAATCACCGACGATGTCACATAATCACCGACGATGTCACATAATCACCGACGATGTCACATAATCACCGACGATGTCACATAATCACCGACGATGTCACATAATCACCGACGATGTCACATAATCACCGACGATGTCACATAATCACCGACGATGTTGAATCCCAATGTAATAGGAAGTGACTCTATTGCCATTGAAAATATCTCAGGAACTCAGCAACATAAGCCGCCTAATATTACCAAATTTTGAAGTCAGTAATACTCTTTATTTTTCACATTTCTTGTGAATATTGTCAAATCCAAATTATTAGGAACGTATTCAAAATGTGCAAGCGATTTGAAAAATAAATATGTTAAGCGACTTATGTCAGTGACCGTACCAATATTTCAGACTCCGGACTTATCCCTTAGATTTTTTTCATAGAAAGAACACATTTTTATGAGCCAGTATTCGAAACTAAGTCTTCGTAATCGTTACCCGTATTATGCACTTTAAGACCAACGAGGCTCTGACGAACAATTTCCAGATTAAAGCGAAAGGTTTTGATCATGTATAGAAAATACAAAAGCTGATCGTTGATAGGTGCCCAAACTCTATCCGTTTATTATGCAAACATGGAGATGCCTTAGAGCGATACGGTAATATAGGACAAGGCCACTAGTTGGAATTCGTTCGTCGAGTGAACAAAAACACCCACCGTAATCGTGTGGGCTTACATCAATACATATTGCCTATTCTGCCTTCGTAATAGCAAATGCAATACCCTCAAATTGTACGTTTTGAAAATAAGGAGATATTGTTTAAATCTCTACTTTTAACTGTTAAATAACTCAGCCGATATTTTCTCATAGTTGGGCAACATTGAGAAAGATTAGGTCACTGGGTCACCCACTCGGTTGAATAACCGCAGGTTCGATTCCCGCACGGGACAAATCTTTGTGTCACCCACAATTATTTGTTTCGGTCTGGGTATTTGTGTGAATTTTCATGTTTGTAAGCGCACCCATGACACGGGAATAAATCCTTCTGTGGGGCCACGTTTTATTTAAAAAAAAATTCTATTTCTGAAATGGAACAGCCTACATTACACTATTTTTTATAGAGGTAGCATTCGCCTTCAAAAGCCAGGCATAGATGACAGACATGATGATGATGTTTAAATATCGATTACTTGGCGATACCATACGATTACAAAGGCAGTACTGTATTTTACCCTAAATAGAATGCAGTAACGAAGCTCATGAAATTTGCATTGTAGAGATTTAGAGTTGAGGTTTGCGACATACATCGTCACATTGTCATTACTATAGTGCTAAAAGAATCTTTTGGGCTGTGGCTGACATTGACAGGGGCGTTGGTGTGAAATTAGGTGGTGGTTATTATTACCCATCACCAAGGTTAAGCAGCGTTCGACTCGGTCGGCTTGAGATGGGTGACCGTTGTGGCATTTTCATATTCGAGCGCATTTGTGCTTCGGAAGCTACGTTAAGCCGTTGGTCCCGGTAACCACTTAATGTGGTAGTCGTAAAGCCGAGTTGGAAGCCTTATAGGCGGCTTGATAAGTTCCAACAGCAGGTGGCCACAAACCTTCCTCCGCCAATCCGCACTGGGTGCGCGTGGTGGAGTATGACCTGATCTATTTCACCTCGATTAGTGAAAGAAGGCCTTTGTCCAGCAGTGGCAACATCAACATTATTAACTTGCTTTCTTGTGGAAAACGTGACATTCGTAGGCTTGCCCTGATGCATGTTCGACCTTATATTGTCAATCTCATATAATGTTGCCTTCGACATTAAGGTTTGAGCTCCTTCATACTTCAATATTACTTCTTGTAAATAAAATAACCTCATCACTCTTGAACTACCATGGGCCGTGTGGAAATCATTAAATCGGCTCCGCACACAGGTAGGTAGATGCACGCAAAATCTGTGTACGTGGGGATTCATAGATCCAAATTTAACAGCCTGTGACTGGGGTGCGAGCTCACAGATTATGTTCGCACCTGCTAATCTGCCCTTTATACACCACCAACTGTACAAGGGAAGAGCTGAGCGCGGCCACAGACGGCGCGATCAAACTAGCTACTCACTTAGCGGGACAAATACAAACTATTGACACGAAAAGAAGAAGAAGAAGACTCTTGAATTTAAACGTTTCTGGGAGGTTATTTCAAACTTTTCCATGTGTCAAAGTAAGATTACACCATAACGCCTATATTCCCAAAGGGGGGGTGGTAGAGGTGTACTGAGTACACCTACTTTTTGGCGAGGATGTTACGTCCCATGTAATAGGGGGGCGAGCTTATTGCCATACACCAGGCACAATTTAAGACTCGGAACTCATACTGGGAATGTTTCGTTAGAAAGACTGCATTTGTCCGACCTAGGATTTGAAACCAGGACCACCTGATCACAAAGCGATGCGCGTTGCCACTAGACCAACGAGGCAGTAAAACCAAGTAAGATTACGTAACTAAATATTCTTATTTGAAACATTTTTTTATACCGTAGCTCTTACATTAATGTGTTGTAGGTAATTGCGTGCCATTTCATTGAATTATATACGCTTGAGTTTCTAAACCTCCAAAAGCAGAACCACTTTTCTACTAAACATATTGCTCTCTCCCAATAAAGTGTACGTGTTGTAGGTTTATTCGCATCGCATTACTCACGTATACTTCGAACCCTAGATGCTTGCCTTAGCCGTCCTGTTGAGATAAAGCCTAAGAAAACCTTTTATTTTTTGTTGGCGTCGATACCTAGAGTCGAGGTTTTATACATTTCGGCACATTCCGACTTGTGTGTGTGACCGTGAGTGATAAGGTTGTTAAATTTAGGAAGTGTTTTTTTGTCACTTATTTTAATGAAACCCTTACTTAATATTATAAATTCGAAAGTAACTCGGGCTGTCTTCCTGTCTGTTTATCTGTTACCTTTTCACGCCCAAACCGCTGAATAGATTTTGATCAAATTCGGCTAGGACATATGTTTAACCCAGGGAAAGGATATAGGCTAACTTTTCTTTCAAAAGGAAACTTAAGTGTGTAAAATACACGCTCGAAAAGAACGCTAACGAAGTTGAGGGTTCGGCTAGTATTAAATAAATCAGACTATACTGTGCTACGGTTGGCCAAAGGCCTTCTCCCACAAATCTAGATGAGAGAGATTAGGTTTACAGGAGATTAGGAGAAAAAGCAGGTTTGTGGCCACCTGCTGTTGGAACTTATCAACTACAATGGCATATCATATTACAGTTCAGTCAAGTTGGAAGGCTTATAGGTGGCTTCCAACTGACTTAACGAATACCACATTAAAGGTTTCGCAACATAGCGCGACGGGAGCGGCAGTAGCGCTGCTTGGGGAGTTGTAATGTACTGAAATGTATGGAAGACGCCACACAGCGCAGCCCCACTTGGCGCGACGAACATAGCTGAGTATTTCCGTCGCGCTCCCGTAGCGCTCCGTCGGCTATTTAACCAAATCTTTAATGGTAACCGAAACCAACGTCTTAAAGTGCCTTCCGAAGCACGGAAGCGATCGAATATAAAAATGCCACAAACGGTCACAGTAAAATAACTAAAAAGATTATGATTATCAATCATGTTAAAATTAGGTAAATCCATCAATTGTATTATCAATTAATTATTCAATTAAAATTGTTGTACTTCTTAGATAGCCTGCTTACAGGCTCGCCTAGAACGGTTTGATAAAACTGAGACAATATAATTTTATTTATACAATAAATTTTAATATTGTTTAAAATACATCTTAGAAATGTATGCGTGCTATACTTTAAGCGCTAAACAGAAAAGTAATTACCTAATCACTAATTTTAAATTATGTAAATACCCTGTTTGTTATAATATACAACTAAATTGTAAGTACTTAATCTAAAATCCATTAGAGGCCGATGTTCTCTTAGACGTAAATAATTCACGTTTAATCCATCGAATAGATATGGGCCATAGCCATGGCCATTAAATAATGGACAATGCAGACAGTTACATAACAGAATTTAGAAGAGAACAGCTGAGGACCGGACCCCATTGCGTGCTTTGGAAGAGGGCTATGTTCAGCAGTGGGCTGCGTTATGATGAAGATGAAAATAACAGAGCTTTACGAACTACCTTAACAGCGTCATTTCTTTAATGTATTATACAATATCCTAGATTCACGAAAAGTTCACAATTAAACAAGCCTACATTTTTCGTGACGAAGCTTAATTAATATTTCGGTCTAAGAACGCATGACAGAACCCAAATAATTAAAGTTACTTACAAACAAATTAGTATGTAAAACCAAAACGTCCATTGTAATTAGTACTCTAAATAATTATAAATAGAGTTCGTTTTTCACTCACCCACAAAATATATATGCGTGTGAACCTGCGCTATCTGAAAGGACGGCGCGTCCGCAGACACTTCGCAGGTGTAGCGACCGCCCGCGGTTTGCGTCCCCGCCTGGATGATCAGGCGCTCGACGTCGCTCTCCTCACACTGTGGATAACATGGCTTCGTCAGAATTAAGTGGCATATATGCGGAGTTATAAAATAAAATAAAAATAGGAGTTCTGTAAAGACAGAACTGCTGGAACTCCGTGTTGTTTATTTACTCCGCAAGGGATCTGGCCCAATGACATAGATAAAGAATCGGCGCAAACAGATGTGTTTTTTAAACATAACCCCACACTAGGAGTTCCTGTGTCATGGTTGAATTTACAAATATAACATTCTAACACAAACCGCAACAAATATTCGTAGGTCACATAACGATTTATCCCGTGTAAGGATCAAACCCGCAATGGCTCTCTCGGCTCTTGGTTTACTTTATTCACTATTTTTTGCCGACAATGTACAATAGGGCGAGTTACTACGTAATTCATAGTTCTAGGTCCAGACCGCTGAAGGTTTTTCGGTTGAATAACCCCGATAACTCTTTGCCTGACCGGCCGATTCAGCGCTAGACTAATGAGGCATTCAAGATTTAATAGATACGTTTATATTGATCTTAGTTTCGTATAGTATAATTAAGTAAGCCCCTATTACATATACTTTTTTACGAATTTCGAATTACGAAACAAATGTTTGTGGGGCACACAAGATTTGTCTAATGCGGTGATCGAACCCGCGACTATTTAATCCAACGAGCAGAGCAGCTTCTGCTCTAAACTACTGATCCAAGCCGTCTGTTAAAACGTTTATGTATTATCTTAGTTTTCTATAATAATATTGCGTACACCCCCTATTGCGTAGACTGTTTAAATCACACTCATGAATAATAAGCATTTACCATAATAACAAAATTTCAAAATGCTCCGGCCACCACGTCGCTAACACGAGTCATAAATGTACCAATAATAACACTTCAATAAATGCATACCTTTGATTATTACAAGCTTTTATTTAACTTGCAATATCGTTTGTCTGTTTAGGCTTATTAGATTGGTATTAACAAGTAGTACACAAACAGATAGTGTTCAAGGTCTGATAATGAAGCTGAAAGGCGGCCAATGAAACCTTCCAACTAATCTTTATAACCCTGTCGTGTTTTGGCTCGTTGGATTTGTCTTCACGGGTATTTTAGACTCGGACGGTCTCTAGGATCTGATGAAGCCGGAAGGAAGCCATAGGAACTCCTTAACTAAGCAAAATATCTTCGTTGTGTTTTTGCTCCTGTTTTTAAAAAGGTCTTTTAAATTAAAATTATTAACTTCAATTTTACAAGCATAACACTAACATTGTACAAATAAAATCGTGAATATGTAGATTTAAATGCGTATTCAGGTACGGGGAACAATAAACAATTAATTTAATAGATTATGTAATCTATTACATTAATTGTTCATTGTTCCCCCGTCTATGCGAAAGCAAACATAAACTCGAAACACTGAATTAATTAGAGCGATCGATTAGTGGAGAACCTCCTGCTTTCAGATGGAATATTGATCATGTTAAATATAAAAATGAATATAACAGTCGGGTTAATCCAATGGTTAAGAGCTTCAGCCGCTCAAGATCGTATAGTAGCGGGTTCGATCCCCCACGGGACTATCTTTGCGTGACCCAGAAATATTTGTGTTGGTCTAGGTGTTTATCGCTGTGAGATACGATACGTAGTTGCGATACAGGAATTATTCCTAATGTGGAGCAACATTTTTTTTTTCAAAACATCTGTGGTAGAAGTGAAGACTAGCTTATTGAAAACATGCTTTATATGTACCAGGTTTTACGTCTAAATTTCGACTACTGCTACCTATGTCATCACGCCATATCCCTTGCGGGGTAGGCAGAGAGTACGGAGTTCCAACAGGTTCTTTCCTTACATGTCTCTTTGGCTTCCTCCACTCTCATACTTCGTCACATATACGCTCGCCGGCTACGGAGACTCTCGACCTGTCCTTCAGATAAGACTTGGTCTATTTGGTCGTGGTAAGATAGTTTAGGTCTTCCCCGGTACCTACATGCTTTCCTTTTCCACTAATGCTCATGATTATAATTTCTCAAAGAATGTTATTAGTTTTTGAAATCTCCGTTGGCAAAGGCCTTCTATTACTAATTAAGATGCGGATTGGTGGAAGCAGTTTTATGACTACATTTTCTTAATGCTCATTAAACCTACTAGGAGCCGTCCAAATTAACTTTAAAACTTATAAAGTGGTAGCCGAGACAAATGACTTAACATGCCTTTTCATGCGCATGGGTGCTCCCATATACTCCCGAAAGGGTCATCTATTTCTGACTGAACGAGTCGAAAGCTACTTAACCTTCAGGGTCGCCTTACACAAACCTACAAGCACCTCACATACCTCTACCAGCGCCTCATCATTACATTTCTAAATAACCAAACCTTATTTTTCACATACTTAAGTCACACCGTATTAATTTTCTTACGCAGCACCTGAGTCTTGTTCTCGGCTTATTTCTTTAGCGTCAGCACCTCAAATAGCACCAGTTAGTACAATTTAACCCAAATCACCTGATAGAGCAGTTAATTTACTAAAAGGTGCACACTAAAATGGTTCTTAGTGACATGACTTTAACATAAAAACAAATTGTAATGAATTTTCTTGAAGATTTTTATCAGCGTGTTTTTATTATAATATTATAAAAATAACTGTGTCCTAAAACACATTTATCAGTGACAAAGTATTAAAAACACAGTCACGCCTATATTTCCCAAGCGGGGTGGCAGAGGTTTACTGTTTACTTCTATTTTTCGCCGACGATGTTGGGTCCCATGTAATTCAGACTCGGGATTCGTACTGGGAATTATTCAATAGGAAAACTACATTTGTCTGACTTAAGGTTTGAATCTAGGACCTCGAAATCGGAACCCGCATTATTTGCCACTAGACCAACGACACAGTCAGATGCCTATGAAATGTTCTATCACAAAAAATATAACTTTACCAACCCTTGCCCAAAGGACCAACACGAATAGTTATACTTTAAGTTTTAAAACGTGTTAATACTTTAGACTTGGTAAAACTTTGTCATTTGCATTTAAATTACCATGAACTTTTTTACCGAGTCTTATCTGATGGAAAAGTCAAGAGTCTCCGTAACCGGCGAGCGTGTATGAGACGAACTATGAGAGTCGAGGAAGCCAGAGAGGTATGCAAGGAAAGAACCTGTTGGAACTCTGTACTCTCTGCCTACCCTGCAAGGGATCTGGCGTGAGATTATAGATAGATAGAATTTTTATCAAAAGGGTATTTTTAACTTTTTCATTATTACAGCTACAGGTTAGAATTTAAAATATATTTAAGGCTGCCGAGTTGCCTTAGTAATTTTGTCAAGCCGTTATTATTATTTACAGGATAAATACCTACCTAAAATGACTGAGCTTATAACGCTGACTCCTTTAAGTAATTTTGTTTTGAAATATTTTGTAAATATGGACGTCATTTTTACATAAAAATACTAAGTTTAATATTATAGCCAGTTATTATAGACTGTTGTTTAAAAATGTATGTATTCTAAAATATATTATTAGAGAAACATTGAAGGCTTAGTCGATAAAACGCTCATGTTATATTCAAGAGGATTTAAATCCCAGCTTGCATCCATTTGTTGTTCGTGTTACTACCAGCTGTACTACCAGTAGTACCCACGACGAATATATAAAGAGACTTAAGCAACTGTGCACTGTGTCTTCTAACTAGGCCCTGACGTCAGGCTAAAATTGTTTATTTCAATTATTTCCATACTATTTTGACCTATGTAATCTTGCTTTGGCAGTGCTATGCAGACCTTAATACCATATTTATACTGCAGAAAAGGGCTATTAGAACCATTTACAATCTAGCTTCTAAAGAATCTTTCAAAGATAAGTTTAAGGAAATAAACATTCTAACCATTATTTCCCAATTCATATATGACAATTTGTTATATACCTGAAATGGCAAATTTTAAAAATTGAGTTTTATCCACACTCTAAATACTCGGAGTAAAAATAATCTTGCTGTACATGTCACGCGGGCCAGTGTATACGCTTTTAACTTTCCCACGATATTCGAGATTTACCAATTAATACATTTAAAACCATAATCTAGGCTAAATTATGTAATAATGCTTGTTACAAAATCTCGGATTATATAGAATATAAGACCGCGTGCTATTGAAGTGCCATATTGTTAATAGTGAAGCTATGTGTTTTTCTCTTGTAATTACGGCAATGTTAAAGCGTAGCGTGTTCAGCCTGACGAGCCTGGGGTATTGCTGCTTTGTAGACACAGTCTGGCTACTGTCTTTGGGCTAATGTCTGCGGTGACGGTCTGGCGCGGGTCACTCCTTTCCCTCCAATATGGTCGAAGGGAGTGATAGTTGTGCCAGCATTCATACTCGTGAACGTGGTCCAGCAGTCATACTGGTGAGGTCTGGTCCATCTAGGATCCTTTAGACACTCTTTTCAGATAATATCATTACAAGGTGAGACATCGTTTTGGTTGCACCACTCAAACACTCTAGATTTGTGCTGTCAGGGAGTTTCCACATGAGCATGATTTTCTTGCTCCAACCGACCTGATTACCTTGAAATTAATTTAAATGAACACCGTCGCGCCTATGTTCTCCCCAAGCGGGGCTGGCAGAGGATCACTTTTCACCGACTTTGTTAGATGCCAGTGTAATAGGAGGCGAGCCTATTCATATCATACCGGGTAAAATGCCGGACTTCGGACTGATAATGAGATTTTTTATAGAAAAATCATGCCTTGTCAGACCTAGAATTTGAAGCCAGGAACTCGTGATCGAGGGCACCCTCAGCCTAGGTAGAGCGATGAACTTCGTAGGGCGGAGGATCGTACCCAGTGGCGTGCACTTGGAGAGGCCTATGTCCAGCAGTGGACTGCTATAGGCTGATGATGATGATGATGATGAACTCGTGATCGATACGCGCATTATTTGCCACTAGACCGACGACGCAGTTTGATTTAAGTAAACATGATTGAGTAAACAAACAATTACTTTCATTGACTGTTGGCGCATGATGTAGCCGGCAAACTCGAGGTCTTGGGTTCGAATCCTATGTTGGACGCTGTTTCTTCACAAAAGTTACAAGGTCTTAAATGTTAGTACGTACAGCATGCTCAATCTAAACTCCTTTGCGAGAGGCTGGAGCCTGCACTAGGTCACCTGTGTTACAAGGAACCAGGCTCTCACCTTTTAACGAAAACTGCATTAATAAATGGAAACTTGAAACAATTATAAGGAACATTCTCTTAATAAGAGTAAACTTATCTTAAAATTAGAACGATAATTGAATTAGTATCTATATATATAATAATAATATAATAATAGTATCTATATATCTATGTTATCACGCCAGATCCCATGCGGGGTAGGCAGAGAGTACAGAGTTCCAACAGGTTCTTTCCTTACATACCTATCTGGCTTCCTTCACTCTCATAGTTCGTCTCATACACGCTCGCCGGTTACGGAGACTCTTGACTTGTCCTTCAGATAAGACTCGGTCTATTTGGTAGTGATAAGATAGTCTAGTTCCACTTCCACTTTCACATTGTATATCTGTTTTGTGGTTCTTTCTTCTGAAATTATTTCTATATGCCCGAACCGACGAAGCATACCCTTTCTCATCATTGCATCGATACTATCTTTCATACCTACTCACTTTCTTAATACGCTGTTGCAAATACGGTCAGTCAGCTTTAGTCCGCACATCTTCCGCAGAGCTCGCATTTCCTCCGCATTTATCCTACTTTCATTCTGCGTTGGGACTCCGTTATGAACTCCGTTATGTATGGCCCGCTGCGCCTTTTGGCTTAAGTGCCGGCTCCCAAGTAGCTTTCCCATTGCACCATTTACTCTGTTTCCTGCACTCACTCTTCTCTCTGAATTAGTATTTTAGTATTAAATTAGATCAGGAAGGTAATGTGTGTGTGTAGGTGTGTGTTTAGCATGTGTTTGTTCTATAGGAACATTTAGATGTGATTGGTATTTTTCGTCGAAAAGTTCTCCTTAGCTAGAGTCTAAAACTTTGGCCGGTATAATCACAATAAGTTCCTTATTACATCGGAACCTAACATTGTTGGCGAAATCCTGTTGTACACAGTACACCTTTACGAGCCCCGCTCGTGCAAAATAGGTGTGACGGTTTATTTAAATCAAACATTTGTATAAACTAATTACGGTACTCAAAATTTGACATGTAAATAGAAACTAAATAATTTGGTGGTTCAATCAACTTAATTAACTCCAGGTGGATTAATTCGTTAATTAATTACATACTTAGCAACCTGTCGTATCAAGTAATCTATTTTATACAATGGCGACCAAATTTAATACGATCTAATACCAATGGAACACGTTAATTTGCAATGTCCTTATTCGCTATGGCCAAACGTGGGGCGTTACGATATTTTCGCGGAATGATTGCATAATGGTATTCTACCTATACATTACAGTCTGTTTCATAAGTAAATACTGCTCAACTATCTGGTCACCGGTATATAACATACACATTAACCGTATCAAAACTGTTCAATCGCGCTTTTTACGAATGATATGTACCAAATTTGGATTGAGACGGCAATTGCAGGAACATGGCGATAGATTAAACAGGTTCAATCTAAAAAGCCTCCAACATCGTGACGGTGTTTATGAACACCGTCTTGCCTACATTCCTCAAGCGGGGCTGGTATACATCTATTTTTCGCCTACTGTGTTAGATCTAATATAATAGGGAGGGAGCCTTTACTACTGTACCAGGCACAATGCCAGACTCTGGGCTGATAATGGAAATTTGCCTCCTGGAAAAACTGGAAATTCCCTTCCTCAAAAACCGCCACAACGCTGCTCTGTACGCATCCACCTTCTAACTGCGACCTTAATAAAGTCATCGGGCCTGTCCTCTACACGTCTTCCGGAACGTGGTCGCCCCTTGAGAACCTTTCTGCTCCAAATTCATCAGGTTCTATGTACTTACCTAATTGCTGTTTTCTGCAATATGTAGGTCAATTTTTCCTTCTTTCTTTCTATTTCATGAAGTTATCGTTACGCGCCACGTTACATGTTAAATTGGTCATAGAGGATAAGGGCGTATTTAGTGTATTGGAAGCAATATGGATGGATATACGATATTACCTCCCTGATTATCAGCTGCCGTATTTTTGGTTTTATTCGTATTTGATAATATATATTTATTCAGGTTGAATAGAATAAAAACGTTACTAATAAAGTAAGAAAGGAGAAAATTAATGATTCTATTTTTGAACTTAGAGTGCTAACTTAATTAACGTGTGAAAAAACCAAGTGCTAGAAGAAAACCTTTATATCCTGGTGTCGTTTGCCCTGACTGTCGTCTTGACTGTCCCTTGCGTGCTCGGGGTTCGGTGGTTTTAAGTGAAGACAATTAGCTGGTTGTATTAGTGGATTGTTAATAAAATGAAAATGTAATCTTAATTATTATATATACCATGACCAAATAGACCGGGTCTTATCTGAAGAACAAGTCAGGAGTCTCCGTAACCGGCGAGCGTGTATGAGACGAACTATAACAGTAGAGGAACACAGAGAGGTATGTAAAGAAAGAACCTGTTGGAACTCTGTACTCTCTGCCTACCCTGTAAGGGATCTAGCGTGATGATATAGATAGATAGATAGATATTTATGAGTTGTATCCGTTTTAAGTGAAGGGCCATCAGTTACAGGGCCATCAGTTTGATCAGCTTGGCAGCTAAGGTGTATGGTAAAATTATTGAACGGAGAATGCGCGAGAAGTCCGATGGAGTGTTGTGTGAGGCACAGGGAGGTTTCAGGTCTGGAAGAGGATGTTCGGATCAAGTTTTCTCCCTCCGCAACATCGTAGAAAAGCATCTGGCAGTAGGCCGGAAGGTTTTCTGCGGTTTTGTGGACTTGGAGAAGGCGTTTGATAGAGTCGTGCGAAAGAGACTTTGGGACATTTTGCCAGAGTATGGTATAAACGGCACCGTGTTGCGAGCCGTCCAGTCCACCTACGTGGACAGCAAGGCATGCGTACGGGTGGGTGGTAATATGTCACCTTGGTTTGACGTTAAAATCGGCGTCAAGCAGGGTTGCGTGTTGTCCGCTAGACTGTTTATAGTGTATCTGGATAAAAGTCTTCAAAGACTGAATGCGATGACTGAAGGGGTAAAAATGGGTGATCTAGTGATAAACCACCTATTGTATGCAGATGACGCGGTTTTGATAGCGCCAACAGCCACTGATCTGCAAACACTAGTCACAGTTATGAGAGACGACTGCATGAACAATGGCTTACATTTGAATGTGAAGAAAACCAAAATTATGGTTTTTGAACGGGAAGAAACCAGAACGAATGCAAGGATTGTGGTTGGTAACGATGTGCTGGAGCAAGTGAATGAGTTTGTATATCTTGGATGCGCCTTCAGTAAGGATGGGAAATACACCGCTGATATAGAGAGAAGAGTGAATGCAGGTAATAGAGTGAATGGTGCGATGGGAAGGCTACTTGGGAGCCGGCACTTAAGCCAAAAGGCGCAGCTGGCCATGCATAACGGAGTGCTTGTCCCAACGCTGTTATATGGCAGTGAGAGTTGGGTATGTAAGAAGGAGAACGAAAGCAGGTTTAATGCGGTCGAAATGCGATCTCTGCGGAAGATGTGCGGAGTCACGCTGACCGACCGTATTCGCAACAGCGTAGTAAGAAAGCGAGTAGGTATGAAAGATAGTATCGGTGTAAAGATGAGAAAGGGTATGCTCCGTTGGTTCGGGCATATAGAAAGAATGCCAGAAGAAAGAATGACAAAACAGATATACAATGCGAAAGTGGAAGGATGTAGGTGCCGGGGAAGACCTAGACTATCTTACCATGACCAAATAGACCGTGTCTTAGCTGAAGGGCAAGTCAAGAGTCTCCGTAACCGGCGAGTGTGTATGAGACGAACTATGAGAGTGGAGGAAGCCAGAGAGGTATGTAAGGAAAGAACCTGTTAGAACTCTGTACTCTCTGCCTACCCCGCGAGGGAGCTGGCGTGATGATATATATAGTATCCGTTTTACACTTGGCCAGCGTATAATTCTTGATAATAACACACACCATATATACCCTAAATGAACCGAGAAACTCTTAGGCATGCAAGTTTCTTCACGATGTTTTCCTTCACCGTTAAAGTGATAGTTTTTTTTTTAATACGCACATGCTTTCCGAAAGACAGAGGAGCGTGCCTGGGTTTGAACCCGAGACCTTGCAGTCCAACGATCTAACAACTAGGCTATTCCTGCTCTTGAAAATTTAAATCACACAAATAGCACCCATCTCGGGCAGATTCAACTGAACGCTGGTTAAACTTGAAGATAAAACTACCGCTGCGAGCATATTAAGTATAATATGGTTAGAAAATGATAATAATAAGCCCAGCCTCTTCCAGTTCTCGAAAGTGGTCACATCACGCTCCACTGGGATCGATCTATTAACACGGACAGGAATATTGTAGCCAATAAACCTGATATTGTGATAATAGATCGATCGATGCGTCGTGTAATGCTAGTTGATGTCACCATTCCGCATGATGAGAACATTGGGAAGGCCGAAAAAGAAAAATTATCTAAATATTTGGACCTGGCCCATGGGGTTACCGCCATGTGGAATGTTGATTCAACTATCATTATTCCGATAGTCGTATCAGTCAACGGCCTAATAGCGAAGAGCTTCGATAAATACCTCGAGAAGCTCTCGCTAGGTAGTTGAGTGAAGGGCCTGATACAGAAGGCGGTAGTATTGGATTCGGCACGCATTGTGAGGAGGTTCCTCCCTTTGGAGTATATATATATATATATATATATTTATTATATATGTTATAAGAAATGTATTAAATTAATGCATACATAAACACCGTCACGCCTGTTTTCCCCAAGCGAGGGTGGCAGAGGTGTACACCCACGTTTCGCCGACGATGTTAGCTCCCATTTAATGGGGGGGGGGGGCGAGCCTATTGCCATATACTGGGCACAATTCCAGACTCCGGACTTGTACAGGGAAGTTTTCGCTACAAAAACAACACTTGTCCGACCCAGGATTTTATCCCAGGACCTCGTGCTCACAAAGCGATGCGCTTTGCCACTAGAGCAACGAGGCATTCATATAAAGGGGCAGGCAAATAAATGCATACATCTATATATTAATACGTGAAGCAAAAACTTTGTACACCTTTTTACGAAAATTGCGCGGGCGGAGGAGTTTGAAATTTCTCACACTTATAGTTTATATAGAGAAGGAGTGCAGAATTCTAATTTTTTTTTTAAGTTATGCGTAAAACATACATTAAATCAATGAAAAAAACATTACACATACTACCATGTATTTGACACAAGACACGTCAAATCGATGTTTGTCTTTACTATTATTTGTCTGTAGTCTTATTGAATGTCAAACATAACCAGCAAACGATAAAAGAGTAGGTCGAATATCGACCTATGGGCGACCACGAGTAATAATAATAACTCATTTATTTTCAGGCAACTGAAATTTTCCAAAAATATTTTCGTTAAACTTTCAGGTCAATACATAGAAAAAGTTATAAACTAAATAACATATATCGCCGGCGACATGTTGCACTCTGCAGGCTCTTCTCCTTCAGAAAGTGTCAACTGTCTTTTGAATATTTTTTTCTGGTTAGTTTTCTTCGTAGTATTGCCAAAACAAAATCTTTACATACAATACTAAAACAAAAACTTATTTTACAGAAATAAACCTTAGCGAAGCATAAATACTAAACGAAGGAAACAGCCGCCCACTTCTTATAGTCAGTTCACATATAATTAGTTGCTCTTACTAAAGGGCACATCTGCCGGCTTCGCTGGGCATATCCCCGCCCGGGTAAATGCTTTAATCCGTTCCGGTACTGGACCGAAGGTCTACTCTGGACTTCTTATAAGACATTTTTAGATTCCATTTATTCTGATGAAAAATAACTAAAAGTAATATGAGTATAATATAATACTATAATATCAGCTTATACTGCCCACTGCTGGGCGAAGGCCTTCTCTCACAAATCGAGGTGAGAGAGATTAGGTCATACTCCACCACGGACCCAGTGCGGATTGGCGGAGGCAGGTTTGTGGCCCTGCCGTTGGAGCTAATCAAGCTGCCTACTAGGTTTCCAACTCGGCTTAACGACTACCACATGAAGTGGTAACTGGGACCAACGGCTTAGCGTGCCTTCCGGAGCACGGAGACGCTCGAATTTGAAAATACCACAAACGGTCACCCATCTCAGGTCGACCGTGCCGAACGCTGCTTAACCTTGGTGATCGGTAAGAACACCGCGTCGCACAGCGCTACGAGCGCCTCAATATAGGTAGTGAGTGAAATATTTGAGGGTTTTACAAGGGGGATAATGGGAATTATGTTGGATACGTGGACAACACAAAATCAGAGGGAGGAAGAACCTGTTGGAACTTTGTACTCTCTGCCTGCCCCACAAGCGATCTGGCGTGATAATATAGAAAATAAGAGGGTAGGTACAATAACAATTAATGTGCGGTTATATCAAAAGTGAACTGTCGTTAATGTATTGTAGATCATTATCGAAATAAAAATATACTACATTTTTAAAACAGACCGAAACGTGTGCAGTCCTGGTTTATTTTGAAGTATTGCTATAAATCTAGGTCTAGGAGAAATTATTTAAGGGTTTACATTTCCTTACAATTCCATTTGTTTCGATGTAATATCAAATATTTTTTAAACAATTAAAATATTTTTTGTTTCGTAATCTTTTGTGTGAAATTTTGCAATCGATTTTAAAAATGTATGTAACGTACTATTTCTGCCCGCGACATCTACCGCGATAACTTAGGCAGGAAAAAGTATCCTATGTGTTAATCTAGGTACCCAACTATCTGTTTTCTAAATTTAATTCAAGTTCGTTCAGCCATTTTCACGTGATTGAATAACAAACATACAAACCTTCACATTTATAATATTAGTGTTGTCGCCGGCAAAATTCGGAGTCGCGTTTTTTAAATACTGGCAACACTGCAAAACGTCGCCATCTGGAAACCGCCATGTTGGATGATCGTCGGTTGTCGACGATCTCTCGGCCATTTCGTTTTGATCCAGCAACAAGGAGGGTTGTCGTGAGAACTCCGTTGAGTAACCCTCAGTCATTTAAATTATAGTTGTGGTGATAATTGTAATAATTTGTTAAATGATTAAATATGTATCTTATTTACTCGCCATTTTATTCTATAAACGAATAAATATATCTAAAAGTCTATTCCCTGTGTATATGTCACTGTTAAGTGAATATTGGTGGTGTTGAACTGATTCTACCTTATATTGACAGGAATTGGAAGGACCGACACTCAAAAATGCATATTATTATTGCATTGTTATCCAGTTCTAAGCTATCTTAAAATTATTGTCTCTAGGTTATCGGGAAGTAACCTTAAAATCCATTGCAAAATATGTACCTAATAGACAAACAAACAGCCAAGAAAGCAAGTTTACTACTTAAATACCATTAATTTTAGCACCACCGTATCGCGCTTTTAAATAGGCATGTCATTTTACCATCAAAATCGGTTACGAATATGCAATATTCGGCTTTCAAATATTAAGCTGAAGTGACAGAAATAAAGTTCAATTTTGAGAGGAATACTTTTGCACGTGATTGTTAGGATACCTATGTCAACGCGTGTAAAGGAAGGAAATCTTAACTTAAACTATAGGTAATAAAGTTCAATTTTCAAAGAAACACCTTGTTCATTGTAGGTACGTTAACGAATAATTTGACATGCGAAATATCGTGAATACTCGGTTGTACTTAATATTCATCTCATTATCGCGTTTGTGTATTTAACAGTTGGTATTCATAAGATAAATTTCACAATTAATGAATGTATGATTAATTTAATTAACAACCAATTTCAAGTTGCCTCTTTTGTTCAATGAGAATATATTGCGTAAAACGGACTTTGGTAATAAATAATTTATTTATTATTTCCATAATATTACAATACATATTAAAATTATTTAATCCAAACATTGAGAACATTTACAATATTCTGCCTATATTAAATTTGACATGGCCATTCGATCAGCTCTTATGACAATTTGAGCAATAAAGAAAAAAACCTCTCGTAATACACACCGTCACGCCTATATTCCCCAGAGAGAGTGGCAGAGGTGCACTGAGTACACCCACGTTTCGCCGACGATGTTAGGTCCCATGTAATAGGGGGCGAGCCTATTGCCATATACCGGGCACAATTTCAGACTCCGGACTCATACTGGGAATTTTTCGTTAGAAAAACTACATTTGTCCGACCTAGGATTTGAACCCAGGACCTCGTGATCACAAAGCGATGCGCTTTGCCACCAGACCAACGAGGCAGTCAAATAAGGGATATTGTACTTAGTTCCCCCAATTAATTCCGCTAATTGATTCATTTCTCGTAGATAGTATTAAAGCACTATTAAAGCTTCTTCATTTTCTCTTAATAAACCGTCACGCCTATAATCCCTGAAGCAGGGGTGGCAGGGGTATACTGAATATACCCACTTTTTACCGACGATGTTAGATGCCATGTAATAGGGCCAGTCTATTGCCATATACTGCGCACAATTCCAGGCTCCGGACTCATACTAGGAAGTTTTCGTAAGAAGAACTTCATTTGTCCGACCTAGGATTTATACCCAGCACCTCGAGAACACCAAGCGATGCGCTTTACCACTAGACCAACGAGGCAGTTACATTCTTAATAGAAAGAACAAGAGCCTTATTAAAGAGCGAACTACTTCGTTATTACCAGTACAAAATCTCTCTTTCGATAGAATCCTTTGCTAGTATTTCGATTTTCTAACATCTCACTCATCACATCTCGCCCGAGGCTTTACTGTTACAATTCTTCAAAAAACATGAGAAGACCTCAAGAATGGCAAGAGTACGCAGGACCGAAGGAGGCAATTAGTCACGTTTGTCCGGACACAAATAGCGTTTTCCTCAACTTAGCCCTTATTCGATACGACCAAACGTAGCACGTTTCGATAACTATGTGAAATGATCGGATAATATGATACTTTATGCCACTAGATAAAGCAGTGATAGCCTAATGGTTAAACCGTTGGACTTCACAGTCAAAAGTTTTGGGTTCAAACCCAGGCACGCACCTCTGTCTTTTCGAAAGCATGTGCGTATTTAAAATTGACTATCACTTGCTTTAACGGTGAAGGAAAACATCGAAAGGAAACCTTCAACCTAGTTTCTCAAAGGTGTGTGAAGTTCGCCAACCCGCACTGGGGCAGCGTGGTGGACTATGGCCTAAACCCCTTTCAGTTTGAGAGGAGGCCCGTGCCCAACGGTGGGACAGTTTCTTAACAGGGCTAATATTATTATGCCACTAGACTGTTTGGTTCAGTAGTTAAGGTTCGATCCCCGTAGAGGCAAATCTTTGTGTGACACACAAATATTTCTTTCGGTCTAGTTGTTTGAGTAAGTGAGTTTCGTGTTTGTAAACGCACCCTGGACACAGTATGATTCCTAGAGTGTGGCCACATTTTTTTTAATATAACCATACAATAAACAAGAGAACATTTTTTCTAGGTTGTGTGACAGTCTCACTCCTGAGTAAGGGCCTCCAGTTTATATTCGGGCCACGAAATAGTTTCAATATATTATCGCAACATGCCGCGTTACGTGTTTGGTCTTAGCGAATAACCCTGACATAATCATCTGCGAACTTAAGTTTCGGTTCTTTGTGATTCGATTAAACAGAGGGAGGTACTGTTGTAATTATTCCCGATTGTTCATATTGTTCTGTGTTGGAGAGAACTCAGTAGGTTTATTTGAATTATTATGATGAACTGGGATTGATAAGGGAGGTTTCTTTGAGGGCAGTTTGTGATGTTTAAGGTGCGAGTAAATATGATTGTTAAATGCTTAATGATAATAAATAAGCTGTTTATTCTAAGTCAAAATGATAAGAGATAAGAGAGATCGGTTTTCGTGCTTCGTGGTCCTCAGATCATATTATAGGATCAGAGGGGTCTTCCGTTATGTCTTTGCTGAATCGAGTGATTTCGGATGCATTTTGAATGTTTACATTTAAAATTTATGTTTGTAATACACTAAGGATTTTAGTATGTCTAAATCCTGGGTGCCTTGATTTGACCTGCTCGAGTCATTCCGGTCCGATCCCCAAAACCGATCCCTTGCTGTTTATTATTATTATTTAATTCCTTTGTGATCCACTAAATATATTTTGTGTTTCTGATCGTCTTCCGTAACATTTTTGGAAGGTGTATCATCTGATCCACCTTATACCAACGGTATAGAAAATAATTTAAAATAAAACCGATCCCCTAGGGCAGGGATTCCCAAAGTAGGCGATATCGGTTTCCCAGGGGTCGAGATAAACGAAAACTGATTTTGGGGGTCGACAAGGTCTAAAATTGGACCCCTATTAATTATCACAAGTTCTTATTTGAAACTTTCAAGATAATGTATAAGTTGTATTACGTGTACCAAGTTGTATAACAACTTGGTACAGACACAGAGTAACTAATATTTAAGTAAGATTATTTAAGAGCAAAGATTTCAATTTGCTAAGCATTATTTATCAATAGAATAAAAACTAGAGATAGGATTCTTAAAGTAATTTGGCTATTGGGGTCTGAGGTATTAGTTCATTTTGGAAAAGAGGTCTCTTGCCCAAAATAGTTTCATCCCTGCCTTAGGGGATCAAATCTGGGATCTGGGTTTTGGGATCTCGGCGTTTTCGTGGAAAGACAATTCAAAATTATACCCAGCCCCGGTAGATCAATATTGCCACTTCTTGAGAATCTCATTTAAGAATAACCAGGGCAAGTACCTACGAAGAGCTTTTGATTAACTCGGATGAGTCCGCTTATATATATTATACAGAAAGAAGAAAGAAAGAAAAACGTTTATTCAGTGACAGTTTATTCAAAATACACAGCAAATAATATAAAATAGAATAAAATTAAATGTGGCACTGAAATGGTACACACTCAGCATAATGCCGGGGCAACTCAAGTGCCACGACCCTGGTCTTCCGTGTATACCAGTTCAAGTTGAGAGCGTAACTGCGCGCGATTACAATACAAAGAAAACAAATACAAACAGTTTATCAGAGTAAATGTAAATGTAGTTGTTGAATAGTAATGTGGAAAATAAAGTATATTACGAATTATTACTAAGAACAACAGTAAACAATAAAAAAATAACAAAATAGAGTTAAGTCGATCCGATGAAGATTTAGGTACACGGCTTGAAGAAAAACAGCTGTGGAATTAATTGTTGGTGTAAAAGGTGCTCTTTTAAAGTGGTTTTTTTTTTTTAATTGAACTTGAACGGAGTTCTTGTCCCAACGCTGTTATATGGTAGCGAGAGCTGGGTATGTAAGAAGGAGAATGAAAGTAGGATAAATGCGGTAGAAATGCGAGCTCTGCGGAAGATGTGCGGAGTGAAGCTGACCGACCGCATTAGCAACAGCATAGTAAGACAGCGAGTAGGTATGAAAGATAGTATCGGTGTAAAGATGAGAAAGGGCATGCTCCGTTGGTTCGGGCATATAGAAAGAATGCCAGAGGAAAGAATAACAAAACAGATATACAATGTGAAAGTGGAAGGATGTAGGTACCGGGGAAGACCTAGACTATCTTACCACGACCAAATAAACCGAGTCTTATCTGATGGAAAAGTCAAGAGTCTCCGTAACCGGCGAGCGTGTATGAGACGAACTATGAGAGTCGAGGAAGCCAGAGAGGTATGTAAGGAAAGAACCTGTTTGAACTCTGTACTCTCTGTCTACCCCGCAAGGGATCTGGCGTGAGGTTATAGATAGATAGATAGATAGAACTTGAACTATACTTAGGTATTACGTATACCATCAAATATAAACGTATCTTTAATATTAGTAACATCATTTTAACATTGTCAGTCGTTTAATTTGATAATATTAAAAGTGCAATAAAACAATTGTTTTGGATTTTATCGCGGTTTATTTTCAAGTTTCCTACGTTTTAAAAATCAAAAATTAACTGCGTTAAAATCCGAAAAAACTAGTTTCATTTCATGTTTAATATTTTAAGAACTCAGAACATTAAAAGTGTTTTAACATTATCTAAAAACTTGAAAAAAAAAATATTATCCAAAAATATAGACTTTCGTGTAGTAAATGGTGTACCATAAGCCATAAGAACGTTTAATATTTAAGAACCACGCGAAAAGTCAATAACTGTGCTAGTTTACACAAAAAAAAATCTACTGGCTCTATGGAAAGCTTCATTGACCAAATCCAAATTAACTCCTTAAAACCATCCACAATAATAACCACTACCTACTACTCACTAGATGTTAGCTAAGTGCCGACATCACCTACAAACCGTAATAACTAAAACTAAGCTCCACAGCTATATTATTAAGTCGTCAAGTCACTCTAATAGTAGGTAGTTATGCCACACTTTACTCTACCCTTACTACTTACTTACTAGTAACCCTAAAATATTTAAGTAAAAATATCTGCGTTAAGTGCCCTTCAGCACGGGTTATGAATGACAGGGCGTATCTATTAGGACTTCTATTATATACCTTTATAGGTATGTAGCATAAAGGCGCATTGAGATTGGCTAGCAGTCTGATGATGACGATAGTAAGTACTATCATCATCATCAGACTAGCGAACTATTAAATATCATCATCACTCGAAAGGCTTTTACATGCGACTTTCACCAGGTTTTCAGAACTATAACTATAGTAGTGGCATTAATCATGATTTAATAGGCGCATCGGTAGACAAGAATGGTGTTTATCACAAGGATGTAAGGTTCAAAGATTAAATGACATTAATTTGATTGATGTTACACCTTATGTGGAAAAGAACATTAACCAAAATTGAGTATCATTTGTGTTTGCTCATTTGTTCTATGAAATCAGAGTTCTTACATCGATCAGAGTGTGACCCCTACAAGATGAACCATGGAACTGGTTAAGGTCGCGGCTTAAAGCTGAGTATGTACAGCACAAAACCGGTCGTCGAGGCGATCTTTGGTGGAGGTTGTCTTATAGTGGATGTTTTTCGACGAAAAATAAGTGTGAGCTAGTAATTGATGGTTTATGTACTATTAAAATATAAACTAATAACGTTTATACTCATAGTTTAGCTTCTTATTAGAAGATAGTCAACTCACACATAAATATGTATTACCTAAAACATGTAACTTATAAGGGGCGAGGGTCAATAAATATCTGATTCCTAATCTTTTGAATGACCTCCCCGAAGAATTACAAAGAGTCTATATAAGTTGTCCAAAAACGTTTAAAAGAAAATTAAAACAATATTACTTGGAGGCATTATGTGAGCTATGCGATAAGCAATTTAAAATTAAATTGAAACAAAGCTTGTAAAAAAAATGTTAATATATCATCAAATATAAATGTATCAAGTGTGCGACTCACCGGCGCCCAGATAAACCCTCAGAGGTTTACGGGGTGCGGCAATATTATTTATTGTAACGATACATATAAGTGCTTTGAAAATAAATAAATAAAAAAAAACTGTCAATCTATGTGCTTATGGATCAATCTATGTTTTAGTGACACAATTTGAAATACAAATAATATTTCAGTCTACCTCCAAACTTAAGTTTTAAATAAATTAATAACAAGAAGTAAATTAAAATAGCAAACAAACATTTACAAGTTAAAAACCAACAGAACCAATAGACAACACACTCCAAAAACACGAAAGTGTGAAAAATTACTACACTTCGTATAATTTAAGCGCCTAATATAGGATGCTGGCAATACTGTGTACACTTTATGATAACATTACAACGACCGTGAGAGTACGCTTTAAAGTCTAAACGGCAACACATGTTACTTTACACTGAAAAGCTTCAAAATTTACTGCGCGTTGCGAGATACTTTGGAACAAGAAGTTTGTCTTGAAGGGTTGCGGTCATGAATATAGTCAACATGCTTTCACTACTTTGACGGCAAAATGACGTCATAGGGACTTCTTATGAGACTTGTCTACGCCAATATTACACACTAGCGGTTCCCTTATTTTCTTTATTTACGGGCTTATACTTCATATCCTTAGACGTTTTTAAGACTAAAGGTAGCCTATGTCCTTTTACTGAATGAAATTTATGTCCTTGGCGTATTTCATCAAAATCTGTGCAGTGGTTTGGGCATAGAAGGTAAGATACACAGACAGACAGAGTTACTTTCGAATTTATAATATAAGTATGGATTATTAGACGTGCACTGCAGGATAAAGTTCTCCCCAAACATTGGTACGAAGACCAGCCCCCCACAAGATGGGCCTATGACTTGCAGAAGGTTGCATGTTTCTTACCAATTTCTAATTATCAATCTATCTATATTATCACTTCAGGTCACTTGCAGGATGGGTACAAAGTACGAATTCAATCGCAGCTAATGAATTTTAAGTCCTTTCAATTCAAGTGCTTTATAGCATCCATAGTCAAGTTTATGATTAATTCTCCTGCCATTAGGTTTCAATAGATCTGAGTTCAATAACTTTATCGATACTTAGCAACAATTGTTTTGTTACCAAATAATTCACAAAACATAAAATACAAACATTTTAGGACGAGTTTGTTGGACTGTTTCGTATATACATAATATATTCTTTGTATTTCTATGACTTCTGTATTCACAACAGCTTGACAAAGATTTTCTCTACAAAACTTCAAAAGAAATAAATTTTTTACATGATATGAAACTCTGTCTTAGTTTATTTTCAGGCAGTTATACACCCTAACTATGTAAGTTTTGATGTTATTTTTCTTTAAAACAACTGAACACTTTATCACAAATATTTACCGGATATCCAGTCATTTTAAATTCCACCTTTACTTAGCCGTATGCAAAACACGTGGATTGCGTACATCATATGTAAAATTAATTCTTTGCTGCATTGCAATCTTTTTATGCATAATCAATAATGTACAAACCCGCTATAAGTCCAACCATCCCCGCTACTGGAAACACGTGCTACTTCTAAAGTTTATTTCGAGAAAGTATATTATTACAAATAGGTATAAAAATAATAAGCTTAAAAAAATATACAAGCTTTTATAACGAAAAAACGACGGCGCTATCTTGTTAAGATGAGTATTTATGACCACTTTCCAGCTCCATCATCAGACCAGCTCCTTCTTACCATATTACTACACTGTTTAAGTTTGGATACCTAATCCAAACTTAAACACCAGATGATGCTAGTAAGTGCTTGTAGAAGAATTCATCACAAATTTTCTACCGGAAAGACAAATATACGCACATAACAAGTTAAAAAAGAACGTTTATTGCATATGTCTCTTTATATTGACTATGTGTGCGTTGTCAGTGATAACCTACGGCACAGAGATATGATGGCTGAATAAAGATAACCCAAAGGACAATGGAAGGAGCTTAGATGAATAAATTGCCTAGATGGAACTACGCGCATGCAGAAACGGCGGAGTTGACAAATTGTAGTATGCACATGCTCTCATTGTCAGCTTTTTAACAAATCGAACACTGACATCACGCAAACTTAGTGCATGATTTAAGGCTGATATTATATATAATATACATTGGATTTTAGTAAGCAATATGAAAGTAAACAGAATACACTGATGACCATCGCCAAGTTGACGACAATTTAACTTTCAACGTGACCCATCTCTAAAAGCTTTGATCAATAGCAATTGAGTATAAACAATGCACTCTGTTATCGAAATAACAAAGCAAAGGCCAATGGATATCGAATGTCAGAGCCCAGTGGGCCCTTGTAGGGTCGATCCGGCTAGGAACGGCTTTTTTTAGATAGTTTCATTAGTCTAGTAGTGTATAGTGCGGGTGGTGATCATAACCTCTTAGATGAAAATCCTAACTCGGAAAAAGTATGGTTCTTTCTCGAAAAATTCCTACCAACAGTGCTGAAATAAAAAAATCGCCCGATGTGATGTCAGTAGGCGTGACGGCAATTTAACTTTCAACGCGACCCACCCATCTCTAAAAGCTTTTGGCAATAGATATTGAATATAAATAATGCGCTCTGTTACTGAAATAACAAAACAAAGGCCAATGGATATCGAGTGGCAGAACCCAGTGGGCCCTTGTAGTGGCGGCTTGGCTGAAACGACAAACTGTCAATTACAAAACGATCCAACCATCTGTTCGGTCATAATTGGCATGTTTGTAGAAGACGCCGATTCGTGTCTGTGATCTGATAAATAGATAGATAGATAAATCATTCAATCAATACAAAAATCAATCTTGAGATGGAAAAAACGATTTGGTTGTGGAAAAAATGGGGGTGCACTTGTTACACCTAAGTTTTAACTTATAATAATAAATACTTACATACATACAAGAGCGGTATAAAATTGAAATATAATAAGTGATCAAACGAACTAAAACCGCCGCGTGGTTCCCGGCTTAGACCGCCGCGTGGTTCCCGGCTTAGAATAGGACCAACCCATCTCATCCCATCGGGTGTCGTTCAAGGCGACTAAGGGAAAACTTAGGAATGGGCAGCAGCGTTCCCTTAACACTTCTACGACCAAAAACTGCGCTCGCCAACCCGCCTGCCAAGCGTGGCGAGTATGGCAAACACCCCCAACCAATATTATGGAAGAAAGCAAGAAAACCAGGCCCCTAGTCCCCGGCGGCCCTGTTCGTCCTGGCCGATAGCAGCCATGGTAACGACAGGACAAGGGGTGCTAAGAATCTCCGGTAGAGATTCGGCTACCACCAAAACCGAAAATTGGCCCTGGTGACATACAACGCACGCATATTGAGGACAGATGAGAAGCTAGTTGAGCTGGAAGAAGAGGTAAACAAGTTGCGGTGGAGTATTGTTGGTTTATCCGAGGTCCGAAGCACAAAATAACCTTAAAATCCGGCAACTTGTTTTACTACCGGGAGGGCGATCAGCAGTCCCAAGGTGGTGTCGGATTTATCGTCCACAAGTCACTCATAAACAACGTTGTGTCCATCACTAGTGTGTCGAGCAGGGTAGCGTACCTGATACTCAGAATATCCAAAAGATATTCGCTGAAGGTCATACAGGTCTACGCACCGACCTCGGCATACTCAGATGATGACGTCGAAGTAATGTATGAGGACATTAGTAGAGCCATACATACTTCCAAAGCACACTTTACAGTAGTTATGGGTGACTTCAATGCGCGACTGGGCAAACAGGGCGATGATGAGTTGAGAGTGGGGCAATTTGGATATGGGCAGCGTAACCCTAGGGGTCAGAGGCTGGCCGAATTTCTGGAGAAGGAGGGACTCTTTATGATGAACTCTTTCTTCCAGAAGCCGTCTCATAGGAAATGGACCTGGATGAGCCCTGATGGTTTCACAAAAAATGAGATAGACTTCATCATGAGCACCAAGGGACAAATATTTAATGATGTCTCCGTGATTCACAGGGTAAAAACCGGCAGTGATCACCGAATGGTCAGAGGCACATTAAATATTAATGTCAAAATGAAAAGATCGCGTCTGATGAAGTCTATGCTCCGACCTTCTAATGCACATATCCAAAACCCCGAGAACTTTCAACTCGAATTGTCAAACCGCTTCGAATTGCTAGACAGCAGCGCATCAGTGGACGAAATCAACAATAGGTTGGCAGAGGCTGTACATACGGTCGGGTCCAAGCATTTTAAGCCCCACCGTAAAAATAGACCTCAAAAGCTATCTGACTACACCCGAAACCTTATGGCTGAGCGACGTACCATGACACTCCAAACCTCCGATGATGCTAAGTCCTATAGGCAGCTCAATGGACAGATATTGATGTCCTTGCGACACGATTTACGGTCCTTCAATACAAGACGTATTGAGGAGACCATAGAGCAGAACAAGGGCTCCAAAGTGTTTGCAAGAGATGCGTCTATTGGGCAAAGCCAGTTGACGAAGCTGAAGACGGAGGACGGAAACGTAACGTCGAATAGGTCAGAGGTGCTCAGGGAGATAGAGAGGTTCTATAGGCAGTTATATACCTCAGTAGCTGAACCTGTTGTTGACTTGGTAAAAGACCCAAGAGCCAAGCTAACCCGACACTACACTGAAGATATCCCGGACATCAGCCTGTACGAGATTAGAATGGCTCTCAAACAACTTAAAAACAACAAAGCGCCGGGAGAAGACGGAATTACCGCAGAGCTTCTGAAAGCGGGCGAATCGCCGGTACTTAAAGTCCTTCAGAGGCTGTTTAATTCCGTCTTGCTCGAAGGAAAAACGCCGGAAGCATGGAACAGGGGTGTGGTGGTACTCTTTTTCAAGAAAGGTGATAACACTTTATTAAAGAACTATAGGCCCATCACACTGCTGAGCCATGTTTACAAGTTGTTTTCGAGAGTCATCACAAATCGTCTCGAACGCAGGCTTGATGATTTCCAGCCTCCCGAACAAGCCGGTTTCCGGAAAGGCTTTAGTACCATAGACCACATACATACGCTGCGGCAGATTATACAGAAGACCGAGGAGTATAATCGGCCACTATGCTTGGCGTTTGTGGACTATGAGAAAGCCTTCGATTCGATCGAGACTTGGGCGGTTCTTAGATCTCTCCAGCGATGCCGCATTGACTATCGGTACATCGAAGTGTTGAAGTACTTGTATAATAACGCCACCATGTCAGTTCGAGTACAAGGGCAGTGCACAAAGGCGATCTCCATAAAAAGAGGAGAAAGACAGGGAGACGTCATTTCTCCGAAACTGTTTACGACCACCATAGAGGACAAGCCTTCAAGCTCTTGGAATGGCGAGGACTTGGCATCAACATCAATGGCGAATACATCACTCACCTTGGATTTGCCGACGACATTGTGGTCATGGCGGAGTCGCTGGAAGATCTAGGACGAATGCTCGGCGACCTCAACAGAGTATCTCAACAAGTGGGTCTTAAAATGAACATGGACAAAACAAAAATAATGTTTAACGTCCATGTGGTACCCACCGCACTCACCGTTGGGAACTCTACCCTTAAAGTTGTCGACGAATACATTTACCTGGGACAGGTAGTCCGGTTAGGTAGGTCCAACTTTGAGAGAGAGGTCAATCGACGAATCCAACTCGGCTGGGCAGCGTTCGGGAAACTGCGCAACATCTTCTCATCCAAAATACCTCAGTGCCTAAAGACTAAAGTTTTTAGTCAATGTGTGTTACCAGTGATGATATATGGATCAGAGACGTGGTCTCTTACTATAGGTCTCATAAAAAAGCTCAGAGTTGCTCAGCGAGCTATGGAGAGAGCTATGCTCGGCGTTTCTCTACGTGATCGAATCAGGAATGAGGAGATTCGTAGAAGAACCAAGGTCACCGACATAGCCCTTAAGATTAGCAAGCTGAAGTGGCAATGGGCGGGCCACATAGCGCGAAGATCGGACGGGCGTTGGGGCAGAAAGATTCTAGAGTGGAGACCACGTATTGGCAAGCGCAGCGTGGGACGACCACCTGCCAGATGGACCGACGATCTTGTGAAAATCGCAGGAAGTCGTTGGATGCAGGTGGCATCGGACCGGTTACGCTGGAAAGCAATTGGGGAGGCCTATGTTCAGCAGTGGACAAGTATAGGCTGAGATGATGATGATGGGAACGAACTAACCTGAAGTGAAGTTCGATCATTATTATACGAAGTCCTTCGTTCGAAGATATAAACTATATTAGCAGCTCTCTCGAGTCACTTGGCAACCGCGCGTCATTTAGATACTTTAAACGTCAACGCCGCCTCTATGGTATCTGTGGACATAACCTCTGCAACCATTCCTTTTAGAAGTAGTACATTTTAACTTTACCAACGGGCAGGGCGGGTTGGGTACTTATATCTTCGAACGAAGGACTTCGTATAATAATGATCGAACTTCACTTCAGGTAAGTTCGTTTGATCACTTATTATACTGTGTCCTTCGTTCTCGATATAAACTATATTAGCAGCTGTTTAGAGCTATAAGGGTAAAGTTGAAGTATACCATATAAAGGTTTTTTTTTTTTTTTAAGCGTGACCTCTAAAAAATGACATATCATTAGTATATTTGTACTAAAACACTTTCCCGTTCTTTGTATTGCCATACAACACAAACACAACAAATATATACACATATATTGTTTCTTACAACCAGTCTGTCTAACTTATTTAAAATAAATTGATATAATCAAATTCTATAACATGTTATGTTATGTAGTGTAGATCCATCCCAACAAAACCTTTAAAGCACCTGTTATATACCTTTATACCACACCTGTTGTCCAATACCGGGTAATATTAATCAATCATTACTTATCAGATATCGGTGCAGTCTCCATCTGTTATGTCTTCTATAGAGATCTTTCTTCTATAGATATCTTCTATATAACAAGATTTGAGGAATTGCCCATCTAGAGTTTTGTTTATATAAAATTAAATCCTTTATAATAATTCCTGTATCATTTTCAACCATTATGAGACGAACTATGAGAGTGAAGGAAGCCAGGCAGGCATGCAAGGAAAGAACCCGTCGGAACCTTGCACTCTCTGCCCGCCCCACAAGAGATCTGGCGTCATAATATGGATAGAGATAGATAGATAGCTAGAAACCCTTACTGTGTACTAGACCTGAAAACAAAGTCTGTTAGTACCCAATCTGTAACAATATGATACAAATATAACAGGGAAACCTATTTCCCCACTAATGTGTCTTCCAACTGGCATGAGGTTTTTTTTTTTATTGTCAAATGTTCTCCTTTTGAGTACAGTACCAAACGAAGGCTACGAATTAACTTGGTGATTATAAGAATGTTTTTGCTATCATTACATATTTAATTTATGATTTTTTTTTTTGTAATATCAACATTCGGTTATATTTAATGTTAGTTATATTTTTAATCTTCAAAGATGTACATATATCAAAATTTAACATTTTTTGTACTAGAGGCCTTTGTACTAAAGAGCTTATATGGAATTAAGTCCGGTGAAGCTCAGCGTACAGCACTCACACAGACATCTTATCTGGAGATATTCCTCACATAAGGCTATGTGCTTTACCTATATAATCTCGCCCCCCCCCCAATTTTAGAGTCTGGAACGAAGGGCAGTACTAATGCGTGGTAAACAAACATAACCTACCCCAGTGTTATTACTATACCACTATTATTAATTCAATTTAAATTTCGAAACTATCCCGGAATCATTTCCATGTTCTGAGTGTGCGCCGACAAATAAATCCTTGGCTACATAAATCTTTATGTATTACTTAACGATTCGTTCCTGCGCAATAACGCCCGCGAACATTCGTTTTGGCAATACGATCGGGCCACACCTGAACCAATTACATTACCGATGAAAAAATACACTCCTAATTTAGTAATAACTGAAGAAGCGAATAAGTTACAGTCGACTAAACCGAACCACGGGTTACAACTGTATCATATTGGGAATTCTATTCATAACTGAATTATTTCATACCATGAAATTTTCATTTCATACCACACTTCCTTTGCTTCATTGTTTGTGACCGTATTTATAAGTAAAAAAAAATTGCAATGCGTAACCTTCTAGTTAGTTTTAGATGTCCAACCGTGAGAATCGAGTGTTACTCAACTTATTATTATGTACCCCCCATTAATAATAAATAAATAATATCAAGTTCCTTAGGACTTAGATTATTGCTGATACTACATAATATTTATCATACCTGTGATAAGCATATGCTTTTGATTATTCTTGTTTAAGATAATCCATACTTTCAAATACTGTAACTCAATATTTCATCCACCGTAGCATGTCAACATAATATCATTAAATTTTCAAATGGATATTATTATCAAGTCATATGCATGACTTTATTTTCTTTTTATATACAGATACCTATTTATAAGATACATGTAACATGTGGATGTAATAATTTAAATATAACAATACCAAAATTGCAAATTTTTGTATAATATCTCAATCCGATATTTTTTACTGAAACACCTTTAAATAAATTACAACATATATAGTGCTCTAAAACCAACTTGTTACTTTAATGGTAGCCGTTTGTGCTTGTGTTATCATAACTATACCAGAAACATCACTAGTGTTCAAAATAATTGTACACATTCCAAACTAATTACAAAACTATTTTTTATAGTTATTAATTTCTTGAATAATCTTATTTAATTACATATTATTTATTGATTATCATATGATCAAAAGGCGCTCGTAGCGCTGTGCGACTGCGGTGTTCTTACCGATCACCAAGGTTAAGCAGCGTTCGACTCAGTCGGCCTGAGATGGGTGACCGTTTGTGGCATTTCATATTCGAGCGTCTCCGTGCTTCGGAAGGCACGTTAAGCCGTTGGTCCCGGTTGCCACCTAATGTGGTAGTCGTTAAGCCGAGTTGGAAGCCTTAAAGGTGGCTTGATAAGTTCCAACAGCAGGTGGCCACAAACCTGCCTCCACCAATCCGCACTGGGTCCGCGTGGTGGAGTATCATGTATGGTGGAGTATGGTCCCAATCTCTCTCACCTCGATTTGTGAGAGAAGGCCTTTGCCCACCAGTGGGCAGTATAGGCTGATATTATTATTATACTGTGTCCTTCGTTCTCGATATAAACTATATTAGCAGCTCTCTCGAGTCACTTGGCAACCGCGCGTCATTTAGAAACTTCAAAAGCCTCTATGGTATCTGTGGACATAACCTCTGGAACCATTCTTTTGAAAGCGCGGCAGCCGACGCTTTGTAATAAAGTTTTTGGTCGACATTTAATTTAATAACTTGTTATGGCACTGAAATTATGTAACAAAAAGGTTGTAATATACTCAAGTGACCGTGTGAAATAAATTTAAAACATCGTATAGGCAAATTTAGAAAAGTTTACGTCCTGGCAAAGGAGTACATTCTAAAAAGATCAACCGATAGTTGTTTATGTGTGGTGTTTTCAGCTTAACTTGTTTATTTATATAATATCTAATATTTGGAGACGTGAATTTCGTCATATTAAAATTTGGGAAAGCTTCGTCGTCCGAAAAGTAAACTTATGAAGTCTACGTCCCTATTCGTGTACAAACAGTTTAACACGAAATATACCTGAAAACGATTATTAACCGTCTATAAATTGGCAATGTTATACCTCCAATAAGAGAAATTAGGGGGACGTTCATCAATTATGATGATTGTTAAGGATCGATGGCATTTTAAGGACACGGGTAATGTACGAGATACATTGACGTGGTCCGCAAGACTTGACGATAATTCAAGGACACGAGTGGTGTACGAGATACATCGGCGTGGTCCGCAAGACTTGGGGCCCATACGAGATATGTGCTGAAGGTCATACTACTCATAGGTTTCATCCATGAGGTGTTCCTGTGCAGTTAACATTTCTACAATGGTAAGAATCAAAAATGTTACCTAAAATACATACCTTAAACATGCCTAACACAGTAAATACAAAGACTATAGCTATAAACTATAAGCAATTGGTCATATTATATCTCCAAAAGGAGACTTACTGAAAGGGTAATTAAAGTGACATTGTTTATGTATAACAATACATTATTAATAACAAAAGTCACTCCTTTGCAGAAACATAGTGTTTTTATTGATTTCATTATTAGACATACTTGTATAATAATACTGAAATAGCCCAAACTGGAGCTTATTACACAAAGAATTGTGCAAAATTATGAGTACTTGTATTAAAAAGTTAAATCCAGCAATACTTATTCCTGAACAGGGTTTATAACCAAATAAGCCAAAGTAATATACTAATGGCAATGCCTGTTGTAACTGACAAGCAACAGGACTGTAGATACATTCCAAATATAATATCTTATCCTACGGATGCTGCGGCAGGCAGGTTGTGGGATAATTTGTGTTATGCACAAAGATACTTAAAAGATAATATAAAATACCTGGTCTATCCAGTTAACATAGAACTAATAATTATCTATCAATATTATCAACCCAGACTCCTTGCAGGGTAGCCAGAAAAGATGAATCCTAACAATACAGTCATGAAACCTTTATTGAGATAAGAACCTTTAAGGTCAGCAGTATATATTTTGCATAAAAGGAGTGTTAATATAGTGGATTATCAATATGGAATTATTAACTAGCTAGTCATAGCCAGTAGTTAAAATTTCATAAAACGACCACCGTTGTAACCAATATAGAACAACAATCCTCATCCTGGGTGTGAAAATATTAAGTCACAGTGTACCTATCAGTTCACCAAAAACAACATCACGTTGGACATTGGAAATCTCCTACCAAAGAAAGTGAGGTACAAAAAGCATGATAGGCATTTTACACAAGGGCTTGGTTTTTAAGTTGCTGAAAAATTCAGAAAAACAATCAGGAATACATAATGGGTTTTACAAAGAAACCATAATATTGGAGGCTAAGGGTATTCACTGACTTTGGTATGTATCTATGACACTACTAATGCCTTCAACGACAAACATAATTTTATTGGTTTTGTGCAAGTACTTGCACTACAGACAAGTGAATCTTGTCCTACATATGTTTAACATTATGTATAGAAACATTATTATTAGAAACACTATTGTTTAATAATTGATATATATATAAAAAAAAAAAAACAATAAAACAAAATCTTAATGCTAGCAATAGACCTTACAGTCATAATAAATATACTAATAAAATATTTATTAGTACCTATTCAGTTTTCTATTATGTAATGAGTTCAATGGTTTTGGGTTTTTGATTATTTCCTGCATCAATTATAGTGTACTTAATAATATTAGAAATTTGAGGCACACACAATGGAAAGCTATACATCAATTCATCATTGGGAGAATTAGATGGTTTTACTGTATTTTTGTTTGATCATATGATAATCAATAAATAATATGTAATTAAATAAGATTATTCAAGAAATTAATAACTATAAAAAATAGTTTTGTAATTAGTTTGGAATGTGTACAGTTATTTTGAACACTAGTGATGTTTCTGGTATAGTTATGATAACACAAGCACAAACGGCTACCATTAAAATAACAAGTTAGTTTTAGAGCACTATATATGTTGTAATTTATTTAAAGGTGTTTCAGTAAAAAATATTGGATTGAGATATCATACAAAAATTTGCAATTTTGGTATTGTTATATTTAAATTATTACATCCACATGTTACATGTATCTTATAAATAGGTATCTATATATAAAAGAACATAAAGTCATGCAAATGACTTGATAATAATATCCATTTGAAAATTTAATGATATTATGTTGACATGCTACGGTGGATGAAATATTGAGTTACATTATTTGAAAGTATGGATTATCTTAAACAAGAATAATCAAAAGCATATGTTTATCACAGGTATGATATATATTATGTAGTATCAGCAATAATCTAAGTCCTAAGGAACTTGATATTATTTATTTATTATTAATGGGGGATACATAATAATAAGTTGAGTAGCACTCGATTCTCACGGTTGGACATCTAGAACTAACTAGAAAGTTACGGATTGCAATTTTTTTTTTTACTTTTAAATACAGTCACATACAAAGAAGCAAAGGAAGTGTGGTATGAAATAATTCAGTTATGAATAGGATTCCCAATATGATACAGTTGTAACCCGTGGTTCGGTTTAGCAGACTGTAACTTATTCGCTTCTCAAGTTATTACTAAATTAGGAGTGTATTTTTTCATCAGTAATGTAAGTGGTTCAGGTGTGGCCCGATCGTATTGCCAAAACGAATGTTCGCGGGCGTTATTGCGCAGGAACGAATCGTTAAGTAATACATAAAGATTTATGTAGCCAAGGATTTATTTGTCAGCGCACACTCAGAACATTTCGAAATTTAAATCGAATTAATAATAGTGGTATAGTAATAACACTGGGGTAGGTTATGTTTGTTTACCACGCATTAATACTGCCCTTCGTTCCAGACTCTAAAATTGGGGGGGGGGGGGGGGGGCGAGATTATATAGGTAAAGCACATAGCCTTATGTGAGGAATATCTCCAGATAAGATGTGTGTGTGTGAGTGATGTACGCGGATGGCCGCGAGGCCTTTACAGCTTCACCGGACTTAATTCCATATAAGCTCATTAGTACAAAGGCCTCTAGTACAAAAAATGTTAAATTTTGATATATGAACATCTTCAAAGATTAAAAATATAACTGACATTAAATATAGCAGAATGTTGATATTAAAAAAAAAAAAAAAACATAAATTAAATATGTAATGATAGCAAAAACATTCTTATAATCACCAAATTAATTCGTAGCCTTTGTTTGGTACTGTACTCAAAAAGAGATCATTTGACAAAAAAAAAAAAAAAAAAGAACCACATGCCTGTTGGAAAACACATTAGTGGGGAAATAGGTTTCCCTGTTATATTTGTATCATATTGTTATAGATTGGGTACTAACAGACTTTGTTTTCAGGTCTAGTACACAGTAAGGGTTTCTAGCTATCTATCTATCTCTATCCATATTATGACGCCAGATTTCTTGCGGGGTGGGCAGAGAGTGCAAGGTTCCGACGGGTTTTTTCCTTGCATGCCTGCCTGGCTTTCTTCACTCTCATAGTTCGTCTCATAATGGTTGTCAATGATACAAGAATTATTATAAAGGATTTAATTTTATATAAACAAAACTCTAGATGGGCAATTCTTCAACTCTTGTTATATAGAAGATATCTATAGAAGAAAGATCTCTATAGAAGACATAACAGATGGAGACTGCACTGATATCTGATAAGTAATGATTGATTAATATTACCCGGTATTAATGAATTTTGGACAACAGGTGTGGTATAAAGGTACATAACAGGTGCTTTAAAGGTTTTGTTGGGATGGATCTACACTACAAAACATAACATGTTATAGAATTTGATTATATAAATTTATTTTAAATAAGTTTATATCATAGACAGACTGGTTGTAAGAAACAATATAGGTGTATATATTTGTTGTGTTTGTGTTGTATGGCAATACAAAGAACGGGAATGTGTTATAGTACAAATATACTCATGATATGTTACTTTTTAGAGGTCACGCTCAAAAAAAAAAAAAAAAGAAAAAAAAGCCTTTACGTGGTATACTTCAACTTTACCCTTATAGCTCTAAACAGCTGCTAATATAGTTGATATCGAGAACGAAGGACACAGTATAATAAGTGATCAAACGAACTTACCTGAAGTGAAGTTCGATCATTATTATACGAAGTCCTTCGTTCGAAGATATAAGTACCCAACCCGCCCTGCCCGTTGGTAAAGTTGAAATGTACTACTTCTAAAAGGAATGGTTCCAGAGGTTATGTCCACAGATACCATAGAGGCTTTTGAAGTTTCTAAATGACGCGCGGTTGCCAAGCGACTCGAGAGAGCTGCTAATATAGTTTATATCTTCGAACGAAGGACTTCGTATAATAATGATCGAACTTCACTTCAGGTAAGTTCGTTTGATCACTTATTATATTATATATGATCGAACAAAAATACAGTAAAACCATCTAATTCTCCAAATGATGAATTGATGTATAGCTTTCCATTGTGTGTGCCTCAAATTTCTAATATTATTAAGTACACTATAATTGATGCAGGAAATAATCAAAAAACCCAAAACCATTGAACTCATTACATGATAGAAAACTGAATAGGTACTAATAAATATTTTATTAGTATATTTACTATGACTGTAAGGTCTATTGTTAGCATTAAGTTTTTGTTTTATTGTTTTTTTTTTATTCATCATCATCATCATCATCATCACCAGCCCGTATCAGTCCACTGCTGGACATAGGCCTCTCCCAAGGCACGCCATTGAGCCCGATCTTCGGCTCTTCTCTTCCAACCGCTGCCCGCCACCCTCCGTATATCATCGCTCCATCTAGCTACAGGGCGTCCCACACTACGTTTTTTTTTATTATATATATCAATTATTAAACAATAGTGTTTCTAATAATAATGTTTCTACACATAATGTTAAACATATGTAGGACAAGATTCACTTGTCTGTAGTGCAAGTACTTGCACAAAACCAATAAAATTATGTTTGTCGTTGAAGGCATTATTAGTGTCATAGATACATACCACAGTCAGTGAATACCTTTAGCCTCCAATATTATGGTTTCTTTGTAAAACCCATTATGTATTCCTGATTGTTTTTCTGAATTTTTCAGCAACTAAAAAACCAAGTCCTTGTGTAAAATGCCTATCATGCTTTTTGTACCTTACTTTCTTTGGTAGGAGATTTCCAATGTCCAACGTGATGTTGTTTTTGGTGAACTGATAGGTACACTGTGACTTAATATTTTCACACCCAGGGTGAGGATTGTTGTTCTATATTGGTTACAACGGTGGTCGTTTTATGAAATTTTAACTACTGGCTATGACTAGCTAGTTAATAATTCCATATTGATAATCCACTATATTAACACTCCTTTTATGCAAAATATATACTGCTGACCTTAAAGGTTCTTATCTCAATAAAGGTTTCATGACTGTATTGTTAGGATTCATCTTTTCTGGCTACCCTGCAAGTAGTCTGGGTTGATAATATTGATAGATAATTATTAGTTTTATGTTAACTGGATAGACCAGGTATTTTATTTTATCTTTTAAATATCTTTGTGCATAACACAAATTATCCCACAACCTGCCTGCCGCAGCATCGTTAGGATAAGATATTATATTTGGAATGAATCTACAGTCCTGTTGCTTGTCAGTTACAACAGGCATTGCCATTAGTATATTACTTTGGCTTATTTGGTTATAAACCCTGTTCAGGAATAAGTATTGCTGGATTTAACTTTTTAATACAAGTACTCATAATTTTGCACAATTCTTTGTGTAATAAGCTCCAGTTTGGGCTATTTCAGTATTATTATACAAGTTGGCTAATAATGAAATCAATAAAAACACTATGTTTCTGCAAAGGAGTGACTTTTGTTATTAATAATGTATTGTTATACATAAACAATGTCACTTTAATTACCCTTTCAGTAAGTCTCCTTTTGGAGATATAATATGACAAATTGCTTATAGTTTATAGCAATAGTCTTTGTATTTACTGTGTAAGGCATGTATTTTCGGTAACATTTTTGATTCTTACCATTGTAGAAATGTGAACTGCACAGGAACACCGTATACATTTAGTTTTCTTGTTATTAAGCACTAAATTGTTGCATGTGAACCAATTATGTACTTGAAGAATAGCGTCATTTACCTCGTCTAAGTTATTTAAATGTCTACCTACTTTAAAGATCAAAGAGGTATCATCAGCAAACAACACTACCTTCGCCCGCCCCTCAACTGCTCGAGGCAGGTCATTTACCTAAATATCCTAGAAAGAGAGTTATGTATTTCGAATGTAGGTATGTATGTCTAATTTGTTTGTATCACAATAAAAACTGTCGTGCAAAGTAAAACTACCGAGCACGATCAGATTGACATTAACGTTACTCTATCGAGTTGATATGTCATACGTCATCCTTTTCAAACTTTAATTTTACTTCATAAAGATGAATGTGACAACACATTCTATCGACAATTAGTCGTTATTATAATATTAAATAGTTTGTGCTTAGCTCTCAGTAAGTACGAACGATTGATGTTGGCGTAACGCTACCGAGTGGATATGCCATCCTTTTCACACTAAAAATTTACTTAATAAACATGAATGTGACAGCACGGTTTCTCGACTACTATTCACTAATGTTTATTCGTGCGTGTTTGCTAATTTTTATTTTTATTTTAAGCATCTCTGTCCTCTACCTAAAGGTTGCCTGAAAGAAATCGCTTTAAGCGATAAGGCCGCCTTGCGGTACCGATGGCTATATCCAATACTTTTCTTTCGTTCTGTGATTTTTTTTCGTGTGCAATAACGTATTGTATTGCTGTCTTATGTTAGACATGTTATTGCAACACTAGCGTTAAACAGCGATAGCAACTGAGTGCTTAGTACGAAAGGTTTTTTTAACGTTGCCCTACGCTATGAATTATTTTTGAGTTTGAAGTGCATTCACAAACATGAATTTTACACGCACAGACACCTATATGGAAACAACTAATTGTCTGTCACAAAAGATTTGTCTTTTCTTGACATGGTGTGATTACTTGATATGGTGATCCGAGAAGCCTTTGCTTAAACCACTTGACCAAGCTAGTCATCCCATCCAAAACACGTAACAAGTCAAAATCGTGCCAGTATTATTCAGATTCAGTGTCAATATTTGAACAGCACAATTGTTAGAGACACAAAGCCCACGTTCCAAATTGGCCGTTTGTATTTAATCGTGTTTCGTCGAACAGTCGAACGATAGCCTTACACGATAAAAACATTATTAATGGACATACACAATGTATGTATTATGAACGTTAATGAGCACGAGACTATTTCCAGTAATGAAGGGATGTTGCGATCCGCGATAAAATTTAAGTGGCCCATACGGACACCGAATGAGTTGGTACTCGGATACAGTCCGCATAACAATTGTTACCACAGAAATTGTCATAATAAAATACTAGAAGTGAAACAGCGTCGCTTTGCCATACATGCTCAGTTTGAAATAATCCATATCTATATCATCGTGCAATATCCCTTACGGGGTAGGCAGAGAGTACAGAGTTTCAAGAGATTCTTTCCTTACATAACTCTCTGGCTTCCCCCATAGTTTGTCTCATATACGCTCGCCAGTTACAGAGACTCTTGACTTGTCCTGTCCTTCAAATAAGACACGGTTAATTTGGTCATGGTAAGATAGTCTAGGTCTTCCCCAGTACCTAAATTCTTCAACTTTCGCATTGTATATCTGTTTTGTCATACTTTCTTCTGACATTTTTTATATATGCCCAATCCAACGGAGCATACCCTTTCTCATCTCACACAGTTTGAAGTAAATTAGTAGTAAAGAAACATTTTCAAAAGCCAGCTTTTACGCAGTCAGGTAAAGGTGCAATTTCAAATAAGCAATCAAATTTAAAGTAGGTACCTATATGCAAAATTTCGTGTTTATGCTGTTGGCCGTTGAGGAGTATCTTCGTTTGGAGTCAAGTCTGAGTAGAATTAAGTTAGACCCACTATGAAAATGCATTGTCATTGGAATTTAACAAACATGTCAAATTTCAACTTCTTAGGATAAGAGCTTACGCTTCAAATTAAGCTTGAAACATTACAAGTTAAAACATGTAAATAGAGACAGACTCACATAAACACTAATTATTGCTGTAAAACCTTTAAAATTACCTTATAAATACAGTACAAGTTTTGCAAGACTCATACCGACTTTAGCGTTACCGTTGATACACACGATCCTGAAGGCTCAGTACGAAAATATTGAGGTCACCGTGACCCGAGTTGATATGCTATCCTTGTCACACTACAAATTTACTAAATAAGCATGAACGTGACAGCACGATTACTCGCTAGCCCTCTGAAGCATTTACTGACAATATTCTCACATGTGTGGTGACAAGTTATACGCCTATACAACTTCTAGTTTCTTATAACGTTTTCTATGGTTGTACCAAATTGCCCCGCTATTGATAGTCAGCAGATAAAGATGATAATGACCCACATAGTTGGTCCCTGATAGGCCGCAATAAAAAGGATGCCCATCGTAATTATAACGAGAAATTTCTTGACACAAATGGCGGCGGTAAAACAAATAAATTTGTCGCTTACTCGCGCACTGGGGCCTTATTCGCCATGACCATTAAACACGTAACTGGGCGAGTTACGATAACTTCGTTAAATGATCGTTTAGGGGCGATCGATAAATTACCTCACACGAATTTCATGATTTTTGTATATATGTTTCATGATAGTCCGTCTCGTCCTTGTCACAAGTGGGCACAATTATTTAAACTCTTCTTTTGGTGTGACGTCACATATTTTGCATTTTTAAACTTAGCAAGTATGACTAAACGTCTTATTTCAAAACGCAGATTTTCAATAGTACAGTATTCAAATCACTGACCAATCCAGCTCCTAAGAAAATTCATATTACAAGACGAGAATCAGCGTTGATAGATCGACGGGTGCAAAGTACATAATTTTATGTACAAACTAGTACCTGTTACCATTAAACTAAAAACTATCACCAAAGAAAAACAGTTACCATTTTTTCATATTATTGACAGATTTCGATGGGGCAGAATAACTTAATTGTATTCAGCAAAACAAGGTTAAAGAGTAAAAAAACACAAATTTGTAGATTATTTTTTGTACTTTGCAGCCGTTGGCTGTAACTTCTGAATGCATTAATCTGATGAAAAAAAAAAATGTGATGCATGTGACGTCATGAAATTTATAACTTCCCCTTGTCATACGATACTCCGATACGTTAACCTCCTCCCTCCCGCTCAACGAGTAACATTATTAATGTCTCCTTACTGGTAACCCAAGTGACATACAAAATACCAATCCATGACCATTTCATGAAGTTATCGTAACGAGCCGCGTTTGGTCCTATCGAATAAGGATCCTGCGTGTATACACCGATCGTAATTATGCAGACATGATATATACAAATGGTGACTGCTGCGCCAACGAAACGACGAGTGCGTGCTAGTCATGTTATATGAACTTTACAGACATATAAATTATATTTTTATCTGAAAAGATGAAACAAAATTTGATACTGCCTCGTTGGTCTAGTGGTAAATAATGCCCGTTGCGGTCACGAGATATAAGTTTCAAATCCAAGGTCGGACAAATGTAGTTCTTAGTCAAAAATTCCCAGTATCAGTTCAGAGTCTGGAATTGTGCCCGGTATATGGCAATAGGCTCGCCCTCTTCACGGGATCTAACATCGTCGGAAAAAAGTGGGTGTACACAGTACTCGTCTGCCAACCCCGCTTGGGAAGTATAGGCGTGACGGTGTATTTTAAAATTTGTTATACACTTCCATCCCGGCCCTTTATTAGATTTCAGATAATTCAACTGAACAATAACAATCATTATTTACTTTTCTTTCAAACAAACGATGAAATATTTTTCTTTATGCCATTTTTAAAGCGGTTTCGCCACAAACACAGTTCAAAGACCGGAATAATGCAATTAAAATCACAAACGGAGTGCCCTCTGGGATTCATGTTCATGCGAATTTTTAACCCATCTAAATGATATAATGAAATGTTGTGTGTTTTAAATATCCTAGTATGTTACCACGTCACCTGGTAGATTTTAAGCGAAAAACATATTTTTCTCATGTAAAACGTATATGGGAAAAATACCTCTCTCCCTACCCCCCCCAGGGATCTGACGTGTTGATACAGACGGAAATCGTACATAATAAAAAATGTAACTTGAAAAAAAATAAACACTGTCACGACTGTATTCCCTAAGCGCGGTGGCAGAGGTGTACTGTGTACATTCACGTTTCGCCGACGATGTTAGGCCCCGAGGAATTTCCATTTTAACGGGCACAACGCCCGACTACAGACTAATACTGGATATTTTTATCGAAAAATAATATTTCGGCCGACCTAGAATTAAAATACAGAACCTCGTGATCGGTATGCGCATTATTCGCCACTAGAGCACCGAGGCAGTCCATTTCACTTGAATTATAACTAAATCACAGCAAACATGTGTAGAGTCAGAGAAAGACTCTTTTGGTCAAATAGCCGACCGAGCGCGATGGGAGCGCGACGGAAGCGTTTGACTACTTTCAGTAGAGACTTTTGCCATTGCGCAGAGCGCGGCTACGCTGTGTGGTGTCTCCCGTACATTTAAGTACATTACAACACCCCAAGCCGCGCCACTGTCGCGCTCCCGTCGCGCTGCGTCAGCTATGCAGCGAAACCTATACACTTGTATTACTCGTAGTCTTAATTTACTTCCGACTTATGTCATGTGCGAAAAATTCTATCAGTCGAAATCTTATTCTATAGTCAAATAACGACTCAGTACTTCAGAATCTTTTGGACAATTCCAAAAGATTCTGTCTATCCGTCTATTGCCAGTGCAATGTGGCAATATTACATCTTCTAGCTTTTTTTTGTTAATTTGGTTTACCAACAATTGTTAAAACTCTAATACAGGATAAGGTTTCAGTTAACATAGGCTTTTCCATTAAGGTTATTCAAGATTTAATACATTATTGAAAATATACCTTTGTTTCGTTAAAGAATAAAAGTGTAAGTCGATTTTATCACTACACTTGTTCAAAATCTTGTACAACCTTGCACAGGGGGAATTGGCACCTAAAACAGTTTTCCTTAACGGTGCACAAAGTGGCGTGATAGAGCTGCGAGGTATTTTCCACGGGACCCGAAAATTAAAAAGGGCCTGTAATTATGGACAGTCGATTTCGTAATTGAAAACTTTACACGCGAACAGTCTATCACTTATATTCCTACGCTTATTAAGCGTGTGCATATTAAACAATTTCAATATTTTTTCGTATGAAAGTAATATTTTAGCCTTACCTATTAAAAAACAAGGTGCCAAAGGTAACGTTTCTGTACTTGTTTCAAACGCAGTGTATGTGTCGCATAATGTGGACGCCAGATAGTGCTACAGTATTCTAAAATACTCCTAACCAAGCTGTTATAAAATAATATTTTTGTTGTACTATGCCGAGATTCTTTACAAATTCTTAAGAGAAATCCTAACATATTTGATGTTTTTTTGTGATATTGTCTATGCGAGGGAGAAAGGTGTTTTATGTCAAAAATTACTCCAAGGTCACGAATATTGTTCTTAACTTCTTTAATTTTATGGTTGTTAGTAAAATAGTCATGATGTATGCAGTTGTTTGTCCTTCATCCTTTTTTTTCGTGAGGAAATGCCTAATGCATACCCCCGGGCCGAGGGCACGACCCGGGTGGTTATGTGGAGCTTGCACCCACTAAAACCCCCCGGCGTCCTACTGCCCTTTTGCCGGGCCACAGGAATCGTCACTGGCATGACCTCTGTGGCACCGGCGGGCTCGGTCCACAGTTAGGCGCGGACCTCGACACGTGTAGGGGAGTTCGGTCTCCCCCTACCGCCTTTTGGAGGCTGCGCTGACGCAGCGCTTTTCCGGCGCGGGCCTGCTAAGTGCTAGGGCGCCGGGGTGCCTTCCCCGACGCCTGCAGGCCGAGATTACGGTGGGCGAAGGTCGTTTCGGGCGTAGTCCCTGCGCCTTCGCCCAGCGCGCCGTCTGCGAGCGGGATTAGAGGACGTCTCCTCCCTCACCCGCTCTGCCTCCTCCTTCGCGGACATGACAGCCTCGCAAAAGGCCGCCATTGCCGCCCAGGCGCTCTCGCTCCCAACCATGGATGATATCACGGTCGGGAGTGATAGCCCCTGTCCCCCTGCACCAAGCGCTCCAGTGAGCCGGCACCGCTCGGCATCCCATGCCGGGCACACCAGCAACGTGTGCGCCGCCGTGTCTTCCGGGGCCGCACAATGGTGGCAGCGCTCCGCCTCCTCACGACCGATCCGCCACAGATACCGCCCGAAGCAACCATGCCTGGACAGTATCTGCGTCAGTTTTACCTTCATTCTATGTCAACCTGGTTCATCAAAACATCCGAGGCGTTAAGAGTAAAGATTTGGAAATTGAATTGTTTTAAAACTGCAATAATATAGACATTCTTTGTTTAACCGAAGATTGGCTTAAAAGTGAACAACTGATGTTTAAGTTTAGTTATCACCAGGTTGCTAGCTCGTTTAGCAGAGTAAACCTGATTCATAGTGGCTCTCTCATAATAATGAATAACAGAATAAAATTCAAAGAACGTAATGATATTGTGAGCCTGTCTCTTGAGCGTGTAATTGCGATGGCGTGCATTGAACTCGCACAGTTCATAGTGTTGTGTATATACAGGCATCCGTGTGCTCCATATGATGAATTTGAAAAAAAAATAGAGCATATATTATTCAAACTTGCTAATTCAAATAAAACAATTGCTGTCTGTGGAGACTTCAATATAAATTTACTCGAAAATAATACAGTAACCAATAGATTTTTAACTCTTTTACAGTCATATGATTTGCTAAACACTTTAATTAAGCCTACTAGGATAACAGCTACGAGCGCAACGTGTATTGATAATATATTTACAAATCGGAAACCGGCGAGTAAGGAAATAATAAATAAACTGGACTCGGATCACTGTGGGCAAATAGTCGTATTTAATAGCAATATCATCTTACCACTAAGGAAATGTGGTTTTATTCCGATAACCGCCTGTCGCCTTGAGCACTTCCAAAATAATGTAGCCAACAAACTGCCTAGCTTACCACTTCACAGCAATCCAAAATACTTGTTATAATTTGTTATTCAATCTTATTGATGTGGATGATGTTTCATTGCGTATTTAAACAGAAGATATCGTCAATCAAAAACCGGGCATCGTTTAGTGAGTGGGCAACCGAGGGCATTTACAAAGTAGAAGAAGATTATATGAATTGTATAGTAAAAGGACATATAATCCTTATCCTCAGTTTAAAGAATATGTTAAGAAATATTCTAAAATATTAAAGAGAGCCTGTTCTGTTACTAAATCTCATTATTTGAAAAACAAAATAAAAATGTTTCTAATAAAATTAAAACTATATGGAACATAATTAATAGTTAAAACAGGTAGAAATACAGTAGGTAATAATGATTTTCATCTTAAAATTGATAACTTGGACATTAAAGCGACTGAGTTTGAGAAGCTATTTTACGAATATTAGGACAACTAAAACACTACATTCGTCTTCTACTTCTGTCGAATCGCTACTAAAACAAAGCGTTAATGAGTGTAACATGCATTACGAATTTTTTTATATCGATCCAAAAGATATCACTAATACATTTAAAGCTGTAGACATGAAGAAAACTGCGGACCTGTGGGTACTATCCGTAAAAATCATTTCGTCTATAATTGAAGTAATTGCTATGCGATTAGCATCGATATTTAATAGTTGTATGTCAAGTGGTATATTTCCTGATCTCATGAAAGATAGCAAAGTAATACCGTTATCTAAATCAGGTAGTAGTTTTGACCCTTCCAACTTTCGGCCTATTTCTGTCCTACCCAACTCAAGTAAAGTATTTGAAAAAATCATTTTAAAGCAATTATTGGGTCACTTTTCAAAAAACAATCTACTCCATAACAACCAATTCGGTTTAACAAAAAACCGTTCAACATTAGATGCGGGAGCAGAATTGTTAAAGTACATATTTGATGCCTGGGAAGAGTCACAGGATGGTCTTGCTATATTCTGTGATTTGTCTAAGGCGTTTGATTGTGTGCATCATGAGACACTCCTAAGGAAATTAAGCCACTACGGCATTAGGAACAGCGCTCTCAATCTCTTGGCATCCTACCTAGATAATAGCATTCAGAGGGTTGATATCAACGGTAAGAGATCTGATGGATCTGTGGTCACTTTGGCCGTTCCACAGGGTTCCATCCTTGGAACATTCCTGTTTTTAATTTACATTAATGACTTACCTTACTTTGTAGGGGACAATCACAAAATTGTTTTGTTCGCAGATGATACATCTCTCTTTTTTTAAATTAAAAGACAATTGCAAAATTATGACGATGTGAACAATGCAATTACCAGAGTTGTGCATTGGTTTAATAGTAATAATCTCCTACTCAATGATAAGAAGTCTAAGTGCATAAAATTTGCAACTAAATGGAGTCGAGTTGGATCTTGTTGAATCAACTTCGTTTTTAGGTATTACCATAGATGCCAAATTAAAGCGAGGCCAACATATTCAAAAACTATCTGGAAAGAATTAGGCTCCTAACCGATGTTGAAACGGCTAGAATCGTTTATTTCTTTTATTTCCATTGTATTATGTCCTATGGAAACTTGCTTTGGGGGTGCTCTGCAGACTTTAATACCATATTTATACTACAGAAAAGGGCTATTAGAGCCATTTACAATCTATCTCCTAAAGAATCTTTCAAAGATAAGTTTATGGAAATAAACATTCTAACCGTTATTTCCCAATTCATATATGAAAAATTGTTATATACAAAAAAGAATATTGACAAATTTGAAAAATTGAGTGATATTCACACTGTAAATACTCGGAGTAAAAATAATCTTGCTGTACATGTCATGCGTCTCCACTCAATTAGCAATTCATTCATAACAAACTTCCCTACCATATTAGAGATTTACCAATTAATAAATTTAAAACCATAATGAAGACTAAATTATGTAAGAAAGCTTATTACAAAATTACATACAAGATTACATAGAAGATAAGACCGCGTGGGATTGAAGTGCCATGTTATTGATAGTAATGCTATGTTTTGTTCTCTTATAATTACGGCAATGTTAAAGCGTAGCGTGTTCTGCCTGACGAGCTTGGGGTATTTTAGCTGCTTTGTATACACAATGTGGCTACCGTCTTTGGGGTTCGGGTTTGGTCATGTTCACTATAATGTCTTTGCTTGCGGTGGCTGTCTGGCGCGGATCACTCGCTTTCCTCCAATAAGGAAGATGAAATGGTAGATGTAATGATGGCTGTTCCAGCAGTCATACTCGTGAACGGGTGCTGCTTGCGGCGACTGGTCCATCTGGAATCCTTTAGATGCTCTTTACAGATAACATTAGATTCATATCTCGATCGTAAGGCATCACACTGGAGCTAGGTCAAAAACTATTTAATTGTAACCTAAATATTTTATCCACACAATATGAAGTAAATAATAAAGACAAACCCACTGTTTTTCTTCGCCGGATCTTCTCAGTGGAGGCCGCGTTCCGATCCGGTGGTAGATTAGTAGTTTAATTAGATTAAAAAAAAAATGTAAACTTACCATTTGTAAGCGCCCCCGCAGGGCTTATAAAAAATAAATTATTTGAGTTTGAGTCATGAGTTGACATCAAAAAACTTCAATTAAAAAAATCAGGTTGGGATATCATTTATAGAGAAATTGAATAAGACTGAACCTAAATGTGAGTCCGGAGGTATATTTTGCACTGTGGGTTGATATCCATTGACTACAACGAAAAACATCTTACAAGATAAGTAAGAGTAGAACCATCGTAGCAAGGAGCCAGCGATACCATAGGCACGCAACTTTATAATTAATATTTCATAGGACACTCTATCAAAAGCCTTGCTAAAATCTGTATATAAGTCATCCGCTTGTTGGCCTGAGTCAATAGAATTACATAATAACTCAGTGAATGTTATAAGGTCAGTTGCCGTAGACCGTGACTTTACAAAACCATGCTGATGGTCACTTAGATACAATTTTAGGTGATTTTGAATATAGGGACAGATAAGGGACTCAAAAACCTTTGCAAACGTTGAAAATATGGATATGGGCCTTTAATAAAGTTTTCTTAGCCAAGTAAAAACTTTGCTTATTATTGGACTGGAATTGGATTGGATTGATATTGGACAATACTTACTTTTAACTGGTTCTCAAATATAGAATAAAAATGACATAATAAGTACATCTTTGAGTAGAAGTAATTTTATTTTTAAAATTAAGACATGTTAATAAGTACGGGTGTATGACACAACTGTAGGAGAAATTTTTCAAAACTCATTGCATACTTGTTATTATTTGTCATGTCAGCAACAAGAGAAATGGCTGGGAAATTTCATTTTCATCGCAACCGAATTGTGTGTGTCACTCAAATGGTGGGCTTCGTGTTTTGATTATAACTCGCTTCATTTCGGACTTCTATGTGTGTACTACGAATACCGTTTTTTATTTTATATTTGTTCGGACCTGTGACAGGACTACAAAAAAGGATATTTTTAATCTTTTATATCCCACGCCCGTCTTATCAAATGTACACATTTAAATTCTAGAACATTAGCAACGTAATAATAGAAAACAAAAACATTTTAAATGTCCCACGGCTGAAAAGGCCATCTCTCACAAATCTAGGTGACACAAATTAGATCGTCTACCACGATCCATAGTGGATTGGTGCAGGCAGATTTGTGGCTAACTGCTGTTGGAACTTATCAAGCGCATTATCCCAACAACAATGAGCGACGATCAACCACTACTACATTAAGTGGTAAGTATGATTCCAAAGCACGGAAAGAAGTAATTAGAGAAGTTTCAATATGATAATGTCAAAAACGGTCACCCATCTCAGGCTGACCGTAACGTACACTGCTTAATCTTAGTGATCGATAAGGACACCGCGGTCGCACAGCTTTACGAGTGTTATTTAGCAATGTATTTTACAGTAATAGTGAATGACTAGTATCAGTAATTCAAATTATGCATGCATCTGGGGTAAAATATGGTAAAACGTCATAAACAGAAACTGTTACATCAAATAATGTACATTTGCACAATAAACAATTTGAATTTGATTTTCACGATGAGTGTGAAAAGAAATAAATTATATATTACGCTGTAAAGAAATGTAAATATCAATCTGTGTGTCTAAATAATTATCGAGAAATCAACTCTTAAATAGAAATTCTCGTAATATTTTTTCTTATAAGTGCAATCAAAAATTTCATGTAAATTATCTATATTTTTTCGATGTAAGGAGAGATAAAACATTGAATGTTTGGACATTAATGTGAAAATGGGTATAAAAGGATTTTTTTCGGGAGCATCATTTCAATATTTAAAAGGTGTATTTACATGATGTATTTAATAAATAACTCAAATACAATGTGGTTTACATGTACGGCGATGAATAGATACAGGTTTTTGTAGAACATGTAATTATTGCGTGTGGAAGACAAACTATGAAAGTAGAGGAAGCAAGAGAGGTCTGTAAGTATAGAACCTGTTGAAACTCTGTACTCTCTGCATACCCCGCAAGGGATCTGGCGTGATAATATATACGAATACCAATTTTCCAAATTTAAAATTTTTAACCCCTTTTTTACTCACTTTTATACCCCAACTAACAATGAAACTTGTACCTGTATGTGCGCGAATTGAGAAATACGTTTTAGAAATGCATTTGAAATGTCCGTATTGCTTTGAATCAAGAATAAATTTAGTTTATTATAGCGCACTAAGGGAGTAATAGCTTTTTATGCAAATTAAATAAAAATGTATATTAATACATTTAAAAATAGTTAGAATCAATTCAGTTATCGATTTAGTACTTTCAGGGATTGCGTTCATTATGTTACACCTTGTATAGGTTCTTCTTGTGACACAAGAGCTAGAAATAAGTACCTAAAATTAATAAAAGGAAAAGTCATAAATTTAGTACTAAGAAGGGATGTAGGAGTGTTGGAGGATCCGTCTACATTCATTAATGTTAATTTAAAAAAAAAATAACGTAGCACCACACTATGATTCATTCCTGTGTCGTGGGTGTGTTTATGAACATGTATATTCACACATAAAAATAACCAGACCGAAGCAAATAGTTATGGGTTACACAAAGATTCGTCACGTGCGGGGCGGCTTAAGCTCTTAACCACTGCGCAAAATAGTCCGTCGTATTAGATGTACTAACTTAGTCTCATTGGAATTATCTAATCAGTTCTTTCTATTGTATTACACATATCGTTGACGATGTTGCATTCCAGTCGGGGTCGCTATTGCGATTGTACGAGGCACAATCCAAGACTCCAAACAACGACGAGTTTATTTCCTTTGACTCTTTGCTGGATACTCGCTATGCACCATTAGACTAACAAAGCATTCCAACCAGACCGACGTATATTCTAATAAACTTAACCATCACCGCCGAAAACTCGATAATTCTCCTCATAAGTGCAGAGGTAATGTTGCAAGTTCCAGTCGAAATTTCTAAAGATATTACAAACTCTATCAAAGGCTACTGCGGAAATGTAGCTTATCAGAACAAGTTTGATTACTATCTAACGTGAAACTTTAATTATATAGTGACGCGCCAAGAATTCGGAATCGAATAATTTTAAGGCCTAATATTACCCAATACATTACCCTAATTTTACTAACTAACCAATAGATTGGTACTACATAAAAAAAGGAAGACCCGGAGGATACAAATTAATTATTTGACGGACTTAGCGCAATTGTTAAGAGCTTAAGCCGCTCCGCCCACTGTGTCTAATAGTCGCGGGTTCGATTCCCGCACAAAACAAATCTTTGTGTGACCCACAATTATTTGTTTTGGTCTGGGTGTTTGTGTATGTAAATTTTTATGTTTGTAAACGCATCCACGAAACAGGAATCAATCCAAATGTGGGGCTACGTTTTATTTAACTAACTAACTAAAATATAAAATTATTACTTTTAACGAGAGTAACCAGTTTAAAAATGTACTATACAGCATAGATTGTCACTTAATAATCAAGCTAGTCAAGTAATCTGAGATTTCTAAAAGATAAATTAGTTTAATGACATTAACTTATATTTCATTTTATTCCATTATACTTTTATATTCTTAATTTATTATTAATAATTGCCAATTGGTAATTTCGTATGCTGTATGGCAGCACATGGAATGAACTATTGCAATGTCAACAGCACGCACACGTCACACACACGTGCAGGAATCAAACCTACGACTACTCAAAACAGAGGGCGGGGCAGCTTTTACCCACTGATTCAAGCCATCGTTATGTTAGAGCATCGACTATTTTTCTCTCTTCCTGACATATTCACACATAAGCTTTCGCATCGATAGCATTCGCATCACTATACTTTACTTAGTAATATTATGTATAAAGTTGTAACTTACATCGACTTCTATGCCTGGTATATAATATCTTGAGCGAGGGTACGTCCCTCGGCGAGTACCGGCAAAACTCCCGGTCCCCGCGGTACCACTTCACGGAGTATAGTACCTCTTGCTCGAGGTCGTACAGGCACTTCATCTCCACCTTGGTACCGCGCTCCACCGCCTCTGGGACCATCACGTGGACATTTCGGAGGCATAATGCGCCTGCAACAAAAAGAAAACACGTTAAAACCTCATCAAAATATGCGAGAAGAAAACTGACGAAAAGTGCTGTTTGATAGAAATTGTTAAAAAAATTCTTTTGGCTCATAGATCCTATTGACATAAACGTTGATATGAAATTATGGTTAACATTTAGTAAAAAAAATCATCTTCCAAGGAGTTATGTCAACAGATTAGGTCCGCACGGTTGCTAATTAATAAAAGAACTTGGGTAAATTTCATAGCACACTGCACACACAGACTTCCAACAGATTCTCCAACAGAGCTCCATACAGAGCTCTTTGGTGTCCTCCACTCTTAAAATTCGTCTCATACAGGCTCGCCGATTACGGAGACCCTAGCATTACCCTTCAGATAAGACACTGTCATATTAAGAAGCATCGGGTACTTTCATATATAAAAAAAATATCGATAGTAGTTAGGCGACTCCAATACCTAAAACACGTTAATACATTTAAATGGTTAAATGAATATTGTATTTAAACCAATAACACCTGTACAAACTTCAAATATTTATGGAGGTTTCAATTAAATCCACAGAGGGCAATAACTCGGTCATATAAAACCTAATACATTTAATTGAGCCATTTCACGTCAACGTCAGACCTAATAGCTAAACGGCAATATTATTAATAGTAATTAAGTGGGTATCCACCTGTCACAATCATGTTTGCAGTCTAGGCGTTCACACACAGTCGATTCCTTTTTTCCTTGTTTAGCGGTCCTTTTTTTAAATAAAGAAAGCCGCATTGAACATACGCGAGCCTCGCTGGGAAACTAACGTAGTGTTTCAGACTCCTAACGAATAAAAACCACTAGGTGGCCGGTATCTTCAAAAGAACTCCTCTGTGCCGTATTCCAAGGTGCCAGTCATCGAGAAGGAAACTAGTCTAGCTTTTCCTCTGATCCGATGTGTTGCTTCATAGCGGTGAGGGACGATTTATGCGCCGATCTCCTCTGAGTCACTAAAGGCTTCCGACCTTCGGGTCTCGCTACCATGAAGGCTCATTTGCGATGTTGGTGCAAGGAGTCAATTCCTACTCAACCTTAGCGGTGTCATAGATTTTTACCTATTATGTTTAATAAAAGACAATTTAACGATTCACATGTTTACTGCTAGGTAGCATACACAATCCTGTCCAGACTCCAGTTAATCTCTATGTACCCTACATTGTAATACTTATTTAGACAAATAAGAACACAAGTACCTACATTATATGTAACATACCTTTCCCCCAAGAGTGTACACTATTCCACAGTACCATTGAAACTACGTTTATATGACAGTTCATCAAAAATACTCCTAACTGATACAAAAGATACTTAACTAAGTGATCTTAAGAAACTACACGTTTAATCATTAGCTGTAGGTCTCACATATGGTGATTTAGATAGCCTATATTGCCTATTCCTAAATCGCCTACTAGCATAATAAGGTTCTGCATCCGATGTACTGGGAATACCCAACATCTCCTCCCATTTGCCTGAATTAGGAATTTCTATGATGTCTTGAGTGTCGATATCGTTATCTATTCCTGCTTGTCCATATTTATTATAAGAATCCTCTTCCACCATTTCCGAAGCTTCCTCAGTCCGTTTTTCAGTATGCTGTTCCGTCTCTTTCATTTTAATTAGCTGATCAATATGCCTGTTCACAATGTCTCCTTCTTTAGTTTCGACTCTGTAACTAGATGGACCATCTTTATTCCTTACAATGCCTGGTAACCACCTAGGCCCACTACTGAAATTTCTGTACATTACATTCTGACCAACATTAGTTTCCCTGTGCTTCTTCTGCTGATTATTTTCAATTTGTACATCTCTCTTTCCTCGTCTAATATTATCAGGATGTATAGTGTCCAGTAGTGTTCTTAGGCGTCTGTTCATTAAAAGTTCTGCTGGGCTCTTTTGTGTTGTTGAACATGGAGCAACTCGTAAACCTAATAACATATTCGGTAATTTTATGTCCCATGGTATTTTATTCATTTTCCGTAGCTTGTCTTTAACAATCTGAACCATTCTCTCAGCTAGACCATTCGTAGCGGAATGATGAGGGGCCGTAGTAATATGACGTATTTTATTTGAAGACAGATATTCCTTCATTTGAGCTGAAACAAATGGTGTACCATTGTCTGATACAATTGTCTCACACAAGCCATGGGTAGCGAATACCATTCTCAGGTGCCGGATCACTGTTTCAGACGTCATGTTATTCACTATGAATACTTCAGGCCATCGAGAATAGGCGTCAACCATTATTAAAAAGGTTTTATTCTGAAACGGCCCTGCAAAATCAACATTGATTCTGGACCACGGTTTAGTCGGTGTAACCCATTCATGCGCTGTTTTAGGGGGCATGTGCCGGTTTTTAAGGCATACATTACAGCCATTTACTACAGCCTCTATGTCATTGTTAATGTTAGGCCACCAAACGTAACTTCGGGCCATCGCCTTCGTCTGCACTATTCCACTATGTGTCTTATGTAAAGTCTGTAATATTGACTCACGCAATGAAGGTGGGACTACAAACCGACAGCCAAGCAATATGCAATCATCCTGTAGTGACAGCTCTGCTCGATGCAGCCAGTAAGGACGTAACTCATCGTCGGCAACCTTGGGAGGCCAACCGCTGAGCATGTGATGTACAACACGCGCTAAGGTTTTGTCTTTCTTGGTTCCTAGAATTAAAGCGTTAATATCGACTGAGAAGTCTGTCGGAGTTTCTGCCATTAATAAAATATCTCCCGTCTGTGGTTCGGGTTCTTCGTCTACCGGCTGGGGCCAACGGCTGAGCCCGTCCGCGTTGCCAATTTGAGTCCCGGGCCTGTATACAATATTGTTATCATACGATGTGAGTGCAATTGCTATTCTTGTTAAACGAGGTGATAAGATACGAGGCATAGGTCTTTTTGGGTCAAAAATACCAAGCAAAGGTTTATGGTCCGTAACTACAGTAAATGACCTGCCCATTAGGTAATTGTGAAACTTTTGAATGCCAAACATTATCGATGTCGCTTCTTTGTCCAGCTGCGAATATCGTCGTTCATGTATGTGAAGGGTACTGGACCCCATAGCTATCGGGCGCTCGCTACCATCATCCATGACGTGCGCCAATACAGCGCCCACCCCGTATTCGGAACTGTCGCATGTCACAACCAGAGGTTTATCTAAATCGTAGTGCACCAACGTCATGTCAGATGACAATAAACGTTTAGCTATATTAAAGCTTTTCTGTTCCTCATCTATCCATTTCCATTCCTTGGATCTGTCTAACAATCGGTGCAGCGTACCTTACATTGTAATACTTATTTAGACAAATAAGAACACAAGTACCTACATTATATGTAACATTACCCAATTACACAAACGTATCTAAATAATATTTTTGTAAATATTTTGGTCCAACCTAAAATCATAAATTACAGCTTCCAAGAACTAATTAACTATGATAATTATTATAAATCATATTGCACAATAAAAGTCCAAATATATTCACCAATATATCAAATGCTAAATCCCCGAATCGCATCCATTATTTTAGTTGGAACAAGATAAATTGATATCTTCGAGCTCCGAGTGAAATTATAAACAGTTGTTAAATTAACTTGTACCTATTTGAGAGAGATTTAGAGTACGAAAAAGAAAATGAATTTTCATAGTATTGATGGAACAATTTATATTCTCTGGAAGATCGAGTGTTTTTAATAAAGGTAAGTAAACTGTTTTGTCTACTTAAAATCTTCAGCTGCTGCCGCGTTCCATTTTGATATAAACCTTTTTTTCGTAAGTATTTTGACTCCTGCGGTACAAGCTTGTTAGCAACATAATTTATTAGGTATGTCGTGATGTTTCATAATGAAAACACGACGGAATATATAACACGTAAAGGGTAGAGTATAGAGTAGGAGTATTGAACCTAATTTGAAGTGCTTCGTGAGACCCGCTTCTGTGGATACTAATGAGAAATAACATGTTGTACGTATAAGCAAAATACAGACATGGCATCATCAGGCACTGCCTCGGAATCATCGATCTCATTTGTTACTAGACGTTCTTTGTAGTCCTTCAAAGGATCGTTCCTTTGAAGGACTACAAAGAACGTCTAGTCCTTATTAGATCACTGGTGCGTCTATTCGTCTATTTGTTACGTTAGTTTTTCACGGAGACGATAAGAAGACTAGAATTGAGCATTGTGATCTGAGCGATCCGTAATTATTACGATAGTTTGAAGGAATATTTTTAACGGATTTTTTAAGCTTAATACAACAATTTGTAAACTAGTTGATTACATTTCATTACAAAGTACGGCAAAATGCTTTTATGCACGGAAATTTACTCGAGTTGGTACCAAATCCGTAAACATAACATAAAGACATGCGCTCCCTATAAACATGACGTGCTGGATCAGTCGAGGAACATTAACATAACTGTGAAGGTACCAGAAGTTGGCATTGTCTGTGAAAAATTTAGCTAAACAAAGTGGTCAGCTTCCAGCCATGTTCTTGCCAGAAGTTCACGTACGGGCGGCATAAAAGGCAGCATTTAGTCAGAAGATCTAGTTTTCTGTTTAAATAATATAATAATTTTACAATAGTCATATATAAAATAAAAACACGGTGTTCGAGTTCTCTTAATATACATTGACCTTTACACCTCTAAGTCGACCGGAAATACACCTGCGACAGGGTACTGTTACAATACTGGTATAAAATCTTTTTCTTAGAGTAAATTTAGTAATATACCTAAAGCTCAACGATTGTGTCTACTATATGGAGGCAATTTTAGCCATCCACATTTACCTAACCTTGGATCAAAGTAATGGGAAACTCCGAAAAAAAACATTGAAGTCCAATGACACCTTTTTTGTGTTTAAAGGGGGAAAATCTCCAAAAGATTCTCAGTCTTTTGTGGGGAAACACTGATATATGTGGGACTTTTAAAAAACTCAAAATAAACCATGGAGGTGTCCTTCATCGTAATAGGGAGCTTCGAAAACTGCGGAGGCTCCAGGAACTCCAAACTGAGCCTACCAGTGCCCTTTCTTTTGTCTTGCTCTATTAAGTGCGTTTTGAGAGAAACAAAAACATTATCTCACAATCTTACAGTGTTTACAACAGCAGGGTGTTACACACATTACCGTCTTTCTATGAAATCCAGTGCTGGTTTTCCTTGTGGGCATCGATTGTTGAAACTTATCAAGCCACCCATAAGTTTTCCAACGTGGCTTAACAACCACCGTGTGGTACTACGACATGTGTAGTAGTAACCAGGACCAACGGCTTATCGTGCCTTCCGAAGCACGGAGGCACAAAAAGCCACCCATCTCAGAATACTGCTTAGACTTAGTGGTCGTTAAGAACACCGGAGTCATATAGTGCTAAGAGCGTTTAACGAGATTTAACAAGCACTCTAAGGTCTTATTATGAAAACAAATAGCCCCTAAAAACGAAAAAAAATAACACCGTCTCGCCTACATTCCCCTAGCGGGGATGGCAGAGATGTAGTGTGCTTTTCGCTAACGATGTTGTCCAACGTATTACGGGGCGACCCTATTGCCCACAATTCGAAACTCCTGACTGACACTAGTAATTTTTCGATAGAAAAACTACTTTTGTCCAACCTTATATTTGACCGATGATGATGATCGCAAAGCCATTATTCCCCGCTAGACCAACGAGGCAGTCCTCAAAACGCAAGTATTTAGAAAACCCAATGTTCCATCGTCTCTTCCCACATCTCTTGTAGGGTTCTTTCCTTACAAACCTCTCTCGCGTCCTCCATGCTCATAGTTCGTCACAAATACGCTCGCTGGTTATGGAGACTCTTGACTTGCCCATCAAAAAATACACGATCTCTTACACTATTCCAATAAAATCCAGATACTGTCAAGTACGCCTACTAATTCTCTTATTATGAATTTTTCCGTATTCCCAATTCACATGTAGATCCATAAAATATTGTACAAAGACCTTTGATGGTCCTATCTGTGCCAAATAAATAATGAGCCGGAATATGGAACAGACCGTATGTAGACGAAGATTTCCTTAGCCCGGCTTCAATTTTATTCCTCAAATGTAGATAGAATCTTCAGTGATCTTGGGTTTGTTACTAATGAGTATCTTTGAGAGTAATCAATTAAGTAATGAGCTCTGGGGCCTAATTCGCTATGACCAATAAACTTATAGAATAATCCTTTATTGGTACTCCAATGGCATACACCGTCACGCCTATATTCCCCAAGAGGGCGTGGCAGAGGTAACCTGAGTATACCCATTTATTCGACCACGATGTTAGGCCCCATGTGATAGCCTATTGCCATATACCGGGCACAATTCCAAATTCCTGAGTCATACTGCAAATTTTACGTTAGAAAAACTACATTTGTCCGACCTAGGATTTGAACCCATGACCGCGTGATCACAAAGCAATACGCTTAGCCTCTAGTACCACGAGGCTGTCAATGGCATACAAAATACCAATACATGATCATTTCACGGAGTTATCATAACGCGCCGCGTTTGTTCACAGCGAATAAGGGCCTTAGTATGTAATATATCAAATCTAGCTTCGTTTCTCGATATTTTTTATCTTGAAGTACATACTTGTACATACTGATAGGTTTTTGGTGTCAGCAACCTAGTTTGGCTTCGAGTACTCAGCAATGTATTAAATTAGCTGTAGCAAATAATTGCCTCGTGTGTGGCATCAACTAAACTACAGAATAACGATGAAGTTGTTCGAGTACAAATACAAATTCAAATTAATTTATCTAAAAGTGTGATTTCTAGTACTACGAAGGCATTACATTCTAACTATCTATCTATATCATCACGCCAGATCCCTTGCGGGTTAGGCAGAGAGTACAGAGCTCCAACAGGTTCTTTCCTTACATACCTCTCTGGCTTCCTCCACTCTCATAGTTCGTCTCATACACGCTCGCCGGTTACGGAGACTCTTGACTTGTCCTTCAGATAACACACAGTCTATTTGGTCATGGTAAGATAGTCTAAGTCTTTCCCGGTACCTACATCTTTCCACTTTCGCATTGTATATCTGTTAATTAATTGTTCATATTGTTATGTTTGCCGGGTAATTAAATGCCGAATATCGTGCGAAGCACTTTATTAGGCGCTGTACACACAAAACAGGAAGTCGTATGCAGATACACACGCGAACTAATCTCACACTAGTACTACTCTCCTTAGTACCCAAATACTGCCTCCGAGTCGCTGAGTCGGAGTCACTCGAAGTACCCGTATATCGATACTAAAGTCGCCGGTGTATTCCACTTAGATCGCTTGTTCTCCCATTTGATCACTATCGCTTCCGAGAAGAGACTGTCTCGTCCCCGCGTTCTGTGTTCCTTTTTTACTTGTTTGAAAGTTCTAGAACGGACGCGAACCCTCCAAGTACATCGATAGAAGTATATAAAGCGGTATTATTATTACATACCTACTCGTATTTGCTCGTGAACAAATAGGTACTTGTATACCGCAATTAATTAATTAAAGGGGTGGAACCTTCTAGACGTTTACGGTATTTTCGGGTCGTAACATTATCTTTAAAATCTGCCGTATATAATAATCATCAGCCCAAAGACGTCCAGCCCCGAACAAAGGCCTTCCCCAAAAGATCGATACGATGACCGGCTTTGTACTCATCCAGCTTTTACCTGTAACCTTCACCAGGTCTTCCACCTTTTAGAGGGCCTGCCCACTCCATAAAATCACTTTACAGGTACATAATCTTAAACAAATATACAGGTACATAAGTCAAACAGTGATAAAATAACCAAGTTGGTAGTTCAGCCGTACTCTCTTTTAACTATTTCTTTGTTTAGTCTGGCCTTCAGTGTTCAGAACATTTCTTTGTTTCGCTTCTGTCTGTATCCGTAATCTAATTGTAGAAGTCCCATTCGACGTTCTTGTATTGAACATCTATCTTTTTATATTATCACGCCAGGTCCCTTACGGAAAGGCAGAGGCGAACGACTTGATTCACCAAGTAAGATTTTACTGGATCGATTTGCCGCGGGTTAGATCCCCGTACGGGACAAGGCTTTGTGTGACCCACAAATATTGGTTTCAGTCGGGGTGTATGTGTATGTTTATTTCATGTTTGTAAACACAACCATGGCACAAGAATAATTCCAATTGTAGGGCTACGTTTTTAAAATGCATAATTCTAACAGGTTCTTTCACAACAAAGCTCTCTTACTTCTTTACTAAGTTAACTATAGTCATTTATGAAGATCATTCTCAACAAGATATTATTATATACGCAAGACTAAAAATGGCATAAAATTTTTTGCTGGCAACGAACCCAGTTTTAGTGACCTTCTAAAACACGTAATATTAAAAAAGAAAATGTAATAAAGCAAGAAGAAAGTATTACTCACAGGTGTGCTAATCCTTCTATAACTCTATTCTAAGCTGACATAATAGATATCTATTAGTATGTATGAATATATGTGGACACGTTAATGTTATTTGTGGTACCTATTAATACAACGTACTTATTATTTTTATTACTCCAAAACAAAAATGATCATAAACACCGTCACGCCTTTATTTCCCAAGCGAGGGTGGCATAGATCTACTGAGTACACCCACTTTTGCCGACGATGTTAGGTCCCATGTAATAGGGAGCGAGCCTATTGCCATATACCGGGCACAATTCCAGACTCCAGACTCATACTGCGAAGTATTCATTACAAAAACTTCATTTGTCCGACCTAGGATTTGAACCCAGTACCTCGTGATCACCAAGTGATGCGCTTTGCCACTAGACCAACGAAGTAGTCGAAACGAAAATGATCAAACTTCACATTTATTCGTATCACATTCTCAACTCAATAAGCACGCGTCTAATCGCCCGATTTATGTGAGTTCCGAGGGCGACGGCTTCGTCATCGTCCGTATAACCTCCTTATTATTGGCTAAGGAAGTAGGTCATTCATGAATAATTGGCACGTATACATTACGCGCCAGACGGTCCTTTTCCTCCACACAAAAATGGCCACGTTCATTCCGCCTAAACCATTCGCAACAATTTTATTTCCAAACATGGAACATTCGCCATTCATTCCACATCGATTTTGTCCAATATGCGCTCAAACTTACTACCAAAACGTGTAGAATAACTTTAGAAGAGGCATACACATAGGGAATCGCCAACTAGACTGGATCGAAAGAGTTCTAGTTATACCAGACTCTGGTTAAATGTATTTTTGTGGCCAGTTTAAGTAAGCCCCAGTCGCTCGACAGTCATTAGACCAAGCACTACGCTAGCGCAAACACACGCGTGTAATCATGGCATCGTTAAATACATTACCCTAGAAGTCTTTCATAAATGTAACATACCGCATAACGTGTGATGTGAATGAACCAAATATGTCCGAGTGTCAAATGCCAAAAGGACTAATATTGCCGAAATGACGTGAACAATATTCGCGGAGTAATTACGTCGATCGTAAAATTCCGGGCGAACATAATATCTCACGCTATTACTATGCAGCAAGTTCGGTATAACGTATAAAGAAATTTCCCGCGTAATTTTGGCAATCTTCAAGTTATTATCATTGATTGATGATATTGATATTCTAAAGAAGTTTAGTGAAAAACTTAATTTAGTTAAAAATATTATCTCCGTAAGATATCATATTAAATACTCCTTTCATTTTTTAAATCTCTTGACAGTAGTTTATACTCACTCACAATATAAATTATATAATTTTATTAATGCACAAACACGATACTAAAGAGAACTTAAAGAAACAATCCTTCATTGAACATCTTTATTCAGAGAATTACCTTATTATTATAAACCGTAAATGAATAGGTTGCTAAAACTGGTAAAAACTGGTAAATAAATAAATAAACACTGTCACGCCTGTATTCCCCAAGCAGGGGTTGGCAAAGGTGTACTGTGTACCCCCACTTTTCGCCGATGGTGTTAGGTCCCATGTAATAGTGGGCAAGCCTATTCTATATACCCGGCACAATTCCAAAATTCGAACTGATACTGGGAATTTTTCTATAGAACAACTAAATTTATCCGACCGACGATTTGAACCCAGGATGATCGCAAAGCGCAGTAATCGCCACTAGGGTAACGAGGCAGTTTAGTTAGAAAAATGGTATTTCAATTACCTATTTGCTTTTAACTTCATTGCTTGCTTTCACGGAGTTATCGGCAGAATGATCTGCGATTGTCAAACAGCTTAGAATCATGACTAAACTTTGTTCGATGAATCGCACGAACAAAAAAAAGTTCATATGGTCCCATTGCTCGAACTAAAGGTACGGCGCAAACAACGCGTTTAGCTGCGTCCGCGTGGCGTGCACGGTGGCGATCAGCTCCCACGGTAATATTTGTATGAAAATGTTCACACTAACGCGTCTTGCGTCCTGCGCGCGCTATCTAGGCGGCGTCTGCACGCGCAATCATAGGAAAATACTGATCGCCACCGTGATCGCCGCCAGAGACACCACCGCGGCCGCGGCTGAATGCTTTGGTTTGGCCGTACCTTAAGCGGACCACGCGGTCGAAGGGTTAAATTTGAGATATATACTCACACTATTTATGACTGAGTTATTCATTGCCCATGACAAAAACATCTATCAATAGAACTACACCAAAAGAGTAGTGCAACAAAGTTTTTTTCTGCTTATTATAATTCACAAATACGCAGAAAAAACATACGAAATAACTATTTATCATACAAATTGAATAGCTAACCCGTCGCCATGATTCACCGAAAACCTCAGCTATCCGTTGCGATTATTAGTAGGTATTCCATACCCATTGTGCTGGGCCATTTGGGTAATGCTTTTACACTATTGCAATTGTACCGCGATTGTGCGAGTAACAACAATTATTGCTTGCTCTACGGAATTTTAGCTCTACAGTTTAAAATTTGCAATTTTCGTAATTACCACTACCCTCTTTCACTACCCTCGAGTAAAGTGCTGGTTAATTACTTTTCGACTATCATGTTTTTATTAAAAAAATAAACTTAGCCCCACAACAGGATTTATTCCTGTGTCGTGGGTGCGTTTACAAACATGAAAATTTACATACACAAATACCCAGACCGAAACAAATAATTGTAGGTCACACAATTATTTGTCCCGTGCGGGAATCAAACCCGCGACTGTTAGACACAGTGGGCGGAGCGGCTTAATCTCTTAACCACCGCTCTAAATCGTTACTTAGCAATTAAAACTGACTAGTTTAACCGTCGGATAGGGCTACACAGAGATGGTGAAATACGTACATAAACTTACTTGCAACTTTAACTGTCGATTAGTCTACTTCAGACTGTACTCGAGGGTGGTGAAAGAGACCCTAAGAGATAAAATAAATAATATAGTAATAATCAGTTAGCCTATACTGTCCCACTGGTGGGCAAAAGCCTTCCCTCACAAATCGAGATGAGAGCGATTAGGTACACCGACCGAATCTAGTGCGGATTGCAGGAGGCTATGGCTACCAGCTGTTGAAACTTATCAACCCACCTTACAACTTAGCTGAACAACTAATAAACTACATAATAACCAGGAACAAGGCTTGGCGTGCCTTCCAATGTACGGAGACGCACGAATATGAAAATGCTACTAACGGTAACCCATGGCCAAATGGGCCGAACGCAACTTAACCTTGGTAATCGCTCAAAACACCGCGGTCACACAGATAGGAGAGCCTTAAAATTAATAGCATGGAATGATAAATCAATAACATCAAATAGCACTGACGGCCGGTTTCAATATTTGACTGAAGGATAGATTTGCCTACTACGGATAGAAATTTGACATATTTGTATGGAAAATCTGCCAAAATTCTTCTGACAGTAAACACATATATCCTTGAGTTGAATATTGAAATCAGACAAAATTAATTCTATATTATATCTAACACAATGACAGTGTGTGTGGTGGTGATGAAGGATTAAACGAAGATTACAGATAACATTAGATTCATATCTCGGTCGTAAGGCATCACACTGGAGCTAGGTCATAAACTATTTAATTTTAACCTAAACATTGTATCCACATAATATGATTAAAAAAAAGGACGGAAAAAGAAGTAAATAAAAAAGACAAGCCCGCTGAGTTTCTTCGCCGGATCCACTGAGAAGAGTGGAGGCCGCGGTCCGATCCGTTGGTAGATTAGTAGTTTAATTAAATTAAAAAAAAATGTAAATTGATTATTTGTAAGCGCCCCCGCAGGGCTTATACAAAATAAATTATTTGAGTTTAAGTTCACACAAAGTCGGAGGTATCCCCCAGCTATCTTAAAATTAGGATGTTTTTTTTTATTTCAATAGCATCGCGAATCATCTTGGTAGGAATCGACGGTCCGTCACGAGCATCTGAGATCTATCAAATCTGACGTTTTAGGCGGATGCGGTAAAACTTGGAATCCTGTACTTTATTCGATCAATATTATCACGCCAAATCCCTTGCTCTGTGTCTGTTTTCCTTAGATACCTCTATGTCATGTCAATGCTGCAAGACTTCAAGACATAGTGAGCTCATTCTGCGCATATCGGACCAACAAAATAATGAAGAAGTTTGCAGGTACCTCGGAATAACTATGACTTCTGGACGTCGAACATCTCAGTCTCTACCGTGACTAAAGGTGCTGCAAAGCACACGAAACGTCGAGAACTTAAACACCAAAAATAAACTGCGATAAAATGCGAAAAATACTTTAATTCAGACGACTGAATTCTCTATTAATAATAATAGTTGTATGAGTTAGTATGTAGTTCACGTGTATGTGTAATTGTAGTATAAGTTAGTATGTAGTTCACGGAAAAAACGCAGCACACCTCTCAACACTCTTGAGCCGCTCACGGTAGTGTTGCGCTCAGTTGTCTTATGACAACCGTTTGAGTATTTCGGACCACGCGTAATTAGGTATCACTAATTTTATATTAATAGCGACTAAATGGACATCGACGCCACGGAAGACCTAGAAAAAGATGGCACAACGACCTTGACGCCTATGAGGGGACATAGTCTAATAAGGCCAAGGATCAGGTTAAGTGGAGAATTATAGGAGAGACCTTTGAGGAAAATAGGTTATTAAAAACCTATTCATTTATTGCGATGAACTACATAAACATTGTATCTCACAACTTCTGAACCCTTCAAAAATCTACCACCAACTTGTTATATCCCCATAAACAATCCAATCCAAATTGTATTTAAAATGCAAACATGATCCATTTATTCTATAAACGACTTTAGTTTGGTAACTTTAATATCCTTGGTAAACTACCTTTGAAAGGCAAAGTCACTCAACTTAGGGGTTGGTTGGAAACTTATCGATCGGGTTCAACCCTTTCACGTGCCTACCTTGTTCAAGGATGAAAGTAAAACTTATCTATAAATAAAAAGCCTAATAGTTTAGGCTTTATAACGTTCTGAACTGAGCTATTTTTAGGGTGGACTAATTCATCTTTAATTGTTAAGTTTCCCTCATTAGTCTAATGCTGTATAGTGTTATTAGGGATGATGAAGTACTGAGTTGAAATTCCAGGACGAACAAAAAGCCGTTTTTCTATTAAAATTTCTCAATAATATGCAAGAGTCTAGAATTGGGCTTGGTGTATTGACAATAGGCTCGTTTCCTATCACATTAAAACCTAACATCGTTAGCGATAATTGGGTGTTTATTATACTTTGCATGCAAAGCGTGACGATTTTGAATCACTTAAGTGCGAATTATACTTAGATACTAACTTCATTGATGACGATTCTTCGTTTTTTTTTTAATTTCCTGAACTCCATTTACCCCTTACACTCTCCATGAAAGCCCCCATACACTTAGAATCCACAATTACGACCAAATAATGATAAAGCTTCACTATTACCACCAGCTGTCTACCACGTAAATACCAGAAACCATAACCAGATCCGATGGCGCTTGTACGCCATCTCATGTATTAGTAAAAATCTTAATTAAAATAGAAATTGACTTTTTGGCGGGAAATCGAAAAGTGATGTTGTCAATTTGTTTTAATTTCCAAAATTTGTGTTATTTTGAATTATAATGTGTAATGTTGGTGGAATATTAACCATTATGTGTTCCTATATGTGCATGAGTGAAGGTAATTGTAACAAAGTGATAAAACGTGCCTTTTCGATTTCCCTCAAAACGGCCGTCGCAATTGGTATGTAAAGTATCCATCACTTTACTATCCAGGGTGCGGCACTTCACCAATTTCATTATCATCTTCGTCATCAAGTTCATTGGGTAGTTGAATTAATTTAGAAATGAATATTCGTAAACTTTGTGCAATGGCATAATGTAAACGCAATTGCCACAAAAAAAAAACAGAAATTATATACCATACCAATTAGGTTCTTAGATTTACGTGAATATTACACATGAAATAAAACTATTTTACGGATTTTATCGCGGTTTATTTTTTTATTTTTAGTTCCCGACGTTTCGAGTGCTTTGCAGCACCCATGGTCACGGTCAGACGGGTCACTGAGGTGTTAGACGTCCAAAAGGCATAGTTGTCCAAAAGGCATACTTCGTCTGCGTTGACTTTAGACAGGAACCTAACATTTTCACGGTATAAAGAGTATCCTATGGGTTAATCCAGGTAATAAACTATAAGTATCTAAATCCGTTCAGCCGTTTTTGCGTGATTGAGTAACAAACATGCAAACATAAACATACAAATTCAAATTTAAAGTATTAGTAGGATAGAATTAGTAGGAATTGTATTATTGGTAGGATATGTAGATGCAGAACTGTACTAGATCTCCAATCACGTGCATCTTCGCTGCACTGAATGCTTTCCTTGAGGGTAGTCCTGAGGGCTTAGCACGTAAAAATTAATGTTCGTCACGACGTTATAGTTATTATGCCATCCTTTTCACACCATTTATTTACTAAATAAAGATGAACGTGATAGTACGCTTTCTGGATAAATTTAAATGATTTATGCTTAGCCATCTGTTTGCGGTTGGTATAGTGGGATAATTTTTCGGAATTTTAGAAGTACTGCGAGAATATTGAAAGCTTATTATTATTATATTTAATTTAAGCTTATATATATTTTCTATATCATTATTTTATTCTTGTTGTATCTTTTTCTTATATTTGCTAACGTAAGTAGTATTTTGCTTATCATTAAATAAATAAATATTATTTACCAACGAGCGTGTATGAGATAAGCTATGAAAGTAGAAGAAGCCAGAGAGACAAGAACCTGTTGGAACTCTGTACTCTCTGCTAACCCTGTAAGGGGTCTGATATGATGATATCTACAAGGTGTAACATAATAAACGCAAGACCTGAAAGTAGTTTGTTCTAAATCGGTAACTGAATTGATTCCAACAATTTTTAATGAATTTAACATTTTTTTTAAATTTGCAAATAATGCTTTTACTCCTACAGTGCGATATAAAAAACTAAATTTATACTTGATTAAGAGCAATAAGGAGATTTCAAATGCATTCCTAAAACGTACTTCTCAAAACGCACACATACCCGTAGAAGTTTCATTGTTAATTGGGGCATAAAAGTGCTTATAAAGGGTAAAAACCTTTAAATTTTTAAAATTTTGTTTTTGTTTTGAATTTATGAAGCAATTCTTTAATCGGGGTGTCTGAGGTCTTGCGTTTATTATGTTAAACCTTGTATAGCTTAAAAGAGATTTTATTTATTCTAAGATAGAAAGATATATTAACTCCGGCTAAAGTCCTTTGTAGCATACACCAAAGCAGCCAGTGCTCCTTTTGAATTTTAAAATTCAATGTTTATCTACCGCTGATTAAAAAAGCAATTTCCTGTCGTATTTTTTATAATATTGCCATTACAAACGCTGACTGGATTCACTGTTTCCAGGGCTCTTATGTTTTGAAAACTTCGTGAAATGATCGTTCAATAGTACACAGAATACAATTACATGATCATTTCGTGAAGTGATCGTGATGCATCGCGTTTAGTCATAGCAAATAAGTGCCCAGATGTGGGTATCAGTATGCTCGCTTCTATTATGTTAGATAAAAGTAAAGAATAATAAACCGTAAGCGTACTATTTTTCTTTTTTTCCACGGTTTATTTCATTATGTTTATGAGAGAAGTTATCAATAAAATGTGTTAATAATATTAGCTCGCTGAAATTCAAATTCAAATAGATTTTATTGTGGTACATAGATAGAAGTATGATTACCCGCCTTGTTGGATATAAACTATTACAATTATATAAACTATACTATTTATAATGTCTAAAATATACATACCTATTCAATTTATATTTATTATCCACGTATCAGATAATCTGTTAAGGTATAATAACATTTTTCATTTAAAAATTTGTACAAAACTGATTTGAACTTGTCAATGTTTTGAATTCTTTAATTTGCGTTAGTAGTTTATTGTTTATGACAGGAATGAAATAAAATATACTTTTTTCGAATAATGCAGTTTTATGTGGTTCGTGTGTCAGTCAAGAGTCTCCGTAACCGGCGAGCGTGTATGAGACGAACTATGAGAGTCGAGGAAGCCAGAGAGGTATGTAAGGAAAGAACCTGTTGGAACTCTGTACTCTCTGCCTACCCCGCAAGGGATCTGGCGTGAGGTTATAGATAGATAGATAGATAGATAGGTGTGTCATTTTATCAATAAAGATTTCGCCACATAGTCGACGCAGCACGAGATCATTATGTGAAACAACTCTAAAAATAACTAAGGAGTTCCTGTTAAATAAAATGTGCTGTAAATTTTGCTCGCCCGCATACGTGCATGTAAGTTTACGCGTACACGCGCGCGTGTGTGTGTATGTGAAATTTACATAAAAATATCTATGAAATCTAGGTTTCGTTAATTTTTTTTTATTATTTTTTTACAGCCCTGGGTACTATCATTTTAAAGCTATTCATCAAAACTAAATTCTAATTTAACTTAATCCACCGATGAAAGTAATTTTAATGATGAAACTGTTGAAATACCCCAATCAGCAAAGTGGTGGATAATTTATAGACCAATTACAACTGGCGTCTTGAGGGAAATCGGAAAGTCACGTTTCATTACTTCGTTACCTTCACTCGAGCACATACATAAATGAATAATGTTTAGTATTTCACCAACATTAACTACCGTGAGACAAGGATCTATTAGCCCGTGGTCAAAAATTAGAACTAACGCTGTCATCAAGTGAAATGTCATTTCATGACAGTCACAGAGTTTCTGTTTGCTATGAAATTTACCCAAGTCCTTTTTTCATCAGTAACCGTGCGGACCCACCTGTTGAAATATTTCCTTGGAAGTAGGAAACGGACCTTGTCGAAAATTGCCCCAGAACCAACAAACATTTGACCCATATCATCATTCTATATCTATTTTATTAAAATAATGGCAAATATTCGTATCTAACGGACAATTTTCAATTTAAAATGAATATTTCAAATTATTGTAAGTACTTTATCGAAGTCACCGACATCTTTACTGAATGTCAACGTTGTCATCGAATTACGATTAAAGATATCAATCCTATCTATTAGCTATCTAAATTGCTTGTGTTGTTAGACTAAATACTTATTATCTATATAAGTTTCTTAGTGTGGCGGTAGGCATCTATAAAATATAATTAATCTTATGTAATACCCTCATATGTATTAGGCTACTAAATTATAACCTCAAAATCGAATACTTTTTGTGTGATTGCCCCGCTTGTCCATTTAATAATAAATCCCTGAAGAGAATTTATGGGTTATTTGAAATGATACGTTCCGATCCGGTGGTAGATCAGTAGTTTAATTAGATTTAAAAAAAATGTAAATTATCTATTTGTAAGGGCTTCTAGAAAATAAATTATTTGAGTTTGAGTTTGAGTTTGAGCAATGTCCTTTAATAAATGGTAACACTAATTTCACACCAACGCCCCGCTGTTAATATCATCCACAAGCCAAAAGATTGTTGTCGGGCTCATGTCGGACTTTACACGACAAGAATATTTTGGCCGCGGGCCACAATATCCTTGTACGACTATATAATACAAACCACAAGTTTTGGGGAATTGAAACAAAATTGTCAGCGTCACTTCCCGCAAAAACTCTATGAAGTTTATGTTGTCAGTGCCATGAACACAAATAAAAATACCGAGAACGAAATATTATGTATGGTAGAACTCGATTTATTAAAAAATAATATGAAGGATGTAGGTACCAGGTAAGACCTAGACTATCTTACCGCGACCAAATAGACCGTGTCTTATCTGAAGGACAAGTCAAGAGTTTTCGTAACCGGTGAGCGTGTATGAGACTAACTATGAGAGTGGAGGAAGCCAGAGAGGCATGTAAAGAAAGAAGCTGTTGGTACTCTGTACTCTCTGCCTACCCCGCAAGGGATCGGGCGTGATGATAAAGATAGATAGAATAATGAAAATAGAAATCAAAGTTTAAGGTAATTACCACAACCTATTTACTAAATATACGTATATTCAAAATCACGGGTATGCCCGTGAAATTCTTTTTTGTGTGTAGCAACACACGCACGATTACGACTTACTAATCCCGAAAATGCAATGTCATGCAAAATAAATAAATTTTCCTACTTTCTCTGAACACACTCTTATACATTCGCTGAACATTTGAAATGTTTATGAGGAACCACGCTCTCAAATACGAAAGCTTTCCGATGTCAAAGAGGATAGGATGGGATAAAGCAACGATTTTACGAAGAGCTAGTAGTATTGACACTTGAATATTCTTTCTATGGATTTTGGTGATCAAAAATCTGGACTACCGCTGCCCTGTTGATCTTGCCGGTCTGCCTCGTTGGTGTTGGGTTTGAATTAGACAAAATGTAATTTTTCGAAAGAAAAATTGTCAGTATCAATCCAGATTCTGGCACTGAATCCGGTACACAGGCTATGTGGCTCGCCCCCTTTTATATGGTACCTAACGTCGTCGATGAAAATTGGATGGACTCTGCCATCCCTACTTGGGAAAGATAGGAGTGACAGTGTTTTTCTTTAACTGCAATGATAGAGAAGTAAATTGAAATCTGATTTTACGGAGAACATTAGTTTGCTTCTGCTAAATAATGCATTGATTATTTTATACATTGACATTACTTTAGAAAATAGTTTGAAAAATAGTAAACCATTCAACTTTTTTAAAAATTGAGAATGTCCTAGAGAAAATTCAATGAGATTATATTAAAAAAAATAAAAAAAATAATAATATTAGCCCTGTTAAGAAACTGTCCCACTGCTAGGCACGGGCCTCCTATCCAACTGAGAGGGTTTAGGCCATAGTCCACCACGCTGGCCCAGTGCGGGTTGGCGAACTTTACACACCTTCGAGAAACTCTTAGGCATGCAGGTTTCCTCACGATGTTTTCCTTCACCGTTAAAGCAAGTGATAATTAATTTTAAATACGCATATGCTTTCGAAAAGACAGAGTTGCGTGCCTGGGTTTGAACCCGAGACCTCTGACTTTGCAGTCCAATGGTCTAACCACTAGGCTATCACTGCTTGTGAGATATGCTTGTGTTATATTAAAAAAAGCATTGTAAAAATGTTTTCTATTTCTGGCTAGATTTATAAGGCCACTTCACCTGGCGGCACGGATATCCGTGCCTGACTCTAATGAGTTGACTAACTCATATGAGTTGAAAAATACTACAGAAATATTTAGTGTTCATAACTAGCAAAGAAGCACCAATAAAAATATCTATTTATAATGCACACGGTACAATAACCGTTTCTAAGGTATAGCTGATAACGTAGATTGCATACAAATACAATGGTTTCTTATATTTCGGATCTTCTATATCATCTCACCAGATCAATTGCGGGATCTTTCCTTTTCCTTCCTATCTCTGGTTTCCTCCATTCTTATACACGCGTATTGTTTACGGAGAAACTTGGTTTGCCCTTTATATATAACACAGTCTACTTGGTCATGGTAACATAGTGCAAATCTTCCCCGGTGCCTAAATTCATTCGTATTGTATATTTTTTTTTGTGGTTCTTTCTTTCCTAATCGTCAAAAATAATAGTAGTATCGCCAGAATAAACTAACTAACAGAATAATACTTGACTCATCTTTGCATTCTCCTTTTTCGCTAGCTAACATTTTCCATGTGTGGCTAAAACAATAATTGTATTATCTTCACATAACGACTAGAGCTTTTGGCGTCTCCCCAAATTTGAATAATTTGCTTCGCCGAAATTGGAACGGAGACCAATTTAAAAAAAAATACAAATGTAATCTTTATAGAGATCACAGACGTATGGAAGGAAAGAAGTGTGTACTGGTATGATCCACATACGAATCACGTTTTTGAATAAAATTTATTATCATATGATAAATCAAATGAGGATTGAGATAGAATATAACATTTTTTGTTTTAAAGAACATTACACAAAACACCGTCACGCCTATATTCCCCAAGGTGGCAGAGGTGACGTTGTGTAAAAACATTGTTTTACCAATATGTCCTTGCGGAATCAAGAGAGTGTTTACAAAAAATAATTTTACATGCACAGAAATTCAGACGTTACTTTCACATAAAATAATGCTTTCATACTATTACTCGTAACTACATAAGTACAGTAGAAATACTATACTTCTCGAAATAAATCTAAGAAGACTGGATGGCAAGGAGACTAGCGGAAGCAATTTTGTTTATTTGTAAACGTGACTTATTTAGGAAAACACTGTTTATATAATTAACCTCAGGTGGGTGAAGAATTTGAACAGCGAATCAGTGCAGACATCGATTTTATTTAGGCGTCTCTTTTTTTTTTATTTTAGAAATCCCTGTGAAGTAAGTTGCCTTTTGACAAATTGAGTGAGTTCAAAACCTGCTGGTCAAAATACTTAAAGAGCTGAGTAAAATAAAATTTAATGTGCCGTACCTTTTTATTCAAATATAAGAAATTGGTTTACTTTTAGTTAACTTTATTAAAAAAATGGGAATATGGTTTTAGATAGACAGTGAACCGATAAATAATTCTTGTTTTATAATTGGAGAGGATGGACCTATGTATGTGCGTTAAGTGTCGAGAGAACACTCATATGACCAGGTGGAGTGCGAAAAAATTGCTAGCGCACAAAGATAGTAGTGCTTCTGCTCCACTCATTAATGTTAAATGCCTGAATGTGCTTTAAACAAGGCATTACAAATAACAGGTTTAACAAGTGGCTAATTTACGCATTAAAATTGTAGCTACATTGCGTTAATGCATTATAATGCATTTGCAATTAGGTGGACCTATGTTATAACATAGGTCCACCTACGTTATAATTCGTAAAGAATATAAGCAAATATATTATTTAAAAAAATATGAAGGTTCTTTTTTAGCTATACTTTTGAACAAGATGTGACAATGACTTGTCTTGATATTTGTACAAAACAAACAATAGAGATTAAACATAATCCCAAGCTGCGCAAGGAAAACTTCGCTTGACTTGATAAAATTTAATTAACAAAGTGTTTAAAAATGACCAATAACTTTCAAGGCTATTAGTCTAAGCATGAACTAATTTCCAAGTTATATTATAAAGTTTTATGGTTATAAGTTCATCGTAGTAAAGAGATAGTTTTTTTTTACACAACTTTGATTATACAGGTAAGTTTATTATTGCAAAGTAATCTTTTCTTGGGCTGGCCATATTTGCCGAAGGACCGATAACCGCTGGGGTAGACGTGTTCTCGAGTAGAGACCGCGGCTTGGCAAACGTAGTGTGGGACGCCCTGCAGCTAGATGGAGCGACGATATACGGAGGGTGGCTGGCAGCGGTTGGAGGAGAAGAGCCGAAATCGGGCTCAATGGCATGCCTTGGGAGAGGCCTATGTCCAGCAGTGGACTGATACGGGCTGATGATGAATCTTTTCTTGGGGTAATTTATACGCTTCGACAGCAAACTTTCCAAGGATGTACGAAACATCCCTACCTATTTAATATGTTTATGAAGGCTATTACAATTCCAGTAGGAACACAGTAAAGGAATTTATAAAATGTTGATCTATCTCAAAGTTAAAATGGTAGTTTAAATTTTAGCAGCTCTAATCTGCAGGGCTAACACGGGTGGCATGTTTTGCACGCAGAACAAAATTTGTCGGCCGGGATCTTAGTCTTATATGCAAGTCAAAATAGTCTTGTCTATATTTTCGAAAAACTCGATAATCCCTCAAGTACAGATGGTCGTGTTCTGGAGCTTAGCCAATATTTGGTCTATTAGCTACTGGTCACTGGCAAAGTAGAAGGAAAGAGATCAAGAAGTCGTAACCTTATGCGTTGTTCCGATCAGATACGATCTGCGCTGGACACCACAATACCTGAAGCGATACACACGGCTAAGAACCGAGCTGGTTGGTGGAACATAACCCGCGATATCATTGTTTGATATATCATATCATATCATAACATTGAGGATATCGACGCAGAAGGAGAAGGTGGATATGTAAATACGAGTTTTCTTGTGTCAAACTTTTCGAGACATGCCAGTTTAGCACGCACAATATGTTCATCTCACGCCTAGAGCGGCAAAATGCGTGACATGTGTCTTGTCTTGTCGCGTGCTTGTACTAATCCTACAGGTAATATCTACCACATTGTTACATACTAAAATTATTGTTTACAAAACCAAGTTTGAAAATAGAGCCCACTGGGTTTTTTAACGAATCTTCCAGTAGAACCCACGATCCAATCCGTGGGTCAAAAATCACTTTTGAGAGTGCTTATTATTTGCTTCTACTATATTTTTTAAAAGGCATTTTACTTTGTACAAAGAAACTAAAATTGCCAACTAGAAATATAAAAATAAAAGATAAAACAGAAAACAAAGAAATCTTGCTTAGAAATTAAAGCTGTCATCTCGATACCTACCCCAATCCATTTAATCCTATTTCTGTGATTCTAATTGGTAGCCTGCCCCCTTATTACAAAACCCAGAATCCAATCTATACTTGTCAAACTGAATCGCCATTTTGTGCCTCTATCTATATTTATACAAGGGTATTTTAGTACTGATTAAATTAAGTGGTTGCTTTAATTAAGAAATATAAATTAGAAATTTAAGGAATTAGAAAATTTAAGGACTCGAATTGTGCCCGGTATATGACAATAGGTTCGCCCCCTATTACATGGGATCCAACATCATCGACAAAAAGTGAATGTTCTCAGTACACCTCTGCCACCCCCGCTTGACTCCGTTAATTTAAGGAACACCTGAGCGTGTTGTTCGTTACTTTCTGGTCATCATCAAACAGTTAATATGTCGAATCATAATAAAAATGTATCTTTTTTCTTTGCCAAAAGTATTTACTTGATCAAGAAGTCGCAGATTTTTTTTAAAACGTGTCTCCTCACTTATTCCTGTCTCGTGGGTGTCTGATGAAAATTAACATACCCAAATACCCAGACCGAAACAAATAATCGTGGATAATACAAACATTTGTCCCGTTCGGGAATCGAACCCGTGACTATTAGACACAGTTGGCGGAGCGGCTTAAGGTCCTAACCACTGCGCTAAATCGTCCGTCTTCGAGATCGTCCGTCTTCGATTCAAACCTCGCATAGGCCAAATTTTTGTGTGATTTACAAATATTTGTTTTGGTCTGAGTAGTTGTGTATGTGAATTTTATGTCGGTAAACGGACCGACAAATAAATAATCCCAAGTGTCGAACTACGTTTTTATTTAAAAAAATAAAAATTGGTACAGTTATTAAACTTGCATCCCTGAAAATATCGATATTGGAATCTAGTCCTATTGGTCCTCACTAGGAATAGCATGTATCGCGAAGGCCCATATTTTGATGATTAGATAATGACACTATATCATGTCTAGAATGTATTCACAAAAATCGTAATAATGAGCACGATTTCTGACAATATATATAAAGAATAGTCTCTATATTCATACGGTAACCACCTTATATTTTTGGGACTCCTTCGGGAAAAAGGACGCGTATGTATCTATTTGCACCTGAAGCATGTCTTACCTGTAAATCATTTGTTTTGATCTGGGTTTTAGTGTGCGTTACCTATGAGAAAATTGTATATATCATCGACTTTTATAGTTTTTTTTTCAGAATTTAGGTAAGCAACTTAAAATCCGTTTTTTTCTTTCTTTTTTAGCCCCACACTAGGATGTAATCCTGTGTCGTAGGTGTGTTTTACAAACATTAAAATTCACATACACAAATACCCAGACTGGAACAAATAATTGTGGATCACACAAAGATTTGTCCCGTGTGGGAATCGAACCCGCGACTATTAGGCACAGTGGACACAGCTTAAGCTCTTAACCACTGCGCTAAATCATCCTTCAGATACTGATACTGCACCAGAATCTGTAACGACTCCCTGGCTTATTTTACTCCATCTCAAAACATACCTCACCGCTATGCTATTTATTCATGACTATTTACATACAAAACATTACACAGAACTAAACTCGGACATACAGCGCAGGCAAGCGACGCGTTCACACGAACAATCGGTAGAACACAAACGCACTAGGCAGCTGTATTAAGCTTCGTAAATAGCCCCTCGACTGGAACTAATCTGAATGCGAATGAACAAGCTTTGAATCTTATGATTAAAATAATATACCAAAGACGAGGCTCGCAGAAACCTCAACGTAACGACAATTATAATTCGACGTAAAATCATTACAAAAAAAATATAGCTATAACAAATCCCAGTCTTTTACCGTATAAAGAGGCCTTAGCGCGAATAGGTTGACATTATCGTATCGTAAGTTGATTTGCCATCCTGTTCATACTACAAATTTAATCAATAAATATGAGAGTGATAGTACGCTTTCTCGAGGACGATACGCTAACTTCGATCTGTTCGTGCTAAGCCCTCGACTAAGCTCAAACTATTTGGCATTATAGTATTATTAGTTGTCGATAAATTGTGCTGTCACATTCATCTTCATTTAGTAATGTAGTGTGAAAAGGATGGCATATCCACTCGATAGTTACGTTAGGCTAACGTCAATCCGTTCATGCTAAACTCTCAGGACTTTGTTTTACCATTCAACATAATAACTGTTAAATAGTAAAACAAAACAATAGAGATAATGCGCGTAACAATTATGAGGTCCATTTTTCGATTCGGATTCGAATCCTAAGTCGGTCAGTTGTATAACTGACCGACTTAGGATTCGAATAAACAAAAAATATACTCTTCTTTGATACTGATCAATGAATGCAGACAAAGTAGCAAGTAACGGCTAGTCTATAGAAATAAATAAAATGGAAGGGTCTATTTGTAATGTCAAAAAAACACCTTTTTACTAAATACATATGATATACGGTGCTTATAACAAAGACACGATTTTAAATTTTTTGTCTGTTTGTCTGCTTTTATTGGTTAATCTTCGGAACGGCTGAACCGATTTTGACGAGACTTTCACTGGCAGATAGCTGATGTTATACGGAGTAAATTTATTTTAATAAAAGATTTTTGTTAAATTCCACGCCTGCTAAATCGCGGGGTACAGCTACTGTAATATAAAAGCTAAAACTACAAACTGAACATATTTCACATACTTACCGTATTTAATAAGCGTAACATTATGCGAATATTTGTTCAGGAAAACAAACAACAGTTTAATTATAATTCGTGAATGAATTAGCATACAAATTAACATGCTTTGCTGCGCTCACGTCCAATGAAACTAAATTGGAAACAGCGATAAGCAAAAAGGGAGTATTAACCTAAATCAATGTCACATATTATAAAGGTTTAATTCCAAAATATGCTCAAATATACTCAGAGTTGCTTAGCGTGCTATGCTCGGCGTTTCTCTACGTGATCGAATCAGAATTGAGTAGATTCAAAGAACAACAAGGCAATAGGCGGCCCCACATAGCGCGAACATCGGACGGGCGTAGGGGCAGAAAGGTTCTAGAGTAGAGACCACATTTCGGCAAGCGGTGCGCAGGACGACCGCCTACCAGATGGACCGACGATCTTGTGAGGTGAACAGGAAGTCGTTGGACGCAGGTGGCATCGGACCGGCTGCGCTGGAGAGCGATTGGGGAGGCCTATGTTCAGCAGTTCAGTTTCCAAAATATAATTTAATAAACTCTTAGCGAATATATCCCTTAGTAAACTTAGTAGAGGTGTATTGTGTGCACCCAAATTTTGTCGATGTTGTGTCCAAAAATATATGAAGTGTACTTTGTACAACCACATTTCGCCAACGAGTTTAGGTCCACTCTTTGCGTAGATGCGTGGTATAGAAGCAGCTAACGAGTGTAGTCTCTTCGTGATTATCTGACGTTCCAATAGAGCAGCAATTTTGTCGTACGGAACGTTGCATACAACATTATTATTATGTTAACATCACGGGTAAGCCTTGTCATTTGAAAGACTTGGCGTAGGGGTACTTAAAGGCTCTTTGCGAGAGTTTAATGTTACTATGTAGTTCGTTCGCAGGGTCTACTCCTAAAACGTTTTTCCAAAATCATCCACGTGTGTGTTATATGTTGTGTCCCGTAGAACCAGTCTATTTATACTTTTAATTGCCTATGTAATGACTCGAAACCGTAGCAGCAATGACAGGCTACTTCAAATGACGTTAAACATTATTTTACAAAAAAAAACACAATAACATTATTACATAAACGTGACAGCTCTAAAAGTCTACATCTGTAAATACACCGGCATTGTTCACGCGAAAATTCTAATTCGACAATCCAATTACTAAAATTAGTTACTCTAACTATCCATATCTAAAAGAAAATTCCTCGCACTGAATAATTTGCGCTTGTGCGAAACAAACTACGCATCGTTATATATTTGATAGTTTTAAATCAACCAAAAAATTACTATAAAACTGCTCTAATTCTAAATATAGAAATAATTTGTAAGTTTTACAACATTTTCATTTGAAAAAAGTTCCATTTTTTTCACATTGACTTCACATGTGTAATTATCCATGCAAATATTTTTAATTAGTTAATAGCTAGTTTTTAATTAAGTAGCATCGCACCTCCAACTGTTTGCTGCTAAAGTGAAAAATGTAATAAAATCTATTTGCTAAACAATATCATCGGAACAACATGAGATTTAGCAGCCATTGTATAAAAATATAGCAAGAGTAACAAATGAAAAAAATCATATTACTTAAATTAACTGGGTGATAAAGGGCGACCAATTAGTATAGTAATTAAATATTAATTACATATTAATAAGTATCCAATACAGAATCTAATCACCCGGGTTATTTTATACTACTCGTTTGTTTCTCGTTTTTGTTATGCTATCTGTACATTTTTCGTGCCTATCAAACGCGCTAAATGGTCATTCAAATAATGTGACCGACTCTAAAGATACTCGTATTTCGTTAGTAAGTACTGCGCTGCGAACTTTTTCATCTGTTTAATGTGAAGTTATAACAACACGTAGTAAAGTTTAATATGGTTGTAAAAAGTTAGGTGTATCAACTGCAATTAACGTGATGTAACTTTTTGTAAGGGTTATGTAACTATATGTAAAAGTTACGTTGATTCCGTAGTGGGTTCAGTCAGAGATCCAATTTTAACAGCCTGCGATTGTGTTGCTACCTCACAGACTATGTCGCACCTGCTGGGCTTACCCTTATGCCCCACCACCTGTACAATAGAAGAGCTGAGCGCGGCCAAAAATGGCGCAATTGAGCTAGCACTCACTTAGCGGGACAAATATGAACCATTGACACGAAGACTATCTTACCATGACCAAATAGACCGTGTCTTATCTGAAGGGCAAGTCAAGAGTCTCCGTGACCGGCGAGCGTGTATGAGACAAACTATGAGAGTGGAGGAAGCCAGAGAGGTCTGTAAGGAAAGAACCTGTTGGAACTCTGTACTCTCTGCCTACCCCGCAAAGAAACTAGAGCGATGAAATAGATAGATAGACATACTAGACATACATAGATAGAGATAGACACGAAAAGAAGATGAAGTGGCATTGCAGATCTTTACAAAGTGAATAATAAATATTAAGGCCTAACCTAACCCTAAGAGTCAGTCTATATCCTTGTCTAACTTTAGGCTGAGCGCAAAGGTCACCGAACGTGCTTTTAAATAAATTGGTGAGGAACCTGGTTTTTAATTAAGTTTTACTTCAAGACCCTTACAGCACCCTAACTCTTGCGAAAATAACCTGGGGTATTGTTTTCAAAATGTTCTACCCCTTTATGTACTCACACGTATTTACCTGACAAACTTGAAGTTTAAATTTGGCTATAAAATCCCGACCGAGTAATGAGGGACCGCCATTCGTTACCGCAAATACATGTAATATTTCTGTTTTAGAACGGAAACTAAAAGGTAAAACAATAGTTCCTAAAGTTTTTATCAAACAACTATTATAACTCCGTAACAACCTTCCACTATTACATAACTCGTACTTTGAAAAAGATTAAATACATTGAATCCGAAATAACGGTTACCGTTGAACCGGTATCAATTTCAAAACTCAAGGAAATATTATTCACTATCACGGACTCCTGCAATGGTTCTCTTGTATACGAATGAATATTAAAAAGTAATTGTTTACCATCGTCCTCTACCGAACAACGCTGTAAGAATCTGAGATTTTTCCGATCGTTCTTTTTGTCTTCACACACGCGCTTTAAATGCCCTTTTTTTAGCACACTCAGCAGAACGCATTTTCAAAATGACACTTATTTTTTAAATGCCCGAAATAACCACACACTTCACATTGTTGATAAGAGCCTGAAGACCCAGCCTCTGGGTCACGGCGAGACCTGGCGTCCCCAGTAGCTGAGGAGCCCCGGCCACGTGCCGCCATTTTGAAAACGTCGAGTGTCGGGGCCACTGCCACGACGAGCTCCCTTCCTGGCCCACCGGACGCTGTCTGCCATCTGCACCGTTTTCTGCCTGGTTAACTCGTCCATGGGCTCGGTGAACAAACAGTGTCGCTCTAGTCCGCTAACCATTCCTAAGACGAACCGGTCACGCAGGATATCGCCTGATGTCGAATCCGGGAAACCACAATCCTTGGCTAGCCCGTGCACTTGCGCAGACCACTCCGCAAACGATTTATTTGTTGTTTGCGCGACAGTGTGAAACTTATAACGTTCCGCAAAAGTACAAGTTTACTTTTGAAATGATCGTCAAACAGTGAGGTAACCTCTTCATAACTCAGAACTCCGACGTTTTGAGGAAGTGCCAGATCTTAGATGAGTCTGTAAGTTTTTTCTTCTAAACAACTGAGTAGAATCGCCCGACGTTTAGCTCCTGATTTATCTTCCGCATCTGTAATTCCGTTAGCTCGAAACCATTATTCCAACCGCCCCTTGTACATTCCCCAATCTTGAACTTCATGGTTAAAAACTTATAACACTCCCACTGACATTACCTGCAATTGCTATAATTCATTCCAGCTATTGCTTAGTTTTCTCTATCTACAAAACTTAACCATACTTTAAACCAATACGCGGATATTTCAGTGGAACTTCACATATCTTCAATACACATACATACAAGCAGGTTCGTAATGAATTTGTTTATCAAAGTTCTTGAGAAAACAGTAATTAACTCTTTAAAACTGAAAGTTCTGTTTTTGTATTAGTTTTCTGAAGCTAATCTAATCGGCGTGTCTGAGGTCTTGCGTTATTTACTTTACGCGCTTTAGAAGTTTCTTGAAGTAACGAACCTGTACGTTACATTTATGTATGTACTATATGAAAATAAAATTTTATTTTGTCACATTATTTATGAAATAAATATGTAGCAAATGCTAATACATTTATTTTTATTTTAAACCTTATTCTTGTATTCTGAGGTCTTAGCACGTAAAGATTAACGTTAGCATGACGATAGCGAGTTGATATACCATCCTTGTCACATTGCAACTTCACTAAATGATTATAAACGGGACAGCATAAGCTTTTTGCGCTAAACCCTTTGTATACGTCATACGATAGAATCAATTACTTCAAACATATGAATTCTTTGGTTGTTAATATGAGTCTATTAGTAGAGTCTAAGATGGACCAATAGCCTGAAAAAGGTCAACGGTGAAAGCTGGATGCGTAACACACAAATCTGGTCGCTATGGTGATTCCGAGGAAGCCTCTGTCGTGCAGTGGAAATATTTCAACTATAAGTTATCATCATACGAACCCGTAGTCACCCACAGTTGAATGTAAGTCTTCTTATTAGCAGGTTATTCTTGTCGTTTGGCACCTTTTCTGATCCAGTGTTTTGCTGTAACCCTGACGATATCATCGTACCCTGTAGAAGGCTGGTGACTCACGTTCTCTGATAGATCAGCTGATAATTATGTAAATATAGAAATAAACGGTGTCAAGGAGTCCAACAAAAATAGGCCTTCTTTGAAAAATCTACGATTTAATAAAAAACAAATATACGATGGTCTTGTACCAGGGGATCTTATACCACGGGAAAGTTCTTTGCAGGCACTGGAAAAGTTGGTTATCACAACGTCTTTCCTGTGTTGCGGCCTCATGTCATTTGCCGAAGGAACTTTTTATTTTTTCTATAGTACAACAGATAATTTATGCACGTACTAGATTTGCCCACGACTTGGCCAATGTAAGGTTCGGAGTATTTTAGCTATTGTATTGAGATTCAATTACATATAATATTGAATCAAACTATAACATCGTTTGAATATTATTTAGAACTAGTTTTTCACACAGATTTTTCTGTTTTCTTGGACCGTACTTATATAACAAAATTAACGCTATCCTACCCATTTATACCCTAACCAAGCTTAAACTGAAGAAAGTATTAACCATTCCGTGGTTACATAGTTTGTCCTATACGAAAACAGAAGACCTCCTTGTCCCCATTTGCTAATCTTATACGGTCCGCATTACTTTATGATCACTAATCCTACTTGTGACTGTATTTATAATTATTATACACATAATACACAATTTCTCACACACACACACACAGACACACACACACACACACACACAAACACGCACACGCACACGCACACGCACACGCACACGCACACGCACACGCACACGCACACGCACGTGATGGAAAAGTCAAGAGTCTCCGTAACCGGCGAGCGTGTATGAGACGAACTATGAGAGTCGAGGAAGCCAGAGAGGTATGTAAGGAAAGAACCTGTTGGAACTCTGTACTCTCTGCCTACCCCACAAGGGATCTGGCGTGAGGTTATAGATAGATAGATAGATAGATTACCTTTGTGAAGAAACAAATAAATATTATTATTGTTATTGAATATAGATTAATTACTAACCGATAATCTTCACTTATATTTATACTATATTATCATCTCCACCAATACTTACTAATTCTGCATGGTGGAGCCACGGATTTCACTTTGTGATAGAAGGCCTTTATTCATAAGTAGGACAGTGCAGGTTGATTTTTAATCCTATAAGATTTGTCCTGCGCGGAGACTGAACCTGCGGCTGCTCAATCCACTGAGTGGGCTTGACCTCCCACTAACTTTTTAATAAATTTTAATTTCACAAGTAAATTTCATTATTAAAAATTTGGTTTACATAGCTTTTGAATTCCAGCATTCAATGAAAACTAGTAAACCGCGGCACACGCAATAAAGAGCAAACAAATTTTTTTATTTCGATCCTATCCATATTATATTGGTGATTTTTCATGCGGTTTATTTATTATTGGTTCAGAATTGTGAAAACAAATCAGCTAATTGGATTGATTTTTTATGCAGATTAAATTCATACGTAAGCATACTCCCTATTTCCATTATTTGCACATAGTACGAGTACTATACACAATACAACTTTTTGACGAGACATTTTTTTTTTAATTTATGACGACAGTGACGACTAGCTTCTTTTTTCTTTAATTTATTTAGAGGTTTTTTCATTATTGGATATGTCAACTCACTTTATATGTGCTGTGAAACACGCTTTTGTTGCCGGTAGTTTTACAAAAATGTTTCTTAAGGGCGATTTTTTAAGGGCGGCTTTGATAACATCTCAAAAGCAGGCGGCCGCAAGCTTGCCATTATCAATATGCACTGAATTCTGCGTGGTGGAGTATGAGTTACTCTCTCTCTCTCATCTCTATTTGTGTGAAAATATTTTGCCCAGCAGCTGCGGGACAGTAAAGGCTGACTTATACAGAGTATAAGGGACAGCTGTACAAAAATTGAAACAGTACCCACCGATGTGATCAACTATTACCATTACGGCAGTCATCGGAATTAAAAATAAGCTTCTATAGCAAAATCACGATGGAGATTTTGCTTAGTTGAGAAGTTCCTGTGGTCACATTTGGACTCTATCATCAGACCCTAAACACTATCAAAACAAATCGAAGAGCCGAAACACGAGAAAATTATGTTGTATTTTACCGTGTTCTGAAGGCTACTTGGCGGCTCCATCATCAGACCAGCTCTATATTATTGGATTGTCATCGTAGTTACATACTTCCAATTGTGCACAATCAGACACCAACAAATATTTGGAAAATGGATTACAAAACTGTCGTACTATTTATTTTACACTGATTACAGTACTACGGACATACAAACAAAGCAAGTTAAATAGAAAGGTAAAAATATATGCGTTTTTATAAAAATCCAAATGAGAGAGTGTGTTTATTATTTTTAGCTCCGATGAGCTTCGCCATAGTAAAAGGTACTATTACCTGTTTCGGGTATTCCGCAGCTACCTCTCACATGCTTTATATACTTTGGAGTAATATTGTAATCCAGCAAATTCTCTACAGTCATTATCCCACTAATTTAAAGGATGAAACCTCTCCGTAAAGCTTGAGACATGATCTAACTACCCAGAACTGCTTACTTAAATTACCCGAAGTAACACACATTGTGGAAGGTGTACTTAATATATTAAGACATTAACACAAGATTTATCATAAGGCTAAACTTTGATTTAGTCGATGGACGCGGATTCTTTAAGACATATAAGAGGCATTAGTATATATTTATATGTGTACCTACATAGATGAATTACGTTCTGTCTCCTGTTACATTAATGTAACATCGTTGGCGAAGTAGAGTGTACACAGTACACTCCCCTTTGGGAATGTAGGCCTATCGGTGTGTGTGGAAGCAAGCGCTACTCGTACTATACGCCACTAGACCGACGAGATAAATAATTTAAAAAAGGTCACATTTTCAGTACACGCCACTTTACCTCCTTTTCCATAGCAACAAATATCTATCCATCTATATCATTACGCCAGATCCCTTACGGGGTAGGCAGAGTTCCAACAGGTTCTTTCCTTACAGAACTCTCTGGCTTCCTCCACTCTTATAGTTCGTGTTGCGCACGCTCGCTGGTAAATATTTATGACTATTAAAATAAGCGTAATAAGCATGCCACTCCGTACAAAGGGCTAAGTACAAGCCATGGGACGTCATTCTAGCTGTCGAAAAAACGTGCTTTCGTTTCTACCATAATTTTGTATATTTGCAGGATGAAAAGGATGGCATACCAACTCGATAGCGTCACGGTGACGTCAATCTTTTTATGCTCTCTCTCACTCTTAGTTCATCACTAAATTCATTTTTAGAGTTCAATTTTAAAATATACTGCCAAACTTCGTAGTTACTAAGAAGACCCGAAATAAGAACAAATTGAAGGGCCTTCAGACGCTGTAAAAGGTAATACAGGGGACCCAAAAACTTCTATCCCGACCAACATTTGAAGTAAATCCTGCCGGCAGGTGCGACTTAGTGCCGGCTTGAATACAAGTAGACTTTTGGATGTCATAACGACTTCTTTGAAGTCGCCCATTTTTCTCGACCAGCGGTAAAAACGTTCGCTAAAAGGTTTGTTTGTCACAGGAGTACCAATAATAGTTTCGTACCGCGTTTTTTTATTCTTTTATTTTACGATCTAATATTGTTGCGCTAGTCTCGGAACGCATAAGTTGTTTGCGTATGAATGTTACGTGAGTGTTTTAAGTTAAATAGCTTTTTCACAATGTAGCGTTTATACTAAAATAAAACTAGTTCAGAAGTGTAGATGTAACGTAGCTATATTATTTCATAAAAGCATTCCAGTTACTCATAACAATGTTAAATATTAATAAGTACGCTATTATTCAAATCCCGCCATAATCCAATCGTCACTCCAGAGCTGCCAACCTTTTTTATGCACTCCCGTTCTGCCAACGACCCAATTGTTCATTATGCCAAAAGAACCACAAATACTAAAAATAAGTTATATAATTAATAAAATGTTTACAGTCGGCCATTCTGAAATAACAGAGTCCTCTCGTAACGTCTTGGCACATTAAAACAACCTTTTTAATGACACATAGGTGAAACAATTTTAAGACTCTACCAAACTCCGAAGATGCCTTGAAGAAACTAAACAGAATAAATCAGAATTATGTCGGCACCATTTCTTAATAATTTGAATTCATAAAAACATATTATTTTTGCTAGCCAAAAGACAACCTTTCTTGTTCTCTGTTCAAATATATATTCTAATCAAATTGAATTTATAAATACATACTATTTTTAATAACAAAAAGCAACCTTTGTTTTTATTCCATTTTGAATCAAATCTATTCTAATCAACACGTTCGGCCATCTAAAAAATTAATTGTTCCATCAATTATTTTTTGTAATACAATATAAAATTAAGGAACAACAACTTGTACGATTACAATATGAACAAAATGTATTGTTCATTAAATGTATTTATGCATTATTGCTGGATCATGAATATTTCAGTTGCTTTCTTGAAATCTTAATAAGATTGAATTCTCTTATGACTCCTTCGTGTAAAAATTTCACCAGCAAATTCACTTAAGATCATTTTAATACAAGTAGTTACAATCCCAAAATCAATTTATAATAAAAATATTTTTTTGTAATTATTTTTCACAGAGGCATTAAAGCTCATCATAATATAAATAGTTTTCATAATGCACCAAATCAGAGAACACTTTCACCTGAAGTACTCAGGCAGTTTTGGGCTGAGATATAGGAAAATCCAGTTCAACATAATGCGAATGCAGGGTAGATAATCACTGCTAAGGAAAACACAGCGCACGTTTCAAATATGCATTTCGAACATATTCCAATAGAAACTTTCACACAAGTTCTCAAATGCCCACAACTGGAAATCTCCTGTATCTGATAACATCTATTATTTCTGATATAAGAAATTTACACCCACTCACTCATAACTGCATAACCATTTAAACACGTTTATTCAGACACCACATACGATGCCAGAGTACATCATACACATGGAATAACTTTTATACTATCTAAAGATACTAATATCGCGGATCCATCTAAATATCGACCTATTACTTGCCTTCAAATAATAAATAAAATACTCACACCATGCATATGTGAGATAATTTACAAACATCTTTCCGAAAATCATATACTTACAGAACAACAGAAGGGGTGCCGGAAAAATAGCAAAGGTTGTTAAGAACAACTTATAATAGATGCAATCACAATGAACTAAGCATATAGGAAGGAACATAGTATCTACAGCATATTCATTGATTATAGGCAAGCCTTCGATTCTGTTCCACATAGTTGGTTTCTAGACGTGCTTCAGCTGTATATAATCTACCCCACCATTACTATGTTCTTAAAATCATAAATGCAACATTGGCATACCAAACTAAAATTAAAATGTTCTATTCCAATTAGGTACTACCGAAACGATCCGCATCTTTCAAGGGGATGCTCTCAGTCCTCTTTGTTTTTGTTTGGCACTCAATCCTCTCTATGTTTTTCTCGAGAATAGTAATCATAGCTAGAATTTGCATGGACTCGACTCATCATTTATTCATTCTCAACTTTTTTTTTCATGGATGATATTAAAATTTATGCTGGCCATAAAAACGATCTATTTCACTTAGAAGATATCACCAAAAAATTCTCCCTGCAGTTAGTAACATAGTGAATACAAATATTCAAGATTTAATCAGTGTCGAAAAATCCAGCAGAAGGAAACAAAGCCAGAACTAACACGAAAATTTTAATATCGCGTGAATCAGATTCCAAAAACATGCCTAATTTTAGAAATATAATAAAGATCAATAATACTTCCGCCATCCAAATACTCACTTATTTATTCAGAATCATAAACTCAGGTCAAACACAGATCTTAAATAACTGAAGCGTATAATAAACAGAATTATGACAACACATCGGAAGCATCACACAAATCCTCCATAGAAAAACTAACAGATATGCATGACACAATAGAAAGATAGGCTCGGAAATCACTTTGCGGGAGACACCGATCCAATTTGGGTCAAAGACACGTGGATAATGTAGTCGTACGAATGGTTTTAACGAAGATAACTGTTTCCAGACACTAATAGCTTCATTCTTGCAATACAAAACGACATTATTGCCACTCGCAACTATAAAAAGCATATCATCAAGGACTCAAACTTACCGACAGATTCATGCAGACACTGTCATTCTGCCTCCGAAACCATACATCACATCACCGGCGCATGTAAATCCCTCATCATATACATAGTATACATTATTGATATAGTCATATATAGAAATGCGAGCTCTGCGGAAGATGTGCGGAGTGAAGCTGACCGACCGCATTAGCAACAGCATAGTAAGACAGCGAGTAGGTATGAAAGATAGTATCGGTGTAAAGATGAGAAAGGGCATGCTCCGTTGGTTCGGGCATATAGAAAGAATGCCAGAGGAAATAATGACAAAACAGATATACAATGTGAAAGTGCAAGGATGCAGGTACCGGGGAAGACCTAGACTATCTTACCACGACCAAATAAACCGAGTCTTATCTGATGGAAAAATCAAGAGTCTCCGTAACCGGCGAGCATGTATGAGACGAACTATGAGAGTCGAGGAAGCCAGAGAGGTATGTAAGGAAAGAACCTGTTGGAACTCTGTACTCTCTGCCTACCCCGCAAGGGATCTGGCGTGAGGTTATAGATAGATAGATAGATAGATATAGTCATTCCTAACCCCCATAATATTCAATCAACAACATCTGATAAGCTCACATTATACCAAAATCTTGCATTAGAATTAAACACACAGTGGAAAGCAGACATAGTGCATATTGTTCCAATGGTAATCTTATCAACTGGTGTAGTCTCTAAAAGTCTTCTCCAATATCAATATCTCAATATACTAAAAACATCAACTTATACATTCAATTTAGTACAGAAAGCCATCATTCTAAATACTTGTCGCATCACTAGAAAAATTTTATCATCGTCATCCATACTTTAGAATAAATTATTTAGCCTGTCACGCTTGGTTTATGAAAAAGAGAAAAGAATCTTAAAATAATACTAATAATGCACAATGTTTTCCCTTAATTCAATTCTCCGATAATTTATCTCACTCACATTTGTCTTATGACTCTTTTGTGAATAGATTCCTTTAATTAATTAACATCTCAGATCAAAAATTATTCTGTAACATATCCAATTCATTGAAAAACAATACACTCATGTTTGTCTCACAAGCCCTTTGTGCATGTACTTCGCCAGAGGACTTATACCTTTGTCCGAAGTTTATAACAAATTTCAATTCATCAAGAATACGCAGGTCCAATTCATTAAAATACAAGACACTCATAATTGTCTTAGGACTCCTTTGTGCTTGTATTTCTCCAGAGGAATCATACCTTCATCATAAATGTATAACAAATTTCAACTAACAAAAATAAGCAGATCCAATTCATTGAAATACAAGACACTCATAATCGTCTTACGACTCCTTTGTGCGTGTACTTCTCCAGAGGAAACATACCTTCATCATAAATGTATAACAAATTTCAACTTACAAAAATAAGTAGATCCAATTCATTGAAGTACAAGACATTAATAATTGTCTTAGGACTCCTTTGTGCATGTACTTCTCCAGGGGAATCATACCTTCATCTCAAGTTATAACAAATTTCAATTTATCAACAAAATATTCATTATAATGTCTACTCAACCTCCCTATGTTCCCGATACGACCCACGGCCTACAATACGTCTTACAGCGCTTCGACTCACGCGCTACTGCGCCTCTACTTCCACCGCGCAGTGCCTCCACTGTGCCACAGAGCGCTTCCACTCATGCCATAAAGCGCCTCCACTCACGCCGCATGCCGCGGCGGCGCCTCCACTGACGCTGTACAGCGCCGTGACTGCGCGATGATACCAACGTACGATGTTTCTACAAAATCTATTGACATCGTGTCTGAAATCAGTTTGGGTGGATACGTTAGTTATCAAATAAATCTATAAACATAACACTTACTAGTGGTACTACACCACTTAGTAAGTAGGCAATTCAGATGAATAATTTTAATTTAAAAAGATCTTTTATTTTAAAGCAACTCATTATAGCCAAATCATAAATGGGATATCTCCGATCCTTAACTGCTTCCTTAACTGAGGAGATTCTTGTTACTTTTTAGCTCGATCATGTGGCCATCTCTACGGTACCATATTGCATTGTCACCATACTTCACTTCATATGCGTGGCATATCTCAGCTCAATCAGCCACCCACGTACTTGCGACGCACGAAACGAACAGTGCAAGTTAAGTAAAAGCTTGCAAAACAGAAATAAATTCATTTATATCATCGACTAAAATGACTATGTTGTCTGTATGTATCGTCTTTTTTATTCATTGATTCAGAATATGAATATTTATTCATGTAAACCATTATAGTATTTATGAATCGTCAGTAAAGTAACAATGACTCTACCACCACTTCAGAATATCATTTTTGTGAAGAAAAAAGGGAAGAAACTCCACGGTTACTCATAAAATAAAAATATTATCAATCTATGTAAAAAAACATAAGTTAATTTAAAAGAATAAAACTCGTGAGTCTGTCGCTTTACCATGTTTTTTCTCATATATTTATTTGGTATTACCATTTACTACTCGTTTTGTTCTCGACTATTTACTCATGAAAGTTTTATTCAGCACATCTTCCATTACAGATTCAAATGTAGTAAAATCCTGACTGTTTGGGATTCTATATATACACAATAATATGCTTATCCAGCATTATTTATTAACACAAATAAATTAATCACACTGTTCAAATAAAAGCCCAACTATATCCCTATGTTCTCTCGACATTTTTTTAAGCAAAATATTGTACCTCCATGAAGCCTGCCCTTTCAAATATAGTAACTTAAGATCGAATAATTGTCATAATCGAATAATATTCCGTGTGATTTAAGCCAATGTTCACGTATACAAACATCATATTTCGTTTATTTCTTCAATTATAAGTCAATCTCTAATGTTTTTGAAGAGAATCCAACCATATTCTGATGGATTAATTTCAAATTACCGGGCTTCTCTACCACCTTATTCAAAAGATCTGAAATGTTAGTGGTACCTACTAAAATGTACCTCTGTTGTTAACCTCGGTCATTTAAACAATTTATCACAGTATTATCATAAAACCGTCGTTATACTGACTCGTCTCTCATCTTAGTCTTCATTATATTACTTTTAACATTACATACAAATATACCCAAGAATATTTAAGATAACTACATCAGTTTCATTTGGCATCATGTACCGTCTTTATACATTTTCGTCTTTATACTTTATACATTAGCACAATAATTTCTCAAACACAAGTACTTAACTGCTATTTAATTACTTATTCGTCCCCACAATAGAAATAAAATGTATATCATATATTTCTGCACTGGTGCTAAAATATTAGGTAGATAATATTTAATCATTAATTACTTGACCAATCGACCGATCGTGGCGTGATGATAGGTTAAAATGAGATCATATTTTTAAAGTCATTTGAAGTCGGCAATCACTACTTTTTGATTAATCAAGATGCGACTCACCTGTTTTAATCGTTTTTTTACTTTATTTACTTTTATCCTTTGTTACCTGAAAGCCTAGTGGACGTGATGTTGATAGTAATATTTCTACCCGAATCCCACTTCTGAACTAAAATAAAACTAGTCCAGAAGTGTAGATGTAACGTAGCTATATTATTTCATAAAAGCATTCCAGTTACTCAACAATGTTAAATATTAATAAGTACGCTATTATTCAAATCCCGCCATCCAATCGTCACTCCAGAGCTGCCAACCTTTTTTATGCACTCCCATTCTGCCAACGACCCAATTGTTCATTATGCCAAAAGAACCACAGATACTAAAAATAAGTTATATAATTAATAAAATGTTTACATACTTTAGTTTTATTTTGTGGATATAGTCATTTAGGAGAAGTGTGGACGTTTGACTACGTCTGCTGCAATATAAGCACAGTCACCTGTGCTTGGGGAATAAAGGCGTGACGGTATTCGTTTAGTCTCTACACATAATCCTGTTGATAGAATGCTTATTTAGGCAGAACGTAATGTACGATTAGGGCATATTCATATTTCAGGAAACTTTCGAGCACTTATCAATTATATTCGGTTATCTAAAGTCAGTTCCAACTCATGCTAGCGGACGGAGCTCGCCAACGGGAATCAAACGTAGTCAGGTCAGCGGCCTTTTGACGTTCAGATCTTCCGGAATTATCCTAAAGTTCGCTGTGCCGTAAACGGCTCAGGTTTGCGATATTGCTAAACGCTAAAATCTTTTAACAAAAAAGGTAAACCGACTTCAAAAAGCAAAAAATAAATATTTGAAGTCGGTGCTGGTTGGTGCAGTCGGTTACTTGGCACCGACTTCAAATATTTATTTTTTGCTTTTTGAAGTCGGTTTACCTTTTTTGTTAAAAGATTTTTATTTTACAATTTTAAGTGACGAGTGAATTATTTAGTAATATTTATATACCGATATTATATTATTTTGCTAAGTTGTAAAGTAAGGTACCTACAGGATTAATATAATGACTATAATAACGGAATCTATACATTCGTGCTGTTCGCCGTTAAGGAGTTCCCTCTTGTATCTTCAAAGTCCAAGGTCCAATACCAATAACAATAAAATACGACCACCTCAAAACTATACTGAACCAAATGCAAAAAGAATCATCAAAATCGGTTCATAAGCAAAGGAGTTATAAAAAAAGGACGTATTATGAACCTCCTTTTTTGAAGTTGGCTAATATACTGCTTGGTTCTATAGTAGGGTACCTATAGGATTGACGTAATACCCATAATATCTCAATTTACACATGCCTATTGTTTGTCGTTAAGGAGTTCCCTGGTGTATTTTCTAAGTCCAAGGTCCAATGCCAATAAAATTTAAATGGGACCACCGCGGAGCTATACTGAACCCAATGCAAAAAAAAACATCAAAATCGGTCCACAATTGACGGAAATATCGCTGAACATACATAAAAAAAAAAAAAAAGCATACATACAACCGAACATAGAACCTCCTCCTTTTTGAAGTCGGTTAAAAAGAGCCAGATGTCATGAACTCCTTCTGAGGGTGTTTGTTTTGTTTAATTAAAAAAACTAGGAAATAGTCTTATATCGCAGTAGTATATTTTTGGTCTTGTGTGACTTCTCTTAACTATTGTGTGAATTACACGTTAACAACTTACCAGGACCGACGGAACAGTAACTAAAATATGAGGAGAAAAAATCTGAATTGTGATTGCCTGCTTATTTTATTTTTTTTAGTCAATAAACGCGCGTTAATACAATAATGCCCGAACTGGCTGAACTCGGGGTAACTGAAACCAAAGGAATCAAGGAAATACAATAAAATAATAAAAACAAAAACAATAACTTTGACGTCAAGTTCAACTAAATGATTCATATAGCTTCCACAACTGTTCCTTAAAAGCAATCTTTACAATGTCGAACCACAAAATTATTGCTTTAAATTGCATGTACAATCGATAGCAGCTATATTTCTTACGTCGTATTTCTTCCAGCGTTTTCTCAGTTCCTTTAGTGTCGATTTTTCGTTATGTGTAAGTTCGTCCTTGTAAGCGCAAGAACTTTGAGTTGCATCGATAGGAGACATTTTTGAGGCCCATAACGGTTATTTGGTACTTTAAAGGAACAGTTGTTTAAGGGGTTTAAGGTGTAAAAGGCTTCATGCTTTTAACCACTTTTGTGTTTGACCTTTATTTTAAGGCTGTTGGTAATTTAAATGGAAGGTCAATGTGAGTCATCTTAGCAACCAAGCGTATTTTCTTTTTATTTTTTTTTTTTTAAACGTGGCCCCACAGTAGGATTTATTCCTGTGTCGTGGGTGCGTTTACAAACATAAAAATTCACATACACATGTACCTAGACCGCAACAAATAATTGTAGATCACACAAAGATTTGTCCCGTGCGGGACTCGAACCCGCGACTATTAGACGCAGTGGGCAGAGCGGCTTAAGCTCTTAACCACTGCGCTAAATCGTCCGGTTGAATTTGAAAGGTTATGTGGTCCAATCGATCGTTCTAAGAAGTCGGACTACGCGGTCACTAGCAATGTAAAGTGGTCGTGGTTGCACATTACTATTAACCCTACCCTGAGCGAAGTATTTAGCATGAACAGATGGACGTTAGCGTAACGATATCAAGTTAATATTCTATCTATCTATATCATCAAACCAGATCCCTTGCGGGGTAGGCAGAGAGTACAGAATTCCATCAAGTTCTTACCTTACACACCTCTCTGGCTTTCTCCACTCTCATAGTTCGTCTCATACACGCTCGCCGGCTACGGAGACTCTTTACTTGTCCTTCAGATAAGACGGGGTCTATTTGGTCATGGTAAGATTGTCTAGATCTTCCCCGGTACCTACACCCTTCCACTTTCGCATTGTATATCTGTTTTGTCATCCTTTCTCCTGTCATTCTTTCTATATGCCCGAACCAACGGAGCCTCATCATACCCTTTGTCATATTTACACCGATACTAACCTCCATACCTACTCGCTTTCTTACTACACTGTTGCGAATACGGTCGGTCAGCTTCTCTCCACACATCTTCCGCAGAGCTCGAATTTCGACCGCATTTATTATACTTTTATTCTCCTTCTTACATACCCAACTCTCGCTGCCATATAGCAGCGTTGGGACAAGCACTCCTTTCTGTATGGCCAGCTGCGCCTTTTGGCTCAAGTGCCGGATTTCAAGTATATTTCCCATCGCACCATTCACTCTTTCCTCTGCACTCACTCTTCTCTCTATGTCAGCGGTGTATTTCCCATCCTTATTGAAGGCGCACCCAAGATATACAAACTCATTCACTTGCTCCAGCACATCGTTACCAACCACAATTCTTGCATTCCTTCTGGTTTCTTCCCGTTCAGAAACCATTATCTTGGTTTTATTTACATTCAAATGTAAGTCATTATTCAGTGCAGTCGTCTTTTATAAATGTGAGTAGTGTTTGCAGATCAGTGGCTGTTGGCGCTATTAAAACCGCGTCATCTGCATATAGTAGATTGTTTATCACTAGTTAACCCAAGTTATTAACTTGGGTTAACTAGTGATAACTATTCCATCCTTTTTGCACCACAGATTTACTAAATAGAGATAACGACACGTTAACGACAATTTGTACTAGCTAAACTCTCTGTAGTTAACAAGCGCGTATAAACACCGGCGTTTTTAAGGTGAAGTCTATAACAATCAGTCAATTAGATTGCATTTTGTTATTAAAATAGTGTTATTAAAATATTCCAAAGTAGTGGTCTTTATTTGAATATTCATGAACATAAAAATAATGTTTCCCATACACGAATATAAGTCATTAAGGAAGCGTTTATAATTTAGCTTTTACGAATGCCAAAGCACACATCGTTATCATTTCATAAATTTTATTGTGACTCTTCATAATAACGCCATCTATTGAAAGTATTTGGATGTAGCAAAAACAGTACCATGTCCTTCGGCCCGCACATCAAGCGGGTCCGTCACCGAGCATCATTTGTGCTCGGTCGTCTCCATTCGTTAATCTGCAAGCGGAGTAAAATGTCCCTTAGAAATAAGGTGACACTTTACAAAACTTGCGTTCGACCCATCATGACTTATGCGTGTGTTGTGTTCGGGCATTCGGCCCCCTCTCACATCGATAAACTCCGCTTCCTCCGTAAAGCCGTAGGAGCCCCCTGGTTCGTACGGAACGTCGACCTCCACTCCGATCTAGGTCTCGAACCTATTCGCGCCTTTATTAAAAAGGCGTCAACACGTCACTTCGCGAACGCATCTACCCATGCGAATCCGTTAATAGTAGCCACCGCCGGCCGCGACATGTTCTCACCGACCCCCCCGATGCTTTGTCATCCCTTCTTTCCGCTCAGAATACGGGCGACGACGACGACGTAGTAGTAGATCCCCTCCCATAGCCGGCGGTTGACCGGTGCACTTAGTAGTGCACCCGTCCCCCTACAGCGACTGTCCCAACCGAGGGCACCTCTTCGAGGCGCCCTCGAGTATGTCGCCTCTTGCCCTTCTGGCTGGCTAGAGCGTAGTGGTTGCACGCTCGCCTTTAAGTCCGGTGAAGCTGTAAAGTCAAATCAATCTAGCCATTTTCGAAATTTTGCGAGACTAACGCACGGCAATTGATATTTATATAACATATAGATATAGATATATTTATGAATTATAGCCTTTGTATTATGCTGATATATAAGCTATATAACTGTAAAGTTTCATCAAAACTCGATCAGTAGTTTTTGAAAGAGTGGCAAACATCCATACGTCCAGCCATCGTCATAAACTTACGCGTTATTAATATTCTATCTATCTATCTATAACCTCACGCCAGATCCCTTGCGGGGTAGGCAGAGAGTACAGAGTTCCAACAGGTTCTTTCCTTACATACCTCTCTGGCTTCCTCGACTCTCATAGTTCGTCTCATACACGCTCGCCGGTTACGGAGACTCTTGACTTTTCCATCAGATAAGACTCGGTTTATTTGGTCGTGCTAAGATAGTCTAGGTCTTCCCCGGTACCTGCATCCTTCCACTTTCACATTTTATATCTGTTTTGTCATTCTTTCCTCTGGCATTCTTTCTATATGCCCGAACCAACGGAGCATGCCCTTTCTCATCTTTACACCGATACTATCTTTCATACCTACTCGCTGTCTTACTATGCTGTTGCTAATGCGGTCGGTCAGCTTCACTCCGCACATCTTCCGCAGAGCTCGCATTTCTACCGCATGTATCCTACTTTCATTCTCCTTCTTACATACCCAGCTCTCGCTACCATATAACAGCGTTGGGACAAGAACTCCGTTATATATAGCCAGCTGCGCCTTATGGCTTAAGTGCCGGCTCCCGAGTAGCTTTCCCATCGCACCATTCACTCTGTTCCCTGCACTCACTCTTCTCTCTATGTCAGCGGTGTATTTCCCATCCTTACTGAAGGCGTATCCAAGATATACAAAC